>JAPVLO010000001.1:12337500-15227500 GCA_027257055.1 Cephalopachus bancanus | reverse complement strand
TGCACCTGTAGTTCCAGCTGCTTGGAAGGCTGAGGCGGAAGGATCGCCGTAGCCCAGCAATTCGAGGCTGCAGTGGCCAGGAGCGTGCCACTGCCCTCCAGCCTGGGTGACAGAGTGAGACTCCAACTCAAAAAAAAAAAAAAAAAAAAACAACCATCAGATGGCCAGGGTGCCTGTGTGGGGTCGAAACGCGGTGATCTGGAATCTCACTTCTGCGAGACGGGTCCGAGTGGGCACAGGCCTGCTGACAGGTCTCCAGAGCCCAGGGTCCTGTTCCCAGCTCCAGGCCCGACGGGGCAGCAAGCATGCAGAGCGGGGCAATGCATTCTGGGGGTGCTGCCCTGGCTCAGGGTCCACGCCGGCAGCTCCCCCACGATGAAATATCTGTGAGGTGGCCACGGCGTAATGAGCAGAGGACACTGACAGCCGCTCCAACTAAGCTGCAGCTTAAAAGACAAGCCCAGTCCCCAGAGGCCATGACAAAAGGGAACCCAGCTGACCAGGCCCCAGCGAAATGGAATTGGAAATACGTAAACACAGGGAAATACGTAAACATGGGGGGCGGGGGGAGTCATTCTGTTTAAATGAAGGGGGGAATCTTCCTACAGGCACAGTTATTTTTAGGAATGTCCCGTCTGAGGTGGATCAGAGCCTCCATGAACAACATGCCGCAGAGATGGACTCGCACGCAGCCCCTCACTCCGTCTCCCCCTTTAATTGGAGGGGGACTCACCAGCTCTCTAAAATTCCATTATTCGAATGTGTGTCTGTGAGTGAGTGCAGCACACACACACACATACCCACAATTTAAATTTTACAGAAGACTGAAGCCACACGTGGCCGTTAGGTAGTTGACTGACTGAAACTCACAAGTGCAGTAATTCAGACAGAGGATATCGGGCACGCTTGGTGATGTACTTCATACCAGGTGTTTAGAGATAGCCTCATTTATTTTTTAAAAAATGACTTTTTATTACTTAAATTTATGTTAAATTACCAGAATGAACAACAATGCAAGATCAACACAGCAAAATGGGAATTGGAACTGGAAGGTCTCAGGAAGGCACGCACGATCACACCATGGCCTTCCATTCGATTCTGTTCCCACACAAAGTGGATCGGCCATGAAGAAGCAGTCCCCAGAGGCAGCGTGTCCTGGAACCCCTCTCGGGCACAGGCACGCCGCAGGTCGGCTCTCACAGCCAGCTCGCAAAGCGGCATCATTGTGCCCATCCCACAGGTAAGGAAACAGGCCCGCAGGAATGAATGTGCTTGGTCATCCAGCTGCACGAAGCACCGGTCAAAAAGAATTGAATCCAGAGAGAGACAGTTGGATATTTTATGCGGAGATAGAGTCAGTGAGCACTGTCTAGTCAAAGGCGCTGCCGGCTTCTTCTAGAAGCAGAGATGAGGCCGAGACTCCTGTGTCCTTGGGGTCACTCAATTCTGTCGCGGGACGACGTGTGCCCGCGACAGACAAGTAGTGGGACGAGCTCTGGCTGTAGACATCAGCCGGGATCGGGTTTCTCTGGAAGTCAGGGCAGTCAAACCCGGAGAGGAGAGAGACTGCCCCCAGCAAGAGGATCCAGGAGGAGGTCCAGGGAGCTCGTGGGCATCGGAGTCGGGCTCCTTCCTTGCAGGACGCCACGTGGCCCCGCTGGCTGACATCACACCACCCTCCCGGCGTCCTCCGGCTGGTAGGCAGAGACGAGGGGTGGAGAGGGCACACTCAGAGAGGAGTCATGTGGGGGCTGGATTTGAGCCACCCCAAGCCACAGGACTCCCAGACTGTTGTTAGAACCAGCCAGGGCAGGGTCCTTCGTTATAGCAGGTGCAGGACACTAATACAGCCCAGCTCTTTAACTGTATCAGGAATCTCAATCTACACAGCATGTATCCTGTGGAAGGAAGTGTGGCACTTAGCACCTCTGATTGTCTTCTTCATATCTGGTTTTTTTTCCTTATGCTCGATGAAAGTGCTGCCTGATCTTATCTGTGCATCATTAGCCCTGGAGTTGTTCAGTCATAGACATCTGTTAATTTTCTAGCAGGACACTTTCCCCAAAGAACGCATCATAAATCCCTTTGCTAGCAAATACCCGGGACATTTGAAAACACGGTTCGGTGCGCAAGCCTCCGGGAGCAGCGGCGCTCCACAAAGCCCCGCTCGCCGCGCCCACCCTGCTGGAGCGGAGGCAGCCGGATGCCCCACACCCCCAGGCTCTCATAAGGGACCCGCGGCTGGCTGCAGCGTGTGGGGTCGGTCGCTGTTGCAGCAGCGGGCCGATTGTGGCGTATCCCTGCCGTAATTAATCCCATATTTTTGTAGCCGAAGCCACAATACTCATTTCAGGATAGTGTGAGAGCAGGGCGAGCCTATCTCTACCTGTGAATGAATGATATCATTATTTTGGGAAATGGAGGTTGAAGCTCTGTAAAACACACAACCCCGTGGAGATCTCGGCGGAGGAACTTGTGCGTGCAGGTGTTCGACGTGATAAGGTGCGTTGCCATTTATCTGTGTACTCGCAGACAAATATTAACATAGTCATGAATTAAGCTTTTAATCCCTTTTATTATAAATTGAATATCTTTATTTTAACAAACATCAACAATGCCCGCGATGGCGCGCCGCTATTCATTGCTATTCCCCGCAGCGTGCCGTTACATGGTTACATGATACGCCAGCAGACACGTGTCCCCACCCGCCTGCGGCTCCGTTGCATGACGCGCGCTCCCCTCCTGATCCAGACAAAGGCGCACTCGCACAAAGATGCATCCCATGCAGGGAAAGAGGACCGGGGCTCCGTCTTGTGTCCTGGAACACGCTTCGTGTTGGAAACATTTGCCGGAAAGCAAGTTTCTACTTCTCTGGAACCTAGAATGGGGTTGGATTCGGGAGCTCAGATCAGAGCAGCAAGCCCTGGGCGCCTGGTGCTGCTGGTGCCCGGCCAGCACGTCCGCGTAGGGCAAAGCTGGTGCCCATCACCGTTTGCCCGAGCATTCGTGCCAAGTCCTTCAGCAGCATGACTGTGTCAAGCCAGGCTCAGAGTAGGGAGAGGGAAAGACAGGGGCAGTCCCCACGTGGTCCCTTGCCGGGTCAACGCCACAAGCATCTCGAGGGCATGTGGTGGGTACAGGGGACAGGCCAGAACCCACCGGACTCGAACTCGAACGAGAGAGATTCTGACTTCGAGGACGCACAACAGAGTGGACGGAGGGAGGAAGCACGAACCAAGGAACTCAGGGAGGACACAGGACTGGAGGAATGTTTCAGGCAGGCAGGAGAGGTCCATACGGATCTCAGAGATTAAGGCAGGCTTTGGGGGGCAGAAAACGGCATCAGGAACTCAGTCAGCATGCCAACGGGGAAGGAGGCAGCACAAAACACAAGGTGGCCCCAGCATATTTGACCCAGAAGTGACTCTGTGGGTCACGAGGTTTGATGAGCTCATGTTTGGTAAGGGAAGAAAGTAGGACTCCAGGAGGAGCACTCTATAGCGAGCCTGGGGCTGGCCACCTGTGATTCCAGGAAGAGGGGCCCACGATGAAGACTCGGCAGAGGGCCGGGAGACCCCTGTGATGTCTCCAGACATGAGCTCTTGTGCCTCACATGGTCGTTCTTCCCACTAAGCCACGCTGACTCTCTCAGAACGACCTTGACGTTGATGTTGACCCTGATGCTTCAGGAAGCAGAGCCCTGCCCTCGTTCCTCCTCCTGGCACGCTCAGGGTCCCTGAGGTTAGACAGAGGGTGACGTCGTCGGGAGCACGGGTGATTTTGTCTCCTATCATGACACTGCCAGTCACTCCCCACCACGTCCACAGTGACACAGGCCAGGAAGGGAGTGGCTGTTCCAAGAGCCGACCCCCTGCAGAGACCACGGGAGTGCGAGGCTGACAACTCCCAGAAAGCGTGTGTTTGCCGCCAAAGCCTGGCGTCACTCTGGAAGCATGGTGATTCCCAACAAGGACCACCGGCTTTGTACATGGCCCCGTTCTTCGTGGCCCCTGACTGGCTGGATTTATGGATGCTGTGCTGTCCCGTGCTAGCCTAAAGCGCCTTGCGACAGCGTCAGATGTCTACAGGCCGTTCACAGGGAGGATGCAGGGGCATGGACAGATTTCCATCACCCTCCCAGCGAGGGCCTGGGGCACAGAAGCCTGCGGGCACGCTCGGTGACTTGGAAGAAGTGAGAAGCAAGAAGGCAAGTGCCAGCATCTCGGTCCCAGCCCTGGCCAGCATTCCTTCAGAGGAACGCGCTTCATCCAGGCGCTCGTACTCACCAGGCAAAACGGAGAGGATGTTTCCCCAACAATACTAACCAGAGATCTCGTTTAATCTGTGAAGGAGACACATGCTGAAAGTAAACCCTGGTGGCGTAAAGAAGCCAGGCGCTGAGGAGGGATGCAGAGATGCCTGGGAACCTGGGTTTGTTTAAAAGCTTATCTCCCGTTTAAACAATTCAGAGTAATCTTCATTATCCCAAAAAGCCTCCTGATTGTTTTACGCCTTCAAATGCTACCTATTTAAATAATTTCCCAGCGTTACATGTGGCACCACGCTATTAGCTCCAAAAAGTGACGTCTGGCGCCATCCTCGGGGCTCTGCAATTTGCTGGGAGGCTAACGTTGTCACAACACATCGGAGCTCCAGGCAACTTGCTTGAGAAAACAAATCCCAGGAAGGCAAACACATCTCCAGGCTCTGGGCGAGGAACAGCAGCGCCCTGCCTCCCTCCCTCGCGGGTGGGGCTGGTGGCAGGGAGGGGGAATCTCGGCCGACGTCCTCCGCCAGCATCCCACCCATGACCCTGGACAGCAGCCCCGGCTCTCAGAGTGGGATGACTGCTGGGGAAAGCCACCATGTCTTGCCCGCGCATCCATCCTGAGGCAGGACAGTCAGCAGAGCTTAGATATAGGAGGGGGACCCCCCAAAAAACCCAGAAACCCAGAATTATCTTTTGAAGGGCAGGCCCCATGTAGTACAGGCTTCCCCCGCTGGGTAAGTGTCCTGAGAACCCATCGGTATCAGTGGGCCGGCTAGCGTTGTGTTTGGCTTCGGTGAAAATTTATTTTTTTGAGATTCTTCCAAGGTGTTTGCCCATTTCATGGTGGTGATTTAAAAGCACACCTGCCCACCCTGCACTGAGTGTTCAGTAGTTTTTGACCCCAAATGGCATAACCCCCATGCTCCAACCTCCCCATTAGTCCAATCTCACCCCGGGTGGCTTTTTTTGTTGTTTGTTTCCCCAGGTGAGAAACGTCCTCAGAGGGAAAGGTTTTGCCGATGTGGAACAGGAGAAACAGTTAGCAGCAGAAGCACCCGCTTGTGGGTTTGCACAGTCCAGGACTCGGAAGGCCTTCATCGAGAGTGCTTTGCCTGAATTGGAGACGGAGGGGCAGGCCGGTGGAGGGAGCTCTTCCCTTGAGCCGTGTGGCCTCAGGCCCAGCTGACCACTCTGTGCCCGTGCTCCCCACCTCAATAACCTGTTTTTGCATAAACACAGAATTCGGTCTTGTGTGCGTGCCTCACACTTTAGCATGTCTACTGTAAAATTAACACACACACAAAGCAAAATGTTTGACATATAAGCCCTAAGTACCACTCAGTACTTTTCCATTAATTTAACAAAATATTAAGGAAACATCTGAGCTTGCCTTGGCTTTGTCGCTTGGGCTCTTGAATGCAGAATCACTACTGGTTTTTCTCTTAGAATCAGATCTGGATTGGTCCCCAAGAGACTCCTGGCATTTCTGCCTTGACTTTCTAAAGGCACGAAATGCAAATGCTGTTATATCCATTCATTCATGTTGACGGGGGCACTTCGTGTCAACAAGTGATTTCCTTTTCCTGTATTCTCTCCTGCTCTGCTACCAAAGTGATTTCTCAACAACGCCAGGAGCCTTTCCTCAGAAAAGACCCAATCTTCCCCCGCCTATGGGGCCGCAAGCCAAAGGAAGACCCAAGCTTTCGGGGGCAACGGAAGGCCACAGGTCCAGGTAACCGTGTAACTCCTTAATACCTTTGACTCCAAGCTCCCCTCCTCCAGGACCAAAAACTCATCACGACAGTTCTCTTTGTGATCAGCCGCTCACCTCTCATTCAAATTCAAGGCCACAGAAATCTCAGCGTATGCCTAAACTACTGACACTGAGGTCGGTGTCTCGTCCAGAATGCACCCTTCTGTGACGGTGTGGTGGTATGCAGTGTAGACGCACACTTTCCTCTTTGTAAAACTGAGTAAACACATTTCAAAGAAGCGAAAGTCACAAAGCAACATCAACAAGATGGCACCCGTGACATTTTGAGACATGCTGGTCAGACAATGCAACCAATCAGATGGAAAGAGAATTCAGAAGTCGGGCTTCCCCATTGACCTTGGCGAGAGAGCCGTTGGCCGCAACGTGGAGTGGAGAGATCGCAGGCGACCCCCCGCCAGATCCCAACTCTGTGGGGGCCAGGACCACGGATGTGGAAAGGACAGGGAAAGGCTCGGCAGTCCCCACCCTGACCTCCCTGACTCTAGGTAGGCTCCTCAGGCTGGCAGCCTGGGGCCACACAAGGGTGTCCTCTGAGGGTGAGGCCGGTAGGAGAAACTGTTCGGGTCCCAGTGAAACAGGACTCAGAGCAGAAATCGGGGCACTTGCTGAAAGACGGGCCGCACCCTGGAGAGCTCGCCCCGGCAGGTGGTTCATACCTTTGAGGAAGCCACAAACGCCTGGCTTCCTCCCCCTCGCCGCTCCCTGTCACTGGACGTGCCGGTGGCTGAAGCCCAGCAGAGGGGCTGAGGGACCGACTGGGTGTGACAGGCCTCCACGAGCAGAGCGGGGCCATGGAGAGTCCCCTGCTTCAACCCTGAAGCCAACGGCCATCTGGGAAAAACCATCTCCTCTCCAATTCAAAGGTCAGAAAGGGGGGGGGAAGAATCCATTGCAAAAACTGTGCTGCAACAAAGCACCAAAGATCATGGCAAGCACACGTGAGAAGAGCACACCGTGAACGACGTCGCGTCCCCAGGACAAGCTTCACAGAGCTGCTCCGTGCTCACAGGAACAACGAAGCGCGTGGACTTTAAACACGAGAGATCAAACGTGAGGTGAGAAGCAGAGAAACTGAGAAGGAAGCCAATGCGCTTACGGAAACCAGGGAGGTAAACACGGCCACATGGCGCTGGGCCAGGAGCCTCAGAGAGCAGAACCGGGGCCAGAAAACCGTGTCCGTGGCACGAGGCCTGGCACACGGGCAGAGACCCCAAACGCAGAGAGGGCAAGGCAGAGGGATGGGGACACCAGAGAAGACGGAGCGTCTGAGGGAAGGGCGAGGGAGAGCCACGAAGTGCAGTTTGACCAGAAGGAATCCCAAGCCAGAGCGACTCCAGTGCATTTGTAGAAACTCATGAACTAAGGCCTGAACACTCAAAGGATCTCCCTGCACCGGGAAATCTACATTCTTGACTCGGCATGTCTCTCTCAAGTGGAGGTGTGGACAGAACCGGGGACATCACGAAGGAAAAAAGCAAATGCACCTGGGTCGTATGAAAGCAAGGAGGCGGATACACAGGTGTGTTTTTGCTTCCTCCTCCTTCCTGACCAGAACCAGGACAAAACAAGCAAATAAACCCCAACAACCACAAAGTCCCACACGATGGAGGCAGCGGGTAGGGTGAGGGATCGCAGCAGCAGGGTTACGGGAAATCCCGGCCCAGGTGCACTCAAGGGTGGTGACACACGGCATGTCACCCAAGTCCGGAGCTCTGCCGGTCAAGGTCGTAGCCATTAACCCCATGGGACTATTTAAAATTAAGTTTCAAGTAGCTAAAATTAAATTAAACCTAAAATTCAGTTCCTCAGACACAGGAGCCACCATCCGCCTCGCGGGGGGTGCCAGCACAGGGTGGATGGCAGCGGCCAAAGGGTCCCGGCTGGCAGGAGCCCGTGGGACACTGCCCTCCTCTCCTCTGCCTCATGTCTAGGTCTCAGAATGGGAGCAGCATGTCCATTTCACACATTACTTCCAGACACAACTTCCAAGAAAACACGTCAGGGAGGGAAATGCCTTCAGTGCGTATTTCTTAGAAATGTGGACTCTTCCTCTGGAAAAATCCCGCTTGCCTGCACATGGCCTGAATTTGGTCATGTAACTATTCCTAAAACAATCACTGGCAAGGAAGTGGGATTGCTACCGCTAGCTGTGGATGCTAGAAGGCCACAGGCGAAGGCCTTCTAAATTATGATAGAAAATGATCTCCATTCTCTATTCTAAACTGTGACTCACAGAGGAGGCAGATAAAGATATTTAAGACTCACAAATGTGCAGGAAATTGACCCTTTGGAGAAAGCCACTGGAGGACACACTCCCACAAAAAGAAAGCAAAGTTTGAAGGAAAGTGGCGTGAAATCACAAAAGCTGCCTTCTCTACACAGGCAAATGTGAGCTTCAAAAGCAGCTTACGTATCAAGCTCCCAGTGCCCGAGTGACATTTTGATTCTTCTTGTCTTAGGCTCATAATACGGATTCCTTAGCAGTCCAGTGTCTTGAGTGGTCCAAAAGCCAAATGTTTCCCTCCCAGCTGAGCATTCACACGGTGCTCAGCTCCTGTTGGTGACTCCCTTCCTCTGCCACTCGCATCTTCAGCGCCACTTTCATGGTGACAACTTTTGTATTCAAAAAGGCTAGCAAAGTGTTTGCACATTATAGGCCCTTTTTTTTTAAATTAAAATAACATGAGTAGGTATTTTCTGGTGAAAGAAAAATCTTCCAAGTTGAAGCAATGTCCCGGTATACACAAAAGAATTGGAAGCAGGGACGCCAATGGATACTGGTATGCCCCCATTCATAACAGCCAAGAGACGGTGGCAGCCAAGTGTCCATCGACGGACAATTGGATGAACAAAATGTGGTGTGCACACACACTGGAATGATATTCGGTCTTAAAAAGTGAATGGAATTCTGGCACAAGCTACAGACTGGATAAACCTTGAGGACTTTATGCTGAGTGGCAAAAGCTGGTCACACAAGGACAAATCTGCATGACTCACTCGTGTGGGGTCCCTTGAGCCGTCACATTCACAGAGACAGAAAGAAGAATGGAGGGTGCCAGGGGCTGGGGGAGAGGAGGGGGAGTCGGTGTTCAGTGGGGATAGAGCTGCGGTTTGGGAAGGTGAGAAAGTTCTAGAGACGGATGGTGGTGATGGCTGAGCATTGTGAATGCCCTGAATGCCTCTGACTGTGCACAAAACGGTTAAAGTGATAAATGCTAGTGTATAGAGATGTAACCACAATTTTAAAAATTATTTTTAAAAAATCAAAGCAACGGACTCTCTGCTCTGACAGTAGTTTCAAAAGTCACCACAAGAAGACGCTTCACTTCCTGGAGCCCCAAATTGCTTCAAGACCAAAGGCAAGCCTGAGACGCGTAGTTTGTGCTGCACGTGTTTTCGGGCAGCAGGGCCTATTTTTAGTGAAATCTGATGCACAAACCTTTGCTCTGTGCCTACATGTGTGGCTAGGGCCATGTGGATCCCACAGGCCGGGTCGGAGCTTCCTCCATCAGATTGGGACCCTCCACTTGCTCAAGACACTCACCGAACGAGGCTTGAAAACCACTGAGATGCGTCACCCATGACGGCCCCTTGACTTCCGGACTGTTATGATTCCATGATTTATTCCACTCTAGGAATAAAACACTTCCCAGAAAAAACACACTTATGAGTAGACAACAGCACCAAGGATAATCTGTCGGTACGCAGGCTGCCCTGCGGCCTTTTCCAGGATGATAATTAGTTAATTTTGCTAAACATCAGGCTGCCCCTGGAAGCCGCGTGGCACAAATCTCGGAGCACGTCTGCCTTCGTTGGCTCTGCTCCCCGGATGCGTGGTGAGATGTCCCTTCCCCACCCACTTGTGTTTGGCAGTCACTTGTCTCATTCAAGCCAATGGATCGTGTGTGAGCATAACGCTTAAGGATGGCCATCCAGGGATTGCCCCGTCTGCTGCCACAGTGAGCAGTCTCCAGAGGGTCCTGGCCAGAGGACAGAAAGCAGAGCCAGTCCCCGGTCTGTGTCACGCGTGTGAGCAACGGCCTTGCTATGTCAGGCCACGGAGACCAGGGGCCGCTGACTCCGTCACATGGCTGAGCCTTTCCTGGCTTGCCTGCCACTCTGTCCTCAGTGCGTGACACGTAGCACCGGCCAGAGGAATGAATGGATATATGTATGAGCCTATCGTGACAAAATAAAATCTAGAATGGGCTAGCCAAATAAACTGATGAGGAAATTATCACTGCTTTCATGGTATGTGGCATCTCAGAAATTCTTCACAGGTTTGTCCTCCGGAGAGTCTGGTTATTGTGATTTCGACCCATCTCCAGAGTCGACCTGCTACGGTGAGGGTTCCCTGACAGCCTCACCTTCGTTAAAAGCCTGGGCCGGGCACAGTGGCTCATGACTGTGATCCCAGCACTTTGGGAGACTGAGGCAGGAGGATCGCTTAAGCCCAGAAGTTTGAGGCCAGCCTGGGAACCATAGAAAGACCCTGTCTCTATTTTTAAAAAACACACACACACACACACACACACAAAAATTAGCCAGGCATCATGTCACCTGCAGTACCAGCTACTCGGAAAGCTGAAGTGGAAGGATCGCTCAAGCCCAGGAGGGCAAAGCTGCAGTGAGCTATGGTCACGCCACGACACTCCAGCCTGGGCGACAGAGTGAGACCCTGCCTCTTAAAAAATAAATAAATGAATACATAAAAAGTCTGGGCAGGAAGAGAGCGGAAACCAAGGACCCCCAGGAGATTGTTGCAAGGGAATGGTCTTCCCCTCAGAAGTGTAATTAGGAAACTTTCGGTGCATATGTTCTTTTAAACTGGGTCTCCTTTGAAGTCCAGCTATCACTACTTAGTTGTTCTCACACCAGTGAAAGGGGTGGGGGACAGCTGGACCCTCACAAGCAGGTTGCATAGAGGTAGGACACAGCCCAGCGGTTTCTAGAAATTGCTATCCACTCTATCATAAACGCGGATGCCACACGATTCGAGGGAGCCGGCCTAGCGAGGGAGGCCGCACGAGGGTGTTTCCCGCCACGTGTGCCCGGGCACCGTCTACTAATGTGAAGATAACAGCCTGAGATCCGGGCGCAGGCCAAGCCCCTAGGCGTCCTCTCCTGGAGCAGAATTAATTAAAAACCGCACACTAAATAAGACGGGAAGATGATCTCCCTCCGTAATTGAATTGTGGACTCTGAGGCTCGCCAGCTCAACTGTCTTAAATTAATGAGCCCTGTCTGGTGGGATCCCGGCCATTCATAAGAGGAAAGTGCGTCTCCTCGGTGGTGAGCGGTTGTGCTCTCCCGGTCATGCCATTCACTGTATTGCACACTTGTTTTAGAATTAGAAGTCTGGCCAGGAGCGGTGCTCAAGCCTGTAATCCCAGTACTTTGAGAGGCTGAGGTGAGAGGACTGCCTGAGTCCAGGGGTTCGACCGGCCTGGGCAACTTGGTAAGACCTTGTCTCTACAATAAATCAAAAACTTAGCCGACCGTGGTGGCACGTGCCCATAGTTCCAGCTACTTGGAAGGCTAAGACGGAAGGATCGCCGGAGCCCAGCAGGTCGAGGCTGCGGTGGCCGTGAGCGTGCCACTGCACTCCAGCCTGGGCGACGGAGTGAGACTCCAACTCGAAACAAAACAATAGGATTAAAAGTCTCAGCTTCTTGGGACAGTCCTTGGCATGAAATACATGCATGTTTCCAGGCACAGCTGTGACGACTGGAATCTTTAAGAGTATTTTCAGCTTTGATTCGCTTATCCTCGACCTCTGCCCATGTGGCCATAATCCAATCTGGGCTTATCAACACACACTTGTTTTAAAAAGCTAGTCCTTGTCACGTTAAAACCTGCCCCTGGGCAGCCCTTCCGTACCACGTTGGGAGTCAGCGTGAGTGCAGCCTTCTCTGGGCAAGTCTCCTCACCACTTCCAGAATACTGTTGACCTTAGGACGCTCGGATGCGTGGCCTACGAGCGTCCTCCTCGCTGCCCACGGGAGAACCAGGGCATGCAAGTTCCTGCCACAGAGCACGTGGCTCCATCACCACAAACGAGGACTTGATGTATTTGCAAACCGAGCACGGCGCTATTGATCGCCTGTCACCATTATCCAGCTGGTTCACGATGAAGAGTCTCGTGCAGCCACTGGACTGGCTCTGTTGCCACTGAGAGCACCTTGCCACCAGCTTATCTCAGAAGGTCCCCAGGATACGGCCTTCCTGAAGTGGCCGTGCAGGTAATTTACTCACGTGGCTTCCCTGATGGAGGAGATGAACACTCTTTTGAGGTCGCTGGGTTTTTCCCCTCAAGTGCAAATAATTGCCGTCATGCTGAACGGCACTTGAACTTCAAAGCCATAATCAAGGTCTAGCCAGCAACAGAACCCAGTGCAAACAGAGACAGGCCTCGCGGCTTCTGCTAGGAATGGGATGTCCTGTCGTCCCAGAATCCACTTGGAAACTCATCTCCCAGTGTGATTTGGAGAAGGGGCCTTCATGAAGTCATCAGGGTTAGCTGAAGTTTTTTTTGTTGTTGTTGTTGAGTTGGAGTCTCACTCAGTCACCCAGACTGGAGTGCAGTGGCCACTCCCGGCCACCGCAGCCTCGCCTACTGGGCTCCGGCGATCCTTCCGCCTCAGCCTTCCGAGTAGCCGGAATTACAGGCGCGCTACCACGCCCGGCTGATTTTTTGATTTATTGTAGAGATGAGGTCTCGCTGCCCGGGCAGGTCTCGAACCCACGGGCTCAGGCAATCCACTCACCTCAGCCTCCCAAAGGCGCGGGATGACAGGCTGAGCCACCGAGCCCGGCTTAGCTGAAGTTTTGAAGGTAGGACCTCATGACAGAGTTAGGGCTTTGACAGGAAGCTCCAGAGAACATGAGCATCTCTCTCTCTCTCTCTCTCCCGCCCCTCCCTTTCTCACCTCTCTCTCTCTCTCTCTCTCTCTCTCTCTCTCTCCTCCCCCTCTCCCTCTCTTCCTCTCCATTGGTGTCTGCTCATGAGCTCTGAGCTTCCACACGCCGCCACGGCAGTCCCAGCGACGGCAGCGTCCTTGGGCAAACTCTCTGCCCTCCCAGAATCTCCCTTTCGATACAGAGACCAGACAGAGATGGGACCGGGGCAAAGGGGGAGCCGGGGCCGCCGCTGGGCGCCAGCTTTGCAGCGCGCGGTGAAGGGCCGAGCCTCACGGTTGCCAGCGCTCCCCACAACCCCAGGGGACCCTGAGCGAGACCGGCCAGGCCGGCGCCTTCTCAGGGTCTTGTTCAGAGAGCTCCACCCAGCCCTCTTTGGACATGGTGGGGACACAATGGCCAGCCTCTCCGACTCCAGCCCCAAGCTCTGGGCTCTCTGTCGGTCCGCAGGGGGGGACCCCACACACCTCTGTGTCCTGGGCTCCCTCCTTGCAGACAATGCTTAAATCACCGCAGAAAGGAACTTTCTATCTCGTCTGTCCACCGACACGTGCTTTTAGGTGACACCATCTCCGGCAGCCTCCTCACCAGAGCACAGGTGAGCCCACGGCTCTTCACATGCAGACCCACATGCAGAGCCATGCGTCTGCACAAACGTGTCTGTCTCCACACAAAATCATGCCGCTCTAAAGCCTCACTGGTCACACGTCATGGGCTTTGGAGCCACACCAGGCCCAGCCTGTTCCAGACCTTCACTGCACCTCAAGGACGACGTGCAACCACCCCCGAATTGTCACGTCTGTCTTGGTATCACCCAGTTCGTCATCAGTTACATTCTCCGCTCACTCGCTTAAATATGTTTTTTATAATCAATTCAAGAAATAGTGACTGCGTCCCTGTGTGTGCCAAAGGCTGAGCTACACCCCGGGGGGTTCCAAACAGAGCCAGACACGGGGAGGAGGTACGCGCCACCCAGAAGCACCAGACACACGGGCACTGACCATGACACACAGCAGGATCTCATCGTCCGCAACGTCAAAATGGACCCATTGCTTAAGAGAAGTGCAATTTAATTCTGGCATTAAGACTTAGGAGAAAATTCTCCTGTGGGTCCTCATAAAAAGATGGCGGGCCGGGGTGCTGAGTGTCATTCTAATAGTCACAACCGGGACCGCTTCCAAGAGCTGTTTCTGGCCGGGTGTGGTGGCTCACGCCTGTAATCCCAGTACTTTAGGAGGCTGAGGCGGGAGGATCGCTTGAGCCCCCAAGTTTGAGAGCAGTATGGGTAACATAGCGAGACCTCGTCTCTACAATATATCAAAAAATTAGCCAAGCCGGGCTCGGTGGCTCAACCTGTAATCCTGCACTTTGGGAGGCTGAGGTGAGTGAATTGCCTGAGCCCGCGGGTTCGAGACCCGCCTGGGCAACTTGGTGAGACCCCATCTCTACAATAAGTCAAAAATGAGCCGGGCATGGTAGCGTGCACCTGTAGTTCCGGCTACTTGGAAGGCTGAGGTGGAAGGATCGCCAGAGCCCAGCAGGTCAAGGCTGTGGTGGCCAGGAACAGCCACTCCACTCCAGTCTGGGCGACAGAGTGAGACTCCGACTCAAAAAAAAAAAATTAGCCAGATATGGTGGCACGTACCTGCCGTCCCAGGTACTCAGGAGGCTGAGGCAGAAGGATTGCCCGAGCCCAGGCGGTCGAGGCTGCAGTGAGCTGTGATTGTGCTACTGACTCCAGCCGGGTTGACAGAGTGAGATCCCGACTCAAAAAACAAAATAAAATCTCGCAAGAGAGCTGTTTCTCCTGGTGCCCTTCAGGGTGGGGCCATGGGTAAGTCCACCCCAGGAGAAGTCACGCGGAGAGCATCTGGAGTGCTCGGGACACGCTCCCGGCCGGCTGAGTCAGAGACAGGGACGGCAGGAGGCGTCCTTCACCCAGGCTCCCTAGCTCCTGCTCTCGGTGACGTGTGGACAGGTGTCAGGTGGCCCCCCCTGCCCGGCAGTGGTGTACAGCTTCCGCTGCCCCAGCAGAGCTTGCCACGGGGCAGCTACACATACCTGTGCCAGCATCAGCACCCAGCATCTTCGTTCCTACACCAGCTCCCGGGAGTTTGCTCTGAGTGCCACTAGTTATAATCAGCACTTCCTTCAACAGATTCTCTTTTTAAAATTAAAAGCGACCAGGTGCCATGGCTCATGCCTGCACCCTCAGCACTTTGGGGAGGCTGAGGCAGGAGGATCGCTTGAGGCCAGGAGTTCGAGACCCACCTGGGCAGCATAGCGAGACCCTATCTCTACCAAAAAAAATTAATTAAAAATAAATGACAAGAACTACTTCCGCCTGCAGCTGAGCAAGGCCATGGGTGAGGTCATGGGCTTGGTGCGGTTGTTCGCTCATCTTGTTCTTGCTACTGGCTCACACACGTGTCACTAAATCGCCTGCACGTGTGCATGACGCTGCCGGACCAGAGGGGTGTCTGAGTCCATAGGGTCTGGCAAAAACAGGCCCCAACAGAGACCGTCATGGGCCCCTGCAGAGGCGGTGACAGAGAACACCCGAGGGCCAAGAGCCTTTCCGGCAGCAGAGCGGACATGCCCTGCCAAGGGGATAAGCACACCAGAATGCTGCAGTCACGCCTCCTGGACGAGAACTCCTCCCGGCCCGCGGGGCAGGATGGGCTGCTGGATACCGTATGATCCGCCACTGTGTACGCAAGGCGTGCCCGGCTCCTTGGATGTGAGGCGTGGGGTTGGCCACCCAGCCGAGGCCAACCGTGCCCTTTTACAAGGCGGCAACACCTGGCTGGGGTTGCCAGATCCTGTGGATGAAATCCAGGACGTCTGGCAATATTTGAATTTCAGATGAACCATACCAGATGTTGGAGTGTGAGTATGCCCCAGGGGGTCACAGTTGCTAAAAACCTTGTAGAATCTGTCCAGAGCTCACATGTCCCGGGTGCCCCGTAGGCCGGCCGGCAGCCCCGCGCAGAAGGGCTGACTCTGCGCCACCACGTCGCTTTCCAGAGCCTGCGCCTGTCACACCAGCCTCCCGCCCAGGCCGCTTTCCCCGGCAATGCCAGGGCCAGGCAATGAGCCCTCTGCACCGAGAAGGCGAGTGACAGCGCGGGGACGCCAGGCGATGTTCCCATTAAACCCACAACTGTGCCATCAGCAAATTAAAATCAATTGAAATCAATTTAGCCGGGATCAGGTCTCCCTCCCCGGCGGCGGCTCATCTGTGGCGGGAGAAGCTCCCGGGCGATGAAACAGGTGCTTGTAAATTAATTAGCCTCCTGAAACACACCTTAAAATGAATTTCCCAGAACTCCCTGGCAGGGAGCCATCCTGGCCCCACGAGCTGATCAGCGTCTGTAAATATTGAGATTTGATAAAGTGCGGCTGCTCTGGCGGCAGATGGCAGGGGACGGTCTGTTGACACCGCGGCGATTACTTGCGTATGAAGACTTCACTCGCGGCCTCCTCGGGGAGCCCCAGGAGGACCCGGCCCTCACAGCTATTTGCCTCCTAATTGAAAATCCTTATTCCCAGATGGAGCCAGGCGTGCTTCTGCCGCGCCGCGCTCGGCGCCGCTTGACTGTTGATACACGGGTAATTGCTTTCGGTAACGCAGGTTAAATGTGACATTTAGTGCTTAATAAAAATTATCAAGGCCAGGGCCGTTTATCATTCCTACATTTGGGCTGTTACTTCTAAGGGGATTCTCAATTCGTTTGAATTCTCGAGGAGACGGGCAACACTGGCAAAGTCCCCGCTGCGTCCACGCTGCGACGTGGCCCTTCCTGCCGTCCCTTGTAATTTTGTTGTAATCTCTTTTTGGAGTTGTGGGTGTGCGTGAGAATTAGCACCAGAATCAGCTGCATGCAGGTGAGGTTTGGGCTCGGATGTGCCCTCTCTCCCCCGGGGTGGACGTTTTCCTTCTTTTTCTCTCCATACGTCTGGAAGATCTGTCTGTCAACAACACGGCACGCGGATATCACCCGTCGAGCCACGCCACGCCCGCCTCCGTGCCTGATGGGCTGCTGGAGACCGTATGATCCGCCGCTGTGTACGCAAGGCGCGCCCGGCTCCTTGGACGGGAGGCGTGGGGTTGGGCGTCGTCCCGGCCACCAGCAAAAGGAACAAACCCGGAGAGAAGGAGATTGTGTGTGGCATCGGTCGGTGACCACCACAAATGCTTTCAACAGAGGAGAAACTGTCGCCTCTCCATATTTGTCACCAACGATGGAAGCAATTGGATAGGGGGAACTTTAGGAACGTTCCAGAAATAAGGGGCCACAGGAAAAAAAAACCCTGAGTTCTCATGGGCTTTCCAACAGGGCTTCCAGAACATGCCAGGGATTCTGATGGCCCCGCCCAAACTCATGGAGCTTCAAGGTGCTTCTTCGAGGCGGAAATTCTGGAAGAAACAGCTACGCGGAGACTTGTGTCTGCCAGCTCATCACTCTGTCGCCCAGACTGGAGTGCAGTGGCCACTCCCGGCCACCGCAGCCTCGACCTGCCGGGCTCCGGCGATCCTTCCGCCTCAGCCTTCCGAGGAGCCGGAATTACAGGCGCGCGCTACCACGCCCGGCTGATTTCTGATTTATTGTAGAGATGAGGTCTCGCTGCCCAGGCGGGTCTCGAACCCGCGGACTCAGGCAGTCCACTCACCTCAGCCTCCCAAAGGCGCGGGATTACAGGCTGAGCCACCGAGCCCGGCCATCACGGCTTTCAATGCCCCGCGAGCCCCTCCCCCACGGGCTCCACTATGCTTAGGTCAAGTAAGCCAAACGTGGCCCTGCTATGGGGGTTGTACCCCGCGATGCCCCTGGCGAGAGGCAGGGCTTGAGACTCTCCAAGTCAGGGTTGAGAAGCACACAGGGCATTCAGTCACGCACAACTGACATGTGGCGGTCTCCTTTTGTTTGTTTGCTTTTGTGCGTCGGAATCTCACTCTGTCGCCCAGACAGGAGGGCAGGGGCACGCTCACGGCCACCACAGCCTCAGCCCGCTGGGCTCAGGCAACGCCTCAGCCTCTCAAGTAGCCTGAACTGCAGGCACGCGCCACTATGCCCAGACAATTTTTTTTATTATTATTGTAGAGACGAGGTATACCAAGGTGCCTGGGCTGGTCTCACAGCCCTGGGCTCAGGCAATCCTCTCACGTCCACCTCCCAAAGTGCTGGGGTGCCAAGCGTGAGCCACCACACCTGGCCATCTCCTTTTTAAGCAACATTTTTCTACATCGATTTTTTTTTAAAGGGGACACACGTTCATTGTAGAAAGTTTGAAAAATTCTAAAAGGGACAAAGAAGAAAATAAAATTACTAAAAATCCTGTCGTCTGGATATGAACTTTTGCTGGGCACGTTGTCTCCCTCCAGGCAGGGAGATGGGAGACAAGGTGGAAAGAATGATTGTTCGGGACGGACTGCAACTCAGCGCCACTGGTTTTGCTGTTGTTCTGTTGCCTAATGTTCTCCTGTGTGCTTTCTTTCACGACTTGTTGTAGTCCAAACAATAACTTCTAATGGTCGGACGGTATTATTACACATACAGTCCTGACCTTGTGGACTTGTCCTGGATACACATTTTAACGTGAGCATTCAGGCTGTTTTCAATGTTTTAACAACGAGAAAAAGCCCCGGTCATATGACACTCTAAATCACGCTCCTAGTCTTGTGTCTCTTCTCTCAAAATATTCCAAGACAAGAAATCACTCCATCCCAAACACACATTTGTGTGTTGTAACGCTCTAAAGACCACATTTTACTCCGAAATCTTCCCCCAGCCCTCACTCCTGCAGGAATGCAGGACTGTGTCCCTTTCCTCTGCCTTCCCAGCACTGGGAATGGGCGGATGTTTTCTTTGCCAGTTTCCTGGCTGAGAGACAGTGTCTCATTTCAGTGCTCAGTGGACTCCCAGAGAAGTCGGGCATCTAGAGGGATTTATCAGCCATCTGCAGTTCTGCTTTTTGACACTGGCTGTGTACTGGGCGACGCACGCCGTGGCTAACACCTTTGTTGCAAATGTTCTCACCTAGTTTGCCATTTTAGGATAATTTGTGAGTATTTTGAGAAGGCGCAGAAACAATTCTTTGTTGTTGTTGTTCTCAAGTCTATTAAACCTGCGTTATGTTGACTCCCTTGAGGGTTAATCAAAAGTCCTCACACCTCAAGATCATATAAATATTCATCAGAATTTTACTTTCCTCACTGTATGATTTAATTATTGTCACATTCCTTCAATCCATTATAGTTGATATAATCTATGGAGTTCGCACATCAACTTTTTTCCACCAAATGGTTAACAATGATCCTGGCATTCTCTATAGAATAACCCTCTTCCCACTGATTGAAATGCTACCTTTCTCATATACTTCATATACTGACTATCCGTTTGGGTTCATCTGGGTTTTTTTGGTTTTTGGCTTTTGGCCTATTGTTACGTCCGTCTGTTTTTACAGCATCACTGTCGTAATTATTACAGCTTCATCCCGTGTTTGAATCTCTGCTGCTATAGCTTAAAATAGTGGATTCTTCTAGGTTTTGTGGGTTTTTATTGCCAGCTGATTACATACAAAATTTAGAATAATTTTGTCATCCTTCAATAAAAGCCCCATTGCAATGCTGACAGGAACTGCCTTGCGCCTTCTAGACATTTCTTCGGGGGGGGGGGGTCTGATCTTTGCAGTATTGAGTTTTTCCCACTGAGACAGGGACCGTGTCTCTCCAACCATTCAAATATTTTTTTTTTCTTTTGTCTTGGGTAGAGTTCTGATATTTTCGTTGGTCAGATTCTACACAGTTCCGTCCGATTAATTCCTAGGAAAATGTTTGCGCTGTCTCTGAATGGAAGACTTCCATGGTAGCTGGACACTGGGCACACGGGGACCTAAAGATGGCAGCACAGACTCTGGGGACTCCCAAAGCGGGGCGGGAAGGAGGGGGCGGGGTTGAAGAACTACCCATGGCTGTCAGGTCCGCTATCGGGTGACGGGAAAAGCAGCCCAAACCTCACCGTCACGCCATACACCCACATAACAGACAAGCACATGCACCCCTGGAAGCTGGCATTCCCGATTATGTTTTCTGAACCTCCACTGATACATAAGAAAGCTGTCCGCCTTTGAGTACTCATTGGTCACCAGTCACCGCATCCGACTCTGTTATCATTCCAGCAGTTTTTCAGTTGATCCTACTGGGTTTTCTAGATAGGCAGGCTAGCCATAGATCCAGCTCCTCGGAGGCTGAGGAGGGAGGATCCCTCGAGCCCAGAAGCTGGTTCCCGGCTTCTAACTCCCACAGTCCTTGCTACCATGTTGGGGCACTTTAGGACTCAGGAAACAGAGCCTCTCTCTCTCTCTGACCTCAACTGAGATGAGAATGGGGATATTTAAACTCAGCCCCAAAGCAGTGGGAGCTTCAGGACACCTGGAGTCTTGCGGGGGAGCGTTCCAGGGGAAATGGCCTGAGCAAAAACCCGCAACCACACCCCCTGAGCCACCAAGGCTTGGGGGCATCTCCTCCAGAGACAGCCTCTGGGTCCTCGGTGGGGAGGCCACTCCCGAGACCCACTGCCCCGTGACTCTGCAGGCCCTAGGCCTGGGGCTGGCCCAGAAACCCCACGGCTCCCAGCCCGTGGGGAGAGTCCCCAGACTCAGATTTCTGAGTGATGCGACGTGTGATATTTGTCGGAAAGAGACGTGAAGTTGGACATGCATGGAGAAGAGGAAGGTCAAAGGGGACACGTCTCAGACATTGTCTTTCCGGACTGGAGGTAGGAGTGTCGGGGCCTATGTCTGCTAGAGAGGAGATGATCACAGAATTCTGGAATTTCGGAACAGCTGGGGGAGGGGAGGACCAAGCAAGACACACCCGTGGACCGCAAGCAGATAGAGCTGACGGTCAGCTGGCGAGCTGTGGGTGCAACTGTTGAAATACTGAAATCCTCCCATGCCCTCTGGTCAATAGCTGTGACCTCAGTCCCCAGGGTCCCCACTGTCCTGAGCCTCACAAGCCCCACGCAAAGTCTCCTGGATGTGCCCCTGTATACCAGGTGGTGTTTACTCTGCCTGGTCAGTGTCCAGGTTGGGCCAGCTACTACGTATTACATGTTTTCAGTTTTACCCCTGGAAGCAGCCCCGCGTCCACATGGCCTGTGGAAGCGGCCCCACACACAGTTCCGACTTTTGGAGTGCCGCTGGAGGGCCTGAGGGCCAGCACCCGGGAATTTGCCAGGGCCTGTGGATGGGCGTGTCAGCAGACATCGGGTTAGAAGAAAGAAGGACAAAGCCTCCCAAAAGCGATGTAAGAAGTCGAAGCCGGGCTCAGGGGCTCAGCCTGTCATCCCGCGCCTTTGGGAGGCTGAGGTGAGTGGATTGCCTGAGCCCGGGGTTTCGAGACCCGCCTGGGCAGCGAGACCTCATCTCTACAATAAATCAAAAAATCAGCCGTGCGTGGTAGCGCGCACCTGTAATTCCGGCTACTCGGAAGGCTGAGGCGGAAGGATCGCCGGAGCCCTGCAGGTCGAGGCTGCGGTGGACCGGGAGCGGCTGCTGCACTCCAGTCTGGGCGACAGAGTGAGACTCCAACTCAAAAAAAAAAAAAAATAGATTACAGATTACTACAAGACAATAAAAACAAACAAATTAAAAAAAATTAAAAAGAAAGAAAAAGAAGTCGAGAGGGAGTTGGCCCCCGGATTCAAGGTCAAGAAGGCCTTGAGCACAGCAAGGACGATGTTCTGGGCACTGGGCCCACCCTGGAGGGAGGACACACCCTACTGGATCTTCACAACTCTGGAGCATTCTCCCGTTGGCTTTAAGGATCCACCTTGGTGTTTGGGCTTCTTAGAAAGGAACTCAAGCATGCCGCCTCCTCACAAGTTCTTTTCCAAACCCCACACATCCCTCATGATCCATGCCCCAGCCAAGAAAGGACCACTGAGGCACACACACGGGTGACAGGACCCTTGCCGGGCAGTCCACCCAGCCAGAGCAGCGCGTCACCCCAGAACACGAGCCTTCTCTCTCCACCAGGGCAGACCACCGACACACAGTCCAAAGTTGTGCTCGTGAATTTTCTTTTTTTTTTTGAGTTGGAGTCTCACTCTGTCACCCAGACTGGAGATGCCGTGGCCGCTCCCGGCCACCGCAGCCTTGACCTGCTGGGCTCCGGCGATCCTTCTGCCTCAGCCTTCCGAGTAGCCAGAATTACAGACACGCTCTACCACGCACGGCTGATTTTTTGATTTATTGTAGAGATGAGGTCTCGTTGCCCAGGCGGGTCTCGAACCCGCGGGCTCAGGCAATCCACTCACCTCAGCCTCCCAAAGGCGCGGGAATACAGGCTGAGTCACCGAGCCCGGCTCATGAACTTTCTAATCACTACCAGGGCTCAGCTTCAAACGAGGGGTGGAGGTGGGACAAAGTGCATTTGCTGGCAGGGCTTCTTGCTGGCTGGCAAAGCACCAAGCGCCGCCCAGAGCCCACCTGCCTCAGCCACAAGCTGCCACCTCCCAGCTCCGTGAGCTGGCCCCTTGGTCCTCATCAAGTCGGGATGACCTGTGGCTTTCCCTGTAAGCTTTGCTGTGTCCTGCTGGGGGCTCTCCATTTCTGGTGGTTGCGAACCTTTTTGAGAATCTGATAAACACTGAAACCAAAGCCTGTAAGGACATAAGTCAAGGCTTGGCAGGCAGCTTTTAGGGTGTTGAGGATTTCTGGGAGCCACACTGCTCAAGAGCCCTCCCTCCCCTGCTTCTTGGGGTGAGGTTGGCCTCTTCCCTCTGACCCTCGGGTGTGCCTATTCCCAGCAGGCCGTGGTGGAAGATCTGTGACTGTGGTTGCCGCCGATAGAAATCACGACGGCAGCAGACCCAAGCCTGGTAGAACGGCCTAAACACAGCTCCGTGTTGACGCTGGCGTCTCTGGGTTCCTTTCTGACCCCCCGTCTCACGCTTGATGTCTGCATTTTGCCTGAATTATCGAGCGACGGCAACAGGAGAAGGCGGGCAGGATACTCTCTCTCCAGCGACGCCCCCCTCTCCCCTCGCCACCCTGCTTGCGAGACTCCTGTATACCAGCAGCCCTCCGGGGAAAACAACTTGGAGAAATTGTATAGTGGATGCTAAATGACTTAATGGATAATAAAACGGCGTGTGCTTCTGAGACTGCTATTTAAAGACCAACTTGACATTTTATGTAAAATGAACGCTCGTTTTTATGTAATCATGGGGCCTCGCCCAGCTCTTCTGCCAAGTCTGCTCTTTGTGGATGGTGGGCTTCTTCCCAGCAAAGAGGACGCCGCCTCGGAGGCTCACTGAGAAGGCCCTGGAGGGTGCCAGTCTCTGTCGCACCCCCAAACTGTGGATTAGGCAAGAAGAGAGAGGGTGTCTTCGACCCCAAAGGCAGCAGAACCTCAAGCCGAAGTTGTGCACAGCAGATTGAGGCCAGGAGCTCAAACTGGGGGGACCTTGGGAGGTCAGCTGCATCCCTGGGTCCAGTCCCGGGGGCCAGCTGGAGCGTCACCATGGGCACACCCCTGACAGTCACCATCATGTGCCCCCACTCCACCACCCACGCAGCTCACGTATCTGCCCTTCTCTGTGCCACCTTCGATTCCCGTAGCCTGACTCTGGTCACCTTGACCACAGGTTCAGTCAGGGCTTCTCAGCCTCTGCCTGGAGGAGCATGAGACCCAGGGAGGCCCGCGTCCGTCTGCTGGGCAAATCCGGCAAGCCCGTCCCGGGGAAGGACATCTCAGAATGAGGTTCCAAGAACTGGAAAGCTGAGCTGCCGGTGGAAACGCATTTGCTCTGGTTCCTTCCGTGACAAAGAGCAGTCAAGTCTCGCTGTTAAGAAACAAAGACCCGCCGGGCTCGGTGGCTCAGCCTGTCATCCCAGCACCTTGGGAGGCCGAGGTGGGTGGATTGCCTGAGCCCGCAGGTTCGAGACCTGCCTGGGCAACTTGGCGAGACCTCATCTCTACAATAAATCAAAACATGAGCCAGGCGTGGTAGCGCGCCTGTAGTTCCGGCTACTCGGAAGGCTGAGGCGGAAGGATCGCCGGAGCCCGGCAGGTCCAGGCTGCGGTGGCCGGGAGCGGCCACTGCACTCCAGTCTGGGCGACAGAGTGAGACTCCAACTCAAAAAAAAAAAGAGAAACAAAGACCCACAATCCACCAGCCCTTTACAGACCTCGCCTGGCCTGGGAGCGGCTTCCCATCAAGGTCAAATGTCAGTCGATCGGAACTGCCTCGTTCGCTTGGCAGGAGCCCAGCTGCATGATGGGAATCCTCAAACTCCCCCTCTCCGAAGTGAGGGGCCAGCTCCCCTGGGAAGAACCTCAGGCCACTGCCCTCCGCAAGCAGGCACTCTCCCTGCCGCTCTGCCCCCGGGACCTTCACATCACATCTTCCTGGAGCAGCCCCACCTTTCTCGTCCATGACCGTCTCGAAGTCCTCTCAGCCCCGACTCCGGCCACACCATGCCCAGCTGCTGCATGGGGCGCTCTGCACAGTGGACATTTCCGCCCAGAGGTTTTTGGTGGCTGGGGACTGTGTGCATGTTGTAGTGACTTCCCTGGACTCCACCAACCGAGTGGGACGATGGAAATGTCAGCAAACCTCTCACGAGCGCCCAAATCACCCCAGGTGAGAACCGCTGGGTGAAGAAACCGATAGGGGCAGACTCAACACAGGCGTGCACTGCCGTCTGTCTCAGGGCTCACTGTCTCTTCTTCTGCCAGGCAAGGTCTCTGGTGCCCAGGCTGGAGTGTGCAGCGGCACAATCACAGTGCAGTTTCGGCCTCCAGGGCTCGGGCAATCCTTCTGCCTCGGCCTCCCGTGTAGTCAGAACTACAGGCACTTATCGCCACGTCCAACTAAGTTTTTTGGATATTTTTGAAGAGATGAAATCTCACTATGCAGCCCAGGCTGGTCTTGAACCCCCGGGCTCATGTGATCCTCCTGCCTCGGCCTCCCAAAGTGCTGGGATTATAGGCAAGAGTCGCCATGCCCGGCCCCAGGGTCCATTTTTTCAACCAATACATCAAACGCTAAAGAAATGCAATTTTAGTAAAATAAAGGAGGGAAGGAGGGGGAGCGGACAAAAGGGAGGACAGAAGCATACAGCAGCTCACAAGGAAACACGCCAGCCACGCCAAGCGCCTCGATTTTTCCAAGGACGACGGAGAAGCCCCGGAGAGGTTTCTGGAAGAAGAATGTGGTGAGACGCTCTAATGCCCGCCTGGCTACCCTGCCGCGCAGGCACGGCACAAGACAGCCGGGCTGTTGGTGCCTGAGCAGAGAGCAAAGCCAGGCACAGGCGGGTCTCACAGGGCACCGGCCTCCCCAGGACTGTGGGACGGCCCCCGCGGCTGGCCTTGCCCTTCCCTTCATTTTTTTCACGGCAACTTGGGGGTCTTTTCATAACAGCCGACGGGATCACGCATGCCTCCCTGATGAAGACTTTCCTAGGGTTCTTGTGACAAATGGCCCTAAGCCGTTTCCTCGCTGGTCTGGAGGCCAGAAGCCCCACGTCAGAGAGGAAGCAGGATTCAAGGGAGGATCCTTCCTGCCTCACCCAGGCTCTGGTGTTCTCTCCAGCCTTTGGAGTCCCTCGGTCCGGGTCACATCACCCCAATCTCTGTCTCCGCTGTCACGTGGCCACCTTCCCTGTGCGTCTGCGTCCCAGACCCCCCTTCCTTCTGAGGACACAGTCGTCTGGGGTTAGGGCCTGCTCCACTCCGGGATTTGACAATCTGCGCACAGTTTAGTGAAATGTGTGTTGCCGCTGTGTGTGCAGGTGTGCATGTGTGTGCCAAGAACTAGCTGAAAGCTCACTTCTCCCTGGGGTTGTGGTCACAGAGCCGTCCTAGTAGATGGGGAGTGAGGCTCGTTGAGCCCGTGATCAGAAAGTCCCCAGCCACACCCGTGAGGTGACAGAAACCAGAGGCAGGATTCAGATCCCCAGGGTCTGGTCCTGGGCGGCCACACCACACTCGGGTGTTCAGCTGGGGAGTCCACAGTTGTCTGCGGAGCGCCCGCCTAGCCTTGGGGGAGGTTCCAAGCCGTGCGCTTTGCTCACAACACGACCACCTGGCGAGACAAGTTAATTCCGTTCTGTTAAAACAATCAGAAGGCCAGGCTTGGTAGCCCAGCCTGCAATCCCAGCGCTTTGGGAGGCCAAGGTGAGTGAATTGCCTGAGCCCGCGGGTTCGAGACCCGCCCGGGCAACTTGGCGAGATCTCATCTCTACAATAAATAAAAAATTAGCTGGGAGTGGTAGCGCGTGCCTGTAGTTCTGGCTACTCGGAAGGCTGAGGCGGAAGGATCGCCGGAGCCCAGCAGGTCGAGGCTGCGGTGGCCGGGAGCAGCCACGGCACTCCAGTCTGGGCGACAGAGTGAGACTCCAACTCAAAAAAAAAAAAAGAGCAGGAGTCGACGGTGTCGACCCAGAAGTGGCAGAGGCAGGGACCGGCGGCCCTTGGACAGCCCAGGGTGGCCCTGCCCTGGTCTGGTTCCCACGCTACACTGTGAGGCTGTTGTCCTGGAATGTCGCCGGGTCTTCTGTTCCCAGCTCTGTGCCACACGGTGGTGGCCAGTAAAATGCAATCGATGAAGACACGCACAGAAGAGACTAGACTCGGAAAGAGGGTCCAGGTTTGAAGTCAAGCAGAAGGGAATAGAGGGAAACCAGAAGAGCCAAACCACGCAGACAGCAGAGGCCGGTGATCAGGACAACAAGGAGACTGAAGTGAGCCCGGAGTGTGTGGACCACCGCGGGGCAAGCTGCTAGCCCCGAGGGCATTGTGAAGCAGGCCTGAGCGGAACACAGCAGCTCGGGACTGCCCGCCCAGCAGAGGTGTTTGTTTGTTTGTTTGTTTGAGTTGGAGTCTCACTCTGTTGCCCAGACTGGAGTGCAGTGGTGCTCCCGGCCACCGCAGCCTCGACCTGCTGGGCTCCGGCGATCCTTACGCCTCAGCCTTCCGAGTAGCTGGAACTACAGGCACACACTACCACTCCCAGCTAATTTTTTATTTATTGTAGATTTATTGTAGAGCCTTCCAAGTAGCTGGAACTACAGGTGCGCGCTACCACGCCCGGCTCATTTTGATTTATTGTAGAGATGAGGTCTCGCCAAGTTGCCCAGGTGGGTCTCGAACCCGCGGGCTCAGGCAATCCACTCAACTCCGCCTCCCAAAGCGCGGGATTATAGGCTGAGCCACCGAGCCCGGCTCTAGCAGAGGTTTTTAAGACATCTGCACTCGGCCAGGTACAGACATCATTCTAGCACTTCGAGAGGCCAAGGCAAGAAGATTGCCTGAGCCCAGGAGTTCAAGACCAGCCTGGGCAACCTGGCTACAATAACTCATAAAATTAGCTGGGCGTGGTGGTGCACGCCTATGGTTCCAGCTACTTGGAAGGCTGAGGTGGAAGAACAGCCTGAGTCCAGCAGGCCAAGCCTGTGGTGGCCATGAGCAGGCCACTGCACTCCAGCCTGGGTGACAGTGAGACTCTGACTCAAAAGTATAAAATCAAAAAATAAGAATAAAAAGTCCACACTCTAAGAGTCTTTTGCATTTCTCTGCACGTCCATCTGCAAACTGCACGTGCTCTTGGGGTCATTTAGGAGGGGGAGGCTCGGAAGGCCTATTCCTAAGCAGAAAATGGGCTGGGAGATAATGGTGGACACTTTTATCCCAAAAAGGAGCCTTTGTCGAGGTAGTTGTTAACAAATTCACCTGAAAAGGGGGCTTGGAAATCACGAGGCTGAGCCGAGCTGGCCAGAGCTTCATCACAGAACGTGCCAGACGGCGGACTCACGGCAGATCACATGACTCCCTCAGAGGGAGGCCGACTGTGCACCACCCAAGGGGCTGTCGGTCCTTGACACTTTCCCGTGGAACGCTCGTCCGCTCTGCAGGCATATTCCTCAGAAGGCAGTCTTGGAAATGCTGATATCAAGAAACCACAGAAAAGACGTTGGAACCAAACTCATCAGACACGAGAATGACCAAGAGCAAGCATATCTGTCTACCTGTCAAGATTTTCCCAGAGTTAGATGAAATCTCTCGTCTTTACTGCCGAAATGCAAAAAGGAGCAAAAGCTACCCGTAAAAATGACCCTCGTCCCCTTTCTTCTAGATTTTCTGGTGCTTCTGAACAGATAATTCTCGAATTTCACAGCGAGCAGGTGTCTCCTCTCTGGTCACAGAGCCGTGGGCAAGTTGGTGATCGCATCCGAGGCGCTTCTCTTTTAAGAGAAAGAAGGGAGAAGGCAAGGCTGGCTTTTCTTTCTCTGCCGCAGAGCCCGCGGTGGGGGCATGGCTGCGTGGGCCAGACCCTGCAAGGTGGATGCTCAGGGTAGGATTGTCTTTTTGACAGGGAGGTGGCATTTCTCTTCTTAAGGGCACTCCGCACAGGCCGTTCCTGGCAGGTACTGTGGCTGAGAGTCCCTTTAGGGAGCACTTTCCAACAGAGATGGCCACAAAGACCCCACTGCAGACTCCCTCTGCGGGGACGCAGGACAGGAATCCCTTGGGAGAGTGAGGACAGCAGTGGAAAAGGCCCAGGACCTCCCCGGAAGGCCGGGCTTTGTCTCAGGTGAGCCGACTGGCTGTGCGTGTCTCGGCAGAGTCCTGTAGCCAGCATCTCTGACATCCCCCCAGAGGAATGCGAGATGCTGACTCTGTCCTCCTCACCCGCGCGGACTCTTGTTAGAAGAGCAGATGAGGCTTGGGTGTAAGAACTGGTTGAACAGTGCTGGGCACTGCAGGAACGGACACAAGCCACGCACGTGAAGCCCTCGTGACGGTCCCAACGTGGGCTGCATCCAGGCAAAGTGACAGCACACCCCTGCAGAGCCACCTGGGGTCCAGACCAGGCCACCCGGGTTCAGACTCCACCCCCACCCCGTTTCGTCTCCTTGGCCCTCTGTTTTATCATCTGCAAAGTGGGATTATTGCGATGGTATTATGAGCTGATCGTACGAAGCGCTTGGAGAGACTCCGGGAACACAAGAGGTGTTGATGCGTCCTGTTTGCCTTACAGACCTGTGTTCTCCGTGCTCTTCACTTTTTTTGGTGGGATACAATTATTTGTTTAAACCTTTAAATATGTGTTAAATTTAAAGATTTGAATAAAATCTAAATAATCTGGATTAAATCTGTATTCCAAAGTAATTCGAATTTACAGAAAAAAATTCAAGAATTACAGGGGGACCCCAAAAAACAATTTATTTATTTTAAAAACTGTGTATCTTTCCTACACGTTTAAACTTCAGTCACCTTCGAAGGACTCTGTAGGACGTAATACAACTAAGGAGATACTTTTTCCGCTGCTCAAAAAGGTTTGTGAACGTGCCCATTGTGATGCCTTTGAGCGCGTCTGCCCTTTTTTGTTTCACCTTCTCCACACTGGCAAGACGTTTCCCTCTGAGGACTTTTTTCATCCGGGGGAAGCAAAGTCACTCGGTGCCATGTCGGGTGACTAGGGAGGATGAGGGGCAGGGATCGTGGCGTTTTGGGTCAAAATCTGCTGGACGCTCAACACAGTGTGGGCAGGAACGCTCATAAATCACCCATCAGGAAAGAGGCAAACACACTGAAAGACTCTTCAAAAGAAATTCGCTGGAGTCTCACACAGCCTCTCACCACAACGCCAGCTGGTCCATGGATGTCGATGGGTTCCTGGAACGCTCACCTGGGGGGAAGCCTGCGATCCAAGGGGCCCGCCCTCCACAAAGTGGTTCTGGATTTTTGGGGGTCACCTTTGTCTATTAAAATGTCTCCTATATCCGTAGACCCAGGTTCACGCATTTTTGACACTTCGGCGTATTTGTCTCTCTCTCTCTCTCTCTCTCTCTCTCTCTCTCTCTCTCTCTCTCTGTGTGTGTGTGCGCGTGTGTGTATTTTTTTTTCCCTGATCCCTTGACATACAAGTTGCTTCCATCAGGGCAACAGCTTTTCCCCTTCTAAGCACCACAGTATCCATTTCCTAAAACGAGGATGTTCTCTTACACACCCACCACGTCCACAGACACGCTTCCACACTGAGGAACTCTATGGATGCTTTAAGCGTAACAGTGTGTGAACACACAACAAGGAGTAGCCCAGAAGAGTGAACTTAATACGAAACTTAGGGTCGAACACATGCGGTCCTCCCTTGCTTCTGCGCCTCAGCTGGCTGGTGAGCTCCGCTGATCCTCTCAGGCCTCCGCCACCCCCCTCCGCCCAGCATCCACCCAGGAGCAAACCAGACAGTTCTGAAGGTGCCTCCGCCTCCAAGGCACCGGCTGTGCTCTGCAGCCTGTGGGGCGGTCTGTTTGCAATCTAATATCTTCAAAAACCGTGGGCTGGTTTTGCCCTGCAGAGAACGTGTTTGCCCACAATAACCTGTCCCCAGATTCCCTGTGCTCTGCTGTGCCTGGACCCAAGTCCAGAGCCCTGCAGAGACCCCCACAGAGACCTGCTCCTCCTGTGATCTGAGCAAGGGAATCTGGCCGGTCAATAATCCATCTGCCACCAAGTCATGCCTACGGGTCTCTCGAAACCACAAAACGACTGGAATCTGAGACAGCTGAAAGAGTGGGGGAACCCTGGCGACTTCCAAGGCTCCCGCCTCTCTCAGCGAAGGGAGGAACCCGGGCATGTTCGCACGTCCTCCCTTCTCCATCACCCTCCTCCTCCTCTTCCTCCTCCCCCAAATCCAGTTTGGGGACGCTGCCCAAAAACACCACCAGATCCCACTCCTGCTCCCCGTGGCCCCCCAGCTGAGACCACTGTCCTGGGAGCGCCCCCACAGCAGCCGTCAGTCACCCCCTTGGAGCACACCACTGATCTGAACTTGCTCCAAGCTCCCCAGGACTTCTCTCTTTTTCTGAGTGGGGGGTCTCGCTCTGTCGCCCAGGCTGGAGTGCAGTGGCATGATCACCATGCACTGCAGCCTCAACCTCCTGGGCTCAGGACATCCTCCCGCCTCAACCTCCTGAGTAGCTGGGCCTACAGGTGTGCACCCCCTGGCCGACTAATTTTTTTTTTTTTTTTTGAGTTGGAGTCTCACTCGGTCGCCCAGACTGGAGTGCAGTGGCCGCTCCCGGCCACCGCAGCCTCGACCTGCTGGGCTCCGGCGATCCTTCCGCCTCAGCCTTCCGAGGAGCCGGAATTACAGGCGCGCGCTACCACACCCGGCTGATTTTTTGATTTATTGTAGAGATGAGGTCTCGCTGCCCAGGCGGGTCTCGAACTCGCGGGCTCAGACAATCCACTCACCTCAGCCTCCCAAAGGCGCGGGATTACAGGCTGAGCCACCGAGCCCGGCTTAATTTTTTTTATATATATATATTTTGTCGAGGCGAGGCCTTCCCAAGTTGCAGGCTGGTCTTGAACTCCTGGGCTCCAGCAATCCTCCTGCCTCGGCCTCCCAAAGTGCTGGGATAACAGCACTTTATGAGCCACCGTGCCCAGCCTAGGACTTCTTTTCTTTTTGATGGAAGGGAGCGGTAGGGACCGGATCACCCAGCCACAGAGCGAAGGGGTGGGCGAGTTCCCCCGGCTCTGAGTTTCCACTCCTCCTACACACCATTCTCCGCGCCATTCTCTGTTTTATTTACAGTGCCATTTTCTCTCCATCACCACACAAAAATGAAAACGCAGACTCTGGAGGTTGAAGAGAGCGCTATTTACTGACAACTGGAATTCACAGAACCAAAACAGCCCACTGTCTGGATAATTATAGGAGATACGCTGTAAAGACCTTATATGCTGCGGAAGAAAAACTGCAGCAAAAGAAGCGTTTTTAAGTTAAAAATACCCACTGCTACGTATAAGAGTGAAATCAAAGGCAATTGTGTAATGAATCAGGCGGTGTACGTTTCTGCTACTTTATTGTGAAGTACTCTTTAAAATACTGATTTAGGTCATCAACTACTTAGGTCTTCTTAGAATAGACAAAATTTGAGTGGTGAGGTCAAGGGGAGCACAGAGCAGATGCTTGAAGCTATAAATAAAACACAGAGGAAAACCCTATGTGCGCGTGACATAATGATGCATGCAGCCACAGTCACGCATGGCTTCACGACAGGGCCGCGTTCTGGAAATGCGCCGTGAGTGGCTTCGTCGTGTGGGAACATCCTAGGGTGACTCACACAACCTGGGTGGTCTAGCCCACGACACACCCAGGCTGTGTGTGGAGTAGCCCAGGCCCCAGGCCACACACCTGCACAGTGCGTCGCTGCCTTGGGCGCTGTCGGCAACTGTGACACCATGGGAACGATTTGCACGTCTGAAGGCAGGAAAGGGAATGCGTTCTGCTAACACCTTGCAACAGCCACAGTGCTGCCAGGCGACGGGAATCCCTCAGCTCCAGGGCAACCCGAGGGGGCCACCATCACCCAGGAGGCCACTGTTGGCGGAAGTGGCGTGACGCCGGCTGTGACTGTGCATACAGGCATGAAGGAAAGCAGCGTCACCCCGTGTGATGCAACACTCTCTGATCTAAGACTAAGTCTGGTTTCGTACCTGTGTTCGAATGAGACAGGGAAGGCAAGAATTTGAAAAGGAAGGAAGGGACGCAGGAAAGAGTTGAGCAAATTCACAAGAAAGCCCTGAAAGTGAGTCCTGACAGCTGAGACGCCAGGCGGATTCTAGGCTCTGGAGGGAGACAGGCAAGGGGCCGCATGTTGGGCGGGACACGAGAACTGCCCGTGTCCGCCCCAGGGGACGTTCACGGGTGGCCCCCAGCCCACTCATACCAACACTCTTCTTTTTTTTTTTCCTGAGTTGGAGTCTCACTCTGTCGCCCAGACTGGAGCGCAGCGGCCGCTCCCGGCCACCGCAGCCAGGACCTGCTGGGCTCCGGCGATCCTTCCGCCTCAGCCTTCCAAGCAGCTGGAACTACAGGCGCGCGCTACCACGCCCGGCCGATTTTTTGATTTATTGTAGAGACGAAGTCTTGCCAAGTTGACTGGGTGGGTCTCGAACCCGCGGGCTCAGGCAATCTACTCGTCTCGGCCTCCCAAAGTGCTGGGATGACAGGCTGAGCCACCGAGCCCGGCCAACCCTCTTCGTATAACTCCATTTCCGATCGTCTCCTGTCCATCTGGAAAATGAATAAATACAACCCACCCATCGGCATGGTTTCAAAAATCCAACATGCCGCCCTAACGGGATTAAAGGACGTTCATCACAGATGCATTTCCACATGTCAGCTCCCGGGCGTAACTGCGGTCCTGAAGGCGTGGTGCAGTCGCCGACACCTGTGCTGATGTTCTAACTGCTGTGAATACGACAATGACAAAACAAGAAGACTGAGGCATCCACGGGCCGCTTGGCACAGTGAGGGGCCTTGTGGTCAGTGAGGCGGTTTTCTGAAATAGTGACCAGCTCTTGGTGAGGCTCAGGTAACAAGAAATCACCTTCCCTCATCTTAAGCGCATGTGCGTTCCTGGGAATTTCAAGGTGTGTTAGCACTTAGGCAAAAATACTCTGGAATTTGCCATGGAAGAAGTGGGTCCTAGGCTCAGAGACTTAAAACGGGGTTTGTGCCTGTAACACCACACGGGACAAGAAACGTTGCCTTGCAGACGGGCAGATGGGTGGTCAGTGTCTCTTTCAGACTTTATTTTTATTTTTTGAATCCGAGTCTCTGTCGCCCGGGCTGGAGTGCAGGGCACGCTCACGGCCACCACAGCCTCCACCGCCTCAGGTGATCCTTCCGCCTCAGCCTTTCCAAGTAGCTGGGACCACAGGCGTGCGCCACCACCCCCAGCTAATTTTTTTATTTATGGTAGAGGCAAGGTCTCGTCACGTGGCTCAGGCTGGTCGCAAATCCCCGGGCTCAGGCAATCCTCTCACCTCCGCCCCCCAAAGTGCTGGATTACAGGCGTGAGCCACCGCACCCGACCTCTTTCAGACTTTAAAGGTGCCAGGCTCGGTTAATCTTTCCCAGATCCTGCAGTGGGAAGGCCAGACTGGCCACACGGATCCTCTACAGATGCAAACCTCCCCACAAAGATGGCTTGGCAAGGTTGCCTCCGTTCCCCAGCTCTCTCAACAGCCAACTCAAAATACGTCAAAGAAATACATGTGTGAGCCGGGCTCGGTGGCTCAGCCTGTCATCCCGCGCCTTTGGGAGGCTGAGGTGAGTGGATTGTCTGAGCCCGCGGGTTCGAGACCCGCCTGGGCAGCGAGACCTCATCTCTACAATAAATCAAAAAATCAGCCGGGCATGGTAGCGCGTGCCTGTAATTCCGGCTCCTCGGAAGGCTGAGGCGGAAGGATCGCCGGAGCCCAGCGGGTCGAGGCAGCAGTGGCCGGGAGCGGCCACTGCACTCCAGTCTGGGCGACCAAGTGAGACTCCAACTCACAAAAAAAAAGAAAAAGAAAGAAATACATGTGTGGATCAAATATTTTGCTTTCCTTTAATAGCAAAAGCGGGCAGCACACACGCCCAGCCCGTGAGCGCGGGTGTCCTCCGGAGGGCCGGGGGAGAGAATGAACGAACATCACCGCTGTAGGGTATTTAAGCACAAAAGTGACAACTCGCACGCGGGCTCCTGAGTTCACAAGCCATTTCTCGGGATCGCAAATGAAGACAGCCAAGAGGTGTGGAAAAACACATATTTCTGGAGCCATCAAAGCGTGTTGTCCTTCAAGGCGAAGTATTGACTGCCGCGCTACCTCGGCCGGCACTTACTTTTCAGATCGATGCGGCTGATGGGTGTTCTCAACAAAAGTCAATAACGTTTTATTACTCCAGGCCGCGCTCTGCGGCTGGGAGAGGTTTGGCTGGGAGAGGTGTGCCCCCGCGAGTCCCTGACAAGCACCTCGGCTGACGAGCCCGGCCCTGCAGACGCCCGGAGCCCTGCCGGGGCGACGGCCTGACCAGCTTGCCGGGGCGACGCGTGAAGACGCGGTCGGGCATCCTTCGTGCTGCTCTGGAAGGGAGGTGGGGTGCGGAGGACAGGGGCGGGTGGAGGCGGGGGAGGCGCGAAACAACGGCAGATGTGTCCTGTCTGGGAACACAAAGCGCTGTGGCCACAAAGCCTCAGTTCCCTCATTCATTCATTCACTCATTCATTCACCACACAGGGATACAGAGCCACCGGGAAGGACAGGAAGGGAGGACTGCTCTGTGGGGTGTGGCCCGGAAGCCGCAGGGGGCGTGTCTGGCGAGCAAAGGCCCCGTGGTGCAGGGGAAGGACCGAAGAGATCCCACCCCCGGGTGAGTGTCGAGGGTTGGGCGTGCTCCTGGCAGACGGAAGTGGGGCTGGCACGGGGTGACTTCCAGGCCCACACTGGGACGACGGGCCTGGCAGGAGCGGAGTGGAGGCTCTGTGGCGTGAGAACGCAGCGGTGCGGCTGGGGCATCCCAGGCGACCTGGCCCACCTGGAGCACAGGGGAAAGGTCGGGACGTTTGAAGGCGTGACGCGGAAAAGAGACAGGGACAGGCTCGGAGACATAAGAAACTCAGACGCCGTCCCACGGAGGACGGAAGGGGTATGGGTTTTGGGTTTCTCTTTTGGGTCGGGGTCTCCTTCTGTCCCCCAGGCTAGAGTGCAGGGGCACAATCACAGCTCGCTGCCGTCTCACCCTCCCGGGCTCAGGTGATCCTCTTGTCTCAGCCCCCAGAGAAGCCGGGACTACAGGCATGCGCCACCACACCTGCCTAATTTCCTGGTTTTATAGAGTCGGGGTCTCACTGGGTTCCCAAATTGGTCTCCGGCCATCCTCCCACCTCAGCTTCCCAAAGCGTTGGGATTACCGGCGTGAGCCACCACGTCTGGCCTAGGAGGGATATGGTTTTAAGCCGGATAGACAGAATGAGAGTCGCATTCTCGGAAGGGTCTCGGGACGCAGAGAGGGAGAGCCATGTGACTGGTGTTTCTCTTGTAGAAATGAGAAAACTCTCGTGGAAACAGGAGCGGAGAAGTAGAGGAGCAGTGAACAGAGACCACGGGGTGGCCGGAGTGCTCAGAAATATCTAGAAAGCCATGGGAGCTTCCTAGAGAAACCCGCACACCCAGCAGCCCACACACCTGGGACAGGCCCCGGGAAAGGCTCGAGGCACGTGGACCCCATGGAGTCGCCGATGCTCAGTGGCGGCCTTCTGAAGGAGCCCTCCACAGGGTGCAGAAGTGCTGAGGGCCTCCCTTCAGTGGGAAGGGAGGGAGCCGGCAAAGGGGCGTGAGGAACCAGGACCAGGAACTCCAGCCAGGGCCGCCGAATGTTCAGGGTCTCAGGCACCGTGCACGCCTCAACTAAGAACCGTTAAAAATCGTATTTCATGGCTGTCTTGGTGAAAAAGTGAACACAGTATTAAATATTAAAATATTTCTCTGAATCTAAAAGCATATTTTTTCTTCCGATTTTAAAAGAAACTAAGACGTTTATTTTTTATTTTTTCTTTGAGTTGGGGTCTCACTCTGTTGCCCAGGCTGCAGTGCAGTGGTGCAGTCATAGCTCACAGCGTCCTCAGCCTCCTGGGCTTTCGTGAGCCTCCCATCTCGGCCTCCTGAGTAGCTGGAACTACAGTTGTGTGTCACCACATCCGTAAAACAATTTTTAAAATATTTTGTAGAGGTGGGGTCTCACTATATTGCCCAGGCTAGTCTTAAACGTCCAGCCTCAAGTGATCCTCCTGCCTCGGCCTCCCAAAGTGCTGGGGTCACAGGCATGAGCCACCACAGCCCTTCAAAATGAAGACATTTCCAAGGGTCCCACAAGTCACGCGGGTGTTAGGAGTTGTGCCCATCTGCCTGCCAGGTAAGTTCCTGACTTCAGCCACAGAAGCCGACAGAGCAGCCAGAGAAAACACCAAGGCAGAGAGCCAGCTCTGGAGAGACCAGGAGGGACAGAGGACAGGGTACGGCTGGCTGGTGCCACGGAGAGGCTCCTTCCCGTGGGCCTCACACGACTGGGAGACCAGAGGGGGCGGCGGCCCTAACAGGTCCACACTGCGCTCACACGTGCCGCCCACGAGAAACTTGGCAACTGAAGAGGCTGCACGCCGGGACCTGCCCGTGCCTGGCTCCGGAGAGGCCCAGGCAAGACCACGTGCAGGCGGCCGGCTCACCCCACAACCTGTGTGTCCGCAGGAGGGCGTGGCCTTTACCGATGGCCCCATCCACCCTCTTCTCGAAATGACTCTCCCCAGCCGCGCCTCGCAGATCTCACCCTTCTCCCTGGCCCGACTGCGCCTCCCACGCCTTCCACGTGGCAGCCGGCGCCCCACCTTTCCCCGGTCCTGCGACCAAGTCAACAGAACAGCGGCCACCCATGAGGCAGGATCCCCAGGAGGGATGCCGTCTCCACCCCGAGGCAGGGAAGCAGAGGTGCAAAGTGGCCCACGCGGGGTGCTGAAGGGTGCCGCGCGGGGCTGCTGCGGACTAAGCCACCCGAAATGCCCTGGCCGAGCACAGCAGCCACTCTCCTGGCTGGGAAGCTTATCACGTGGGCAGGAATGGCGGATGGCGCATGTTGGCTCCGCGTGGCCTTAGCTGGGGCAACTCGACAGAGACGTCGTGGGGTGGGGGCGTCCCTTGAAGCCAGCCCAGTCGCACACGAGCACGGTGGAGCTCAGCGGGACAGAGAGCCACGGGCCTCAGGGCTGCCCACGTGGCCTGTCCGCACTCAGCGTGGGCTCCCTGTCGCAGAAATAATAGAGAGGTCGTGACACCGAGACTATTATAGGAAGTGGCACTTTATTACGCTGGCCAACCCAGCGGGCCCGAGAATCTAATGCGTCCAAATCGAGCGCCCCAGAACAGGAGAAGTGGGTCTTATACCCTCGTTTAGGTAAGGGAGAGGTCGTGTTGAGTGATTACATACTTCCTTTGGAATCTTACAAGGCTGTGCTCAGCAAAATCAGATTTTTCAAAGAACAAATGGTTTCTAGGAACCGCAGTCTTGTAAACCGTCAACTTCAGAAGGGGGGTTTTAGATAAGACTCTTTCCATTTCCATGAAATGACCAGTCTCTGGGCCATTTGGCCTTTCTTAAACAAAACGTGCCCAGCTGGCGGGTCTTTAAAGTGGCAACTTGCCTTTCAAAAGGAAATACCTTCAACTGCTATTAACCCCTTTCCTGCTGCTGTGGGAGTTATCCCAGATGGTTGCCCTGAGGCCAACTGCTGATCTCGAACCTGTGTCTCTGTGTTTATTCACTCGATCATACAAGAAATACATTTGAGCATTTGCCGCATCCTGCCACACTCCCTACAGCACATGACCGGGCTCTGGGAACAAGCCTCCTGGAAGAGCCGCGCAGACACGGAGGCACTGCCACGGCACGTCCTCGGCTGTCCAGGCAGCCACAGTCGTGCCCGCCAGCCTCGGTGTCCCCTGCCACGGTGTCAGTCGCCCCGGTTACCCTCAGTCCAAAAGTATCAGGTGGAAACTTCTAGGCAACCTATGCAGTGTAAATTGAGCTCAGCTCAGTTGAGCTCAGCTCAATCTATGCAGTGTAAATTGAGCTCAATCTCGGGGCGCGAGGCCTTCCTTTTTCTGGTGGAGTCACACTGCCTGGACTCCCACCAGTCACTGATAGGAAAACTCACAGCGCACCTCGGGCTCGGTGCTATCTGCGGTTCCCGGCACCCGCGGGGGGGGCCTTGGAACGTACGCCCACAGACACGAGGGAGCCACTGTCCCGCCACCGCACTCTGTGGTCCCCGGAAGTCACAGAGGTCCACCAGGGCGGAGGGGAGGGTGTGGACCTCATCACTCATTCTGGGTGTGGCACCGTGACAGCAAAAGTCAGCAGCTTCCCCCAAAAGGTCAGTGCAGGCAGGAAGCCTCCGCCATCCCCTCTCCTTCCCCGTATGGAGCCACCCTCATCTTTAGGGTGTCCCAACGAGGCCTTGGCTCAGGCAGGCCAGGCCCCAGCCCTTCCCAGCCTGCCCCACCCATGTCCCACCACATGAGGGCTTTCGCCTCTTCCTGGAGGCCTGGGGCTAGCTCACTGGAACGGCCCTCCACCCCCTCCGGCCTCTGCCCTCTGTTCCCTGAAGACAGTGGCCTTTGGACAACCAAGTCCCCAGGGTCTTACTCCTCTCCCAACGGGAGCTGAGGTCCTCAGGGAAGAGACTTCACCTTCAAGCTTCAGGCCTACCAAAGCGGGCATACAGAAAGTGCTCAATGAATGCTAAAGCCGGACATGCAAAAGGTGCTCAATTTACGCCAAAACCAGGCATACAAAATGTGCTCAATGAACACTGAAGTTGAGTATGCAAAAGTGCTCAATGAACGCTAGAGCCAGACATACAAAAGTGCTCAATACATGCTAAAGCCAGCATACAAAATGTGCTCAATGAACACTGAAACCAGGCATGCAAAAGATGTTCAATGAACCCTGGAGTTGGATATACAGAAGTGCTCAATGAATGCTAAAGCCAGGCATGCAAAAGGTATTCAATGAATGCCAAGTCAGGTATACTAAGGGTACTCCATGAACCCCAAAGTCGGGCATACAAAAGGTGCTCAATGAACACTAAAGCTGGACCTACAAAAGATGCTCAATGATAACCAAAGCCAGGCATACAAAAGTGCTCAATAAATGCTAAAGCCAGGCATGCGTAAGATGCTCAATGGATGCTACATACAAATGGTGCTCGCTTGTTGAGCCCTCAGGGGTGCCTCCTGGCTCCAGCTGAGAGCTCTGTGGGAAACTTTCTGTGAACTTGAGGGTGGAACTTGGGCTGGGAGGGCCACTGGAGAAAGTAACTTGAGACTCTCACCCTGAGGCTTCTGAGTCTGAGGGCTCCTTCCACGTTCACCCTGTGGCTGAGACTCCAGTGGATGCTGCCGGGGAAATCGCCCTCGGAGTTTCCCTAGACGGTTGCGGTGTGAGTGAGGACAACCCTCACTTCCAGGCTGCCCTCGTTTTTTTCCTGCCTGAACCGTTTTTGGAAGAGAGAGTCAGAGCCTCTGAGGTCTTGAACTTTGTGCTTGCTTTTGAGTTGGGGGTTTTCCGCCAGCCCCGCCCATATCAGTGCAGATCGGGAACGCAGTGTTTGGGGTCTGCGGCGGGCGAGAGAGGGAGACACGCCCCTGCCTGCCGGGGCTCCCTTGGACAGCAAAAAGTGCAGAAAGTTCTGGAAAGGACGTGAGACCCGCTCTAGGAGACAAGGTCAAGTGCCCTCAGTGATTCAGAGTGTCTGGGGAAGCAGAGGCGGGACAGTTTTAGACCCGGCAGCTCCTCTTGTCTCTTCTACACCCAGAGATTCTCGCCTGTGTTCATGCCTGCGGAGACACGCACACACAACTCGTCGCAATGCTGCTGAGGGGAACGAGGGTGAAAGCTCCTGTGTGTCCCTCAAGAAGACCAGGGTGGCCGAGGCGCTGCACCTCACAGGATGGAATCTGACACAGCGGTGACAGTGCATGGCAGGCTGTCACAAGTAAGTCTTCAAAAATTCTATGCATGTCATTTGCAAGAAGACTCGGTTCCGGCTCCCATTTCAGAGAAAGAAGAGCAGTGATTGTTTTATGAACCTGGCGCTTTCTGATTCTCAGACTCGCCCTGCTCCCCGACTGCAGGCCGCACTCAGGCTATTCTGAGAAGCTGTCCCCATCTGTCTCTCTGCTCCAGGTCAGGGGCGGGTCCCAGAGAACCCGGCCACATGCCAGTGCCTCCCCTTGCGGTCAGCTGGTGGGTGGAGGCCACGCTGCCTTTTGACCCGCGAGTGAGAACACTGCCCTTGCAAGTGCACCCACGTCACCGGCAGTGTCACACTGAGGGCTGGGCACATGGCCTCTGCAGACGGAGTGGGAGAGACCGGCCGGCTGTCCCCCTGCTGAGCTGGCCTTGAGTCTCGTCCCCTGCGGGCCGCTCCGCCTCCACCGGACGCTGACCTCTGACAGCGCTTGGCAGTGACCTGTCTCTGGGTGTCTGACAGGACACCCTCAAAGTAGGCGGGGCTCCCTGAGAGGACACTAAGCAATGACCACACACACCGCATAACCTCAACATGGATCCTCTGTTATTTCTTCATCCACATGTACACGCACGCACACACGAACACACGTGTGTGCACGCATGCACCCATGGACACATGCACATACAACCATGTGTGCATGTGCAGACAAACATGGACGTGCATGCATGCCCAAACACACATGCATATGCACACAAGTATGCACATGTTCTATTCTCAAACCAAATCTGCCCTCTCTAGGTATTCCTGAAAGTATCATAAATAGAACGGGCTGAATTTATTTTGAACACTGAGTACTACCGCTCCAGATTACGTCACACATTTTATTTAATCTTAGAGTTAATATTGTTTTGCTCCTTTAAAAACATTTAGTCTGGCTCACACCCGTAAACCCAGCACTCTGGGAGGCCAAGGCAGGAAGACTGCTTGAGACCAGGCATTCGAGTCCAGCCTGGGCAACATAGTGAGACCTTGTCCTACAAAAATTAAAAATAAAATGAATATGTAAAAATGAGCAGAGCATGGTGTCTCACATTGTCGCCCTAGCTATTCAGGAGGCTGAGGCAAGAGGACTGCTTGAGCCCAGGAGTTTGAGGCTGCTGTGAGCTGGGATCGTGCTACTGCACTTGAATAGAGTCAACAACAGTGCGAGACTGTCTCTAAAAATAAGTTAAAGATAAGAAAACGATGACAGACACTAACACTGAAGCAAAGCAAAACAAATAATTCCTCGGTCGACAGAGAACTAGAAGAGAGAGCCAGCCTTTGCAGACATCTCCAAAGAGCAGAACAGACAACCTCGCGGTGTCAAGCTCGAAACAGGTCACGGCACCCTGCCTTCTCCCAAGACAGGTGGCACGGCCATCATCTGTGGAAGCAATGACCAGGCAGAGATTCCTCGAGCTTCTGCTGGGAATCGCCAAGGAACACCAAGTAAATACATTTCACCAGCATTCTGCCGCCTGGAGACACCACTGACGAGGAGCCCACGGGAAGCGGTGACTTCAGAGCAGCCTGTGTCCACAGCAGGTTAGGGAAGACACAAACAGCCCACTCACCCGCATCCTCAGTCCTCCTCACGTGAGGAGCAGCTGAAGCCTGGACCCGCAGACCCCTGGCCCCTGAGACGTCATTTCCATCCTCAGCTTCCCGCCTGGTTGTGAGAGCCCCTGCCACAAATGGCAGGCTCCAGGGTGCCAGGCGGGCACGGGGCTCCCTCCTCACCCAGGCCCTGACCCAGCAGCATCAGGGTCACCTGGGAGCTTGTCAGAAGTGCAGGATCCCAGGCCTCACCCAATCTCCTGAATTGAAATCTGCAATTTGACAAGATGCCCAGGGGACTGGAACATGCATGGAAATATAGAAGCTGGCTGGCGTCCCCAGAGAAGCTTCCTGGCTTCCCCAGACGGTGGATGCAGGTGCGGTGAAGAGCCTGCTTTGATCCTTGAGTGGAACATCACGCCCTGAGAAAGGCTTGGGACTCAGCCCACCCAGGACGGCTTTTGCCTGAAGAGACTCAATGACACCGCACGGGAGCCCGAAGTCAGCCTCTGCTCTCGGCCTCCGCCACGTCAATCCCAGCAACTGAGCTAAGCGATCTCTTTAAAAGGCTGAGAAGGGCCCGCCTGGCCTTGTCGCTCTGTCCCGAAATGCGCCATTCTCAGGGTGAAATCCAAGACCCTGATTACAGCCTTGGGCCCGGCCGGCTCGCCTTCATGGGCTCTTCCATCCCGCGGTCCCTGCATGGGCCGCCTCCCGTCAGACACATCAAGCGCACGACACCCTGAGCCTCGGCGTCCTACACGAGCTGTCCCGTCCTCTCTGAGACGGACATTGCCTGAGGACGAGGCTGACTCTGTCTGCCACGGGAGCTTGGCGTGGCCAGAGGGTGTGCGGCAGTGGCAGAGGGACAGTTGACAGACAGAGATCCAAGTTCAGCCAAATATGCTCGAGAAGGTCTATGCTGAGCCAAACATGAGTGACAGGCCCAGGACGCAGCCCAGGGGGTCTGGAGAGCACATGTCGGGGGGCCGAAGGGCAGTCTGGCGGTGTGCATTTCAGGGAGGCAGAAGTCACATCAAACCCTAAATCGGTACACGCGAGGTTTTCACGGTTTGCCCCGGGAAGTTGGGCCATCACCAAGCAGAAGCTTGCAGGCCGTGGGTGGATCCAAAGACCTCCTGACTGGCGAACTGTGGGTTCTATCTAGGGAATTTTGGAAACCAGTAGAAGTGATGTCCCGTGGAGATAAGGGGGTGGAAAAACTCCACGTTTCTTGATGGGTAAAGGAATCCCATACGTGGCCGGCCTCAGAGAGGACAGGTAAGCGTCTTACAAGCTGCCAGAGTCCAGGAGTCCCCGAGAGACAGCTTTGCAGGGTCAATGAACACCTTGATGTCCTTCCTTATCTGTCACTTGATGTTATGCCTAAGTCCGGCTGAAAAACAAGCTTCAGTATACGGGGAGCAGAGGAATAACACCCATCTGGTGAGTCCTTCTCGGCAATTCCCCGGGCCTCTTAGCTGGGAACTTAGAGAAGAGAGGAAAGTCGTGGTTTCATCCTCACAGGTCTCCGGGGGGAGACGTCCCAGGCCTCCCAGCCCCCGAGTGGCCCCCGTGGGTGTCCCCAGCACCCCCAAGAAGGCGCCACCACTCCCGCGTGCCCATGGAGAACCACCGAGCTGTAGGAACCGTGACTCCGCACACCCAGCCACGCACGTCCCGGCAGCTGAGACGGACTCCACGTTCCATTAAGCACCGCTGGAGGCGAAGCCAATTTAATTACCACGGCACTCAGGTGCCTGATCACCGCCGCGGGGTCTTCTAAATTGGATGTCAGCACTAGAAATCCCAACCAAGTGGATAAATATGCTGTTATTTAAAAGTTACATTTTTCAGGGGAAACACACATAAATGAGTGAATCGGGGACTTCAGGCCTCAGGCACCAAAAGGCGGTTCATCTTTTCCCAGTTCCCCGCCTGTGAAGACACGTGTCGCGTGGGTCCCGGCGGGCCGTCTGCCCCGATTCTCAGCAGCCCGTGGAGTCTGGCAAACCGAACGTGTCTGTCGGGAGGGTCACGGGGGCGTATTTTAACCTGACCGAGGGGCTGTGGACCGGTGGGGCCTCTGTTTCCTCGGAATCATTTTTTCTTCCCTGTTTAGTCGCTCTTTCCTGCTTGTCCAATACCTGTAGTTTCTGTGCATCCCTTTGGCTTAATCATCTTTTTCTGTTTGTTTAGAGGTGGGGTCTGGCTCTGCCACCCAGGCTGGGGTGCGATTGTGGCTCTCGGCAGCCTCCAACTCCGGGGCTCAAGACCTCCTCCCATCTCAGCCTCCCAGGTAGCTGGGACTACAGGTACACACCAAACCTGGCTCAGTATCTCTCAAGTTTTTGGCTTAAGATGAGATGAGGTCTGTGTTGCACAGGCTGGTCTCGAACTCCTGGCCTTAACCAACCCCCGACCTTGGCCTCCCAAAACACTGCGATTACAGGCATGAGCCACTGTGCCCAGCCTGGCTTAATAACCTTGCGTGAATTATCTTGCTTCTGTCCCTGCTCCAAAAGAGAAACAGACGTGTTTTCCTTCCCACTCCCCGCTTTACACCTCCTGAAAATGCAGAGAAACAATTCCACGGCAACCAAGTGTTCCGAGTCATCCCCTCTTTTCTCCAGTGCTAATTTTGTCCATTTGAGGCCAGTGAGGAAATTCAGTTTTCCACGGAAATTAAGAAGTCTCCACCAGGAGCCAGCTTCATTGTCTTGGGCCAACGGGCTGGTGAGTGGACCCTCCAAACTCGAGAGGATATCCCACACTGGCCCACCCCTCAGCCCTCTCGTCCCAGGCACCTGCTAGGGGCCGACCAGCCAAAATGTTAGTCTTGCGGTATTTCATCCATTTTGCCATATTCAAATTCAAACCCAAATTTTATTAAAGATTATAATTTTTGAAAGCTTGTTTCCAGTTGAGCCTTGGGTTTCTCCTGTCCAGTGGGGACCTGGAGAAGGCGCCCAAAAAGGCGAAATGCCCGCAGGCAGCAGTGTGGCCCTCATGAGGGGTCCGGGCGGAAACCCCCCTGGACGAGGTCCAGACACTCCCCCTCCCTGCCCCGGCCCCACTAAGATCTGCACTGAGCCTCCAGCCCCCGGCTGTCATCCCAGAGGTCACTGCTGTGCCTGGCCACGGTGGGCAGCAAGCCGAAAGCTGCGGGTCTGAGAGGGAGGTGCTCAGAGCCAGAACCGAGACCCAGGGCCTGTCCAGCCCTGGCCTCATAAGGCAGCCTCGGTGCAAACATGGGAGGGCAACACCCTCCCTTACACAGAGTAAGCTGTCACGGAGTTTTCAGAAAGCTGCCATCATCAGAGGGCTGATGTCGACGGTGGTGACCGTGGCCGAGGAAGGGGAAGGAGAGCCCTGAGCCTGCGCCCCGAACCCAGATCCCCACCCTGCTGGGCGCCTCCGGGAAACCAGTGACAGCTGAGTCTCTGAGCCCCCGAGGCTCTGCGTCCTCGAGTTTTAAAGGGAAGTTATGAGTGGGAATGAGATCGAATGAGATAAAGCAGTATTCTCTTAATAGCCTACTGCCATGTCGCATGTTTTAAGTTTCAGTTCTGGGGCTCAAACAGCTTCCAAAGGGGCTGTGCTGCGGGCGACGCGTGTCCTCGGTGGACCTTACACACCTGTCCCCAGACGGTTTCTGAGCAAAGCCACAGCCCCCCACAAGGCCCTTGCCACGGAACCCTGACACCCACCTGGCCGGTGCTGGGAGTCCCACCTGCCTCCAGGTCTGCACCCACAATAGAGGTCTAGACATCCTCCTGGAGGGGACAGAGCCACCATCTCCTCTGGTCTCTCTTCCGTCCTGGGTGAAAAGGGGCGTTTCTTTTGATCAGAACAGACCCATCTACCCCGTTTCAGTTTGGAAACACAAACTGTGGTCCAACTGGGGAAAATCACTTTGCAGTGTGTTCAGGCCTCCAGTCCCTCCTCCCCCGTGATTGGTGGGCCGAGCAGAAGAGATGCCACTCCCCTCTAAAGGTGGAAAGAAATCGCATCCAGGAGGCCAGCTCTGCAAACCCAGCCGCCACGCCTGATTGCTGAGGGAGCTGGCTCGCTGCGTCGCAGGACTTCGCGCATCTCGATTTTTGACCATCATGCGGCATGAACGAGGGCGTCTCCTTTGGCATTGAATTTATCCTCAATGGGATGCCTTTTGCATTCTTTACAGAGGCAGATGGGTGGTGAGAGGCCTATCGCTCCCGATGAAAAAATCGTTTTTGCTAAATCATATCAAAATGTTTCACGGATCACATCCAAAAGTGTTGATATGTGAAAATGGCTCTTTTTCCAAGACTGCCCTTAAAATCCAAATGGTGTGTTTTGAATTTCTTTTCCCTATACCATACCCTTCCCGGTATTTGTGGAAAATTAGAGAGGATAAGTCACATACGAATGCCATGTTGCCAGGCTCGGGAGCGAGGGACTGGAGTGATGCTTACTTGAATCCCCTCTCCAAACAGGGGTCTGTCCAGAACAGGGGAGTTGCCCTGGCCCAGGAAGCGGCCAGGGTCAGAGGTGTTTGCTTGTCACTTCTAAGCGAGGGAAAATCTCAAGAACAGTCTTCCCAGCTAATTGCCCGAGATTTATATTTCTTGTACGCAGAAGAGACCGTGGGCCTCGGTCTTGGTCACAGGTATGTCATTATTCCAGCAGGAAGCTGAAACCCCAAGCTGAGTATGACGCTACCTCCGAGTCACCCGTGCGTGGTGGCTTCCAGGCGGCCACGAGGTGTGCTCCCCGTGACCCTGGCCAGGGTAAAGAAAGGCCTGAGAAGTACGGCCTGTCTTCACAGAAGAGTTTCCCTAGTTCTTGAAGGAGGCTGCACACCGCAGCAACATCCACCGTGTGGTGAGAATGAACTGTTTGGAGTCTTGTGCAAAGAATAATTAGAGTGAACGCGAGCACAATGACGCAGATTAATGTAATTAGAAGGGGGGACCGTCACCCGATCTCAAAGACGCGTTCTGAGAGCCTCCGGGAACACAGGGGTGGGGGCAGGGGAGTGCCCTTGAAAGACTGGGTGGTCTCCTCACCAATTAGCAGAGCTGAGTCAAAGAGGGAGACCTTGAAGGGCTGAGGGAAGTGTCGGATAAAGAGGTGCGGCGGGGACAAAAAACAGCAGCAACAATAAAAGCCAGGCCTTCGCGGGCGGCATTCGCACCCCTCTGAGGCTGTTTTTATTCCTGAGATGCAGAAAGCCTGTGAAGCCAGTGCAGGGTAGGACCGCTCCCCGTGGCCCTGCACGGTCCGCCAGGATGGCGTCCACGTGTCCCGGGACTTGGCAGAAAGGCTCCCAGGTTGGCCCCTTCGGGGGTGGCCCCGCTGCACTGCCTGCTTCTGACACTGGTGCTTTGAGAAAAGTGCTCGTAGCAGGTGCAGAGAGGGACAGACAGGGACAGGCCGCCCAGCCTCCACCTCCCCCAACGGGGTGGGGGTGATTGTTTTTTAAGAGAAGAGCCTCAGAGCCAGCCGCTGGCTTTGACACACACAGAGACGTCCCACCTGGACTTGGACGGATCAGGCTGTGTCGCCCTGCAGGGCGGGCCCTCACCCTGGGCCAGTGACCCTGGCCAGACAGGTCCTCTGTCTGGGGCTTTATCTTGGGGCAGAAGGGGGCTGGGACCGGAGAGAGACTTTGGGACCCGTTACTAATGCCACCCGAGTGGTGCAGTTCCAGTTCAATCATTTCACCCTAATAGAATAATACACCTGGACTTTTCATCAACGTTAAGTGTTTTCTGTAATATATATAATGGTATTCGAAAGACATTTATTTAATAGATTCAAATCGGACCCTGCCCGTCTCTGTTATTGAATTGGTTCTCCCTAACGTCGTTGGGTCTGGGATGCGGATGGCCCAGCTCATGGTGTGGTGGGAAGTTGATGCAGAAGCTGGCTGGCCAGGGCTGGAAGGGCACGGCCTCGAGGCCCTGGGACTCTTCCCCTGCTTGTCACGTACCTGGCTGCCAGGACCACAACATTTATCATCATCTCCATGTATGACTTTCGCTCTCTCATTAATAATTTAATGTTTAGAAAAAAGGAAAAAAGCTCTTCAAAGCAGAAAAAAATCCATTCGAGGCTAAGTAAACTGGTTTTTGGTTTTTTTTTTTCGTCAGAGTTAAACGTCTTTGTATGTTGAAATGCCAGTTCTGTCACGAAGGCTTAATTAAAGCCACTGATTTAGAGAAAAGGAAGTTTCTCCGGTGAGCAAACCTCTCCACACTGTGGCGGTTTGAACAGGCTTGAAAATCACCCTGTCCTGACCCCGCTGTGTACACAGGATCGCATTCTGCACCTAATCACGGCTTGCTCTCTCAGAAGTCGACGTGTTTGTTTATGTGGGTCTAGTCACTAACTCGGGCTGCTCTCTGCACAGCTCAAATACACGGTTGAAAGCACGCCGTCAGGAGCTTGGCTCCCAGCCTCCAGCGAGGGAGTCCTCGGCCCAGAAGGCGCCCTTTTGACTTAACGAACAGCCCTTTGCTTGTTGAATGGGGCAGATACAAAACAGTGTCCCCCGCCGCCATCACACAGGGGATGGGGGTGGGGCTTGCCCTTCCTCTAAGCAGAGGCCCAGAGCCATCTGCGGCGAGAGCCTCAGGTGATTCACAGGTGTGGGTGCAGGGCCTCCCCAGCCAGACTGCGTTTGCATTTTTGCAGGACGGAGCCGGGGAGAGAGCTTCTGGGCCCAGCCAAAGACATGCGGCGCCCAGATTCGACCGTCCCAGCCTTCCCACAGCTGTCAACGCTGCGGAATGGAGTCCCCTGCCTCATCCTTCCCTGGGCTCCCACCTTCCGACCGTACGCCTTTCTGCGAAGGGCTCCCACCTGGAAGGTGAGGTGTCCCCGCGGACCCTGCCATCTGATCTTTGATCGCCACGGCTTGCTGGAAATTCAGTTCTGAACGACTGGGGTTCTCTCAGGCACAATCTACATAATCTGCTGTCAAGGTTGTCAAACAAATGCTTGACTTCATACACCCGTCTCGGTAGCAGGATCAAAACACCAGAAGGGAAGCGAGGGAGGAGGCAGGAGCGGAACCGCGTCTAGGCTGGAAAACAGAGGCCGGCCCTGAAAAGGCCTCTCCTCGGGAAGGACCCTGGGGGCGACAGAAATCCCGGATCTGGTGAACGTGCAGGCAGAAAATGCTGGGAGAATCTCTGGGAAGTTCAGGATGTGAATTAGGCCACTGGGAGCCTCTTCATTCCTGTTTCCCCGTGGACACTGGACATGGGTCCCGCCGCTGCCTCGAGCATGACGCAAAACGCTTGCCAAGTGTTTTGAGAAAGTGCGCAGTTGTGTCTTAGTGCAGGATTGGGGCGGAAGTGAGGGGGAAGGGGCTGAGGACAAGCTCCCTTAATAAGACACTCTTTGGTTTTTTGGTGGTTTTGAAAACAATTTAGACTTTGACTCCTAGCAGAAGCATGTACAACCTCCAGGTTGAATCAATGAATTCCATTTTCTGCTTAAGCATAACCCGACCTTAAACTACCCCCGCTTTATAATCTATCTGATGATGCGAAAACACATAACAGCATTTGCGATATGCTAAGGAATGTTTTATAGGATTCCCTGTTTCTTCTCATCAGGAAACCACTGTAAACCCTAAGCCACAGAGACATTTTATCCGTACCCAGATTCACTTAAATACGTTATCTCCTCATTTTGTTGTTTAAAAAAAAAATAGTTGCTTTCCGGCATCTTTTACTCCTCATGACTTAGTATTTAAAAACTTAGTTGTGCCATTAGATTCAGAGATGCCACCTTCTCTTAAAGGTGCTGTGCTGCTCTGCCGATTATAACAAACACCGATATTTTTACGACTGCAACAGTCCCTGCCGCATTAGCATATTTTGGCTGAGGTATTGTTTTACTATGACCTGTATAATGAGTGTTACATTAGCAACACAACAAATCAAACGTTTGTTAATTTCCCTGGCTCTCCCACACAGCTGGTGGTGTTATCATGTCACCAGATTTTAATTAATATGATAAGTAACACTTGCAAGACAACAGCCTGATTTTTTTCCCCCTCTGTGGGCGTGAGGGTCCATGGGCCTCCTCTCTGTGCGTGTGTATGCATGGCTGCACACACGCGTGTGCCAATGGGAGAAAGGGGACAGGACACCAAGGTGTTCCCAAGGGCCTTCGGCGGCAAATTATAGTCACTGAAACACACACAGACCCACACAAGCTAGCTGCAGATAAAAACTTTCCTTGCACTGACCTCTCTTACTCTTCCCAATCAAAGCCTGCCATGCCCCAATATAAAAAAATAGAGAGAATTAAATGTGCTCCTTTTCATACCTGGGGTGGTCGTGTGTTTAAAGTTCTGGCATTTAAGAGAGAGGTGTGTTACTGCTGTCTCCAGGGAGGCTTAATTTTAATTTCTCCGGCCTCTGCGGGAACAGTCACTGCTGCATTTCTGGCTTAGAGACCATTGTCAGTGTTTTCCTGGGCCGGGTCTGATCGGCAGCTTTCTAGGGTAAGTCAAAAGTGCCATCTATTTGCAAAAGCTAGAAATGCAGCTGAGCCTGGAATGGAAAATCCCTCGGTGCGCCCCAGCCACCAGAGCTTCGGCCTTCCTGAAGACAGCAGGCCCCTGTAAGGTGAGTCGCCAGGCCAGGCTGAAGAACACAGGGCAGGAGAACACGTGCTCCGATCACGGTCCGGTCATGTTGACGTCGCCAGTGAAATATTCTGCCATGCCAGTGCCAAGATTCTGTTCAAAACGGTTTCAATGCACTTTTTAGTAAAAACAAAGGCAGTGTCTCATTCCAAATCAACTATACAGGAGGGACCAAAAAAACCCCAAAACCTAGAATTCATTTCTAAAAACTGTGTGTTTATTCTTACAAGTTGACACTTCAGTCGCCTGCAAGGCCTTTCCTGGATGCAATGCACCTGTTGAGACACTTTTCCCACTGCTCAAAACAGTTTTTGAACTCATCGATTTTGGCGCCTTTTAGTGCTTCTGCCATTTCTAGTTTCACCTCTTCCACATGGGCAGAACGTTTCCCTTTGGGGACTTTTCTTTTTTTTACTGGGAAGACAAAGAAAGGTCGCTCAGGTGACAAGGGAGGGTGGGGCATGGGGTCATACTGGCTTGGGTCAAAAACTGCTAAACTCTCAGTGTGGTGTGGCCAGGTGGGCTCGTAAATCACCCACCATGAAACAGGAAAATGCCTTGAAAGAATCTTCACAAAAAATTCGCTGAAGCCGAACGCAGCCTCTCACGACAATGCTAGCTGAGCCACAGATGCCAGTGGGTTCCTAGAACACTCAGCCAGCAGGGAAAGTCTGTCCTACCAGGGGCCCGCCCTCCCAAAGCTAATGCCACGGGTTTTTTCGTCCCCCCTCCTATAATGCCAAATATTACCTGAGAATCCATGTATTTTTAACTTCAGATTTTTAGAGAAAGAATTTTAAAATGACACCGTTGAAACGAAGCCTATAACACAATACTAACAGTAAAAAACCTGAAGCCATTTCCGGAGAGAAAATCCCAATGAGAAAAATGGCGTTGAGAATTAGATGTCTCATTAGATGTCTCTCTAATGCTTTCTGAGTTTGAATATTCTAAAGAGAAAGGAAACCTCTTTCTTCTGGGAATGGAAAACAGAGACCCTTTTAAAGAGCTGAAAGCCTTTCCAATCTCCTTATTGTGATTTGACATCTTTCCTTCTGTTGCCAAATACAAGATTTCTCCTCAGGAATCCCAAACGCTGAGATTCCAGCCACCACAGGGGACGTCCCAGCCACACCCTGTCCACCCGTGGAAATGGTCCTGTCTGTGAGCAGGGTTCAGCTTCACAGCCACCCACACACCCACCCCACAGGTCTGCTGGGAGGCGAGGACCCTCATCCAGCGCCCCTTGTGCAGTCACATGGTGTCCACACGCTCTTCTATAGCCACCTGGCAAAAACTTGGGTCTACAGAAGCAAGCTTTCCTGCCTTCAAAGAGTTGTGTGAAATCAGGCTCCAATCTTCTGTCAACGTGTAAAATCTTCCAGTCCCGGCTCTGAAGGCAAGCCCGGGGGGATGAGACCTCTGGAGAGGTCCTTCCCTCTGCAGCTGCCTGTGAGCAGAAGGTACCAGCGACTGCACCAGAGGGCGTGTGGGAGAATTGCAGCAGGGGGACCCTAGACATCCCTCCAGGCTAACTCACACAAGTGAAGTGCCCTAAGAATGAGGGGCAGAGTCTGAGGACTGTGGAGACCCAATAACTCCACGCCCACCCAGGTAGAGGAACCTTCCTCCTTGCCACTGGCCTCCTTTGCTGGGCGGCCTGGAGGGACGTCTGGGGTCCTTGTCTCTTGGAGTGTGATGCCAGGAGAGCCAGACAGGCAGACACCGCAGCGGGACGCAACCCACTAGGGAAGCATGCTCCTACGCACTGATAGCAGAGGTCCCGTGTGGTCCACCTCATCTCAATCAAGGAAGGAGGGCCGTCTAGACTTGACGGGAAGGTCACAGGCCCCAGACCTCACTGACAAGATGGGAGGTGGAGAGAAGACCGGCCAGGGCCAGTCGAGACCAAGATGGCTTCAACGGCGACCTTGGCCTGTCCTTTTGGTCATGATGTGCTAAGACACTCCCACTCGTGCCATGATAATTTACAGTTATCATAGCAACTCCAGAAGTCATCCTATAAGGTTTAAAAAGGAGAGGAACTTTTGATACTGGGAACTCCTCACCCCTTTCCCAGAAAACCTGTGAATAAGGCAGCCCTTGCTCAGCATCTGACCAAGGGATAGCGATAAATGTACAACCCCGGTGATGCACGACTGCTGATGAGAGACCAGGCCAGGCTGCTCTGCTTATGGAGTAGCCTGTCTCTGTCATTTCAATCAACTTGCTTTTATTTCCCAACTGAACCCCTTCCTCGCCGCCCCCGCCCATGCATGGGGGCTGCCCTGCCTTTGGATTTGCTTCTTTAATCAACTTCCTGGGCAACCCCATCAGGTTCCCTCCCACTTTGGGAGCTTTTCTGTCCTCTCGGTAAATCCAGCTTTAAAAAAATTTTTTTGTTGTTGTTTTGTTTTGTTTTGTTTTTTGAGTTGGAGTCTCACTCTGTCACCCAGACTGGAGTGCAGTGGCCGCTCCCGGCCACCGCAGCCTCGACCCGCTGGGCTCCGGCGAGCCTTCCGCCTCAGCCTTCCGAGTAGCCGGAACTACGGGCGCGCGCTACCACGCCCGGCTCGTTTTTTGATTTATTGTAGAGACGAGGTCTCACCAAGTTGCCCAGGCGGGTCTCGAACCCGCGGGCTCAGGCAATCCGCTCACCTCGGCCTCCCAAAGCGCGGGATTACAGGCTGAGCCACCAAGCCCGGCCTAAAAATTTTTTAACAGTAAATCAATAAATAAACTCCCTTCTCATCACCTACAGCCCAGGCTTGAATGCCTTCCCATGCGAAGTCAAGAACCCATGTGGCCTCTCAGACTGAACCCAGTTCTGGGGTTGGCCTGCGTTAGACTACAAGCACGAGGCATGGCATCGAGATGCTGAGGACTCCACGAGAGGTCACTGTGCTCCTGGCCATGACCCGTTCTGGGCTAAGGCAAAACCACTGTGTCTTGGTTTAGCGGAAACAACTTTTCTGCCTGGACTCCCAACGCCAGCCAAGGAGCTAGCTTTGAAGCCAGAGCCTGCTGAAGAGGACTTGGGTGTTGCGTGTCTCTAAGAGAAATATCAGCCCAAGAGGATTGCCGAGAGATCCCCAAAAGAACTGGGAAGGGAATTATTACCTTTGTGATTAGGCGCCCGGGGGTGCCCCAGAAGCCAGTGTCTGGCCATGAGCATGACCAGAAGGAGGCCAAAAGTCAGGATGCCCCAAGACCTTCTCAGAAACAGCTCAAAGGCGAGGCAGTCCTGACTTCAAGGGAAGCAGCTCTGAGCTGAGAAACCAGACTTCTCCACTAAAAATCAGGAAGACACACATTTCATCCTGACCGAGTAGGGCAGTCGCACGAGACCTGTTATAGATGAAGAAATGGAGATTGAGTAGTTGATGCCGGCAAAGAGAACTGAATGGAAACGTCACAGACAGTCGCAGGGTCCGGGATCAGCCGGCAGAAGCCAGCTCTCGAAAGAGATAGGAAGAGGGGAGGGGATAGGGTGGGGAGGAAAGGACAAGCAGGTGTCTATCCACACAGCCAAAAATTGCCAGAATTCAGTCAAAGTCACAAACAATGATAACACAAAGCGATAGACTTGTTAATTCCCCAAACAGCCTTGGGAATCTGTAAAGCACTCTCTCCACTCACTGTCAACTCCTCAAATGACACACACTTCCGTCACCTGCAGAGCGCTATCTAGACCTAGCAAATCAGGCCCAGTGTTGTTTAGGGTCAGTACAGAGATTACCAGTCAGTGGGTCTCTGCCCCAGGGAAGTGGCACCAGGAGCTCATGGGAGACCCTGTACCTCCCTGGGGCTGGGCGGTGAAAACCAAACTTGTCCTCAGGAGCACGGAACAGCACGCCCATAATCATACTTTTAATTAAACTCAAGACTGTCGGTTATAAGACACCCCATCGTCTTGTGTACCATTAAGAAGGAAGTGTGGCCAGTCATAGCCATATAGTGCCATGGGTGGTGAGATGCATCTGATTTTAAAATTATTAAACGTGTAAAGTGTTTACCTTAGGATAATGAAGGCTGTTAGTTAATATTTGGAAGTCAAATAGAAGTGAGATGGCATTGCTCCAATCAGATATGTTATTGAGATTGGAGAAGATTCAAAAAAAAGCTAAAACGCCCTTGGGCTACCCTACCAATTAACTTTCTATGGATTTGGAAGACACCTCTCAGCAATAAAATTTAATTTTTAAATAGCTCTCATTCCATAAAGCACATTTCAAGCTTCATCTCAGACTTTGCGCTCATGGTCATTTTGTCCCTCATGAAAGGCCAGGAGGACAGCAGCCATCAGTAAGTAGATCACAGACTGTCCAGAATCAGGTGGACAGCAGGTATCAGCAGGTCATGGACATCCAGAGTCAGGTAGACAGCAGAGATCCGTAAGTCACTGGCTGTCCAGAGCCAGGTGGACAACAGGCCTCAGTAGATCACAGGCTGTCCAGAATTAGGTAGACAGCAGGCATCAGTAAGTCATGGGCTGCCCAGAGGTCAAGTGGACAGCAGGCATCAGTAAGTACATCACAGACTATCCAGAGTCAGGTGGACAGCAGGTATCAGTAAGTCATGGACATCCAGAGCCAGGTAGACAGCAGAGATCCATAGGTCACTGGCTGTCCAGAGCCAGGTGGACAACAGGCATCAGTAGATCACAGGCTGTCCAGAGTTAGGTGGACAGCAGGCATCTGTAAGTCTTGGGCTGTCCAGTGGTCAAGTGGACAGCAGGCATCAGTAAGTTGATCACAGACTGTCCAGATTCAGGTGGACAGTAGGCATCAGTAGACCACAGGTTTTCCAGAGTCAGGTAGACAGCAGGCATCCGTAAGTCATGGGCTGTCCAGAGGTCAAGTGGACAGCAGGCATCAGTATGTCACAGGCCGTCAACCGTGGCAGCTGCCACCACCTCCACTCTGCCTCCACATCACGTATGGGAACCAGAACAGGAAGGAAGGGGAGACCAGTAAGTGGTAACACTGCAGCCAAGGCCACGCACTGGATGTAGGACTCCATTATGATTTTCAACAAAGGAAACAAGGAGGGAGGACAAAGAAATTAGAATCTGAACCCTTTCCACGAGACACTGGAAAACACACCTCTGCCTGCTGGGCAGGCCTGGGACGCAGCTCGTGGGACGGGTCGCCTCGCCCGAGATGGCCTGGGGTCGGCGGTCCATTGCCCCGTGAGGCTGATGAATGTGCACAATAGTAAAGGACGCAGGAAAATTGTGTTCTGGGTTAGGTGGTTGGGTTTTCTTTGGGCTAAATTCCTGCAAAATTGTACTTGTAATGCAACAATCGTTTTGCCGTGAATAGGGCTCTTTGTCGTGTGTTAGCTGACCCATTTGGCTGTTGCGAAAATCAAAAGGGAATCGATTTTGACGATCCGACAGGCAACTGGCAGAGGGCACGGGCCCCAGAGGAACCCGGCAGCGGCTCTGTGCTCGTGTGCGGGTCGATACGCACCTGTGTCAGGTGCCCACGGCAATCATGAGAGAAAGACAAAGCCACACGGCCCTTGAACGTGTGGTCTCTGACAACGTGCGCTCTCCTGGGGGCACTGTGACTTGTAGGTCCTGTTGAGAGTTTTGTTTTCTTGGTCCCCTGACCTCAAGTACTATTTATAAAACGCCCAGTCAAGAAGCCGAGAGAAAGAGGAGGAGGAGGAGGAGAAAGGGAGTGGCAGAGAGCACAGATTCCGCACTTGAGCCCAGGCACCATCCGCCCAAGCAGGGGTGAGGACCAGGGACGTGGCAGCTGCCCTGTCTGGGCATCATCGCTGTTAGCAGGCCTGGCGTTACTCATCCCCTGAGCTGCTCAGTGTGGTTTAGGAGCGCCAGACAGGAGGACTTCCACCCCTTGCATTATGCAGCTTGCCTCTGCTAATTTCAGTGATTACACTGGGCCTGGACATATCATTAATCTCACTTCTTGTGCCTAGTTTATTTCAGACAAATAGGGGGTGTTTGATTATCCCGGGGCCCTCAGGAAACACACGCCTCCCTCTGGGCAGCGCTGCCAGGCAGGTCTCGGGGGAGAAAAGTCAGTCAGCCCCTGAGCCAGCCAACCCATTGGCCGGCTCGTGTGACTCTGCGACTGGTTTCTGTTGACACCCAGCCCTGATACCTTGTGTGAAGGCTGCTGATTTGGTCCACATCATTGGGGAGTTACACTGCATACAGCCACACTCATAAATCCCCACTTATTTTTGGAAAAACACCACCAAATAGTACAGAAATATATATAGGAATCTGGGTTAAAATCAGTTCTCAGAGTGATTTGCGAGACATAAATGGGGCATTAGAGACACTGGGAATAAAGCTGTTGGGCATTTTGAGGCCACAGAGGGAACCAGGACCATGCACAGAGCTGCTCAGCTCACATCAAATCCCTGGAGAGGATTCTGGAACAGTGACGGGCGGGGTTGCTCTGAGTCCATTCTCCAGTGGTCTGCCTCAGAGAGGAAGCAAGGGGCCCATCCAAATTAGTCGAGGAGCAGGAGAAAAAGGTCTGGTGAGAGAGCAGCCCCCAAGCAGCCTTTGACGTCAGACATACCTGCGAGGAGGGGCTGCAGGTGGGAGTCTGTGTTCAGCCACTGCCCAGCCCCACCACATCTGCGGTGTCAGCATGGACACCGTCACTCGCATGGGCCTCTGTGAGGTCAGCCGTGGCTGTGGGTGTGAGGAGCACGGCCAGAAGCCCTGACATGACCTCGGGCAAGTTGCACTCAACCTCAGTTTTCTCATCTGTGAAATGGAGGGTATAAAATCTCACTTTTTGCGATAAGTGAGATGATGCTCACAAAAATGCAAACATTGGGTAGCATCTTATTCAGGATCTCAGAGGAGGCCTGTGAGAGCCTGATATGCTTAGATTGCCTATGGAAAGAGCGAGTTCTAGCCGGTGAGGCACTGAGAAAACCTCCATGGGATACTGTGTCTTTTCCATTCACTTTCAATCAGCCATCCATCCCTCCATCCACCCAACCATCTACCTGATCATCCATTCATCCGTCCGTCCTTCTGATCACCCATCCATCCATCCATCCATCCATCCATCCATCCATCCATCCATCCATCCATCTGATCATCTATCCATCTGGCCATCTATTAATCCATCTACCCATTTATCCACCTGATCATCTACACGTTCACCCATCTGTTTATCCGATCATCCATCTACTGGTTCCTCCATCCATCCATCCAATTATCCATTCATGCATTTATCCATCTGCTCTTCTATTCACCCACCCGTCTGGTCATCCATTCATCCATCTACCCCTTTATCCATCTGGTCAACCATCCATGCATCCACTCACCCATCTCTCTGATTATCCACCCGCACATCTATATATCCATCCATCTCGTCCACCCATCCATCCCCATCTACTCACCCATCTGGCCATCTTTCCACCCACCTATCTGGTCATCTCTTCATCCATCTATCCATTTATCCACCTGATCATGTGTAATGTGTAGGCATGTGCAAGATGTCCATAAGTATTTTGCTACCAAATGGAGCCAAGTGTCCATCACAGACTTGCGAAGGTGGATACATAATTGAACAGTTCCACCCAAGAGGAGGATAGTCTCACAACCAAAAGAGAATCTGCCCCTGACTGGAGAACACTGCTTTGAGGCCGCAACGTTTTGCCTGTGGAATGTTCTAGAACTCTGTGCAGCACAGCAGCCTGGATAATTAGCCCTAATGACCGGGAACCCTGTTGTGAATTACTCCACACTGCACGTTAATAGGTACCCTGGGCGGGAGCTGCGTGTGACCAAGAATCCCAGAGCCTCAGGCCTGAAGTCAGGGCATGGCTAGAAGCGCTGGCTTTCTCCATCTGAGCAGGTGTGGCTTAGCTTCAACTGCCCACAGCAATGTGCTACTTAGGTAACATAAAACTACGCTTCAAGCCGGGCTCGGTGGCTCAGCCTGTCATCCCGCGCCTTTGGGAGGCTGAGGTGAGTGGATTGCCTGAGCCCGCGGGTTCGAGACCCGCCTGGGCAGCGAGACCTCATCTCTACAATAAATCAAAAAATCAGCCGGGCGTGGTAGCACACGCCTGTAATTCCGGCTACTCGGAAGGCTGAGGCGGAAGGATCGCCGGAGCCCAGCGGGTCGAGGCTGCGGTGACCGGGAGCGGCCACTGCACTCCAGTCTGGGCGACGGAGTGAGACTCCGACTCAAAAAAAAAAAACTACGCTTCCACCTGCAAATACGCCTGCTGTGGGATTTTCAAGGATGCATATGTGTGTTCAAGAGGATCACAGTTAGGCAGGTTCAATTTTTATACCAGAGTGAAAAATTATTTAGAAAAACAGAGGTAAGAATACCATCCGAAGGTCATCGCCGCACAGCGTGACAACAGACAGCATCTAAACTGTGCCAGAGAGGGGTTAAGTCTGCCTCAGGTAACACGTCTTATTACAATTCTCTAAGTGCCTTTAAAACACTTTTTATGACCCACTTTTCACAGGCGCCTGCCCCCTACGCTCTGTCCTCCTTCCTTCTAATGGGAGGCTTCCAACCTCAAGAAGGGAGAGAAATCAGATAAATGGCCTCCTCTCCCACGCATGAGGGAGAAGGAAATAGCTTAAGTGAAATCTGAGGGCCTCTGTCTGTCACTTCATCTTATCAGGAACCATTTTTGCTTTTCTTGTTCTGGGACGAGGTACTGGACAGTGGATGTGGCTGGATAATGACCTCCAGATAGAGGAAGGTCATGGACTGACAAGGTTGACTCCAGGTCCACCCCGTGTCCACCTGCACCTTCCCACAGCCTCACTGTGGACGAGGGACATCTGGCCCCCCCTGCAGTGCCTGGCTTCCACCATGGAAGGAGGTCGGGGTGAGGGTTTCGGGTCCAGGTTCAGGAGGCCTCTCCTGTGGACAGTTGATCTTGGTGCCTCTCCAAAGGCTTCATGAAGAGCACACCTGGCCAGCCCATTGCTGGGGGTTGGGAGGCATGGCCCATCCCAATGCACAGCTCTGCCCCAAGACACTGCTCAGCCGGGCCAGCCCACATCTGCCCAGACCCAGCTAAACTGCAGATACGAGGACAAACTTACACCGCTGCATGTGCTGTGAATCAGCACGCAGCATGGTCAAGGTCAGAGCTAGCTGATGTGAGAGACAATACTCTTAAAACACAGAGTCATTTACTTCACTACTCAGAAATGCACATCTTACAGAATAGAACCCTCGGGCAACTCCCCAGGCCTCTTAGGAATTTAGGAATTGTCCATCTGATCATCCATCCATCTGATCATCTATCCACGCACCCATCTGGTCATCCAGTCACCCAACTATCCATTTATCCATCCATCCATCCATCCATCCATCCATCCATCCATCCGAGCATCTATTCATCCATCCATCCATTCATTCAACAAATCTTATCTAGTCCTGACACAGGTCAGGGGACTCCAAGGTTGGGTCCATCCTAAAAGGTTAAGTGAATTCCTGACTTCATACAGGAAAGAATTCAAGAGCAAGCAGACAAAGTAAGCCAAAGGAAGTGTAATAAGAGGAACAGGAAGTAGGCCACTCTATAGGCTGGGCAGCCCCTGGGCATGTGGGACTGCAGTTGGAAAAAGAAAGCAAGTTTCGTGAAATGACAGACAGCAGCTGCTGCATGGCAGAGAGGCCTGGGCAGTCTCCAGGAAGAACAGCAGCTGGCATCACCGGGGTTTTGTTCTTATAGTTCTTTCTTGATTACACGTTAAGCAAAAGTTGGAATATTCATGGGTTTCTTGGGAAAGAGGTAGAGATCTGAGAACCGGGACTCCTCCCAGTTTGTTACTGTAAGTGGGTGGGGTCAGAACTGTCCCCGGGCTGGAGGGTGTGTCACCCAGCATGCTAATAAATTATAATGAGCACACGATAAGGGCCAAGGCTGGGCCATGAGCAAATCTGTGGCCATCTTGGTTCTAGCTGCTCTCAACCGTTCCTGACCACCTCCTATCTTTCTCCATGAGGGCACTGAAGGCCAGACACACCTGCTGGAGAAACTCATTCGGTCATGGGTCTTGGAAAGTGAGCCGTTTTCTCCTAGAAAACTAGCCCAGCTGAACTCCCGTCTCAGTCCAGCACCCACCTGGCTTGAGAAGGGCCTGGCAGACAAGTCACGTTTCCAGAGGCTGCTCTGCCAGGGACACTGTTTCCCGAAGAGGTTGGCCCAGCCGCATCGCCCCAGCGTACCAGCCGCACAGAACCGCCACAAGCTCCTCAAAGGGCCCACGTAACCAGACACCAGACACTTCTCTCGCCGTCTTCCGTCAGCCACCCGGACCACCAGCTCCGGGACACTGAGAGGATCCCGTGATGTTTCTCAGGCAGCTCAGAGACACTTCGCGCCGTAGGGCTGCCATGGGAGGGGCAGGGCCGGATCACAAGGACCTTCTCGAGACACCTCGGAGGAGCACAAGTCCTGCAGGACATGTGTGCAGCCCGCCTCCCGGCCCTCAGAGAAAGCACTGTCCCCAGCCTCCATGGTCAAGCTCCCTGAAGTGTGGACCAGAGACACGCCCCTTCCCGCCTCACACCCTGGGCCTCAGGGCTCCCCATCTCAGTTCCAGGGGGTCAACGGCCATGGACGGAGAAGCTGAGGGAATGAGGCAGCAGCAACTGCGAGCCCAGACGACCACCAGGGGCCTGGCGACCACACCGTGCACGGGCCCGGAACCTTCCTGCTGCTGGAAGAACCGGAAGGCCTGGCAGGGTCTCAAGACCATGGCCTTGTCCGGGACCTGGGAGAGGAGGGCTCACTCTCCAACAGCCCGGCAGGCAGATTCCATGCCAGGAGTGCGGGCGGGTGCGTGGGCCACACAAGCATCCCACGGCGACGGCCAGAGATTCCTGGGGCACCGATTCAAGTATGGTCCCGGGACACACAGGATGTTTAGGTCAGTGGCAGGTCACATAGACTACAGCAGTCTCCAGACTGGAACATAAAACTATACCTTTTCTATGCCTAGATCCATAAGTGCTTGCCACTATGAGATGACTGCCTGTGGTATTCAGGGCACTCACAGGTTGTGCAGGCTAGGAGCAAGAGGCTACACTATCTACCCAGGTGTGTAGCAGGTTAGACCGTCTAGCCTAGGTGTGTAGCAGGCTGTGCCGTCTAGGTGTGTATACGTACACCCTACGATGTTCGCACAATGACCAAAGTGCCTGAGACACATTTCTCAGCATAGAGCCCACCGTTAAGTGACGTGGGACTGTGCACATGCTTGTGCCTGCCACCACAACCTCCGCATCCATCACTCTGCTCCCAGGACCACCAGGGCTGCCCATCAAGGCTGCACTAGAGAGAGGCCGCCCTGGTGAGCCTGGCTTCTCACGCTTCACCTCAAGCAGCGCAAGAACAGATGGAGCAGGCTGGGAGTTCACGGGGAGCTCTAACCAACTGTCCGCTGCACTGGTGGAAAACGGTGGCAGGACGCAGGCTTCGCACGCCATCCCCACGCAGACACAAGCACAGCACCACGAGGGTCGACACTTAGGAACAATCGTGGCCATCTGCCAGCTCTGCATCTCATGCTCGGGACAACCTGTGATTCCGGGGTGATCGGAATCCCCCTCTCACAAATGAACAATCTCAGGCCCGGGCAGTGAAGTCACTCCCCCACAGCCACCAACGGGGGGCTCTTGGATTTGCACCTGGAGGTTTGAGGTCGGAGCCCTCCCACCCAGCTGTGAGTTCACTGGCTATGACTCAGTGAAGTTACCCTCAGGGCGACAGGGAGCTTTCGGACTGTGGGTGTCCAGTCTGGCGGTGCTGGACTGTCCCTCGCAGGGAGGGGTGAAGAATGTCAGCCACCCAGCCAAGCCCAGGGAGGAGACCCCAAGAGACTTTCCTTGGAGAGACAGAGGCACTGGTGGGTCTCAGAGAGGGTTCCGGGGAGGAACCAACCACGCTGCCCATGTCACAGCCTCGGGGTAACCCAGGGGTCCATCTGGTGGACACAAGCTCCAGTTGTCTGGATGCGCCCCACCCAGAAAGCAAGGGACGCTGTACCAAGAAGGAGTGAGTGCTGGACGGTGGTGTCCTCCCCACAGCCGCTCCCTGCCCACTGGGGACCTCTATCAGACACAGCCAAGCCAAATCCCTGCCCTTTTCCACCCCGCTTTTTCTGCTGCTCCCACAGAAAGGGAGCCAGAGCCTCCCTTCTGTCACCCACAGTGCTGGCCTGCGCTAGGCAGGAGAAGGCACACATTCAGGAGGGAATGAGGAGGGGTTCGACAGGCCGACGCCTGACTGATTTTCAATGTTATTATGAGACACGACGGACATCAGGGCTGAAGGTGGTCACTGGAAAAAAATCTATAAAATCTTTAATTGCATTTATTTTTTATTTTTGTAGATAGGTCCTCACTATGTGGCCGAGACTGGTCTCAAACTTCTGGCCTCAAGATGTCCTCCTGCCTCAGTCTCCCAAAGTGCTGGGCTGACAGGTGTGAGTCACCGTGCCTGGCTTAAAATCTTTTAAAAGTAATTCAGATGAGAAGTCTTCATAGTGTCACAAGAGAATGGGTTTTCAGCTAGAAACAGCTACTGAATATGAGTATCCTTGGAAGTGGTTATTTTGTTAACAGTGTTCCATTTTTCCAAAACCTAATAGCATATGTACTTCCTCCCAACCAAAAAGGCAGACAAATGTGGGGAAAAAAATAAACATTGACTTATTGTTAGACGTTACCCATAAAAACAGCAACATTATACCTGCTCACATGTGTGCGAGAAAATAGAGATTTTCTCTTAAGTGGGAGGGGAAAAAGGCCGAGACTAGAAAACATTCTTTCTTTTAGTAATAAATGCCTGAAGACAGTCGTTTCCTGCCCGTGAGTCCCGACGCGGCTGTTGGTGCTAGGAACTGTAAGGCTTGAGCTGTGACGCCTGTCATCCCTGCGTCACATGCCAGGTGAGAGGGCAGGAGGCCGTGTCCTTGCAATGGTCCATGGAGTCATCCATGGGCTGAGCTCCTGGAGGTAAAACCAAAACCCCCTCGCCCAGAGCAGGGTTGATCTGAGGTTGCAACCCAGGCCAGGGCCACGCGGAAGGGCTTTCCAGGGATAGTACCCACTGCAAGACAGGGATTTTCTCTGCACTGAGGGGGTTCAGACCGCTATGCCCTGAGCTGCCTCCAGGCATCTGGGACATCACCCAGGATGCTGGACCACTGGAAGTTACAGTCCTTCAGCTGGGAATCCCACACTGGGGCCCCCACTCTGGGACGGTCAGCCCTGGGACCCTCAGTCCTAGGACCCTCCAGTCCTGGGCCTCTCAGTCCTGGGACCCCTCTGCCTGGGTCTGCCCTCTCTGCAACCCTCATCCCTGGAACGCTTCGTTCCTGGGGCCCCCTCAGTCCTGGGACCCTTCAGCCCTAGGACCATCATCTCTAGGAGTCCTGGGGCCCTCGACCCTGAGAGCCCCAGCTCTGGGTCCCTCAGTCTCGGAACCCTAGCCCCGAGACCCTCCAGCCCTGAACAACTCAGCCCTGGGACCCTCAGCCTTGAGTCCCTCCAGCCCTGGACCTCTCAGCCCTGGGACCCCTCAGCCCTGGGTCTGCCATCCCTGAGGCCCTCCGCCCTGGGACCCTCAGCCCTGGAACCTCAGCCCTGGGACTCCTCAGCCCCCGGACCCTCACCCCTGTGATTCTCCCCTGGGTCCCCCACACTTTCCGGCTGTCCATGGACAGGGACAGGAAGCTGAGAGTCGTGGAAAGGACACTCCCAGCGTGGAAACCCAAGGCAGGGGTGGGCCTGAACCGCCCTGGCGAGGAAGCGTCCCCAGAGCCCCACCCCCGCGATGGCCTCCCCATGTCCACCAGGCAGGGCTGTCCCACGGGAGGTGGCGGTTGTGCCCTTGCAGCCAGCAACCTCGTGAAGCCACACGGGAGACAGCACGGCGTCCGTGCTCACGGCGACCAGGTGGCCAGCAGTGGCACAACGGAGGAGCTATGCAGCCTCGGGCAGGAAAGGAGCGTGTGGACTTCGGAGGACAAGGGCTCCCGAGGGGCCGGCAGGGAGGGAACGCACGGGGGCCTCACGGAACGGGACGCCCCACACTTTCCAAGCAAGGACAGCACGGTCACAGAGGAGAGTGGGCTTCGGGCCCGGTGGACGGGAGGACATGGCAGGATCTCGGCGTCTCCCCCCACACAGTACATGCTCACATGCACACTCACACTCTCACACCCACACCCGCTACACACATCACACACACTCCGTACACCACGCCCTACACGTTTGGCGAGGGTGTTGCCGGCCAGTCCTTCCTGGAGGCGGAAGAGGGCGGCCGCCTGCTGTCCTCGGCAGAGGTGCTTCGCCCAAGTGCAGGTTTACATGCCACGCTCACGTGATGGAAACGAATTCTCTCCCGAGAACATGCAGAGGCCCAAGCTTCTGTGCGGCTCCAGGACTGCATGTGTGCTGGGCTTTCCATGCGAGCGCCTACCGCTGCAAGCCCAGGACAGGGCCTTGTGACAAGCCCGTCCCCGCGGCAGGTCGAGAGGCCGCCACGTTGCTTCTGGCCAGGCCAGGCTCCTGACTGTGGACGGGTCAGTGGCGGGGTCTCCACACGTGTCCTGTGGGGCCCAGCAGCTGCCCGCAGCTTGTTCCTCTCGAGGCAGGTGGGCAAGTACACGAGCCCAAGCCAGACCAGGCAAGCAGGTAAAAGTCACCATGGCACGACCTCGGTCCGCGTCCCCTCAGCCAGAGCAAGTCCAGGGACCGTGCCCAAACCCTGCCGTGCAGATACAGGCGAACTCTGCCCAGAGTGCTGGAGGCACTGCAGGTCAGAGGCAGAACGTGAGTGTGCAGACAGAGGACAGCACTCCAGAGCACTCCGGGATCCGTGGGGACTCTGGGGCCAGGACTGGCCCTCTCCCTCATCCGCCAGGGTATACGCTGGCACTGGGTGCCACGGCTGCTCCCCCTCCCTTTCGCACAGAGGCCTTCTACCACCAGCTGACAGGGTCCTCGGACGTGCGGCAGATGTGGTGAGGTCTCGACCCCAGACAGTGTCCGGCACACAGGAGAGACTCGGCGAACCCTTGACTGGGCGGACGACTGCCAAAGAAAGGACTCTGAAGTCTCCATACCACGGCTTCTTCCAACCTTGAACAAAGTGCTGGGGCAGGTTTTAAAGAGGATTCCAGGCTCGGTGTGATGGCTCTCGCCTGTAATCCCAGCACTCTGGGAGGCCGAGGCGGGAGGATTGTTTGAGCCTAGGAATTCGAGACCAGCCTGGGCAACATAGTGAGACCTCATATCCACACACACAGCAAAAAAAAAATCAAAAGATAAGCCAGGCTTGGTGGCGCATGCCTGCAGTCCTACCTATGATGGAGGCTGAGGCAGGAGGATCGCCTGAGTTCAGGAGGTTGAGGCTGCGGTGAGCCATGATCGTGCCACTGCACTCCAGCCTGGGTGACAGAATGAGACCCCAACTCAAATAAGTAAATACATACGTTAGGATTTGAATGCCTCTGGACTACAGGGATGTCCGTCTCTGAGTGGCCACCCAGATCACTCCAAGGAGCTGCTGGCCATCCCACCCTGGCCTCCGCCATCCTTCCACCTCAAGTCTCCCAGAACCTGAGCCCTCAGCCCGCGCCAACAGGGCACAGCGGGAAGAGGGCCTCGTCCACGTCCTTCCCTCTCCATCAGCCTGCAGCGGCAACTATTGGGCTCCCAAGCTTCAAGTTTCCCAGGTGGCCCATGAACCCTTAAACACCTTCTTTCCCTCTGGCCTCATGCGGCGTGGCCCTCAAGCGGCCATGCCTCCTGGTCTCCGTCTGCCACCTAGCTGGGGATGGTCCTCCCTGCTGAGTTGAACAATGCGGGTGGTTTTTCTTATGTTTTTTCCATCATTATTTCAAATGTTTTTCAGAGGCTTGATTTAAAAAGGGAAAATTCCCCACCCTATTTTCGGTCTGATTATCAGATGATAATGGACCATAGTCACTCGAGGAGACACGCGCTCTCGGGATAACAGCTACTCCAATTACCAGGCGTGCCAAACTCTCATTGAGCCCGCTCCCGTCCGTGAGCCCTGAGCAGTTTCCACTTCCTGAAAAGTGCTGTTAGCTGGAGACTCCGCACGGAGCAAGTGGCAGACTCTCCTCGAAATGCGGCTCCACACGGCACACCGCCCGCACTCCAAGTTCAGGGCTCTTCAATCTCAGAGAAACAAATCACGGCCCGGTGCAAACACACAGACTTCTCATCATTGGACGGCTTAGCACAGACAGTGCACCCAGGAGGTGGTGCCATCTGTAGCCCCAGCGGGCCCCATGGACACAGAGGGAGGCAGCCTCCACGGCATTTGCTTCCAGGCGTTTAAAAATAGGGCCAAGGTGGGGAAGGGGGTGGCCGGGGGCGGGGGCAGCTGTTAACCAGCAAAGGTGGGCTTCTCACAGCCTCGGGCGGGGTCCCTCTGGGTCTGGTGATGAGCGGCTGTTTCTGTGAGGCTGCGGGGTTTGTGGGCGGACAGGGACCACTTAAATATTCTGTCCATGGGGCTGGCAGGTGGCTGTCCCCAGAGACGCCGATCTGTAACTGCTTCTCTCCCAGGGCCTGGGGTGGACGCGTGACGCCTAGGTGCCCTTTTCCTGATGGCTAAGCTTTTGTGGCGTGTCAGGGAAACTAAGAACATAAAACGAAGGAAATTGATGCGTAAGGAAATCAGCCGGAGGGCGCAGGGCTGCGCTGATACCATCAGCAGTTAGCCAGAGGGCTGGCCACCGGGCCTGGGGTCAGGGCCAACGACCCAAGGAGTCGATGGAAAGCGGTTTCCGTTATTTATTCCGCCATATTTTTCCCCATTCCCAGGTGACAGTGTCTCCTTTTATTGTATGAAAATAAAGGCGCAGGATTTCTTGGGACAAAGGCTACTTACTGGTCCTGTTTCCAGGCCGAGGGACTCCTGTGCCCGGGACCCCGACTCACCCACCGGACCACCAGCCCTGGCCCTTAATGTTTTAGCGCTGTGGTCAGGGATGAAGACCCCCCCCACCGCCCAGGCCCTCCCGAACAAAGACGTCAGGCTGCTGGGCCTGCAGGGGTGCGTCGTGAGGCTGGAGGGCTGGGGTGAGACTGAAGGTTGAAATTAGTTTAAAGACGGGCGGTCACTCAGTCACGCACGGTCCCCAACTGTCTTGTCGTGAACGCAGCCAACACGCATTTGTCGTTGGGGTCACAAGAGGTTCATACCCGAGCCCGTCTTCAAGCGTCGGGTGTTTGAGCAGGGAAGCTGAACCGGGTGACCGTCACGGCAGTGTGAGGTGCGAGGGCATGGGGCCCGAGGCAGAGAATGGGCGGGAACGCAGACAAGGGGCGCCCGAAGCTTGAAACATCCAGTCCTTGCGGGGCAGGTGGTGGAGCTGGTGGGAAGACCTGGAGGAGGGGCGGACGTGCCCTCAGGATCTGCGCACCGTGCCCACAAAGCAGTGCTCGCACCCGCCAAGAGGAGGAGACAGCCCAAGTACCCATAGGTGAATGGGTAGATGGGAGGATGGATGGATGGGTGGGTAGATGGCTGGAGGGGTGAATGGGTGGATGGACAGACAGATGGATGGACAGATGGGTGGATGGGCGGGTGGGCTGGTGGATGGATGGATGATGGAGTGGGCGGGGGGTGGATGGACAGACAAAGCGTGGCAGAGCCCTGCAAGGGCATATTATTTAGCCTTCAAAAGGCAGCTCTGACACCTGCCACAGCCTGGATGAGCCTTGGGGACACGGTGCTGAGTGAAATGAGCCGGTCGCAAAAGGACGAACACCCAGATTCCCTCCACCTGACGTCCCTGGAGTCGTCACAGTCCAGCGGCAGGAGGTAGAGAGGGCGGGGAGCGGGGAGTCCATGTCTGGCGGGGACCGAGCTTCGGCTTGGGAAGACGAGGGCGCTCTGGAGACGAACGGTGCTGGTGGCTGCACGGCAGCGTGGCTCTTGGTGCCCCCGGACAGCGCCCTTCCATGTGGTCAGAACGGCGACTGACACCACGTGTGTTTTACCGCAGTTCACAGGAGCCACAGACGCTGCAGGGTGGGAGAGGCCAGGCTGGAGAGGCCGCAGAGCCCCTCGCTGGGTATGAACTGAGTGTCTTCTGCGGGCGGCAGGGGCGGGGCACATCGTGGCCAAGGTTGCCCCGACACAGAGAGGCTCCGCCGTCTGAGGCGCCCCGCTCCAAGGGCCCGGGCTAGACTCCGGAGGCCCGCCGTGCAAGGCTGACAGAGACGGAGACCCCCGAGCTCAGCCGTGGCCGTGGGTGGGCGTGGAGGAGCCAGTGCAGGGACGGAGAGGTCTCGGAGGCTCCAGACACAAGCAACACCCGTCGGGAGAGGCCTACAAGCCGGGCACTGCCCACCCTGGGTAGCACGTGTGCCCCAGAGAGGCAGGGACGAGGACGGGGACTGTGTCTAGCCGCCCGCAGGAGCAGCGGCTGTGTAGACTAGGAGGTTGGGACGTGTCCGGGAAGCGGATACTCAGCACCCATTAGAAGGAGGGCCAGTCCCTGGGAGGCCTGCAGTTCTCAAGACGCAAAGGCGGTAGGGAGCCAGTGCCCCAGGGCCAGAGACCACAGAGGCATGGCTTGGGTAGTGCTGGCTTGCTTTGCTTGGACTGACTTCCATGAGATGCTTTAGTGTCACCTGAGGACCTCATTAAAACTAAAAACTGGCCTGGCACGGTGGCTCATGCCTGTAATCCCAGCACTTTGAGAGGCCGAGGTGGGAGGACTGTTTGAGCCCAGGAGTTTGAGACAAGCTTGGGTAACATAGTGAGGCCCTGCCTCTACAAAAAAAAAAATGTTTAAATATAGCCAAGTGTGGCGGCATGCACCTGTAGTTCCAGCTACTTGGGAGGCTGAGGCAGGAGGTTCACCTAGCTCAGGAGGCTGAGACTGGGGTGAGCCTCAGCACTCAGCCTGGGCAACAGAGTGACTCTGACCCCCTCCCCCAAAATTTTTTAATTAAAAAAGTCGAGGCCGGGCTCGGTGGCTCATTCTGTCATTCCAGCACTTTGGGAGGCCGAGATGAGTGGATTGCCTGAACCCGCAGGTTCAAGACCAGCCTGGGCAACTTGGCAACACCTCGTCTCTACAGCAAATAAAAAATGAGCCGGGTGTGATAGCATGTGCCCGTATCCAGCTACTTGGAGGGCTGAGGAGGAAGGATCGCTGGAGCCCAGCAGGTCAACGCTGGGGTGGCCGTGAGAGTGCCACTGCACTTCAGCCTGGGCAACAGAGTGAGGTGCGCCAACTCAAAAAAAAAAGAGTTTAAAATAAAAACCTCGGAGAGGGCCGGGCTCGGTGGCTCAGCCTGTAATCCCAGCACTTTGGGAGGCTGAGGCGAGTAGATTGCCTGAGCCCATGGGTTCGAGACCCATCTGGGCAACTTGGGGAGACCTCATCTTTACAATAAATCAAAAATTAGCTGGGCATGGTAGTGCATGCATGTAGTTCCAGGTCCTTGGAAGGCTGAGGCAGAAGGATCACCAGAGCCTAGCAGGTCAAGGCTGCAGTGGCCGGGAGCATGCCACTGCACTACAGTCTGGGCGACAGACTGAGACTCCAACTCAATAAAAAAAACCTCCGAAAGGCACGAGCTCATGGTTTAATCCTGACATTCATGGGGAAGGAGCAGGGGCAGGAGAAGGTGTTGAGGAAAAGCTTCCTAGGCGGGTCCAGGAGCCTCAGAAGGGGCATGGCCTCCGTGATCCTCTTCTCATCAAAGGCTGAGAAGGAGAAACACGCCAACCTCCCTGACCACCGCCCCACGCAGAGGGCTTCCCAGGCATCCCCACAGGCTTGGCGAGGGACCACTGGAGCCGCTGCTGGAGACAAAAAAGCCTCCACTTCCCACAACTCCTGGATTCGGGGACCTTCAAGTAGGACAAACGTGGCCCAAAGAAGAGCGTGGCGCTGTGGATGCTGAGTGACACCAGCACTGCTTGGAGCCAGACACCTCCGGGCCAGAGCTATACTTTGCAGTTGTCACCTGCAGGACCGGAGACAAGTCCCTCCTCCTGGGGTCCGGCTTCCGCGTCTGAGCAAGGTGATGGCGTGACTCCCTAACAGGCTGGTGGCGGGAAGGAGCGCAGAGTCGCGCCCCTGCCCGTGCCACCGTCATTCCCGGTGAGTGCCTCGCCAGCCTCTTGAGTTCCGCGTCTCCAGCCCAGCCTGCGTGCTGGGGGCAAACGAAGGAACGAGTTTGGGGACCCCTGACTCTGCGCCTGGCACACAGTCAGCGGTTGTGACCGGAGTCCTCCACGCCGTCCCTGAGCAGATGGCAAAGCCTGTGTGTTGCATCTGACTGTTGACCTCACGTCATGCAACAACGGCAGCCGCAGAGGCAGAGGTGCTCGCCGGCGGGCCCCGTGGACAGTCCTCCCCACTCAGTCACCTCCTCATCTCCCACTGCAGCGTCTGGGGCATGAAGGGCTGCTCATCGCGTCCACAGGCGAGGACACGCGTCGGCGCTCTCAGGACTGGGCCCCCAAGGGAGCCGGGGCTGCCTGGGACCCACGGGGCGGGAGTGCGTCACCGCCGGAGCAAGGGTGCCCGGGTCAAGGGCGGGCAGCCTGACACTCGGCCCAGCAAAGGAACCAGGTGCAGACCCACGGGGCCCAAGAGACAGACGCACGCTGTCCACCTGGGGCGGACGTCGCCCGGCCGTCAAGCTTTCAGGAGGAAAGCAGTGTTGCAGAAGGCAGAGTTTTACTCTGACTGGAGAGAAAGATCCCAAAAAACGTTCGGCATCACTTGTCATCAGGGAAGTGCAGATGCAAGCCACACTGAGACCGTCTTACACCCGCCAGAAGGGCTGTTCTTTAAAAAATCAAAAAGCAGCAGATGTTGTCGAGGATGTGGAGAAAGGGGAACACTCAGGCGGTGTGGATGGCAATGGAAACGAGCACAAGCCCCGTGGAAAACAGGAGGGAGGTTTCTCGGGAACTAAAAATAGCGCTGCCATTCCATCCAGCAATCCACTGCTGGGTGTCTACCGAGAGGAAAGGAAATCATCCTGTCAAAAAGACCCCGGTGCTCACGTGCTGATCAAAACACTACCCACGATAGCAAAGCCATGGAATCAACCCCCAACGACTGGAAAAAGAAAATGTGGCCACAAAGCACACACCGTGGAATATTAGCTAGCCATAAAAAAGGAAAGAAATCCTGTCTTTTGCAGCAACACGGATGGAGCTGAGGGTTGCAGTCCTGAGCTAATTACCTTAGAAGGAGAAAGTCAAGTTCTTGCTGATAAGTGGGAGCTGAACAAGGGTGCAGATGGACACACAGTGTGGAATGAGAGACACTGGAGGCTAGACGTGTGGCAGCATGGGGAAAGGGGGGCGGGGAGGCGATGAGAAATGACGTCGCGCAGGCACTGTTCGCCCCAGCGACGGGGACGCCGAAGTGCCCCGTCTTCACACTTGGCGATATAGGGTGCACGGAACAAAACTGCACTTGTAACCCTTAAATACATAAAAATTAAAATTAAATTAAAATCATTAAAATTAAAAAGAAAAGAAAAAAGCCGTCACTCCTCCAGACTCGTAAGCATTAGACTGATCAGTTCGTCGGAAGGAGCCAAATATCAGCAATTTCTCCACCTGATGTGTGCACCTTATTCATTAATTTGCAATTCATCGGATCGTTCCAACAGAGTTCTTCCTACCACATAGGTCTTAAATTCTAACATAAAGGAAACCTTCTTAGTATTCTCCTTCAGAATCAAGACTGAGGGTGAGGGAGGAGGTGTGGCCCGACCCCACCATCTGGGATCCCACATGACCAAGAAGTTACGTCCTCGGGCGTCTGTGAGCCCAGACTCAAGGCAGCTCTGGAAGGTAAACCCTGAAGTGCAATGGCACCGTTGCTGGGTTCCACGTGGAAGAACCGCCCTTAACCAGGGTGGAACATGGCCGTCCTTCAGGGCCCCTCCCGGAATCCAAGGGTGCTAGGAAGCCAGGGCTTCTGCCGTTGGATGGTTCAGTGGAGGAAGCCAGAGGCGCCCGGGCAATCTGCTCCAGGAATGGGCGCTCTGGCAGGGAGGCACCCTGGCCTACCTGTACCCCGAGCCTCTGTGTTGAGTATTTCGGTGCAAGCTCGCCTACTATGAGAAAGCAGATTAGTGAATGATGATCGTTTTTGATTTTTAGCAATTTCTGCAAAAACTGTACGCCTCCTGCACTTCTAAAAGATCTCGAATTCTTGGGGATCAATGGAAGTGGAATTTAAAGAAAGTACATCTTACTATAACGGAGTTGGGGCACGTGGGAGGGAGCACTGTGTGGGTGCAGGAAGAGAAGTGACTAACAGCTGAAAAGTGACTGATTTGCATCTGTGCCCCCTCGGATGGAAATAGGCGCCATGTTGCTAAGAGCCCGCTGCTGGCATGGCAGGAAGAAGCAGGCAGAAGACACACACTGTCCAAGAGCACCAGCCTGAAGCCATGGGATGCTTTGCTGGCCACACAGAGTGGCTGGAAAGGAAGTCAGTGTAAGTAAATGAGCCTTTTTGGAGTGGCTGACAGAACCCCTGGGAAGTCAAAAAAGGTCTCCTCTGCGAAACGGCTGAAGTCAGTTCACTTTTTTTTTTTTTGAGTGAAGGTCTTGCCCTGTCACCCAGGCTGGAGTGCGGTGGCACGGTCACCACAATCACAGCTCTTGGCAGCCTCTGCCTCCTGGGCTCAGGCGATCCTTCTGCCTCAGTCTTCCAAGTAGCCGGGACAACAGGTGTGCGCCACCACACCCAGCTAATTTTTCTTTTTCTTTTCTTTTTGGTAGAGACGAGGCTTCGCTATATTGCCAAGGCTGGTCTTGAGCTCCTAGGGTCTGCACCTGGATCCTCCTGCCTCAGCCTCTCACAGGGCCAGGGTGACAGGCATGAGCCGCCATGCCCGGCCTGCTTCCCTCTTGGAGCTTCTCTTTCCTTCCCCCCTGAAAGAACGAGGCTGGAAACTCCACGACATGTGGAAATGCAGGAAGCAGCTTCCCCAAAGTCAAGTTTCAGCCTGACGAATCTCAGTGCCCACTCACCTTTAAATGGCGCCTGGGTTTCCAAAAACCACCAGGCAACGAGGCTAGTTGTCCCCCATGCAGGGCCAGGTCTTGCAACCTGAGGGGGTCTCGGGTCCTTGCCGTGACCCAGGGACAACCAGGAAAGGACACCTTTCCTTTCACCACCAGAAGCCACAATCCAAGCTCCCACAAGTCATGGGGCGTAGACAGAGGGACCAGGGAGGGCATAAAGAAGGGTGACTCTCTGGAGTCCCGAAGCTCAGCGTCCCAGGCACTGAAATCCATCGGGTCCAACCTCGACCGTATGCAGAAGCTGCTGGGGGAGCCTCTGAGCTGTCCTTCCACCTCCCCGGGCACATTCTATCCCCAAAGGCCGCCATGTTGGCCTCCCAGGCTTCTGGCCATTAGAGGGCTCTCCTCACCTCCCTGCCTCCCAAGCCCACCCCCAGCTCCAATCCCACACCTTCTATGGAGCTTTTTCTGGTCAGAACCATGGAATGCTAGCGTGAGGAGGGAGATTAGGAAGCAGCACTCACCCCTCCCACTTACAGAGCATCAGGGCTAAACGTGCAGAGAACTCCACACAGGACCGCTCGGGACCCTCCCGGGGCCCTAGGAGAGGGGTCTGGGAATATCCCCTTTGTACCAATGAGGAAATAAAGAAGGTGACTTAACAAGGCCATGCACCCGGCATGTGGAAGAGACAGAGAGGCTGTTCCAGAATCCATGCTCTTAACCGCCATGACAGCTCCCATCGTCAAACCAGAGCCAGGTCCCCAGACCACCAGGTCTCCCACGACCTCAGGCTTCCCCCTGCCGGTAAACTCCAAGTCCCATGATCACATAATCCCTCGCAATGAACCATGGCTTGTCAACAATGCCCATTTTCTCTTACGTTATTAAACACTGTATTGCTGCATAACGGACTCTGAAAAACCTCATCTCCCCATTTTTATCAGAAATCACCTTGAGGGCAAGGAAGAGGAAAGTGCTTTATATTTCCATAATCATGGCAACCCTCACTCTAGACCTGAGCTGTATTGGGAACACATGACCCGGCAAAGGGTTCTTACACCACTTCTGGGGACCAGAACCAGCCTTCGAGATATAGCTTGAATGTAAAATGCAGATTGAGGGAACACTTCAAAGGTTTACGGGAGTCCTCTTCATGGACTATTCCAGTCAGTAAAAATGAAACTGGAAGGACAGACACAGAACATCACCACTTTGTAACTGGGGAGAAATAAAGACAGTATCACAAATATAGAGGCAGCCAGACAGTATGTGTCCAGTGACGGAAAAATACATGACCACTTACGAAACAGTCTGCAGGGCTCTGCAGGCAGCAGGAGGCCAAGCCAGGACCAGCCCGGGCCACGCAAGTACCACACAGCTCACTTCCCAGGCCACGTGGGGCGGCCCGGCTCTTTCCCAGGGAGCTGCAGAGCCAGCCGCCCAGGCTCACTTCCCGAACAAAGCGGGGATGGCCCAGCTTTTTCCCTGGGCAGGGCAAGGCCAGCCTGGCGCACTTCCCGGACAACGTAGGGCGGCCCAGTTCTTTCCCTGGGCGGCATGCGGGGGGCCCAGCTCAGTTAGAGCAAACTGGCTTCTCCAGGACGGCCCTTAGAATCCAACCCAGGGGAGTGTGAGGACGCTGGGCAGAGAAACCATCCAAGGAGCTGGGGAGGACTTTGACAACTTTGGCTATCTTAGGGCCACCTCGGCCAAAGAGAAGGGCCTGTGACTGCTGGCCGCTGCTTGTACAGACATTCCTGTGACCCTACGGGGACATTAAAAGCATTTTGCTTGCACGGAATTGGGAAGATACAAGAAAAGAGAGAGGAAGAAAATAAAAATTCTGAATTCTGTTAAAAAAAAAAAGGAAAAGAGAAACGTTTTCAAAAATTAGGAGCACTTTTAGCAATAAGAACTGCCACGGGATACCCACTATGGAAGATATCGTGGTCTTGAGGCCAGCCCCACAAACGCCTTGGGGATCATGGGTGTTCACTAGCAAAGGCTCCGTAAACACCCGTTACCTGCTCACTCTCGGGCGAGGGCCCCAGCTGGATCCCCGCAGCCGGCCCTGCTTTCTGGTCCCACAGCCACCCGCTCCAGCCTCTTCCCTGCATGACTGTGGCACTCCCTGAGGACAGGACTGGCCGTGTTGAGCACCTCGCCTGCAGAGCCTAGACCAGGACAGGTGCTCAATAAGCGCTATGAATGAATGAATCAATCAGTCCATCAGTGAAGCACGCTCTGGAGTTCTGTGCCCATGAGGCCAGAGACGAGCAGTGTAGAAAGAACCCCGAGGCCCCCTGCGTGTCCGTGGAAGACTCTGGCTGCAAGGAAAGATCGGACGCAGGTGCCCAAGCCGAAGTTTAAGCTGTTCGGCTCTGATGCACGTTATTTCTTCACACAGGCTGGCCCAGGCTGTCATGCTCAGTGTATGCGTCACCACTGTTTACACCTCGCAGGTTAGGGGCACCTCGTGAAGGACAGCTAGTCGAGGCGTATCTGAACTGAAGTGTCTTAGGAGAATGCATTTCGCAGTGGAGGCGTCCTCTTCCTCCCTTCCTTGGAGGAGAGCCTGTCTGTCCCCTGCCTTTGCCTCCAACACCGTCCACGGGCATCATCTGTCACACTCAGATGCCCGGAGCCAGGGAGAGGTCAACCAGCCCCAGCGACGGCCAGGCAGACCCCACCTTTGAATGAGGCCCTCACACATTCTGCAGGCTGTCTTGCCTTTCCAGGGATGCGTCCCAGTCCAGGGAGGGCTCTGGGCTGAGGGTCTGAAGGGCTGGCACGGGCGCTAAGTGGGCCCTGACCCTCTTCGGCTTCTTGGTTTCCCTGGCCCCGGCTGCTCACTCGTCAGGAGGGAGGAAGGGCTGAGCGCGATCATCAGCGCGGCCCTTCCCGGCCTCCCAGCTCTGTGGTTCTCACCTCGCCGGCTCCGCTGATGCCACAGGCCAGGCTGGGAGCAGATCCCCGCGTGTGAGGATGAGACTTCGACCACGCCCCACACCGCGATGGACAACTGGGCTGTCTTTGTGGTGATGCGCCATTATGAACAGGCAGCGAAAGCACATTTTCGGGGGACGCATGCACCTGCAGGCACTGGTGGCCCAGAGAAACCATGCCCGGCACCGACGGCCAGGGCAGTGTCACCAGGGCGCGACAGAGTCTTCGAATCTCCGCCAGTTTGCCCGTGGGAAACCACAAATAAGTAGGGAGAGAGGCCTCCTGCGGTGGCATTGGCATTCACGGGAGACTGCGTGTGACGGCCTGGCATGGCACTGAAAGGGAAGCAAACGGCGAGGCAAAGGGCACCTTGACAGCTTCTGCCTCTCAACACCGCCCCGGGAAGGCCGCATCGCCCAAGGATGGGCTTCGCGCGGGAGGCCCACATCGCGGCGACACCATGAAAGAAATGACAAATTAGCAATTTCGCGGCACCCGCGTCATACTATCATTTGTATCACAAAGTCAGCAAAATCCAGCCTCTAATAACTCAGCTCACCATTCTAACCCAAGACCGGCCATCAATACGGTTTTATGTGCCCGGCGCTAATCACTAAAGTCAAATAATCTGCAAGGTTAATGGCTGCGGACGGTCGGGGGAAGTGTCTAGGATCTGATAAGGGCACCCACACACTCGGGCTCCCCCCCATCCATATCCCCGCCAAGAATACACGGAGGAGGGAAATCGATGCCCCGGGCAGTCGCCATACATCTCCCCACGTAACATAGAAATGGGCCCTTCATTGCCCATTCACATCTCGGTTAATAAATAGTGCAGACACGGGCCACCCTGATGGTGAGGGAGCGCAGCCATTGTGTGCCCGTCACCCCCCTGGAGATTTATGTGGGCACCGGGGACCCGGCCCAGCCTTTCCAATTACCTTGCCGGTCTTCTAAAGGAAACAGAAGCCTTGCACGCCAAGTTCTGATGAGGACTTTACATCTCTGCATATATCAAGGCCTCAAAACTAGGAGCTGCACTTTCTTCTTCCAGGAAAGCACTTTTATTGACCTCCGAGGAGACAAAGCCCAGCTAGGGCCCCTTTGTCCCCGTATCGACTGTCGGAGTGGATGCAGAGCTTACGGACAACGGCACAAACGCACATTTCCTTGGCCACAGACTTGGCGAGGCTCAGCGGCTTCCCTAGCAAGACCTGGAGAAACTTCTGTGGTTTCTAGCACTCCAAAAACTCTCCATCCACCAAGCCCAGGTTAATTTCGGCATGCTCATCTTGAGAAAAATGGCGCTGGTCCGCAAACATGCCTCTTCCGGTGGGAGGCGCACGTGCCAAGCCATCCCTAAGTGACAGATTCCAGCCCTGGCAATGTGTTTCTCCGCAGATTTAAGTATGCGTTTCTGTGTCCCAATATAATGGCTACAATTTACCTTCCCAAACCAAAATAAAGCAGGCTGGCAGCGCATTCCATCTGAAACTGAACCAGTAAATGCAAATGTGGAATTGGCAGCTTGGCCGTGGCAGCACTGGGGGAAGTTTATCTCACCCGTGACAGTGAGAAACACACTCTCCGAGGACCGGGAGTTTTGACAGTCCCGCTGGCGGATGAAAAATCATCCCCACACAGCTGCCACGTCTTTGGTGCGTCTGCCCCGGCACGCAGATTCACGCTCGTGCAAGATGCGAACAGCTGCCTCTCCCGAAGCACAGAGTTGGCGTCACCTTACGTCGGAGGAGGTGGGTCGGGGGGAACCGTTATCATGCCCCCTGCATGCCCTCCATTTTCAATACAGCACAGAGACCTGGGCAGAAGGCGTCCTTCCACGGTCAGGCGGGAGAGGAGCCCCGGGGCCACGGAACTCAGCCCAAAGGGCTGCCCCTCTCACAAGAGCAGAGCAGCGTGTGCCCAGTCACAGCTCTCACACACGTGCCTGCAGTGCCAGCTGCACACCAGACACTCCCAGCCCCAAGGTGGACGGGGCAGGTGTCACGTGGTCCTCCCGAGGGACAGAGGGAAGGGAGAGAGGCATCAGCCCAGCCCCGAAGGAAGGGGGGACACAGTGAGGAATTCTCTCCTGGAGAAACCAGAGGGGGCAGTGCCCAGGCAGAGATGCGAAAGGCCTGGGGCGTGAAGGCCTGGGTTCCGCCGTGCCGCCAGACAGTTGGGCAAACGAGGCAGCCGGACCACAGATGGGGGAACCACATCCCAGTGGACGCCTGAGCCCTGCTCCGTGGGAAGAAGCCAGCCTCACGGCTCAGCCAGCGGCCTGAACAGTGTGTCTCTGTTGGTTGGAATGCACCAGCCTCTTTGGGATGGTACCTGTCAGGTGTGCTCACAGTCCCCTCTTAGGAGAGTGGCCACCACCGACACGATGATCCATGGCGATGATCTTGTTTTCTAGCTGTCCACATGGATGGTCTGCCCAGCCAGCCATGGTGTAGCCAGAAGGCAGGTAAGAGCTGAAAACTCACCTGCTTGCCGGGGCCCCTTTGGAGGCATAAAAAGAGCCGGCTCAGCAAATGCATCCTCTAGAAGACAAGAGGAAAGGGGGGAATTGTACTTGGCTTTGCCGTGGACTTGAATTCCCTTTTGTGTCATCACGTATGAGAACGGCCTGTCAGACTTCCACCAGGGGACGGCAGGGCACCCTGGCCACACCCACCAGGACACTCCACATCCCTGTTTTGCCTCTGGCTCAGCTTACGGGTCCCTTCGGTTACCAGCTGCTCCTCTCTGGACACAGCAGCCCTCCAATCCCGCGCTCTCAAGCCCTGGATCTTCCTTCTGAAAACAGCTTTGCTGAGATGTCACTGGCATCCACAAACAATACATTTCAAGGTGTACAACTTGATGTCTTGATGTATGTTTTCCTATGAAATGACCACACATTCCAGCGAATTAGCATGTCTATCCCCTCTACACCGTTATCTCACGTGTGTGTGTGTGTGTGTGTGTGTGTGTGTGAGATTTAAGAACTATGCTCTTAGCAAATTTCAAGTGCACACCCCAGACTTCCTTGTGTTCTGCTGGCCCACACAATGCAACAGCCCAGCTTGGATGCCATCGGCACAGATTCCATTCAATCGGTAACCCTCCAAAAAAAAGGAAAATTGAGTTTTCCAGTGGAACTGAGCAGCGATTCCAACCTAAGAAGGCATCACCAATACCTATCTACAGGCAGCCCTTTGTGGCTGGAAGCAAGCCTCATAGAGCATTCTTTCTGAGACTAATAATGAAAACGGCCTTTCTGTAGGGAAGACACACAAGTTTTCCCCAGGGGGAAGCAGTCCTGTTGTTTGACTTTGTTTCCATTTTGATGGAAAACAGTTGATCGGCCCTAACTGCCACACACGGCCTGTTTCCAGGCCCTTCTCTGGGGGAGGCACGGCCTATGGGCCGGGGGCTGCTGGCGAGCGGGTGCTTGCTGCTTGGTGGCCCTCGGGGCTGGCGCTGGCTGCTTGGTGGCATTTTGAGCCGGTGCTCGCTGCCTGGCGACCAAGCTCAGCCCTTCTCCTCCTCTTTGCCCTTGACCTCCTTGCTTTTTCATAGCTCGCCGAGGGTAAGTGCAAGGAATGGGGTTGCCGAGGAATGGGGCCTCCAAAGCCACACTCATGCCCCACATTGGTGAGCCTGGCTGCCGGCTGACACCAGCCACACTCATTTCACAGAAGGGTTTTCTGGGCCGCCCCCATAGCTCGGCAATGCAGGAAAAACAGCTATCACAGAAGTGGGCCTCTTCCCTTCTCTTAACATGCAACGAAGGGACAGAGACACATCTGCCTTTTCTCTTGCCTTGTGGCCTGTATGGCAGGAGAAGTGTGCCCAGAGCTCCTCTGTCCTTGAGATCCAATCACTGTGGCTCACGGTGAGTCTCCTTTCCGGGCAGCTGCTGGGGGAAGGATGCAGGTGCTCCGGGGCAGCTGAGCGCCAGGGGTTGGAGGAGGGCTCTGCCCAGGACAGAACTTCCCCCCGGTGCTATGTCAAAGGAAACTCAGGAACACTGGCACACGCAGGGCAGCAGTCAGCTGTTAGCAGAAGACTGTGGACTGTGGGAGGCACCCCTCGGGTCAGCCCTGGCAGTGACCGCAGCACTCCCAGATTTCCGTACCAAGCTGAGCCCTGAGAGCAAGAACCACCTAGCACCCAGGGCCAGGAAAGGGCCTGTAACAGGCCGGGCAGGAACCCTCCCTGTATCCAGTGCGGAGAGGGAGGCAGTGTTCCTCCCTCCTTGTGGCACCTTTGCATCGGAACAGTGGGGAAACCAGATCAGCAGCTATCGAGCTTCAGCCTGCAAGAGAATCACCGGGAAAGCTGGTAACCACGCAGACCGTGGCTCACCCACCGTCCTGGTGGACCCCCCTTGCAGTCCAGAGCCTTCCAGAAGTCATTCGCATCTCCCGAAGTGAGAAGAAGGACTGGGCTGATGAAGGGACACAAACCCATGACCCAGGAGAGAAAGTTAAAGGAACTGGTTTTAGCTTAAAGGTGACTTGGAACGGACGGGGCAGCTGCCTTTAAGTATTTGAAGACGTGCTCCCCGTAAAAACGGAATCCAGCGTTTCCGGGGTGTGGCCGAGACCCACAGGGCAACTGAATTCTGCTTCACCTCATGAATAATTTACTTAGACCTGGTTGTTGAAAGATGGCCCGAGCTGTCTCGGGAGGTAGAGGGAACAGACCACTGCACGGTTCCAACAGGCAGGAAGAAGAACTTCAGCCAGGGGCAGGGAGCAGAGAGATGCGGATGAGAACCAGATGTCCTTAGGACCCAGTCAGCCCTGGCGTTCTTTGAGTTTATAAAACGTGTCTCTACCCCTCAGTCCTGACACCACCTTCTGCAGCATGTGCACGTCAGTCTCCCTGGCAAATCTCACATAAGGGTCACCTGTCAACTCCCCAAGGTTTCCAGTTAGCTAGACACCACTGCCCAGAGCAGCGAGTCCCTCTAAGCCCGGTTCATCCTTGAAGTCAGTACTGGATTTAAATGCTTGACGTTTGCGTTCTGAAATAGTAGGATCAGAAGCAGTGATGAATCACCCCGCCTGGGAAGACGCTGCCGGCACGAGCTCTAATGTGTCTTTAATTGGGGTCGTTCCCAAGAAAGAGGTTTTTTCAGCATGCCTCAGCAATAAGAGAGCTTTCAAGAAACAGACCAAATGTTCGTGCCTCAACTCCTTTCGGGTCTAATTTGTGTTAATTCAATTAAGGGCTTGCAATTTGGCTGTCACCAAAATTAAATATAAAGAAAAATGTACATTAACGCAAAGGTGGAAGAGTCAGACACACAGAATTCAAGATGTTTTTAAAAAGTTACACTTTCTCCTAGAGCAAGAATTCACGAAGAAAGAGAAAGAGGGAGAGAAGGAAAAGTAGAGTGAACACATTACTTAGATGGTTCTTCTCTTACATTTTTTTTTTCTTCCGAGGTAAGGTCTCACTCTGCCGCCCAGTCTGGAGTGCAGTGGCACCATCACAGCTCACCACAGCCTCAACCACCTGGGCTCAAGCAGTCCTTCTGCTCGGCCTCCCAAGTACCTGGCACTACATGCAGTCACCACAGTGCCCAGCTAGTTTTTTTATTTTTTACAGAGATGAAGTCTCGCTGTGGTGCAGGCTGTCTCAACCCCTGACCTCAAGTGATCCCCCCACCTCAGCCTCCTAAAGTGCTGAAATTACAGGCATGAGCCACCAAGCCCAGCCTGTACAAAAAGATTGAAAACCAGCTATGCTCCAACATTTAAACAGGCGAACAGGCAGTCAGCATTTGTGGGCTCTCATTTCCTAATTTATGCAGGTAATTTTTATCCTGTGTATATACAAGAGCTCTACATTCTCATAACACAGAGAAGTCCTTGATAAAGCATCACACTCCTGCAAAAACAGGCCACAGATGATGGAGCACAGCCTTGGGCAGGACTGAAGCACCATGCCACAGACATAGACTTGAGCTCTCACATAATACGCCGCTACTGGAAACAGATGCCACAAACTCCAGGGTGGATGATGCAGGGTTGTCCCTTGAGATGTCCCCCTTGCTAGTAAACTCGCCTTCCATAAGTACAAGGCACCCTGGGTTTCCCAGAGGCTCAGCCACCCCGAGGAGCTTAGGAACTGGTTCCAGCTCGGGCCTGGTGGGTGAGTGCCAGCGTGCTGTGGGGAGGGTGTGGGTGCCCCATCACGGCCTCATGGTTAAGGTTATGTGTTCTTGGCGACATCCTCAGCACCAAGAGCAGAGTGTAGCCCGTGGTGATCGCTCAGTAAGCAGACTGCTACACGGGTGATTTCGCTTCATCCTCGCAGACTTCCCTGCTGGCTATTAATGCCCTATCTTGCTGATAAAGACACTGAGTTTAGGAAATTAAGTCGCGAGCGCTTAAAGGAGCTGCAGAGACAGGGGTTGTGAGCTGTACCTTAGGAGACGGGGGTTTCCCAGCAGAGTCGCCCGGAGCTGAGACGTGAAATGGGGGCCTTAGACGGGGAGACAGGCGGGGAGGGAAGGGGAAGCAGAGGGCACCTCAGGCCCACAGACAGGAAGCAGGCCAGTGCTCAGTGTCCACGAGCCCAGAGTGCCGAGAGATGGCTTCCAGAGCCCGACACCCACCAGGCCTCACCGGCGAGGCCATGGAGTCTGGGTTTCTGAGCAAGGAGGCACAGCAGGGACATGGTGCGCAGTGATGGCTCAGAAAAGGCTGGACCAAGAGGGACACCTCCAGGACAGCTGCCTTAGCAACCCCCAGAGGCGAGGAGGACTTGGATGGAGTCGGTCAAACCCAGGACACTCCATGCCCCCAGATATTTTTAACTAATCTAATTATTAGCGGCAGATCAAGTGAGATGAGGGCCCACTATCTTGTGCTAACAGACACTACTCGCATAAAGTCAAGTCTCCCCAAAAGAAACCTGGGGCGACCCTGAGGCCCGAGATGCACCTTCAGGGGGCTGCCCAGAGGGGGCATCTCGCCCTCCCCACTGCTACATGGGACTCCGGGCCATCTCCCCGTGACCACAGGGCATCCTCTGAGACACCCCGTCAGGGCCAATTCCCAGCCACACCCTCCCCTCTGGCTTCCCAGGTGAGGGCGCAGCTGGCGGCCGTCCTGTCTCTGAGCCGCTGACCGGTCACCCCAGCCCTCGCCACTGACCAGTTCCCCCAGCCACTCGCCAAGCAGCAGGACAGACTGTCACCTGGAAGCCCACCTCCACGGCATTCAAACACGACTCTTCCCAAGGCGCTCTCTTGTGGGCACAGGAGCTTAGAGAGAATGGAAATCAAATTCCAAAAGCCCTTTTCCGACGGTGGTGGGTAGTGCATTTACTAATTTCAACACAAAGAAGCCAGGAAATGCAGAAGTTGAGCTTCCCGCCTGCATGCTCTCCCCCACATTTCAGGAGCGCCTATTAAGCCATCATCTCCAGCAGTGCAACTTGTGATGGGAGAAGCCACGTGTGCAGGTGAGCCCGTGTTCCCGTGAAAGCCGCCCCGGTCTCCTGACTCCATTGTTCATGGCTTCCTAAACTCATCGCGTTGTGAGATGTTTACGCTTGGATTTTGAAAGTAACGCCTTTGGGTGGGATGTCCGGGCGGCTTGGGGAGACGTGATATTGAAATGAACACTCAACCAGCTAAATAGCCAAACTGTGAAATCTGAGACATTAGGAGGTAAGCACATTCCTTACACAGGAAGAACAAGTGGCGATTCCTCTTGTAAATTATCACAGTTCCCAAAGCTAGTTAACGCCGCGATTTGATTTTTACAAAGGGAAATGAACTTCAGCACCATCACCAAGCAGGTAAGGATGCCAGAGCACACAGTCGGTGCTCAGACACAGCCAGCGATCACAATCAGAGAACGGGCTGGGAGTGTGCACAACTCGTGGCACGAGTATCTTTGCCAGCATGCCCGCGGGTGCCCCGGGATGTCGTGACGAACAAACACAAAATGCGCACTCGCCCTGTCCTACATCGGCTGGGTTTGCGTTCTGAGGTACAAGCCATGGACACGCCTCTGTCCCTTTCCCCACTGCATTCAAAATCAGGAAGGAAACGCCTAGTGTGTGCCGTCCCTCCCAAATGAGGATCTTTGGAAAAAGGGGCTCCTTTTTTCCTCCAAGAATTCAATTAGCATGCTTCCTTATCAGTTATCAGCTGGCCATGAAAATAGCCTGCAGCCTGGTAACGAGGCAGGTGGTAATCCCAGGGGATAGTAGTTCAGGGGAAAGAAATATCCATTAGCCCTGCCAGAGGGCTCATGGCAAAGAGCCTGGCCCAAGGTGTCGTGAATAACCCTGCAGCCGCTGGACACCCCGCCCCACCGCTCAGCAGTGTGTGTCCCAGGGGGGAAAGGGAGCCCCCCCCCCACAAAGCTACTCTGGGGCCAGGAAACAGCCCTGAGCTGGGCCAGGCAGAGCAGTTTCAAAACAACAGGAGACAGCCGGGCTCGGTGGCTCAGCCTGTAATCCCAGCACTTTGGGAGGCTGAGGTGAGTGGATTGCCTGAGCCCGCGGGTTCGAGACCCACCTGGGCAACTTGGTGAGACCTCATCTCTACAATAAATCGAAAATTAGCCGGGCGTGGTAGCGCGCGCCTGTAGTTCCAGCTACTCGGAAGGCTGAGGCGGAAGGATCGCCGGAGCCCGGCAGGTCGATGCTGCAGTGGCCGGGAGCGGCCACTGCACTCCAGTCTGGGCGACAGAGTGAGACTCCAACTCAAAAAAAAAAAAAAAACAAGAGACACCACCTGGACTGTGACGGGGAGGCAGAGCCGAGAGCCAGTAGGGCTGAAGCTGCTCCCTGAGACGAGGGGACAGGAGACTGTGGCAGTGCTGCTGGCCGCAGGCATCCATTTCCACCAGGTGACGTCACTCCCAAGGTCACACCGTCTTCCCTCTGGACCCCAGCCCCAACCCTTAACGCTAACCCCTATCTCCTAACCCCAACCCGAACCCTTAACCCTGACCTGGACCCCAACCCCCACCCCAACCCCCAAACTTAATCCTAACCCCAACCCTCTCTCTGACCCTTAACCCTCACCCCAAGCCCGGCTCCACCCCAATCCTAACCTCTTAACCCTTAACCCTTAACCCCAACCCCAGCCCTTAACCCTAACCCCTGAACCTAAACTTGACCCCGACCCTGACCCTCACCCTGAACCACAAGCCCACGGGCTTCTCTGCCCCACCTTCAGGCCTCTCTGCGGTCCTCACCGATGACCACGCCTCCTTCAGACGCTCCACCCACTCTACCCGCTTCCTCCTGGAGGCTGCTCTTGCAGTGAGGGTGAGGCTGCCTCGGGCCCCAGGCACAGGCCAGCCGAGTGTGCCCCGACCCTGTGCCCCATGGCTGGCCCTGGAGCTGCAGCCACACCTTCCCCCAACTCTCATGTCCTGGGGCACACGTCCTCCCCCACAGGCTTAGAGAGGGTGTGGCTGGGCGCTGGGTCCTGTCTCCACCTGCAGGCAGCCAGCCGTGAGTCCTGGCCACGCTGTCTTGCCTTGAACGCGCCTCCATTCTGTCCCTCGCTGGGCCTCTTTTCCTCAGAGGGGAGGAGGCTCAGGCCCTCCCGATCCAGAATGGCCTCTGCGTCCCTCCTCCTTCACTGGGCCGTGATGATCACCAGGGGCACGAATCCAGATCCCGTCTCAGGACTCACCAACGCTGAACTGTCACTCACTCACACCACACAATGGCAAGGCGCACTCAGCAGGCACCTTGTCTGCAGGCTCTCGTTTAATTACCCGACAACATCCAGGTGTGAGGATGGGACCAGCACGTCTGGGGCAAGTCATGGGATTGGTGAGGGTGGAGGTGGCGCCCTGTGGCCCCCGTCCTGGAAAAGCCCCAAACGAGAGCCAGCACCGACATCCCCACCCGCCACACAGCAGGGACCTTCCGGGCCGAGTCAGGAACCGGTGTTGCAACCTAAGGTCCTGCAAGCAAACGTGCTCCCGGCCTGGGTGCTCCAGCAGACACGGGAAGCATCGGAGAGTCCGATCCCTGACACTATTCTAAACTTCCTGCAACATCTGATTGGCCCCAACAAAACAATAGCATGCCCTGCGGAGACGCTAGAAAGGAGGTTTCAGCATTCAGGAAAGACGCCCGGTCCGCAGTCAGCACCTTATAGCACTCCCACATCTAGACAAAGGGAGAGGTGTGAACTGGCTCTTCACATAAGCACTCAAGTCATGCTGATCCCAGCACACAAAGTCAAGGTTTGAAATGTGCCAGGATTTAATTACAAGGAAACAACTTTCTCTCTCTAGCCTCGGGACTTGGGGCAGGTGCCAAACAGCTACGCTGGAAAACTTCCACGAATCAGATTCTGCCATGTCCCGTTCCCACCATGCAGATTCTCACTCATTTGGAGCCTGCGTCTGAAGCCCACGTGGACCGAGCTTACAGGCACCCCGACAGCGTCACCACGGCAATCGCCGTCTCTGTTTGCAGACGCCCCCGGCGCGTGCTGATCCCGGATTGCTGTGGGACCTCCCTGTTGTAATAGCCGGCCTTCCTATTTACCCTGGCTTCCCCGGGGCGTCAGGCCAGCAGCGGCCCTGGTGGGTATTTGCTCAGCTGCAGAGGGTCTCCCGGCGGGCGCACAATGGCCAGCCTCCCTCTCGGAGCTATTGACAGACCTATCACCCGTCCCCATCAGCAGGGCAGGCATCTCCCACACGGCATCGTCTCTGCGGCTGAGGGGGTGGAGGCTGTCAGGTGTGAGGCTGACTCCCGTCCCCCCAGAGAAGGGTCCACACAGTCCCCGTGTGCTCCAGCCCAGGAGAGTTCCCGACACCGTTTCTGCAGCCACCTTCCTGCTGCCCGAGCTAGAAGAGGGACGTACGGGTTCAAAATCCCATGGTGCCATCTCAAAACCGATGCCTAGAAAGTCGCAGCAGAAAGCAGAGGGCCACAGACAGCAGGGCCACAGCATGCAAGGAGGGGGCTGCACGGAGGAATGGGGGAGCAGCACAGCGTGACACGGGCCACCCGCATTTCCTGCACTCTTGACACCAAGCACCTGTGGCCTCTGCCCGTCCATTACAAGAGAGTTTCGTGCAAGTCCCATGAAAGCGCCGGGTCCGCACAATCCATCCTTCCCCAGACGTGAGCCACGCTCTGGCCCTCTCCCGGTGTCAAGCCTCTTGTGGGAGGCATCTGCCCGCAAGTCTGGAAGGCATGGAGCCGCGGTGCTCCTGGGAAGGCGGTGACAGGAACCGGGCTTGGTGCACATGCGGGGTCTTCCAGGCACGTGCACGGGCATCTGTCCCATGAGCAAGGCTTCCCCACCATTCCACGGGTGGGAATCGGCGAGTGTCCATCCTCAGAAGGATGGGGCCACTCATGTGTGGGGTGCTGGCTGCCTCGGCACACCTGACACCACCCCGAGTCTCACGCGGTGCCACACATGGGCGTGGACGGACGTCACACTCAGCCTTCGCCTCCGTTGGCCACATTTCCCCTCGCCCCCATGCTATTCTCCATTGTGAGCAATTTCTCCACGTTTTAGCAAATTCCCTCCTTAGTTAGACTCAAACAACTCTTGAACCCATTCATTGCATCTCAATCGCAAAGACGGCCTCTCATTTCTGGAACTTCTTTTGCACAGTGTCCTCTGGCCCGGGGTCCTCAAGCCCTGCCCTCTCTCGTATTCTGTTCCTGAGTTGTCCTCCTGCTGACGTCCTGGGGCCTCTCGTTCTGGGCAGTCGGCTCCTCCCGGGTTTTGTAGTTTGCGATTGTAAGTTCATTGTCAGCAGGACTCACTCCTGCGGGAAACTGTGATGCATGGCCCTCCAGGCAAGCATAGGGGCCTGCATCTTTAGGGCCTCAGAGAGGGATGCACCTCTCAGGATGGCCTGGTGGGTGTCTCCACCCGGGGGTCCACAGGCCACGCTGGCAGTGTGAATCCAAACTAGGGCAGGCACAGGGCGGGCTGGAATCCCCCCAACACTCTCCGCCTGTGGTCCAGTTTCCTCACCACGCAGTGCCCACAGGGAGCTTATTTTTAGAACGTGCCTGTACTGCGAATGGAACTTTGAGCAAGATTCTGGCTTTAGGGGTGAGGGAAGAGTGATGTCGCATTTGACATCCCATCTCACGCAGGCCCCACTTGTTGATTAGGGGGCATCTATGCACAGGTCTCAGCCAGGCATGGTGTTGTATGCCTGCAGTCCCAGCCACTCGGGAGGCTGAGGTGGGAGGATCGTTGAGACCAGAAGTTGGAGACCAGCCTGGGTAATAGAACAAGACCCTTTATCCAAACAATAGCAACAAGAAGCCCAAAACACAGGTTTCTAGGTTTCTGAGACCATGAGACCAGCAATGCCATCGACAACCACCCGACACCCGTGGCTGCCAAAACACCACCTATTCACACACCCCTCTGATTTCCAGTTTCTGCTTTGCTTCTGAGCCCTCGAAGGGTCCTCTTACTTTCTCATGAGTTGAACTATTCACCTGGAATATGTGTCATGCTTTATACAGCACGTCTAGGTGTTTTGCAAGGGGACCATTTTCAGGCTCTGTGATATCAGTACATCCCACCGTCAGACGCAGGTTCTCAGCGGCATCTTTCCTAAAACCCTCCCAGTTCTCAAGTCTGCGCTTCTTGGCATTTCTTTCTTAACAACTGTATTGAGATATTATTCACATACCATTAATTCGCCCATTTAGAGCGCACGATTCAGTGCTTTTGAGTGTGGTCACAGATGCCTGCCCCCACCCCAGTCCGCCCTAGGACATCTGCCTCCCTGCACAGAGAATCCCGCCCCCTCTGGCGAGCACCCTCTTCCCCTCCCCATCTGTCCTCCCCCATCCAGCCTTCCGCAACTGCTCATCTGCTTTCTGTTTCAATGGATTTTCCCAATCTGGAAATTTCCTATGAACAGAATTGCACAGTCCGTGGTGTCCTGTGGCTGGCTTCTTGCTCTTAGTGTGACCATTTTCAAGTTTCACCTGCGTAGCATGGACCAGGACTTAATTCCTTTTAATGGCCAAACGGTGTTCAGCTGTGTAGGCACTGCCCACCGTCCATAATCAGCTGGACCCGTCGAGGGCTTGTGCTCATGCTTTGCTGACGTGAATGATGCTGCTATGAACATGCACGTGCAGGTTTTATGTGGACGAGGCTTTTCTTTTTCTTTTTTTTTTTTTTTTTGAGTTGGAGTCTCACTCTGTCGCCCAGACTGGAGTGCAGTGGCCGCTCCCGGCCACCACAGCCTCGACCTGCTGGGCTCCGGCGATCCTTCCGCCTCAGCCTTCCGAGTAGCCGGAATTACAGGCATGCGCCACCACGCCCGGCTGATTTTTTAATTTATTGGAGAGATGAGGTCTCGCTGCCCAGGCGGGTCTCAAACCCGCAGGCTCAGGCCATCCACTCACCTCAGCCTCCCAAAGGCGCGGGATTACAGGCTGAGCCACCGAGCCCGGCTGGACGAGGCTTTCCATTCCTCTGGAGTGTTCGTTCCCTGCATGTCTGGGCATAGAACGGCTGGGTTCTACAGTCACCCTGTGTCTAATCATTGGAAGAAGTGCCAGGTCGTTCGGTTCCATGTGTTTTTCATCCACCTTCATTTACTTTTTTTTAAAAAACAAAAAACTCGATGGAATGTGCTTGATTTTTCTCATGGTGAGTCATGATCCCTGAATTTACAAAATATTGGCAAGTATGCCATGATCAAAGAACAAGTACTATGCACATCGAAAAAAAGTCTTAAAAGATGGCCCACAAAAAAATGAATTTCTATCTTTGTGTTTTATCTCACACATAAAATATAAATTTTCCATAATGAAAATAAATCCTATTTGTCATAAAAAATTAATTAAGACTGGGGAAGACAACTTTTCAGCAAAAGTGGCTTTTGGGTTTTGCACCGTTAATCAGAGTCTAAACTCCACCTTCCTGCAAAACAACTAGAATGTCAGCACTCGCCCACCCTCTCTGAAACGGGAGCGGCCTCAGCTCAGAGACATGGCAGTTCCTGGGGAATCATGAGTGAACAAATCTGCAGCAGGACATGGACAAATGGAGAAAATTCCAGATGCACTGGCTCACCCAGTACTTTCCAAACATTTCCAGGATGAAGAGAACCAGCACCCAGCTCACCCGGCCAATCTTTGCTCTAAAATGCCAGCAACATAAAGCCCTTAGACTGCCCTCACAGGGTGATATCCAGCTGCTCTCCACAGGGTGTCAGGGCATGGGCCCCAGGCTGCGGTTCTCAACAGCCCTCCGTGCCAGCCACCCCAGGAGCGCCCAGAAACCCAACTCTGGGCCTCCGACAAGGTGATGTGATGAGGTTCGACTGCATAGCCAGTGTGGGCGCCAAGACCCCTCCTGAGGCCTGAGCAGACACTGGAAGGAAAGATCTATCCGTGTCTCAGAGAAAGGCCTGAGCATCATTAAAGGAAGACAAGAAAACACTGATGGAGCTTTTAAGATTTGAAAGAAGCCGGGCACGGTGGCTCATGCCTGTCATCCCAGCACTTTGGGAAGTGGAGGTGAGAGGACTGCCTGGGCCCACCAGTTCCAGACCAGCCTGGGCAACTCGGCAAGACCTCATCTCTACAATAAATCAAAAAGTTACCCAAGCGAGGTGGCACATGCCTACAGTCCCAGCTACTTGGAAGGCTGAGGGGGAAGGATCGCTGGAGCCCAGCAGGTTGAGGCTGCAGTGGCCATGATCGTGCCACTGAACTCCAGCCTGAGCAACAGAGACTCCGATTCAGAACCAGGAAAGGGGAAGACAGGAAGGAAGGAAGGCAGGCAGGCAGGCAGGCAGCAGAGGTGCAAAGATTTTCCTTGTCCCAAGAATAAAAACCAAAAACAGACAAAAGCATCTGCAGGTTTGAAACAGAAAAGCAAGAGAAAAAGACCATTTAGATTTCTTTCTTGGGAGGGGTGATTATATTATTCATAAACATTCACCCAGGAAATTCGTCGATTATGTGTCCAGGAAAGGGTTCGGTCCTGGATCTGGCATTCGAATCAGGCAGCCGGCTGCTCTAGTCCAGGGAGATGAGGGGCGTCGCCACCCCGCCCTTAAACCCCATGGACTGTCCTTGAGCAGCCGGGACAGGTGGCCGGCCTGGGGCGCCTTGGCCACCCGGGGCTCCCAGCCCCTTTGTGGGATCCCCGCCCCGTCTTCCCAGGATTCTCCCCTCCGCAGGACTCCAGCCCTGCATCCCGGTTCCTGTGCCACGCATGGGCCTGCGGCAGCTGCGAGCCTTCTCACTCTGGCAAGGCTGAACCCTTCAGGCTGCCCCGGGGGCGGGTTCCAGGGAAGGGAGGGAGGCCTCTCCTTCCCTGCGCCCACGTTCCGGAGGTTTCTGGGTGAACTTGCTCTTTATTAGTGTGAAGGACACTGCGGTCAGCACATCGTCACCCAGGCAGGCTCCTGTGACCCCAAGGCCAAGGGCCCCAGAGGCCCCGGGGGCATCTGTATACGCAGGATGGCCACAAGCAGGGGCGTCTGCACACACAGGGCTGTCTGCCCACGCGGGGGATGTGCAGAGCTTTGAGGTCGGCCAGGGATGCTTGCGCAGGCCCGCTGGCCCCTCCCACGAGCTCGAGACCCGGCCCTTCCTCGTGACGGCACCCGCGCGAGCAGCTTTGCGAGGGGCTCTGCTGACATCTGGTGGCCACGCGAGAAACCACAGCTGCAGAAACCACCCGGGACCCACGCAAGTAGGGTGCAGCGCCAAGGGCAGGGAGGCTGCCTGGTGCCCGGCAGTGGCCCGAGGAGGAGGAGATGGCGAGACGCGCCCGGCCGTCCTGGGCCCTGACAGCAGCCCGCACCGGACCGGAGCCGCAAAGAAAGATGGACTCGCTCACGACGTGCTCACAGGGTGGACACACTCAGTCCAGACACACTCACGACACAAAGTTCAGACATACTCAGACTCAGCACACTCACGGCACAGTCACGGCCCACACACAGCCCACACCCACTCACAACACACTCACAGGGCAGACGCACTCTGACTCACCACATTCACGACACAGCCACAGTTCACACACTCACAGTCCACACCCACTCTCAACACACAGGTCAGACACACTTATGGCCCAGACACACTCACGACACACTCAGAGTCCAGACACACTCACGACACACAGGGCAGACACACTCAGACTCACCACACTCACGACACAGGCATGGTCCACAAACTCACAGTCCACACCCACTCGTGACACACAAGTCAAATACGTGACACCCTCACAGATCAGACACTCAGACTCCAAACACACTCACAACACACAGGTCAGACACACTCAGACTCCAAACACAGTCACAGTTCACACACACACGGTCCACACCCACTCAAACACACTCACAGGTAAGACACTCATGACACGGGTCACTCAGACTCCAAACACACTCGCAACACAGTCATGGTCCAGACACGCTCACAAGTCAGACACACTAAGACACCACACGCTCAAAGGTCGGATACATTCAGACACCAAACACATGGCACAGTCATGGTCCACACACTCACCGTCCACACCCACTCGCAACACACAGGTCAGACTCACTCGTGACACACTCATGGTCCACACCCACTCACAACACACTCAGTCCACACACTCCTGACACACACTCTTAGTTTACACACTCGCAACACACTCTCAGCGCACACACGCTCACAACACACTCATGACACAGCCACAGTCCAGACACTCTCACAACACGCTCCCAGTAGACACACCCTCTCAGCCGTACACTCACAACACGCATTCAGTCCACACACACTCACAATACTTTTAACGCACACACTCTCAGGACCCTCAGTCCACACACTGTCATGACACACTCTCCGTCCACACATATCCATGACACGATCTTATGATACACTCACTGTTTACACACATCGCACACTCACCATCCACACACATTCATGACGCACTCTCAGTTCACACCCTCTCAGGACACACTCACTGTCCACACACTCGGGACACGCTCAGGACACACACACTCAGAACACACAGCCCACACACACTCGCAGCACACTCACCATCCACACACATGACACACTCTCAGCGCACACACACTCATGGCACACTCTCACAACACACTCACCACCCACACGCACTCAGGACACCCCTGCAGTCCCACAGCAGGACTGCTCCCTTTGACACCCTGGACGCCTCTGGAAAGCCCCTGGGCCTGCCGTGGTGACTCCCCGGAGTCCCGCCCCCATGCACACAAGGAGGTCCTGACCTTCACAGAGGCCGACTCTCCCTCTGCCAGGGAACCCTCCACCCCACTCCGAAGAGGTCTGTGGCCCCACGTCTCCTGCCAGCACAGGGTGGCAGCCACAAAGAACACACCCAGGTGACGCTGTCGGCAGGGCGTGGACAGAGCCTGTTCCACATCACAGTGATGCTAAGTTGCGAATCCTGGTGTCATCACAAGCGACTGCCACGTGCCAGCCCTTTCAATGACGCACGTTGGGAGATGAGCATGTCGTAGTCTGGGTGCAAATCCACAGGGGTCAGCAAAAGACTAAGTCTTGGTCAGACGGAAGAACAGAAAGCTGGGTTTCTGGTCCAAAGTGAAAGATGGACCTTTTAACAGACACGTGGGACAGACACAGACTGCATGCAGCGTGAGCACAGCTAGTCACACCCACGCCCACACCTGCATCCACACCCCCATTCGCATCAACATTCACACCCACACCCACGTTCACACCCGTATTCACACCCACACCCGTGTTCACACCTCCATTCACACCCACATCCTGCATTCACACCTGTGTTCACACCCATGTTCACACCCACATTCTCACCTCCATTCACAACCACGTTCATACCCCGTTCACACCCAATCAGACGCTTGGGGCAGCACGCCCCATGGGAACAGCTGTGCTTGGCTGGTGCAATCACAGGTAATCACGTCCCTGTGAACTTTCTACAGCAATACTTTTTCCAAATCGCCTGCAGTGACAACATGCAAGCGTGATGAAAACGGGACCTGCTGTCGGCACGACCGTGGCCGGCCCGGCCCGGCCCGGCCCTACCTCACGCCACCTGTGACAAGCAGGGCTTCCGGCAGAACACCCACGGTCCACGGCCCTGCCCCCTACCCGGCATGGGCTCAACTCCAGAACCTTTGGGTTCCCACACTGACAACTGGACTGGAAGCCCCTGAGCCACGGCCTCCCGCCCGGCTGTCCCAGCCCCGGGTCTGCTCAGTCGGGGCCCAGGGCCGGGGAGGGGCAGGACAGTCCTTTTGGTGAGTGCCCCACCCCACCCGGCCACCCTTTGGGGCTCCTGGAGCTGGCACGCCAGGCACCCCCAAGTGCTGATGCCTCTGCTTTCCCAGCAGAATCCCTTTTGGTACCAATCCTCCCGCACCCGGCCACCCTTGAAACCCCTAGACCTGACCCCTGGCATTCCCCCACAGCCTCCCCTGCTCCCGGGCCTTGCCTGTACCCCAACCTCCCCCTGCACCCCGCCTCTCCCTGCACCCAGGCCCCTGTTCTGAAATCACCAGGTGTCTGTGGCTGTCTCCTCCCTCTCTCCTTCCCCCCTCCTGGCACGGGGGCCGCACGCAGCCATCCAGGTAAAGGTGGACCCTGGGCTTGCTGGTCCTCATAGCCCAACCCCAGATTGCCCGCACGATGATGGGCTTGTTTTTCTTCTCCAGAACAACGATCTTGGGGCACGCAGACCTCTTCAGGGTGTCAGGAGGTTTGCTCGGCAGAGGGCCGAGAGCAGCTCTGATCACCAGGCCCTTGCCTCCCGCACACCTACGTCATAAAAACCCCCCGTGACGTCCCAAGGGGGTGGGATTTGCGTTCGCCTCCCTCGCCCTCACACTTTGGCCAGATTGGGTGAACCCTCCTCTGCCCGCATACGCAGGGCTGCCCGTGCCTGGCTCTCTGTGTGTCGGGCACCTGAACCTCACCTTTGGGTCCTGCTCTGGCTGCTCGCGCCAGACCTTCCCTGCCCGACGTCTCTTCCCGGGAGGCCATGGCCACCCTTCGAGCGCTCGTGCTCTGCAGGGAAGTTCACCAAGACAAACCCATCACCTGGGTCTCCCAGATGAGCTCAGGCCAGGGTGGACGCCCAGCGAGACTTGACACCGGAGGGGAGGGGAGGAAACGCACGCCTGGGCCTGGGAACGGCTCCCCCATCTCCACCAGGGAGTCGGGCAAGGGGCAGGCGGAAAACAGCGGGCCCAGCCTCCTCGTCGAGTGTGCAGGCATCACACCAACGCCACAGCCCCCGTACCAGAGACGCACAGGAAGAGACGGCTTCCTCTGCCATAACTGAGAGGCCACGCGCCCCTCTGACCTGCACTGGCATTCACACAGGAAGGTTCGTCTTGCTCACTAAGACCACTCAGGTCCTCCCCAGCCTCCAAGGTGGCCACGAGCTTCTCCCCTCCCAGGACGTCATCTACTCCAGAACTTTCTGTGGTATCTTTCCAGTTGCCTGGCCTCTGGGTGCCCCCGCCTGCTGCCACGCCCTCCGCCCTCTCCCTGTCTGAGGTCACTGGCCAGCCCTGGGGCCCTCAGCCTGTCTCAGAATCCCTGGCCCTGTGGCCAGACGGCACCTCCCAACCTCTCGGGGCTCCCCTGTGCGTCAAGGCAAGTCGGCAGCTGCCCGGCCCCTCCCTGGGCATCCTGGGCCCCTCTAGGGCTGTGCAGAGTGGGTGACCCCACAGGCCTGCTCCACCAGAGCCCAGATGCCCCCTGCAGTGTTGAGGCCTCCGGGGCGCCCTGCCCATCCGTCCGGGCCACTGCCCTCTCATCACCTCTTTGCAAGGCCTTCTGCGGTCTCTGCTGGGGGCAGATGCATAGACGGGTCAGAACTCCCTAACCTGTGACTTGGGGCGCTGAGTCTACCCTGCGTCCCTCTGCCCTTCAAGGCAAAGCCGAGTCTGCAGAACGCCCCCCGATATCTTCTCTCGCAAACTCGAGCTTTCGAAGACCAAGTGTTTAGGGACATCCATCTGCAGACACTGCCCGTGCAGTGGGATTGAGCAACCGTTGGCCGGGTGCAGTGCCTCGCGCCTGTCGTCCCAGTTCTGTGGCAGGCCAAAGCCGGGAGCTTCAGACCAGCCTGGCCAACAGAGCAAGGCCTCATCTCTGCACAAGTAAAATTTTAAAACTGGCCCGGTGTGGTGGCACATGCCTGTAGTGCCAGCCACTCGGGAGGCTGAGGCGGGAGGGTCACCTGAGCCCTGGAGGTTGGGGCTATGCTGGGGTACGATACTCCGCTGTATTCCAACCTGGGCAACAGAGCCAGACCCTACGAAGGAAGGCAGGAAGGGAGGAAGGAAGGAGGGAGGGAAGGAAATTTGACCAGTTTTAAATTTTACTATAAGTCAGACTCTCCTGAGAAAACTGAGGCACGAACGGAGGAAAGGCAGACGGCGTCTGTGCTCAGGAGCCCACCAGGGCTGCCACTGCACTTGCAGCCCCCCGAGAGTGAGTGTCCCCTAAGCTGAGTGCTCGGGGCACCTCCCTCACCTCACTCCCTGCCAGCACCTGCGGCGACAGCACCCCTGATCAGAGCGAGACAGGAACGGCTCGGACGACAGACACACCCGTCGGCATCCGAGAAGGAACATCCTGCCGCCAGGTGCCTTCAGCACCACAAGGACCTTGTGCATAGACACAGACGGGAATCTGGCGCAATGATAGACCTGTAGGTACGCGTATAGGCAGGAATCCGGCCCACAAGTCAATCGATGGCCAGGGATCCAGGGCACACACGGACCCACAGGTACACACGGAGACAGGGACCTGGTGCGAGGATCGATGCGTAGCCCCGGGGTCCTGGATCTGAAGCACACGTGAGTCTCCAGGCAGACCGGGATCCGGACACAGGTGCCACCCCCACCCTCTCCCCACACACCATCCGAATGCCTAGTCGTGCTTCGGGGTACGGCTTTGGGGCTTGCCGGTGCGCCTTCACAGGCGGACGCCTCCTCCGATCCAGTCACCTAATGCCGGAACATCACCCCACTTCCCAGCAAGCTGCAACGTTCAGTGGCGACTGCCACCTGCACCCAGCTACTCTGGTGGGTCAGAAGCATTGCAGTTCAGGAACAGTGAAGGAGGTGACCACCGCTTCTGGCCACCTTCTGGGCGGGGCACCTCGTCTGAATCCCAGAACCGAGAGGAACGAAGCGAATCACCTCGCAGTTCTCCCAGGGATGCTACGTGACAAACACAGCAAGGGAGACAGGCTAACGGGGGGTGGACGGGCGGGTGTTGGGCCCCTGGGGCAATGGCTGCGTGGGCACCGGCTGGAGGAGCGGGAGCAAGCCTGGGGAAACCGCACCCCCCGCCTCCCGAAGGAAGCATCACGAATGCCGTGGTCTGCGTAGACCTGACACGTGAGCCTTGGTCTTCAGGTCTGTGGGATCCAGGAGCTGCCTGCCCGTGGCTTTCCCCGCCGAATCAGACATTCAAAGCCCATTTTTCAAAGACTTCAGGTGGCGTCTTACAGCTCACATGCTGCCAGGAACGCACCCGTCATTCCTCGCGAGGTCTCCAGAAGAAGGGCAGGAAAACGCACTTTGGACTGACAGAGGAACGGGTTTGGGCGTGTGTGGATGGAGAGGCGTGTGTAGCTTCTCACCGGAGACGGGAAAGTAAACGTCCCCTGAACCAGGAAAAGGGAGTTGGAGGAAAACGGCAGACTGAAATCGGGGTGCTGCAGCTGGAGTCCGTGGGGGGAACGCCCCTGTCCACGAGTGCTCACAGGTGCCACCCCGGGGGCTTGGTCAGCCCTGACTGGGGCCACTCACTTGTCTCTCTGAGCCCATTTCCGTGACTGTAAAAATGAGAGTAATCCTCACTCGGCCACGACCGGCTGTCACAAGCACTGAATGAGACAGGCGTGACCAGCACAGAGCGGGCCTTGAATGGACGGACGCTGCTGCCACCACCCACGCTTCTGCGACAGACAGAAAGCATTTAGGCTGCAAAGGCAGAGCCAACGTCGCCTCAGCTTCCAGAATGTGGCCAGAAGCAGAGCCCGAGTCTCGGGCCACCCCCTGGTGTTGGATGTGGCTTCCTCAAGCCCCCAAGCAGGGATCCTGCCTTTCAGACAGTGCTGGATCCACACACCGCTGTGCACCCGGCCCGCTCCAGCCCAGGTCTGCTCACAGCCAGCCTCTGCCAACACCCCATGCGCAGGAAAGGGAAACCGAGGCTCGGAGCAGTCAAGTGACTCGCTCAAAATGGCAAAACTGAATAAGAATGAGAAGCGTCCTAGTCTCCTGGTAGGCACCTGACATAACCAGGGGTGGCTCCAGCCAGGACCGGGCCCATTCAGGAGGTGAGCGTCAGAAAGCTGGATCCCGGGCCCCATGCTGCCTCCGGGAGCTGTGTGACTGTGGAAGGCTGCCTTCCCTCTCTGGGCGTCAGTGCCCTCCACAGCAACACAGCGGCACTGGACCAGAGGATGTCGGGAGTCCTCTGGCACACCATAGCTCTGGGATTCCCCGCAATCTCCTGTCTGCAAGGTAAACCATTCCAGGCTCGGTTCAGACAGGAGTTGGGAGGGGCCATGCCCACAGGGAGAGGTAGAACTGGGGTAGAACCCAGGCTCAGAGTCCCTGGCGCTTGGGAGGGTCAGCCTTTCCACTCGTCCAGCCGGCAGAAACGGGGATCTGTGGGCTGAGGAACGGCGAGAACAGCAAGCGGTGCGCTAACTTCACGAGCAGTCACGAGGACTCCAGGCTTGTCCATCCTCCTCAGAAGCCCTGCCCAAGAGGTGGTGCCTCTAACAGGGCACGGATGAGCTGTTTAATTTTTTTTTTTTGAGTCAGAGTCTCACTCTGTCGCCCAGGCTGGAGAGCAGTGGCACACTCAGCCACCGCAGCCTCCACCTGCCTGGCTCAGGCAGTCCTTCTGCCTCAGCCTTCCAGGTAGCTGGGACCCCAGGTGCACACCGCCATGCCCAACGAATTTTTTGATTTGTCGTAGCGACAAGGTCTCACCAAGTTGCACAGGCTGGTCGGGCAAGCCTCTCGCCTTGGCCTCCCAAAGTACTGGGATGACAGGCGTGAGCCACCACAGCCAGCTTACACTGTTAAATTTTTAAAAGAAAGAAGAAAGCTAAGTCTCTCCAAAACACAGACGTGCACACAGTACTGGGTCTTCCTCCATGGGAGGCACCTTGCCCTCGTGGGCTGCGGGTCCTCAGCCTGGGCCTGCGCTCGAGCCGCAGGCCACTGTGCGTGATGTCCTTCTGCTTAACCAAGTGATGGGGGCCTGGAGCTGCGTACACTGTACACATCGAGCCCCGAGGAGGTGAGCGCGTTTAATCCAAAGTGAACTTGCACACGAAAGTTTTTCCACAGCAGCAAAGGGCAGGAAGTAGCTGAGTGTGGCCACGGGTCTGGGAGGCCCCGGGCCGGGCAGGTGGGGTCAGGCGAACCTGCGGGCCTGCCTGGGCCAGCAGCCCCGGGCTCTGGGTCCAGAAGCGCCTGCAGCCCAGGGAGGTCACGTGGGGCACACCTGCCACCCCTGCCGCCACGCCCACCATGCCCGAGCCCACCCAGAGCCCCTCCCTCTCAATTCTGCCGTCTCCCGCTTCGACCGCCCACCGCCCCCCGTGTGGGTGGCAAGTCCCAGCCACGGCCTCCTGTCCCTGGGGGCCCGCTCATTCCTCAGCCACGCAAGGCCGAGCGGTGCTTGCAGCATGGGGGCCACGTCCCAACCCACAACACACACAACACGCTTACCAGCCACATCTCATCACACTCACACACGACACTCAGTGTGTCCTATCACACACACACACACACACACACACACACACACACACAATCAATGCGTCCCCTCGAACACACATGCACAACATTCATGTGTCCTATCACACACACACACACACACACACACACACACACACACCACTTATCAATGTGTCCTATCACACACACAATGTGTCCTATCACACAATGTGTCCTATCTCACACACACACACACACACACACACACACACACACACACACACACTTATCACACCACTGTGTTTTGGAGAGACTTAGCTTTCTTCTTCCTTTTAAAAATTTAACAGTGTAAGCTGGCTGTGGTGGCTCACGCCTGTCATCCCAGTACTTTGGGAGGCCAAGGCGAGAGGCTTGCCCGACCAGCCTGTGCAACTTGGCGAGACCTTGTCGCTACGACACACTCAGTGTGTCCCATCACACGCAACAGACATCAATGTGTTACATCACACACACAACACTCATCAGTGTGTCTCATCTCACACACACACACACACACACACACACCAATCAGGTATCCCATCACACACACACACAACACTCAGTGTGTCCCATCACACACACACACAACACTCATCAGTGGCATGCCATCATGACACACACACACTCATCAATTGTGTCTCATCACAGACACACACAACATTCATCTACACGCACACCACTCCCCGCCTGCACCCACCAGCTGCAGGGCCACACCCAGACCTTCGTGTGTCCACAGCCTGGGGCTTGAGTCTCTCCGGCCTCACTCCCAGCGGCCCCCCAGGTTTCCTGCAACGTCCTGCTCCTTCTGTGCATTTGTGAAGTCCTGTGTCGGCATGCGTACATGCAGGTGCGTATGCACGCGTGTCCTGGGACGGGCCCGACCGGCTGGAAGCCCACGGCTCCCGGTGTCTTCGGCCCAGGACGGGCTCCCGGCCCCAACTCACCCCCACGCCTCCCCAGCGCTCACAGACAGTCCACCGAGCGCCCTGCCGCCCCGAAGGGTGTCCTCCGAGGGCCGGGCTCCACAGCGGTTCTCCCATGGGACGGCCCACTCCTGGGCACTGGCAGGCACAGGCTCACCGCCCAGATGACACCCACCCAGCCAGCACCCAAGGAGGGATGGCACCCGTAACAACGTCTATTGAGGGAGGCCTTTCCTGAGCACGCCTGTTTCCGTCCAGCTGGATACATGCTATAGCATGACACTTCTCACGTGGGAAAGGAAAAGCACATGTGGATGTATGTGCGATGTGCGGGTACGCAGGTGTGTGACGTATAGGTGGATGTGTGGGTGTATTGTGTGCAGCTGTGTGTGTGTGCAGGCATGTGTGCAGGTGTGTATTTAGGCATGTGTGTGCAGACATGCATATGTGCAGGTGTATACTGCAGGCGTGTGTATATGCATGGGTGCATGCAGGCATGTGTGTGCAGGAGTGTGTATACATGCTTGTGTATGTGTGCAGGTCCGTGAGTGTGTGTGCAGGTGTGTGTGTGTGTCAGGATATATTTGTGTGCAGGCTTGTGTGAAGGGGTGTGTGTGTGCAGGAGCATGTGTGTGCATGCCTGTGTGTATATGTGCAGGCTTGTGTGAGGCAGGCATATGTGTGGGCAGGTGTGTGTTTCTGCAGGCATGTGTGTGTAAGCGCGTGTGCAGGTCTGTGTGTGTGCAGGTGTGTATGTGAACATGTGTGTATGCTGGTGTGTTCAGGTCTGTGTGTAGGCATGTGTATGTGCTGGTGTGTGTGTGCAAGTGTGTGTATGTAGTTATGTGTGTACTGCAGGTGTGTGCAGTTGTGTGTATGTACATGTGTATGTGTATACAGCTGTGTGTTTGCAGGTAGGTATGTGTGCAGGCATGTACACATGAAGGTGTATGGGCAAGTATGTGTGTGCAGGTGTGTGTGCATGCAGGCATGTGTATGTGTGCAGGTCTGTGAATATATGTGCAGGCATGTACATATGCAGAGATATATGTGTGTGCAGGCTTGTGTGAAGGTGTGTGTGCACGCAGGTACAGGAGGAGCATGTGTGTGCATGCCTGTATGTATATGTGCAGGCATGTGTGTGGGCAGGCATGTGTGTGGGCAGGTGTGTGTATGAACGTGTGTGAGCAGGTGTGTGTGTGAACGTGTTTGGCAGGTGTGTGTTTGTAGGTGTGTGTGCAGGTGTTTGTATGAGGTGTGTGTGCAGGTATGTATGCGCAGGTATGTATGCAGTTATGTGTGTACTGCAGGTGTGTGCAGATGTGTGCATGTGCAGGTGTGTGTGTATATAGGTGTGTGTGTGCAGGCATGTGTACATAAAGGTGTGTGTGCGGGTATGTGTACACAGGCATGTGTATGTGCAGTTATGTGTATACATGCAGGTATGGGCAGGCATGTGTATGTGCAGGTGTGTGTTCAGGCATGTGTGTGCAGGTGTGTGTGTGTGCAGGCACGTGTCTGCTTACCTCCATCCCATCTCTGTCTGCGTCTATGCTCACATCTCCATTCAGACTCTCCAGAAGGATCTAGAATGAGTTGCCAGGACAAGTTAGCACTGGGGCAGGGCACGTCTGCCAGAGACCAGGCTGACGGAAGACGTTTCGTTCTCATGTGACACCACATGCAACTCTTTTGCCTGTTAAGCACACAATTTCCTGACTGGAATTGATGCCCCAAGCCTGTAATCTCAGTGCTTTGAGAGGCAGAGTTTGAGGCCCGGCGTTGGAGACCAGTCTGGACAACATTGCAAGAATTCATCTCGACAAAAAATGCTCAAAATTTAGCCAGGTGTGGTGGTGGCACCTGTCATCCCAGCTACTTGGGAGATTGAGGTGGGAGGAACCTTTGAGCCCAAGAGTTCGAGGCTACGGTGAGCTATAATCGCATCACCGTATTCCAGCCTGGGTGACAAGCCAGATCCCAGCTTAAAAAGAAACAAACGGTGATGTGATTTTAAAGGAACAAAAGAATCTGGATAGAAATTCTCTCACTGGAGCCTCGCTATCCATACCCTAGAACCTGATGAAAGCACACGCTCACCACACACCATTATCGGGTCACTAGGGAAGGTCCGGAGACAGCAGGGATTAGACAACCAGCAAGTTCACTCACGACGACGAAAGCCACAGAGCCCAGAAGTCAACTGAAGGGTTTAAACGTTGCCACACATGAGCAGCTCAGTCCTTCCACTGTGCCGGCCACTCAGAGAAAGACAGCAGTGGCCATACTTAAGGCCGCGATCCACCTGCGTCTATTTCCAAATTTCTCCTCTCCTAAAAGGTCTTAGCCTCATTTTTCATAATGATTTCACCAGTGAAGTCTCACAAAGTTTTAAGTTGAACTGAGCAAAAAACCACAAGGTTAGAACAGAGGAATTATAGTTCCTAAGATGTCTGTGACACATTTTCTCTCAAACATAACACAAGCAAGACAGTTTTGCTAAACATGGTGGTGGAAGGTGGACTGTCCACCCCTGGGCACAGTACCCCAACACACCAAAGTGCTATTCCAGGGACCTCTGTGTGTCCTCAGAATGGGACCATTTTGAAATAAAGCAAATGATTCGATCACTGTTACTCTTTCAGGATAGTTTATAAGTTTAAATAAATATGTATGCCAGCATATGACTAAACGTGTGCAATTGTAAGTCACTTCAAGGATGATGCTTTGCATTAGAAAGTGAAGAAAGGAATGTTTGGGGTGAAATTCACCTGGGTGCAGAACAGAAACAGAGGGACAAGTTCAAAGAGAGGCAGACAAAAATAAAAGCCCAGGAGGGGAAGATTCCCAGGGGGGGAATCCTGAGGGTTCTGACAAAGAACAGCCTCCACACAGGACACCCAAGAGGGTGGTGACTTCAGGGGGATACACAGATGCTGAAGAAAGAAACCCCAAGCACAGAAACCCCCACAAGGCTCTTCCATGGGGAGAAGATGTGTAAGAGCAAACAGTGTGGAAGAAATCTAGTCTACAGCTAGGCTATCCATCAGCCAGGTATGGTGGAATGCACCTGTCTGCAGTCACTTGGGAGGCTGAGGCAGGAGGATGACTTGAGCCCAGGCATTCACCTCACTCCAGCCTGGGCAGCAGAGCAAGGAACTGTCTCAAGAAAGAAAGAAAGAAATACACACACACACACCCATATCCCATCCATTCTCACAAAAATAGCTAAAAGGGTTCGCCCACTGCTTCAAGCACAGTCAACCTCCGTGTAGCTTGGGGGAAACAGAAGACTTTTCCTGACTGGCGAGGAAGCCATGGAAGGGGAACACGCCTGGCTCTGGGGTCATCGGCGCCGTCTTGGACATTCCCGAAGCACGGACGGAAGCTGTGTCGGAACGACAGCAAGTCGACAGGTCGCAAGGCAGAGCTGGGCCAGGGACTCTGGGGGCCCCACCTCTCTCGGGGCTCTGGGCTGAGCCGGCAGTTCCCGGAGGGGCTTACTTGTCAGGATCAGGAGCTCCGAGGAGCACGTACTGGGGGCGACGGGGCACCGCAGCGCTCTGGGCAGAAACGCTCGCTGGGAGGGTTGCCCAGCACTTTCCAGAAGGCCGAGGCTCCACTTCATCCAAAGTTGTGCTGATGTCCTTTTAGCTGACTTTGGCTCAAAAGGTGGACAGGTCAGCACACATAAGCTCCAGTGAAACTTTTCTAAGCTGGATTTTCTTAAGAGAAGGGTCGTGCTCTGCTGTCCAGGCTCGAGTGCGTGGCGCCGTCATAGCTCACTGCAGCCGTCTGGGCTCAAGCCATCCTCCTGCCTCAGCCTCCCGAGGAGCGGGGCCGACAGGCACACACCACCACGCCCAGCGGGTTTTTTGGTTTCCTCTTCCTCGGCCTCCTCTCTCTCAGCGCCTTCCGCTGGCTGCTTCCAAAGGGTCTGGGGGCGAGGCGCGTGCCCGGACTCACCCCGCGCCGCCCTGGGGCGGGAGCCGCGCCCGCTTCGCGCGGGCCGGGCTCCCTCCGGGGGAGGCCCCTTCCAGGGCCGTCGCCGCAGAAGAGCCCACGCTCGGCCCAGGGGAGGCGGCTGCGGCCCGGTCTCCCCCACGTTGCTCCCGTCGCCGCCACGGAGCTCGGGGGGCCGCGAGGCAGCAGGTGTCCGCCCCTCGCCCCCGCCGTCATTCGAGGTGGGCGTCACCCCTCCCAGCCCCGCTGCGGGGCGGCGGGCCCGCGGGGCCGGTGGCGCTGCCCGGGGACGCGAGCGTGGACCCCCCCGCGCGCCCGCGTCGTCGTCCCCGTCCCCGCCGGGGTCCTCGCTGTCCTCTCCGGGGAAGCAGGCGCCTCCGCCGAGCCCTCTTCCGCGTGGGAAGGACGCGGGCCGAGCGGGCCGAGCGGGCCGAGCCCGACGCGACGCCCGCGAGTTCCGCGTCCGCCCGCCAGAGGGCGCCGGCCCCGCGAGGTCCCGACGGGGCGGGGGTCCCGGCGGGCGGAGGCTCCCGCAGGAGCGCGGCGGTGCTCGGGGCCGCGCCGTCCCGCCCCGGGTGCCCGCGAGCGGGCGGGAGGACCCCACGCCGCCCGCCGTGCGCAGAAGCCCGCCCTCCGTGGCGCCCGCCGGCGGCCCCCGACCCAGCCGCGGAGCGGGGCCACGTGGCCGGCGGCGCGAGTCCGCCCGCAGGAGGGGCTTCCCGCGCACGTGCCCGCCCCCTCGCCGGCTTTCCACCCTCCCCCCCTCCCCCCTCTGCCTCCCCCTCCCTCCCCCTCTGCCTCCCCCTCCCTCCCCTCCCTCCCTCCCCCTCCCCCTCCCCTCCCCCCCTCCCCCCTTCTGTCTCTCTCTCTCCTCCCCTCCCCTCCTTCTCCCCTCCCCATCCCCTGCAGGCTCACGTTCCATCTGGTCCCTTTCTTCTAAAGCATCCCTGAGTTGTTTGCCCCCAGAAGCCCAAGGTGAAAACCGAAAGCTCCAGGAAGTCCCCACGCGGCCCCTCCCACAGCATCCTGAGTCTGCAGCCATCCTGCAGCCGGGCGTGCTGGGGAGGGGGCCTCCCACCCCCACCCCAGCAGACGGCTGGTGAACTCACTCCCTGCAGGGTCTTCACCTGGGACCAAGGGAGACTGGCTTAGACCGAGTCTGCTCACCACCACGGAAGCAGAAGGCGCCACGCCCGCCCTGTGTGGTCGCCCTGTGGACCAAGGGCTGCAGGCGAGGGCCACAGACGCCTCGCCCGCCCTGTGAGCCACATCTTGCTTCAGAGCCACGCTCACCCCTTCCTTCCAGCCCCCTCACCAAGAGAAGGGTCTTGGGCCGTGCAGACCTGCCCAGGAGCAGGTGAGGCAAATGCTAGCCTCCCTCCCCCTCTGTGCCTGGGCCCACCCAGGCCGGCTGCACAGTCGGGGTTCAACAGCCTGAAGTCAGACTGGGGCCGAGGGAGCAAAGGCCCCCAGCACAGAGCCTCTGTGGCTCCATGGGTGTTCGGGGCTAAGGCGCCCAGCAAGACAAGCACCAAGACCCCCGCATCTAAAAGCCATTCAGGACTCCTGGATCCCAGGTGCGGAGCCAAACACAGAGCCCAGATGTTCCCCACAGTGGGGGTCATGCAGACGCCACCCCCGCGCTGGACAGGCGCACACGTGCAAGGACGCCAGGACCCTCAGCAAACTGAGCGGCACTGGTGCTGGGCCAGCCTGGGAATGTGGCCAGAAGCATTCCTTGTGGTCTCTGGGAAGGTCGGCCAGGGCAGGACAGGCAGGCTCGGGACAGGCTGATTTGAATATTTCCAGTGTGTTCTGGGGTCTCTGGTGCCGGTGCCTTCCCTGGGATGTCAGGACAGCGGCCCAGAGTGTGAGATTCACAGCCCAGCAGAGGCAGGGGGCACGGGCTCTGGCCTGGGGGCTACACAGGAGAGACAGACTCCTGGGGTGGGAGGCGGGGGAAGAGCTGCTCTCTAGGACTTGGCAGCCCTAGGGGGGCAGGGGGTGTCCCTCTGGGCTGCTCAGCAGGGCCCTTGTCAAAGCCTTAGAACACAGAAAATAGAAAGTCCTGGCCCCTGCAGCCAGGCCACACAGCTGGGAACAGCAGGGCCAAGGTTGCTACTCTGCAGTGTGGCCCAAGCCCAGGCCTCCAGCCTCCACACCCCACACCCTGCCTCCACGCCTGAGGACAGCCACCTCCTGCGTTCTGAGCCAGGAGCACAAGAGACTTGCGGGCCACCAGTGCACCACAGACCTCGTCTTGAGCACTGCTAATCACATGCCATGGAAGAAAACTCCAAGGCTTCTTCTATGAAGATTTAGATGAAGAAGGGTGTTGCCCGCCCGCCAAGGAATTCCCTGCAAGAGAGCACTCACCTCCCAGCACATGCTACCACCAAAGCTTCATGGTGCCGGACAGTCAGGAAAGAGAGGCGAGTCCGGGCATCATTTAGAAGCCATTAGCCCGAGAGATAAGGGTGTAATTAAACTCAGAGTCCATTAACCTTAAGGGGGAGACTCAGAGCTAAATGACTGTCTTTAATACATATAAATAATCCCACAGTGGCGCATGCCTCTCCTCCCAGCACTTTGCGAGGTGGAAGCGAGATCCCAGGGGTTGGAGACCACCTGGGCAGCTTGGCAAGCCCGCCCATCTTGACACTCAGTCAGAAGGTCAGCCAGGTGTGGTGGCACGTGCGTGTGGTTCCGGCTACGTGGAGGGCCGAGGTGGAAGGATGGCCGGAGCCCAACAGGTGGCTCAGCAGCCCAGCAGCATGGCTCAGGCCATGAGCGTGCCACTGCACTCCAGCCTGGGTGACGGAGTGAGACTCTGACTCGAAAAAACCCAAAGATGAAAATCCAGGGTCTCTGTAAGTTGTGTCGATGCTTCAAAGAAAATAGTGAGAGGACATCTGACAGACCTCTGTATGGAATCACGATGTCCATCTCACCACCATGCCCAGAGGGAAGACTCTCTGGGAGCTCACGTGACCGTGATCAGCCAAGCGCATCTGTGGATAACTCTCCTGAGAGCCATGTAGATGTGGGCGTCTGGTCCTGGAGTAGGGTGTCCAGGGTCACGGTTGGCCATGACGAGCTCCTGGGCAGACAAGGACAAGAGCCCTCTCTGCCCGGAAGCCGGGGCCACTGGGAATGGGATGGACACGCAGGACATCAGCTGAGGCTTCCACTGTAGAGCTTCCACTTGTGAACTCAGGGGACAGTTCCACCTGGCTCGTGACCATCACTCAGTCCTTATTGATCTGTAAGTCACGCACAGTCAGCCTGCGGCTTGCGGCTTCCAGTCCGCTGTGCTGATGAGTGGGAAGATGGCAGTGCGCCCCAGGCTGCCCTGGAGATAAACCCGGAGCTAAGCCCAGAGATAAGCGCGGTTTCTTGTGGAGGATGGCCCCTCCCGTGACCCTCCCCCGGCCCACTGCATTGTAGGAACGACTTGGGGAGGGGGAGGTGTGGCCCACACTGTGGTCACAATGGAAACTCCCACCACACACAAGTCCTGCCTGCATGCCCGTGCACATGTCCATGTTTTGCATGGTGTTACCCCCGTGAAAGGGAATCGAATCCATGTGCCGTCTCCTGCACGTGGTTCAAGGGCTGGTGCCCAACCACCCGGAACTCTCCTCGGTGCAGCTCACAGTTGTGAGTGGAGGGAGCCGCTCTGGGGATGGATGCACAGGAGATGTCTTGACACACCTAGACACGATGCTCCTGAGAGACGAGCGCAGTGATGGTGACCAGGGGAAAGACAGCCACGTGGAGGGGTGGGGACCGCGGTGAGCACACCTGAGCCTCTCGGGTGGAGGGAACCTGGGGCGGAGTCGCCAACAGCCCGACGAGGAGCTTATGGACGGCACGGACCATTTCTGTGATTTCCACCTCAGCTGCCTTTTCTTTTTTTTTTTTTTGAGTTGGAGTCTCACTATCGCCCAGACTGGAGTGCAGTGGCCGCTTCCAGCCACCGCAGCCTCCACTTGCTGGGCTCTGGCTGTCCTTCCGCCTCAGCCTTCCAAGTAGCTGGAACGACAGGCGCACGCTACCACGCCCGGCTAATTTTTTTGATTTATTGTAGAGATGAGGTCTCGCCTGCCCAGGCGGGTCTCGAACCCGCAGGCTCAGGCTCAGCTGCCTTTTCTATGCATCAGGAAGACCTCGGAGTGGGTGTCAGCAAACACTCCGTAGATCTCCCTGTTGAAGCCTCAGTCATGTAGATATCTCTTTGAAAACTTGGACACATCCCAAAATGACAGAAATGTCAACATCTAGCTACGTGTCTGTCCGATACTCATGCCCTGCTCCAGATGATGAGAAAGCACCTGAAGGTTGTAGCCCTACAGACAGTATTATGTGACCTTTGCAGATCTAAACACTTGTGTGTTTCCGATCTAATGGGCCACCATCAAAACAAAGAAACTCTGAGTGGATGATGTGCCTGGGTACACAGCAATCTGGATTTTTATGATGGGCGCTAAAGAAGGAACATGAAAGGAAGCCAACATGTAACGAGTGCACGTTAGACATTAGTTAGGTCCTGCGCTAGGTGAATTAGACATGTTGTCTCACTTGGGGTCTGCCTAAGGTGTCTCTTTATAGATAGGTTCGGAGGATAAGGTGTTTTTACTGAAGTCTACTTGGCACACAACAAACTGCACTTGTTTATGGTGTATGGTTTGATGCGTTTTGACATAAATACACACCCGTGAAGCCATCGCACAATCAAGCTCGTGAGTGCAATCACCGGCCCGATTTCCTGCATGTTCCCTGCCTACCTGTCCTGCCCTACCTTCTGTTGCTGCAGAGGAGTTGACATTTCCCAGAGTTTCACATAAACAAAAGCTTGAAAGAGGCCCCCGTGGCCTGGCGCCTTCCACTCGGCACATGAGTTGTTCTGAAATTCATCCACGTCGCTGTATCGATAGTTGACTCCCTTTCATCTCTGAGTGGTGCTCTCTCGTGTGGCTGTATCACGATGTATACCACAATGCATCTAGCCAGTCATCTGTTGACAGATACCTGGGCCGTTTCCACCTTTGGCTGTCACAAATGCTGGGAATTTGTGTACACGTCTTTGTGTGACCTAGGAGATTCTTTCTTTGGAGTATAAACATCTGTAAGGGAGACGCTGGGCCATATGGCGGGTGTGTATTTCACCATTTAAGAATGTACCAAACTGCTTGCCACCTGCGTGTCTTCTTTAAGAGATCTTTTTTTAAGTTAGGATCTCACTGTGTTGTCCAGGCTGAAGTGCAGTGACGTGATCATGGCTCACTGAAGTCTCCACCTCCTGGGCTCAGGCAGTCCTCCCACCTCCACCTCCCGAGTAGCTGGAAATACAGGCTTGTGCTTGTATGCCTTATTATTTTTATTTATTTATTTATTTTGTAGAGATGAGGTCTTGCTATGTTGCCCAGGCTGGTCTCAAAATCTAGGCCTCGAGCGATCCTCCTGTCTCAGCCTCCCCCAAGTGAGCCACCACGCCCAGCAAGAGTTCTTGATATATTCTGGATATAAGTTCTTTATGAGATGGATGTTTTTCTCCTAGTTTATGGTCTAACTTTTCATCTTTTGAAGAACAGAAGTTTTTCATTTTGATCAAATGTAATTTGTCAGTTTTTTTCTATAATTAGAAAGGGGAGGGGTGGGGGGGGAGGCCCGCTCAGATTTGTGTCCTTGTCGGGGCTCAAGAGGAAGGAACGTCCGCATCAGCATGGTTCAACTCAAGAGCCAAGCACGTGGTGATCCAAGTTTTCTGTAATGATTTGTTGAAGACCATCTTTCTCTACGGAATTGTCCCCACGTCTTTATCAAAAACCGCTTCTCCATGGATATATCAATTATCCACATCCAAATAGATCCATGTGCCTATTTTTGTGCTCTCTATTCTGCTTTTTTGATGTGATCATCTGTCTGTAACCCAAGCCATGCCATCTTAATCTCTGTAGCTTCATAATAACTCATAAAATCAGGTAGCTTTATTCCTCCAAATTTGTTTCTTGTTCTTAAAATTGTTTTGGCATTTTCAGGTCCTTTGTACTTCCATTTAATTTTCATAATCACATTTCAATTTCTTTTTTTTTTTGAAAGCAGGATTTATTGAGAGGGCAGAAAAGCTCCCACAGTGGGAGGGGACCCGATTCATTCAATTTCTACCCACAAAAAGCTTGCTAGAATCTGGATTGGTATTGTGTCGAATCTTCCGATCAACCTAGGGAGAATTGACATCTTACGAATATTAAATTTTCTGACTCATGAACATGACGTGTATCCCCATTTATTGAGATCTTCTTTAATTTATCTCAGAAGTACTTTATAGTCTGCAGTGAACAAGTCTTGCATATCCTTGCCTTATTTATTCCTAAATATTTTATATTATTCAGTGCTATTGTAAATAGTATTTTTAACATGTATTACAGCTTTCTTTAATTATAAGATGTGGGGTACAGTTCAGGTGGTCATTGTACAGGTAAAGTTTGGGCCTCCCTTTGGTCCCCACTTTGCCTGGTTTCAGATCAGGTACCCTGATGGATGTTTCTAAGTCGTACTTTTTGTTCCAAACTCTGAGTGTTAGTTTTTAGTACCTAGAAATTTGATACGTTTTTGCATCTTGCTCTTGTATCCTGCAAACTGGCTAGCCTCGCTGATGAGTTCTAGTGGCTGTTTGGGTGCTTCTATTGGCATCTGAGTGGAAGGAGCCAGGCTGGGAGAAGCATACCCCGTGGTGGTGCTTGTCGTGAAGTCCTGGGACATACGAACTCATCTATAGTGACAGTATTTGCTGGAGCGAGGGGCCGAGACAGGAGGTTAGGGCACCGAGCAAGGAGATGTCGGTGCATTTGTCAGACTCGTCAAATTATGGACTTGCAATATGAAGTTCGTTGTATGTCAATTAAACTTCAAAAAGTTGGCTTTTAAAAACACCTTTGATAAGCTGGAACTTAACGGCCACTGATACACGCACGTGAGATTACAGGATGGGAGGGGAGGGAGGTGCTGAGATTTGTGTCCTTGTCAGGACTCAAGAAGAGGGAACGTCAGCGTCAGCATGGTTCAACTCGAGGAACCCACGTTGAGGAGAAATGTGGGTGCCATCACGGAGCAGCCCAGTGGGTGGACACCTGCTTGGAAGGCTCGATACCCATGGTGAGGGGGTGAGACCAGGCCATGTCAGGGGGCTCTCTTCCTGGTGGTCCTGCCCCACAGTTATGAGTGACTTCGTCATGACCTGGGAGACATGCTTCAGGACATCAGCATTCACGTAATTGTGACTAACGGCGACCATCCTGGGTGCCAAGTCACATCGACACACAGGGATGAAGCCCCATGTTAAGGAAACCAAATTCATCGGATGACCTCTTATCCACCTAATCCTGAATTGTACCCCACATCTTTAAAAGAAAAAAGAAAAAGAAAATCAAAGTCATGAGAAATCCACACAGATGTTTAGAAAGTTACTCCCTAAGTGCAGCACAGGTGACGTCTTTCTTGACGGCAGTTCTTAGGAAAGACCTAGCCAGGTGAGCTGACCACAAGCTGAACCTGACCAGATGAGAATCTGGAAAGTGAGGCCTCTGGCCCTCACCACATCTGGAGCCTGGAGCCCTGCCAGCCCCTTCCTCCAGAAGAGGCATGAATACGGGGGCACATCTGAGGTTGCCACAGAGGCCACCTCTGTGTGTCACAGAATCGAGAGCAGGAGCTCAGCACGTCTCATGTGAGCAGGCCAGACGGAGGCGCACACCTGTAATCCCAGAGCTTTGGGAGGCCAAGGCGAGAGGATCACTTGAGGCCAGGGGTTTGAACCAGCCCAGGCGACATAGCGAGACAAGAAATAATAATAATAATAATTAGACCGGGAACGGTGGTTCAAGCCTGTCATCCCAGCACTTTGGGAGGCCAAGGTGAGTGGATTGCCTGAGCCCGCGGGTTTGAGACCAGCCTGGGCAACTTGGCAAGACCTGGTCTCTACAATAAAATTTTTTTTAAATAGCTGGGCATGGTAGTGCACACCTGTAGTTCTGGCTACTTGGAAGGCTGAGGCGGAAGGATCACCTGAGCCCAGCAGGTCGATTCAGGGGTGGCCATGAGTGTGCCACTGCACTCCAGCCTAGGCGATGGAGTGAGACTCCAACTCAAAAACAAAAAATTAGCCTGGCATGGTGGCGCATGCCTTTAGTACCAGCTACTTGGGAGGCTGAGGCAGGAGGACTGCTGGAGGCCAGGAGCTTGAGGCTGTAGTGAACCATAAACATGCCACTGCACTCCAGCTTGGGCGACTGAGACCCTGTCTCTAATAATAAAAAATTAAATAAATATGGGAAGGACGAGGGTGAGGAAGTCCTTGGGTAGCTTCAGATACGTGTGTTCAGATATATGTGAAATGTGTGTGTTTGCATTTATATGAGAACATGTGTGTGTGTGTGTATATATATATCTATGATATGACATGTGTATGCAGGTAGACATACAGCTATATGATGTGTATGTCAATGCATGTATTTAATGTGTGTATATGTACACATATATGATACATGTGCTCGTGCCTGTGAGGACAGACAGGGTCTGTGAATATCTGAGAGTAATCTGAAAGCCAACAGGTAAAACTTAGAGAAGAAAAAAGTAAGAAACCTGAGCCCGCGGGTTTGAGACCCGCCCGGGCAACTTGGCGAGACCTCATCTCTACAATAAATCAAAAATTAGCCGGGCGTGGTAGCGCACGCCTGTAGTTCCAGCTACTTGGAAGACTGAGGCGGAAGGATCGCCGGAGCCCAGCAGGTCGAGGCTGCGGTGGCCGGGAGCGGCCACTCCACTCCAGTCTGGGCGACAGAGTGAGACTCCAGCTCAAAAAAACAAACAAACAAAAAGAAAAAGAAACCTACTGGAAGCCAGGGCAGGCTCATGAACCGTGCGGCCCCTCGACCCTGGCGGCGCTGCTGGGTGGAGAGAGGGCTGCTGGCTGGACGAGAAGCAATCCAAGTATACCCTGGGGTCCTGCCTGGCCCTGGGAGTCCACAACTCAAGTATGATTGCCCTGTTTTCTGACATCACTGGTCCCAAAAGTTGACACCGGGATCCGCAGATTCAGACCTGACCTTGGTCTCAACCCTGCAGCCTCCGTTTCACAAACAGACATCACCACAGCCTCGCCGCGACTGTGAAAGGGCTCCCTACACAGACAGCCAGTGTCCCTGGTGAGTCCTTCTCCACAGAGAGCTGGCTGGAGGTGGCGTCTTCTAACAGCGGCGCCAGCGTGTTATCCACGCCCAGAGGAAACACCGGGTCACAGATGTCTCCATTCTATGCCCGGACAGAAAAAATAGAGAAACTCCATTTGGGGGTTTTTTCTCTTTAATCTAAACTTGAGGGTGCTTTCCTTCTCATTGTCAGCTTCTTAAAGACTGTTGGATTGAACATGGACATTGGGAAAGGGAGGGCCTCCGAGTGGGGAGGGGACTCTACGGGGCACCAGCATGTGCCCACCGAGGATGCTGTGCCCTGTGGCATCCCGGGCAGCAGCCACACCCTGAGAGCCCCTCCACTCACCCGGCAGCTGGGAGGCAGTCCCGACGCAGAGCCCCGTCTGGAAGCATCCATGCGCCCATCCTTGTCCCCGCACATTCTGGCCTAGGGAAGGCCTTAGCGAATCAGCCCAGCACAGCAGATCCACCCTTGCAAGCTTGAGTGCATGTCCCAGGACACAGGACTCTCCGATGCCCTCTGGACTTCCAGGTCCCTCCAGGTGCGGCCCGAGGACTTCCCTGAAAATGACCCTCAGCGGTGCCTGTGTGAGGCCTGCGTTCAAGAAACACTTGATGGACGATTGCCTCCAGTCTACTGTGGAGAACCCAGCTGTGACAAGATGGTTTTTCTCTCGGAATTTGTAAGCAGAGACTGAAATTCAGAGAATGGGCTTGAGAACGATGGACGGGAAGAGGGAGGCCTTGGGGTTCTCAGGAAGTCACTGAACAGCTGGTAGTTATGACGGCGACGCCTCTGTTTTACCCAGCACTTGGTGAGGTCTAGGAATGACACTACACTCTGCTTCTCTCCTGACGGCGACTTAATAAAATCATCACGCAGTATCAGCGTCAGGCCCAGGAGCCAGCCCGTCCAACCTCCCGTCAAAAGCAAGGTTCCGTCCTCCTTGCAGGATGGTCGGCAAGACATCGTCCAGCCCCCAGCAAGCACCTGAGGAATCACAAGGGGACCCCGGAACCCTGACCTGGCTTTTACCCGGCGAGAGGGGCCGGCAGCAGCAGTTCTCCATCACAGAGCCCAGGACGTACCCCCCAAAAGGCGCCGGAACAATGCATGGGGACGGCACGTGTTCGAAGGACAGGCCACAGTCTGTGGCTCCCTTGAGGGTCTTACGTTCCCAGCCCCGGAGCAATGCCTGGCGCCCACGAGGCCCACCTCAAGAAGGAGTCGCTGGAACCAGCCCAGTGCCCATCTGGGGTTGGCTGGATGAAGACAGACGTGGTACCTTTACACCGTGGAGTGTACACAGCCAGAAAGAAGAACAGAATCGTGGCATTTGCAGCGACCCGGAGGGAGCCGGAGACCGTCGGCCCAAGCAAAATCACTCCGAGATGGAAAAGCAAGCACCGCATGGTCTCACTTACATGTGGGAGCTTCATGGCCACAAAGATGGAAAGGACACCCCGCCGGGGACACCGAGGGAAGGGGGCAGGGAGGTGGGCGGGGCCTCCGAAGCGGCCTAGCGGATGCCACGTGCCCTGTTGGGGAATGGGGGCACCCCACACCCGATCCCCCCGGTAGGGAACACACCCATGCAACACACATGAACTTGTATCCCCTGAATCTAAAATTTTAAAAGTTAAATTAAAAAGAAAAGTCGCGAACCTGCAGGCTCAGGCCTGGGCAACTTGGCAAGACCTCATCTCTACAATAAAAAAAATCAAAATGAGCCGGGCGTGGTAGCACGCGCCTGTAGTTCCAGCTACTCGGAAGGCTGAGGCGGAAGGATCGCCGGAGCCCAGCAGGTCGAGGCGGCGTGGCCGGGAGCGGCCACTGCACTCCGGTCTGGGCGACAGAGTGAGACTCCAACTCAAAAAAAGAAAAGTCGCGAACTGAATCCATGAGACCCGGGCAGCACTATCTGAGGACGTGTGGCTGGAAGGTTGCTGCGCTCGGATGTTGTCCTAAGCATCTCCCCAGGAAAAACCAGCCTCAGACCCGTCAAGGTCACAGCCTTACCCATCTGCGGCCACTGCATGAGACAACTCACGTCAGAGACTGGCCCTTGGAAGAACGACCGCACATCGTAAAGATCAAAGACGGAGCCACGGATTGGCCACGGTTCATGGTATGGGCTGCCCACCGTGGCAGGGCCCTAAAGCTTTCTGCAGACGGCGCAGAACACGGCCTGCGCGTGTGGTGCGGGACTCCATGCCAGCAAACACAGAGTCCAAGCAACTCGCCATGTGGCGGGTGTCTGCTGGCAGGGGACTTTGTTGCGGTGGTTGCAACAGGAGGGAGAGAGTTCTTTCTGTTTGCACACGGCTCCGTGAGCGTCTGGGAGGCGGGCAGGACGCACACAGGGGCTTCCTGTCACCTGTCATTTCTAGACAAGTGGCTGGGCTATTACCCAGGCCTGTGAAGTAGACGCAGAGAAATTCAGTCAGTCCTTCTGGACCGAGAGAGCCGGCCCGTCTCATGGAATCCAGTTCCCAGATTAACACGGAATACAAGGGCAGAGAGGAGGTCTGAGACGTTTGAGAGGCAGTCACACCTTCGCCCACAGAGGGCCTCGGCGCCCGATGTCCATCCCCGGCAACTCTGCGCTAAGACCAGCCCCCACGTCGGACCGAGGCCCGCAGCAGCATTGGCCTGCTGCTCCACACCCACCTCCAAATAATAGTCAAGAGCAAAGGGGAAGTTCCTTGAGCCCCTGAGTTTTCTGGTATGTACGTGTGGGGGTGTGTGTGTGTGTGTGTGTGTGTGTGTGTGTGTGTGTGTCACAGAGAGAGAGAGAGAGACTGAGAGACAGGAGGAAGAGAGAGAGAACTTATTTAAAGACATAGATGGACAGTCTTTTTGACTGGAAGAAAAAAAGTTATCTAGCAGATATACAAGACATCGAAGCTGGAGAAATTCTACACGGAAAGGGGAGGCTTAAAAAATTCCCTTCCTGGCAACTCTGCATGTAGCTGTGTCCCCATGAGAGACTCCACCACGGATAAATCCATCTCTCCCTTGGTCTCCCCCCTCCCCCTCCCATATTAACACCATTTTCTCATTATGCATCAGAAGTTTCACATACATGCCCCAGAAAAATGTAAAGATTCGGTTAATATCCGGATTCATCCGAGATTCCGTATTCTTAAAAAGCCAGACACGAAATGCAAGCCTCAAACAAAACCACGAGGAGAGAATGCCTTCCACGACCCTGGTATGCAAGGAGCGCAGCTGCAGCAGCCGTGGCACGCGTGGACCCTGAAGCTCAGCTAGGCTCGGCAGAGGCCACCGAACCCGCCGCCACGAAGGTCAGCTGTGAGCAGGAACGCGGCGAGAAACATTTGCTCATGTGCGAGAAAACAAAGAAAATCAAGTGTGTGCAGGATTATTGCGTCGAAACATCTAGTGTGTGTTCTGTTTTGTATAATAACATCTAGGAACAGCAGAGAAGCGGACTGTGTCACGGAAGCATGTGTGTTTTACCGATCCATGAGTGAAGAGTTTCCCCTGAAGTTACACACAGAGGAGAGGACCTCGCCTCTTGGGCTTGAAGACTGAGCCGGGAAGAAGGCGCAGGTCGAGGGCACCCAGGCTGATCCCACACACTGAGGCGTCACCCATGAGCTCACTCGGCCCAGGAGCACAGGCATCCACGTGGCCTCACAACCCAGGGTGCGGTGGCCCACCCGGTCGACACTAAATCACCCCACGCCCACTGGCCTCAGCAGCTCTCTACGGCCTAGCCTGCCCTCCTTCCAGCCTGGACTCCTGGCACGTCCCCTCTTCTCATGGATGCTCCACCCACATTGGAATTCTCTCTACTCCTTGTAATGTGGATGCCTTCCCTGTCTCTGAGCCTTGGCACGTGCTGCTCCACCTGCCTGGACACTTTCTTCTGCTGAGTCATTTTCCCCCTAAACACCACTTCTCCAGAGAGCCAGACACCTCCCCTTGTCCCTGGACTGCTACCAATCTCCCTGAGTTCCCATTCTCCCCCACAAGAGCCCACAACGCTGTCATTATTGTCTACGTAATTCTCTCCTTTCCCCATCCAGACTCCACTCACTCTGGACAGGGACTACATCCTTTCTCTGCTGCCGTATCCCTGCACTGAACACAGAGGTGTAAGTAAAAATCGACTGCATGCCTCTGTTGTTTTAAGCCAGAGTTTGAACGAGATTTACGGAATGCTAGATCTCGCTACTGTCACCCAATCGCTCAGCTCGGGCAACTTTTGGGGAAGGGAGGTCAAGGGCTACCCCAGAAGTGGTTCATCTCCAGGTCTTCTGACACCGGTCTGGGCTGGCTGCACAGGAGCACACATTGCCTTTTTCTTCTCTGGCCTAGAGACTGGAGCCAGGTGGTCAGCTCCTTGACCTGTTTCCTCCAGAATTTCACCATAATCTCATCCTCTGGAACAGGGTTTCTCCACCTCAGCACTTCTGACACTCAGGCCAGATCTTTCTTGGTTGGGAGAATTGTCCTGGACATCATAGGATTATCCCTGGCTCTACCCACCAGATGTCAGTCTCTCCCCACCCACCACAGTATGAAAACTAAAACTGTCTAGAGATTACTAGGCATCCCCGGTCAGTGCTGGGGGAACAGGGCAAAACTCTCCCTAATGGAAAACAACTGCTCTAGATTTTGCCATGCTGATGACAGAAGCAGTAAGGAACAGAAAAGCAGGTCAAGGACAAGACACACCCCTCCATGCACGAAGACACAAGGGTAAGCCATGCCCTCCAAGCCCTTCTTCTCCCAGTGCTGCATGGGTTCCCAGGCGGTGGCCTATGTGGTGGTCCAAGAGCCAGGGAGAGCAGAACACATTTCTCCAGGCTGCATCCTCCAAAGAGACCCAGAAAGAAAGACTAGAGAAGATGGAGGGAAAATCATCCAAGATATAATACAAGAAAACATCTTGGAACTAGAATGTCAAGCCACCAAGTACTAGCAGAATGAAAGAGAAATGTCAGAATATCAAAGAAGATATCCTAAAAACTTCCGGGTGGGAAAAAAAAGGAGTTTCTACTATTTCCTATTGGTGCCAGTCCCTTATCTTAGTTGCTAACTACTAGAAGACAACAGAATCAAAGTCTTCAGCCACTGGGTATTTTTATCAAGCTAGGTTTGTATGTCTGCCTAACTATAAACAACTGAATGCAAAGGCTTAAGGCTTAAAGATACACTTTCCAACATGCACATGCAAAGAGATTTTACTTAGGGTGTACTCTTAAAAAAAAAAACCAGGAATGTATCCCAGAAAAATAAAGGAGCAACCAGGATGCACATTCCAGTTGTGCTCATTCTTGTTTTTCTCCTTCTGCTCACCAAGAGTGTTCTTCCACTGTTACACTAACTGGGGGACTGGAATTTGGATTACCAAACCCAAGGAAGACACAGAAATGTGAAGGTTAGGAATGGAAGCATCCATTTTTTAAAGAATTCAAAAGTGGTGTTAGAGAAGTTGATGGAGAAAAGAAGCAGACGGGAGAGGACTGGGGGTTTTTTGAAGAAGTGCTGTTTCTCCAGAGCCCCAACAGTGGGATGAGATAGGTAATAAGGGATTTGGCTATTTTAAACAAATCCTCCTTTTGTGGAGTATTCCTTTTGGACCACAAAGCTTCTGTGAGACTAGACTCCTTGGGTCATGTTTTAATAGGGTTGTAAATTGACCACAATAATCTCCGTCTGAAACCACAGACTATATCATCAGAGGCTAAGAAGGTTGATGTGGTAAGTCGGGGAAGAGGGACTTCTGCTGTAGGTGACTTCAAGAGATAGCACTGTGTTCTTCTAATCAGAAAAATGTAGATTTACAGGAGGAGTTTAAAGAAACTTAAAGGTAAAAATAACTGCAGATAAATACATGCTAAAATGACAAAAGATGAAGTGAACAAAGGATTAAAAGAAAAGTAAGAGTGAGAAAGCATAAATGTAAAGAACTCGTAAGACAACACAGGAATGAAGACACTTTTCATCTGGTTCTGTCCTTGGAATAGTTTACAGAGTATCATACTGAATGCTCCTTCGAATTGGTTCTCTCCTTAGCAAACTCCTGAGGTAACAGGAACGCTCCCTGAAGTCACTCTCCATCCAATGCAATAGCACTTAAGCCTGAAATAAGGAGTGCCTGTGTTAGAACGTGAAAGGTATATTATTATTTTGGGCTATTAATATTGTTACATGCTTAGAAAAATAACTGCAACCACCACAACAAACCTATCTTAATCAGTAAGGAATATATGAAATCCCCATTAACAAAATAGACACCCCGAAATAATGAGTCACCCTAAGGCCACTTGGCCTTGAATTTCAAACTGTCTACTACTCTTATCCAGGGAATAGTCTCCTGACCAGCTGCATCAAATTGTGATCATGATCAAAACACCTACGACACTCCAGGTCACGAGTGATACAAGTTATATTCTTGATTGCAGTTAACTTTAATAACTCTCCACGCACATTACCTTCAGCATGTAGCTTAGAGTCCTAGTGTGTAGCAAGGCTAAATATTTCACACAAAGTTGCCTTTATAACGGGTGGAAATCCTGGGTTTTCAGCACATGTTTCTCTGCACGGACCCTGTGTCCTTCCCTGCCATAACCACGTAGCCCTGCCAGGGATGTTCACGTTTCCACGCCGGAGGCAGTGATGGGCTGGGGGCTTCCACCCATCCTTCCCACCCTTAGATCGATAATTATCGGCAGGAGGTGGGTTTGTGGGAAGGCAGGCCCCTACACAAACGATGGCGTCTCCATTGAAGGCTGAACCCCAGCTACCCGCGCAGACCCCCCGACTCGCGCGCCTGGATCCACGCAGCTCAGTCCGTGCGCGGTGATGTCTTCTCTCCCAGAATAGACTCCACCAGCACCTGGTCTGCCGCTTCAAAAGATTAAAATGCGCAGGCCGCTTCAGTGAGCTCCACTCAGCGGCTTTCTGGCGACGATCAGCAGGATCTGCTCGGAATGTTTTTCAGTCGTTTCATTTTCGTCCTCATCCAGCTGACGGACTATTTTTCACTCATTTTATTTAGTGTCTTTCACATTCCGTATTGTTTCCCCGGGTCCTTATTTCTGTTCCCGTTTTTATACTCACTTAGCAGGCTGGAGATGCTCGTCCCCTTGCTCCTTGGAACAGCTTGGCGGGAGAGCAGGCTCAGGGTCGCCATCACTGCCCACTGTGGGAACGTCCACCCAGGGCTGCCAGGGCCCAGGGTCCAGTCGTCCGTGGGTGGTGATGTGGGCTCACGCAGAGGGCAGAGCACATGGGCACGGGAGAAGGCATGGGGACAGGGAGTCCAAAGGGGCAGGGACAAGAAGTCTGATGGGGTACGGACAGGAAGTCCAATGAGGTGGGGACAAGAAGTCCAACGGCGCAGGCACAACAAGTCAATGCAATAGGAACAGGAAGTCCAACAGGGCAGAACAGGAAGTCCAACAGAGTGGAGACAGGAAGTCCAATGGGGTAGGGACAAGAAGACCAGCAGGATGGGGACACCAAATCCAATGGGATGGGGACAGGAAGCCCAACAGAGTAGAGACAGGAAGCCCGAGGGTTGGGAACTGGAAGACCAACAGGGTGGGAACAGGAAGTCCGATGGAGTACAGACAGGAAGTCTGAGGCAGGGACAAGAAGTCCAGTGCAGTAGGCACAAGAAATCCAACGGAATAGGAACAGGAAGTCCAACAGAGTGGAGACAGGAAGTCTAATGGGGTAGGGACAGGAAGACCAACAGGATGGGGACAGCAAGTCCAATGGGGTGGGGACAGAAAGACCAACAGAATAGGGACAGGAAGCCCAAGGGGTGGGAAGAGGAAGACCAACAGGGTGGGACAGGAAGTCCGATGGGGTACGGACAGGAAGTCCAACAAGGCGGGTATAAGAAGCCCAGTGGAGTGGCCACAACAAGTCCAACGGAATAGGAACAGGAAGTCCAACAGAGTGGAGACAGGAAGTCTAATGGGGTGGGGACAGGAAGACCAACAGAATAGGGACAGGAAGCCCAAGGGGTGGGAAGAGGAAGACCAACAGGGTGGGGACAGGAAGTCTGATGGGGTACGGACAAGAAGCCCAACGAGGCAGGTATAAGAAGCCCAGTGGAGTGGCCACAACAAGTCCAACGGAATAGGAACAGGAAGTCCAACAGGGCAGAGGCAGGAAATTCAATAGGGTAGGGACAAGAAGACCAACAGGACGGGGACAGCAAGTCCAACAGGGCAGGGACAGGAAGCCCAAGGGGTGGGAGCAGGAAGACCAGCAGGATGAGGACAGAAAGCCCAGCGGGCAGCGTCTGGAGACTGGGGCCTTCTCTCTTCAAGCTGAATCAAGGGAGGGGAGGAGTGGGAGCAAGGTGATGAGCGCCGTCTCTGAAGTCCTCCGGCAGGTCACCTCCATGGACAGCTGTGCGTTTCGTGGCTACTTTTGGAAAAGCAACCCTAACAAAGTCAGGCCTACCACCACTCACCAAAAAAAGGCACACCTAAATGATCAAAAGTGGCGTGCACATGAAAAGATGCCCTGCGTCACTAATCACTATGGAAACGCAAAGCAAAACCACAATGAGATGCCCTCCACACCTGTTAGAATGGCTATTATTTCTAAAAATTAATGAGACAGGCTGGGTGTGGTGGCTCGCATCTGCAACCCCAGCACTTTATGAGGCTGAGGTGGGGGGATCGCTTGAACCCAGGAGTTTAAGACCAGCCTAGGCAATATAGCGAGTCCTCGTCTCCACAAAAATTTTAGGAATTAGCCGGGTGTGGTGGCGCACATTTGTAGTCCCAGTCACTCAGGAGGCTGAGGTGGGAGGATCGCTTCAACCCAGGAGTTTAAGACCAGCCTGGGCAATGTAGCGAACCACGTCTCTACAAAATTTCTAGGAATTAGCTGAGTGTGGTGGTACACATTTGTAGTCCCAGCCACTCGGGAGGCTGAGGCAGGAGGCACCTAAGCCCAGGATATTGAGGCTGTGGTAATGTCTGTTCCACTGCACTCCAGCCTGCAAAAGTGGAACAAGTGAACGGCCCCAGGATCCAGCCATTCCACTGCGGCCTCCGTGTTCAGAAAAATGGAGAGGAGGATTGGCACACTCGTGCTGTGAGCTGCGGCATCACAGTACTCAAAAGGCAGGTACAACCCAAGTGTTCATCGACAGATAGTGGGAGAACCAAAGGTGGTGTTTGCATAGAGCGGAATATGATTCAGCCCCAACAAGAAACGAAGCATGGCACACACGGTAACACGGGTGACCTTGAGGACAGCGTGCTGTGTGGAAGAAGCTGGTCACAGAAGTGCAGACCCTGTGTGATCCCACTCACGAGGGGTCCCTAGGGCAGTCATACTCCTCGAGACAGAAAGCAGGGTGATGGCTGCCAAGGGCTGGGGGGTGAGGGGCAGGGGACAGTTTCCATTCCACAAGCGAAAAAGACTTCTGGGGTGGATGGTGGCGACAGTCAAAAAACAATGTGAATGTATCAATACCATGGAAGCGTACGCTAAAAAGTTCTTTAAGTGACAAATTTTATGCCATGTATATTTTACAATTAAACCCCTAAAATTTAAAAAGGGGCGCTTCGAGTTATTCTGGAGGCCTCCAATACAAATCCAAGGTGACAGGGTTGAGCATAGTGGGACGGCCAGTCAAGGAGCCAGGTGAGGAAGTCTTTAAACTGGGAGAGGCCCAGCGAGCCCCCTCTGGGGTGAGTCAGGCTCTGGGCACACGGGAGCAGACTTTGGATGCCAGAGGTGCGAAGGTGGACCGCGCAGAATGGGAAGGAGTTGACCACTGCGTTCGGGCCCGCCTGGCGGCTTCCAGCAGCACCAACCTCTCAGACTAGTGTAACTGCCATAACTTAACCCAGGGTGTGGGAAGGAACACATGCATGCACACACACACGTTCACGTGCACAGCCTGCAGGTTAACGTGATCAGCAACGTCCTACTACGTGCTGTGTGTGTCACAAGTGGCACTGAAACCCAGGCTGACCTGTTCGGGTGCGGTGGCTCATGCCTGCAATCTCAGCACTTTCGGAGGCAGAGGCAGGAGGATGGCTTGAGCCCAGAAGTTCGAGGCCAGCCTGGGCAACATGGTGAGATCTCGTCTGTGCAAAATAATAATGATGATAATAAGCTGGGCGTGGTGGCGTGTGCCTGTAATCCCAGCTACACAGGAGGCTGAAGTGGAAGGACTGCCTAAGCCCCAGCAGTCGAGGCTGTGGTGAGCTGTGATTCTGCCACTGGACTCCAGCCTGGGCCACAGTGTAAGGCTCCAGCTCAAAAAAAAAAAGAAAAAGACTCAGGCTGACCTGCCCCAGGGATTTCATCCTAACATGAAGCGCAGTGGAAACTCCATAATGGCCTCACCTTCACCATCCAACCTCCTGCGTCCCCACAGCCCCAGTGTCACACACGGGACCCCCTGAGGGTCAGCGCTCCCCCCCGAAGAGGCCTGCAGACACCGCCGTCCTTGCCCACTGTGCTGACATCGCCAGTCCTGGAACAGACGGAGGCTTGGTGCCCAAAGAGGACCACACCACCCCCTGGGGCTCAACCAGCATCCAATCCCAAGGCGCCATCAGACACACCCCAAGCGGGGAGCCTACAGATAGCGGCCTGACCTCTTCCAAAGTGTCACAGAGGTGAAGGGAACGCGGCACACGATTCCAGATCTAGGCAACGATTCTGGACCAGGAAAAAGAGACAGCCTCCAGAGGGCGTGGTTGCAGTAACAGGTGGCATGTGTGCGTGAACCTGAGAGCAGCCGACCCAAAGCCAGTGTGTCCGTTCCAAGGACTAGGCCATCGCACGAGGGGCGGGACACAGAGACACACAGGGAGCTGACCCCACATGGAGACAGACGTGTGGAAGACGGCCATGTGGGGACAGAGGCAGTCGAGCAACAGGTCTACAAGCCAAGAAGCGCCCGGACCAAGCCGTTACCAGGAGCCAGGGAGGCCTGGGACGGATGTTCAGAGCCCCCAGGAACCAGCCCCGGCCACTGTCTCAGACCCTCCCCTCCAGACTGAGACAGTGAGCGCCTGTGGGTGAATCCACCTTGTCTGCCGCCCTCAGCTGTGCTACCCAGGACACACACACACCACCCTGCCCTCGGCTTTAATGGTGTCCACGTAGGCCCAGGCTTTGGAAACGGGATTGTGACTATTGTGTTTTCAAACAATTTAAAGCCATCATTTTAAGTGTTGTGATTCTCCCTTCCTTCCACATGTTGCGATCGTCTGCCCCTTCCTCTGGATAACTGCCCAAGAATGTGTTGCGAATTCCAGAGTGTTCTCTAAAGGTGTCAGCACGGCCAGGAGACTTGGAGTCACATCGGTGGTCACATAGCAGAAAATGTTAGCGCCACTCTTGAGCCGTATTGAAACTACATATGGGCATCAAACTCGGGGTGGGTGAAGGGCTGTGAATTTGAGGTATAAATCCTGGAATGAGTGTGTGTTGCTTTGAGTGGGCTTTTGGTCTCGATGCTGGCCCCTCTCCCCGTAACCCGGTTTCAGAAATTAAACCCCCTTTTCTCTTGGTTTCTGCCTCTCTTCTTTGATTGACTACAGGATAGCAGCCAGCTTGTCAGGCCAGACAAAAACATGCACAGCTGCCCACACCCCCGAGGCCTGCTGGGGCATCCACCCCCACACCCTGGGCCACGTGATTTGACTGAAAATGCCAAGATTTTCCCGAGCGTGAACCAAGACGAGGTCCGATGGGCTTGATTGACAACATGGCAGAAAGCACAGACAATTTTGCAGAAACGCAAGACCCGCGTCCGAAACACTGCACGTGTTCCTTTGGTCTGCAGATACCCACTGGGCTCTACCACATGCCAGGCATGCTTAGGATAGACGCCTCAGTCAGCAAAGGGGACGAAAATGCCTGCCTACGTGGAGGTTAGAATCTGGCATGGAGGAGAGATCTGTGATGAACACCGCCACTGAATAAATGACGTAATCTGCTGGATGGTGACAAAGGCCACAGGAAAATTCAGCAAGGTTAGGAGCACAGGGAGTGGGGAGTGGGAGATGCAGCGTTGCTTTAAGGAGGGCCACTGGGGGGCTCGTGGAGAAGACAACCTGTGAGCAAATATTGAAAAGTGAGGGAGCACGCCATGTGGGTCCCAGAAGAATATTTCCAGTAAAGAGAGTGGCCAGTGCAAAGGCCCTGGGGCAGGAGCACTCCTGGGCAACGGGGAGCTGCAGAGACCAGTGGCTGGAGCTGAGAAAATGGTCGGAGGGGAGGTCAGTGCATATCCAGGGAGGGTCAACACACACAGGGGCTTGTGGCCATGGCCAGGGCTTTGAGTTTTGCTCTAAATGAAAGAGGGTGGGGGTGTTGGTGAATTTTGAGCAGAGAAGACCCCAAATGACTTTTATTTTAAAGACAGGGTCTAGCTCTGTCACCCAGGCTGGAGTGCAGTGACCCAATCACGGCTCACCACAGCCCAAGCCCCGGGCTCAGGCGATCCTCCCACCTCAGCCTCCCAAGTCGCTGGGACTGCAGGCACCACCAAACTCAGCTAAATTTTTTGTTTTGTTTTGTGTAGAGATGAGGGTCTCACTAAGTTGTCCACGTTGGTCTCGAACTCCTGGCCTCAAGTGAGCCTCCCGCCTTGGCCTCCCAAAGTGCTCCTCCCACAGGCAGGAGACACTGCGCCCAGCACCGAGCGACATTTTAAACGGTTCTCTCTCGCTCCCGTGTTAATGAGAGACTTTCGGAGGAAGAGGCAAGGAGGAAGAAGAGCAGCCGGCAGGCGGGTCATCGAAGCAGGAGAGGGTGCAGTCAGTCAGGGCTTAGGGAAGGGCAGGGAGGGCTGGGTTCTGAGCGCAACTGGAAGAGAGAGCCAGCCGGGTCTTCGGGTGGTCCAAGCAACCGGAAGGATGGCGTTGCCTTCACACAAGCAGGCGGACCCACAGAGGGAGCGGGTCTGGGAGGAGAACCAGGCCTTCCGCTTTGGACGCGAGGCACTGAGGGGCCCACAGACACGCGATGGAGCTGTTAGCCGGGGCTGGTGCACGTGCCGGGTCCAGGACAGAGGCACGGGCTGGCGACATCGGCTTGCGAGGCATCAGCAGGCAGGGGGATGTGAGGGCCTAAATTCAGAAGGGACCCTGGGAGTGAGGAGGGTCAAGCCTCTCGGGCGGGAGGGGAGGAAGCGTGAGTGGTTGGAAGGGAGTTGCTGTCGCCAGCGCTGCCCGGAGTCCCATGGTCTGCGCGGTACGAGTGTCCTTCACCTACACAGTACGGCCGTGTGGCTTCTCAAGGCCTCTGGCTGAGGCCCTTGGCTCCAGGAGCTCCTCCCTGCATCTCGTCTTGAAGCTCTTCCCAACAGCTCTCCTGTGTGAACCCTTGTGTTCCCCCCAGGACCACCAGCTGTCTAGGTGCCAGCTTCAGAGACCAGGTTGGGGCTGGGAAGGCCTTTCCTCCCACCCACCACCCTTGGACACCTTGAGTTCGTCCACCCTACCCTCTGTACCTGAGAGCCACACGCACGTCTCTCAAAAGGAACCTGCCAGCCTCGAGCTTATCCTTCCTCCTGCCCTGGGTTCCACAGGACAAGAGGAAGGAAAAGACAGTCTGTGTCCTCTGAGGCCTAGCAAAGTCTCCCCAGGGGGTCCATGACACCCAGGAAGGGCTGTGAATGCCTCACTGGTCCCTCCTTGCAGAGGCTGGAGGGAGCAGGGAAGACAGCACGGTGCCCGGCCGATGGCTACCTCGGTGTGTCAGTGCCAAAGTACCCCAAAGCCTAGAAACGAAGAACTCCCACACACAGGGCCCTGTCCTCCGCAGCACCCATGAGCCACGTCACACGCGGGCCAGACCCTGACACCCATGTGAATGACTGGAGAAAGAACAGGGTCTCAGGGAAGCCACTCTATGCAAAACCATCCACGGGTCACTCACAGTCCACCCCAAAATGTCCTTGTCACAACGTAAGCCCAACCCACAACATGCATCTCTCCCCGTGAACTGTTCGAAAACAGACTCATCCCATCTCTACGCACGGGACAAGAACCAGACGTCCAGGCTCAAGCCTTCCCCCAGCTGGGAGGCCGATTGACTGTCGGAAGGAAGAGGAAGACCGCATGTCTGTGTAGCGAGAACTCAGAGAACAGCCTCTCATCTGCAGGGGAAGCGACACAGAGAGGAGCACACATGGAAACACGTTCATCCTGGCGGTGCCTGCAGGCGCGTTGTAAAACCCAGGGTCCCAAGGAGCCCGGGATTGCCTCTAAGCCCTCTAATTGGGCTGACTGGAGGCTGCGGTTCCTTTTCCACAGAGAGGGGCTGTTCCAGGCGCTGCATGCACCGCATTCGGGTGAGGGATGCCCCCCTGGAAGGGGACCTTCCGGGGAGGCAAGAGCTCCATCCCAGGCACCCAGCCCAGAGCAGAGGGCCCCAAAGGACACGATGACTGTGCTGGCAACACAGACACACAACGAGGCCTCAACTCAAGGAACTGGGGTCCAAGTGCAATGGCTCACACCTGTCAGGTCAGCACTTTGGGAGGCTGAGGCGGGAGGATCCTTTGAGCCAGCCTGGGCAAACATAGCGAAAACTCATCTCTACAAAAAAAATTTAAAAATTAGCCGGCATGGTGGCAGGCACCTGTAGTCCCACTCCCCGGGAGGTTGAGGTGAGAGGATTGCCCGAGCCCAGGAGGAGGAGGCTGTGGTGAGCTGTGATGGCACCGCTGCACTCCGGCCTGGGCGACAGAGACCCCAACTCAGAAATAAATAAAATAAAGCAAAATAAAATGGAAAGATGGAACTGTGAAGCGGAGCGTTGGTGATGAAGGGTCCACCATGGGCCTCTCACCCACACGGGTCACTAGGCAGGAGACACTCGGGGCCGCTGTAAGCCGTGAGCTCAGGAAGTGCTTCTCGCACAGTCGGGCTTATTAAAATCTGGGCTCAGAACAATCCTCAGCAAAAAAAACAAAGCAGGAGGTATCACACTACCAGACTTTAAACTTTACTGTAAAGCTACAATAACAAAACAGACGAGGACTGGTACAAGAACAGACACATAGACCAAAAGGAATAGAATTGAGATTCCAGAAGCAGAACCTCAATTTCTCAACCAACTCATCTTCGACAAAGCACCCGCCACTGGGGAGAGGAGAACCTATTCAGTAAATGGTGCTGGGAAAACCGGCTGACCACATGCAGAAGATTCATACAGGATCCCATCTATCCCCATACAAAAAATTAACTCTAAATGGATCACAGACCTAAATGTAAAACCTCAAACTTTAGAAAATGCAGGACACACCCTTATGGAAGTTGGAACTGGCATCCAGTTCCTGAGCAAAACCCAAACTGCACGAGCCATAAGAGATAAGATAGACAAGTGGGACCTCATCAAACTGACAAGCTTCTGCAAAGCCAAAGGAACCATCAAGAGAGCAGGGAGACAGCCCACAGACTGGGAGAAAGTATTTGCCAACTCCATGTCTGACAAAGGCCTAACATCAGGAATCTACAAGGAACTCAAACGTGCTGAAAAGAAAAAAACAAACAACCCCATTACAAAGTGGGCAAAAGATATGAACAGACACTTCTCAAAAGAAGACATGCGAGCGGCCAACAGATACATGAAGAAATGTTCAACCTCACTAGTCATCAAGGAGATGCAAATTAAAACTACACTGAGGTACCCCTAACTCCAGTCAGGATGGCCATCATCAATAACTCAAAAAACAACAGATACTGGAGAGGATGTGGCCAAAAGGGAACGCCTTTACACTGTTGGTGGGAGTGCAAACTAGTGCAAACTCTGTGGAAAGCAGTGTGGCGATTCCTAAAAGCTCTAAAAGTTGACCTCCCATATGACCCCGCGATCCCCCTACTGGGAATATACCCTGAAGAACTCAAATCACTCTATAAAAAAGATATCTGCACACATATGTTTCTCGCAGCCTTGTTCACAATAGCAAGAACCTGGAACCAACCACGCTGCCCATCAAAAGAGGACTGGATTTAAAAGTGTGATACACATACACGATGGAATATTATACAGCCATAAAAAAAGAACATATTCATGAATTTTGCAGTAACCTGGATGGAATTAGAGTTTATAATCCTGAGTGATCTCTCACAGAAACAAAGATCTGAGCATCATATGTTCTCACTCATAAGTGGACCTTGAACAACTACCGTACTGCTATAAGAAAAGGATTGACAGTAGTGGGAAACTGCCCCCAGGGGGGTGAAGGGGAACACACCTCATCAACAAGGGTAACTGCACAATGAATATTTGTATACCTAACCCTTAACTGTACCCCACAACTTTAAAATAAAAAATATATATTAAAAAAATAAACCGGGCTCGGTGGCTCAGGCTGTAATCCCGCGCCTTTGGGAGGCTGAGGTGAGTGGATTGCCTGGGCCCGCGGGTTCGAGACCCGCCTGGGCAACTTGGCGAGACCTCATCTCTACAATAAATCAAAATGAGCAGGGCGTGGTAGCGCGTGCCTGTAGTTCCAGCTACTTGGAAAGCTGAGACGGAAGGATGGCCGGAGTCCAGCAGGTCGAGGCTGTGCTGCCACTGCCCTCCAGTTGGGGTGACAGAGTGAGACTCCAACTCAAAATAAAATAATAAATAAAATAAAATCTGGGCTCCATGGACTACCCTGTGCAGGTCCCCAAACACACCACGTGACAGGGGCTGGAGGAGGCCCGTCCACATGGACGTCAAGACCACAGCTGGGATCTTCTTGACAGGGGCTTAAGGAGGACCAGCCACACGGACGTCAGGACCTCAGCCAGCCCATTCTGCAGGGACAGGACTCCTCTCTGCCTCCACCCCGTCCAAGGTCATCCTCACCACAGCCCTCCAGAAGGTTCTGCAGTGACTACCATGGGACAGGCAAGGGAGGAGGCTTGTGCCTGGCAAGCCTCGCGCCCCTTGAGCCGGGCGCGCTCGCCTCCCTGCCTCCTGCCCTGGGAGCTGGGCCACTCTGAAGAGCTGACTCCAGTCCTCACCTCATTGGGGCCCAAGAGCGTGGCGTGGGGTTCCAGGCGCCCCCGGAGCTTCCCTCAGGAGGCGATGGTCACAGCAGCGAGACCAGTGGGCTTTCCCAGAGCTGGGCCTGGGGGGCTCTCAGGGATAAGACCCCCAAGGGCAAGAGCCCATGCAGGGTAGAGGAGGGGGAGCCCGGGGAGCCTGGACCCCAGACCCGAGGGCAGCAGAGCTGAGGCTGATGGGAAAGGACCCCAGGCCTGAGTGCGCGTTGGGGTCGCAGGAGGCCTGAGAAGACCCACTGAGCCTCCTCCACATCAGGGTCACTGAGGGAGGCCTCGGGGAGACCCACGGAGACTCTGCTGTCATTGCTGTGTCAGTGCTGCAGATACCCCAAAGCCTAGAAACTTAAAGCAACCACCGTGTCGTTTCGGGGGTCAAGAGTCCAGGAGCAGTCTAGCGGGTGGACCAGGCCCAGGGTTGTCACAAGGCCACCGCCCTGGGATCCACAAGTCACAGGTTTCCTGCCGGGCCATCAAGGGAAAAGCCTTTCATTTCTGCGGACTCTCCCTGGAACCATCCTCGATTCCCTGGAACATCTCTCTAGGCGGCTCCTCTCCTAACCCTTATCTCGGTCCCTGGGGTCCTCATCCTCAGACCTGCGTGTGTGTGGGCTCAGAGGTGAGCAAGGGAAGACCCTTGCCACGCGGGCACCATCCTCTCATGGGCACACTTGCCCGTGTCCCCGCCACAGCCTCCCTGGGGCTCGCCGTGCTGGCCTCGTTCATGCATCAGGAGGGTCACGGAGGGTTCGTCCTGGCTGGCCACGTAGACCAGGCCGTGGTCTCACACCTGCGTCCTTGTCTGTTTCCAGCACCCGCTTCTGTGACACCTCTTCACTCAGGAACAGCCACTGCCCGACCGTCCAGGACACCTCAGCCTGGAAGGCGAGGAGGAGTGGGAGGCTGGTTTTAAGGAAAAACTGCAGAACTCTCTGGAAACACTGTCACTGCGTCCATTAACTCACATTGCAAAGGTTGGCTCAACCCATGCGCCCCATTGTCAAGAAACATCTGTTGTCCACAGTGTGGAGTGCAGTTCCCAGCTCCCCACCTCCCGGAACCCTGAGGGGTCACTGCTTGCTCTCTCTCCGAGGCCAGGCTCTTCCCTGCCCTGGCACATGAGGAAACAGACTAGAACATGGGCCCTCCACGAGTGTATGACAAGTGTCTGTGTCATATCATGACTGTTCCTTCACCTGCCCGTGAGGCGGTGAGTCTTGGAGATGTCAAGAAGCTTATCCAAATGCACCTTGTTAGTGAATGAGTACATGACATATGCTCATTGACAAACCCCAGTGCAAAAAAAGGCGCTTCCGACGGGTAAGAGTTTGCCCAAACAAGAAAGAACAAATGGGCGCTCCAAGCCCGGAGGACGCAAGTGAAACGTTCAGAACCACAAGAGAGTGAGGGGGTGGGGGTAGTGACAGGTCCGCATGGCTGGGGTGATGGGTGCACAGCTGGGTCTCCCTGAAAGGGACTCTGTCCCCAGGACCAGGGGCCTGGGATGATCCCTTGTGCGACTGGCCGCTGGAGGAGAAACACAGGTGGGACCGTAAGGAAAGAACTGCAGAGGAGGGCGGGGGACCCCGGCCCAGCACGGGCACCGTGTGAGGGCTCGGGCAGGGTGGGTGCAGGGTCAGACGCAGAGACACACTAGGACTCGGAGGTGGAGGGGACGCTGGGAGACTGGGAGACGGCAGTGCGCTGGGTGAGAGGACGCGAGACAGATTGCCAGAGACGACAACCCTGGCGAGAGGGCCGGAGATGGCAAGTCCAGCGCGAGCGTGCTGAGGGTGAGGTCCCAGCAGGGCACCCACGTGGAGACGTCTGGTGGTGACCGGGGGCCTGGAGCTCGAGGAAAGTGACTGGGCCTGACCCGCAGCGAGGGAGTCACCAGGGCGTGGACGCTACCTGGCGCGTGGACGGAAGCTCTCCACGGAGAGTTTCCAGAGCAGGAAGAAAGAAGCAATGTGGTCACATTGTGGCCACAGGGGAGGGGAGCTTATGGAGGGAGTGCAAGGGGCCTGCGGAGGGACCGGTCAGTAAGGGGAGGAGGAGGGAGGAGAGAGGGCGGGAACAGACCCTGACTCCTGCATGTGGGTGAGGAGCCGTCACTAAGGGGGAAGGGGGGGAGCAGAGGGAGTGAGGGAGCAGAGAGAGAAGCGGGAGGAGGGAGGAGGGAGGAGGGAGGGGCCAAAGACAGAAGGGGGGAGAGCGGGAGGGATGGCGGGTGTCCTTGCATGTTCGACTCAGGGGTTGGGTCGTGGGAACAGAGCTGCCTAAACCTTATTTGTGTCGTTCCACACGTCAAACTCTGTGCCTTCCAGTCACCAGCGCTGTGTTTGAGGAAATGCTTCGCAGAAACCTCCAACAGTGCCCTTCTATGCCAAGGGACACGTCTGCACATGTGGCCACGTGCCCAGTGACAGGGGTGTCACAAGCGTCTCTCCATCATTTCCGGGTGACCTTCTGAAGGCTCCCTGACTGTGACACAAGCCACCATCCACAAGGACACAGAAGGGCCAAGACAAGGCAGCTCCGATCATGCCAGGGGCTCTTTCCCACCAAGCCCCACTGTCCACTCACTGCCATCCAGGGCCACCGGGCGGAGAGCAGCTGCCCAGTGTCTGGACGGTTCCAAAGAGAAGCCCTGCATGGCCCATGGAGGGTCGTGGCCACCGTGTGGACCTCAGGCCCGGAACTCCCTGTGGCTCCAGCCCCGCCCCCTCCCCCGGGGGGAGACCCCCAGTCGCCAGCCCTCCCCTTGGGTGCCCTGAAAGTCTTTGGGTCCTCCTTCCTGCCTTCCTTTTAAGATCTCCTGTCTTCCTGCTGAAGTTTTCTCACTTCCTGCTGGTTTTCTCACTTCCTTTTACCGCAATGTCTGGAAAAACCTATTTTCGTTCCTGACTTCACATCTCTTTTCATTTCACACTGAGCACTTCCAGTGATTTATTTTCGTCATTAACAAGGCCCAAAATGGCTAACTCACTGAAAACATTATTTCCATCTTCACTCGATTTTTTCACGGGGTCCGATCTCACATCCCTACCACGGCTCCAGAAAGATCTCCAAAAGGCTCGCAAGAACGTGTCAGACTCGAGTTGTAGCAAATTGTCTAGGAAAAACCCACAAGGAAACACAGCAGCGTCTCAGGTGAGTGGGGGTGGCAGTCAGCCATTTAAAGATGCAGACGTGTCTGGACCATAAGAGCAAACAACCCCAGAATGACTTCTCCTGCAGAGGCAAGCTGTGCGGCTCCCACAGAGCGAGGGGAGTAGGTCTTTAGCCCGTTTAAAGTCACTGGTTTCTAACAGCTGTCACTAGGTGACAGCTTCCTGTGCTCAACCCTGTTCTGCAACTTCTTCCAGGCGTGCTGGAGTCGTGAAGTTCTCATCCCACAGAACCCTGATGAACATCTACCGCGTGCCAGGTGCCCCTCTAGGTGGGACGGGCTTTAGAATGGTTAAAAAGTGGAGACAATCCCTCAGGTCACTCACAGTCCACCCCAAAATACTTCACGTAGACAAGTCGTGAGTGAGAGGTGGCTGCCAGAGAGGAGGGAGAGCTGTTGGTAGTGGGTCCACAGAGGAGGATGACTGAGCTTGGCCTGGAGACGGTGGTGGGGACAGGAGGGACTCCCCAGGCCAGCGAGAGGAGAGGTGGGCATGGACATAATCCTTGAGGGGAGGGGCAGAGTACGTCGGGTGGACAGAGGGACGGAGGGGGAAAGTGCATTAAACCCAAAGCAAACAAAAGAATGGAAATAATAAAGGTAGCAGCCGCGATCGATGACATTGAAAACAAAAAATACGAGAAGTCAATAAAACTGTTTTTTTTACGGGCAGACCAGACTGTCAAAACTTTTGTACGAATGACAAAGAATAAAAGAGAAAAGACACAACTTACCAAGAGCAGGTGTGAAAATGGGCTATCTCTACAGACACTACAGACAGCAAAAGAACAATATGGAAACAGACTAACAACCCCACACACACACATTTCACCCTGCAGATGAAACAGATCCGTTCCTCAAAATCCATGCACTACCACAGCTCTCCTAATGTAAAATAAGCCATTTAAATAGCCCCACAATTATTAAGTGAGTTGAATGCAATTTCAAAACTTCTAAAACAATCTCCAGACCCAGAAAATCAATAAAAAAAAGACAGAAAGGGCCTCTGAGGTGAGGTTGGAAAGCTTATGGGGTCCTGATGTCAACCCCAGGCCCCTGTCTTGTGCCACGTGCGAGGAACGTTCAGCAGAGAGCTGGGGCAGCAGACCTGAGCTTGACCAACTCGGGGCACAGTGGGGGACGTCAGGGCAGGGGAGTGGTACGTCATCCCTGGATAACGGGAGGCCAGCGGCATGGCCGTGGCGAGAGAGGAAAGTAAGATGGCAGCCACGGGCAGAGGGGAGGCGTGGAAGATAAGAAGAAGGGGTTGACAGGATGAAGCTAAACTCGAATCTGCGTGCACTTTTTTTTCAGAAACAAACCTGTCAAGCCACGAGGCTGATGACAAACAGGTCCTTAAGGATGAGTGAGGCTGTCTGGATGCTGCCAGCCAATGGGAAAGCTCAAAGGGGGGGCAGGATAAGTCTCAGTAGAGCTGAGGACCCGGAGTTAATTGCCACAAAGTGACCAGCAGAACCTCCTGAGATGACATACGTAACTTCCGTTGAAGCTCACTCGACTTTCTGCAAAAATCACCTCCAGAAACAAGGAGTCTTGCAAAACAAGCACTTCTTGCTCAAGGTCACCCTTCAGCAGATCCTGGAAAGAGGCCGAAAAGCCCGTGCTCTCCTCCACAAGCAGAGGCAGGCACTCAGCAGCTGAAACAAGGGAAGGGACACACAGACGTTCACTTGAACGCTTTCAACAGCAGGTAGGTAGCTGCGGCGTTGTTCTGGCCTCCCCGACACGATGAAGCACTCTCCCAAGACTTGTCCACTCAGAGCACAGGTTCCCATTGTCGCCGTGACTGTCACAGACTCCGGACTCCGGATCAGAATGACCGTCTTTAGCCAGAGCGGAATGAAAGCCTGCAGGGCTCTCCTAGAGTGTGCCTGAGAGCATCTGAGAGTTGGCAGGGAGGGAAGAGCCTAGGACGGCCTCAAGGTGAACTGAGGCACCAGTCAGCTGGGGCAGTTGATAGAAGAGGAATGTTGCATGGGGGGGCAATACATAATTCAAGTCTGTGGCTTGTGGACATCACGTGGAGGGGGAGGTAAGCCGTCCTGACGTTCACTCGAGAATCAAAGACATCGGTTTCCACGTAACTTTCTGGAAGGCGTTAACGGAGCAGCGGCAACTAAAGACATGGCCGTCAAAGACGAGATTCGAAGAAGGGGCGGCTTATCCAGGAAGCCTCTGGGCGGAAAGGCTAGCCGGGCAGAGTGGACTCTCTGAGGAAGAGGAACTGGGGCACAGCCAGAAGGCGGGGGAGCCAGGGAGAGGGTGGAAGTGGGGACTGGAGAGGGACTGGGCACCAGAACCAGGAAGTCTCCTCCGGCGGGGGACCGGGGGCACCCATGACCTGCACTTCCCAGCCCATCACCAGATGCCCCTGGCAAGGCCAGGTTTCCGGGGCTGTGATCGGGCCTATAAGCCGCCCGCTTCCGTCACTGGCCTCGAAGGAGCTCGTGACCACAGGGTCACACGACAGTAAAACAAGGAGGCAACAGTGCAGCGTGGATGCAGCTGGAGACCATCCCACGAAGTGAGCTTTCACAGAAACAAAGAACTGAACATCACGTATTCTCCCTCCGATGCGGGCCTGGATCACTGGTCACACGTGCACAAGGGTGGGGGTGGGGACCCCTGGCAACACACGGGTCCTCTACCAGGAGAAAGGGGGCCCACTAGAAGCCCACACTTCCCTGCGTGCAGCCTCTCTACGTAGTACATCCCCGCTTGTGCCCCACGGCTCTAAAACAAATAAATTAACTGATTTTTAAATCTTAGTGAAAAAAATAGAACAGGCCAGGGGCGGTGGCTCAAGCCTGTCATCCCAGCACTTTGGGAGGCTAAGGTGAGAGGATTGCCTGATCCCAGGGGCTCGAGACCCTCCTGGGCAACTTGGTGAGACCTCGTCTCTACAACAAATCAAAAATTAGCCGGGCGTGGTAGCACACGCCTGCAGTTCTGGCTACTTGGAGGGCTGAGGCGGAAGAATCACCAGAGCCCAGCAGGTCGACGCCACTCACAGTGGCTGTGAGTGTGTCACTGTGCTCCAGCCTGGGCGACCGAGTGAGACTCCAACTCAAAAAAAGAAAAGCAATAAAACAACAATACATCATCACCCCCCCACACACACCTCCAACAGCCAAATCTGGAACAGTTTGGATATCAGCATAAATAACGATCGTAATGGATTAGAACCCATCGATTAAAATAAGAATCAGAGTGTCTGTAGCAATACAAATAAATAACCAATACACGGGGGAGGAGAGAAAGCTCTCCCCTGGGGTAGAATGCCTGCACCTGTCTCTGTGTTACACGCTGGCATATTGTGGCATATTTTACATTCTGTGACACCTTATTGTACTATATCACGAGGTTTATTATCAGATCTGAGTAATGTAGAAGAAATGACAGATGAGAAAATCGCCGGGAGATGCCATAACTGTGGATGAACGTTAAATGGGGAGCAGGGTATTTCCACAGCGCCAGCGCCTGTTCCCACAAATCAGTAATTAACTCGAGTAAGATGTAACTGTACAGCAAAGAAACCTAGTCGACGCCGCCTTTACCACGTGGTCAACGTGAACATCCCCGAGACCGGCGCCTCTTCCCACGCAGCCTGAGAGGAGCACGGCATTGCTTCTAGGATGCTCCTACCCCAAGCGCGAGGCTTGAACTCAGTCATGCACAACACTGGCAAGTCAGGTGGAGGGGCCGTCTACAGGACGATGGGCCTGTCCTCTCCAAAAACGTCATGGTTAGGCCATGAGTTAGTCGTTCACGTCTGTAATCCCAGCACAGGAGGCTGAGGTGGGAGGATCACTTAAGGCCAGGAGTTCCAGACCAGCCTGGGCCACATAGCAAGACCCCATCTCTACAAAACACTAAAAAATTTGCCAGATATGGTGGTGCGTGACTATAGTCCCTGTTACTTGGGAGGAGTAGGTGGGAGGATCACCTGGGCCCAGCACATCAAGTGCTATGACTTGCCATTGCACTCCAGCCTGGGTGATAGAGTGAGACTCTGACACACACACACACACACACACACACACACACACACACACAACCACACACACACACACACGTCAAGGATAAAAGACCAAAGACAGCTGTTTCAGACTGAAGAAGACTAAAGAGACATGATGACTAAATGCACGGCGGGGATCCTGGTCAATTCTGGACAGGAGAAAAAATCCCCACAAATGATGTTATTGACTCAGCTGATAACACTGCGGGTTCTAAACCCCGAGCTGTGTCAGAATCACAGCAAAATGAACCTTGCCAGGCCCCTCACCAGCGCTTCTATTCAGAAAGTATTTAACGGAAACATCCTCCTTTCCCGGCAACTCCTACCGATGGTGGGAGCTGACTGCTGCCTGCGATTCCGCTCCCAGGGGTGCTTGGACTCACTTCCACACACCCCACCGCTTCAGGGAACATGCTCTTTGATTCCGAGAGCTTCGGAAATCTGTGAGCTCCCTCATTTGCAAGTAAAACTGAGTGTGCGCACATCTCTTTCTGAGGAGAGAGTCATTTGCTTTTAAACCAATGGGGCAGGGGGATAAGAATGACTGCACTACAGAAAATACTGGGAATTCTGAACAGAAATAGGACGTTTCTTATTCTCTCACCCAGGGCCAGGAAGCCCAGGCGGGAAAGCTGAGCTCAGCTGCAGAGCCACCGTGTCTGCGGGGAGCTCGCCGTGGCCGTTCCCTTCTGGCTGGTGGGTGCCAGGGCCTGCTGGCTGTTAAATATTTATAATATCACCCAGCCTGCAGGCTGCCAGATGCATGCCCAAGAGAAAAAAGGAATCCCTTTCTGTACAGAGAAGTCCAAACCGCTAAGCAAAGACTTCGTCACAGGCGCACCAACGACAGGCGCAGGTGTGCTCCCCGGTGGCCGACCTAAGGCGGCAGGTGGAGCCCAGGGTCTGACAGGCAGTGGCCCTTGGTAACGGCCCCTCCGTGAGGTTCAGCCGTTCCTTCACTGCCCAGGAAGGGGAGGCATGTCTTTAACCCCTCTGCATCCATCCAGACCTCGGTGTGCAGCTGATAACACTGCACACACTCAGGGAGGAAGGGAACGAGACCCATCTGAAGGATCCGCTTTCTCCAACCGGGGACGTTACCCATGCACTTGCACAACACAAGGCGTTTCTGTGACAATTTATAGAATGACACGTCACCGGGCTGCCTTTCCTGAGCCAGGAACCGCAGGAGCCAGGCACGGAGAGGGCGTGAGGGCGAGTCTGTCCGTTGTGAGGGCCTGGTCAGTGGGTGCCCTGAGAGGCGGTCATTTCGAACAGCTGGAGTGGGCCCTTGGGGTGCAAGCACCTCACCTAGATGGGTTTCCCCTCAACCCCTCCAACCAATAGCTTTGTCACTCCCTCCGTCGCCAGCCCTGGCGTTCTGCTGGCAAAAAACCAAGGAGAAATCCTGCTATTTTAACACGAAAAGGCAGAGGTGAGTTTCGCCACTCACAGAAGGACCGGGGGCAGCTGGGACAGTCCCTTCACTAAACGTGGAGAGAGATTTGTGGCCGAAAAAGGGGCGTGTCCAGGACTGGCGTTAGTGTTGGATGGAAGTGGAAGGCTGTGGATGAGGATGGCGATGAGATGGTGACCCAGCCTCGACTGGACGGTCCAGGTCACTCTCTGCCGTGGATCACCGACCTGCACAGGAGAGGCGTGTGCAGGGTCCTTAGGTGTCTTCCGATTGCACCTGGGGAGTCGTGAGTGCCATCCAGAGGTGCCTCGTGAACACCTTTGCTCTTTGACAATGGGAATGCATCTTTTCTCGCTCTCTCTCTTTTTTTGTATTTTTATTTTTTGTAGAGATGGGGTCTCACTATTATCCTCAGGCTGGTCTCGAACTCCTGGTCTCAAGTGATCCTCCCAAGTAGTTGGAACTGCAGGCATGCACTACCACACCCAGCTAATTTTTTGATTTTTTTTTTTTTTTTTCTGTAGAGACAAGGCCTTTCTGTGCTGCTCAGGCTGGTCTCAAGCACCTGAGTTCAAGCAACCCTCCCGCCTCAGCCTCCCAATGCACTGGGATCACAGGTGTGCGCCACCATGCCTGGCCCTTGGATGCGCCTTTCGGCGTGCTCTCTAGGCCCTGCTGATGCTCCACAGATTGCATTCCGAAGAGTGGCCCTTCCTCTGCTACCTCTTCTTTTTTTGCATGGGTGAAGCAGAAAGTCAGAGATGGAAGATATAGAGGCCGGGTTTGGTGGCTCGGCCTGTCATCCCAGCACTTTGGGAGGCCGAGGTGAGTGGTTTGCCTGAGCCCACGAGTTCAAGACCCGCCCGGGCAATTTGGTGAGCTCTCGTCTCTACAAAAAACCAAAAACGAGCCGGGTGTGGTAGCGCGTGCCTATAGTTCGGGCTCCTTGGAAGGCGGAGGCGGAAGGATCGCCGGAGCTCAGCAGGTCGAGGCTGCGGTGTCCGGGAGCGGCCACTGCCCTCCAGTCTGGGCGACAGAGTGAGACTCCAACTCAAGAATAAATTAAATAAATAAATAAACAAATCTTTAAGAGAGAAAATATATTTTTCTTTCCAAAATGTCTTTTTTCTGGAATGACTGGGTAGCCCTGGTTTGGAAAAGCGTGGCTTCAGAACACACACAGGAGCCCTCGGCAGGGCCCACGGGAGGAAGCCGTGGGGCGAAAGTCCCCCCAGGGAGAAAGCCCTCTGGAGCCCAGGCCCGGCCGTCACTTCCTGACAGGCAGCGGTGGGCAAGCTCCAGGGTCCCACTCAGCCTGGCTTCCTCACCTGCGGGGCGGGGGGACCACAGCCCACCCTTCACCAGGCAGCGTGTGCGTCAGAGGACACAGAGTCCGGCAAAACGCCAGGTGCGCGTTAAACCCTCGGTATTGGCACATTTTAACTAGTGTAATTTTTTGAACGGGGCAAGTCTGACAGCACCTCTCTGACATCAGTGGAACCTCCTTCCACAGGAGTGTGGACAATGTATCCTCTGGCACCCAGACGCCTGTCCACCCCCAAATGCCCTCTGACCCATTCTCTGCTGCCCTTGGTCAAAAGTCTAAGATCTAAGCTCATGCCTCTCATCGGGAGAACACTTCAGGAGACGGAGGTGAGAGGATCGCTTGAACCCAGGTGTTCGAGACCAGCCTGGACAACGTAGCAAGACCTCGTCTCTACAAAAAAGTCTTTAAAATTTGCTGGGTGTGGTGGTGTACACCTATAGTCCCAGCTACACAGGGGGCTGAGGTGGGAGGATCCGCTGAGCCCAGGAGGTTGAAGCTACAGTAAGCAGTGATCGTGCCGCTGCACTCCAGCCTGGGAGACATAGTGAGACCTGAGATCTCACCAGCTGGGCCTTCACGTTTAAGAAAATGCCCCGCCAGCAGGTGGAGGCCGGAAGCCCTGGGGAAAGGCTGGGAGTGGGAGACGGAGGAGAGTTATTTAGAGGGGAAGGCACTTCTGAGTCGGTCTCCGGGGCTGTCCTGGGCCAGAGGAGCCAGGGAGGGCCACTTTCCAGAGAGCAGGTCCCTGCAGAATGTGCCCGAGCGGTCCAGCGGAAAATGCCCACCAGCCAGGCACCGCAAGCACGGAGCCCCGTGTCCCCAGCGCCACACAAAGGAGCTGTGCCGACACAGGACGGAACGGGAAAGGCCCCCGCCCCGCCGGCAGCCCTGCCTCCCGCCCTCTCTGCCACCCACCGACCTTGCTGTGTCTGGCCGCCCAAGCCTGCAGCACGCCCCAACAGCGTACACTCTCCCGGGACACGTGAGACACTCGAATTGAGTCCACAGCCCACACTGACCTCAGAACAGTCCCAAAGACCAGACTCTGGAGACCCAGGCTGTCCAGCACGGCCACCGCCAGCCACACACAACAAATTAAATAGAAATTAACCACAAGTCAGTACAACCACAAAAGTCACCCCTCGGTTACACACACCACACGTTAAATGCTCGATGGCCACATCCGGCCAGTGGCTCCTGCAGTGGACAGCCAACCCATGGGAAGATGGTTCCAGCATCACAGAGACTTCCATCAGCACGCATGGACAACAGAGTGCAATGCTGAGATCTCACCACCTGGGGTTTTGTGCGGTCAGGCCCCCGGCAGCCTCTGGCCACACGTTTGGTCAACGGACCAATACATAACCTTGACTTACTTGTGTTCTCGTTCAAAGATGCCTTCGCCAAGATATGAGGTAGGTTCGTGGTCACTGAACCCACTGGCAATAGCACCCCAACGCCCGCCAGTCATACATGTTTTCTCTGCAGGACACGGCCAGCCTCCCACTCAGGACGCCCAGTGGCACCAACCCCTCGCTTGGGTGCCACTGGGCATCCTGAGTGGGAGGCTGGCCGTGTCCTGAGGAGAAAACATAAATGCATAGCCGGGCTCGGTGGCTCAGCCTGTAGTCCTGCACCTTTGGGAGGCTGAGGTGAGTGGATTGCCTGAGCCCGCGGGTTTGAGACCCGCCTGGGCAGGCGAGACCTCATCTCTACAATAAATCAAAAAATCAGCCGGGCGTGGTAGCGCGCGCCTGTAGTTCCGGCTACTCGGGAGGCTGAGGCGGAAGGATCGCCGGAGACCAGCAGGCTGCGGTGGCCGGGAGCAGCCACCGCACTCCAGTCTGGGCAACAGTGAGACTCCAACTCAAAAAATAATTAATTAATTAATTAATTAAATAAACATAAATGTATGACCCAGGTAGGGACACCTGTCTGTGGCCTGAGGGCTGGAGCAAAAAGGTAGAGTGCGGCCTTGACCAACCTCAACTGGGAACAAGTGTGGGAAAACCTGGCAGGGGAACAAAACGTGTGTGTGTGGCCTCCACATTTCTCCCAGTCTAGGCGCGACTTCAAATGCTCTGCAAGTGGTGACTTTGGATGTATACATAAGTTTTCGTGAACAGGCTCATTTGAAAGTACAGAATCCACAGGCTGCGAGGATGACCCATTTCCTGGTCAGAAACCCACAGGCTGTGGATTTCAGATTTTAAGCCTTCAAAAAGCACCCTAGTCAAGGTATGAAATCATTCATCTTTATATCAAAAAGGGCAAGTGTCAGTTGGGTGTGGTGGCCCATGCCTGTCATTCCAACACTTTGGGAGGCCAAGGCAGGAGGATCACTTGAGCCCAGGAGTTCGTGACCAGCCTGGGCAACATAGCAGAACCTCATCTCTATAAAATAATCCAAAAACTGGCTGGGTGTGGTGGTGCATGCCTGTAGTCCCAGCAACTCAGGAGGCTGAGGCAGGAAGATCTCCTGAGTGCAGGAGTTAGAGGCTACAGTGGGCTATGATCGCACCACTGACTCCAGCCTGGGCAAAACAGCAAGACTCCATCTCTTAAAACAAAATGTTAAAATAAAAGTAAGTAATCACAAAAATTTAGAAAGAAAGGCCAAATCGGTCCTGTTGGAATTAACTTGTGTGCCTCTGTTCAAGGACCTATTTTGAAGGCTTGCGCATTGATAAGCTGGGCGGTGAGGGCCTGTCTCTTCCTCCCCCCATACACACCCCTGTCCTTCCATCTCACCCAGGCCCGGGGCACTGTCGCCTCCGCCTCATCCCCCGGTTCTCTCACTGCAGGTTGATTTGGGCCAGTGGCAGAAAGGTGTACAAAACCGGAGTGTTCCAGAAAAGAGACAGTGTGGGACATCTGTCTATTAGGCCAGGCCATGGGTTAGTGATGGCTACACTGCTGAAACCAGGGTCAGGAGAGCCACCCACAGGTGAAGGCCTGACCCGGGCGCCTGGGCCTCTCCGCCTGGTGTCCCCAGAGCCCCGCCTTCCCCCTTCAGGACCTCCCCAGCCCTTTGAACCTGCCATGTGTCCCACCAGGACCTGCCTGATGAATTGAGCATGACAGGTCAGAACAGCGAGCCCTGGACTATTTATAGGAATAAGCGTCCACGCATTGGGAGAGTTCGCGAATTTTCTTCCATCCAGGGGAGTTAACCAACAAGGTTTCGAGACCACCACCCCAGCTGGGTCTCTTCTACCCAGCTCTGGGTCCTCTGAGTGGGCTCCTTCCTGTTCAGGTGACCCTTAAAGATTCTTATGTGTTCAAATGTAAAGCTTTAGAGAAAGAGCCACCCAGACACCTGGCAGGTGGGGGGTATTCCAGAGGGAACCTCAGCCCACCCTGGCCCCTCCCACCACCCTCCCTGTGTCCAAGAGGCCTGGGTCTCTGCCAGGAAGACAAAGCCCTGGGGTCTGGCTAGATCCCTGGGCTGCCACACAGAGGCTTGCCTAAAATTAACAAGGGACACCGCTTTCTTGTCCCAGGTACTAGTCACGAAGCACCCAAGAGTCCTATTCTGCAGAAACTGCTGTTTGTTTTTATATTTATCTTTCTTTTTAAATTTGTATTTTAAAGATATGGGGTACAATTCAGGGTTAGGTATACAAACGGTGGAGAAAAGGGAATGCTTCTACACCGTTGGTGGGCCTGTCAACTAGTACAACCTCTGCAGAAACTGTTGTTTGGAGTATCCTCAGGGCTCCGAGGTAACAGATCCCGGAACTCTTGGGAGGGAAGGTCCCAGCCCAGGAGCAGGCTCTGGCCATCAGCCAAAATCAGACTCCCTTGGTGAGGTGTGGATGCCGCATTTCTGGTCAGATTTGGAAAGATCGCAGCTCCTGGGAGACCCACGCTGAAGAGTCTGGTGTGGGGTGAGTGGGGTCGGCAGCACTTAAGGGCATCACACCTTAAAACAAGATGAACATAGATAAGGGCCAGCCTGGGAGTCTGGCCTGGGGCTGGTCTAGCCTGGGAGTCTGACCTGAGGCTGGGCTAGCCTGGGAGTCTGGCCTGAGGCTGGGCCAGCCTGGGACTCTGGCCTGGGGCTGGGCCAGCCTGGGTGTCTGACCTGGGTCTGGGCTAGCCTGGGAGTCTGGCCTGGGGCTGGGACAGCCTGGGAGTCTGACCTGGGGCTGGGCTAGCCTGAGAGTCTGATCTAGGGCTGGGCTAGCCTGGGACTCCAGCCTGGCAAGAGGCCAAGCCGGGGCTCCAGCCTGGAGCTGTGGTATGTTTAGAGTTAGGAGGAGAGGCCTTTCACAAAACCAGTGGGAAGCAAGCGTCCCTGAGGAAGCTTCTGGTTTTGAATTTATTGCCGGATGCTGATCACAGTTGACCTCCCTCCGGGAGAAGATGAAAGAGGTCAAGCAAATTGCCTTCTTTTGGGAACCTCTGCTGGTGCCCAGGAAAGACAAAATGCTTCGTCCCTTTGCAAACAGAGCAGCTGTGTCCTCCTGAACATCAGATGCTCCAGGGAGGCCAATGACGATGGCGCCAACATGGTGTGCTGCCTTGGGACTCTGTGGATCTGCTTTTGGGAGCTAGGGAGCCGGCCAGCGCACCGCAACACGTGGACGCGTGGCTCCGCCTGGCCTGAGCATTTCAGAGAAGCAGTTCCTGGACATGGATTTTCTGAGGATCATCAATTCAGGTTTTCTTTCCTTCTCAGAAATACAAGACGTTCTCAAATGAAGCTATTCTTTCGTTGTTGAAGGGTGCGCTCGTCTGTTTTGTGCCGCCATAAAGGAACACCTGAGGCTGGGTAATTTATTCCAAAATGAGGCTTGTTTGGCTCACGGTTCCACACCGCACTGGCATCTGCTTCTGGGGAGGCCTCGGGAAGCTTCTCCTGGCGGCAGAAGCGGAAGAGAGCAGGCGTGTCCCGGGGCAAGACAGGAGCAAGAGAGGAAGCGCCCGGGCTCTCTGAACACCCAGCTCCCGCGAGAAGTGACAGAGTGAGAACTTGCTCCTGACTGCGGGGTGGGCACCAAGCTGCGCACGAGGGATCCCCCCATGACCCAGACGCCCCCACCAGGCCCCACCTCCACCACAGGGGAGGCGGCACATTTCAACATGGGATTTGCAGGAGACAGCCATCCAGACTATATCAAAGAGTCAACCACATTGATAACCGTCTTTGATCAACCCAATGCCGCAGAAGGAAACATCCCATGTCGAAGAGACTAAAATGTACATTGATAGAGGCAGTGATAACCATAGCGAATACTTGCCTAGAGCTCACCCTGTGCTGGTGCGGGAGGGTTTCCAGACACAGCGTCTTTCCCTAGACCTGGCTTCTTTGCTTCCTCTCCCTCGGGGAGCAGCCCCTGGGCAAGGTCTGCGGGACATGCATGTTCCCATGAGTGAGTCTCAGGGTGCAGGTGATGGAGCAAAGCTGGGAATCGAGTGGGTGGCCCCTCACTTCCTGTGACTGTAAACACCACATCGCAACTCGAGTCATTGACGTGCTTGATGACGAAACTGCTTGCTGACGTGTCCCGGTTCTCTCCTCACGAACCGGCCACCATTGCTGCCTCCCGTAAGTTCTAATCAGCCACTCTCTTTTCCTGCTGCACCTCGGGGTGACTTCTTGGGAACAGGTGGAGTCTTCTGCACAAGCCCTCTCCGACTTGGGGTTGCCGTGTTACCGCTGATGCTCTAAGACTTGAGGGGGTGTCAGCTCACGGAGGCCTCACCTCAGGTCCATGAGTCCAACCCTGTCTCCCAGGAGTGAAGTCAGGCTCGGGTGCCACCGGAACCCCTCAGGGTGGCCCAGCCAGGTCCACGTCCAGACAAGTGGACTCCGGGGGGGGTCACACTCACCCTCTGTCTTCAGCCATTTGTTCCATGAGGCCTGAAGGGATGACCTCCCCCTCTAGGTATGTTACACTCAAGTTCCAGCATCCAGTTAAGTTCAGCGATGTACAACCGCTTGTGAAATTGAACAAACGCCATTTAAATACTAATCACCTTTCACGAGAGCGTCCCTGCCGCGAGTTGAGAAAATAAACATAATATTAAGACTGCGTTGCCCAGCAGAGATGCGGTCCACAGAGACGATATCCTTGGCCATTTTCTGGAGAGCTGCGGAGTCCAGAGACCACGGATGACTCTGACCTGAGACCAGGGCAAAGGGACACTTGCTCTGAGCCCCACACCAGAGTCTCCTGCTCTGGTGTTCCCTGAACATGTCCTATTCGAGGGGACAGTCACCCAGAGGATGTGGCCTTGCCTACTGGACCAGCTACACCACACTGTGGGCGCCAGAACCTCAGAGCTCCTTCCAGGATAGACACAAGTCCCCTTCCTGGGCCTGCGTGGACTGCTTTGCTGGCCTGCCTTCCCACGGAGGAGTTAAGAGGCAGCTGTCTGGGGGTGTGGACATGGCTGAGGGGCAGGGGGTTGGTAGAGGGGGCGGCTGGCCACGGCCCTGGAGCCAGCTGGCCTGAACCTACAGGCTCCTGCATGGAGGTAAGAAAGAAAGGAAGCAGGATAGGAGGGAGGTGAGGGAGGGAGGGAGGAAAGTTCAGAGGTCATTGAAGGTGAGCATCCTAAGCTCAGGCCAGGCCTTCAGGTTACCGTGAAGGTACGTTTGTCCAGTAGGAGACAGACCCCGCACGTGTTGGCTCGATGTATGCCTGAGGTACTCAGACATGTGACACGAGGGCCTGCCTTTGTGCCTGGCTCCGGGCCCCACAGATGTGAGGGACGAGAATGCAGCTCTGCGTGTTTTGGAGTCTGGCTGCTGCTTGTTGGATGTGTGCCCTGCAGACAGCCGTATCAGGAGAGCAGGCACATGGGAGATTAAACAGGCCCAAGCGGTCGGCTCAAAGAACTTACGTGTTCCGCTGGAGGACTAAGACCCAGAGAAGTAGCCAGTGTCCAGAATTTTAAAAGTCGGGTCGTTTCAAATAATCAACAAAATCCAGAAGAAGGGAAAAGTCCATGTTCGTACACAAAGGTAGGAAGCCACTTTTAAATATATATGTATTATACATGTGTATATTTAAAGTCAGGATGCCGCTCTGCTGCCCAGGCAAGAGTGCAGTGTCACGATCACGGCTTGCTGTAGCCTCGAACTCCTTGCTCAAATGATCCTCTCGCCTCGGCCTCTCAAAGTGCTGGGATTACCAGCATGAGCCATTGCATTGCCTCTACCTTTAAAGAATTAAAGTGACCGGGGAGGAGGAGACAGTCCTGCCGCCAGACCCCAGCACACGGCACTGAATTTTTGCTTCATGCACAGCGTCACTGATGTGGGCGCCGTGAGGGCTTCCTTAGTTAACTTGTTTTCCTTTGAGTAGATGGTTTCAAAAATCTTTGCTGCAAACCTCAAAAGGGAGAGCAAAAAATGTTTATAACAGAACTCAACCGCAATTATTTAGGTAAAACCAATTAGATGGATGATTCATGTTATGAAATGTACCTCTCCTATATACTTTCTTTACAATTAAAAACAGCTGCAGGATCAGGTAAGACTGAGAAAATAGGGAAAATTAGCTCTAACAACAAGTCCAACCATTGTCTCCAGAAAGTCCTTACACATCAGTTCTAAAGGACATCAAAACCCCAATCTGCGAAATAAAGGCATCCTCCATGTCAAAAATCACAGGCCTTTTCAGAATGATTGAATAGCTCTCCACTGAACACGTTCTCCCAGGGCCAGGAACTTTGATGTCATCATTGAATCCTGAGACATCATTTTAACTCTTCAAAAAATGTTAGTAATTTATCCAGTACTTTACAGAAAACACTAGTGTCTTTTTTTTTACTTTTGAGATAAAATAGCTCAAATCCTTGGTGTATGGCATTCTTAACAATATACACAAGGCAAAACTAAAACGGGGATAAAATACAAAGCTGCATGTTTTCAGGCTTCTCTCAGAAACCTGCGTTGTTCAGAGATTGCCAGAGAAAGATTCAGCCACAGGCTTCTGAAACGTGTGCTCTGTAGGAGAGCACACCACGAAGTGAGATCTGCAAACCTTACGTGTCAGCGATGCGAGAGGCAACCATCTGTAAATAAGCTCTTAATTTTCAACAGCACAAGGAGAGAGGACGTCTTCAAAGTGGTGACAAGCTCGGACGAGATCTTTGAACTCCAGAGATGCAATTTGCACAGGGCGGTAAAAAAGCCTTTAACCCAAGCCCCCAAAGTTCCCAGAAAGGAGGAGGTCAGGCAGAGCGGAATTAAACAGAGAGAAAAAATGGACACGCTGGGATGCGACGGTCAACAATTGTCTGCATAACGTCCTTTGAAACTTGACATTCAAGGTGGCCTTCAAATACACCTGCAGATTTGGTACCTAAGTTTTCGAATCTGACATTTTTCTAATGATCGAAAGTCCTTACTTTTTACCTCCATTCTGATTCCCAGACACATAAAAAAAATCAGACATGTCTGCTTCTGTTTATGTACTTCCTTGTCTTGTGAGAATTTGGTCCAGCCAATATAAATGCAATTCACTGGATAATTAAATGTTAGAAGGTTTAAGCCAAGTCAGTGGGAGGGTGCGGCTTCTCTGAAAGCAGCAGAAAGAAATGACGCTCATTTACACTCCCGTTGGCCCGAATGCATTTTATTTCCATCTGATTTAAAAGCTCGGTCTCCTGCATCAGGCCACATTCACGAGAGGAGACATATCACAAGGGAAGAGACCAAAGTTGCTGTCTGGATTGTTGCCCCTTTCCTTTCTGTCTCCCGCCTCCACTTGACCGTTGATGTTGAGTTTAAGAAGGAAACCATTACAGGAAAGTGGGTCTGTGGCTCCCGTCTTTGTCGGGAACAATCACGCGCCCAGCTGAGTGTGTTTCCCAGGCCAGGGAAGCCCTTGGTCAAAGCCCTGGCGCTGTCCCTGGCGCAGCCGAAGAGAGCAGGTGTCCGCACTTCCAGGGGGCACTTCCTCGGGAGGGAGCTGTCTCTTCACAGATTCCCAAGAAGTTGCCACCACCCGCCACAGGTCACAACAGCAGGTGGCCCCAGGGTGCGAGGCAGGAGCCTGGGGCGGTGTTGGACATGGGCCCCTAAGGGCCCCCAGACTGGACACAGGAGGCCTGCTGTCCAACACAGCGAGCCCTGGGCCGGAGCTGAAGGCGGGGCCGGTATGCACTCACCTGGGAAAGTTCCAGAAGCAGACCTCCTACTCAGCCCCCTGTCTTGTCTAACCCCCTTCCCTGAGGCCCCTGCTTTCCACACCCGGTTCCCCCCAGGGCTCCCCCAGGAGAGCTTTCAGAAATAAATGAGCGCTCTGTCCCCAGAAGCGGTCTGGAGTGTGAGCCACCAGGGGCCTGAGTCGGCAGGAAGGGGGACTCTCCTCAGGGCCGCCGAAGGCAGGGTGGGCAGTGGGTGCAGGGGGTGGGCATAGGAACGAGGGCTGAGCTCACAGTCAGTGGAGATGGGGAGGGGCCGCACATTTTCTCCCAAACGGCTAAAAGTCGGGTCTGTGTCATCCGGCGGACACCCACCCTGTGTGGTGACACCCGGTCTCCATCCACCGTCTGAAGGCCTGCCCTGCCCTGGCCAATACCCACCTGCACACCGGACACTGTCCGTGGCGGGCTCTCGGGCCGGGCGGTGACCACAGTGCCCGTGTGGCCCGCCTGTAACCGGCCTGGCGACGAATCGGCTCGTGGCTGAGGGTGGGGTTACCCCCGGGAAGGTAAGGAGAATCCACTTGCCCATCCCAAACAGGGACCACGGGCGCCACAGGCTGTCATCTCCTGTCAACAGCTGGAGGGAAAATCAGGCACAAGACCAGAGTCCGAGAGACCAGAGACATCCTTTCCAGACACCTGCCCGTTCAGGGGGCTTCCGCAGGGGGCCAAAAGCCCAGCCCGCCCGCCGGAAGCCCTCCCCGCCTCCCACCCCCGCACACCCCAGCGAGGCTCACACAGCTCGGAGCCAGCTCTGCACACGCTCCGGCGGAAACACGCAAACCCACCACACATCAAAACACGTGTGATGGGCAGGAGGACTTTCGTCCAGATCACGGAAGGGTTAAAAGGAAGAAGCCCGTCATTTCCAGGGTGAACCGTGCAGCGCCACCCCACCAGCAACTGAATGAGAGCTGCTGCTTTCTCGTTCCTGCCACAGTAAACACACGGTGAACTTTCCCCTGCAGTTTCTTTCCCGTGAAGCTGAAGGTTAATTCTCTGACCCTTAGCGATCTTTTCTTTCACATCCATTCAACTTTAGCACAAGAATGAAGACGTGGCCTCGCCCGTAGGGGAAAACCAGAAGGAAACTGTCGGGGGATCTGACAAGGTGTGGAAGGGAAGCCCGGAGAATCCTGGGTTTCCCCCCCAAAAAGGACCGTGAAAGAGATATAAAACTCAGAATCTGTCGAGGTGCTCGCGATGCTGGAAAGCACAGAATCCCAACCGCAGCAGAGTAAAGCACGTACAGCCAGAGGCCTCGTTCTGAAAGACTTCGTGGAAGTCATGTTTGTTAGAGCTGGAAACACACCGGGCACATTCAGGAAAACACAAAACACACACTTGCGTCAACTAATTGGATAATGACACATATTACCACGACTGTCAGCTTCGGCTGCGCCTTCAGAAAGTTCCTTTTGTGAAGCAAGCGGTTTCATTGTTAAAACACAAAAACAACACCAAAATACCTGACAGCCGGCACGAGCCCCAGCACACGTCCCGGCCACCTCTCCTCCAGATACACACGCCGCCATCCCCTCGTTCTCTGCTCTTTCCTCATCTCCGCGGGGTAGGTACATGCATGCAGCACCCCGGCTCCCCGGAGACCAGCCGAGTCGGGTGGTTTAGGGCCATTCGCCGTGGCATTCGTGGCCATTTCTCTACTCCTCGGCTCTGAACCCAGCACAGAGTTTGCGGGGGCCTTGGGGCTAAGCCAGCAAAATGCCCATTAATCCGCGGGCGCCTCACACAAACAGTAGCCCAGAGAGAAGCTGCCCGTGGGGATGGAAGGACTGTTGTCTGCCAGACAATCGGGACCCAGTCGGAGGGACATTCTTCCTTCTGACCGTGCTGACATCTGCCCGCTCCACCCTGGACACTTCTCAGCATTCAAAGGCGAGATATCTTTTCCTTCTCGCCTTTATTTATTTATTTATTTTGTCTACTGAACTATATTTACAGCCAAGAAAAAGGACCCACACAGCAACCAAAAATTATCCCCCAAAGAACAACTTGGGGTATTCCATCAGAAGGCACCTCTGCGTCTAATGTTTACAGTCTCAGCGGACGTGTAAATGCTTAATTATTCTTACAGCACTGGGTTGCGCAGTGACAGAAACTGACCTCAAAGAAAGTCCCCCGTTTTCACCTGACGATCCCCGGCCCGGCCCCTGGCTCTGGGTCTGCGATCGCTGAAGTTATTCGCATGTTCTGACATACAGGTAGGGCTGGCACACGTTTTTGTGACCTCCAGAATGTAACTTTTCGCCAACTTGCAACAGAGAACAAAAGTCACGGCTGCCCACGGAGCAGCAGTCGGGGAGACGTTTGCAGGTGGCAACTCCAGCCCAGGTAAATCGCGGCGGCCCCTGCTGGCACCAGCAACTTCCAAGCCAAGCCCGGCAGACACAGATTTCACCAGAAGGCATCACCATTCCAACTCCAAGCCACAGTGCGCCCGGCTCCCGCAGTTCCACCAGGTCTCCAAGGACCCCCGAAACGGACAGGAGGGCGGACGCAGCCCCGTGACCGGCAGACATGACCCCCGGCTCCTTCTGAAGGTCCCACGCGGGTCCCATGGCTCCGCGGCCCTCGGAGCCACTGGGATCCAGGTGGAAGCGCCCGTGGTCCAGACGGCCAGATCTTGCCTTCCGCAAGGCACCGTGTCTGCGTCTCTCCCCTCCGCCCCCAGACTTAGCAGAAAAGCCACAGCAAGTTGTCCCCCGACCCTTTACCCGCCCCGGGGCACCCGCGGCGCCTCCCTGCTCCCCCGGGGCCCGGCCAGCTCACCTCCCATGCACGGCGACCCGACGCCAGCAGTGCCAGCCGTGGAGCATGCGGGTCCCGTCCTCCGTCGCCAGCTCCTGTGAATCCGTCCGCCCGGCAGCCTTCCCAGCCGCGAGCACAGCTTGAGCCCGTCCACAATTAACCAAAGATTGTGTGGCAGCCACAGATCAACCAGGAGACGGCGGGCACATAAAGCCGGTGCCATTTCGGAGGGACGCCGAGGCGAGAGTCCCCGAACGCGACGCTGTTCCTTCAAGATCACCCGAGCAGCGCCTTCTGCTATTTTTACTGTACCATAATGCACTAGGTCTGGCTTTTACCCTATTGAAAGAACATGAATATATTATTATCCACACAAAAGAGCAGGTTATTGTTTATGAATTACCAGCCTTCCCAGCAACAAAGGCTATTTTCATAAGAAAACTCAATTTCATTTTAGCTCCAATTTGATTACCAGCTGAAGAAAAGAAGCTCGGCTTCTAACCCTCAAAGGATTTTTATTCATGCCATTGAATGGGCTTTATTGCTTCCTTTTCAAAACTGACGTAGAAAGCTTTTAGAGTAAAACATTGACAAAAAATTATTGCGCTGCTATTTTGTGCAATAACAGAGCTGAAGAGGGGCAATGATTTCTCAGTCATCCCTCACTGTACTTGAGAATGGCGAGGCTGGAATTAATGACAGCCTGGGGACAGGAGGCGCGCGGAGGTCTCACAATGCTCGTCAAATCTAAATGATCACCAGACATTGAAAGGCCCCCAAAAAAGCCCACAGCTGATTGATTCGGGGCTTTCACAAGAAAGACAGGCTTGAAGAGTTTATTGCACCACAATTTACTCGGAATTATCATAAAAATGAACGTAGAGGCTGAATGTCACCCAGCAGCTCCAAAAACACACAGCCAGGCACAAAGTTCACTCAGGAGCTGGGGCGCACGCCCTCGCGCCAGCCAGGGGCCAGGGGCCATCGGGGTGACGGTGGTCGGGCTGGACTCAGACTTCCCCACACCGGGATAGGTTTTTTTTTTGGCACAATTTTAACATGGGAACAGTCTGTGAGCAGCAGACAATGGCCCAGGGTCCGGGACACAGACGTGCCTGCCTCGCATCTGGCTGTGCCAGGGCCACCCTGGCCTGTTTGTTTTCACTCCCGGAGAAGCGAGAAGTTTGCGAGGACTCGAGTGCGCCCAAGAGCAGGGCAGGGGTAAATGTTCAAGTGGTCCAGGTAGTGATCTGTGGAAATGACGGTCTCCACACGCACCGCGGTACTCTTTCCATTCAAATCTGAGCCATAATGGCTAAGCTAAGGGGTTGCCCAAGAAACCGGCACTTGAGATTATGCAAACAGAGGCTGGGCGTTTGGGCCTGTGCACACAGAAGCCTCGGGCAAGCTCGGCCACGTGGGCCAACAGAACCAGAAGGGGGCCTTGAAACCGACGCCTAGCCAAGGGGCCCATTCCCCTCCCGGCTGCTGTGTATTTATAAGTGCAGAATTTGTGATCGTCAGTGTTTTATTTGGTAAGCAACGTTTATAGTTAAAAATAAACAAACCAGAGAAAAAGCAAGACTACCCCAGTCGGCTACTGCCTTTTCAGAGTTGTTGAATTCCGACATCGTACGTGTTTCTCAGTGGGTTGAGCAATCTGTCATCTCTCTCTTCAACCAAATTCTCGTGCACAGAGTTGGTACCAGCTGTTTCCAGGGGAGGAGCTGTGTTCGCGGAGGGGATACATGCCCTTCTCAAGTGACCACACACCCGGGAGAGGCCAGCCTGGCTCGACCCGATGGCCTTGACCTCAGCCCCAATAACTGGTCCCAGGAGAGCTCCCCTGTAACCCGAGTCTTCTCGCGGGGGCTCCTCTGGCTCTGGGGGTGGTCACAGGCATCTCACAGGTTTTTATAACCATTGCTGCAAACTGAATGACTCAAGGGCAACTGACGTCACTGGTGAGGAGAAGGCAGGAAGATGTCCGGCTTAAGACCTCATTCCTGTGACTCTCCGCATCATCACCCCAGAGTGGCCGGGTCTTCTAACCACTAGCACTGTATCTCCACGACACCAAGGCGAATGACTTAAAAAGCACACTTCTGTCACTCATTCGTCTGTTTACAGATGCTCCAGCATTGGTCTGACAGCCAAAACCAAATAAAGAATGTATATTTCACATTTTCCAGAATTCCCTGGTGTTCTGCACACCCAGCCTGTTCAATTAATAATATACAGTAGGCCAGGCACGGGGGTTCATGTCTGTAATCCCAACACTTTGGGAGACTGGAGAATTGTTTGAGGTCAGGAGTTTGAGATCAGTCTGGGCAACATAGTGAGACCCTGTCCCTACCCCAAAAAATGTTTTAGATGAGCCAAACGTGGCGGAGCCTAGCTACTTGGGAGCTGAGGTGAGAGGATCACTTGAGACAAGGCGTTGTCTAAATCATAAGATTAAGTAGTGGACTCTACAGTGAAATGTCCACAGTGGTTATGTTCTAAAGTAACCATGAACACTGGATTAGCCAGTCATCGCTCCTAGAAGAAATATATCTGGTCACAGCATTTTTGTCCACTAAGTGCATAACTTAGTTTAATGTATGTTTCTGTTTAATGGCTTCTCATTTAATATGAAGGGGACCCCCAAAACCTGAGAGTTTATTGATAAAAAATTGTGTATTTCTTCTTACATGTTTAAACTTCAATCACCTTCAAAGTACATTCTGTTTGATGCATTTTCCTGTCAAGATGCTTCTTCTGCTGCTCAAAGCAGTTTTTGGAACGCGTCCATTTTGATGCCTTTTAGTGCTTCTGCCGTTTTCTCTTTCACCTCTTCCTCATTGGCAAAATATTTCCGTTTGACAACTTTTTTCATGCAGGGAAACAAATAAAGTCACTCGGGATGAGATCAGGGGAATGGGGGGGGCAGGGGGTCATGACATTTGGGGTCAAAAACTGCCGAGCACCCGGCTCCGTGTGGGCAGACGCGCTCATACATCGCCCCTCATGAAACAGGCGAACGCGTTGAAAGAGTCTCCAAAAAACATTCACTGAAGCCGAACGCAGCCTCTCCCGGCAACACTAGCTGGTACGCGGAGGCCGATGGGTTCCTAAAACACTCACCTAGAGTGGGAGCCTATGCGACAAGGGGCCCGCCCTTCAAAGAATAATTCCAGTTCGGGGGGTTCCTTGTATGCATTGTTTGCTCATTGGCATTGACCTCCCGGCCAGCAGTGCCGTGGCCCACACCTGGACGGAGCGCCTGCATCTCGGGTGTTTCCTCCATGAGCCACATCTGCACCTTAGGAACACTGGACCACGTGCCAGCACCACGCTTGTGGGCCATTTTAAGCCGCGACATCACCCACAGAAAGCAGAAAAGTTCGAAAAACAGTGGCACTCGAGAGACCACGAAAAGGACAGCCGTTGCGGTGGACAGCCGTGCAGATGTGAGGGCTGAGGCAGGAGGCCGGGCCTCCCCTGGTCTGACATCAGCTGGAACACACACGCCGGCAACTCCCGTTTTCAGCCTTCTGAGCACGTCAGCAAATGACCGCAAAAACTCCAAGAGTATGCACTTCAGGGACTACAGGTAAAGTCTAGCAAGTAGGTACACTCACTAACACAGAACCCATGAACGGCGAAGACCAAATTTATTCTCTCCTTTTAATTTAAGGCCTTTTGTTGCCGTGTCTAGAAAGCTGCTGTGCGGTGATGTGCATCCTCCCCAAATTCACGTGTGGAAGACCCAACCCTCAGTGTGACATTGGGAGATGGAACCTTGGGAAGTCGTTAGAGCTCAATGAGAACACAAGAAGGGGGTCCTGGGCCAGTAGGCTGTGGCCTTGGGAGACAAGGAGGAGAAAGAGCACGATCTTTCTCCGAGTCTCCACCATGTTAGGACATAGTGAGAAGGCAGCTGACTGTAAACCAGAGAGAGAGCCCTCACCGGCAGCCAGAGAGACTGGCCCTGTGAACTTGGACTTAGCCTCCAGAACTGCGAGAACATACATGTCTGCTGTTTAAGTTTCTCAGCCTATGGTATTTGGTTGTGGCAAACTGAGCAAAAGCAAAAAAGTGGAACAGAAATGAGACACTGCCAACGAACCAACACTGCTTGAGCACCTACTATTTACAACTGGACTGGTGTCTGCAGTTGAAACCAGTCCAACCTCCCTGCAGAACTAGTGCTTGTGGGATTCTTTGGATAAACATGGAAACGGGCACTCCTGGTCTTAGAACTTGAGAAACGTGCATTTGTCTTACCTGAGCTCCTTTCTCGGGAAACCCACCGTCAGGGCTCCCAGATGGTGTCAAGGAACCAAAACTCACCAGATCACCACTTCTGGACAAGGAGACTCCAGACGCCTCACCCGCCATGACTGCCTGGCCAGTTCCTCTTCTGACCCTCCCTAATTCCGGGCACCACTACATAAACCCCTAATTTTAGTTGGTTGGGGAGATGGAGTTGAGGCTGATCTCCTGTCTCCTTGGCTGATGTCACCCGAGCAAAGCCATCCTCCCTGGCGAGATTCTTCGTCTCGGTGATTGGCTTTCTGTGCAGCAAGCCACAGGACCTCGACTGAACCCCTGGCATTTCAGTAACTCTGTGAGCAGGACCTAGGCTGGTGAGAGAGCCAGAGTGACGACAGTGCTCAGAGACTGAGACGTGAGTAGTTCCGTGGAAAGTCCTGAGCTTGTGTTTCCAGGCGAGACAACAGACAAGGGCTACAGGGAGGAGCCACGGGCCCAAGAGGAAAAAGAGCAGCTCCCAGGCCAGGGGCAGGGCCTGGTCAGGACAGAGCTCATTGAGAAAGCCAAAGATAAGGCTATGCCTTGAGTGGCCCCAGTAAGGGACTATTTCTCAGAATGTGGGCCCTGTATCCCTGACAGCACAATCACCAGGATGGTTTATGAGAAACAGAAGATCCCGGGCCTGTCCTACGCGGACACGATTGGGATCAGTGGTGAGGGGACCTGGGAATCTGCTTTTCTGATTCACCACCCATCTGACCCCTTAACTTTGAGGGGCAAAAGGGTGCACAAAATAAATGCACACTCCCTGATCAGTGACGTTATGCTCAAAACAAATACAGGGAGAATGTCGGGAATGAAAGGGGTCTTTTCCTCCAAGTTGTCGTGACATCCAGAAAGCCGGAGAGGACTTCCAAAAGGGCCTGGGCATTAGGGAGGAACAGGCCTGCGTCTGGAGAGGAGTGCTGAAACTCAGCCTCCTTGTCACTCTGTGAAGTTCTCAGGGCTAAGAGCATGCTTATTGTATTTGGACAGACACCTGTCATACAGCAGGTGCTCAAAAAAAGCAGTACAATGAAATTACTTTAGATGTAACAGATTAACCAGGGATCTCATACAGGTGAAATCCTGAGAGTTGCATCACATGCTGACGACAGGCGAACACTAAGAAGTCATAAAATTGGCCGGACTCCGCGACTCGGCCTGTCATCCCAACACTTCAGGCGGCCGAGGTGAGTGGATTGCCTGAGCCTGTGGATTTGAGACCAGCCTGGCAACTTGGTGAGACCTCACCTCTACAATAAATCAAAAATTAGCCAGGTGTGATAGTGCACACCTGTGGTTCTGGTTTCTTGGAAGGCTGAAGCTGAAGGATCTCCAGAACCCAGCAGGTGGCCCCTGGGCTGGCTCTGGGCGTGCCGCTGCCCTCCAGCCTGGGTAACAGAGTAAGACTCCACCTTAAAAAAAATCACAAAATCAAGGGAACCCATGGATTCAGTGCACTTCTTCCCTGAAAAGAAAAAAAGAGATACTGGTAGGGCTGCCAGACCCACGTACAACCTGAAACCTCTGAGAACTTCTGGTGAGGGTTCTTCCCTTCCTCCTCCAGACACACATAGCCTTCCTGCAAGGAAGTCCTGCATTCTGTGAGCAGAGTCTTCAGTCATTAAAAATCAACAGCCGTATCATCTGGGTTTCAGAAAGTCAAACCCAGTCTTCCATATTCCAAAGCATCCTATCAGTCTTTGTCCTTCGCTACAGCCCTGCAAGCAAAGCCAGGTCCCCAGAAAATCCAAGCTTTGCAACAGACGGCGGCCAAGGAGGGCAAGGAAGTGAAGGTACCACATTCTCACAAGCCACAGACGTCCTTACCATTCAACACATGCGGCTCCGCCCCTCCTTGCTGACATGCAGTGACATGCTTAAAAGCCATTATTAATGCACGACATAACAAATATCCCGTTTCCTCAGTCTCGAAGCTATCTTGGGGGGAGATCTTGTTTGCTTGTGTGTTTTTGAGTCAGGGTCTCACTCTGTCACCCAGGCTGGAGTGCAGTGGCACAATCACGGCTCACCACAGCCTCAACCTCCTGGGCTCAGGCCATCCTCCCACCTCAGCCTCCCTAGTAGCTGAGACTACAGGGGTGCTCCACCACGCCTGGCTAATTTTCTGGTATTTTTGTAGAGATGGGTCTTGCTATGGTGCCCAGGCTGGTCTCAGACTCCTGGGCTCATGCGATCCTCCTGCCTCGGCCTCCTGAAGTGCTGGGATGTCAGGCGTGGACTGCAGGAGACACTGAAGATTCGCCAGATGTCCCAGCAGGTGAGAATGTCATGGGTGCCTTCTTCCTCCGCTGTTCGTGAGGAAAATCCAGCCATCACACCAGGGTCAGATCACCTGCGATGTTTACTCCTTGTCCAGACTTTATCTGACTCTGCTTTACACTACAACATGACAACCTTGGCGCGTGAAATCTGTGCCTGGATATCATCCTCGCCCTTCTCTGTTCCCTTCTTTTTTTCCCTCCTCTAATTCCCAGAAGCCGGAGACTCTGTCCCTATCCATGTAGCGTTGTCGTCAGCTCACAGCGCATTCCAGCAAGTGCACGTGCAACAATTAGACACCAGATTGGCACGAGACGCTTCAGTCTCTATTCCCACATTACATTTAGAACAGTTAGAAAAGGAGCCGAGGTCAGCCCAGGGTATAAATTACTGCATCTGGGAACTTTCGGCTTAAAATCCATCTGGGTCATAACAAGAATTGTCTGAACTTGCTGCAGTGATGTTGCTGCAGTGGTGACCATCTTCGATGCCAATGGTCTTCTTCAGGGATGCTTGGAACAGGTACGGCCATCCTGTGCCCTCTCGGCAGAGGGCCAGGTCTGCCGTGCCCATCTGCACCCTAAAGAGAGAACCGTGTTCCCAATGCCCTCACTCAGGCTTCCCCCAGAGACGCTTCCAAACACTGAGAGGAGACCTCCTATTCTGGGGAGGAGCTGGGTGCTCACTTACTGCCTCTGCCGACACCCACAGCTAGTTTATACTCCATGAAGCCTGGGTCATTTTCTGACTGTTTCATCTGTGGGAAGAGAGGCTACAGCAGCTTACGCCACTCTGGAGTCTACTTTTCGCCTGTGCAACGACTATAATGAGCTCTGGGCAGACCACAACCATCACAGAGATAGGGCTGGCGTCTCCATCTTTTGAGAACTGGCGGGGGGGAAATAAAAAGGAAGTCGAGAAGGGGTGAGGACATAGTTATCACCCAGAGCCCTCTTGGGGTAAAGGCACAGTCAACGCCCACAGCCCTCCTGCTGCAAGTCAGAGGTGCTTAGCTGCCTGCAGGTGGCTTCCAGGCGAGCATGCTGTCATATGAAGAACATGTGAAACTTCCATACTAAGGAAGCAGTGTTTACAAGATGGAGTGTCAGATGTTCGCATATGTCTTGGCCTCCACTCTGACGCCATTTAGATGTCCAGAAATCCAACCAATCTGACATCCTTACCAGAGTCATTGCAGATCCCACAGGCTAAGGGGCTCAACCCACAGGCCACAACTTCAGACACCAGCCACAAGCTCTGGGTCCCCAGCTACACATCCAGGGTACCCACAATTCCTCTTCAGCTCTGGGAATTGATAGAAAGACTCCCAGCACTCAAGAAAACACTGTGCTTACAACGACTGGTTTATGACAAAGGAGAGAAGGAGAGCCAGACGAAGAGGTGTGTAGGGCTGCACGGCTTGGGGCTGCAGGGGTGGAGGGTGGCGGGAGCAGCCTCCAGACACGCCAGCCTCTACCATCAACACTCCCAGCCAGGACCTCCCCGCCTGGTCCACCCAGGGTTTCGGTGTGGACTTCGGTCCGTAGGCATGACTGCCTGGACCAGCCTCCAGTGTGCCTGCCTCCCTGGAGGTCAGAGGTGGGGCTGCAGGTGTCCACCCTGTGGCTGGCTTTGGGGAGGAGGGGACAAAGCCCCCTCGTCAGCATGCACTCAGATAATGTCAGAGGGGCTGATTACGAACCACAAAAGACACTGCGATCGCGGCCGAGCCTGCATGATTCAAATCACAAGGCGTTTGAGGCACTCGTTCTGCTTCCTTCTTGTCCTGTTCTTCCTCCCTGCTTCACCTTCTGCACAAAGTCATTTCGGTAGAGAGCGGACACGCAGAACTGACTGACTTCACAGCCTAACGACCGGGGCTGCCTGCAAGGTTAGTGAACTTGATTTTCGTCTAAAGAACGATGATTCTTAGGTCACGCAGCCCTCTCGTGATCCTTTGGACACATAGACCTCCCGTGATTCTTAGGTTGCACGGACCTCCCGTGACCCTTAAGTCACAAGACCTCCCCGTGATCCTTAGTTCTCATGGACTTTCTATGAGCCTTAGGGCACATGGACCTCCTGTGATCCTCAAGTCACATAGTCCCCGTGAAGCCTCAGGTCACACAGACTTCCAGTGATGCTTAGGGCACACAGACCTCCCGCGATTCTCAGGTCAGGTAGACCTCCTCGATGTCATCCAGAAGTTTGATTGGCCAGGGCACGCAAGTCAATTTGATCGCCGGGGCTTCACCATCTGCAGACCTCCTTTACCCATAAAAGCCCCTGGTTTTGTTCAAAGGCAGGTCAATCTGGGAGTGTGACTCTTGCCTCATGCCTTGGCCAAGTCGGATAAACCTTTCTCTGCTCCTGAGCACTGATGTGTCCGTGTCCAGCTCTCTGCACATCACGTCCTTGAACTTAACTGTTGGGGTTCCACAGCATCCTCACTCAGGAAGTTCCAAGGGCTTCAGGAGTTCTGTGCCAGAAATCAGGAGCAAATATGTATTTTACTGTGTCACACCCTGTGTGGTATTGAACTCACGCCCCCTATCCCAAGTGTGCAACAGATTGTCAGGCGCTCTCAGCATCTCAGCATGGCTGGCTCCATGGGAGGATTTTCGTAAGGTAAGGTATAGAAAGAGCTGGAGGGGAGGGGACGGGCAGGAACCATTGTGGGGGCCGTATCGCTGCTGCAGAATAAAAGAATAAAAGGGTCCCTTGTCACTTCCTGACCCCGGGCAGGTCACCTACATTCCACCTGTGCTGCCCACTTCAGCTCAAACCCAGGGCCTGAGGACAGGGCACAGGACAGAGACCAGGTGGGGCCCCTCCACGCTCACGAGCCAGCCAACACTTGTTCCTGGTGTTGGCATCTTCATCACGCACTGGTCAGAGCAGAGAAGAGCTGCCAGGCCTATGGGCCATGGGAGGTCAGGCCGATGGCTCCCGGGACAGGCACCCTCGGTGGAGCTTGAGGGCGGACCCACCTGCGAAACCGCATCGTAAGTGCTTCGGGTATCTTAGCTCATCAAATCCTCACGACAACTCTATGAAGAAGGCGCCATGGCGACCCCATTTTATAGAGCGGTTTAGGTGGGGCGGGTTATTCTGTGCAGCTGCGGGGCGGCAGACGTGGGAGTCACAGCACGCCGGCCTCACAGCCCTCTCCATCCAGACTCTGGCTTGGAAGTGACTCCCCCACGCCTGTGTTTCATCCCTGTCCTTGCAGCTCCCACGGCTGGATGGACCTGGAAGCATAGGACTCTTCATCCCTACCCTCCCACGGTCACGGCCATGGCCACCGTCTTCCTGTTTGAGGGGAACTCACAAAGCCAGTGAGGCACTCACTTCTGAAGGTCCCTCCATGGAGATAGGTGGCCTCCTGTGGTTGGTGGGGACAGGGCCCGGCTCCCTGTCTGCTGCCTGGTCACCTGGTCCATGTCCATGCTTGCATCCATTGTCAGCAGGCATAGGGGTCGGTGCATGGCCCGAAACCCTCGCTCCGAGCAGTCAAGGCAAGGGTCCAGGCCAGGACAAGCTCCCGTCTCGCCAAGTCCTCTGGCACGTGTTGGAATAAGAGCCCCGTCCAGGCTGCAAGGGCGGCTGGGCTCGCCGGACCTTAAATTGCTCACACAGGGGCAGCGGCCACCGGACAATGCTCCCAACTCCTCCTCGTGTTCTGAACATCACTCGTGCCACCAAGGGCAGTTCGATCCTTGCTGCTTCGTGTTGTTCGACACGCCAGCAGGGCATGTCACGGCAGTGGCCCGCGGAGACTTTACAATAGTCTTCTCAGGCACATTTATGCCTAATTAGGTTTCTTGAACATTCTTTTCTTTTATTCTTATTGTTTGAGGAGATGGGAGTCTCGTTGTGTTGCCCAGGCTGGTCTCAAACTCCTGGCCCCAAGGGATCCTGCAGCCTCAGCCTCCCAAAGCACTGAGATTACAGGCACGAGCCATCACGCCCAGCCCTTGAACGTTCTTGGTTAGAGCACGTGAGATGTGAACCCACAGTTCCTGGAGCACGGGCTGAACCTTACTAGGGTCCTTGCCTGTCCCCCCCTGCTGAAGCACATTGAAGAAAATAAAAGACACATACCATACTGGGTGTTGTTGGCTTACTAAGCAGCCGTGTCCCTTCCCCGTCTGGGGACTCACGACTGTGTTCCATTCTCCGCCCTGCAGAGACACCGTGCTACACTGGGGCACCTGGCTGCACCAGGTTCGGGGACAAACCGGCCGGTCCATCCCAGCTAGGAGACCACAGTCGTTGGCTTAAGACACGGAGGTGGCCTCTGAGCTTGCTGAGAATGCTCAAAGAAGTGCCCTATCCCCTGGGTACACGAATTGAGATGGTGGTATGGGAAGAGTCAGTCCAGGATGGGCTGGCCCCGCCAAGGCAAGGGGGGAGGAGACGGCAGCTTTGGTGACAACCCTAAGTCACAGGCTGGCCCCCTCTCTGGATTTGGAGTCACATGATGTCCGTCACATATTCATGCCCTTTGTCATGGTGCAAACCAGAGCCCCAGGGATACTCTACTTTTTTTATCTCAACAGCTTTAGGGGTACAGGTGGTTCGGGATACATAGATGAACTGGGTAGTGGTGAAGCCCGGGCTTCTAGTGTGCCCGTTCCCTGAATGGCGAACATGGTGCCTGACAGGCGGTCTCCCATCTCCTCCCCCGGTCCGCCCTCCTGAATCGCCAAAGTGTACTGTCCCTGGGGACCCAGGGCTTAGCTCCCACTTGTGAGTGAGACGTGTGGCATCTCACTTTCACTCGTGGACACTTCGAATCCTTATGAACTGAGAAAGTCTCCCTGGGAGTTAGAGCCTGCAAAGTCTGTGCTGCTGTCTAGTATGGACACAGTGCACGTGGCCACGGAGGGCCGAAGGGTGCTGTTCTCGGGAATGTGTGGGAGGGCCAAGTCTGGGTGGGAGAGGCAGCTCTAGGGGGTCCTGGGCTCTGCTGGGTGGACACGCAGGCCGGAGGAGGAGCCCAGGCTGCACTCAAGAGGGCAAGGGCGGGTGCCCAAGATGGAGGAGGGAACTCTGTGACATCCAGAAAACCCAGGAGGTAGCCGAGGGTGAGACAGGGTAGGTCTCACCCCAGCTACCCAAGAGGCTGAGTGGGAAGGATCGCCTGAGCCCCGGAGGTTGAGGCTGGGGCAAACTCTGATGGCACCACTATGCTCCAGACTGGGCAACAGAGCAAGACCCTACCTCTAAAAATAAAACAAGAAGCCCACCACCAGTTTCATGGGGAACAACACGCAGACATGTCCTTGATGAGCAGCCTGTTTGTGCTTCAAGTCTCCTCCCTCTGGCGTTTCTCAGCCCCAACTGGCCAAGCTCTCCCAGCGCATGACAGGGAAGCAGAGGTGTTAGTGCAGACGGAGGCGGCCTTACGTCCAGGCCCTGTGACTAACGCAGCCATTAAAACCTAGCACAGCCAATCGGCCTTGGCAGGGAAGTTACCTCCTGTGGCCTCCTATGCAGAAAATGTGGGTGCATTCCAAGGTCTGGTATTTGACATTTTTCTACCGTCTCACTGATTCCAGCTACAGCAATTTGACCGCAGGCTCCCTCACCCTGGAGCCTTGCATGAGCGAAGCTTCCAGCCGCAGGTGGATGGTGCCTGGTTGTCAGTGAGGCTTCCCCGATGTCCAGAGGTACTGGGTGCACTGGCATGTCCTCATCCACGAAGACCTGGTCCTGCGTGTCACATCTGAGCTTTAGAATATCCTGGTGGCTGAATGTACGTCAGTCTGGAAATGATCGGTTAGTCCATTAAGGACGATACAGGCATTGTCTTTTACCAAGAAAAAAAAACAAGGTCAAAAAACATCTAAAGGCCAGACAGGCTGGCTCACATCTATAGTCTCAGCACTTCGAGAGCCGAGATGGGAGGATGGCTTGAGGCAGAAATTCGAGACCAGCCTGGGAAACACAGCAAGACCTTGTTTCTACGAAAAAGTTAGCCAGGCGCACACTGCCGTGTGTGGCGCACACTGCAGTCCCGGTTACTTGGGAGTCTGAGGCAGGAGGATTGCTTGAGCCCAGGTGTTCAAGGCTGCAGGAAGCTATGATTTTGCCACCGGACTCCAGTCTGGGTAACAGAGGGAGACCCTGTTTCTTCAGATAAGTAAAAAGTTAAAAGTCCAATTAAGGTATCTAGAGATGACTCAAAAAACCCAGGGAGACCAAAGAGGTAAGGATTTGGAAATAAAGTCCAAGCAGAAGAAACACTGGCACAAGCGGGGCAGAGGACAGGAGGGTACGTGGGAGCCACGGATGGGGGTGAAGTGAACGGAGAACCTGCAGTGATCTGTGAACGCACATCGTGTGCGTGCATTCCGTTGGGCACAGGTGAGTGCAGCACTCAAAACACAAATGCTCCCTCTCCCAGATATCAAAATGTTGCCCCAAAAGTCAAAACTGTCCTTCCAAGCGGGGCTTGCCGTGACAGCCATGAGTGGGCGGGTGGCTGGTGCAGAAGTAGTTGGAGTGAGGGGTCATAGCCAGGTCTGTCATCACCATGCACTCGCCTACTCATCCACACACATGCACACATGTGTCCACACACACACACGACACAGGGCACACATGCACATGCATGTGGACATGACACGGAGATACGCACATGCATGCACAGATGCATGCATGCACGCACATGCATGCATGACACACAGGCACACTCACACACAACTTACAAGGAAAGCACCAGAAGGGCGTCTGTGTGTCAAAGTCAAAGCAAGGGAATAATGACTGCTGGGGTTTTTAATGGGCAGCGAAGCTTTCAGGGAGCGTCGGCTGGCAGAAGCACACAGTCCCTTCACAACGTGAAGACAGGGCCGCTGTCGGCAGGTGGATCCTGCTCAGAAGAAAACGGAGGAGAGGAAAGAAAAGTGAAGGCTGCTCCGAGGAGGCCGGGTGCGCGGGGGCCGGCCGACGTCCCTCCTGGCGGTGTCTGGAGCAGACGGAGAAAGATCGGCCTCCGCGGAGCCCCGAGCAAGGCGGAGGGACCCGCAGAGGCCGCAGCACGTGCGGCTGGGTCCACGTGGGCAAAACCACGGCCGTGGCAGCCGGTCCCTGCGCTCTGAGTGAAGGCGATGGAAGGACGGAGCCAGCTCCACCTGCCCACTCACCCGTCCTGGGGCCTCGTCCGTCCACGGAGCCGTCAGGCTGAGCCGGGCTCAGGGCCAGGCCTCCCTCGCTGTGGTTCAGTGGGCTGCAGGAATGGAGCAGCGATGCCCCGAGCCCAGCACCCAAGCATTGCCCCAGGTCACAAGCAGGAAGCCTCAGACTCCTACATGCGACTCGACTGCAGGCTTCCAGCTGAGAGCTCCAGACCAGGCCCGGTGCCCAGGCCCAGGGCAGAGACCCTCCAGCGGGAGCCCTGCCCTCTCCTGCTTCCCATCCACTCGACGACAACGGTTCGCCTAGAGCTGTGGGGACCACGTCCTTTGTCTCCTAAGTTGGGGCACGTCAGAGAACATCGTGACTGCTACGAATTTCACCGGGGCCTTGGGCACGGCGGGCATGGCCTGGCGCCTCGAGACCACAGCCGCCGACGGCTACTCAGCCCACCCAGAGACAGGCCCTCCGCCGGCCAGCCCCGACAGAGATCACCTGGTTCCATTCTGTCTTTGGGGTGAGGGTGCCACAAAGGCTGGGAGAGGGCCGAGGGCCACACCCGTGGCCTCATAAATCCCAGCACAGCCCAGCCAGTCAGCCACGCAGTCACCCTCACCAAGGGTCACGAATGCGGGTGTGACTGTTGAAACTGTCACTGCCATGTGGCCCGGACACCGAGCCACCAGAGAGAAAAAGGCATCGCAAGTGATGGACGTGCGAGGTGATGGACAGCCACCCTGGCGTGAGGGTCACACACTGTGCACTTGTATTGAAACGTCACATGGGCCCCATACATGGGTCCAACTGCTACACATCCACAATAACTACAAATAAAAATTTAAAATGTTTAAAAAGGGAGGCATTGGGCCAGAGAGGAGCCAGGAGAGCCCTGCCGTGTGGGCTACAGGCACTCCGGCTGCTGGCCGGTGGGCCCGGGTCACGGGGAGTGAGGCCTGGGGTCTCACCAAGCATGCAGGAGCAAGTTGGCGGCTTCACGGTCAGTGCAGCCGCATGTCCTTGTACCGGGATAAACCAGGGAAGCAGAGAAGACTGGCTTGAGCAGTTTTTGCTGTGTAGCAAACCCCCCAGAACTATCGATTTTGCCTGTGGCTCTGTGAGTTGACAGTCTGAGCAGGCTCTGGTGGGCTGGGCAGGACGTGTTTTCTCAGTTGAGCCCTGCCCTGCATCGGGAGGCTGCTCTTGGGTGGCTGGGGGCGAAGGTATGCGGGCCACGGGAACACAGCCTCCGGCAGGACAGAGCAGGCATGCTCCAGGTCAGCAGCAGGGGTCCAGGAGGGAGAGGCGGATGCTGGAATCATCACACCCCACCCCATTCTACCAGCCACTGAAACCCAGGATGGGCCCAGATGCAAGAGACAGAGAATGGGATTTAGCTGTGGGGGGGAGCGCTGTAGGGGCTGTAACCCCTGTTCTAAAGAAGTCACCCCGAGGTCCAGCAGGGAAAGACAGTGGTTTATCAGAACTTACAGGAGGCACTGATGGCGGCCCACCCATCGGTAAGAAAAGAATCCTGTTACAGCAAGCCGTGTTACAGGGAAGCAAGTCAATTACTCAAATTGCTACATGGTGTTTACACTCAGTGAGTGAGGGGTGCCCACATGGCTCTCAGCTGTTCTCCCTCACTGGCACCTTGGACTGGACCTTGATTTGTTGCTGGGAACGGGCATGTCCTGCAGAGACCAGCCTTGGCCCAAGGCTGCTCCCTGGGGGAGGGGCAGGAAGAAGCCAGGTGTGGGGAAACAGTCAGTGTCCTGACAGTCACTCCCAGGGGACAGGAGATCCACGGCCACTCCTCAGTCGACCACAGACCCTATGCACACGGGATGCCCGGCAGACCCCGGTGTCAGTGGGGCCAGGGCTAGGTGGTGGGCGGGGCTTCCTCGGGAGAGCTATTCAATTCTCAGTCTAAAACGTGGAGGAGTTGGGGAGAGGTAGACAGTCAGCCATTTTTTGCCTAGGGGCCAAGAATGGAAACGGGGACCAACAAGGCAGACTTTTGTTTGGAGCGTGTATTTTTTCTTTTAGGTATTTATGAAATCAACCAAATCTGGGAGTAATTTTTCTTCATTTTCTCTTTCTTTCTCTCTCTCCTTCCTCCCTCCCTTCTTTCCTTCCATCTTTCTTTCTTTCTTTTTCTTTCTTTTTCTTTCTTCTTCCTTCCTTTCTTTCTTTCTTCCTCTCTCTCTCTCTCTCTCTCTCTCTCTCTCTCTCTTTCTCGGTCTCACTCTGTCACCCAGGTTGAAATGCAGTGGTGTGATCACAGCTCACCACAGCCTCAGCCTCCTGGGTTCAGGTGATCCTCCTGCCTCAGCCTCTTGAGTAGCTGGGACTATAGTCACGTGCCACCACACCCAGCTAATTTTTAAATTTTTTTGTAGAGACAAGGTCCCGCTATGTTTCCCAGGCTGGTCTCCATCTCTTGGGCTCAAAAGATCCTCCTGCCTTGGCCTCCCAAAGTGCTGGGGTTACAGGTGTGAGCCACCGCGCCCGACCCTTTGTGTTCACATAAGGTTTTAAGAGCTTGTGCCCCGGGCTTGTGTTCCCTCGGCAGAGACATGAGCTCAGCTTCATGAACAGTTGCAGGAGGATGTGTTTATATGTAAAGCAGTCACTGTTGATAGGATTTGATGGGATTTGTGCTTTTTAATTTTTTTCAAAAAGGACAGAATGCATAAAAGATCAGAAGAGGCACGAGTGGCAGAGGCTGGGAGAGACGTAGAGGACACTGAGTCCACTCTTTCTCCCCGAGTGCCTCTAGCCCAAAACAGCAAAACAAAGAGATGTGATTGCTTTCTAAATCCAACCTGAGGAAACGGACGCCCTTGGCAATGCTGTGTTTCTCCCTTAGATAAAACATGGTTCTCCTATTGGTTTTGTGTTGCTTTTGATCTGAATTCATCAGATTTTTAAGTATGCATGTAATGTGATGGAGAGTCACCATTTCTTGGAGAGAATGGTGGAGGCCTCTGGGGTCCTGCTGTCCTGCAAGAAGTGGGTGTTTCCTTCGTGTGTAGTAACGCCCCTCAGAGGTGTGACTCCTCCCAATTTCAGAGCAGAATGCCAGAAACTATGGGGCCTCAGCAGACACCCCCGGGCGTGTGAGCAGGGTGAAGGGGGAGGTTCCTGCCACCCCACTTCTCTGCCCCCTCTCCTAGGCTGGCTGCAGACTTGGGGTCTGGGGCCACAGCAGGCCCCTTGAGCCCTCAGGGTGCGTGCCCCCACTCACTGTCCTCCCAGCTTCAAGACCGGCCTGGGGGCAGCCTCCCCACACTCGGCCTGTCTCCCGGGTTTCCCACTGTGACCCTGTGAGGTGCGAGGTGGCCCTGACTGACCCCTTCACACCCCCACTCTCAAGTCAGCAGAGACACCCAGACCCCTGGCTTGGAATTGAGCCTGGGGTGCTCCGGGGACCCGGGAAGTGACTTCAGACAGAGCCTCGCACGCCCTGCAAACATGGTCCAGGCCAGCAAGGTCCAGACAACGCACCCGGGAGGGCACGGAGTGTGGGTCTCAGAGGCAGCTGAGACTCGAGTCCTGAGCCATGCGATCACGGGGCATTTCAAAGACCCCTGCCCCTGAAAGTTCTCACTGGGAGACAGAGGTGACGGCAGCACCTGTTCCAGCCCTGCTGGGGGACAGTAGTGCCTGCCCTGAGGACGCACGGCACACGAGGGCTTGCGGTGAGGCCCCTTGAAGCCACCGGGCTCCCGTCCCGCTCATGGTGAGAACAGAAGTTCCCGGGACCTCGCGCACCCTCTGTGCTCAGCCCCAGCCTCCCCCCTCCTTGCCTCCTTCCTCCTCCACCTCCTCCGTGTTCTTCAGGACCCACCCAGCCCGTCCCTCCCTTCCCCAAGGGACTGGTGCTGACGGGCATGCTCACCCAGGCTCCAGACAGCCCGCCCCCGGGCTGATTCTGCCGTGGATCCAAGTGCAGCCTCACTTTTTCTTGTCCGCCTGTGAAAGAAACATGGCTCCCGCCAAACGTCTGACCTCTCGGTGCCGGACCAGGACGGAGCATGTTGGCGAGACAGTTTGGCATGCAGGAACAGAAGGAGCCGCCGAAGCAGAACGGAGTGTTTACATGCGATGGGTGTGGGTTTTCTGCCGATTAGCAGGGCAGGTGTAACCTGCAAGAGACTATGGACAGCAGGTCTTCACTCCGGCCTCACCCGTGGGAAGACCCTGCCTGATTCCAGCCTCTCTTCTCAAGAGCCTTCCATGGCCTGGGTCTCGGTCCACCTTGGCCGTGAGAAGGCGCCAAAGGGCGGGGCACGGCGGTTCACATTTGCCATTGCAGCACTTTGGGAGGCTGAGGTGGGAGGGTCGCTTCAGTCCAGGAGACTGAGACCAGCCTGGACAATGTAGAGAGACCTCGCCTCTACAAAAAATTTTGAAAATTAGCCAGGTGTGCATGGCGGCAGGCGCCTGTAGTTCCAGCCCCTCGGGAGGCTGAGGTGGGAGGATCACTTAAGACCCGGAGGTTGAGGCTGCAGTGAGCAGCCTGGACAACAGAGTAAGACCCTTCCCCCTAAAAAGACAGATGATGCAGGGACAGTTGGAAGTACCTGTCCTGCCCTCAGGGACCATCCCTTCGCCTGCACACGCCCTCACACAACAGGCGGCATTGGACATCTGGACACTGCGACATCTCTCAGAGTGGGCTGCCCCATATGTCCTGGGACGCTAAAACCACCAGCCTCTTCAGCTCAAAACGCGGTGCTAGTCATGTTGCAGTTTGTATCTGCAGCTCCAAGAGGGAGAACCATTTGGGGAGAGCAGCCTTGGGCACTCCGGAGACGGCAAAGAGGCTAGGGCCACCCCGCGAGCCCTGGAGTCTCACCCTCTGTGGAGGAGATCGAGTCGCCCATCTCCGCCTGATCGTGCCCAGGTTGGTGGCGCTTAACTGCGACACTCTGCTTTTCCATTTTAGTGCTGCTCAGCTCAGATAGCTGTTTCCCTACCCTTTCTTCCTCGAAGTCCCCTCTCAAATACTGGCACCCCTCTTGCAATTTCAGATGGAATCAATCAGAAAACACAGGACCTTGAATGCCTGTTTCAATAACACACTGTTTTAGGACGATGCAAAACTACCAAGTTCAGCCAAACATGCTCGAAGGATTTTCTCCTGAGCCAAACGTGAGTGGCCAGCCGCACGGGGTCTGGAGAGCACGCGTCGGGGTGGCTGAAGGGACAGTCTGGTGACATGCAGTTTACGGAGGCGGAAGTCACATCAAACCACAAATCAGCCAGTGTGAGGTTTTCGTGGTTCAGCCCGGGAAGGTGGGCCATCTCCAAGCCGGGGCTTGCAGGCCACGGGAGGATTCAAAGACCTCCAGGTGGCAATCCGCAGGAGACCCCTCGATGTCGGCAGGGCCTCGGAGGCCCGGGTCCTCCCTGGCCTCTCCCAGCTTCCAGAGGCTCCTGGAGCCCTTGGTGTCTAGGCTCAGGGGAGCAGCGCCCACCTCTGCTCCGACTCCACGTGGCGTTCCTCTTCCGGGCGCCTTTCTGTGTCTCCCTCTTCCTGTCATGATGCCAGCCATGTCAGGTTAGGGCTCATCTCTCCTTAGCTCATTCCATCTGCAATGGCGCTATTTCCACATTAGGTCACATTCTGAAGAATTGAGGCTCAGGACTTCAACTTGTCTTTTTTGTTGTTGTTGTTGTTATTGTTTTTGTTTTTTGAATTGGAGTCTCACCCCGTCGCCCAGGCTGGAGTGCAGTGGCATGATCACGGCCACCCCAGTATCAACCTGCTGGGCTCAGGTAATCCTTCCGCCTCAACCTTCCAAGTGGCCGGAACTACAGTTGCACGCTACCACACCCGGCTAATTTTTGATGTTATTGTAGAGACGAGGTCTCGCCAAGTTGCCCGGGCTGGTTTCGAACATGCGGGCTCAGGAAATCCACTCGCCTCGGCCTCCCAAAGTGCTGGGATGACAGCCGGAGTCAACGAGCCCGGCCCAACATGTATTATCAGGGGACATCATGTAACCCACACAGGTGCCAATGTTAAAGAGGCAGAAGGGAGTTGGGTAGGCAGAGAGATGCGACCTTGTAAAACGGTCAAGTTCAGCCAAATTTCCTTGAAAAGGCTGATCCTGAGCCAAATGTGAGTGACAGGCCTGGGTCGCAGCCCAGGAGGTCTGGAGGGCACATGTCAGGTGGCTGAATTGGAGCTTGCTTATATACATTTTAAGGAGGCAAAAGTACATAAAACTACATATCAGTACTTGTGAGATATTCATGGGTTCGGGCCAGGAAGGCAGGACATTTCCAAACAGGGGCTTGCAGGTCGTAGGTGGATCCAAAGGTTTCTTGACCGGCAATTTTTAGCTCCTAGACATGGAATTTTGGAAATCAGCAGAGAAGATGACTTGCTGAGATAAGAAGTTAGAAAAACTCCAAGTTCCTTGACATGTAGAGGAATCCTACACGTGGCCGGCTTCAGGAGGACAGGAGTCTTACGGGGTGTCCGGAATCCAGGATTCCCCAAGAGTCGGCTTTGCAGGGTCAATAAACACCTTGATGTCCTCCCTTCTCGGTCGTGTGATGCTATGCCTGAGTCTGGTTGGGAAACAAGCTTCAGTGCAAGGGAAGCAGGAGAGTGAGCCCCATCTGGGGTGTCCTGATCAGCTGGGAACTTGGACGAGAGAGAAAGGGTGGGGTTTCGTCCTCAGATGTCCTGACTGCACCTGCGGTCCCGGGAGCCTTCTCCTCCCTCGGCGAACTGCAGGGCCGGAGAGTCAGAAACAAGGGACAGAGCCCAGCCCAGCGAGGAAAGCTCAGGTCAACCTTGAATGACAGCAGCCCAGCCCGGCAGAGTCCCGACCTCTGAACTGTCCAGAGGGGTCTGCAGTATCCCTGAAAGCCTTCCACCCCCGCTTTTGCCCTGGTACCCGTGGGCCACTGGGGCCACGTTCCCCTCCTTCAGCGAAAGGCACAACAAGATTTTCCTGGAACTGGGCTTTCCAGCAGAAATCTACTCCCTAGATAGGAAAAGTCAGGACTGGGGCACAAGGAGGGTCTCCATTCTAGCCGCAAGGGAGGCTCTGATGTTTCTGCAACACTTTATATTTTAGAGAGTTTTAGGTTCACACGCTGTGATTCGCTCCCATGTCTCCGCCAAAAGCCCCTGTCTTCTCACTGCGCTGGGGGAGCCATGGGAGAGGGCATCGGTCCTCATCTCCAGGGACCTCCCCGTCGCGTTAAGCACGCAAGGCGGCAAGCAGGACACGGGAGGGGAATGCCAAGGGCACACGTCCAGGTGCCGGCGAGCGGCTTCAGCTGAGCTGCGGGGCAGGGCTGCATGAGGGCTGGGTGGGGAGCAGTGCCAACTGGGCTGACGGAGGCACGGGGGTGGGGCCATGACTCCAGGTTGGGTCTCGAAGGCACGGGGGTGGGGCCATGACTCCAGGTTGGGTCTCGGCAGGGCCTCCCTTCGGGCCCTATCATGGCCTCGGGTGACGTCCCTGGGCCTCGCCCCAAGCCAGGTTTCATCACCGCCCAGAGGCATCCACAGTAGAGACGCTAGCCAAGGGCATCCACGCTTGGACCCTGGGACCTTTGGGACGGATCATACCACACATGGGGTCACCCCAGAGCCGGACCTCAAGCCCCTGCCTGTTGAGCAGTGGCAGTCATGGCCCTGTCTCTCAGCCCCGCGATGGCACTGAAACAACAGGATTGTCCCTGAATTGTGTTTTCCAACAGGGACCTACACTCTGTTCAAGGAAAGTCGGGTCTTGGGGCACAAGGAGGGTCTTCCGCTCCAAACACGCAATTTTTAAGAATGTCCTGTGTTCTTTGGAGCAGTTTTATTCACAGCAAAAATTGACTAGAAGGTTCAGCGCGTTCCCGTCCGCCCCCTGCCCCACAGGCCCACAGCCCCCCATTGGCACTCCTTAGCAGGTGCCACCAAAAGTGCTTTTAATCAAGGCACCGTAAACAGCGACATTACTTCGACTCCCAGTATATTTCTAATAACATTGCACTTTTCGTGTTTGGTAAGCTTTTCGACCAGTTACGTAGTATTAAAGCTATAATACTAACTCATAGATGACGATGATACATAGTAAATAGCATCCAGATATATACAAGAATTTCGATCTGAGAAATATGGTGGGTGATCAAGACATATTTTACAGCCTAAATTATCTACTAGGCACAGACTCTGGGCGTTACATGGAATGACAAGAGGAACAACATCAAATTTCTGTCATGAAGGAAGCACTTATTCACAGTAGCTGTTGGGAAGTGACTAGTCACTATGGCATTTCTCTTACCCTGGGTATATTGAAAAAAGCAATGTAAGAGTTTTATTTTTTTAAAGTCAGTATCTATAATATGTCAGCAATCACATCCTTTGCAACCACTGAAAAATAAGATTAACATTTCTAGATGTCTGCTTCAAAACATGTAAGGGGGCCGGGCATGGTGGCTCATGCCTGTCCTCCCAGCACTTTGGGAGACCAAGGCAAGAGGATGGCCTGAGCTCGGGGTTTCGAGACCAGCCTGGGCAACTTGGCGAGACCGCGTCTCCACAATAGATTTAAAAGTTAGCCGGAGTGGTGGCAGGCACCTGCAGCTAGCTCAGGAAGCTGAGAAAGGATCACCTGAGCCCAGCAGGTCGAGGCTGCAGTCGTCATGAGCGTACCACTGCACTCCGGCCTGGGCAACACAGTGAGACTCCAACTCAAAGAACAAAACAAAAAACAAAAAGCAGGGGACACGGGGCGTGTCACAATTCTCCCAGCAGAGCCTGTGCAGAGCACTGCACTAAGGAGTCTTTTCCATCGCTGACCTTCCTGCTTTAACGGCAATGACGACACTCCAAACCCCATAGTGTCTGGGATGGGTGCTACTCTGCTCTGGGTGTTAACGCTGGTTGCAGGTGCGTCCACGGAGCCAGGGGAGCAGGGGAGCAGGCTCGAAAGGCCAGATGTGTTTCCCTACTGCTTTTCCTGGCCCCAGTGGCCTGAGTGCATTACCCAGGAGCACACGGGCTCAAGGGAACAGTGCCCTGCCGTCTCTCCACCCTAGAGCCTGGCGCGTGGCCAACGGCTGAGGTCTCGCGGGTGTGCAGGTGGAAGAGGGTGCAACGAGATGACATCTGGTCATTTCCAGAAGAAAGATGCCCGCATTTGTGACAGGCCCAGAGAAGGCATGAATTTAGGCAGGGACCGCCCAATAATGGCGGTGGTTCACCAGTGCACGAGGAAGCAGACGGCGGGCTGAGGCCATCACATCCCAGGCGGGGCCGATCCCGGAAGACAAGTCGGCGGTTTCTAGGAGTCCCAGCCTGTAGTTCCAGCTGCTCGGGAGGCCGAGGGGAGAGGATCGCCTGAGTCCAGGAGTTGGAGGCTACAGTGAGCTAGGATCGTGTCACCGTGCTCCAGCCTGGGCGACCGAGAAGGAAGGTAGGAGGGAAGGAAGGAGGAGAGAAGGAGAGGGGAGGGGGAAAGAAAGAAATTCCATAAAGAAACAATCCATGCACAGTGCAATGAGTCTCCTTCCTCCCACTCGGCGAGCTCTGGCCAGCGTCCCCGCATTGGCTCGTGAGGAGGGGAGGAGAGAGGCCAGGAGGCAGTCGCCCCAGACGCCTGTGCAAGTGGGGGTGCCCCTAGGAGCTGGGGGGACACAGCAAGCGGCGCTTTTGGTCAGGAGTGCATTCCACCTCCACACGGGGTGTGAGGCAGGCCCAGGGGGGCACCCAGGCTGGACAGCAGGGTTGGACCCAGGCCCGGCCCAGCGCACGGCAGCACCAGTCACACGTAGTGACCTGTGCCCGCAGCCCTGGGTCCCCAGGAACGGAGACTGAAGGCCGTGACCTCTCCCCAGGCTGGGCTGCTTCGTCCGCCACTGAGCGAAGGATCTTGACTCTATGATTCACGATGAGGTCCGTGGCCGATGGAGGCTGCAGGCCACGGGGCTGTGCACCATTCTGCTTGAGAGGCACCTCGTGGAGTCCAGGAATCGACCGGGAGGCGACTTCAGCAACCGGTGAGGGAGGGGCCTTCAGGAAGGCCCAGAGCAGAGGCAGAGAGGTCGGTGAGTCCAGAGCTGCCGGGTTCCCGCCTTCCATCCCTGCTGCAGATCTGAGCCATGGGCGGTGGGGGTCCAGCACACACATGAGAGCATGGATGCAGCTGCCTTCCTTGCTCTTAAGCGTAACCGTGGGCCAGGAACATCGAGAACACAGACCGCCACCTCACAGTCACGTCTCCCATGTGCCCACGGTCTGCGTGCAATGAGCGCTTCCAACAACCACTTCCTGCCTCGAAAATAAAGTCCTCCTTCCAGGTTTGCCATACTGTGACTGTGATATCAATAAGAAGCAAAACTGGTCTGCAGTAAGGTGACACGTACTTAACCCCAGACCCAGGTGTTCCAAAGATGCGCTCAACGCAGTGATTGACACGCTTGGCAGCCACGGGCAGGCCGCAGCCTCTGCCCCGGTGGACTCGCTCCCTGCCCGGCACGCAGTGTCTGGCGACTTCCAGACCACACAAGGTGCGGCATCTCCTCGGTTTTCATTGAGGTAGCATCTTAGGAAAAAGATGGAGTGTGTGCTGTAGTGGGACACAGTTGTGTGTGTGCGTGTGTGTGTTGTGTGTCTGTGTGCATGTGCGCGTATGTGCATGCATGTATGCATGCGTGTGTGCATGTGCGTATGCATCTATGTGGGTGTGCATGTGTGTATGCGTGTGTGTGTGCACGTGGTATGTGCATGTGTTGTGTATGCGTCCATGTGGGTGTGCATGTGTGTACACATGTGTGTGTGTACATGTGCATGCATGTGTCTCACCTGGATGGGATGCCTGGAAGGACACAGAAAGGCGAAGGGGAGGCAGCCCAGCTCTGTGTCTTAGCCCCACCCATGCTCTAGCGGAGGTCAGCATCTCTACTGAAGCCCCACCATGGTCATGAGGACCACCCAAAATGCCCCTTCCTGTAAGAGCTACTCACATGCCCCGGAAGGTTGATGACATCAGGGATGCAGATGCCCGGGTCCAGGAAGTCGCTTGCCCGGGGACACACAGTCATTTGGCAGCCGCACTGGGACCCAAACCCAGATCTTCTTTCCCTCCCCGGACTGGCCATGCCTATGTCAACACTGACACTCTGGGAGCGTAGGGGTCCTCCATGGTGGAAGGGCAGTGTTGCATACTCAAAGGGACTGTCATTGGCTGTGGGCTTAAAAAGACCACGAGGGGGTGGGTGGCACGCTGTGGGTTTGGGTCTCCAGGGGTTTTTTTAAAATGTTTTATTGTATTGTTTCTCATTGAAAAAAAAAAACCACGTGCTGCAAAAGCCATGAAAAATGCAGATATACAGAAAAGAAAACTCACTAAAGATAAGCATCGCTGGCATTTTGACATATGTTTTATAGTCATACATGCACACATACATTTGGTTAATTTTATGTGTTCCCTTGGCCAGGTCCTGATGCCCATTTATTTGATCGAACATCAAACAGATTTTGCTCTGGAGGTGCCTTTTAGATGGGACTAATATTTAAATCAGTTGACTTTGGATAAAGCAGGCGACCCTCTCTAATGTGGGTGGGCTTTGTCCAATCAGCAAAGAGAAAAACGTTGAATTCCCCTGAGGGAGAAGGATTTGTCTCCAGACCGCCCTCAGACTCAAGACTATAATGTCCACTCATCCCCGGTGTCCAGCCCACCAGCCTCCCCTACAGCTCTCAGACTTGCAGCTTCCAAGACTCCATAAGCAAACTACTAAAAATAAGTCTCTCTCTGTCTCTCTCTCTCTCTCCACACACACACACACACACACACACACACACACACACACACACACTGTTTTGTTTCTCTGTAGAACCCTAATATACACACATATGGAGGTGCGAGAAACATACCCATTTTAAGCACGATGCTCACTCAAAAGATGTTGTTAATCGAATGACCGCTAGTGTCACCATACCACAGGCAAGACAGTCAAAGAAAATGGCAGAAGCATGGTGGCATGAATGTCTTACTACATATGGCCACTGGGATCCAATTAAACTTCGAAAAGTAATCCATAGATAGCATCTCTTAAAATGTGTATACAGGCCGGGCTCGGTGGCTCAGCCTGTCATCCCAGCACTTTGGGAGGTCAAGGCAAGTGAATTGCCTGAGCCTGCAGGCTCGAGACCAGCCTGGGCAACCTGGCGAGACCTCGTCTCTACAGTAAATCAAAAATTAGTCGGGCGCGGTAGTGCATGCCTGGAGTTCCAGCTACTCAGAAGACTGAGGCGGAAGGATCGCCGGAGGCCAACAGGTCGATACTGGGGTGGCCGTGAGTGTGCCACGGCACTCTAGCTTGGGCAACAGAGTGAGAGACTCCAACTTAAAAAAAAAAAGTGTAGCATTTTTTGGCATCCCTGCATATACATTTTTAATAAAAAGTAGACTCATCTTGTTCGTGGAAGGACAGCAAGCTCTGTTCGTTTGAGAGTAACGTAGAGATAGTGGCTTGCTCTCCATAAAGCACTCTTCTCCTCTGCCTTCCCTTGTTTCCAAGAGCTACATAGAATTCGAGCATGTGGACATGCCAGAGTTATTTAGCCAAGTTTACTGAGGGTTTATTTAGAGTTATTTAGGGTTTGCCAAGTTTCCAGATGAACGTGCTTTCCCGTTTTCCTGTGTCCCTTGCAAATTCCCTTCTCCTTTTCAAAGGTGACAGACAGAAGACGACCCGGGGGCCGGGGACTCCCTCAGGCCCTGCGTGAGCCAGCTTCTACTGACTTTGCCCTCCCTTCCTCCTTCGAGCAGCCGGGAGGACTCCGGCCCCTGCTGCTCCCACTCAGGTCTGCAGGACTTGGAGGGGCCGGAGGGCCCCAGGTTCTCCCCTCGGGCCCCCAGCTCCTCTTCCTGGAGACCCCGGCCCGCTGCCTGACGGGGCTCCGGCGGTGTAGGCATGCACACGCCACCACGGTCCGCACCTGGGCCGTTCCCTACTTGATAGCGTCATGGCCAGGAGAGCCCTATTGCTGCACACACAGCATTTTCCGCCGTTTATCACAATGTTGATCTTTATTTTAAATATAAATCAGGCAACCATTTATGCTTCTGATGCTCTTTGTTTTTATTCAGGAATATTTAACTGTAGACAAAAGGTGACTTATTCATTATTCATCGCGAACAAGGCAAGGATGGCGATGTGAAAAGGCTGACATTTGAGCTTTTTGCCAACACTAGCAAAATTATATCCTTCCCATTGTAAATCAATGAAGTAGAATCATTGCGCACAAAGGAACTAAATTGCCTTGTCACTTTAATAAGGCCACCTTATATACAACCTTCAGCCAACGCCATTGTGCGGAGATGCGCTGGGTCCTCAGCCTGGCGGCCCAGCCCTCGCTCGGCGTTCCAATTAAACGCGCGTCCCCTGAGTCTTCCACGCCGGCCGTCCCCCTGCCTGAGAGAGCGCCGCCTGTCACAGGCAGAGCTTGCTATCAGTGGCACGCACGCCTCCGGTGAATTAGCATCCGTGGCCTTCTAGACCCATGTATGGGTCCTCCCCGGCTGGCCCCTCCCCCATCGGCCCATGCACGGCCGTCCTCGTCCCCTCCACGCTCGTGCTCACTCACACACACACACACACACACACACCCCTTGAGAGACAGCACCGTTAGCTCCATTTTGTTTTTGTTAAGAAAGGCCCAAATTTTCCAGGCACGAAGCACTTTGGTAACAACAAATGACAAGCTCTGGAATGTCAGCCTCGCAGGTAGACAGTCAGAAAGGAAGAAGGACTGGTAGTGGTGCTCATGTCAGTAATCCCAGAGCTTTAGGAGGCAGAGGCAGGAGGATTGCTTGAGTCCAGGAGTTCGAGACCAGCCTGGGCAACATAGTAAGAATTCATCCCTATGAAAAAAAAAGAAAAGAAAGAAAGAAAGAGAAAGGGAGGAAAGGAGGGAAGAAACAAAGGGAGGAAGGAAGAAGTTTGAGGCCAGCATGGGGCAACATAGTGAGACCACATCTCCATTAAAAAGGAAAAGAGAGAGAGAGAAAGGGAGGTGGGAGGCAGCCTGGGCTGGAGAGCCAGATGCAGGTGTGGCTTGACAGTCGCGGACGGGTCTTCCGGCGAATCACGGCCGTCAGGGTCCCTCACTCTGCCCTCCACGTGGAGCTCCTCCTAGCGGGAGATGACGCTGCAGGGAGAGGTGGAAAGGCAGGAGCTGGCAGCGACAAGGGGCGGGAACTTCGGAGGAAGAGGGCCCGGTGGACACCTCCTGGCCAGAGGAGCCCAGCACTGGGAGATGGGCCTCCAGGTAAGCCGAGTTCGGGAACCCATTGGCGTTTCCGGGACCTCAGGGAGGCTCGGGACCGGAGACGCCTGTCTCTCGGGGCAGGGGTGTGGGGGCGTGGAGGACAAGAGCCAGGAATCTCCAGTGGGATGATAGTGGACCCTGGGTGCTCCCTCTCAGCCCCCAGCTGGAAACGGCCATCTCCACCTAGGGGGAGCCGGGGAGCTTGGTCCTTGAAGAAGAGGCCGCCATGATCTCGCGTGAAACGAAGAGGAGTGGACCAGTGTGGAGGTGCAGGGTCACCTGGCAACAGACCAAGGCTGCACGCCAGGGAGGCTCGGCGACCTCACCCCATCTGTCTTCAGCTCCTGCAGGGGGCCTGGCCACCATGGGCAAGCAGGAGAGGGGTCATGAGCCCCGGAGAAGGACTCGAGGCTCTCTCAACAGCACAGCCAAGTGTTCCCCCACCACCCCTTCCATGAAAACAGAGCATCCAGACACACCTTTAGTATCAGAAACTCAGGTATGTCATGAAAGTCCCTAAGGCAAAACACAGAGAAGGAAAGGTGGAAAAATAAGAATCAAGTCAGAGGGCATAGGTACAATAAAGAAACCTTTTTTGAAAGGCATAAGTAACAATACCAAAGAGATGAGATGTTGATTTGGGGAAATAAGGAGAGAATTCTGTAAAAGATATGTCATTCAGAAAACAAAAAAGAAAATGCAAAAAAAGTACGTTTTAAATTTAACTGGAGGATAGAAAGAGAGACAGTCATCCAGATAATGGAAGCCAAAACAAAGAAAGGCAGAGATAGAGAGAAAAAATTTGAGGATTAATCTCAGAATTTTATTATCTATCTTCAATAGAAGTGTCATGGAAACAGAAAGAGCCAAGAACTGGGCCGGCACAGTGGCTCATGCCTGTAGTTCCAACGACTCAGAAGGCTGAAACCAGAGGATTGCTTGAGGCCAAGAGTTCCGGGACCAGCCTGAGCGACATAGGGAGCCTCCGTCTCTACAAACAGATTATTTTAAAATTAGCCAGGCATGGGGGCACACATCTGTAGTCCCAGCAACTGCGGAGGATCATTTGAGCTCAGAAGTTGGAGGCTGAAGAGAGCCATGATGGTGCCACTGCACTCCAGCCTGGATGACAGAGTGAGGCACAGGTTCTAAAACTCAAAGTAAACAGCCAAGAATGGAATGGTGAGGTGGCCCCTGCCCCAGCGCTGTCCGAGTCCCCTCCTGCCCACGACATCCTGTCCCAGGCCCAGAAAAAGGTTGTGTTGGGAGCAGAGAAACCAAAACCAAATCCGCCAGCTTCTGGGCTGTCATTCAATGACCCTGGACACCCACATTCCCCACCCCGGCCCTCACGTGGCTCATCCAGAAGCTGGGGTCCAGGTGCCTAAGGGGTGAGGAGCAGCTTGTCCACAAAAGATTCCAGGGACAGAGGGAGGACATGGAACAGGTTTCTCTGAGAAGGAGGAACTTCACTTTGTGACCAGCCACGAACGACCTGCCCGGGCCACCCAGGAGGTGAGTAAAGAGCCGGGTTCAGTCCTGGCACCACCTGACCCTGACCCGGATCCTGAGCTCTGTCTCACACCGCAGCCCTAGAACAGAACAAGTGCAGTTAACGGAAAAACTGGGGCAACCCTGACAAAGGCTATGGTGCAGTAGATAGTAACTGGCGCCAAAGTTCATTCTGTAGTCTTGATACATGTACCTGGTTATGTAAGATGTTCCTGTTAGAGGATGCTGAGTGGAAGCACATGTGAGATCAACACTCCACTCCGTGTCTCTTCTAGACACCTGCAGCTTCTGTAAAACCAGAACTTTTAAAAGGGAAGCGTGTGGGAATGGAGGTCCTGTCCTGGGGGCACTGTGTCTGGGGAGGGCGGGGCATCTCTCGTAGGCGCTTGGTGAAGGGAAGGAAGCAGTGGTGTAAATTAAGGCTCCCAGAGGTCATGAAGGCATTTCTGGTCCTGGAGTGATAGCCAGGCGGGGGCTGAAGAGAAGGTTCTCAAAAAGCCCTGTTCTTCTAGGTCCTCCTTCTGCCCCAGAAGCTGGGACAAGAATGGTGTGGGTTGTCTTTGTTCTCCGCTTCTGTTCAATGTTGGCAACACAAACTTTAAAGTCCAATTAAAGAATTGCATGCCCCCCCAAAAAAATCCTACAGGACAAAAGAGATCACATGCTGAAAGTCACCCCCTACAAGAGGGGGCTCCTGAGCCAAACCGCTCACTAGCGTCGCTTATTATTTCTGATCTAGTGAATGATAAGGTATTTCAAAATGAACAGGAAAAGGAAGGCACTTCAGTTGGGGAAGATCTCCACCCCTCCCAAAAAACTAATATGAAGCAGAACAGAACTGTAATCAACAGGCCAACCTAAATCAAGTGTCATTTTTTAAATTTGCATATGTTAAAAAATTTACATTAAAAATCCAAAAGCTCAAAACAAAAAAAAGGTTTTAAAAAATACTAAAATATATGAAATGAGAATTTGCTGAATTCAGGGAAAACTAAACAAAAAGAAATAAACAACATAGTGGATGCCCAGAGAAAATGTATGCAACTAGACTATATCATAGAGGACATGAATAAAAACAGCAAAGGAATGAAAATTTTTAAAAATATATTTAAAGATCCAAAGGGAAAATAGCAGTTAGAGAAGAGGGATAAAGAAGAACCAACATGCATAGAATTGAAATTCCAAAAGAAAAACAACACAACAATGAAAAGCAGCTAATATTTGCAACTAGAATCCAAAAAAACTATAGTCAAAGGCAAATTAGAATCTAAGAATAGAATAAAAGGATATAAATAAAGGAATTAAATTTCCAATTTTTACACAAAATGAAAAAATAGCTATAAGATAAGATAAAAGAAAACAGAAGAAAGGAAATAATTAGGATAAATGTAGAAAATAACATTACAGAAAACAGTAGAACTATCACATAAATCATAGTGCTTTTTCTTTCCAAAGAAATTAACAAATGCACTGCTATAGTTTGCCTAGTCAAGAAAACAAAGGAAAAAAAGAAATGACAAGAATATAGCCACAAAAAAGAGGAACATTAAAAAACAACAAGAACTATGTTGTACAACTCTGTGCACACTTATTTTAAAATCTAGATAAAATGAGCAATTGTCTATGAACATATACCTTACTAAAATTGACCCAAATAAAATAGAAAGCTTAAACAGCCCCACTTCCACAAACAAAATACAGAAAGTTATCAAAGAAAAAGATAAGACCTAGACAGTTTCACCAAGACTCTACTAAGCAAATACAAGATAATCTCAATGCTGAATTGATGCTCTCTATGGATGATAATATACATATATAGGTATGTATTTTATATAAACTGGTACAGAATACAGAAAGAAGGACATTTTCTTAAAGTTTAGCATTAACATCTAAACCAATAAAGATAGCCCCAAATAGAAAACCATAGAAACATACTTCTTATGAATATCAATGCAAAAATTTAAGTAAATTATTAGCAAGCAGAATCCAAAAACATGCTTAAAAAATAGTACATCATGTCAAAGTAAAACGTATTCTAGGAATGTGGGTTGGATTGATTTGAGAAGGTCAATATAATTTGCCATATTAATAGTAGGTGTAATAAAAACATTATATGATTTTCATTCATTATACTAAAAAGACATATACCTAGACATATACAAAGGAGACCTTAAAAGACTGGAATTATCTTCTGGAGGGCCGGCCCCTTGTGGTACAGGCTTCTCCTGCTAAGTGAGTTTTCCAGGAGCCCATTGGCTTCAGTGGACCAGCTAGCACTGCAAGAGGCTACATTCAGCTTCAGTGAATTATTTTTCAGAGATTCAGCACATTTGCCCATTCATGATGGGACAAGCACATCTGCCCACACAAGCACACCTGTCCACCCCGCACTGAGTGTTCAGTGGTTTTAGACCCAAAATGGCATAAGGCCCAGGCCCCACCCTCCCTGTTCACCTGATCTCACCCCGAGCTCCTTTTTTTGTTTGCTTATTTGTTTCCCCAGAGGAAAAAAGTCCCCAAAGGGAAACGTTCTGCCCATGTGAAAGAGGTGAAACAAAAAACAGCAGAAGCACTAAAAGGCACCAAAATTGACGAATTCAAAACTGTTTTTTGAGCAGTAGAGAAAGCGTCTTGATAGGTGTGTTGCATCAAATGGAAAAGATTTCGAAGGTGACTGAAGTTTAAACTTGTAAGAATAAACACAATTTCTTATAAATAAATTCCATTTTTGGGTTCCCCATTGTGTGTGTGTGTGTGTACCCACACACACATATACATCATACATGCATGCACACACACACACACACACACACACACGAGGGTAAACTACAAAAAATAATTATTTTTCCCCAGGGGCTGGGAGGGAAGTAAATGTAAGTGATGTGGTTGGGAATAAGAACTCTCTGAAGACACATTCTTCTCCTATAGCTCCATCTTGCGAGTGTGTAAAAGCTTAACATTCTAAAAAGCGAGCCAAATATATCGATAAAAAGCATATTCTAAAATGGAAAACAAACAGAAACAAATGACCAAATGGCCTGTCAAATGGGTGTCACAGCCACACAGTGAGGAGAATTAATGCAGGAAGATGGTGAGCCACCCCTCTGGATGTGCACACTTTGTGGGATATGGTTCTAGGGCAAAAATGACTGAAACAGAATTTTGGATTTTCTCAGCAGTGTGTTGTTGGCAGAGGTGACAGTATTGTAATTCTGCTATGATTCTGTGCATGCCACAGCATAAAGCAAGCAGGTAATATAGATTAAATTTGGGGAAACCAAAATTCTCACCATTAGAGAAGGGAATGCCAGTGTGGAATGAGGAGTGGCCTGCAGTGCTTGGCTGGAACTGGAGAAATTAGTAAGAAGACAAAACCTGTGGCTGCATGCCACGGACCAAGACGATGCCACCCCAGGAGCTATTAACACACCCAGTGCAAATACCCCTTCCCTCTGCGGCAGCCAAGTCTCCTTGGAAAATCATCTCTCCAGGTCTCAGGCAGGGAGAGTTCAAGGCGAGCGCAGACCATGTCTCGTGCCAGGAAGTCGGGAGGCACTGCCAGCCCATGGGACAAGTCAGAGCCGGAGGGACCAGGGAGCCTCCTGCCAGGCTGGCACCAAGCCATGTGGCCATCAGAAAGAGTACAGGGGAGGTGAGTGGATTAGGACACATCGAGTTAGAAGAGCCACGGAGCCTATGTTGAACTGTTTAACAGGCAGAGGTGAGACTTCATCGCAGAAGAAGAGTCAGTTTAAATGGGGAGAAACGCAGAATGAGGACATCGCCACTCGTGACAGTAATTGAGGCAAGCAAACACCGCTGGGTAAAGGTGAGAGACGAGAGAGTTAGAAAATAAATATTCAGGCAGGCAGGGCGGGTCTCAGCAACAAAGTAACAAACTTCCTGCAAGCGACTGAAGCACAAACCTGGTAACAAAGTAACAAACTCCCCGCAAGCAAAAGACTAGAGCAAAAACACTCACTTCCGGGAATTGAAAGCCACACCACGATACCGCCAGCTGATTGGTGCGAATGCCAACCAATCAGTTCACAGCTAGGCTTTTACCTTCAGCTGATTGGTTCTTTGTATTAACCAATCAGCTCACTGCATATGCTAGCCAATCAGCTTGATCCGAGGACTATATGAGGGCCTGGTTCCAGCCGCACACTGGCAAGCGTGTTTCGGGTCTCCCTCCTGCTGGGCGCCTCTCCTGTCTTGGGAAGCTCCTGCTTTCTCGTTATCCTGCCGTCCGCAGCCCTCGTTCTTCTTGGACGCGAGACAAGAACCCGGACCCGCGGACCCACCGAGGAGGTGGCTGGTTTGCCGGGCTTTGCATGTAGGGTGAGCAGAGCCGCGGAGCCTCGACTGGGCTGGCAGCAGAGCTGCGGCCGGGGCTGCAAAGGAAGCGAGCCAGCACCTCTCTGCGCCCGGCTTGCCGGCCCGGCAGTCCTCGGGGTTCGGCCTGGACAGAGCTGCAGCACTCTGGGGGACCCCCCGCAGCTGCCGGCATCGCGAGCCTTCGGGCGCTGTCGTGGTCCGCATCAGTCGCCATGGCTTCGCGACCACCGCGTGGGCACCACGGGCGGTGCCACCACACCCGATGGTGTGAGCCAGAGAGAGAGAGACACGGGGAGGGGGGGAGGGGGAGGGGGAGGGGGAGGGGGAGGGGGAGGGATGGAAAGAGAGCCAGAGAGAGGGGGACAGGAAAGGCGGCGTAAGAGAGAGCCCGCAAGACACAGGCAGACAGAGAGACACATAGAAGGGGCGGGGGCCGGGGGCGGGAGCCGGGGGCGGGGTGGGAGGAGAGGGGAGCGACAGCGACAGAGAGAGATGGGTGGACCAGACAGACAGGCAGGGGCGGTGGAGAGATCGAGAGAAGCAGATGGACAGAGACAGAGACAGAGACACGGAAGGCAGAGAGCGAGCACACGCACATGCGGCCGTGAGAGATCTCGACGGGAGACGGGGCGGGGCTTCCGAGAACTGGAAAAGCCAGGAGCACACCCCGACGGTCCGTGACAGGCACCTCCCGGGAACAGGGCGGGTGGGGGCTGCTCCTCCATCGTTGTCCCCCAGGGCTGGCTCACCTGTCCCGCTGCCTCGGGTGTGGACGTGAGGAGGGCGACTTGGAGGGAGCCAGCAGCCCGAGGTTAGCAGGCGGCCTTTCTGGCACCATCCGCGCAGAGATCAGGGGTGAGACCCGGGCGCCTCTGGGCCACCATCTCCTCCCCTGGAAAATGAAAGGGGCGAGAGAGTGTCTGCTTCTGAGAACTAAAGCCCTGCGAGCAGTGAAAGGCCATGTCCAAGTTCAGCGGGAAGGAAGCAGGCCTCCAGGCCAACAGGGAGTGTGTCTGCTCCCGGGAGGTGCGTGAGGGCGCTTGCCAGTGCAGCCACACTTGCAACAGCACTGTCCTGTGGCCTGGCCCCGCCCTGGGCACGGGGCCTCTGTGTCCGAGGCTTCTGCCCCATCCCCAGGCCCTAAGCCTTGGCCTCCAGGTCTAGCGGGGCAGGCGACCCCGCCCCCCAGTCAACCCACACTCAGAACAGGGGGACAGCAAACAGAATCAGAGCCAATAACTGGCCGTGAGCGCAGGACCAACCCCGTGTGGTTGTTTAAATTCACAGACACACACGCCCGTAGCCTCAGATCTCTTCCTGCTCCCTGTGTTTAGAGCTGTTTTGAGCGTCTCCTGAAATCACACGCCCAAAGCCAGGCACACAGAAGAACCGTGGGCAGTGACAGCGTCCCCGGCGCCACCTCCGTCGCGAGTCCTCGCTGGAGCACGTTGGTACCGGGCGACCTTTTTCTGAAGGGTATTTTAAGGAGACGCGGCAATTTTCTGTAATGTGGTTGCCATAGCGATTGGCCCTTCACAAAGGCTGGGAGAAGGATGCACATCTGTAATCAGCCGTGCTGTGACCACAAATGGCTGAATAAAGCAACATTTAGGGATTAATTTGAAGCAGAATAGATGAGCAGGTTTTCAGAAAATCAACCCAGAAAAGGGAAGGCGGCCCGGAGCTGCCGGAGCAGGCCTCGGCGCCGGGCGTGGGCCTTCTACCGGGGGGCTTCCAGGAAGGGCTTGTTCACACACCAGGGCGGGTGGGGGACACAGGTGGCTGAGAGGAGGTGACCTTGCAGGGGTGGAGAGGGTACTCCTTGCAGCCCAGTTTGACTGGAGCTGGTATCAAGTTCAGGAAGAGAGGAGGCGCCACTCACGGGAACCAGGACTCCTCTGAGAGGGGTGGACCCCCCCCCCGGGGCGGGCAGGAGAGGCGCCAGAGAGGCCTGGATTTCACGCTGTGTCAAGCAGCTGGAAGGTTCTCGAGGAATGAGGCCATGTGCCGGAGACAGCGGGAACCAGCTTCAGCTGGCCGAACTTGAGAGAATTTAAGCACCAGAATAAATGATTCCAACACCGCATGCACCCATTACATAACAAAGGAAAGCAGGTGTCTGCGCGGTTATGAATGAGTGGAAGTGTGGATGGAAAATTTGATTGGGATATCTACATAGTTTCAAGGTACCTACACAGAAAATACTAATTGAGGAGAAAAGTTACCGCTGGATAAGCCTGGAAGATGTCACCTTCATCAAGTGATTCCAGTGGCTGTCACCAGTCCTGAGGTGGCTCGGAAGGACATGGCACCTGACAGAGGCAATGATGACACATGCCTCTTCCGTGAGACTCATCACAAAGCCCCATACCCTGAGTCCCTCCACAAGGAAACACCAGACACCCCACATTAGGGGACATTCCACAAAGTAACGGGCCTGTAATCTTCAAAAGTGAGATTCCCATGAAGGCCGAGGGAATTCTGAGGCATGTTCCGGGCTGAGGAAGACTGAGGGTACCGACCGCCAGGGGCAAGGTGCGCCTCTGGCCTGCACCCTTTGGACGTGAGGGCATGCTTTTAAATGGGGTCCACCTTAGTCTGCTTTCTGTTGCTTATAAAAGAATACTTGCAACTGGATAATTTACAAAGAATGAATGAATGAGTGGAAGTATGAAAATTTATTCCTCATAGTCATGGAGGCTGAGAAGTCCAAGGGCTGCGTCTGGTGAGGGTCTTCCTTCACCTCTAGAGAGCCTCAAGGTGGTGTAGGGCATCCCACGGGGCGGGGCTGAGCACGCCAGCACAGGGTTCTCTTCCTCTTCTTAGACAACCGCCATCCCACTCGTTAACCCACTGGTTAATCCATTAACCTGTTAATCCATGAATGCATTAAGCCACTCATGAGGGCAGGGCCCTCGTGACCAGCCACCTCTAGAGGCCCCAGTGCTCAAAGCTGCCACACCAGGGATTAAGCTTCCAACATGTGAAATTTGGGAAACACGTTCAGACCAAGCAGGAGCTGAGGATTCAATGCTAGTCAATATCAGTGTTAATTTCCTGACACTGATACCCAATGGTGGTAATCTGTGTGAGAGAATGTCCTGGTCTGTTGGGAATACATGCTAGATTATTGGGGGAAAGGCTTATGTCAGCAACTTATTCTGAAATGGTTTAGAGGGGGAAAGAATTTTGACCTGCGACTTGCAACCTTTTGGTCAATTTGAGAGTAATAGATTTAAAAGAAGAAGGCACAGTGCTCAGACAACCCATCCAGCTTGGGGGCGGTCAACCAGCTAGGGCCTGGAGCATTTTGAATTCTGTACAGCCAAGACAGTTGTCCTCTATCTCCTGTCACTGAAGACATGGCTTTGGCGGAGCAAAGACTGGTGACTAAATCTGGGTGACCATATAGTGTGACCAGTGGGTTGAGGTCCCCCAACTTTGGCACCAAGAGCCAGTTTACCAAAAAACAGGACTGAGAATCTCATCGTCACCTATAGGATGGACTCATGGCCCCAGGGCAGACGCCAGCATCCAAGCTTTCCTCAAGGGCCCTCTGGATGCAGATGACTTGGAGAGGGAGAGGCATGAGCACGGTGGCCGTCGGCCAGGCGATGGGTCTGAAAACGGCATGCTTGGGAAGAGGACCAGACACCAAGCATCCTGAAGATAAATCACCGTGTGCGGTAGAGTTTCCCGAGCGCTTAAGCGGGCCGTCCTGAAAACTCCCACCCAAAAGGGGGCTTCCTTCCGCTGCAGGGACCCACCCGGCCTGCTCCTCTTGTGGGCTATGTTTCAAGTATTCCCTGCACAAAACCAAGCCTGACTTCAGGGAGCGTGACGGTAGCTGGGGTAACGCGCCTCATGTCTGGGAGGCCGCGGTGGAAGCCACGGTCGTGTCTCGCAGGCTTTTCAGCGAAGCTTCTGCTCTGTATCCAGGGGCCTGTCCACATGCCAGCACACGCCCTTGGAGGGAAACGTCCTCACCACAGAGGCTGGAGCCTCCCTGCCCGGGGCCTGCAGGAGCATCCTCAGGACGGCTCCCAACGCTTCACCGTGCTCAGCCCTCAGAGATGCGTTGCTGACACGATGTGCTGTCAGGGCCACAGCCTCGGGAAGGGCGGTCCTGGCTGCTTCTGCGTGAATTGAAGACAAAGGTTTTGCTATTCGTGCCTCTTGGTAAAAATCCACAGGACGAGTTATGCCTTTCTGCTGAGTTTAAGAGCTCTCTATGTAATCTGGGTACAAATTCCTTGTCAGAAAAATGATTTGCAAATATTTTCTGCCATGCTGTGGTTGTCTTTTTACTTTATTCTTGTTTTTATTTTTTTAGAGTCTCACTCTGTCACCCAGGCTGAAATGTAGTGATGCAGTCATGGCTACCGCAGCCTTGACCATCTGGGTTTAGGTGCTCCTTCTGCCGAGTAGCTAGGATCACATGTGTGCACCCCTATGCCCAGCTAATTTTTATTTTTCGTAGAGACAAGGTCTTGCTATGTTGCCCAGGCTGGAGTGCAGTAGCATGATCATGGCTCACTGCAGCCTTGACTTCCTGCATTCAAGTAATTCTCCTACCGCAGCCTCCCAGTAGTATAACGGGGACTACAGTACACACCACCACATCTGGCTAATTTTTTAATTTTTTTGTAGAGACAGGATCTTGCCATGTTGTCCAGGCTGGAGTGCAGTGGCCTGATCATGATTCACTGCAGCCTCAAACTCCTGGGCTTAAGCAATCCTCCCACCTCAGCCTCTTGAGTAGCTGGGACTACAGGCCTACACCACCATGTCCAACTAAGTTTTAAAAAAAATTTGTAGAGACAGGGTCTCACCGTGTTGTCCAGGCTGGTCGCAAATTCTTGGCCTCAAGCAGTCCTCCCTCCTCAGCCTCCCAAAGCCCTGGGATGACAGGTATGGGGCACCGTGCTGGACCACACTGATCACTGTCTTCACATCAAGGACAAGATGGAATTTCCACCCTCTACCTCTGGAGATGGAAAAATAACTCCACCCCTCGACATGGTAGAGCCCAGAGCCTCACACTTCTGCAGCCCTGAGTGGACAGTGCATGGAACGTGCCTTGTCGGAAGAGGAGCTCAGCTCAGCCAGGCCCTCCGATGGATTGCTGTCCAGCAGTCAGTGGTGATCTGGGTACGTGGCTCCAAAACGCTGGAACTAACCACGGCAAGATGGGGCAGGGAGCTTCCAGGAATGCCGATATGGGCTTCTCAGGGCTCTCTGGTGTCCCTTCTGTTCTTTAAGTCATCCTCTTCTTTGTCCGCTCGGTCTGAGCATTTCTGTCTCACTCATGGACCCAGGGAGAAGGCGGCAGGTCCTGTCTCGGTGCAGCCAGACGCCCGCTGTGTGACAGCACGTGGCCTCTCTGAACTTGGGCTTCCTTGTTTGCTATTTGGTGGGTGGGATTAAATGAGACGGCACAGGTCAGACTAGAGGCAGTGCCGTCACACACACACAACTATGGGACACACGGATCCTCAGTGCAGATTTCACGGTGCCTCAGGAGACGTGAACACAGGACAACCTGTTTTCAGGCCCAGACCCTTCCCTGGTTGCAGCAATAATCTCAGCCTCCATAATCTCCATTGCAGCCGCCCCCAGCTATATCCCTCTCTAGCTGGCTCTGTGGGTCCCACCCTGCTGATCCCACCTCCTACCACCAGCCCACACCCACCCTTGTCCTTTTCTTTCTTTCTTTCTTTCTTTTTGGAGTCGCGGTCTCTATCACCAAGGCCGGAGTGCAGTGGCATAATCACGGCTCACTGCAGCCCCAACCTCCTGGGCTTAGGCGCTCCTTCTGCTTCAGGCTCTAGAGCAGCTGGGCCTACACGGGCTGATGTTTTCATTTTTCTTTCTTTTTTTTTGTAGAGACAAGGTCTCACTAGGTTGCCCAGGGTGGTCTCCAACTCCTGGGCTCAAGCAGTCCTCCTGCCTCAGCCTCCCAAAATGTCACAGACATGAGTCGCCTTGCCTGGCCAGGTCTCCGCTTTTAAAAACCGATGTGATTAGGTTGGTCTCACGTCTCATGGTCCTGGGCCTTGGTCGCAGCTGCAAAGTATCACCCTGGGGATTGGGAAGTGGATGCCCATGGAGGTCATTCTTTTGCTTCCAGAGGCCTCTTTCCGTTCTCCCTCCCAGCTGATGACCTCGACCCACCCGCAGGATTTCAGCAGCCTCACCCCAGCCCTGCTCACTTGGCTGTACCCTGCCCGGCCCCGGCATCTCACCTGATCCCGGCACGTGGCAGAAACTGCATAGAAGCTGGTGTAAAGGACGGACAGAGTGCTGCTGTCACCCAAGAGGAAGCACACTGCTCCCCGCAGGACCAGAGACAAGGCTCTGCCCCCAAGGCCACATGGCCTCGCCCCTCCCACAGTGCCACGAAAGTCCCACGGCCAGGAGAGCCTCTGCCGAGCATCCCCAGAGCCACCAGTCCCCGCCAACCCTGGCCCCACATCTCGCCTCCTGTTCTGATCTTTCTACTTAGAGACTGTCCACAAAAGACACAGATGGTGCTCCAGCCTTTCCCCGCCACTCTCCGAGAGAAAAAGCCCACATGGGGGCCCAATCAGGGGAGATCCCAGCTCCTGACCTTCCTCCTAAGCGGCCACGCTTCAATTCTGAAACCTCTCTACGAAAGTAGACGGTCAAGGCTCGGTTTTAAAACGCCGTTTGCTTGCCAGCTAGAAACAAGCAAAAGAAAAACCTCCTGGAATTGTCATGGGGGAAGGGTTCTCAGCCGAGGAAGACGCTCTGACTTATATTTCTCTTCTCTGTGGAATCAGCACACCTTTGGCGGGCAGGCCCGCGGCCCCCACAGAGACACAGCCCAGGGGAGCCACACGTGGGGCCTCGTGCCCCATGTCGAGGCAGGGCTGGGCGTTGATCCTCATGAAGACACGTCGGCAAGTTCATTGTCTAAAAATAAACTGGCTTTTCTTTGCTTCATCAAAAGATCAGATTATAGAGTTCACCGCCTTACTTTCAGAATAAAATGTTTTTATCCTCAGGCAAGGGAGGGCAATGGGAATTCTTACATAATCTGTCAGGTACCACGGGGCCCCTGGTGCCCGGGCTTTGCTCCCAGTGGTGAGGGCTCTTGGGCTGTGTCTCCTGTCACAAAGGGCCCGCAGGTTTCACCGGGAAGAATGAAAACACTTCAGCAACGCCAGAGGGAACAGTCGCGGCAAGCTCAGATTTCGGACGGGATGCTCTCGTGGGAGCGCAGGCTTCCTGCAGGAACCGAACGGTCCTGGCACCCCGAGGTCAGAATGCTGTCCTCGCCACGCTCTGTGTGACCTCAGCAGGGCCGCCTCACCCTCTCGTCCATCCACAGCCGGGGCTGCTCACGCCTGAACCTTCCTCGCACACGAGGCAGCTGAGACGGCGGCCTCTGTTCTCCCCAGTGTGCTAGAGCCCAGCGCTCCGCTTCCTGCCCCAGGAGCAGGGGGACCGTCAGTGAAGTCACCGCAGTGGGAAGGGGGTGCGCGCTGTGCCCACGGGCTGCCCTCCCTTCAGGCCACCGCCATGGGCCGGGGCCCCAGATCGTAGCTTGCCAGAGAGACTCAACTCAGGGAAGCACTTTGCAGTGACAGCTTTGTTAGGAGGTGAAGCAAACTGGCCGGATGAAGGGGTGCGGGCTGGGAGGGTCCTCGGGCATTTCGGCCCCGGCACGTCAAGGCGCGCTGAGTCCAGAAGCTCACCTGAGCCCTCGTCTCCAGAGCTGGGACTTCCATACTGAGGAGTGACTGCAGGATTCAATCCAGCCCTGTCCCCTCCCCAGAGGTCAAGGTGTGGGACCGATATCATGTCCTCAAACCTCCAGCCCTCTGATCGTGCTTGGTCTTTCTGGTGTGGCCTGTCGCACCTGAGTCAGCCTACAGCATGACTATTGGGAGCCCACCATGGATTGCAAAGACATTCCCATCCCTTGGGAATTCCAAGGGCTCAGAGGTTCTCTCCCAGAACCAGGAACAAAGGCCAGACCTCCTCGTGGGCTGACTCCAGACCCTGATCACATGGGGGGCAAAGCCACACGTCTGCTGTCCCACGGGACAGGCTGAACTCAAAATCCCATGTGGTTGAGGAAAGACTGGGAAGGAAACGTCACCCACCACCAAAGATCCGACATGGGCATTTGGGATCATGAAAACATGAACAATTCATTTTTGTTCTTTCCTAATTTTTACCTTTTTTTTGAGTTGAGGTCTCACTCTGTTGCCCAGGCTGAAGGGCAGTGGCACACTCACGCCACCACAGCCTCGGCCTGCTGGGCTCAGGCGATCCTTCTGCTTCAGCCTTCCAAGTAGCTGGAACTACAGGCACACGCCACCATACGCAGCTAATCTTTTGATTTTCTGTAGAGATGAGGTCTCGCCAAGTTGTCCAGGCTGGTCTTAAATCCGTGAGATCAGGCAATCCTCTCATCTCCACCTCTCAAAGTACTGGGATTACAGGCGCAAGCCACTGCAACTGGCTTTTACATAGTTTTATAGTGGATTTTTTCTTAGAAAAAGATGAACACTGACAAAGCCAGACAGTCCCATACACTGAGTAGATTCTGCTCGGTGTTGACTGGCTGATGCTCCTTTCCGACAGAGCTGAGAGCCTGGCTGGTCCTTTCTATAAGAGGCGGGCACTGTGGACGGGAATGTGCTCCCTAGAGAAGGGGTCCCAGTCAGCCCGTGACCGGCCGGCGAGGGCCATGCCACCCGCCCCCCGTGCGGTCGGCCCTGAGGGAGCAGATGCAGGCGGACATCCTGGGTTCATATGCCCCGCCCCTTCCTCGGTCTCCAGACCCTTCTGTCCAGTCCCATGGCCACAGACACAGCCACATGTGGCTGCAGGCACTGGAAATGTGGCTGGTCTCACCTGAGATGTTCTGTGAGTGTCAAATGTGCCTTGGGATTCCAAAGGAGGGTGTGAACTAGCCCACTGGCCATTTTCTGTAGGGGCTCCATGTTGAGCTGATAGTACTTTGGGTACACCGACCGGATTAACTCTTAGAAGGAACTAACCCCAGTTTCTTCGGTTTTCATTGGCTCCGTGGCCACCAGACCAAGTAAGATTGAGTGTGGGCCCCACAATTCCTCCTGCACCACGCTGTGCTGCGGGCCAGCATGACAGTACCTCCTCTGGGCACTGCCCCTTCAGCCCCTTACGAAAGTCTGGGACTGATGGTGGGGTGGGCTCGAACCTCAGGCTGCTGGGGCTCTGAGTGGAGTCCTGACAGCAGCTGACTGGTGTCCCCGTCGGCTGTGACCAGGGAGCCCTTGGAGCAGGAGCGGGTGGAAGGGCCCGTCGGGGCCCCTGAGGAGCCACCCCTGGGCCAAGCCAGGCAATGGGGGATGGGTCGTCCACACCGTGATTCCATGCTCCCCTCTACACACACACAACACACACACCACACACAGCACTCACGCACATGCAAGATATATGCACACATTGGAGATGCATGCACACATGACACACAGAACACACACCATGCATGCAACATGCACGCAGCACACTCAGACAACATACACATACACAGACAGCATACACAGCCACACAACCTGTACCACACAGAACACACAACACACACAACACCAATATACACACAACACATATACACAACATGTACAACACACACGTATATCCACAACACAATACACACCATATACACCATGTAGCAACACCCAGAACACATACACAACACACAACACAGCACACACTCATCCCCAGGCTTCACTCATGCACAGGTAGACACTCCGGGTTACTCAGAAGGAAAACTGAGAAAACCGGCCAGACGCCGAGCCCCGCCTTCTCTGGGGAGATGCCATGGGGGCCGTGGGACGGGCAGGAAGGGCCGTGTTTGAGGGGCCAATGGTTGACACAGTTTGGGGGTCCCCTGGGAGACGGAGCACACAGTCATGAGTGCAGAACAGCTGGGCAGTCAGACCAGAGCCCTGACACGTAAGCACCGCTAGACACACGTCCATCAGCGAGCCCGCTTCCGGAGACGATGTGACATCAGCCAGAAGCGCGATGTCACTGCTGTGCTCCGTCAGTTTCGACGCAGCCATAGCCGACTCAGCGGTGGGAGGTTCGGGTGGGAAATTCAAGCTTCAAGCTGGCACAGCGGCTCACACCCAGAGTCCCCGCAACTCAGGAGACCGAGGCGGGAGGATGGTTGAGGCCAGGCGCTTGAAGCTGCAGTGATCTACGATCGCGCCACTGCACTCCAGCTTGGTGACAGAGCGAGACCGTATTATAAAATAAATTAACTAATCATAATATGTCAACTCAAGTTTCACATACAGCCAGTAGACGGCCATCTGAATTCACTGCTTTCTTTTCCAAACTAGATCCTATCCGCACCTCTGCCATGGCATCTGTCAGGTCTTAAGGATGGATTTCCTGTTCTCATCCCCAGGTTATTAGTTCAAAAAAGGTGAGAATTTTGTCTTGATGTTATCTAGCGCACACCGCATCGTCCATTCACCCCACCCCTCCTGCTGCCGCCCGTGTGAGTAGAAACTTGTTCAAATGAACGTAGCCTTAGTCATAATCAGAATTCATGAGGAAATCAAATCTGCTTTTAAAACCATGGAAAGCATTCCACATCAAAAGACACTGCTTCCTCCCTGTACCAGGAGTTTCTGATTCTGGTCATGCGCTGGCTGTCATCCCTCTTCCCGCCCGAGTGACAGGGACGTTGCTTACAGATCTTGATGCCCCGCAGAATCCAGGCACTCTTGCCACGAAAGGCCACTTCGAGGGCGTGGAGGTGAACCGGAGCGCTCCCGCAAACACTCCGGAGTCCAACCGACCTCCTTGCCGTGCATCAGAGAGAGGCGACAGGGCCAAGCTGTTGTCTCGCTCAAGCCAGCCTCCTAGGATGAGCCGCCTACCCTGCACGTAGCCGAGCCTTTGTCACGCCGTGTGCGTGCCAGTCAAAGCGACGCGGACATGAGACGTCTCCAAATTTGGGGAGGAACTGCCATTGACCCCAATCCCAGAGAAGAGCTGACATGGCGCTTGGGGCCACTGTCGACAACCCACGGTCCAGAATTGCGCGTGAGCACGGCCAGCGACCTGGACCCTGGGAAGCCAGACTTCAGGGCCGCGTCGCCACCCAGGGGACACTGTCTGCCAACATTTCGCTCCCCGCCTACAGATTTCCAAAACTCTCAGAACGTCCCACTCGCAGACAAGCATGAGCTCCGTCATGTGTGGCATTTCTCAGCTGTCGTCTCCTCCGAGCACTGCAGATCACTGCGCACAGGAAGGCTCTCCGTCTCCCCGTCTCGCGCCTTCTCCAGGTGACAAGGCGGGTGGCTGCCGTCCTCTCTCCCCCTGCCGCTCTAGCCTCCCCCAAGGGGGTCTGCATTTCCTTGTGATGGTTTTTGTGTCCTTGCTACGTTCGTCTCCACGTTGTAGCCTTCCACGTCAGTGTGTCTGCCGGATCAGATGCAAACCTCATCTCCCTCTTAGGGATGTCTCCTACCCACAAGGCGTCAGTTTACAGACTGTTTTGTTTGGATAAGCAGACACGTTTCTGCCACGCCTTTGCAGATCTTAGCGTGCAGACGCCATGCTTCGTGACTTAAATACCTACAGCGGTTTCTTCGGAAAGGCCTTATGGGGAAAGTTCTGTATTCCAAATTATTTGAGAATAACTTTGGAAGCTGGAGAATGCAAAGCACCTAAGTTTGGTCGAGAATGATTACGATGGAAGGCGTGCAGAGAAGGAGGGATAGACACGTGCAGAGGACCTTCCCTAGTGGGAACCACAGTCCCCGTCCCAGAAAGAAGAAAGAGCGGGTGACATTCAGTGTGCCCAGCGGAGTTGGATGTTTAAGTCACACATTTATGAGAGCGGAGTCGAGGTAAGGATATGCGTGTCCACTGACACCAAGGGACTCAGAGGGGGCTGAGGGGATTTGAACAGGGACCTGCAAGAGTCTTCTATCCTGGAATGAAGAGATCTCCTGAGTTAAGGAGCAAACCGATGGGCGAGGGCACAGGACACGAATCTTACACAGGAGGTCTCCCGTCGGGAGGTGAGAGGCTGTTACCATCTTCTATTTTCTTTTTTCTTTTTCTTTGAGTCAGAGCCTCACTCATACCACCCAGGAGTGCGGTGGCATGCTCTCGGCCACCCCAGCATGGACCTGCTGGGCTCAGGTGATCCTTCTGCTTCAGCCTTCCAAGTAGCCGGAACTACAGGCGTGCACTATCACGTCTGACTTTTATATATATATATATTAGAGACGAGATCTCGTCAAGTTACCCAGGCTGGTCTCGAACCCATGGATTCAGGTAGTTCTCTCACCTTGGCCTCCCAAAATGCTGGGATGACAGGTTTGAGCCACCGCTGGGATGACAGGTTTGAGCCACTGCTGGGATGACAGGTTTGAGCCACTGCACCTGGCCACATCTTCTATTTTCATCAGCCTCATCAAAATGCAAAGATAGCTCAGATGCCACTGGCCCAATAGGTATAAATGGAGAAGGCTTCTCTCTTGTTTTGCAAAATTATATCACACCGAAAAGAAAACACAAAACCAAAGATGCAGGATAGTTAAGGGGCCTTGACCTGCTGAAGAAAGCCTGTGTCCCGTGAAGATCTTCATTGTTGATTTTAAAAATGAAGGACTCTGTGGGCGGGATGAGCCTCAGAACTGCACTCCAAGACGCACGACAGCTGCCATGTGTCTGTGTCCCTTGCTGGGATTCCAGTGCGGGTCTGTATTCTATCAGAATGCTGCCATTCTCCTAAAGCCGGTGTCTCTCAAGCTGCACGGGACTAGGACTTTGCTTTTGTCCTTAAGATGGACATCACACCCACATCTGCAGACTAGGTTTGTGCTGTTTTTTTTCCCCCAGTGGATGGGCTTTTCATTGGCTCTGTTTTATTAAGAAAGCCTTCTTCTTGACACTTTTTATTTTGTAACAATTACAGTCACAGAAAGTTTCGCACAGAGGGGTCTTGGCTGTAGTTCAATACCAAAGCCAAGAGAGTGCCCCCGTGTGTGTCAAGTTCTATGCCATTTTATCACCTGTGCAGATTCATGTCACCTCCACTGAAAGTGAGACACAGAACTCCATCACCCAAAGACCTCCCTCACCCCACCTTCAAGTCACCCCACCCGTTTCACCCCCAAACATCCCTCACCCTGCAACCACTCATTTTTCCCCATCCTGTAACTTGGTCACTTTAAGAAGTTGCCTCAGCCAAGCACTGTGGCTCATGCCTGTAATCCCAACACTTTGGGAGGCCAAGGTAGGATCATCACTGGAAGCCAGGAGTTCAAGACCAGCCTAGGCAACACCAAGATCCCATCTCTACAAAACTTTAAACATTCAGTCAGGTGTGATGGGATGCCTGTAGTCCCAGATACTCGGCATTCTGAGGCAGGAGAATCACCTGTGGCCAGGAATTTGAGGTTACTGTGATTTATGATCACACCACGGCACTCCAGCCTGCATGACAGAGTGAGACCTCATTTCTGGGAGGAAACAAAAAGAATATGTGACTTTTTGAGATTGGTTTTGTCACTCAGGACAACGCCTTGAGATTTGTCCAAATTATCATGTGCATCAAGTTGTTTTTTTTTATTGCTGAGTAGTGCTCCTTGGAATGGATAGACCACAAGTTCTTTAACCATTCACTTACTGTAGAGCTGTTTTTCACCTTTTGACTCTTATAAAGTTGCCATGAACATGTATACACATCTTTGTGTGAGCATAAGTTTTCATTTCTCTGCACAGATGCTTGGGAGTACAATTGTTAACTGCTTAATAGCTGTAGGTCTACATTTTTAAGAAACTGCCAAATGATTTTCCAGAGCGGCTGCACCTGAAGGAAGCAGAGAAACCTTGCCCTCCCATGTACAACTAAGTGGTCTTAAATGTTTTCTTTTTCTTTTTTTTTTAGTTGGAGTCTCACTCTGTCACCCAGACTGGAGTGCAGTGTCCGCTCCCAGCCACTGCAGCCTTGACCTGCTGGGCTCCGGCGATTCTTCTGCCTCAGCCTTCCAAGGAGCTGGAACTACAGGCGTGGGCTACCATGCCCAGCTAATTTTTTATTTATTGAGAGATGAGGTCTTGCCAAGTTGCCCAGGTGGGTCTCGAACCCGCGGGCTCAGGCAATCCACTCACCTCGGCCTCCCAAAGTGCTGGGATTACAGGCTGAGCCACTGAGCCCAGCAAATGTTTTCTTTACAGACATTGAGACCCACCTTATAACACAGTCACATTTAGGCAACATTTAGAAAACTCAAGAGAAGGAAAAGCTGTTCTGTTTTCCCTGTGTTTACATTATTTTTCTTTCTCCCTGACCATGTCTTTTCTGATAGGAGAATCTCCTTCCTCCATTCTTCTTGTAGTGCTGGTCAGCTACAGAAAATGTTATTACCCTTCTTCTGAAAACATCTTGGTTCCCCTTTCACCCCCGAAGGATATTTTCACTGGGTATAAAATTTGAGGTTGACAGTTCTTGAAAAATGTTGTGTCCCTTTCATGTAGGCTCCGTGGTTTCTCATAGGTGACCTGCTGTCATCATCTTTATTTTCCTCTTAGATAAGCTGTTCTTTCTCTATCACCACCTTGATGAATTTTTCTTTTTTTTCTTGTCTTTAGTTTTCAGAAATGTGTTCACCCAACTTCTCGAACTAGCAGGTTTGCCTTGTGCCACATGTGAGAATTTTTCAGCCATTATCTTCTCAAATACCTTTTCAGTCCCGCCCTTTCTTCTCACCAACTGTCCATATTCCAGCAGAGACACCATGGACTGTGAGTTGGGGTGTGAAGAAAGGCGGCCCTCTCTGCTTGGACCTTAGCGCCAGAGGCCAAGGGGGTGACGGTGGGCATGCATTATGCTGTTTCCCTCTTCTCCCACGAGCTTACTTGGGTGACAGCTCACATTTCAGGTTTTGGTGGGAGTGTGAGACAGCCGAAATCACATTCCATAATATGGGAGCTGATATGGCTTTGCTTGTGCCCTGCATTGAGGAGATTAACATTTCTCCTGGAAAAACCACAAGTGTGTGTACTGAAGAGAAAAAAATGAATTGTGTGTATCTCCCACGGACCTTCTAGACCCATGTGGTGCTGTATATTTTGGCTGCTCTCCAAAATGTAAGGCTCTCTGATGACTTATGTGCCATAACTTGATTTTTGAACATAAAGACATATTTCCCAGCATGAAAGTAACTGTAACACTGGAGATTTGCTCTTATGTTTCTAGAGACCCAGAATCTCTTACTTTAGGGGGTCTCACCAACGTCAATATACAATAATGCATGTATATCCCACACAGTAAATACAGATTTGTCTATATAATTTTTGAAAATGTGTTATAGCTTAGTTTTAGAAATTATTTATTCATATTTGCCAGCTTTCATGTTTGGTACCAAGACAATCTTTTTTTTTTTTTTTTTTTTTTTTTTTTGAGTTGGAGTCTCCCTCTGTCACCCAGACTGGAGTGCAGTGGCCGCTCCCGGCCACTGCAGCTTCAACCTCTGCTGGGCTCCGGTGATCCTTCCACCTCAGCCTTTCAAGTAGCTGGAACTAGCTCTACCACACCCAGCTAATTTTTTTTTTTAATTTATTGTAGAGATGAGGTCTTGCCAAGTTGCCCAAGTGGGTCTTGAACCCACGGGCTCAGGAAATCCACTCACCTCAGCCTCCCAAAGCACGGGATTACAGGCTGAGCCACCGAGTCCAGCTTACCAAGACAACCTTATTGGGCCATAGAAAACTTGTCGGTCCAAGACAGAGAGTCCACATGACTCATTGATAAGAAATGGCCCTTATTCATCCATTTAAGTCATTACTGGTTCTTTGCACTGGAATGTCTCACTTCTTTGAACCTCAGAATTCCCAGAATACCATACAGCCACAAAGCAGGCCTGGTCATAAATGATTAGCACCAGAAAGGTCTCAGAGGAAAGCAGATTCCACTTAGTTTCCTATAACCTGTTCTAAATCACTCAATGGCCTACCCAGTGCAGATAAAGACAAGTGACCTAGAATTGGTCAGTTTCGACCTGCCTCCTGCATGAGCTGGCCCCTGGATGTGTCCTCAGTCACAAGTCTTCCCCACTGTCACGGTCATCTCAGGGAGGTTCATGTGATGAGATCTCCAGGCACCATCACAGACCTGCTGCATGGAGGAGCCATATGTATATTTTTAACTCCCAAGTGATTTTAATGCAAAGCTACCATGCTACATGATTTACGAGGGGGAACCCCCCCAAAAACACCAATTTTTTTTGGTGGACGGGTCCCTTGTAGCACAGGCTTCCCCCACTAGGTAAGTGCTTTAGGAACCCATCGGCATCAGGGCACCAGCTAGCATTGTTGGGAAACGCTGCAATCAGCTTCAGTGAATTCTTTTGGAGATGCTTTCAACGTGTTTGCCCATTTCCTGATGGGTGATTTACGAGCGCACCTGCCCACACCACACTGAGTGTTCACCCGCTGTGAGCTTCTGTGTCAGCTCCACTGACCAGCTCTGCCCTGCCCTCATGCCCAGAGGCGCCCTCTCTCCTGAGACAACAGTAGACCAGTTCAAACCAAGCAGGTGGGGGCCAAAGGGAGGCCCAGACTTTACCTCCACGATGTCCACTTGTGCATCGAATCCTGAGCTGTACCCCACACCTACATCTTTAAAACAAAATAGAGGCTCGGTGGCTCAGCCTGTCATCCTAGCGCTTTGGGAGGCCAAGGTGAGTGGATTGCCTGAACCCGCGGGTTCGAGACCCGCCTGGGCAACTTGGCGAGACCTCATCTCTACAATCAATCAAAAATTAGCCGGGCGTGGTGGCACATGCCTGTAGTTCCAGCTCCTTGGAAGGCTGAGGTGGAAGGATCACCGGAGCCCAGCAGCTGGAGGCTGCGGTGGCCGGGCCACTGCGCTCTAGTCTGGGCGACGGAGTGAGACTCCAACTTAAAAAAAAAAAAACCAAAACAAACAACAAACAAACAAAATGTGTGTGTGTGTGTGTGTGTGTAAAGAAGACAGAGCAGTGAACAACACCCAACGAGAAGCAATTTCCAAAATGCCTTTACTTTTTCATGGGGTGGCCCCTCCGGGGCTCACCGACAGTGATTGCCTGCCGCTCCGTTGGAATCTTCCTGCCAAGCTCGATTTCGTTGTCAGGTATTTCAGTCCTCCGTTTCCTCAGCTTCTGTTAATGTCAGCGTCACTAGATTTGTTAAAAAAAAAAGCATTTCTTTGTTTTGTTTTGTTTTGTTTTTATGGCATACTTATCAATCCCAAAGGGATTTAGCTCATCACGGTCTTTGAACACATCCACGCGGCGTCCAGGTGGCAATCATCTACCCCAAAGCCCCGCCTGGGGGGTGGGGAGCTCTCGCCGCCCTGTGCTCCTCATGCATTCTGCGGGGGAGCATCTTTCGTCATCTCGCCAACCCTCATCAGCTCGTCACCCAGGAAGCGCCCTGGACGAGGTGCACGCGCTCCACAGGCTGTGCACCTCGGTGGGGGCGAGGCCTTCCAGGTCTGCAGCTTGGGGATTCCTCTTCCCCTGCCCCAGCCTCTCCCGATGGCTCCAGTAAAACCAAGTCTACGCGGCCGTCGGTAAGACAGAACCCTTGGCACTCCTGCACAGACACCTCTGAAGACACGGCTTCTCACTCGAAGCGTTTCTTTCCCTGACCCAGCAAGCTGCCGGCCCAGGGAAACCAGCAACCCCCAGAGGACCCCCCGGGAAGGGGGGACCAGCATAGGATCGACTTTGCTTCCCGAAAACCAGAGGCGGACACGGTGCGCGACCGTCCGCGTCTTCTGCCACACCCGCCAGGTGGTCAAGGGGCCACAGAGAGCAGCCTCCCTTCAGGAAGTCACTTGATGGACACACCCCCACCACCACCAAGGGCCCCACCGGGTGACAGGAAGCTGGAGGGGGCGGAAGGAACTTGCTTGGGGCGCAGGAAACCATGCCAAGAGCGGGATCCACCCTCAGACCCGTTCTCCACAGTCCTCAGTGAGAATTTGCCCAGACGAAACAGCAAGGGCGACCCTTGGCAAAGGGCCGGGACAGGTGAGGTCTCGGGCGGAGCGCGGCCACGCCCTTGACCCTCAGTGCCGTCTTACCGTCCTCGGATTTCAAGTCACTCCTCTTGGAGGTCTCCATGCTCGGAGGCCTCAGCAGTGACTGACCACCAGCCGAGACCCCCTCAGCTCCCTCACTGGGCTTGGCTGATAGCGTGGTGTCCGTGGTGACTGCTTTCTCCTTCCGGCTCTCTTGAACAACTCTGATGGGCAGAGGGTTTTATCACAGTAGAGAAATTAAAGATGGAAGACTCTCTGGGCCGCCTGGTCTCCCCTCACCCCCGCCAGGATGACCCTCTGAAAATGCAGGTTTCACAATCGTGCACGCCTGTTTTGAGTCCGAGTGCCACTCCGTCACCCAGGCTGGAGTGCAGTGGCACAGTCGTGGTGCACTGCAGCCTCCACCTCCTGGGCTCAGGAGATCCTCCCACATCGGCCTCTTAAGTAGCTGAGACTACAGGCACGTGCCACCAAGCCTGGCTACTTTTTAAAATTTTTGGTAGATACAAGGTCTCACTATGTTGCCCAGGTTGGTCTCGAACTCCTGGGCTCAAGTGATCCTCCCGCCTCAGCCTTCCAAAGTGCTGGGATGACAGGCGAGAGCCGCCGCACCCGGCGTCCGTGCTTATTGTTTAAGGCAAATACTTTGCCTCGATAGTTTCTCGTGCTCCAGACAGACGACTGTCCGTGGCATCTGGAGCCCCACAGGCAGCACCAGGGAAGAAAGAAGGCTGTGTACTGTCTCGAATGTCAGCGGGTGAGTCTTTGTGACTGACACACGCAAGACTGCAGGCAGCACCCAGGTGGGAACATGGCTTTCCTCATCGCCGCACAAAGGGACGGACCATCTCAGCGGCTTGTGCGCCTGTCACAGGAACGGCTGGCGGCTGAAGACGCGTGGGGTGCCCAACGCCGGCCCTGCCCGTGGACAGCCACCAGTCGTCGGGGCCTCCCTCCTGGTCCACACTTCCTCCCGTGGGGATGAGGGGGCGCAGACTCGTCTCGGGGAATGCCTCTACCCTCTAACCGTGACTCGCACACAGACCCTCGGCCAGCCCTGGATCCGGGGCTCTGGGACCATGGGGCCTGAGGTGGAGCCCGGCCGCCCATCGCTCGCTGTGGACCTTCGGGGCTGACGGCCATCATCCCACGCAGGGACAGTCACGGCGGCGACGCCCTCGTGGTAGCCGGGTCAGATGGGCGAAGGGGGCGCTCGGAGCGCCGGGTGCCCCCTAAGGGCGGGTCTTCCATTCACCAGCAAGAGCTCTGGAGAGGACCCAGGGGTCCGCCCTGGCCGGCAGGCTCATGCCAGCCCAGGCTCGCCCAGCCGTGCTCCCGGCCGCCTGATCCCTCCTGCCCGCTCCGCCCACCCCGTGAGCTCTGTGTGTCACAGGAATGAACGAAGGTGACTGACCTGTAGATAAGGGTGACGATTAAGGCCCCGGCAACGATTATCATCAGGGCAAAGAACATCTGCACGTAAACTGAAAACGATTTCATTGGGAGGGAGAAGGAAAAGGAAGCCCTCCCACTGCCCCGCGCCCCGCGCGCCCAGCCAGCCCGTGCTCATCCCCCCCTCCTGTGTCTCCTGGGGACTCGCCTCCCCAGACACAAGTCCCCCGCAGGCAGGCTCCAGCTCCCCACGAGAGGACGGGCAGGGCCCTGGCCGCCACTCTGCCCACTGGGAGCGCCGGGAAAAGACCCGCCCTCGCCCCCGCCCCATCCCCAGCGATGCCGCCCCCGCCGGCCTGGAGATGGCTCTTCACGCCCAGGTCGATCTTCCCCCAAGTGAATCTAAGGAGAACGCTTTTTGGAGGATGGGCCAACTCCACTGGTCTCGACTGGGCATTTCTGTATTAGCACGGGGCTTCTGCAAACCCCGAATTGCTCGTGTCTTTTCTTTTCTTTTTTTTTTCTTTCTTTGAGTCGGAGTCTCACTCTGTCGCCCAGGCTGGAGGGCAGTGGCATGCACCGCAGCCTCGACCTGCTGGGCTCCAGCGATCCTTCCACCCCAGCCTTCCGGGTAGCTGGAACTACAGGCACGCGCTACCACGCCCAGCTGATTTTTTGACTTACTGTAGCGACGTGGTCTCACCATGTTGCCAGGCTGATCGTGAACCTGCAGGATCAGGCAATCCTCTTGCCTCAGCCTCCCAAATTGTGGGATTACAGGCTTGAGCCACTGTGCCCGGTCCGCTGAGGAGGCGAGCTGGCCAACAAGTGCTCGACACAAGGGACGTGACTTGCTTCCGTCTCCTTCCTCTTTCTCGGCTGCTCCCAAGTGTCCTCGAGCAGCAGTGGCACTGTTAGATGTCACTTCCTTGGAAGGTGCCTTCGCCTCCTGGGGCTGCCATAGCCAAGAACCACAACTCGGTGGCTGAAGGCCAGAGACTTTGGGAGGCCGAGATCAGAGTGCCTGGAGGGCCGTGTTCTTTTTGAAGTGCCCAAGGAAGGAGGCTTCCTCAAGTCTTCACAGTCTCTGGCAGGTGCTGAGAGCTTTGGTGTCCTTAGCTTGGAGGTGCATCCGTCCCTGCCCCCATTGTTACGTGGCTGTCTTTCCTCCTGCACCCCTTTTTTCTGTCTTTTTAAGGACACCAGTCGTGGTGGATCCAAGGCTCGCTCTACTCCAGTGTGATCTCAGCTTCGCCAACATGTGCCAAGACCGTCTTTCCTAGTAAGTCCACGATCACAGGTAGCAGGCATTTGAACTTCAGTGTCCATTTTGGAGGGACACAATTCAGGCCACCAGAGAGGGTAGGCCACCGCTGCAGAGAAGGCTGGTCCACGGGCAGGCTTCCAGGGGGACCTGCACTCCCTGGTTAATCTGTAGGCTCTCCAGAGACGGTGAGGCTACCAGGACTGTCTCCCGGGGGCTGGAGTCAGGAGACTGAGGGGAGGGTGAAGCCAGCCGGCTGGGGGTGGAAACCAAATCCTTGCCCTTCCTCACACGGATTTGGATTTGGCCTCAGCAAGGAATGATGAAGTACCCATCAGCGCCTGCTGATGGAGAGTCCATCTGGGAGAGGTTGGAGCCAGAGGGTGCAGCTGTCAGACAGCAAGCTGGCATGTGAAACAAGGAACACGTTGGGAAACCGCTGCTGACGGCTCTGTTGCAGCCTGCCGGCTTGCTTCTCTCGATAACGACGTCCCCGTGGGAATTCACTCGCCCAAGTCGCGGGGAGGCGGGGCAGGCTCGCCTTCGAGTCTCCAGGGCCACCACAACCAGCATCCAAGATGGCCTCCCAGTCGTCACCTCCCAGCGTTGCCACCCGGGACAGATGCCCCCCCACTGCCCAGGCTGACCTCTGGGACTGCAGGAGACTTGCGGAGTGTAACTCTGGAGGCCAGGGGAAGAAGCGGCTCTGCCGACTCACCCTGCTCATTCTTGGGCCACTCGCTCTGGGCAGAGACGGCACCCATGGCGAGGAGAAAAGGCTCCCTGATCACACCCAGTGCTGACTTCCCAGCAGAGTGAGTCGCCGGGGAAGGAGACCAGCCTTCGGGCGGCTGCAGCCTCGGTGGACACCGTGACCACAACCCCCGGAGACACTTGAGTCCAAACCACCCAGCTAAGCCACTCAGTTACTGTGTGAAGCCACTGCATTTTGGGACAATTTGTTACACGGCGACAGAAGACGAACGCAAGGCGCAGCCTCGAGCCTGTGCGGAGGAAGTGACCTCGCGTGCTGTTCGACCCACAGAAGCCACCGGATGGAAATGCACGGAGAAAGCGAACGCGTGAACTGAATTAAGAGCTTCGATGGGCAAGGACGCCCTCAAATTCTCCAGCCTCTTAGCATGACTCTGTGCCTTCACTCACGGAATAAATTCAAAGTTATGTGTGAGTCAGCCAAAGAGGCGACCAGAAGAGCAAACAGGCAACCTACAGACGGGGGGAAGAGATTCGCAAGCCAGGCATCCGACAGAGGGAAGCCCCTCCGCTGCTGGTGGGAGCGTGAGTCGAGATGGCCTCTGTGGAAATCGGCGAAGAGATTGCCCAAAGAACTCCAAGGACGTCTGCCATTCGCTCCAGCTGCCCACTCCTGGGCGTTACTGACGAACAGAGGCCGTTCTGGTAAAGGGCCACCTGTACCCACATATTCCTCACAGCACACACAGTTCACAATCACAGAGATGGGGAATCAGCCTGCATGCCCATTAGTCAATCCATGGACCATGAAAACGCATGTTTTCAGAGACGTTCTCTATGTATTATGTTGATTTCATTGTCATCCGAAGTGTCTGGACACTGATGGGAACCACTTTTGAGCAACTCTTGGAATTGCAGAGTCGAACACGGCTTGTATTCATCTTTTGTTATCGGTATATACTGAGTGTTGCATTTTAATACAATTTTTTCCTTAAAATGTGTATACATTTTTTGGTGCCCTCTGTATATACACCGTGGAATACTATTCAGCCGTCCAAAAGAATGAAATAATGTCCTTCGCGGCTGCGTGGATGGAATTGGAGAACATCGTCCGAAGCGAACTCATGCAGGAAAGGAACACCAAACACCGCGTGTTCTCACTTATGAGGGGCAGCTAGACTGAGGACCAGGCTAAAGGCCCAGAGAACGGGGTCCTGGCACTGGAGGCTCAGAAGGGGCCAGGGCAAGGGATGGAGGGACGAAAAGCCACCTGGCAGGGACAATGTGCACAGGTTGGGGGGTGTGCTTGAAGCCCAGACCCGAAACCATTAGTGCCCCCGTGCTACTGAAAGGAAGAACACAAATTACATGTGAGTGGAGTCAAGTTAAAGAGACACCCACCCCTAGCCAATGTCTTCGTCTTCCACATCGTTATATTTTCTGGTATTTTTTGTCCTTGGTGTCAAGCTCCCGGTGGCAGAGACTCATTCTCTAGGACTCTCTGTACAGTGTCAGTCTAGCAACATTCTTTGTTACAAACCATATAGATGGTCTCCCATAAACCACATATTATGATTGATCTTTCGGAAACAGCAGTCATCGAAGAAAGGATTGTTTTCTTTGAGGAATTATCTTGGTAAATTCTCCCTAAACAGAGTTAAACAGAAGTTTTGAAATCATCGCAGCAAGTCCCATGAAGAAACTGAAGTCAAAATACTTGGAAGAAATGACATGTTCAATAATGCACCCTAAATCTAGACTGGAGAATGAAGGCACGTCTTTCTCTCTGAATCCCCGATTCTTTCTGAAAGATCTCGTGCTAATTCCCCAAGTTCATATTCTTAATCATACAGATTATGCCATCACACAATGTGCACTTCAAACCAGCCCACTTGAGAAGCTGGTGGAAGGTTTTCATAACATGGAATTATGTGCACAAAGAACTCATAATACCCTGTCACTGAATACTACAACTTGCACAGCACCAAGGTTCATTTGCCATTGTGAATGAGAAAGACGTCAAAGAAACGAAAAATCATTTGAGGGCTCAGTGAGACCCCGAGTGCAGGGCTCGCTGCCCAGACTCTTCCCACAGATGTCCGACCCCCCCAGCTTGAGAGAAGTCAGAAGTCAAGAAAAAGCACAGCCGCGCTACCCCTGTTTTAAAACCGGAAGGATGAAGAGAGGGTTGGTAGCTGATTCCATGCAGAAGTGGGTATGCCCGCTGGCCAGAGAGCCGTCTCCAGGTGTGAAACGTTCTTGCAGCCTGTGTCCTTTCCTGGACCTCTCAAGGACACCAGCCCTGAAAGTGCTGTAGAGAGGAAGGCCCGTCTTCCAATTGAGTGACAGGCGTACGGTGATTGTGCCAACTGAAGCAATGCTTGATACACACGCTAGCATGTGCGAAATGGCCAACACCCACATAAAACCCTGATGAACAGATGCTCGGAGGATGGGAGACAGAGAAAAAAGCAGCAGCGGTGGCTTGGATTTGAGCTGCCTTACTAGCTGTGATCTTTCCAAAATGATGCATCTCACCACTTCCCACCCCTGGGTCTCCGTTTCACTAAAATACAAGGAAGCCGGGACTACTCATTGACAAAGACCCCAACCAGCTCTGTGATGTTTCCTGGACATTGAACTGGAAGCTTCTGCCTCTTTCTGTGGAAAAGACTGACAGGACAAACTCAAATGCCTTTTGTTGGCTGAGGTTTTCTGCTTTTAGAAGCCCCAAAGGGCAGACTTCTCAGAAAAACCAAGCCGCATAAGAGCCTAGGAAGCCAAGAAGTGAACTCCATGACGGAAGTGAGGCGGGCTGGGCTGTGACCGTGCGCTGCTCTCCGCGTATGCGAGGTGACCGGAAAACCACCAATCCCGCCAAACAGCAACAGAAAGATGACGGGCACAGAAAGCAGCAAGTCACGCCTAGTCACCATCATCCAGGGCCGTGAACTCTGCTTCGGGGGCCCGTCACACGCCCGGGAGAATGAGCTGCTGGAAGGCAGCAACGTGCCAGCCATCCCACGGAAAGCCTGGGACACAGAAGGGTTCTGGCTAAAGCTCGTGGGTTTCGTGATGAGAAGGTGGAGGGTAACGGCTCCCAGAGGGAGAAGTCTGCCTCTTTGCAGCTCTCACTGCCCAATTGTGCTCAGCGGCCCTAGAGCTGCAGTGAAGCCCAGAAGGAACTTTCAGAGGGACAGCAGCAAAAAACGGACAAAGCAAGAACCCCTGCCCCCAGATTTCCTCCTCCATAAAAGCAGAGAGAACGTGGCAAAAGTCACCAGAATCAAACTTTTCAGGGGTCGGGAAATTAACCAAACGCTTGCAGAAAACTGCTTATTTGAGACCAACAGTTGAATCTCAGTAAACACAGCAAGCCTGGGCGTTGCTGTCCCCCTCTCCTGCAGCCGTCCCCACCTCTCCTGCTCACTCTCCAGCTCCACAGTGGCCTTGGAAGCCAGCAGGCCGTAATCATAGCAAAGCCAGCCGCCTGGGAGTCACTGCAGTGCGCAGAACAGGGTAGGCGCTCCTGTAGAGCCCCGTTGCCAAGAATTGTCATCATTTGGCCAGTCTGGTGCTTCCCTGCAAGAGCATCTTTATTTGACCAGAGCTCATTTAGTGGGATCGGCTTTCCTCGCCAGGCATTTGTTGAAAACAATCAAAAGCAACCGAATGTTGTGACTGGCTGAACCGTGAGTGGGGAATCGCAGCTGGAGAACCCAGAAGGCCAACCAAAAAACCTAGCAGAAAAGTCTGGGACACAAGGTGTCCATACAGAGCTTTGAAAAGCTGTGGCAAAAATGAAAATAATTAAAATAAACTTGAAAAAAAAGAAAAGGAAAGCTGTGACATGTCCCTGGGAGTCTAGAAGACCCAGAACACACCCAGGGCTGTGGCTTGTCCAGGGAAGGCCTGAGAAGGCCCCGGGCGCTCGCCTCTGGCTGATCTTTAGACTCAGCATAAGCAGGAAGCAAAGGCTAGGCGGAGCTGGAAACGATCTGGCCACAGTGAAGCGGTGCCCCAACAGGCACACAGAACCCCTCGGCAGAGTCTGAGAGACATGTTTCCAGGCATCTAGAGAGACTGTGTCCAGTTGTTAGCTGACTGGTAGGCTAACCAAGAAGAATCTTCAGCAGTCACACACCACAAAGAACATACGCTTTCAGAAGTGAAATTAGAAATAGAATTAGCTCAGAAAAGTCACCAAACAAACAGCAGCAAACTGCAGCAACGGTAAACCCTGGGGAGGAGAGAAAACTGGTATTCAGAGTTTCTATGTTACATTACTTAAAATGTCCAGCTATCAACAAAAGAAATGAGGAGGTAGGCCATACACATGAAAAATGCCATCAATAGAAATAGTCTGTGAAGAAGCACAGGTGTTGGACTTACTAGACAAAGACTTCAAATCAACTATTTAAAATATGTTCAAAGAACTAAAGGAAGTCATGTCTAAAGAACTGAAGAAAAGTGTAAGAATAATATTTCACCTAATAGAAAATACTAATAAAATATAGAAATTATTAAGACAAGATCAAATAGAAATTCTGAAGCTGAAAGTACAATAACAGAAATGAAAAATGCACTAGAGGTGCTCAACAGCAGATTTGAGCAGGCAAAAGAAAGAATCAGTGAACTTGAAGATAGATCCATTGAGATTGCCCAGTTTAAGTAACAGAAAGAAAAAATAACCAAAAAAATTAATAGCGCCTCAGAGACCTGTGGAACACTATAAAGTAAACCACATACACATAATGAAAGTCTGGAGGAAGACAAAGAGGTAGAAAGAATATTTAAAGAAGTAATCCTTAAAAACTCCCTGAATCTGATTAACATTAATCTACATATCAAAAAACTGAGTGAACTCTGAGTAGGATAAACTCAGAGAGATCCAGACCCAGACAGACACTCCACACCCAGACAGACCCATGATAGACTGCAAAAGACAAAAAGAGACTCTTGAAAGCAGAATGAGAGAACAACACTGTGCACAAAGGAGCCTTAATACTAACAGCAGTTTCCCGGCAGAAACTGGAGGCCAGAAGGCAATGAGACAAAATATCCAAAGTGCTGGGGGAAAGAGTGTCACCATCCATTTTATACACAGCAATTCTTTCAAACACAAAGGACAAAGTAAAACATTCCAGACAAAGTCAGAGTATTCATCACTGGCAGATCTTTCTTACAAGACATGCTAAAGGAAGTCCTTCAGGATGAAATGACAGTAGACAGTCACTCAACCCATATGAAGTAATAAAGGACACCACCAAGGTGCTCAGTAGATGGAGAAAAAGAATTTGATAAAATCCAATAGACTTTCATGATAAAACACTCAACAAACTATGAAGAGAAGGGAGATTCCGTAATCTGATAAATGCCATCCAATAAAACACATAGTTATCATCACTTCTAATGGTGAAGCGCCAAACATTTCCCTCTAAGATTAGGAACAAGAGAAGGATGTCTGCTGTTACCACTTCTAGTCACCATTGTACTGGCGATTTTAGGCAGAGAAACCAGACAAGAAAATAAAATTAAGGCCATTCAGATTGGAAAGGAAGAAGTAAAACTATTTCTATTTGCAGATGACAGATCTTGTATGTAGAAATTCTAAGGAATCAACTAGAAAACTAACAGAACTAATAAGTAGTTCAACGAGGTTGCTGGGTACAAGATCAATAGACAAAAATCCATTGTATTTACATATGCTAGCAACGGACAATCTGCACATGATGTTAAGAAAACAATTTCATTCACGATAACATTAAAAACAGTAGAACACCAAGGAAAAAATTTAACAAAAGAATCTCTAGATTGGTACATTGAAAAGTAAAAACTATTATCAGAAGAAGTCACAGACCTAAATAAATTGAAAGACATCCCTTGTTTATGGATCTGAAACTTTTTTTTTTTTTTTTGAGTTGGAGTCTCACTCGGTCGCCCAGACTGGAGTGCAGTGGCCGCTCCCGGCCACCGCAGCCTCGACCTGCTGGGCTCCGGCGATCCTTCCACCTCAGCCTTCCGAGTAGCCGGAATTACAGGCATGCGCTACCACGCCCAGCTGATTTTTTGATTTATTGTAGAGATGAGGTCTCGCCAAGTTGCCCAGGCGGGTCTCGAACCCGCGGGCTCAGCAATCCACTCACCTCAGCCTCCCAAAGGCGCAGGATTACAGGCTGAACCATCGAGCCCAGCTAGGATCTGAATCTTAATAATGTGTTAAGATGATAATACTCAGGCCGGGCTCAGTGGCTCAGCCTGTCATCCCAGCACTTTGGGAGGCTGAGGCGAGTGGACTGCCTGAGCCCATGGGTTTGAGACCAGCCCGGGCAACTTGGTGAGACCTTGTCTCTACAATAAATAAACAATTAGCTAGGTGTGATAACGCATGCCTGTAGTTCTGGCTACTTGAAAGGCTGAGGCGGAAGGTTCGCCGGAGCCAGCAGGTCAATGCTGGGGTGTGCCACGGCATCCCAGCCCGGGGACAGAGTGAGATGCCAACTCAAAAAAAAAGAAAAAAGATGCCAGTACTCCCCTAATTACATGCAGATTCAACAAAATCTCTATCAAAATACCAAAGACTTTTTTGCAGAAAATGACAAGGTGATCCTAAAACTGTATGAAAATGCAAGACCCTTAACAGCTAAAAGATCTTGAAGAAGAAAAAACAGTAATTGAAAGACTCGCATTTCCTGGTTTCAGAATTTCCTGCAAAGCGACCGTTATCAAAACTGTGTGATGCTGCCCAAGGGTAGACATAAAGATTGATGGAATAAATTGGTGGGTCTAGAAACAAACTCTCACCTTTATGAGTAATTTCTTTTCAACACTGGCGCCTATTCAATGGGAAAAGAATAATCTTTTCAACAGATGAGGCTGAAACAACTAGGTAGCCACACGTAAAAGAGTGAAGTTGGGTATCTTCTTTGCACCACATACAAACATGAACTCAAAACGGATCAGAAGACCTGACTGTAGGATAACCACAACACTCTTAGAAGGTATCCTGGGCACAAATCTTTGTGACCTTGAACTAGGCAGTTTCTTAGATTTGACACCAAAGGAAAAATAAACACAATGGACATCATCAGGTTTTTACAATAGTTGTATTTTTTACAACTCCAGTGGACACGTCAAGGAAGTGAAAAGGCAGCCAAGAGAAGAAGAGAAAGTCTTTGCAAGTCTCATGTCAGATAAGGGTCTACTATCCAGAACATATAAACAACTCTCAGAACTCCACAACGAAGAGACAGCTACACAATTAAAAACTGAGCAGATCCAAATAGACTTTTCTCCAGAGAAGACACAGAAACAGCCAATAAGCCAATGCCATGATGCCAGTGTCATCGCGCATCAGAAAAACGCAAATCCAAACCACAGTGAGCCTCACCTCACACTCGTGTGAGGACTGTCACCAGGGGACACGAGACCTTGCTGGTGACAGGGAGAAACAGAAACTCTCGCCGTTGCCGAAGGGACTGTGAAAATGGTGTTGCCACCTCAAAGAACACTTCGGAGGTTCCTTTAAAATTTAAAGATAGAGTTAATACAGCATCCAGCCCTTCCGCTTGTAGGCATGTTCCCAAGAGAACAGAAAACATATGTTTGCACAGAAACCTGTAAACACATGTTCAGAGCAGCGTTACCCACAAACAGCCAAACATGGGAACAACCCAAGTGTCTATCAGCTGATACAAACCGATAAACATCTGGTGGAATATGGTTCAACGGTGAAGAGAGAAATGAAATCCCGATACCTGCTACAACATGGATGGACCTTGACCACGATATCAGCAAGAACCACAGATTGTGTCTGCATGTACTTGGAATGTCCAGAATAGGCAAACTCAGACGGATCCGTGGTTGCCAGGGCTGGGAGGCAGCTGGTCCTGGCTATTGGGCATGAGATTTCCTTCCGGAGTGGAATCCAAAGGGTTCTGGATTCGACAGCGGTGATGGTTGCACAGTGTGACTATTCTAGAAGCCACTGAATTGTATACTTTTTCAGGTTTGCTACGAGAACTTTATCACAATAAAAATAGCAGAAAAAGAAGTAACTTCCAACTGTCTCCATCCAGAAGCAGGGGAAGGCGTTGGCTCCTGGGTCTCGTGGCGTCCCCCGGAAGGAGGGAGTCTTCTCCCAGGGTGGTAAAACCAGGATCTGCAGGAGACGCCATCACAAGAAAGTCTCCTCTGCTGGTGGCAGGCTGGACGCCCTGCCCTGGGGCCAGGACCCTCCCAGCCTCCTCCTCTCCAACCGCTTTCATCTTGAACGAGCCGCATGAGGCCCTGGGGCTGTGGAACAGGGCAGACCCAGTAGACGGGTCAGTGGCTACTGATGTTTCCTGGCTTTCTAAGCCCACGGGACACAGAGAGGACACAGCCTCCTGTCTTTGAGGGGCTCTGTCCAGCTGGAAACTCAGGAGGAAGGAGACCCCCTTTCGAGCCGCGTAGAACCCACGTGCGCGCCATCCACTCTGAGCGATGAGAAGCGGGCTGGACGGGGTGGGCGCGGACAGGCCTCACAGCCTGCAGGAACTGCGTGCCGTTCCTCCGTGAGGGTGGCGCTCCCGTCCACACACTGCTCCTCCCAGCCTACGAGAGCCCCTGCACCCTCATTTTCTTCAATTTTTTTTTTTTTGAGTCAAGGTCTTGCTCTGTCACCCAGGCTGGAATGAAGTGGCACACTCATGGTTCAGCGCAGCCTCGGCCTCCTGGGCTCAGGCGAGGCTCCATCCTCAGCTGCCCCCACATCTGGCTAATTTTTTGATTCTTTGTGGAGACGAGGTCTTGCTATGTTGCCCAGGCTGGTCTCGAACTCCTGGGCTCAAGCAATTCTCCCGCCTCGGCCTCCCAAAGTGTTGGGCTTATAGGTGTGAGCCACCACACCCCGCCCTCACGCTCCCTGGTTTCTAAAAGGGCCATCAACGGGGCAAGGAAACACAGAAACCCTCAGGTAGAATTTTATATGCAGGTTTGGAAATATGAATGTAGAACATTCTAGAAGCACAGAAGGCCAAAGTCCTCACGTGTGAGAAGACATCCAGCAGACATCCGAATTCCATCCGTCCCCCGCCCCCACGCTCGGCATCCTGGTTTCTCACCTTCCCCCCCACCCCGCACCCCCTTCCCTTGGAACACCTTCCGCAGCTGGGCGTGGCTCCTCTGGGATCTGCCTCCCCCTGGAGTCTTCACCTTGGAGGGGGAGCAGCCATCGCCCAGCCCTGCCGCCGCACCCTGCCCTGGGCCCTGCCCTCTTTCCCTTGACCCAGTGCCTTCCGGGTGGGAGCAAACCTTCCTACGAGGTCCGGGTCTCTCCTCTGGTGCGGAAGCAGCCACAGAGACTCCCCAGGCAGGGTCCGGTCTCTCCACTGCCCTGCAGAGCGCATGGCCGGACACAGCCAACTCCAGCCCTGATCGGCGGACAGCGGCCCTGGCCCTCACCGCGTGTTCCGGAGCGCCGTGTCCTCAAATCCCACCTCTACCCCCAACACCAGAAGGCGCAGATTCCCCCGAGGAGGAGGGGTAGCTGTAAACCCCCTTCTATGCTGAGTCCAGCGCAGGGGGAAGGGCAGGCCGGGGGCTTAAGTCACAGACCCTTCCCGTTAACCCCTTCAGAGTCTGCTGCCCCCGGCACGTGGAGCAGAAGGAGGTGATCAGGGAACAGGGTCCCTGGGAAGGGACGTGGCGGGCACAGGTGGACAGCAGGCCAGCGGCAGACAGCAGGTTGCGGGCGCCCTGGCGGGCACTTACCGGGGACCGCCTTCTCGTAGCAGACGCTCTTGTAGAAGCAGCACCCCAGCATCTTGCATCGGTCCCGGGAGACATTGTAGTCACAAATGTCGTACAGAGTAATGTCGCACACTGCAGGGACACAGACACAAGAGCGTGTCACGGGCGAGCACAAGGGCCACCCGGCCCTGGCTCAGGAACGTGGCCCGGCGGGGACGGCTGTGGGTGTGTGTTGTGGCTTTGTTATTTTTTAAGTTATGCATCGTGCAAACCTCTCTCCGAAACTAAGATCTCACATGAATTCAATTTCGGAGCAAAATAACGTCACGTCCATCACACAGAACAATGTGGGCCCTCCGATGAGAGGTGTCGCCATGGCATGGCGCCAGGCCCGGCTGCGACAGAGACGAGGGGGCGTGGCTGGCACGCGGGGGCCGGGGGAGCAGGCGCAGTGTGGAATTAATTCTCGCTGGAGCAGCAGGGGCTGGAGCTAGCAGCGCAAGTGGAGGGTTATCTCGGAACTGGAAAATTTGAGTCAAAAGGACAGAAAGTTGAATGCCAGTCTGGGCCGAACAGGGAAACAAAGACAGGGTGGTGCCCGTGTACGCCTCAGTAGGAGATCATGGTGGCGGCGGGGCACCTCCTGGCAGAGCTCAGCCACAAGCCCACGTCAGATTCGAGGGCCGTGGTCCCCTCGTGAGCAGAGGGCAGCCAGGTGATGGCACCGGGTGGCAGACAAACCCCACGGGCCGAGGACACAGGGACACACGGAGGCCGCTCCTAAGTGAGTTGCCGTCCCACAAAGCCAGGTGTGGGCTCCCCACGTCGGGGCTGCCCCAAGCCACTGGGGTCTCCTGAGTTGCCCGAGGGGTGGCTGCCCTCCTGTCCGCCCACCAGCCCTCGGTGACCCGCATGCCTCCCTTAGGGCCGGTCTAGCCTTTCGGGCTGAAGGGCTGCCCGCCGAGCCTGCAGCTCCTAAACCCGACCCAAGACGCCCCACTCCAGGATTGCAGAGGCTGCCTGTCGCGGACACGTGGCACCACCGCCCATGTACGCCCGCCACGGCATCGCGGATGGACACGCCTGGTTCGCCTCCTGCTGCCCCACTTGGGCTGGATGGTGCAGGTGCACGTGGGGCTTGAGCTGGCCTCCCGCGCTGGGGAAGGATGGGCACTGGGAGAGGCCCCACGAGGGCCGGCGGGCGCGGTCCTCGGGACAGCCAGGCTCACAGGAGCCCGGGATGGGGGGCGGGGTCACGGGCGGGCTCTGCCTGGACAGGCCAGCCCCGCCTGTGCTCCATGCAGCGGCCCGTGTGTATCACGGCACGTGACCCCACGGCGCTCTGCTCCCGGGGTGCCCAGGCACGACGGCCTCCTCTCTGGGCCGCAGCCCTGGAGTCCACACAGCTGGGAGCATCACAGATACTGCATCCATGCCTCGGCACCCCAGAATTCAGGCAGGCCGTCGCCTCCATTTTCAGGAGATGGTGATGGCAGCGATCTTAGCGGCCAACGCTGGCTTGCGCCCTGGGCGGACCCTCTACCGCGTCTGGGAAGACCCAGTGAGCGGGACCCTGGGAGCCGGGACGCTGAGCTGGGCAGTGACCCCTGGCCTTGGGGCTCCCGTGCTCTCCCGGGGGCGCACCCCCACCCCACCCACCGGCCAAGGCCCAGGCGACACGCGTGTCCAAAATGCACTCCGGGTGACCAGGACGGGAGTTTCAGCAAACAGCCGGGCAGGAACCACCCGGCGAGGGAAGCACCGTTCTCACCCACAAGCAGGTTTGTTCTCAACCTCACGGCACAAATGGAAACCGTGGCGCACCGTTTCTCCTGGGGACGGCTGGAATATGGTAGCTGGCTCCCTGCCTCGTGTTAAAAAGCCATCCCCATCGCCGCCTGACAGAGTCCCCCGTCCTGATCCTGCACCCTCGCGACGTCTCCGCACATTTCTCGAAGTCCTCCAGACCTGAAGAAACATGTCTCGATCGCTTCCACTCCGGCCTCACCCTCCGCTGTGCTCCACATCCCAGAACAGCCTTTGGTGTCGGGGTGAGCTGAGGCTTTGGGGGCTCTAGCAACAGCTCACAGCCATCGGGGCTCCGGGGCCTGCGGAGGGAGGTCTGGAGAGCCCGAGGCAGCGCCTGCTTCCTGCCGGAAACATCAGCTGCCACTGGCCCAGCGCGTGGCCACTGGACACCCATCCCCTGGCACCGGCAGCGGCGTCTCCAGGGGGCTCTCTGGCCGGGGCAGCCTGAGCTTTGCGACTCGCCACCGGGCTGTCCCCTGCGCTCCTGCCACGTCCATGACAGCCAGGCCAGGAAGGAAGGGAGGGGCTGTCAGCCGGGCCAGGCTTTGGGAGCAGGGATGGCGGGTTGGCTGGGTTCTTCCAGCTCTGCAGAAACAGAGGCTGGGGCCAAAGAAATAATGGTGAAGTGCACATGCAAGGCGAGGCGTGGGGACTCAGGCCGGTAATCCCAGCACTTTGGGAGGCTGGGGCTGGAGGATCGCTCGAGGCCAGGCGTTCAAGACCAGCCCAGGCAACATAGCGAGACCTCGACTCGACAAAGAATCGGAAAATTTTCTGAGCATGGTGGCGTGTGCCTGTACTTCCAGCTACTCGGGAGGCTGAGGCAAAAGGACCGCCCGAGTCCAGGAGGCTGAGGCTGTGGTGGCCACTGCACTCCAGCCTGGATGCCAGAGTGAGACCCCGACTCAAAGAAAAAGGAAGCCTCGTGGTTTCAAGAAAAGGGGCCTTCAGTTTTGGAGACTTGTATGCTGTTTTTATCTGTGGTGAAGGTACTCTCAGGTCCCCTCCTGCTTGGGAGCTTTTTTGTCTTCCTGCTTTCTCACACACACAAAAAAAACCCAACTTGATATAAAGTTTAAAACTCCAGTCTTAGGCAAAGGGGTCTCTGGTGTCGGCGATTGCTACGCTGTTTGTGGCATCGGCTGCAAAGACACTTTCAGCCCCACTGCAGACGATGTCACGGCTCACGGGCAGAAGAGGCCGCACGGGCCTGAGGGTCCCGGGGTGCTGGGTGGAGACCAAGACGCCCGCTGCGTCTCCACAAGGCCCGAGTATCCGCTGCACTTTCCTGTGGCTGCTGTACTCAGGATCGCCGGGTTTTCTGTTCCAGCCAGGATGGCGCTTCAGAAGCCTCCCCCGAGCCGGCCTCACTGCCGGGATCCCTGCACCAGGACGTTCTAGGCGCCGTGGGGACAGCATGACTGGGAGGTGTCGCCCAGCGGCAGCCTCATGCCTGCGTTCTGATGGCATCCTCCCAACAGGGAGGGCAGGCCTCAGAAGTTCTGGAAGCTTCCATGGGGCCGCAAGGTCACAGCCCTGAGTCTGACGGCCCCTTCTGCGGGAAGCCATCCGCTGTCTCCTGCTGGCCCATCTCTGTGTCCAGCCCTTCTAGGACCCAGGATGGGAGAAACACAGATGGGAGGGGAGGGCCGGGCTCGGACCGCTGCCCCGTGTGCCACGCCCAAGGCTCTCCATCACCCAGGGAGTCTCCGGCTTGGCTTCCGTGGGACACACTCCCGAGGTGACTTTCACAGGAGAGGGAGGGAGGAGGGAGGAGAGTTTGTTTTGTTTTCTGCGAGTTGGGGTCCACAGAACACCCGCTTCCTGTCCACGGAGGCACCCACCCCCCAGTGGGAAGGAGCTGGGAGGCACCGTGTCCTCCGCCAGCCTCCCTGGGCTCTGAGGCCGCCCTCAGCAGCCAAGAGCAGGGCCTGGGCACAGCTGGAGAGGCAACGGCATCCCAGGGTCTCTGGGAAACACTTCCCGGTCTGCCTTCAGGCCAAACTAACATAAAAAAATCTTTTCTTTCCCTTCCACTTCTTCAATTTTGTGTATTACAAAATCAGCACATGAATATAAGATCCACTGAAGAAAAGTTAAAGCAGCAAACATGAGCGGCGAGAGGTGGGGTTGCCCTCCCAGGTGCTTCCGGAATGTTCCCGCACCTGACTTCAAGCTGTCTATGCACACCAGAAACATGCCTTGGGGAACACCATACTCCCACACCGTTCCTCCAGCCCCAGGGCAGTGTCTGCCTCAGATCACAGCCCCAGAGGGGAAGGGGAGGGGGCTTCTTGGGTGGGAAATATTTCTCCTCAATAAAAAAATCACTCCCGCAATAAAAAGTATCAAGGAGTTGAAGGGCAAATTTGGCAACTCACAGAGAAAACACCTTTAATCCCTTCGGGACTTGGGAAATAGCTAAATACGAGGGAGGGACCCCCCAAAACCCAGATTTTATTTCTAAAAATGGCATATTCTTGCACGTTTAAACTCCCGTCACCTTCGAAGTCCGCTCTGTTGGATGCGGTCTACCTATGGAGATGCTTTTTCTGCGGCTCAGAACAGTTTTTGAACTCTTCCCTTCGGAGGCTTTGCAGTGCTTCTGCCGTTTTTGGTTTCACCTCTTCCCCGTCGGCAAAACGTTCCCTTTGAGGACTTTTTCATGAGGGAAACGAAGTCACTCGGGACAAGATCAGGTGAATAGGGAAGGCGGGGCATGGGTTCGTGCCGCTTGGGGTGCAAGACCGCTCAACACTCAGCGCGACGTGGTGCGCTCGTAAACCACCCACCAGGAGACGGACCCGTGCGTTGAAAGAATCTCAGAAAAATTAATTGAGATCGAATGCCTCCTCTCATCACCACGCAGGTGAGTCCACGGATGATGGTGAGCTCCCGGAACACTCACCTGGCGGGGAAAGCCTGGCCTGCCAGGGGCCCGCCCTCCGGAAGATCATCCCACTTGGGGCTCCCTCGCCCCCATCCAGTTCTCGTTTCTGAGTACGTAGAACCCCGGGTTCTGGTGGTTTCTGTAGTGAAGCTGAAGAAAACAGAACCTCGACCGTGTTTTGCCAGGTTTTGACAAGTGCCAGTTCCTGCACTCCTCTCGCTAGGCCTGGCGACGGCCTCAGAGTCAACACTCGGGTCCAAATACCCCCCGGCCGCCCCAAGCAGACTTTTCTTGTTACCTGCGAATTGCTTGAGGAGGTGCGGTGGGGACTTCTTGATTTCCGGCACGTATTTCATCGCGGCCGACGGATGGGCACGGGACCCGGGAACCTGGAAAACAGGACCCTCAGCACCGTGGCACCTCCGGGGGTCCGCCGGAGAGGGGGGTGTGGCTCTGGGGAGCGACGGGCCAGGCCAGGGGGGTGTCCCACAGCTCACCTGCCCACGCGTCCCTGGGGGTCCTCCCGGCCACCGACTGGCTCACCACGCCAAGTGAAGAGCGGCTCCTTGTTAAGACAGGATACTGGCCACTTCCTTCTTCCACTGCTCACAGAGTGGACTGGGGCAAGACCAGGCCTGCCCACCCACTATGACATCACACAGCCCCGTGAGGTTACGTGGATGTCACACAGGGCTTCGGAGTGATGTGGGTGTCCACCTTCCGCTGGCTGCGAGGCCCGAGGCCACTCAGATGACCAGGCGTGGGGAAGAGCCCTAGGGGCAAGGTTGCTGCTGGGGACACCGTGGCCCAAGTATTCCCCCGTGGGACATTCGCCTTGTTGTCCTCTGAGCCCGGCTGCAGGCCCAGGTATTGCCTTGGATGCCCCCTTTTCCAGGCACCGCTGGACACAACAGTGGACAAGACAAAGTCCCCTCCTCCCATGGAAGGGGACAGAACAGACACCAATGTCTGATCAGCCCGTGCTGGGGGTTAGGGAGAGTTGGGCAGGGCTGACCGCCACTGACATGGGGAATGAGCAGCCTCTGTAAGGGTCGGGCACCCAAGGCCGATGGTCAGTGCGTGCAAAGACCTGGGGGTGAGGCCAGCTTGGAGACTGGAGAGAAAGGAAAGAGGCCTGCAGGATCCGAATGACACAGACAAGGCCCAGAGGCCACAGAAGGGCACGGCATGGGACCCTGAGGGCCACGGCCAGGACCGTGGCCTTTCCTTTGAGACAGCAGGGCTGACTGGACTTTGTGCAAAGAAACAGAATTCTGCTTTAACATCTTGCTGAGCCGGAACCGGCTGTCAGGGCGAGGGGAGCAAGGGGACGACGGCGTCCCCCGGCAGACGTGGCCGCAAGCCGCCTGTCAGGTGGCGACGGGACGCTTGCCTGTCCTCCGCCTCAAAAGACGGGCCGCCCGTCGGGGTGGAGCGCAGGGGAAGGAAACAGGTTGGCGCGGCCCAGGGATCGGCCGAGGGGCTGGAGGCGGCGCCGGGTGGTGACGGGCTCCAGCGCTCGGCCGCGTCCGGGAGGTGGGCTCCCTGGCACGAGCGTGCCCAGGGAAGCCAGGTGGAGGAGGAGGCCTGGGCGGGCAAGGCCAGAGATACAGAGACGGGCAGAAGCAGAGCAAGGATACTTGTCTGGCGAGAGGAGGCCGTGCGGGCGCCTGGGTGCCACGTGGGTGGTGGTGGGTGGCGTGGCACCTGGCGGGTGAGCGCGAGAACGCAGAGGAGCTTCCGGGAGAGAAGAAGGGGCAGGTGGCCGTCAGGGCCGGGGAGTGGGTGCTGGGCGGGCGGGATGGCAGACAGGAAGGCAGCCACACGTAGAAACGGCCGCTTCCTGGAGGACGAACCCAGAAGCCGGTCGAGCTTCCAGCGCCGCTGCCCCGCCACCAGCCTGTCCCCCGGTCCCCTCCCCGCCTGCCCACTCTGCCACCTGTCCCCCTGCCCCCCTGCCCGCCTGCACACCTGCCCCCTCAGCCCTTTTGGCCCCCATCCTCTGGGCCCCAGCCCCCTGCTGCGCTGCCCGCCTGCATCTGTGGCACGAGCCTGCCCACCTCGGCCCGTGTCCCAGCACGGGTTGTACTACCCTGAGTACGCCCAATGACCCCGGGGGCGTGGAGAGAGAGCCACAAGCTGGGACCTTCCAGACGCCTCCTCCCACCAGTCTCCCCCAGCCCACACCCACCCGGGTCTTTCCTCACGGCCTTGGCTTCTAGCACGGTGGACACCAGCTGCCTGGCCGGAGTGAGGCCAGTTGGGCGAGGCTGCCACGTGGCGGGTCCCATGTGGCAGCCAGCTGAGGCGAGGGTGTGGGCACTGGACTCAGCCAGGGGAGGGTTTGCAGGGGTGGCTGTGCTGAGGGCATCGAGGCTGGGAGGGGCCGTGGGGACTCCGCGGGGAGAGGACAGACGTGGGCACGCAGCCCTGGGCGGAAGGATGCCCGTCTGCCTGGACGGAGCTGGCTGAAGAGATGAAGCCACGGTTGGTGCGGAAGATCTGGGATGACATGGCAGGCACGGAGTCAGGGCTCCGACCCCAGGAGCAGGTGGCCAGGATATCTGAAGGGACGCGAGGAGACGGGGTCTCCTCTCTTCCAGGCCTGAGGGAGGACAGCTGCAGGGGACAGGGACCAGGCTGCGGAGAGTGAGTGCACGGAAGGACAGGGGTGGGTGTGGAGGCAGACGCCAGGCGGGCCAGCCCAGGAGAGGCGGGGCCTGGAGCCCCGGGCCTCTGGGTGGAGCCGCAGGTCTGGGGTTCCCCCTCCTTCCCACGGGAGACGAGGCCGGGCTTAGCACCCTGCCCCCCGCTGCCCTGTGACCTCACTCTCCGGGTTCCTTCCCCGTCTGTCAGGTGGAGGCACTGATGAAGTCTCGCCGGACAGTACCTGCTGCCCCCTGGGGCCCCCAGAAGGCAGGGCCATGGCCGGGGACAGCGAGGGTTGTGGAAGGTCTCTAGGAGCACCCTGGGCCTGCTGCAGGGCTTCACCTGTGCGGGGCGTGCAGGGAGTGGGGGCTTGCTTCCTGGGTGGCCTTTCCAAGGGGGCGTGTTGAAATATGCCCATGCACCATGCAACCCGCCCACCCAACTCGGGCAGCACACGGGTCACCACCGCTGCTTTCAGGACTTTTCATCTCTCCAAAAAGCAGTCCCAGGCCCGCTGGCACCCACCCTGGGCAACCCCAAATCTGCTTCCTGTTGCAGATTTGCCGGCTCTGGAAATTTCGAGGAAGTGGAGCCTGGCACACTGTGGTTTTGGGGACGGGCCTCTCGCCTGTAGCACAGCGCTCTCGAGGTTCATCGCGTCACGGCGTGGGTCAGAGCCTCCTTTCCAGGGCTGCAGGGACTCGCCACGTTGTGTGTCCATGCATCGTGGACGGGCATTTGGGTGGCGTCACCTTTTGGACCATGGTGGACAAAGCCGTAAGGAGCATTCTCGGTTTAAGTTTTGTGTGGACGTATGTTTCTGTTTCTCTTGGAGTATTCCCGGAAGTGGAATTGCTGGGTCCTATGATGCAATGGCCTGAATGCAGGTGCCGAAACCCCCACCCCCACGGTGATGGCGGTGTCCTGGGTGGAGCCTTGGGAGTGATGCAGTGCCGTCTCGAGGGTGCAGCCTCACAGAAGGGACTAGGCCCCCATAAGAGGGACCCAGGGAACCCCTTCCACCAGGCAAGGACCCAGCAAGAAGGCGACGTCTACGCCCAGGAAGGGGCCCCAGACACCAGAACTACCAGCACCTGGACCTCGAGAAGGGGGGTCCAACCTTTTGGCGTCCATGGACCACGTCGAGTAAAGAGGAACTGTCTGGGTCACACGTCAATTATATAATATAGTGCATGTACATTATCAGACTTGCTTTGTTTTTTAACGTTTTTATCATAAAGCTTAGGAAAATGAGAACACTATCAAACTAGTGGGACGCTTGACCTTGTTCTTTGTTGAGCGAATCTATCACTGCCTGCTCGGCAGACGTGGCCGCAGTTCTCAGGGGGTTCTCAGGGTGCTCGTCAGGAATGTTTGTTCAGACTCTGCTCTTTGCGATTCCTCACCGGAAACCGCTGCTCACAGCTGTGTATCTGCCAAAAGGCGAGGTCATGAACACGGTGAGGCCGTGAACTTCAAAAACGGAACTACGTCTGGGATGACGAAGACAATAAACGCTAAAAACCACGCAACGGTGAAAGAAGGAGTGGGGCCGCACGGCCAGCTGTCCTGGGCGCATGCGGGTCGCGGGCCGTGGGCCGGACATGCCGGGTCTAGCACGCCCAGCCTCTGGAGCTGTGAGCAGTGGGGCTCGCTTGCTTATAAGCCACCCGGGCGTTTTGTGACAGCCGCACAAGTGAACTGAGATGCAGTTACTCCCTTGAATCTTTGGAGAAAACATCGGCTCCTTTCACAACACAGCGCCACTGCCTTGCCTTCCCGCATGCATTGCCTGAGGGTCCCGGGCCAGGCAGCCCCTCCCCTGTCCTAGGCTCTTCATCTGGGGCGGGCACAGCCGTGCAGCGTGGGCGTCACCTCATCAGCACGTCTCAGCAGAAGAGCGGCCCCAGGAGCCGTGTGGGGACGGAGTCAGCCTCCGGGGAGGGCGCTCGCGGATGGCTTCCAGGCAGGGCCCAGACGGGCCCGGCTGGCAGCAGTGAGCAGAGCTTATCGGAGGAGAGAGACAGGGCTGTGGGCAGGGGCCTGTGTGGGGACGGCAGGGCACGCAGGCCAGGCCGCGCGCGGGGCTGCTAGCGGCGGGGTGCGGTCGAACGCCAGCCGTGGCTCGTATGTGCAGGAACCCGGCAGAGGGAGTGGGTGTGCATCTGATGAGACGCCTGGGTCACAGTGTCGGCGGGATGGAGGGGGCGGGCGGGGGAGGAGCCAGAGAAAGGGACAGGTCCCAAAGGTGCGAGGCCACAGCGGCCACAGCACCAGGGCTGGGCTGCAGCTGTCTGGAGCCCTGTGGCCCACATGGCCCCTCAGGGCTGGCCTCGCAGGGAGATCCCGTAGTCGTGGCCTAAGGACTACGTGGAGGATGTCAGAGCACAGAAGGGCTGCCAGTGGACACAGGACACATGCTGAGACGGCCATCCTCCCTACTCCAGGCACACAGTGCGAACGCCAGGCTGCCGAGCTCTCAGGCCACCCCTGGGAGCCGCCGGTACCCTGCTTGCTAGCGAGGGCGAGCTGTGGACGAGAAAGGCTGACAGGTCCCAGGAAGGCATGGTGACACGGGGCGGCCCCCTCTGCCTGGTAGTTCAAGTCCTGTTCCCAGGGAGAGCCAGCGACGGTGCCTGTCAACACCGTCCCCTGAGAGCAAGACCCCAGCAGTCGTGGGCCATGTCGTCTTCCCGCGTGAAGAAGCAGGGCTGTCACAAGGCTCTTAGAAGAGCAACAAGGGCCACCTGGGCCCCTGACAGCCTCTGCGGACCCCCTTCCGCTCTTAACCTGCTATGATTCAACCTCGCAGTGGGATGTGGCTGACAACACGCAGCAAGACGCTCGGACCTCACTTCGAGGCAAGCAGCATCACCAGGCAGAGAGAGGGCAGCATCAGGGCCCTCCTGGGGAGGTGCAAAGTCCTGTCTCCCTACTCCTGGGGTGGACCGTGCCCTTCTAAGAAAGCACCTGGAAGCCGCCACCTCTGGTACCTGCGAACAAGACCTTGCAGGAAATTCACAAAGTCAAGATGGGATTGTGAGGGTGGGCCCATCCCGGCCCAACCCAACCCACCCCACCCCACTCCACCCCACCCCACCCCACTCCACCCCACCCCACCCCAGGGTGACTGGTGTGCTGCTAAGATGAGGAGACAGAGACAGAGATCCAGAGACAAGCTAGACGGCTGGGTGACAGCAGAGGCTGGAGCCATGTGCCTACGGCCAAGAAACTCCAAGGCTTGCCAGCAGACACCAAAAGCCAGGAGAGGCAGAAGGGATTCTCCCGGGAGCTTTCAGGGGGCACAGGACCCTGCCAGCGCCTTGATTTCAGATTCTGGCCGTGAGAAGTGACAGTCCCGCCATTAGAACCCACCAGTCTGTGACACTTTGCCAAGGCAGTCTCGAGAAATGAACACACCCACGTGAACAAGTTTGCAGAACAACAAACAAGTGTACATCAAACTTCTTTTCCTCCATTTTTTAGAGACAGGGTCTGGCCTGTAGCCTCCAACTCCTAGGCTCAATCGATCCTCCCAAGTAGCTGGCTACAGGCATGCACCACCACATCCAACTAATTTCTAAAAACATTTTTTAGGTAGAGACGAGGTCTCACTCTGTTGCCCCGGTTGGTCTCAAACTCCCGGCCTCCAGCACCCAGGTCTGCCTCTCAACTTCAAAATCTTAAACATCTGACACTCCTATTAGAACACAACACAACATAAAACTCCCCAAAGGCTTGAGGAACAGGCCAGGTGGGTCACGTTGCAGGTTAAAGGTGGGCCGGGGGTCCACCAGAGCCTGTGACCTCCCACCCTCGGGCACCGTGGGCTCCGGCAGGATGGCTGGTCTCGGGCCTGACTTTCCCCTGCCCTGGCCTCGTGTCCCTGCCACCACCACACCAGACCCCAGTCCCTCGCCGCAGCGTCCGGTGACAGCAATCGCCAGCCTCGCAGACAGACGCTCGTTCCCCACCGTCATGGGGCGGTGCACCCAGCCCTGCAGAAGTATCTGCCACTCACACGCCTCAGATCAGCCCGGGAGAGCTGTGGCCGCAGCGGTGCCGCGTGTTCTGCTTAGGGCGCATCTATGTCTGTCAGGTCTTGAGCTCAGCGGCGTTCAGTAGCCTTGGGGTGGAAGCCTCGGACAGATTTAGTGAGAGCCATCCCCAAGCACCTTGCCTGCTGGTGACGCTGTAATGCCATTTTTGAACTTCAGCTTCCAATGTCATCACTAGGATGGAGAATGCAAAGCATTCTTGGACGTCGACGCAGGCGTCAGTTCTCTATTGCCGCTGTGACACGGCACCACAAACTGATGTGCTTGAAACAACATGGTTCCGGAGTCCAGCGTCCTACAAGCCCGGTGTCGCCAGGGCTGTGCTCCTTCTGGGGGCTCCAGAGAAGACCCCATGCCGTCGGTCGATTGTGGCTTTTTGTTTAACAGCGAGAGTTGACTGCTCTTTGACACAGAACCCAAGCAGACGCTTTCCCGCTGGCTGTTCAGCCTTCCCAGTTCTCGGAGTCTCATCCCGAGATTTCCTTCCCAGGACGGTTTGCCCCATTTGCCCAGCGGACGGTCGCGGGCCTTCTTGGGTCTCATGCTCCTCCCCAGAGGCCAGTGTCTCCACCTTCCTGGTCCCTTGGGCGCCCCAGCCTCGGTGTCCCGGCTGTGAGCATCGTCAGTTACGTCCCTTGGTTTTAAACGTGCGTTTACGAAGCTGCTTCATTCCACATGTCTCCGACCAGCCCCTTTACAGATCTCGCCCAGCCCGGGAGTGGCTTACCGTCAAGGTCAAACATCAACCAGCCAGAACTGCCTCGTTCGCGGGGCAGGAGCCCATCTGCATGATGGGAATCCTCAAACTCCCCCTCACCGACTGGAGGGGCAAGCTCAGGCCACTGCCCTCGACACAGCATCCCTCACGCCACCTCTTCCCTTGAGCAACCTGCCTTTCTTGTCCATGACCGTCTCTGCACCCATCAGTCTCTGCGTAGCCCGACTCCAGCCTACCTAGCCGCCACACACGGCAGCCTCTGCGCCCCACCCTCTGGGAACAGCAGTCCGTGACTACTAAAAGTTGCAGGGTGGCTCACGGCCTCCTCCTGCCAGCGGGTGTTGGGCTGCTGGGAAAAAGATTAAAAAAAAAAAGCCGGATCACCCTCACCATCACCCAAGTCACGACTGTGCTACAATTTTCCTTCGATCTAGAACAGGGCTTGGAATGTTCACGAATTTTGGAGAGCAATCCTCGTTCACCTTCACAAGGGCTTTGTGTTTGCCATGGTAAAAAGTCAGAAAACAGCCAAAAGCAGCAGCCACGAATGGGTGTGGCCAGGAGGGCAGACCCTGGAGAGAAGCTGGGCCCAGGAATTCTTCCACTGAAAGAGGAACCGGAAGGCCAGGGAGGTCTCCCGCACTGGGTAGGCAGTGCAGGCAATCCCCTTCCGGAGGCGGCTTTTTCCCAGCAACCCACACCTGAGACTCTTAGTAGTCATGTGGGCGGTGGCTTCCTTCTTGGGCGTCTTCCTACGGATGGCCTCTGAGACAGCACGTGAGATGCAGCAGGCAGGCACCGTCGGGCTTATGACACGCAGACCAGACAAGCCTTCTCTGTGGCTACTCAGACACCAGATGCCTGTAGCTTAACAGAATGGTAAAAGGCTGGACACAGCTCAGGTCGATAATCCCAGCATTCTGGTAGGATCCCTCCAGGCCGGGAATTTGAGGCCAGCCTGGATAACAGAGAAATTCTGTCTTTATAAAAAAAGTCATCAGTCGGGTAGCTTGAGCCCAGAAGGTCGTGGTGAGCTACGCTCAAAGCCTTCGATCTCCAGCCTGGGTAACAGAGCCAGATCTTGTCTCTAAAAAGAGGAACATCAAAGACCTCAACTGAGCAGCCCTCCTGTTTGAGGAACGTGAATTCCCTCTCCTGGGCGCCGTCTGCGAACGTGGGCTCTCACAGAGCAGGGGGTTAACCACGCAGACTCCCAGATCCCAGCCTCGGGAACCGGCTCCCTCGGCAGGGGTGGGGGCACACCGACATTTCCCTCGAGCGCCCCAGAAGCTGGCGAGGAAGGCCACACCCACTCACCCCAGGAGGAAAACATCCTTGGCTGCAGAGTGATGGGGGGAAGGGGGTGGGGCTGGGATTATAGACCCGAACTGCGTCCAGCCTTCTGCATGTCTGTGTAAGATACGGGCATCTTTGGAGTCTGAACAGCCACAGGGAGGGCTTCTGTCTGGTCTGCCTCACCCCAGCCTCTCCTCCAACAGCACGCTCTCGAGGGTCCCGGCCTCAGCAAGGGGTATCGGAACGAAGATGGCGCTCGTGCCTGCACGTCTTCTCTGGGAAAGCAAAGCTGCGAAATCACCAAGGTCATCGTCTCCGAAACACCCGCTGGGAACTTGGCAGATTCTACCAAGATTAAAAATGTGCATGCGGGGGGGGGGAGGGATCAGGAAAAACAAACCCCAAAAACGCACGGAACTTCTGCAGGAGGCAAGCCCCAGCTTCCTGCGCGGCGGCACCCGACGACACGCATCAGGGTGGCCGGGCACGGCAGCCGCCCCTTCCGTGTCCACAATGGGTGATGGGAACAAGGCGCGGCCGGCCAGCGGCAGAGCAGTTAGCCCTGGCCAAGACCAGCGGGTGGGCCCGTGTGTGCGCACGAGACCCTGCGTGGAAAGACGTCCAGGGCTCTGATGGGCAAGTCGGGGGAGACGCCGTCGGCGCGCCCTCATCTGAGAAAGCCACACCAACACCGCATCTTGCGTGTGCTCAGAGAACGAGTGGGAGAACACGTGTTACGAGGCCCCGACAGCGGCTCCTCTCCCGGGGCCAGGAGTATCCCGGGGTGGCACGTGTGGTTTCTGCCTCAGACTCCCGTGTCTGGATTCTCCCTACAGCCAGGTGTTCTTCTTACAGCTCAAATCTAGCAAGAAACATACACACGTCCGCCCCAGATCAACGACGCCCACAGGCGTCTCATGTCCCACCCCTTCTGGTCACTTGCAAATCAACAGAAAAGACCTTGGCATGCCCACTTGGTTGGGCCTAAAGTAATTAAAAGCCTTGAAAGCTGAGATCCTGGCTTCACGTGGGTTCTGAGCATGACCCCCCTCCATCGGATGGTGTCCGTGTGGCAGAGCCTCGGCCACACCTGAGCCAGGGGCAAGGCCCACAGGATGGGGCTACCTCACCCGGCCCTCGCAGCCACCCTCCCAGAAGAGGCCCTCATCAATGCCAGATCCAGGGGAGGACCCGCAGGCTCGGGTCACAGGCGCCCGCCCCAACACCAAGCTGGCTGACCTGACGCGTGACCTGAGCTCATCGTCAGCCGTGGCAAGGGCATCACCCACCGCTGTGCTCACAGGCGTGTTTCCGGATGCCCAAGGAGACTAGAGAACTGTGAAAATGCAGAGCACCGTATGGATACAAACCCCGACGACATCCAGAAAAACCCGTTACGTAAGATGTGCCTAAAATCTGGGAGAAGGAATTCAAGATAGCAGCTACTGGGCTATCGGACAAAAAATTTCCGTAAATCAAAGCTTCCCAAATGACTACGCTGTTAGCCCACTTCCTTGGGAGTAGGAGAAGAGCTCCGAACAGGCAGGCGGCCAGCCAGAGAATCTTCCATACAGCTCGCAGCTCTGCGGGTCTCGTGCGTGGCTGCCGCTTCCCAAATACTACGTTCCAACCGCCACAGTGAGGGCCGGACGCGCCGTGACCAGTGAGCACTCAGCGAGGACCTGGCCTTCAAGACAAGTCTAGGAAAGACAGGACCCGAACAGCAAGCACACAAGCCTCTTCTGTCTCATGGCTGTTCCCAAGAGGGTCCCCACGGGTGCCCTTCCACATGCTTTCACTTATTCTACCCCACACAACAGCCTTCAGCATCTTCCAGTATGGGAGTCCCTATTCTGAGCTGGTAGAGGCTGTCCCCGACAGTGTGACCTGTCACTTGTTCCCATTCCTAACCTCTTCCACTTCTTTCTCTTATCTCCACATTTTCTCAAACTCTTTTAAGGGCAGACGCGTTCTCCAGTATCAAAAATTCACCCAGAATTTTAAAATCGACAAGACCCCAAAGCAGCAGCACCCACTCAACAAACACATCAAAGAAGATAAAGGGAGAGCGTTTGTGACGTAAGAAAAATATCAGTTTAATAATGACAACAATGTAGCATCAACGCCGGAGTAGTCAATACCAGGACACTGTGACGTGTTTCTCCACAGCGGTCGGCAGGCGCCCTGGCGTCCCAGAGAAGTGAAGACATGATTGGCATTTGGGAAGTCCACCCGGACCACGGCGCCAAGGCCAGTGTTCGGACCTAGCCGCCCGGGTACACGTGGACGCACTGACGTCACCGGGCACAACGGAAAGTTTCAGACGCTGGGTCTCCACGTGGCTTAAAACTGAAAGTGCTTCTCGACTACAGAGAAGAAATGGCTTCCTCTCCTCATCCACGAAAGACAGGAGCAAAGGAGGGACCTGGGTTAACTGTGCCCCTTCTGACGTCTACACCAAGCCCCCACCGCGGGAGGCCACGTGGTGACCTCACCGTACACAGCTGTCCACAACAGGGCAGGGTTTAGCAAGAGCTGCTCCCGGGCACGTTCTGAGAAGCCTGAGTGAGGCTGGAGCCCCAGGGAGGCGAGGCTATGCACGAGCCCAAGGACCTCGCAGCCACCCGCGCACATCCGGAGAACACTCCCATCCAGGCATTAAGGCAGGTCTGCAGGAGGCCGTGCTGGGGGCTGGACAGGTGCTCACGGCCCTCCCGGCAGGCACGGCACCGCTGGCCACACGTGCTGGACAGCAGAGGAGGCTGTTCCTGAGTGGACACTACCGCGACGGCAAACCTCAAGACATGCCAGTGCAGCGTCTCCCACTGTGGTATCTTTCGCATCACCAGAAAAATGCCTACAAAAATAGAGCTTGCCAAAAAAAAAAAAAAAAAAGGACTTGCTCTTTCCTTATCCCAGCATGCGTGAATAAAAACAGGAAGTGCAGGAAGCTGACGATTCCAGCGGAAGGCCCACCGGAGGCAGGGTCTGGAGCACAGCCAGGCGACACTGGGCCCGGGCAGACCCCGCACCAGGGACCCGGGCAGGAAGCCGGCAGGGCTCACTGGCCACCAGGAGCTGTGGTTACAGGGCACGGAAGAGCCACAACCGCAAGAAGACACTCTCCAAGCCGCCCGCCCAAAGGCATCAGAGGACAAAAGATTCGGGCGCAGTGAAAGGGCCTTCTGACCAACAGACTGAAAAGTGCCAAGTCCCATAGCTGTTCTGAGACCTTGGCACTGCAGGGTGCTGCAATTTTGGCTTTAAAGACAGAGCATTTGTTCTATGAAAAGTTTCTCTTACTCCAAAGCTGACCTCTCCAGAGGAAGGGAAACAAACCCAAGTGCCTGCGGCCCTACCGTTTATTGCTGAGAGGACAGAACCCGCCCGTGGGGACTTCCTGCCTAGCTGCTCAGGCTGCCGAGCGCCGGGCCAGACACCTGAAGGCTCCCGTCCCCCTGCCCTGGACACAGTGGAGGAGCACTCCCACGTGGGAACCTGCATGACCTGCTTGACTTAAGGTGTGTATTGCTTTATTCTTGCTGAAAGAGGGGCGAGAGGATTTTCGGGGAGCACGGACCCTGGCTCGCCACCCCCGACAGGAGGCAGACCTCAGGCTGACAGCGGCCCGATGGCAGAGTTCTGCCTGTCAGCACAGGCTGCAGCATGCCTTCGCCTGTGTGCGTCAGCCGCAGTGATCTACAATAAATAGTGGGTTCTATTTACAGGTTCTAGTTAAGAATTCTCCTGGGGGGAGGACAAAGCCGGGCACTTTGCCAGTCACGAAGCCAGCCTGCGTACAGAAGCCCGTGTGAGTGACCACTGCAGCGAACACACGTGGCGACCCGTGCTCAGACGGAACGGCGGGAGCAGACACCCCTGGACATGGTGGAGGCCTGGGACCACCCTGCGGGCCAGGCTGAGTCTCCGCCAGCCGCGCACCGCCCCTCGAGTCCCGCGGGGCCTGGGACCGTGACGCTGCTTTGAGAGGAGGCTTGCGGGTGGGGCTGGGGTGTCTGCAGATATAAATAAGGTCACACGACGTAGGTGTGCTGAGGCAGGAGCGCTGTGGCAGCCCTGTGGAGACCGCGGGGCCGAGAGCACCCCCGGCGTCACGCCTCTGATTCTGCCGGTGCGTGACAGGACGTGGTTTGGGCGCAGGGCGAGTGGAGGGGAGTCCAGCGTGAGGACTAGCCCAGACAGGGCCACCAGGGGCGCGTTGAAGAGGGACGTGTACAAGCGGCACATATCTACAACGTTCGTGTATTCGAGTAAGAGGCTGGGAAACCAGGACCCTCCGGCAGCCCTGAGCTTACCGCCAAGTGAGGCCACTGCGGGTCAGCAGCCGAGGGCCACGCAGCTCAGTCCTCAGGCTGCGCCTCCGCTGGCCGCCTCAGCGGCGGCCAGACGTCCGACTCGCACAGCCAGCTCGTCTATGTACAGAGAGCGAGGCGGCGCCAGCCAGCCCTGCCTGAGTCCTGGTGCCCCGATGCGGCCAGGGCTCCCGGCTCATCACAGCATCGTGGGCAGGAAGCGCCCAGGCCGCCCCTCACAGGTTGGTCTCGTCCCACGCAGGGTCGTTCATGTTCTTCAGGACCTTCCGCACCAGCTTCTCCAGGTCTTTGCGGGCCCGCTGCTCCTCCTCCAGGGACTTCTTCATCTTTTTGTTATCCTGCAAATGAAGCAGACCACAGCATGGGCATTACGTCTGGCAGCCTGCGGCGGGCCCTGTCCCCAGACTGCACCCTCCAGGAGACCCTGGGCCTCGATGATGAACTCCCGAGTGCCACTGCCTGTGGGCTGAGGTCAGCGGGGTCGGCCAAGCCCAACCGTCTGCACGGATGGCAGCTTCTGTACGTGCAGCTGTGCTGGGCACCCAGACACGGCGCAGACAAAAGCAATCCTTGCAGCTCCTTCTTTAGTCCTTAGGCGTAATGTACCGTAAGAAAATGGCTGAAAACAGCAGAAGGAACAGCTATCTGATGTCTTCTTGAGTTGCAGACAGGAACAGGAGAAACATTCCTCCTCCGGAATGAACACAGGAGGAGGAACCTGCTTCTGGGCAGCCGAGCCAGGCGTTCTTGGGTGTGGAGGGCACGTGCGCGCGCGCTCTGGGGCGGGGCAAGCCATGAATGGAAAGAAGTGGGCCTGGGAGCCGCGAGGACACTGCCCTGGGTGGCCGAGAGCGCACCCAGCCTGCACGGTGGCCCACCCAGCTCCGTCCCACCCCAGATCGCACCTTCTCGGGCTGTCCTGGGCCTAAAGTCCTCCATCTCCTGCCCCCCGCTGGGCAGGAGACCAAAGCCGTTGCGCACGGGAACTCTACACCCATACGCGAAAAGTGTGGTACGTTGGCCAAGTGGCCGCGACTCGCTGAGCGGGCTTCCAAGGCGCAAGGACGTGCGGTGGCCAACCCCAGCCACAGGGGACGCCTCAAAGGATGGTCCGAGTAGGCAGAGCTTGAGGCGTTTCAAAAGAGTTTGAGATGGTTTGTGGCATCAAAAACATAGGGCTCAGAGATGGTTTGTGGCATCGAAAATGCAGTTAAAAGAAGAATAGCAGAAGCTCTCTTCACGAGTGCTACCCAGGAGACCCACTGTCTCCTCGGCTGGAACTCCGAGGGGTGGATCTCCTGGCGACACTTCTTTGCTTCTGGACGACCGGCTTGACTTTTCCAAAAGATGGCACTTTCCTCTCTTCTCCCGTTACAGTTTAGAAAACCTGACGAAGAGTGAGCACGACGCACCTGTCTTAACTCTTGGACTTCATCCTTTAACGCGTACACGGTATCCACGAGGCTTCTGAAACAGGAAGCACAGTAAGCACGTGAGCAGGCGGCGGCGGGCACAGGACGGGGACGCACCGACGCAGGCACAGCCCTGCCTGCTGGGCTGACGTCCGGGCTCACAGCTCTAACAACCAACTTCTGGGAGCGCAGGGAAGACCCCAGCAGGGGTTCCAAATCTCTCGACAGCAGCGCAGCCCAGCCCAGCCCAGCCCAGCCCAGCCCAGCCCAGCCCAGCCCAGCCCAGCCCAGCCCAGCCCTCGGGGACTAGTTCCGCTCACGAGCCCCCTGCCCAGTCCATGCCTGCCGTGAGACACCGGGAGACAGCTTACTTTTCTTCTATCACTGTCTGACCGTTACTTTTAGTTTCTTCAACTATAATTTTCTCTTCTTCCGGAAGCAAAACTTGCGGCGCAGATTCTTTGCGAGAACCTAGGACCGTTAAAAAAAGAATAAGCCTGTGTGAGTACCACAGCAGAACGAAGACAAGAACTTGACGCTACAGCACTACTTAGACATTCAATTCCAGAGACCACGCACTAAGAAGCCTGAGACAAGCTCGGGAAGGCGCCTTTCACAGCCCGTTCTCTCCAGCTCTGTCTGCTGGGCCTTCTCACACTCAAAACCATAGAGAGGAAAAGAGACACCAGCCTTCTGGTCATTTGTTAAGCTTCAGTTTCTGAATCTGGATTACAGATCTTTTAAACCTTAACATTTTCAGCAGGTAGTAAGCTAAACGTTGTGACCAGATATTCACCCAAATTTTGAGTCATGTGTTATTTCAAAATTTCAGAAAGACGTAGGTGACCAAGCAGAACATATACAATGAGTGCTTATAAATCACAGACCTGGCAATAAAAACATTTAACTCTACAGCGACATTTAATAATAAAGATATTACAGCACATGGTTTAGAGAAAGATAAATTTATTATTTGATTCATGAAAAGTTTGTTCTACATTTCCTGGAATAGAAACATGTTTCTAAACGAGAGGAAGCAAATCGCTCACAACGTCAGAGAAATTTTTGCACCATTGAACCAGCACCTGCACAAAAGCTTGCGCAGGACAGACAGCCCCTGAATAAATGCTGCAAAATACACACCTTGGAAATTAAAGGAGAAATCCACATACTCATTTTAAAAGGTGAGGGGAGAGAATCACATCGTCTTTCATGATGCAAGGAAGATCACACAGTATAATATATACCACTTACATTTTTGAGAAATTACCGTCAAATGCTAACCGGAGGAAAGATATAATCTACCGGAGGACACGAACCCTTGCAAGTGGCACTGCCACGAACATTTCTCCGTGAAAAGCAGCACACAGGGCTTGTGATATGCTCACATTCGCTAGAGAAACAGTGGATTCTACCTGCTTGGTCTCGCTTTCTAGGGCCCGCCTTTCGTCTGTCTTCCTAAAAATGTGTCCGATTATAAGAACTGCACTTGCAGCTGGGTGCAGTGGCTCACGCCTGTAATCCCAGCTCTCTGGGAGGCCAAAGCAGGAAGATTGCTGGAGGCCAAGAGTTCGACACCAGCCTGGGCAACATGGCGAGACCTGCCTTCACAAAAATAAAAAATTAAAAAATCAGCAGGGCATGGTGGCATGTATCTATAGTCCCGGCTACTCAAGAGGTAAAGGTGGGAGGATTGTCTGTGCCCAGGAGGTTGAGGCTGCAGTGAGCGATGATCACATCGTTGCCCTCCAGCCTGGGTGTCAGATGAAATTGTCCTGAAAACACACACAAACATACACACACACACACACACACACACACACACACACACACTCACTTCACACTGTGCTTTCCCATGATGATGGGAGTGTGCAGCAGCAAATGCCACTCTTTTTCCTTTTTCAAGAGTCAGGGTCTCGCTCTGTCTCCCAGGCTGGCGTCAAGTGGTACAATCATAGCTCACTGCAATCTCAAATCCTGGGCTCACGTGATCCTCCCGCCTCAGCCTCTAGAGTAGCTGGGACTATGGTCACCACGCCTGGCTAGTTAAAACGTTTTTTGTAGAGAGAGGGGTCTGGCTATGTTTCCCAGGTTGGTCTCAAACTCCTGGCTCAAGTGATCTTCCCGCCTCGACCTCCCAAAGTGCTGGGATTACAGGCATGAGCCACTGGGCTCAGCCTCACACAGATATTTTCAAGAGACAGGATTTTAAAGAGCCTCATCAGCATTTTACTGCACACGCCTACTCTGAGAACAGGACTAAGGATCGCTGTCCCAGGGCCTGGGAGGGGTCCCCGAGGCGCAGGGCCTCTCTCCTACCCCACGGCAGCAGGCGCAGGAAGGGCCGGAGCCCGGGCAGGCGCTGGCCTCTGCAATGGCGGAGTGTAGCTGCGTCCCTCACCGCGGGGTCCCAGGGCTTGCCGCGGGTCCCGGCTGAGGGATGACGCCGGTCTGCCTTTGCAACGCCCACGCCATCCCCCAGCTCTGGGACCCCACGGTCAGGGACGCAGCTACACTCCGCCATCGCACTCCCCTGCCCTCAGGTAAGGAGAGGGACTCACGCTGGCAGGTCACCGCATATGGCTCTGTGTCCAACAGCACAGGGTGTCGGGACGCATGCTCCCCTCCAGCCACGGGCAGGGCCTGTGCATGCTGAGAAAATGCCAGTCTCAAGGCTGCACTCAGCGTGCCAGCGAGTGGAATGAACTTGGGGACTGGTGTTAACGTGAGTGTGTCAGGCCGGGCACGGTGGCTCAACCTGTAATCCCAGTACTTTGGGAAGCCAAGGCAGGAGGACCACTTGAGCCTACGAGGTCAACATAGAGAGACCTTGCCTTTACAAAAAAATTTTTTAAAGACCTGGGTGTGGTGGCGCTCACCTATAGTCCCAGCTAATTGGGAAGCTGAAGCAGAAGGATTGCCTGAGCCCAGGAAGCTGAGGCTGCAGTCAGCCGTGACTGTGCCATGCACTGGACAGCCTGGGCGACAAAGTGAGATCCCGACTCAAAAGCAAAAAAAAAGTTTGTCAAACACTGTCTCAAAGATGACCCTCCCACTGGTGGTGTGTTCGCACTGCACTAAGGGCCCCGCAGCGGCAGGATGCTGACCCCTTCACCCAGCCTCACACGGTGACCCACATCTCGGGAGCAACTTTCCCACAAAACGGAGTGTGGTTTCAGAGAGAAAGATGCATTGAAAACACTGGTCTGGCAACCTCGGGGCTCCCCAGAAGTCTGACGGGTTCCTGGAGACCAGGGCGGAGGCAGCCCCTGGGCTGGGGGGAGCCTCGCCTGCCCAGGGCCCAGGACCCTGGCGGCTGCGGACAGGCCTCGTCCAGGCTTGCCCGGTGGACGGGTGATGCTGTGGAATGTGGGGGCCACCCGGGTAAACGTGCTCGGTTAGGCGACTGACTCGTGATGTAAAGGTCGGAGGACGCACACGGCCGCCCGCGCAGGCTTCCCTGGGCTTGCAATGCGAGCACACACGGGAACTGGGCTTCTACGGGAAAAAGCCAACCCGTGTGCCATCTGCCCAGAAAAGAGAAGCAGAAAGACGACCCAGAAAAGCACGCGCCAAGAGCACAGCGTGCAGATGCGCCTCCCGCCAAGGGCAGCAGCCCCCGTGTCACCCACCTTCACCTTCGCCCCTGGGGTCCCTCTGTCACCAGCCGCCCAGTCTCCTGCTTGGGACCAGACGGTCGATGACTGGGGCGGAGTCGAGTCAAAAAAGAGGCCTCACGCGCGCGTCTCACAACACCCTCTGCACATGGCGGGCTGAGGCGGCCTGAGAAGGTTCTGGAGCTGCGCCTCAGCAGAGGACGCATTTCTTTTCAATTGTTTCACCCGCTCCAGCTTCCCAGACCATCTGTTTCTAGCACTAGGGCTTGCAGAGGACATGCAAAACGGAGTCGCAGGGGAAGCCGACTCGGTAAAGCCACAGGTCGGGCGGGGCTGGCTTCTGCGCAGAGCACCTGAGGGCGTGCCCGAGCGTCGGCCGCCAGCCGGGGCTGGGGTGCCCTGGCTCCCCTCCAAGTGACTGGAGCACGGCACTCAACCGCTGGGTCTCAATTTCGCGGCTTGTGAACAGAGTGACAAACCAACCACTTCTCCAAAGCTGTTCTGAGGATTAATTTAGATACTACACTTTACAAGTATTCTTCACAGAAGAATTTATAAAGACACAAGTCATGCTGTTGTGTAACATGATTCGAGGGACGAAACCTGTAAGAAATGTTATAACGCTACATGTGCATGACACAGGCCTCATTTTACAAACACAACACACACGGGAAGGACTCCGTGATATGTGACAGAAATCTAAGGTTATGACTGTCATGCTGTAGACAGAACATTCTAACTGCCCCATTCCCGAAATTCATGGACGTGAAAAACGCCACCACGGATCTGTGGTGAGTTAGGAGGTTTGTAAATGGAGATTCTATCAGCCTGCCTAAAAATCCATGGAATGCTAATCATCTGTCTACAGTTTCCAAAAAATGTATTTTTCTAAGACGACTGAAAAATGTTTACAGCCTTTCAAAAAACAATAAAGGAATGGTCTCCAGCCAGGTTGATAAGCATGCTATTTCTTTAAGAACAAAATTTTAGAACTAGCTTTAAAAAGTTATCTTAGAAATTAAAGTATTTTTAGAGGTATCACAGCACATTTTTCCTGTACCGTCTAGGTCGGAGCAGCAATTTGATGGCAGCCCTCCCAGAGAACGTTCTATCACTTTGTTCAGAATCCCACAACAGAGGCTCAGACACAGATGACACATTCGTGATGGTGCCACCCATGTCAAGATCTGTGTTTCCCAAACTTCCGCGTTTCCGGGAGGCAAGAAGAGTCCCACAGCGCACCCTTCTGGGAAGCGGGCACTACAGCCGCGTCTTGGAGACCCGCAGTGCACCCTCAGCACGCTCCGGGTTTTGAGGAAATTCGCCATAAAGACGCTCATTTAACTTTGATCCGGCACTTCTGAAACTTGTCTGAATGCCGAGCTTTTTCTTTTCTGCAGCATCAGTGGTAGCACCTTGTGGTTTTCTGGGTACGTTTGAGAAGCGCTAGACGAGCCTGTAATCTGTCTGCTACCATGAACATATACAAAACTGCTGGCTGGTGGCTGCTGCTTCCGCACGGAGAGGGAAGTCAGAAGAACACGGACATAGCGTGACAGCAGTTTACACTCAACACCCATCCAGCACTTCTCAGACTCAAGGACTCCAAGAACGCGCCTGCAGATGCACTTAGTGTCTACCCACTAAGTGCTGAGAAACCTTCCACACTGCCACCAGCAAGGGCTCACTTCAGGCCACGAGGTTGGAGATGCCAGCAGGCACCAAGACCCGTGGAGACACTTGCACAAAGGCGTGGTCCGGAAGCCTGGGCAGTTTGCACAAATGGTCAAGTTTGAGAGACGGCTGAGGCCCCGGCCCCTCCCCCGCCCAGACAGCCACAGACCCCCAGAAAACTGTGACCTCAGTTTAAGAAACACAGATCTAATCCAGTATTCCCATTTCATAGAAGGACAGCCCGCCGGGCAGCAATGACCCGCAGTCAACCCCTGGGGTTCTGAGTCCAGGCTCGCGACCCCATTCTTGGGTGCTAGAATGCCACCGGGCCTCCTGTGAGGACACAACCACCCGCTTCAGGAACAATGCAGCCTGATGATCCCCGGAATCCAGGGCCCGGGTGGTGCGCAAGCGTGCATGTGTAAGTCTGCCTGCGCCAAAAGCCTAAAGGCAGCACGTTTTGCAGAAAAGAATGCTGCCTGTCTGGCCAGCGGTCTAGGCTATCTGTGGCAAAATTCACGTTCTTGAATTTGTAACCTTTTGAAAATCTGCATGTCATTATAATCAACTGCAATCGAAATCATTTTCACAATGAAGCAAAATACTATGTTTGAAAAAACCCGATTTAAAAAAATATCTCTGAAAGCCATCTAGGTCGCTTTGCTATTTATGGCTGCAAGATTCTTGTTCATTTTTCTTAGTGAAAAGAAGGCCTGCATCCTCTCGGGCGGGTTTTTGGTGTGGATCGCCCGCAGCTTGTCCTGGCCCCGTGCCTGCCACCAGGTACTTCTCCTTCCATTGTGCTTCCTTTCTCTCCTGGTCAACTGGACATCACTTTACAAAACCAAAAAACAAACTGTCCTCAAAGCCAGATGTGGTGATTCACGCCTATAATCCCAGCACTTTGGGAGGCAGAGGCTGGAGGACTGCTTGAGCTCGGGAGTTCGAGACTAGCCTAGGCAACACAGCAAGAGCTCGTCTCTACAAAAAAAATCCAAAATTAGCCAGGTATGGTAGCACATGCTTGCAGCCCCAGCTACTCAGGAGGCTGAGGCAGGAGGATCACCTGAATCCAGGAGGTTGAGGCTGTGGTGAGTCACGACTGTGCCACTGCACTCCAGCCTAGGCCACAAAGTGAGAAAACAACTCAAACAAAAAGCCAAGCAACAACAACAAAAAACCTCAGTCCAAACAAAAACTTGAAAAGTCGTGCTTTTTCCCATTTATGCACAAAAAACAATAATGCTTCTTTCTGGAGACAAACCTTCCAGTGACTGAAATTTGTTTCTAAAAAAGAAGGAAACAGAAGTGTACCAGGAGCAGCCTCGTCTTGTCCAGCACACACCTAAGCTAGGAAGGGCGCGCTTGCCTACCAGGGAGGGGGTGTCCTCCCGCCTGCCTGCCCTGGGAGGACGCTTGGGCTCAGGGAGAACGGCCAGCCCTCTCAGCTGCACACTACGCTAGCCCCCTCCGCCCCACGTAACAAATACTGAAGGCCACAGGCTAGCAAAGGCAAAATTTATTTCAACTGTACAGAACAGATTTTTTATAAAACAAACACTTCATTGCCATATGCAACCACAAACAGTAATATGCATACTGTACAATACAATGCAACATTCAGATATACATCCAATTGCGTTTTCAAATGGTAGTCACCTACTAAAAATGGCTTTTCCCATTCACAGGTAAAGAGCACAATATAGAGATTTTTATCAAGATCTTATACCACTATATACACATTACTGTGTTTTGGCAATGTATGCAAAACACAGCATTAATATAGCTTATCATGTACTGTGGCAAGTGTTATTTCAATGGGACACCATGTGGGCCACTCGCGAAGGGCCTGGTGATGGCTTAATCTACCTTCTAGTTCAGACTCTGCACCCTTTCATGATAATACTAACTGTACACAGATATTACAGGCTGCATAAACAGGAGATACTATTATCAGCATGACTAAAGTTCCACAGAAGCAGAAACACCGGCCCTCTGGGTGCCACATGACCAATGCCACATGAGAACTGTCTTTCCAGGCCTGTGGCACTAATACTTCTTAACCAGGTCACAAAAGCTAACGGTGTTGGACATTCAAAACAAACGCAGACAAAGAAAAGGTCAGGTTATCATTCTGCAGTGATCTCAGCATCGACAAAGAGCATCGTCAGAATGGCTTTAACTGGCGCAAAAAGGCGCGGTGGTCAACTGTCAAGACTTTGGTGTCTAGAATATCCATGGAAATGCCTCATTAAGACAACCAAACAGTGCTTGGCATTAGAGAACATCCAAGGGCAGCAACTGTGCTCCGTGTTGTGGCCACAGGGCACTGACACAGGCAGCTGAGCTTCCTGCGGCATGGCAGAGGCATCAGAGCCAATGCCCTCATTCTCAGGCTCAAGCAAACAAGAGACACGCCACGGTCCCCATCAGAAGAGCACTGCTCTAGGTCACAGGAAACCAAAGCCACTTCCCAACCCATCGCATGTCAGTAAGTTACAAACTTCACAGTCATTTTATTTCTCAAAAACCCCATTTGCTATTTATTTGGCTGAACGTACAGAAACCTCATCTCGACTGGAGATTAATACTGGGCTTTGACTAGTTTTAGAAGACTGCCCCTCGATTTTCCCACTAATTGACATAAAAACACAGACTCTCCAGACGGCATCAGCAGGTCAGCAGCCACTCGGGGACAGACAGATACGTGGGCTCGGCAGCGGCTCTGCGGACTCCTGTGCCAGCCCCCATTCCACGCAGAGCGAAGCCCCGACTCCACGCGGTGCGGCTGCCGGGGTTCCCAGACCTGGGGCTTGCGAGCAGCCGGACCCAGTCCCAGCACACGGCCAGGCCTGGCCCAGGGCTCACTCTGCGCGAGCACGGGCAGAACACCGCGCGCAGGGTGTGGCGGAGGAGCGGGTGGCGGAGGAGGGGCCGCGGCACCTGGAGTCACAGCCGCCCTGAAGAAGGAAAAACGTTATTCTCAGTTTACTCTGGCATCCGGCGTCCTCCAGCGGGTTTCCACGAATACTTAAAACACAATGTAAGGTGCCACCTGAACACCAAATTGAGTGTGCGTGGGAGAACACAGTCTGGCCCCTCAAGCAATGACTTGATGTGGATCTGAGGCTGCAACTGAATGCGACTCTCACATTCAGTTCTTTGAAAGCGAAATTAGTCTGAGTGAGGCCAGTGAAAACTCCTTACAACAAATCCCAGGACAGCCGGGGAGATTTGGTTGCAAGCGAGTTACAAGCAACCTAGTAAGTCTGCAACGGACTTGGGTGCCCACGGCTGAAGCCTTGGGGTTCTCGCTATGGGTTGCTGTAACGGAGTTTCACTGAGGCTGGGTGCTGCAAACAATGACGTGCTCATGGCTCTTTAAGACAGCGCCAGTATGGATGTTGGGGGCAGCCGGGGGACTGAAGCCAAAGCACTCCACTTTCAAGTATTCCAAATGCCTCTCCGGACACAGTCAAGTCTACACTTGCAGAGGCTGAACGCTTCAGATCTGGGACTCTGAGCTCTCAGGACAGAGCTTTGAGTGTTGAGTGGCACAGGCTTGCTAAGGGCCACATGACAAAAACCACTGCAGCTCAGGGAAGTCTGGGGTGAGGATGAGCGTGAATATCTGAGCCGGCACAGTCAGCTCTGCCTCTGGAAAGGCGAGTGCCCGCGTCCTGGCCACCACGCAGCACACGCAGAGCACAGAGCCATGGGTGCAGACAGGCTCCGGACACACGTGACGCCCGCCCGTCTGTGCACAGCCAAGGCCCACAGCCCACACGCTGTGCCGCGTGATCACCAGAACACAGCCCTCGGAGCTGGACTCGCAAGTGTTCTTCTTATCTCTCCACGACTTGGTCAGTGTGGTCGTGAGACATAGCACACACGGGTCCCTACAGATAAGGCCAGAGTCTCCTCCGTGGTGCTGGCACTTAGATCACAAGCCTGTGTGGTTTCAGAACAAAATATGAAAGTGTGCATACAGCCGCACCCAGAAAAAAATGAAACAGTTGCTACACTGAGGATAAAAAACAAACCCTGTGGAGCTGCGAACCGACCATCCGTCAAGAAAAGCCCCCCTGGGTGTGGGCTCGTGCGAACACACCACCTCCCTCCAGTAGGCAGTCACTGGAACGTGTCTCGAATTGGCAATTAAGCCTCCACAAAGTACAGTGGGAAATATCAGAACACTCTCCACAGTTGTTAAAATATCACATAAAAGAGACAAGGAACAGCAAGAAAACACCTAAGAAAGCAGGCTGCGATACAACAGGCATTGGTTAGGAGAGCTCAGAGTGCGTTAGTTCTGGTGAGAGATAGATGAGCAACAGCTCTTACGAGATGCAGAACCCATTCTGTAACTATGGGCTGTCCATATACTGTCATAGTCAGAGTCTTCCGAGAGGTCTGAAGGCTCCAAACGGGAAAGGCTACTGCGACGACCCAGGGAGTCTAGACTTGATTGGTCATCATCAGCCAAGACGTGATTATGCATCAGGTCAGTGCCTTGCCATGCTAAGACGGGCGGATGGAGTGACAGGAGCGACAGGCACAGGGGGTGAGGAGGAGGACGGACAGGAAGAGCCACAACCAAACATGGAACAAAAGCAAAAGGTGATGGGAAGAGAAGGAAAAGAGAAAATACTGTTAAAAAATGGCAACAATGCGTTCTTCTTACATAATGAACTCAGCACAACCCTTAGCATAAAACCAGAGCAAGTATCATCTACATAAACCTAACACGCTGCATGGCTTCCGCATTGCTCCTTGTTACGGATATTGCTGTAAAGCCCTCATTTAAGGAACTTTTGTAAATTACGTCATGTCCAAAAGATGATTCTAAAACATGGCAATTAACCAATTCTATTCCACATTCAATTAGCAGTCTCACTTAGGACATTATTTGCAAAAGGTACCATTCATATGGCTGATTAAAAACAGTTTTCCACTCAGTAAGTAGACAGATTTAATGCAAAATGATTTGAAAGGATTTCTGACTGACTTCTTCAGCTATCTCTCTGCCAAGACAATGACTCACCAGAGGGGGTCTAAACTTACCTGATCAATCTACAACCACTGCGAACATTTCAGGGGAAGCAAGCCAGGGATAGCTCAGGGTCCGGGGCCCCTCAGCAACCACCAGCCGCCCACAGGGCGCTAGGACTCAGCCCACAGGCAGGGCACGGTGGGAAGCGAGTCTGTTCGCAAAGCAACTGACCCTGGGACAGGGTCAGGGGAACCTGCCGGGGCCGCAAGGCCTCCTCCTGCAAAGGCGCACGGCTAGCTACAGCACCACAGGCTCGAGCCCGCTCCTGCTCCTAAGCAAAACGACCTCTGCTCCCAGGCTGTGACAAGGACCAAGTCACAACAGTCTTGAAGGCCTTTACGGCCTCGAGATGGGGATCAACTCCGAAGATGTTTGGCTGATGAAGCCTTCTTGGCATCCAAATGTACGCTGAACAGAGCTGGATTTTAGGTCAAAGACATTCTTCTTCTAAAAGCCATTTTAGTGGGAGAAAAAAGCCAAAAAAACGAGAAACCTGCTTTCACTATGATCCCGTTTCCAAAGGTCTTGACTGCGAAGGCCACCTTCCCAGCAAAGATGGCCCACTTCTCCTGTGGCCCCACTTGGGGAGGGCTGGGTAGAAGGCCACATGTGATCGTCAGCCCTCTGAGGCCCCAGGCTGGCTTGCCTGCGACAACAGTTACAAACGAAAACCAGCGTGCCATCCACAGCCTTTCCCGCACAGGAGAAGTGGAAGACCTAGCACAGGCCATGGGAGCAGAGAAGGAGCCGTGGGCCGTCCCGCCAGACAGCAGCAGCAGCGGAGCCACATGCTTACAACAGGGCGCGGCCTCTGGCCACGGAGGAATGCGTCTGCACCATGACGCCCACGCGGCTCCTACACAGGCCACCCTCAGTGGCCGCAGGGCATGGGCTCAGGACCCTCAGATGCCAAGACTCTCGAGGTCCCGGTGTGTGCCCTACACATGTCCTACAGGGTAACGTTAAACCATTTCTGGGTTACTTATAATACCTAATGCAATGCAAACAGCTATTACACTACATTGATTTTTTTATTTTTGTACTGTTGATTTTTATTGTTTTTCCCCCCAAATATTTTTGATCTGCCGTTGGTTGAATTTGCAGATGCAGAACTCATGGACACAGAAGGGCAACTGAACCTGGTCTGTTCATCTGAGACTATGGAGCTAAAATTTTATTTCGAGTAATTGAAATTAACATGACTAATTTCTTTAAAACCTCAAATTCAAAATTCAAAGATTGGGCCACGTTTCACAGCCTCCTACTTAAAACACAGGCACCATCCAACCACGAAGACGTGGTACTTGAATCACAATCCTGCGTGCTGATACCTCGTGGCCTGCCTGTGCACCTGCTCCCTCCACATGCCGACAGCGTACCCAGGCCCTTCCATCGCTCGCCCCTTCTGCTGAGTTGTCACTGAGAATGGGTATTTTCACCAAAATATGCACAAAAAAAGGCAGTGTTGACTGACCCCATGCAAAAGGTCTTAACGTCACACAGTGCTGGTGAAATACTAGAAATGGTAAGAGGAAAGTTTCCAGAAAATACACAACTCCCGCTGGGCCTTAGCCCTGTCTCACAGTTGTAGTCATCCTGGCAGAGGCCAAAGCGGTCCAGAGTTCCTTTCCCACCTTTTCTTTTTTTCCAGTGATCATTTAAAACAAGACATGACCCTCACCCTAACCACCACACCAGGGTGATGGACTAAACAGGCAAGTGTGTAATCTGCTCAAAGCCAAGGTGGAAAGGGAACCAAACTATAAGAGCTGACAGACCAGCTTGGATGCTGAAGTAACATATGAACCATCCAGTTCTCATAAAAAATAAAATAAAACAAATAAAAGCACACCTGATGAACACCAGGCCAAAAGGACAACCTGTGGTGTCCGTGGCTGCAGCCCTGCACGCCACACCCGTCAGCTGTGCTGGGACTGCCAATGCCAGGAAAGGGACAGGCCACTTTCCTTGTGTGTCAGCATGCACAGCCATGCCAGTGGCTACACCGAAGTGCTGCACCCTCAGCTGCTGAGAAGGCTTAAAAAAAAAGCTATCTTTTTATTGTCCACATGGTAGGTAAGCAGTTTTCACTTAAGACACTGGTCCGTGGCCCGTTAGGAACTGGGCCGCACAGCAGGAGGTGCGTGGCGGGCAGGAGCCCTGCCTGCTGACAGATCAGCGCGGCACCGGGCTCCCTTAGGAGTGCAAATCCTGTGTGAACTGCACGTTTGAGGGATCTGGGCTGCACACTTCTCAGGAGAATCTAATGCCTGATGATCCTCCTCCTCCGAGTCTGTGAAAAACCTGTCTGCCATGAAACCGGCCCTGCTGCTAAAAGGCTGGGGACCGCTGTACTACACATAAGACCCGTAAAGTCCATGGTTCTGAAATCTACAAATAAATTAGTTATCCTCTGAAGAATAAAGCAATCATTTTTAAAAAGGCTACAAGAAGCCTTGTTTAGGTTTATGTTTTGGACAACATCTCTAAGAAGTTTAAACAAGACAACAAAAAGAGTCTCACTACTACACGAATAGTCTAAATAGCTGAAATAACTGAATTAACCTTCCACTGTCTTCTAAAAGTGAGAGAAGCGTGATACACTCTGAAGGCACCTTATATCTAAATACTTCCTAGGACAGCACAGTCACTCTGCCCACAGCTCAACCCAGTTCGAAGGCCCTGGGACCTCACAGTGCCACCGTACTGCGTGTTCCTACTAACAGCAGGAAGAGCAGAATAGACAGATGAGCTGTGCACGGGCCGCCCAGGGCAGCTTCCTGCAGATTGTCATTCAAATCAGAACAGAACGAACCACAACCCTCAGGATGTCACCGTGAAACTTACTCGAGTTGAGTGTTTGCCGTGTTTTGGCGCTTGTGCAATAAGCTTCGATGACTTTCAGAATCTGAGCATCTTCTTCCAAAGCAGCCGTGCCTGTCAAGAGACACACAACACTTCACCAACGAACGCAAGGTCACCAGTACCACCACCGAGACACATGCAGAGGCATGACCTCAACCAAAAAGGACACGCAGATTACCTACCCCCTTTTATGATATCACAGATGGCTACTTTCTGCATACGTACAACAGTTAATGTTCAAAGAGGTTTTTAGTCTTTTAAAAATATCTTATCTGCAACATATCTGGAAACAGGCTAGTATTGGAACTTTTGAAGGCTATCTTACTAATCCCTAAGAAAATCAGTGGCCCCACTCTCCAACTGGAAAAAGGGCAAGAGAGAGGAATGAGCACTTCACAGACGAACAGCCAGCGACTGTTCATCCCACTGAAACGAAACATGATCACTAACACAGCGTCTCCACACTGTCACACTCCAGTGTGACAAAAACAAGACTGACCGCTCGTGGTGCTGATGTGGGAGGGGAAGGAGGGACTTTCCACCCACCCTGGAGCAGGAACAGGAGCAGCTCTCCGGAAGGGCAACCGGACTGTGTTTCTCAAAGGCCTTCAAAGGAACACGAGAGCCTCCTCGGGATCTCACGGAGACGGTTCTAAAACCCAGCCCAGAGCCCACAGACGCCATTCCAGAGTTCCTCCTTAAACTGTGGACTTACTGGACACGCGCTTCATCTGTGTCCTCAAAGGCCCAAGGCAGGATCCTCCAGACTCCCAGGTCTCCTGGCATAAGCCCCAGGCCCAGCGCCCCTCCCCCAGGCGCTGAGTAAGTGCTCCACCCACTGCCGCGCGGGCCTGCAGGTGAGCTGCTGGCTTCCTCACGTACTTGTGTGGGTTTCTATACTGAGACAGTACTTGGATACATGTTGCAAAAGGCTAGCCTACTCTCACAAAACGTGCAAGCGTATCCACGCAAGTGTATCACAGCCTCATAACGATGAGGCCTCAAGTGCACTTAAGAGTACAACATACACGAGGCAAGCCACATATTCACGACGAGAGAGCAACCTGCAGTACCAAGAATGTAAGCGCTCCTGAGAGAAGACAGACTGCCCCTACTGGGACCAACCACGCCCCAGGTTCCACGGGAAGCCCGCTCCTCAGGAGTGCGAGGATGGCCGCGGAGCAGTGCAGGCTCGCGAGGGGTGGGCTGCAAGGCAACGGCCTCAGGGGAGGGGCAGCCACTCTGGCCAAGGTCCACGCTGGCCCACAGACAAGGCCAAGTGCCAACGCAGCCCACACGGGCGAGGAAGACCCCCAGGGCAGCAGGGCCCACTAGCTCCCGAAGAGCAGCGGCCATCTCGGTCCAAGTCTCACCCCAGAGGCGGGATGGAGGCCCATTAGCCCGGGCAGCGCAGAGTCCCCACGCGGCGCAGACCTCCAGGACCCTGAGCGTACCCGAGGTCAAGCTCACACGCGAACCGCCACCCTGCTTCAGAGCAGGGCACCCTGCTGAGACACGCACACAGTTCCCTGGGCAGGTGCTCGTGCAAGCGTCTCTCGGCCGGCACTGAAGCGTCTCCACTACCCCCTCACCCCACACCCGCAGCCTCGGCCCTGTTTCCTGCCCTCCAGGTCCACCCTGCCTCATGCTGGAAGCACTGTCTAAGCTCTGAGAGCACTCTGGAACGCTCACCCCCAGCCCAGAACTTTCCTGAGCACCAAAATCACATATCACCACCATCTGCCTCATGTTCCTCCTGGGCACAAACCTCACGCTCGGGGTACCTTCCACGGCAGTCTACAAAAGTGCCAAAAGTTGGGCCTCCACACTGGCCTAGCACACCCAGGCCAGCCTCCACACTGACTTCGCACGCCCGGGCCAGCCTCCACCCTGGCCTGGCACACCCAGCCTGACGCTCCAGGCTGTCGGCTCCCCACAGCAATCAGTGGCTGTGTGAAAACCCAGGACCACCAAGGCCTCTGCACAACTGCCGCGCTCAGAGCGTCCACATCATTTCACACACCACCTCAGACATGCCACGGGCTTTCTGCTGGGGTCCCTGTGAGCAGGCCTGGGGCACCCTGGATGTCTGCTGGGCGCACCCAGCCAGCCCCAGGCCTCTGCTCTACCAACTCGCCTGCGCCGACACCCACCCGGGCCTGCAGCACTCTGTGGTGTCTCCACTTGCCATGTGTCAGCACCCTCCTCCTAACATGTGGACTCCACGAGGACGGAGCCTCTCCCTTGGCCACGCCGTGTCCCGCGCCCCGACTCATGAAGGTGCCGAGGAAACATGCCATGCACACGAGGGCCCTCTGCAGTGGGGCCCACGCAGCTCTGCACTGCACACAGACCTGCTGAGGAGAGCAGCCAGCGGCCTCGAGTCGAGGCCCCAAGCCCCTTCAGAGGCCACGGAGTGGTCAGCGAGCAGCAGAGCAGCCCTCCGATGTCAAGTGTGGTCCTACCCATGAGACCCCCTGCTGAGAGGCTGAGGAGGGCTCTGCCGGCCAGCGTTGGACAACCCAAGGAGGGGGCAGTCTGGTGGCCACATGTGCCCTACAAACATCAGGGACAGAATGAGAAGAAGTGGACCCCTGTGCAGTCAAGGAGGCCGCCACCTCACGCGCTCTCTGATTTGCTGCTGCTAGCAGGAGGTGAGGGCAAGACCACAGGGATGCCACGGCAACCACGGTGGGCGGGCCCAGCTGTCGCCTTCCCTGAGGAGCCAGCAACACCCAAGCTCTGACTACAGACATCTCTCCCACCAGCTTTCTTTCGGAAGCGAAGCCCTGAAGAGTCCCGGGGTATACAGGGTGAAGGGGGAGCGGATCCCAGTCTCGAGGACTTGCACAGGCCTCTACAGCACAGGGGGTGCCACCCGCCGAGACCCCTTGCCCTGAGAAGGGAGTAGGGGGCACACCCCATACTCCGGGTGAGGCTGGCCCACCCGGCACGGGAAACGTGTCCCCAATGCCCAGCAGCCTCAGCAGGCAACGCCCAGTGCCCTGCCCAGCAGACAGCCAGGAAGAGCCGACGCCGCAGACACAGGCACGGGAGGGGCAGCGAACCGCCCCGATCGCCCGCCTTGGCACAGCTCCCCTTGCTCATCCGCGTCAGTTGAGCCCTGGGGGGAAGGAGGCGGCCCGTGAGAGCCCAGGCCGGAGGCACAGCCTGGCTCCACCCCGGCTGAAGACCGAGCTCCAGGGTGGCTTGTGCTGGACCAGAGCGGGAGAAAGGGAGGACCAGGTCCACGCGCCACAGCAGGTGGTGAGCGCACCCTCCCGCCTGCGGGGGACTCTGAGAGCTTGTTTCTGTCACCGCTGCAAGGTGCGGACCCTGCTTCCACCTCCTAGCCTCCCTCCGCCATGCAGAAACCGAGAGGACGCGCTGTCCTCACTTTTGCGCGGGGTCTCGGCGGGTGGCACCCCCGGCACTCACTTTTCCGCAAGGCGAACTCTTCGTCAGAAGGCTTCCGCTCGGGCTTCCGCTTAGGCAGCAGCTTCTTCATGGTCTTGGGACTCTTGCTGAGATCCTGGGAACACAAGAAAAAAACACTGGCATGCGCTGAAGCCACTCACGTGCACTGGGCTACCAGAAAGGGCGGCTGAGAAGGCGTCAAACACACAGCGGCTGCAGCCACGGTCAAGCGCCTCCCACTTCCTGCAGACTTGGATTTTTCCTTGCCAGCTGTTGAGCAGTCATTTAAAATCAACAGGGCACTTCCCGCATTAGTCGTCGGTTAGTATCTCTTCTTGGTTGATAAAAGCCCTGGTGTGACCTGGATCCTGCTAGTTTCGTCACAGCAGAGGTGTTGCCAGCAGGCAGGCTGGCAGCATCTGGAGAGGAGACAGGGACGCAGAGACATCCAGGCACACGAGGGCGAGGACCAGGCAGACCCATCCGTACAGCTAAACCAACAGAGATGAGGAGACTCAGGCCATTCTTAAAAGGCAGAGAAGTACAAAGCAACTCCTGTAAGAAGACATCTGAAGAAAAGGGAGGGAGCGACCAGCTCGCCGGCTTTGGGTCCCAAGGAACCTGGCACCCAAGCCCTGGCACCATCTGCTTGGCGGGTGGCATGTCCACACCAACTCAGAGCACGTTCACCACAGATGGTCTACACCGCACTTCTGAACAGGGCTCGCAAAGAAGCACAGAAGATGAAGGTGGAAGCGAGGTGAGCAAGAGAGAGCCCACCGGGGCAGGCGAGGTGGCAACAGTGGAGCACGTCTGAAACACCAAGACCAAAAAAGAACTCCTGCACCAGCTCAGCTGCATAAACCACCCGTGAACCTGATGTGGGAAACCAAGACTCAGAGGGTGACACGCACTACGGAAGGAACTCCAGTGAAAAGAGAGGAACAGAGCTTGGCTTTTAGTTACCTTACAGAAATAAAAATGTAAGAAGTGCCTGAAAATGCAGCAGAAACCAGCTCCGGAAGAAACACACACGTACCCCATGACTTCCCCAATTCAAAGCAAGTCGAGAGGAAGACCCCGTGAGCCAACACCACCCACCGCACCCAGAGGGCCCTGCGCTCCAGAGCCTCCTGGCCACACACCGAGCCCAGACCCGCAGAGGGGATGAGCAGCAGCTGCCGCGGGCCACCATCGCTGTCCCCCGCACCCGCGGGACCCCGCTTCCCTCCACGCTCCGGGGTGCTTGCTACACTGGCCAGGAAGCTTTCCTCCCCATGGCATCTGCCAGCGTGCACGGCCAGACTAGTCCTCGTCAGAGTCAGTCTAAGTAAAAGTGTAGGAAACTGCCAATACTTATTCATGGATAAGAACTGTCTTTTAAGTGCACCTGACGAACACGAAAATACTGGATTTGAACGGAGACGGGCACGGAGTGCACTGGGATTCTGGCACGCCCAAGGGGGCGCTGTCTCAAATAATTCTTCTCATTTTTATCTGCACAGGTTCTCTTCATCTCAAATAGCTTCTGGTGACAAAACGTGGGTTCGTGGCCAGGAATTTCGCACTTAGAAAGTCAGAAGACACAGCTGAACAGCAGGCAGAAATAAAACGAGGCCACTCACGAGATGGAGGCAGTTACTACCAGCACCGTGCGGTCCCGGACCCCCGCTCGGACCACACGCCTCAGGCAGGCAGGAAGAGTCCCGCAAGTGGCAGGGAGGCTGGCACACAGCAGCACTGCCCGCGCTGGCCACGGGGGCCTTGGACCTTACGGCAGCAGAGGGGATGGCAGGGGACAAGGGCAGCCCCTCCCTCAGGGCTCAGAGGACCAGGCCTGTTTTCCACGACGGCAGAAGGCCCGGCCCGGCCCCCCAGCCGCAAGGCACGCTCACCACCACCGGGCCATGCGAGCGAGGACCTCACCTCCTTGTAGCAGAGGGCAGCTGAGGGCCGGAGGGGTGGAGCAGGTCGCAGGCAGCTCAGGCTCCAAGGCTTGGGCGTTTTTGGCGGCTCCAGGGGTCCCCAGCTGATGGTGGTGTGCGGGGTGCCGTGGTGGGAGGGGTGGGGGAGCGTGTGGTAGGCGGGCGTCAGCGGCGCGGGCTTGCTGTCCGCGTGCTTGCTGGATGGCGTGACCGCGTGGGAGGGCAGCTGCCGGGCACAGAGGGAAGAGCAGAGACAGACAGTGAGGCTCCGGGACCCCACGGGAGGACCCCGAACATTCGCTGCGCCTGGGCTTTCAAAACACCCACAGGGTAGCCAGCCCCAGGCTGGAACTCCTCATCGACCTCTGATGCTCAGCCAGCAGTCTCTGGGCCGAGGCCACCCTGCTGAGTGTGGGGCTCCCTCGCCATCTGCTCCGCGCAGGGGGCCCGACCCTCGGATACACCGCCAGTCACACTTCACAGCAGAGTCGCTCTCGGAAGAAGGCGTTTCGTCTCATCTAAGTGTCCGAGTCATACGCGAGGACGGGCGTCCCCTGGAGTGTGGACTGCAGGGAGGCGAGTCTCCCAGCCACGTCCTGTCACCTAGCACTGAAGCAGCGGGCAGGCCAGGGCTGACGGCTAGCTTTGTCCCGGCACACACAAAGCTGGCTCCTGTCCACAGCGCCACTCGTGTCACAAGGGCAAAACAGAGTTGCAACAGAGGCCTGAAAAGCACCAAGTGTTTACCATCTGGCTCTTTACAGAAAACTGCCAAACCCTGGATAAAAAGGGATTTCCTCAGAAAACTCCACTTCAACCAAAACAAAGCTATTCAAAATCTAATTCCTCCAAGGAGTGTGTTATTAATGAGGCTTATATTCCTGGAAAACCACAAAATAGCCTATCGCCCACTGACACTTAAGAGAGCAAAGTAAAAGAAGTAACCCTCAAAATTAGCCAAGGATCGCCATGAGGCCACACGAGCCAGGCGTGGGAGGATGGCCGTGAACAACTGTGACCTGAAGGCCTGGGTGAGGTCGCCACGCTAAGGTGTGAGTGACATCAGAAACCCAGGCTGGAGCAAAGCCCTCTGGTGGCGAGTGCCATAGCTGCAGGAACAGAAGCAATCGCTTCTACAGGGTCACGGCCTCGCCCCCGCATGGGGTAGGGCGTGTGGGACCCATGCCGCGCTATACACACGACATCACAATGGCGTCCACCTAAACCACTTCTCTCCTCGCAGTCATGGCTTGTAATGTTCGGTTTGGTTTCTCCTCACTTTAAACAGTCAAAAAAGGTATGCTTTCTTACTGTCTGAAGAGTTCTAAATAACATCAAAGTTCTGTCGTATCTTGTATACTATGTAGTTTCAAAATTAAATATAGCCTTAAAGCAAACTTTTTTTTAAAAAGGTGTGCTTTCTGCTAAAATCAGACCACGATTTAAGCTGGACAGAGCTGGCTCCCAGGGCAAGCACGTAATGCCACGAGAGATGCTCCCTAGAAGAACTCAGGACATCTCACACATGAGGTGCAGTGCTCTCCACACAGAGGGACTCCTTCCCAGCTGCCAGTGGCATGAAGGGAGACACTGAGGTGTGGGGTATGGCCACGGAGAAAAGCTGACTACAGGAAATTCTTTAGTCCGGCTGCAGGTTAGTACTAAAAACCTGAACATCCACAGTTCTTATAAACACAGACCCAAGCACACACATACACCCTGGGGACAAACTTAGTTCCATGAAAACTAAGTGTCTTCAAAATTTTTTAAAGAACAGGCAAATTACAAATGGTAGAGCCACTCAAAATAAAATGTCAGCTAAAGCAAATGACAGTTTTACCCTTTCCTAACAGCTGAGTACAATGGAGGCCCTAAAACTGATCAGAAGATTCCACCACAGTGATCCTTCCTGGGCAAAAGCATTAACATGAGGACAACAAATGAAAAGACGGATGTTGCAGAGGAAACTAGCCCGACGGTCTGCTACAATGTGAGGAAATGCCTGTGCAACCGTAACAGCTCTTCAAAAGATTCACGCAGGTTTTCAGTATTGCTTGATAAAGACAATGAATGTTGAAACAGCTCAGTATCAATTTCTTGAGCACAAAACACCAGAACAGAGAGGCTTAAACTCTGAAACTTCAGTGTTGAATTCTTTTGAAATGTTATAAGCCTCTCAAGACGCCAAAGAGCTGTTGAGTTTTTCTAAGTAGGAGACAAATCTTCTAAGTAAAAGATAAATGAATTTCTTAAAGTCAAAACAACAAGTCATACACTATATTCTAATGCCTTCTATGTGGAACTGGCCCTCTTCACCAATCATGTTTTTAAAAAAATGAAACACAGGAAACCCAGTTACAATTCTCAGAAAAGTCATCCTGGGGGGTTAGTGTCAAACCCCACTGAGCTGGTCTCCAGGGGACACATGCGCCTCCCACTGTGTGTCCCTGACCGGCGCCAGACGCGGAGTCAGGGCTCTTCCCAAGAACCATCCTGGCGATGATTCACCACTAGCTGGAAAGGCTCGAACATGTGCGAGAAGCAGGAAGCCAATGCTCTGCTCCGCATTCCCAGCTACACTCTCAGGCACCTGACCACTTGCCACGGCTCAGCGCCGGCTGCCATCGCCAATCTGAGAGGGCGAGGCAGGTCCTTACGGTGTGGGACGGCACGGAGTGCGGCTTGATGGTGGGGTTCCCCACAGACGTGACTTTCGTCTGCTTCTGGAGGTGGTCCACCCACTCGTGTAGATCCTGCTGGCTGCTGCATGACACTAATATCCGCTCGATCATGCTCCCTGCAAGAGACAAGGAGGAAACAGGCGAAGTGGAAACACGGCAGAGTGCACGCCACACCACACCCCCAGAACGCCACTCCACCACACCTCAACACGCCTGTGGGCACGCAAGTGAGATTCCGCACGTGGGGACGAGCTGCCCGTCCCCTGACACACACAGCACGCACACAGCTTGTGCCTGTCACCTGATATTTCAAAGGCATTTCTATGATTTTCACTGTCCTCAAGCTTTGTGATTGTCATTCCTGTCGTGGGTAGCTTTCCCTAAAAAAGACACCCCCCCGCAAAAAAAAAAACAATTAGTGCTTTTCCACCAAAAAAAGATACCATCATTAAAGTAAATATTCGGCAATTTTAGGACTGGCAAAGGAACTGGGCTTGTAAACCAAAAGAACTTTTTTGTAGCAAGTGCAGCTCTACATGGTCTGACAATTAAGTTTGCGAACTGGCCACCACGCATTTGTACTAGCAGCACTGTACAAACAGCTCGGTAAGGCTTCATGACCTTGGCGTGTCAGGGTCTCACAGCTGTGTTCATGTGGAGGGATGTGTGCTGGCATCCTGCTGAACGGTATTCACCACTGGTGCTGCAGGTTTTTGCATGCCATCACGACAGTGCTGGAGCTTGAGTTAGAGCCACGAACAAACATTAAATTGCTAGCTGAACTTGGCAAGAGTGGAAGTGAAATCCGGGACATGTAGGTCCAAGTTTATGGGGATAAAGCCATGAAGTAAATACAGTGCACAAATGGATGAAATGTTGTTCTGAGGGGAGAGAAAGCAGCACTGATGAAGAGAGGGCAAATCAGGATGGCCAGTGACAGGCAGAACTGACAAAAACACTGCAAAAATTCATCCAATTGTGTATCAAAATCGTTGGCTGACTGTGGGAAGCACAGCAGACCAAATAAACACCGAAGGAGAAACAGGAAGATCCTAAGTGCAAAGCTTGGCACAAGAAAGGCGTGTGCAAAAACGGTCCTGAAGGAGCTCTTGCATCAGGACCACGCACCAGCCCACACGGCCCTGTCTGCGAGGGGATTTTCAGCCAGTAAACTGCATCGGAATAACTGCATCGGAATGCCCTCCCTGCTCACCTGACCCCCAATGGCTTTTTTCTTTACCCCAAAATAAAGGAAGTATTGAAAGGAAGACACTTTGATGACATTCAGGACATCAAGGGTAATACAATGACAGCTCTGATGGCCATCCCAGAAAGAGAGTTCCAAAACCGCTTTGACAGGTGAACTAGGTGCTGGCGTCAGCGCAGTTTCATAGCTTCCCAAGGGGGTCACTCTGAAGGTGACCGCGATGATACCCAGCAATGACGTCTGCAGCACTTTTTCTAGGACAAGTTTGCAAACTTAACTGTCAGACCCATAATACTTTATAAAAGCTCCGTTTCAAATAAGAAAGCATAACACTGTACTGTAAACAGGAAACTGAACTGGCAAAAAGATGCAGAATACCAAACCAGAACAAAAGCCTCATCTAAACGTCAACATCTGACACACAAACATTAAGCATCATGATTTGATTTGATTTGATTGACTGATTGATTGAAGGTAGGAAAGCAAGATTTATTGAGAGGACAGAATGCTCCCATGGTGGGAAGGGAACCCAAGGGGGTTTTAAAAATGTTAAGCAGGTATCAGCTGTTTTAATTGACATCTTTATAGAAAAGAAACATGTGCTAGCCTCATAAAAAATGCAGAGCGGTTCCCTTCTAGCTGCCAGAAGGCCAAACAAGGGTGGGAGACAGGCTGGAACAGGACTGGATAACAATTTCACTCTGTCGTCTAGTAAGCAGAAAATAAGCCATTGAGTCATAAGGCTGCACACGGTGCAGGAGGCTGCGGGCAAACCCGTCCTCCTCCCCCAGGTGGAGCAAACTGGTCCCTCAGAGAGGAAGTGTCAATGGAGAGAAACCAGAAGGGGATGCAAAGTGACCGTCACAAACAAAGCAGAACTGAACACAAGCTCCCCTGGCCCCGCAGCACGCCCTTGGGAAAGTCATGGGAGTCTGGGGCCGAATTGTCTGTGAACAACTTCAGAGGTGCTGATGGAATTCCACTAGCCAGGGAGCAGGACTCCACCAGCACCTCTGAAAGCAGAGCCTCTCAACATGTGGGGAATGTGTCTCCCACAACCTGGTGGGGCTCCTGATAGCCAGCAGTAGAGGCCAGAGGCTGCTGACATCCTACAGTGAGCACGACGGTCTCCCCACAGACTCCTGCCTCAGGTCCAAAATGTCAGCAGGGCCAAGGCTGAGAACCCATCACCGTATGGCAGGTAGACCAGCAGGCTCTTGACACTTCCGTGGCCAAGTGTATTTGAAAAAATGCTACATACTGTGTATTGCTTTCCAAGATTCACAGCACACATGAGTATTTCAATAGTTTTGAAAAGTCCTATAGAAAATAAAACTAAGGACTGGGTGTGATAGCTCACACCTGCAACCCCAGCACTTTGGGAGGCCAAGAGTGTGAGACCAGCCTGGGCATCATAGTGAGAACCCATCTCTCCACAAAATTTTAACAGATTTAAAAAATTAGTCAGGGGTGAGGCATGCACTTGTAATCCCAGCACACTGGGAGGCCGAGGCAGGAAGACTGCTTGAGGCCAGTTCAAGACCAGCCTGGGCAACATAGTGATAATAGTGATACCCTATAGCTCTACAAAACTGTAAGTGTGCCTAACCCAGCACATCTTAAGATCAGCAAATACAACACAAGTATGTTGCTGGACCTCACACTGCTGAACATTCCCTCAAAGCCAGGGTTCTTCTAGCTGCAGAAATGGCTGCTGACAACACACAGACCATGCGTCACCACAGTCTGGGAGAAGAATTCCCAGGAAATGGAGCCGAGAATGCGAAACGCAAACCCTGCTGCTGGGATGCGGTCTCCAGCGCACGTCAACATGTCAAGGGCACATGTGCAAGCGCCAGGCACAGGCAGGGCCTATGCATCCCCAGGCAGTACCCTCTTGTCCCTTAGGTCAGAGTAAGCCCCGTCTTCAGTCAACGGGATAACACTCCCGGAATATAAAACACGAAGCCAGTGCTGACAGAGAGGACTCAGGTCACCTGGGGGACCCTCACAAGTACCACCTCTCCTCAGCAGTGGCTGGGCAGAGGAAGGCCAGGGTTTCCTGTGGTGACCCCATGTATCTGCTCTACCTGCTTCCAAGGGCTCCTTTTGGAATGGTCATGAAATGACACCCTCTGAGGGTGGACACAGCCTTCTGTGGGGATGCAAGGAAGCCATGTCTACACAGGACTGGGATCCTCTCACGCTCTCGCTGGGGACAATACGTGACAGTGCGGCTTCAAAGAAACGCACTCAGGATGACACACAATGGTGACTGCTGTGGCAGCAGAATCTAGTGACTAGCCAGTCCCCAAGGAGCTGGTGGAAAAAGCCCAGCTGCTGCAACTTCACGGAAAAAACACGGAACCCTGCCAAGGGCACGGGGCAGACGCACAGGAAGTCAGAAACTGCTTCTGCCTCCACCAGGGACCAGTCTAGCCACAGAAGAGACCTGCCCTGCACCTCCTCCTCCAGTCAGCTCTCCCAGTTTCTCAGAGAAAGGCAGCGAAATGAGTGAAAAGGCTAAACCGCCACGTGTCTGCTTGCGTCACTTCATGTCTGCCAGTATACCTGGGTGGTGCTGGGCCACATACAGATCTCAGCCTGCACGAGCCCACGACCCAGGACCTCTGGTAGGCCCATTTTGCAAAAGAGAAAACCACATCTCAGAGAAAGATGCAAGGTTCTGTGCACAAAATTGCATAAAGCAGTAACAGAGACGGACGTGCAGCCCAGGAAAACGGGCATGTCTTTCCTTCTTGTTTAGTTAGAATCGGCACGGGTCCTGCCTGCATAGTCAAACTGAAGCACAAACATAAGCAGCACATCCATGTCTGAATACATTACACTACACATACAACACCACACACAACACACACACAGATACATCCACTCTTCAACACACAACTCAAAACCAGCATAAAGGTGATTCTCAGATCCACAATCAACAAGAAAATATAAATTTAAAATGTGTTTTACCTGATAGATAAAACCACTCATCCTAGGACTGGCAGACAACATTAGCAAAATATTTGGGAAGAGTAGAAGATATCTTTCATTCTTTTCCTAATACAAAAACAAAAACAAAAAAACATAGCCAAATAATTTTTTTAAAAACATCTACTTACAAACGTGAGCATAAATATGTTAGGCCCTATGAGACATTATTATATTCCCTCTTTAAGCATTTCTATCAAATTTTATCAGGTAAATTAAATAGAAACAAAATTATGATAAAGTTCTATATTAAATTTTAACATATAAGTAAGAGAGTGCTTTAACATATAGGTAGAGATGAATTGCAGAATTAAAAAAAAAAGATAAGAAAGAAAACTGGATGATTAAAAGATCCTGGATTCACAAGTAGCCTGTGTAACATCTTTTTAAAAAATGGTTAAAAAGTTCAGCTCTGCAATTAACTGTTGTTAGTTCATCTAAAACTTTCTTTTTGAATTGAGAGAAAAGGAACCTGGAAAATTTTGGTGAGGGGGATGGGGAATAGGTAGAGCCTTTGAAGCAAAAGGAAGAACAGGAGAAATGTTAAAACCAATTTTGGTATTTTCCTGGCACTTCCCTAAACTTGTCAAATGTCAATTCAATGTTGTTTTCATCCATCCCATCAACTTCACCTGGTTTATATGAAAGACTTACAGCCATTACTTATGCATTAAAAACCATCTGCTAGCCGGGCTCGGTGGCTCAGCCTGTAATCCCGCGCCTTTGGGAGGCTGAGGTGAGTGGATTGCCTGAGCCCATGGGTTCGAGACCCGCCTGGGCAGTGAGACCTCATCTCCACAATAAAATCAAAAAATTAGCCAGGCGTGGTAGCATGCGCCTGTAATTCCGGCTACTCGGAAGGCTGAGGCGGAAGGATCGCCGGAGCCCAGCAGGTCAAGGCTGTGGTGGCTGCTCAGTCTGGGCGACAGAGTGAGACTCCAACTCAAAAAAAAAAAAAAAAAAAAAAAACCATCTGCTTCGGTAAGATAACAAAAGCCAGAGAGACTACAACTAAAAGACAAAAATTCCCAAGAATCTAAAAAGAGACCCAGAAATGCCAGATGGTCCTCTGTGCATGTTGACATTTAAACCACTGTACAAACAGTAAAATAAATCCTAGGACATAGTTTCCCCAAACATAGTCCTCAGAGCACAGACCTACACCAAGGACCTTGAAAAAAGCTTCTACACATCGAAGCAGTCATCGGGGACGTACTATGTTCCCTTGGAGATGCACAACACAGGTGGGGAATGTCTGCACCAAGACTCCAAGTTCTAACATCAAGAAATATTTCTGCTGCCTATGCTCTTTCCCGTCATGATGAGAACTTTGAATCGTTTTTGGAGCAACACGTACCAAAGTCACACAGATCTAGTATTATAAAGAACACACTTTGGGAAATACTTCCATAGCGTTATTTTAAATGAAGTTTTTAAAAAGCACATGATTAAGAAATAAACTGATTCTGAAAAGACCCGGGGTTGTCTGATCAATGCGGTGAATAAGAAAAGTCATGGTTTCTTATGATACCCAAATGATAAGACTTTAGTACATAGAGGAGGTGGCACTTAAATTTTATAGGTAAGAAGGAAGAAACACTGTATTAACTTTCAGCGTTCTTATTCTCCTAAGAGTTTCATGTTTGAAATGGGTCATTAGCACGTTTGATGATGTTAATTATTTGTCCAAAGGCAGAACAAAATTCAAAAAGTGGGACCTGCTTAGTGGCTCAATGAACACATTCTCATGTGGACTGTGAAACAAACTGCCCAGTGTTCGCTATGTGGAGATATCACAAACCTCAGATTGGACCTTTCACTTAAGCCAAAAGCCCACGAGAAAACTGAGGCTCTCATAAGCAAATGCCAACTAGCAACATGAGCAGAAGAGTAGGAAGACCCAGGATCACTGAAACAGATTCCTGAGAGTAAAAGGCTTGGCACGAACCCACCAGCAGGCGAGCACACGCACCTCTGTATACAGAGGCTCCGTGAATCCCGTCCAGACACCACCCGATCCACGCAGGATTCCCGCCACGCTGAGCTCAGCGGGACCCAAACTGGCCACAGTCCACGCTCAGCGCTCAGTCTCCCTCTCTAGTGGCCACAGCCCTTCTGTGTCTGTCAAGGATAAAAACTAGATCCCAAATGATGACAGAGACAGAATTCCTGTGAGATCTTGTCATCGCTGGAGGAACCTTTGAAGTCTTGTGTGGCAAGATCCTGAGTGGGACAGAACCACGCGGCGTGCACAGGATGGCAGTACCTCACTCCCCGCACACTGGATCAGGACCTGGGACATGTAAATGACGTTGCCCAGGGTTTTGATGTCATCTCCCTCCCAGCTCCGGATGGCTTCCGTCAGGATCTGCAGCTCAAGCTCCTTCCTCTTCCGGACGTCCTGACACTGGGCCTGAGAGACCAGAACAGCGCTGTCAAGGGAGACAAACTTCCAGAGCCTTGCACTCTAGCCACGTTGCTTTTTGTACCTTACTTCTTAAGACACATAATCTATTGAACACGTTACTCAATTGTATGGATTTAAAAGTATTTGGTTGAAAGGATGGAATCAAGTCAAGACAAGCAACACACACAACCGCCGTGGAACACTAAATGCCACATCAGAAAAATTCAGATTTTGCCACTTTTAAGAAGAAATGAAGACTGGACAAGAAAAAGATGTCTGTTCTGGTTTTACTAGTGTGTGCCCATGTAGAAGACTGCGAAGAGAAGAAAGGGTGTGTGTAACTTACACTGTGAACAAGGCACATGTTCCAAAAACACACTGGAGTGATAGCATGACAGGAGACGCAACGGACCCCAGTGTCCATTTCATAATTCAGCACAAGAGACACTGGGCAGAGGCAAAGAAAATGCTCTAAGTAACTACAAAGTAGCCCTGACAGCCATTATGTTGTCTCTTCAAAACTCACTCACGGTGTCACTTTTCTAGTGTCTCTAGGCCACCAAAGCAAGGGAGTTTGTCAGCCACGGGATGCCTACTGTCTATTTATTTTCATTTCATCTGAGTCAACACTGAATTCACACATAAGTTTCAATCATCTGACTTTCAGTTGCTAACTCTTCTACAGTCATTTGCCACACGATGTCTGGGGGTAAAATTCATAATACATCACTTACGGAAAGGTTTCTGAAGGCAGTCATGGATTTCTGAATATCTTGTCTATCAGTGTGATAATCCTTTGAATAAAGAAATGCACTGTTAGCTTTCACAATGACAAGGCTTCCTTCAAAGAGTGCCCCATCCCCCAGCCTGAGGCCCTCCCGAGGCCCTTTGGCCCTGAAGCTCCAGCCAGCAGCCTTCCAGCCCCTCTCGGCCCTTCTGTCATCAGCGGACTTGGGGGAAACGTAATTTGGGAGAGAACAGCCAAATGGCGTTTGGTGGCTAGTCCGCTGGGTTTTTCCGCACACTGCCACACCGCGGCTCTCCCTTATAGAAAAGACTTACAACCTGCCATTCAAACTCTCCTTTACTATCATTCCTCTGTAGCCTGGGCCCTCGTGGCAGGGAGCAGATGGTCCCGACACGACACCTCAACACTAAGAACAATCAGTTTCCACCTCTGGCTTTGGAAGTGGCCTGAGCCACGGCGGCGGCGAAAGGAGGGGCGAAAGGCAGGCGCCTTTTCAGGGCAGAAGTCAGGAGCCAGGACTCCGTGTTGAACCACATTGCTTCGGAAGTCCCCAGTGAAAGCTCCTGGCAGCTCTTGGCGCGCCCTGGCCTCTGCTCTGCACTGCCCCTGCGACAAGGACAGGCGTACCTCCATGTGCCTCTCGAGCTCCTTGAGCAGCGTGGGGTACTTGTCCAGGCGCATGAAGGGTTTGCTGAGGCCTGTCGTCAGCACGAGGATCCCAGGGCTGCTGGCACCTCTGGTCTCCATGAACTCGCCCAGCTCCTCACTGCGAGAGAAACGCTCGTGGTTAGGGGCAGAGAGGCCATTGCTGGCTGACCTGCAGGTCCTATGGAGCCCAGGAGTGCTGCTGGGATCTTTGAGAGGCTCCAGCTTTTACAGACAAGCCTGGACTGGCTGTCTGGAAATGCCAGAGGGGACCCACAAGGCCTCTGCTACGGCTCTCACGTGAGTGGCAGGAAGTGCACAGCAGAGCACATGCAGTCTCCACGTGGCCACCCAAGAAGGCCCTCTCGCATGGCGAGCCCTCATCCCGCAGATGGGTCCGATGTTAGCACGTGTCTCAGAGTCGGGATGTCAGGCTACTAGGAACCAGGGCCGCACTGTGCAGAAGAGGTGTCTTAGCAGCACACGCACTGAGAGCCTGAGCCCAGGGCCGGCTGGTCCAGCACCCACGCCCAGCACAGCTCGAGCAGGTCAGGCCCCAGCCTCCTGGTCCAGCCAACACGCCCAACACTGCCGGGTAACAGGTCCTGGCCCCATTCTCCTGGTCCAGCCAACACGCCCAGCACTGCCATGAGGTCTGGCCTGGCCTGATACACATCCAACACAGCGTGACAGCAGAAGGAAGGTGCGCTCAAGTGCAGAGACTGATCCTCACAACGTGCAGACCAGGAACCTGAGTGCATGCTCAGAAATGGAAGAGAGCCACACACCTCGAGCACATCATGCTCCCCCCTCACTGCCGCCTTCACCACTTCAACAGCCGCCCACCCCCTGAGTCCTCACCTCCTCCCTCGGAGCTGCCACAACCACAGCAGGAAGGACGCAGGGGGACCGCCAGGGGTCCCAGCTCCATCACCAACACGCCTGTGACCACAGACCATCACCCACCTCCATGGCTCTCACAGAACAGGCGCTCTCTAAGGTCCTGGCTGGGCCCTGGGTCTGCCATCCCCACGCTGTGTGTCATTGTTCCAGAAATCTGACACGATGTGGCCAAACCAGCGGGTGGGAGGAGAGGCAGCACCAGCTCAGACAGCCCACGTCACGTCCAGGAGAACTGGGTGAGCCCTCAGCCACCATACCCTGCCCCAGGAGACCAGGGGTGTCTGGTCAGCAGAGCTAGGTTCAAACGACACCCAAGTCACTCATCCTAGGAAACAACTATTCCTAGCCTAGAGGTTTATCCTTAATAGGAAAAAAGGCTTATGCCCTTGGTAGTGTATAAATGATTCCCTAAAATAAATAGGAAAATCCTAACAGAGAACCTGAAAAGCATGCTGGTCCTCAGTTCCAGTCTCACGAGAGCCGCAGAGAACCTCCGGCCAACCTCCCAGCCCACCACGCTGACCACCACCTGAGCTTCAGGGATACCAGACCCAGCAGGGCTCCCGGCGAGATTACAGACATTTAGGCCAGGCTGGAGGAAGCTGCAAGTTCAACAGTGAATACTGACAGCTTCAGGCAGCTCCACCTAAAAGCGGCTGCCTGTGGGGAGGAGAGCACCGGCTGGGGCCGCCACCCATCCGGGTCCACAGTCACCTGCCGAGACAGCCCGGACACCGCACTCAGCTACGCCAGCTCAGAAGCAGGAGGCTTCACCGTCAGGCCGGACGCTCCTGGACCCCGAAAGAGCCTAGGCTCCCCCGCACAGGAGGCTTGCGACGACCACAGTCACCCGAACGCTTGCTAGGACACCGGGTTGTGGCGAGGCCAGCATGTTCCTGCCCCACGTGAAAACACAGCAGTGGTGTGGGCCACAGCCTGTTCTGTCTCTCTACTCACATCCATAAGAAATCAGCCTTTTTTCTCTCTGAGTCGGTTCTCTGTCACACAGGCTGGAGTGCAGTGGCAAGGCCACGGCTCACCACAGCCACCAACTGCTAGGCTGCTACTCAGGCTCTGGAATATCTGGGACCAAAGGTGTTGCCACCATGCCTGGCTGCCCAGGTTGGTCTCGAACTCCTGAACTCAAGTGATCTTCCCACCTCAGTCTCCCAATCTCTGGGATTACAGGCATGAGCCACCACACCCAGCTGAAAATCAGTCTTTTAAATGAACAAATATGTATGCACATTTAAGAGGTATAATCAAAACCAAAGCAAATTATATAAAAGGGAGGTGTTTCACATAATCCAGTAATACAAAGTAACACAAATAACCAACATTTCCTCCATTCTGTATACAGAGGGTACTAAAAAAAAGCATACATGTTTTAAGAAAGGAAAAAACTATATTAAAACTGTAATATTCTCAAAAGATACCTGCACATGCATGTTTATTGCAGCATCGTTCACAACAGCAAAAACATGGAACCAACCGTGCTGCTCATCAAAAAGGACTGGATAAAATAAATGTGGTACATATACACGAAGGAATATTACACAGCCATAAAGGACAAAATTATGAACTTCACAGCAACTTGAATGGACTGAGAGTTTATAATACTGAGGGATGCATCACAGAAACAAAGATCTGAGAACCATATGCTCTCACTCATGAGCGAACCTTGAACAATTATTGTAATACTATAAGAAAAGAATTATGCTGGGTTCAGTGGCTCAGGCTGTAATCCCGCACCTTGGGAGACTGAGGTGAGTGGATTGCCTGAGCCCACGGATTCAAGACCCGCCTGGACAACTTGGTGAGACCTCATCTCTACAATAAATCAAAAAATTAACCGGGCATGGTAGCACGCGCCTGTAGTTCCAGCTACTCAGAAGGCTGAAGCGGAAGGTTCGCTGGAGCCCAGCAGGTCGAGGCTGCGGTGGCCGGGAGCGGCAACTGCACTCCAGTCTGGGTGACAGAGTGAGACTCCAACTCAAAAAAAAAAAAAAAAAAGGGTAACACTCAATAGGTACTGATAACCAAGAATGAATTTTGCTTGTGTTTGATTTCTGCAATTATAAGAGGTGCTCAAAGTGGCTCCCATCAGCATCCAGACACTTCTGATTACAGCAAACACCTCATAACGTCACTTAAAATGTGTATACGTTTTTTGGCACCCCCGTATAAGGCTTCATAATTATTTTACTCCTGTGAGATAGGCCATCATGGTGACACTATCTTAAAAAATCTTTAGCACGGAAATTGTCGGAGCAGCTCCAGGTGTGGTATGTGCTTTCATCAGCAACACACACTATCTCCCGTCTCCATGTCTATGCCTCTGGGTTTTCTGGAGCCTGGGGCTTGGGATTACGCACAGGGCACGGAGCCATACTCTGGAGGCTGCAGGACGGAAGCACCACAGCAGCACCAGGCGCCTGAGCACATGCTGCTCCCGGCTCCGCCTCCACACACACCTCCCCACGCTATGCTCAGCACCCACCTTCCCCTGGCCCACCTTCCCCAGCCATGCAGCAGGCCCGGTCTCATAAAATAAAGCCTGATCATACGGAAAGTCATTTCAACTTTTGTACATACAATCCACGCACGAACATTCCCATCAAGAGAAGAACCCAGCAAAGCCTATCCTGGTCATCACTGTATTTCATAGTCACGTGTGAAACTTCCTAACTATGATGACAGCAGAGAGAAATCAGCAAATCCAAGCACGGCTACCCGCATTGCCACCCCTCCAAGAAGCCCCAAAACTAAAAACACAAAATGTTTGAAGCAAAACTACCTTCCTGTGATACCCACGCAGCATTCTTATAATGCCAGCACATAGGCACAGTTAAGAAAGGAAACAGAACTTTATAAACTGTTATCGTTTCATTTTGAAGCTTTAAAAAAAACTAGGGTCACAATAAAACAAACCATCTAGTTACAGCTGCTTTGACAAGACAATGGCTTTCAGCCTAGTTCCTAGGATGCCAGCAGCCCTCACCCAGGATGTGGCCCTGTCCTTCCGACACAGCCGTGTGTAGAAGGCGGCGACAAACCACATGCAAGGACCTCCACACAGGCACACAGAAAGGACAAGCTGCTGGGAAAGGGCCATCTTCGTGGATGACATGACGAAACCCACGGTTCATTCAAAACTGACCCCCGGACAAACGACATCACAACCACATGGTGACACAGAAAGGGTGGCTCAAGCACAACTCGGGGGGGGGGTCCCGCATATCCAAGTTCACACTCCCAACCTACACACCACACAAGCCCCACAGGGATGCACACAAGACTTCTGAGCTCCCACGCTACACTCAGTCAACCCTTGAAACGACCCCAGCGCATCCCAGATGAGCCCACCTGCAGGTGTGGCTTTAGGTGTGAACAATGTAGGACAGGAGGAGAGAAGTTACAGTTTAAGAACCTACGTCTAAATGGACTCGGTGGCTCAGCCTGTAATCCCAGCGCTTTGGGAGGCTGAGGTGAGTGAATTGCCTACCCGCCTGGGCAACTTGCCAAGACCTCATCGCTACAATAAATCAAAAATTAGCCAAGCGTGGTAGTGCGCGCCTGTAGTTCCAGCTACGTGGAAGGCTGAGGCGGAAGGATCGCTGGAGCCCAGCAGGTTTAGGCTGCGGTGCCGGGAGCGTGCCACTGCACTCCAGTCTGGACGACAGAGTGGGACTCCAGCGCAAAAAAGAAAAAAAAGAACCTATGTCTAAAAACGCAGGAACACAGAAAGCAGCCACAGAAAGATGCTGTGACCTCGCCATCCCAGGTCCTTGAACACGCTTAGGGAGTGGGACCAACAGAACAGACACTCTCTCGGCCCAGGGACACCAGCAGGGCACATGGGCACGGGTTCAGCGTTCTGCCTGTGAAGCCTGGCCCTGCCTGAATCAGGTGCCTTCTTTCCGGCTGGCCTTGCGCAGGCTCCGCACTGCGAGCTTTGTGAGCCAAGGGAAGCACGACTCCAGCAGCCTCGACTCTGCGTGTGGTTACCCTCAAACACTCACCAGTGCCTTCACCTCCTGCTCCATAAGGCTCCAGGCTGAAGGGAAGCCTTCGCCAAAGATCCTGTGTTTTCTCAAAAACACTAACCATCCGCATGCCTGTAATTCCGGCTACTTCGAAGGCTGAAGCGGAAGGATCGCTGGAGCCCAGCAGGTTGAGGCTACAGTGGCCGGGAGCGGCCACTGCCCTCCAGTCTGGCCGACAGAGTGAGACTCCAACTCAAAAAAAAAACCAAAAACAAAAAAAACACTAACCATCATCAAAGACTCCTTACCAGTACTTCCCGAGCACTAGCTCTGAGCAGTAATGAAAATGAAATTAGAATAATCAAGTGAAAACTGACAGTGCCCTGCCCACTGTCCTGCCAAGCCAGCAAACCTGTGCTCCGTGAGGACGTTCACTGCAGACGGGTGATTGGCACAATACATGAGGTACAAAGTCTTCATCTGTGGCATCAGGTTTAAAAAGCAGCCTCCGACTCTCTGCTGGGCTTCAGGCAACCTGGAGACAGGTAACACAAACGGACAGCCATCAGTTTCACAGGCAGAAAGAAACTGCTAAGGGATGGCCCCATGCTACCTGCACAGGAGAGACCGCCCCGGGCCCCATCTGTGAAAACCGGATGCACAATCTCAGAAGCCATCAGTTCTACCATGACCCTCGCAGGAAGAGACATCCAGCCCCTGGAAAGAACTCTCTGGAGTTCCCTCCTGCAGCGTCCTCTCTGCCAGGACTTGTGCTCAGCACAGCAGCTGGCCCTCAAGGCCAAGTTCTCCGGGCAGTGAGAAACACAGATGTCCCAGAGTCTTCAATTTTACATAAGACAAGGGGAACCACCTAACGTGGCTATGTGCTGTCTACCGAAGGAGCATCAAGGCTAACCCAAGCAGCGATACTAAAGACCCCTCTCCAAGTGGGAACACCAAGGTGGGTTTCCTCAGTCTTCAGGGAACAGGCAGGATAAACAGTCACTGGCTCGCAAATTAAGCTCAACTATTCAGCACCATCACAAGGCACTGGGAACAGATTAAACAAAGTAAGAAACAGTCTCCGCCTTAAAAGTGGCCGCTGTCTTCTAGCTATCTTCATGGGAAACGAACAGCAAAGTAAAATGCGTACGAGACAGAATACTCAGGCCCAGGTCCACACACTGAAAACCGCTGCCAGCCTGCAGGGGAAGAGAGATGCCCCCACAGGGAGGGGAGCAGAGCCTGGCTCTCCTGCAGCCACAGAGGTCTCACGGCCTGACACACGCTTCAGCAAGAGGCACCGAGCTCCTTCTCCCTTCTCCAGGGACCCGCACACCTAAGACGCCGATGTCTGGAGACCACTACAGACATCTGGGCAGGTGATGCTGACATTCGGAGACACAGTGAAGAGTCCAGCTTGAGTGTGGATGAATGTGCGTGAGCCTTGAGTGTGAGCCCTGAGTGCTTAGCCGAGGACTGAGGCCACGGGGTCATGACGGGGTGCCGAAGCTGCTTGGCTGCAGACACTGCTCAGTCGTGGCCACACGTTAGGCTACAACTTCAACTCCCATCTGGCCCAAGCCACAGCCCTGACCCCTTCAAAGGAGAAGGCACCTAAAAGCCGGAACAACAGATTTTCACTTCTGATATTTTCGTCACTGATGAAAATTAAGTCGTATTGCAGTATGGCTTCTAACTTCACCACACAAACTTTCTTTTCTTTCTTTCACCCCACCAGACCTAGGGACTAGACCTTAATTACCTCTCTCAATCCCAAACCAGTTCTCCAAGAATTCACTGTCATGCTCACCACCAGTCAGCTTCTGTCTATAACGCCCTTGCAATCACGAACTCGGCAGCAGGTGAAGCCCAGAAAGGTCGGCGAAGCCCAAGCCTGGAAGGCAGGTAACACACCAACACGCAATGGCCACTAGACAGCTAAAGTCACAGGACGAACGCATGTCGCCAGACGAGGCAAATCACACCGCCACTCCCACCCTGGCCCTGGCAGAGCGGGGGCCGAGATCGGGGGGCGGTCGTGGCGTTGGTGTGCCAGTGACACAGCCAGTGTCACACGTCCTGCCTACACTCGAGATCTCTACAGCACAAGCTACCAGGGTGTCCATGGGTCTCTTCCTTTCCCAGAGTGAAAATGACTGGGTCCCAGCAAAAACGTCTGAGAAATCCAAACTGCCAACCCACTCCCCACAACACGCCCGTTCCTGCCGACAGTGATGAGACCGAGGAGAAGGGGCCCGCTCAGCAGCTGGCGACTCCAGGCAGAGGCTGCGACGCATGTAGAGACAGCCATGTGTTGCGTGGCGCTCACAGGCCGTTCTCCACAAGCCAGCATGGCCCGCCCGGGAGCAGCGGCAGCCTTCAGGGACAGGCTTCACAAGCCGCCTCATGTTCCCACAGGCACACAGACACATGGCCTCTGGGCAGTCCTCTCTTGCTGACCCCACACCCAGAAATGGAGCCCAGTTCTCCTAAGGGTCCCTGTGACCCAGGAGGGCAGCAGGGCCAGAGTCAGGCTCCAGGGGGCCACACGAGGGCTCTCCCGGCTTCTCTCCTGACAGGGGACCCGTCTTCTCAGGCGTCTCCCGGGCCGCTGATGTCCCAGTTGCCACTGCCTTCAGGACACCACAGGCTAGACCCACTGCACAGCCACGTCACCGTCCCCTCGAGGTCTCAGATGCCTACAGTCTCAACCTGGAACAGTGCTCTGAAGCTGTGTTTCTACAAAATCAGCAGTCTGCACAAGAAAGGGAATTACGGCCAGGGGGTATCAAGGGGCCTCACGTGGCCACGGCACCTGACGGCCAGGGCTGGAAGCAGCACTGGTTGCTGCATCCTCTGCCTAGACCTGCAGCCAGGTCCCCCAGAGCCCTGCGAGGCTGTGCCCCGTGACCTTCAGTCACCTGGGCCTGTACCTGCTGAGGGCCCAACTTCTGCAAATTGTCCAGGAAAGCCCCGAACGTCTCCAAATCAGCAATAAGCCCTGCTCCCTGTTACTCGATCAAGGCAGCCCACGCAGAACCAGAAGTGTGCCAGGTCTGAGCCAGCTGACTGTGCTCCAAAGTCAAACATGATCCCTAGATGACCCACACTCGAATCAGTTGTGTGTTTCAAAAAGGAAGTTTTCAAACACACTCTGTGTGTGTATATAAAAGCATTATATCCTCTACCTTTCAAATGATAATTGATAATAACCTAAAAGAAAACTATTATGAAAATGTTACAATAATGGTCCAAATAATGCAGACACAAATGCATTTACTTCTATCTTAAGGTAAGATTACTAATTAATTTTTGAACAAAATCCACATGTAAGCAATATAACAATTCCATTAAATACTTATGTACTATATTAAATATTTCCTTCTAGCTATTGAAGTCCTATCATATATAAGGCAGCACATGGGAATTCAGTCTACGGACGTGTGTAATACATGGAGACGGGGTTAGCCACCAAATAAGGTCCAAACACCCATGGGTACGACACATGAGAGAGGAGAGGTGGCGAGAGGAACTGCTGTGTTCCAGGGCCTGAGGAGCATGCAGGAGTTTAGTGAGAGGAGATGGGAAGCAAATCCCACAACAGGATGGGGGAACAGGGCGGGGAGAGTCACCATCTCTGCAGGAAGTGGCAGGAAAGGCTGTGAACCAAGGCGTGACAGGGCAGGGACAGGAGTGCAGCTGAAAAGGAGGCCGAGTCCATCTGGGGAGGGACTTCTAGAGATCATTACAACTTTGAATTATTATTATAGTTTTGAATAATCTGGTGGGTCTTCTAAATTCGTTTTTTTCAAGAGCAAAAATGACCACGATTTTTCCAGGCTCTGTTCCAGCATCTCAAAGCCCAGCGAGTCAGACAGCGCCCTGAACAACAGATGTACCATGGGGCATGCCCAGAGCATCTCAGATGACTCATTTCAGGAAGAGCCAGTGCTGGATGGGAAGGGAACCATTGGGAAAGCAGAGTCCTGCTGCGAGGTTTGTGCAAAGGCACCATAAGAACCCAGGAAACCCTGAACTGCAATGTTTGGGGTGTCAGGGACAGCCGGCGGACAGATGAGACAGATCCTCGGCGGGAGGCCAGGAAGAGCTAAGACGCACCAGGCGTCCCAGGAGAGCGTGGCCGGGGAGAAGGCACGGTGGAGGGGCAGGAGAGACCCCCACGGGTCCTGACGTGCCCACCAAGCACCTCCACAGCAACAGGGGTGAGGGAGCTGGATCCGGAAAGCCTGGCTTCACAGGCAGGAGGCAAAGCTGCCTCAACACTGAAGGCCGGGGAGTGGCAGAGTTGACACGACATCATGTGGGAGCAGGTCAGGGCTCAGGACAGGACAGAGGGCGGGCAGCAGGGAGGATGTGCCACGGGCAACCCGTGAGGAGGCGGCCGGGTGGCTCAACACGGACACACTGACGGCTCCAAGCGCTCTGCCTCCCTAGCGGCCACTGACGGAGATCTCTCCGGCACCCATCACATTTCTCTCCGGAATACTCGTGCCATTTCTCTATCACCAAGTGAAGCTTCCTGTCTTTTTCAGCTTATGGCACAACCGCAGTCTCCTTCCAAGTAGCTGACCCGTGTCTGGTAAGAATAAGACCAAAAAGACACTTTGCTGTTTTCTACCATGCCAACTACAGGCAATGATGGCCTCAACGAGTTGGGGGTTAAAAATAAGCTGTCTCCCCTACAGTTGTTCGAGAAAAACACTAGCTGGCATACTGACGCTGATGGGTTCTAAGAACACTTACCTAGCAGGGGAAGCCTGTATGTCCTACAAGGGACCCACTCTCCAAAAACGAAGTCCATCCTCTTTTGGGCCCCCCCTCGTATAATAGGACTTACAGTAGATCACACAGCACAGGGCATTACCCATCACTTAAAATAAGATTGTGAACTCTCTCCTGAGACAGCACGCACCATCTCTTCTCTCCCTACAAACTGCCCTGTCCCAGAGTGAGGCAGGGTCTGTCCCCAACAGGAGAAGGCAGCCTGGACTCCAGCCAGGGGCCACTCTGTCCCCAACACAAGAAGGCGGCCTGGGCTACAACTGGGAGCTCTGTCCCCAACATGGGAAGGCGGCCTGGACTCCAGGCGGGGGCCCTGTCCCCAACACAGGAAGACGGTCTAGACTCCTGCTGTAGACGGGCCTGGCCCTGGCCGAGGAAATGAACTGGCCATGGCTGCCTCTCACCGGGGCCACCCGCCAGGTAGCCAGGCCTGGGTAGCGCCCACGAGCAAGGGTGCTGCAGATGGAAGAAGCAGACGATGAACTCACCTCCCCCACGATCTCTGGTGGAGACAGGCGACTCTAAACCCAAACCCACCAGCCCCCAGCTATGCGACCTGGGCACGTCCCTCGCCCTCTTGGGGTCCTGGCTTTCTCATCTTCAGACACCTGCCTCGTGGCGCCGTGTAAGGGATGAGACTTGTTAGCACGTGCACAGCACTGAGAGTGGTCCTGGGAACATGTTAAGAACCCAATAAAAGGCAGGTTTCCACATGGAAGGGCACCCTTTCTAGTCACTGACAAGAAGACATACAAAGCAAGACAAAATGTGTCTAGAAACTAAGTGATGGCTAAAACTAGTACAGCCCTAAGACGGGCAGGATTTGCCGCCAAAGGGCATCTGAGAAGACCTCGTGATGGCACGAGAGTGAGAGGACCCAGCCACCGAGCCCTCCGGGTGCCCTTTCTGCACATCTGCAGCCTCTGAGTCTGGTCTCGTGTGATGCCTCCTGCACCAGCCGCCGAGGAGGAGGAGGAGCTACTGCCTGTGCCTCCCACACCTGCCCTACACCGAGGCTGAATCGCCCTCACTGCCCCACTGAAACCGGCAGCTCTCAATCCTGACTCCGTGCGCGTGTGTTCCCTGGAAACCAGAGCTGAGAGGACAGAGACAAAGAGAAACGACACCAATGTCTGGATGAAGAGATGACAGGTGAGGTTAACTGTCGGTGTGTCCTACTCTGCAGTTTCTGGATCTCTCGTGACGCGCGCCCATCACTCTTACAACCAGAAAGAATGAACGAACGCATCTTAGCACATGCCCCCTCCCCCAGCGCCTTCTAGGCTTTCCCCAGTGGCACCGCCAGTGCACCCACCCAAGGACCCCGGCACTCCCTGTGCTGCACAAGAAACAGCTACAGCGGCAACCCCAGGAAAGGAGCTTTTGTCAGGGTAAAGGAATGCTTAGAAAAAGACGCGTAAGCTATAGAGTTCTAGGCGGGGGGTAATTCTCGGGAGAAGCAGACAGAAACAGGAGAATGACGGATACACGAATGAGCGACCGTGAGAGAAGCTGGCCCACGCCGCAGGTAAGAGTGGCTCCGGGAGGGGAAAATGGCTGTGGACTCCCAGAGGCCCTAACTAAGAAACTTCACCAAGCAAAAGGCTAAAAAAGAGCTAAAGCCCGTTGTACCAGCACCACACCAAGCCATTGTCAAGTGGCTACTAGTCAGTGGCTTTTAAGGCAGCAACAGCACCGATCACGGAACAGAGCCCCAGCGAGGTCCGGCAATCTCGGGCCTGACTCTCCACAGCCCTGCCCGCCACAGCAGCCGCTCGTGTTCAGCGGAGGGGGATGACGACACCACCAAGTGCCAGCCCATCCGCGCAGGCAAGCCGGAAGACAACACCGAAAAGACACAGCCTTCAAGGCCTACCTCTGCAGCACACGGGGCACGCAAGCAGCCATGCCACTAGTCACCTCCATACCCCCGGGGAGGACGAGTCAGTCTCCTCTGTCTCCCAGAGGCCCTGCCTCCAAGGACACCTTAGAAATCACCACTTTTGCCACGTGTTCCTCTGATGATCCCTGCTGTAAAAACTAAACGGTCTACCATGCAGCTCTAACTATCAAAGTCGACCCATCTAAAAGACTTAGAATAACCTACTTTGCATCTTTAGAAATATGAATTCTAAAATGATGTTTCGCTTGACCCTTAAAATACCAATTATGCCAACATCGTACTTACTTGGTGCATTCTTCTAAAGACTGTACGAGAATTTGCTGGAAAGAACATATTTCTTCCAGATTTCCCATTAAATAGGAAATGTCTGCTGAACTTAACCTGGAGCCAAGAAGAACAACAGTCAACACACGGAGACGGTCCCACCGCCACTCCTCGCCCTCCCACCCCGCACCCTGAGGAAAGCCAAGCAGACAAGCGAACTGCGTGGCGAAGGCGAACTGGCCGAGCTCAGCTCCGTCACTCCACCCCCTGTTCTCTGGAGACAGAACAGCCTGCGGTGAAGACTATTGACAGGAAACACAGTTTGCCATCTGACTTACTTCTCACTGGTCTGCAATGGCCGTAGGTAGGCTGAAAGCACAGTCTGAAGCTCTTTAGAATATTCATTTTCTGTTTCTAAAATATTCTGTAGCACCTACAATAAATGAGGAACAAGTGTTAGTTGACATTTCCAGTGCTGTTTGACATGGAGATTTATAAGCTTCGGACAGCTCATCACCACTGCTCGATTCATACTGTGGCCTCTATGTAATACCCAAGCGTTTGGTATCATAATTCCTTGCGATTATTAACTGCTAAGCCCATGGAGTAAATTATTACTAAGGCTACACAACTGACTTCATCTCGCTGCCAACCATATCTCCCACATGAGGCTAGAACGAATTCACTTCATCATTAGATGAGGAATGCAAGTCCACTGAGATAAGAGAAACCACTCGTCAGCACAGACAGTCAAAGTCGACACCACCGTGTTGTGCAAGAGGAGCCATCCCCACAAGTACACCTGCAAGACTCCATGCACATTAAGTCTAAAGCAGGCAGAACCAATCTGTGGTGACAGAAATCAGAAAAGAGGTGAATAGCCGGGTGGGGGAGGGCCATGGGGGAGGGGCTCAAGATATATCTCTAGGGTGAGAAACAGGGTCTCCATTTAATTTGTAGTTACAACAGATACGCAGATTTGTCAGCGTTCACTGAACTGTGCCTTCAAAGTCCGTGCATTTTAATATGTGTACAGTATGTACACCATAGAGCAACTGAAAAACAAAGTTTACTCTTTAGATGGCATCTACAAATTGAAATCAATTTCTGGGAACTACAGAATTTCATTACCAAATATGAGTTTCAGAGCACCCTACCTACAATATTTTTTACAAATTAAAGGTCTGAGGGAGTGGGATGTTCCACTTCCGAGTAAGAACCTTCGCAGTGCCAAGGACAAGAGAGAATTAAACAGGGGTGATGCTGAGAAAGGCAAGAAGACTTCATTCAGAAGAGCGCCCAGTGCCACACCTGGGAAAGGGAGGCAAGCACAAGACTTGGCCATATCTCCACGGTCTCTCTGGACGGAGGCCAGGCCAGGCTGCTGGATTCTCTCACACAGACGCCATAAGAACACAGGCATCACCAGATGGAGTCTTTGGAGAATCACAAGAATGCATCCCTGGAGCAAAAACGATCTTCGTGGCAACAGGAAGACAGAAAGGGTAGACTTGACAGCTTATCTCAGAAAGCAGTAACTGGCCACTGCCACATTTATTACAAAACAGAAATGTCTCATGCCCTTTTTGGTGTGTACCACAATTTAACTGATCTCACACACCAGAATTCAGATCACGAAGGACTGACAGAATATTTTTGCTGAACAGTTCTGAATTAACTAAGACTGGCTTGTGGATAAATTAATATGATCGTTTTTTTTTTAATTTTAAGAGGAACCTGAATTTAGTAAGCGCTATCACTGTTTTCTCTCTCTAGAAGTGAGGCTAGACCTGATCAGTAATGTTCAATTCTTCACAAAAGTGTGAATGCCACCTTAGAGTCTACTGGTTTTATGTTTTGATTTACGCAACCTGTTTATGAATACATGTAAACACTGGGGAAATCCCTTCACTGTCTCAGAACCAAGCAGAACTCGCCTGTTTCATGTTCCTGAGCCTCTTGAAGGCAAGCGCCAAAGCTAAGGTAGCAGTGTCTCCTTTATAGTTTTGGTCTTCACTATGCCAATCTAATCAGAATTCCCTGTATTTAAAATGCTGGTTTTTCCTTACTGAAAGGCATCTCAGCGTGCTTTATGCGTAATACCGAGTAACACTGAGCACTTCTCACGTTTTATACACAAACTGCAATGTCAGATTCTTTCAAAAGTCAGCATGACAAGAAACAGTAGCAAGTTAAACTTTACTTTTGAATTCTTTACTAAGTCAGATTAAGTCATAATTTAGGACTACCCTTAAAACAGCTATTCAAAAACACATAAAACTGTAGCACTACTGTGGACGTATGACTGAGAATGGTGTTTCTGCCAATTCATTAGCAGGATTTAAGTAGAGGAAATATACACAAACTAAAAAAATCATGAATTTTCATAAAACTGAAGATAATTAAATACAAAATCAGAGATCACGAAAAAAATTAAAGGTCTATCAACATAAGCAATCTTTAACTATGACTTTGTTTAAAGATAGCAGAAAAATTTATAAATCAGCCTTAAAATTAAAATGTTTCCTGATACCCTGTATTACGATAGCAAATTTAGCCAAAAGTAAGTCCTATCAGTTGGCAGATAAATGGAAAGCGCATGATGCTGAGATAAAGCACGGTCCTCTCCCACTATCACCAACAGCACGGCCCCTCCCAGGTGGGACCAGAGGACCCCGGCTGTCAAGTGCTGGTGTCAGGGCACCACTAGGGCACCAGGCTCCCAGTGACCAACGCTCATCACGTCCCTGCCACCAAGCATGTGGTGCCTCTCATTCTTGCAGAAACTCTCCTCTCAGAAAGGCCAATGTACCCCAGCTCCCACAGCTGGTGGGCGGCCCTGGTCTCGGCCGCTGCACTCCCCCACGAGCCTCCTTGGGCGTCACACGCAGGACAGGAGTCGGGGCTCCCACAGGACCTGGCCTATGTAAGAAAGGGAAAGCCCTCCCTCAGTTCTTTTCACCCTCCCATTAGAGAGCCAGCATTTGTAAATCAGAAAATCATATTATCTGTATTTCCTGCATATTCACCACATGCCCTAAGACATGCTGTCTCTCTTTCAAAGCTAACACGCATTCCAAATTAATCACACAAAAGAAACTATACAGAAGTCACCAAGATATTAAACATGCTCATTTTTGACTCCATAGTTTTTGATAATCTGAATGTAAGTTGAAACATTTGAGAAAAATCACTGTTAAGTTTAAGCATCGGCCTCAGTAAACGCAACCTGCGTTATTGTTCTATTTGCTACTGTATACTCCAAGTTCTGAGGCCAGAGGAGAGTCCCTCCTGAGTAAAGCTGATCCGATTAAACAGCTCACATACTCCACTCTTCAAGACAGCAGAGTCAGAGCCTCCTCCCCCGGGGCCACTGAACTCTGGCTCATCTCTGAAGGGCCTATTCACGCGGGAGCCTGCTGAAGCAGGGAGGAGGGGAGTCTCTTTTGTGGGGCAATATGGATGCCGATCCCACGATCACAATGTCTTCCTTCTGAGAAATGCCCGCTGAACACAAATGTCAACGGCCTGGTGGACAGAGGACACACTGTGGCACCAGCCACATCATCAGAGACGCTACTTGAAACCAGGACTGATCCTTCAAAAACAATGGGAGAAGTAAGCCAAGTATAATGGGACCTTGAACCAAAAGAAATAAAATAAAATCTGTCACAGACATAAAAAGGAAAGTCCTTTTCCAATGTCAAAACAAAGATAAAAAACGATTTAGCTTCTTAATCACAAATATCAAACACCTACCCAGCAACACTGCCTAGTGCACGCTTGCAAACCCATATGAATAATTTTTCATACAGAAAGATGCTCCTATGTGATGTAAGGAGGAAGAAAACCATGAGAAACCATCCGTCGTACTAATAAGAGCAGAGGAATAAAATTCAGTGATTCTCCTCAATCCAGCACCCAGCACGGTACGCAGATGCAAGAGTTTCCCAGAAGAAAGCACTTAAGTCCTCGGCCAGAAGAGTCAGTGGATGAATCACAACGACTAGTCTTAAACACCATTTTCAAGCAGATGCTACAGACAATTTCTACAATGCCCACTGCCAAACAATGCAAGACACATTTAGCTTTTCCACAAGTGCCGGCCAGATGCGGCTCCTGAGCTCCCTGCCACCGGCCTGCACAACCATCCCCTCCGCAAAGAAGCTGTGGCCTTCCTGACCCAGCCACGCCTCGTGGGTACCAACCGTCACCTTTTGTCCCCTTCCCGTCTTCTGTACACTCTGGCTGCTGCAGGACCCCATGAGACCTGACAGCCTGGCCACCACGGCGCCATCACACCACACTGGGAAGCCAGAGACATGCAGTCTCCAGAGAAAACAGTCAGCCTCTGGAGTCCCCGGGGCTGAAGAGTGGCCCAGTCAGGGGGCGTGGAGTTAAGTCCCGGCAACAATGGTGCCACACAGGGCAAGCAGCTCAGCGAAGCCTCTGACAGTCCCTACACTGTAAGCCTCACAGCAAAGGACACAGCAAGCACTGGTTCGTAACCTTGAGACACACAGAAGCTGACTTGAGTAGCTGTGTGACTAAAGGCGTGCTTAAGTTTCTGATTTTACGAGTGCATGACAACTTTCACGGCCAGTTTGGTGAGGTGTACATGCTCTATCTTATATGCCATTAATAGCCACTCAAAAGATAAATAACTTACATATAAGAAGCAAATAACATTAAGTAATTCTTCCAGATTTATCCAGATAAAAGATTTTCATCATCATGAACTAAAGCCAAATTTCCATAATTCCAACGTATAAGCACGAGAAGAAGAACTAAAAAAACCCATTCAATTATTTGAAAACCTCTTCCACCCCATGTCATCAGCCCTCCCAGCCCACCGGCACAAAGACACAAAATCAACTTGAACACGCTCCTTTCACTCCAGTCTACTTAAACTAAGGATTTAAATTTTCAAAGTGAATTTCGAGGACCCTGACTTTCTGCAACATCAAGCACAAGCCTAAAACAAGACCACAGGTGTCACTGAGCACAGGAGGCAGGAAGCACCGTGTCCTCCGGGTCGGCAGGCTGAAGAAACTGCATTCCCCACTGGGGAGGGAGGACTCCTCACTCTGCCAGAGGCGGCTCGTGGCTCGTTCTCTCCAGGTCAGGCACCCAGGCCCCTCCTTCAACACACCTGGCCTGAGACGGCACCAGCTAAAGGAGCCAGTTTCCTGAGGCCAAATTATTCGGCAATAAGACACTGGGGCCGGCGGAGGCAAAGGCTCAGGAGAAGGTGGTCGTGCAAGACCCAGACAAGGCTGAGCGGGAGCCCATCACACCAGGGTCCACCCGACGCTCCAACAAATCTCAGCACAAGCTCAGGAAACGCAGCCCTCATGGCAAGAGGGTGGTGCAAAGACGCTCATCAGCAGCTATCCACATCACAAACCAAGGGTCTCGGGCCTCATGTTTACACCTGCTGACTATGGAAGTTAAAAAGACCGGGTGGGAGTGGGAGAAGAAATAACAGCATGAATGCACACCTTCCACAGAATCCAAAACAGACACGTGTAGAAAGCTGACTCCGCTGTTGCCACACTGAGTATACACCAGCCATTTAAAATGGGATCTAAATAACGAACATGACTTTCCATTTCTCTAGCACATGCAACTGTGTAGGAACCAAGAAAGATTCGATTATACAGATTTAATGGCTCAGAGATTTTTAAGCTCACAAAAATTGATCCCATTAAGTTTTAAAATGCAGCGCATTTTAAGAGCCAAACCAGCTGTCTTTAACATACATCACATCTAGGCATGCCCGCATGCCCCTCTAGCTCCAGGCCTTTCGATATGTTCCCATCAGTCCTGGAAAGGCATTACTGAGAGACAAAATAAATGAGGAACTGTACTGATCTCAATACCCACAGTCTATCCCAAATGCTAATGTAATGTCACGCTTTATAAAAATTTCAAATCACATCATATACCTCTTAAAAGCCTCATTTTTGAAGACTTGTAATGGTATGGGGAAATAATCCCCATACCATTGTTATGTGAGAAGAGCAAGGTACATACATGTCCATTTAAGCAATATTAAAGCAAAACCATAAAATCATAAAAATACATGCAGATTAGAAGGAACATGCCAAAACACTGGTGGTGGTTGTATCTGTGTGGCAAATAATAAATGATTTTTACTTTCTTCTTCCTCTTCCAGTAAGTTTACCTATATTCTACGTGGTTGAATTTTACAGACATTCTAAAAAGTTATTTGCAGAAAACGTCTTGTGATGACTTACCACATTGTAATAGCTTTTGTTGATGGCAGTTGTATCGAATCCTTTGGGAGGGCTCTTCAACGCTCCTGATTTGGGAGACACAGGCTTTTCTGAAATAAAAACAGAACGCAGTTTTACTCAGCAGCACTTTAGATAACAAAAAAAGTGCCGGCCCCTCACGTGAATTAACAAACCAAAAGGAGAGCTGAGGAAAAGGCATCACACGGTGACAGTGACCGGCAGAGTACAAGACCAGTCCCTCGGTCTAGCTCGGCGGGCCAGGGCTACCACCACGCCATGCCAGCACGCCAGCACACTCCCCCAGTTTCGAGTTGAAAACCTGAGATGTGATGCTGCACAAGTGTCAGCCGAAACAGGGCAGTTCGGTATGCGGACAGTCGAACAGCGTGGTTGATACAAAACATCACCCCAAGAGAAAATGCGGGCAGATACGAAGTACTCAGGCACCGAGACCCACAGCGCTGGGCTGCAGCTTAGGGACACAGAGCACTCAGAATGCAGGATCAGGCTCCAGGCTTGAAACAGTCACTATGCACAGGAGACGAGAAGGGAAATAAGAAAACCCCAATTGTCAAGAACCTCCACGCCAGGCAGTTACGGCAGTCAGACTGCAGCCAGGACGTCAACGTTCTAAGCAGCCTGGTCCTCGTCCCCCAACCATGCAACACCCACTCACCCAGTGCCACGGGCCCTGAAGAAACATGTGCTGAACACAGCGTGGCGTGTGTGTCTGTCCATCACGGGCCTAGGGGGTGTGTGTGTCTATCATTGGTTCCACAGGGCGGGCGGGTGGGTGAGGCTTCCAGGGGTGGTTCTGTCACTGGTCTGTGGGTGAGTGTGTCAGCCTATCACTGGTTCGGTGGGGTGGGCTGGTGAGCGTGAGTCCGACGCTGGTCCTACGGGGTCTGTCTGCCCATCACTGGCTCTCCAGAGCCACAGGGGCAGAGCACCACGTGGGGAGGCAAGGACAAAGGCGGGAGCTTCTTTCCCAAGAAATTCGGATGAGCCTCAGTTCACAGCCGTCCCCCTCAAGCCTCCCCTCCCCTGCAAGAACCCAGCCGTGTGACTGGCCATTGGTGAGCAGAAACGCATCCTGTCCCCTGGGGCAGAAGCCGAAAGGATGCCGAGCGGGCGCCTGTCCACAACCCTCTCGGGCCCTCCCGTTTGCCTCCACGCGACCCCCCCCCCACAGCCTGGGTCCCGGCGCTTCAGGGAGTGCTCCCCATCGCAGAGCCTTGCGCCCCGCACCCCAGGTGCCACCCGCCCGCCCAACGCCTGCAATACCTTCTCAGCCGCAGAAGCCCAAGTGCCCCAAACCAAGCTCGCCACCTTCAGCCTGGGGTCCCCCTCCTCCTCTTATGGAGCTGTCTACCGGCATTTCTTTCAGTGCCTCACTGTCAAGCTCCTCCTAGTGGTTGAAAATAAAGACCAAGACAGAAGGTGCCACTGCTAGCTGAAAGAGTGTTCTCTGCCAGCAGGAGGAAACGGAACTCACAGAAAGCCCAGGACGTCCACACTGGAAGAAACACAGGAGGAAACACTGTGGCTTCCACCAAAACACAGCACTGAAACACAACATGAGAGGGGCCAGGCGACAGCCATTCGTAGCAGAGAAATGCACACAGCCAGGAAGCAGACGAGAAAACCCTCAACCTGCCTGGCATCCTAAGAAAACAACTTTTTGGCCCAGCTGATGGCCAAAAATCAGTGAAATTCCCTGCCAGGGGTGTGGGGGAACGAGAATGGAACTCAGTGCTGCCCTTCCTGGGCTGGCGGAGGCAGCAGGCCTTCCGCTCTTGCGGTAAACTCAGCAAATGCCGCCAACAACCGTGCTGACATACAGAGGTGTAAAAGAAGAGGCGTGGCATCCCAAGGCGCAAGAGGAGGGCGGGGACCTGCCCTCATGCAGGGGGTGGGGGACAGCCCCGGCCCTGCCTACGTGGGCAGCCCAGACTCACGTGCTCCCCTGAGAGCAGAACCCCAACTCACCCGGGGCCAAAGAAACCTCTGGGAGCCCCAGAGGAAGCCAACGCTCCTCCTCGCTGTCGGAATCTTCTACAACCCAGGGTACGGGGGGTCCCGCCGGTCAACCGTCACCATCCAAACGGACCCACGAGAAGGAAGCATCAGCCACCACCGAGAGGGTGAAAGGAAAGGCCCGGCTCAGGGAGCCAGCACCCCAGGCAGAAGTGACGCGACGCGCAGGCAGACAGCGTCAGTGCACATAACGCAGCAGGTAGATAAGAAACCAGAGCCACGATGAACACCCAGGGCACCATGGAAATTAAACACACGTGAACACGAGTGAAGCAAAATTTCAAGAAATAAATGATACGGCCGCGAAAATGAAGACCCCGCCAACAGGCTGATGTCAGCGAGGAGGGAATTCTCGAACTGGAAGACAGAGTTGAGGGACAGACTCCAAAGAAGGTAGCACCGCAAGCGTAGGCAACAGGAAATATTTTTAAAAAGCAACCCTTGGGAAGATCCTTCAGAACTCAGGAGGCCTTGAGTCGGGGGCCAAAGGTGGCCACCCTGCGCAAAACCAGAAGCCGCAGCCGAGCAGGGCGCCTGGGCAGGGCCAGGAAGGCGACTTGGTGACCTTGCGAGGGCCGCACGACGCCTCCGCTTCGGCCTGAGCGAGAGGCAGCAGACACCGGCAGGGCCAGCTCTCCGGCCTCTCCTCAGAGCAGCGCTCGCGTTTCTTCCTCCTCACCTTCCTCTCGACTGCTTTTTGCGTCACGGGCCCTCCATCTGTGGCGTGTCTGGCAGGCCCGCAGGCTGCAGGAATGAGGACAGCATTCATCTCCCCATACATCTCCGTCAGAGCTCTTGGGTGACCAGATCCATCGTCCATGAGCAGTAATATTTTAAAAGGAATCTTTCACTCTGAGCAGTATGTCTCAAAAGCAGGCTTAAAATATTCAGTAAACTGGCCGGGCGTGGTGGTGGTTCACGCCTGTCCTCCCGGCATTTTGGGGAGCTGAGACAGGAGGATCACTTGAGCCCAGGAGTTCGAGACTAGCCTGGGCGACATAGTGAGACCCCATCTCAACAAAACAATTTAAAAATCAGCCGGGCATGGTGGCACAGGCCTGTAGCTACTTGGGAGGCACAGGCACAGCTACTTGGGAGGCTGAGGTGGAAAGATCATCTGAGCCCAGGAGGCAGGCGCTGTGGCGAGACTTGCCTGTGGCACTGCACGGCAGCCTGAGCAACAGAGCAAGAGCTGACTCAAAAAGATTTTTTTAAAAATTCAGTAAACCATGGTGTAAGCAGATGGGTTTCCATCTGGGCTTTGTGGGTGCACTTCTAGAGCACAGGCAGAGGAGATCTTGCCTGAGTCTTGAGGGCTCCAGGATTCGGGGAATGGTCAGTGAGCACCGGCTTCACCTGCAAGCCCCCACCTGCATTGCCCCTCACAAGACAGCCAGGCTGTCCCTCGCAGCTTTGCATCCGGGCGCCGACGTCCCCCCTCTGGCTGCCAGTCTGGGATGGCGCCTTCTTCGAGCAGCAGGCTGTTTCTACACGGGAAATCGGCTGCTCGGTGTGTCCCCTCATCCATGACCTCGGCCGACCCTGTGGAGAACTTGCCGCAGCTTCTCCATGGGCCCTTGCTGCCTCACCTGCACGTCTGTGTCGTGTCACGCGACGACTTCCTCCTTAAGCCTCACGCCCCGGCCTCTCCCAGCTGCCGACCCTCCCTTGGCAGCTTCCAGGCCTCTCCCAGCCTTCAGAGCTAGGCTTCGGCCTACGGGCATGTGGTGGCTGATTTGCCGTCCATGCAGGCCACACGCATCTCCTCCCTATCAGCACAGGCTGTTTGGCCTTCTCGGCCTTCAAGTGCACCCTGGAGAAGTTCTTCACCACCCTTCAAGCCCTTCTTCTCCTCTGCATTCTCAGCTTGGCTGGCAGGCGCGAGAGGCCGAGCCTCCAGCCCGCTCTGGCTCCTGACGGGCCTTCCTCACCAAGCTCAGTCATTTCCAGCTTCTGACGGAAGTGAGACGCATGCGACCCCTCCTTCACGACAGGCCCCTGCAAGGGGATTAACTGACCTGATTTCATCTGTGGTGTCTCAGGGAACGGGGAAGCCAAGAAGAGGGGAGACAAGGAGTGCCAGTCGGCAGAGCGGTCCAAGAACGCATCTGTCAAAACTGACGTCGGCAGGCGCAGCTCACGGCCCTCAGAGCCACTTCTGCAGCGACACCGAGGGTCCCAGGTCCCAGACCCCCACCACGGAGATGACTACGAAGACGTCTGGAACATGGCGAGAGCGGCCAGCACGCCCCTTGGGGCCCGAAGTGAGCAGGCACTGCCCACGATGGCGCCAGCAGACTTGCTCCGCGCGGGGGCCCAGACCCCCAGCTGTAGAAGCGGAGCAGGGCCTCGCAGCGACTGCACCCCTGCTCCACAGCCTGCACCCCACAGCCCGTGGGCAGCTGGGCCAGGGCTCCTGGCTCGGCCTGGGCAGGGGCCTCCACTCCATCTCCTTGCCCTGCTGGCCTACCCACTGTGCCGTCCCAGGCGTGTATTCGTAGGCAGGAAGGAAAGGAAAACTTTTTAAAAAAATAAAACCTCTAATGCTGGAAGAGGAACAACCCTGACCCCAAACTACCACAGGCCAGCTGATCCACGAAAAGTCCCATGAGACGGGATGGTTAATCACGGTCACCAGGAGACATGCACAAGCACAGAATCGCACTCCAGAATGCCAGTGTGAGGACATGCTTGGTAGATTCATCTGGAAGGATATTTACCCCCACATTCCAGAAACACTCCAAACCCTCTCACCCCAGATCCCTCTGAACAAGTTTTGCTCCCTACATGGGCTCGGAGACTTCTGTCCTCCCATTTATTCCCCTCCCTCCACAGAGCCTATGCATGGGAAAACAGGGTTGAAATGCCTGCCCTCTGATGCAGCCTTATCCTGGCGCTTTCCCAGACGCACCCCTGTCCCAACCCAACCTGTGCCCATGAGGAGGGCTGCGGCATGAGCAGGGCTGACAGTGACACAACGGAGCACGAGTCGTATGCGGCCTCCGTCCTCGTCCCTGCACAAAACACATGCACATTGCACGCTGCTCTTTCAGAGCTACGTTAACAACCATGTCAGAACTTCAGCCACATGTTATGTCACTTTTTGATGTCAAAAATAAACAAAAAACATTAAAAAGTGACCGTAAAGAAGAACAAAATCATGAATTTCGCAGCAACCTGGATGGAACTAGAGTCTATAATACTGAGTGAACTTTCACAGCAACAAAGATCTGAGTATCACATGTTCTCACTCATAAGTGGACCCTGAACATCTATTGTAATACTATAAGGAAAGGATTGACAGTGGTGGGAATCTATGGGGGGGACAGGGAGGGCAAAGGCGGTGGGATCAATGGTAGTCATTATCTGTCTGGGGGGGACACCCCTATCAACAAGGGTTCCTGAACGACGTATATTTGTATACCTAAGCCTTAACTGTACCCCACAATTTTTAAATAAAAAATGTTTAATAAAAAAAAAAGTGACCAACTTAAAAAGTGGCAGTGCAGACGCTCATTTAAGACCTGTGGATCAGCAAATGGTAGCCCCACTTAAGTGCCAAACAGATTATTAACCATCATCTCACACTAGCCAGCTCCTAGAATAACATGTCTGTGCTGTACAACAGACAGCAAGCTGTCCAGAGACAGAAGAATGCAAGGCAGCGCGTCAGAAGTTGTCCTCTAAGAGACCTAGGCGTTTGTACTCGTGCACAGAAAAGCAGCCCCTAAGCTCCCTTCACAGGACTCCTGCAGTCCCCTGGCTTAGCCCCGGCAACATTCACGTGCATCACGTGGTGCTGACCCCATGGGGCTGAGGGTCTGCACGTTCATCTAATCCCAGCAATGGCCGACTCATCCCCAGGATGGACCTTGTGGCTTTGCTCTCCACATCTCCTCCCTTGCAATCTGGAAAGTCTGTAGTGTGTGTGCGCATGCAAAACACGCAGACACGAGGGGGGACCCCAAGAAAACATAACTTATTTACAAAAGATTGTGTGTTTATTCTCACATGTTTAAACTTCAGTCACCTCCAAAGTACTCTCTGTTTGACACAACACACTTATGGAGAAACTTTTTCCACCGCTCAACACAATCCTGTTCTGAGCTCGTTCATTCTGCTGCCTTTTGTACTTCTGGTTTTCGTTTCACCTCTTCCACACTGGCAAAACGTTTCCCTCTGAGAACTTTTTTCATCTGGAGAAACAAAAAAAAGTTGCTCGTGGCATGGGGGTCCTGCTGTTTTTGATTCAAAAACTGCTGAACACTCCGTGTGGGGTGGGCAGGTGTGCTTGCAAATCACCATCACGAAACGGGCAAATGCGCTGAAAGAATCTCCCAAAAAACTCACTGAAACTGAACGCAGCTTCTCACAATAACACTAGCTAGAACACCAATGTCGACGGGCTCCCAGAACTCTTACCTAGTGGGCAAAGCCTGCCCTCCACAAGATAATTCGAGGTTTGTTGGGGTCCCCCTTCGTATACACGTGTGCATAAAATGCAGCAGAAATTCATGGGCTTCGCACAGCCAAAAAAGGTGCACTGAAAATAAATGTTAAGGAACAATCATGTATCTTCCAGTAGACCGTGCAGAGCTTTCGATGCAGGCATTTGAAAGATCCTTATACTGAACACTGGAAGATTCCTGCCTTCAAAGCAGGACTGCTTCAAACAAGAAATACACAGGCTGAAAGCCCGGCACCATCCCACCTCGAACCACAAGGGGGCGAGCGACAAGGGCCGTTCACGCGTCCCCGGGTAAGCTGGACTGAGGGGACACTCGACTGAGGGGACACTCTTGCGGATGTATCTGGAGACAAGCAGCCTGAAAGACGTCCAGGGGCTGGCTGGCTTCAGTTCTGCCCATTCGGTAAGAATGTCTGCAAGTCAGACCAGACTGCGGTGCGAGCGAGCAGCGCTCAGACCTAAGGGGGTCCAGTGTTTTCATTTCACAAACAAGGGACCCCAACATGACTGCCAGTCAGAGAAGTCTGAGTTGGAAGCTGGCAGTTCTGTTTCCAGAAAATTAAGCATTACTACACTACAAATGGCAAAGCCTACGGCAAACACACGCTTCAGAAAAAAGGAAGCCTAGTCCAACATCAGAAAGCCACGTAGGCTACTGGGAAACACGTAACACAGTGGCCCCCCTTCCCCACGGGGGTGCGTCCCAAGACCCCCCGCAAACGCCTATCCCCACAGCGTGGACAGCATCAAACCCTATGTGCTCTAGGGCTTTTCCTGTCCCCACAAACCTATAATAAAGTTTAATTTACACATTAGACACAGCAGGAGATTGACAAAGATAAGCAACAATCAAACTGGACGATTAAAATAACATATGAGAGGTCAGGTGAACGTGGTCTCCCTCAGAACACCTCACTGTACGGCACCCGCCCCCTCGGAGCCGCGCTGCCCACAGCAACTGGGACTGCGGAAGCCTGGGGCGTGCTGCACAGAAATGAGCGTGCGAGCTTGGCGCCACGTTCTCAACCTCTATAAAGCCACACAGAAAAAGCTGTGGCTTCACACTAGTCTCAAATGCCCACACAGGCGATCACACAGGCGTAACTTTCCATCAGTATACTCAGGCAATGACAGAACGCCAGGGATGAGAAGTCATCGGTATACTGAGGCTACTTCCTTCATTCCAGTGTCAGATTAAGAAAGTTCAGCATAACGAGTCGCTAATACGAGCAAATACGGTATTTCCCGTATTTTAAAAAATAAACAGAAAATAAAAAAAAATTTTCAAACAAAGCTACGAAGGTCTCAGCTTGGTACAGAAACCCTGAACTCAGTGTGGGCCCTGCCGAGAGCTCTTCGATACATGCATCACGCCACACATTTAATGAGCCCACACGTTCCCAGAGACAGACTGAGACACAGTGGGGACAGGCGGCTCCTGAGAGGGGCCGGACTCCGAACACGCCCCACTGCTCCTTCCTCCGCAGCCTCGGCCACTGCCCCGTGAGCCCACGCCCCACTCCCAGCGAGGCCTGCTCAAGGGGGCAGGGGGCGTCATCATCTGAACAGCCTAACACAGGAGGCTCTTGTTTACGAAGACATTTTGTGACCCTTTCTCTATCCACTGAAACAGAAAATGCCTCGGTCCTCTTCCCACAAATGGAGAAGAAGATTCTCAGGGATGCTGGGGATGGGGAGAGGGGGATGCTCTGTAGGTTCTTTTGACTCAGTCACAGAAAATAATTTCAGAGCAAGTCCCAACTATAGTTTAAGACAGAATTCACTAGAAAGAGACATGCCCCAAGGGTATGGATGACTTCAGAGAAAGGACATGTTCTTGCCTTTGAGAAGAAGCTTTATAGACTTTTACAACCATGACTAGGCAAACCATGAGCTAAGAGGGGTGGGCTGCAGGTGTCTGGTCATGACTTCTGGTGACATCTCTCCACCTTCTATAAAGTTAAGGGGGTAACTGCAAGTGTCTGGCCACAAGTTTTGAGGACCACCTCGCCACCTTCTAAGGTCACAAAGACCTAAATAATTAAAGTTACTGCCTAACTGGATTTGTGCTTTTCTTAGAACATCACGCCTGTGTTTTGGGGAATTACCTGTTGTTTCTGTGATTTCCTACACTGGCAGATGCACATTCTAGCCCGCACAATGGTCGGGTCTGGCGCACTGGTCGGTTGGGTGGAGGCCGAGGTCGTGCAACAAAGATGTCTGAACACTTACCCTATTTTACTTAAACTGCCTGCAAGAAACTTATCTAGGCATGTCTAACCTGCCTCACCAAGAGGATACCAGGACTCCTGGTGGCAAAGTCTTTTAGGAACACTGGTCCCTAGCTATAGTTCACACCAACAGAGACACCTATCCACTACCTCTGGGTTAACTGCTGAGAAAACTGCATTCAAAGAGCCTTAGGGCCCAACAAACACTTCGCAATTCACTCAATTCACTGGCCCAGGACTACTAGGCAGTGTCATCTTCCCTGCTGGCTAACCAAGGCTAACCAAGGGGCTGTCTGCACAATGCTGGATACCACCTGCTGCACCTAGAAAAATACTGCAGGAGAAGCAGTATCTCCTACCGAGCTGCATGGCTATACCAGGTCTCCTCCACAGACACCGTGTCTGGCTGCTCTCTAGCTATTCTCACAGGTACCTCGAGATGGCAAGTCAAGTCCTAATGTCTTCACCACGCAGACCTTGGAATGCGAGCCCAACACTCTCGAACACATACAGGCCTGCAAAGCGGTTACTTTCCTCTTGCCCTAGCCAACTCCAACCTCAACTACGCCCCTGTCAGCAGAAAGAAGTTAGATTAGTCACTGACTGGTTTCCCTCAGGACTGAGGTGTGCTCAAACTTATGAAGGGATTGGAAACCCCCTACAGAAAACTAACTACATGTCCTGACCCCTGGGGGAGGGGCACGGCCTATCAGCTCTCTTAGCAATGGACCTGAAACTGCTGGAAAAGACAAGAAGTCATCTGAAAGACAGAAAGTGGCTTCAACCTCCAGGGACCCCACCCCTCCCACACCTTCCTCCTGAACTGCCTCCACAAAGGCTGAGGGCCAGGCAGTACCTGGCGGGCAGGGGAGCTGTTTTATGCACGACATCTACCGTAAAACCTAAAAATGTGCTCTGGCAGACCCAGACTCCTACCCAGGCCCCAACCGGGAAGTCCTCCCCCAGCCACAGGACACAGGAAGACAGTCCCAACACTCCCATGACATCTTCAACCAGTGAAGAGTCCCTTCCCCTCTTCCCACCAAATTCCCTTCAGAAAACTTATCCTCTGAATCTTCAGGGAGACAGGTTTGAATGACTTCTCCCACCCTCCTCACTAGCTGCTCTGTGATATTAAACTCTTTCTCCACTGTAACGGCTGTGTTAGTTCTGGTTTTTCTGGGCAGAGGTATAAGAATCCAGTTCCGCCATAACACCTGCTGCCTTATTAAAATACTTATTGTTTGAGGTTGCTGCTGAGAAAAATACTCTTAATATCAAAACTGTCACATTCACGCTTACAAACCTTTTTTTCTTGCTGCCTTAAAAAAATAAAATAGCAGCAATTAAGCTTCACTGAGCTCCTTCTCTGCCAGGTACTGTAGTAGGTGCTTAACTTACCCCCAAGACCTGACAAGTGAGGGCTGCTGGGCCTCGTTTCACACCTGAAACCCGTGGTTCTGAGACTAACTCACCCAAACCCCAGGGCAGACCTATGAGTTCACATGTGCCTCCCCACACCTCCCAATTTACCAGCAATTTGCTGCGAATCACCCTATCCCTGGAGAATCAGCGAAACTAGTATTCAACAGTGTCTTCAAATCCAGGGGCAACAGGCAAGCCAGTTATGTGAGACTCGTCTAACAAACCTCAGCTTTCCCCCACCCACAAACCCACACTCTTCCTTGAAGACGCTAATTCTGAAATCTTACTTCTTCTGCATCTCACAAGAAAGAGTGCCTACAACCAAAGTCAATATACATGCGCATATAAACGTGGACATGTGAACCTGTGGGGTGTGTGTGTGTATCCACTGTAAGCTCCTTGAAGGCAAGAACTCTGTGGCTGTACTCATAATTCAGTCCTAGCAGAGTTTCAGTAAGTGCCTCTGACCCGTGAATGAAGATGGCTGAGTGACAGCCATGCTCAGCAACTGAACCCGTCCTGCAAAACAGCTTCCACACGAGCATCTGGCCCCACAAACACAGGATGTCTGCTGGGCACTCAAACCAGCCTCACCCTTATTATGCGAGTCCCAAGTCCAAGCCTCGGAGGAAATTTTTAATTCGACAACCAGAAAGACAGCAACAAAAATGTGCCACAGGCTCTCTCTCAAAAAGATATCAACCCCAAAATGATCATTTTTGAAGAATCAGTGATACATATATGTGCATGTTTATCGATCTCGGCTGTGGGTACTCATGTGAGATGCACAAGAAGTAAAATTTCAGAATTAGCGTCTTCAAGGAAGAGTGTGGGTTTGGGGAAAGCTAAGATTTGTTAAGCAGCTACAAAGACATAAGGAAAGTGGTGCATTTTGAAAACATTATTACTGGCACACAAAATAATGACAAATCATTAAAAAAATTAATACAAAAACTTTTGTTACTAGTAACAAAATAGTACATTTAATTTCGTTGCATAGTAACAAAAATTAAATACAGCCTGTACATCACAAATGCCAAGTCCTGATGATAACCCTGAAAAAGGATAAATTCTCTCCCAGAGTACAACCACAGCAAACAAGAGCAGATTTGAGGCATTTCCTTTCCCACGTGGAGGTCAGGATGGGAGGAAACACGGCTTATGGCCATGGAGCCGGCCGAGCACCCAAGTGGGGGAGGTAAAATCAGTTCCATGCAACAAGAAGCCTTCCCCTGCCCAGGTCATTTCCACAGGCCACCTGGAAAACGACACAATGTGCAGTCCATTTGCTTCTCTCCACTCCTTCTCACCTAGAAGAAAAGCATTCACCAGTGCCCCCATGAGGCTACTTACCGCTGGCCTTGACCTCGCGCACGTAGTTGCTGGGGAACCAGCCGGTGCGGCCATTGTGTGTGCCCTCCCACCAGCCGCCCTCCTCCACGCGGGTGACATGGATGACGTCTCCTTTCGTGAAGGAAAGCTCGTCCTCATTGGTCTGCTGGAAGTTGAACTTTGCTCTTACTACCAGCTGACTGCTGCTATTATCGCTCATGTCCTGAAAGGCAGGAGGGGCGGGAGAAAAAATACACCAAGTACAGTCGGCTTCATTATGAAACAATCAGATCGTATCCTATATCTTAAGGGTGGTCCAACTGCCCAAAACACTCACACAGCACAAAAATCTTTAAAGAAATTTCCATTTCCTATCTCCCGGTGTACCCTGATCACCACCACCCCATCCCAGCTCCTGGGACACCCTCTCCAGGACTTGCAAAGGCCCTACTCTGTCACTGTGACCCGCAGAAACAGAAACAGCCTCAGGCATTCATATGGAATCACAGGGACACCTCTCTACAGGTGACGAGAGTTTCTCCAGTGTGGCCACTTCTCCAACAGTACTTGACAGCTACTGAAATAACTGTTTGCTAGTGTGTGGCACTGACTCGTCAAACAGCTCTCCATTAATGAAGTTTAGGTTCTTTCTCGTATTTTCCATGTGCTATGTACAGTATTTTTCTCTTTGTGTAAAACAAGCCTGTATTGAAATCACGTGTGTACTCATCTTCACACACACCTGTAAATAAGCCTATGCATGAAGTTCTGGCCAGAGGACACGTGTAACACACACACAACTCTAACCCTCTCGAGGGACATAAAGAGACTGCTGGTGATTATGCAGGACAACCTTATGCCGGTGCAAAATATATGTTTCCTTGGAGTTTTCCATTCAAATTGCATGAAAAAGCAAAGAGATGGAATATAAACTGAGATATACTAAAAAAAAAAATCACTTGGCGTTACATAGCTTGGCATTACATAGCAAGAGAATATGTAAAGTGCTTTCACAGTGGTACTGAAACTTCTGTGTAACAGAAAGTAGCGATAAAGAGCATTTGTATAAGAAAGGCAGCTGTAGGTATACCCTTTGTGTCAGATGGCATAACTTGAAAAGATAGATAAGCAAATTACTGTAGCCTTAAAGGAAAGAGACTTTCAAAGTTGAAGGCAGATCATATTGAAGTATGGAGCAGTACAGATGGAATATGTTGGAAAAGTAAAATTGGAAGAGTAAATTTTTTTGGATAAATTTCATTTCGTGATTTTGTGATTTACAACTAGAAATTTGTATCCATGTATTTAGTTTGCAGAACAAGGGCAAGATGAAAAGACAAAGTGAGAGTTACAATATAAGCAGCAGCACAGACGCATTGGATTTGGACTTTTATACACATAAATGAGAAAAAATAAACGCTGACGTGGAAAAAAACGACAGTAGCAATAGTGATGTCATCCCACCAAGAAGAAAACAGGTGAACGAAACAGGTGAACGTCACAGAAAGTGACCGTGATGAAAGTGTGTTAGTAGTTTGGAAGAAGTAGAAGACAATGTATCAATCCAGGAAAGACTGGCAAGATGATGTTACAGAAAAAGAGGATCCTCCAGCAAGAATAAATTTGGTGGCACACCCTCAAACAGGACCACAAATGGCAGGTAATATAAGAGAACACACAAAAAAATGACAGAAACCAAACGACTATTTTACTCTGTATTTTACAAATGAATTAGTGGATAGTATAATAAAAGAAACAAACGATTATGCGGATGAAAAATAAGGAAAAAGCAGCTATCACTCAAATCAACTGGCAAAAGTGGCATGAAGTTGACTGACAGAAACTTTTAGCTTTTATCGCAGTTACCCTAAATATGGAAATAATTCAAACACTAAATCTTCATGAGTACCGGTCAACTGCCTTCAATAGTAAAATACAGCCAGGCTTGGTGGCTCAGCCTATAATCCTGCGCCTTTGGGAGGCTGAGGTGAGTGGACTGCCTGAGCCCACGGGTTCGAGACCTGCCTGGGCAGCGAGACCTCATCTCTACAATAAATCAAAAAATTAGCTGGGCGTAGTAGCACACACCTATAGTTCCAGCTACTTGGAAGGCTGAGGCGGAGGGATCGCTGGAGCCCAGCAGGTGGAGGCTGCGGTGGCCAGGAGCACCCACTGCACTCCAGTCTGGGCGACAGAGTGAGACTCCAACTCAAAAAAAAAAAAGTGAAATACTCTTGGGAAACATTCAGAAGTTTTACGCAAATCCTCCAAATGTTTCATGTGAAGTCACCTGCGTCAAGTGATGAGACAATCAGAACTCACATTCAAAAGGCCAATAATTATTTGGAATACATCAATTCAAAATTTTCACAATATATATTTCATTCCAGATCAGGCAATTTATGTTGATGAGTCCGTTGTACAACTTAAAGAGTGAATACAATTTATAACATACAGTCCAAATAAGCCTACAAAATGGGGTATACACATTTAGCAAAAGAGCTTCCACAGAAGAAGTGTCATCTTACTGCTACAAAGTCAGCCAAAAGAGAAGACCAGCACAAATCAAAAAGTCAAAGATATCAACAAAAAAAAGTAGTGCATAAGAAAAATAATCTTATGCTTTTTGCTTGGAAAGACAAAAGGACTGTTATAATTCTCAGCACTTGGAATCATGCAGGAATGAAATCTGACATGAGTATATTACATGGTGGAAATATGGTATCAGTCAAAAAGCCTGGCCGGGCTTGGTGGCTCAGCCTAAAATTCCCACACTTTGGGAGACTGAGGAGAGTGGATTAACTGTGCCCCCGGGTTCGAGACCAGCCCAGGCAACTTGGCGAGATCTCGTCTCTACAACAAATCAAAAAATTAGCCGGGTGTGGTAACGCGCACCTGTAGTTCCGGCTACTTGGAAGGCTGAGGCAGGAGGATCACCAGAGCCCAGCAGGTCGACGCTGGGGTGGCCGTGAGTGTGCTACTACATTCCAACCCGGGCAACAGAGTGAGAGACTCCAACTAAAAATTTTTTTTTAAGTCTGAAATAATTCTAAATGATATTGCAAATATGAGCACTGTGGAGCGTGTGGATCAATGTTCTTCCAGATATTTTTTGCAAAAATCTTTAAGATGGTAGAGAAAATGATTCTTCTGGGGACTAGAAATATGTGTTGTTAACTCCTACATACTGTTCTGAGCATCAAAAAAAAAACCCAATTAAAAACCTACATTCCAAGCCGGGCTCGGTGGCTCAGCCTGTCATCCCGCGCCTTTGGGAGGCTGAGGTGAGTGGATTGCCTGAGCCCGCGGGTTCGAGACCCCCCTGGGCAGCGAGACCTCATCTCTACAATAAATCAAAAAATCAGCCGGGTGTGGTAGCGCATGCCTGTAATTCCAGCTACTTGGAAGGCTGAGGCGGAAGGATTGCCGGAGCCCAGCAGGTCGAGGCTGCGATGGCCGGTAGCGGCCACTGCACTCCAGTCTGGGCGACACAGTGAGACTCCAACTCAAAAAAAAAAAAAACAAAAAAATCTACATTCCATTTGAAATTTGTCAAGTTTCTGATCAATCAGTTAAACAGTGATTTTCAGGAATTACGAGTGCGTCCTTCCACATCGTTTTCAAACAACAGACTGGACAATAAATTACATGTTATTAATGTGGGAGACTGCACTGTCTGCTCAAACAGAAAAACACCAGGGAGAAGACATCCAGCAAGTTACTACTGCACAACATACCAATGAACCTGCAATGCGTGTCGGTGACTGTTTCACACAGTACCACACGCTAGAAAAATATATACAATTTTTATTGTGATTATGTGATAATTTCCTCAATGTCCAAAATTCCACTACAAGCCAAATATCATTACAATAAAATAATTGGTTCTGGCGCTATACTATTTAATGTTTTTCACTATTTTGTAAAAAAGTGCGGTTGAGTTGCTAGTAGGTGATTCGTGGGATGTCCCTGAGTGCAGAGGGTTAATATATACTACTACACTGCCCTGCCTAAGGGCTCTGGAAACTACACCAAGCAACATTACTAACAACAGGCTCTAAGAGTTCCAATTTCATCAAACTTGCACCAACACGGAATACTGCCAAATGTTTCATTTTTGCCTCATGGGAAAAAATGGTACCTCATATTTTAATGTGACTATTTTCAGATCTCTAAAGGTGGGATGAGGAAGACAGACCGGCTGGGATTTTATTCTGATTTCGTCTACCCTGGACTGAGTTCTGCAGAGGCTGCCAACTCCAGCTGTCAAAGGAAATAGACCACAACACTCCCCAGAGAAGCCTGCTCTCCTGGCCAAAGCAGCAAGGGGCAGGGTCAGCCCCGCAGACCCAGCCTGGCCCCATGCCCAACGGCAGTGCCGTGCCCACTCAAACAGCTCGTGGCACCAGAGAGAACCATGCAGAGTGCCAACACTCGACCCCAATCACTGACAGTAAATGAGTGTGCCACCCTGCCAGTGTCCACGGAGACAAGGAAGAAAGTCCTGAGCCCCAGAGCATGAGGGACGAGGCCTCTATCCACATCAGGTAGCAGCAGGTGACCCAAATGTGCTTTTCTGCCCGTCACCCAGTCAAAGGGAAGGACCCAAGTCGGCATGTCCCCGCCTGCATCCATCCATAGGGGAGGACCCAGGCCAGCAGATCCCTTCCTCCACCCAGTCGAGGGGACATCCTGGGCCCAGTACTCATGACACACAGCCTCCTCTACCACTAGCAGCCGGGCATCACTCCCCACCCCACAGCTCCAGGTCCAAAGGCAGCACCACCCGAAACGCGGCAGGAGCCCAGCCAGCCAAGTGAGGGCAGCTTGGCAGACACCACGGCACGAGCTCTGGAAATGCAGCCGCCTCTGCAAGCGGTCGACCCACCACGGCCAGACCGGCACAGGAAGCCCAGTCAGGGCTCCGGTCTGCTCCAGCAGAGACGGAAGCTGCAGCCAGCACCGCTTCACGTGCTCTTTCAAGCATCTAGGATGCAATCTCAAACATTCTTCAGTCGGACAAACAGGAAACTGGGCGGGGTGAGGAGAGCCCACCCCCTGTCGCAGCACCAAGACAAGAGGAAGCAGATGCGGGAACCGCTGCCAAGGGTTTTCAAGCAGCTGCCAGAGAAGGTGTCCAAAGCAATGACACATCATCTCCGATCGACAACAGGAGACACAGAAAACCTCTGAAAAGAAAGGGAGCTCACTAAATGTGCTTCAAGTGAACTACAAAGAGAAAGCGGGCGGAAGAACGCAGAGCAACCCCGGGACTCCTGGGAAACAATGAAGGATCGACACTGGCATCGCCAGGCTCAGCAGAGTCTCAGGAAGCGGGCAGGGCTGAGAGCAGCAGAAGAAATAGGGCTGAAAATGCCCCAAATTTGGCAAAAGACACACATATGTGGATGCAGGAACCGGTGTGAACCCCACGTACGATCAACCTGAAGAAATTCACACCAAGCTGCAGCACAATGAAGCTTCTGACACTAAAGGCAGAAACAACCTCCCATCAGGAAAGAGCAGACATCTGCTGACACACAAGAGCTCTGCGAAGCGCACCTCCCACACGGCCTTGCACGTGCGCCTCCAAATCGGGGCGCTGACAAAGGACCACAGAAGGAGGCAGAGCAAGCGCAGAGGAGACACTGCAGGTCTGAGGGCGCATCCAGGGATGCCAGCAGGTAAGACCCCGCTCAGCCAGGGCCGCTCCAGGCAGATCGCAAGCTCCAGGGCACACCTCGGGAAGAGGAAAGCGGAAGGACCACGAACCCAGCGGGTGTAAGAGCTTCCGAGGGCCAGGAGAAAGATAGGACTGCCATCAGCAACAGGTAACAAGCCCACAAAGCCCACATCGACAATGGTGAGTGCCAGAGAACAAAATGTCAGCAGGGAAAGAACAGTTGGAGCACACGGCGTGGCTCTGCTATGAAGATCACCCACCCTGGCATCACGGTTCCCTGAATGCAGGTCTAATGAGAGTGTGCGGAACTCAGCCACGGGCAGATGGGCAAGGAGAAGGCGGGGGCTGGAGATAGCACGGCCCCCCTTTCACTGGGGGAGTCCACAATGGTAACATTTCAAATGAAGCAAAAAAAAGAGAAAAAAAGTAGGGGTGATCTTTTATGTAGAGTCATATAAGCAAATACCTGAAACTAAAGTGGTTGACTCTTTTTTTTCCTCCTAGTAGCAAGTCTTAGAGAATTATTTGACTCTAAACTAAGTGCATGTACAAATCACTAAATTAAAAGATCTTAAAAAGGTAAAGCATCAAATAGTGATGAGGCCACAGCAGTTACTCAATAAAGAGCAGCTGACCAGCCGGGCACAGTGGCTCTCGTCTATAGTCCCAGCACCTTGGGAGGCAGAGGCAGGAGGACTGCCTGAGGCCAGGAGACCAAGACCAGCTCTCCTTAAACACATCAAGACCCCATCTCCTTAAAAAAAAAAAAAAAGCCAGGTGTGGTGGTACACATCTGCAGTCCCAGTTATTGGAAAGCTGAGGCGGGAGGACGGCTTGAACCCAGGGGTCGAGGCTACAGTAAGCCCAGATGGCAGCACTGTACTCTAGCCTGGGTGACAGAGCAAGACCCTGTCTCAAAAAAAAGAAAAGAAAAGAAAAGACTAACTGATAACATTATTCCCAAAACATTTAGGAGGATCTATTTAAATGTGTTTATATATTAACTATAAATATGTACTTAACTGAAAGTAATAAATTAAACATTTAACACCTGGTTACAGTTTAATGAAGAAACCTCCTTCGGGGTTTGGCTGAAAGCCGCAGCGGACAGTGACCACCCACATGCCAGCCCACTGTGCCCTGCCTGAGAGGGGCAAGGATGAGCTCAAGTGCAGGAAACGCCACGCGTTCCCAGCCAGGCCGTGTCCCCAGCCACCTGCTGTGGCCTCCCCACACCCTCCTCTGTGTAGCTCACCCAAGTCCCCTGGGCAGGATGGCGCCGTATGAAGCAAGCACGTGGCCAGTCCTGGTGACAAGTCCAACACACAAGGCGGGAGCAGGCATGCCGAGCAGGCCAATCCCCACAAAGCTACGGTGCCCCGGGGCCCACCTGTAGCTCCAGTGCTCCTGTCCAGCCCCCAAGCACCCAAGCCAGTCCCGTGGTACACCGCAGGCCTGGTGTAAGGGGCGGTGTTAACAGGTGGCAGGCGACACCCCCTCAAGGTGCTGAGCAGGAAAACAGCTCTCTGAACTCAAGCAGGGGCGGGAAGGCCAGCACAGAATCCCCCACTCTACCCAAACACCCCGAGAGGAAAGGGCAGCAAGGAAGAGAGGGAGCGGGAGGGGAGGCACAGAGGCCGGGAGGCATGGAGGTGGGGAGCGAGGACGGGAGGCGCGAGAACAGGCGGCGGGGAGGACGTGAGTGCGGAGGACAGGGAGCACAGCCAACAGGGGGCGAGCGAGGCAGGCTGAGCCCTTGAGTGCACAGGCTGCTGAGAGCCCGCAGAGAGGTATTCGACCAAGAACCGGCGGAGAGGAGGGCCCGGCGGACTCCCTCCACCCACACACTCCGTAACACACCAGTTCCAGCCCACACCATGCCGCTGAGCACGACCACGACCGGGGCGGGGGGGTCAGTGCATGGTCACCCGTGTCCAGGAAGCAGGGAGGGAGGGATAAGTTTAATCGCTATTTCATCACTGCAGGGTCATGTTCCTTTTTTTAAAATTATTATTATCTTTTTTGAGTCGGGGTCTCATTGTCACCCAGGCTGGAGTACAGTGACATGCTCACAGCCACTGCAGCCTGGACTTCGTCTCTCTCAGAAGTGAAGGCCAGTGGCAACAAGCACCACCCACAAGCTTAGAGATAACGTCAGGAGCTCACAGCGCACTGCACAGTGATGGTGACTGAGGGCACAGCAGAGACGCCAGAAATTCCAGGAGTAGCAACACAATTCTCAGGACTAAGAAAGCAAGCAGTCACACCACTTCTGTAAGGAAGGCCACACCGGGACCTGTGCCTGGGCTGGCCACGCTCTGGGTAAGACACACACGGCAGAGCACAGACGGCTAAGTCAAGAGCTCAGGTCGGCGTTGGACGGGGTCGGAAGAACTCTCCCAAGGAAAGGACTCACCAGGAAACAGGGAAGAGGCACCCAAGGGTGCAACTTCAAAGCAAAGATCTGTACAAAACTGACACTGGAGACACTCTGAGCTGCCTTCAAACGATGCAGGAGCAGGGGACGGCAGGTGCCCCTCCAGGACCCGCCATCCAGATTCAAATAAACAGCTGGCCATTCTCGTTTTCTTACACATTTTCAATTCAAGAAAACCACTGCCAATTGCTATTCGTAAAGTATATATACACAGAAAAATCTCAGGGCCAAGAAATAGACACTCCCACGCGGCCCCATGGAAGACAACGTGGCATGTTCCTTAAGAGAAGTCGGCTCACCAAGCCACTCAGTTACCACCACAGCCACAGGGCTTCATGCAGGACACAGCGGAAGTCTCAGAAGGTCTCTAGCTAATGAAAAATTAATCCTGCACTCACAGTGATCTCCGTAACATCCACGATCCACACTACATTTCTGTTTTACTAAAAATCATACATTTGCAATCCAGCCCTCCTTCACTCAAAAAGGAAAAAAGAGTCTGATGAACACTGCCACAGTGTCCAGGCAGACAGCTAATACCGCTCCCCCAGCGAGCCACCCTCCCGTCTCTGATGCCCATCACCGCACTGGCTGCAGATATGCTTCCAAGGTGCATACTTCTCTAGACCCGGGGGGCCTCCACAGAAGTCCTCCACACTCAGCCCAGGAGGCGAGGTGGCAAGGGCACCTGAGGGCTGCGGGGTTCCAGTCCACATGAGGCACTGACACAGGGCTGGCACAGCCCGCCACACGCCAGCAGCCCCCAGCGGGAGAGCCTTGTCCACGAGAACCCAGGGAGAGGTGGCTGGAGACCAGCAAGCGCAGGAGCAGATGCCAGCGGCATTCTGCCCTCTGCCGGTCCTCACTCTGCTCCGTGGCCACGGTCGGCTACTGCCCTCCACAAGACACAGCTCTGTCCACAATGACTCCAGCCCTGGGGGCTGACCATCACCCTGGCACTGTTCCTGTGTCAACACAGGGGAAGGGCTGGAGAATCAGGCTCTCTCTCGACTCTCACGGCAGGTCACTGCATGCTCCAGTGTTAAATGACTTCTGCCTGCTGCATGAAGGAGAAGGCCTGTCCCCAGCAGGGAAGCACAGGGCCACCAACCAGCCGGCAGCGGCAGGGGCTAGGCTGCGGGATGCGGGCTCTGCAGAGATGCCCGCCTCTGCCTTCCAGGCAGCTGGGCTTTCGCCCTCCTGACTCCTTCACACCCCCCCCCTGCGGACACACACCGTGTTCTGCGCTCCCAGCTTGTGTCCTGCATGTTTAGGCATGACTCTTCTCCCCTTGTCAGGATGACCAACCACCTGAGTGTCTTCCCCCATCACAGTCAGCCACCACAAGCGTTCCCCTCTGTCAGCCACAAGCAGAGTAAGGCATCTAAGCATGCTTTCACGGAGAGAAAAACACCGTCTTCAGACTCTGCAGTTTCAGCCATCTCTTCTCTTACAGGCAAGCACTTACTTATGCACGTATATTTTTTATCCTGTCTCTAGACGTGTGCAGAGCAGACAAGACTGCAAGAGACGAGGAAGGTGTTTTAAAGCACATATCTCTCCAAACAAGCAGAGTCACGGACCTTAGAGCAAAACCTGAAACTACCCAAATTTTCCAAAAGCACTCACTGAGTGTACTCTCTGGAGACACAACAGAGGACACGTCCTGCCGCCTTCAAGCCCTGGCTGGCTCTGGGAGGCACCCATGCTGCCTTCTGGCTCATCAGCACTGGGAACGGGGCCCACGTACCTTTCCAGACACATCTACACACACTCATACTCCAAACACATGTTAGCTTCAGCAACAAAACCTCTCCAACTTACCAAGCTCCGATACTGGCCCTGGAACAGCTTTGAAGTCCGACTGTGTGAAGCCTGAGATCCGAGGGAGTCGAAGGACTTGATGCGATGGGACGAGGGCCGGGCACACACGGAGTCGCTTCCCAGCCCGATGTCTGCAGCGGGCAGCACAGAGAGAGAGAGCTGAGACCCCGACACCACGCCGCCCGCACCACGCCCAGCTCGCAACGAGGGCAGCACAGAGGGCACCCCGAAGACCACACAAAGCAGGCCATTCACGCAGAAAACAAAGAGCAAGCTGTGGGTCTGCTGCCTCAGAGGCTTGCATTCACTCCCCAACTACCTGTCCAGAGGTTGTCTGGAGATCGCTACCAGCCTGCTCTCCCCTAGGATGAGAAACTGCTTGCAAGACTCTCCCTTCCCCTAGAGAAAACAGGCCTCTGCAATGCTACCATGCGGCACAGAACCGCCAGGGCCTCATTCTCCAACACACGCCACACATGTCCTTCTCCAAGGCTATGCGCCGTGTAACACGCAACAAGGACCACTGTGCAGCAAGAAGACTTACTTGAACTAACAGCAGACCCTTGTGGCTGTCAGCCAGTGAGAACCTTCTGAGAGTCTTTCCTCCCAGTGAAGGCAGCACATGCTCTCCCTACCACAGGAGCTCAGAGCGAGCAGACACTGGAAGGCGGAGCTCTGGGCTCTGGAGTCCCTGCAGGTTACACTCCACAGGTCAACCAGTAAGGACGTGACAGCCACCCACTTCTTAAAAGTGACTTGAGGCTATAAGGCTTTCTGGGGAAATCGCTGGACTTCCCGTTCCGAGATGACATGCCCAGCAATGTCTGAAGCTCACGGGAGCCTTGGAAAGAACAACCCTAAACTGATAGCATCCGGGCCCTGGTTTTCTGACAGATCTCTCTGGACCGGCTGACATAATGTCTTACAAAATTCGGAACTAACTGTCAACACCTAAGTCTGATGACACCACCAGAAAATCCAGACATCCTGCTGTGCTTGGTGCACGGAGGGCGTGGCAACACCGAGTCTGTATTCCTCAAGTCAAAGCAGCTCAGAGCACACAGGGCTGCCCAGAGGACCCACTGTCCTCGCACGGCATCGAGCTCCTCCTTCGGCCACCTGCCTGGCTCCAGGACGGCGGGGCGGCAACCCTGTCCCTGCACAAGCACCTCGACGACCTTCCTCTGTGTCACCCATGACAGTTGCCCTACTGAGGTCCTGCTGGGACTTCAGACAGAGCATGTGGACTTGAGAACACAGGGCCCAGGGGTGGCCCAAGCATAGCCCTGCTGAGGGGGCATGATCTGGAGACCCTGCCCAGGTCCCCATGTGGCCCAGTGCTCCCTGGTCCTGGTCTTGGAGGGAACTCTGGGGACAATAAAGCACCCCGAGGACAGCTGCACTTCCCTGCCCCAGGCTTCCTCTGTCCAGCTGAAAGTCCAGCTAAACCCTCAAAACCCCTTGAGCACGCACATGGTTTTCTTTAAGTGACACAGCGTGGGAGGTCAGTGATGGATTTTCCCAAGAATGCCTACAGCCACTCTGCCAATCAATTATGAAGGCTGAACTCCAAAGAGATGCGGTCAGTGCCATCACATTTACTTCAAACACAGACACAAGAGCAAGCAGTCAACAAGCAGAAAAGCAACACTTCTTTCTGTCTGAGAGGGGTCACTCACACGGTTTGTAAGCTTCTAAGTACCAAGTTCATGTCAGAGCTTCCAAATCTGTCTTTGTAAGGAACACGACTTATTTTACATGCACACAGATGCAATGACATCAAGAATGCAAGAAGACTTCCGCAAAAGGTGGAGGTAAAAGCACCTGTGCCCAAGAGCTGCTGGAGCCTGCTTCCTTCTGCTCTTACACATCACAGCCCCTCAGGTCGGAATCAGTCTGATCATGTGAGCGAGTGTGGGCCAGAGCCCTCCTCATCTCCTCCTCCTAATGAGCACCTCCACTTAAGGCGCAGGCGGAGACAGCACGGACAGTGGAAGGCAGAGTCGGCCTCCTCTGCTCCAAGGAGCAACCACTAGGGAGGCCCTCAGTGGGGCCAAAGGCGGGGTTTAAAGGCAGGATGGCCCACAGACTTCAGGCGTCTCTGCTCTTCTTCATAGCTGCCACAGACACCTACGTTAATTATAGGATACATCATTCAAAATTGAGTCACGCAGGGCACGGTGGCTCACACCAGTAATCCCAGCACTCCGAGAGGCTGAGGCAGGAGGATGGCTGGAGCCCAGGAGTTTGAGACCAGCCTGGGCAACACAGCAAAATCTTATCACTACAGAAAAATCAAAAAATTAGCTGGGTGTGGTGGTATGCAGCTGTAGTCTCAGCTACTCAAGAGGCTGAGGCGGGAGGACTGGCTGTGGTAAGCCATGATGGTGCCACCGCATTCCAGCATGGGCGACAGAATGAGACCCTCACTCAAAAAATAAAATAAAAATTAAAAACCACACACAACTTTGAGGCACAGATGAACAGAAGCAATTTGCAGACACAGCCCGCGTGGTCAGGAAACATGGATACACATCCTCTGTGTGAGCTAAATCTCAGGGTAATCCACTCTAAATATATTTCCCTTTCTATATTATCCACTTCCTGTAACTGATTTTCTTTTCTTTTTTTTGTTTTTTTTTTTTTTTTGAGTTGGAGTCTCACTCTGTCGCCCAGACTGGAGTGCAGCAGCCGCTCCCGGCCACCGCAGCCTCGACCTGCTGGGCTCCGGCGATCCTTCCGCCTCAGCCTTCCGAGTAGCCGGAATTACAGGCATGCGCTACCACGCCCGGTTGATTTTTTTATTTATTGTAGAGATGAGGTCTCACTGCCCGCCGGCGGGCCTCGAACCCGCGGACTCAGGCTATCCACTCACCTCAGCCTCCCAAAGGCGCGGGATGACAGGCTGAGCCACCGAGCCCAGCTCTGTTTTTCATATTATCTGTTTCTTCACATTAAAGCTATCATTTGTACAACCGGGGCAGAGAAGGCACCTGCATCACCTGATCAGTCACTTACATAAAACGCCACACTCATTTGCAGGATATTAGTAAATGACGGGACAATTAAATTATTGGCATCCACCTTTCTATCCCTGCCCTTTGAACACCTGCTTCCTAGATGCTTTTCTCGGAACAGCCCTTGAACTCAGGGCCAAGTTCTGAAGCAGCCATGTTCACATGTCTGTCTAAATCTCCCAGGGGCCCCGACAGCAGCAAGCTCCAGACAGCAGTCATGGCACACGTGTGCAGGCAGGTGGCACACAGGACAGTCCTACACCCCTGGGAGATGAAACCTCCCAGAGACGGGAACGTGAACCCACCATGCTCCACACGTGGAGGGTAATCACAGAAGCTGAGAAGAGGCCACTCTACAAGACTAACCTAGGAGGTTTCCATTCAAAAAGGACACTCTACTTTAAATCAAAAATTAAAATCGTAAAGTGAACAGGAGAGAGAAAAGGCTTTAGAGCAAAAGAGGAACTTGGGCTCCTCCATTCTGAGTCACCCAGTCATCCAAGAGGACTCCAGAGAGCCCAGGGGATACGACAGGCCTTCCCTCAGGACCTCGGGACACAGTCCAGCATGGGCCGTCCTCTGGGACCTAGCCCAGGAGACCCCCGTCCTCATGTGGTCTGAGAGCCCATGGGGCACTCACAGCCCCATCCCTACCCCTCAGTCCCCCTGGGGCTCAGGACCTGCAGATCCTGAGCCTCCCACCATGGCTGGAGCAGCCTCCGGAAACTCAGAGGCCCATTCGTGAGCCACAGCCGCGACATGACCACACTTAGGAGCCCTGTGTTCACCTACTCGCCCTCGCCTGCCTGAGGCCGGCGAAACCCAAGAAGAGCCTCCCGCCCAGGCAGCTGGAATGGGCCTCCTCGGAGCTGGTGTGCTCCTCTGTGGCTCCTGGGAGAGTCTCTCCGCCCCAGAAAGGAAAGCACCAGACACCGCCAAGGCCAAGGGGAAGATCCCGTTCTAGAAGGAACAGGATCACAGCAAAGGGAGCGAGCAGAAGGGCAACACACAGACGCTCGTGTCTCCCGTTCCAGCACGCTCTTTCGGCCTTGCTAACAGAAAACCACAGGCGTCCACCCTCTTGTCTTCCCACCCCCACCAGTTCAATAAAAAAGGGTCTTACCTGCTGTGACTTTATTTAGGGTCACTAAGGAACTGAGGACCTTGTTAAAATTCTGCCCCTGATACAAATCATTTGCATCAAACGTCTGCAAGGAAAAATTAAACAAGCAGAATTAGTAGAGTGAGACACTGGGTGCAAGGCATACCACATTCTCCCACGACGCGAGGATGCATGACTTTCTGCATGTGAGGAGGCCAGGCCTTCAGGGAGCCCAGGGCGCTGGCTCCAGGCCTTGGGTGGGGAGCCCCTCGGTGCCCTTGCTTGGCCTGTCGCCCCACGGCCTCGGACCAAGCTCCTGCCCAACCCACAGCCCTTGGCCCGCTGGGGCTTTTTCCTGGAGCAGCGTGTCTCCACAGTGGCCCTGCCACAACCCCTCCTGCGGCCACACAAGGCCCACGACAGGCGTTCTTTCTAATCACAGAGAGGGCCAGGTGATAGCTGATTCCAAGGCTAGCAGCAGCAGAAGAAAACAGACATGAGAGGCGGGTGGGCGTGAGGGCAAATGGGGGAAGACAGGAGAGGCAGAAGGGACAGTGGAAGGGACAAGGGACCCACCACCCTCCCGGCTCTGAGGCCAGGACAGGCACATCTACAGCCACATCCCCTCCACCCCAGGAGACCTGGGAGCACGACAGAGCTGGTCGCATCATACTGACAGGCACTCCCCAGCCATCCTGCAGCTGGAGGAGATGAGCAGTGAGCCTCCTACAGGGGTCATGGCTGGGGCCCATGGCACACGCGCACAAGCAGACACGGTGTCAAACCAACCCAGCTCTCAGCTCGGATCCTGTCTACAGACTGCACACAGCTCCTGATCACCAAACAGCCTCAGAGAGAGGAGGCTCCAGCCATGAACAACTCTGGCCCAGGGAAGTCAGGAAAGTCTTGCTTTCAGACACACACAGCGCAGAAAGATGTCTGCAGATCCCAAACGTGGACCATGCTGACATGCTCTCACTGCGGTTGCCCCGGGGGGGGGTGCCAGGGGCGAGGGCCCTGTCCTCTGCTCTCACCCTGAGCTCCACGCCCTCCCTCCGACCAGGCCCTCCCTGTCCCTCTGTCAGATCCTGCCAGGAAGCCCCTCTCCTCCTCTTCCTGCCTCTGCACCCCCTTCCCCGCGAACTCTTACTCATCGTGCTTCCTGGTGGAGCCCTGCCCTGACAGCCTAGCTGCCCCCGCCAGACCCGGCCAGGTGCCCCACAAGCTCCCCCAGAGCTTTTCTCACAATGACACTTTTGTGGCTGCTGTCGGTATGCCTCCCTGGACTGACAAAGCTTCCAAGGCAGACCGCACATCCCCGACAACCAGCAAGACAGCCGGCACACAGTAGAGACACACATCAGATAGACACCACGCCAGCTGCCCACACCACACCAAGCGTGAGATCCACATCAAGAGTAGCTATGCCACATGGCTACATCATGGATGAGTCCTGGTGCAGTGTTCAAAACTCATCCCCAGTTAATGGTCTTCTGTCTGTATTTTTTGAAATAAGTCACGAGAGATGTTTATTTAAACATTAACAAAAAAAGAAACGCAGAAGTTGAAAGACCGCCGCAAGAAGGAAAGCCATCAAGTCACTGAGTCGAGAAAGGAGCTGAAAGCCACAGTTCACGTTGCGAGAGTTCCCATGGAAACAGTAAGTGGAACCAGAAAGCTTACAAAGGGAAAAGATGACATCTTCTCAGCACCCTGTGCTTACTGACGCCCCTTCCAAGACTGATCAAGTCCAAAACGCAACCCACTCCATGAAGCCTTCGTGCAGTCCTCAGAGCAATCTTTCAGACACACAAGTTAACCCATTTGCTGCGATGTCCGTTATTTAAGAAGAAATCCTGACACACACAAGAGCGTTATCTAGGCTGACATTTCCATCTACACTTGTAAATAACAAATATGGGTTAAGTTGCATTTTTTAAAAATTAAAAGTGTTAACCTTAATAGGCCTCAGCTTCCTCATATGCAAAATACAAAGTTCCTTTAATTGTGAAATATTTAAACAGGTGATCAGACTGTCTTTCAGCTCTGAAGATCTAATTCTAGAGCTTGGAAAACTCAAGTCATGGCATTCTAAGAAAAGAAAACCATACATAAATTTCTACTAACCTTCATTGTGGCGAGGCAGCAAGTCGCAAAACCCAGAATAACAGGATGCTAAAAACGTGAAGTTTCCTGTTATTCCAGAGCTATATATCTGTCTTACTTGGATACCAGGAAGCACCTGATTGGCTGAAGCTGCTCACCAATGGGCTTCAACATGATGTCAGAACCTAAGTGAATACACGCACACCATATTTCTCAACAGGAAACTAAACAATGAGATGAGACAAATGCCTGCCATGAGAGAGGAAAAATGCACACTCTAAGCCAATAAAATGTTTTGATTGAAGCACTTCTTTACAGAAAGACTATTTCCTGAAATAGAAATCTATTCAACAAAGAGCAAAATCAGAGAAACCCTAGCACAGAGGAAGTTTGTACTATGGGAAAAAGAGAAAAGTCTCAGGACTTTTATAGAAATATCTCTGCAAAAAACAAATCAGTGTGTATGTAAGAATGATCATGACATTTCACACACTAAGTCATTCCCCAGGGCAATTCCACGCCCACGATGAGACAAGGCACAGCCTTAAACAGGACCTGCTGGCTGCTTCCCTCCGCCTTCTCTGCGGCCACTCTGAAGACACGGTCACTCTTGGCGGGGGCACAGAGCAAGCAGGAGGGAAGGACGCAAACGCCACTTCCTCCCCAAGCCTTACCCCTCTGGAGCAGAGGTTCCTACCTTGAGCTGCACTAGGTCCTCCTGGGGCACTCCAAGAGGGCAAGACCCTCAAGCCACATGCCAGAATCTCCAAGGAGGGACTCAGAAGCCCACACTCCAACACCCACAAGGGGGTTCTGATGTGCAGCAAAGGGTGAGAAGTGTCTCCCTGGAAAGACCAGGAGGGTCACAATGAATCCTGCCCAGCTCACAAAGCCAGCTCACCTGCTTCCGGTCCCCCGTGACCACCTGCACAAGCACCATGCTGGGGAAGTGGGTGGCCATACAGACACATTTAACATCGATATCTTAGGATCTCTTCATCTGGAAAGCTGGATGACACACTCAGCCCAAGTGAATTCAATGAGCAGTGGAATGATGCAATACTGTCAAAATAAAATCTTCCTCCCAGTTTCCCACCATAAAGCTCATACTATTAAATTTACAGCTTATTTTTAATATTTTACTTTCAACAGAAACAATTCTACATCACAAAATTTAACAAATACCTACTACACAGAAATGAGGGACAAAAGAAACCCAGAGTATTCAAAGTAGGACACAAAAACACTTTCTAGAAAGTTTCTCCCGTTGTGGGAAGGAGGCAGCCCACCGTGAAGGGCAGTGTCTTCGCAGGTGAGCTGAACCGAACACCGCCACCTGCCTGCCACAACCTACCAAGCCCGAAGGGCCCCAGGCTTCTTTTTCCCAAGGAGAATGAAGAACAAATGAGACACTGATGAGGACAAGGTGACAACAGGAAACAGCAACTTGCAAATGCCTGGCACTTGGAGAACAAATGTTCTGAATCTGCTTACCAACTCCCAAGGGCTCCTGTCAAAACTGACCTGCCTGAGCCCAAGGGTTCAAGACCCCCCGGACAACTTGGCGAGACCTCATCTCTACAATAAAACAAAAACTAGTCGGGCGTGGTGGTGTGCGCTTGTAGTTCCGGCTACTTGGAAGATTGAGGCAGAAGGATCGCCGGAGCTCAGCAGGTCGAGGCTTCGGTGGCCGTGAGCATGCCACTGCATTCCAGTCTGGGCAACAGAGTGAGACTCCAAGATCAGAAAAAAACTGACCTACAGATAACTACCTTCTGCCAAGGAAGACTCTTATTTTTTAAAATGTAAAATAACCAACAAAGGGAGAAAAGCCCTCAATTTCACTGAACAGAAAGAAATCACCTATGTTACATACAGATCAACTCTTTCACTTTCGACACAAAAGTGAAGCCCAAAAGCACAATGACTTTCCAACTCTATTCTGAGTCACTGAGACTGATATTTTAGGCTATTAATTTAATTAATTAAAAAAATTACAGCACACCTGCTGGGATCTGCGTCTTCTAGGGACCTGAAGGGCAGCTGGCATTATTTAGGAAAAGTACCTTGCCTTCTATGAAATAAACAGGCCATATAGCAAGCAATTTGGGCAAAAAACAAACAGAGAAGACTAGAAGGTGTACAGGCTCTACAGACTGGAGAAGGGACATGCAGAGAAAATAGCAAGAGTCTTCTGCCATCGGCGGTGGCCACGAGGAAGTCGGAGGGAACACAAGCCACGGGTGGAGGAGCCAAGGGAGCCATCCACCATGCAGGGGAGACAGGCTGGCACCACAAGTCTGCGCAAGTTCTGGGTCCAGAAGACAGCCGCACCCGTGGCTAAGGGCATCACTAACGTTTAAAACTAAGGGAAAGTCCTCCCCTGACTTGAAGCAGAAAACCATGTCTTCAGTACCTTGTCCTGTTCTCCGTCCTGTCTCTACTGGGCACCTGTGCAAGCTAGACACTATGTCCTGTCCACAGATCTGGTAACAGAACAGAAGGCTGCTCTCGATTTAAGACACTTAAAGTAAGGAACCCACCAGGCACAACGAGTGGCCTGGACCAGATGCTGCTTGAGATCAACCATAAGGCTCTACAAGGGACGTCTGGGAGCAATTCAGGAAGTCGGAATACAGATGAGGTGTAAGACGGAGTCGGGAAACCACTGTTAAAATTGTCAGACGTGACACCACTCTGGCTATGGCGGAAGATGGACTTATTTTTGGAAACACGCATCTTGAAGTATTTAGGGACAGAATGTCATGATGAATATATAGGTTAAAATATGTCAGCATATCCCAAAGTAGAAAATGAGTGTAAGAAGAGAGACTTCACAGACATGGAGGCCGGTGTCAGGAGGCCGTGGCCCTCCAGCCCAGCGGGAACACCAGCCGGGGGGGGCACAAGCCACAGGCGGGCAGTGACAGGAGCCCAGAAGTCCTGAGAGGGGAGTAGGCACTGGCCGGGTGCAGAAGGGAGTCCCAGCAGGGGAGCAGAGTAACTGCTGGGCTTTCTCCCACTGCCACCGCTCCTCGGATGAGAAGACGGCTCCCTCACGGCCGCTTCCTCGAGGAAGAGGTCAGGAGGGATGGGAGGCCAGGTCGTCGGCAGCTCGCCCAGGGCCCCAGGAGACTCCCGTCCCAACCCTGCACACCTCTTGCCCTGCTGTGCAAGTGTGGCCATGGCACACGAGCATGACCCCCCCAGCTCCACAGCCAACGGTGCAACACAGGGCCTCATCGCAGGCACTGTCCTTCCCCTGGACTCCATTAGCGAGACTCTGGCTCACGCCCTGGGGAGTGTCTTCGCCATCAAAGCAATGAGACTTCCACCGAAGCCCACGCTTCCAAGCAGCTGCTCTGAAACAAACCCGAGAGCCGGGCCTGTCCTCATCACCCTGAGACTCCCAGAAGGATTAGACACCGGCAGGAATTAGGACAGTCACCCAGCTTCCGCTGAGCACGCCGGGTCCCCCACCTGACTTCCCAGGCCACTGTCACAGAAGCTCTCTCCCCACACTGTCCACCCACGCCATCCTACCCAGCACCCTTCCACATCTGCAACCTGAGTGGGTATCACAGACAACACTGCCTGAGCCTAGTTTAACACAGCATGAATAGCCTGCACTCACTAAATCCAACAGCAGTGCCCACCGAGGTGAGTGCCAGGCAGCCGGACACCACACAGCAGGAAGGACACAGCCCAGAACGCACCGAGGCACCTTTCGAAAGGCCCTGACTGTGAGACTGGGCCTCTTGGCAACTGGAGGGAAAGAAGAGTAAATCTCGGCCTTGGGGTAGAGGCCCTGCCTTCCCAGTGGAAGGGTATATCCACCACCACACAGGCTGTGCACAACCGAGGCACCTTGGGGCAGCAGCCAGGGGGGCCACCGTGCACAGCCCCCTCCAAGTCTCGGCACCAACACGGGCTCTGCCTGACTGCCCCTGCTCCTGAAGGACTGAAAACCAGCTCCCTAGTCCTGCCCCTGCTGAAGGATCCTTGGTAGGGCCATTCACCTCCCAGCGACAGCTACCGCTGAAGGGCGTGGCTGGCTCTACCACCTCACCCCAAGAACAGCAGGAAATCCAACTATCCTAAAAGAAAGAAAAAGGGTTCTCGGCGTTCCTTTGAATGAAAATGTACACAGCAAGCATAGCTACAGCTAAAGATGTTTCCTTAAAAGTGTGCAAACAGGGCCATGGCAGAAGCACCCAAAAGGACAGAAGCTCCCTCCTCAGGAACACTTCCATAGCCAAAAAGATTCCAGTCAAGCCTGGATCATTCTTCTGGACTCAGTCAAAGCAGAGACTGCCATGATCTTCACAGACAACAGGCCGCTGGCAGCTCACACAGCGCCCGGGCACACCAGCTCACCAGGGGAAAACGAGGCACATGAGAAACAGCTGGAGACACAGACACAGAGAGGGCCTTCCAGCAAACAGGGATGCGTGGCCCCGGCTGCCACCGGAACCCCAGGAGCCAACCCGACTCGAAGCTGCGGCACCTGCTGGGTGGACGGTCTCGGCACCACGCTCCGCACCCGGAAAAGGAACCTCCAGAGTCCCTCGGAGTCCCCTGGCGTGGCTTCAGGAAAGGACACCTGACTCGGAACAAGGGAGAGCCAGGGTCAAAGAGCCGGGGGAAGAGAAGGCGAGAAAGCGGGAGGGGACGAGGTGGGCAGTCCAGAAGCTGGCTGCGAGGATGAGGAGCAGAAGCAGACGGGAAGGCGCTCTCCTCCATGGGGGGGGGGGGGTAGACACCGCAGAGCGCTGCAGCCGCGGGCCCTACACACAGCTCCAGAGAAGGGAGGGGCCGGCTTCAAGGGGACCAGGAGGAAGGAGGAGACACAGAAAGAAAGGCACGCGGCTCTCTCCAGAGCGGCCATTCCCACAGGCCTGCCAGGACCCCTCGCCACCCAGGGCAGGAGAAGCACAAGACAGGCCGGGGGCGTCTCTCTGGGTGCTGAGGAGCACACCAGCCGAGGCAGTCCTCAGAAGAGCCTAGAGCTACTGGAATAGAGCTTCCTTCAACCTGTCTGCACTGCTGCAGGCACAGGGCGGCAATGGAGCGGCAGAAGGCCAGGACCTTGGCCCAAGCCCCAAGGGGCCCAGGCTGGTGGCGGAAAGAAAGCACCTGTCAGTCAACTCTGTTAAGATGCCCATCCTACCAAAGGCAATCTACAGATTCAACGCAATGCCCATTAAATCATCAGCATCATTCTTCTCAGACCTGGAAACGACAATACAGAAATTCATATGGAAACATAAATGAGCACGAATAGCCAAAGCAATCCTCAGCAAAAGAAACAAAATGGGAGGTACCACACTTCCAGACTTTAAACTTTACCATAAGGCTACAATAATCAAAACTGGATCGTATTGGTACAAGAACAGGCACACAGACCAATGGAATGGGATAGAGATTCCGGAAACAAAACCTCAATTTCTCAACCAACTCATCTTCGACAAAGCCTCCAACAACCACCACTGGAGAGAGGAGAGAACCCGTTCAATAAGTGGTGCTGGGAAAACTGGCTGACCACATGCAGGAGATTGAAACAGGACACTTACCTATCACCATACACTAAAATCAACTCTAAATGGATCAAAGACCTAAAGGTAAAACCTCAAACTATAAGAACCTTAGAAAATGCAGGAGACATCCTTATGGAAATTGGAACTGGAAACCAATTCCTGACCAAAACCCAAGGTGTCCATGCCATAACAGATAAAATTGATAAGTGGGACCCCACCAAACTGAAAAGCTTCTGCAAAGCAAAAGAGGCCTTCAAGAGAGCAAGGAGACTGCCCACAGAATGGGAAAAACTATTTGCCAACTGCATGTCTGACAAAGGCCTAACATCCAGGATCTACAAGGAACTCAAATGTTCCCAAAGGAAAAAAGCAAACAGCCCCATAACAAAGTGGGCAAAAGAGATGAATAGATACTTCTCAAAAGAAGGTATACAGACAGCCAACAGGCACAAGGAAAAGTGCTCAGTCTCACTCATCATCAGAGAAATGCAAATCAAAACCACACTGAGATACCACCTAACCCCAGTAAGAATGGCCAACAACAATAAAACAAACAACAACAGATGCTGGCAAGGATGCGGAGAAAAGAGAACATTTCCACCCTGCTGGTGGGAATGCAAATTAGTTCAACCTCTACAGAAAACAGTGTGGCAATTTCCAAGAGAACTAGAAACTGACCTTCCCTATGACCCAGCGATCTCCCTACTGGGAATATACTCAGGGGAACTCAAATCATTCTACCAAAAAGATACCTGCACATGCATGTTTATTGCAGCACTGTTCACAATAGCAAAAACATGGAACCAACTGTGCTGCTCACTAAAACTGGACTGGATATAATAAAAAATGTGGTACATACACACAATAGAATATTATGCAGCCATAAAGAAGCACAAACATATGAACTGCACAGCAACTTGGATGGATTTAGAGTCTATCATACTCAGTGATTTATCAAGAAACAAAGAACTGTGCACCACATGTTCTCACTCATGAGCGGACCCTGAACATTTACCATAATACTATAAGAAAGGGATTGGCAGTAGCAGGACACTGCCAGGGGAGTAGGGGGAGGGCACATAACATCAATAAGGGTACCTGATCTCAAACCAGGCAAGGTGGGGACCAAAGGGAGGCCCAAACTTCACCTGGATGATGACCACTTGGATACCTAATCCTGAATTGTAACCCACATTTAAAATTAAAAAATTAAAAAGAGAGAGAGAAAGCACCTGTCACCAGAATCAAAGTCAGAGCTCCACAGAGAAGGTGACAACTGTGTATGTGCTCGACAGAGAGGCAGGCTTCAGGGCAGACACAAGGAAGAGGATGGCCCCGTCAAATGCAAGGCTACCACCCACCTGGGAAGTGTTTAGATGAGGAAGTCACTGTCTGGCGCTCCCTCCCTGCTGTCCAGGCTCCAGGCCCAGCACACGTCACCCAAGTGCTAAAACTGGCCATCACAGGCTTAACTCTCGCCATCACGCCAAAAGGCCTGTCTGTATGTGAGGGGGACGGGGCTTGGCTGGCCACAGCAGCCACCGGGCAGGCTGAGGCCATCGGGGTCATCCCGTACGCACATGCAACAGCACGAGCAAGTCACTGGTGCTCCCAAATGCGAAAACCTCTGGCCAGAAAGGATGGCTTTGTTTTAACAGAAATATCCATAGTGGTTTCAGGAGCACCTGAGCCACGAGAAGACTGCTGTAAAAACCGGAAGGCTTCACCAGCACCAGTTCTAGGAGCTGGCTCTGAGCCATCCTGAGCACTGTTTGCCAACCTCCTCATTCCCTCTGACCTGGTCTCTGAGTTTGCCCTCTGCCCTGCAAGAGGCATCTGCATCCCACCCATGGTGCAGGCAGGCGTGGGGCTGGCCACGGACAGGCACACGAGCCGAAGTCGCTGCACCAGCTCCGACAGAAGCCATGCATGCTGGCTCTGAGCAGAAGCAGCGGGAGCCTTGGGGTGTTTCAACCACCCTCCCATCCTCCTCCCTTAAATGAGCATGGTGAAGCCTAAAAGAGAGCTGCTCCATCAGCCTGGACCTGGAGTGAAGAGGACACCTGGAACAAAGAGGACACCTGGAACAGAGCTAGCACGTGACTGGTGTGTGACTGGTGTGACAGACCTAGGGGCTGAGGCACTGGGTGTAGGAGCTGTTTATTAGCAGAGCATCAGCTCGCAGGAGGTGGCATTATGTCCCAACAGAACTTATTCCCGAAGGAGAGGGAGTACACCTTCAAAAATAAAAAGCCAGAAACAAAACTCACCTAGAGTAAGGCCACCTGAACACACATAAGGCTGAACACCTCTTAGCCAGGTAGACAAACACAGAATGCTTTGCTATTCCAAGCAAAAAAGACTGTTACCAACCAACATTCATCATTCCGTAGCAAACAAGGTTTTCCCTTCCCAAACTCTAACGCCATAATCATGCTACTGGCAAAGGACGCTGTTTTACGGAAACTCCAAGAAAAAAGTCACACAACCCGAGGGCGTACGGAAGACTCTGCCTGTGGGCCCTCTTGGCCACAGAGGCCCTGTGCAGGAGGAAGGCAGACAGGCGAAGGATGGCGGGGAGGTGTTGGGGGTCAGCTGACACGTGCGTGGCGCCACCAGTCACCTGAATGCCTGTGTCGTCTCCGTTTCTACGGAGAACTGATTCCAAGACAGCAAACACCTATGACCTCGCAGTCTGTTTCAGCAACAGGAGCATCTCAGCCATGGGCACCTGGCAGCAGGAGGCCTCCTCGGAGCTGAGAACATGCTCACAGGATGGCCCCGTGCACGGCCGTGGGCAGAAAGCCACAGTGTGAGCAATGGTCCCCAGAGTATGCGATCCCAGAGCACTGGCAGGAAGGAAGCTGGCACCGGCAATTTCAGGAATCCCACGAGGCCTCAGAAGCCACACAGGCCATAGTCTGGCAGGGAGAAATGAGTCACTTCCATGCTCAGGGAAGGAGCACAGGGCTCCACCCACAGAAGCAGGAGGGCAAAGCAGAGGTCGTGCTTGAAAGCCACCAGTGGCATCCTGGGTCTTCCCCTTCAAACGGAGGGGCCACATCTCCTCCTTGGATATGTCGGATAGCATAAGCAGTATTGACACAACTTCACACAGAAATGGGCAGAGGCCTCGAGGTCACAGGAAGGCACTTCACTCAGTGGGATCTGAAAGGCTCCCCCTCATATACACCCCACCCCACCCCAATACAACCAATGTGCCTCCCCTTGGCTCCCATGTTCACGGATAGCATAGAAATTCAGGAATATCTTGCATATAATAAAAGCAGCAGAGCAAACTTCACATCACAAAATAGACTGTTTCACACACATCATATAATGAAGATCCTATTAGAATCCCTCACACAAGCCCAATTCAAATTGGCTTAAGCCAAAAACGAAATGACTAGCTCCCGTAACAAGTCCAAATAGCGAGGGCTGGAGCTCACAGCTAGGAGCTCTCTCCCGCTGGCTTGACTCCACCCTCCTCAGTGGGGCTGCAGCTTCAGGAAGGGTCTCCCTCAAGAGCAACATGACCACCACAGCCCAGGCCAGCAGCCTCCAAGCCAACATCCTCCAAAGCGAGTCACTGGCCCTGACACCCACAGGTGAGCCTACTCCACAGCCAGTGAGATGGCACAAGGAGAGCTGGCCACGTCACCAATGACTATGGTCGCAGCATCCTGGCAGACCCACAGGGAAATGTGGCATTTATAGCATACATTCAGACAGCCTAGGCTAACTCAGGCCCACCGCTCTAGGTCGAAATAACTGCAAGCAGGGGACACACCATGGTCTCCCTTCATCTGCACTGCGCTCACACCCACCCTCTCACCAACAAGCACAGCAACCTGGCGGGGCCACACGGGCGCACACGTCACCAGCCGCCACAGGTGGCCGTGCCCACCCTGCACGCCTGACACAGAAGCAACTGGAGGAGGGTTCGCACCTCAACAACGTCACCGGCCGCCTGCAACGCCAGCTGTTCCCAAAGGAAACGGCAGGGAGCGGGGAAAGGCTTCTTGTCCTTCTCCTGACTTCCCACCGCCTCAACCTTAACAGGGAACCCCTGCGGCAAGAGACAGGCTGCGGACTTTCTCAACGGACTGGAGCTTTGGTCATCCAAACGCCACAAGTCAGCTCAGCTCCCCCAGTGAATTTATGAGGAAGCTATTTCTGACATGAGAATTGTGACTTTTGGCGCAGTTCTGGAATGTGGTTTGCAAAGTTTAAAAATATGATTTTGTCCTATCACACTGGCAATGGAATTAGTGATTTTATAACAGTGCCAAAAATGGATCTTGAAGAAGTGGTGTGATCTGAGCTTCCTGCAGATAGTCTACCCTGACGGGACACACAAGCAGCAGCCAGCCAGCACTGTCTTCGACTCCTTGGTGTCTGTTGACTCGCACTCCACTGCGCCTGCGCCTGCTCCCAGGGATGAGGTGCCAGTCTGAAGACAGAGCCCGTCACTCACAGCCCCATCGTCCAACATGTCCCCCGAAATTTGTTTCAGTTCACAAGGAGGATCCAACCTCATTCGACTGTGTGGGTTCCACTCGACCGGCATCCGGGACGCATATTGGAAGAAAGAGCCAAATCCTCTGGGTAGCTTACGGAAGGGGTGGGAAGCGGGGTAGGACAGCCCGCCTGAGCAAGCCCTCTCCTCCCTCTCCAGCCCAGGAGCAAGCCCCGCCAGGTGCGGAAGAGACGAGGACAATGCTCGCTGCCAAGGACCAGCGTGTGCCACCAGTGCCACAGATAGGAAAATGAGCCTCCTAAAGCCTGGGACACATGTCCCCAGGCAGGACAAAGACAACGCCACAACGCCAGCTGGGAAGAGAAGCGTGGGCCCCGTGGGACAGCCGAGTCACAGGGGCCCCAGGGCGCCCAAGAGAGAGGGGCGGCCTCAGCCACCACCCACGGCACAAGGGCGGCATCCGCATGGCCCGTATGGTCCTTGACTTCTGGCTTCAACTGCTAGGAAGGCACACCTGCCAAAAACAGATAGAATGTCCCAAAAGGTAAGCATGCACTGCAGAGAAGGACTGTGCGGGACGACACTCTCTTGGGCTAACGGCAGGCGAAGCAGTAACAGCAAGAGCTACAAAGGCAACGAGCTCATTCCAGTCGCTTTAAGACTCAGGATGAGTCGTCACAGGATCGACTCTGAAAAGCATCTGCGACAGGAGATGCAAACACACTTTCACCGCGTGTGCCACTGAGACTGACAGAAGGGAAAAGCCTTCAAAATAATACGAGACAGAGCCCACCGCAGTGCTGACAAGGAGGACGGCGAGGCTGTATATGGTCTGCAGAAGGCTGAGGGGAATTCTCCAGTCGTGGCACATGCGTGGCTCTGCTGCACAGGTCTGCCACATGATGGCGAAGACTGGGCAGAGGTGGAGTCTGAAAGACCCTTCAGAGGGAGCCCGGAGGAGTCGCCTGACACCAGGAGGGACACCCTTGCCCTCAGGACGGCGCCACGACAGCCCCCTGTCGGGGAGGAGGCCAAGCGCCAGACCCTCTCTGGGCAGGAGCGCCGCCTGCACTGGACTCAGCCATGAGACGAACTTGAGGCACCACTCGACCCCCCACAGACTCTGCGGAAGAAAAAGAAAGGCTATTCCTCCCTGAAGGAAACCCCAAGGGCTCTGGCCACAGCCTGAAGGCCCCACCCGGGCGCAGCGTGGTACCGGCGCGGAGGCGCTCTCCCTCAGGCTGCTGTGGAGGTCTTCAGCCTTCCTGGAGTCCCACCTGCCTGCTCCCAGGCCTCAGCCCACCTCTGCCCACGGCAATGTGGTCAACTGGCTACCTGAGGCCCGCCCACGGGGCCTTTATCCACAGCAGGAGTGTCCCACTATGGCCGCACCTCACAGAAAACAGAACCCAGAAGAGAACTGCTGGCCTTGGGCTCCCGGTAAGACTCCTCCAGCCGAGAGGCCTAAAAGCCCTGGACACTGCTTAGGAAGCAAAGGACACAGACAAGCACAGCAGACGGCAGGCTAACTGAGGGGCCCAAGGAACAGTCAGGGGGTTCTCGGTTTTCTTCGACTTCAAGTGCCCCACACTGAGCACTAAAGAGGCTGGCGACCCAAGGGGCGCAGACAAAGCCAGACCCGCCAGAAGCCTGCCCTCCCAGCCAGAGGACCAGGACATGCAGCCCGAAGCGATAACAGCATCTCCAGAGTAGCCACCCAGCCCGACCAAACACCACGGGAGAACGCAGTCCTTCCCCTCCTGCAGAGGCCGGGGGGGTATCCAGGTGCCCTCCTCCAGCCTCTCCGTCAGGCCTCGTGGCGTCACAGAACCGAGGACTCTTTCACACAGGAGGGTAATCTAAGATAAGTCAAGAAGCAGAAGAAATGCAGGTTTCGGGTACATTTTGCACAATTATAAAGATGAAAAATTAAAAATCACAGAACAGGGAACTGGGGCGGGTGGGGGTGGAGGCAGGCAAGCATGCCGAACTCCCTCTCTCGAGTCTGCACTAAGGAAGCAGAACAGGAAGGAGCAGTGAAGAGAAGAGGGTTTAAAGGGCTGCGTGACAACTAACATCACAGTGAAGAAACAAGGAAGTTCAAGGGGCTCCTAAAGGCCCAACGCTGTCAAATGTAACTGTCATCTACAAGCGTGGCAAGTTCTCTGGAGGCTTCTCTGGAGAAACACAGTGATGAGAATACACAGAGCAGGAGAGGGTGGGGGGAGGAGACCCGAGGGCTGACAATGCCGAAACATCCAGAGAACCAAAGCATCGCCAGACAGCCTCAGAGAGATAATGTTTTCATTGAGAATATTTTATTTAAAAAAAAAAAGGAGGCACAACACTCCTATCTAAATACTGTAAGATGCGCCATCTCTGTCTGCCTTCTCCATTGCGTTTCTAGTTCCCAGTCCGTGGCCACTGCCTATTCATCTCTAAATGCACCATTCAGCAAAGCTCGCCAGCACGAGCATGCACAGTGTGCCTACAATGTGACTGCTGGCAGTCTGCCTTCCTGTAACTCTTGGCTGCTTATTGGCCTTGGTTCTGTCTTGCAGGGCTACACAGATGTTCCTCAACTTATGATGGGTCACGTCCTGATAAACCTGCAGAAAGCTGAAAATAACATGTAAGTTGAAAACACATTTAATACACCTAACTCACCAAACATCATAGCTCAGCCTGAAACATGCTCAGAACACCTACATGAGCTCACACTTGGGCGAAATCGTCTCCCACGAAGCCTATTTGATAATAAGGTGTTGAATGTCTCATGTCAAAAACAGAACAGCCCTCCAAACTCAGTTCCTACTAAACGCCTATCACTTTTGCACCACAGGGAAGTCGAAAAAGTGTGTAAGCTGAACCATCGTGGGTGCGGGGTCAATTTCTAAGCATCAGGTTGGAGCCTCCCATGGCAGGGCAAAGCTGGTGGTTCCGAGGGCAGCTGCACTGAGACGGAGGCCAGAGCAGTCTCTTGCAGGTTACGTGGGCCCAGCCAGCCCACGGCAAAAGTAAAATCCCAGCGTGTCTGTCAGGCTCCCAGTCATGTCCCCCAGGAGTGACGCCTTGTTTGCAGTCTGGCCAAACCGGCTGCCCGCGGTATGGGAAGCAACACAGCTGTACCGGTGTGGGAAGGTCTCTGGTCGCAAGGGCTCTCCAGGTCCCAGAGCTTCCCGTACTGGAGAGAAGCTCTGCATGTGACGTACACGGGCTGGCTGGCCACCAAGGACAGCAGGAGGCTCCACCCCATGGTGTGTGGCAGGTCCAAGGTTGCGACCAGAGAACACCTGACTCCAGCAGGTACGGGGGCCAGAGTCTCAGGAATGCTCCCCAAGGAACTCCTGAGCCCTAGAGTGGATGTGGAACCTGTCGTGTGGAAGCAGACACCACATGCGCCACAGCTGTCCGGTGAGCTGACCCACGGAACCACTGTGCTCTAGATGGCAGTGTTCTCACCTCCCCATTCCAGCCCCCGCAAATAAGGGTGCTGTGGCCAAGGTGACAGGGAGCAGTGCTGTCAACAGGGACCCCAAACACCAGCTCTGCAAACACCAAACATCTGCAAGATGCGCTAAGAATATGCATGGAAGGAGAAACACAGACAAGGGCCAGCCCGAGTGTCTGCTTGTCTGTTTCTTAAAGGACCCTTCTTCTCCCCCGTGTTTTCTTACAGATATGCAAATGATGTCCACAGTTGTGACCACAGCCTCAGACAGTCCTATAATCCCAATGCCGCTAACCTGCTTTGCAAAAAAAAAAAAAAAAAAAAAAGCCAAAGAGAAAAATCATACCAAAACAATACAGACTAGATTTTTCCTTTTAGATATTAGAAAGAAGCAGATCTATAAAGCACCTTTGTTCCTAGGGACAAACTGCATATACAAAAACTGCAACCCAGAGTGATGACCTCCTTGCCTCAAGGTGGGACAGACAGAGCTTGCTGAGCCTCATGGGCGGAGGCGTACTGTGTGCTTCCTCGGTAACCATGCACACAGCACAAACAGGACCCGCCATCTACTCACAGGGACCACCAGCCCTGCCCCGTCCTTTTGTTTTTCGAATGTACAGTTGCCTCCTGAACACCACGGGTGTGAATTCCAAGAGTCCGCTCACAGGCTCTTTTTCCCACCAAACTCGGATGGAAAACACAGCACTCATGGGATTCAAAACCTGGGTGCAGCAAGGGCTCTCTGCATACCTGGGGCTCGGCCGGGCCAACTGTGGAACCTGAGTACAGGCGAGTGCAGGGGGTCCTGGAGCCAATCCCCAAGCATACCAAGGAACAACTGCATTTTCTTTAAAAAAGCAAGAAAAAACTAAGACTGCAGAACTATAAAATTCCTCCCAAGTCAGAACCTACATAGGCTTCCCTCAAATGGACGCAGTTGCATCCTCAGGAGTCAACGTGCACAGGTCGGTCGGACGCGAGGGAGCCCGAGTCCCCACCACACTTCCCCGAGACCTTGTCTCCTGAACACAAAGAGGGACCACGGAGCGGGGACTCCCCGGCGGCTCAGTCCCGCCCAGCAGTGCCCATTCCACTCAAGAATGAAACCGGGCCATGTTCCTTCTCTTTGAGCTATTCATTCATTCTCTCATTCATTCATTCTCTCTCTCTCGCTCTCACTTGCCTTTAAATAAACTATATTTTCTAGTCTAAAAAAAGAATGAAACTGGGTTCGTTCCCGAGAAGAAGCTCGCGGAAGGCCGGCTCCCCCACAGGTTCACAAGCTACCTTCCAGGATCTCCCTTGGAGTCGCTTCTGCCCAGGCACATAGACTTCCTCCCAGCGTGGCGTGGAGGTTGTAAAGTCGGGTCAGGCACACCCTGGGTGTGCAAGCTTCATCCCTCCTAGCTTGTTTATTTTTCTCCTGGCAGCCACAGCGTCTACCTTCCTCTCTTATGCCCGCTGAAGGACTCCCAGGCCTTGTCTTTAACTCAAGAACCAGTCTAGCAGTGGAACCGCTGGACGTTCACGACGCTTTTGTGATCTCTCTTTCCCATCCCTTTTGTGCACCGGACAACATTGAGCAGACGGTGAAACACCACTCTCGGGGCTTAGCAAGGAAGGAACAGGAAAGGCTCGAACTTCTGGGTGGAGAAGTCTTTCCCTCCACGTAGAAGGCCCCTACTGAAGGTGGATCAAAGAAAACAAGAAAGAAGTAAGTGCAGATGAAGACTGCTGCTCGGAGTTTTGTCTCTCAGCTCTGCACCTGACTTGGATCCGAAAGTTGGTTTTGTTTCGCTTTCTGCCAAGCTGTGGTTTTCCTTCTGGAACTCTAAGAGTACACTCCAGCAGCACCTGTGTGCACTGTGGAGTGGGTACTGTCAGAGAACACAGCAGCCGGCCAGTGACGCCCTGGGACTATGCTCTACAGAGAAGCCTCTGACCTCGCACCAGACAATTCTGTCTGTGGAAAATACATTTTAAATGGTCTTTTTATTCCCCCAAATAACTAAGCAAATAAAACTGCTTCCTGAGACACTGGTACATGTCTAGCTGGGCTGACCATGCCCTCCCTCGCCCATTCCAATCTCCAAGCTAGCTTCAAAACCTCCCCCAAAAGTTCTTGTTTCTCCTGCTGCCCAAGTAATTCCTTTCTGCAGATCAGAACCATGCTAAGAGCTCTTCTCTTTCTTCCCCACATTCTTCAAGATTAAACTCACAACAGTAAAAACTGACAACACGTTCAACTTTGAGCAGAAGACTCTCAACAGGTCTCGACAGCTGGGCGACACCCGCCAGCACCCCTTTCTCCCGGCTCTTGGTCCCAGGTCCGGGTGTCAGGGAGGAAGGATCCTTGTCCCATACCCGGCTGGCAGCCTGCAGGGTCCCCGTCTCACAACCATGCCCACCATGCTCTCTCCTCCCAGCCACACTACACGTCCCCGTCCAACAACCGTGGTCTCAGGGACGCGTGTGTCTCCTCGACAGCCGCTGCCATCCAGCCCCCCCACCAAACGTGCTTCCTCTGAAGAAATGTCAGGCTCAAGTTATCAAATCTCCAGCAGCTAGAGCCGGAATGCTGCAGGCGGCTCAGATGCCCCTTTCATTTTGTAGGACATGCAAGACAGTTCCACAAATCCAGGTCGTTTGGTTGGTTCCATTCAACAGACTGGCTGGAAAAGGCCCCAGGCCAACCGTGCAGCAGCCTTCCCCACAGGTGTCTGGCCCACTGCCTTGGCAACACCTCGCCAAAGGCCATCTCCCACCTGAAGCTCTCTGGCGTTTCCATGCCTGAACCCCAGCCCAGGTTGGCTGCCCTCCCTCACAGGACAATGGGGGTTCCATTATGTGCCACCACCATGCAGCGCTCTGCGATGCTCTGGGCCAGAGACCATATTCACCTGTGCACGCTCTCAGAGTGAGGCACACAGCTCAAGAAACTGCCTCATAATTGTGCACAAACTGATGAACACCACCCAGAGAAATACTCCAAGCTCTCTACTCACAATGAAATCCAAACTACTCTCCCAGTTTTTCAGAACAGTCTACCCAAGAAACACTCCAGCCAAGGCTCTCATCCCACCTCTTCCCAGGAATGCTCCAAGTCATACGAAATGACCTCGACCTCGACCTCCAATAAAATGCCATAAAGCAGGACGAAAGGAAGTTTCCAGGTCTTCCCCTGGCAAAGGATGTAAAATTTGAAGTTGGGACAACCTGAAACTCAATACACAAACTTCCGTCCCGTGGTTGCCTAGTCCTCCCCCCAAAGTTCCTGTTCCCACCTCCGGCATCTCATCAATGTTCACACTCCTGACCAGGACCCATACTAATAAATGCACTTCAGGAGATAACCAGTACACACACAAAGCCTCAAAGTCACTGAGCCGTGTGAATTTTTAATAAGGCCACCCCTAAGAGATAAACAATTAGCAGGTACCACAAGGGCAGAAGCGTCTCAAGCTCAAAACGCCAGTGAACGGTTCATATGCCCCATGTCACTATTTCCCGGTAACAAATCCTTCGCTACTCGGAATGGCTTGAGCTGAGTCATGCACCCTGCACAAAATGGCAAGCACGTGTTCAAAACTAACATTCTGCCATCACACACCTTAAATCTTAGTTACATTTCCTTCCAGATGCATGGTGCAGATTATTTTTGTATGTCATCTATGTTTAGGAAAACACACCATGTAGAACACTATGGACAAGAACATCACGCAGGACTCTGTAAAGCTCTAATGCCCGAGTGTCTGCCACCTCTACCCCCATTCCCTTGTCAAAGCCTGAATTCTAAATCCGGAGGTTCTGCAGTCCCCATGAGCCTGGTGCCAAATACCCACTCTGCCACTTGCTAACTGTGAGACGCCGGGCACATTACTAACTCTCTCCGCACCTCGGTTTCCCCTGCCCAGAGCACGGTAACACCGCCACCTGACCACAGACCCTCGAGGTCCTTCTACTACTTAGGAGCTAAGCAGGAAGCAGTGGCTATTACTATGACACTGCTGGTATCCATTTTTAAAATGTATTACTATACTTCTGACTCTTCCCTACTTCCACCATTCTTTCTCATGAAATGGAAACGTTCTATCTGTAGCTGTCCCTTCCTTGTCATTAGCTTCTACTCACTCCTCAAGTCCACATAGATAAAATTCCACTCAGAAACTGATTCTTTTGCTTGATAATGAAAAGCTTGTAAGAAAAGTAATACACAGCTCTGAGGTAAATGGCCAAGTTCACAAATGATGCCATATAATCCTTGGATTCTTGAAAGCAAAGTAATATTTTCTGCTCTTCCACATCCCCAAATGCACAGCTTCCTAGCTGAGGTGTCCACCACTGCCCCCAGTGTCCAGACCAACTGGAGCTCAAGGTCCCAAGGGTAACCCCATGTTAAAAGGCCTGACAACCACCTGGCAACCACCACAGTGGTCAGTGTGCAAGCAAGAATCATCAGTGATGCACTATAGGAGCAGCACTAAGTGGATCTGGGGCAGAACATCCCCATGCTTTAAAGCATCACCCACAGATAACTTGCTAAGGATAAAGGGAAAGGTGCCCCTACCCCACAGAGACCTAGTGGACGTCTCTTTAACCTAGTAATGGAACTCAGCACACCAGCGATGGAGTCAGCTGACAGGAAGTGCCTTCTGCTGTGACACACTGAGAAGTGTGGAATCTCATCACCTAAGTAGAATTAATTCTTGCCAAAAACATTTAACCCAAATCAAATCGACCGGGTTGTAGGGCCGTCTACACGACAGCAAGACGGCAGTCTTCAAAAATATCCAAGCCATTAAAATGAAAAAGGGAGAGGAACAATTCTACACGAAAAGAAACTACAGACATGACAAACCAAACGCAAGGCACAATCCTCGTTCAGATCCTACATTTAAGAAAAGCTACAAAGGTCATCTTGAGACCACAGCGGAAGTTTGAACATGACTGCATATGAGATCATTAAAATCATTAAAACAATGTTAAATGTCTTGGGTATGATGACAGCACCACGACTCTGCAGGAGGATGTTATTTGAGGACAGACATGCTGCAGCATTCAGAGGTAAGGGTCATGAGGTCTTCGACAGTTTCAGTGTTTAGCAAAGGAAACCAGAAGCGGGTGTTCGAGCTCAGCATGCTGGCGACCCACAGGAAAGGCACACAGATGCTCACTGCACTGGACTCGACCTTTCTGTTCCTTCCAAACTTTCCAAAGTTTAAAAGAAAAATCAAGGACAGCAGACGAAGAGGCTCTCTCTGCCATCCACTCACTATTCCTAGTCTTGCTTTCAAGAAGAAAAATAAAAGGATTTCACTCATCACCCATAAGCCTTTCCTATAACCAGGTACCCACACAGACATTCCTTCTGACGGGACGCACATCATTTCCTAAAGTGCTTCCACCCTGATCCTCCCTGGTTTGTAACAAGAAGGCTGGAGGAAAGTACACACTCCTCACTGCCTTTCCGAAGCAGGGCAGGCCTTCCGGGTTCTCCTGGAGCAGGGGAGTGTCGGGGCTGCAGCTCCTCACCAAACCCTCCTTTGAAGGTCCGAGGAGGCCAGCTGCCAATTCCAAGCTTACTCATGTGGAAACTCTCCAGCCCAAGTGGACACCGCCTGATCTCCCGAGAAGCCTTCCCTCCAGGGCGAGAGTACGAATCCGCACGCCTCAGGATAAAGAGCAAAAAGGCCTGTTCCTTTCAGTCACTCACTGGGAACCCATCTGCTCGCTGGTTCCCAGGACGTAAAGGAACCCTCAGAACTCAGAAAACTCAGGAGCAAGCACCTATCAAGAAAAAGAGGAAGGGGACATCTCCTTCCACCAGGACTAGCTGGGATTTTCTTGATCTGTCTTTAAATGAAAACACAAAAGCGATGACTAAAAGACAGTCCACGAACCCTTGGCAGAAATGGAAAACAGGAGGCGAAAAGACCTGATCCTGCATGGTGCGGAATTCCCCATGGCCGGAAGCAGGCAGGTGCACCAGCTCAGGAGGCCCGAGGCCACACCTGCATGCAAGTCTAAGCTACATACTGTCTGCACACGGCAGCCAAAACCAGCCATTTCCTTCTTCAAAAGAGCTTACTGGCCCCCACCCCCCCAGATGATATGCCCTCCAGAAAATTATTCCCACCATGTGGGCAACACTAAACATCCTTGTTCAATAGCAAACTGAAAAATACACACGTCACCTAATATATACAAGAATGCACGTTTCATGCCAGAAAAACATGTCTTTTACCCACTCTGGCCAGTAGCAATCTGTCTGGGGCTAGTCCTCCTAGCGACACTCAGAGACGCGTGTGGTCAGTTGTGCTAGACCAGACAAGCCAGCACCAGGGCAGGGCAGCACTGCCTGATGTGACCGCCAGCGGTACAGCGTGGAACTTGCCAGCTCACCTGCATAGCTCTACAGAACCCAGCACAGATCTCATGGGTATGATCCTCTTCTCTTTCTCAGGGAACACAGACCTGTCCTTACACTCGAACCATCCTATCCAGTGAAGGTCCATCTCATCTCTATTAGATACCACTGGCTGCAGAGGCCCTGAGGCAGAATTGAACCTGCTGTCGAGGATGGGGCCTGGGTGTGTCTGCAGTGAGAGAGGGGCACCACAAGGCGGGCCTCACAGGCACTAAGCCCTGACGCCCGAGCTCAGCTTCTCACCTCCGTTAGAGACCCCACCTGAGCTCAGCTTCTCGCCAGCCAGAGACCCCACCTGAGCTCAGCTTCTCACCTGCTGATGCCCCACCTGAGCTCAGCTTCCAACACCACCAATGGGCCATCACCAGTTTGTAACAGGAGGAAGAATTCGGGCTCCTTCAGGGTGAAGTGACCAAACCACACGTGTTTCCTCCATGCACACATGCCACCCTGTCCAAAGTTCTCTCCAAGGTCTCTCAGCAGGGACTGAAGAAATACCCTCTCCCTGCTTGAGAGTCTGAACAAGCCCTGGACACTTTCCTGACACATCGCCCCCAACGCAGCCCTGCTGAAGGGAAGGGAAGGAGGCCGCCCAGAGGCGCCCTGTCCAGCTGCTGCCCTCGGGGACCATCACAGTTTCTATTATTCCAGAGCTACAGACGTTTGCCAAAGGGGGTTTCTAACCAGACTCAAGCTTTTTTCTAAAACACTACAGTAGCAAGTAAGTCTGAGCATCTCCCCAGAGAAACAAAGACCTGCCGGGCCCCTGGCACTTCCCCCCAGCTCCGCCAAGGTCAGCCAGCACCAAGAGAACCAGGGCCAGAAGCCAGGACCAGCCAACCACTAGCCAGGCAGCCCAAGACCACCGACAGCCTCACAGCTGCCCCTCCTCACAACTGGCCCTCGGGCCACAGGACCTGATCAAGCTACCCGACCTGAGAGGGGACTAGAGCTTGGGGAAGAGCGTGGCGCTGGTGAGACTGCCCGTGTGGCCCGACGAGGCTCAACCTCTGTGCCTCAGTTTCCTTCTCCGTAAAGAGGAGCGGCAGGCCTTCTGCCCAGGGCTGCTGTGAGGACTTAACGACATAACAAGGACCAGGAACCCCTGAAAGGGCCTGGAACAGAGGAGCACTGGGTAGGGCACTGGCAGCAGATGCAGCAAAGCCTGGGAGCCTGCCCCCACGGCACCCTCGCTGGCCCACCAGCCTGGCCCTTGAGGGTCAAGCTCAGTTCCGCCTCGGGGCCGCTACATGGCCACACTTCTTCCCGGGAGCGTCTCCCCACTTCACAGAGGATGACTCTCAGCTGAAAGGTCCTGCAGAAAGGTGCTCCCAGGGCTCCCCGAGTGGGTGCTCCCAGACTTCAGGTCTCAAGCAGCACCTCCCACTGCCCCACCCCCTGCCAGTCCCTCCTCTCCCCGTCCTCTTCTGCACGCTCCCAGCCGCGGAGCATGGGTGTCATGTCTGAAGTGGCTCGCGGTGCTGGACACACAGGGGCACTAGGTAAAGCAGCTGCTGGACTATTAAATCAGTCCCTCAGTGGCTCCTTCACAGTAAACTGCTAGAAACAGAAATAAGCAGCTTATCACCAGTATACACTGAACAACCAGAAAGGTAAGCCAGGAATTCCGGAGTCAGGAGCAAGCAGTCATACGCAGGAAGGCAAGTCTACCTTGTGCAAAGACACATCTAATGTAATCCAACTTAGAACAGGAAGAGTCAAACTCACACTGTGCTATGCTCCCAAAAAGGAAGGACAGCTAAGGAGACAGCATGGTCCCGGGACACACACAGCGGAATCTTCCAGACGTGCTGGCAACGTGCGGCCAAAACCAGCTCAACTGTCAGTAACCGCCAACACTACCCCGCCAGGCATCAGCGTGAGGGATCCTGGTGTCCTCTCCTCTGTCTACTCCCGGCAGACGGCAGTAAAGGCCAAGCCTGGCACAGTTCAGAGCAGGGCAACCTGGAAGGCGTGTTCGCCAAGTCGAAGCAAAGCAGACCCTGGTGTCAGCTGAAGCGAGACAGCAAACTTGGAGTGGCAGGGAGGTGCAGCTTCAGGCATGACCAGGAAGTCCCCCAACGCAAGAGCACAGGAAAGGAGGACACACGGGACGCACCCTCGGTCTCTCCCTCACCAGGTAGCTGAAAGCTCAGACAAGGACTGAGGGAGGGGACATCCTCTCAGAGTCGGGAGGAGATGCAGGTGCCGGTGCCCCAAGAGGTGCCCCAGAGGATGCTCACAGGGACCACGGCCCAATGTGACAGCGGGGCTAAGTGTGGACATCAGACGGGACGGGACCGGATGCACTCTGAGAAGTGCGACAGCAGCCAGTTCCAACCACCACAGTCCCAGAGCATCTTCGGCGGCCTCCACCACCTCAACCTGGGATTTCAGCACCCAGTGCCACTCCCTTCTTAAACACGCTTTTATACGGAAACAAGCCACAACCATCACACGTGCTCCAGGTGCCCCATCCGCCTCACCTGAGCAGGGGTGGGGCCAGGTCACCCCACAAAGCAGGGGACCTCACCCTCACAAATTAGCCATACCAATGAGTGACGGCCTACTTGTTGTGAAAAGTAAATCACTACCCGTTAAGTTTTTCACAAAGTAAACACCACTCCATGCGATCCAATCAATGCAACGCCACCACGAGCAGCTCAGTGGCTGACATGGGAAGGCCCTGCCCGCTCCCTGAGCCCCACACTCAAGCCCATGTGTGGGCACAGCCTTCGCCTCTGGCCAGGGACTGGGTTGCCTCCAGGAGAAGGGAATGCACAAACAGCGATGACACTCCTCAAACACAACCATCCCCGCTTGGGGCAGAGGAGGCAGTCTCCACGCTCACTCGGAATCAAGCATGGTTGTGCTCCCACTCAGCCGAGCTCCTGGGAAAGCGGCCCTGCCAGGAGCCACCACCCTGAGGAGCACAGTGGATTCATCCTGGCCTTTTCCTCCCCAGGCCACGGCTGAGCTCACAGAGTGTCTACAGAAGAAACTCAAAAGCATGTCCTCAGAAGGTGGCCTCCAAAACAGACACGGGGGCCCGGAGCTTAGCCCCATCCCTAACCTTTTCCTGGTTCCAACCCCCCAGTCTGACCCAGCCGCTCCGTGAAGAGAAAAATGCAGGAGGCCTTTAAAAAGGGCACAAGGTCAAGGCAAGCTCTGTTCTCCAGAGCCCAGCCACCACCCAAGCAGGCTGTCACACTCCCCGAGATCAGCCGCCTTCCCGGGCAACGTCCACCGGACCACAGCCAGGAGCACACGCCGAGACCCGCCAAGTGTTCCAGAAGTAACCAGCAAGATCTGTGTGCCCTCTGACCCCAGCTTTGAGAAAATAAATGAAAAAAGACGTGGGTGGAAGAGTGTGTAGCATTCAAAAATACCGGAAGGAAACGTAGCAACAGATGAATACGGCAACTTCTTAGAGGTCCAAGCAGAGTAATTCTTTTTCCCAAGTTTTAATTTCCATATACATGGCAAGCATCCCTTATCCAAAATGCTTGGGGCCAGATGTGCTTTAGGTTTTGGATTTTCAGGTTTGAGATGCTCAACCTGCATACCCACATCTCACACAATCGGAATAAAAAAGTATCATACATAAGGCTTGACTACAGAAGAGAGTCACGCCTGGTTTTCCCCTGGCTGCTGTCACACAAGGGGCAGAGTAACCGCAGGAGGTCTATCTGCCCCAGCTCAAGCTGAGACAGCAGCTACCTGGCTGTTTGGGCAGAGCCCACTGTCTGCCATTAACCCAGTCTCAGGATGCTTTCATGTAGTCTGCAATGGCCACTCAAACCTATTGCAAAGAAAATGAGCTGGGCTTTTAAATGTAAGTTTTGCTACGGCTTGAGGTACCTCTAAAGAAATGGCTCCCACTGTGTCAAGCTCGCTCAGAAGTAGCCAGAGAGGAGGAAAGACTGTGACATGATGAGGTGTTCACAAACGTCCCTGCAGCCCCAGATAACTGAACCACCACCAAGATGGGGCCCAGAGAGTCACGTGACTGCAGGGGCAATAAGATGATATATACCTCCAGGCCACACTTCCACAGAGACCGTGCTTTAAGAGCTTCCTGAACCCTGGTGTGGTTAGCTCTTCCATTTACAGAATTATTTTATTTTGTTATCATCTTTCTTAGTGGTTTGTAAAAGCCGCTTATATATTTAGGTGCAGTCCCACATCGAGGTTTGACTGAAAGCATACCATGCGCTTATACTTTCTGCCACTGTCTTCTTAGTTCATTAAGGCTGCTACAACAAAATACTACAAACCGCACAGCTTATACACAACAGAAAGTTACTTCTCACAGCTCTGGAGGCAGGGAAGTCCCAGATGAAGCCACTGGCAGATTCAGCGCCTGGCGAGGGTCTACTTCACTGCAGTTTCACATGGCAGAAGAGGAAGGGACCTCTCTCGAGTCCTTCCCAACAGTGCCAATCCCACTCGCGAGCCTGACCACCTCCCAAAGGCCCCACCTCCTAGCACTGTCACTTGGGGCTTGGGATTTCAACATATAATCTGGGGGACACAAACATTCAGCCCACATCAGCCACATAAGAGCTTTCGATTTTTTGTGTTTTCAGAGTCTTATTCACCTGCCTCTTCCTTTATGTCTTTTCAGTCGTACTTTAAAAGCCTTTCCCCAATTAGAAGAAGATTCATCAAACTAACTTTAAGGATGATATTGATGGCTATTAAAATCTAGAAAGGCACACACCAACTGAAACACACATGCTGCGAGCCAAGTTCCAACATTAAGATCAGAGCGTGAGGAGACGGGACGTGTTCACGCAGGCATGGGATCTGGAGCCCTACCACAGTGTCACTCTACCACCAAGACAGACAGTTGTCACACTTCTGCTGTTACTGTGTGTTTAATTTGCTTTCAGACCGTGTCCTCCACGGGCCCCTAGCAGCTGCACTCCACACTCTCGGGGACCTGCATCGCTGCACACAGAGCTCCCTGGCCAGGCCTGGCAGAAACCAAAACCCAGACACGTGCATCTTCCTGGTAAAAACAGCACCAACCCACACAGGTAAAGCAACTTAGCCACCCCGTCACAGACACGATGCTCTGACTCACGTGGCAATTCCTCCAGGAAGGCCCCATGGTTATCCAGGGCCCTAAACACGTGTCACCTAAGAGTGTATTGGGAGCTTAAGGGAAAAACCGGCGCTTCCCTCTTCGTTCAAGCCCTTGTTTGATGGATTTCAAAGCGGTCAAATAAAAAAAAAAAAAAAAACAGTGCCCATAAAACTCAGCATCCCTATTTTATGACAAATATTTAGTACACATGCATTTTTCTTATAAATAACCAATCAATAGAACAAGGATAAAAAGCCTTTTAAGGCCGGGCTCGGTGGCTCAGCTTGTAATCCAGCACTTTGGGAGGCCAAGGTGAGTGGACTGCCTGAGACCGCGGGTTTGAGACCAGCCAGGGCAACTTGGCGAGACCTCATCTCTACAATAAATCAAAAAAAATCAGCCAGGCGTGGTAGCGCGCGCCTGTAGTTCCAGCTCCTTGGAAGGCTGAAGCGGAAGGATCGCCGGAGTCCAGCAGGTCGAGGCTGCGGTGGCAGGGAGCGGCTACCGCACTCCAGTCTGAGCAACAGAGTGAGACTCCAACTCAAAAAAAAAAAAAAGCCTTTTAAAAATTACAGATTACCTTTAATTGGCTGTTTTTTATATTTGAGCCAGAATTATCCACATATCTGCGGCAAGCTAACCCCAAGTCCAACTTCTTGCCCAAACAACCCCAAGCAGGCTCCCATTTCAGCTTGGAGGAAAGCAGCCGGCTGCCTGCAGGAGTCTGCCGCAGTAGCAGAGACGGGTCCTCAGTCCTCCGGCAGAGCCAGACCCTCAGGGCAGCTACCATCTCCCAAAAGCAAGCAAACCCTCGCCTGGGAAAGCACGTCTGCCTCAAGGGAGCACCTGCCACTGCACTCAGTGGAGGTGGGGAGACTCCAGAGCAGGTGGGCTTCTCAGAGCCCGAAAGACAGCAGCTCTGGGCAGATGGCAGGACGGGAAGCAGCCCTCAGCCTAGCCTCCACCCCATGGAGCCTCGCACAGCTGTCACCCAGCGCAGAGCACCAGAGGATGGGGCCGGGGACAGCAGCAGAGGCATCGAAGCAGGCAAGGTGGAGCTGGCACCTTCCACCTCGGGGTCCCAGCACCTCAGCCCTCATGGCTTCCCAACCACTCCACAAGAGTGAAGACTGCGTGGGCCAGAGCCTGCTCAGATGCCTGGAGCCCGACTCCACAAGGGAGGCGCTGAGCAGAAGGCGCTCACTCTGCCAAGGAGGGAACGTCATTGAAGCTGCACGGTGCCCGGTCATCCTGCCAGGACGCCACACCTTCACTCCCGAAGCACGTCCACACACAGCGTCTCCCCTGTGGTATTCAAGCTTCCATGGGGAAGGGTGGCTCTGGCATTCTGTCCCAGGGGGACCCTTCACCATGGAGTGTGCCCTGGGCATCTGTCTGGCTCCTGGGTGGTGCCTACCACGATGACACCTGCAGGAAAGCACGGCGCCCTTAATAGAAAGAGGCCAGCTGCACCCGCGTACTCCCAGGATGGCCGATTCCTGAAAGCACCATCCTGGGTGCACTGCTCCTGCAGGAAACAGGCTGGGGGAGGAGCAGGGAGAGGACTCAGCAGACTTTCCCCTCTGCATGTGCCCGGCACACCTGCCTCTGCTCAGAATCCACAGATGTCGCTTACACTTAAGAAAAGACAGTGGCTGAAATGACTCAGGCAGCAGCAAGGGGTCTCATGTCACACATGCAGGAACAAAGAAAACATTCTCTGTGCCAAGTCTGTTTCTGGGATGAGGAACTGGGAGCGCTGTGCTTCCTTCAGAGGCTCTAAGCATCACGTGTCTATGAAGCGATGTACATGCTACTGGATAAAAGAATTTGTCCAACACAACCAACCACAATGTGCCCTTGGCATCCTCAAGCTCATGTTTATACAGCCCAGAGCATATGACAACTAGAAAGCTGCACTGCAAATTTCTGAGGTTTTCAGCTCTTTTTCCTACTCCAGAAGCTTTTCATCCACATCATCCTTCAAAAAGTCCAACACAGGAAACTGTGAATGCCTCAAGCTTATTTTGGGGTACAATGTGCCTTCCCCTCAAAAAAGAAAAGCCAAAACGTTTTTCCGTAAGAGGCTCGCCAAGGATGAAGTTTGGTACAGAAATGCCCACCACTCGCTACACTGTGTACAACAGTGAAAACTCAGAAGCCACCTCTACATCCAAGCATGGGGATTATCACCACAAACCGAGAGGCAGCCATTCAAATAAGTAGTAGTCAACTAAATATACGTTTGACATGGGAAACAGTTGTGCTGCACCAAGTTAAAGCATGTTACAAAACATTATGCATGCTATGGCACCATGGATATTTTTAAAGTATATCCACATATGTGCAAATGGGAAAAAAAGACCAAAAAAGAAATCCTAACTTTAACACTGGTTAAACCTCTGATGGTAACATTATACAATTTTTCCTTTTCTTCCTACATATCTCTATTTCCTGAACTTCATGCAATGAATATGAATTACTAGGTAAAGAGTTAAAAAAATACCCAATGTGGGGATTTGACTATGGAGAAACTAGTGACAATAATTATAATAACAGTAACATTTATTTGTCACCTCAAACGCTCAAGGCACTGTTCCGAATGCCTTCGTATTGATTCACTTAAATCCGCAGGACAAGCTGTATCCCCGTTTCACAGACGGCAGAGCTAGCGAGTGGCCACCAAGACAGCGAGGCGGCAGGGACTCAGGCCTGCAGCACACTGCCTCCCCGAAGCAGACAGCTGATGTTCTTGGGCACTGTCGGGGCGAGCAACAACCTGAGAGCGAAGACAGGAGGCGTTCACTGGCAATCAAAAGCACAGTGACCAGCTGGGCCCACCACACTCACCCGCCAGCACCCCACCACAGCAGCCTGTTTTCCGTTACTCCTCATCATGCTACACTCTTAGTAAGCAAGACGGGCTGAGTAGCCCTTATCTGAAACGCTTCGGCCAGAAGTGTTCTGAGCTTCAGTTTTTAGAGTACTTGCATTATGCTCACTAGCTGAGCATCCCAGATCCAAAAGCCAATAATGTGTCCATGAATATTTCCTTCGAGTGTCATGTGGGTGCTCAAAAAGCTTCAGATTAAGGAGTATTTTGGATTCCAGATTTGGGATGCTCAGTCTGTATTGTTAAACCGTTCATACTGCCCAAAGCAATCTACAGAATAAATGCAATCCCCGTCACCATTTCCATGGAATGCTTCACAGAAGTAGAAAAAGAACCCTAAAACTCCTATCAAACACAAAAAACTACCAGTAACCAAAGCAATCTTGAGCAAAAAGAACAAAGCTGGAGGTATAACACTCTCTGACTTCAAAATATATTACCAAGCTATAGTAACCAAAACAGCAGGCACTGACATAAAAGCAGACACACAGATCAGTGGAAATAGAAAAGGTTGGACGCTTATCTCACACTACCCACAAAATATCAGCTCCAAATGGACAAAGACTTAAACCTAAGACTTGAAACTGTGAAGTTAGGAGAAGAAAACAAAGAGGAAAAGCACCAGGACATGGGTCTGAGCAATGATTCCATGGATACAATCCCCAAAGCACAGGCAACCAAGGACAACAGAATCTCATTGAACTAAAAAGTTCACACACAGCAAAAGAAACAACAGGATGCAGGGACAACCCACAGACTGAACCATACATCCAGTAAGGGGCTAACATCCAAAATACATAAAAACTTCAAAAATTCAGTTACAAGAAAACTCGATTTGAAAAGGCTGAGCAAAGAATCTAAATATACATTTATCAAAAGACATACAAATGGTCGACAGATGTAAAAATCTTCACCATCACTAATCTTCAGGAAGACATGAATTAAAACCACAATGAAAGATCACCTACACCTGCTAGAAAGGCTAATATTAAAAAGACAAAAGTGCTGGCAAGAATGTGAAGAAAAGGCCAGGCTCGGTGGCTCAGCCTATAATTCCAGCACTTTGGGAGGCCGAGGCGAGTGGACTGCCTGAGCCCGTGGGTTCGAGACCAGCCTGGGCAACTTGGTGAGACCTCGTCTCTACAATAAAATTTTAAAATAGCTGGGTATGGTAGTGTGCACCTGTAATTCCAGCTACTCGGAAGGCTGAGGCAGAAGGATCGCCGGAGCCCGGCAGGTTGAGCTGGGGTGGCCGTAAAGGAGTGAGAAACCAACTCAAAAAAAAAAAGAATGTGAGGAAAAGGGAATCTTTGTGCACTGCTGGTGGGAATGAAAGTCAGCGTAGCCATTTTGGAAAGCAGAACGGAGGTTCCTCAAAAAGCTAAAAACAGAACTCCCATGTGATCCACCCATCCTATTCTGGGTCTGCATCCAAAGAAGCTGAGACCCGCATGTGGAAGCGATGTCTGTAGTCCGCGTTCACTGTATCGTGGCACATATGCACAGCAGAATACTATTCAGGCTTTCTAAAAAGGAAACCCTGCCCTTTTTTTCTTCCTCTTCCGGGGACGCTAGCTGAAGGCACTCAGAACGGTCCAGCATTTGGCTTATCCTTGCAGGCTTTCCTGCAATACAGCCTCTAAAAAAACTAGGCTGTCTTGAATCCCTGGTGACAGAACTGTTTACTTAGATACCAAAAAGTCGGGAAAGCACCGACATCTGCATGTGGCGTGTACCCAGGAAGACTTTGAGGGGTTCGTGCTGCAAGACCTTGAGTTCTTATGAGGTTGTTCAAAGCAAACAAAAAAAACCTGTCAGCGGGGCCTGTGGTGGTTCCCTGTGTGCTAACTGTGTCTGTGACATGATCAAGTGTGCTCTCCTTATCGAGGAGCAGAAAATCATCATCAAAGTGTTGAAGGCCCAAGCACAGAGTCAGAAAGCTAAATTTAAAAATGAAGTTTTGAGTAATAAAAAGTAAAAGATTTGGAGAAAAAAGGCAATCTGTTGATTGTAACAACATGGCAAAGGAATAAGCCAGCACAGAAGGACAAACGCTGCATGACCTCACTTACATGTGGAGGATAAAAAAGCTGAACTCATAGAAGCAGGGAGTAAAACGCTGGTTTCCAGGCACTGGAGGCGGGAAGGACCCATGAGGGGCGAGATGGGGGCCAAAGGATACAAAGTTGCAGTTACACAGAGGAATGAACTTTAGAGATCTGTAGTAAAGCAAGTGATTACAGTTAATAATGATGTGATATATACCTCAACATCGCTAAGAGTAAGTTTTTCTTAAATTTTCTAGAAACAGGGTCTCACAATGTTGCCAAGGTTGGTCTCAAACTCCTGGCCTCAAGCGATCCTCCTGCCTCAGCCTCCCAAAGAGCTGGGAATACAGGTATGAGCCTCCACGCCTGGCTCAAAAGTGTAAATTTTAAACATTCTTACCACAAAGAACTGTTAAGTATGTAAGGTGATGGCTGTGCTGTTTAGCTTGATATAATTATTCCACAATGTACTTATATATCATAACATCATGTTGTACCCCGTAAGTATGTGCAACTGTCAATTAAAAAAATAAAACATATGTGTTAAAGAGAAAGTAAAAGAAACTGGATGTAAGGCAGGCTTTCTGTAAACAGCCGGCCTATATTTCATGCTCTACTGATCTGAGAGACCAAAAATACTAACCAAAAATCTCCAGGCGTGAGCATGGGAAAGAACAGATTTCTGCCCTGAACCACCTGGGCCTTTGGATGATTGCCACTTTTCCAGAAGAACAATTTAATAAAAGAACAGCAACGCTGAAACCAGCAGATAATTCTAGTACTGGCAGGTGTGCTAAGGAACAACAAAGATCGGTTATATGAGGGTTACCATCCCCATCAGGGCAGGCATGTCTGTTCCAGAAACGGACCATGAGAAAGGCAGGCGCAGTTTACTTACACCTGACAGGCTGGCTCTATTTCTTCTTGGCAACTATGAGAACAGGCTCATCCTGTTTCATCTGAAATGGTTTGTTTTCCTTTCTAGCAGAGTTGGTGACATTGTATGGGGAGTCGCTGTCAGTTCTTAAGCAAAAAGCCTCACTAACACACACTGTGAAGATCAACCTTTGCTGGTCATTCATAAGACTGCTCCTCACCTCCAAGCATGGCTGAGTCCACCTGGGTGGAGGATTCTGCTGGGAAACCATGAGAAACACCACTTGGGGGATGGCACCCAAGCACTGCTCACTTCATAACCTCAACTTGAACTTTAGAGACTTCAAAAGTCAACAGACCTGAATAGCTAAGTTTATAATAATGCTGAAGTTAATCTTTCCTGTCAACTCTTCAAACTAAAAAATGATATTACACATGTCTGAATATATGTAAATATAACTAAATATTCAGAACAGTAGACATTTTTCTTTTAAATAGAACTAAGTCCAAAATCATAGCTATATAATAATAATAATAATAATAATTTTAAACTAACAACCTCCACTTTAGGTCTTGATGGCTTTAACAAAGGTGTGATAGCTTTAACCAAGCACAGCTTTCTCCAGGAACACAAACTCTGTTTTGGCTAGTTACATTTCACCTGCTTCAATAGCTTTCAAATGCTTAATCAGACAATGTTACACTGGGTGGGAAAATCTTGGAAGCTTATTTATTGCAACCACTGAATGAATAAACTAACGCATGACACACACACACACACACACACACACACACTCAAGAAACACACACACCCTAGTAGCCACAACACTGGATCAGAACTCCAAAGTAAGAGAATTGATTCTTGATTTCTCTGCAACTGTTTCACCTGAAGAAGTGCAAAGACATGTCCCATCACTCACATGGCTTGCCTCATTAAGTCACTTCTCTCTAAATGAAACTCTAAACACATCATCGTCTTATTCTTATTCGCAAATTACTGCATTTTCAATGTTTTTAAGACACAAACAAAGGGAAATGAGATTCCTTTCCCAGCATTTTTGTCCTCAAAGAAAAAGATTCAAAAGGGCACATGCTGAGTAGCAAATAAAGTTACAAGAAAATGAAGTCACCTAAGTTGTATGCACTGCTTTCCAACACAAAACTGTGCAAATTTTAAATTCTTCAAAAAGTTTGCAAATTTAGAAATGTTTTCCAACTTTAAGCCTGCGTACTCCTCAAAGTTTACCAGTAAATGCAGTCTGCACGATATTCCCAGCTTCCGAAATCTATTGTCTCCCACCTTCCGCCTTTGAGAAAATTAAACGTGAAGCCCCACAGCACACTTCAAAAGTGGAAGATCCTCCTCTCCTCACTCCCTGGAACTTCCCTTCAAAAACACTGGGAAGTTACCAGAGTGTGGTCCACGTGGGAGAACAAGCCACCCAGGGCACAGCCTTGCCCCTTCACACCACCGACAACAAGGCTGGAAGCCAGCGTTGGACCCACACCACACAGAGTTCCTTTCTCGGGGTAACTTCCTAAAAATCACAGTGATTGAACAACTTATGAAGCTCTCCATGTGTTGTTTTCTTTTTATTTTTATTACCTCCTAGGTAATTAGAAGTCTTAAATGTGACTTTTACTAGGCTTGAAAGACTGCTAAATTTGCCTCCATTTAAAATTTGCTGGAAGAGATACTCTTTAAAAATAACACAAATTAAGCCAAAGTTGATTGTTTTCTTGAAAATGAAACTTGCTATTAATGGCAACCTCAAGCTCAGTTACATATTCCAAGCAGAGTTCTAGATGCTTTGACTACATCTGTGAATAATCTCTCTTCCAGAGCATCGCTAAGTAAACTCTTACTTATAAAATAGTTGCTATATGAAATACCAACAGAAACCATTAGAAAACTAAAAACGAATTTAACATTCCATTTTTTAAAACAATATTTTCTTTAAAAGCCTTACACCAAAGCTGTCAGATAATTCTAATATACAAATTGAGTTTCAAAAATGCAGTCACATAAACAAACAAAATTCAGCAGTTGAAAGGGGATAAGAAAACCCCACAAGGGTCAAGAAAAAGCAAAAAGTGCTACTAGCAAAGCATATCACCACAGCCCAATAAAGAAGACGGATTACAAAGTGACACAGCCGGTACACGGAAGGGAAAGACTTGACTGAAACAAAGTCTTTTCCACCTTTTAAAGAGCACTGAGTCTCTTGGAATGTCCTCTCATCACTCTCTTATCTGTAATGATTTCCTCACCAACATCAGAGACTACCAATAATAAATGCCTTCGTGTTTACAGTCACTAACAAAAACAGTAGTACTTACATCTCTATCGATTCCTACAGGTCTAATTTCAATTAAATAAGCTTTTCATATACTCTTCCTTCACAGATTTGATAGACAAGATTTTTTCCCCCAAGAAACTGACAGCAAAGGACTATCCTTCAGGAAGGGCAGCCTCTATTGGGTCATCTTATTAGCAGGTTACACCACCGATGCTTTCACACACACAGTTGCCCCTTGGTATCCGCAGGGGACAGGCTGCAGAATCCACGACGATACCAAGACCTGCAAAAGCTCAAGTGACTGTGACATAGTCCCAAACACTTTAAGTCACCTCTAGATAACTTACAACTAATATGTTAGTGTTATGTACACAGTTATACTGTACATCGGTGTTTTACTTGCACGACTTAACTGGTTTCCCCCAACATTTTCTATCTGAGGTTGGTTGACTCGATGGTGGATGTGTAACCTCAAATATGCAGGGCCGATTGCACTGCTATCCAGGAGCTTGGTATGCTTCATCTCCGTTTTCAGATGAGGAAACTAAGGATGAGTGGTAAAGCGGCAACAGAAAAGGCAAGATTTAAACACGGAACCAACTGCAGCCACAGCGCTTGCAGTTCGCAGGAAAGAAAAGCTAGGGTTCTGGATCTAATGCTCTACCCCAGGAATAAGTAAGAAAAAATCACAAATGGTAGAAGACAAAGAAAGAGAAATTCCCAGAGAGCCGCCACTTCACCAGAAAATAAAGTGACAAAGCCTCATACAACACAGAAAAGACACCCCGCCCGGTGTGTTCCCCAAAAACCTACGTTATAAGCCCCCGACTTAGGTTCAGACGAATGAATTCCCTAACGTGAACGCTAAGCGTTCCGCTAAGAGATCCGGGAAAAACCCCGGATTTCTGGTCTGAGAAGGAAAAGCAGAGAACGGAGTGAGGCTAGCAGGGGTCCCGGCCCACTTTCTTTCTGCCCGGTGTGGCCTGAGCACCCGCCGAGGGTGCCCAAACGGACGCCGGACTCGGACGCGAGTCCCGGAGAGCCCGTAAAGGCGGAGCTGGGGCGGAGGCAGGTGTCAAGAAGCCGGTTCCGCCCGACAGGCTCCACGGCCGTGGAAAACGCGCGCGAACGGCACCCTCGCCCCCAGGACCCCTCTTCCTCGCCGGCGCGAGGCCCCGGGGCCGTTACCCCGTCGCGCGCGCCCCGCACCCCGGGCTGCCGAGGCCCGGGCGGGCGCCACGCCTCCCGCCGCCCGGCCGCCCCCGCCCCGCCCCCGCCCGGGCCGCGGCCGCCGCGCTCACCTCCAGGCGCAGGGAGGCCCCGCAGCCGCGCAGGAACTCGCGGATGTTGCTCAGGCACTCGCTCTCGCTCCGCGGCTCCGGGTAGACCTGCAACACAGAGCACAGCCTGAGCGCGCCGGCGGCGGGAGGCCGCGGACGAGGCCGCGGGCGGCCCCGGCCGGCGGCCCCGCAGCCCCGCGCGACCCCGCCGCCCCCGGCGCCCGCCGGCTCGGCCGCCGCGGCTCCTCACCCCTTTCCTTCCTCCCCGGCTGCACCAATCTCAGCCCCTGCCCGCACCCGGAAGTGGACCGGGCGCCGGAAGTGGCGTCGTCAGACCGCGCCCCCGCCGGTCCACGCGCGGCCTCTTCCGGCCGGCCCAGCTCGCCTCCTGCCGCCCGGGCTTCGGCCCGGCCCCGGCCAGGCGGACCGCCCCGGCGGTCCCAGCGCAGCCTGCTGGTCCCCACGCGCGGCCGCCGCCTCCTCCCGTCCAGTCCGCGACCTCGGCCCCGCGGAGGCAGCCCAGCGGCCTGGCCCGGCGCGCAGCTTCACCCCCGGCGGACGCCGCCCACCTTGGTCGGCCCCCGCGCGCGGGCGCCTCCCGGCGCTCGGACCGCGGCCTCGCCCCCCGCGGACGCTGCCCACCCGGTGGGCCCCCGCGCGCGGCCGCCCCTCCTTCCCTCCGGGCTTCGGCCTCCGCCCTCCAGGCCCGGCGCCACGCGCAGCTCCCCCTGCGCTCGCATCTTGGCCTCGCCCGCTGCGGACACAGCGCACCTCCTGGCGCCGGTCCTCGGCTAGGCCTCACCCGAGTGGAAACAGCCCGGCCCGGGAAGGCCCCGGAGCGTCGGCCTTGGTGGCTTGGGAGAGAACCCGGCGCTTCTTGCGCTCTTTCGAGCCTGGTCTCACGGAGAGTGCAGTTGTTATTCTAATGCGATGACTTAAAATAATTAAGCAACGTGAATTATACATGTTGGGATTAAAGCTCAGTGTGTTCTCTTCCCGAATGCAGCCCATGGGCTTCATCAATGATTAACCAAAATACAGTAGCCGGTTGCTGGGCAGCAGATAAGTCCGCTGAGAAGAAATTGTGCCTCCACCACGGGCCAAGATACAGGTGCCTCTGCTCTGGTCAAGGTAGAATCGCGAGGACCAGCAGCTACGCGCAAAGTGTTTGGACCTCACCCATTGCAAGAAGCTTTAGGAAACCAGGATCTGTGGACTAGAAAAATCTAAGGAGAAGCCTGAGACATTAGAAAATCTGGTTTTTTTAATCTAAGAATTATTTTAACAAGAAAATGTGTGTTCTGAACTGCATACGAAGACATTAAGTGCTGGCATTGAAACTAAAGCATCATGAAGAATCCCAGCATTTGAGGACATTGAAGACGTTTTTGTCCTTTTGTACTGTAGGAGAAATCACAACATTCCATCAGGCCACTCAGGGATACTGTGGTTTCATTTTTCAGAGTGCTCAAGTCTTAAAATTACAGATCAAAACCAGGGTGTTCAGAGATGCCAAAGGGGATGAAACAAGGCTTTTTTCCTCCATACAGTTGAAAATTTTCTACAACAAAGTGCTGATATGTTTCCCTCCACCCCGGGGTGCGGGGCGCGCACACTGAACAAATTTTTTTTTTCATCGGAACAGGAAAACCAAAGCTACCCTCTGGTACATTTTGTTCCTCTTTAAAAGAGTTTTCAAAAATTATGTACCACCTATGTAGTTGACATCTGAATGTTTTCTTCATAATTTTAAGTAATTGCAAAGGATGTAACTTCTGACATTCTGATGATATTTTTAAATTAATCTTACATCATTTTTTAAATGTCCAAACGAATCTAAATATAATAGAAATATAATACTCATTATCCATCTAAAAGTTTATTAGGAAGTCAGATGTTAATTATTTTCTTGTTTAACTCATCTCTATTCTACCTCCCTCAAAGAACTGTATCCTAACGTACTCTACTTTTATGCTTGAAAGTCTTACTGATCTCACTGTCTTGTCTGGCAAGAGATCCCTACAAATACGAATCATTCACAGATTCTGTGTTTGTGACCTCACCTACTTGCTAAGATTTACCTGTAACCCAAAAATAATACTTGCAGCACTTTCTCAGTCATTTATGGACACATGCAGAGCAGTGAAAAATTGGAATCACCTTATGTACACATTCCCAGTTGAGCTTGAGCACAGCCATGCTCTGCCTTCTTGTTTTAGTCCTCATACTATAAACAGATGTCCATTTCTGGGTCTGCATAGTGCCATGGTTTTCAAATTTTTGTGCTTTTTGGTGATGACTTCACTGTTTTAAATGGACTGCAAGTGTAGTGCTGAAATGCCATCTCATGTTCCTAAGCGCAAGAAGACTGATGTGCCTTACAGAGAAAATACGAGTGTTAGGTATGCTTCATTCAGGCATGAGTTACAATGCTGTTGGCCGTGAGTTCAATGTTAACAAATCAACAGTACGGTACATCCACAAAAAGGAAGAGGTGATCCATTGACCTGTACGAGAGACTGCTCCAGAAAGCAGTAAAGTAACATCTATAGTGTGTGATGAAGCTATGGAAAAGCAGCTAAATTTGTGGATTCACAAGATGAGAGCCAACAAGAAAAGTATAGTAGACAGCATTGTTGTGAGGCTGAAAGCCAAAGAAATCCAGTCACATTACCCAGGGTCAGGAAAATGTTAAGCCATTCTCAGCTAGCGCGGGCTGGCTCACACATCTTTAAAGGCGGTATAACATAAAAAATGTTAAACTTGCAGGCAAGGCAGGTTCTGAGATCAGGAGGCTGCAGAAGAAATTTTTAAAGTACCTGCTAAATATTATACATGAAAAGGGTTATGTTGAAGAGCAGGTTTTCAATGCTGATGAAACTGGCTTGTTCTACAAGAATGTTGGCAAACAAACCTATGTAATGCAAAAGGCCTCCAATGCCACTGTGTTTAAAGCATTCGAGGACCAGGTAACTTTGCTGTTGTGCACCAATGCCAAGGGTGACTTTAAGTGCAAACCCCTAATGGTGTACAGAGCCCCAAAGCCACAAGCACTTAAAGGGAAAAACCTGAATTGCATGCCAGTTTACTGAGACGGAACAAAAAAACCTGGATGGCATCTGAGATATTCTGGGATTGGTTCCATCATTGTTTCATCCCAGAAGTTGAACACTATCTTCACGGTAAAAACCCTGCCTTCAGGGTTTCATTAATTTTGAATAATGCCCCAGTTCATTGCCATGAAGAACTTGAAAATGCCCACCTGAACGTAGAAGTTATTTTCATGCCCCCAAATAACTGCATCTCTCATCCAGCTCCTTAGTCAGGGCATAATAAAAACTTTCAAGGCACACTACACCATGGAGCTTTAGTAAGGCATGTGAGGCTCTTGATGTCAACAAGGAAGCCACCATGATAGACTACTGGAAATCAGTCATTATATGCAATGTTATTGAATATGTTGGCACAGCCTGGGACAGCATCAAGCTGGTCACTATCAATAACCGCTGGGAAAATGTTTGGCCATGCTATGTGAAAACTTTAGAAGGTGTCACTGAGAACATAAAGAACAGTGTCAAAAACATAATGCATATTGCACAGCAAATAAGTGGAGAAGGTTTCAGCAACATGAAGAAGACATGGAGAAAATTTTGGCAGAGAAGGCAGTAGAACCCACAAACTAAGACCAGGATGAAAAGGCAAAACATGGCATCCAAGTCAGTGATGAAAGTCATTCTAAGACTCCAAGAATTCTTTCGAAGTATCAGAATGGAATTCTGCCTTGGAAAAAATTTTCCATGACCTGGAAGAATGTGGCCCGTGCTTGAATGTAGCCTCGCATTTAGGCGCCTAACTTCCACTGCATTTGTTCCTTATTCTGAGACACTTAAAGATTTGAGACAAAAAGCCAGGCAGACGAGGCAGTTTTTCAAACCAGTTTGAGAGAGAAAGTTGCCGACACTGTCAACAAGTTGCAGAAGACAAACTCCCAAGGTGGATCTGCCAGATCACAACATACCACCTTGTTAACATCCTGCTCTTCTGCAGCATAATTTCCATCAGGCTTTTTGGTTTTCATGGGGCAAGCCAAGGTCAAGAGGTTAAACCACAGTTCACTGACCATCACATACCCTGCAACTCCATCCACAGTCAGATTTTAGTTAATATTTCGATAAAACATTAAATGTTTAACCTTTGTTTAATGCTTTTTTCCCCCAGACCTTTCTGTATTTGGGTTTCTATACTACACAGTATAAAGTATGTGTTCACAGTACTCTGTTTTACTGTCTGTGTTTATGTGAGTATATGTGTAGTGTATGTGCATGTTCATGTGTGTAGTGGCTAAGTGAAGAATTATACTAGCACAATCATGGTAGAGTATGTTATATAATGCTGTAGGTGAAACATAATATTTTATTATAAAGAAATACTGCAGATAATTATCTGTAAGAAATTTATATTAAATGTGCTGACTCCAAACAAAAATAGGCAGAAAACAAGATTATGTACTGACTGGTTGATGAAATGCGACCAGAGTCTTAACCTAACCTTGTATTTTCTCTAGCAGCATCGCTGAAGTTGTCAATAATTCAGTGTTCAAAGTAACTTTTCAGGACATAACTATCATAAATAATGATCACTGTCTCTACATTTAAGATTATTAAGCCATAAGAATCTAATTGCTATCATTTTTATTCTGAATTAGCGCAACTATTGAGTACACAAATGACAAGAAATAAAATATTGTAGTTATAAATAGTTATTAAATATAAAGAGCACAATTCTATTTGGATATGTCTATCTGAATGAAATGTGCAGGGCTTTTAAAAAACTGGTTTGTTTACCCATGGATAATTGTCACTTCTTGCTTCAGTGAGATAAGGTGGTTTTTCCATGGAGGGGATATGCAAACACTGAGAAACTGTGTTCATAAAAATAAGTACATGGAAATGGAAGCACTTTCGTTATGATGTAACTTAATTCTTTGAAGCCTGCTGAGTTACACAGCCAAAGTCCAGATATGATCTTTCATAAATTAAAAATGTTTAAAATCATCAGTTAACAACTCGATTAGGGTCTCCTTGGATTTCTGTGAAAGCTAAGAAGTAGAAACCCAGGTCTTGCAGAATTCCAGCCATTGAACATTAACTTCTCAACACCATGGATATCTCTAGTTGTCCCTTGGTCACATGGCCTGGAAGTGCCCACATTGCAGCAGGGCACCTCAGGAAGACACCAGTGGGTGAAGGGTCTGCCTTTCTGTGCGAAGTGGGAGAATGGCCATTGGGAAAGGGAAAGCGGGACAGCCACACCCGTGTCGTGTCTTCCATGGCTGGGGCACCCCCTGAGCCTGGGCAGTTTGAGGTGGGTGCATGTGCATGCTGAGGGTCTGGAAACGGATTCCCTTAGAACTGCCCTGTGCCCACATACCCCTTGAAAAGCGGTCCTGTGCCTCTCCCTTGGGACGTGTCGCTAGCTAGTTCTAAGAACACTGTCCCCAAAACAACACACCTTTTTGGAAAACTGTCAAGGCAGAGGCAAACATGATCGTAAGTGGTGCCTGGCTCGGTAACAAACATGGCGTGCCACCTTGAGCAAGTTGCCTGGCCCCTCTGGGTCTGTGCTCTTATCTCTGATTTAAGGCTCACACCAGCTGTTTTCACAGAGCTGATGAGAGGAGCAAATGAATAATAAATTAATCCAGCAATATTGGACCTAGACAGCAAGGCAGATGATGGCACAGCACTGTGAATACAAAGGTGAGAGACAGGATCCCTGCCCACGGTGGCTTACACACCGCCACACCTGTGTGCTCAGCACCACAGACACACCGCAGGAGAAAGCCCAGAATCTGCAGAGACAGGGGCCATCCGAGGTTTGACCCACATAAAAGGTGACATCTTAGGTGAGCCTGGAAGAAGAAGAGGCAGATGGAATTGCATCTGTCGGCGTTTCTGGTGTTTTTAAGGGTGGTAAGCAATGAAGGGCAGCTGAGACCCTGGGTGACGTGACAGTGGGAAAAAAATGAGCTTGGAATATGATGGTACAAACAAGATGGCTGAAAGTCACCTTCAGACTTCACTGAGGAAGCTACACAAATGGCCAGTGAGCACGTGCGTGTCTGGCCTCACGAGTCATCAGGGAAACGCAAACTAAAACCACAGACAGTACTGCACCCCGCCAGAACAGATCACATGGAAAGGGCTGACCCCAGCAGCACTGACAAGGAGGTAAAGCAATTCCCAGATGCAGCTGGTGGGAGTGGCAATGGTGTGCTTGGAAAACTGGCAGTCTCTTGCAAAGTTGAGCATACGCCCGCCCTGAGGGCGTATAGCAATTCCTTGCCTAGGTATTCTCCCAAAAGAGATGAAAACATATGTCCACAGAAAGCCCTGTACAAGAATGTTCAAAGCAGCATTATTTATAATCACCAAAGCCTTCACAACTCAAAGGAGAGGATCTCCTCTTGTATGTACTCTCCAGAAGCATTCAAAGAACCAGGCCTTAGATAACCAGTAACTGCCCAGTTCACTTCCCAGAATTCCTGTCCCAGATTCTCCACAGTAACAAACTCCAGGCTTCGCCATCAAGAACTCTAGTCAGACCGTGCTCGGTGACTCAGCCTGTAATCCCGTGCCTTTGGGAGGCTAAGGTGAGTGGATTTCCTGAGCCTGCGGGTTCGAGACCTGCCTGGGCAACTTGGCAAGACCTCATCTCTACAATAAATAAAAACAAAATTAGCCAGGCATGGTAGCGCGTGCCTGTAGTTCCAGCTACTCGGAAGGCTGAGGTGGAAGGATCGCCGGAGCCCAGCAGGTCGAGGCTGCAGTGGCCGGCCACTGCACTCCAGTCTGGGCGACAGAGTGAGACTCCAACTCAAAAAAAAAAAAAAACTCTAGTCAGGCAGAAGCATAGACAGTCCCCAAACAATTAAGATTTTCCTCCAAAATACGGCTTTTGTACTTAGTGTGTGATAAAGGGTGTGTCTGAAGTTGTGGAAGTTTGCTACAAATGAATCACAAAGCGACCCTGAGGTCAGCGGCCTCCGCAGCTGTCCAGTTGCCTCCTCCTCCTCAGCTCTTCACCAACTACTCCAGGGCAGGAACAGTCATCTCCACCCTCAGTCCAAGCAAAGTCCCAAATAAGACAGCTGCCTCCTCTCAAGTTTCAAACGCAGTCAGGCTTTGAAAGCGCCTAAAGAGTTGAGTAAAACAGCTTGAGAAGGAAGAGCAAGCAGTGTCAGCAAAGCACATAAGTACACAGGTTTGGTGTGACCGCAACAGTTAAAATCAAGTAGAAAACGGCCATCGCTGTAACATCTGGGAAACATTTAGCTCCCTCGAGATGCTACTTCCCAGAGATTCTGATTAAGTAGGTCTGAAGTACAGCCCAGGAGCCGTGTGTGTGTGTGTGTGTGTGTGTGTGTGTGTGTGTGTGTGTGTGTGTGTGTGTGTGTGTGTAAGTCCGCTTGGGAACCAGGAGCCGTGTGTGTGTGTGTGTGTGTGTAAGTCCGCTTAGGAACCACTGGGGAGTCATTCAGTGTTCCTCAAACATAAAACATGCATCAGAATCACCTGGAGTGACGCAGTTCAGGAGATCCGGGTAGAAGCGGAGAATCTGGATGTCCAACAAGTTCCCTGGAGATGTTGCTGGTACCAGGACTGTACTCAGAGAATGAGTGGTTTACAGTGGAATATGCAGACTGAACTATTCAGAAATGTTCTGGTTTTCTCACACTGGGCAGATAGCTCAGACTCCCAACCACAGAACAAAGGGCCTCCCCAGGCCTGTGCCACCAGCAGCCTCGCCACCCCCGCTGGACAGGACTGCCTCTTGCTCTGAACACTCGTGGTTCGGTCCACGGCCCCCACCACACAGCTGGACCCTCGCACCTCTTATCCCCTCCTGTTAGACACGAGGTCCCTAGCTGCAGGGGCCCGCGGGCATCTTACGTCAAGCAGTGCAACAGCCGGAAGGTGTGCGCTAAATGACCAAACCCACTCAGGTCACCAAATTCACTCGTCGCAGAGAAGGCGAAAGAACCTTAGTGTTGAAGGTTCGGAGGACACACCTACCTGAGCTGAGGTCGTCCTGGTATTTTACAAATGAGGAAAAACAGGGACTCCATGAAATGACCTACCTCGGATTACACAGCCTATGTACGTCACTGACCTGCTCTGCTCTGGAAGGCTGACCTCTGAGGACTGCATCGACCAGGTTCCCCTGCCGTCTAGCTTCTGGTGGGGTTCACCCAACAGGAGGTCCTGGCGGGAGTCCTGCGGGAGGGCACCTCATTGCCAAGCAGCTGGCGGGACAGAGCCCATGATGTGCCAGAGCTGGCGGTGTGAGTCTCACTGCATCACGCCGGGAGCTTGAAATCAGCCCGGTAGACGTATTTACACCACAGAAATTGGCAAACACTACAAATCATGGCCTCCCCACAGGAGCCAGTTGTTAAACGTTTCCCACCAACACACCACTGGCTGCCATTGGCTCCTGCTTTTCCTTCAGGCCACATCTTCCTTCAGGCCCGGGGGAGCTGGTGATAGGCCAGGGCACTTCTGCATCACATGGATTGTCCTAGGCCTCCCCTCACTTCAGCCCCTCTGTTTAGTGTGCCATTTCTTCTCTGCCTTGTCCCTAACCTGGAGAGCTTCCGGTAGCAGCTGAAAATAGAACCCAGTATAATAGCAAAAGACTGGAAACAAATTATCCACAAAACAGACCACCAGTACCACACAGCCTTTATAAAAAGATATCTCTATGTCTTGTTAAAATCTCTCCAAGTGGGCAACCCCTTCCAGCCCCCTCCCACTGCAGGAGTTTTCTGTCCTTTCAATAAATCCTGCTTTCAAAAAAAAAATCCAAGTTGCATTGGTCACTTAGAGGGACACGGGGAATGGTGTGGGTAATATCTACCTCTTTTGTTAGAAAGGGCAAGAAAAAGATGTCTGTAGGGGTCTTGAATGCCTGGAGTTACCTCTGCAAGTAGGTGCCAGGCTGCCTGCAGGGAAATGAAACGGGGCTGGAAGACAGGAAAACCAGGGATGCTTGCTTCTCACCATCTCCTTATCGTACCTTCCGAATCTGGTACCACGTATAGATATCAGATACATTTTAAAAAGACAGTGACGATTCCCAATCTAGTGTTCTTCCCCTCTGGCCAACGTGCCTCCCCCGTTACAAAACAATCCTCGGACAGCCCGTGAGGCAGCGTGGCAGGTCCTACAAGGGCAGACCGCCGCCAGTCCATGCAATGCTCAGTTTGAAGTCTCAAGTTCACCCAAAAGTCTGCTCAGCACTGAATGCTCTCCCTAGTGTTTTACTCTCATAGTCATTGCCGCCTTCTAATTGCTGCTGTCTCCTGATCGGCAGTCCCCTCCATAGCAGTCCATGCTCATTCCACAGTCAAGGGTGTTAAATGGAGTGAAAGCCCAGGTCAGGGGAGCTCCCTGGGCGGTCTGCAGACAACTCTTCTTCCAAATCCACTGGAAAACAAAAGCAGCGGGCAGACATCTTAAGGGTTTGGCTGCTCACTCCCAGGTAAGTCAACTTCTCCCCAAAAATTAGTAGTGTAGGAAGCAGGTAGTTTGCTGAAAGAAACTGAAACCTTTAGTAAAGTACATTTTTCTTTTCTTTCCTTTTTCAACATATCCCAAAGCCCAGTTCCTGGATGGAATGCTACAGTCATCTGGGGAAAAACAAAATGTTTTCCCTTAGTCTGGAACTGGACAAACTATAAATACAAAGGACAAAATCTCGGGTTCCCAGCCTAAATTCAGATATGCCAGAGACATGAAACCTCCGAGAAAGATCAACAAGGCTGCATTGCTTAAACTGACTCACGCATCCCCTGAACTCGGTTCCCACAGACTCCAAAGTCACGTGTTAAGTTCTTCGGAGCTGGTGGCAATGGTCCCAAATTCATACCAATGCCAAAAATGGATGGAAATCAAGAGATTAACTGGAATAAATTTCTCCGTTGATTCGTATTTTGTTCTCCTGATAATATTAGATGAAAGCATAGCAGTTGTATCTTAGAAGTCCACCGAGAGCGATCTGGAAAACACTATGTGCCACCCCTTGAGGTCAGCCCACTGTGAGGAGACCCCAGGGAAGCACACGTAGCTAGGATGAGCCACGGCTGCAGTCTGGTCCATTCTACCGGCAGGCGCCATTCCTGTTCCTCTGAATGATCTTGCTGCAAGAAAACAGGACAATACAGATTTTGCGCCTTGTGGCCAGAGTTTGCTTTGAAGTTTTCACCTGTTCATATGGAATAACCATCGTTTCTTCTTTCATCCTCACGCTTGTGGCCTAATGAAAACCGCCCATATCTATGGCGTGGCAGCTGAGCCACTGACTGATTTATTCCCAAACTCCGTTTCTATGTTGTTTCTGACCCCTTGGTGTGTTTCCGCTCCTACTGAATGCATTTCAGACTGACTGGTGGTGCTTTTCTTACTGTCCATTGTTGTCAACCCCTTGGAGAAGGCCCGTGGCCTCTGATGGAAGGGCACTAACCAGTGCAAAGTGGGTACTTGCTGTGTGTCCAGGTAGTCATGGTGTGGTGTGCAGGGCTCAGAACCTTCTAAGAGGGGCAGAGTCCTGAGCACATGCCGTCTGCTTTCCGACGGGTCGTGGCCTCATGTTCCTGCTCTCTGCCTCACCAGTTACCCAATGTCCTATTTATGGTCAAGACACCCCAGATGAGAACATCAGCACCTGTCCCTGGGGCCCCTGATGGTATTCCATTGTTGACGTGTGTGTTCTCAGATGTCTTAGAGGGTTTTGCATCTGCCCTGCTATTTCTCATTTGTTTGCCTGTGCTACTCAGATGTGCCCTTGAATCACCCCTGCCATCCAGCGCTGCACACGGTGAGGCCGACGGGCATCAGTGGAAGCTGGTTCCTTATTTCCAACTCAGGAAGCTGCTGCTGGTTCTTAAACTGCACACGAAGCTGCGTTGTGGCGCATGAAAGAGAGAAGAGTGGACATGACCACCCGGGCGGAAACCTGTTTCCATCCATGTGAGAACTTGGCGGGGGGTCCGAAGGCATGCGCGGAGGCAGGCTTGGTCTGGAGAGGCAATGGTGAAATGAAGCACGGGGGAGCCCTTCATCCAGAAGAGCCTGAACAAGGAGACTGGACAGGCCGGGGACATCCACGGGGGCGCGCGCCCCTCTAAAAACAGCAGCCGGGCCCGCCTAAGAGAGAAAGGAGGGAAGAAAGAGTACGGGACGCAGTGCCGGCCTAGAACACCTGCAGGCTGTCGAGAGCTTCTTGTATGAAAGAGCTCGCGCCAGTTGGGACTTCATCTTATATGGGAGTGATAAAAGGGTGATAAAAAGATCATTATCGCCCAAAACTGGAAGTATAAGCAGACTGCGGGCTGAATTAAATAGGGCCATGGCTGTGAATAAGATGTGCAGCAGTCTGGACTTGGGAAATAAATGGTTTCAAGACCACTTAGAATAAATGACCTCCATTACTTAAAGCCAAGGCTGCTAATGTGTATGCAGAAATCCCATGTACCATCTCATTACTTATGATTTGCCTATAACATCACTTTGCTGCTCAAAACCCATAAAAGCTGCCCGTCTCACTCAGAGGAAAAGCCAAAGACCTTGGCAGAATGGGAAGACAAGCCCCAGACAAAGCACACACCCCATCAAAGACTTGGATTCTAAATATACAAAGAACTCTTCAAACTCAACAATAAGAAGACAAGCCGTTTTTTTAGTGGGCAAAAGATCCGAACAGACAAAATACCAAAGGAGATACACAGATGGCAAGTAAGATATGAAAAGATGTTCGACCTCATATGGCATCAGGGGAATGCAGATTAAAACACTGAGATGCCATCACACACCTGTTAGAATGACCAAAGCCCAGAACACTGACAACACAAATGCCGGCGAGGACTCGCGTTCGTTGCTGGTGGACGCAAAATGGTGCAGCCACTTTAGAAGGCAATCTGGGGTCTCTTACAAAATAAACAGTCTTACCACGTGACCCAGCAACTGTGCTCCTTGGTGTTTACCCAAATGAGTTGAGAACATGTCCACACAAACATCCACACATGTTTATAGCAGCTTTGTTCATAATTGCCAACACGTGGACGCCACCAAGATGCACTTCCATGGGTGAATGGATGACACTCTGCAGTACCTCTTACAGTGGGGTTACTTGGCAATAAGGGAGCGATCAAACCGTGAAAAGGAGGAAGCTCGCATGCATGTCGCTAAGTGAAAGAAGCCAATAGGAAAGGCTACACATGAATTATCCCAACGGTGTGATGTTCTGGAAAGGACAAAACTATCAAGACAGTAAAAGATAAGTCGTTGCCAGAGGGCTGCAGGGAGGGAGGATGGCCACATGGAGCATTGAGGAGTCTAGGGCGGTAAAACCACTCTAGATGAAGCCACAGGGTGGATTGAGGCCATAAACCCACAGAATGCACGACACGCAGGGAGCCCCATCGTAAACTGTGGACTGAACGAGAATGGAGCGGTATTGGCTCATCAAGTGTAACGGGTGCACCACAATAATGCAAGAGGTCAATAATCGGGGAAAGGGGGCATGCAGCCAGATATACAGGACCTCTGCGCTTTCTGCTCAGTTTTTCTGGAAACCTAAAACTATACTCCCTCCCTGCAACCCCTGGCAATGGCTTATCTTTTTACTGTCTTGATAGTTTTGTCCTTTATAGAACGTCATATCATTGGAATAATTCTGTGTGTAGCCTTTCCTATTGGTTTCTTTCTTTTTCTTTTTCTTTTTCTTTTAGTTGGAATCTCACTCTGTCACTCAGACTGGAGTGCAGTGGCCACTCCTGGCCACTGCAGCCTTGACCTGCTGGGCTCCAGCGATCCTTCCACCTCCGCCTTCCAAGTAGCTGGAACTACAGGAGCGCGCTACCACACCCGGCTAATTTTTTTTGATTTATTGTAGAGATGAGGTCTCCCCAAGTCGCCCAGGTGGGTCTCGGATCCGCGGGCTCAGGCAATCCACTCACCTCGGCCTCCCAAAGTGCTGGGATGACAGGCTGAGCCACCGAGCCTGGCCGGCTTCTTTCACTTAGCAACATGCATGTGAGTTTCCTTCTTTTTACGGTTTGGTGGCTCCTTTATCGCTGAGCAACGCCTCTGTATGAGGTACTGCTGTTTGTTCAAAACATGAGGCCTGGTCAGAAAAAGCCAAAGTCCATACAGTGGCCGGGCAGGTCCTGTACCATCTGCCCCCTTGCTCCCACCTTGACCTCAGCAGCTGATGACCACCCTCCCCACTCACACTGGCCTCCTCGCCTCCTGGACCCGGCCAGGCAGGCTCCTACCTCAGGCCCTTTGCACCAGCCGTTTCCTCTGCCTGAAACACCCTCCTCCCAGACACACCCATCACCCTCCCTTTGCTCGTATGCATCAAGTCTCTGTTCTCAGACACACCTCCCCAAGGACCCACTGTGAAACTGCAGTGCTGCCCTGGCTGCGGGCACTCCCCAACCCTGCCGTTGCCTCCATGACCCTTATCATTGGCAAACATGCTGTGTCATGTACTCTGGGCTGGGTTTACAGAATGTCACCTGCCCTACACAGTACATGCTCATATGGGAAGCGTTGCTCAGTCTGTCCGGATGACTCGTGTCTTCGCAGAAAGCGCACAGAATATTATTTGTGGGTTAACGGACTAGGGACCTGTGCCCGTGACACGCTCCGCGCCGCAAATCACGGTCACTCGGCTGCAGCTACCAAGAGCGAAGCCGTCTGACGTTGGTGTAGAGCACTTAGAGCCGCAAAGTGGCGTCACCGGTCAAGTTCAGGACCGGAGCGGTCGTCCTGAAAAGAGCTTGGACATACAGTCGCTGTGGCAAAACGAGACAGGACGTGGAAGACGCACCTGGCTTTTCCCTAAGACCCTCCCCTCCCCGCTGTACCTGACAGACACAGCCCGTCACCACGGCCCCGCCTGCAGCCGCTGCCCGCCTGCTGCCCCACGCCCCAGGGCGGCCCACACTCGGGCCGGGGCTCAGCTTCCCGTGCGCGTCAGGGCATCGGTTCGGCGGGAGCTGCCGAGGGCCGGCTCTGGTCACCGCTCCCTCTCCCTGTCACCAAGGAAGACCGCCGGCCCCACCTCGGGGGTCCCCTAACCAGCTGCTTGCTCCCGCAGACTGCGCCAGGCTCCTGGGGCCGGGGCTGGACGCAGCCAGCCACGGGCCTGCATGCCTGATAGGGTTTCCCAAGGTTCCCGAGGGCGCCAGACAGGCTGCCGGACACCTCGTGTGACTCTGGCGTTTCAGAGATCAGAGACACAAAGAGGAAGAGGGACAGGGAGAGACACAGACGTAACACAGAGAGGAGAAACGGGGAGAGACAGAGACACATGGAGAGAGAGGGAGAGACAGACACATAGAGAGAGACACACAGGGAGAGGCGCAGAGGAGCAGTGGCAGAGAGACAGAGAAGGAGACGCTGAGAGGAGACGGAAGGGGATGGGTCCAGCGCTGTGGTCCTGCCACTGCCTCCGAGCCATCCCCATGCTCCCATGACGCCCCGGAAGTGGAAGCACCACAGCCCTGGGCCAGCTGTTCCCTTGGTCTGTCTTCTCTGTGGTCTGGGCTGAGCACACGCCCTTGACGTGTCCTCAGGGTCCCTGGTTCTGTCCTTCCGCCATCTCCATTCTCCTCGGGGGTCCACCCAGGGCATTGTATTGAGGTTATCCTGTTCTTCAGCTCTGTCATTCTCACGTTCCTTTCTTGTAAGTCTTCTTTCTCCTTTGAGATGTTCTGTTTTCTCATTTGTTTCCTGAGACTCCGTAACTGCTTCCGGAAGTCTCTTCATGACGGCTGCGTGTCCTTGCCAGATGGTTCCAGCATCATTCGCTAGCAGGAGAATGGTCACCAAAGGTCACTTCAGCAATGCCACTAATGAAGGAACCCTCTAGAAAAGGAGTTCCCATACCCACCGGAACCAGGTCTCCCGACAGAACTCAGTTCTTTCTGTGGCTGATCTAGCATTCTCTCCCGTGACCAGCCTTGGGGGTGTGATGTTGGCAAAATGTCATCATTTTCTCCGTGTTCAATTTTTAAAAGTGGATCCTTGGCAGGCCACTGAATTGCAGCGCTTAAATTGGGGTGAAATCGAGCAACGTGTATTCAGTTTTGCTGGGAGGACTGTGAGCCATGCTGGCTGCATTGGACTGTCAGAGAACACGGCCCCTCCCGACGGAAGGATGACGACCCCGCCATCCCTTAGGGGAGTGTCAGAGGGAGGCTGCAGCTCACCCAGCCCTGTGAAACGAAACGTCTCCTTAAAGAGCGGTTCGCCAGCTGTGTTTCTGACCCGGCCCCGACATCCTCGAGGCTGCCCCTCACGCCCACGGCCAGGCAGCATGGTGTATCTCTCGCCCCAGGAGCAGCCTGGGTGGTGGAGCGAATGCTCGCCTGGAGCAGTGTCTGCTGTGCCGCCCGAGCCGTGGTGGCCCGCTGTCCTCTTCAGCCAGTTCCTCCAACCCCAGCGGACATTTCACGATGGCTCCCTCCCTGCCTCAGCTTACCGCCCGTCACCAAGACTTAGACAGACCTCTTGGGCTTGGCCTCTTAATAGAAACTGTGTTTCTCTCCTGTTTAATTTTAAAAACCCTAGATGCACAGAGGCAAACAGGATTCCTGTTTTTCAGAAAAATTCTGAGTCCCCTTCTAACCCACGCAGGATTTCTTTCTGATCATCCTCCCTCCATGTTTAAACGCTCCAGAAGGGGCCCTCGGTCTTAACTAAGAAGGCACCAGTTAGGAAGCGTCATGCACGGGGGAATAGTCCCAAGGTGAGCCAGCAGCCTGGGCCGCCTGCGGAAAGGCCCCCGGGCGCGCACACCTTGGTTCCCTGTCTTCTCCAAGGGCCACGTGTGTGCTCTGGCTGGTCCAGGTCATGGTGCTGCCGGTTGGCGAGCCTGGCGGGCTAGGCGGAGGCTCTCAACCGTGGTCCCGGGACCAGCCGTCTCAGCTCTACCTGAGCGCTCATCGGCCACGCAGATTCCCAGGCCCAGTCCAGGCCTGCGGAGTCGGACACGCTGGAGTTGGAGCGCCTCCTTTCCCAAGCCCTCCTGTGACTCTGAGGCTCACTTGGATTTAGGAACCTCTTGACGGCCTGAGCCCCAGGAGGGAAAGACTGAGGGCCCATCGTTGCCTGGAGATCCCTGAAAACGCACGCCCCGCTACCTTCGACGTCAACGATGTGGCCAACTTTCTCATCCGTGAGGACGAAGGTGAGTGCTGAGCAGCTTGGCCACTTCCGACTTGAAGAGAAGGAAAACCAAGCCACCCCAGGCCCGGCCCACCCACAAGCGCCTCTATGCGTGTGTGTATACATATGTGCATTTATAGGCACGGATGTGCATACACGCATCTTTATAGACGTGTGTATATGTACATGTGTGTACATAATGCCTATATACATATATGTTATACATATAAGTGAGTATATATGTGAAAACCTGTGCATATACGTGTGTATATAGGCATGTGTACACCCATGTGTGCACATGTGTGTATATGATGTGTGTACACATATACGGACTCGTGGGTGTGTGTTCATACTGCATGCATATTCATGTGTGCGCATATACATGTGCACACATCTCACTCTCCCATCGACGTCCCTATCCCTCCCCCACCCTACTCTCTCCCCACCATCCTCCCAAAGAAAAAGGATTAGAAAGAAAAAATGGCCGGGCTCGGTGGCTCAGCCTGTCATCCCGCGCCTTTGGGAGGCTGAGGTGAGTGGATGGCCTGAGCCCGCGGGTTCGAGACCCGCCTGGGCAGCGAGACCTCATCTCTACAATGAATCAAAAAATCAGCCGGGCGTGGTAGCGCACGCCTGTGATTCCAGCTACTTGGAAGGCTGAGGCGGAAGGATCGCCGGAGCCCAGCAGGTCGAGGCTGCGGAGGCTGGGAGCGGCCACTGCACTCCAGTCTGGGCGAGTGAGATTCCAACTCAAAAAAAAAAAGAAAGAGAAAAAATGGCCGGTGTGCTCACTTCTCGCACACAAGGAGGCGAACTGGACCGTGCATGCCGTGATGCTCTGATTGGAAACATAATCCCCGACAGCGTTGCACCTACACGGCTCCTTGGGAGCAGCGCTCCCAGTAAGCACAACTCGGCTTCCATGTGTCTCCCCCCGTGCAGCCTGACAGGCCACGCCAAGAGCGTCTTCTAAGTGGAAAGAGAAGACAGCGCCCGGGAGGGACACGTTTATGTTCGAAACGTCATCACACCAACAGTCCGCCACTTGCACCTGAACTTTCTAAAATCTCTACGTTGGCATCCCTGAAATGCCTTACCTCTACCAAATCCGGACTTTCAAATGTCAGCCGCGAGACACAGACACAGCAGAGAGCGGTGTGTGGTTGGCAGTGTCACCGTCCTCACCTTAAAGTCATTCATCAGCAAACAAATCACAAGGGGAAGATGAAACGCCCAGCATTAGCGCATGTGCACGCCAGAGATGGACATCCAAGCAGTCTCACAGTGACAACTGTCCGGGCTTAACTCAGCACCCACTGGACTGCCATCACAAAGGGAAAGACCACACTTAAAAGCATGTGGGAAATGAAGGGAAAGACCTCGTGGACGTATTCCCTGAAGCTGCTGAAAGGGAAACAGTTTGCTGGGGCCGCCTTCCTCCAGAAGCACACGCCTGCGGTCCACTTCCCCTTCACGACACCTTCCAGACAGGTAGCGAGCACCCTTGTCTCCTGCCAAGTCCCCTGAGAGTTGTGAGTTCACACACCCAACACCCCCCGGGGCTCGGGGGCCCAGCCACCCCTCTCCTCTCCCACACTCCACAACTCCGTCCCTGACGGAGGGGCACGATCCTAGCTCACTGCAGCCTCAAGCTCCTGGGCTCAAGCAATCCTCCTGCCTCAGCCTCCTGAGTAGCTGGAACTACAGGCATGCTCCACCATGCCTGGCTTTTTGTAGAGATGGGGTCTCACTGTGTTGCCACTCTGGTCTCGAGAACTCCTCAACCCAAGCCACCCTCGATCCTTGGCCTCCCAAAGTGCAGGCATTACAGGCATGAGCCACTGCACTTTGCCTCTCCCTGTTTAAACCCCCCTCCCCAGTCCCCTTGACTGTCCTGGGCTCACCCTCATTGCTCCGGCACACGGGCTCCTGCTGAGGTCACCAGTGCTGGATGACCAGGGACCTGGGCCCGGCCTGGCCCGAGACCCTAGAACAGCTATCCACAGTGGCCCCTTCCCTCCCAGCACACAGCTGAAGCTGGCAGGGGTCCTTAGTCACATCATCTTGCCGCCTAGCTTCGCACCAGCCCGCCACCACCTCTGTCTGACTCCAGGCTCACCGCCCAGCTCCTGACTAGCCCCTCCAGCCACGCCTCCTGGTCTCTTTGGGCTCATCGGCACGGTGTGGTCATTCCTTCCCAAGCTGTCAGGGCTGGTCCTGGGCCTTCCCACGTGTGCACTGTAACCTCCCCATAAGAAGCCTCGCCACCCATCCAGCTTCAGGGCTCAGCCCTGTCCCAGGAGTCCCGAATGTCTGCCCCATCCTGGGGTCCTCCAGGCTCCGGCAGCTCCCCCAGACAGTCCAAGCGCACACTCAACTCCGAGTCCACTCCTGACCTCCTCGCACCAGACACGGGCCTCGCCCTGGGCCCTGTGTGCGGCCAGAAACTCGGGCGCTCCAGCGAGTGTGTCCCCACAGCGGCCCGCCAGCCCTGCCGTGCTTCCTCCTACACTCACGACTCCACCCTGCCCTCCGCCGGCACCGCCTCACTGCGAGGGTCCCAGCCACGCCCCACTCTGCCTTGGGCCCCTCCCGCGTGTCTCACCACAGCGAGAGGACTGGTTTCAAAGCCGGTAACTGGTCGCACCAGTGCCCCCTTGAAATCCTTGAAAAGCGTCAAGACCTTTACAGCAAACGGCCCACCAGGCCTGCATGCCTGGCCCTGCCCGTCCCCCCGGGCCCCTTGGTTCCAGCACTGGCCACCCAGGCCTCCCCCCTCACTCCCAGCACACCAGGCCTCCGCCCGCCCCGGACCTCTCAGGGTCCCGCTGTCTAGGTGGGCACATGTCCTCTAGTCACAGCTGCGCATCAGCCAGCGTGCAGCTCCAACGCCACTTGGTGAGAGAGCCGGCCTAACGCGTCGCCGGTCCCCATCTGCCAAGGATCAGCCAGGCCCTTTGTGCACGCCTGAAAGTCTGCCGCTTGCCTTCAGAGCGCCTGTCTCACTGGAGCTGTCCCTGCAATGTTCTTCGCCCCCACTAGATGGCAGGCCAGTCTATCTGTGCTGGTCGTGAGATCTCCAGCTCCTAGCACAATTCCCAAAACAAGGTAGACACCCAGGAAGGATCTGATGAGAAAATAACCAGACAAGTCGAAACATGAGCCCTCAGGCGGTAGATCCCTCTCCCCCAAAAAGGTAAGTACACCATTTACCTTTGTACATTAGAATTCTACACGTGTTTTCTGGATTCACAATTAAGCTCAAAAGCAGTAGAAGGAATTAAAGCTCGGTCGCACACAATAAAAACACATACGCCCAGTGTGAAGACTGTGTGAAGAATGCATACTGAGGTATCACCGACATACAGTAAACTGTCTGTATGTAAGTGTGCAGCTGATGAGTTCCAACATCTGTGCACCCTTAGGAAACCCGCATGAGACTCAAAGACCTGCCCTCGCCCAAAGGTCTCATGCTGCTCTGCAGTCACTTCCCCCTGGCCCCAATGTCCCCAGGCAAGCACCAGTTTGCTTCCTGTCGCTGGAAATTTTGTATAAATGAAATCCTGCAGTATGTATTTCCTGGTCTAGCTTCTTTTATTCGGCATAATTCTGAGACTCCTCCCTAGGGTTGAGGTTATAGAGTATTCTTTTCACAGCTGAGTGGTGGTCCATTATATGGACAGACCACAATTTGTCTACCCATGTACCAACCGAAAAGCATCTGGGTTGTTTCCACATTGTGGTTATTAAAAGTAAAGCTGCTATGAGCATTCATGCAAGACCTGGCGTGGCCATGTCATTTCTGTTCTCTTGGACAGACACCTGGAAGTGGAGAGGCTAGACCGTTTGGTAGATGCCAGGTTCATATTTTAGGACACTGACAAAACTGTTTTCTGCAGCAGCCGTACAAGGTGACGTTCCCACCCTCAATGTATGAGGCCACCAGCGCCCTCACACACTTGCTAACACCCAGTGTGATCGCTCTCTTATGTTTTGGCCATTATAAGTGTGCAGTGGCATCTACACACTGTGGGTTTAATTTACATTTCCTTAATCACTATTTATGCAGAGCTTATTTGCCATCTGTATATCTTTACACATTCAAGCCATTTGCCCGTTTTCACAATCAGATTGTTTCCTTATTATTGAGTTTCGAGAGTTCTTTACATATTCTGGATACAAATCCTTAAACAGATAAGTGATTTGCTAATATTTCCTTCCAATCTATGGGGTATCTTTTCATTCTCTTAGCAGTGTCTTTCAAATAATAGTTTTTCATTTTGGTTAAATGCAGTTTATCGAGTCTTTCTTGTATGGATCACGTTTTTGGTGTCATACCTAAGAAATCTTGGCCTAGCCCAAAGTCACAAATATTTTCTCCAAGAAGTTTTTAAGTTGTAAGTGTTACCTATAGATCTATGATTCATTCTGAAATAATTTTTATGTCCTGAGAGGTACAGATCCAAGTTCACTTTTCAAAGTGTGGATATCCAGTTGCCCCAGTATCATTTATTGAAGAGAGTATCCTTTTGCCAGTGACTTGCCTTGTGCCTGTGTTGGACATCAGTTGTCTGTATGTTCATGGGTATAATTCTGGACCCTCTCTTCTGTCCTGGCGTCTGCTTCAACAGCTTTACGTCAGCACCACACTGCCTAGGTTGTCGCAGCATTATGAAAGCCTTGATGTCAAGTCCTCCAACTTTCTTCTTCCTTTTCAAAGTTGTTTTGGCTATTTTAGGTCGTTGGCATTTCCACAGACACTTCAGAATCATTCGTAAATTTCTACCAAAAAAAAATAAACTTCTGGGATGTTAGTTGACATTCTGTTTAAGCTATAGATCAGGAAGAATGAACATCTTAACAACAGCAAGACTTCTGATCCAGAAAGCTATTATCTCTCCACTTATGACAGTCTTCTTTCATTTCACTCAGCAATATTTTGTTGTTTAGAGTATACATGTCTTTCTTTTCTTTTGTCAGATTTATCACTAAGCATTGCTCTTTTTATCTTTTGCTAAAGTAAATGGTGTTTTAAATTCCAATTTCTGACCATTTGTTGCTACTATATAGAAATACAATTTATTTTGGCTGAGCACAGTGGCTCATGCCTATAATCCCCGCACTCTGGGAGGCCAAGGTGAGAGGATTGACTAAGCCCAGGAGTTCATGACCAGTTTGGGCAACATGGCGAAGCCTTATCTCTACAATAAACCAAAACATTAGCCAGACATAGTGGAGCATGTCTGTAGTCCCAGCTACTCAGGAGGCTGAGGCAGAAGGATAGCCTGAGTCCAACAGGTCAAGGCTGCTGTAGCCATGAGCATGTCATTGCACTCCAGCCTGGGTGACAGAGTGAGACTCTGACTGAAAAATTTTTTTAAAAAGAAATACAATTGATTTTTTATATTAATCTTATGTCCCTCAACCTTGCTAAAATCACTTATTAGCTATTTTGTAGATTCCACTCAATTTTCTACATAGATAATCATGTAGTCTACATGTAAGGACAGCTGTACTTCTTCCTTTACAAGCTGCATAGCTTTGCTTTCTTTCTCTTGCTAGATTGTACCAGCTCAGGCCTCCAGTTCAAGCTGAATGGAAATGGTACGAGTGGGCACCCTTGTCTTCTTCCTCATCCCAGGAGAGAGAGTTCCATCTTTCACCACTGAGTGTGATGATGGCTGCAGGCTTTCATAGATGCCCCATATCAGGGTGAAGATGTTTCCTTTTGTTCCCGGATTACTGGGAGTTTCTATCAGCAAGGGGTATTGGATTTTGTCAATCGCTTTTCCCACATCTATTGAGATAATCCTTTGGTTCTTTATTTCTTTTTTACTTTCTTAAAGTCATGAATTATATCAATTGATTTTCAAATGCTTTCATTTCAATAACTTTCTTTTTTCCATTTTTTTATTTTAAAGATGTGGAGTACAATTCAGGATTAGATATACAAGTGGTCATTGTAGAGGTAAAGTTTGGGTCTCCCTGTGGTCCCCACTTTGCCTGGTTTGAGATCAGGGACCCTGAGGGGTGTGGTGCCTCTCCCTCCCCGCATTTTTATCAGCTTTAATTTCCTGGGATAAACCTCTCCTGGTAACCATGTTTTACTTTTTAAATATAATGCTGAAACTGATTTTCTAAATTTTTTGAAGGTTTACATCTATGTTCATGAGGGTCTTTTCTTATAATGTTTAGTCAGGTTTTGTTATCAGGAGAATGCTTCCCACATAGAATGAGTTGGTAAGTATTCCTTCATTTTCAATTTTCTAAAAAAGTTTATGTAAAATTCGTACTATTTTTTCTTAAATGTTTGTAGAAATCAACAGTGAAGCTATTTGGCCTATAGTTTTCTTTATGAGACTCTTTTTATCTACCAACTTATTTCTGTATTACATATAGTGTTATTGAGGTTACCCATTTCTTCTTGAGTACGTTTTGGTAGTCTGTGTCTTCCAAGAAAGTTGCCATTTCATCATAAGTTGTAGAACTTAGTGACATCAAATGTCTGTAGGATCTGTAGTGATTTCTCATATTGGTGATTTGTGTCTCAGCTCATTTATTCCTAGTCAGTCTGCCAGAAGGTGTATCAATTGTATTGATTCTTTCTTCTCAAAGAGCCAGTTTTCGGTTTTGTTGATTTTTTTCTAGTAATTTTTTGTTTTCTGTGTATTGACTTCCATTCTGTTCTTTATTATTCTGTCTCTCCTACTACTTAATTTGAGTTCAGTTTGCCCTTATTTTTCTTATGGTGAACACTCCATTCCAGACAACAAAAGACAACCATTTATAGGGCAAGTGGTGCCTCACTCCCAGACTATCATCTTAACAATTCATAAACTGTGTGCTTAATTAAGACTCATGGGAATTTTTTTGAGGAGCCAACCTTGGATAGCTGATATAGCAATTACTCGGATTCAATAGTAAATGAGCTTTGACAGATGTACAATAAATGAACTTGTGTTCTCCTCCATTTATGATCAAATGATAAAGTCTGAAAGACACTCAACTCTAGTCACTTGTCACACACACAAAAAATGACTTCTGTGTTACTTTCTGGAAGTATAACCTTTGCCACAAGTCTGTCAAGAATTTGACCACATTTTTATGCATACAGCCTATTTTCTAAAGAAAGATGAAAGCGTGAACAAATGGGAGCAATGATAATCATATACTATATTTCCATCAGAAGAACTCAGTCACCAGCACTAGGGCTTTATGAAATCATACACAAACACAGGTCTTAAACAAGTCAGTTTCTTCAGCACCACCGGTCAGATTACTCAAGAAAAGTAAAGGCCTAGGCTAAGTTCCCACGTGTGCAGGTGGGTCTCTTGTTCCTCCAGAAGAGTCAGAGCAATTAGAACCAGAAATGTTCTTCCGAAACTCCCGATTTTCTGTCAAAGTCACTGTGACATTCTTCCTTAGAGTGAATGACAAAGTCATGGTCTTTTGGCATGTGTTCAGAAAGCAATAAGCGTCTTCAGAAAGTCTGTGTTTCTGACAAAAGACTTCTGGAAAACTGTAAATGACTGACTACAAATGGATACTCGACAGCCCCTTAGGAACTTACACCACTTTAAGGACAGGACACTAGCAGGACAATGTCTTGGCTAGGAACTTAGCAGTGGGATGCTCCGAACTGAGGGAGAAAGGCCAGCACAGGACATGGTATTTACAAATAATCCAAAACTTGACCATTTTCAAGAAGGCGTTGCAAACACAAATCATGCTGCCAGAACGAGTCTTCATGGCAAGAGGCTGTGGGAACCGTGGGTTCCCACTTTAGATCAAAGTAACTTAATATAAACTGGAAAAGGTTTAGAATTCTTGTCATACACTTTTGGGGTTCTGAATTGTATACGGCTTCTTTAGAGAAAAGAGAGGAACATTATCAGCCTCTTTGGAAAATAAACCTGCTCTAGTGTAATAAGCAAGTGATACACAAAACACCAAACAACAGGGGGAAAGAACACTTTAAATAACTGTAGCACTGAAGTACTCACAGGAAAGACAAGAGACACGCAGCCCAGGTAAGTAGGACAGGGATATTCATTCATACCTTCTCATTCTCTCTGTCTTTAATGACATCAGGATTCCAGTTCCAAAACAGTGGAGTAAAATTATCTCAGTCTCACTTCTCTTGAAAAAAAAAAAGCCCTCCAGAACAGCCAGGAGAGCAAAACACACACGTATCCTCTTCAACAACACTAGAGGACATCTAAACCCCAGATCACCACACAAAGGCAGGGGACAGGTGGAGGGACGGAGGTGGCTTCAGCGGAGGCCAGAGGCACCATACAAGTAGCCGGCTGCAGGAACTGCACCGCTCAGGTGGGAGACAGGGCCATCGTCTGACTCTGTGACAGCCACACCTCACCTGGCAACCCCTCCTGCCACCCTCGCAGGAGTCTGAGACTTGTACTCTGGGGAGAGGTAAAGCATAGGCCAGAACTCGGAGAGCTCAGGTGCAGGCAGGAGTCCCGGTGAGGCTGGGCGCTGCATGGAGACCTGCTCGGGGCAGGCAACCGACCAGAGGAGAGGCTCATGGCCGGAGAAAAGACCAGCAGGCCCAGACCTCTTGGCACTGCCTGGCTGCCCCACGGGTGGGCCCCAGCGGGCACACAGCACTTCCCAGCCGCTGGGAGGTTGGCATCAAGTCTCCAGCATGGAGAACAAACTCTAGAAGAGCACGCGGAGGAAAGAGAGACGAAACACGCAGGGAAGGAGAAACCCTCCAGGAAAGCCATGGTGAAAGCCCCCAGTAAGAGAGGGAGCTCGTCCCAGAAGCAAGCAGGACAGTATTTATTCGAAGGGAAGAAGTGGGAAAAGGGAAGAAGTGCGAAGAGGGAACGAGGGAGAGAGGGAGGAGAGACAAGAAACCCGGTAACTTCTCGTTTTCTTTCGACCATCAAAAGAGCTTTCAGGAATTAAAACACAATAGCCAAAAGAGAGTCAAAATAAAACATTTCAGCAGAAAAATTAGAAGATAAAGTCAAGGAAATGTCTTTGAAGAAAACAAAGACGCAGGAGAAAAAGTCAGCAACTTAGGCCTCAACCCAGGGGGCCCAGCAACCAAGAGAGGACACTACTTGTCCCGCGGGCAGTCTCTGTCCGCTCTGCAGTACCGTTTCAGAATCTGAGAACGGGGCGATGATGCCAACCCTCCCTCGCAGGCTGTTATGAGGGTCAATACAGTCATCGGGGGTGAAGTGCTCAGAACAGTGCCTGCCATGCAGTACGCACTCAGTAGATATTGCCTCTGGTTAGTATTCATAAGCTTTCTAAATAATGAGAACAGAGAAAACACTGAAGAGGAAATTATCAAGGAAAAAAATGTTTTCTTCTAGAAATAAAGGATACAGAGTGTATTTTTTTTTTTTAGAAAGCAGGATTTATTGAGACGACAGAAAAGCTCACACAGTGGGAGGGGACTGAAGGGGTTGCCCTACAAGGGATATTTTAAGTGTAAGCACTTCGGAGATTGGGGTTGAATTTATTTACGTGTATGTGTGTGTGTGTTCCCTCGTTAAGAAGGCACACATACAAGGGCAGTCCCCAAAAGGCCAGAATCACCTTCCGGAGGGCCCGCCCCTTGTGGCAACACTCAAAATTTGTCCCTCTGGATTAAACAGTCAACCAAAGTCTTTATCTGGAAGTTTTGAGAAGGTTACATCACAACCTGGGGAGGAAACATCCCAAGTTGCGGCAAACAGGTGACTGGCTCCTCGGCCAGGACAACACACCCGCCCACGCCCCAATGAGCATTCAGCAGTTTTGATCCAAAATGGCCCGGTCTCACCCCAAGTGACTTTTTGCTTGTTTCCCCAGAGGAAAAGCATTCTCAAAGGGAAATGGCGAAACAAAAACAGGCGGAAGCACTAAAAGGCATTAAAATGGACACGTTCAAAAGCCGTTTCGGGCCGTGGAAAAGAGTCTCGAGGGGGGTATTGCATCCGACGAAGAGGACTTTGAAGGTGACTGACGTTTAAACATGTAGGAAAAAACACACAATTTTTTAATGAATAAATTCTGGGAGTTTGGGGTGCCTCCTGGCACAGCCATATTTGTTATTTACAGTAGTGCTGCGTGGCACACCACGGAACCTCAGCGGTGGACTGCAGGCCGTCCCGGCGGGCTTGCTCCGGTCCAGCGGTCCGCCTGCTGATCCTGGCTGGACCCCCTCTGATGTTCGGGGCTGGCGTGGTGGAGGCAGGTCCAGGACGGCCTCGGCGGGACACCTGAGGCCCTGGGCCTGTCTTGGGGTGGAGGCAGGGCCTGAGGGAGTGCAGAACCACAGGGGCTCTCCCAGGCCAAGGCGAGAAACTGCTGCTGCCACACTCCACTGGCCAAATCAAGCCAAGGCCGGCTCACGCTCTCGGGGTGAGAGGGCAGACTGCACCTCTTGGGGGAAGAGCCCCAAGGCCACTTTGCCGGGGCCACGGCCACGGGGGCTGGAGGGGCGCCACTGCCATCTGCTCCCACGACCTCCCTCTGCTGTGTGTCCCCGGAGGCCGACTGCACGCACAGTCCCCTCCACTCAGACTGCAGTGTGAATGGCTCGCTCCAGACTGGGCGGTGCTCGCCCTAACCACCCCATGCAACCACCTCCACTAACCCGTCTGGGGTGAGAAGTCTGGGCTGACCGACCCCCACATGCCTTCACCCGAAGCCTCACAAGTACTTCACCCCCGAGACCACAGCGTGTCCCTCTGGCCTGCCGTGAGGGTGGCGAGTGTGCATGTGCGTCCATGTGCATGATCAGCTATGCTGGCACGCACGTCACAGGAACCGACACACGCTCCCATTTAAGCGGGCTTCCATCAATGAGCTGCAGATGAAGTTTGCACCCATCACACTCCCGCGCCCCTCGCCCCAGCCTGCAGACCCCTCAGACCCTGCGCCGTCCTCGCCGAAGGGGCTGAGAAACGATGTCTGGCTCATACAATGTCAGAAGTGTAGAGCTCAAGCTCGAAGTGTGAAAACGTGACGGAAGAAACTCCCCCAGCCTCACTCGGGAGGGCTGGCAAGGGAGGGGAGAGCAGACTGTCCAGCAAGCACCAGCCGGTGGCCCTGAGCCCTGTCCCCAGACCCTGCGGTTTCCCTCCCTATCTGCCACACCCAGCCTTTCTCAGCAGGAAACTCTAGAGCCCTGAAACCCGAGTCGCCAGCCCAGACCATGGGCTCCCCAGCCAGCAGCTGCGAGCACGAACAGCTGCCCAGGGCCCCGGACAGGGCGGCTTCCACCGGCCCAGACCATGCGGGTCTGCCGGGGGCGGGCTGGAGGGACTGCCAGCCCCCGGGAGCTGTAGAATTCTGCCCTGTTGTGAGAATAAAGCAGCCTTCCTTCCTGGATCTGGTGGCTCTGAGGCTCACACCCTGGCTCAGAATTTCTGGACGTCACGGGCACATCCTCAGCGTCGGCCAGTGAAACGCTAACTGCTGTGTGGCAAGGATTTGCTTGTGCCAGCACACCTATTCACCCTGGCCCAACCCCACTGCCCCACTGGGCCTCTGCTACCTCTTCTCCCTTTAGAAGGAAGACATCGAGACTCAGAGAAGCCTGGCAGGTTGCCCCAAGTCGCACGGCAAAAGGCTGGGGCATCAAAGCCAGGCCAGCCTGCTTCTGGAGCACGGGCCACCACCATGTCTTACTGCATCTCTGGGCAGGGACCAGTGGGTTTAGGGGACACCGATTGCCCCAGCCCCTGGCGCTGCACGTGACGGCGGTGTGCCCAGAGGAACGATGCGCCTTGCCGCCTCCCACGGGCAGTGACAGACGCCAGGGAGTGCAGCCCACGCTGACTGCAGTGCCAGAGGCTGGGAACGCCCCGCCAGGGCCCCCAGCAGCCCACGCCCTGTTGGCCTCTGTCTCGTTTCCTGATCTGGTCTGTAAACTCCCGAAGGCGGTCGCTACCCATCTTGTCCCCATGCAGTGGCAGAAGCAGTTGCGTCGTCAGGGGCAAGGTCACAGACCTCAGCTGGCCTCTCCTGCCGCCGCCTGCCAGCCAGGACCCCGGGCAGGCACACACCCAAGCCTCAGCGTCCTCATCTGCAGAACCGGCAGCACGAGACCGCACGGTGCCTGTGACCCAGGCAGACGTTATGTTTTCTTTAAAAGAGATGGACAGGGAGGGGCAGTGCTGACAGAAAGGCGGGCGGGCGGTCCCGGGGTGGTTTCTATTAATAGGACGAGGGCCGGGTCCTGGGGCGACACCCGCCGACTCGGCTGGGAGAGTTCCAGGAGCAGCTGTGCCTGAGAAATGCCATCGGGGCCAGCCTGCTGCCCCTCCACCCAAGCCTGAGTGTGTGTGCGTGCGTGTCTATGGGAGTGCGCCCACACGAGGGCGTTTGGGTGTGTGCACGTTTGTGTGTGTACATGTGTGCGTGTGTTTAGGAGTGTGTGTGCGCGCGCATGTGTGTTTATGAGTGTTTATGCGTGTGTGTGCACGCTCCTGAGTGTGCTTGTGTGTTTGTGTGTCTGTGCACCGGTGCGAGTGTGCGTGTATGTGTGCTCTCCTGAGTGTGCCCTCCTGTGAGTTGCTTGCGTGTGCCGCCCACGTAAGCCCTAGACTGTAGTCTCGTTCTCAGGAGTCTCTTCGGACGGTCCTGATCTCAGCTGACCTTAGGACTGTCTGCTTTGCTTTCACACGTCAGCGAATGCAACGGCACTGCCCCCTCCCCAGGCCAGAGAGCCAGAACCAGAACCGCTCGGGGTCAGGGCTGAGATGGGACAGCGGAGTCTCATGCCTCAAAAGCAGACACTTATCATTGCAAAATTCACGATTCTGTGGCCTTCTCCAGAGCAGCTTGGTTAGACGCCACTTGATAGAACCAGGAACTCAGAGTGCGGTGTTCAAAGAAATCTCCTCAAAATCTTGCGGGGGGGACCAGCTTGCAGCCTTCCTCTGGGAGCTGCGATCAGCCAGTCACAGGCCTTCAGGGCAACCACAGGCCCGGATGCAGGGGACCCTCACTGGTCACCACACGCCGTCACCGCCACGTTCCCCTCGGGGCCAAGGGGCCCGTGGACATGTGCGTTTCCAGCCACAGCACTTAGAACTCCCGCCCAGAGGCCACGGAGACTTCCTTTCTCCTCACCAGTCCCAGAACACCAAGACCGAGCAGAGAGAGAGCCCCATCAGACACGCCAGCCTCCCCCCCTCAAGCCGCCAGATCCCACAGCCCCAGATTACCGCGTGGGAACCGCACACCGCGACCTAATCTGCACATCAGGGAAATCCTCAGGCTGACCGTGCCGACGCCGTCTTCTCAGCTCCCTAAATCCTGTATTCCTTCTAAGCTGTATCTGACATGACGACTTTTGATTTCCTTCGCCTCCTATTGTTTTTAGAGTTCTGTTTTAGGTACTTAAACCCCTACAGACCTGTTATTTCAGGGTTTGGTAAATCTCCGCCCGCACCTGGCACCATGCAGGCAGGAAGTCACTCCCCAAGTTGATTGGGTCCAAATGTATCATGCAGCCTGTTACGGGCCGAGTGGTGGTCCCCCGAAAAGTCCCACCCCCAATCTCTCAGAAAGGGGGTTTGGAAATTAGGTCGCTGCAGATATAATTGGTTAAGATGAGGTCATACTGGTGGCCCCAAACCCGATATGGACTCATGTCCTCCAAAAGAGGGGGGATGTGGACATAAAGGGGAAACCCCAGGGGGAACATCATGTGATGATCGGACTTGTGATGCCACAAGCCAGGAAACTGCCAGAAGCCTTAAAGGGGCTGGGACAGATCTTTTCCTGGAGCCTTTGGAGGGAGCACTGCCCTGCACGCACCTTGATCTCAGACCTCTGACCTCCAGACAGGTGCACCCCCACACCCAGGACACCCAGCAAGGCTGGAGGGTGGCATCTGGCTTTCATTACGTTCCACAGTGTCGAGCCAGGGTCTCCAACGGAGCATGGCACACGGATCCCATAGGAGGGTCTCTGCGTCCTGTCCTCCCGGGACACAGAGAAAGAACAACTTCATTGAGTTTTTCATGGTGAATTAAGCGACCTCTTTGCTGCATTCCCAAGCGAAATTCACAGAGCATTTCATGGTTTCCATGATTTGAACACGTGTTGTATTAGTCTTACAGTAATGCCCATCCTCTAAAATATGATCCTTTGACTAAATAATCTAAGGGTGTTTAAGGCGCGAATTACGAGAAGAGGGCCCGAGGGCTCTCTGGACTTCATGGCCCCAGCGTCTCTGGTCACAGGAGAAGTGAGGGAACCCAAGGGCGTGGGTCAACTAGCCAAACCTCCTGGCCCTTCCAGAGGGCAAATCAAAGTGCAAGATCTCTAGACACAAAGATCGGGGAAACTTTTTAACCCCCATTCCTCTCCCCTAGCCAGAAGACATTCGTTGGGAATAATGAAAAGTGTCTCCTTCCTGAACTGCTCGTGTCAAGTTTAGAAATCCCTCTTCTTACCGTCTAAACTTCTGCCTTACAAGAAAAGCAACAGGCTGGACGCAGTGGCTGACACCTGTCATCCCTACACTCTGGGAGGCCAAGGCGAGAGGATTGCCTGAGCCCACGGGTTCGAGACCAGCTCGGGCAGCTTGGCAAGACCTAAAAAAAATTAGCTGGGCGTGGTGGTGCGTGCCCGTAGTCTCAGTTACTTAGGAGGCTGAGATGGAAAGATCACCCGAACCTAGGAGGCTGAGGCTGCAGTGAGCTGTGCTCATACCACCAGCACTTCAGCCAGGGCAACAGAGTGAGACTCCAACTCCAAAACAAAACAAAACAAAACAAAAGAAAGGAAGAAAAGCAGCAGAATTCATGCATGGGAATCTGGACAGAAAGTTCCCTGTGCATGAGCAGAAGAATCTGACCCTCAGTGAATGTCCTCACCACTCCCTCCGCCCGCTTCCTGCCTCCGAAACAGAACAAATGGACGTAATGGAAGAAACGCATTAGGACATGGTTTCTTAATGGAAGACATATGGGAAGCCGAGGAGCCTGGCCTCGTTCTTGACTCTGCATCTACTGCCAGACCCGCCGATGGCCAGCCGTGAATCTGCAAGTATGAAACTGCAGGCCGCTGACACTCCGCTCCCTGGCCATCGGTGCCCTGTGGCAGAGGTCAAGTGAAGACCCCGTCAACCCAACTGCATGTCCAGCTGAGTTTCCAAATGTTTCTTTTTAAGGAAAAGCATCCTTAGACCTGCATTCCCACACTTAAGTAAGCCCGGCCTGTGTGCTTTGTGGCATGTATTATCTGGCAGGCATGCAAAAAAAAAGACAGCTCAGATAAGTAACTGCCTAGGAAATGGAAAAGGCTGGCAAAAACTTCTGAAGCCCAGACGTTTGGGGGGCAGAGTATGGCTAACATTTTAATCCAAAAGCCTGCCTTTGAACCACCGGGAATCGGTAACTCTGCCTATAATTTGCTGCTTTGACATCAAACTTTCACTGCGTTCGAGTCGGTTTAAAACAAACCAATCGGGGGTCAGGTCCGAAGAAAAGAGCCACTTTGACCTAAGAAATCTCCAAATGATGATAGCTTTAGAATCTGTGGGGTCAACTTGGTTTCTGCAGCTAAACATCTTATTCATTCCTCTTTGTTGTTTTAGAGATGAAAGGACGGCTACAGTTTTCTAAGAAAATGTTTCTAGAATGTAAAAGAACACGATTATTGAAGTTTCCCCATCAAAATTAATGCACCGTCTGTGCCAGATGACACAGGCTTTGATGGGGGCATGTTTTTTATCAACACAGCATACAAAGCTTCCTAAAGCCGTGCTCTTAGAAATGGAACAGTATTTGATTTAAGCCTGTTTTGGTAAACTTAGCATGCATTTCAATGCTTTTCCACATCTGTCTTTTATTACCAGAGGTGCCGATATCCAGATGACAACAAAGTGTTCGGAGCCTGGAGAGTCAGATCCTGCCCTTTGGTCCGTCTTAAATCATAATTTTATTGCAACATCAGGCTCATTTACGGGCAACCTTTTAATTTCACGGACAGGCAGCCTAAAATGCAGATTCCGTTTTCATAAATATGTTCCAGGTAAGAAAAATACCTGAAGCGGGTAAGGCAGCATAATTCAGGTGAAGGATCTTCTGACCTCATTTTAATGCAGCCCCAGGACGCGTGTGTATGGACAAGATGGGCACTGCACACCTTCGAGTCACTCAGGCAGCATTTCACCAACAAGCTGCCAGAATGCAGGGGGGCCGATGCGCCCCATTTAAAAGACGAAATCGTTCTTCCTAACCATGGGGCTCTTCCGTTTCCACATGCGACACCTTTTAAGGATTTGCTGATCTTAACATTATAATGGCAAAAAACAAAGCAAAACAAAACGAAAAACCCAGGGGGTACGATTTCAGTATTCGGGGGCTTGGGGAGACGTCGTTTGGAAAAGCGCCCCCGTCCCCTCGCCCTGTGTGGCCAGCTGGTGGCAGACGGAAACAAACTTTCATCACTCGCAGAGATTCGGGTCAGAGTTCCCACCCCAGCCCCGGCGACCCCCGGGCCGAGGGGAGGGCGCGGGGTCTGCGGGCTGGGGCTCTGCTCGAGCCGGGGCAGGAGCCCGAGGGGGAGCCCGGCGTTCCGCGCGGGCCCCGAGGAGCGCGGGGCTTCGGCGCCGGGCGCCTGCCGTCCTGCCGCGGGGGAGGAGCCCCCGCGCGGGCAGCGCGGCCCAGCGGCCGAAGGCGCGGCTCCAGCACGCGCGGCGCTCGGGCAGCCGCGCGCCAGCGGGCGGAACTCGCACGCGACGCCCCGGCACGGGCCGTCCAGACAAAGCCTCGGAGGAGGCTGCGCGGCGCCGGGGCCGGCTGCCCGGCCGGGTCGCGGCCCGGCGGCGGGCCCAGTCCGGGGGCGCGCGGGGCGGCCCGTCCGCGGGGCCGAGGCCCGCGCCCCCCGCCCGCGGCCGCCCCTCCCCCGCCGCGGCCGCCTCCCGGCCCCGCGCACAATGGCGCGCCCGGAGCTCCCGCCGCCGGCCGGGTCCGCGCACAAAGGCGGGCGCGCGGGGCCGGGCCGGCGCGCATCGCGGGCCGCGGCGCGGGGCTGGGGGAGGGGCGCGGCCGAGCCGGGGCGCGGGGCGCGGGGCGCGGGGCGCGGGGCGCGGGCGGCACTTACTTTCTCGATGGTCCCGGGCAGCAGGCGCTCCAGCAGCCTGCAGAGGACCACCCCATCCTTCAGCGACGCCTGCAGAAAGCCCTCCGGGTCCGAGATGGTTTTTTTGGGCGACTCCAGCACCCCCAGGGTGATGAGCCACGTAACGGTCTGCTCGGCCGAATTCATCGCGGCGGCGCCCGCAGCGAGCAGGAGGGCGCCGTTCACCTCGGAGCGCCGGCCCGGCCCGCGGCCCCCGCCGCCGCCGCCGCCGCCGCCTCCGCGCCCATGGAGAGGCGGCGCCGCGCTTGGCTCGGCGCGCCCGGTCCGGCCGGCGGGCTCCCGGCGCGCGCCCGGCCCGCTGTCAAGCGCCCTTCAGCCGCCGCGCAGGAACCTGCGGGCGCCCGGCGCCGCCCCCGCCGCCGCCCCCCGGCCCCGGCCGCCGGCGCCCGATGACATCACCGCCAGCAGAAGAAAGACGCGGCCGTGCGCCCGGCCGCGCCGCCCGCGCCCTGCGCAGCCTCCGCCCGGGCCGCGCGCGGGGGCCGCGGGGGCCGGGCGCACCTGCGCTCACCTGCCCGGCGCCCCGCCCGCCGCGCCCCGCCCGGCCGGCCCTTTGTCTGCGCCGCCGGTCGCCGACGTTTCGGTTATTGACTACTTCCCAGAATGCTCTTTTCGTTTGGCCAGCTTCGTTGCCGGGGGGAGGGCGCCGCGCGAGCCCTCGCCTCGTCGCCCCCGCCGGCCGGCGACGCGGAGCGCGGACGGCCGCCGGAGCCGCAGCGGGATGGGTCGCGCCCGGGGGGTTCCCGAGGCCGCGCGGGCGCCGCAGCCGGGGGCGGCCGGCGGGGCCCGCGCGCCCCCGCGGGAGGCGGGCGGACGGGGTGACCTCACCCGCCCGGGAGGGGCGGCCCACGCCGGCGTGACTCCGCGCTTCACGGACTGCGACGCTTCCAGCCCTGCTGGAGGAAGGTCAAGAGCGCGGCACGGCCTGGCGAGGGGCTGAGCAGGGGCCCGGGAGGGGCGCTCGGTCGGGGCTGCGCGCGGGTCCTCGGCCCGGCCCGCGCAGGCCGGACCTCGGGACTCGGGCGCCACCGTCGCGCCGTGCGCGGGCTTCCTCAGACAGCGGGTGGCACCGGCACCTTCACGTGCTGGCAAGACGTGGGGGTCTCCTGTTCCGAGGACGTGGGTTTCACCGACTCCGCCCGCAGCCCCTGTGCGCGTGCCGTGACCCCTGTGGCGGTCTCACACGGCATCAGCGGTCACCGCAGGGCGCTCACTCTCTGCCGGGCAAGTGTATTCATCCCTGTAGGGGCACAAGGAGGAGCCGTACAAAGCTTTCAAAAATAACCAAGGAGCCGGGCTCAGTGGCTCAGCCTGTAATCCCGCGCCTTTGGGAGGCTGAGGTGAGTGGATTGCCTGAGCCCGCGGGTTCGAGACCCGCCTGGGCAACTTGGCGAGACCTCATCTCTTCAATAAATCAAAAAATCAGCCGGGCGTGGTAGCGCACGCCTGTAGTTCCAGCTACTCGGAAGGCTGAGGCGGAAGGATCGCCGGAGCCCAGCAGGCCGAGGCTGTGGCGACCGGGAGCAGCCACTGCACTCCAGTCTGGGTGACAGAGCGAGACTCCAACTCAAAAATAACAAACAAACAAGCAAAAAACAAACAAGCAAACAAAAATAACCAAGGAGGCCCGGGTCTTCTCCCTCTGCCTTCTTCCGGAGCATGGCAGACCTAAAGAGCCTGTATTTCCAGCTTTGAGTTAAGTGGTTACAATTTTCCTTCAAAGACAAAACAATTCAAATGGTGCGTGAATTCTGCATGACGAGAAAAAGGTACTCGGGGCTAAGGGGTCCCATTCTGGCGACTCAGAAGGCTGAGGCGGAAGGATAATCCCTGGACCCCAGCAGGCGAGGCTGCGGTGGCCGGGAGCGGCCACTGCACTCCAGTCTGGGCGATTGAGTGAGACTCCAACTCAAAAAAAAAAAAAAAACCCACCGTGTCTCTTCTGCTGGGTGCTCTCCCTACCTACCTCCGCTTTCACCAGTGTCCCCATTTTACGGATCACGTCCCCAACAAGCAGAGAGACGAGACTCAAAGCCCGCCTCTCCTACTCAGGTCGGCCTGCCCAGCCTGATCCCTCCTTCCCTACAGCTTTCTAGGAGACCGCAGAGCACGACAGCGATGGCAGGTTGGTACCCAGAGTCTTTATCAAGGGAAGGGTGTCTGCCGGGGGGCAGCTGCCTGCTGAGATCTCCATTGACCCTCCTTAATGTTGAATTGGGGAAATAATTTAGAACACAGTCGTTACAGATTCAAATTCTGCTAAATCAGGTCTGGCACTCATAAGCAGGGAAACAAGAGTGAGATTCCAGCGGACTCTGTAAGACGGTCCTCCGGAAACCCAGCTCCAGGGAGCGACTCTAGGAGGCCAGGGATCCTGGGAGCTGTTATCGTCAGAGCTGAGACTCATGGGCTGGCTAGTATAACTAGTCTCTGTTGGGAGAAACCCAGAGTGTTGATGCTTCATAGTAAACTAGTTGCATTCCTTTGCCTTGGGTACACATTCATTTCAAAGCAGCGTATGTGGAAGGGATTCTAGGAAGTAACGCTCCAAGCCAGATATTTTGGGGTGCTTAATTGAGTTATTTAGAATCCAAGGTGGGTATTTGGCTAACCCTTCCCCATCACATGTCCAAGTCGCCATTACAGAGGCCACATGGAGAGAAGTCTGACGCCATCCTCCTTGGTCTTGGGGTTGGTGGCCAGCTGTGACAGTCTCCTAAAGAAGAACTTCGGCCCTTTCTGTGACTGCCCTTTGACTCGGCTCAGGAGAGTATGGGATGGCTTTCCGTGCAAGCCCACGTCCTTTTTTTTTTTTTTGTTGTTTTTTTTTTGAGTCGGAGTCTCACTCTGTCGCCCAGACTGGAGTGCAGTGGCCGCTCCTGGCCACCGCAGCCTCGACCTGCTGGGCTCCGGCGATCCTTCCGCCTCAACCTTCTGTTCCCCCATTTCTCACGCGAGGATGTCATCCCATGCCCATTGTAGCTGCCCGTGAATGCCAGATAGCCACGCTCCGGGGCACAGTGAGGAATACAGCACAAACTCAGCTGCAGACAGTGATGACACAGAGCTCTGCTGAACTGCGCCAACCAACCAGTGTTGGGTCACCATGGAATGTCAAAATCTTAAGGAAAAAAAACCCTCAAATTCCACCCCAAGGCGAAGCTGGGCGAGCAGGTGGCCACCTACCTAGAGTGAGCAGACGCCACTTCGGTCGACCTGCCTTTGCTGAATCATCCCCATCCAGATCGAAGAAGCAGTGAGGCAGCTCCATGCAACCCACTGTGTCTACTGCATGCTTTGTGGGAAACAAAGTCCTCTTTAACTGGGATGAATAGGTCAAATGCTAAACTAAAGGTGCAAGGCAGGAAAAAAAAAACAGTTTATAAGACTGGGGGTGGTGGCTCACGCCGGTAATCCCAGCACTTTGGGAGGCCAAGGCGGGAGGATTGCTTGAGCCCAGGAGTTTGAGACCAGCCTGGGCAACATAGAAAGACCTTGCCGCTGCAAAAAACAAAAAATTAGCTGGGCACGGTAGTGCACACTTGTAGTCCCAGCTACTCGGGAGGCTGAGGTGGGATGATCACTTGAGCCCAAGAGTTTGAGGCTGCAGTAAGTCGTGATTACACCAGGGCACTCTAGCCTAGGCAACAGAGTGAGACTCCGACTGCCGAAAAATAGTATATAAACATGTATGGCAGAAACATCACACAGGTTCAGAAAACGCTTGACCAATATAGTATATATATATGATGCACACAGCATCAACAAGATACTTGTCCTGGCATGTCTCCCCCATAAGCAGACCCTGACCAACAACTCAGGTGCAGGTGGCTTGCTGGGGAGTGACCCCCGGGAAGGACAGTGAGGAAGAGGAGTAAAGTGAGTAAGAAAATCAGGGGGTGTAAGCAGGCACCTGCGCTCCATTCCCCCGGAGCGGGGAAGGCTTGGAGAAGTGAGGTGAAACAGGTTTGGGGATCTTCTGATCAAGACCCCCCCCACCATCCTTGCCCATCTCCTGGAATCAAGGCCTCTGCAGGGCAGTGAGCTCTCACCAACAGAGCCCGTCCCCTTCAGGTGTCAGGATCGTTTCACGAGCCAGGGCCCCCCCCCAGCGCACCTGCTCCTGGTTCAGGCCAGCCCAGGTGGGAGGCGTATTCGCTGAGATCGGCAGAATGTGTGGGGGGATTTCCACCACTGGGAGCGCCAACACTGGCGTCTGTGATGGTGAGTTGTGCGTGTCAACCTGACAGGGCTGCAGGGTGCCGAGGTTTGGCAAAGCACGATTCCGCGGTCTGTGAGAGGTTGTTTCTGGATGAGACTAACATTTGACTCGGTAGACCAAGCAAACCAGCGGATCCTCCCCGAGGTGTGGGCCTCAGCCCAGCAGCTGAAGGCCTGACGAGAATGAGGAGAATATTAGCCCAGCTACTCAGTCACCTGAGATGGGAGGGTCCCTTGCGTTCGAGTCTGAGTCCAGCCTGGGCAACATAACAAAGCCCTGTTTCAAACCAAACACACAACAACAAAAAGACGGACCTTTCCCCAAGTGCGGGGAAATTTTCCAGCCAACCTTCGAACTGAAACATCAACTCTGTTGGGTCTTCAGCCTGCAGGTCCACCCTGCAGAGGGCACTGGCCGGCCTTCATAATCCCACAAGCCAATTCTCTATAATAAATCTCCCTCTCTCTCTCTCTCAGTCTATTGAGAGAGAGAGAGAGATAGGGAGAGAGAGACAGAGAAAGAGAGATGGGGAGAGAGAAAGAGATAGAGATAGGGAGAGCGGGGGAGAGAGCGAAAGAGATGGCGAGAGAGACAGAGACAGAAAGAGAGAGAGAGAGATGCCATCAGCTCTCGCTCCAGTCTCTCAGGAGAGCCGGACTGACACCGCATCCTATGGCCATGTGGTCTGGCTGGTGACAGATCTACATCGAGATCCCCCTCCTGTGTGTCTGCTTCTCGAGGTCCCTAAGGTCTCAAGGTCCTAACATCTGCCTTGGTCTGGGCCCCGTCAGAGGCCGACCCTGAGTCTGGGCTTCAGCCCGGCTGCCTACTTGGGAGGTGATCACCAGAGCCCAAAGGGGACGTGGGAAGACAAGTCGGGGACAGGAGAAGCTGACGCGAGGCTGCCTTGATGACACGGTGCTGGGTGGCCTGGGTGCCATCCCAGGGGCCTGCGTGCTCTCCTGGGCCGCTGCAACAGACTCACCAGCCCGCAGAAAGGTGTCCTCACACAGCTCCAGAGGCGCCCAGTCTGGAATCGCGGGGTGGGCAGGGCAGTTCCTTCGGAGCTCGTGAGGGTGAGTCGGTCCCGTCTCCCTCCAGCCTCTGGAACCGTGCAGGACTCCTGCCTTGCGCTGTCAGCGGGTCACTCGGATCTCTGCCTCTGTCTTTCCACGGCGTTCTCTCTCCTTCTGTGTCTGGGTCCAGGTTCCTCTCTTCTCCTAAGGACGCCAGTCACTGAACGGGGGCCCACTGATCTGCAATGACTCCATCTTGTTTGATTACATCTGCAAAGACCTGATTTCCACGTAAGATCACATCACAGGCCCGGGGAGTTAGAACTTGACCTTGTCTTCTGGGGGATCATTCAGCCACGATGAGCCTCTTTGACCAATAATCAGGACCTGCCTCAGAAATCTCCCACCAGAGGAAGGCAGGGTGGCAGTGATGTCTTGGGACCTCTGTGATGCTGGGAGGGGTCTGTGGGTTCTGGAGTTACCATCGGACCCATCCATTATGGTCCACCCATCATCGTCTATTTGTTTTAGCAGCTATCAGTAGTCCTCACTGGACTCAGTAGTGCACCTGGAATCGCCATATCTTGATAGCCCCTCGGCTATTTACCAGCGTGAGTTCTGCAGGAGGTCCTGTTCTTTATCGGCGAGGTGAAAAAGAGTCCACAGGAAAGGCAAGATACATGCTCGCTTATTTTTTCTTTCTGGCCAGTTTTCAGCATCATGGGTCGGTGCTCTTGCATCCTTCCGAGGAGACCACATTTGTTTTATATCATGAGTTCACGCACCTCAATTTCCCTCTTCCTAGTTTATCTGTTTGTATTTGTTGGGGTATCTTTGTCCATGAGTCTTTCCCTTGTTTGAATATCTGAGCAGAGAACACAACAGCTTTTGTTCCAGACTATCTTTTCCAGAATGTTCTATAGCAAACAGTCCTGGAAGATACAGACATTATTCCCCTCCTTGGCAGAAGCCAAATCGGCTTGGTGACTGGTAGATTTTTTTTTTAAGTCTCTCTCTGGGACAAAGTTTGGACAGGTTTGCTTGTAGTCCCTTTATTATTTATTTTATTTTATTTTTATTTTTTGAGTCTGAGTCTCACTCTGTCATTCAGGCTGGAGCGCAGTGGCACACTCACGGCCACCCACCCCAAAATCGACCTGCTAGGCTCCGATGATCCTTCCACCAAGGAGCTAGAACTACAGGCACGCGCTACCATGCCCGGCTAATTTTTTGATTTGTTGTAGAGACGAGGTCTCACCAAGTTACCTGGGCTGGCCTCGAACCTGCGGGCTCAGGCAATGCACTTGTCTTGGCCTCCCAAAGTGCTGAGATTACAGGCAGACCCACTGAGCCCAGCCTGCAGTCCCTTTAAAGATAGGGGTTTCCTAAGCTTGGAGTTCCTCAGCTGTGACACAAAACCACCCTGTGCACAGCCTCCGCCTGGGCCACCCCTGCATGGCCCCGTGGGACCCGGGACCAAGGGACCTGGTGTGAACCTAGAGCCCATGCTACCACCCAGCCTTGGATGGTAGGCCCTTTGTCTCTGACCTGGGAGTCTCGTGTCTTCTGCCAGCGTCCACAGAACTGGCTGACCGTGTTCGCTTGCGAGTAGGGTGGAGGCTCAGACCTGTGGTAGTTCTTTACAGAGCCTCTACTCATTTCTCAAGATCAAAGCTCAATTACTTTTTTTCTTCCTCATATAACTTTCACCATGTTCTGTGAGTTTTGTTATATTGATGCATAATAGATGTACATATTTGGGAGGTACGTGTGACAATTTAATACATTCATATAATTTGGAAAGGTCAAATCAGTGTAATTGGGATATTCATAACCTCAAATATTTGTCTTTTCTTTACGCCAGAAAATTTTGCATTATTCTGTGCTGTGAAATATACAAAGATCATTGTAAACTATAATCACTCTCCTGGCCCATCAACACTAGGTCTTATTTCTTCTCCATAACTGCATTATTGTACCCAGCAATCACCTTCTCCTCATCCCCCACCCCCACCCCCACCCTTCCTAGTCTCTGGTAACCACCAGTCTACTCTCTGCATTCATGAGATCCACTTTTTTAGCTCACACCTGGGTAAGAACACGCAATATATTTGTTTTTCTGGGCATGGCTTAGTTCACTTAACATAATGACTTCCCGTTCCATCCATGTTGCTGCAGGTGACAAGATTTCATGCTTTTTTAAAGAGTGAACAATATCCCATTGCGCATATACACCACACTCTTTCCATTTGTCTGCTGATGAACACTGAAGTTGGTTTCATATCTTAGCTACTGTGAGCAGCACTATAATAAACACCAGCGTACAGACATGTCTTCAGTGTACTGGTTCCCTCTCTTTTGGATATATACCCAGCCGTGGGTTTGCTGGATCATATACCAGTTCTCTTGTTCGTTCTTTGAGGAACCTCCATGCTTGACATTCCCACCAGCAGTGTGGGAGTGTTCCCCTCTTTGACCAAATCTTTGTCTAGGAACAAGTTTCCTTAATTACCAAGAAATTGAAAGTTTGTTGGCCATTGATTGTGATTAGGCGACTGAGCCTATAAATTCTTACTTTACATACACTCTGTTCGAGATAATATATTATTACGTTGTAAAAGGTTTTTGTGCTTTTTTAAAAAAAACTTATATTCTGAAATAATTTTATTCTCACAATAGGTCTCAAAAAGCACAAAGAATCCTCATGTGTCTGTCACCTGGCTCCTTCTATGACAGTGTCTCACATAACCAGAGTACATTTCCAAATCAAGGAAATTGATGAGAGTATCATACTATCAACTAAACTACAGAAAGTATTCAGATTTTGCCAGATTTTGTATGCACTCCGTGTGTGTGTGTGTGTGTGTGTGTGTGTGTGAATAGTTCTATCCATTTTATCACACACATAGATGTATATAATCACCACCATAGCCAGGCTTCAGAACTGTTCCATTACCCCCCCCAAAATTCCCCTAAGCCACTCTGTCAGACCCACACTGTGCCCCAGTGAGTTTTGATTCCTTTCTTGTCCCCTTTTCTATCTATTAGATATGTCAATTCTCAGAGACATACATTTTTAAACTATTTTCTCTAAATTCCACATCATTAAAAATATTTATATATAATGATTGATGCACAAGTTGGTTGAAAATTTTCATATATTTTTCATAAATTACAACTTAAATAAAGTCATGCTGTTCATCTTTATCTTGATTCTCTTCCTTAGTTTTGGCTTGTCTGATGTTTTCCCATTTCTATTTTATTTGTAATTGTATTTAACTGTTTGCCTGAATCTTTATTTTCAACATTCTCTCATCACTTTAGGTTAGATGCATAAGTAGCATAAATTCAGGCTTATTTTGTGTATCTATTTGACAGTGTCTGCTTTTATAAACCAGAAAAATAGTCCATTCATGTTTAGTGTATTGACTGATGCACTTCATTTCGTTCTTTTTATTTTAAATAAATGATCATTCATTTTACATTGTTGTTTTCTATACTCCTTTCCTTTTTTTTTTTTTTTTTTTTTGCTTGTGCATATTATTCTTCATCCCTTTTTTGTCCTTTTATTAAAACTTAAAAATGGCATTAATTTTCCAGTTAGCAAACGGCTCGCTTTCCTATCCTGGCTTACAGTCAGATACATATTCCCCTACTTTTAAAAGTAAGATACTGTCACATGCTGTCTTCCAGCTAATCAGCTCTATTTTCCTACAGGTCACCAGCCATACCGATGAGAGAAGACGTCTGGAATGTCTGGCCCTGTCCTCCTCCCACCAGCCCCACCCACACCCCGGAAGGACCGCTGGAGTGCTCCGGCTCCCCCTCGTCTTCACCCCATGCCTCTATTTTGTGGTCAGTTTAGTCTTTCTGCTTTAAATTAGTATTCAAATTTCACTTGCGGAATACCCCCTCTTTTCCAGGGGCATTTGTTTCACACATGCTCAGGCAATTTGACATCCTGTGCCCCCTTCTATTGCATTCTCTCTCTCTCTCTCTCTCTCTCTCTCTCTCTCTCTCTCTCTCTCTCTCTCTCGCTCTCACTCTCTCTCTCGCTCTCTCTCTCTCTCTCTCTCTCGCTCTCGCTCTCTCTCTCTCTCTCTCTCTCCATATTAATATAAATAACATGGGCGGGTGAGGGTCTGTGCATCACTGCTCACTATCTTATCTGCTCTGGTTTGCATCTTCTTGGTTTCATGTCTCAGAGATTCGCCGCCCGCGGGACACATGAGTCATCAGCCATTTGATTTCTCCATGTTTGTAAAAATACTTTCATTACCCCAACCGGTGATTGCTATCTTGGCTGGGTAGAGGATGACCAGGACTCGACTTTTTTCCTCAGTGATAGCAGGATTATTCCATTGTCTTTTAGTTGCCGGCGTTGCAGGCAAGGAGTCTTATGGTGGTCCGATCCTTTTGTTCGCTGTAAATAACTTGTTATTCTGGTCTAGAAATTTGTAAGATTTTTCTCCTGTTGTTAGAATTAGGGCATTTATGAGAATATGATGTGTCGGTGTGCATGTATGTGCACTTATCTGTGTTTATTATCATTTTTCTCTGATAATTTGTTTACTACCTCTTCTCCATCTTCTTCTTCTCTCTCTCTCTCTCTCTCTCTCTCTCTCTTTGTTTAACATTCTGGAACTTTTGTTATATTCCTGTTAATTCATACATATATATTTTAGTCAGAGTCCCACTCTGTGCCCAGGCTGGAGTTAGTGGCACGCTCACGGCCATCGCAGCCTCGACCCGCTGGGCTCAGGCGATCCTTCCGCCTCAGCCTTCCAAGTATCTAGAACTGTAGGTACACACCACCATGCCTGCCTGACTTTTTTTTTTTTCATTTATTGTAGAGACAAGGTCTTGCCAAGTTGCCCAGGCTGGTCTCAAACCCCTGGGCTCGGGCATCCTCTCACCTCCACCTCTCCGAGTGCTGGGATGACAGGTGTCTCTTATTTTTTTCCCTCATGATCACCGTCTCTTAAATTTTCTGAGACTTGTCTTCTATTTTGTATTCTAGTTCAATGATTTGGCTATTCCTCTCTTTTAATTTATCACTCCATTTTTTTCTTTTAGCTTCAGAAAGTCATTTTTTGGTGTGTTACACTTAAAACTCCCTAAGGGTATTTTTTGTCTAGTGTATACTTTTAGGAGAAAACGTGTATTTGGAGAACAAAAATTCTCCCCTTCACAATCAAGGGGGTTCGTGGTGGTTCAAGTGATTGCTCCGTGGCTTCATGGCCAAAGTGGAGGGAGCGAGGTCCCGGGAGACTCTTGCCTGCTTCGTGGCCACCGCCCCAGCGTCCCTGCCCCGTCCAGACCCCACACACCAGCCCCTGTCTCCTTTTCTTCAAAACACACAGGCCACGCCCGACTCAAACCTGGTGAGTCTGTTCACACACCATAGAGCTCGGTCCTGTGTCCATCCTCTGAGGGGATTCTGCCAACTTCCCCGTCCCTTTTCTGTCTCCCCTGTCCTCGGGATGGGTTCCTTCACCTCTTCTACTAGCAAATACTCCCCTGTTCTCCCTTCCCTGCCCACCTTCCCTGCTCCCTGCCTCCACACCATCTGTAGCTCCACTCCCGACCTTCAGAAGCCTCTCCGAGGATACTTGGTGTGGAACCCAGTGACGACGGCGTGGCGGGCACCAGGACCTCACAGGGTTGGGTGGGAAAGACCCTCCTGCCATCCATATTTCCAGAAAGAGCATGAACAGGAGGTTCTGAGACAGGCATTTAACGCTTGATCTTAACAGTCTTGGAGTTAACAATCCTCTTCAGAACCTACGGGAAGCTTAGGAAAGTCTCCTCAAAGGCTGGTGATTTCAGGAGGCACGCAGATTCCCAGACTGGACCCCTGGGCCTCAGATCAAGACTGTGCTGCCTCAGGGACAGACGTGGGCAGAAGACACACAGCCTCCAGCAGCCAGGAACCCGGTAGACCCACTGAGAAAGACGCCACAGGCACTTGGAGATTAAACAGTCCCAACGATCTCGTTTGTGTAAGTCATAACCATGCGGTCATAGACAAGCCCTGTAGGAAAGCAAAATGTTTCCCAAATGAAATCTGCTTTCCTCTCCACACGAGCTTACCTAGGATGTGCTGGTCTTCTCCTCGCCCCTCCCTAGGTGCAAAACAGCCAAGACCAGAGTTGAGGACCAAGTGTGAGAGCCATCCCTCTGCTGGGAAGCCCGAAACAAGCATGGCCTTCAAAGTGGCTGGCGCTTTGGTTTGTCCTGAAAAATACCCATTCACACTTTACTTGTATTCCATGCAAAGCTCCTTTAAAAATTGCACCTGGGGAGTGCTTTTTGAAATGGAATAGAAGCAGATACCAACAAATAAATATTTAGAGACATAATTAGTTGCCTATTGGCAAGAGGATTGCTTGAGACCAGGAATCTGAGACCAGCTTAGTCAACCCAGCAAGACCTTGTCTCTAAAAAAAATTTTTTTTTCAAATCAGTGTGGTCTCAGCTACTCAGAAGGCTGAGGCAGGAGGATCACTTGAGCCCAGAAGTTCAAGGCTGTAGTGACCTGTGATCACAGCATTGCACTTCAGCCTGCACAACAGACCCCAACTCGAAAGAAAGAAAGAAAGGAAAGAAAGAAAGAAAGAAAGAAAGAAAGAAGGAAAGAAGGAAGGAAGGAAGGAGGAAGAAAAGAAGGAAAGAATAAAAAGAAAGGAGGGAAAGAAGAAAGAAAGATAAGGAGGGACCCCCCCCAAAAAAAAGTCAGAATTATCTTTTGGAGAGCAGGCCTCTTGTAGTTCAGGCTTTCACTTCTAGGTAAGTGTTCTAGGAACCCACCAGCATCAGTGTACCAGCCAGCATTTTTGGCTTCCATGAATTTTTTTTGGCAATCAAGTGACTGGTTCTTCCACCATGACAACGCAGCTGCCCACACCATGCTGAGTGTTCAGCAGTTTTTGACCAAATACGGCATGGTTCCCATGCTTCACCTTCCGTATTCACTTGATCTCACCCCCAGCGACTTTTTTTGTTTCCCCAGATGACAAAAAGTTCTCCAAGGAAACAATTTGCCGATGTGGAAGAGGTGAGACAAAAATCGGCAGAAGCACTAAACGGTATCCAACTTGAGTTCAGAAACTGTTTTGAGCCGTGGAAAAAGCATCTCAACAGGAGTTTTGCATCGAATGGAGAGGACTTCGAAGGTACCTAATGTTTACACATGTAAGAATAAATACACAATTTTTTAATAAATAAATTCCAGGTTTTGGGGGGGTCCCCTCGGATAGGATAAGCAGCTCACGAAAAAAGAACCCATTACACAAAGGAAGACAAAGGAGGGACAGGGAAAGCAGAATTGCTCATGAAGTTGGTGCCGAGAACCAAGGGACGCAGGAATGGTCACGACCTGTCTAGTACCGACTGGTCCAATTCATCATTAACCCGGAAGCCGAGAGCAGTAGATCCACGCCACTCTGAAAAACAGGCTACACAGCCTTCGGGTCTCCCCGTTCTCCTCCCTGGGGATCATCACTGTTAGCATTTTTTGTCTTTCTCCTGCCTCAGACTCGCTCTGCATCCACACAGTGTTCGATCCTCGCTTCCTGCCTTGGGTTTGAGGAATAAAACAAATGCTGGGGGATCCCACGAGGTGCTGGGGGTGCCCCACGTGGAGCCTCCCAGCCTCCTCTCCTTCCCCACCTCCAGGGTCAACAGGGGAGGGTTGGGAGAGTCGAGGGAGCGTGGCCTGAAAGGTGCGGGTGTGCTGTGGTTCTTCACCTTCCTGCTCTAGAGACCGGGTGCGCTTCACCCGCCCAAGCCCAGGGAGGGGGCTTGAGGGGCCCACTTAGAGCACCAGGCTGGACCCGAGGGGGGTGCCGGGACGGGAAGACGCGTGGCCACCTTGGGAACGGCTGACCCCCCGGAGTGTGGTGGTTCATGAGGTGTGTTCATGTTTCCCTGGGACAGCGTGTGGACCCTGCAGGAGCGACCCTGCCGTGGTCCTCCTGAAGGGGTGGCCTGCGGAGTGGACATCTGGAGAGGGGCAGTGACCCCAAAAGGAGACTGAGGGGCATCCGTGGTGCCCAGAGACTTGGGCAGGGTGGGGGGGCTTCAGGGCCACGGGGCAGAGGCTCTGTGTCCATCGGGGCTTCTGTAGGGAGGAGCCTGCGTGTCTGGGAAGAACCTGCAAAAGCCCTGCCCTTGGCTGGAGTTGCCATGTCTAGGGCAAGGAAGGGCTTCTCTGTCTTCACCTCCCTCCCTTCCTTGCTCCCCCTGCCAGAGGCAGCCTGTGAGGTGGGGGAGGGGAGGGTGAAGAAGCCCCACTCACTGCAGCCCCTTCCCCCACCCCTGAGTCCCGAACCGAGGCCGGGGCCCGGCAGGGGAGGAGTTCAGAACTGAATGAGAAATCGTGAGGGTTGAAGATTAGGCTGCCTGGGTTTTTTATGCCGAAGCGTCGTGATGCTCTGTGCACTCCCGGCAACGCCCAGGATACCATGGCTTCTGCCCTACATCCACTCCCAGCGTTTCTGGGACGCCTGCAGGGACGGAGTGGACAGATCTGTTTAAAGGGAGAAAGAAAAAAGCCACGTTCTGTTTTCACCCTGTGGAGGCCGCTTATTAATAAACTGGAGATGCCTTTCTGTGAAAAGGACATCCTGACAGATGGAAGGTCAGCACAAAGCTGGGAAGTGCAGCCCAAGGAGCGAGGAGCCATCTTGGACGCCAGGCCTGGTTAGGGGGCGCGTGGTCAGGCCCACAGACCACCGCCCGCCCACAGGATGGTTGCCGTGGGCAACTGAGGCCCTTTGGGCTTGGTGGCGCCCGCCAGGGGGCCCCAGGTACCACTCCGAGGCTGCGGCAATGCTCACTGCATCTTGTGCTGATGCAAGGGGTCCACTGCGCTGGCAGGGAGCCCTCGGGGGCTGCTTCCCAAGACCACGGCATTCTTCCAGCTTCGCTCATAAACCGACCATCTGATTTAGACATCAGTCTATCACGGTTTGCTTCGTTTGAACTCACCCAATCCTACACACCGCCAAGTTCTAGTTCCTGGTCCTGCAAAAATGTAGGTCTAGGCTTTGAAGCAATGTTTCCACAAATAATCATCGCCTGTCTTAGTCAGTTGGGCTGCTGTAACACGATACCACAGGCTGCATGGCTGAAACGATGCATTTCTTCCTCACAGTTCTGGAGGCCGAAGGTCCTAGACCAGCGTGTCTGCATGATTGAGTTCTGGTGAGGGTCCTTTGGTGCAGACGGCAGCTGTGTCCTCCCAGATGGGGTGAGAGGAGGAGAGAAGGGGGAGAAAGAAAGAGATTGGTTGTCTTGAAGAGGAGAGAGAGAGAATTCTCTCCCTTTCTCCTCCTCTTCTTTTCTTCTTCTTTTTGTAGAGATGAGGGTCTCACTATGTTGCCCAGGTTGATCTCAAACTCCTGGTCTCAAGCAATCCTCCCATCTCAGCCCCCCGAAGCACTGGGATTACAGGTATGAGCCACCACACCAGGCCAAGCCCTGTCTCCAAATACTGTCACGCTGGGGGCTGGGACTTCAACCCATGAATCTGATGACACGGTTCACCCCATCCAGCACCTTCTCGGAGACACGGCTCCCAGCCAGCATCCTCCCTACCCTCTGGCCCACCGTGGTCTGGAAATGTCCCACCTCTTCCTGCTCCTCCTCCCAATTCATTCGCCTTTGTCTGGCTTTTGTGGCTCAACTACAAGCCAAGGCTTGCGTGTGTAAGTGGGATCAGTGATGAGACGCTCAGCAGGGGCGTCGTCTGATTCTGGGTTTCTTGCTGTTCCCCGTCCTCCAGAGACTGCACAGCCCTGCCCTGGGAGCCCAGGGAGTCTGTAGCCGTGAACCTGGAGAGCAACGTGTCTTATGACTTTGGAGGTCAGGCGGCAGACATGGAGGGATGGGAGCCCAGGCATGGTGGGATCTATTCTCAGACATATCACCTTCTGTGTGGGGCGTGGTGACTACACCTGAAATCCCAGCACTTTGGGAGACTAGGGCAAGAAGATCACTTGAGGCCAGGAGTTTGAGACCAGCCTCAGCAACATAGTGAGATCTTGTCTCTATAAAAAATAAATTTAGGCTCGGCTTGATGGCTCAGCCTATAATCCTGTGTTTTGGGAGGCCGAGGTGAGTGGATTGCCTGAGACCGCGGGTTTGAGACACACTTGGTCAACTTGAAGAGACCTCATCTCTACTATATATCCAGAAAAAAAAAAAAATTAGCCAGGCGTGGTAGCGCATGCCTGTAGTTCCAGCCACTTGGAAGCCTGAGGCGGAAGGATTGCCAGAGCCCAGCAGGTCGAGGCTGCTGTGGTCGGGAGTGTGCCACTGCACTCCAGTCTGGGTGACAGAGTGAGACTCCAACTCAAAATAATAATAATAATAATAATAATTTAAAAATTTAAAAATCAGCCAGGTGTGGTAGAGCACGCCTATAGCCCCAGCTACTTGGGGGCTGAACCAGGACTACAAGCAAGCACCACTGTTCCTGGCTAAATGTTTCAGCTTTTTTAGAGACTGGGTCTCACTATGGCTGGTCTTGAAATCCTGGCCTCAAGCATTCCTCCTGCCCCAGCCTCCCAAATCACTGAGGTTACAGGCATGACCCACCACACCCAGCTTTCTCTAATATTTCGTAGAAAACTACTATCGGCTTGCATATTTTTTTAATTGGCATCTAAAAGTTCTCATCATACATTAAAATAGTTGCCAAGTATGTAATTTTCAGTGTATTATAAACATTTACTTAAACTCACATCCCTCCTTTGCTTATATCCAAGGGAATCTTTATACTATAAAAAGTTCACACCCACCATTATCCATTTTTAAATGCACTGACAAGTTCTTTAACAGCCTGAACTTTTAAATTTTGCTTTTTTTCCCTTAGAATTTTACTTTTAATATACTTTATCTGCCAAATTTATCTTAGTGTAATATACTTTTATACTTGAAGGACTTTCATTAATCAGTCTAGCATACCTCTCTGCAGCCAAAATACATACATAAATAGAAATATTTATCTTTTACAATGTGATTATAAAGTTCTAAGTGTCAAAAACACATATTCTAGACTGTGTTATCATTATGCTTTTATCGGTTTGCCATTGAAAAAAACAATGCAGTAGATCAATTTGATAACTGAGTATTAAATATAATTCTACAAACGATTGTTTTAATAGACAGATAGGACTTTTTCCATTAGTTCATGCATCATAAATATTTCTTATGGTTAGCCTGAGTCAAAGTTCAGATTTTCTGTTAAAGTTTTCTCCTTTACCAAGGACGTTTGACCTTGAGTTGACTTGCCAACTCTTCCCTTGAAAGCTTCATGAAGACGAGTGCCAGCTGACTTGTCTCTAGGTGACATTGCCCATGATGAAAATGACACGGGTTGGTTCCCTGCATCTGAACCGGGAGGCCGTGATTTGTGGGAGGCCACAGTGCTGTGACACCTCCAGTCCAGCACATGCCCACCCTGTGTATTGTAAGATGTGCTGCCTTGGCATTTCTGAGCCTCATGGGACTCTGAAGTTGTCACCACACTTTCTCCCACCCAGTGATAAAGAGTCCCCAGCCAGCAAGTTCCCCTAACAGCTGGGCCAGTGGTACCCACCCACTCCTCAACCCGAAGGTCTCACCTCCCTGCCAACCCATGAAATTATTCAAGCAAGCCACACTCTCCCTCAGGCACCAGGGGCACCTCACCCTTTTGCTACTACAAAGCCAGCCTCCCACAGCTGCCAAGTGCACCCCCACGCAGTCCTGCATACTGTTTAAGGGCAGCGGATTCTCTCCTCATCAATGAGATGAGAAGTGATGAGAACATTCTGGAAACCATACCTAAATATTGTTATGAACGATCCCTGTTCCTGTTTGGGAACAGGGTTTTTAAGCCAGGGCCGCTCCACTTCCCTACCAGGGTAAGTCCCGTCTCCCCATACTTGGCTTGTCACTTGGGGTCACAGAATGGTCCCTAAGCTACTGCCCGGATGGCTGTGAAGATGCCCCCCATGGAGAGAGGGGTCTGAGTCTGCTCTGCTGGCATGATGAGTATTCTGTTCTGCATCATTCTGTGAACCCGGAGACAGGAGTGCACGTAGGACTCCCATGACTCTAATGGCCTGCTGGAGCCCAGGGTGACCCTGAGTGGCACAGCAAACATCAACTTTATCCTTTAAAAATGTTTGTCAGTGTCAGTACTGAGAAACTTTGTATGCAGAAAGAGCAGCAACAGAGGTGTTATGTAGCACAAGCAACAGACTAACTGGGCAAATCACTTAAAGACTGACTCTTACAAAACCCATTCAAGAAGAAATAATCTGAAGAGCCCTATGTTGATTAAATGCATTGAATTTGTAGTTAACAACCTTTCAAACAAAAGACACTTCAGGCCCAGGTAGTTTCATGGACGAACTCTAGCAGCTATTGAAGAACAAAATGAACCAAGCTCTTCCAGAAAATGGAAGAGGAAAACATTTCCAGCTCTTTGTACAAAAAAGCCAGCATTACAGGTCCAAAGTCACACAAAGGTGTTGGACCTGTAATGCTGGCTTTAAGCCAAAGTCTTTCATGAACATTGATCATCAGAATATTAGCAAATCCAATCCAGCGACAGACAGAAAACAGAACATTTCATGGCCAAGTGAGGCTTCCTTGTTCATAAGGGAATGCAAGACCTGTTCACCATTTGAAAATCAAAGAGTGTAGACTGAAGAAGAAAAATGGTAGATGATCTCAACAGAGTCAGAAAGACAACTGTCTTTTTCATTCTCTCATCAGAGCCTTCCGAAGGACAAAGTTTGTGATTTTCCTGAAGGGTGATTTATCGGTTTTTTCTAGAGACCATGCCAGGTTGTGATGGCCTGTGTGCAAGAATGTGGAGTTTGCAGTCTTTTGTGATCATTTTGCTTTCAGTCACTGATGCATGAGAATGCTTCCAGCACAGTCTTCCCGCTCCTTGCATTAGTTTTTTTGTTTTTTTAAACACAAGTAACTCCATTTTGATTCTGACCATTTTCACAGCTCTTAGAACTCAAAAAATGAGTTTAGCAAGGATAAAAATCCCACGTCTATTCAGCACACAAACTCTCAACAAATTGCAAGGTGATTCCTAGACTTGAGACAGAACCTTCTCCCAAACTGTCTACAGCTGACATCATACTGAGTGGCGAAAGACCCACTGCTTTCCTGCTAAGATCAGGCACAGACACTTCTATTAATATAACACTAGATGTCCTAGCCAGTGGATAAGAAAGAAAAAGAAGCAAAGGGCATACAGATTGGGAACAAAACCAAAAACTCTCTCCACTTGCAGATGACGTGTTTGTCTGTGTGGATAAACTGAAAGGCTTTGCCCTGCCGCCCAAAGCTCCGTCAACCTAAACAGCAAACAGGGAGAGACTCTCTGAGAGAAAATGGTATTTATCTGAGAATAGACTTGCAATGGGAATATGCATGCCACAGTAACTATGCGTGTATTTAGCGAGGTAGAGGAAGAAAAGATGCATAAAGACCAAAGAGGTGGTTGACATCATTGTTTTGAGATAATTAGCCTTGACTACAAGGATACCGGTGACGCCATTCTGAGGTCAGACAAGCAGTTGCTGTGCAGATGTCTTTGCAGAAGTTGTTTTTTTCTAGCAAACCCTGTGCCGAGGACTGACTTTCAACAGATCACAAGGGAGCTCCTTGGCCATATAGGAGACCCAGACCGGAAGTGTTTTCTGTGAAAGTTGTGACGGCCTGTGTGCAAGGTTGTGGGCTTTGCAGTCTGCAGTGATAGTTTTTGTTGTCGGCCATTTATGCCTGAGAACCCTTCCACCACGGCCTTCCCAGCTCAGTGTATTAGTTTGTTTGTTTTTTTAAACACAAGTGAGTCCATTTTGATTCTGACAGTTTTCGCAGTTCTTAGAACTCATAAGTGAGGTTAGCAAGGATACTGCACAAAAAGGCTATATAAAAACATTAGCCCTATTTCTATGTCTAGCAATGAATGATTGGAAATTGAGACTCTAAAAATAAGGCCAAGCTGGGCTCCGTGGCTCAGCCTGTCATCCCGCGCCTTTGGGAGGCTGAGGTGAGTAGATTGCCTGAGCCCGCGGGTTCGAGACCTGCCTGGGCAGCGAGAACTCATCTCTATAATAAATCAAAAAAAAAAAAAAATCAGCCAGGCGTGGTAGCGTATGCCTGTAATTCTGGCTACTTGGAAGGTTAAGGCAGAAGGATCGCCAGAGCCCAGCAGGTCGAGGCTGCGGTGGCCGGGAGCGGCCACTGCACTCCAGTCTGGGCGACAGTGAGACTCCAACTCAAAAAATAAATAAATAAATAAGGCCACTTACAGTAACACTAAAACCCTGAAATACTTAGGGGCAAATAAATACACGAAATACATTAAATTTAAATCTTATAAAATATGTACAAGATCTGTGTGCCAAACACTCACAAAACAGTGACGAGAGAGAAAGATGAAAGAAAACTGAAATTAGCAAAGATATGGTCTCATACTGCACAGAAACACCTACTAAAAATGGAGCATAGGCCTGACGGGAAAACTTGAAACTAGACAACTTTTCAAAGAAAACTTAGGAAAAAAATGTTTCTGACCTTGGGTTAGACAAAGATGACCTAGACAAAACATTAAAAGCCTTATCAATAAAAGAAAACATCGATAAATCACCCTTCAGGAAAATTAAAAGCTTTGTCCTTTGAAAGGCTCTGGCGAAAGAATGAAAAGACAAGTCACGCACTGGGAGATATTACTGCAAACAATACATCTGATTGAGGATGTATTGCATCCAGAATATGTTAAGAACTCTTCAAACTCAACAACAGGAAAACAACCCAGTTTTTTAATGGGCAAAACGTTTGAACGGGCTCATCACTATGTGGGTGGCAAATACGCGTGTGCTCAGCTCCTAGAGCTAAAACCTCAGTGAGCTATTTGTCAATTAAAAAAGCATACACACATGGGCTGTCAGGCCCTGCCTGTTTGAGTGGTTTTAAAAGATAATGTTGCCGGGCTCGGTGGCTCCGCCTGTCATCCCGCGCCTTGGGAGGCTGAGGTGAGTGGATGGCCTGAGCCCGCGGGTTCGAGACCCGCCTGGGCAACTCGGCGAGACCTCATCTCTACAATACAGCAAAATCAGCCAGGTGTGGTAGCACGCCTGTAGTTCCAGCTACTCGGAAGGCTGAGGCGGAAGGATCGCTGGAGCCCAGGAGGTCGAGGCTGCGGTGACCGGGAGCGGCCACTGCACCCCAGTCTGGGCTAGAGTGAGACTCCAACTCAAAAAAAGATAATGCCCAGTCCTGACTGTAATTGGGCACACTGAGGCTCAGAGGGTGCAAGTGGGGAAAAAAAATGGTACAGCAGTTTTTCTTTCTTTTTCTTTCTCCTTCTTTCCTTTCTCTCTTTCTCTCTTTTCTCTTTCTCTCTTTTTCTCTCTTCTTTTATTTGAGTCGGGGTCTCACTGTCACCCAGCCTAGGGTGCAGTGGCATGAACACAGCTCACCACAGCCTCAACCTCCTGGGTTCAGGCAACCCTTCCACCTCAGCCTCCTGAGTACCTGGGACTACAGGTGTATGCCACCACGCCCAGTTAATTTTTTGATTTTTTTTTTTTTTTTTTGTAGCAACAAGATCTTGCTATGTTGCCCAGGCTGGACAGTTTCTTATGACCTGAAACATACACCTACCGTGAGACCCGGATAATGAAGACAGGAGCACACAAGATGCGTGCGTGCGTGTGGACAGTGGCTCTCGATCACTCCAACTGGAAGCAACCGAAATGTCTTTCAGCTGCTGAATTGATGCCCAAACGTGGCTTATTCACGCAACGGAATCTACCCAGCAATGAGAAGAAGGAGCTGTCGGCACATGCAAACCCACAGATGCGTCTCAAATGCGTTTTGCTGGGTGATAGACTCCTGTTCCCCTCAGAAGGCATGCGCGCTGCACAAGTCTATGTATTGACTTATTTATTTTAGATTCCGGGGGTATGCATGCATATTCATTACCTGGACATAGTATGCATGAGTGTGTCAGGTCATCCATTCCCCGGGTAGTCAACATGGTGCCCTGTAAGTAGTTTCTGAACCCTAACTCCCTCCCCATCAGTGTCCCCAGGGTCTATTATTCCCATCTTTGTGACCGTCTAGCTCCGACTTGTGAGTGAGAACATGCAGTGTCCGGTTTTCTGTTTCTGGGTCAGTTCTCTTAGGATGATGTCTCCAGCTCCATCCATGTGGCTGCGAATTACATGATTTCATTCTTTTTTCTCCATGCCTAGTAGTCCATGATATATATTTGCCACATTTACGCCATCCACTGATCGGTTGATGGGCATTTGAGTTGGTTCCCCATCTTTGCAGTTGCTCATCCCTGCTGCAAGGTGTCTTTTTCATGTAATGACCTCTGTTCCTTGGGGTAGAGACACCTAGGAGTGACATTGCCACATCGAATGGTAAGTCTACTTTTAGTTCTTTGAGAATCTCCTGCATGATTCTATTTATATGACAGTGAAAAAACAAGGCCGGGCTTGGTGGCTCAGTCTGTCAGCCCAGCACTCCGGGAGGCCGAGGCAAGTGGGTTGCCTGAGCCTGCGGGTTCAAGACAATAAATCAAAAATTAGCCGGGCATGGTAGCACACGCCTGCAGTTCCGGCTACTTGGGAGGCTGAGGCGGAAGGATCTCCGGAGCCCAGGAGGTCGACGCCGGGGTGGCCCTGAGTGTGCCACTGCCCTCCAGCCTGGGCGATGGAGTGAGACTCCAACTCGAAAAGAAAACAAAAGGAAAAACAAACACTCTGATCAGAAAACAGAGGAGTGGCGGAGTGGGGGGGTTGGAGCCCCAGGAACGACTGTGCCTCTTTCTGGACGTCGGTGTGGCTCCTGTCTGCAAGCATGTGCCAGATCCTCAGACTGCAGCGGCACAAGTCGGATGTTACGGTACGCAGACGAGAGCTGAATTGCAGCAGTCAGGAAGACATAATCCCGTAATACCACATTCCTTCAGGAACATCGGTGGTTGACACCGCCATCGAAGACCTGACTGAGCTTGGCCCAACTGCCTAGAACGTCTTTGGTCGGTCCTGCGTGGACGGAGTCAAAGACAGACGGATTTCGACAACGGCAGTGGATTACGGCAAATGTGTAATCCGCTGACTCAAACTGCTCCCGGCGTTCCAGATGCGTCTCTTTCCCCAGGCACTGAGACCCAGACCCTGGCAAGCAGCTCTCAAGCTGGGCAGTTTCTTGTCCTTGATATACATGGGAGAAGATTCTAGAAGCGGTTCACCTGCACCCGGCAACGCTGCTGTACCTCACTCCTGACCCAGGGTGCCAGGTCCTACTCTCCTGTTACCTCATCTTGGGGGCCTTCACCACCTTGAATATATATATATATATATATATATATATGTTTTATATATTTTTAAAATATTTTTTATTATATATATATATATTTAGAGATAGGGTCTCACTCTGTCACCCAGGCTAGAGTGCAGTGGCCTGATCAACTCACCACAGCCTTGATCCCTGGGCTCAAGCAGTCCTCCGGCCTCAGCCATCCCAATAACTGGAACTACAGGTGCCACCATGCCTGGCTAAGTTTTAAAGTTTTTTTGTAGAGATGGGGTCTCGCTATATTGCCCAGGCTGGTCTCGAACTCCCGGGCTCAAGCAATCCTCCCGCCTCGGCCTCCCAAAATGCTGGGATTACAGGCATGAGCCACCTCGCCCCATCTATACTGACAACTTCCCTCAGTGTGGCTCTTTTGAGCAGAAAATAGCAAATGCATTAAACTGACTGGTAATGTGCATGCATGCCAGAGTGAGTGTGAAATAAACTCCATGGACGTTTCCGAGACCTGGAGTGCCGATGAATTCGGTAGGGGCCCGATGGTCTGGGGCAACCGTCCAGCAGTCAGGGCCAAGTTTCCACACTGTGCACCTCCTCCCGCCAAAAACAAGCACAAAGCCCAGCGTGTTCTCTGGATCCTGGGCACATGATAGGCCACGTTTGGGCCTGAAGTCTCACACGTTACTGAATAACCCACTGTGGTGCCGGATCTGGGGGCCCAGATGGAGAGAAGTTTCTATGGAAAACTCAGGTGAGACAGCATCTGCTGTGGCACTTGCGACCAAGGCCCGGCAGACCAATGGCGTTGAGGAGTCAGTGGCCAGTGTCGCAAGGGGCATCTGGCATCTTCCATGGACTAGCCTTGAACTCCCAGACTCAACGGATCACAGCAAGACTACTAAGGCATTTTTTTTTGTTTGTTTATGTTTGTTTATTTTTAATTGGGCTATCACTGAGTCACCCAGTCAGTGGCAGGATCACAACTCACTGCAGCCTCCAACTCTGACTCAGGAGATCCTTCTGCCTCAGCCTCCCAAGTAGCTGAGATGACAGGCACGCACCACCATGCCTGGCTAGTTGTTTCATTATTTTTTAGAGACGAAGTCTTGCAATGTTGCCTATGCTGGCTGAACCTCTGGGGTCAAGCAATCCTCCTGCCTCGGCCTCCCAAAGTGCTGGGATTACAAGTGCATGCCGCCATGCCTGGCTATTTTTTAAAATTTTCTATAGAGACCAGGGCTTGCTATGCTGCCCAGGTTGGTCTAGAACTCCCGGGCTCAGGTGATCCTCCTGCCTTGGCCTCCCAAAGTGCTGGGATTACAGGTGTGAGCCACCACACCCAGTTGACTATTAGGATTTTTGCAACAAGATTATGTCCTTTTTTGCAGGTAAGTATCCTCTCTTCCAATAGTACTCTTGTGGTCCCGGGGCCCAGAGGAGACTGCCCACTGGCCACAGGACTTCAAAGTCACCACGAGACTTGAGCTGGTGACGCACTTGTTGCTGTGGTCGGTGCCGTTTGCCCCACCAGGCGCTACATTGAGGCAGGTGCAGCATTGCCCGTCATACGTGGAAGTTGGAAATCTGATACAGGTTTCAGCAGATCCTGAAGAGGGTCAGTTGTGTGCGCCGGTGGCCCAGGCTCACACGGCCCTGTGCTGTCACACTCGCCAACTCACACGCGTGGCCTCGGGGGGCGCGGCCTAGGATCGGCCTACCGAGACAGGAAAAATGGTTTGGCTCTGACTGAGAGGTGGCTTCTCCCAGAACACGGACACCGCCTGCAAGGGGATGCCTGCAGCAGCAGGTCAGCCCTACCCGGGCTCCATGGAGCTTGCTGGGAAGGGAAGCCTTCGCCATGGAAACCGTCTAGAGCAGAGCACCTCGCTTGCCATGGCTCCTGGAAAGGGAAGAGACACAGAGACGTGGATCTCTGCTGATTCTGAGAACCTGGAAGGAACAAGATTGGGAAATCGGGGACAAGGAAGCCCAAGCCAGGGGCATGCGGATGGCCTTCCCTGGGTGGGATGGAGCATCGCAGATATGTGTGTCCCCTGTCCATGGCCCCCAAGGTGCAGCCCTGGAGGCAGGTGCTCACTGACGGGGAGGATACGGAGATTCGTTTTGTGGGTGTCAGTCGGATAAAGAAAACGTGGCGTGTGTACACAATAGGATATCGTTCAGCCAACACAAATAATAAAAAGCCATCGTTTGCAGCAACATGGATGGAACGGGGGTCACTACGTGATGTGAAACAAGCCAAGCACCGAAAGACAAATGTCACATGTTCTCACTCACGTGCGGGAGCTAAAACGTTGATCTCACCGTGGTAGAAAATAGGACGGCAAACACCGCAACCAAGAAGGGTGCGTGGTTGGGGGGTAACAAAGAGAGGTTGGTTAACGGGTACAAGCGTATCGTTCATGGAAGGAATACGTTCCAACGTTTGAAAGCAGAAGAGGGTGAGCCCAGTAAACAACAAAGGACTGTACATTTCAAAATGACTAGAGGAGAGGGTGTGAGATGCATCCAGCTCAGACATGATAAATACCGCTTGATCGTTACACATTCAAGCTTGCAATGTCACATGTAACAGATGTACATAAATATGTCCAAATATTATGCATAAATTTTTTTTGAGTCCGAGTCTCACTCTGTCACCCAGGCTGGAGTGCAGTGGCATGCTCATGGCCATCCCAGCATTGACCTGCTGGGCTCTGGTGATCCTTCCGCCTCAGTCTTCCAAGTAGCCGGAGCTACAGGTGCACACTACCACACCCAGCTAATTTTTTGGTTTTTTGTGGAGATGAGGTCTTGTGAAGTTGCCCAGGCTGTTCTTGAGCCTGCGGCCTCAGGCAATCCTCTCACCTTAGCCTCCCAAAGTGCTGGGATGACAGGCTTGAGCCACGATGTCCAGCCTCAATTTTTAAAATATTTCATTTTAGATTCAGGGGACACACATGTGTGTCCATTACATGTTGGGGTAGGGATGGCGTTTCAGATGGCCCATTCTCCAGACAGTGAACCTTGTGTCCGTAGGTAGTTTCTAAACCCTCCTCCCTTCCCCCCTCCCTTCTTATTATCACATGTCTACGCACTGTCTTCTTGCTTGTGGGTTCTGTCCTCGCTTCTGCAGCATCTCCTGATGAGCCCATCGGAGACGCTCTCCACCTCTGTGAAAATGCTTTTCGATTCTAGCCTTTTTTTCTCATTCCTCCTCACAGTATCCATCCCTCTGGACCAAGGAGTGAGGATGTCACAGAGGCCCGTGATCTTTCTCCAGCTTAAATTTCTACATGGAAAGCCTGTGAAGAGCCCTGCCATGCGGAGACCACTGGCCCCGACTCCTTTCTAAATAACCCTGAAAGCCACTTGAGAATGTGCATGTGCCAGGGCAAACAGAAGGATCGGGAACACACGAAGAATTCTTCCATATACCTCGGAAGATGGTATGGAGGACCCTCCAAAAAGTAAACACAGAATTACCATAGGATCTGTCCATTCTTAGTCTGGGCATGTACCCAAGAAAACTGAGTGCAGGACTCAAACATGTTTGTATACCCCTGTTCCTAGAATGAGTCACAACAGCCAAGAGGTGATGCAACCTGTGTCCATTGACATGTGAATGGATCAATAAAATGTGGTGTATTTATAGAGTGGAATATTACTCAGCCTTGAAAAGGTTTCAGTGATGGTTGCACAACAAACAGTGTGAATGGATGTAATGCCTCTGTGTGCTTGAAGATGGCCAAGATGGTAAATTTCATATTGTACTTATTTCACCAGAACCAAATAAAAATAATTCTCCAGCCGGGCTCGGTGGCTCAGCCTGTCATCCCGCGCCTTTGGGAGGCTGAGGTGAGTGGATGGCCTGAGCCCGCGGGTTCGAGACCCGCCTGGGCAGCAAGACCTCATCTCTACAATAAATCAAAAAATCAGCCGGGCGTGGTAGCACATGCCTGTAATTCCGGCTACTCGGAAGGCTGAGGCGGAAGGATCGCCGGAGCCCAGCAGGTCGAGGCTGCGGTGGCCGGGAGCGGCCACTGCACTCCAGTCTGGGCAACAGAGTGAGACTCCGACTCAAAAAAAAAAAAAAAAAAATTAACCAGCAAGCCGGGCTCGGTGGCTCAGCCTGTAATCCCGCGCCTTTGGGAGGCTGAGGTGAGTGGATTGCCTGAGCCTGCGGGTTCGAGACCCGCCTGGGCAGCGAGACCTCATCTCTACAACAAATCAAAAAATCAGGCGGGCGTGGTAGCGCATGCCTGTAATTCCGGCTACTCGGAAGGCGGAGGCGGAAGGATCGCCGGAGCCCAGCGGGTCGAGGCTGCGGTGGCCGGAAGCGGCCACTGCACTCCAGTCTGGGCGACAGAGTGAGACTCCAACTCAAAAAATAATAATAATAATAATAGTAATTCTCCACCACAACTAACTCTAAAAAGACAAAGAAAAAAAATCTCATTGTGGTTCCAAAATACATGCTCTAATCAGTTTATTTAGGCAGAACCTGGTTCCGTCGACCAGATCTCTGTGGGGCCAGCAGCTCGGTCCCACAGTCATGCATCACCCGCTCCATCCATGCTGGGAATCTTGTAAACACGGCTCTGTCCACAGACAGAGGAAGACCTTCTGAGAGTTGGACTTGAAAACCGGCCCGGCTCCCTGAGGACTCGGGTGTAGGACTCTAGCTCAGCTCATGCATCGCATAGGGCGGAGGTCAGGGAGGAGGCGGGAACAGGTCAGGATAAGAGGTGCGTACTCTTTCCGGAGACCCCGCAGGCACATTCATCTCTGCTAGGAGAGCATCTGGAATGCTCAAAGGAAGATGGCAAGCCTGAGGAAATAATTTGTCTCTTGACGTCAGAGAAAGCATTCTTCGATAGTATGAAAGAGTGAGCTTCATTGTTCTCGCTCTAGAAGTTTCTAGAGCTCTTCAGGGCTCATGAGCTGGCCTGGGCAGAACACACAGCCTCGACATCTGTGTTTGAAGAAAAGGCAAACCCTCCCTGCTTAGACACAAGCTAGGCACGCTCTCCTTCCGATTTCTTTGTGACTTTCTGATTTCAAGACAGTATCAAAAAGATACTGAAGTTGGTGTCACTCGGGTCCCCTCTGGAGTGGTGACACTTGATAGGCATGTCGGGTGTCTCTTGCTGCTGATCTTTGAGAACATGAAGACTGTTGGACCCCAAAGTCCTAAATCCGAGAGACCACCAAAGAGCCAGCTCCGATGCAAATCACACGAGGCTCTTTATTCAGGCTCAAGTCTGGGCTCACGTCTGTAACTGGCGCAGCGGTACAGGAACGAGAGCCCCGACCTAATACAGCAAGTGGTTTATATACACAGTTGCGAGGGAAGGGCTGGGCGTGACCGGTTTTTCCTAGGCTTGAGACATTGTTCAATTAGAAGAGGGCATGACGTAGAAAACGAAGTCCACGGACCTTGCATAATTAGTTCTCAGTTAGGTCTGCAGTGATGTCGGGGGACAGGAGTACTTGAGATTGGTGGGTTTGCTTTTGATTGGTGTGGGCGCGGGTTCGGCTGCCCGTGATTGACTACTAACGGCCAAGCGGGTGGAGGGGAGGTAGTTAAGCCTCCTGGAATGTCAGATAAGCTACGGTTTACAGTCAGCTTCGACATACAAGCAGGTTTGAAACAACACAGAGCCCACCAGAAGAGTGGCTGGCACCACAGAGCCCACCATAATTCAAGCAATGTCCGGGAGGGGCTTATTGCTTAACATTCACACACTGCCAGCAGTGGTTGCAGAAGCAGAAGAAGCCGGTTATTCCATTTAACATGGTTATTATGGGACGAACAAAAACTTAACAAAGTTCTAAGTACAAACACGGCAAATATTTTGTAACTTTACGGTCACAGTCACGACCAGGCGCCTTACATATGCCTAGTCTTACGGGGTTTGAGGTAGGGATTTTTAAAATACAGTGAACGTGAGGTAGGAATTCATATAGTAAATGTTTCTTTCATAGCAAGTATAGTTCTTTTGCGTCCTTTGAGTCTCTCAAAGACTTGGTGATGGGGACTTCTCACGGGGAGTTACACTCTCTGTCCTCCCAGCATCAAGCTCAGCTAGGACTTGAGGATTCATCACTGCAGCAATTTAAGCTTATGGTTGGATTACCCGGTGCAAGAAGAAAGCAAAATAATTTTCTCCACACCATCTTCCTCTTGCTCATGAGTACGGGTGATGTTAGAGCCATGGGGGTCACTGCGATTCAACCACTGCTGGGCCAGCTCTGCGCCAGAGCAGGGGAGCCTGGCCGGAACAGCCGTCCCATAGGGCGGGGACTGTGAGGGAAACACAACCATTGCATCTATGGCTCCACAGCAGACCTCCCTACTATGAACAACGTCTCAAGGCTTCCGTGAGAATCCTGTGTGGTGCATGCACATTCTGAGTCCTTATCATTTACACAGTTCTTGCCTCTTAATTGCTTTTTTCCCGGTGTCTGGCTAAGATGATACCACTTGGGAAACCCTAGAAAAGCTAGATATCAAGTACCGCAATAATCTCACGCAATAAAGCAGATGTTGGCGAGGAACGCCCACATGTGGCCCGTGGGAGTGTACATTCATGCAACTGTTTGGAAACCTGGGTGGCAGTAAGCTCCCGGGGCTTCATACGTGCATGCTCTGTGACCCGGCAAGTCTCCTCCTAGACGTACATCTGTCAGAGATGCAAACGTATGTGCGCCAGACATGTGCAAGCTTCGTGACGCCTTTCTTGTCATTTCCTCAACCTGGAAACAGCCCCACGGCTGGCCAGCGGCCGTTTGGCTACCCACATCGCGGCATCTTCCTGCGGTGGGATGCTGCACAGCAATGAGCGTGCTCATACGACACCCGTGGGCTGTTGCTGCACTCAGAGCGTGGACCATCTCACACACATAATACTGAACAAAAGGATCAGGCACCTTGCAGAACTAGATGCCACGGAATGCCATTCAGCCCTCCAAAGGAATGAAGTCATGTCCTCTGCAGCCACGTGGCTGGAATTGGAGAAAGGCACCAGAAGTGAGCCAACACAGGAACAGGAAACCAAACCCCGCGTGCTCTCACTGGTTAGTGGGAGTTAAACTGAGGACCTGGAAGGCACAGAGAATGGACACTGGCGACTCAGAAGGGGGGAGGGGCGCAGGGACGGAAAATCACCTGTGGGCTACCGTGCAGGGGTGGGGGGCGCACTTAGAGCCCAGACTTCTCCACCACTACACAGAGCAGCCGTGCAACAAAAACCAATGGGATCCCCTGAATCTATTAAAATAAATTAAATCAGCCGGGCTCAGTGGCTCAGCCCGTAAACCCGCGCCTTTGGGAGGCCGAGGTGAGTGAATTGCCTGAGCCCGCGGGTTCGAGACCCACCTGGGCAGCGAGACCTCATCTCTACAAGAAATCAAAAAATCAGCCGGGCGTGGTGGCGCGCGCCTGTAGTTCCAGCTACTCGGAAGGCTGAGGCGGAAGGATCGCCGGAGCCCAGCAGGTCAAGGCTGCGGTGGCCGGGAGCGGCCGCTGCACTCCAGTCTGGGCGACAGAGTGAGACTCCAACTCAAATAAATAAATAAATTAATTAATTAATTAAATCACGACAATGACTGAGCTGACATTTGAGATCTCATGATTTGAGGTCAATGAGCAAAAGAGAGATCAAGCTGTCAATTAACACCCCCTATTGATCACCTGCAGTAAGTGCAGCACGGAATCAACGCGTGACGTGGGTGAATGATGCTAGCCGCAACACTCATCTTTGCTCATAACGGTGACAAACCTGGATGACAGTTTAACAGGAAAAGTGAAAAAGAGGTCAGAGTTGTAACCATTTCATCTGGCAGGCCAAGCAGGGTGGCTCAAGCCTGTGATCCCAGCACTTTGGATCACAAGGTGGAAGGATTGCGTGAACTCAGGAGTTCGAAACCAGCCTGGGCAGCAGAGCAAGACCCCGTCTCTACAATAAATCAAAAAATTGGCTGGGCATGGTGGTGTGCGCCTGTAGTCCCAGCTACTGAGGAGGCCGAGGTGGGAGATTCCCCTGAGCCCAGCAGGTGGAGGTTGTGATAGTCATGAGCGTGCACAGCACTCCAACCTGGGCAACAGAGTGAGACTTCGACTAAAAAAAAGAAAAGAAAAGAAAGAATTCCCAAGGATTCTACAAGGGGCAAGGGGGCTGCCCTCCAAAAGATAATTCCAGGTTTTGGGGGGTCTCTCCTGTGTGACATTCCAGGGTGACACTCTAGACCAAGGTGTGAATCTGTAAGGAAGGGATTGACCGAAGTTGGTTATATTCACGTTGACCGCACCATCCACACTTGGGTTATACCCCAAGTGGGTGGGAAACTAGGATTGAGGTCAGAGTTCCTTCTTGTCTCTAACAGGACGGAGGCTTCTGCAGTGGAGACCAGCATCTGCATCACTCTTTGCAGTCAAGAGATCGCTCCGAAGACGTCAACAACTTCAGACACATATTGCTTAAGGGTTAGTTTCTCACTTAGTCATCAGACAGCTAGAAATTCCATATATATGTACATTGAATCAGGGTCTCACTCTGATGCCCAGGCTGGAGTGCAGTGGCACATTCACAGCTCACCACAGCCTTTTCCTCCTGGGTTCAGATGACCCTTCTGCTTCGGTCTCCCACACAGGTAGCTGGGACTATAGGCACATGCTATTAGGCACACTCTTGGCTAATTTTTTGACATTTTATAGAGACAAGGTCTTGCTCCTTTGCCCAGGCTGGTCTTGAACCCCTGGGCTCAAGCGATCCACCTCGGCCTCCCAAAGTGCTGGGATTACAGGAATGAGCCACCGCACCCAGCCACAGGTTATTTTTTAAAGAATCGACTAGAAATAAAAATAAGACAATTTGACCTTTAGGGAAACAGAGAGCCCCGGTGGCAGAGCTTACCCTTGAAGATGCTTGATTTCGGTCAAGCCCAGTGATCTGCTGGATGATTCAGCAGCGACCGACAACGGCTGCACAGTCCTAGCCAAGCAGAGGATGGTGCAATGACCACCGTCTCCTCCTAGAAGCCCAGGGCTACAGAGCCTTCATGAGCCGCCCTCATGAGTACGGGTGATGTCAGGCCTGCGAGAGTCACTGCAATTCAAGAGGGTGCCCTACCGGGGCCAGCTCTGCACTGGGGTAGGGGACTCGGGCCAGGACAGCCGTCCCTTAGGGTGGGGACTGGGAATGAAAATGGCTACTTGCGTCCGGCTCCAGGGTGAGGGAGAACCACATGAGCCTGTCTAATTCAGGAAACCTCTGGCCCCTCTGAGGCTTAAGCTGAGTCCCCAGGGCATTCACACACGGCATCCGTCTCCGAGCCAAGCCCCCTGGACCAACCCTAGGGTCCAGGGACACACACGCAGGCTGGAATAGAAAGTCCTGCGCTCATGTCTAGCACTTGGGCATTCCAGGCACACAGGAGCGTGACCTCCAGGTCTGTGTTTCCCGTCCTTGCCTCATGAGGATCTCAGGGGTGGAGCTTGTGATGCATTTTTCCATAAATAAAAGACTGAGTTGTGCGTGTTCCCGGGTGAGCACACATCTAACAATGCCTGTGGACCAACTGATTAAAGCAGTCACTAGTGTTTTTGCAGTTGCAAAGGGCAAAGGCTCTGGAGACAGTGTGACAGTCTGGAAATAACACGTGGCAGAGAGGTGAGTAACTGCTGTGTTCCTGGTCATTCTCTTTATCCTTCAATCTTTTTTTTTTTTTTTTTTTTTTGTCTTAAGACATTCACATGGTAAAGAATTCCCCAGAACGTAAGCCAGGCGCGGTGGCTCACACCTGTGATCCCAACGCATTGACTGGCCCAGGTGAGAGGATTGCCTGAGCCCAGGAATTTGAGACCAGCTTGGGCTACTTGTCAAGACCTGGTCTCTACAATAAATCAAAAAATTAGCCGGGCATGGTGGCTCGTGCCTGTAGTTCCAGCTACTTGGGAGGCTGGGGCGGAAGGATCCCCTGGGACTCTGACAAAAAAAAATTCCCCAAACGCAAAAAGGTATACAAAAGTTCTTGTCTCCACAAAGCAGTATTCCCTCCCTCTCTCTACACAAACACAACACAGCAGACACCAGTGTGGCAGCTCGAGACTGTCACGTAAGATGCAGCGAGGACACCCGGCCAGCTCAGACCCCATAAATCTGCCCCGTCTCTGTTCCCAACATAAGCAAATCAAAATTTTACCTTGTCTGCTTCAGAGATTTCTTTTCTTTTCTTTTTTAAAGAAAGCATCTCTCTCTGCCATCCAGGCTGGAGTGCAGTGGTGTGACCATAACTCACCACAGCCTCAAACTCTTGGGCTCAGGCCATCCTTCTACCTCAGCCTCCCGAGTGGCTGGGAACACAGGTACGTGCCACCGTGCCTGGCTAATTTTTAACTTTTATGGAGAGATGGGATCTTGCTATGTTGCCCAGGCTAGTCTTAAACTCCTGGGCTCAAGTCATCCTCCCACCTTGGCCTCCCAAAGAGCTAGGCTCACAGGCATGAGTCACCGCACCCAGCAGAAGTTGCTTTAAATGTAAAAAGTACGACATAGAGCTGGGCTCCTTTAAATACCCTTCTCCAGCCCTATTTTCCTCCCTTCCTCTGTCCGAGGGAGGGCAGCTGCTCCGAATTCGGGTGTGTTCATCTCAAGCACATTTTATTTTTGTATTTTACAACACATGTGTGTATATGTATCCATAAATAATACATGACGGGGTCGGCCATTTTTCTGTAAAGGATCAGGTCATAGGTATTTCGGGCTTTGTGGGTGCATGGTCTCTGCGGTGGCCACGCAGCTCTGCTGTTGTGTGTGAAAGCAACAGTGTATCGATGAGTGGGTGTGTATGGCTGTGTTTCAAGAAAGCTTCATTTGCACCAACAGGCAGGAGGCTGAGTTTGGTCCTCAGGCAGGAATTTGCCAACCACTTAAATACAGGATGTTCACATATTTTTTATTGTTTATTTTTTTTGAGTTGGAGTCTCACTCCATCGCCCAGGCTGGAGTGCACTGGCACACTCACAGCCACCCCAGCGTTCAATCCAGCAATCCCTCTGCCTCAGCTTTCCAAGTAGCCAGAACTACAGGTATACACTACCAGGCCCGGTTAATTTTTGATTTATTGCAGAGACAGATCTCGCCAAGCTGCCCGGGCTGGTCTCGAACCCGTGGGCTCAGGCAATCCACTCGCCTCAGCCTCCCTAAGTGCTGGGATGACAGGCTGAGCCACCGAGCCCTGCCTATGTTCACATTTTAAAGTAAATGATGTCACACTGTGCACGTCATTCTACAGTGGTTTCCCTCCCACTCAACGTACTATTTGAGGAACTTATACATGCTGATAGACGTGCCTCTTGCTACTTTGACTGCTGTATAGAATGACAGTTAATGAATATTTCGTAGCTTTTTTTTTCTGTTCTTTCATTGATGAAATCTTGATTGTTCTCAAGTATCCCCGTAAGAAACATGGCTAACAGGCTTTTAACTTCCAAGATGCTTCTTATTTCATCAGTGTTGGTTTTAGTTGTGTTTACTGTTCCTGCTTGTGGGTCCATGGTGGGGTTTCGCCTTCATGTCTGCTGATTTCATGTTTCTGTTCTTTCTTTTCTGACCCAGGAGATGCTGATCATGATTTAAGCCTTGCTGTGTCCTTGTAATACTCCCTTGTGATATTTTGTCTCCTATGGCCACGTGCTTGGAGCGGACGGGTTGCCCGAAAACAGATTTCCAGCGCTGCCTTGATGGGGTTCTTTGCCCTTTATGCCCATGCCAGGGGTCTTGCTGGAACAATCGTGCATTTCAAAACAAGCTCTCCAACACAACGGGCCATCCCACCCTCCTGCCTTATCAGAAGCCAGAGACCTCTCGGCCACACGGGGACAGATGGTGACAAGACGCCATGCCTCTCAGAAAGGCTCACTTGCTTCTCTCTCTGCTCTTCCTTTCATTGTCCTTGTAGACGAGTCTTCAGGGAGATATGTGAGCACGTAAGCACATGTGTGTAAGTGCATGTGCGTGCACGTGTGTGAGTGTGATATGTGCATCTGTGCATGTGTGAGCATGTGTGAATATGTAATACACCTGTGTGTATGCACCTGTGTGTGCATTTGTGCACTGTGTGCACGTGTGTGTGAGTGCATGTGTGTACCTGTGTACATGTGTGGTGTGTGCATTTGCACACATGTGTAAGAGTGTGACGTTTGCATGCATGTGCATAGTAGGTGCAATTGTGAATGTCTGTGCATGTGTATGAGAGTGGCTCATGCATTCGTGCACATGTGTGTGAGCGTGTGCGAGTGTGTGCACGTGTGAGTGTGGCGTGTGCATTCGTGCACACGTGTGCGCTTAAACATCTGCATGCACATATGCGCATGTGCTCACGTGTGGCCACGTGTGCACGCGTGTGAGCGGCACGGAGGCATGAGGAAGAGCAGGGCTGCCGTGCGCCCCGGCGTCCCGGGCGCCGAGAGAGAACCTGCCGCCCTCTCCTCTGGGAGGGCCTCCCGGGCGCCTCGCTTGCAGCCTGAGTGGGCGAGGTCCGGCCTTCGGCGCCCGCCCCGCCCGACAGAGCGACGGCAGCCGGAGGGCTGGGCCTCTGGCCGAGGCCTGTGGACGCGCCCCGGGAGGCGGAGAGCCCGGGGAGGACCCTCAGGCCTCTCCGCCCTGGAGAGACGCCGCCTCGGGCCACGTGCGTTAAAGGCGGAGAGGACCGCGCTGGCCCTGCAGCCCAGGTGCCAGGGGACCCCGTCGGGGAGCCGAAGGGCGCACACCGCCTTCCCCTCTCTGCCTCGTGGGAGGGGGCCCACCTCTTCGCTGCCTCTGCAGGTCCGTGTGCCCAGTGCGCAGGGCCTGCCCGCGCCGTGTGCCCGGCGCGGAGCGTCTGCACACACGTTTCGAGCGGGCGCCGCCGCGGCCCGCGTTCGCGGCCGAGGTCTCCCGGTGGGCGGACGTCCACGACCGCGGCGCGCGGAGTTGCAAAGGCCGGCCGGCCACCAGAGGGCGCCCCCGGCACGAGGAAGCGGCTCGGCCCGGCTCCCCGGCGACCAAGCCGGCCACTCGCGCGCTTCGGCCCGCGCCTCCCCGCCGGCTCCCCGCACCCTCCCTGGAAGTGTCCTTGGACTTCCCCCACAGCCGCGGCCTCTGCCCACCCTGCCACCCCACTGCGCTCGCACTCGCATGCACACACGTGCACGCGCCCGCTTGCTTGGGCGTGCACACACCACGCGTGTGCACACACGCACTACACACCACACATCACCCACGTGTGCACGCATGCACCACGCACCTGCACACACGCGTGTGCATGCACACACCCGTGCCATCCCACCCTCCCACCCCGCTCCCAGGAGGGCGTGTGGGGAGCGGGTCCAGTCTCTCTCGGGGCCCTGCCCCCCGCTGTTCTCGGGCAGACACCCGACAGGCCGGCTGTCCCCTCGGGCCGGCCCTCGGCATGCAAGCTTAAGGTCACAAGAAGATGATGTGGAGAAGTGCCAGGACCTCGCAGCCTCTGCAGGAGAGGGGCGAGGGCAATCGTGTCGCCAGCCACGCGGCCGTCCACAGGCCTGGAGGTGGGCGCAGAAGCCCAGACACCAACCGCACGTCCGTCTGTTCTGCAGAGCTGTTCCCACAACGGCCAGTTTCATCAGATTTGATGACAACTGTGATGCCGTCCTGCCTGAGAAGTGTGGGAGGCGCCCCAAACACGTCGTCACCCCTGCCCATGGCCGGCCTGGAGTCCGGGTCAGCCACACAGAGCCTTCCTCTCCGGGACCCCACCGTCGCTGCAGCTGGCGGGGCCAGAGTCCGGGCTGGCCCCCAGGGCCGCGGGAGTCGGCTTTGTCACTGGCTCCCCTTCTTGCTGGGGGCACTTCTCTGATTTGGAGAGGCGCACGTGTCTTTTGCAGAAGTTAGGAAGCCATGGGAAATACAGGACAGGATTAAGCCCGCCATGATCCACGGTCACCTTGGCAAATGGTCACCCTGTCCTGTCTCCACCCTTCTGCTTCTTAGAAACAGCTTTATGTGCCCCTTTTGTCACCGAACAGTCGATGTGGATATTTCTCCTTTCTCCCTCATGACATCAGAGAGTAGCCCATGGTCCTGGAGTAGCCTATGGTGCTAGAGTAGCCCATAGTGCTGAAGTAGCCCATGGTCCTGGGGTAGCCAACGTCCTGGAGTGGCCCACGGTCCTGGAGTAGCTCGCAATCCTAGAGTAGCCCACGGTCCTGGAGTAGCCCAGGGTTCTGGATTAGTCCACAGTGCTGGAGTGGCTCACAGTCCTGGAGTAGCTCACAGTCCTGGATTAGCCTACAGTCCTAGAGTAGCCTGTGGTTCTGGAGGAGTCCACAGTGCTGGTATAGCCCACAGTGCTGGAGTAGCTCACAATCCTGGAGTAGCCATGGTCCTGGAGTGGCCCATGGTGCTAGAGTAGCTCAGAGTGCTGGAGTAGCCCATGGTCCTGGGGTAGCCCACAGTCCTGGAGTAGCCCATGGTCCTGGGGTAGCCCACAGTCCTGGAGTAGCCCATGGTCCTGGGGTAGCCAATGTCCCGGAGTGGCCCACGGTCCTGGAGTAACTCACAATTCTGGAGTAGCCCATGATCCTGAAGCAGTTCATGGTCCTGGAGAAACCCACGGTCCTGGAGTAGCCCAGGGTTCTGGATTAGCCCGCAGTGCTGGAGTAGCTCGCAGTTCTCTCCCAGCCCGCAGCGAGCTCTGCTTGAGGCCGTCTCTCCAGGCCCCTGGGGAGTGACCCGCTGCTCCCCACCTCCTGCCAACGCTCCGGCCGGGCCCTTGTCTGCTGGCCCCACTTGCTCATGAAGGGGCCGGCCTGTTCCCTTCACGATGACTCTGCAGCTCTAGAAAAACCCTCAGCCCTCTCAACTTTGTTAGAAACATATTTATTTAGAAAACGAGCGTACCGTCCTCTTTTTCCGAGAGAGACAGCAGGGCTACGGCTTCCCTCCGCTTTCTGCGGGTCCTTCTCGTTCGAGGTCCCCGATGTCTGGAAGCCACGTCCCTGGCCCCACCGCCTGTGTCTTGGCGTGTCAAGTCCGCTCCCGACAAGAAGCCAAAGCCGAAGCCTTTTTAGAAACCCGAGTTTCAGTCAGCCGAGGCGAGGAGGGCCAGGCAGAGAGCTTCAGATGGGCTCACCACGGCCCGACGCGTCTCGCCTCACGTTTGTGTCTCTCCAGCCCAAGCTGCCGTGAGAGTCGGTGCGTCCTCGTGGGCAAGAGATACGACTTCTGTTTTACAGAGTCAACGCCTGCGGGCAAAAGCGACTGAAGCAGTGGCCGGGCGCGTGCTCTGCGGTCTGTCTATTGAGTAACAACGTGCCAGGTCCAGACGAGCACCTGCCATGGGCCGTGCACTGAGCCGGGAGCCCGGGCGTGACAATGGACAAGGGACCTGGTCTGCCGCCTCCCGGGCGTATGCGTTGCTCACGTGGACCCCACTCCACGACACTTTTCATAGATATATTTTACTGAGTCAGAATCTCACTCTGTTACCCAGGCTGGAGGGCAGTGACACAATCACGGCCACCGCAGCCTCGGCCCGCTGGGCTCAAGTCATCCCTCCGCCTCAGCCTCTCGAGTAGGTGGAACCACAAGCACGCACCACCATGTCCGTCTAATTTATTGATTTACTTTTCATAGAGACGAGTTCTCACTATATTGCTCAGGCTGGTCTCAAACTCCTGGGCTCCAACAATCCTCTCGCCTCTGTCTCTCAAAGTGCTGGGATCACAGGCATGCGCCACCACTCCCGGCTAATTGTTTATTTTTTGTAGAGACGTGGTCTTAACAAGTTGCCCAGGCTGGTCTCGGACCCCTGGGCTCAGGCAATCCTCTCGCCTCTGCCTCCCAAAGTACTGAGTTTACAGGTGTGAGCCACCATGCCTGGTCAAGAATTAATGATATGAGATCATATTTTATGTAACCTTGGGCAATTCACGACTTCCCTGGGTTTCGGTCACGGCAGCCCGAGGATTTCAGACTTTGCAGAAATGAGAGCATCTTGGAGATTTTTTTTCCCCTAAACATTTAGCCCATATTTGATATTCAATGAAGTCACGTAAATACTTACAGGCAGTTGGGCGAGCATTCTACAATAAATAAGGAGGTGAAACGTGATGCTTTCCATCTTGTGGACAAGTAGATGTTGAGTTAACAGTTATCCTCACCAGCTCTCTGTTTGAAATTCCTGCTTCCTCTTCACAAGGCAACAAGGTAAGTGGAAGGAGCAGAAGGGGCTCAAAGTGGGGTGAGTCGCCGTCACACACACCCTGTCCTAAAAAGATGGTGACATCCTACGTCCAGACGAAGGTTGGGTTAAAAAAATGTGGTGCATATTCACGATGGAATATTACGCAGCCATAAAGAAGGGCAAACACACGGACTTCGCAGCAGCTTGGATGGATTTAGAGTCTGCCACACTCCGTACTCCAGCACAGAAACAAAGAACTGAGCACATGTTCTCACCCATAAGCAGACCCTGAACATTGACCCTAAAACTGTAAGAAAGGGGTTGGCAGGAGCGGGACGCTGCCGGGGTGGGGGTGGGGCACGACATCCCTCAGGGTCCCTGATCTCAAACCAGGCGAAGTGGGGACCAAAGGGAGGCCCCAACTTTACCTGGACGATGTCCACTTGTCTATCTAATCCTGAATTGTACCCCGCATCTTTAAAATAAATATATACTTTTAAAAAATAGACAAAAGTAGCCAGTCAACAGGGAAAGGGGGTCGCAGAAGAAGGCGGGTCTCCGAGTCCTCAACGGACACTGGAGACAGAAAGAGTAGGCACGTGCTCTTAGCAATCTCAGGCCACCAGGGGCCTGTTGGGAACTTGGCGAAGATTCCCAGGGCACGAAGGGAGGGTGACGTGCCCGGGTCAGGGGAGGAATGGTGGTGACAACCACCTCGAGGAGGGACCGCTGCCCCACTGGAACCAGGTGTGCAGAGGCCCCAGGGGCACCCCGCTGAATGTGCAAGCAAGAACCTCGAGGTCAGACCGGACGGTGACAACGGGACACACGGTTGGAACCACACTGCCAGCTGCAAGAATGCACTGGCCCACCAGGTCCCCAGAAACTTCCCCAGCTCACAAATACCCTTACTTTTTCAAGTCTCCTTTTACTCCGCACTTTTTCTTTTTATGATTTTATCTGATAATTTTTTGAGTTGGGGTGCCACTCTGTCACCCAGGCTGGAAGGCAGTGGCATGATCACGGCTCACCACAGCCTGTACGTCCTGGGATCAGGCAATCCTCCCGCCTCAGCCTCCCGAGTAGCTGGGACTACAGGTGCATGCCACACTCCACGCGGCTAATTTTTAAAAAATTTTTTGTAGAGACATGGTCTCATTGGTTTTGAATTCCTGAGCTCAGTCTGTCCTCCCACCTTGGCCTCCCAAACATTACAGGTGTGAGCCACCGCAGCCAGGTATGATGTTTACTTTTTTCTAGCTCCCAAATACTACATACTAGGCTCTTATTCTTATTTGGGGGGGACCAATTGGACAAACAGATAATTTGCACATACACTCCAATTTTAACCACATAATCTGATGAGTTTCAACAGATGTAGACAGTCGTGAAAACACAGCTCATGGCTGCAATCACATAGCAAGATGTGTTCACCACTCTGTGCCTCTGTGAACTCTCACTCATATTTTACTAGGAAGTTCCAGAGACGAGACACAGTTAAGGATCTTTTACTGAAAGAGAGAGGCATGTTGGTGGTGCTGGACATTGCTGTCCGTGATACCCTTGGCAAACACGCACTGACCACCTGATGGGGAGGGTGAGAGTCTGAAATCGGTGGGGCATGGGTTCCTCACCTTTGCAGGGGTTGAACTCCACAGTCTCTAGAAGGAAAGACTCTGATGCTGAAGCAACGGGGTGGCCGGCTGACCCGCTGCCTCTCCCTGGTGGTGTGTGCTGAACACCCAGGCCGGATGGCGCCCAACCGTAGCCTCGCTGCTCCCGGCTACTTCGACGCACTGTGTGGATTCTGCCACATCAGGCCTCCAGGTGGACATGAACCGCACCTCCGGACATTCAGGACCCATCTACACCCTCGAGCAACAAAGTCCCAGGCTTCTCCCCAGCCTCTGAATGGAAGTGCAGCCTCCCGTGGCCAAGTCGACCCAGACTGGCACAGACTTGAATCCTTCTCATCCTGGAGGCAGAAGCTTTTGGCCGCTCTTGAGGGAGTCAGCTGAGCTGTGACGTTAGGCCTCTGGGACCCAGTTCTCCTCTGAGTCCCCCACCAGGCGCCCCTTGACCAAGGATGCCAAACGTGTGGCCGTATAATCAGCAGGACCCAAAGGCCTCCGTGAGCAGCAGATTTAGGAGGTGAAGGAGTGAATCTGTCATGACTTTCTAGTGTAGACAGCTAGGCAAGATGAAAGGAAATTAGGGCGGAAGGACAGGCTTAGGAGGGAGATGGCGGAGATTAATGTCCCCGAGAGAAGTCACTGATGGATAGACACACGCAGATGTTTGCTTGGGAGTTGGAAACGCCACTACGGGAATTCAGAAAATTAACGTTAGAGACCTCTCGAGGGAAAGGGGGAGTTTCAAGTCATGGGGTTAGGCAGGCTGGTTGGGAGGGGTAGAGTGCAGAAAGGAGGGTGTGGCACTCAGGACCCTGGGGAGCTCCCTTCCCTGAGAGCTGAGCCAAAACTGGGGAGACCAGGGAAGAGAGGATGTCCAGAAAGCAGAGGCTGATCGTGTCGAGTACAGAGATGAGCTGAAGCAGCTTGGAGACTGGGGAAGTCGGCTGCATGTGCACTTCGAGAAGCCATCCGCCATGTCTGGGGGTGCGCTTCCAAGTCCATGAGGCACCAGCAGTCACACTCACGGTGGAGGTGTGGCCAACAAGGGAGGACCGGGAGGGAGCACGCCTTACTTTTAACCCGTGCCGGTGCATGAGCACAAGGGTGGGGTCGGCAATCTCTGGGCAGCGCTGGGGCAGGGAGGGAGGGAGGGAGGAGGGAGGCGGACCCTGCGACGACACAAAGGGTGCTGGTCCACGACCGGCCGCAGGAGTGAGGCCAGCTGGAAGCCCAGACTTCGCCTGCCTGCAGCCGGCTTATGTAGTCAAACCTCACTGGTACCCCACAACTCTATGATAAATTTTAAAATGTTATTTTTTTAAAAAATAACAAGTGCTGGCAGAGGGAGGGGAGACAGAAGACAAGAGAGTGCACTGTGAGTCCCCGACATACAAGCCTTCAAGTTGTGAACTTCCAAAGATGTGAACGTGTTTTTGCATGTCCAATCACGTAAGTGAGTTCCCGGGTCCGGCGTATGTTGTCCTGTGCATGTAACCTCTACAACCGGTCGTGCTTTTGTGTATTTTACTGTTCAGTGCAGTGTAGGGTACTGCAGTACCGGATTTCAAGCCCAGGATGTCCAGAAGTGAGTGTAAAGCAGCAAGGTTGTAGCTGGTACAATACTCTCTAGCCGATTGCGTTAGCTGGGCACCCGCGCTGACTCTGTAGGACTTACGAAAAAATTGGACTTGAGAATACACTCTCGGGACAGAACTTGTCTGTATGTGGGGGACTTCCTGTATTTACCTCCTGCTCAGGGCACACGCTCAAAAATGAGACAGCAAATGTGCTCAGGATCAGGACAGAGACGGCAGAGGCTCTAAGTCAGAACAACCCACCCGCGGCTTCTGATAGGACAAGGATTTAGTAGGACAAGCATTGTTTATGCCCAGTCGTCTTCCAGAGTCACGTGAAGCAAAGTATTCTAGGGCTAGCGTAGTTCTATTTTCTCTCATACTATTTAAAGCAAAGAGGGTGAAAAAGATAATTCTATACTACAAAAGAATGCTAACTTGTATTCTCAAACCATCACAAGGACGTGCTGAGCGTCCAGGGGCGAGAAGGGCACCGTGAACGCTTTGGCCAGCCTCCCGGTGCCCGGCCTTCCTGACTCTCCCCTCTGTGACATGCTGGGGCACTTCCCTCACTCCGCTCTCTCGACATCTCACACTCCATCTAGTATTTTAGGTACCGAGTTGAATTTACAGTGGGGAAGAGGCTTTTTCTATCAGCTGGGGTAGCCCTGACTGCACATCCTAGAAAATCCAGACTAAAAATGGGTTGAGCAACGAGGCCATTTGTGATCTCGACAGCAGGAAGTCTAGACCTGGTTCAGTTGGCTCGCCAGTTCCAGCAGGTGATTCTGGACCCCGGTGGATTTCTCGCTCCCCTCCGCTCATCAGGTTAAGATCCCTCAAGGCTGGTTTATCTTGTGGCCGGAGGGTGACTGCTGGTGGTAATTAGGGCATGATGATTCCTTGTTTGTATCTGGTAAAAGAAGCACAAGTTCCCAGAAGTCCTGAACAATCTGCTGTGCTCTTTGGCCCCAGTTGGCCTAGTTGCACCCCATGGGCCAATAGCCATCCGAGGAAGCAGAACAACCATGATCCGTTGAAAGCAGCAATTCTCGTTGGCTACTCTTGAGAGTTATCTAGGCAAATGGAAACAACTTTAAAATCTGAGTTGGATCTCAGATTAAATCAGAATCTGGGGGGTGGGGTCCAGGTATGAAATGATAGAAAACTCTTCTCAGCCACCCAACCTTAGTGCTAAGGATAATGACATGAAGTGATGCTTACACTTTTGGGCTTAGGACATAATGAAAATAGACCAGCTCCAGCAAAGGGTAAAACCTAGTCTTAAAGAATCAAAAAGTTTGCCAGTAATTTAACTGGCAGCAGCTAAAGTAAAACTTAATACCCTTTATAGGCAAGCAGCATACTTTAGTGTCCCTACAATATATCAATATCCAGCACACAATAACAAACCAAAAGGAAGTTAAGTAGCAAAATAACGTAACTCATATTCAAGAAAAAAGTCAGTCATTAATAACAGACACTGAGATGACCAAGATGTTAGAATTAGCCCAGAAAGACGGCCAATCAGCTACTATAAATATGTTCGAGGGTTTAAAGGAAGAGAGGTACTCGGGGAATGGACAGATGAGAAATTTCAGGAGAGATTTAAACTATTGAAATAACCAAATCTAAAATCTAGAACTGAAACTTACAATATCTAAAATTTAAAAATAAAAAAAAACTCAGTAGAGAGGATGAACAGTAAATTATAGATGGCAGAAAAAAATATTCAAAGATCTGAACACAGGCCAATAGAATATAGTCAGTGCAATGCAGTGGGTTGTTTAAGGGCATATGTCCACTGCTTGAAACCTGAGGACCGGACAGTGGGCCAAGGCCATGGTGCCCAGCCAAGAAGCAGGTGTTCCTAAGAACCCAAATCTCCTGGAACATATCTGGGAACATACAAAGTAAAACAGTCTCCTCACACCGTAGGCAGAGAGTCAGAGACGTAGCTTAAAACCAGCATAGCGATGGCGGTGCAGCTGTCCTGCCACCCAGACATCCTGATAACCCATCTACTAGCCAAGCCTGACTTGTCCGAGTCATTCTTTGGCCTCTTGGCACCTTCCTAGCTTAGGGGCATATTCTCTCATCCAGCCCCAACTTTCTCTCATAACAGCCAGTCTGAAAGGCAAAGAAACATAGACTGAAGAAAGCGAACATAGTATCAGCGACCCCTTGACAGCAAGTGTTTTGACACACGAGCGGGGGACACTCCAGAAGGTGAGGAGGGAGATGGGGTCATCCAAAAAACTGAAAAAATAATGGCTAAAGAGTTTCCAACTTTAGTGGGAAAAAACCTATGAAGTGAAGAGTCTCAGTAGACTCCAAGTAAGACAAACAGAAAGAAAGCCACACTGGCACAGCACAGGGGAGCGGCTAAAAAGCAGAGGAAAAGAGAAAATCTGACAAGCCGCTGACATCAACAACAGCAAATTAGATACCAGGGGCAGTAGAGGAAATGACCACCAACTTCTCTTCAGAAACCAGTTAAGGTTAGAAGGCAATGAAATGACATCTTCAAAGTGCTGGAAGGACCAAAAAGAATAGACAAAACACTCCATCAACACAAAAATAAATAGATAAAAGCAGCCTATCGGCCCAAAATTCCGAATCCAGGAGAAGCGTCTACTAAAAATAAGAGTGAAATGAAGACAGATTTAGATGAGTGAAAATGGAATTGTAGTTCGAGATTCTGTGATTCTCTCGACGCCAAAAGAAGTTCTTCAGGCAGAAGGAAAATGACACCGGAAAAAAACAAAAGACATGGAAACCGTAAATAAATGGGTAAGCAATTTCCTTTTCATTTCTTCAAAATATGTGTGACTATGTACAGTAAAAATCGTAACATTTTATTGTGAATTTACAACATATATAGATGAATCTATGTAACAGCTGCAGCATAGAGACCAAGGGGACAATAAATGGAACATAGAATTGCAAAGTTTTTAAATATTTTACATAAAGTGGTAGAATAATAACTCCAAGTAGAGAGTGGGAAGATAAAAATCTACATTGCTCACTTTACAGCAATTGTGAAAACATATGTGAAAAGCTTAATGGAAAATTCAAAAGAAAAATTAAGAGAGAGAATTCTAAAAAATATTCACTTACTCCCAAATATGTCAGGAAATGAGAAACAGAGGAATACAGAACATAAGAAAATCAGAAAAAAAAAGCAAAATAGTAGACAACAATCCAGTCACGTTAATAATTACACTAAATATAAATGGTCTAAACACACCAGAGATTGTTAGATTGGAATTTTTTAACAATGCAAGATGTCAGTCCACACTGTCTATGGTGCATGCATTATAGGTACAGAAACATGAATAGGTTGAAAGTAACAAGATAGAAAGAAGATACACTGTGTTAATGGTTTCAGAAAACTGGAGTGGCTCATATAAAACAGCAAGACAATGAGTAATACCATATATGAAGAGACATCTGATCCAAGACTCCACTTATCAGCCGGGCTCGGTGGCTCAGCCTGTAATCCCACGCTTTGGGAGGCTGAGGTGGGTGGATTGCCTGAGCCCGCGGGTTCGAGACCCACCTGGGCAACTTGGCGAGACCTCATCTCTACAATAAATCAAAAAACTAGCCGAGCGTGGTAGCATGCGCCTATAGTTCCAGCTACTTGGAAGGCTGAGGTGGAAGGATCGCCGGAGCCCAGCAGGTCAAAGCTGCAGTGCCCAGGAGTGTGCCACTGAACTCCAGTCTGGGCGACGGAGTGAGACTCCAACTCAAAAAAAAAAAAAGACTCCATTGATCAAGGAGACACAATAATCACAAATGTGCTTTTTTTTTTTTTATTTGGAGTCTCACTCCTTTGCCCAGGCTGGAGTGCAATGGCATGCGTGCTCATGTCCACTCCAGCACCCACCCACCTGCTGGGCTCCGGCAATCCTTCTGCCTCAGCCTTCTGAGTAGCCGAAACTACAGACATGCGCTACCATACTCAGCTATTTTTTATTTTATTGTAGAAATGAGGTCTCACCAAGTTGTCGGGGCTGGTCTCGATCCCGCAGGCTCAGGCAATCCACTAGCCTCGGCCTCCCAAAGTGCTGGGATTACAGACTGAGCCCCCGAGCTCAGCCACAAATGTGCTTTATAAGAGTTTCCAAATACACAAAGTAAACATTATCAGAATTATTTAAAGAAGTCAACAAATTTACAGTTGAGGATTTTAACCTTTCTCTCTCAGTAATTGGCAGATCAAATAACCAGTGAGGACAGGGAATATCTGGGCAATACCATTCACTATCTTGATCGAATTGACATTTATAGAATCCGACACCCAACAACTGCAGACTATTGTTTTTCAATATCCATGGAATGCTCTCCAAGACAGACCACATGCTGGGACATGAGCAAGTCTCCACCAGTTTCGAAAGACTCGACTCTTATAGAGTATTTCCTCTAACTGCAGTAAAATTAAATTAGAAATCATGAACAATGTAACGAGTCAATGTCCACATATTTGGAGACTGGATATTTGTTATGCAGGGTCTGTGCCTCTTTCATGGACTCTGGTGAAATTTTTGCTTGTGTCCCTAGTCTTTTGAGCAAATTCCTTGAGGAAGTTTTATATTAGCTGAAAGAGGGACTTAATGACCTCTGCCTCATCCACAATGGCTGCCATGGTGCTTCTTGTAAAGAAGACCTCAATAAGTGTTTGGTGAATGAGTCAGTGGACTCGCCTTTCCAAGAATACAGGGTGTCACCAAAGAAGAAATGACTTAGGATGCAATGTCAGAGGTTATCGACAAGCTGGTGAAGAGAAATAGGCAGGGAATTGTCTGGTCTTGGTGATTGTGAAGCTGAGAAATCACAGAAACACACCTGCTTGAAGACACCACACACACACACACACACTCTCACTCTCTCTCTCTCTCTCTCTCTCTCTCTCTCTCGCTCTCTCTCTCTCTCTCTCTCCCAGGCAGGGCCAAGGCCACTGGCTTAGACTGCCCACTCATGGGTGAACGGACACGTGGCATCGGCCCACCTCCTTTGGGGCGTCTTGTGCCTTCATTTTTGAAGGCCAAACTCCCCGCGTCCGTCCCGTCAAGTCTGCGCACAGGCAGCTGTGGGTTCAGGGAGGCGCCCAGGAGGCCAGGCCTCAGCCTGCACGTCCAGCAGGTGCAGCGGTGCTCACAGCTCCCGGGCCTAACCAGGCCCGCCGGTCATCACAGACGGCCCACGCCGGGGTCTCACCTCTGCACGGACACGGCTGCCCGGGGCTGTCTAGACTGAGGTCGCAGCACCATCCAGATCACAGGGGGCCGTGGCGGTCTCACAGTCCTCATTTCGAGTCTCTTCTCTCTCCAAAGACAGAGCCTCAAGGAATCTATCCGACCCTAATGTTCGTGTTTGTCGACTGTTTCCAGGCTGGCGTTGTCTAGTGGGAGTTCCACACCGTGCATGGTGTTTCCTCTCTCCAGGCACCTTGCTTGAGTGAGCGTTGCAAGTTTTTCTAAAACACAGATCACTTTAATTAGTTTTGTGACTAGGTCACACTGCCCTGCAAGGGTGTTTTGCCAAGTGTTGCTATGAAAGCAGAGAAATCACGACAAACTGTCATCACTCCAAAAGCTGTTGGAGTGTCTGATCCGGGAGGAGGGACTGGGTTTCTCTTATGTGCTGGCCGTGATCAAACCCTTTGGGACGGGCTGAATCGCATCCCCCTCAAATTCGCATGTCAAAGGCCCAACCCCGGTGTCTCAGACTGCGACCCTATTTAGAAATGGGGTCACTGTAGCTGTACCTGGTTAGGATGATGTCACGCTGTAGTAGGGTGGGCTCTTGTTCCAGATGAGTGACTTTATAAGAGGGGGCACACGGAGAAGGCGGAGATGGGGTGCTGTACGCCGAAGAGCACCAGGGGTTGGCGGGAGGCGGGGGCAGGCTCTCCCCCAGCCTCAGAAGAGGCCGACTTGGCTGCTCCCCTGAGACCCTCTCGCCCTGTCCCACGCAGGCCGTCTCTAGGACGCAACTCGCCTCACACCGCAGCCGGAGTCTTACAGCGGGAAGAGACCCGAGTCAGCTCCCAGCATGGATTTACAGACTCCCAGATATTTTGAAATCCAGTATCATAATCTTGGTAAAAATTATGACTCGACTCTGGGACTCACTCTTCTCGGAGAGTTTCACAGAGCAGCTCGTCGGACGCGATGCTGAGGGCGTGGCGTCCCCTGCAGACTCGGTGGTGAGGCCCCTCCGTCGGGGAGTGACTGCGTGGGGGACACCCAGTGCGGGGCGACCCCCCCGACCGTGAAGGATGGGGCTCGCATCATGCCGTGCGGAGCCAGCCTCGGCCGTGTCACCTTAGAAGGACGTCCCGTGTGAGGTGTGAGACTCACAGCCGGGCGAGGCTTCCAGGCGGGCAGGGGTGGCTGCAGACCCAGGCCCCCGACGGCGACATGGTGTGTGCGTGTGTGTCCAAATTGGCTGTGAAGTTCAAAGTTTCAAAGCTATGGAGCTTTGAAGTTTCTCTCTCTATATCTCTCTCTCTCCCCCCCTTCTAGTTCACTCCGTGTGTGTGTGTGTGTGTTTCTGTCTGTCTGTCTGTCTCTGTCTATGACTCTCCCTCTCTTTTTTCCTCCCTCCTTCTCTCCTCTTTCTCTCTCTCTTTCTTTCTCTCTGGTTCACTCCCTCTCTCTCCCCCCTCCCACTTTCTCCCTGCCATTCTGGCTCTGTCTTGGCTGGCATGTTAATTTCCCAGGGCTGCCCCAACAAAGCCATAAACTGGGTGACTTGCAATCACAGAAGCGTGCCCCCTCAGACTCAGAAGGTCACAGTTCTGAAGTCCAGGTGTGGGGGACTCTCCCCCCATAAGCCCCAGGGAAGACCCTTCCTGCCCCTCCGGGTCCAGAGGCCGCAGGTCTCCTGGGCCGCAGCTGCCACCCTCCAATCTCCGCCTTCTCGTGGCCCCCTGCATCTTCCATGCCCCCTTCTCCTCCCAGGGGAGCGCCAGCCACTGGGTGAGAGCCCACACTACATCTGAATTGATTTCGTCTCTAGATCCTTCGCTCCTCGGGGCGGAGGGGCACCGCTCAGCCTGCTGCAGCTTGAGAAAGAGGAACACGGCCGTCATGAGGTGCTGGGGGCCGCACCTGTCATCCGGCCTCTACCCTCCCCACCGGGAGGGTGTTCCAGACCCTCTTGGCCCAGGGGGCTGGCTCTTCCTCACACATGCTCTCACCAAGCCCCTTGGGGGAACCGGCGGGCCACAGCCATTGACCCACCCGAGACTCTGGGTGTGACCTCAGTTCGGGCGGAGTGCAGGGTGGGAGACTCAGCTTGGGGCTCGGGTCCATGCTCTGTCCTGCCTGAGCCCCTCAGCCAGCCTGTCCCCAGAAGCAGGGAGGATGGATGGGGAAGCCCAGGAATCCTTTTCCACCATCAAGGAGACGCAGGGGGCAACCGGGCATCCCAGGGAGAGTCTGGAAGCCCAGGCTGGCCTGTCCCGGCCCACACACCCACTGGCCCCCAGCCAAGGCCCTGAGAATCAGGCTTGGACTTCAGAACACGGGCCTGGGATGGTCGGGGTTTCAGGCCATCTTCCAGGCCCCGGCCTATCCGAGGGAGCGGGCGAGGGTGTTACAGGCTGAAAAGAGGCCATTTGGGTTGGATTCGAGCAGTCATTCAGAGAAGACTTAGAAACTCGTGTTGTTTTGTAGCGGAGTTGGGCTAAACGTAAATGCCGCTTGGATTCAAAAGTGCACATTTCCGCCAGGCTCGGTGGCTCAGCCTGTCATCCCGCGCCTTTGGGAGGCTGAGGTGAGTGGATCGCCTGAGCCCGCGGGTTCGAGACCCGCCTGGGCAGCAAGACCTCATCTCTACAATAAATCAAAAAATCAGCCGGGCGTGGTAGCGCGTGCCTGTAATTCCGGCTACTCGGAAGGCGGAGGCGGAAGGATCGCCGGAGCCCAGCAGGTCGAGGCTGTGGTGGCCGGGACCGGCCCCTGCACTCCAGTCTGGGCGACAGAGTGAGACTCCAACTCAAAAAAAAAAAGTGCACATTTCTCCTATTTGTCCCCCCACCCCTGCCTAGCATGGCCTTGCCTGGCTGGCCAGTCTTATCGAGTAGCCTTGCTGGTGCTGAGGAGGAAATGGCAGGCAAGCCAGACCCCCTACTGATGAGGAGAGTGGGCCGAGGCCGGCAGGGCTGTGTCTGAAAGCCTGAAGTGGCCATGGCCCACCTCTCTCCATCTGTGACTACAAGGACTTCTGACTGTCACAGGCCAGGACTATGGGAATACAAGAGTGTTCCAATTATGTTTTAAAACAAGTTAAAACCATCATCTTCAATGTTACGACTTTCCCTTCCTTCTAGATATTGCAATTGTCTGCCTCTAAAAAAAAACTGAAAAACAGCATATTGTAAATTCCAAAATGTTATCTAAAATGTCAACATGACCAGGAGGCTTTGTGTCACACATCAGTGGTCACATATCAAAAACTGTCAGTGTAAATTTTCAGTCATGCACACAACCTTCAAACTCAGGGTGAGTGAAAGGCCACAAATTTGGGGTGTAAATTCTGGAATAAAGTTGTGTTGCTTGGAGCGGATTTTTTCCAATGATGCCAATGATTCATTCCAGAATGGCTAATTTCTGGTAGCTTTCGGATGTCAGAACCAGTTACTTTGCTGGGCTTCCTCTGACGACCGTAGTGTCATTTGTGCGTGGGAAGAAAAGAAGGAAAGATATAAAGGACTTAAGAACAGAATCTAAGCTGGGCTCAGTGGCTCAGCCTGTAATCCCGCGCCTTTGGGAGGCTGAGGTGAGTGGATTGCCTGGGCCCGCGGGTTCGAGACCCGCCCGGGCAGCGAGACCTCATCTCTACAAAAAATCAGCCGGGCGTGGTAGCGCATGCCTGTAATTCCGGCTACTTGGAAGGCTGAGGCGGAAGGATCTCCGGAGCCCAGCAGTTCAAGGCTGCGGTGGTCGGGAGCGGCCACTGCACTCTGATCTGGGCGACAGAGTGAGACTCCAACTCAAAAAAAAAAAAAAAGAACAGAATCTAGGCTGGGCGTGGTAGCTCACGCCTGTCATCCCAGCACTTTGGGAGGCGGAGGCGAGAGGATTGCCTGAGCCCAGGGCTTTGAGACCAGTCTGGACAACTTGGTGAGGCCTCATCTCTACAAAAAAATCAAAAAAAATTGCTGGATGTGGTGGTATGCACCTGGTTCCAGCTACTTGGAAGGCTGAGGCAGGATTGCCTGAGCCCAGCAGGTCGAGGCTGTGGTGACCGTGAGTGTGTCCCTGCACTCCAGCCTGGGTGACAGAATGAGACTCCGACCAAAAAAATAAAAAAGAGCAGCATCGACCTGTCTCCCTATAACCTGGTTATAGAAATGATGTTCTCCCTTTTCTCCCAGTCTCATCCTCTCGGATTTTAATCGGCCGCGAGAGACCTGTTGGATGGGGCCGTAGGAAGGGAGACGGGCCAGGAAGCGCCCGCCCCGTCTCCCTGGCCTTCCTGGTGTGTCTCACTACATCCCGCTGCGGAGCGGGGAGAAGGCAACCTGGGTGTGCAGTCAGGGGTCTTTGGGGCAGCCCCTGTCCCTCCACACTGCCTGTCACCCCCGTCCTCCACCCTTGAGCCAAGGCTGTGGATGCCGCCCCAGGCCCGAGCCAATCCCGGAGAAGCAGTCAGTTGGCTCATTGGATGTGACCAAAAATGAGAGTTCAGGCCGGGCGAGAGGATTGCGTGAGCCCAGGAGTTCGAGACCAAACGAGGCAGCATAGGGAGACCACATCTCCCCCCAAAATTTAAAAATCGCACCTGTGGTCCCAGCCACTCAGGAGGCTGAGACGGGATGCTGGCCTGAACCAAGTAGACTGAGCTGTGATTGTGCCACTTCACTCCAGTCTGGGCAACAGAGTGAGATCCTGATACAAGGCAAGCCAAAATTTCATTTACTTTTATTTTGGTGGGGCTTTTTTTAGAGACAGGGTCCTGTCTTTTTTTTAGAGACAGGGTCTTGTTGTCCTTTTTTTAGAGACAGGGTCTTGTTGCCCAGACTGGAGTGCAGTGGCATAATCCCAGCTCACTGCAACCTTGAACTCCTGGGCTCAAGCAGTCCTCCCATTTCAGCCTCCCAAAGTGCTGGGATTATAAGCGTGAGCCACCGCGCCCGGCTGCAAGCCAAAGTTTTAAAATAAGAATAACGTGTGACAGGACGTCTCCGCTGATGGCAAGAAGACTCTGGATTCCAGGTCACTGGTTCAGAGAGGGACCGGGGACAGCTGGCCTGTCATGCCCGCCCTTCCGAGGGTGGGAGGACCGGAGGGAACGTGTCAGTGACTGGGACATCTGTGTGCTTCCTGAACAGGTGTGTCCACAGCCCAGGGGCCACACAGAAGCTCAGCACGGGCCCGGGCTGAGACAAAGGACCACTTCACCCTCTCAAGCGGGGCCAGGGCCTGGCGTTATCTGGCAGGAGGCCACACGGAGGTGGGATGCATCATCCGGCAAACGGACGCTCACAGGCGAGACAGCTGTGGACAGTGACTCTGTTATTTTAAGAGTGCAGGGGTGAGTGAGGACAACACCCGCACTGTGAGTGGAGGCTGCTGCCCAAGAGGTCATTCTCCTCATGTGACGGATGTGAGGAGAGGGGCATCCTCGCCAGAAGGTTGAGACTTAGTCACCACGGAGCTCATTCTGGGAAAGCAGCTGGAGGTGGAGGGAACGGGCTGGTACACATCAGTTCTTTCTTCCTTTCTCATTTTTTTCCCGTCCAGGCCAGAGTGCAGTGGCAGAGTCACTCAATTTTCTGGCCTCAAGCGATCCTCCCGCCTCAGCCTCTTGAGTAGCTGGGAACACAGATGTGCCACCACGCTCGGCTGTTTTTTTGTTGTTAATTTTTGTAGCGACAGGGGCCTTGCTATGCTGCCCAGGCAAGACTTGAACTCCTGGGCTCAAGCGATCCAACTATGTCTCCCGAAGTGCTGGGATGACAGGTGTAAGCCACCATGCTCGGCCAACACATCATCTCTTGGCAAATGTCTATTACAACGCAGAGGGTGAGCTGCTCAGGAAATGCACCAGAGGCCAGCGGGGTGGCCTGAGCATGCGTGGATGGCTGCCCGGCGGGCTGCAGCAACAGTTCACAGCCCTCCCTGAGCACACAGCAGTTTGCAGGGGAGGCCCAGAGAGCCTTGTGATCATTCTGAGATTAAAACTCTGATGCACAGAACTTAAACACTGAATAATCGTGGCATGACTAGAGATATAAAATGAAACGAATGAAACCCATCATCCCAGCACTTTGGGTGGTCGAGGCAGGATAATTGCCTGAGCCCAGGAGTTTAAGACCAGCCTAGGCATCCTAGAGAGACCTCATACCCACAAAAAATTTAAAAACTAGCAGGGCATGGTGGCATACCTCTGGAGTCCTAGCTACTTGGGATGCTGAGGCAGGATCGCCTGAGCCCAGGAAGTTGAGGCTGCAGCGGCCGTGAGCATGCCACTGCACTCCAGCCTGGGCCACAAAGTGAGACTCCGACTCAAAAAAAAAAAAGCCTTCTTTAAAAGTTAAGCCGACTGCCTAAAATGATTGATTTAATTTCTTCTGGTCTATTCGATGATTCATTCTAGAATGTCTCATTTCTGTACGTTTTGAGATGTCAAAACCAACGCTTTACGGGGTTTTCTCTGAGGGCCGTGGTTGTCCTCTGTGTGTGGGAGGAAAAGGAGGGAAGACGTAAGGAACAGAATCTCCATCTCACAGTGGCCGTGGGTGAGGCGCTCTGGAAACCCTCCCGGGCCGTGGCTACACCCTCCCAGGAGTCTAGCTGGGTGTGGGACCAGCTCATCCTTCTACCCCATGACAGAGAGGAAGAGGGAGGGCTTGAAGCTGGCCTTGATGGCCGTGGCTAGCCAGGTTGCTGTCCCAAATGCCACAAGCGTGTCGGTGTCTTTGTGGCTGCCGGGCTGGTGGACTTCACCTTGAGGGGCCTGGGAAACATTACTAAAAGTTTCTTTTGAGTTCTCTTTAGAAACAAGCACTGCAAGATAAGAGAAAAGTAACGAGGACATCTGGACAAGGGAGGCGATCACAGGACTCGGAAGAACATAAAAGCCTAAGATGAGAATATTCCTGACACATAAAGAAATATACACTTAAAGAAACGGAATGGTTTTATTATACATATATAATTTTATTTATACACATATAAATCATATCTCCGGAATTTGGAACCACTCCAACATAAGTTTGGATCTCTCCAAGCTTCATCAGGAAGTACAAGACATTAGTTCTGCTGAAAAACAATTTGAATTCACCCAATTGGCTCAGTCAATCTATAACAATTTTTCTTCATTTGTCAATCAAAAATCATTATTGTCATATTAATCAATGTGGGAATTTGTGGAGGAACAATCTTGCTACTGTTATGCTTGCAAAGCGAGCCCAGGCAGCTGAGGCCCTTCTGTCTTCCATCTTTGCTGTTGATACAGCTGAAGAAATTCTGTGCAGTCGTGGAAGAAGAAGATGGCATGTTTATGTGAAGAATCACAGCTAACCTAGAAGTATCATGGTTTATGTTTCCATTTTTCCATTTTTCCCACTATGCCCCTTGGCCTTTTCTAATATATGCAAGGGTATATCTTAGAATCCCTTGAAGATTCTTTAGTATTTAAGCTCAGCAATCCCATAAAATCCACTTATTTATATATGTATAAATAATTGTATAGGAAAAAGTCTTATGTGGTACATATATATCCACTATATCATATTAATATATGATTAATAACAGTTTTAACTTGGGAGGAGAAAATAGTGGGGCCATGGACTTCTAAAACAAACAAATAACTAACAAGGTTATAACAGGTTTCTGGAACCTGATGGCTTTTTCCAGGCTGAGTGTTCTCATAGTTTTCATAGCAGCATTAACAGCCCTTAAATTTTGTAAAAGTTTTCATTTACCTGATTTATTCTTAATAACAAATAGAGGGGTTTTCCACAGACTAGTGGAAGGCTTAATGTGACCAGCTTCTAGTTGTTGCTGTTGCACCAAATCTTTTGCTGTCTTAAGTTTTTCTGACGGCATGATTTATAATATAATGGGGAGAGCTATACTTAAACTCCCTTTCCTACAATTTAACTATTTGATTCTTTAGTGTTTGATGGCCTCTTTCAACTATAGCTTCACCCTGAGAGTTATAAGGAATTCCTGTGGAATGAGAAACGCCAAATTGGACACAAAAACATTGAAAAGACTTGTATGTATAAGCAGGACCATTATCAGTATTTAATTGTTTTGGAATACCCAATTGTGAAAAGCAAAACCTCAGAGGGGAGAGGGTTAATAGGCTGTCTCCCTTGGAATGTGAAACTGGTACCTTAAAGCTGCAGCGTTTTGGTGGTGAATTTTATGGGATTGCTGAGCTTAATTACTAAAGAATCTTCAAGGGAGAGACACATGGCTAATTTTGTCAAGGCATTTGCTAATTGATTACCTTGACTTAGAAGTTTAGGGAGTCCTGAATGAGATTTAATATGACCTATAAAAAAATGGGTGGTTTCTAACAATTATTAATTGCTGTAATTGAACAAGTAAATCAAGAATAGTTATCTTATTAACAGGAACGGTGGCCATTTCAATATGAGGAAACAGTCCTTTTATATAACAAGAATTAGTATAGCCCATTCTCTTTTACTTTAATGGGCATTTTATTAACCTTTTGTTGTGAATTTAAGACATTTTTAATTATATTCCACAATGCAAAAGCATTTACAGGGACCTTATTAGGTCCGTGCAAAGTATAACAGAGTTTAAGTTTTTTCCCCAACTTTGGTCCAAATAGCCAAATCAACGGTGCCTTCTTGAGGGAACCAGGGACATTGTGCCTGGACAAATCGCAAAAAACGAGCCAATCGAGTAGAAGACACCTTAATTCCCTTTTTAGATAACTTATTGAGTAAGACATTTATAAACAGTCTCCTGCGTTTAGACTGTTTCTGACCTGTGATTATATCAGGGCTCTAGTACTTCTCACCTATTCTTTCCCTGCTTATCTCTACAGGGGGGCCGCGGCGCCCCAGGTGAGGTCCTATCTGTCCCCAAAAGAAAGAGAAAAGATTACCTTCAAGCTCCCAGTCGTTGGGCGCCACTAAGGGTCGTGGGAAGTGTTGAAGGAGAGACAGATAGGCGACGGACGAAGTTCATATACACGGACACCTGCTTCTTGAACAGATGACAATTTAATGCTGGTTAATACAGAGCTTTTATACCATTTTTGAAGGGGCAAGACAAAGAAAACTCTTTCACATACGTATCTTTTAAAAGTTACTAGCTAGTGGTCTTAGTAGCAAACAAACCAAGATTCCCATAGGCTTTAGTAACAAATAAGCCAGGAATTTCATAGGCATTTAGACAAGTCGTACTCATAAAGCCAACAATGACACTCTCAGTCCAATGTTACAAATTACAAATGTTTCAAGAAAGTTTCTTTAAGTGTATATTTCTTTGTGTGTCAGGAATATTCTCATCTTAGGCTCTTGTGTTCTTCAGAGTCCTGTGATGACCTCCCTTGTCCAGATGTCCTCGTTACTTTCCTCTTATCTTGCAGTGCTTGTTTCTAAAGAGAACTCAAAAGAAGCTTTTAGTAATGTTTCCCAGGCCCCCAATGTTGCTTTCTGTTTTAGCTGATCTTGTCATAAAAGTGTCTGATTATTATATTATGAGTTTAGTGAAAACCTACTCTATAAATGTTAACTTAGAGTTATAAGTTTATAGTTTTAACTATAGAATTAAGTAAAAACCTTAACATTAATCTTTATCCGAAGTCAGTGAAAACAGTGTTATAAATCACCTACATAACTCCTAGATAAGTGTTAGAACTTATAATGAATTCATAATAAACTACTATAAATTTGTGCTTCTAAAAATCCTTATGTCTAAACACTAAATTGCATAATCCTAAATCAAATAAGGAGTGGATATACTTATATCATTTATTACTTAAGCAATATCTAGTAACTTATAACCAAGTGAAAGAAAGCATTCTTGATGTGCTTCAGAGTTTAACCCTTGCATATATTAGAAAAGGCCAAGTGGCATAGTGGGAAAAATGGAAAAATAAAGCATGATATTTCCAGGTTAGCTGTGATTCTTCGCATAAACATGCCATCTTCTTCTTCCACGACTGCACAGAATTTCTTCAGCTGTATCAACAGCAAAGATGGAAGACAGAAGGGCCTCAGCTGCCTGGGCTCGCTTTGCGACCAGGGGTCCTCAGTGCACCTGGACTTTGTCATCAGGCGGGCCTCCAAGGCTGGCTCCCATCAAAGCTTGATGGCCGTGGCTAGCCGGGCTGCTGTCCCAAATGCCACAAGCGTGTCGGTGTCTTCCTGGCTGCCAGGCTGGTGGACTTCCGTCCAGAGGGGATGGGGCCCAATGATGTCTTGGTCCAACTTTGACAAGGATGCAAGGCTGGGAGACAAGCCCATGGGCGGGCAGGCTGGAAGCCCTGGGGGCAAAACATCTCTCCGGCTGGACTTGGCCTCCGTATGCCAGGCTGGGCACCAAGGCCACCAGCCCGCCAGTCACACCTACTGCTCTCCAACTGCATGATGGCGCAAGGCCTCAGGGGCTGGGACCGGGAAAGCCAGGCACTCTCTCCTGGTGATGGCAGGCCCCCTCTGGATAGAGCAGTGACCGGGCAGTCCCACCAACGATGCCACAAGGGGTCCACGGTGTCCCACAGCCAGCGCCAGGGATTGCCCAGGGCCCGTCATGGCAGAGCGTGTGTGGGTGCGCAGCCTCCCAGTCAGAGCGCAGAGGACTCGACCCGCCTGCCGCAAGTCTCACAGTGCTCCAGCCAGAATTTCATTTGAACAATGAAGCTCCGTCCCATCACCAGCAGAGGTGGAGTCAGCAGATGGAGGCTGAGAAGCTCCTTGTCGGAGGCCAGGGAGGAGTCAGAGGAGGAAGGGGTGGCAGGGGTCCGGGCCAGGGGGTGGTCCCATGCACCCGAAAGGTAGAGCCACCGTGACTCGCTCCCAGCCTGTGTGCTCCAGGACCGTTTCTGCCGAGACCCGCGACATCCAGCACCATGGGCACTGGGCGCCACCGGCGGACTTGCCTTAGAATGTGGCTCCTCCCTCCCTGACTCGAGTCACCACCAGACTCCAAAGGACGGGCACCCCGCTTTTCTGGGGCTCTTTCCCCATCGCTTGGAGCTCTGGCCTGTCTCCGTCCTCCAGGGTCTCAGAGGGAGGATCCGCGTGGGGCCGACCGTGCACCAGAGGGAGGAGGACGCTGTGAGGCTGAGGGCCCCCTCGTCCATCCCCCACTCCCGGGCAGCCCGTGAACCGCGTGGCCGTGGCTCCCCCAGAGCTGCTGGGCCACACTCCTGCCTCCGTGCAGGCAGCCTGGGTGCTCAGAACGCTCCCCGCAGACAACTGCCGGCGCCCACCTCTGCGCTCTCCCAGCTGGGTTCATCCCGCCTCCTTCCCAGCCAAACTCCCCCTCCTGCGCTCCCCGCTGGGATGAATACCCACCATGCACACGTGCATGGCCAGGATGTCACTTGGGAGTCATCTCATGAGGGAGGACCCAAAGACCCGGAGTTTATTCATTTAAAAAAAATTGTGAGCCGGGCTCGGTGGCTCAGCCTGTCATCCCGCGCCTTTGGGAGGCTGAGGTGAGTGGATTGCCTGAGTCCGCGGGTTCAAGACCCGCCTGGGCAACTCGGTGAGACCTCATCTCTACAATAAATCAAAAAATCCGCCGGGCATGGTAGCGCGCACCTGTAATTCCAGTTACTTGGAAGGCTGAGGCGGAAGGATCGCCGGAGCCCAGCAGGTCGAGGCTGCGGTGGCCGGGAGCGGCCACTGCACTCCAGTCTGGGCGACAGAGTGAGACTCCGATTCAAAAAAAAAAAATTGTGTATTTATTCTTAATGTGTGAACTTCCGTCGCCTTCAAAGGACTCTCCATCTGATGCATGACATCCAGTTAGGGCTGGGGTTAGCATTAAGGACACTTTTTCCACGGCTCAAAACAGATTTTGAACTCATTGATTTTGATGCCTTTTAGTGCTTCTGCTTTGTTTGTCTCACCTCTTCCACCTTGGTACCACGTCTCCCTTTGTGGGTTTCTTTCATCTGGGCAAACAAAAATAAAGTGGCTCAGGGTGAAATCGGGTGAATTGGGGAGCTTGGGACACGGGGGTCATGCTGCTTTCGGTTCAAAACTGCCAAATACGCAGCACCGTGTGGGCAGGTGTGCTCGTAAAGCTCCCATCATGAAACAGACAAACAAAAATTCACTGAAGCTGAACACAGCCTCTCACAACAAGGCTGGCTGCTCCACCAGATGCTGATGGGTTCCTGGGACACCCACCTCGCAGGGGAAGCCCGGCCTACAAGGGCCCGCCCTCCAAAAGATAATGCCGGGTATTTGGGGTGCCCCCTCGTATACTCCTTCCCTCGACTCCCACACCCTACAGACCGCCAGGTCCTGGGAACTTGTCACTGAGTCTGAGCTTAGATGACTCACTGCGGCAGCTAGAAGCCGAGAGACAAGGGGCGAGAAAGACGACTGTTTCATGGGGCCGCGGCCCAAGAAGATGGTGGACCAGTGTTCTAAAGAACCGTCGTGGTGACATGGGCTTTGACTCACTGTTCATGTCTAGGTAAGCGGGAACAAGAGGGTGACATCCACAGACGTCTGGATGCCTGCAAGGGCTCCGGTGAGGTCTGTGACCCTTCCTGGCCCTTGGGTCCTTGGGTAAGGGTCATGTGAGCATGACGACCGCCAAACCTCCTAGTTCCTATCAATTGTCACCTGGAGAGTGGTCTGACGGTCCGGCTGGGGCTCAGCGAACGGCCCATGAAAAAGCCGCCGGAATATTCCAGGCCTAGCTGTGGACGTGCCCTCGGCCTGCTCACCTTCCTGGCAGAGGCCCAGACATCCTGGACATGAGCTGTCCCTACCGTCCCCTTTCCAAGCTCCCAACCCTGAGAGGATGGCGTTTTACGAAGTCACTAAATATTACCACCTGAGCCAACCCGCCATTTTTAAAATTTACAGTAGAGATGAGGTCTCACCAAGTTGCCCAGGCTGGTCTCAACCCCTGGGCTCAGGCAACCCTCTTGCCTCCGCTTCCCAAAGTGCTGGGATGTCAGGTGTGAGCCACTGCGCCCAGCCTAAGTTAGCTTTCCAATCAAATTTTAATTCTACAAGCCACACAAGTGTATGTTCAAGGCACTCCAAAAAAACCAAAAACACCAGCTAAAGTCGTCCTAGATGAGTGGATTTATTGGATTATGGATTTCTTTCTAAGGATACTGAGGGGTTTTTTGTTTTTTTTGTTTTTTGAGTTGGAGTCTCACTCGGTCACCCAGACTGGAGTGCAGTGGCCGCTCCGGCCACCGCAGCCTCGACCTGCTGGGCTCCGGCGATCCTTCCGCCTCAGCCTTCCGAGTAGCCGGAATTACAGGCATGCAGTACCACGTCCGGCTGATTTTTTGCTTTATTGTAGAGATGAGGTCTCGCTGCCCGGGCGGGTCTCGAACCCGCGGGCTCAGGCAATCCACTCACCTCAGCCTCCCAAAGGCGCGGGATTACAGGCTGAGCCACCGAGCCCGGCTCATACTGAGGCGTTTTATTCAACAGCACCAACAAGGAGCAAAAGACAACATTTTGTCTTCTCTCAGTTTCCACTCTTTCCAATGATTGTTCAAATAAGTCATTGCAAGCTTTTAAATAACATGAAGGCGTGACTGGAACAGGCGGCCAGCCTGAACAAGAGGTCCTGGAGCCGGTAAATCCAGAGAAATCCAGGACACTCCTCAAACACGTACTCTTAAAGCCTGGGTCTTCATCCCGTCCAAACATTTTGGGGACTGGGTCAGGAGCTTCAAGCCCCAGAGCTGGGGCCGTGGCGGGAGTCAGGAGGCCCAGAAGAGCCCAGAAGGAACTGAAACAGTTGGCCTTTCACTGCCTAGTAAGCAACCGGGGCGGGTCTGGTGGCTCACGCCTGTAATCCCAGCATTTGGGGAGGCCGGGGAGGGAGGATTGCTTGGACCCAGGAGTTCGAGACCAGCTTGGGCAATAGAGTGAGACCCCATCTCGATAAAATAAACGAACAAGCAAACAAGCAACCACTTATTTGAATGGCTGGCAATTCCGTGGGTCAGCAATTCGGGCTGGACTCAGCTGGCTCATGTTTCTGGTCTTGGCTGGATGCTCTCCGAGGGCTAGACTCAGCTGCTGGCCACTCGGGTGACTGTTGGCTGGGACACAGGCTCATGGGTCAGCAGGACCCGCCCCTGCAGGTGCATGACTTGGCCAAAGGCAGGGCTTTTTCACGCAAGCAAGGGCTTCTTCAAGCTCCCCTCGGCCAGCCCCGCTGGGCCTACCGGAGCAACTGGGCCGTGTGTCCGACCTCTCAACGCAGGCCAGCTCAGGCTGGCTGGCCCCGTTGTTGACTGGGCTTGGCTCTGAGAGCGAGACGGCACACACAAGGCCTCTTGAGGCCCGGCCCGGGTGCCGACGCAGCACCCTTGCCTCTGCCGAGTACTGGCTGAAGCCAGCAGCAAGGCCAGTCCATATTCCGGGGTGGGGACACAGACGCCCCGCTGCAAAGTCACTGCAAGGGCTGCAGGTAGGGCTGGGAATTGAGGGTACTTTGGGAATCCATCACAGAGGCCCGGAACTGAGTCCTAGAGAATGCCAGTAAATAAGAAACAGAAGAAGAGGCTGGGTGCAGCACTCATGCTGCAGGAATCCCAGCAATTTGGGAGGCTGAGGTGGGAGGATCACTTGAAGCCAAGAGTTCAAGACCAGCCTGGGCAACGTAGCGACATCCAGTCTCTATTTTTTTAAAAATAAAAATAACACCAAAAAAGGAGAAAAATAGCAGTTTTAAGAGACAGAGAAATTTGTAGAGAGACAAGGAGAGCCAGAGATGACAGAGCATCTTCTCAGCTTGAGGGAAGGGAGTCAGGAGGGCAACTCTCAGCAGAATCGAATGTCTAAGAGAATTAAAGAGCCTGAAAACACCCTCCCAGGGGCGACTGTGAATAGGATCCCCTGGTCAGGCTCGGTGACTCAGCCTGTCATCCCAGCACTTTGGGAGGCCGAGGCAAGTGGGTTGCCTGAGCCCGTGGGTTCGAGACCCGCCCAGGCAGCTTGGCGAGACCGCGTCTCTTCAATAAATCAAAAATCAGCTGGACGTGGTAGCACACGCCTGTAGTCCTGGCTACTTGGAGGGCTGAGGCGGAAGGATCACCGGAGCCCAGCAGATTGACGCCAGGGTGGTCGTCAGTGTGCCACTGTCCTCCAGCCTGGGCGACGGAGTGAGATTCCAACTCAAAAAAAAAAAAATAGGATACCTGTGATGAGCACAGCGAGAGCAATGCTGGTGGCAGAAGCCACATTGCTACGGGCTGATTAGTAAGTAATTAGAGGTTAACAAAATCTCTGTCCACACACACACACACACACACACACACACACACACACTGATGCAGCCAAAGTAAAGACAAGCAAAGCTCATGGCACTGCAAATGATTCGAGATTATTATTCAAGTGCTAGAAGTCTCCATTGGAGTACGTGTCAGCGTCCCCAAGGATGACACTGCCAATGTCAGCCACTGTGCTGTAAATTGTTACCACTGTCTCTTGGGGCCCACTTGTGTCTCACCTCTGTTTGAGTTTTCTGTACTCTGGTGTGGCTGTGGTAGCTTTTTCTCCAATAATAAGAGGATTATCTTCTATTTCTTCCAGCATGTAAGAGTTTCCGCGTAGACCATCTTCAGTGACATTTCTGCAGCTGGAGACACGGGAAATGACAAGAGTTCATTCTGGTCTGACAGCAGGAGAAAGTGTTCATACTTTTTAAGTTCGCTTTTTTTTTTTAACTTGAAGGTCTCACTCTATCACCCGCCCTGGCTGGAGTGCAGTGGCACGATCACAGCTTATGCCCACCTCAACCTTCCGGGATCAAGCAATCCTTCCACCTCAGCCTCCCAAGTAGCTGGGACTACAGGCATGCACCACCACACCCAGCTAATTTTTTTAATTTATTGTAGAGATGAGGTCTCACCAAGTTGCCCAGGCTGGTCTTGAACGCCTGGGCTCAGACAATCCTCTCGCCTCGGCCTCCCAAATGGCTGAGATTACAGGTATGAGCCACCACTTCCGGCTTTTCAATCAAATTTTAGTTCTCTAAGCAATGTGAGTGCATTTTAAAGTCATTTCAAACAACTAAAACATACCAGCGAAGGCTGAAGTCGTCCTGGAACACCCAGGCACGGTGGCTCACGCCTGTCATCCCAGCACTTTGGGAGGCAAGAAGATTGCCTGAGCCCACGAGTTCAAGACCAGCCCGGGCAACTTGGCGAGACCTCATCTCTACAATAAATAAAAAAATTTGCCCGGTGTGGTGGCCTTCCCGGCGCCGTCTCTGCCGCCCCATGGGTCTCTCTCTTCAAGGTGATGTGGTCTTTTCAGATCTTTTACACATTTGCACACGTGTTCTCATAGAAAGCACACGCATGCGTTGCTTAACGACAGGGGCACGTTCTGAGAAACGCATCATTTTTGTCACGTGTGAGCATCACAGAGTGTACTTACACCCGCCTAGGTGGTCCAGCTCACTACCCCTGGGCTGTGTGATGGTCTAACCTTCTGCTCCTAGACGTCACACCTTCACAGCGTGTGACCCTACTGAATGCTGCAGGCAGTTCTAACACAATGGTAAGTCTGTGTGTATCTAAATGTACCCACACGTAGAAGAGATACAGCAAAAATACGTAATGAACGATTTAGCAAATGGCCCACCCGTGAACGGCTCAGCGTGAACGTAGCTTGCGGGACCAGAAGTCACTGTGGGTGAGTCAGCGAGTGACAGGGAGTGGGCATGAAGACCTGGGACGTCACTGTCCACTGCTGTGGATTCTGGTCAGTGCTGGACACTGAGCCACGCTGAAGTTATAAAGAAATGTCTTCCTTTATTCAATCATAAATTAATCTTAACTTATAGTAGCTTTTGTATTTAATCATTGTTTTTAGCTTTTTGACTCTTTCGTGATAACACTTAAAACACAAACACAGGCCGGGTGTGGTGCCTCACGCCTGTCATCCCAGCCCTTTGGGAGGCTGAGGCGAGAGGATTGCCTGAGCCCAGGGGTTCGAGACCTTCCAGGCAACTTGGTGAGACTTTGTCTCTACAATTAAAAAAAAAAAATTAGCCGGGTGTGGTAGCACGCACCTGTAGTTCCAGCTACTTGGGAGGCTGAGGCCAAAGGATTGCCCGAGTCCAGTGGGTTGAGGCTGCGGTGGCCAAGAGCATCCCACTGCACTCCAGCCTGGGCGACAGAGTGAGACTCCAACTCAAGGAAAAAAAAACCCGCAAACACAGCTGTTACAAATATTCTTCCTTTATATCCTTATTCTATAAGCTTTTTTCTATTATTATTTTTTGTTTGTTTTTGCTTTTTGAATGCTTTTGTTAAAAACTAAGATGCAAACCCAGAGTAACCTAGGCCCAGGTCAGGTCACCAATATCCCTGTCCTCCTCCTCCACGTCTCGTCCCACTGGAAGGCCGTCAGGGGCCATGACGCCCATGGAGTTGTCATCTCCTGCGATAACAAGGCCTCCTCCGGGATAACAACCCCCTCCCGAGGTTGTTCTAAAGTTAGCGCTTTTCTTTTTGTAAGCAGGAGATGTACACGCCACAACAAGGGTACAGAGTGTCATATGGTAAATTCCAGGTGATGAGAACTTCTCAGTTCCATTATAATCTTACGAGACCACCGTCACATGCATGCCGGGGTGCCGACCCTAGTGTCACTGTCGGAGGATGCCTGTTGGTCATGGTCACACTGTGTAGCATCGTTTTGTGCACTGCTTTTTTTTTTTTTTGAGTCAAATCTCACTCTGTTGTCCAGGCTGGAGGGTGGTGACACACTCCCGGCCACCGCAGCCTCGACCTGCTGGGCTCCAGCGATCCTTCCACCTCAGCCTTCCAAGTAGCCGGAACTACAGGCATGCGCTATCACACGTGGCTAAATTTTTGATATATTGAGAGATGAGGTCTCACCGAGTTGCCCAGGCTGATCTTGTACCCCTTGGCTCAGCCAATCCTCTCACCTCGGCCTCCCAAAATGCTGGGATGACAGGCTGAGCCACCACACCCGGCCTGTGTGCTGCTTTTTAAACTCATAACACCATTACAGAAATTGCTCTGCCCTGTCCTTTCATCTGTCTATTTAACTAGGGTCTCCTCCACCTCGTCTATACTGTACCACGTGTAACCTCCCATCGGCTCCCACTCCCACTCAGAGGGCAGGTTCCCAGGGGTCCGTGTTCACGTAGCAGGGGGAACCTCTCTGCTCCTCAGGCTTGGGGTCGTTTCTGGAAGAAATTTCAACTTCATCGCCGTTCCCTGAAACCAGACATGCCTATTTCCCCTGGGTGTGTTAGGGTGAGAACCCTAGCGCCATCTAACTCTCACCATTACGTGAAGAATATTTTAAAATTATGCCTCATGGTAGGTTATGACTAACACAAAGGACTGTGAGTCTTATATTCATCCTCTACACTTGAAGTTAAGAATTCACCCTAAACTGGCGCTAGGACCTAGAGAGTGGTAATGTCCTGGGATTTATTATGACATAATGTGTCCTGAAACAATGCTATCTTCCCGATTTTGAGAGGCATTTCCTAGTGGTATAGGAGAAAGTCCCTGCTTGTAAAAATAATAACATTATAACACTAAATACATACTAAAATATTTGGGGGTGCTGGAACATCGTAACGTCAACTTATTCTCAAAGGGTTCAGGGGAGGGGAAACATTTTATTGCAGTGTTAATGGCAATTTGTATGTCAGTTTGAGTTTTTATTTTAACTTTATTAAAAATAATACTTGGGGCCAGGCCTGGTGGCTCAGCCTAGCATCCCAGCACTTTGGCAGGCTGAGGCGAGCGGATTGCCTGAGCCTGTGGGTTTGAGACCAGCCCAGGCAACTTGGCAAGACCTCATCTCTACAATAAATCAAAAAATTAGCTGGGCGTGGTAGCGCGCACCTGTAATTCCAGTTACTTGGAAGGCTGAGGCGGAAGGATCGCTGGAGTCCAGCAGGTCAAAGCTGCAGTGGCCTGGAGTATACCACTGCACTCCAGCCTGGGTGATGGAGTGAGATTCCAACTCAAAAAAAAAAGAAAAGAAAAAAATCCTTGGAAGACCAGGCACAGTGACTCACAGCCTCTGTAACCCCATCACTTTGGGAGGCTGAAGCAGGAGAATCCACTGAGGCCAGGAATTCGAGACCAACCTGGGCAGCATAGCAAGACCCATGTCTACAAGAAAAAGATAAAATAATGTTAAAACTTAAATATAAGACTTAGAAACGCCAGCTGGTCAGGAAGTGGCATCTTACAGAGAAGGCCTCGGCTAAGGACTTTTGAATACACGTCACAGTGACGTTGGCCAGTCCAGAAAAGAGCCCCGTCTCTGGCGCGAGGCTGTCTGCTGACTGAGCGCAAGACCCTAGATGCCGGTTGACCTCAGGGAGCAAAGGCCCTGAAATGGCCGTGACATCCTCGTGTGATGCCGCCAGTCCCGGCACGCAGGCAGACTCTCCTCCTGTCCCTTCTCGGCCACCTGGCGCCTGTTACTTCTGCCCTTGACTTCTCTGGACGTTTGAATTCCAGAATCAGGGGCTGAGGAAGCTGATCCTGCGTTCGTCTCGGCTGAACTTTTTGAGGGCGGATGCACAGACATTCTTCCAGGAGGGGCCAGGTGAGCCCTTTGAGTGCCTTCCCAACTCTGTGACTCTGGGGGTCAAAACCAGGCAACCGGTAGGAGCACCCGAGGGCACCGATGCCCCCACTGCCAGCTCCTCTGTGACAGGCCGGAACCCGACAGGGGACCTCACAGCCCAGCCCAGCCGGGACCTGGCAGGGGACCTCGCCATCAGCCCACCCCGTCTTCCAGGCCATGGATCTCAGGGAAGTCTTAACATAGTAGCCATGCCTCCCTTCGCAAGGAAACTTCTGGAAATGTGTCTACCGAGTTTCAGTGCTATCTGAGGATTTTGTTTAAAAATACTCTATCAAGAAATGTTGAACATTAATCTCATAAACCAGTTTGGTCAAATATTCAGAGTTTTATGTCCTTAGTACACATGGAAAGACTAAAGGGACAGTGACCAAACTGCATATAAGAAGGAAGCTTTGGCCTGGCGTGGTGGCTCATGCCTGTAATCCCAGGACTTTGGGAGACTGAGGCAGGAGGATCTCTTGAGCCCAGGAGTTTGAGCCCAGCCTGGGCAACATAGCAAGACCTTGTCTCTACCAAAAAAATCAAAAGATTAACTGGGCGTGGTAGCGCACGCCTGTCGTCCCGGCAAGTCAGGAGGCTGAGGCAGGAGGATCGCCTGAGCCCAGGAGGTCGAGGCTGCGGTGAGTTGTGATCATGCCTCTGCCCTCCAGCCTGGGTGACAGAGTGAGACTCCAACTCAACAAAAAAGATAGAGAGTAATGGAGGGATAACTCTGACTGTCTCCCACGCCCTTTAGACTACTGGCCACGTTTCTTCCAGCCTCCACACGAGTGCTGGGCTCCGGGACAGTCACCTGCAGACAGTCCTGATTGCTCCATCTGCTTCTGTCGTCTGTACAGACCAGCTGTTATGGAAAAGCCCCCTGTTCGAGGCAGGGAAAAGACTGCTAGCTCCTGGCCACAAGCCCCCCAGGATACCTGCTGTCCTCGGGCTAACTGCCCTCCGTCCGTTCCCCTTCAGCCACCAGCAAACACGGAACCACCCGCGGCAGCAGGAGCCTCCTTGTCTGGGTGGAGACGCCGCTGTCCCGGGCCTGGCAGCCGCCCCTGCCACCCGCCTCCCCTTCCCCACACCCCCAGTTCGGAGCCCCCCGTCACGGATGCCTTGGCTGATGCTGGATTTTGAGACCCCAGCTCCCTAATGGGCCGGGCGTCATCCTCAGTGATGGCCGAGGGGGTGGGGTGCGGCTAGCCAAGGCCACCCCTCCCCACCCCACCTGCAGGCGCCCCGCCAGGGCCGCTGGGCTCAGGATGGGAGGGCACCGTCCGACGCGCCTCCGCCGTCCGCCAACTCGACCTCATTGCTGACGACGCCAGACGCAAATGGAGCCTCGATTCCAAAACCAAGGGCGGATTTTCTCGCCTGGCTTCTCCTGAGGGTGGATCCCTGGAGCCACGCTGCATGGTCAGCACCTGGGGATTTCTCTTGACGACACACAGCGCATCGGGACCCCTGAGAAGCCTGCGGTAGAGAAACCCTCAAATTCCTGATTTTGTGAATGTTGACGCTAAAATTAAATCAACAGCCTATGAATTCCCGACCCTCCCGTGGATTCGTGTCTGCCCTGCCAGGATTCCCGACTGTCCCTGAAGCCACGACGGACGTCACACCTAGGGCCGGGCCTGGCTCTCACATAACCACAGACGCGTCCCAGGACCGTCGAGTGGGCTGGTCCCTCTGCTTCTGCTGTGACGTCGCACGCGGTCTAACCTCTTGGCTTCAGGGATTAAATAACTCAAACACGGCAGCATATTAACCCAAATCCTACCAACTCCCGCCCCCAAGCCTGGCAGGCGATTCAGGAAACAGCCAAGGCATCTAAAAGATAATTGCTTTTAATTTTCTGAGTTTTCACTTATATGACATAATAAAGGCAGATTTATGTGACCTGATAGTGACATTTTTACAAAAAAAACAGTCCCCCCAGCATCTGGTCAATAGAATATAAATATTTACAATGAAAAAATAGGCAAGGAAGAGGAATCATCCTCCAGGTCAGTTTCTCTCCAGTGCTCCTCAGACTTGGACATAACTACCCGTCAGCCCCCTGGCTGTCACGTCACACCCCCCCTGCGTCACTGACGGCCGGGACACGCGGGCTCACTGCGGACGGACGTTTTTGTTCTCTGTCACTCCTATGCTTTTTCTATGCTATTTCGAAAGTCATCTGAAATAGGAAATTAAATATAAAAATGTAAACTTTGAAAGAAGAGAAACTAGGAATAAATATGGGTAAAGGCAACGAATGCATAAGATACAAAGGCTCTGAGTTAATATTCCACAACACTAACAACAAAATAAAATGCTCTCTATATTTTCTTCGCATGGACATTGTGTTTCCATTTAATTATGTATTATGTTAACAAAAATTGCCTCTAAAGAGGATGTTAAAAAAATAGCAATGACATTACCCATCTTTACTGATGAATATACCATCACCCTAATTTTCTCTAAAAGAAACTGATTTTTTTTTAAGTGACCAACATAAATTATAGCACGGAGAGCTTAAGATTAAGAAGCCTCAGCAGTGATGGCGTCTTAAACCACGAAGACTTGAGAGGTCAGTGTGAACAGGGCAGCCGGCCCGCCTAACTGGGTGGGTCACCACACACTGGACTCCGCGGCATGGAAACACGACGAGGACTCTCCCGCAGGCCACGCCGCTGACACGGAAGCCCTCGCGGGCAGGAGCGGTGGACACTGCAGCACGCCAGGAGCCTCGAGCACGGATGAATGTCCACGTCTGGTGGCGTGGCGGGCGGCCCCTGCAGACCCGCAGCCTCACGTGTGGGAGCTGCGCCGCCCTCGGGTGCCCAGGGACACGCGGAGCCGTGGCTCCCAGGCTTTGTAATGTTCGTTGAAGTCCAGCCTGAAGCTGAGACACCGAAGGCTCTCGTCGGAGCTGGTCGTCAGCAACACCAGGAACTGCTGCACGATGCCCTGGCAAGAGCGAGAAGAGTCACGTTCACCTCGGCAAGAGCCGCCCTCAGACGTGTCCCCACCCTGGATCCCGGGGCGTCTGTGATTCCTTCCCGAGCGGCAAGGCTTTCACAGACGGGGGCCCCCGCCCGGGCAGGTGTGCCAGTGCCAGGAGCGGCCGGGACCCAGGGTCTACGCGGCCGGCACCCTCGCGCTGGGAAGGGCGACCCTGACCCGTCCAAGTGAGCAGCGCATGCGTTTTCCTCGGAAGCCGCCGACCCGCAGATGTTTCCTCTGCCCTGAGTTCCACAAGAACAAGCAGCGAGCACAGCGACGGGGGCTACACGTTCTAGTCTTCCTACTTTGGATGCAAACCAAACCTCAGGCTGCACGCTTCGCCTTAACGGGATTTATGGAGGAGAATTTGACCCTGAAACCCAGACTGGAGACAAGTTGAGGATTCAGGGCATGAGAGAGTCACGCTCCTGACCATGACCTTGGGGCCCCAGTGCCACTGAAGGTAAGGCTACAGCTGCCCTCCTGATGGGCAACGGGGTCACTACCATCACCTCAGGATGAGGGTTGCATGCCCACATGCTAAAATGTCTGATGCAGAAGAATAATATTCAGTAGAACGAAATAATCTTCATTAACTACTTCAATTTTTAAAAATACACGTTACAAAATACTACATATTGACTCTGTACGGTACAATCTTGCTAGAAATGTTATAGACACAGTAAAAAGAAAGGTTTATACAAAAATAGCAGCAGAGGTTATCTGTGACATGCTAAATGTATTCCTCAGTAGATATTAACAAATTTACAACATGCACAAGTATCTTAAAATTTGGGGGGGGATATCTTTTAAAATCAAATAAGTCAGCTGGGCTCAGTGGCTCAGCCTGTAATCCCGCACTTTGGAGGCTGAGGTGAGCGGGTTGCCTGAGCGGGTTTGCGACCCACCTGGGCAACTTGATGAGACCTCATCTCTACAATAAATCGAAAAATTAGCCAGGCGTGGTAGCACGTGCCTGTAGTTCCAACTACTTGGAAGACTGAGGTGGAAGGATTGCCAGAGCCCAGCAGGTCAAGGCCGCGGTGGCCGGGAGTGTGCCACTGCACTCCAGTCTGGGTGACAGTGAGACTCCAAATCAAAAAAAAAAAAAAAAATCAAATAAGTCAAGCACCAATAATTGAACTCATGACACCAGTAAGTTTTTTTCTAACATCATTTTTCTACTATTGAAATAAACAAGCCAAAAGCAAACAGCTAAAAAAAAATTCTTCTTTCTTTCACAGAAATCTACTCCCAAAGGTGAACACTTAAGGAAATAAAAATGTTAAAAACAGGTTCAGTTTTACAGGCATTTCCAGCAAAACAATGATTTCATGGATTGAAATGTTCAGAAAACAAGCACAAATCCCGAGCCCTAAAGCTCAGAGTACTCAGTGTTACATTCAGGAGTCTGTCTACCCAGGCCTCTCTTAACAACCTGATAACAAATTCCAGTGTCACTTTCTGATATTCACCAGACTCACTCTTTGCTTATCTGAGTCCACCTTTAATAGCACCTCACCTCCCAAGTGGAGATCCTTAATTCGATGATTTAAGGGGTAAGAGGGATTTGTGCTCTGAATGAATCTAGGAGTCTGTTGGGCTCCGGCGATCCTTCTGCCTCAGCCTTCCAAGTAGCTGGAACTACAGGCACACGCTACCACACCCAGCTAATTTTTTTGATTTATTGTAGAGCTGAGGTCTCGCCTGCCCAGGCAGGTCTCGAACCCACGGGCTCAGGCAATCCACTCACCTCAGCCTCCCAAAGGCGTGGGATTACAGGCTGAGCCACCGAGCCCGGCTGAGAGCTTTATTTCTAATAACGCGTTGCAGTCTGTAGGCTACCGATTCTGCAGGCTGGGAAGCATGGCCTCCCGCAGAAGCCGGAAGCAGGCATTTCAAGGGAGGGAAAGATAAGACAGGAATTTATGTTGACCAGGTTGACTGAGTATACATATTCAAAGGTCATAGGAGGAGCCACGACTATTTAAACAAGGGAGGCAAGTACGGGCATACTAGGCTACCATACGTGTAACACTTGTCCATGTTTACTTTGAGATGGCAACTTAATATTTAAATACATTGCAGTTAGGTCCTGTAGATCAAAAGGTGAAGCAGGGGGCACAAAGGCTGCCAGTGTGCAGCCTCTTAGACGGGTCGGAACAGGAAGGTTGGTCAGTTGCTGTGTCGAAACTGCAAAAAGGAGGGCAGCGTCAGGGGTTGGTTGACCTCAGCAGACAGCAAGTCTTTTGAAAGAGCAGGTTTTTGTTTAACCCTCAGGAAAGAAAGTTTAATGGCGGCTGGCGAAAGAGCGGGTACACAAGGCACTTCTTAGCTCCTGTCCCATCGTGGCCAGGAACTCAGTTTCTTAAGGTTTCTCTGGAGTCGCTTTGGCCAAGAGGAGGTCCATTCAGTTGATTGGGAGGCTTAGAATTTTATTTTTATTTCACATTAGTGGGTTATAACCTTTTCTCTGCAAGGCCGGTTTATGAGTTACAGCAAATTTAATTAGTTGTTTGTTTTCTTCTCTATACGGCTTGCTTTCTTTTCTTTACAGCCGGTTTGCATTTCCCTTCCAATTTAAATAACTATATTTAACACTCCATTTTAAGACAATGTGATCACCACAAAGTCTTGGTGTGAGAAAGGTGAGAGGGAAGTTCATCAATAATAAAGATCCACAGTAAAGAGGGAAGGGGTCTTCCCTGGTTTTGTTTAGTCATTTGCGACATTTTACAAAACAATGTAGATAAAGAAGAAGGCTAACCTATAATCAGAGAAACAAAGGTGACTGCAGCCTAGGTTATAGCTGCCTGCTTATACTACTGGGATCCCATCATCACATTTCCCGAAGGTTCAAAATATTTTAAAGTTCTTACAGCTTAAATTTTGAATTACTTATTTTTACACGTGAAAGCTAAATTATTACAAAAGTTCAGAAAAGGAAGCTGTGATGTTGTGAAATGTGTATATTTGGTCTTGGCTAGGTTTCCTGGCACACAACTCCTAAAATCTCTGGAAACTCCTGAGGGGCAAGTGTCTTTTGTATGCTCATGGGTTTACTCGTGGCTGGTCACCAGAAAAGCTAAGGCAGTTTTAGAGGACCTCCTGGGAAGGAACAGGGGCCGAAGGCTAAGTTGATTACCCATGGCCAATGGTTTAATCAATCAGGCCTACGTAATGACATCTCTATGAAAAACTCAAAAGGACTGGGTTCAGAAAGCTTCTGAATAGCTGATGTGAGATTGTGAAATATATATTTGGTCTTCATTCACATTTCCTGGCATACGGGGCCAAAATCCTTGGACTCTCCAAAGTGTGATCTTTTTGTATACTAATGTTGGCTGATGGCTTCAGGGTGGGGCTGGTCACCGGAAAGATGAGAAGGCTAGATTAGCGTGTGAGGACTTTCAGCCCCCACCCTCCAGGGAGAGGTGGGGACTGAAGGTTAAGTTGTTCACCAGTGGCCAATGATTTGATCAATCATGCCTACATAAGGAAGCCTCCCTAAAAACCCAAGAGGGCCAGGCTTGGTGGCTCAGCCTGTAATCCCGCGCCTTTGGGAGGCTGAGGTGAGTGGATTGCCTGAGCCCGCAGGTTCGAGACCCGCTTGGGCAGCGAGACCTCATCTCTACAATAAATCAAAAAATCAGCCGGGCGTGGTAGCGCATGCCTGTAATTCCGGCTACTTGGAAGGCTGAGGCGGAAGGATTGCTGGAGCCCAGTAGGTCGAGGCTGCGGTGGCCGGGAGTGGCCACTGCACTCCAGTCTGGGCGACAGAGTGAGACTCCAACTCAAAAAAAAAAACCCAAGAGGACAGGGTTTAGAGAGCTTCTGAATTGTTGAACACAGGGGGGTTCCTGGACGGTGGTGCCCAGGGAGGCATGAAAGCTCTGCACCCCTTCCCCATAACTCCTCCTTAGGAAAAGCCCTCAAACCATGTTTTCTCTGCTCTCCCTCAACAACAATCCTCAACACAGAAGACTTCTGTGACCACACAGAAGACATCTTGAACCAAATGTGTGGGTTTTGTCCCCACATACCAGGCAAGCAGTCCTTTCTGCAGCAGATGTCAGCTGGGTGTCTTCCACCCAGTCCAATTCCAACACCGTCTACCTGGAGCAGCAATGTTCCGTCCTGATGAGAGACGACCCACCATGGAGTGGTTCCAGCCCATCTAAGAGGCTGCACACTGAGAGCCTCTGTGCCCTCTGCTTCACCTTTTGATCTACAGAAACTAAATGCAATACACTGAAATGTTAAGTCGCCACCTCAAAGTAAACATGGGCACGTGTTACTTGTATGTGAGCCTACTACACTTGTCTCCCCTTTTCAAAAAGTCATGGCTCCTCCTATGACCCGTTAAATATGTATACTCAGTCAACCTAGTCAACATGAATTCCTGTCTTATCTTTCCCTCCCTTGACACATTTCTTCATCTGTGTCCTTTGTAAAACCCTTTATAACAAACTGGTAAATGTATGTGTTTCTTTGGGTCCTGTGAGCCACTCCAGAAAACTGTATTGAACCCAAAAGGGGCTCAGTTGTGGAGTCTCTGATTTACAGCCAGAAGTTCTGGGACTTGCCACTGGTGTCTGAAGTAGGGCAGTCCTGGGCGCTGGGCTTCAATCTGTGGGATCTGAGGCTATCTCCAGGTAGAGGGTGTTTGTACTGAATTACAGCACACCCAGCTGGCATCCACAGCTTGGTGTGTGGGGTTACTTCTCCTCCCCACATGTGGTCACAGACGTCTTCTTCTGTGTGGATGACTGGTGTAGAGGGAGAGCAGGGAAAAACCTGGTTTGAGAGTTTTTCCTAAACAGCTAGACATGTGGAGGTGCCTGGAGTGTGTTTCGCCCCTTCCCCATACCTCCCATTTCTTCATCTCTGTCTTTTCTCATGTCCTTTTAATAAACTAGTAAATATAAACAAGTGTTTCCCTGAGTTCTGTGAACTGCTCTAGCAAATCAAAGCCAAGGAGGGAGTCGTGGTGTCTCTGATTTATGGCTGGTCCCTCAGAAGCACGGGCAAAACCACCTGGGGCTTGAGATGGGTGTCAGAAGTGGGAGCAGTCCTGTGGGAGTGAGCACTCAACCAGTGGGATTTGATGCTACTCTAGGTAGACGGTGTTGGAATTGGACTGGGTAGAAGATACCCAGCTGACATCTGCTGCAGAAACGACTGCTTTCCTGGTACGTGGGACAAAACCCACACATTTGGTCCGAGACATCTTCTGTGTTGACTGTGGGATGAAAGCAGAGGAGAAACAGTTTGTTTTTCCCCCTCAGAAGCCTAAGTTCATATGGGAACAGTCACTTATTCGTTGAACCAATACTTAGTGCCTATCATGAGCAGAAGTTGCTGCGGGTGCTGGAGACACAGCAGCAAACAGTTCAAAAACTGTCCCTATCTCCACAAGAGCTCTTCCAGAGGGGAGAGAGACAAGCCTATAAACAAATAAGAATGTGAGCTAAGCCAGGCTAGGGGGCTCACACCCGTCATCTCAGCACCTTGGGAGGCTTAGGCAAGAAGATTTCCTGAGTCCACGGATTCAAGACCAGGCTGGGCAACTTGGCAAGAACTTGTCTCTACAATAAATCAAAAAATTAGCGAGGCATGGTGGTGCACACCAGTGATTCTAGCTACTTGGAAAGCTGAGGCAGAAGGATCGCTTGAGCCCAGCAGGTCGAGGCTGTGGTGTCTGTGAGCATGCCACTGCACTCCAGCCTGGGTGACAGAGTAAGACTCTGACTCAAAAAAAGAATGTGAGTTGATGCATTTGGTGCTCCTAGGCAGTTAAGAAAACTAAGAGCAGCCGGGCTTGGTGGCTCAGCCTGTAGTCCCGCGCCTTTGGGAGGCTGAGGTGAGTGGATTGCCTGAGCCCGCAGGTTCGAGACCCGCCTGGGCAATTTGGCGAGACCTCATCTCTACAATAAATCAAAAAAAAATTAGCCAGGCGTGGTAGCGCGCGCCTGTAGTTCCAGCTACTTGGAAGGCTGAGGCGTAAGGATCGGCGGAGCTCAGCAGGCAAGGCTGTGGTGGCCGGGAGCAGCCACTGCACTCCAGTCTGGGAGCAAGATGGAGATAACACTGAGACAGTGTGGAGGGAGGCCCTTTAGATTGTGGGATTCAGCTAGAAGTGTGTGTGGATGGTGTGTGTGTGTGTATGTGTCTTTATGTTTGTTTGTCGATGTATATGTGTATATGTGTGTATATATGCATGTGTGTACACAAGGAGGTCTGACAATTAAGTTCACGAACCCATCCTACAACAAGTGTGCCATACCTCATGACTGAATATCTCTATGGTCACCTTTGAAGTCCTCCCCTTGGGAAGCTATGCACCAACACCAGCTCCTAGTCCACCCAGCAAAGCAAGTTGGGAGCTCTTTTTCTGGAATGGCTATCAGAACTGGCATCATATTACCCTTGATGTCCTGAATGTCATCAAAATGTCTTCCTTTCAATATTTCCTGCATCTTCAGGTAAAGAAAGAAGTCATTCAAGGCCAGATCAGATGAGCGGGGGGAGGTGTTTCCGTACAGTTATTCCTTTAGTGGCTAAAAACTTCCTCACAGACAGTGCTCTGTGAGCTGGTGCACTGTCACGATGCAAGAGCTCCTTCGGGACCATTATTGCACATGCGTTTCTCATGCTAAGCTTTTCAGGTAAGATTTTCCTCACTGTTTCTCTATCGAGGTGTATTTGATCTGCTATGCTTCTCACAGTCAGCCAACAATTTTGATGCACAACTTGCTGAATTTTTGCCATGTTTTTGTCAGTTCTGCTCGTTACTGGTCTTCCTAACCTTTCTTCACCAGTGACGCGATCTCTCTCCTCAGAAAAACGTTTCATCCATTTATACACTGCATTTTCTTGATGGCAACAACCCCATAAACTTGGACTATCATGTCCCTGATTTCACTTCCACCCTTGCCGAGTTTAATGAGAAATGTAATGTTTGCTCGTGGCTCTAATTCAAGCTCCACCATTCTTGCGACAGCGGGCAAAAACACGCAACAAAAATAATGAATGCCACTCAACAATAATAAATGACACTGCCACACGTTGACATGAACACAGCTGTGAGACTCTGAGATACTAAGGCTTTAACACCGTGCTGAGTCGTCTGTACAGTGCGGCCCACGTAAGTGTCCGGTGGCAATTTCATGAACTTAATTGTCAGACCTCATATGTGTGTAGATGTATAAGTGCGTATGTGTGTGTCATATGTATATGTGTGTGTGTGTCTGTGTTATATGTGTGTGTACATGCGCATGCACATGACTAATGATGTCAAGGTCTTATATTTGATCCTTGTAAGTGAGGGGTAGGTGGTATCAACTCTATGCAGCCAAGCTTCTTTATAATAGGCATGTGGACAAATGCCAAAAATCGCATGGCCCTAAGGAAGATACACATTTGTCTTCAATTATTATGTTTAATCTTTGGAGAACAAGTAACACTATTAAATCATGAACTAATACTTTTAAAAACTCTGACTTCTTAGGTTCACATTCACTTTTAACTTTCAAATAAGTCAACTATTAACCACTCTGAGGTGTAAACAGAACTGCTCTAATGAAGTTGTCACGACTTTAGCATGCAATTAATGGATTTCTGACAGAACCAAAATATCTTCTAGGCCCAGAAGAAAAAAATCTGCAAGGTCCCTCAGTCACCATCATTGCTGTGTCATTTGCCACCCCCCAGGTTGGTTGCACGTCCAGTTTTTATCTGCTTTCATATAAACAGAAGAGTTAGGGGGTTTTTGGTTTATTTTGAGTTGGAGTCTCACTCTGTCGCCCAGACGGGAGTGTAGTGACCGCTCCCGGCCACCGCAGCCTCGACCTGCTGGGCTCCGGCGATCCTTCCGCCTCAGCCTTCCGAGTAGCTGGAACTACAGGCGCGCGCTACCACACCTGGCTAAAGAAGAGTTAGTTTTTACAGACAACACACAAATGTATCTTGACAGCTGGAGTGCAGCCATATTTTTATCTGTAAGAACAAAAAGAAAATTTCATTTAACCCGCAGAAACCGCAGACAAGGCAGGCATCTTAGAAGTCACAAAAGCGCCGCTTCATCTCAGGGCATGGCAGCCCGCGACCAGCTGCCAGCAAACAACCAGCAGAAACACAAAGAGCACGGGGGGCGCTTTAGACCTTGAATAATTATGATGCTATAAGAAAGCAATTGGCAGTAGTGGGAAACTGTTGCGGGGGGAGGTGGGATTGGCAGTTGAGGGAAACTGCCAGGGGAGGGAGGGGCACACCTCAGCAACAAGGGTACCTGCATGATCAATGTTTATATACCTAACCCTGAAATGTACCCCACATATTTATAATAAAAATTAAAAATAAATAAATAAATAAATAAAGTACTCTTTGATGCAAAAAAAAAAGAATATAACTAATTCCGTGAAAAATATATACTTATTGAGGAAGACCCAAGGTCAGGATATAGTTGCAATATGCTTTTATTTCATGGATGCATTTTCCACTCCAGTTTTTAAAAATTTCCACCATTATGTCAAACACAGAGATAATGGAGAAAAATAAATCAACATAATTGCATGGTAATTTCTCATTAAACTGTTGGACAAATGCCCAGGCCTCCCTACTAAAAACAAAAATAAAGATGGTAATTTTTTAGGGAAAAAAAATAGTCTCTAAGAACCAGACCTCATATGTGTGTCCATTAATACAAACCATAAAAAAAAAAAATTCCAGCTACTGCTTGCCAGTCATGCAGGCAGGGACCAGAGAAAACAAAACGGCAGCTCCCCAGGCCTCCCCAGAGAAAACAAAACGGCAGCTGGCTCACAGGAACGGGAGACAGGGCAGATCCTCGGGATAACCAAGGATAACCCTACAAGGGAAACTGAGAAATTACGATATTTCTTTCCCCTTTTATTGAGTCGAATCTCACTGTCGCCCAGGGTGGAGTGCCGTGGCACTCTCACGGCCACTGCAGCCTCGACCTGCTGAGATCAGGGGATCCTTTCGCCGCAGCCTTCCAAGTAGCTGGAACTACTTATTGTAGCGATGAGGTTGCCCAAGTTGCCCAAGCTGGTCTCGAACCCCTGGACTCAGGCAATCCTCTCACCTCCGCCTCCCAAAGTGCTGGGATGACAGGCGAGAGCCACTGCACCTGGTCAAATTATGATATTTCAAGAGGCATGGCATAAAAATACCAAGACAGTAAGATATTTTTATCTGATTAAATTTTAAACACCCTTAGCAAAAGGACAAAAGAAATGAAATAGCAAGAGTACTGACTAGACCCACAAAAGCAGTGACTGCATTGTCCATAGTTCATTGACCTCCAAATTCAGGAAGGTAGAGTTTTAGGAGATTATTAGAGCATTTAAGTAAACATTTAAAACAAATCTGAACATTTTCTCACCTGAAAACAAGAATGCTTCATTATTTTTCTTACCTTTTGGCCCCTATCTGAAGGACTGATTCTTCATAGCTCTGTTAAGTTTATCTTAAAAATCTCTTGGGGCCGGACGCAGTGGCTCAGCCTGTATTTCCAGCACTTTGGGAGGTCGAGACGAGAGGACTGCTTGAGCCTGGGAGTTCAAGACTAGCCTGGGCAACTTGGTGAGACCTCGTCTCTACAGCAAATCACAAAAACTAGCCGGGCGTGGTGGTAGGCGTCTATAGTTCCAGCTACTTGGAAGGCTGAGGCGGGAGGATACCTAAGCCCAGCAGGTCGAGGCTGCGGTGGCCGGGAGCGGCCACTGCACTCCAGTCTGGGTAACAGAGTGAGACTCCAACTCAAAAAAAAAAAATCTCTCCACCTCCCTTCTACTTAACACTGAATTAACTTGTTCTGTTTGTCGCCGTTTATGGGGGTCAACAACCATGTTAGCTGCCAAAAGGCATAAGGACGTGCTTTCTAGATTGCCGTGGCCTGCGCGGCTGCCTTGAGGGTCCCCAGAGAGAGCGGCGAGAGATGAAGAAAGACACAGACACAAAGACATAAAGAAAAGCTGGGCCCAGGTGGGCACTCTCCTCTGATGGAGGAGACGTGACCCCGAACCAGCTCTGCATGTTTATCTTATAATTAAGCACAAAGGAAGTTAGTTGGAAGGGATTCAAGGTCTGTGAGGGGGCCATAACGGAATCTGTGGCTACCTACAGGCGAGGTGTTTCGCAGTCATCTCGCTGTGGCTAAGGCTTATTTATGCTACGTGCACCTGGATTGTGGGCATTTGAGACACCGTTTTTTTGTTTTTTTGTTTGTTTGTTTTGAGTTGGAGTCTCACTCTGTCACCCAGACTGGAGTGCCATGGCCACTCCCGGCCACCGCAGCCTCGACCTGCTGGGCTCCGGCGATCCTTCCGCCTCAGCCTTCCGAGTAGCTGGAACTACAGGTGCGCGCTACCACACCCGGCTGATTTTTTGATTTATTGTAGAGATGAGGTCTTGTCAAGTTGCCCAGGCGGGTCTCGAACACGCAGGCTCAGGCAATCCACTCACCTCGGCCTCCCAAAGTGCTGGGATCACAGGCTGAGCCACCAAGCCCGGTCTGTTTGTTTGTTTTTTGAGTTGGAGTCTCGCTCTGTCGCCCAGTCTGGAGGGCAGTGGCACGCTCCCGGCCACCACAGACTTGACCTGCTGGGCTCCGGCGATCCTTCTGCCTCAGTCTTCGAAGTAGCTGGAACTACCGGCGCGCGCTACCACGCCCGGCTAATTTTTGATTTACTGTAGAGATGAGGTCTCGCCAAGTTGCCCAGGCGGGTCTCGAACGCACGAGCTCAGACAATCCACTCACCTCGGTCTCCCAAAGCGCTGGGATGACAGGCTGAGCCACCGAGCCCGGCCGAGACACCGTTTCGTGTAGCAGGCTGTATCCCTCACAGCCTGCCTTTGGCTAGGATGCAGAGGTACCAAGCGAGACCTTGCCTACGAGCTGGGGGCCATTAGGCAAGACCGTGTCTTCGCTTGGGACCTTTACTCAAGGCCCGCTACGGTGGCAGTGCTCGTCTGCTCCCCGCATCACATCTGCTCCCGACACTAGACCATTTAGGAACAAATGAGAGGAATGGTGGTTTCCTTGCGTAATGCTGTCTTTTCTTCCAGAAATAAGTAGAAGCTTCCCCCCACATTTTGAAAGTTGAAAGGACCAAGATGGCGTTGATCTGCCCCAAGAGCAGCCATGTTAACATTGCTTTGTTGGTCACGTTTTTCCAGCAGTTCACTTTCATTTTCCCTCTAATCCAGGACAAAACTGGTTTCTCAGAGGTAGCTGTTGGTAACTATGTTACAGCGACCCCTCCCCAGCTTGTGACATACTCATTAGCTTTTCCTTGCCAAGTATTTGCCTAAGCCAAGTCAACCTACTCAGCCCGTCGTGACCTTCATGACACAGACAGACCCCATCATCTTGGCAACAGTCATGTGACTGGCCCACCCATCTGCCTGCTGTCCATCACCTGACGTCAGTACCTGTGCTTACCTGTCCCCTTTATGATGACGTCAAACAGACCCCCCACCCAATCACCTTCATTTCCTACCCTCATCTAAGGGAAGGTTTAAAAGGCATCCAACTTCAAACAGCTGCCAACATTGTTAAGCCCTGGCCAGGCCATGTGCTCTTTGAGCTGTGGCCACCGCCATGTTTTCCTAAGCTTTGGCCTCCCCCCGCTACTTTGGGCAGGTGAATCTCCTCTCTCTCTCTCCAATATACTTTCTGAAGAAACGATATTTTCCCGTCTAACTTCTGTGCAATTCTCTGCATCTTTTGTGTGGCACCAAATCACAGACCCCACACCCCTGGGTCTGACCTAACATTGGTGGAGGCCCTACTGGGATCCTAACCTAAAAGTACTTTCCAAATGAATCGTTCAGAATATTTCTAAATTCTTATATGCCCTTCTTTTTCCCTGTCTTTGCATTTCAACATGATAACGATGTAGGGGATAAAAAAATATGAATAAAATATATATAATCTTTGCTCATCCATTGCTAGGTTCATGACTGAGGCTCCTATAACAAGAGACAGATTCGTGGGAGGGAAGTGGACAAATGTCTTTTGTAATTTTTCTGCGACACGGGAGTTTTTGGAAATAAAGACCTGAAGAAACAGGGAAGCATGTGTTTTTATCCTAGGCTTGATGAAGAGTGGCCAGTTGTGGGAGGTGTGATTGGACACAGGGGGGTGCATGACCCAGTATAACAAACTGGGGGGTCCTTAGCAGGCCTGTGTGCTCAGGGGCTTCTCTGTGTCCCTGTGTTGTCAGAGATCCAGAAGTTCTTTTTCTCCAGGTACAGGGAAGGCACCTGAGAAATGGGGGTCTTGTGACCTGTTTCAGGGGTACAGGGCAGAAGAGGAGCACTGTGAGGTGTTGTCTGGACATACGGGAGACCCCCCAAAAACCAGGAATTGTCCTTGTAGGGCAGGCTTCCCCCGCTAGGTGAGGGTTCTAGGGACCCATCGGCCTCCGCGGACTGGTGAGTGTTGTGGTGAGAGAATTTCAGTGTGCTTTTTTTGGAGATTCTTTCGACGCGTTTGCCCGTTTCTTGATGGACGGTTGACAGTCACACCCGCTCGCTCATACCACGTTGAATGTTCAGGAGTTTTTGACCCAAACTGGCATGACCTCCGTTTTCCACCCTCCCTCTTCACCCAATCTTGCTTCAAGCAACTTTGTTTTCCCAGGTGAAAAACGTCCTTATGGGGAAACGTTTTGCGGAAGAGGGGAAACAAAAAACGGCAGAAGCACTAAAAGGCATCAAAACGGATGAGTTCATAAACTGTCTTGAGCAGCAGAAAAGGCACCTTGAGGGGGTGCATTCTGTCAAGTGGAGAGAACTTGGAAGGTCACTGAAGTTTTTAAAATTATCTTATTTTTGAATCTGAGGCTCACTTCCAAGTAGCTGGGACTACAAGTGCCTGCCACCACGCCCAGCCAGTTTTGGGATTTACTGTAGAGACGAGGTTTCACCACGTTGCCCAGGCTGGTCTCAAACCCCTGGGCTCAGGCAACCCTCTCGCATCAGCCTCCCAAAGTTCTGGGATGACAGGTGTGAGCCACCCGCACCTGGGTGAAGTTTAAACATACAAGAATAAATGCATGATTTTATAAATAAATGATGGGGTTTGGGGTCCCCCTTACAGACTGCTTCCCCCCACCTGGTCTCTTTGCTCTGCTCCCCTCCAGGGAGCAGTCTCTGACCCAGGCTGGTCTCCGCAGGACACGTGTGTTCCCAGCATTGAGTCACGGGGACAGGTGATCCAGCAACATGGAAAGCAAGGTTGGGGTCACGCTTACTGTACTTGCAAACACCCCATAGCAACTTGAATAATTATCTTGCTTGATAATTAAACCGCATGCTGGCTGTGTGTGGTGGCTCATGTGTATAATCCCAGCACTTTGGAAGGCCGAGGTGAGAGGATTGCCTGAGCCCAGGAGTTCAAGACCAGCCTGGACAACATGGTGAGACCTTGTCTCTCTAATAAACTTAACAAAAATTAGCCCGGCATGGTGGCACACACCTGTGGTTCCAGTTACTTGGAAGGCTGAGGCGGAAGGATCACCTGAGCCCAGCAGGTCGAGGCCGTGGTAGCCATGATCGTGCCACTGCCCTCTAGCCTGGGCGACAGAGTGAGACTCCTACTCGAAAATAAATAAATAAATAACTAGTTGCTGCACTGTTCCAGATTTCTTCACTGACCGGCCACCATCAGTGCCTCCCATAAATTCTGATAAACCACTGTCTTTCCCTGCTGCCCCCCCCAGTGACATTTTGGAACAGATAAGCACTTTGCACAAGCCTTCTCAGATGTGGGGTTGCCGCATTCCAGGGGCCTGCCTGCTTCTGCTGTCTTCTCAGATGCCAAGGGGGTCTTGCTCTGGGCTGGCACGTCCTGAACCTATCACAAGACACAAATAAAGTAAATGCCCAAAATAAAAGTTGGACGCCGTTTTCTGCACTATTGGGTTAGAGGTCCATATATTTTTTGTTGTTAAAAAGTGAAATCCCAGCCATTAGACATAGAGGCAGTTTTTCAGACACTGCACTAGGAAGAGCAAAGCCCAGAGGCCATCTGGAAGCTTCCCTTTCAGATCAAACAAGCAGGGCAAAAACTGTCTTTCGGTTGCAAGTCGGCTGAGCCCAGAGGCAGCTGAGCAGGGAGGCTCGCAGTGCGGCTCAGAGAGGCAGAGAAGCCTCTCCCAGGACAGGGGAGCCCTGGCGTTCAAGGGGCCTCCAGGAAGGATGGCAGGAGGACGTCTTCACGCCTGAAGGGAGCTCTGGGCAGCGTCATCAGAGACCGAGACACCCCTGTGACTGGCAGGAGCCCCTGCAGGGAAGTCCCGGAGGAGCCACGGTCGCCCCCGCAGAGACAGCCAAGAGCAGGCGCCCACCGTGCTTCCCACCAGCATTCCCCGCACGCCCAGGCAAGAGGACCAGAGGCCACACCGGGCTTCCGTCACCACAGTGAAAGGTGCAGGAAGCGACCAGAGGGGCGGCTCCCAAAATGGTGCCGACACACCAAACAACAAAGGCCCTCGGTCCGGCATCTGCAAGCACAATTCCCCGCGTGCGCCAACTTCAAACCTCCTGCCACCATCAACTTCCCGCCTGCGTCAATTTCAAGCTTTCCCCAGTGCGCCAATTTCAAACTTGCAAGCCTCCAATCAGTAGCCAGCCTTGTTATGCGTCCAATAGGACCATAACACGGTATTGGCCCCACCCTGCTCCCATGTAGCTCCTCCAATAGGAGCACAGCACGGCCCCTTCTGGCCCCTGTCAGACTGATAAATACAGCCCTCTCCCTGCAACTCTCTCTCTCCGTCTCTCTTTCTCTCTCTCTCTGTCGTTCTCTCCCTCTCTGCAGCTCTCTCCCTGCCTCTCTCCCACTTCCTCTCTCTCTCTCACTCTCTCTTTCCCTCTTTTCTTTTTTCCCGTTACAGATCCCCTCTGTAACAACCCTTTTAATAAATCTCTTGGTCCTGGCCGGGTGTGGAGTCATTACTTCTTTCATTGGTGCGGTGACTCCGATCGGGTGCTCTCCTGCCCTGCTGCGGGTCTAACCCCGTAGGCGGGAGCCCCGACCCGGCGCCAGTGGCCACTCCAGCCCTCCCGGGCCTTCGCCGCCATTTTGAACGCCTGACCTGCATCCACCAGTGACCATTGGATAGGTGAGTTCCCCAGACACGGAAGCCTGAAGCTTGCCCGGGATCCCCAGGGGGAACTGGTCGTTGACCGTCCAGCAGCCCCTCCGGCCCCAGGGCAAGGGGGAACGCACCCCGCCTCGGCCTTCACGGCCACAGCGGACCCTGAAGGCTTCCTTTTCTCCCTTTCTCTCTCGCCAAGCCACAGCTAAAGGTTCTTTCCTCCTCCTTATCTCACACACCTCCCCACGACCACCGGGCTGCAGCGGGCCCCAGGGGTCCCACGTCTGCTAGCCTGCAGCGGATCTCGCCTAACCCCCCCCAAGGAATCCCATGGCTGTCGGGCCGCAGCGGCTCCAGGGGTCCCACATCTGCTGGCCCACAGTGGATTTTGAAGGACTCCCATATCTGTTGTGTAACAGGGAGCCTCGGAGGCTCCACGTTTGTTGCCCCACAGTAAGCCCTATTCGACCGGCAGGAATCTCGAACCAGCTCCCACCCGCCGCCCGGTCAAATGCTTTCCGTCTGGTTCAAAAATTCTTGCGCAAGGTGCCTTGGCCCCCTCAGTTCTCCAGGAGGACCCTGGTTGTGCCAAACCCCTGTGATGACAGGCTTTGCCACAGCCACACTTTTCGGACAGCTGACTCTTCGGGGGACGCCCTGTTTAGTCTACCTGTCTGATCATGGGAGGCTCGTCATCCCTGCCGCCGATTCCCCTCTTAAATGCCTTTTAAACAATCTCACCACGCTTTCTCCTGATATAAAACCCAAATGCCTGATTCGTTTCTGCACACAAGATTGGCCAACATACCCCTGAGACAACCAAAATCAGTGGCCCCCCCCAGGGGTCCCTCAATCCTGATATTATTCGGGACTTATATAATTTCTGTGAGCGTTCAAAACGGTGGGCAGAGATTCCCTGTGTTCAGACCTTTCCCCTCCTCCGTGATCATCCCCGCCTCTGCCTCAATTGCCATCCCTCTAGTCTCTACCCTCCACTCATGCTGGCATCTGTCACCTCTTCTACAACTTCTCCTTCGCCCCGTTCTACGCACACTTCAGCCTCCTCTCAAAACTCCCCTCCCCCCACGGGGTGAAGTCCCAGCTCCGCTACCCCCTCCTCCATCTCTTTCGACCCTGCAGACCCCCCCCCTTACAGGTAGCCTCAACAGCCTCAGGCTCCCCCCCCCCCCCCCTCCTCTACTCTGGCAGCTCAATCCCTACATCCTCCCCTTCCAATCGTTCCCCAGTGTAGCCCTCCGGTAACCCAAACCAAGGCCGCACCGGTCGTCCTAGCAGTTTACTAATATTGATTTAAACTCTATAAAGGGACAAACTCTTTTGACTATATATTTTATCTCCCAGTCAGCACCGGGTATTAGGCGCAAACCCCCAAAATTAAAAAAGGGCCCACAAACCCCTCAATTAGAGCTATTAGACACGGCCTCTAACATCTTTAACAACCAAAAGGAGGAAAGAATACAGGACCACTAACCTAAGCAGAAAGCACTTCAGCTTTTACCTACCACTTTAGCAGAAAAGGCCACCACTGATAATCTTCCACCCCAGATGGCCAAATGCAGAAGGGGTACACAGCCCCCTTCCCAGTTTTGTCTGCGATGCCGTCAAAATGGGCATATGGCCAAAGACTGTCAAGCCCTGCCCACCAGCAAAACCCTGTCCCAAATGCAAGCAGCATGGACATTGGGCTCATGATTGCCTCGTTCGCCTAGCCAGAGGAAAGCACATGGCCCAGAGGCTTGCTGCAATTAAGGGACATCAGGCATCTTACACGATCTCAAAGGGGGATCTCTTGGGCTTGCTCCAGTCAGATTGACTCGCCCCTAACTTGGTAGCCCCAGTGTCTTCGGAACAAACTATTAAACTAACCGAGCCTAGGGTGGAAATATCAGTAGCTGGCAGGGTTATATCATTTGTTATTAGTATGGGGCCTACATGCTCAGTTCTACTTAAATTTCCTGGTCCACTCCTTCCTTCACCCCTTTTGGTTGTGGGGGTACAGAGCATTATATCCAGGCCCCTCACTACGTCATTACTTCCATGTGTTCTGGGAAATAAAATATTTCCACACTCTCTCCTTATTATGCCAACATGTCCAGCTCCATTATTAAAAGGGGACATTATGACAAAAATTAAAACTCGTATTATTCTTTACCCTGAGCCATCACCACTATGCTTTTTGGGTGCCTTCTGTATAGCTTTAAATTTCCCTAATAGTTTCACGTTGGATCCTATCTAAGCCCTTCCAATGCATATACACTTATTGCTTTGATTCAAACCCTAAGGTTAGGAAAAATGTAAAGAAAGTTGTTGGTGTAAGGTATGTTTTTAGTAAGAAAGGATAAAGAAAGAATAAATAATTGTACAGGAAAGAATATTGTATGGTACATTTTGTTCTATAATAGAATGGCTGGTTGAAGAAAGTATAGAACTTTCTTCTATACTTCTATACAAAAATAGAAGGTTTAAGCATGTCAAAAATGGTATGAGCATGTTGAAAAATGGTATAAATATGTCAAACATGGTAGGTGAAAGTTTGTAAAAAAAAAAGGGTAAGGGAAATTCTGTAAACACTCAAGGCTACAAAAAGGGTTCATAATTGTGTCCTTTATGTCTATGTAATATTCCATCATGTATATACACCACATTCTTTATCCAGTCGTCTTTCAGTGGACAACACAGTTAGTTCTACACATACATGTTTATGGCAGCATTATTCACAATAGCACAAATGGCAGTACCATTCATAAAAAGTCTTACCACCCCCTACACACAAAATCCCCACCGTCAGAAATTCCCTTGATCACAGCTTCAATTCAACCATCGCTTGTCAATGTTACCTGTGCCCCACCTGGCTTCTTCTTCTGGTGCTGTCCCTACACATCACTTAACTTTTCTTTTAGATATGCTCTCTTCCAGGTTTTCTATCTACCTCCACATCCTGCTCCAGGACAGCTGGTTACTACCATCCTTGTGCTCATTAGAAGACTGGCCAGAACAAGTTGCTGTTCTACACTTACAAGGAACCTTCATGAAACTCTCACCTGTGGAAATCTACACCTTCAGCGCCTACCTTTGGGCCCTGCTCTGGCTGGTTCTGCACCCTTCCACCACCTTACCCCCACAACACCCCCGACCGGCAGGAAGTAGCCAGAAAGAGTAATGACGCCCCTCCCCATAAAAAACAGAAAAGGTGGGAATGAAAGGTGCAGGAAGCGTCCAGAGGGGCGGCTCCCAAAATGGCGCCAACACACCAGACAACAAAGGCCCTCGGTCCAGCCTCTGCAAGCACAATTCCCCATGCGCGCCAATTTCAAACCTCCCGCGACCGTCAACTTCCCGCGCCCGTCAATTTCAAGCTTTCCCCAGTGCACCAATTTCAAACTTGCAAGCCTCCAATCAGTAGCCAGCCTTGTTATGCGTCCAATAGGACCATAACACGGCATTGGCCCCACCCTACTCCCATGTAGCTCCTCCAATAGGAGCATAGCATGGCCCCTTCCGGCCCCTGTCAGACTGATAAATACAGCCCTCTCCCTGCAACTGTCTCTCTCCGTCTCTCTTTCTCTCTCTCTCTGTCGTTCTCTCCCTCTCTGCAGCTCTCTTCCTACCTCTCTCCCACTTCCGCTCTCTCTCTTACTCTCTCTTTCTCTCTTTTCTTTTTTCCCGTTACAGATCCCCTCTGTAACAACCCTTTTAATAAATCTCTTGGTCCTGGCTGGGTGTGGAGTCATTACTGGCGCCAAACTTCTTACAGCAGAATGTGCAGCTCTCAGGCCACGCTATGAGTGACTCAGGCTTGTCTTGTGTCTGCAAAGGCCCGGGTCAAAGACAAGCTCCAGGTCCGGTCGTGACTCGGGCTTCCTTACAGGTCCAAGACAGAGTGCAGGAGTCTGTGGACCTGGAGGGAGCCTCCCGCTGCGTGTCCCCCACCCTCCGCCTGGGACTCAGCTCTGCCTTCAGCTCTGCGTGTAGATCGCAAACCACACGCCTGTGGCTCTGCCACGCCTCTCACCACGCAGCATAAGCTGCCAAACACTGAGCCCCTCGTGTGTTGTGTGTCAATTAAACAAGTCCACAGGTCGCCCCCTCACTACTGGATTAGTTAGGAAACACTGGGCAGAGCAAGGTGAGAGTTCTTTGCAACAGAATTGCTCAGAGCCTGTGAGACTGCAGAGAGCAGTGTGTGTGCAGAGCTGGTGTGGACGGAGGCGGCCAGCCCAAATCATCCCCCTTCACCACCCTCCAATTTTAGGACAGGCTTTGAGGTGCCCAGAGGATCAGAAGGCAGGTAGACCAGGTCTCTCTGAGCTTCACTGCGCCCAGAAACACCGCAGAGCTTTGAAAACCCTCATGCCGAAAGTTCTAGTGGATTGAGGTGTGGTGGGAGTGGCTGGCTGGCGGGAAGAGTCCTTACAGGCCTGGGGCCACCCATTAAGCCTGATCCTGAAACAACCTCCTGAAAGCATTGAGACTTCGTGGCAGAGCCCACGGAGGGAAAGCCAGTGGGGAGCCCGGCCGGGATGGGTGGAGCCTGGGCAAGAAGCCGGAGGAAAGGGGCTCTGACAAGACCGATGTGGCCCTCGTCCAGTTTCTGGTGCTGAAGAAAGACGAAGATCTCTTCCGGGAACGGCTGAAGGACACAAGGGGCGCCCAGGCCAAGCCGTCGCGGGACTGCTCTGGGTGTCTTTGAGAGTGGTGCGACGCCTTCTTGTGGTGCTCTCTGGGGAGCCCTCCACCCCCAGCCCCATTGAGTCTCCAGAGTTTGCAGCCAAGTAGGGACTCCTCCCCTGTCCTCTTCAAAGGAAAAGACTGCGGTTGTTGTCCTCACCGCCGACGTACTCCGTGGTCTTTCGGGAGTGCCCAGGTCATAGGAGATAAATAAGATAGACAAGTGGGACCTCATCAAACCGACAAGCTTCTGCAAAGCCAAAGAAACCATCAAGAGAGCAGGGAGACAGCCCACAGACTGGGAAAAATATTTGCCAACTCCATGTCTGACAAAGGCCTGACAACTAGGATCTACAAGGAACTCAAATGTGCTGAAAAGGAAAAAAAACAAGCAGCCCCATTACTTTTTAGAATTTTCACGCTTGCATGCATTTCCCTTCCTTCTGCCCCTGCCAGTTTTCTGGTGAATGTTATGAGCTTTCCTGAGTGGACCCCTGACCCCTTCCCTCACCCCCATCCTCACCTCCTATCTGTTTGATGCCATTGGGCTCCTTTTTTTTTTTGGCAAGACCAGTCACTGTCCTTGTGAAGTTTTTTAGCTCAATAAACTCAGTGGCCTTCAAAAAAAAGAAAGAAAGAGCCGGGCTCGGTGGCTCAGCCTGTAATCCCGCGCCTTTGGGAGGCTGAGGTGAGTGGATTGCCTGAGCCCGCGGGTTCGAGACCCGCCTGGGCAGCGATACCTCATCTCTACAATAAATCAAAAAAATCAGCCAGGCGTGGTAGTGCGTGCCTGTAATTCCGGCTCCTCGGAAGGCTGAGGCGGAAGGATCGCCGGAGTCCAGCAGGGCGAGGATGCGGTGGCCGGGAGCAGCCACTGCACTCCAGTCTGGGCGACCGAGTGAGACTCAACTCAAAAAAAAAAAAAAAAAAGAAAGAAAGACAGAAAAGAAAGGCCTCATGCCACGTCAGTCCACACTGCAACTCCCTGCAAGGCTCCCAAGTGCAGCCAAGGGACGTGCAGGGTGAGGCCCAAGGGGCTACACTTGACCGTGGCAGCTGCACCCAAAGACAGCGAGAGAGGGAGGCAGGACTCCGCCCAGGATCCCGGAAGTCGACCCTCAGGGCCAGAGTTGGAGTCACTTGACCTCAGAGGTGCTCCAGCCTCCAGGAACTTCCTGCTTTGTGTAGCGAAAAAGGCGATGTGTCTCTAGACGGGTGTTCAATATGCTTGTCTTGGTCCACTCCTGCTGCTGCAACAAAAGACCTCGGACTGAGTAATTTAAAAACCGCAGAGATGTACTGCTCACAGTTCTGGGGGCTGGAAGTCCAAGATCAAGACACTGGCAGATTCGGTGCCTTGAAGGAGAGATCCTGCGTCCAATGGGGCATCTGGTTCCATGTGCACAGTATGGTAGGAGTGAACAGCTTCCTTGCACACCTTTTACGGGGCTCCACCCTCACGGCTTAATCCATTTTTAGAAAGAAAGACCCTGCCTCTTAGCGCCATCTCATTGGCCATCAAGTTTTGATGCCTCCATTCAGGGACGACACATCAGACCACAACCTTTCTACCCAGTGAATGGTTATAAAACACACAAATTGCTATTTGGAACGAATTTGCACCCTTGAGCAAATCAGGGTTTTCAATCCAAGGTACCACCCACATTCGCCAGACTGAAGAACAATTAACCTACATAGAAACTAAAGAGGCAAAAATTTCCCAAGTTTAATTATGTAAAGATCAAATATATAATGGAATTCTCTTTACTAGATTCCCATGGTAAATGCATTGCTTTGTGTCAATTGAAGAAGACTTCACTAAACTAATCAAAGGATAAATAAGGGTTTCATCAGAAAATCAAAGGCAGAGAACCACAAGCAAATAAGAGAAAGGCCACAGACACCCAAGGGACAGCAGATACTCAAAGTCTATCCACACACGGCACAGTTTATCGGACTCAGTCACAGAATCATCCCATGAGGTGACCGCGGCCACATGCCCTTCTGGAGATCGGAAGGGAGGCCCACGGAGCTGAAGGCGCCCACCAGGATGCACCACGTGGGGCACCAGAGTCGAGCCCAAATCATCTGACTTCAAAACCTAAGCTCTCAGCCGGGCTTGGTGGCACAGCCTGTAATCCCAGCACTTTGGGAGGCTGAGGTGAGTGGATTGCCTGAACCCGCAGGTTCAAGACCTGCCTGGGCAACTTGGCGAGACCTCATCTCTACAATAAATCAAAATCAGCCAGGTGTGGTAGCGCGCCTGTAGTTCCAGCTCCTTGGAAGGCTGAGGCGGAAGGATCGCCGGAGCCCAGCAGGTGGAGGCTGCGGTGGCCGGGAGCGGCCACTGCACTCCAGTCTGGGCGACAGAGTGAGACTCCAACTCCAAAAAAAGAAAAGAAAAGAAAAACCCAAGCTAAGCTCTTGAGCTCGGCCCACAGAGAGAAAGCGGCGGTGAGTTACCACATGATCAGCTGGTGGGTGGTATAAGCCCTCTGGCATTGCAGTGCTAAACACATTGGCCCCACGGCAAAGAACACAATAGACTTTATGTCGAGAAAGATTACCCTCGGCTCTATCAATCCCAAGGCATTTGTTTAGAAACTCCACAAGCAAATCTACTGAAACAAACAACTGCTGATGGGGTGAAAAGGATCACTTAAGGGGGGGGGAAGCTAGCCAAAAAAAAAATGATTGGGGACCTTGAATTTGCTAAAGTTCCATCTAAACTCAGACCCTAAAGTATTAATGTATCAGTAACTACAGAATCTTAGAGAAAGAGAGTCAGGAAAGGGAAGAGAAAGAACGAGAATCCGGATGTAACATTTAAGAAATCCGAGGGAAGAGTATCTGGAAAGTGTTTGCACCATTTTTGCAACGTTTTTTGAAAATCTGAAATTATAAAAATAAAGTGAGTGTTGGGGGGGTTTGCTTTTGTCTGTTTTGAGTTGGAGTCTCACTCTGTGGCCCAGACTGGAGTGCAGTGGCATGCTCATGGCCACCCCAGCCTCGACCTGCTGGACTCTGGCAATTCTTCACCTCGGCCTTCCAAGTAGCCAGAACTACAGGTATGTGCCACCACGCCTGGCTAATGTTTTGATTTATTGTAGAGACAAGGTCTCACCATGCTGCCCAGGCTGGTCTTGAACCATGGGCTCAGGCAATCCTCTCACCTCTACCTCCCAAAGTGCTGGAATTATAGGCATGAGCCACCGTTCCCGGCCAAAATAAGTGCTTTTAATTCATAGAATTATAACTTTGCAAATGAAGGTAAAATCTTTACATGAGAATTTGAAGTGCTTATCTTAATATTATCTTGAATAGATATGAATATTTATGGAGTAGTTTATCTTTAAGAAACTAGACATGAGAATGTGTCTTATCCTTTCACATATTTACACAGTGTGTTCGAAGAGTTCAGACCGTGAAAATGAGCGAACTCACAATACCAACACATGACCTCGACATGGCCGAAACGGCGTGGCAAATGAGGGTGCTGTTTTCGTGACAATTACGAGGGTGCACACAGCTGGATTCAGGAGGGTGGTCATCAGAGGGATCTCGAACTGCACCATATGCTGAAAAGAAAGTGGGGCTGAGCCTGGGGGAGAAGGGCCGGGTGTGCACCATGGAGACCGCATCTCACAAGTCTGGGATGAGACTAGAAGCACTTGTAAATCAACCAAAAGTTTTCCATTTCCTACAGAGACACCAATGCTCAGCCCGTAACAGCAGCCACTGAGCTCTCGTGGGCATGCCACGGAGAGTGGCGTACAGGATGTTCCATTCCCTGATTGCTCCATGAAGGCGACTGAGGTTCACTCATTAGTGGACCCTGAACAATTGTCATAATACGATAAGAAAGGGATTGGCATTAGTGGGAAACTGCCAGGGGAGGGGGGGTGCACACCTCAGCAATAAGAGTACCTGATCTCCAGCCGGGCTCGGTGGCTCAGCCTGTCATCCCGCGCCTTGGGAGGCTGAGGTGAGTGGATTGCCTGAGCCCGCGGGTTCGAGACCCGCCTGGGCAACTTGGTGAGACCTCATCTCTACAAGAAATAAAAAAACTAGTCGGGCGGGGTAGCGTGCGCCTGTAGTTCCAGCTACTTGGAGGGCTGAGGCGGGAGGATACCTGAGCCCAGCAGGTCGAGGCTGCGGTGGCCGGGAGCGGCCACTGCACTCCAGTCTGGGCGACGGAGTGAGACTCCAACTCAAAAAAAAAAAAAAAAGAGTACCTGTTCTCAAACCAGGTGATGTGGAGATCAAAGTGAGGCCCAAACTTCACCTGTACAGTGGCTGAGGCAGGGGGCCCTTCTGAAAACGCAGGATTAAAGAAAGGGAAAATAAATGACTTCCTGCTTCTTTGTGCTACTCTTTTTTTTTGAGTTGGAGTCTCACCCTGTCACCCAGACTGGAGTGCAGTGGCCGCTCCCGGCCACTGCAGCCTCGACCTGCTGGGCTCTGGAGATCCTTCCGCCTCAGCCTTTCAAGTAGCTACTCTTTTCACAGGCTTTTCACTTGGGGGGGCACACGTTCAAACTTTTGGCGGAATCCAATCAGGATAGTGATCTTGTAAGCCAATCAGCAAATAGGGCATGCAACTGAAACAATTATGTAAAATCAATCAGTGTGTAACAATGACTGCTAACTGCAGCCTCGAGCTACAAAATATCCAATCCAGCCGGGCTGGGTGGTTCAGCCTGTAAACCGGGCTGGATGGCTCAGCCTGTAATCCCGCGCCTTTGGGAGGCTGAGGTGAGTGAATGCCTGAGCTCACGGGTTCGAGACCCGCCTGGGCAGCGAGACCTCATCTCTACAATAAATCAAAAAATCAGCTGGGCGTGGTAGCGCATGCCTGTAGTTCTGGCTACTCGGAAGGCTGAGGCGGAAGGATCGCCGGGGCCCAGCAGGTCGAGGCTGCGGTGGCCGGGAGCAGCCACTGCACTCCAGTCTGGGCAACTGAGTGAGACTCCAACTCAAAAAAATAAATAAATAAATATCCAATCGAATGAATAATGCCAAACTGTAACCTTATAAGGGAAACAAAGAGGTTACAATGTAAAAAAAATGTTATATACGGCTCAGCCTTTGGATGCGAATTCCCGGAGCTGGTGCCAGCCCAAATAAACGCTGCTTCCTGGCAAGACGCCTCAGTGCCCTGTCTCTCTTTCCTACTACTTGACCACTTGCATACCAAACCCTGAATTGCACCCCACATCTTTAAAATAAAAATTTTTTTAAAAAAAGAAAGAAGCCGGGCTCGGTGGCTCAGCCTGTAATCCCGTGCCTTTAGGAGGCTGAGGTGAGTGGATTGCCTGAGCCCACGAGTTCGAGACCCGCCTGGGCAGCGAGACCTCATCTCTACAATAAATTTAAAAAATCAGCTGGGCGTGGTAGCGCATGCCTGTAATTCCGGCTACTCGGAAGGCTGAGGCGGAAGGATCACCGGAGCCCAGCAGGCGAGGCTGCGGTGGCCAGGAGCAGCCACTGCGCTCCAGTCTGGGCGACAGAGTGAGACTCCAACTCAAAAAGAAAAAAAAAAAAGAAAGAAAGTGAGAAAAGTTACAGTTTCTGAATCAGAGTTGCAACTCACATGTCCTGTGGCCAACAACCAGGGAAATTTTCATAGCAGATGTGAATGCCACACAAACAGACATATACTGCCCCTTGTAGGGGAAGGAAAAGCTTCCTCTAGCCTCTTTTATTCAGTGACTGGAGCCTGTGAATAAAACTGACAAAAGACAGACTAACAGAAGGAAAGGTATATGAGTTGTAGTGATATTTTAAATTTTGTATTCACAAGGGCTTCACCAGAAAAAAGAAGTTAACACACACACACACACACACACACACACACACACACACACACACACACACACACAAGAAGCCGTGTTTTAGAAGCTTATACTGAAATAGCTAATGAAATACATAAAATAATTGCAAGAACTTGCTTGACATAAGTAACTCCATTTTGTTAGAATCCTCCATCTCAGCTGCCTGTCTGACCTAAAAATGACCCCCCCCAATGTATACATGGGATTGTTATAATGTTCCCATGACCACAGGCCCACAGCTTTGTTCCCCTGAGCCATTCACACTGACCGTTTGAAACTCCCTAGCTACAAGTTCCGTGTAATTGTATGCTTTGTTTGCTAAAATCAAATGTTGTGCCAAGAGATTGTTCTTTGCAAAATTCCCCCTGCCACATTCCCATATTTTTGTTTTTAGTTCCTTGTTCCCTCACCCCCCCCATCCCCCTGCTATGTAGCCCACCTGCGGTTTTTGCCTTTATAAGTTTCTGGCTAGTTTAGTTCGGCGTCGAGAGCTTCTTGGCATGAGCCTACTCTTGACCGCGCTCTAATAAAGGACTCATAATTTGAACTTGGTGTGCTGGTGATTCCCCTTTCTCGCAATCTGGTTGTAACAGCACATCATCTTAAAGGACAATAAATTGTTAAGAAGTGACTAGGCAAAGGAGAGAAAGGGGTTGGGCTTCTAGGGATGATAGGTTGTGAGAAAGTAGGAAGTATACGGGGGAGCTACTGAGAGAAAGGAGTTATTTCGGTAGGGTCTATTTATGCAGACTCATCTTGGTGTCTGCTCCTGCCTCTGGTGATCAGGGTCACTCTCTGCTTCCTGGTTCAGGGGAGGGAAAAAATCCATGCCATCTGCACAAAGAGAAATTTATGTCCTGCTTTTAGGCACAAAAGAGAGGGCAGGTTCCTGCATCTTTTGACTCTCAATTGCTTTTTATTTTATTTAATTATTTTTTTTTTTTTTGAGTTGGCGTCTCACTCTGTCGCCCAGACTGGAGTGCAGTGGCCACTCCCGGCCACCGCAGCCTCATCCTGCTGGGATCCGGCGATCCTTCCGCCTCAGCCTTCAAAGTAGCCGGAATTACAGGCACTTGCTACCACGCCCGGCTGATTTTTTTTGATTTATTGTAGAGATGAGGTCTCGCTGCCCAGGTGGGTCCTGAACCCGCGAGCTCAGGCAATCCACTCACCTCAGCCTCCCAAAGGCGCGGGATGACAGGCTGAGTCACCGAGCCCGGCTGTTTTTTATTTTTTTAGAGTCAGAGTCTCACTCTATTGCCCAGGCTGGTGGTCAGGGGCACATTCACGGCCACCGCAGCCTTGACCTGCTGGACTCAGGCAATCCTTCCACCTCAGCCTTCCAAGTAGCTGGAACTACAGGCACGCCCCACCATGCCAGGCTAATTTTTTGATTTATTGTAGAGACGAGGTCTTGCCAAGTGGCCCAGGTGGGTCTCGAACCACTGGGCTCAGGTAATCCTCCTGCCTCAGCCTCTAAAAGTGCTGGGATGACAATCTTGAGCCACTGCACCTGGCCTCGATTGCTTTCCATTCAAAATAATCACGATGCCAAAAAGTGAGATATCTGGGGGAGGCACAGTCTGGACCCTTCCACATCTCTCCACTCCTGCTCAAAACTTCAGCTTCTTCATGCTTAAATGATGGCATTGGCCTGTGTTTCTGGCATGAATTTGAGAAGCTTCTAGCACAAATTTGATCTCCGAGTAAAATTAGCCCTTGATTCCCCACTGCAGCGGATAATGAACTGTCCTCCCAACTTTCATAACGGTTTCTTCGTGGCAAAGCTTCAGTGGAAGGACCATGTCAGTCACCTCCAAGGTTTGGAATTGAATGTACCTTGCCAGCCAACAGCAAGGAAGTAGAAACCCAAGGGCAGGTGTCTTCGTTTGTTTTCTGCTTCTACAATAGAATCCAGCAGACAGGGTCATTCATAAAGAAGAGAGGTTTATTTGGCTCACAGTTCGGAAGGTCAGCAAGTCCAAGGTCAGTGGTGCATGTGGTGAGGGTCCTCTCCCCACATCCTAACGCGACAGCAGGAGATGAAGAATGCAAGACTGAGAGGAAAAGGGGGGCCGAACTCCCGAGATAATGAACCCACCCCTGTGAGAATGGCATTCAGTGACTCACGAGGAAGAGCCCTCGTGGCCCAATTACTTCTTAATGGTCCCACCTCTTAATACCATCAAATGGCAATTAAATTTCAACATGCATTTTGGAGAGAAGCTTCAAAGCACAGCAGCCTTTTTTTTGAGATGGAGTCTCACTGTCGCCCAGACTGGAGTGCAGTGGCCGCTCCCGGCCACCGCAGCCTCGACCTGCTGGGCTCTGGCGATCCTTCCGCCTCAGCCTTCCGAGTGCCTGGAACTACAGGCGTGCGCTTCCACGCCCGGCTGACATTTTTGATTTATTGTAGAGATGAGGTCACGCCAAGTTGCCCAGGCAGGTCTCGAACTCACGGGCTCAGGCAATCCACTCACCTCAGCCTCCCAAAGGCGCGGGATGCCAGGCTGAGCCACTGAGCCCGGGTAGATAGAGTTCTTTGGGTAGACAAGTTTTCACAGAACCCCTGGATCACCTAGACACTCCAGAAGCAGTTTGCATTCCCGTTTCACACGTGCAATGGAGCAACTTTTATGAGCAGACATTCACGCGGAGATCTATTACGAAGAATTATTTGGTCTATTTTCCTCTGAGAGTTAATGGATTAAAAAAACCAGGAAATTCAAAATTGGTTGTAAGTGTTTCATTTGAAATTGAAAAAGATTCTGATTTGCAACTATGTCTCAGCTCTGTTTGCTTTCAGTTACCATGACTTTTTCTAATGTGATTTTTAGATGTATTGCTTTCTCAATTAGCTAGGAAGATGAGCCAGAAAGAACTCGGGTAGCATAAGTAATGTTTCTAGAAAGACATTAGAGGCTTTATCTCTAACTCTGATTATCGCCCCCCTAGTACTTAATTAGTACTTAACTCTCCCTAAGCTGTTCACTTTTCTCCTTTCTTTAATTTTCAATGGCCTCACAAAGAGAAATTTATGTTTTTTATATCATGTTCAATTTTAACAAAGCTATTTGTTAAACTTTTATTGAATTTCTTCTTAGAGACCAATACAAAGTAAAACCCAAAAAGGTCAAAATGAATTCAGTTAACACACCAGTACTGATGTGTCTGGGTAAGTCTTGGCTTTCTTAAAGAGCCCCTTGCCTCAGTATAACAAGTTTTGTAGCTGATTTCTAAACTCATCAGCTGTTGAGGATAAAAGGGAGATGTCAAAGGCTTTTATTTTATTGTGGGTAAAAATCTATAACCAATCCGATTTCCTGTTATAGCAACATGGAAACCTGATCATCTCAGAAAGCAAACTCTAAGAGAAGACGAGGAAATTGAACGCACGCAGGACAGATGGTTGACAGGAATGTCCTCGGGGGTTTTCCACACACAGGCACGTCTTCCATTGCTGCGTCCTGTCCCAGAAGAACCAGTCTTCCTTTCAGCAATTCGCTTTTGTCACCCACCCTTAGAATTCCCAGTGGCGGGATCTCTGGAATGCAGAGCTATGAAGGCCTTTCCCTCCCAACCCCCCAGGACAGGGTGGATGTGTCCAAGGAGACACCCTGCCCCATGGCAGTCCCAATCTGATCAACAACAGAGCAGGCATGCGGGGACTTCCTCACGCAGGGGGGCGGGCAGAGCCACTAGCCACGACCCACCCTGACCCTGTACACTAAATCTGGGTCCCTTCCCCTTTCAGAGCATCAGCAGAACACCCCTCGATGAATCTGTAGAGCTCCAGAACCTTGTGATCCTGACACGGTTCATCGTTCCCAGTATCTCTATTTAAAGCTTTCGAAAGACGCAAGAAGACAATTAGACAGATTGCAGAGACCAGAGTAAGAGGAGTGTGGAAGAGAAAGATGCTCAGAGAGACAACGACAATGGAACACAAACAGCTCCGCGAATCATAGAGCAATTTCCTGCAAATAGAATGACTGGACACACGAATACGTTCACACGCTTGATTAAACACTAACAACATACCCCCTTAAAGGAAGATTATGCGATTATTTGCAAGAAGCAACCTATGAACCGCCATTTGTAGACTTCTCCAATTACATTCCTTTCGCATTTTAATAGTTCACATTATAATAGCCATCGTCGCTTCTGCTTGTAAAACAATTGGCTATGTGCATAGTGCCAAAGTATGTAAAAACATCTGTAAACGTGTTTTGAAAATGATCTTTAACTGCAGAATGTGGTGACATCAAGATGCGTGGTCATCTCTCGCAGCGGGTTGGAACATTCGATTCTTTTCTTCTCAAGATTTTTGGGAGCAGAAATGTGTTCTGTGAACTTGGAAAACTACCCTCCCCCGAAAAAATGGGAGCTTATTACAGTTTCCTCCTTGTTCCACCCTCCTCCAACTCCATTTCCTTGGGCTCTAGAAGAGGAAGCAGCTCCCACAACCCAGTCCTCAAGCTCTTGCTTAGAATGAAGTATGGGAAAGGGAGGAGGGAAGAAGTTGGATTTAAAGAAGATTGGAAGGATCAAGTAGTTGCTCACTGTTTATTGGAATAATATCTGGGAGACCTGCCCAAGCATGAGCAAGACAGAAGGAAATACGTGGAATTGTGCAAACATGCTAAAACAATAACAATAATAGAAAAATAATACCAGGCTAAAGGCCGACCAAAACAACAACACGCAAAAAACCACGATACGAAAAGCAGAGGAAAGACCTCACCATTGTCACATGATAGAAAAACTAACACATCACAGAAAAGCCCAAAGAGAGCAAAACACAATAGAATTGGGTAGACGGGGGTGATTACATCAAGACCCTAACAACAGAGTGGCAATAATAGTTAGAAACAACAAGAAAAACTATAGCTACCTCTAGAAATTAATTGACTTGCCCGGATAAAAACACAGTGGATAGATGCAAGAAAGACAAAGTTACACGATCAGCCAGAAGCGAATAGACATCGAAGACCAGGAAAGTCCCACGTAAGGAAAACGAGTGTTTCTGAGTCAAGAACCTAACAGATGGACCTGATGGTGCATGCAAAGATATAAGAAAAGTTCTTAAAACTAAAAGTTTAAATGTGCGATCAGATTTTTCCTGGGAAACTTAGTGGAGAAGAAAAACACCAAGATAAATCCTAATGAAACGTATGGAACTTCAAGATAAAGAAATAATAATTCAGATGCTCAAAACAGCAAAAGCAAATCATACAGAGCAGGAAACTGCCATCACATTGGCCTCAGACTTCATTCAATATTTCCCTAAATTTTTTAAGGAGGCATGTGGGAACTTCCTGCTCTATTTTTCTGTTAACCTAAAACTTCTCTAAAACATAATTTTTTTTTTTTTAATTCTGAGGAAAAGAAAGCCTGACCCCATTGTGCCCTTCCCAACCAACTGGCCAACAGACCCCCATTTTCAAGCACTAAGGAAGTCCTGGATTATAAATCAAATGAAAATTCAAAGACGAAAAAGAGCATTTAAAGTGTGAAAGCCAGCTGGACTCAGGGGCTCACACCTGTATTTTGGGAGGCCCAAGTAGAAGGATCACTTGAGCTCTGGAGTTCAAGACCAGCATCGCCAACAGAGCAAAACCCCATCTCTACAAAAAAAGGAAAAAAAAAACCCCAAAAATTAGCTAGGCATGGTTGCCCACGACGGTAGTCCATGCTACTCGAAAAGTTAACACCAGAGGACTGCTTCAGCTCAGGAGGTCAAGGCTGCGGTGAGCTGTGATTGTCCACTCCAGCCTGGGAAAAGAGTGAGACTTTGACGCAAATAAATAACAAATAAATAAATAAATAAAGTCTCCAGAGAAGCAAGAAAAAAATGAAGGCGGCAAAGCACCCTGGTAGGCCAAGCTCCCCTCGGGGTCCTCACCGGGCCTCGGGGCACTGTTGGTCTTGTGTGTCCAGGACTCCTTCCCCCTCCTCCTCGACCCCCAGGTTTGGGTCTGAGGACTGTCCACCCGGGACCCCACCCCTGGCCTAGCTGGACCAATCGCACCCCTCTGAGCCCTGGAAGCAGGCGCCGGTCCAGGAGCGAGATGGGATCCAGGTCGGCCAACATGGGAATGTGGCCGTGTCCTCCGCCCTGTGCCGCCATCTGACTGCCAGGGAGAGGACCTGACGCTGAAAAAGAAGGGGAGGGGGGAAGAGCGGCTGCGACTTGGACCACCTGTCCCCTGCTTCTCGTGACCCTGGAATGGCCAGCTTTGGAGGAGCCTGTGGGAGTCTAGGGCTCATCGACCTCTGTTCTTCCAGGATCCTGGAACTTTGAGGACGGGGGAGAATGCAGGGGACCTCGGGCCATCAGCCTCTGACCTTCGTGACCCTGGAACTTTGAGGACGGGGACAGTGAAGAGGACCTGGGGCCATCAGCCTCTGATCTCCAAGGATCTGGGAACTTTGATGATAGGGGACAGGGCGAGGGACCTGGGGCCATCAGCCTCTGATCTTCAAGGACTCTCTGGGTCTGCCGGTTCGGCCCTTGTTCTGTAACTCGGAGGCCCTCCTGCCTCCTCAGCACTCCTCCCTCCACTGGAGCAGCTTTTTTTGGCCCCTGACTGCTTGGCGTCGGGATTGGCATCCTGCCCCTTCTGTCCTTGGGGTCCTGAGGATGGAGATGAGACGGGGAGGAACTGCTGCCTTAAGACCCGCACCAGCCTCCTCCCTCCTTCCCAGTCACAGACTCGAAACAGGCACCCCCGCCCCAGGGCGGAACTCACTTCCTGGTCGTGACATCACAGATCCCTGACATTCCACAGCGCCTAGGAGAGCGAGACCAAGCCTGGGAGCTGGAAACCTCCTCCTTGTGCTGGCGAGACCATGGCAGCTCTCCGAGGTGTGAGGGCCCTCGGCTGTGCCTTCCTGCTGTGCTGGACGATGAGATCGAATTCAGGTAGAGTCCCCAGCAGGCTGTTTCCCAGAGGAGTTGGCTTGACCACGTGATGTGGCTGTCTCACACAGGGAAGGCCGGGCCCCAAGGGAGAGGGAAGAGCGGCCGATGTGGACCTAGCGATGGGGGAGGTGGGAGGCTTGTTTCCCAAGTTAACCGGAGCAGAATCCCAGGACCCAACAGCGGCCTTCTGTGGAGGCCAGTGTAAGTGCATGATGGAAAGCTCTGGAGGCCGGGCTCTGTGGCTCAGCCGTAACCCCAGCACTCTGGGAGGCCAAGGTGAGTGGGTGGCCTGAGCCTGTGGGTTCGAGACCCGCCTGGGCAACTTGGCAAGACCTCGTCTCTGCAATTAATCAAAAACTAGCCGGGCCTGGTAGCATGTGCCTGTGGTTCTGGCTACTTGGAAGGCTCAGGCGGAAGGATCGCCGGAACCCAGCAGGTCTGACCTTGACCCAGAGCCAGAGAAATGCACCAGGACACTGAGCCCACACCCAAGAACTCCAGGCTGGGCGACAGAGTGAGACTCCAACTCAAAAAAAAAAAAGAAAGATCTGGAAAGTGAGGTGGCTCGTCATGACTCCACGGGGCGGGGGCTGGGCTGAAACCGTGAGGCTGAAGGAAGAGATGAAGGGAAGACACGCAAAGCACGACCCTCGAGGATCGCTGAAAGCCTGCGCGGAGGCCGCAGAACACAAGCCCCGCGCTGCACACGCTGCCGGCTGACTCGCACGATGCCCCCGTTGTCATCACGGACAGACACGGGCTGAAAGGAGTATTTTTAACACAGCGCCTGGCCGACGCAGCTGTGCCCATTCTTGACGGTCATTAACGTCTCATCCAGAGAGCGCGCGCCGTGTTTGCTGCGTTTCCCGAAGGTCAGCACGCTGGGAAGCAATTGTCGCCGCATCCAGACCTTTCCCCACTCTTCCCCGCATTGTTCCCGGCTGCTCGCAGATGAGCCCATTGGTATGCAGATTGCCTGTCATCCGCGCCCCTGGAAATCAGCTTCGTCATTGGTTTGGTGTCGAACTTCAGATCCTCACAGACACCCTCGAGAGCTCCTGCGGCTCAGAAAGGGGAGGTGGTGGCCCTGCCACGCCGGGCCTGGGCCGGAGAGGAGGCTGGCCTTGACCCAGAGCCAGAGAAATGCACCAGGACTCTGAGCCCACACCAAGAACGGGCGGGAGGGAGGAGCCACTGGGGAGAGGGTGGGGCTTGGAATCGCCGCACATTGTCGGGGTCCCTCAGTGCAGGCAGCCAGGAGGCCACAGATCTTGTGGAGGCCGTGGGTCAGGAGGCCATGAGTCCTGTGGGGGTCATAAAGCAGGAGTCCACGGGTCCTGTGGAGCCCTGGCATTCCAGACCCCTCGGCTCACCCATGAGACTCCTCCCAAGCAGGCATGTCCTGCCGTCCTCCAGCTCTGGCCTCTGAGTGCCCGGGTGCGTCCTGGAGGGGACAGCCTGCTTAAAGGCCCTCCTGGTGTTTTCTAGGGTGAACGCGGCCCTTGGTCCTCCAGGGACTGAGTCGGCAGCACCCAGGGGGCAGGAGGGAACGTTCCCGGGTGTTCTCGGGAGCAAGACAAGGCAGCACTGGCTGGTCGGGTGGAAGTCCCAGAGGCCTGGCGGGGGTCTCTGCTTGACTGCGCCCCGTCCCCTCGCTGCCACGTGGAGCTGGGCTGGTTGGCTCGGGTGGGAGCCCAGGGCGCGGCGGCAGCTCCGCCCGGCCCACGGTCAGTCCTGCTGACGGCTCGTAAAGGAGGCGGTGCCACTTCTCCACGGGAGCCACGTGTCCCTCTGCCGTGGCTGCCTCAAGACGGCCGGCGGGCGGTGTTCACAGCGCCGGGGCGGGTCCTCCGTGACCCGGCCTCCCAGCAGGTCCTCCATCCCCTGGGCTCCCTCAGGTCCTCCGTGTCCCAGCCTCTCCACGGGTCCTCCATGCCCCCGCTTCCCCGCGGGCAGGCGCCTCTCCCCACTTCCCAGGGAGGAGCCCCCAGCCTGGCCCCTTCTGGTGGCCACTTCTGGCTGCCCGCAGGAGGGGCGGGCCCTTCCCCCGAGCAGGCTGGGCGGCCCAAAGCCGTCCTCCCAGAGAGAAGCTGACGCATGTCCGCGAGCATCGGTGAACTCCAGGGCTTCTCTCTCCCCCAGGGTCAAACTCTGAACTGTCCTCAAGTTTTGAAACTCTGGATGACGATATGGCCACAGTATTTGGTAAGGAGGCCCCAGTCCAGCTCCCGCCTGTGGGGAGGGCGGGGCCGCGGCGGCTTGTGTTTCCAGGGTACTCGGGCCAAGGTGCAGCCGGTGGAGGGAACCGAACGGCCCGGGCTGGGGGTGTGACCCAGGGTCCCCAGGTTTAAGATCAACGGCCGAGAGTGCAACTCAAGAGAGAGCGGTGACAGATGCGGCTTAGACCTAGGAAGCACCTGCGGGCCTCGACCTCAAAGCGAGGCTGTGGCCCAGCCAGGCTGGCCATGGGGAGCCCCTCAGAAATGCCAGGGCAGGCCCGGCCCCGCCCCCCTGCCATGGAGGCTGCATTTGGCTTGCTCTAGCGGCTCCAGGCATCTGCGAGGCCCCGCGGTGGGCGCTTCTCCACTTGCTCGGGCTGACTGCAGGGACCCGGCCCCACCCGAGGGTGCAGACCCTACTGCTCCAGTTGGGCCTGGAGCACTGGTGGCTCTTTTTTCTTTTTCTTCTTTTTTGTCTTTGAGTTGGGTTCTCCCTCCGGAACCCAGGCTGAGTGCAGGGTTGCAGTCATAACTCACTGAAGTCTCAACTTCCTGGGCTCAAGCAATCCTCCCACTTCAGCCTCCCAAATAATTGGGACCACAGAACAGACCACAAACACCGATAATTTTTTTTTGAGAGAGACAGGGTCTCGCTCTTGCTATGTTGCCCAGGCTGGTCTCAAACTCCTGGCCTCAAGCGATCCTTCCCACCCCCCTCCCCGTCCTAAAGTGCTGGAATTACAGGTGTGAACCACTGCACCCAGCCTGTATTTCTTCCACGCTCTCCAGGAAAGCTAAAGCACAGATGGGCTGAGAGTCGGGGCCCTGACATGGGCCACCCACAGAAATGCCACGTGGCCACAGACGTGGTTTGCCTTCCTGGTGGCCTCGGTCCTCCTGTGCCTCTTGATGTGAGGACAGGGTTCCTGCTCACAGGCAAGGTGTGGCTTCCTCCAAGCCTCATGACATCAGCAGGCTACCTGTCTGATAGGAAAAATACTGCCTCGTTGCATATTAAAAGAAACAGATGAAGCTAATTTCCATAATGTTTTATTACTATTTCAACACGTAATCAGTATAAAGTTATTAGTGCGATGTTCTTGGTCTTTATATCTCACAGAATCGTCATAATCCGGTGTGTACTTTGCACCTAAACAGCATGTCAGTTTGGACCAGTCCCATTCCAGTGTGTCCACATGGCCAGAGCTACCCCGTGGCTGGTGCCTGTGGTCCCGGTCTGATGCCTCATTTTATATATGGGGAAACTGAGGCCTAGAGAAGTTCCCAGCACGGGGTCCTGACTAGGCTCACGCCAATGCCCTTGGCAACACGGTCACCTCCCACGCCCTCTCCACCCACCATCACCCTTGAGTGGGGTCAGGAGTAGATTGAGGACCTTCTCCAAGCCACCTGGCAGGACCTGGGAGTGTGGGTAATGAGGCCGCCCTCCGGGCTGAGGTGCCCCAGACAGGAGGGTTCCTAATGGACGCAAGTGCCCTTGGGTGACAGGAGTCCTCCAAGGAGTTGCCTGTGTCAGGACGTGGGCTTTGCCACCTCTCCCAGTCTAGGGAGTAGAAGCCCCAGGAATCTTCTGCGACGGCCAGGTTGACAGGCTGGTGGTGGCACAGATGTACAGGTGAGCAAGTGGGTGAAGGATGAACACATCCAGGTCATGCATGGGACACCGCTGTCACCTTCCCAAGCCGTCCTGCCTCAGATTCAGGAGATTTGGCTTCCATGCCACGGTGGCATCACCTTCCTGAAACCAGAGACTCCAAGAACCGGTGGTGGAAGCATTGTCCTCACACAGTGGTGACACCGTGTCCAGTGACCTCCCGGTCTCTTTCCCTTATTCCGCATGAGCCGGTACGGGGTGACCAGCCGCCCGCTTTGCCCAGGGCTGAGGGGCTCCTGGATGCGGCCCTTTCTGTGCCCAACCCGAGGCCCGGGCAAGCCGGGACGGCGGGACAGCAGGGGCTCCAGGCAGCACAGCCCAGCCCCACGGCCTGCGGGGTGACCGTCGCGCCGCGGGGACGGGGCAATTCCCAGCCGCGTGACGCCGGGCGGTGTCCAGGCTCCGGGCCGAGAGCTCTCTGCACACACGGCTGTATTGGATCCTCAGAAGAGCCCGCGGGCCCGCGCACCCCGATTCACAGGCGGAAGCTGGAGGGCCGAGCCTGAGCGAGCTCGTCCAAGCCCGCGGCCTGGCGGGGCGGAGCCCAAGAGTCGTCCGGGACCCTGATGCTCAGAGCTTCCCGGGAGAGGGCGCGGGGCGGAGGGAAAATCAGGCCACGCGTACGGAGGAATCAGGAAAGAGGCTCGTCCACGCCGAGGGCAGCTGGGGGCGTCTCCGCCGGGCGGGGACGGCCAGGAGGGAAGGAGAGAACTGTGGCCACGTCTGGGCCGAACGTCCCGCGTCACATCTTGGGGGCCGCATTTGCCAAGGTACCGATGGTCTCGGTGTTTCTGAAATGACTTAGGGACGCGGTGCCGCCCGCCCCCGACACGCGGCTTTAGGGTCAAGTCCCAGATCCCTCGAGCCCCTCAAGTTCCTCAAGTTCCTGTTTTCCGTCCACCGTGCTCACGGGCTGCCCCAGGCGCCTGCGCACAAAAGGGTGAGTCCCCGCCGCCGGCTTTAACGTGTGCTTGTGTGCTTTCCCCAGATGAAATTCTAGTCCAGGATATTGTGGAGCTGAACAAATCGACACCCACCAAAATGGCCAAGACAGCAGGGACGCTGTCCACGGTGGCACCCACAGAAAGAGGTAAGTGTGTCCTTTTCTCACGCCATCATTACACGCATCCTTGGAGTTTTCTGTGGACCTGATCACATGACCCTGTTACTTAGCACTAAAACCAGCTACTTCTGGCAAGGACAGATAGAAGTATGGAAGACACAGTTGACCAAAACCATTTCCACAGGCGTCCAGAGACTGACGGGCAGGGGGGAGCCACCTTTGTTCTGGGGTGACCTCTCCAGGGCACGTCCAGGACGGTTCCTGGCCTCAGGATGCAGGTGAGGCCTAGCCCCCGCAGGGACACGAGGCCCATGGGAAACGGGACGCTGAACCAACCAGCGCATCACGGTTCAGTAGCCACGATCTCAGGCGCGGTGACTCAGGCCCGTAACCCCAGCACTTTGGGAGGCCGAGGTGGGAGGATCACTTGAGGTCAGGAGTTTGAGACCCACCTGGGCAGCACAGTGAGACCCTGTCTCTGCAAAACATAAATTAAAAAATTAGCCGGGTGTGATTGTGCGTGCCTATAAGTCCCTGCTACTTGGGAGGCTTAGGCAGGAGGATCACTTGAGACCAGGAGTTCCAGGCTGCAGTGAACTATGATTGCAACACGCGCTCCAGGTTGGGCTGCCCGGACCCTGTCTCTAAAGAAAATAAAAAATGCACAGTCTTATTCCATGTTCACCTGAGGCTTCTGAGAGGGCCGGGCAGTTATGTTGCCCCATTAGACAGAGGGTAAAACTGAGGTCTCACAAACGACTTGCCCAGGCCACGCAGCGAGGAACGGACCAAAGCCAAGGGTCTGCGTTTCCCAGGCACAGCTTCCTGTTGTCAGAACCGCGTGTCGGCCCGTGAAACGGCACCTTGAGGACACACAGGGCTGGGAGGGACAGTCGCCGGGGGCTGGGGTGGGAGAGCCCCGCCAGGGCGTGGGAACGCCGTCAGCACAAGACGGTCCCGCACCTCGAAGCTCTGCACCCAGACGGGAGCTCCAGGCCTAGGACGGGTCCCCGCCACCTGCCGAGGCCCAGCCCCCGGGGCCGAGGCAGGAGGTGGCACCCGACTCTGTTGACACATTAGCTTCCAACAGGCCTTCCCAAGCAGAAACCGAGCCCGCCTCCCGGCCCAGCAGTGTAAAAGCAGCAAGGGCCTGAGGTTTCCCCATGCGTGACCTACAGAACTGTCCCCCGTCTCTTCCATGTTCTCCGCCAAAGAAGTCCGTCTTAAAGAGAATGATCACAGCGGCGCTTCTGAGGAACACCTAGAAAAGCAGCTGTCTTCTGGGCACACAGACAGACTTTCTTCCGTTGGTAAATGCGGCCTGGCCATCGCCCCCACTGAGTGCATGCATGGTGGGACAGCCAGGCAGACAGACAGGAGAGGAAGCCTCCCTTTGGTGGGGACAAAGCAGGTGGTTGCAGAATGTGGCTGCCTCCCCGGGGGAGGCGGAGTTCCCAGGTCTCCGTTGGGCTGAGGAGCCCTCATCCCGTACCCCCTGCCGTGGGGGCCCCCAGAAACCGCCACCCAGAGGGGCGCAGCAGAAATGCTGTCTCACGGGTGGGCAGATGCCAAGACAGGCAGGAAGGCACGGCCACCCTGGCCGCTTCTCCTAGGCCTTCAGTGAGTTGCATCTGCTCCCCTGGGCAGGGACAGAGAGGTCCGGAGTGTCCCCAGGGCCCCCCAGGAGGGGAAAAGCCTCCCTCCAACAAGCGAGTTTGCGGGAAAAACCCTGTGTGCAAAGGCTCGGCAGGTGGGAAGCTTGGACCTCGTGGGGTGACAGATCTCTTTATCCCAGAGCTTAAAGTCAAGAAAGGGCAGGTGCAGGTTCTGGGACACAGGCGGGACACCTGTGGCGGGTCCCCCGTGCCAGACCACGGCTCCCCAGCTGGGCGGGGTGTCAGGCAGGGGGAGGGCAGCTTACGAAATGCACATTCCCGGGCCTGCGAGCCTCGAAGAAAGGGCTGGGAATGTGCATTCCAACCCACTCTCCACACTGCTCCATGGTGAGCCAGCTCTGGTGTTGGAAGGACTGAACTAGGTATTTTCAAACACAATTCGACTTAAGTGCGATATTCCATCGACTCATGCAAATTGCCTGATGGTTATGAGTTAACTACGGCTGGGCGTCTTTCTGGTGGCAGCCTCTAGGTGAGGTCACGGGCAGGTCTCTATGGAAAGGCGCAGAGGGGTCTCGGGGCATGCGCTCCACGCCTCGGACCCGCTGAATACATGGAAGGCACCAAGTCTGAGGTCCTGAGGCAGAGATGGAGTCGAGTCTGGAGAAGCACAGGAGTGGGGGAGGACCTCATAGGGCACAGCCTCCTCGCCTGTGCCATCTCCGCCCTCAGAGGGAACAGCGGGCATGGGGGGACCCAGAAATCAGGCCCCATGGCTCTCTAGCCCCGTCCGAGCCGTCGGGGCCACCTCTGCTCAGTCTCAGCGGCTGATCCGAGGGTCCCAGTGGAACCCTGCCTCCTGAGTAGCTCCTGAGCACTTGGGCCCCGTGGACGCATTCGGGCCCGAGGCGAATCCACACGTCGACAGAGATGAGTCCTTTCAGGGGAGTCCTTTGCTCCTGATCACGGAGAGAAGAGGCGGGTGAGAGGTGGGTGGGGCCGGAGTGGGCGGGGCGGCCTAGGAGGGGACTTGGGGATGCAGAGGCCAAGAGGACCCTGGCCCTCCGGGGACAGGGAAGGAGATGATGCCGAGATGCCAAAGAAGGGAGCGCGAGGGCGGTGGGGGAGGAGGCCGAGGCTGGGATGGCGTCCGCAGGGTGGGGGAGACGGCTGGCGTCTGCAGAAGCAGAGGGGCAGGAGGAGGCACAGGGCCGCGCCTGGGTGGGATCTGTCTCTGAACGGACTCTCCGGGACGTGGAATCCCAGAACAACCCCGGCTCGCAGCCTGTCCGTCTGTGGCAGCGGCTCTGCGGGCGGAGCCTTGGGGCCACTCACCCCAGCGTGGCGTGCAAAGAACCCCTCGGACTCAGCTGCCCGCAGAGGGTTTCCTGGTGGGCGGGGGTGGGGTAGATCCTCTCCTGGCCCCACAGCTCCCCGGCGAGTGGCCAGCGTCCCGTGAGTCCCAGAGTCGGAGACGGCTCGCAGGGCCAGGCCCAAGCCTTGGTGACCCCCGAGAGAAGGCACCGCAAGGCAAACGCAAGACCGGCCAAACCTCTGCCTCCCCGGATGCCTGCCTGAGTGCCAGAGTTCCAGCAAGCGACACTTCAACCAGCAAAGCGACAGAGGCTTATTTGACTCTCAGAGGCTGCCCTCCCCACGGGGCAGGCACCAGGGTCCCTGTTACACCGGGGCCAGGCAATGCCAGACAGGCGTGGGCTGCACCCTGCCCCTACTGGCTAAGTGGAGAGACTTGCTTGGACAGAGGGGCAAAGGGGCCTGGGTCTCTGGAAAGGCTCTGGGCCCTGCCCCTCAGAGGCCCTGTCCCCGCAGCACCGGCTTCCTCAGGTGTGAAGTCGGGCAGGCCGTAAGGTGACGACAGCGACTGTCCTGCTTCCAAGGTGCCGATTGTGAACTTAACACACGGGCCGCCACTGCGGTTCTGGAAGCCATGCTGTGGCCTCTGTGTAGGGCTGACCGGGACGTGTGGCGGGTGGTGAGAGGCAGACATAGAATAACCCGAGGTCGGTGAAGCACTTAAGCTGTGCATTCACACCATTTTGGGGGGGTTGTTTATTGTTTTTTGTTGTGGTTTTTTTGTTTTTGTTTGAGTCGGAGTCTCACTCTGTCACCCAGGCTGGAGTGCAGTGGCATGCTCATGGCCACTGCAGCCTCAACCTGCTGGTTTCAGGTGATCCTTCTGCTTCAACCTTCCAAGTAGCTGGAACTACAGGCGTGTGCCCCCACGCCCAGCTAATTTTTTGATTTATTAGTATAAATCCAGCACACTGCCTTCCTTTGAGCACTTTCTTCCTTTCTGGAACCTCAAGAAACCCCAGGCACCTCTTGGACTTCCCTTGCCCTGGCCCTGGGCTCAGTTGTTTCTCCAAGGAGCCCTAGTTCGTTTTACTGGAGAATGGTGTTAGAGATCAAGATCTGGTGCCTGGTGTGCTCACTGACACTGGGGTGTTACTGTTCTAGGCTCTTCCAGCAGATGGTGCTAAGAAGAACATCTGTGTGTTCAGATCTGTCTATTTCTACATCCAGCTGATGTTGGACATCGTGAATTCAGACTACCAAACCTCAGATTCAAATCCCACATAATCAGCTCATTCTAGCCTCTCTCCCTTCCCAACTCATTACCCACAATATTTTACCCATTTGCTCAGTTCTAGAACACACAGGAAGCATTTTCAAAATTGTTAATGCATAGCCTTGTAAAACCAAATTTACTAACTAGAGGACAGGATTTGTGTGCAGGCTTTTGTTTTCGGCCTCGCTGTATGTGGTCAAATACTATTTTCCTAAGTTCCTCTTTTGTTATTTTCCTTTCCATTTTCTTCAGTGTGTTTTTATTATTTACTTCTAATATCCCATGACATTTTCATAATTCTAATGCAAAAGGTAACATATCCAGACATCTCACTCCCCCTCATTCCTGTAACCCATTCCCATTCCCCATTTTTTCTGCCTGTTTCCACACATTTCCTGTGTGTAATCAGTCTTGGTACTTTCTGATTCATCTTTCCTCTATTTCCTTGTGCACACATCAGCAGGTACATGTGTGCATTTTCTTACAGCCACTTCTTCAGAGCATTAGATGTAGCACACTATAACCTCTTCTGTACTTTTTTAAAAATCCAAGGCCAGTTATGGTGGTTCATGCCTGTGATCCCAGCACTTTGGGAAGCCAAGACAGGAGGATTGCTTGAGCCCAGGAGTTTGAGACCAGCCTGGGTAACATAGTGTGACCTTGCCTCTACAAAAAAAATTTTAAAAATTAGCCAGGCAAGGTGATGTGAATCTGTTGTCCCAGCCACTTGGGAGGCTGGGGAGGGAAGATTTCCTGAGCCCAGGAGTTTGAGGCTGCAGGGAGCCATGATTGTGCCACTGCACTCCAGTCTGGGTGACAGAGTGAGACCCTGACTCAAAAAAAAAACAAAAAACTAACCATATACACTGTAATCACACCTTTACTCCATGATAATTTTTACACTTGCACAGTTTTCCCTTGTGTGAGTGTAATATAGTTTACTCAACTACTCTCCTATGCATGGCCATTTAGGTAGCTTCCAATATTTTGCAATTACAAGCAGTGGTGTGATGGATAACTTTGCATAAGTATTTTTGTATTGTTGGAAGTGTACCTTCAGGGTAGATTTCTACAGTTGAATTACTGAGTTAAAAGATAAGTGCAGGCCGAGTCCAGTGCCTCAAGCCTGTCATCCCAGCACTCTGAGAGGCAGAGGCAAGAGGATTTCCAGAGTCCAGGAGTTCAAGACCAGCCTGGGCAACTTGGTGAGACCTTGTCTCTACAAGAAATAAAAAATTAGCCCAGTGTGGTGGTGTGTGCCTGTAGTTTCAGCTACTTGGAAGGATGAGGCAAAAGGATCACCTGAGCCCAGCAGGTCGAGGCTGCGGTAGCTGAGAGTGTGCCACTGCACTCCAGTCTGGGTGCCAGAGTGGGACTGACTCAAAAACAAACAAACAAGAAAACATAAGTGCAAGCCGGGTGCAGTGGCTCACACCTGCAACCCCAGCACTTTGGGAGGTCAAGGTGAGAGAAATTACTAGGCCCAGGAGTTTGAGACCAGCCTGGGCAACTTGGTGAGACCTCATCTCTACAATAAATCAAAAAAAATTAGCCAGGCATGGTGGTGTGCATCTGTAGTTCTTCCTACTTGGAAGGCTGAGGCAGAAAGATCACCTGAGCCCAGCAGGTTGAGGCTGCGGCGGCCGTGAGCGTGCCACTGCACTCCAGCCTGGGTGCCAGAGTGAGACTCTGACTCAAAAAAAAAAAAAGAGAGAAGTGCTTATGTTTTTGTTTTAGAACCACCAAATCCTCCTTCAGGAGGTTGTACCCACTTACATTCCCATCAGCAATGTATGCGAGTGACTGTTTTCCCACAGCCTTGGCTACAGATGAGGTTGTCATACCTTTCCACTTTTGTCAATCTGATACATGACAAATAGTATTTCAGCATTGTTTTAATTCACATTTCTCTTCAGTATAACTGGGAATACAGTGGTGAGATCACAGCTCACTACAGCTTCGAACTCCTGGGCTCAATCAATCCTCCTGCCTTGGTCCATCAAGTAGCTGGAAGTGCAGATGCAAACCCCCAAGCCTGGCTTTTGTGTTGTTGTTTGTTGTTGTTGTTGTTGTTGTAGAGACAGATCTCACTATATTGCTCAGACTGGTCTTGAACTCCTGAGCGCAAGCAATCCTCCCACCTCAGCCTCCCAAATTAGTGGCATTATAGGCATGAGCCACCAGACCCAGCTCCAAACCTTAATTTTTATTCTTTGTATATGAGGGATTTTAGTCTTTTGCCTGTGATACATGTTACAAATATTCTCTCCCAGTTAATCAGCTGCTTTTTGACACTGCCTGAGGATTTATACACACAGGCCCGTGAGGGTTTAGGCTTTGAATTGGTCCTGACTGCACATTCTGGTCAAGTTGAAAAACAAACATAGTCTTCAAACCCTGGTGTGGATGCTACTAAGACACTTGGCAGAGGTAAATGCCAAAGTGCTCTGGAAAAGCCCACCCTCAACTGGGCTACATGTAATTTCCTCAGACAAGACCACGCCAAGATGAGCTTTGAGGCCCAGTGCTCAGGAGAGAGGGCAAGTCAGTAGGCATAAGAATAGCAATGTTAGACTCCAAGAAACGCAGCTCATGGAATAATCTCAGGAAGTATAGAAGTGCACCTTGAGACTTCCTTTTAGGATACAGAAGGCTGCAGAGAACCTTGTTCCCAACAATGAGACAACCTAACAATGAGACAACTTTCTGTGGGCTCAGAAAGATAATACACAAGTCCATGTCTCTTCCCAAGCCCACAGAAAGTTGAGGTCTACAGACAACCAGGTGGGCTGAGTTCCCGTAAGGGACAAGCACCTCCCAGAAGAGACGGGATCGAGGACAGACTCGCCTTTGGCAGGGCACAGGAGAGAGAGGCAGCCACCATACAGTGACTAAGAAGAAATAGTGAGGTTTTGGCTGATTCTGAAAGGCTAAGTGTGGGCTGGCATGTCAGTTTTGACTAGCTGGACCCCAGGTTCAGGGTGCTTTATATCCTTAAGTCTCCCTGGGGACAAAAGACAGGGCAGGAGTTCAGAGAAAGCCCTTGCCTGGGGGCTTAAGCATGCAGGAGATGACTGACTGTGGCCAGAGGCCAAGCAGGAAGCTGGCCAGCCCCCACAAGTCTTCTATCCCAGCAGTGGGAGACAAGGACAAGTCCTCCTGTCACAGGACACAGGCCAACACCCACTGCTTCTGGAAAAATGGAGGAAGCAAACTTCCTGTCCCAGAGAGAGAAATAGCAAGTGCTCACTCACAATGCAAAGCTACACTGTTGTTGCAGGAGTTAGAGAATTAACACCCTCCACCCAAAAGAATTAGAAACTGTCTTGGGCCCAGGACTCTACATCAACACTACAGAAGTTGCTTCACAGATTCCTAAGGATTTCTTTATGTAAACAATCATATCGCCAAATAAGGACAGTTTTACTTCTTCCTTTCTGACATGTATGACATTTGTTTCTATTTCTTGTCTTATTGCATTGGCCAGTACCTCCAACACAATTTTGAATAAAAGTACGGAAATTGAGTATCCTTGGCTTCTTCCAGATCTCAGAGGGAAACAATTCAGTCTTTTGCCATTAAGTACAATGTTGGCTGGAGGCTTCTTGAAGATGTACTTTATCAGTTTGAGAAAGTTCCTACTATTCTTACTTTGTTGAGAGTTTGTATCATGAGCTTCATCAAATGCTTTTTGTGCCTGTATTGAAATGATGGTGTAGTTATTTTTTTGGTTATATTAAAATGATGGATTACACCGACTGATTTTTGATGTTAAGCTAACCTTGCACTCCTATGATAAGCACTACATGGTTATGATGTATTATCGTTTTTAGTCTTTTATTTTATTTGACTTGCAAATATTTAAATAATTACTGAAGATTTTGCATCTATATTCATGATGAATATTGGTCCCTAGTTTTCTTTCTTTCTTTGATAATACTGTTGTCCTAGTTTAGTAACAGAGTTTAAGCAAGCCCTATATAATAAGTGATGCTTTCTTGTTTTCTATAAAAGTGATGATAAGGTATCATCACTAAAAAGATAATACCTCCAGCTTTCTTGTTTTCTATAAAAGTGATGATAAGGTATCATCACTAAAAAGATAATACCTCCAGCCGGGCTCGGTGGCTCAGCCTGTAATCCTGCGCCTTGGGAGGCTAAGGTGAGTGGATTGCCTGAGCCCATGGGTTTGAGAACCGCCTGGGCAACTTGGTGAGACCTCATCTCTACAATAAATCAAAAAATTAGCCGGGTGTGGTAGCACGCACCTGTAGTTCCAACTACTTGGAAGGCTGAGGCGGAAGGATCACCAGAGCCCAGCAGGTCGAGGCTGCGGTGGCCGGAAGCGGCCACTGCACTCCAGTCTGGGCGACAGAGTGAGACTCCAACTCAAAAAAAAAAAGATAATACCTTTTCTTAAAAGGTGATACCATTTGTTTTCTCTAAAAGCCTGACTCCAATTAAAATTATTTCTTCCTTGAATGTTGGGTAGAATTTACCAGTGAAACCATCTAAGCCTAGAGTTTTATTATTTTGGAAATGTGTCTAATAACACATTTAAACATTTTTTAAAACTCTATGGCTATTCAGACATTTTGTTTCTTCAAAGACTAGGAGGGCGGGCTTCTCTACCCTCCTAGTCACCAGGGACAGCAGGCTGAGAGCCCCGAGTAGAAATGAGTCTGGTGGTGAGACTTATAACTCTTACATAAGGGGACACAGGGCAGGGGCTATCATCCTTAGGCCCAGGTCCATGGTGCTGAGGTGGCCAGCCCAGAAGTGCCCACGACAGTTTCCTCCCTTGAGGACCAATGCAAAGGATGGGAATGGTAGGAAATGGCTGTTTGAGGAAGTCAGAAGGGCCCAGTGCCCGCCCTTCCCCAGGGCCTCACCCAGCCTGAGGAACCTTCTCAGGTCATCTCTGTCAGGTCCACTTGGAATCAACCCTCGAGAATGTCTGCTTTGCTTTCCTCTACCTCCGATTCCTGAGGAACCCAGGAACCCAGGTGCTGCAGGGAGCAGACATGAATCCTGCTGTCCCTGTCGTCACAAGCAGAGCGTTTCCTCTGCTGTTCTGCCCCTTCGAGGACCCATTCCTCCTCCTCCTCCTCCTCCTCATGGACACGCCAAACTCTCGGCCCAAAGCCTGCCTCCCAGCCGTCGGTTTTGTATCAGTGTCTTCCACAAGTAACACCACCCCAAGATTCTTGGTCCTCATTGTTCAAGGCCAAACTGAACTCTACCACTGACGCCCCCAAAGACACAAAGTACAGACCCCACAGCATTGTCCTTGGGGTCTATACCTTGGGGTTAGGAGCCAGTTCAAGGTGAGGCTCAAAGGAATGAAGCTCTAATGTGAAATGTCAGCGGTCACAGCAGGAAAACCTCTCTCTGCTGTGAGGGCAGAGTGAGGGCACTCACTCTCTCTGCTCCCTGGGCCAGAATGGTTTTATTACACCACAAATAGGAAAGATAAAACTTTTCATGGAATCTCTCTTTTTCTGATATTGATCTTCGTCGGCATAATCTTTCCTAGTTGGCTTCTTAATGACATCTGCCATAGTCTAATGAACGTTCCGTGAATGGTCTCAGAAGACAATGGAAAAGAAGCACACAGTAGTGACTTGCTGTATACTTGCTGGTGAATAGGCAGAGCATGTGTTTACTGTATACTCTTAGATCCAGCCGATTCTCCCAGCATCTGTCAGAGCTGGGAAAGAGCGGACAAGGTTTATGTGGAACACCAGGCTGGGGAGGGTGGAGGCCAAGAGTCAGAAGGCCTGGTTGAGACGGAAAACAAGAGTCTGGAGTTAAGCCATAACGGTACATCAAATCTTCATGGCTGTCCTTGGCTCTTCCCACAGAAGAGGTGAGAGAAGCATTGTACCAGCTCAGAAGGCTGTTGGCTCTGGAGAAGGTCATGGACCGTCTTTGGAGAACTTCAGGTAAACAGAACACAGGACACGCTGGTGACAGACCATGTGGAGGGGGGCTCTTTGTCAAGGGAGTCTTCTTTGGGGTGAGGAGTAGACACACCCACTCGAGGGCCAAGCGTGCCTCTGAGTATATCCAGGAAGCCAGGTGGGCTCAGCCCCAAGAGAGTCAGTCTAAGCGCCGTGGCAGCCCTCGTGTGGCCGTCCATGCGTGGACACCTGACCGGACAGTCCACATTCCAGGAGGTGAGGGTCCACGCGGAGCTCTCTCCCTTTTCAGCCAACAGAGCGAGGGCCGGTGCCCTCTTCCCAGGAGTGACGGGGACTCAGAGGCTCTCGCCACACCTCCCATGGTCTCGGCCACGTGGCGGCGGTGCCTGCCCCCCCCAAAGCCCTGTCCGGAGACCCCGCCCTCTCAGGGGCCATGAGGCCCGACACCACGAGAGAGATCCCGAGAGAGCCAGGTTGCCACGGGAACCCCGTCCTCCCTTCCCCACTTCCTGCTCAGCAGCTCACCCGCTCCCCACCTGCTGACCGGGGTTCAAATCCCGACTCGACCCCTGTGAGTAGTTGTGTGACCTTGGGGAGACCTTGAGCGAGTGACCTCCCATCCCGAGCCTCTGCTTCTTCCTCTCCAAAGTGGGATAGTCCCAGCCCCCGTGTCAGGTGCAGGGGGGGTCGAGGACATGGTGTCTGCAGAGGGCTGAGTGGGCCAACAGGGAGTGCTGGGGCCTCACCCGCCTCCCCTCTGGAGGCCACACCTTCGCAGGGCCCTGGGGAAGGTGTCTGCATGGGCCACAGACACACAAGGAGGGGAACCTGAGGTGCCACCGGCCACACCAGCCACGGTCTCACAGCCCCAAAGCTCAGGTCCGTGCTCATTGGCCAGTGGAGGCCACAGGAGGGTCAGAAACGCAGGCTATGGGAATAGTCAGTGGAAATCCCACAGCTTCTCAAGAAAATCTCCTTCTTCCAACAGGAAATAGCCCGAAGCAGAAAAGAAAGATGCATACAAGTTTGCTGAGGAACAAATACTACAAGGGAAAACCAATCCTCAACTAGGACCCAGGACCATACAAGAAGACACCCACCCACCCCCACCCTTAGAACAAAAACGAAATAGGATTATGAACCATTTTGTACAAAGGAAAATTGTCTTCTTCAGAGAGTACCAAATAAAATGAACATGTTTAAATATTAAGCTAGGGGCCATGTGGAGTACTTTTTTTTTAAAAAAAGGAAGAAAGAAATGGGACCAGGTACGGTGGCCCCGGCCTATAATCTCAGCACTTTGCGACACTGAGGCAGGAGGATTGCTTGAGCCAGGAGTTCAAAACTAGCACAGGCAACAGTTCAAGACCTCATCTCTACAAAAAAAAAAATTAGCTGGGCATGGTGGTGTGCACCTGTAGTCCCAGCTACTTGGGAGGCTGAGGTAGAAGGATCTCCTGAGCCCAGGAGATTAAGACTACAGTGAGCTGGGATCATGTCACTGTATTCCAGCCTAGGCAACAGAGTGAGTCCCCAAATTTAAAAAAAAAAAAACCTAATTAAGCCTGAAGAATATCAGCATCCAAAGTTTGTCATTGTCTAATAGGATAAGCTGTAGAGAAATGTAACCTCAGAGCCCATGTGAGAGTCAGGATATGCCGAGAAACAACAAAGTGTGTGTGTGTGTGTGTGTGTGTGTGTGTGTGTGTGTGAAAAGAGAGAGAGAGAGAGGCACTTTATATTAAGAACAAAAACAAAATAGGATTATGAACCATTTTGTATAAAGGAAAATTGTTTTGTTCAGAGAGTACCAAATAAAATGAACATGTTTAAATATCAAGCTGGGGCCATGTGGGGCATTTTTTTCTTTAAAAAAGAAAGAAAGAAACTGGACCAGGTGGGTGAGGTGCTTTATAATAAGGGATTGACGCCTGTGATTACAGGGGCTGGCAAGTCCCAAGTTCTGCAGCCTACCAGCTGGAGACCCAGACAGAGCTGATGGCTCAGTTCCAGTCTGAAGGCAGGAAATGCCCATGCCTGTCCCAGTGGCAGGTGGTCAGGCAGGAGGACTTCCCTCCTATTCAGGGCAGGGCCAGACTTCGGGTCTACCTGAACCTTCAGTGGCTTGATCACGTCCACCACGTTGGGTAGGCCATCTTTACGCAGTCTATGAGTTCAAATGCTAACCTCTTTCGAAATCACCCTCCAGAAATACCTGAAAACTGACCAAATGCCGAGGCACCGTGTGGCTCAGTCAAGTTGACACACAAAATGAACCATCACAGCCAGTGATGAAGTATGTCCAAAAAGAAGAGTCTATGAAGGTCCAGAAGTCTTCCCTGTCACAGTCCCTTGCAACAAATGCATGCACATACCCAAATGCGTGTGCACAGGAAATGTCATTGCCTCGTGACACTACAGAAGGGCTTGGGAATCCAAGGCATGGAGATGGGGCAGCATTCCCGGGAGTGTCTATGGATTGACACTCATAGAAAGCCAGGGCTCACCCTTCTATCTTCGCATTGCCAGGCTAGTTACGACCCACATCCAAACTCCAGAGTTTCATATTTTGAATATCATCCCTGACTGAAGCCAAGATCTCTGCAAAGAAAAAAATTTTTTTTAAAAAGCTTTCCAGCTGGATGTGGTGGCTCACACCTGTCAGCCCAGCACTTTGGAAGGCGGAGGCGAGAGGATTGCCTGAGCCAGGAGTTCAAGACCAGCCTGGGCAACATGGCGAGACCTCATCTGTACAATAAATCAAAAAATCAGCCAAGCATGGTGGCGTGCACTGTAGTTCCAGCTACTTGGAAGACCGAGGTGGAAGGATCGCCTGAGCCTAGCAGGTTGAAGCTGCGGTGGCCATCAGCATGCCACGGCACCCTAGCCTGGGCAACAAAGTGAGACCCCAACTCAAAAAAAAAAAAAAAAAGCTTTCCAATCTCCAGGAAATGACCGACTTTCAGTCATTTTCAGTGCAATGAAATTCCAGTTTATCAAGGGGAAGTAGGCAGTGGTTCAGACAGAATGGAAAGAGCTGGGGGTTGGGTAAGGTGCTTTTGCAAACGTGTCTCATCAACAGAGTTTTAGTTGCAGAGGACTTGACCAGCCAGGGTCTTCCAGGGAACAAGAACCTTCCTTTCTGCCACTATCAGAGTCTGTTCCTTGTTTTCGTCCACAAGCGGGTTCTGACTGTAGACATATTGTACCTGTGTGCAGCACGCCGATGTGCTGGGCCGGGGAATGTTATTTGCATTAATAGATGGGATTTTCCTGTTTCTCCAGAAAGAAGAGTTTGGAGAAGTTAGAACAGCTCCAGACACAGAATTCTGTCCCCTTTAGTCTCAGCAACGCATTGATATTCTTTCTAAAACACCACTTTTAAAGGCAGTTGGAAACTGAATCTAGCAGTGCCATTTCATTTGTCACTGTCAGCTGTGCTCTCCTCTTAAGAGACACAAAGACAGGTGTGGTGCGCACCTGTAATCTCAGCTACTCGGGAGGCCGAGGTGGGAGGATCACTTGAGCCCAGGAGATTGAGGCTACACTGAGCTAGGATCACATAACTGCTCTCCTGCCTGGGCAACAGAGTGAGACCCTGTCTCTCAAAAAAAGTAAAAAGTGAGACACAAAAGTCCCATCCTATCTTTCCTTGATGTCTCCAGGACAACTGTAAACGGAGGACCGTGGGTTAGAATCAGAGAATGTTTGTACTAGACCAGTCCTTCAAGGCCTTGCATCCAACCCCTCGATTCCAGACAAGGAAACGGACTGGACACGTGAAAAGGGACTGGAAAAGGGACGCGTGACTCATCGGGCACCAAGTAAGTCAGGGAGAGCAGGGTCCAAATATTCCTGATCTGATGTGAGAAACAAACTCACCGGCCCGAAATCTAAAAACGGACATGGAGACATGGAGTGCAGCAGAAGCAAAACTTTAACGGCGGTCTTGCAAGATAGGGTGACTGATAGGCAGCCACACCCAGTAAAATGTATCCCCTAGCGTGCGAATCCCTCCCCTAGTTCCTCACTGACTGAGTGCTATGGGCTTACAATCTTCCCAAAAGCCGCCTAAGTTTCATTTTCCCCTTATTTGGGGGCTGGATTGGATAAGGTGGTGAGTCCCCTCTCCATGGGTGGGTTTGTGGGGCATTGGTCAGAACCCGATTGGTTCCCTGGCCCCTATGGCTGTTGGCCCCTATGGCAGGCTTTCTGGGTGGGGACTGTCCAGGGGAGGGGAAGTGCAAGTTACTCAGCCCCCTCCCTTCCTTCTGGGCTATCTCAGGTTTCTGTTTCCCCAGGGGGATGTGTCATCCCCTCCATCCTGTTTGTTCAGGGACTTTCCGGGAATATGCACTTCTTGCAGGGGTCCTACCTGTAAGCTTACTACGCAAGCTCTGAAAATGAATCACAGAGTGAGAAATGCTTATCTCACTCTGACACTATCCTATCTCTACCGAACCACCCTGCAAAGGTCTGTCCATACACAGATCAACACATGGGTATTTCAATCAATGACTCTCTCAGGGTAGATTTTTTCTTTGTGTTTTGGTTTTATATCTGACTTTCAAGAAACACTTCTGAAGTACTTTGTGATTTATCTTATTATTATTTTTTTGAGACGGAGTCTCACTTGGTCACCCAGGCTGGTGTGCAGTGGCACAATCATGGCTCACTGCAGCCTCGACCTGCTGGGCTCAGGCGATCCTTTCACTTCTGCCTTCTAAGTAGCTAGAACTGCAGGCGCCCACCACTCCGCCCAGTTAATTTTGATTTACTGTAGAGACAAAGTCTCACCAAGTTGCCCAGGCTCGAACCCCTGGGATCAGGCAATCTCTCACCTCGGTCTCCCAAAGTGCTGGGATTACAGGCGTGAGCCACCACATCTAAGCTACTTTGTGATTTATAAATTGTTTCCAAGCACAAAAGGAGCCCCCAGCCCCAGGGCCGCGGACCAGTCTTGGTCCATGGCCCATTAGGAACCAGGCCACACAGCAGGAGGTGAGCAACGTGGGAGCAGAGCTCAGCATCCTGTCCGATCAGCGGTGGCATTCATTCTCATAGGAGTGCGAACCCTATTGTGAACTGTGCGTGCAAGGGAATGCCTGAAGACCCTCCCCCCTGTTGCTCCATGGAAAAACTATCTTCCATGAAACTGGTACCTGATGCCAAAGAGGTGGGGACCACCACTTCGCATCCTGTCACTGAGTCTTCACCACGATACTGGCAGGTTGGTGTCACCCCCACTCTATGTGAGTAGACACTGGGGCTTAGAGAACATTAAGCAACCCACTCATTGCCACATGGTCAATGGTCAGTGGCAATCAGTAGTCCAGCCCAGGCCTTCCGGGGCAGAGGCCAGGATCTTTCCACCAGATGTGTTTAAAGTCATGACCACACCATGGTGAGCCAGTCAGAATATTCCGATCACACCAGTCTTTCCCCAGAGAGAGCTTACACACAGCAGCCCTGTCCCCAGACAAGACAACATTCATTTCATTGTCTTATTTGTTTAATTTATTTTTAGAGACAGGGTCTTCTTGCTCTGTCACTCAGGCGGGAGTGCAGCGGCGTGGCCAAGGCTCACTGCAGCTTCGACCTCCGGGCTCAAGGGATCCTCCCACCTCGGCCTCTCAGAGTGCCAGGACTATCTTTGCAAGCCATCATGCCTGGCCTTATCCTTTTACTTTCCACTTTTTTCTGCCCTTGTATTTAAGGTATACCTTTTGCAGGCAACATATAGGAGGACTTTTTGTTTTGCCTGTAACTGGAGTATTTAGCCTGTTTTGACTTCCTCCAACTATGGATGCAGGTGGCGTCACCTGCGTCTCTGTGTGTCCGCCGTGGGTGCCATCTGCACAAATTCCTGTCTCTCTCCTCTCCTGTCCTCTGCCGGATGCACTCGGCACTCTTATCTCCACTGTTCCCTCTACCACGTTTTCCGTTCTCGTAACGGTGACAGGCATTGTAACAGGCCTCTCCCGCCCACTGGAAGACAAAATGCATCTGCGCTTTTTCTTCTTGCAGACGAAAAGGCAGGAGGATGCTGCGCCTTCCGTCCTTCCTCTTTGGGCTCTAACCCGGACGGCGTGAACGTGGATAAGGGGTCCCTCCTCCTGGCAGCCACCCAAGGCCGGTGCGCGGGTGGCAACCTGGAGGGAAACCGGGGTCAACCCCCGCCAGCTCCTTGGAAAAGTGCCTGGCGGTCTAGCCCGAGGGCCCGGTGAGGACGTGTCATCTCGGCAAAGGGGGAAGACGCGTTGCTTTCTGCCGCATCCATGGAGGAGGAGGGATGAAGCCACAGGACTCGAGGCCACGGAGCGCTGGGGTCCCGCGAGGAGCTCCGAGTGGGGGTCATTTCCCGCTCCTTGGCCACCCCCCCACGGAGCGCCAAACCAGCCCCAGTGGTTTTTATGGTTTGACGTCGCCGCTGCATTTGAGTTTTGCAAATTAAAGTGCATATGCCTGACATACAGCCTGTGTTGGCTCCCGCGGTGAGAGCATCATTTTTTTTGTTTGTTTTTTGTTTTGGGAAGACGTGCAATGCCGCGTGGGTTTTCAAGTAGCATGTTCTTGGTGTCCATTAGGCCCCAGCTACTATGGAATTTTACTTCTTTCTTTCTTCCTTCTGGAAAAAGTTAGAATTTTAATTTTCCATGAGGCCAGTTTCCTTATTTTATTTTATTTATTTATTTGCTTGTTTATTTTGAGTTGGAGTCTCACTCTGTTGCCCAGGCTGGAGTGCAATGGCATGCTCACAGCCACCGCAGTCTCAACCTGCTGGACTCAGGTGATCCTTCCACCTCAGCCTTCCAAGTGCTGGAGCTACAGGCGTGTACCACCTCGCCTGGCTACTTTTTTTATTTATTGTAGAGATGAGGTCTCGCCATGTTGCTCAGGCTGGTCTTGAACACCTGAGCTCAGGCAATACTCTCTCCTCCACCTCTCAAAGTGCTGGGATTACAGGCTTGAGCCACCACATCCGGCCTGCTGTTATTTTTTAAATTTTATTATGGGCATGGACTGTCTAATATTCAGGGGAAGAGGGGCTGGAGGTGCTGATTGAGATTTTCTTTTTAGAACAGAAAAGTAAAAGGGAATTTGCCAAACCAGGTTTCAGAATGTATCATGAAGCCACGGGGTGTAAAACAGCATGGCACAGGAACAGACAGAACACCAGTGGAAGTGTTCTGAGTGAACACTTCACAGGAACAGAGTGAAGGGTCCAGAAATTCTGAGGGTCCAGGTGTTCGGTGATGGGGATGTGGGGGGTTTGAGGATGATGAACTACTGGGGAGACATTGAGTTCAAGCCTTAACACATACCATGCAGGAAAATAAGCCGAGATGACCTAATATTCAAATATCAAGAATAACAATAATAGAATGACTAAAATAAAACATAAGGGAATTATACCGGTTTGAATCCAGGAATTAATTTAAACAGGAGAACTTTAATATCAAGAATCATTAGCCAGATCCATTGGCTCAAGGCTGTAATACCAGCACTTTGGGAGGTGGTGGCAAGAGGATTACCTGAGCTCAGGGGTTTGAGACCAGCCTGAGCAACACGGCGAGACCTCGTCTCTACAATAAATCAAAAAATCAGCCAGGGTGTGGTGGTGCATGCCTGTAGTTCCAGCTACTTGGAAGGCTGAGGTGGAAGGATTGCCTGCTGCGGTGGCCGTGAGAGTGCCACCGCACTCCAGCCTAGGCGACAGAGTAAGACTCCAACTCAAAAGAAAAAAAAAACTTTCCAAACCCCAGGAAATGACCCGCTTTCAGACATGATCATGCCCTGCACTCCAGCCTGGGCCACAGAGTGAGACTCTGACTCAAAAAAAAAATAATCGAGCATGATGAGAGAGTAACTAAATTAAAGGTGGGAAGAGAACCCTGACAGCTGCACCAGGGCTGAGGGAGAGGGACCAAGGAAAGACAGATGTGGAGGGGACCCTGTCCCCAAGACCAGGGCCCTGACTCGCCAGCGAGGTGTGACTGCCGACCATGGGTGACGGGGGTGCTCCTTGGTCAAAGCTGTTCCCATGGAGCCACAGAAAGCCTGCCTCCAGGGCCTGGGCAGCGGTAGGCATGCGAGGCCTGGGTCCGAGTCAGGAGACTCCGTGTCAGGAGTCCCCAGGTCGGCCTTCGAGGGGCCAAGGGGCTGCCCCCTCCACGCAGGGGCTGCGGCAGAGCCCCACGGGGGTCCCGGCCTCCCAGCACCACGGACAGCCCCCTCAGCGGGAGGTGGGGGAGACCTGACCTGGACCCTGAGAGCCCAGCTCCAACCTCTTGCAGCAGTTTTGTGATGACCTTCAATGCCACGTTTGCGGTGAAGGAGACATGAGAGGCCAGGCCATCGTGATGCGGTAGGAACCGAATTCGCAGCCAAGGGGCAATAGCTTCGTACCTGGCAGAGACACGTGTAATCTCAGAGCACCTCTCTCAGCGTGACTCCAAGGACAGAAACTCAAAAGAGAAAATAATGCCAGCCTGGACTGTCTGAAATAGAGAGGTTTTCTGCAATGAAGGTTGCCGTGAAAATAGCTAAGATGGCCCCGTGACATAACGGGGTTGGTATCCCTAAATATTAAAAGGCTCTTATAGATGAATAACACACTTATAATCCAGGCATACCAACTGGCCACTCAGAGTAGAAGTACTGAACACATAAAACATGAAAGGCACAGAAATACATTCAGTAGAGGCTTGATCAATACATTTAAAAGCGCAAATTGACAATGGCATATAAGCCAGGCACGGTGGCTCATGCACTTTGGGAGGGGAAGGCGAGAGGATTGCCTGAGTCCAGGGGTTCGAGACCAGCCTGGGCAACTCGGTGAAACCTCGTTTTTACAAGAAATCAAAAAATTAGCCGGGTGTGGTGGCACACACCTATAGTTGCAGCTACCTGGAAAGCTGAGGCGGAAGGATTGCCTGAGCCTCGCAGATTGAGACTGCAGTAGATGTGAGTGTGCCCCTGCACTCCAGCCTGGGAGACAGAGTGAGACTCTGACAGAAAAAAAAAAAGGCATATAGTAGGTGCTTAATAATTACTTGTTGAATGAATTATTTTTGCATGTCAGATTTCCTAACTTTAAAAATATGGATAATACCCAATATTAGGCTGGGCACGGTGGCTCACACCTGTAATTCCAGCACATTTGGAGGCCAAGGCAAGAGAATTGCTTGAGTCCACGAATTAGAGACCAGCATAGGCAACATAGCAAGACCTCGTCTCTACAAAAAAAGAAAAAAAATTACACAGGCATGGTGGCGCATGCCTGTGGTCCCAGCTAATCAAGAGGCTGAGGTGGGAGGGTCACCTGAACTGAGAGGTCAAAGCTGCAGTGAGCACGCCACTGCATTCCAGCCTGGGCAACAGAATAAGACTCCAGCTCAAAAAACAAAACAAAACAAAAAACAACATTAGCCAGGATATGGGGAAACGGGCACCCTCAGGCATTGTTGAAAGGAGTGTAAATCAGTCAAAATGTTCTGGAAAGAAACCTGGAAATGCTTCCAGGAAATGAGTCCTTGGAAAAGCCTCTGTGATGCGCATAAAACTGACCCAGAAATTCCACCTCAGAGAATTGGACCAGTCTACAAAAAACTCTATGGAAATATGCAAATATATCTGGTGCAACATTCCTTATCGTTGCACAAAAAGATGCACTTATCAATAAAGAATGAACAAATACACTATGTTACAGGCGCACACTGGTGTATTGCACAGCTCTGAAGAAGATTGGCGGGGATGTCTATTACCAGCATGAACAGTGCCTGAAAGGCGGCGAGGACATGACTCCAGGTATAGTCAGTGTGTGTGATGCAATTCTGTTTTACTTGAAAAATCGTGGGGCTATTAACATATGACAATACAGGTTGGGGATCCCTGATCTGAAATGCTTACAACTACACGTGTTTTTGATTTGGGATCTTTTGGATTTTGGAATCTTTGTATTTTTTTTTTTGAGTTGGAGTCTCACTCTGTCGCCCAGGCTGGAGGGCAGTGGCACGCTCCCAGTCACTGCAGCCTGGACCTGCTGGGCTCCGGCGATCCTTCCGCCTCAGCCTTCCAAGTAGCTGGAACTACAGGCGCGTGCTACCACACCCGGCTAGTTTTTTGATTTATTGTAGAGATGAGGTCTCGCCATGTTGCCCGGGTGGGTCTCGAACCCGCGGGCTCAGGCAATCCACTCACCTCAGCCTCCCAAAGTGCGGGATTACAGGCTGAGCCACCGAGCCCGGCTTCTTTGTATGTTTTACTTGCCAGTTGAGCATCGCAAATCTGAAGTCAAGGTGCTCCTGTGAGTACTCACCTCCTGCTTCTGCATGGCCAGGCTAGTTCCAACCAGGGTCCAAACTTGCGGGGTGTCCGATGTGTTGAATGTCATCCCTGACTGGAACCAAGGTCTCTACAGAGAGAAACAAATCTTTCCAGTTCCCAGGAAATGATCCACTTTCAAATCAAAATGTTGAATTTTTGAGATGATTTCAGATTTGGGGGCTTGGGACGCACACCCTGTATTTCTTTTTTTTTTTTGAGTCGGAGTCTCACTCTGTCGCCCAGACTGGAGTGCAGTGGCCGCTCCCGGCCACTGCATCCTCGCCCTGCTGGGCTCCGGCGATCCTCCCGCCTCAGCCTTCCAAGTAGCCGGAATTATAGGCATGCGCTACCACGCCCGGCTGATTTTTTGATTGATTGTAGAGATGAGGTCTCGCCTGCCCAGGCGGGTCTCGAACCCGTGGGCTCAGGCAATTCACTCACCTCAGCCTCCCAAAGGCGTGGGGTTACAGGCTGAGCCACCAAGCCCAGCCACCCTGTATTTCTATTTACATGTGTGTGGAGTTGCGTACAACCACCTCTGGGGTGGGATTACTGGGGACGTTAGTCTCATCTTCTGCTTGATATATTTCTGTAATGTCTACATTTTGTCGAGAGAACCATTCATTTTGCCAAAGAAAAAGCTCATTTTAAAGTCAAACAGTAGCCTGTAATCCTGCACTGGGGAGGCTGAGGTGAATAGATTGCCTGAGCCCGAAGGTTCAAGACCCACCTGGGCAACTTGGCGAGACCTCACCTTTACAATAAATCACAAAATCAGCCAGGCGTGGTAGCGTGCGCCCTGTATTCAAGCTACTCGGAAGGCTGAGGCGGAAGGATCGCCGGAGCCCAGCAGGTCGAGGCTGTGGTGGCTGGGAGCGGCCACTGCACTCCAGTCTGGGTGACAGAGTGAGATTCCAACTCAAAAAAAGTAAAAATAAGACGAGCTCGGTGGCTCAGCCTGTAATCCCGTGCCTTTGGGAGGCTGAGGTGAGTGGATTGCCTGAGCCCGTGGGTGCGAGACCCGCCTGGGCAGCGAGACCTCATCTCTACAATAAATCAAAAAATCAACCGGGCATGGTAGCCCGTGCCTGTAATTCCGGCTACTTGGAAGGCTGAGGCGGAAGGATCGCCAGAGCCCAGCAGGTCGAGGCTGCGGTGGCCGGGAGCGGCCACTGTACTCCAGTCTGGGTGACAGAGTGAGACTCCAACTCAAAAAAAAAAAAAAGGAAGGAAATAAAGTCAAACAGTGCAGTTATGCTCAAAAAACAAATGTCCCCAACATCATACCATTCAGGAAATCTCAGGGGAGAATCGTTTTCCACATTTATTTATGGGGAGAGAGAAGTGTACACAGAGGAAAGGTTATCCAACGTCAAACTGAAAGGTGCTGCCACGTAGCTGCAATCTGCGGCTGTGACGTCGGGTGTGCATAGCAAAGAGAGAGGGAAGACAGGGAGAAAAGGATTTTCACCACAGAGGTGCTGCTCTGCTCGGGGAGCCAGACAGCAAAGCGAGATCCAGCCCTGCAGTTCCTGGGCCATGCTTGGTCCCCTGCATCTCTCACGAACATTTTGCTTGTATTTTCTTCATTTTATTTTATTTATTTATTTTTATTTTATTTTACTTTATTTTTTTAGTCGGAGTCTCACTCTCTCACCCAGGCTGGAGTGCAGGGGCACGCTCATGGCCACTGAAGCCTCAACCTGCTGGACTCAGAAGGTCCTTCCGCCTCAGTGTTCCAAGTAACTGGGACTACAGGCACGCACCACCACACCCAGCTACTTTTTTTGATTTATTGTAGAGATGAAGTCTTGCCAAGTTTCCCAGGCTGGTCTCGAACCCGTGGGCTCAGGCAATTCTCTCGCCTCGGCCTCCCAAAGTGCTGGGATGACAGGCTGAGCCACCGAGTCTGGCCAGGTTTCAGTTTCTAAGTTCAAATTTCAATAAATCAAAGTAAAATTTAAAATGGAGTTTCTGTAGCCACATTTAAAGTGCTCCAAAGTCACACGTGGTCAGTGGCTAGTATATTAGACCACACGGCTTGATAAACGAGGGAGGACCCCCAAAAACCAGAATTATCTTTTGGAGGGCAGACCCCTTGTAGTACAGGCCTCCCCCTAGGTAAATGTTCCAGGAACTTATTGGCATCCACGGACCAGCATCCGGGTTGTGAGAGGCTGCATTTGGTTTCACTGAATTTTTTTTTTTAAGATTCTTTCAGAGTGTTTGCCCGTTTCATGACGGTTGATTTCCGAGCACACCTGCCCACATCACAATGAGTGTTCAGCAGTTGTGATCCAAACCAGCAAGACCTCCGTGCCCCACCCTCCCTGTTCACTGGATCTCAATCAAAAACTGGCAGAAGCGCTAAAAGGCATCAAATTGTACAAGTTCAAAAGCTGTTCTGAGCAGTGGTAAAAGCATTTCCATGGGTGTATTTTATCCAACAGAGAGTAGTTTGAGGGTGACTGAAGTTTAAACATGTGAGAATAAATACACAATTTCTTATAAATAACTTCTGGGGTTTGGAGGGTCCCCTTGTACTGTTCTTTACGAGCAATTCAGAGAGACTGAAAGGGAAGTTTTCACAAGCAACAAACTATTAAATTTGTAACCTGATCCCTAAAGACACTGCTCCACTATAAATTTAGCATTACCTTAACTTATCCATGAACTCATTCAGTTAACAAGTTTTGAGCATTGGCTGTGAAAGGTAGGAACCCCAAGAGCCTTCGAAGAGAAGAACTTGGTGAAATAAACCTAGCAGAAAGGCAAAAGCGGCTGTGTCTCCGGCCGGTGGGACCTTCATTCAAGAAGCAGCCAGGACAGTCAGAAGGAAATGGGATCATTCCGGGGACAGGTGCTAGGAAGAAAGTGAAGCCGGGTAGAAAATGACTCTAATTGGTGCTCAGAAAAAAACCTTCCTGCGGAGATGAGGTTTGAGTGAGGCCTGGAACACAAGGAGGCCGTTGTACGTCTTAGGTGAGAGCATTCCCAGCAGATGGGAGCTGGTTCCAGGAACAGGAAACCAGAAGCTCACGTGAGGGAGGTAGGGAGGGAGGGAGAGAGAAAGAAGGAGGGAGCCAGAGAAGGGGGAAAGGCAGGGAGGCGGGGCTGGCAGGTGCCCGGTAGGGCACCAAGTCTCTGCCCCGCTGGGATTTTGTGTGAAGTTCAATGAAAAGGCTTGGGTTTAAGCGGCGCTATTATTAGATTTACATGGTACTAAGATCTTCTGGCTGCAGACAGGAAATGACTAGGGACTAGTGCATTTGCTTGAGCGAGAGAGTAGGGGCTGGGGGGAGGCGGGGAGAAAGCAGCACGTGGACTCGAGATATATTTGGAGGCAGAGCCACCATCGGGACTTGCGGGCGGTTGCATGGGGAGTCAGGAGCGCGCTGACCCGGTGCTGGACTGGAGCCACGGGACAGGCAGCGGTGTCGCTTACAGAGCCGGAGAACACTATGTATGTGTGGGCTGGGTGACAGGTGTGGGAGAGTGACTCAAGAACTTCATCTGGAGCATGAGCAGAGATGCCGCTAAGAGATCCAAATGCAGAGAGTAACTAAGCCCCTGGAGGCAGGAGTGTGGGACTCGGGAGCGGTCAGGGCTGGGCACATCAATTCAGGGATCATCAGCATATAAATAGCAGGTGAAGGCAGAGGATACATGGCACGGTCTAGGAGGAAAATTCAGCGAAGAGCCCAGATCTAGGACCCAGCTCCGGACTCTTGGAACGTTTAGAGGTCACACAAGAGAGGCTGTGTGTCACAGACACCAGAACAGGCTGTTTCAAAAAGAGCCAAGTGGGCGCTTGTGGCAGGCTCCCGTGAGAGAAACTAAGATTAGAGTCGAGAATGGATCATTGAGTTTGGCAGACTTGAGGGTCTGTGGTGCATTGGACCTGAGCTGTCCCTGGGAGGGCTGGGCAGTGGCTTCCACCTAGAAGGGGCTGAGGGGGCCTGGGAGGCAATGGCTGCCACGGATCTACGAAGGCAAGCAGAGAGATGGGTGGTGGCTGGGGAGTGTGTGGGGAGGAGCACGGCCCTTGTTCTAAGAGGACGGGCTCAGTGGTCACAGCTGACTTGCCTGCGGATGGGACCGCTCCGTTCAGCAGGGCAGAGAAACTACCGATTACTGAGCTTCTTGCTTGTTGGACATCTTCTGTTTCCTTCCGGTAAATTGCCTGTCAGTATCTTTTGCCTATGTGCTAGCCTTTCTCGTGTTGACTTGTAGAAGTCCTTCTTTTTTTTTTTTGGAGTCGGAGTCTCACTCTGTCGCCCAGACTGGAGTGCAGTGGCCACTCCCGGCCACCGCAACCTCGACCTGCTGGGCTCCGGCGATCCTTCCGCCTCAGCCTTCCGAGTAGCCGGAATTACAGGCATGCGCTACCACGCCCGGCTGATTTTTTGATTTATTGTAGAGATGAGGTCTTCCTGCCCAGGCGGGTCTCGAACCCGCGGGCTCAGGCAATCCACTCACCTCAGCTTCCCAAAGGCGTGGGATTACAGGCTGAGCCACCGAACCCGGCTTGTAGAAGTCCTTCTTACATGCTGAGTACAAATCCTTCACAGCTATGAACTTCATTCAATGTTCTGGTACACGGCAGACCGGACTGCACACATCCAGGATGGTGAGGCCAGGCAGGGCACGGCGCAAAACTCGTGGGCTCTTGGACTCAACCCTACAATGAGTTTTCGAGGGGCCAGCCAAGTTTTAAAACAAAATTAGTGAGGAGAGGGAAAGAAGACAAAGTCTATGCGCAAGAAAAGAGGGAAAGAAAACAAAGTTTATTAGTGAGAAGAAGAGAGGGAAAGAGGAAGACTCATGTCCGAAAGACCTGACGTGATGAGTCTCTTGAAAAACCCATGCTTTTACTACCAACCAAAAGCTAGACAGAGCTACCTGGTTAGGCACACACTAATAAAGGTAGAGTACAGGTAACTGCCACCCTCTCCGCCTCTGATGGGAAGGGGAATCTTACGATCATTTCTATGGTTGTGATCAGTTAAGGGGTGAGGTTGAGCCTTTTACCTTCAACTGGGAACCTGAAGGATTTTTAGTTTAGATTACTGTGCTAAACCAAAAGTTGGGCTGTCCTATTCTCACTTCTGATGGAACTTTATTTTGATGAGGTGAGGGGGTGGCGTGGACTGGCAGGCCCACATTCCAGCCTGGCCTGCAGTAAAGATGAAATAAGAAAAATGTCTGAGCCAGGCAAGGTGGCTCAGCCTGCAATCCCAGCGCTGTGGGAGGCTGAGGTGAGTGGATGGCCTGAGTCCGCGAGTTCGAGACCCGCCCGGGCAACTTGGCGAGACCTCATCTCTACAATAAATCAAAAATTAGCCAGGCATGGTAGGGCGCGCCAGTGGTTCCAGCTACTTGGAAGGCTGAGGTGGAAGGATGGCCGGAGCCCAGCAGGCGAGGCTGCGGTGGCCAGGAGTGGCCACTGCACTCCAGTCTGGGTGATGGAGTGAGACTCTAACTCAAAAAAAAAAAGACGCTCTGCTACATTTTCTTCCAAATCTTTCTCGGTTTTGCATTCACGTGTATGTCTAATCCTCACACAACAGTTTTTGAGTGTGTGAGAGCTCTGAACTTACCTCTTTCCTCACCCACCATCCCACAGGCTGAAGAGTAGCACAGGCCCTGGCGTCAAGGACCATGAGGACAGCTCCGGGTCTCTGGGTCTGCGTGCTGGTCCACAGGTTTTCTCTGTTAAGTGACACGTCCTTGCCTGGGGACCGAACCCTTGTGTTCCAGTTGCCTACAGTATGTAGTACAGTCACATGTGTACAGCTTTGCAGCCTAGGAGCAACAGACTAAGCCAGGGGTCCTCAACCCCCCACGGACCCCTGTTGGGAACTGGGCCGCCCAGCCGGAAGTAGGCGGTGGGAGGGCCAGCGAAGCTTCATCTGTACGTACAGCCGCTCCCCGTCGCTTGCACGGCCGCCTGAGCTCCGCCTTCTGTCAGACCAGCAGCGGCGTTTGATTCTCCTAGGCACACGAACCCTATTGTGAACTGCACATGGAGGGATCTAGGCTGAGAGCTCCCCGGTGAATCTAACGCCTGATGGTCCGAGGCGGAGCTGAGGCAGTGATATGCGTGCTGGCGAGCGGCTACAAGCATAGATGAACAGTAGCAGTGAGGTTTGACGGCCCAGAGACCATCCTAAATCAACTGCTTGCAGACGCCTATCAAAACCCTATCAGTGAGTGGCAAGTGAGCTGATACACTTCGATCATAGAGCTGCATTGGGTGGCAGGCTTTAAGTCATAGAGTCCGACACTTGTTTTAGTCCACGCACGGCCTGCCCATTGTTTCATTTACCTCTTCCGTCTGTGCCTCTTTTTTTTTAATGGTGAGTTTTATAATTCACTATATATGACGATGTAATAATAATAGAAACAAAGTGCACAAGAAATGCTATGTGCTTGAATCATCCCTAAACCCCTACCCCCCGGTGTGTGGAAAATGTGTCTTCCATGAAGCTGGTCCCTGATGCCAAAAAGGCTGGGGACCGCTGAGCTAGACCACATACCCAGGTGTGTAAGTAGGCTGAATGATCTAGTACTTATTGATCCAAGTCACAGGCTGCTCTCTACTGCCGTTGAGAGAATTCAGAGGAAGGATCCGTCCTATATTTTGGGATAAGGGGGCCGGGAAAACAGTGTCTCCAGCCAGAGGTCAGATGCTATAGATGGCAGTGCCCAGGAGGGGCCGTCACAGTGTTAGGGTACGGACGGACCGGGTGAGGGTGAAGAGGCGCAGGACAGGGAGGCGCGCAGCACTGCTGGGGCTGAAAAACCGGAAGTGCGCGCCAGCAACCCAGAGATCCGAGTAGATGCAAAGAATTGGGACATACAGAGGTGAGAGAAGAAAAGATTTATTTAAGAAAAGTTCACCCCCCACAGACAGGGAGTGGGCCTATACTCTAGGCAAGTGTGGCGTCATGCCCCCCAGAGTCCTGGCTTAAATCCTTTTCTTGGAGATGTTGCACGTGACTGCTGTGACTTCCTTATCGACCACCTGTGAATGTCTTGGAGATCCTATGACACAGGGATTCATTAATGCCTGCCCACATTATCATAGCCCCTAGAGAAGGGCGTGACAAGGATTCTAATTCTCCTGCACCTTCCCTAACGACATTCCTTAGACCTGACCTTACGGAGGGTGCACCTCCCCTTATCTCCTAGGCATTCCCAGTGGGTAGCTTTGGGGGATCCTTGGCTTCCCTGTAGAAAGTGCCCAATTTACTGGAAGATGGAATCCCCACCTGCTCTCCCTCTGAGCAGTTATAACTTTTGTAATTACAAGTTTCATGACTTTTACAGTCCTTGCCCAATGCATGATGTCTTAGGCCTTGTAAATTCTCTTTACTCTAGGCACGCTTGATTGACACTATGAGATACCTCAGATACCTGGAAGTCTGTTTCTGAAAAGACAAAGTCGGTAAAGTTAATTATACCTAAAGTGTGCATTTCTCCAAAAGCACAGCTTCGGTTTTCTCATCATTGTGTCAGGGTTTAAAAACAAGATGAAAAATGGCTTCCCACTCTCGGTCTGTCCTTTCACATGGGACCAAAGTGCAGGGCGAGGAACCTGGTGGACCCAGGAGACACGCTCAGCAGCAGCGGACTCTGAGTGCCACCAGTTTCTGACAATAAAGCCCCCGGGATCCATCGCCACCACAATTTAGCCTTCAAGAAAAACAAAATATCAAATGGCAATACCTAGCCTCAGAATCGGTAACTGAGATGTCCACGAATCGTCGGTGGCCCCCGGGAGAACAGTGATCTGTGTCTTCTCAGTCTAAGACTCCTTTCACACCTGCCATCTCGTCTGATCCTGACAATGACCTTTTATCTAGACAGGATAATTACCATCTTCTTCTCACAGATGAGGAAACTAAGGCAGAGAGGGGAAGAAACTCTTCTGCCAGCAGAGGAGACCTGTACAATATTCTTTCCAGACATGTCAGCCCAGCGCTCAGAAGCAGAGAAAGGAAGAGGAAGGCCGGCGGGGTGAGAAGTGACTTTGTCCCAGCAGCCGTCATCCCCTGGTGTCCGCCATGGCTGGAGCCCGGTGGTTTCCCTTGGCTCCTCCCCCTACTGCAGGTTGCTTCTGTAAACGTTCAGCCGTGCTTGTAGAGAGGGCTCTGTGTTTGGAAGGACGAGGGAGGGGCGTGGGAGGGTCTAGACTCAGCGAGATAAAATGAGACAATCGAACATTTGTCTGCCAGGCAGAGACCACGTAGTGACACGAGTGATTCAGTTCCTCTTGCTGGGCACAGCCTGGCGTTCCCGGTGGCCTTCGCTCGCCCGGTGTCCTGCGCTGGGAGGCAAGATGGGCCACTGTCACTTTGACAGCCCGATTCCTGTTATGAGATGGTCGGGCGGTTTCATCCTAGGCATCAGGGATTCCTGTCAGGATAAATGCGCTTGCTTCTAGAATGTTCTTAAGGAATAAACGCAACCATGGCCACCGCAGGAAGGGCAAGGAAGATGTAAAGCCCTCAAATAGCAGGTGCCAGGGTGTCATCTCCGCCTGGGTCTGTGGGGAGCCGAAGGCAGCTGACACCCCTCCCAGGTGAGTCAGCTGGAGCACGTTTTAATAATAGCAATGACTCGAGAGGGACTTTTCTCTATGGCAAAAGTCGTAACGGGGGAATTAAGGAGTCGTTGAAAACACGGTCAGGAAACCACCTGCGGGTCAGCCTCACCCAGGAGGCCCTCCCAGGACGCAGCTTCCCCCAGGGCTGATGCCAGGTGTCCCCCACCCCCACCTCTGTCCCTCGATTCTGCAGTCACCAGTCTGATAGCAGACTGGCCATCCTTTCTTCTGAGAACAAGGGTACCTTTGTGCCTTTTTAAAGGGTAATCACTTTTGCTAATTTAAGCTGACTTTACTAATCACCGTTTTAACAAGACACAAGACAATTAGTCAGAGTCTAGAATCTTTTTGTTCTCAATCATGCAAACCCTGGTTTGTAGTGTGTCACCCCCAACCCTTCGGAAAATGAGCTATCAACTGATTTGAATTTCAGTCTTTCGTTTTTATGTCATTCGGCAAACATGTGCTGAGGACTTAACATGCACGGGCTGGGCACCGTCCTGGGTTTGAAGGATTTAGTTGTGATGGCGAGGGAGACAGACAGAGGGAAAAAACATCTTTTTCCTTTATATTTAAAAAGAAGCAACATTAACTTGCCCAGTTTTAAAACTGTTTCACTTAAAGGTGGCAGGGGAACTAAAATGCTAGGCATCTGGAAAGCCCTGGGGGGCTGACCGGGGGTGGGGGGGGTGGAGGGGGAGTTCCTATCTTCACAAGGGAGCCGGCTTTGGAAAGGAGCAGGGGTGGGGAGGTGAAGGGTGGGCGGTGGAGTGTTCCGGGGGATGGCCGGGGGCCTCCCAGCCTCAGGCGACAAGGCCTTGTGTTCTCTCCTGGAACGGGACGAACACCACACACTGTGCGGTCTTAACGGCAACGTACTGACTTGTGGTTCTGGTTCTGGAAGACTGGGAAGGAGGTATCTGCAAGGGGGGATCCCCTAGGCCGTGAGGGGTGGACCTGTCCTGGTCCTCTCCCCCGGCCTCTGGCGGCCTGCCCCCCATCTCTGGCGCTCCTTGGCCTGTGGAAGCATCACCCCCATCTCTTTCTTCATCTTCACATGGCCGTCTCTCGTGCTACAGGCCCCCGTTTCCAAGGACACCAGTGGCACTGGCCTGGGGGCCCACCCCACTCCAGTGTGACCTCATCTCAGCTGACCACATCTGCAGTGACCCCATTTCCAGAAAAAGTCACATTCTGAGGTACTGGGGGTTAGGACTTCAGCACATGAACGTTTCAGGGGACACACCCAACCCCCCCACCCCAGGCCATCCTGCCCCTCCTTGGCCGACACAGCCACACCAGCCCTTGCTGGTTCCCGACACTCTGAAATGGAAACAAAAGAGCAGGGCAGATTTGACTCCTACTTTCAGATACCTACGTTTGCTTATGCATGGCTTCTTCATCAAATAAAACACAAAGGATGTTACAAATCTACCTTGCTTCCCCCACCCTAGAGCTTTTTTGAAACAATCCCAAGGAAAATCTCGGAGTGGTAGGAACTATATGAGTTGGACAACCGGACACGGTGCCTCATGCCCATAATCCCAGCACTTTGGGAGGCCGAGGTGAGAGGATTGCCTGAGCCCACAGGTTAGACCAGCTGGGCAACACGGTGAGATCTCGTCTTTACAAAAAAATCAAAAATTAGCCTGGTGTGGTGGTGCATGCCTGTAGTTCCAGCTATTTGGAAGGCTTAGGCGGAAGGATCACCTGAGCCCACCAGGTTGAGGCTGTGGTGGCCGTGATTGTGCACTGCACTCCAGCTTGGGCAACAGAGTGAGGCTCTGACTTCAAAAAAAAAATTGGACAAAACCCGGGTGACATTGGGAACACTGGCATTCGGAAGTCCTCAGTAGATGGTGTCCTAAGCATACTTCATAATCATACGATGTGTCTTAGAGTCCCAGTGCCATGCATACATTGGTCCATTTCTGTACAGCTCATATATATACATAGTGTAAATAATCCTTAAAACACCAGTCATCTCAAGTGAGGAAAGATGAACTCTGTGTATGCTGTCACTATAACCTATTTTATTTTCCTAGGCCTTGAGACGATACAAACTAAATTCCAAGGTTACCATAAAAAAAAAAAATCTGACAGTGGGTTGGAAACTAGGTCTGGATATTATTCTAAGCTCTGCTCCAGGCATGCAGTTTGTCCTTGGGCAAGTTCCTTAGCTTATCTGTGTCTCTGTTTCACCATTCCCAGAATGCAGCCTCCCTTTCATTATTATGGATGGCAAGATGCATTTATGTTCTTGCAAAATGAAACACCCCTTTCCTAAGAAGGGTGGAAGTCATTATGAAAGGATGTATCTTAAAGAAATAATTAGGTTAAAATCAATATGGCATGTGCAAAGAAAAACAACCACGTTCTAGAGGAGACAAGCTGTAACCTATTCCTACTCTTTGGTCCACACAAAAAAGTATTGGTCAAACTATTAAAATGTTTTTTATTGCCTCATCTAACTATAAACTTCTTGAGAGAAGACAGATTGTACATCTCATTCTATTTCCCGTTCATTAGTAATCGCTCACCGAGCGGAAATATCTGTTGTTTTCTCACTCACTATACCTAGTGCATTTTTCTGTGTCTGTTTCATTCACCATTGTACTCCACAAATGTTTGTCCTATGAATAGATGGCTGTGTTGGGTGTTTACACCGCTAGTTAACAATTTCCCTTTGTTAAACGTCAGGTTGCTATTTCTTTCCTTATTAACTAATGCTGCAATATGTTTTCTTATGCATCACTATTTCCTGACATTCGTTACCTTCTTAAAGTTGAATATCTATGATGCAAATTTTGTAAAAGGAAAAGGGAAAGCAATATACCAAGAGAAAACAATATATACAAAAAACTCCACAAAATATATGGTTAGAAAAAAGAACATATGTAAAGAAAGGAAATATTTATAAACATCAATAGTGGTTATTCCTCCATAGAAAAATTATAGATGCGTTTCATCATCAAAAAAGTGCTCATTTAAAAAAAAGACTATGATACTCTGTCATTTGAAGGAGAGGATTTAATATCTCTTTTCAGTGCTATCTTTCTCAATGGAAAGCCTTTTATTTCTTGCTGCCTGGTCTTGTGACATACGTGTTAAAAGTTGCACACATATGGTGCTAACAACATTCCTCTAACCCACCCCGCCGGGCTAGGAGGCAGGCGTTCCTAATTAGGAGACAGGCCAGTGGTTAATTTGTCCTGCTCTGTAAATAACTAGGGCTTGTTGGTTTTCAGATTTTTAATGAGGAGCTTGCTCCCCGCAGGCGCCCAATAAATCCTAATTGGACGCGTTCACCGCGCGACGCCGAAGGTGGCCACGGGGAGACACCGCGGCCCCACCTGCTCCTGGGCGCGGGGGGCCCGCAAAACCCTGGGACCTGCCATCCCAGAAAGTCTTGCTTTCCCATCAGAAAGGAAAGGGCTTTCTCTCTTCGGCTGAAGAGGCCATTGCCCGCCCAAGGCCCGGGCCCCGGGGAGCAACCGACGCCCGCGAACCCGGCAGCCTAGAGACCCGAAACCGCGCTCAGGCCTAGGCCTCTGCACGGGCCCCGCCCCGGCCTTAGGCCCCGCCCCCGAACCCCGGCCACACCAGGCGTGGATTCCAGCCAGGCCCCGCCCCCTGTCCCGACCGCGCTAGGAACCCCGCCCACAGGCGCCCCAGGCCCCGCCCCCCGCCCCGCGGCCGCTCCGGGCGTCGATTTCAGCCAGGCCCCGCCCCACCAGGCCCCTCTCCCCCCAGCCGCTCCAGGCCCCGCCCCCGAGCCCATCCGCCCCGGGAACCCGCCCAACCAGGCCCCGCCCCCAGCCGCTCCAGGCCTGGATTCCAGCCAGGCGCCCGGCCGCGGCCGCGGCCGCCTCAGGAGCCCGCCCGGCCAGGCCCCGCCCCAGTCGCCCCAGGCCCCGCCCCCTGACCCGGCCGCCCCAGGCTCCGCCCCGCCCGGCGCAGCCCCGCCCTGCTCCTGGAGTGCGCGCTCGGCTCGGCAGCCTGGGGGACGCGGCGGCAGCGGCGGCGCCACTCTCGCTCCTTTGTGCTCGGGCCTCGCGGCGCGCCCTCTTGGCCCAGCGGCCCCGCGCTCTCCGGTGACGGGCCATGTCGGCGGCGGGAACGGGCGCGGGCGTGGAGGCGGGCTTCTCCAGCGAGGAGCTGCTGTCGCTTCGCTTCCCGCTGCACCGCGCCTGCCGCGACGGGGACCTGGCCGCGCTCTGCTCGCTGCTGCAGCAGACGCCGCGCGCGCACCTGGCCGCCGAGGACTCCTTCTACGGCTGGACGCCCGTGCACTGGGCCGCACACTTCGGCAAGGTGGGCGCGGGCGCTTTAAGGCGCCATTTTCCGCGGCCTTCCGGGGGTCGGGGAAGGCGGGGGCCGAGGCGCGGGGGGCGCACGGCGTGCCGGGAGCGCGAGGCGGAAGTGGGGTCGCCGGCGCCGAGTCCCGAGGGGCCGAGGGCGCATGTGCGGGGGTGGCCGGCCGGGGGCGCGGGGCGTGCCGGGAACGCGGGGCGGAAGTGGGGTCGGCGGCGCCGGCGCCCCCGGTCCAGGGCGCGAGTGCTGCGGCGCGCGCAGCCAGGGCCCTGGGCGCTGCCGACTTCAAACGGGCGGGCTCCCGGAGGCCCGACCGGCGCCCTGGCTGCGTGCGGGTGGGGGGACCCGGCACCGCCTGCGGGCCTCGCAGGGGAGGAAGCGCTGGCGGCTGCGGAGAGCGAGGTGTCCGGTGTTTGAGGGCCCGAGAGGTCTTTGGCGCCGCTGTGTCTCCGCGGCGCGGGGCTTTCGGATTGTGACCGGGCCTCCACCGTGGCCGGGGCTGTCGCCGTCGCAGTGCCCCTGACCGTGGGGCCGGGTGTCTCACCATGGCGCCGCTTCTGACCGTGGCCGGGTCTGTGACCATGGCAGTGCTCCTGACCGTGGCCGGGTCTCTCACCACGGCAGTGCTTCTGGCTGTGGCCAGGTCTCTGACCGTGGCCGGGTCTGTCACCATGGCATCGCCTCTGATTGTGGCCGGGTCTGTGACCATGGCCGTGCCCCTGACCGTGGCGTTGCCTCTGACTGTGGCTGGTTCTCTGACCGTGGCTAGGGCCGTGGCCGTGTGGGCCGGTGACATCGCCCCCCTCGCCCCGTCTGCCCCAGGCCACTCAGCCCACGTTCCTCTCCCCTTCTGCTCTGAGATGGCTGCACTTCAGCCTCAGTTTGCATTCAGTTGTCTCAACTGACCCAGTTAAACTGGGCAGCCGCCAGACAGTTGTGAAGGGGAGACTGACGCCTTCCCATGGTTTAGGGAATTGAGTGCAGACAGACTGTTGGCTTAGTAGACTCTTAGCTTGCCCAGGTTCAGGAAGGTGAGAGATGGCTCTATTTCTCAATTCCTGAAAAAGGTTAAGTTAAGCGGCATTCTCTTCCTGTGTACCCTTTACGCACTTCTCTTTGTTGTTGTTGTTGTTCTTTAGGAATTTTGGGGGAAAAGAGTGCTGCCTTAAGCTTTTTTTTTTTTTTTTTTTTGAGTTGGAGTCTCACTCTGTCGCCCAGACTGGAGTGCAGTGGCCGCTCCCGGCCACCGCAGCCTCGACCTGTTGGGCTCCGGCGATCCTTCCGCCTCAGCCGAGTAGCCGGAATTACATGTGCGCAATACCACGCCCGGCTCATTTTGATTTATTGTAGAGATGAGGTCTCGTTGCCCAGACGGGTCTCCAACCCGCAGGCTCAGGCAATCCACTCACCTCAGCCTCTCAAAGGCGCGGGATTACAGGCTGAGCCACCGAGCCCGGCAAGTTTTTAAAAGGTTGATTAACTGCAAAGTCCTCATCTGTAAAGGCAGTTGAGATACCTGCTCAAAGAAGTGGTCTCTTTTTTTTTTTTTTTTAATAGAGGCGGGGTCTCCACCTCCTGGTTTCACATAATCCTCAGCCTCCCAAGTAGCTGGAACTACAGAGCACCGCCACTCCCAGCTAATTTTAAATTTTTTTTAGAGGGGGTGCATCTCACTGTGTTACCCAGGCTAGTCTTGAGCTCCTGGCTTCCCAAAGTGCTGATGTTACAGGTGTGAGCCACTGGGCCCAATCCCTAACAAGATGTCTTTCACTGAGGTTCACCATTTCGAAAGTGACTTGACTTCAATGGGGAACTTTTTTTGTTCACCAAAATTCAGGGACATTAAACGTCTTCCCTCACAGATGGAGGTTAGGTTCAAATAAAGAAAGGGTTTTGCAGAAACATACGGGGGATAATGTAAATGGGTTCTATTAGGAAGGCCTGGCCCTCTTCCCGTCCTTACTGCCAGCTGATGATGGGACTTTGCCTTCACAGCTGTCGTACCTCTGGGGAAACAGTTTCTCATTCTGCTCTTAAAGTGGAAAGTCTGAGGCTTTTTTTTCTTTTCGCAAAAGAAAGGAGTTTTGCAAAGGGGGTGGGGCAGACAAGTTCCTCAGCCCTCGGGTGCTGGGTCCCCAGGGCGCACTGCCTTCAAGTTGCACTGCTGTGGGATCAGAAAACGAGTGCCCACGGGAAATCAGTTCCAACAAACAAAAGTTAAGAGCTGGCTTTCCTGCTGGCCTTGAGTGGATTTCCTGAGGCGGTTAGCAGTCTGGGGATTGGCTCCCTCCCGGGTGCCTCTTGCTGGGGTTATTTTTACATCCAGCGTGAGGAAACTCAGCATCTCTCCCATCCCTGCGTGTTTTGGGGAAAGAGTCCTCTGTGGTCAAGGACTGCTTTTATTTGGGGGCTCCATCCCCCCTCTCCCCAACCGAGGATGATGCAGCCGGCTGTGTGGGTGGCCTCATTACAGGTGGTCACTTGCGGTTCTCCTTGACCAACCCAAGGGGGCCTCCAGGCGGCTCAGGGGATAAGAGTAGCCCTAACTGCTCTCAGGTGGTAAATGCTATGCCTTTGTACTTTACCACCATTTTTTAAAAATCTGACTGAAATCACTTTTAAAACGTGTCTGCGTCTTTGGAACTTGAGTTGTAGCTTTTTACTTGGGGGATCAGATGTTCTTCCTGGAGGCAGGTGCTTGATCGTTTTCAGCTGTCTGATCACGGCCTGTCCAGCCTTGGGTGTAGAAGTGACCTCAGAGAGCCCGTCTGGAGTCCAGTCATTCTTCTCGGGGGTGGACGTGAGGCCAGGACTCGGCTGCACCCGCCCCCCTTTGTGTGAGTTTTGGGCTCGTGTTCTGAAGTGCGCCGGGTGCCCGTGTGCCTCTGCGTGGGTGAGCTTAACGTGAAGAGCACCACGGTGGCCTCGCCTTTATGAGATGCCACGCCGAGCAGCATCTTCTCAGAATTCCAATCCCCGTTTCCTCAACTGAACCCCTAGGTTGAGCCGGCTTACGTCCAGTGAGTGCTCAGTTGACGTTAAAGATTAACCACACCTGGCAGGCCAAGGGGTTTTCATCTTTGTTTCCTTGGTATCGGGCTTGACGTCTGTTCATCTTATCACTGGCTAACCCTTTCATTTTTCACCCAGTAAATTAACAAGGGTAATAAATAAAAGTAGATGAGTGTGTCTCATCAGCCTTCACCCCCAAATTCAGGCTCGTTGAAGACAGTCAGGGTTTCACAGCTGCGCTCTCAGCTGTGAGCTCTCATCTTGCAGACGTGCTCATTGCAGGGAACGACCGAAGATGCTAGATGGATGAGGAGCCTTCGCTGCATTCGGGGAGGGCGAGCGTTCTGTCTCCATGTGAGGTGTCTCTTGGGAGGATTGTTTGCAGTGAGGTGTGGCTTTCACTAACCACATAGTGATCAGTGGGCGAATGGCGATCTAGGGCCAGAGAGCACATGGGTTGAGTCGCTGGGCACAGGCAGACACTTGCTGAGTGTGCTGGCTGTGAAGAATTCTTGTAGCCAGAGGCTAGCATGATGCTGGTTCCTGGCTACAGTCTTGCCTCAGCACGCCGGGCTCCGTACTCGGCAGCGGGCACAGAGCTCAGCTGTGCTGAGGGACTGTTTTCCGTAGGAAAATGATTCTTTCGAATGCCTTTAAAATTTGCATGGTGTTGGGAAGGACTGACTGAATTTGGTCTCTCTGAAAACCTGGTAGCAAAATGCCGCAGTCACTACTGTAGAATGTGCGTGACGCGTTTGGCATTTCGCGGCATACCGACGGGTCTGCGTGTCCTCACTCGCTCCTTCTGTTCCCCAGCTGGAGTGCGTGATGCAGCTGGTGAGAGCTGGGGCCACCCTCAATGTGTCCACCTCACGCTACGCCCAGACGCCCGCCCACATCGCTGCCTTTGGAGGGCACCCTCAGTGCCTGGTCTGGCTGATCCAAGCAGGAGCCAACATTAACAAACCGGTGAGCGTGCCCGCTTTGTTTCTCCGGGTTTTTCTTTTTCGCCGTTATAATTGCGCACGCGGTACTGTTTTAAATTGAGACCTTCATTAGAGTTCGATATCTTTACCTGAGGGCAGGGTGGAATTCCTGCTTCTCCAACGATTTGTGCATAATAGGCCCTTCCCTGAGGAATGAGCGTGTGTGGAGCGCTTTCCCTGTCTGTGACTTACTCTGGGGGAGGTGACTTGCCAAGGTTATGTCTGGTAATTAGAGAAGTCTGGCCTTGAGCCCAGGCCTGGCTTCCTGCTCCCAGCTGCCCGCGCCTCGTGTCCGCCGACAGCTGTGAAAACGCTTCCATCCTGGCAACAGCGGTGCCTAGGTCGCTCCACAGTCGGTGCTGTTGTCCACCTGCCGGTTGGGGTGACGCCCAGAGGCCGGTGGGCGTGTCATCACCAAGTGGGAGAGCGGGTGAGGGGGCCTGGGTTCGAGGTCACGCCTGCACGCGTGAGCGCCAGGGTGCCGTTTCCCCGCTGTCTTCACCTGAATGAGGCGCTCGGGCTGTTGGGGGCCCGGCTGCACAGGGCTGCGGCGGCCTCCTTGTCCTGCCCGAGGAAGGCTTGGGGCGAGGGGCATGGCCCGGGCTCCCGAGCTGGCTTCGAAGACGCCTTCTCTCTTGCTCTGGTGTCTCGGTGCTTCTTCTGGATGGTCGTGGAGGTCCCATCTTGTGCGGAGGAGCTTCTTTTTCTTTCTGCTTTTCTGCCTTTCCCAAGATTCTGCCCTTGATTATAACCAGGTGTCGAGTAGCAGCCTGCCCCCTCTGGCGCGTCATCGAGAAGGAAGGTGTTTTAGCCAGATTTAAAATGAGGATATGGGACTTGGCAGACGCCGCCACCTTGAGCCTTTTCCCGTCAGCCATGGTCAACCCCACCGTGTTCTTTGACATCGCCGTCGACCCTTGGGCCGCGTCTCCTTCGAGCTGTTTGCAGACAGAGTTCCAAAGACAGCAGAAAACTTTCGTGCTCTGAGCACTGGAGAGAAAGGATTCGGTTATAAGGGTTCCTGCTTTCACAGAATTATTCCAGAGTTTACATGCCAGGGTGGTGACTTTACACGCCATAATGGCACTGGCGGCAAGTCCATCTATAGGGAGTAATTTGATGATAAGAACTTCATCTTGAAGCATACAGGTCCTGGCATCTTGTCCGTGGCAAATACTGGACCCAACACAAATGGTTCCCAGTTTTTCATCTGCACGACTAAGACTGAATGGTTGGGTGCAAGCATGTGGTTTTGGCAAGGTGAAAGAGGGCATGAATGTTGTGCAAGCCGTGGAGGGCTTTGGGTGCAAGAATGGCAAGACCAGCCAGAAGATCACCATTGCTGACTGTGGACCACTCTAATAAATTTGACTTGTTTTATCTTAAACTACCAGAGCATTCCTTCTGTAGCTCAGGAGAGCACCCCCTCCGTCCCATTTGCTCGCAGTATCCCTGTAATCTTTGTGCTCCCGCTGCAATTCTTTGGGTTCCATATTTTCCTTATTCCCTTCCACGTCTAGTTGGATTGCAGAGAAATAAAAACTAAATAACAAAAAAATTAAAAAATCAAATGAGGCTATGGGAACGGGGAGTGGAAAGAGGGTGGCTCGTGTCCTTGTAAAACCTCGATAGGAAGGAGAGCATGGGGAGGCACCAGTATTTGGGCCTGTTCTGTTCCGGCCCTGAAGCTTGGGAAGTGGGACCGCTTCTTTTGTCACGTTTTGAGCCAGGGTCTCCCTCTGTTACCCAGACTGGAATGCAGTGCTGCCGTGGTGGGCTCAAGGGACCTTCCCACCTCGACCTCAGAGTGGCGAGACCTGTAGACCGTGCCATGACGCCTGGCTAGTTTTTATGTCCCTTTTGTAGATACGAGGTCTTGCTGTGCTGCCTCGGCTGGTCCCGAACTCCTAGGCTCAAGCAGTCCTCCCACCTAGACCACCCAGAGTGGGTGACAGGCATGAGCCACCGTGCCCAACCGGTCCAGCTTCTGTGCTTGCCGTACCGCCCCTCTGTCCTCCCGCATGGATGTGCCCTGTTACTTGTGTTCGTGTGTGCGAGAGTTGCGAAATATCACTTGTCTGCCCTCACTGTGCTGGGCATGGGCCTGTCATCGTCTGCCTCCTGCCTGGCCTTCTCCCTGTCTCCCTCTCCCGGGAGAACGGGCACTACAGGCTTGGTTCCAGCTTCTGCCGCGTCTCTGGCTTCAGGCTGGTCATTACTTGGTTTGTGGCTCCATCTCCTTGTCAGTGAAGTATGGATAATAATTCCAGGATTGCCAGCAATCAGTACTTACCGCGGACCCTAGTATAGGGTGCTCTGGTGTTAATTTTCCTTAAATTGTTATGCAGCCTCTCGTTTAGAGAGGTCTAGAGAACTTGCCTACCTGCTTTTTAGACCTTTTAAAATTAGAAGCCCCTCTGCAAATAATGTCTTCGAGCCATTGAGTGTTTCCAGAAGATACGGGGGGGTTGCAGCTGTGCGCACGCACCCCTTTCCCCCTACACCCTGGGCTGCACCTCCTGGAGACCCTTCTGCACTCTGTTTCCCAAGCAAGAGCTAAGATCTCTCTCTCTGTGACCCTCCCTGCGTTTGAAATACCCGGTCAAACCTCCGGGGCCTCACGTGTGCCTGGGGTGCCGTGCAGCTTGTTGGACGTCCTGGAGTTGCCCCCCAGCATGTGGTGTGTACCTCTGAATCCCAGGCCCGGTTCTTGTCTCCTCCATGGTAGGTGGACTGGGACCCCTCCTGGTGGGCATTGCCCTCGTCCTTGAGGTCAGGGGCCCTCTTGTTAGTCCCCCAGCACACTGTCGACACATCTTGAGGCAGACGGTTTTTCTCGTTTCTCGTATCAGCCCTTATAACAACAGGTCCAGGTCTCTCCTTCGTTGTTTGTGTACGTGGTTTTTTTGTTGTTTGTTTGTTTTTTTGAGTTGGAGTCTCACTCTGTCACCCAGACTGGAGTGCAGTGGCAGCTCCCGGCCACCGCGGCCTCGCCCTGCTGGGCTCCGGCGATCCTTCCGCCTCAGCCTTCCGAGTAGCTGGAACTACAGGCGTGCGCTATCATGCCTGACTCATTTTGATTTGTTGTAGAGATGAGGTCTCGCCAAGTTGCCCAGACAGGTCTCGAACCCGCGGGCTCAGGCATTCCACTTACCTCAGCCTCCCGAAGATGCGGGAATGAGCCACCAAGCCCGGCTACGTGTTATTGTTTTTGAACCTGGCATTGCATTTCTGTGGAGTGCCTTGTGAATTTTAGCCTGCCTTCTGGTCTTTTCATCATTTGGCATCGTAACTACTAACAGCTCTGAGTTCATTTTCCCCTAGGTCAGTACTGTAGACTTTCTTGGCCATCTCCAAGATGAGCCTGCCAGGTGATTGACACTAGGATGTGCTGTCTGCAGGCCCAGGGTTCTCAGTTGCCCGAGAGGAAATGAAGTCAGCCTTGGTGTGGTTTATTTTTAGTGAGTCTGTATTGACTAGCCTTGGTAAGTATTTACAAGCCTTCTCTCTAATACCCCTTCTAGAATTTTGCTGGCATTTGACGTTGCCTTTGGTTTCTAATATCTAGGCTAGAAATCAAATGTTTCTTGATTACAAGTCAAGGTGTGCCTGTCTTGTCTTCAGATTCCCAGCACTGCTCCGGGCCACTTGATCACCCCCTTGGCCCCGCTGCAATGGCTGGTCTGAGCTGGAGACGTGGGCCCTGTCCACGTGGCTCCGTGCTCTTGGTGTCTCCTGGGCTACAGATTTCTTTACGTAGTATTGGTTTTGCCCTCATAGGCTCCCTGTAAGGAGCTGGGTAGTTTTGCTGCTTGTCTGTCATCTGTTAATATCCCACCATACCATGTCCTGACTTTCTCATCTTGTTCCAAGGATAACTTTAGAAGCCTGTTTTTTTGTTTTGGGAGTTTGTTTTGTTTTGTTTTGTTTTGCAAAACCCCATCTAAATCTCAGTTCTAGCCTTCCTGGCAATAATTTTATGTGATTTTTGTTTGTCTTTATTTTGTGCTGCTGCTCCCCCTTCCCGCCCCAAACACACGTGCGCGCGCGCACACACACACACACACACACACCACGCGCACTGGAAGGATAGGGCTAGGTGTTTGCTTTTTTAGAAATCTTGGTTCACTAGATAGTTCCCTGTATAGCCGCATGGTCTTATGTGTTTCTTTTTCTTAAAAGTGGGATTATTCTGTGTAGTACTTTACGTTGCTTTACATCCTGTTTTGAACTTGGTTTAAATAAATGTCCACACTTGGCCTTCCAGTAAAGCTGAACCTTTCACCGTGGGTGTTTCTGTGAATCCATCTGCCACTGTTTCTCTGCATGTGGGGCGACCCTCGCCTCGTTTTTTCCCTCTGAGTTAATGCACGCCAGTGAAGGCGCTCAGGCGCTTCCTGAATTTGTGAATAAACTGTTTTCTAGGGGACGCACACTACGCGTGGTTGCTGCACTCCTGTTTCTGTCTATCCCTCAATACTGTGGCAGTTGCCCACTGGCAAGCCCAGTGACGCTGCGGTGTGACTGATTAAAAAACTGCTGTGCTGAGTCCAGAGTTTCCCAGACAGAAGGTTTTAACTTGTTTTCTTTTCTCTCTCTTTTGTTGTTGTTGTTGTTGTGCCAGGGTCTCACTCTGCACCCAGGCTGACTGCAGCTCACCACAGCCTCAACCTCCTGGGCCCCGGTGATCCTTCCGCCTCGACCTCTCAAGTAGCGGGGACTGTGGTCACGTACCACCATGCCCAGTTAATTTTTTTATTTTTGTCGAGATGAGGTCTTACCATGTGGTCCAGGCTGGTCTTGCACTCCTGGGCTCAAGTGATCCTCCCAAAGTGGTGGCCTTACAGGCATGAGCCACTGTACCCGGCCCATAAAGTCTTAATTCTTCTCATGGAAACGACTTTCTTCTCTTGATCGCATGTCTCTTTGATGGCATTCACTGTGTCCCTGCCTTACCCGAAGGCCCGCGAAAGTTGTGCTTTGGACTTTGTTCCTCCATGCAGCGCAAGAGTTGTTCATGACTGGTGGTCCCCACAGTGCTCCCGAGTCTGCTTGGTATCCCCTGCCTGCATAGCCTTCGCGCCACCTCCCGCGTCGCTTTCTGAAGCACAGGATGATCCCTGGGAGGCGGCCTGTTGGCCTCTGTGCACACCTTCCTTCTCTTGGCCTGACCGTCTGACCTCAGGCCGCCTTGTCTAAAATGTGGTCCCAGTTCAGGTTGAAAACAAAGTTCGAGGCAGACCGATGGCGGTGACCCAGGTTGGTGTTGCTGTAGACTGAGGAACACCGGCAGGTGGGACCGCATGGCAGCTCTCATGTGCCTCTTCTTGGCCTGAATTACTGCTTGAATAGGAGTTTTTTAACTTGTTACAAGATAGTTATCTTGGGCTTACAGAGAACGTGTTTATGCTAAGATCCAGCATGAAACGACACGTAGACAGACCACCGTGGAGGATTCACATTGTCGCTTGTGGGAGCGGCCCGAGGCTTCGGGTCACTGACCTGAACCCGGCGTCCGACAGAGCTGGCCCTCCCAGCTCACTGTGTCCTCTTCACGGGTGGCTCACCCCGGGTTCTGCTTCGCGTCTTGCTTACCACATTGCCTCCTCTCAAAGGTGGATGGGAAGGTCTCTGATCTGTGCCGTCACCTGAAGACGTCGGCGGTGTCGTGAGGTCTGAGCGTGTGTTGCTTCCTGTCGTTTCAGGACTGTGAGGGTGAAACCCCCATTCACAAGGCGGCTCGCTCTGGGAGCCTGGACTGCATCAGCGCCCTTGTGGCCAACGGGGCCGAAGTCAAGTAAGTGTCTTCGTTGATTCTTCCCAGCTAGAGATGTAGCCAAGGATGTGTGTCTCCAGGCAGCACTGAAGCAAACACAAGTCCTCAAGCTCTGTTTTTAAAATTAGTAATGGAATTTTGCCCTTTAGATCTGTTGGTGTTAGTGAGGAAACCTGTGTGGCTAGTTAATCGCTAGCAGAAGGGGATTTAAGTTCACAGTAGTCTCAGAATTCTTGTCGTGAGATAGAGCGTATTTGAATTGAAAGAAGTTAGCTTACTGGATTTGGACTTGGCATCATTGACTTTGCCACTAACTAGTCGTGTCGCTGTGGGCAAGTCTTCACGTTTTCTTTGCCAAGTTTTAATTTCAAAACAAGAAGCTTGTTGGATTAGAGTATCTTCTTGGGCCCCTCTGGCTTGAAAAATCCTTGAAGACAATTAGCTTGATAAGTTTTTATTTCCTCATCTTAGCAGATGTGAGAACATTGTGCTTTAAAGCTTATTATGACTGAATGATGGATAGCTCCATGAAAGCTAGGACCATTTACATTAAGGACTTGAGGCTTGACTTGAGCCTCTGAGATTGATGGCATTATTTTAGAATATCTTTGCTTTAGGCAAGTGTACATCAGCTAGCGTAGTTGGGGTTTGATAGAACAGTCTTAGTGTTTAAGTGTATTCATTTAGAAATGTGATTTTTGTATGCAAATCCTTAGCTAGCCATGGCATTGTATGTTTATTTTAGGTGTTTATTTGTATTAACTTTCTCTCAAAGATTTATGTTATAAAAATTTTTCTTCTGCAGTTCACAGCATTAACAATGGATGCGGTTTTCACCCTTAAATGTTGAGTGTAAGCTATAGAGCTGTAATAACCAAAATAACTGATAATATCAGCTTTTTTTTACCTTAAGTGTTATGAGTAATTCATAAAGATTAATTATAAGCCACATTATTCTAATCATAAATGTGAAAATTTAGACTTTGGGAGAAATAAACCCCATAAATCTAACTTAGTTTAACCCTTTGGTTTCCATTTCATTGCTTTGACTCTGTGTTCTAGTAAATATTGAAAAAATAGATCCCAGACGTTAAAAGCACGTAGGTTAACACAAGGCACGTGTAAGTGCTAGCGGCTGCCCTCAGTCTCTCAGTATCTTAGCTTCTGTTCTGTTATAAGTGTATTGGCAAGATGAGTCATTAGTTCAGGCTGTGAGCCTTCCCTTTAACATAGTGAACGTTGTATCACAAATGTGGCCTGTATCTACTGTTATGTTGCAGGGACCCTTGTGACTTCACGTGTAGTTATGACTAAAGGTAATGTAAAAACAGTTGGTAATGTGAATATATTTTGTACAGTATTAGAACATTGAGATAATTCTCAGTGGCTTGCTTTAAAGTTGGAAACGCAGTGTCCTTAGTCGTATTTAGATTAAAAACTCAAATCTTAAACTTTAATGACGGAAGCTTTGGTTATAAATACAGAGTCATATAGCATACTTGATTAAATTGTTTAATTGTCATTTATTAAAATAATGAATAATTAGAAGTTGATCTTTTTAACAGCTTATTTTTCTAAATAATTCTCTAATTGGTCCTGAACATTTTATTACAAAGTTGTCAGTTTTGTTCACTTTAATGGCTAGCTTCACCCTTTGAACCAATACATATCTATCATGATGTCCTTTTCTCGGGAGGTGTCTTTTAAAAACGGAGACTCTTTGATTTACGATCTGTCCTTGGTTTCAGGCCCTCCAGTGTCCCTCTCCCCAGCTGTGGCTGAGGTGGCCGCAGGGGCCAGGCCGCGTTTCCTCCTCAGTGCAGGAGCCACTGCAAGACCCCGCACTCTGGTGACCTCCCTGGACTGAGCACTCACTTTTTTTTAGAAGAAAGACTTAGCCTGGCTGTGGCCCAAAGCGATTCTTAAAATTCTCAGTCTGGCTCGATGGAGTCCGAGTCATCATTCTTTATTGCTGCTGTGTATGTGGTGATTCAGCCTTCAACATCGAGATTTTTGAAAGTCAGTTTTGCCATGAACTTGCACGTTGCTTCTTGATAGCTGTTCTGCACATTTGCATAATTTACCCATTTAATCTGCCAACAAAACAGCTGAATTCCCCAAATATGGTACTGGGGTCAATTATTTGAAGTTACTTTTTTTTTTCCCCAATTCAGAATGGGCCAGATTATTCTTCATATTACATGCTATAATATTTAGGTGCTAATACAAATTTTTTGTTTTCCTATGAACGGATTAAAAGCTGCCTTATGTCAGTATTAGTAAATGAATAAATTTGTTCTTAATTCCTGATTTGCTTTTTATATATTTGCTACATAAAGTAGCCAAAGTCTTAAATGGTTGTGATTTTTTGGACGTCAGGTAGATAATGAGGGTGAGTACATAGGTGTCTGTGGCTAGAATGGTTGTTACATGACTTACCTGTTAATATAGGTTGCATCTGTAAGATAACGCATTTCAGCTGCTGTGCATCGTATTAAATTTTCTAGCACCACACGTGAGTATGTTCATGGACTTTCTTTTTCTTCTCTTATTTTACGCCTTGAGTTTTGGTGCCAAGTTTTCTTTTCCACGTGAGGTTCTGTTTCTGGCTTATGTGATGATGGCCATTATTACTTGCCATCGTTGACATCTAAAAATTGACATACACAGGATTAAACTTCAGTTCTGTGACCAAACTAAATGTCTGTGTACTTTAAAGGGTCTGGTCCTCTGACTAAGTGTGGCGTTCTCATGACGGATGCTGGCATCATCCTCAGTCCTGCTGGCGTGGCACCCCGCTTTTTGTCACAGCCAGTATTTGAATGCTGCTTGCGTGGCACTTGGGACTTTGACTGGAGGAAGAGAATATGCTGACATGAAAAAATTGTCCCTTCGTTTTTCCTTTGGATGATGGAATCAGTAACAGCATAAGATCACGTCTTAATGTGGTTTTGGAAAAAGACTTGGAAATTTGCTGCCTGCTGATAATTAGGTCCTTTTTACTGCTGACATTGTAAATAGCAGATTTGAGGCTTGAGTTACCTATACTTTTAAGAATTGGGTGCCAATTATTTTGGGTTACTTTTTTGTCTTTATTTTCTGAGAGATAAAGTGGAGAAGCCTTCCTACCAGCCACCTTTTGAAATTGCTTTGTGCCACTAAGAAATCAAGGGGCTTAGCTGGATTTAGTGTGAAGCAAGGATTACTTGCATCTCAGGCAGATTTGCTGGTCCATTTCGATCCTGCATCATATGGGTGCGAGTGTTACGGCAAAGCCTCTGACCTTCTCTAGGAGAGGATTTCTCTTTCTGGGGTGACCAGATCCTCAAGTGAGCAACATGTCTTTGAGCTTAACTATGGTCATTAGCTAGCCAGAGAAGTTTCTGTAGCCTTATATACACAGGTTCAATGACTCACTCCAAGAAGTCTTTCTCACCTAGGCTAGGAAACAGGCACAGTGCCTATAATAACAAAAACCTAAAATGTGATGTTCATAGACTATTTTCTTTTAAATGCTGCAGAAAATGTTTAATTCATTTGTTCACATATTTGCCCTTCAGAACAATAGTTCAGTTAAGAAATCGATCAGAATCGTGACTCTGAATTTGTGTTTTCTGATTTTAGACCCTCTGAATTCTAGTCCTAGTATCTGCCACCTTTTATCTCGTCACTGCGGCAAACTTCCCGGATCTTGCCGTTTCTCGGTTCTTTTTTATTAACATCTCTCAGGATGGGGAAGCACTTCCTGTGGTGGCTGTTCTGCCTGCCAGACAGGAGCTGATAGTGGGCGACACTGGTCCAGAGCTGTGGCAAATTAAGTTTAGAATTTGGGTCATACTTCACAGCAGCTTGAATAAGATGCAGATTTCATCTTTAACTGCTGCCTTTATAATGCAAAGGTGCTTTCAGATACAACCCATGATTTCTCAATTCAAACGTCTTTTTCCCTTGCCAAATGATAGTAGGAGCACATCCAATATTCTGTTAAACTCCTGGGAGGATGCTCTTACATTTTCACGCATGCCAACATAACTGTGGTGCAGTTGCCACGTAAAACTTGCCTCAGTAATGAACTTGAAATGAAAACTTGGTACCAAATGTGTTCAGGTAGAAACGCTTGAAAAAATAGTTTCTCCCTATTGTTAACTGAAGAATATATTTCAGAAAGTCTTCATAATTCTATGAGAGCTTGGACACCAAAGGGTTAAAAATACCCATGTATTCTTTGAAGACATTGTAGATGTTTGCTAATGTTTTGTCTGTACAAATGGGCATTTAGTGATGTTTTACCTTTTTTTAATGATGCCATGTATTTGCTTATTTCCATCTAGGAATAGTTACTAATGTATTTGAGATACAGCATACCAAATTTTAAAGTAACCAGAATCGTGAGTTGATGGTTTTTAGTCCATACTGTTAACTTTTGTGGAAATACTGACGTTTAAGTTGGCCTCATGCTTAAGAGGGAGGTCATTTCCAAGGCAGTGTTTGAGAGCAGTAGCTCTCGGTCCAGGTGGTCACCTGACAGTGGCTTGAGCTCAGTAGATGTGCCTCTGCGCACCTGCCGTGTATCTATGTATTTTTAACCAGATGTTGCCTGCAAATATGTGATCCCTTATTATGTAAGTTTCCTGTTTTGTGAACCATTGCCCGTTTTAAATCACACAGAAGACTCTGAATCTGTAAAACTACACATGTCAATGTCTTACAGCTACGTAATTCGAATTGACTTGGTTTTTTCAAGTAATCCTAGAAAGGGGGCGCATTCCATATAGAAACTGCTGAAACTGCCCCCGGTGCTTCTCCGAAACCTTACAGTGTGGCATTGAATGTTCAGTGTCGCTTCCTTTCTGCACACAAGGCATACTGTTGAGGTATTTGTTGCGGTGATTGGTTTTAATGCTAATCTAGGAATTCAGATATAGATTCTTTAGATTTGCATGCTTTGCTTACCCTAATTTATGATATCTACCTTTTTATTTGTAAACTAACAATAGCTAAGTTGAGATCAGAGTTTTAACAGAAATATTATTTATATGAAAACTGTGGTTATCTTTTCTTGTCACATGGCATCAACAACAAGAACACATCCTGCAGGGGGTGTGACCCCTCGGATTCTAAAAATTGAGCTTCAGGTATTTCCTGATCTGTGGTTTTCCAAAATTAAAAAAAGTCAAAAAACGTTTTTATCAGAATGGCTTCTCCTTCCTTCTGGAATTGTGGCACTATAAGTGGAAATAGAAGGAACCTGGCTAGCAGCAGAGTAGAGTTTGGTTTTTAAAGTTCTTGGAGGTGAGGACTCCTTAAATACGAATACCAATGATCTGTTCAGAATATAGCCTTGCAGAAAATGCCGCATGTAAGCGTGTGGGTCTTCAGTGCAGGTAGCCAGTTCGGTTGGTTTCTGCCGGTGGTTTGGCAGAACGGTGGCCTCATAGTGAAGACGTTCGCTGTCATCCCAGGTTTTAGTGTTCCGGTTTTGAGAGCAGTAGGGAGCGAGTGGCTCGCTGGCTGCTTTTCCGTCTCGATGAAGATCCAGGAGCTGGAATTTACAGACACGCGCAGACATCGCCGTTTCCTAGTGAATCACAGCACGCTCAGCTTAGCAGCCCAAACATCTGATTGTGCCCCCTTTTTTTTTTTTAAGAGAAAGTTAATTTTTTAAAACTTCAAACTAGGACCAGTTTGACCATCAAGTTGACTATTGCCTAATTTTTAAGAATCTTTGCCCACTTTCGAAGACTTTTCAAATGGATGTTGGAGAGGACCAGGGAGGGTCCCTCACTCCTCTTGTTTTGGTAAAGGGGCAGACATGCATTTTAGGTCAGGTCCAGGCTGTGTGCCCGAGGGCATCAAACTGAAGAGGCCCAATTCAGACGCATGCGTGAGTAACCTACAAGCAATGTGCACACTTTCGTTACCACCGCAGTTTTCATTCAAAATACAGATTTTGAGTCTTTTTGAACCATTTCTTCAGATACCTTAAATTTCCCTTCGAAATAGTGTGTGGAAGTACTAGTCCAGAGGAACTTTTTTCTTCCCTTATGCCTCCATCGAAGTTGGGTAGGAGTGGCTGGTGGCTAGTGCCTGTGGCCACACGCTATGCTCAGGAAACATCTGTGGATTGAGGGGTGGAGGCTGGACTGTTTAAAAGTTCTGTGGCGGAGCGGAGGGCTGGTTTCTAATGTACAGTTAACATGGAACCTGTAAATCATGGATCTATATGCCCAGCTCTTCTTGAATTTTAGGAAAGTAGAGCAGGGTAGCTTGGATTTGTCCTTCAACTGGGAACACTAAATGGTGGAGTTTGAAGGTATCGTAATACCAGGATTGTCCTTTTCAGCCGTTGAAACATCGCACTTGAAATCCTGCTTAACAAATAGGAACGCATATGTGGAAATCAAATTTAAAGACCCAAGCCTCTTTTGTCGGAAATATTTTGAGAGCTATCCAGTTTGGTTGTCATTTGACTCTTGACTTGGAAGCCACGTGATTTTCAGCCTCTCATGCCGCAAAAGCAGACTGTTGAGAAGTGGTTCAAGGGCCTCCGGCTCCGCAGCCGGTCTCGCTCAGGCCCGCGTGAGCACGCTGCCTGCTGTCCTGCCGGACTCTCGGCCCGCGCACCCGAGGCAACCATAGGACCAGGAGCAGCTGCTTTCCTGCTCATGCTCCCAGGCCTCTTGTTCTGCAGCCTTCTAAAGTTTGCCTGTAGATTTCTCTTGGTGTTTACCATTTGTGTGATGGACTCGGCAACTTTTGAAAGGTTGTCTTTTCATTTGACCAGGGCGTAAAATTCATAGAGAGGCATTTTCCTGTTAGGAAGAAAGAAGGTAAGAGTAGAGGAATCATCCGAGGTGAAAGAGTGTTCTTTCTGAAGATTCGAAGCCACAGCGAGACACCATTCTTGCCTCAGTTGGAACGACAGTTACCAGAAAGCCAAACAACCGCATGCTGGTGAGGACGCAGAGAAAAGGGGTGCTCACACACTGCCGGTGAGGGTGGAAGCTGGTTGCTGTCATGGAGAACAGCCAGAGGGTCCTGGAAAAAGCCAGAACTAGAGCTGCCATGTGGCCCGCCAGTCCGGATGGGAAAGCAGCGTATCGAAGAGACCTCCGCACCTGTGTTTGATCGCACTGTTCACGGTGGCCAAGATTTGGAATTGCCCTATCAACATATGTGTATGGAAAATAGACACAGTGGAATATTGTTTAGCCATAGAAAGAACAAACTTCTGTCATTTGGGGGCAGCATGTGGAACTTGAAGGATATTATGTTAAGTGAGATAATCCAGACCCAGAGAGAGAAATGCTCCGTGATCTCACTGATACGTGAAAGCTAAAAAAAAGATGTCATTGAAGTAGAAAGTATCTGGGCCTTGTGCAATGGCTCACTCCTATCATCCTGACACTTTTGGAGACTGAAGCAGGATTACTTCAGGCCAAGAGTTCAAGACCAACTTGGGCAACATAGCGAGACCCCCTGTCTGCGAACGTTTTTTTTTTTTAAGTGAGCCAGGTGTGGTGGTGCGCACCTGTAGTCCTAGCTGCTCTGCAGGCCGAGGTGGAAAAATCACTCGCGCCCAGGAGGTCGAGGCTGCAGTGAGTTCTGATGGCACCACTACACTCCAGCCTTGGTGACAGAGCCAGACCAGTCTCTTAAAAGAGTGGTGTTTACTGGAGGCTGCTAGGGGAAGGAGGGATGGGTTAAAGAATACAGAGTTGTGCTAGATGAGAGGAGAAAGTTCTAGTGTTACGTAGCACGATAGGGCGACCGTCGTCAACCGAAATGTAGTCTACCTTTTTATATAGCTAGAGGACTTTGAATGTTCTCAAGACAAACAAACGATAAATGTTGGAGGCGGTGGATATCCTAATCATTCTGATTTGATCGCCGTGCATTGTGTTGGAACTCATCAGGTGCCTTGTGAAAGTGAACAAATGTCATGTGTCCATTGTCCAAGTTGTAACGAAGAAGTAGAGGGCTAGTTATCGGTATCTATTTGGTTAACGTTACTCGGCCAATCTGGCCTGCTGCTTGTTCTTGTATGGCCTGTCCGCTGAGAATGGATTTTATGTTTCTAAATGGTTGAACAAAAACCAAGAGTATTGCCTGACATAAAATTATGTGGAACTCCAGTTTCAGCGTCCATAAGTAAGGGTTGATTAGAATGTAGCCACACTCACCTGTCTGAGCCTGCTTTCAGGCTACAGCAGACCTGAGCAGCTGCGGCTGAGCATGTGGCCGGCAAGGCCTGAGTCCTTACAGATGGTCCTTCACAGGAAGCGGTCTCCCCTGGTGGAGGACCCTGGCCATCGCTCCAGGCCAGCTTCGGTACTGTGCACGCCACAGTCGAGCCACCACTCGCAAAGTGCTTTTTAATGTGAGCAGAGAATGAGGACATTTCCCATGCATAGAGAATGGAGGTGATGACCAGGTAAGTAGGAGAGGAAGCCAGGAGGGGGGGTGTCGGTCGGGCTTGGATGCCTCTGCTTGAGGATGACATGAGCACTTGAACTTGAGCTGTGTGTTGTAGACGCTTGGCCTCTGGGAACACAGGAGACACGAGGGTTGAAAGCTAGTGTAGCTCGGTAGAAGCAGAGAAGAGGTGCGTTTGCTTTCTTTCTCTTTTATTTGTTTTTTTTTGTTTTGTTTTTTTTTTTGAGTTGGAGTCTCACTCTGTCACCCAGACTGGAGTGCAGTGGCCGCTCCCGGCCACCGCAGCCTCGCCTGCTGGGCTCCGGCGATCCTTCCGCCTCAGCCTTCTGAGTAGCTGGAATTACAGGCATGCGCTACCACGCCCGGCTGATTTTTTTTGATTTATTGTAGAGATGAGGTCTCGCTGCCCAGGTGGATCTCGAACCCGCGGGCTCAGGCAATCCACTCACCTCAGCCTCCCAAAGGCGCGGGATTACAGGCTGAGCCACTGAGCCCGGCTTCTTTCTCTTTTAATTTAATTTTATTCTACAGCTGCGGGGACTAAGTCAGGATTGGGTCCATACGTGGTTGGGGGGCAGGTGAGGTTTGGGGCCTCCCGTTGGACCCCACTTCGCCTGGGTTGGGCTCAGGCACCTTGCTGATGTTAGGTGGGCCCCGCCCCACTGGCAGTGTCTCGCTCCTGCCAGACCCCAGTTGTTGTTTTGGAGCTGCATGGTGGATGTGCAGGGCGCTTGTGAGAGTCCCAAGGCATTTTCTTTCTGCCTCATCGTGTCTAATGGTCGGCCCCCGAACTCTGTGAGATGCAGGAGTTCGGTGACCTGGGTGTGGCTCCTGCTGTGCCCCTCGTCCTCACGTGGAGTTCCCGGCACACGTGGGCTGCAGTCCTTTTGGGCGCTTCTTGGAGCTGAAGTCCGTTTTGGAAATGGGGTCAGCTCTGGTCCAAGCCAAGTGCCTGTGCGAGGGTTTCGCTACTTGCGTGGGGAGGTGTGCCAGGACCCTCGCCGGCGCCACCAGGTGTGAGAAGCGCTCCCAGCCAGGTGCTGTGCAGTCATCTCCACTTACTGGCGCCCATCTTTTTGCTGCCCATTTTTCTTCAAGGTTCTGTTTATTTGGGAGAACAGTACACTTGGCTATGCTAACCCAAATTCGGTCTAGTGTTCAGTTTCTGAATGAGGAATAAAGGCATCGAGAGCTTGGGATGTTCTTTTACCAACTTCAGAATGTTGGCATGCCCCTTAGGCCTCTTTATTTTCATCAGGGAACTGGCATTTATGATTGTAAAGGCCATTTTTAAAAATCTGCTATTGTTTTTCATTCTCTAATCCACTAAAGATTCTGCACTGTGAGTGTTATTAAGTTACTACTTTTATTTGTCCTAATGTTATGTGGCAGCTTCTCACTTTTGTATTCTTTGATTTTGGAGAGCAAGTCCATGCTTAGCTGTAGAAATGATCGTTTTATAAACCTGCTTATGTTCTCATTCGTAGTCTTTATCTTTTCAAATGGGAAGAGTTTTAAAGTTTTCGTATGTCAGCTTGTTTTTCTGTTCACATTCTTGATAGCACAGACAGCACTTGTGATGTCTTTTGAAAATGAAGTACACTGTTTAAAAAATCATCCAGCTATATGATAAAACTGTACACTTAAAATTTATACACACATTGGTTTTATTTTGTACAAATGTGATTGATAGGCCGGGTGCGGTGGCTCAAGCCTGTCATCCCAGCGCTTTGGGAGGCCGAGGCAAGAAGATTGCTTGAGACCAGGGGTTCGAGACCAGCCTGGGCAAATTGGTGAGACCTCGTCTCTATAATAAATAAAAAAATAAGCTGGGCGTGGTAGTGCGCGCTTGTAGTTCCAGCTACTTGGAAGGCTGAGGCGGAAGGATCACCTGAGCCCAGCAGGTAGAGGCTGCGGTGGCCGTGAGCGTGCCACTGCACTCCAGCCTGGGCAACAGAGTGAGACTGACTCAAAAAAAAAAAGGACAAAAGAAATACTAGGATACTATTCGCCAGAACTCACAGCCATGAGGTCTTGTGGCAAATAGAAATGTCCATCGTCCCTAACAGTCCTGCACCTGCCTCGTATTTTCAAGCCTTGTCTTTCATGTCTGGCCAGGTTGGGCTTGGGCCTTTTTTTTGAAAGGTATCGTGCATTTGTCTCGTGCCTTAAAAGTGGAGATCTGTTTAGTGAGTGTCCCCAGACAGACTCTTCATCTCTGAGGTTGGATCTTTACGATGGCAGGAAGTGGGGTTGCAGGCGGCTGTTGCCCTCATAAAGGATGCTGTTTCTCCCTGATTCTGTAGCTTCCTTCTTCCCCCCAACAGTAGCCCCAAGAAACACGGGTCAGGGCTCTGGACTGGTTGCTTCAATGACCCGAATAAGGCCTGCGTTTGGCGCCTTGCTGTGTACGCAGTGCAGCCTGCTGGACAGAGGTGGGTGCCTCTTGGCTGCTTCGCGCTTCTCCAGTTTTGGTCGTTCCTGTGGCTCGCAGAGGGTTGGCTTTTCTGCAGGCTCGCTTCACAGGCCAGTGCAGTCCGTGTCTTCCAGGGCTACAGCCTGGAGCCGCTCCTGGCCCCTCGGTTGTAGCTCGGTGACCTGCGTAGTTACCAGCGATCCATTTACGCTCCGCTCCTTTTTTGCCTGTCCCTGGGTCTGGCCATCACTTCCAACTTTAATCTGAGTCTTCGGTGCCAGAGGACAGAGGCTTTTTAGTATTTTTTAGCCAGCTGAGCCATGGGTTCCTGAGGGGGAGGAGTGAGTTTTCAGGACAGTCTGCAAAGCTTTTCAAAGGCAGCAGCCACTCAGATCTCCAGAACGCTGAAATGCACCTCCTGCAAGTTCTCTTAAGCACGGCCCCAACAGTCAAAATATGACACAAAAACCTGGAGCTTCTCAGACCTCGAGTCTGGTGACAGGTTGCCTTCATGTCAGGACATCTTCTGAACTTCCACTTATAGTGTCACTTGTTAGCATAAAGTCTGGCTTGGTAAGCCATTGCTTTTGGTTCTGGGAAGCCAGTTATGAATGCCATGGACAATTTCAATACATGTTTGTTTGTTATGATTTTACTCAAGCTAAAGGAATGGGTTATGACAATTAAGTGCAGATAATACAGAATTGAGTTTCGGGTTAAGTCTGAAGTTAGCATAAATCTAGATTCTTCAGACTAACATAAAACATGATTTGGAGAAGTTAAATAGGAAGATGGCTTTTTAAAGTTTAGTATATTGATTGTTTTAAATTACCATCTCCCAAATCTTGCTTAGAAATCAGAAGTTAGTTACAGAGCTAGGTTGAGAACGTCTTCTGTAATGAAGATTTGCTGTAAATGTGCTTACTCTTCATGTCACCTTCAGATAGCTAGTCAGTTCAGCAGGAGCAGAGACGGGGAGCGTGCGGACGGGCTGTAATTCCGTGTTTTTGTGTCACGCAGCCTGAGAAATGCCAGTGGCCTGACAGCAGCAGACATTGCACATACCCAGGGTTTCCAAGCGTGTGCCCAGTTTCTCTTGAACCTCCAGAACTGTCACCTGAACCGTTTCTATAACAATGGCGCCCTAAACGGGGGCCATCGGAGCGTGTTTCCTAGCCACGTTGGCGTGGGGACAAATCGAAAGCGATGCTTGGAAGACTCGGAAGCCTTTGGAGTCAAGAAAGCCAGAACCGAAGGTGAGGCCGCTTCGGGTGGGCGCTCCCGGGGGCTTTCCTCTCTTGAGTGTGCTTTCTCTTGACGGCCGAACACGCCTTCGAGATGGGACCCTCACTCCGGGTGCTAGTGTGTGCCCGGTGGTTTCTCACATGGTGGCGGTGGGGATGTCTCCTGCGTGGCCACCGTGAAGATGGGCCACTCCCCAAAAAGGGGGCTGTGGGAGCTGCAGGCAGCCTGGGGTCAGTGTGTACACACAGCTTTCCGAGCACTGTGTTCCCTGCCGGGAACTAGAGAAATCTTTTCGTTTGTTGTTATCTGTTTAAAACCTATCTATTAAAAAGAAGTCTGCCACTGTGCCCGGCTTTTATTTGCTTCTTGTGATGTTCTTGAGCTTACGTATATTGCCAGTAGTCTGACGGGACGTTTTCACATTTGGGAAGGTCAGTGTTTTCTGTACCGTTACCACTTGCACTATGACTTGACCCCAGCTGGTCTCTACCCCCCTGCGGTAGCTTGTGTTGGTTTACCACAGCGAGATCTGGGGTGTCAGTTTGGTGTTGGGGACTTAAGTCTCTAAGGTAAGTTCTTTTAATTCTAAGTATTCTTCTACCTTTTCAAGGTAGTTTTGGAGTTTGCTTAGAAGCAGAGGTAGCCAGTCTACTCTTTAAGTGAGAAAAGCCACGCTTTCTCTTTTTTTGAGTTGGAGTCTCACTCTGTCGCCCAGACTGGAGTGCAGTGGCCGCTCCCGGCCACTGCAGCCTCCACTTGCTGGTCTCCAGTGATCCTTCCGCCTCAGCCTTCCAAGTAGCCAGAACTACAGGCGCGCGCTACCACGCCTGGCTAAAAAGCCACCCTTTTATATAGAAAAAATATTTCTGTATCTGTATGCAAAACATCTTATCAAAATACACATTTGATAGCTTGGTAGGAATATTTAGTGAACGTAGAAAGGGAGCGGTGTGGGAGTGTCACGTAGTCAGTAAAAATGATTAACTGAAGCCGGGCTCAGTGGCTCAGCCTGTCATCCCGCGCCTTGGGAGGCTGAGGTGAGTGGATGGCCTGAGCCCGCGGGTTCGAGACCCGCCTGGGCAGGCGAGACTTCATCTCTACAATAAATCAGAAAATTAGCCAGGCGTGGTAGCGCACTCCTGTAGTTCCAGCTGCTTGGAAGGCGGAGGCGGAAGGATCGCCGGAGCCCAGCAGGTCGAGGCTGCAGGGGCGGGGAGCGGCCACTGCACTCCAGTCTGGGCGACAGAGTGAGACTCCAACTCACCAAAAAAAAAATGATTAACTCAGATGTCACAGAGCTTTGCCATTTTGTTTTTAAAAAATCAGCTGTGCAAGTACAGCATGAGGAAAGCCTGAGGTCTAGAGGTTTTAGTTGACTTTAAGTTTCAACATTATCACCTTTCCGACCTTATTTAATTTAACTTGTGTAAATTAAATATTTAATTATTTATTAAACAAATAAATTATTATTTATTAAACAAGTTAAATTATTTTATTTAAGTTGTTTAAATTAATTTTTTTGTTTGTTTTTTTTTTGTTTTTTTAATAAAACTTTTTTTGCCAGGCACGGTGACTCATACCTGTAACCCCAACACTTTGGGAGGCAGAGGTGAGAGGATTGCCTGAGCCCAAGGGTTCAGGACCAGCCTGGGCAAGTTGACAAGACCTTGTCTTGATAATATATCAAAAAATAAGTCTGGCGTGGTAGCGTGTCCCTGCAGTTCTAGCTACTTGGAAGGATGAGGCAGAAGGATTGCCTGAGCCCAGCAGGTCGAGGCTACAGTGGCCATGGTTGTGCCCCTGCATGCCAGCCTGGTGACAGAGGGAGACTCCAGCTTAAAAATAAACAAACCACTCCCAGCTACTTTTTCTTGACTTATTGTAGAGATGAGGTCTCATCAAGTTTCCCAGGCTAGTCTCGAACCCCTGGGCTCAGGCAGTCCTCTCGCCTCTACGTCCAGCATGAATCTTAAATTCTAATTTGGCTCAGAAAATGTACCCAGAAGAGTTTTTAAAACTAACCTCAGAATTTGTGAGATCAGTTGAATTGGCCAATACCCCCTTTGCTTAATTATCCTAAAAAGCTTCTCCGGGGTTCCTAAGTTTCCTAACCTGTGTCACTGTGTGGACTCACTGTGATAAAAATCCAGAAATTTTCCTGGCTAAGCCAACTTTTACAAAGGTCCCTGTAAAATTCATTCTTCAGCTTTCCCCCCCCCAAGCTTTGGAATCATGAATCAAAAGTTACCCACTTTTCCCCACGGAAAGAAGTATCTCTGTGTTTAGTGAACTACTTTCAAGTATTGTAAATTGGAGTAATTTTCTCTTGGAAACTGTGTTGACAGGAGATCTGTGAAGAGATGACTTGGCCTTTTTGTGTCACTTGAATATAAGCTGTCCTTGGAAGCACGTTGTGCTACAAGAATTCAGATTTTAACTCATAAAGTCATTGACATCAGTATCAAATGCTGTTTGGTCAGAATATAGACGTGGACATGGACTCTGGAAACTGAAGTGAATTGCACAGCTGAGCGGTTGCTTTTGATGGAAAGGGGGCGGTGCTTTCCTCGCTGTGGGGTTTTGTGCATTTGAGGTGGTGCGAGGAGGCACCAGTGTACAGATGTGATTTTTCTTTCTCTTTTCACCAACCCTTTGCTCCAGGTGACTCAGTGGAGGCACTCGGGATGGCGGCCGCGCCCGCTGCATAAAGCTCAGTTGGGTGTTTGCACGTTCCTGGTTAATACTCAGGAGTAACGCCACACCGTTGTCTTTATATGTACTCCCTGAAAGCCATCGTCTAAGTTTTTGATGATTGTGGCTAGAAAAGAATCCAGTCCCTCCGTGTGAGTGAACATGTTATCTCGTCTGTCGACAGTCACGTTGGTTGGCGCTCCGGGACTTGGGGAGAGGCAGCGGGAGTGGAGCTGGCCCATCAACTCCGGCTTCTCGGTGGGGACATCCACTGCCCAAGAGGCAGGCTGTGGTGACAGCAGATCCGAGACGTCAAGGTGGTGTCGCAGCGTGTTCTGTCAAGAAGTGTTGATCTTAGAATCGCATTCATGCCATGTGGGTACTTGGTATAGAAACACCCCACGGTGCCTGTCATCCCAGCACTTTGGGAGGCGGGGACAAGGGGATCGCCTGAGCCCAGGGGTTTGAGGCCAGCCTGGGCAATTTGGAGGCCTGGGCAATTTGGAGGCCTGGTCTCTACAACTAAAAAAAAAAAAAAAAGGAGCATTGTCTACAGCATTCTGTGACAAGTTGAAAATAACAAAGGGATGTTCCTCCACGCTGTTTCGGGGGTGGACTGGCGTGGGTGAGGCTTTCCATTTCCTCCTTGTAAGTGTGTTGATGGTGCGGGCAGATGTGACTCAGGCTTGTTAAATGTTGGGTATTAGTTGATGGCTGGAAACTTGAGTCAAGAAATGAAATGCCTCCCAGGAGTAGGTGTTTAATTTACTTCCTTGTAGTTCAGTTTCACATATAACACTTGAACTTCTGAGGTCCTTCCTGTTCTCAGATCTGCAGTGTATATTTATAAAGTGTGGCCAGGATGTCAGGGTATACCTAATTGCGTTCAAATGCGTGTTATTGTTTTGTCTTGATCCCCGAAGGTATGACATCTTGAAACACAGCCTGAGTTTCACTTACGGTCCCAACGGAGTCTGTGTTGTCACTGTGGCAGCCTCAGCCTCAGCCAACCTCCCACACCTGAGTTCTCCGCACAACCGTGGATGCCGTGGCAGGAAGCAAAGCTACGACTGGCACATTTTGTCACACGCAGCTTCCCCTTGGTGTCTGAATGACGTGCCGGCCTGCCTTGGCACTCACTGCTGTAGTGAGTGCCACCTCCCTGCCTTCTGAAGTCCAGGTCTCACCGAAGGTGACCTTGTCAGAGAGGAACCTCCGTTTTGGCCCTGAGTGCTGTTTTGATTTTAACAGGACCTTTCTAAGAAAAAGTCGCTTGAGGAGAAAGTGTCCTTATGGCAACACACAGCATATCCTAGTTGACTGGCTGGTAGGAAACCCCCAAGGAGGCGTTTCTTTCCTCGAACCTTGAGTGGGGAAACAGGAGTCCTGGGGCACCTGGCCAACTCTCCTCGAGGGTTATGGGTCAGCGCCCAGGACCCTTCCATTGTGGCACATGTAGGTCACTCGTCTTTCAGGATGCCAAGCTTGGCTTTCACTGTGGGAAGCCACTCGGTGGTTTGGCTCTGGTAAAGCATGTTCTGCTTTGGTCTTGGGGACTGTGACCAGCATGATGCAGGTCTCAGGAGTGTGTTCCTGTTGGCTGTTAGAGTACTCACATCTTAAGAATGGGCCGGGCTCGGTGGCTCAGCCTGTAATCCCGTGCTTTGGGAGGCTGAGGTGAGTGGATTGCCTGAGCCCACGGTTCGAGACCTGCCCAGGCAATTTGGCGAGACCTCCTCATCTCTGCAATAAATCAAAAATCAGCTGGGCGTGGTAGTGTGCACCTGTAGTTCCAGCTACTCGGAAGGCTGAGGCGAAAGGATCTCCGGAGCCCAGCAGGTCGAGGCTGCGGTGGCCGGGAGCGGCCACTGCACTCCAGTCTGGGCGACAGAGACGCCAACACAAAAAAAAAAAAAAAAAAAAAAAATCTTAAGAACGGGACTGTTCGGAGTGCTTGTTTGTGGTCTGTGTGATGAAGGTGGTCCCCGCTGAGCATTCCGTATGCCTCAGATACTGCTGCAGGCGTGCCTGGCAAGGCCACTTCCATGGTGTGTTCTGTTAGTGCACACACTGCTCCAGCGATAGCTGCAGTGTCCCGGCGTGCTGCTCGACAGCAGTCCTCCTGGCCTCTAAGCCAGGGAAGGCCTTTTTTGCATTTTCAGACTGCTTGATCATAAGTAGCTCGTGTGGTTACCATGTCTTGCCAAGAACTGGCTCTTGGGGTTCTGTTCACCTCTCACGTTCCAGATGAACACAGATGTGGGCTGCCATTGTCCTGGGCACCCCCACTGGAGCATCCTTCCTGGTCCCAAGGTCAGGCGAGAGGGGCTTCTCACGGGGGCAGTGGTGGTCGTGGTCACGCCTCGGGGAGGGAGGCTGGGAGGCTGCAGCAGCGCTGGCCCGTCTCCGTCCTGACTGTGAGTGTCTGGGTGTTCTCCAAGTCTGTCTGCTTAGCAGACGGAGGGCACGGGCCTGGAAAAAGTGCTCCTGTGAGTGACATCTGCAGAAACATCAGGAAAATGGGAAGAGAAGGTGCTTCCTTTCCAAAACAGTGAAAGTTTGATGTAGAAGACACTTTGTTTTCCTGAAATGTCTATCCAGGACACCTTTCACAGTTGGAATGGGTAACATTTAAGTGATACCTTCAACAGCGGCAGCAACCGTGTGTGTGTGAGCGAGAGAGAGAGAGAGAGAGACTGTGTCGCAGGTGGCCAGGTCTTCAGTTGTGGGAAGCAGCAGAGTGAAGTCCCAGTCCAGTGTTCTTAAGATTTTGAGAGGCCAGTTTTGATTTCACAGCTCTTGACATGGTTTTGCAAGGTGATACCTGAGTTCTTCGGCTTCTGCCGACCAGCGGAGAGCTTGCCTGTCGGACTTGGAGTGAAGAGGGCCTCTGCGTAAGGCAGCGTGGACCGCGAAGCTCGGGACAGCGGCCACAGCACGCCATCGCCTAGGGCTCTGCCAGGAGAAGGGTGCCGCGGCATGGATGTCTGCTGGCTGCTGCCATGTGCAGCCTCCCGCCGAGTCCTGCTTCGTTCCCGAAGCGACTGCACACACAAGAGAGGGGCCTCCGTGGGGCTGGCCGCTGCTAGGTCTTCCAGCTCGGGCACTGGCGTGCTCAGTGGTGTCGGGTCCCACTCGGTCCTGAGTCTTCGCTCCCCGTGTCCCCAGCTCCCCTCCGGCTCCCCCGCCCCTGGAGGCATCTCTGCCCGCGGATTGTACCCCGCGTGTGGCACCAGGACGATTGGGGTTCTGCAGGTGTGAGCCCTGCGTGCACTTGCCTCTTCACGGTCGTGTTGGCTTTTCCTGGCCAGCGACGGGCTTCCTCTTTTGATGTGGTCCTGTTCTAAGCACTGGACTTAGTGAGAGGCAGGAGAGACCCCGCTGTCACGAAGCAGACGAACCTCTGGTGGCCACTGAGCTCGGGAGGTCAGAGCTCCAGAACTGCCCAGGGTCGCACACAGCAGTTTCAGGATTCCGGCAGGGTCTGACTGCTGGTTCCCCGTCTCTCTGTGCCTTGGAAAGTTCCCCGGAAGCCGGGATGGCTTTGTCACCCGGCACTCTTGGTGATCCCCCGTTTTTTTATCTCTTTGAGTCGGAGTCTCACTCTCTTGCTCAGGCTGGAGTGTAGTGGTGTGGCCACCGCAGCCTCACCCTGGGTTCAGGCGATCTTTCCACCTCAGCCTTCCAAGTAGCTGGGGCCACAGGCACGCACCACCACACTCGGCACATTTTTCTTGATTTATTGTAGAGACAAGGTCTCACCAGGTTGCTCCGGCTGATCGCAAATCCCTGGGCTCAGGCAGTCCTCTCACCTCAGCCTCCCAAAATGCTGGGATGACAGGCGTGAGCCACTGCGCCCAGCCAGATCCCCCAGTTTTTAAAGATGCCCTGCTGACCACCAACTTCTTGGAAGCGGATGCCTGTGTCGCAGTGAAGGTGGAGCTGTGCATATCACTGTGTTGGGCCTGTGGAGGGGAGGCCCAGGCAGAGCTTGGATCGGATGAGACGGGAACCCACGGCTCAGGGCCTCTGGTTCCATAGCGCCTGTGTTGGAGAATGCCTTTGACCTCTACCTGTTCAGGCTTCTGTCTCTTCCCGGCTGCACAGCCACTCTGTTCTGCTTCTCTCTCTCCCACATGCCAGCCACGCAGGACGTGGGCTCTCCATTCAGTACCTTGCCATTTGGGGGAAGAAGCTGCAGCTGGCATACATAGCGCCATAGACGGTGACTCGTGGCCTCCAAAGACAGAACTCGTTACAGCTGCAAAGTTCGTCCTCTCTGTTGTTCAGTGTTCACTTGAAAGAAATACTTAGCACTGAAAGTTGTTATTTGTTGTATGTATTCTTTGGCCCAGAAACAATTCTAAGTATTTGCTTAAGAACCAGAAATGCGCACAAAAAAGCATTGATGAAGGCGTTTACTGTGGTCTTCGTGATAGGAGAGAAAGACAGTCCACCCAGGCAGCTGCGGGGACTCTGGCTGGGTGAACTGTAATACAGTCACGTGGTAGGTCCGCGGTTCTTCGTTGTGGGATTCATGCCATAGTAAGTGAATTAAAGCATGGTGAAGCAGGGGTGTGCTGGGCTCTTCTTTGGTGAGCACACCTTCTTAGGGACTAGAAGCCGTCCATCAGCTGGGAGGGCTGTCCCAGAGAAACCGCATGGGCCCAGGGTGTCCACACTCGGGAAGCGTCTCCACATACAGGCATCATGCACATGGGGCCGTGGCTCTGCGTTTCTGCTCAAACTCCACTCTGCAGCGGTGTTGAGAGGCTAAGTCGAAGCCTTTACGTTAAAGTGTTAGGATTGTTTTAATAGTTTGTATGTTATTTGAGAATTATATTCATAGTTTTTTTTACAAGTTGGCTGAATTTTGAAACGGGGTTCAGAATCGTCTCTAGGTTATATGACCACTGTACCTCCTTCAGACAGTCTGAACATTGGCATTTTTGCCATCAAGTCAATCTATAATAGGTATCTGAAATCCCGTAACTTTCAGCTGAAACTGCACATTGCAAGATATATTTTTTGTTGTGGAAAAGTTTCTCAGTAATGTTCTAAGCTCATTAATGACCTGTAGATTTTTTTTTTTTTGAGTTGGAGTCTCACTCTGTCGCCCAGACTGGAGCGCAGTGGCCGCTCCCGGCCACCGCAGCCTCGACCTGGTGGGCTCCGGCGATTCTTCTGCCTCAGCCTTCCCAGTAGCTGGAACTACAGGCGCACGCTACCATGCCCAGCTGATTTTTGATTTATTGTAGAGATGAGGTCTTGCCAAGTTGCCCGGGTGGGTCTCGAACCCGCGGGCTCAGGCAGTCCACTCACCTCAGCCTCCCAAGGTGTGGGATACAGGCTGAGCCACTGAGCCCGGCTGACCTGTAGATTTTTAATTGACGGTTTAAAGCATTCGGTGCTCACAAAAAGGGACGAAGACTGTGTGCCTTAAGAGTTTTCTCATTGTGTGTTAAGATATCTGAACAGTCTTTGCTTTCCGTGCAGCTCAAAGCTTGGATTCTGCCATGCCACTCGTGAATGGCGACACAGAAGACGACGGTGACAACATGCACGTTGATAGAGAGTTTGCTGTCGTAACAGGTGGGAGTGGACAGTTTCCTGTTAACTGCACCAACAGCCCCATGGTCGAAGACGCCCACCAACAGGAGAGTGCTTCTGTTGGACCCAAAGAAATAGAAATATATACTGTTTCAGCAATGCAGACCCCTTGCCGTTGCAAGAATCAGTATGCATATTATTTCTAACATGAGTCTCTCTCAGACTTTTTTGCACTTTGTCTTCCATTGTCTTTTAAAAAATGTTACACGGTAATTTGGGTATCTTGGGCAAGTTTGTAGATACAGAGATAAGTGTTTTGGGTGCAATCTGTGGATATGAAAAATATAAGTGCAATCTTCCTATTCTGATTTGAAGCAGTTGCTTAATGTGCCTTGCTTATTCTTAATGAGGTCTGCATTTTTAAGTTTCTGGCATGTGACCTTGGGGGAACATACTGAACGTGCTGCGGCTGGTCTCTTCAAAGCAACAGTCACACAGAGGACGCCCAGTGTGGCGCTGAGAACTGGTGAATGCTGTGGTTCTGACCTGTAGCCCGGCCACACCAGCTTGGCAGCTTTTTCCCCACACCCTGGGTCGCTTTGGCTTCTGTGGCCTTCGGGCCGAGTCTGCGAAAACACTGAACACTGTTTCACAACACGTTTTATACATGAACATCTTTAGTATATCAAAGCTGTCAGGAGTCCTAGTTACCATTTTTGAAGGCAAAAGCTCAGCTCTTACAGCATTGAGAATGTCTGCAGTGATTTGTCCATTTAGCCATGCTGTTTCCTGCTGATCCACTGTTTAGGTGACTGCAAGACATTCTGGCCATTCTCTTAACATGTTAGTGTATTTGGTAGTAGATACGTATTTTTAAGTTGCGCTATTATGTCTTTGTGCTAAATTCTTCACTGGGGATGCAAGAGTATTTTGTTTTCCAGACTCACATGAGAAAGTCATTTCTGTTCACTAGAATTGAGGAAGTGTGTGTATTTTTCTAGAAACTACCAAATTGTTAGGAGTAATAGTAACTTTTTTTGCCAAATAAAGTGAAATAGACTTTCCAAGGGAAATTCTAGTCAGTATATTTAAAATAATAGACTCTGTAGCCAGAGGCCGTTTGACCTTGGCTAAAGAGCCCGAGCAAACTCAGATTCTGCCTCTTTCAAGAACTGCCTGGCTGCAGCTTTGGGACCAGCATGAGCCGTCACCTTTCGTCTCACTCCTTGTTGAACTTCACCCAGGCTTGTCAGGTCCAGCCTGTCCCGTGTACCAGATGCGAGTGTGCGTGTCCCATGCTTCTCTTTTGGTCCATGGCACTCTCAACCTGACCGGACACTTAATATTGGATCACGAGCGGTTACTTGCAGTGTTCCTCACGTGAAAGGGCCTTCTGTGTCCATGTCCACTGAGAGCTGGAGAGGTCTGCCCTCTCGGTCCTTGGGGCACCATCACAAAAGTCGGACTGTCATCCTGCAAACATTTCTGAGTAACTTCAGATTTGTTCGGGTAGAATTATCTTTAAGGGTTATACGTTTTTGAAAAACTGGGCACACGTAATGTCTTCCCATTTTGAGAGCTCCGAGTTTGCTTAGGGTGGGATGGCGAGTCCTTATTTCCTGGAGTGCTTTTGTACACGTCCAGCCCTCCCTGGGTGGGACTGGCAGCCAGGTGCATCCTGTGAATGCTGGGCAGATGGGTGGGCAGCGTGAGTCCCGACACCCGGGGGCACACAGCCTGCAGGCCCTGCCAGTGGCCTGTATGAGATTAGCAGCTAACCTTGACTTTGAGATTAAATAATAACTCACTCTAACTGGGAACTAAGGAAAAATTCTACTTTATTTTATTTATTTGTTTATTTTTTGAGTTGGAGTCTCACTGTCGCCCAGACTGGAGTGCAGTGGCCGCTCCCGGCCACCGCAGCCTCCACCTGCTGGGCTCCGGCGATCCTTCCACCTCAGCCTTCCAAGTAGCTGGAACTACAGGCGCACGCACCACGCCCGACTAGTTTTTTGATTTATTGTAGAGATGAGGTCTCGCCAAGTTGCCCAGGCAGGGCAGGCTTTATTCTTTCAGTAAAAATCTATATACATAGAAACATTAATAACAATGTTGTCATCATATTTGTGAGTTTTATCACCTAGGAAATAATTGTTTATACTTTACTTTTTTTGGGGGGGGGACACCATTTTCCCCTGGGAATAACCTGTTTTATTCCTTTTTTAAAATATTTAGTCCTTGAAATATACTTGTTTTCTTTCTAGTCTTGAATTTTAACTAAATAGAAACGCTGTCACTTAAATTGAAAAAAAAATTCGATTATACTCTGGAGAGTTTATAAAGCAGTCATTAAACTATGATTGTTGCATACATTGCCAAAACAACTGACGATTAATGGAATGTTCAGGTGTTTTTGTTCCTTGAACAAGCCATGATCGTTTGTTGGCATGAAGATTTAAGGACACACAGAAGCCTCTGTCGGAGGCTTGTAGGCAAGGCAGACGGGACGCCCTCGTGGGAAGTCACGTGGTGTGACACCCGGGGGCACGAGGGCCACGAACGTGTGAGGGCCACGAACGTGTGAGGGCCACGAACGTGTGAGGGCCACGAACGTGCTTCCGCTGCCCTTATTCGAAAGGATGTTGGAGCTGAGCTCTTCTAGATTGCATATCATGCCTCGCTTTGATAGTGTAGAACGTTGAGGTGACATTTATTGCTACTAAGCAAGAGATCATTTTAGGTCGTCCTCTCTGCTGTTCTGTGAGTTCCTGTGAACACAAATAGGATTAATCCTCAAGTTCCAGTATACAGAAAAATCGTGTGTGACCACCTGTCCCAGCGTGCCGAGTGTTTGGCGACATCTGTAAGACATCTCCCTCCTGATGGATGTCTGTACGTGCACAGTAAACTGTTGACCTTTTTTCCAGCGTAAGTGAGTTTGGAAAGTTCCCCAATAAAGTGAAGCCTTGGCTCTCGTGGTCATTTTGACTGTTGGACTGAGAAGAACTCCAGAACCGTGCCGTGGGCCCTCACCCTCACGCACGGGGGCCGCCAGCCGTCCAGTCCTCTGCACAGGCGCTGGTTCTGCTGGTGGCTGGCTCTTGCCTGGCGTTTGCAGGGGCACTGTGCAGACTCCAGTGGTGCTGAGGAAAAGGGTCCTTGTCATGTCCCTGCGCACGCCTCCCTGCCCGTGAGAAGACCTAGACGTCGTGCAGTGCTGTTGTGCACAGTTCTTAATTCACCACCTTGTTTTCTTCCCTTTTTTCCTTACAAGCTACAGAAGTTCTGCATTTTCTTGAACCCTTTGTAGAAACATTACAACCAATTCTCATGGGCCTTTCAGGGGTGATTTTGTTAAACCGCCCTCTAAAGAGCCTTAAAATGAGAATAGGCTTGGGGCGGCTTTTCAGGACTGTTGGTGTTTTTCATGCAGTAAGTCTGTCAGCCTGAGAGTTTAAGTTTAGCTATCCCCTGATACTGAAGTGCATACACTTTTCCTGTCTTGCCGGGCCAATACCACTATTTTTAATTTTCGATCTAGGCACACTGTTTTTACTTTGGGAAAGGACTGGTTTAAAGGGAAAAAACTAAATGAATTCTTGGTGTGGCAGTGGCACGTTTTGTAGTTCTCACTCGCTGGTTCTGAGTTTTGGTGACAGGTGTATTTCTTAATGCAGATGTGAAAAACAGTAGCTCCGTATTGAACACACTGACAAATGGATGTGTCGCCAATGGACACAGGGACTTCCCCTCCACGACCCCGCTCGGTGGGACGGACGGCAGGAACGGCCCGTGCCTGGCGGCACCCATCGGGAATAGCCCTGGACTCGCCCCGGGACAGCCGTTTCCTGGTGGCAGGGGCTCCCTCCGAGTCGGTGGGCCCGCGGAGCCGGGAAAGCCCGCGAGAGCTAGCCCCGAGCTGTGCGGGTCTCTGCACCTGGACGGGAGCCCAAGCAGCTGCGTGGCCAGCAGGCCTTCCTGGGTGGACGACGCCGGGGACAACTTGTACTACGGACACTACCACGGCTTCGGGGACACGGCCGAGAGCATCCCCGAGCTGAACAGCGTGCTGGAGCACTCCAACTCCGTGAAGGTGCAGGAGCGCTACGACAGCGCCGTCCTGGGCACCATGCACCTGTACCACGGCTCCTAGGCGGCGCCAGCGGGGGGGCATCCCGACTTGGACTGGCCCGCGCCGCAGCTTCCTCTTCCCACCCCAGTGAGCGCGCGTCTGACCCTAATGGGGCTTGCTGAGTGCATGGGCCCTTCCACCGTGGGTGTGGGTCCTTCTGCAGGATGCCAGTCTCAGTATTTCCTTCGGAATGCTGTCGTAGGACGCTGCCCCTTTTCCCTCTGTCAGATTGAGTCATGCGCTCAAGGGCAGTAAGGGCTCGCGCTCGGGCCTCGGCTTTGAAAGCTTTTACTGTGCTCTGGAGAATCCACGACAGAACACAGCAGTTCCCTATGCAAGGCACAGCCTTACAAAGATTGCTTGCAGTGGTTTGTGCGAAGAGAAGGACGCTTGTCTCTTTCCGTGTCTTTCGTTGCAAGTCACCATGTGGTGAAGGCGTTAGTCGTAGACACAGTGGTCAGGGACCAGTGGTCCCTCCTTCGATGACATAGATCACCGCCCAGGCCTCGTGGAGAGCAGGCCCAGCCTGGGGCTGCATTCTGATTTATTGTGTTTTTATTCCACCACTCCTCCTTGGTCTCTAGAACTTTTACCACAGATGCCAGATTCCTTTCTATGTTGTGGAAGTTACTGTTTGTAGAAACTGTCAGGTCAAAATATTTAACTGACTCTTTGGACTTATGTTTTCTTCCTTCTTTGTTTTTTGGGATTTTCTGCTTTAAAATATATACCACTATGTATATCCAGTTACCTGAGAGAATTTTGACTCTCTCTTATACAACTGCATTAAGTTTATGATTTTATAGAAGCTAGGTTTTGTTTAGGCAACTAGTGGTCACACTGTGCAAATATTGTAATGAGTTTTTACTTTTCTGATTTTTTGTAATAAAAATTGGTGCAGATAGAGAACATGTCAACCGAACAAACCAATGTTCTAAGATTGTTACTAACATTTTGTTTAAACTGTTCTTTATGAATCGAATAAAAGGCTCTCATGCAGTTTTGCCTCTGGGGTGTGCTTTCTCTCTGGGCTGGGGGCACCGGGGTGTGGGACAGGAAGGGGAGGTAGAAGGTTGAAGGTTATTGTTGCGTTTTGTTTTGCTTGTAAGACTTTGCTTTACTTTTCTGTTTCTCTCCATATAGTGTGGTGTCCACTTTCGGTTTTTTTAATGTACTCCGGTTTTATGGGCATTTTTCTTCCTGAATCTTGGGGGGCGGGGGGAGTCTAACGCGCACGCCAGCCATCCTGGTACTGTGCCTGTCATGTTCCAAGCTTCTTTGGCTTCAGCACATACCAACATAGTAAGCCTTTTAGAAATACGACAACAAAGTTAGCAGCATTTGCAGTTAGTAAATGACAACAAAGGAGCCATTCGGGCATGCCTGCCTATGCTCTCTAAAATATTCATTAATTCCTGCATATTCTTGTTCAACTTAAGAGACCAAAATGAGGGAGCTTTAAACTTTGGAAGAACTGGAGGAGAATGTGCCGCTCTGTCCCTGCCGCCACCTCCCAGGCCATGGCAGACAACGGTAATCAAGCCTAGAACCTCAGAGTCTGTCTTAACAGACTGGTCCAAGGAGCCCCCACACTGCTCTGAGTTTTTAAGACAGATGGAACGTAATGCCAGTCCCTGCTCGGACTGCCATTAAGGATATTTCAGAGACTATCGTGTTTGGACATTGGCTGAGCAACGTTAAGTGGATCTCTTGAGCTAAAGATAGAAACGTGATTAGTCTTGGCCATTGCCTTGCTAGACTCTGACGTGGCCGTGTGCTCTTTGAGCTATGGCTGTCTCCACGCTTCCTGGCACTGACCTGCCCTCCCCCCCGCCTTGGGGAGATGATTCTTCTCTCTCCCTTCTCTTTCTCTCTCTCATTTACTTTTAAGTAAACTGCATTTTTAATCCAAAAAAAGAAACTTGATTAGTCTTGGGACTTGGGCAGACTACGGCTGCTTCTTGGGAACAAGAATATACCGCATGGCCTCTCCAGTGGGGCCGTGTCCCCGCTTGGCTGTGTTCTGATTCTCTTCATGTAGTGACGTCTGCAGTTCCGTTGTCATATTCTAGGTAAGAGTCATTGACACTCACAGATGAAGTTCTTATTCAGAGACAGGAGTGGGATGGGATTATGCCGTGCCTGGGATTTGCTTCAAAATATGGGTGTGGGGAGTGGAACGGAGACAAGACTCCAGCCAGATGAGTGGGAGCTGACGCTGACATGGGTGGAACACGGAGGCATGGCCGCCTGTCTAATTCGTATTTATTTAAGAAGAAAAAACTTTTTTAGTTGCCTGGATCTACAAGGCTCAGGTGATCCTTCCTCCTCAGCCTTCCCAGTAGCTGGAATCACAGGTGCACACCACCACGCCCAGCTAATTTTTTGATTTATTGTAGAGACATGGTCTTGCCGTGTTGCTCAGGCTGGTCTCAAACCCCTGAATTCAAGCAGCCCCGCCTCCCCAAAGTCCCGGGATGACAGGCATGAGCCACCACACCCAGTCTGCAAGGAAAAATTTTTTTTTTTTTTTTGAGTTGGAGTCTCACTCTGTCACCCAGACTGGAGTGCAGTGGCCGCTCCCGGCCACCGCAGCCTCGACCTGCTGGGCTCTGGCGATCCTTCCGCCTCAGCCTTCCGAGTAGGCGGAATTACAGGCATGCGCTACCACGCCCGGCTGATATTTTTGATTTATTGTAGAGATGAGGTCTCGCTGCCTAGGCGGGTCTCAAACTCACGGGCTCAGGCAATCCACTCACCTCAGCCTCCCAAAGGCGCGGGATGACAGGCTGAGCCACCGAGCCCGGCTGAAAATATTTTTTTTAATGAGAACTTATTGCTCTTAATAATTTAAGAAATTGTGGTATGTCTTTTTTTTTTTTTTTTTTTGAGTTGCAGTCTCACTCCATCGCTCAGGCTGGGGGACAGTGGCATGCTCACAGCCACCCCAGCGTCAACCTGCTGGGCTCTGGTGATCCTTCCACCTCAGCCTTCTAAGGAGCCGGAACTACAGATGCACACCACCACGCCCAGCTAGGATTAGATCTTAATGTGTGTAAGACCTCAACACTGAACATTATAAAACATGGCTCAGAGATGGAAGACCTAAGTATATTTTTGGCTGAAGTATGTAGAGAGAATCTGCGCTCATACAGGTAGGTAACTGGGAAGGAGGGCTGTGTTTTGTTTTGTTTTTTGAGTCGGAGTCTCATTCTGTCACCCAGACTGGAGTGCAGTGGCCACTCCCGGCCACCACAGCCTCGCCTGCTGGGCTCCGGCGATCCTTCCGCCTCAGCCTTCCGAGTGGCCGGAATTACAGGCGCGCGCTACCACACCCGGCTGATTTTTTGATTTATTGTAGAGATGAGGTCTCGCTGCCCAGGCGGGTCTCGAACCCGCCGGCTCAGGCAATCCACTCACCTCAGCCTCCCAAAGGCGCGGGATGACAGGCTGAGCCACCGAGCCCACCTAGGAGGGCTGTTTTAATAGTCTTTGCAGTTCATGGCGGGTACCGGATACAGCCCAAAACTCAGGTGAGTTGCCATGCTGAATCGGAATGCACACGATGGGCTTGCGCTCAGCTACAGCGGAACCCACGTGTCTTGCACTTCGAACAGACCTCTGATCCATGCGGGGTCTTACAACATTGTGCATTAATTATCTGGGAAATAGCCTTTTACTGAGTTCTCCAGGTCTTGCAAATGGTGAGACTTTTCATTCCTTTGTATTAAAATGTCACACTGCTATCACTAACAGTCTTATAGAAGTCAAAACTTGGAAGCTATCAAACTCAAGTCTTGCAACATTCTGATTTTCGCTGGAAGACTCCAGTTTTATCATTGGCCACGCACACTGTCAGTTGTTCCCCTCAAAGTGACAGCTCACTTGGTTACGTTTTGAAAAATCATGCCTGCCAGATGCTGAAGGCTTAAAACCCACAGGTTGTTCTTCATTATTTGAAATAAAAAGAATGCCTCCTCACACGTGTTCACTGCAGCACTTTTCGCAGTAGCAAAAACACGGAACCAGCTCAGAGGCCCCTCGAAAGTGAGCTGGATGAAAAAAAGGTGCGTGTGCACGATGGAATATTATGCAGCCACGTAGAACGAGCCCATGGCCTTTGCAGCAACTTGGATGCAGCTGGAGACCATCCTGCTACATGAGCTGTCACAGAGATAACACCGCGTATCCTCACTCGTAGGCCAGTGCTGATCTGTGGTCACACAAGCACGGGGAGGGGGTGGGAACGGCAGATGCTGGACACTGGGGAGGGAGGGGACACGTGGCCATGTACTGGGTACCCGGTCCACTATCGGGGGCAGAGGGCCCGCTGGAAGCTCAGACCTCACCTGTGCACAGCCTCTTTCTGCAGTAAGTCCTCACTAGTACCCCATAACTCTGTAACACATTTAAAAATACTTTTTTTTTTTTTGAGTTGGAGTCTCACTCGGTCACCCAGACTGGAGTGCAGCGGCCGCTCCTGGCCACCGCAGCCTCGACCTGCTGGGCTCCAGCCATCCTTGCCCCTCAGCCTTCCGAGTAGCTGGAATTACAGGCGCGTGCTACCCCGCCCGGCTGATTTTTTGATTGATGGTAGAGATGAGGTCTCGCTGTGCAGGCGGGTCTCGAACCCGCGGGCTCAGGCAATCCACTCACCTCAGCCTCCCAAGGCGCGGAATTACAGGCTGAGCCACCGAGCCTGGCTAAAAATGCTTTTTTTAGTGGTGCTTTCTGAACCAGCCACCACATACGCTGTCACACAAGCCGCGAGCTATGCTTTCCCTGAGACACGCGATGTCTGTGGCTCAACAAACCCTTTCTGCTGCTTCCCTTCTTGTCAGGCAGAACGCGTCCTCGAGCTGAAAGTTAATCAAAATTTCTACCGCATCAAGGACACACTTAAGTGAAACTGGATTTTTTTAGCGCCCTGCACGGCCAAGAGATTCAGCAGTCTGGCCGCGTATCTGGATGTCTGGGCCTTGCTGACCATCAGTGCAGATGTCAACACTGCAGGAGGTGGTCATGGCAGGCCAGTTGTGACCTTGAGGAACCCCTGACGTGGCCCTGGGGAGCCCTGGGGTTCCGCAGATGGGTTTGAGAACTGGGATAACCTTGGGAGTGATGAGGTCTGTATAACTAAGTGACCAGTGCTTGGGGACATTGAGGGCGTTGGTTGAAGTTCTCGACTTTTCCACAGATCGGGTTTCTGATTCTTTTTTTTATTTGTGGAGTGCAGTGGCATGTTCCCAGCCACCGCAGCCTCGGCCTGCTGGGCTCCGGCGATCCTTCCGCCTCAGCCTTGCAAGTAGCTGGAACTACAGGCGCGCACTTACCACGCCCGGCTGGTTTTTGATTTATCGTAGAGATGAGGTCTCGCCGAGTTGCCCGGGCGGGTCTCAAACCCATTGATAGGCTCAGGCAATTCACACCTCGGCCTCCCAAAGTGCTGGGACGACAGGGTGAGCCACCGAGCCCGGCCTGTTCTTTTTGAAGGACTACAGAGGATGGGAGAAGACTCGTCAGGAAACAAAACAAAACTTGGGAGAGTTTTCTGGAAAAAGGGAGGCCAGCGTTAGGAAACTGACGGAAAAGAGGGAGGAGCTGTGGTTCTGGTCCGGGTGGAGACGGAGGCTCGCGTGTCCCTCCAGGGACAAGTCTGCAGCTGCCAAGGAGAAGGCAGGTCCCTAGAGAGGGGCGGTCAGTTCTCCAAGACGGGGGTGGCGTGGGCATCAGAATCTCATTTGGAAGAAATGAAGTCACACACACGTGCCTGTGCATGTGTGGCAGGACGCCTCCATCAACTCTCTTGTTTCGAAATTAGGATTGATTCACAGGGAGTTGCAGGACACACACACCCGCGGCACCGTGCACCCACGCCCTTGCCTGGCCGTCCTGTCCTGCAGAGCGAGTTCGGGGTCGCAGCCAAGACGTGTTCGGGTACAGTCTTCAGATGTCACCAGCTTTGAGTGCACGTGTGTGTGTGTGTGTATGATGGCATTTCTGCAGTTTCATCACTTGTGTAGATCGGTGTGACATTCAAGGTCCAGAACTGCCCTGTCACTGCGAGGCTCCCTGGTGCTGTTCCTTCACAGTCACACCCTTCTGCACCCGCCTGTAACCACCGATTGCGCCATCTCTGCGATGTCATCTCAAGAATGTTATGTGCGTGAGGCCGGGCACAGTGGCTCGTGCCTGTGATCTCAGGATTTTGGGAGGCCGAGGCAGGAGGATCACTTGAAGCCTGGAGTTCAAGACCAAGCTGGGCGCTGCATACCTGTCGTCCCAGCTACTTGGGAAGCTGAGGCAGGAGGATTGCTTGAGGCCAGGAGTTTGAGACCAGCCTGGGCAACGTAACAAGACTCCATCTTTACAAAAATACATAAAATTAACCAGGGGCACTTGTGGTCCCTGCTACTTGGGAGACTGAGGTGGGAGGATCACTTGAGCCCAGGAGGTCAAGGACGCAGTGGTCTGGGACCACACCACTGCACACCAGCCTGGGCGACAGAAACAGACGTTGGCTCTACAAACAAGATTTTTAATGAATGTTACGTGGATGAAATCATACGGCATGTGACCCGAAAGCATTTCTGACCCGGGCACGGCGGCTCACACCTGTAATCCCAGCACTCTGGGAGGTGGAGGCGAGAGGATTGCCTGAGCCCAAGGGTTTGAGACCAGCCGGGGCCACATGACAAGACCTCACCTCTACAATAAATCAAAAAATTAGCTGGGCAGGGTGGCATGCACCCATGGTCCCAGCTACTTGGAAGGCGGAGGCAGGAGCTCGAGGCTGCAGTGGCCGTGATCGTGCCACTGCACCCCAGCCTGGGCGACAGAGTGAGACGCCGACTCAAAAAACCCACCTTTCTGTTCTGGCTTTTCCACTCAGTGTGATGCCCTGAGGCCATTCCACATCCACAGTCGGCCCTCTCCATTGCCGAGTGCCCCCCGACCCCCGGCCGTGTGGACGCTCCAGAGTCCGGCCTCTTCCTGCTGGAGGACAGTCAAGTCTTCCTCCTCCAGCCCCAGGCGGCCTGCCCAGGGCTTCGCTGCTCATGGGCGTGGTGGTGCCACGCCCAGGCTTTTCCACAGTCATGGGGGGGGCCGTGGGGGCAGCACCCCTGCTGGCTGTGCCCCGGGCAGGTGGTGCCACGGGGAGGTGGAGCTTGGACTGGAGTTTCCAGCCTCGCAGAGACTGTGGATCCCAGACAGCAGCAGAGGGGGTGGGTGGCCTGGAGGGGCCCCGTGGGCATCTCAGCAGAGCCTGGTGTGGGACCAAGGAAGTCCCAGAGAACAGCGATGCCCTCCAGCCAGGGCGGAGGCCTCGGTCGCAGAGGCTGCCTTTCTTGCCTGCCCGTGCAGATCAAGGCCAGCGTCAAAGCCAAGTGGTTTGTAGAAAATCTCCCAAAATACTTCTGACACACCGTAGGGAATAGCTGAGATTCATAGCAAAAATAAACAGAGACCTGGCCACGCGGAAGAGGCGGCGTTCGAAAGGCTGTGTACTGCGTGATTTCCCCTCTGTGATGTTTTACTTTTGAGTCAGGGTCTCACTCTGTCTCCCAGGCTGGAGTGCAGTGGCACGATCACAGCTCACCACAGCCTCGACCTCCAGGTGATCCTCCCGCCTCAGACGCCCTTGTAGCTGGGACTGCAGGTACTCATCACCCCGCCCACCTAGTAGTTTTTAAATTTTTTTGTAGAGACAAGATCTCGCTACCTGGCCCAGGGTGGCCTTGAACTCCTGGTCTCGAGAGATTCTCTTGCCTTGGCCTCCCAAATTTCTGAGATGACAGACGTGAGCCACCGCATCCGGCCTTTTTCTCTATCTTGATTGTAAGTTTTTTTCACTCCTCCATGTGTTTGTCGATACTGTACTCAGAACTGCACGCTAAAAAGGGTGAATTTTAATATTTGCAAACTCCATCTCAGTAAATCTGTCTTTTTAAAAAAGTGCCCAGAAGGATTTTATGGAAAAGTTCATCGTACAGGCAGTTTGCAAACCTTCTGATCTCATTTGAATGGCAACCCTGCAAGAATTTTTGGCAAAGTACAGAAATTACTTTTTAATTGTGTAGGAAACACCCAGCAGTTTTGCATGCATTATTACCTTGGATAAGGGAAGGGCGAGAAGGGACTTTCCATTTTATTAAGTGTCTCTCTATATTTGATTTTGGACAAAAAGCTGAGGTTGCTTCCAATAATAGAATCAGACAGAAACGAAAATCTAAGTCAGAAGCGTTTTTTTTTTTTTTTTTTGAGTTGGAGTCTCACTCGGTCGGAATTATAGGCATGTGCTACCACGCCTGGCTGATGTGTCTTCTTTTTGAATGGAATTGCTTTCTTATTTCATATTCGGTTTGTGCATTGCCTGTTTGTGGGAAGACAGCCGAGTTCTGTAGACTGAGCTGTGTCCTGCGATCTTGCTACACTCATGAGCTCTGGCAGCTTTGTGTGGCTTTCTTGGGATTTTCTAGGTATCGGATCAAGTCATCTGAAGAGAAAGAACACTTCACTCCTTCCCTGGCCATCTGGGCCCCTTGTCTATTTAGCCTCTGGCGCTGCCTAGACCTTGCAACATGGCACCCAGGGGACGTGTTGGGAGCAAACGTCCCACTCTCGCTCCTGGCCTTCGGGAGAAAACATTCCCTCTTAACCTTCGGGGATGGAGCCGGCTGCGGTCTTTCCGTAGCTGGACTTTCCTGTTGATTTTTATTTGGTTGAGGATGTTCTTTTTTATTCCGAGTTTGTTGAGAGTTTTTTTAAAAATTGGGTACAGTTTTTTATTTTGCTCAAAAAGGCTTTTTCTCTACTTACTGAGATGATAATGTGGTTTTGGTCCTTTATTCTATTAAATATGGTATACAAGGAAAACTGATTCTTGGATGTTAATTCAGCCTTGCATTTCTGGAATAAATCACATGAGATCATGTTAATCCTTTCAATGTTTTCTGGATTTGGTTTCTAACATTTTGTTAGGGACTTTTGTATCTATGTTCACGAGGGATATTAGTGTGCAATTTTCTTTTTCTTTTGAGTTGGAGTCTCACTCTGTCACCCAGGCTGGAGTGCAGTGGCAAACTGCTCTTGGCCACTGCAGCCTTGACATGCTGGGCTCCCGCATTCCCTCTGCCTCTGCCTTCCAATAGCTGGAACTACAGGCATGCACCACCACAACTAGCTAATTTTTTGATTTATTGTAGAGACGAGGTCTCACCATGTTGCCCAGGCTGGTCTCGAACCCCTGGGCTCAGGCAATCCTCTCGCCTCCGTCTCCCAAAGGTTGGGATGACAGGCGTGAGCCACCGCACCCAGCCGCAATGTTCTCTTCTTGTATATTTTTGTCTGGTTTGGTATCAGGATATTAACTTCATACAATGAGTAGGGAAGGGATTGCGTAGAATTTGTGTTGATTTTTCTTTAAGTATTTGGTAGGATTGTCCAGAGAAACCATCTGGACCTGGACTTCTTTGAGGAGGCAGTGGGTGGGTGGGTGGATGGGTGGGGACTGGATTAGGTATTTACTTTTCTCAGAATGTTCAGGGCTATTCAGAACACGCGAACCATATGACGAGAGTTGTGGCAGTTTGTTTTTGGAGGACTTGATCCGTCGCCCTGTGCGGTCACATTTCTGTGTGTAGAGTTGGTCGCAGCACCCCGAAGGCTCCTTGGGTGTCCACTGGGCTGTGCTGGCTGTTTTGTTCCTGACATCGGTTGTTTGTGTCTTCTTTCTTCTTGCGTCAGTCTTGCTGAAGTTTGTCAACTGTGCTGATCTCTGCAAAGACATGCTCTTTCTTCCCTGGGTCGTATTTATAGCTTTTCTGTTTTCAGGTGCACTGATTTTGCTCCACCTTATTCTTTTCTGCCTTCTCCTCGCTTTGAGTTTATTTTGCTCTTTCTTGTCTAGGTTCTTGAGCTGGGAGCTGAGCTGACTGATTTCAGATCTTTTCTCTTATGTATGCATTCCGTGATACGAATCTCTCAGCACTGCTATGCCCCACAAACGTCGATATGTTTGTATTTGTCATTTTTTCGTCTTCTTTTATTTTTATTTTAAAGTTGTGGGGTACAATTCAGGGTTAGGGATACAAATGGTCATTGTGTAGGTAAAGTTGAGGCCTCACTGGTCCTCACTTCATCTGATTTGAGATCTGGTACCGTTGTATTTTTCTTTTTTTTTTTTTTTTTGAGTTGGAGTCTCTGTCTCTGAGACTGGAGTACAGTGGCCACTCCCGGCCACCGCAGCCTCGACCTGCTGGGCTCTGGCGATCCTTCCGCCTCAGCCTTCCAAGTAGCTGGAACTACAGGTGCGCGCTACCACGCCTGGCTAATTTTTGATTTATTATAGAGATGAGGTCTCGCCAAGTTGCCCAGGTGGGTCTCGAACCCGCGGGCTCAGGCAATCCACTCACCTCAGCCTCCCAAAGCTCTGGGATTACAGGCTGAGCCACCGAGCCTGGCTGTATTTTTCATTTTTATACAGTTGACTGGATGACTTTTGATGATTTCCAGAGCATTGGAGTGGTTTGTTTTTGACACTTTTGTCCAGTTTTATGGCTGCTTTTTGGAAAAAGGATCTCTTGACCCCAACTGTCAGGCTAGAGGGACTCTCCCAAGCTTTATTATATGAACAGCTTACCATGGCTGTCATCACAGCGCACCAGCGACGCTGAAGACCAGTTAAACTTCCAGCTTATTTCATCAACATTTTCTTATGTTATAGTGTAAACTTCGTACTATAATTTTGATGGCTGAATAATATTTCAATTTAAATATTGCTTAGACTGACCATTCCCCTCCTCTGAGTCCTCGAGATAATTTCACATTTTTTTCTTGTCTAACTGTGGTCACCTCCTGTACTTCAAAGGTAAAGGCTGGTACGATGTTGCCTACCCTAGACACACGTCTTTACAAGGCCCCCCCCCGGTTTTATTTTTGTGCCTCCCCCCTGACAGCTCTTCCAACTCGAGGAGCCATCAACCTCTCGCACGGGGTGCCAGTCCCCACTCCCAGCCTGAGAGTCCAGCACACACTGTTTCTCATTTCTCCCATCCTGCCGGGCGTGACCGGAACACCAGCCTGCAGGGTGTGGCCCCTGAGCTCCAGACAGTCACCCGGTGGACAGAGAGGCTGATGGGACAGCCAGGAAGGGCAGATACGAGGGGCACCCCAACAAACTCAGAATTTGTTCATAAACATTGGATGTGTGTGCTTACCTGCTTAAACTTCAGTCTCCTTCAAAGGACTTTCCACCGGATGCAATACTCCTATCGATTCGCTTTTTCTACTGCTCAAGACGGCTTTTGAGCTTGCCGGTTTCGATGCCTCTTAGAGCTTCTGACGTTCTTCCACACTGGCAGAACGTTTCCCTTGGAGGACTCTTTTTCACCTGGGGAAATTTTTAAAAGCTGCTTGGGGCGAGATCGGGTGACTAGAGGCAGGGGGCACGGGGGTCATGCCGTGTTTTGGTCCCAAACCGCCGAACGTTCAGCACCGTGTGGGCAGGTGCGCTCGTAAATCACCCATCATGAAATGGGCAAACGTTTTGAAAGAATCTGAAAAGAGAGCCGGGCTCGGTGGCTCAGCCTGTAATCCCGCGCCTTTGGGAGGCTGAGGTGAGTGGATGGCCTGAGCCCGCGGGTTCCAGACCCGCCTGGGCAGCGAGACCTCATCTCTACAATAAATCAAAAAATCAGCCGGGCGTGGTAGCGCGTGCCTGTAATTCCGGCCACTCGGAAGGCGGAGGCGGAAGGATCGCCGGAGCCCAGCAGGCGAGGCTGCGGTGGCCGGGAGCGGCCACTGCATTCCAGTCTGGGCGACCGAGTGAGACTCCAACTCAAAAAAAAAAAAAAATCTGAAAAGAACTCTCCGAAGCCGGACGCAGCCTCTCCCAACAACGCTCGCTGGTCCCCGGATACCAGTGGGTTCCTGGCACACTCACCTAGCCGGGAAGCCTGGACTGCAAGGGGCCCGCCCCCAAAAGATAATCCTGGGTTGGGGGGATCCCCGCCCCGTACCGCTCAACAGGAAACAGAGATCAAAGGGCGGCTGACGGGCGGCCCCACCTCTTTTCAGCACGCGTGGGCCCAGCATGGCCTCTCCTGGCAGCCCCGACGCCGAGGGGATGCTCGCCGTGTGTCTTCACGGGGAAGCAACAGTGAGGCCTCACCCCCACGGCCGCCTGTCTCTCCCGGGCTCGTGCCCCTCACCCTCGCCTCGCTGCCCTGGGCCTGTGCCTCCCAGATGAGGCATAACCACCTGAATGCTGGCCTCGGGCTCTGCTTTCCAGGAATCCCAAGCTGTGAGGCCAGTCCCGGCAGGAGAGAGTTCTCCGGGATGAAGCACGTGCACAGAACCAAGAGGACAGTGGAAGGTTCACTGCATTCTCCTTATCACCAACCCGTTGGGGCAACGGGTCTACTTCCCTCTGGTCCCCCTTAATCCCCATGGATTTTTTTCTAACCTGCTCCTATGGTCTTTCGTGTTGTGCTTCTCTCACTCACTCCACGACTAAATTCTTCAAGATACTGCGTGGGAAGGGAAGAAGGAAACCACACTCCCGTGGGGGCCAGATCTGACAGTCCGGTGACTCTGGCCATCTTCTTTGGCTTTGCAGGTGGGGCCTCCGTGGCGTTTCTCTCTTTCACAGAAGACCCTGTGCCGTGATGCTTTCTGGTATGACCAGATCCCTAGTGGGGGGGTGGGGGAGGTATGTGTTCCGTCTCGGAAAGCAAGGGCGGGCAGACCCTCCCATCTGTTGCCTAAATCGTGAGTCATTTGCCCTGAGTGCACGGCGTTTCCCATATCTGGGATCGGCTCCTTAAGACAGAAGTCAGATGACTGGCTTGTCGTAGAGGAATATCTCCAAGGCTCTTGGGATAGCGACTGGTTTCATCTCCAAACGAAAGATGGCATTTTGATTCTGGCACACTAACTTTTTTCAAAAACTGTCGCGGGAGGGATTGGGAACAGAGACGTGGGGGAGGTAATTGTGGAAATCGCAGGAGGTTGTGATAAGCTAAGGCTAGTTGCGTGCTCGTAGGCGCTCCAAAAATGTGGTAGCTAGTTCTCCCTTTTTCAGATACTTGTAGCACACACATTCTTCTGTGTACCTGGCTGGCGTTTGGTGTTGAAAGTCGAAGCCAGGCACGGTGGTTCACGCCTGTAATCCCAGCACTTCAGGAGGCCAAGGCGGGAGAATGGCTTGAGCTCAGGAGTTCGAGACCAGCCTGGGCGATATTGTGAGACCGCGTCTCTGCAAAAAAAATTTAAAAACTAGCCAGGCATGACGGCGTGTACCTGTAGTCCCAGCTACTAGGGAGGCTGAGGCGGGAGGATCGCCTGAGCCCAGGAGGTCGAGGCTGCAGTGAGCAGTGATGGCGACACTGCACTCCAGCTTGGGTGACAGAGTGAGACCCCAACTCAAAAAACAAGGAATTGCGTGAGGCAAGTGATGTGCATACGACAAATACTTAAGTCTTTGACAAAAAGCTGAGTTCCTTTGTGTCCCCAAACACATTTTTATATATACATATAAAGAGAGAGAGAGAGAGAGACAGTAAGAGTGCGCCAAGTCATAAAAGAAATCTCTTTTTTAAAAAGGTGCTAAAAACTGGCAGAGACAGGGAGAAACAAGATGGCAGAAAGATTAGTCTCTCCTCGGGGGTCTGGGACCAGACGAGAGCCAAGAATACTTTTGTTCCAGGAGGACAGAGTCAAGGGCAAGACTCGTGGCCAGTGGGTCCCATATCAGTGCTGCTGCCCCGAAAGCCTTGGGGCTTCTCTGGTTTACTCAAATGTCCACCACGCCGGGTTCACCTTGAATTTCATCATTTTACGCAAAGGACTTCAGATATCATCCCCGGAGCCATCTTTAAGTTGGCTCATCGCCTGTGTGTGGATTTTTAAAGTTGGAATGGTGGCGTTTGAAGTATTAGTGGCTATTTTTGAAACCGTGAAGGGAGCAGTAATTCATTTCACCTTGAAAGAGGTGGCTGGTGGGAACCAAGTTGGAAACACGCCGAAAGAGAGCTTGAAATGCGGTCGGTGTCAGACCAACAGCGCTCCTGTTGTGACACGTGCTGTCCCCCTCTTGCCTGGCTTTCAATTTCTGTGCTTAGAGAACGGTGCATTTTTAAAAGCTTCTTTTATTTATGAAATGTGACGGAATTTCAAAATCAGCAGAGAGTCCTTAAAGGGATGAGGCGACTCGGTTGATTGCTCTGGACAATGAATAAAAATTTGCAAATGAAGGAGAAAAAAAACTCACTTGTGCCTGCCAGACTTGATCAAAATGAAAGGATTGGACGATAAGAGCGGATGAGCAGACTAGCACCACAGCCCACCCAGACACGGCCCCAGCCACCGTTTCCAGAATCCATGTCTTCAAACTTTGATTCCTTATGTGGAGCAAAACGTTTGCAGCAGAATTTAAGCATTTGAACATTTTTTTTTTTTTTGAGTCAGAGTCTCAGTCTGTCGCCCAGGCTGGAGTGCAGAGGCACGCTCACGGCTCACGGCAGCCTCGATCTCCTTGGGCTCAGGCAAGCCTCCTCTTCAGCCTCCCGAAGGCTGGGACTACAGGCATGCACCACCATGCCTGGCTAATGTTAGGTAGAGACGAGGTCTCACTACGTTGTCCAGGCTGGCCATGAACTCCTGGTCTCAAGCAATCCTCCTGCCTCCGCCTTCCAAAGTGCTGGGATTAAGGCATGAGCTACTGCGCCTAGCCTTAAAAGTATTTTCAAGCCAGTTGTGGAAGTCGGGGGGGAGGTGGAAGGGGGTTCCCCTTGAAGTCTTTCTACCTGCTTACCGGTCATCTAAATGATTCTTCTGTGACTTGTTTGTCTGCTTTGTCCGGTTTCTACCACACTGCCTTTCTGTTGATTTCTGGGAGCCTTCATAAGCCGTCAGTCCTTGTTTATGTACAGCTGTATTCTCACCTCTCTGTCCTCTGTTTTTTTCCCCTGTGTTCTAGTGTCTTTAACCTATAGATTTTTGTCTTCAAGTAGTTGAATCTGTCCCTATTGTCTTTAATGGTTTCTGAATTTAATTTCGTATATAAAATCACTTTCCAGTCCACAGGATTTCAAAAAGATTCTGCAACATATATATATGTACACATATATGTATATAAAGTATATATATATATACACACACTTTTTTTTGAGTCGGAGTCTCACAATGTCACCCAGGCTGGAGCACAGTGGCATGCACACGGCCACCACAGCCTCAACCTGCTGGGCTCCGGCAATCCTTCCGCCTCAGCCTTCCAACTAGCTGGAACTACAGGCCAGTGCCACCATATGCAGCAAATTTTTTTTATTTATTGTAGAGATGAGGGCTCACCAAGTTGCCCGGGCTGGTCTCGAATCCGCGGGCCGAGGCAATCCCCTCCCCTCGGCCTCCCAAAGTGCTGGGATTGCCGGCGTGAGCCACGGCGCCCGGCCTGTAGCCTGTTCTTTTATTTATTTATGACCCGCCTTCATACCAGGTTCTTCACCCACTTAGAATGTATTTTTGCATCTGGCGTGAAGCAGGAATGAACCTTTCCTTCCTTCCACAGATATCACTTCTGCCCCCAACATGTCGACGGCGTCTTTCTCACCCCCTGAGATGCCTCTTTACCTCGCGCCGAATTCTGGTGAGCGGGGAAGGCTCCAGAGTCCGTCTTTTCTTCTGGTCACCTGGCTGTGTTCGTGCTGCTTCCCCTGTTTTGTCGATGATGTGCTTATTGTTCCCATTCATGTTTTCTGCTGAATATTAGAATGAAATGATCCTGCCGGCCCAAAGTTCTCCCTGGAGATTCTGATTCCCTGGGAATTTGCGCCTCTGTATCAGTTTAAGAAGAGCGGTTCTTTCACGTCTCGTCTTCCCGTTAGTATGCCTCCCCGTCTGTTCTGGTCTTTGGTAGTGCTCTCATACAGATACATGAGGGGGACTCCCAAAACCAGAATTTAGTTCTAAAAAATGATGTATTCATTCTTACACGTTTAAACTTCAGTCACCTTCCACGTGCTCTCTGTTGGATGCTATACACTATGGAGATGCTTTTTCCACGGCTTAAAACAGTTTTGGAACTCGTCCATGTGGATGCCTTTTCCTGCTTCTGCACCAACTCCGAGCTCTTGGCCCGCAGAGCCGGGGGGGCGGCGCCTTGCCCCGGGTTCACCTCGGGTGAACACCAGCGTCCCCCAAGAGGCTGTTCCTGGGCCTCTTCCCTCTCGGTCCTGGCAGCCACCGCCTCCCGCCGCCTTACGTCTTGGGGAGAGGACAGTCTCTCCGTCGTCACCATGGAGGCCGAAACGCTCCTCAGCCCATAGGAGTGTGACAATGCCACGATTTCCTGTTAACTTTCCTTTTGGCCTTAAATTCCTCTTTGTCTGATTTTCTGTTGCTTTACATTTGCACGTTCCTTTTTTATTTCGTTCGTATTTTTTAGGCTGTCTCCAAAGAATACAGATTGCTCACTTCTGTTGTTTTCAATAATCTGAATTTTTGTCTTCTTAGAAGGGAGTCCACCCTTCCTAAGGATGGAGACCACTTCAGATTTACTGTTACATCTCATTTTATACTTTAATTCGAGTCCTGTCTTCCCTCTTTCCTGATTTGTATAAAATTATTCAGAAGAGTTTCAATTTATGTTTTCATGTCAGCCGTTGGTGTTTTATAATTCAAGGAGGGACGCAAAAGCCGCCAGAATGACCTTTCGGAGGCTGGGCCCCGTGGAGTCCAGGCGTCCCCTGCTGGGGGAGTGCTCCAAGGACCCCTCGGCATCTGTGACCAGATGGAATTGTTGGGAGTGTCTGCGTTTGGCTTCAGTGAATTTTTTTTTGGCGATTCTTTCCACACATTTGCCCCTTTGGATGGGTGATTTACAAGCACACCTGCCCACACCATGCTGAATGTTTAGCAGTTTTTACCAAAAACGGCACGACCCCCATTGCCCTACCCTCCCTGTTCACCCAATCACCCCTGAGTAACTGGTTTTTTTGTTTGTTTTTCTGGATGAAAAAAGTCCTCAAGGGGAAACGTTTGCCGTTGTGGAAGAGGTGAAACAAAAAAACGACAGAAGCACTAAAAGGCACTGACACGGACAAATTCAAAACCTATTTTGAGCAGAGAAAAAGCGTCTCAATAAGTATACTGCCTCAGAGAGGGCTTCGAAGGTGACTGACGTTTAAACATGTCAGAGTAAGTACAGTTTTTACAAATCAATTCCGGGTTTTGGGGTCCCCGCACACGTCTCTGGACCCGTCATGCCAGGCCTTGCCTTCCTGAGAGTCACATCACGGCTGTGCCTCGATGCCAAGCCTCCCAAATAGAATTCTCGCTTTCCTCCCTTCCCCGGAGATGTGCCTGGGGCCAGCAGAGTGAGACCTCGACTCAAAAAAAAAAAAAAAAAAAGAACCAACACCATTTCCCACATTCCTCGGCGCCGTCTCCCAGGTGTGTTTGAAAAAACTGTGATGCTCATTTCATTTTTCTTTACTATTTTTCTCATAGTGCAGTTTTTCTCTTTCCGGGATCCTGTGTTAAACCCTGCGGTGGCCCAGAAGCATGCTGTAAACAGCCACTCGATTGAGCCACAGATGCAGCTGGGTTTGCTATTCACCACCACCTCCCACACACCGTGTTGTCCTCAGTCTTTGACCCTCCCAGAGCGTTTTGTTGAATCTTTATTTTTTTTAGCACGTTCAGAAATGCCTTTCTGGCCAACCTGGGCAACATCACGAGGCCTCGTCTCTACCCAAAATATTTTTTAAAAATTAGCCAGGAGTGTGGCATGTGCCTCTCGTCCCAGCAATTTGGGAGGCTGAGGAGGAAGGATCACCTGAGTCCGGGAGGTGGAGGCCGCAGTGAACCGTGACCGTGTCACTGCACCCCAGCCTGGGCAAGAGTGAGACTCAGAACTCAAAACAAAAAGCAAAAAGCCAAAACGCTCTCTTTGTCTCTCACATATAAATACTCCTGCGTTCTATGATTGCAGTACTTTTTAATCTCAGAAATCCGTCAGTGCCATCCAGGTTGCGGTGTCACAGATAAGAACGTCAGCGCTGACCAGGGTCTCAGTCCTCTGGGGGTGACCTACTGATCTATCTGAAAGCCCGTGAGGTTTTTATCCCGGAGTTCGTCAGGACACGTCTCGGAGAGCGTCTCTGTGGGGCCTTCCTTTCGTCAGCGGGCCCTTTCCTCTGAACGTTCAACTTCATTCTGTGTGGAGGTTTTCTCCTGCCTGTCTGTCCTGTGGCCTCCTCTCCAGCTGTTCCGTTCCATCCTTCCAGAACACTCCTACCTCCTGTTCAGGTGCCCGGTCCCCTGCGCCCAGCCTTTCCGTCATTTCTACTTACTTGTATTTTCAATCTGTGTGGTGAGACGATCCTTCCGTTTAGCTTTCTAGATCACTCGATTGGCTTTCGGAAGTGGCTCCTAATTCTTTCCTCTGCTGCTGCGTTGCGTTTTAGAAGCCTCCAAGCTCACTGACAGCCCTAAAAGCCCAGCCTGCTTGTAAGCGCTCAGTTCCTACTGCCTCCTGATCCCCCTAAATCAGAGCCTCTTGTGTTCTGATTCGTCACTATGGATTTCCATCTTTAAGCACAAGTGGTTCTGAGCCGGTGGAAAACCAACATCACAGCAGGAGAGCGAATAAAAAAATCCTGGGCACCAGCTCTGCCCACTGCAGGTTGGACTGAGATGTTCTGTGGTGGGCTGAGGGCCATCGCCTTAAAACGTCAGTGCTCCTTCTTCACTGGTGAAGAGAAACTCTGGCTCGGGAGATTAAATCAGGGCCAGGCACGGTGGCTTACACCTGAAATCTCAGCATTTGGGAGACGGAGGTGGGAGGATTGCTTGAACCCAGGAGTTCGAGACCAGCCTGGACAACATAGCAAGACCTTGTCTCTACAAAAGGAAAAACAAAAACAAAAAACAAAATCAAAAACTTAGCCGGGCACGGTGGCATGTGCTTGCAGTCCTAGCTACTTGGGAGGCTGAGGCAGGAGGATTGCCTGAGCCCAGAAGGCCCAGGCTGCGGCCATGATTGTGCCACCACACTCCAGCCTAGACAGCAGAGTGAGACCTCGACTCAAAAAAAAAAAGAAGAACCAACACCATTTCCCAGAGCAACCCTGAGAGCCACCTCTCCATGCCCTGGCACCATAGGCACCTGTTCCGCTGGATGGCATCCTCTGAGGCGCATTTCGGTGCCATAGCGTGTCCACCCGTTCGGCGTTAAAAACTGCTGTCACACAGTGTGTCGCACCGCCAACGTGGTGTCCTCAGCAGGTGCGAGTTCCTGCTTCTCCACGTGAACTTCAGGCCTCCTGATGGCTTTGCGGCGACGTCTCTGCTGATCTCCTTGGTGACTCCGGGACTGGGCACCTTCTGCCATCTATTCCTTTGCCCTCTGGAGAGCCTCTTTAGTGAATGCACGCTCAAGCCTCACACTTTTTCCTGTTGCGTTATCTGACTTTTCGCGTTGATTTTAGGGAGTTCTTTGCGTATCCCGGACGTAACCTCTGTCGGTTTCATGTTCAGGGCAGCGTTATTCGTAGCATGGAAACGAATAGTCCAAGTGTCCGTCACGCATAGAATGGGTCCATGACCGTGGCCTTGTCACACAGTGGAAGAGGCGACAGCAATGAAACACTTGACCTGAGCAACACATGGGAACACGGGCAGATTGCCTGGGAAAAGGGAGGTGAAAAAAAGCTATTTCTATGAAGTTCAGACCCAGGCAACACAGAATCAAGATCACGTCGTTTGGGGGGAGAGTGGTTAGTGACCGGGGGAGCACAGGGGCTTCTGGGGTCACAGTCGATTTGGGGACCAGGATGAGGGTTTCACACGTGGGTTCACTTGGTGACCGTTCTTCAGGACACACGGAAAGCACACATGCGTTTTCCGGGATGTGTGTCAAAAGCTACGAAAACATAGGCAGAACAAAACTGGGGCCATTCACTTGCGATAACGACAGGTCTCCAGCCAGAGCAGCAAAAAGCTCCATGCCGTCACGGGGCGCCGCTGTCCTCAGGAGAGGATAGAACGCTGCACCTAGAAGCATATTCTTACTCCAGTAAAGGTACAGACCGCGTTTGGGAAGTGTCTCTCCTTGATTCCCCAGAAGAGGAAGCAGCATGCCCTCAGGCTGCACTGGAGTGAAGCCGGGGGAACTGGGACTCCCTTTGCCAGTGAGACTGGGTGCACCCCCACCCCAACCCACCACACCTGCAGGTGCATCTGTCCAGGTGTGGCCAAGGGACGTCAGCAAGGACACTGCGTCCCACAGGCCTTCATGAAAGGTCTGGGGTCCTAGGCGGTATGTGTGGGCTCTCAGCACAAAGCCTTGTGGGACGTGTTTCGCGCTGACCACGGGGCCACACAGAGACAGGGAATGGACTCTGTCACCAGGAGGGCTGGGGAGGGGCATAGGGAGTCCGTGTTTAGCGGGGACAGATTTCAGTGGGGGAGGATAGAACCGTTCCAGAGACGGACGGTGGCGATGGTTGCCACAGAACTGTACATTCAAAACTGTGCATTCAAAAATGGTGCGTTTTATGTTATGTAATTAGACCTGTTTTTTTGAGTCAGAGTCTCACTGTTGCCTAGGCTGGAGTGCAGTGGCACGCTCACGGCCACCACGATCCTTCCGCCTCAGCCTTCCAAGTAACTGGGACTACAGGTACACACCACCATGCCAGGATAATTTTTTTGATTTATGGTAGAGATGAGGTATCGCCAAGTTACCCAGGCTGGTCTCAAACCCCTGGCTCAGGCAATCCTCTTATCTTGGCCTCCCAAATTGCTGGGATGACAGGTGTGAGCCACTGCAGCCGGCTATTACCATAATTTTTAAAAAGAATAAAGAGATGACATCGGCAAAAATGGTGGAGTAAGAACATCTGAAAATTCTCTTTCATTAAAAGAAATGAACCAATTGGCAAAAATAGGCAGAATCAACTTTTTCAGTTGAGCGTCTGTAATCCCAGCACATCGGAAGGCCTAGGTGAAAAAATCGCTTGAGGCCAAGAGTTCAAGACCAACCTAGGCAACACATCCAGACCCCATCTATACAAAAAATAAAAATGAAAATATTAGCCATGTGTAGTGGCGCATACCTATAGCCCCAGCTTCTTGGGAGGCTGAGGCAGGAGGATCACTTGAGCCTAGGAGTTCGAGGTTGCAGTGATCCACACCACTGTACTCTGACCTGGGCAGTAAGGCAAGACCCTGACTCTGACATAAAAAATATATATTTAGGACTGAATTTAAGCACAGGAGTGCAAGACTTGTGCACTGAAAACTATGAAACATCATGAAATAACGAAAATCTCAATGTAAAGACATCATCCCCCATTCATAGAGAAGACCACATTGTTAACATGGAAATATTTCTCAAATTATTCAACAGTTCGAACACAATCTCTACAGAAGCTCCAACTGCCTTTGGGGCAGAAATCGATACACTGAACCAAAAATTCATATTGAAAGGCAGGGGACTGCCAGGCTCGTGGCTCAGCCTGTAATCCCGCGCCTTTGGGAGACTGAGGTGAGTGGATTGCCTGAGTTCGCGAGTTCGAGACCCGCCTGGGCAACTTGGCGAGACCTCACCTCTACAATAAATCAAAAATTAGCCGAGCGTGGTAACACACGCCTGTAATTCCAGCTACTCGGAAGGCTGAGGCGGAAGGATCGCCGGAGCCCAGCAGGGCGAGGCCGCGGTGGCCGGGAACGGCCGCTGCACTCCAGTCTGGGCGACAGAGTGAGAATCCAACTCAAAAAAAAAAAAAAAAAAAAAACAAAGGCAGGGGACCCAGAAGAGTCTGGATGACTTGAACTGAAAGAACAAAGTTGAAGAACACACACTTTCTGACTGCAAAACTTACCACAAAGCTACGTTTTTCAAGACCATGTTGTCCTGGCATACGGATGGGCATGTGGATTGATGGAAGAGAATCGGGCGTCCAGAAATAAGCCCACACGCTTATGGACAATTGATATGTGCCAAGGGTGCCGAGGTGACTCAGTGGGAGAAGGAATCGTCTTTCCAGCAAGCGGTGCTGGACAACTGGACACTCACAGGCAAGAAAGCTGGACTTCTCACCGCACGAACACAGATGGACTCAACGTAGATTAAGGACCTAGGGGTAGGAACTAAACTGTAACATTCTTAGGCGGAGACACAGGGGTCAATCTTTGCCATCTTGAGTCAGGCTGTGGGTCCTTCATTATAGCACCACAAGCGGGAGAAAGCAAGATAAAACAGACGCACTGGGCTTCATCAAAATGGAAAGCTTTTGCGCTTCGAGGTCTACTCTGGAAAGTGAAAATGCAGCACACATTTGCATATCAAATATTGGATAACGGTCTCCTGTGCAGAGTGTATGAATAATTCTTACAACTCAACAATAAAAAGATAAGTAACACAATTAAAAATTGGGCAATTGATTTTAATCCAAATCCTTTGTGCGAACAATGTACACAAATTTTCAGCAACCCGGAGAAAAGGCTGAGTAACATCATTATCTGTCAAGGAGAGGCTCATCAAAACCACCATGAGATACAATTTCACACCCACCAGGGTGGTGATACCTGAAAAGGGGACCAGAACAGGGTGGGAGAGAGGGTCAGGAGGGAAGATACGGCACACCGCTAACCGGGGTGCGTCCTAGGGGGAGGGTGGCCTAGTAGGAATTCTTTATACCAACGCTGACATTTTTCTTGGTCCAAAATTATACCAAAAGTAAAAAGAAACCATATTCACCTCCCCTGATTCTTCTTCAACCTGTGTTCGGCGATTCACACATGGCTCAGAGAATCGTGAAAAACAGTGATCTCTACACAATTGTAAGCTATAGACATTTTTTTTTTGGAGTCAGAGTCTCACTCTGTCGCCCAGGCTGGAGTGCAGTGGCACGCTCACAGTCACCGCAGCCTCGACCTCCTGGGCTCCGGCGATCCTTCTGCCTCAGCCTTTCAAGTAGCTGCATCTACAGGCATGCACCACCATGCCCGGCTAATTTTTTGATTTACTGTAGAGACGAGATCTCGCCAAGTTGCCCAGGTAGGTCTCGAACCCACGGGCTCAGACAATCCACTCACCTCAGCCACTCAGAGTGCTGGGATGACAGGTGTGAGCCACTGCACCCAACCAGCCGTATACATTTTAAAACATAATTGCAACGACTGTCTTTCCAGGGAGGTTAAATGTTCTACAGATGCTGTAAATCTATTTTTGTCAAAATCTTGGAGCTCAGATTTGGCTCACTGAGAACCCACAGGATATCTCCCACATGGCCTAATTGACAAGGCAGGTCCCCGCTGACAAGGCTTTACACCAAGACCCAGATGCCAGTTAGAAAAAAATCTAGCCTATTCTTCTCATTCTAATAAACAGATTAATACTCTATATTTCCATGGCAACCTACCTACGTCTGAATTCTAATTGTAAGATAAGATTAGATCAATAGACTAGGATAGAGGCCGGGCTCGGTGGCTCAGCCCGTCATCCCAGCACTTTGGGAGCCAAGGTGAGAGTTCACAGGTTCGACACCAGCACAGGCAACTTGGCGAGACCTCATCTCTACAATAAATAAAAAATTAACCAGGCATGGTAGCGTGCGCCTGTAGTTCCAGCTACTTGGAAGGCTGAGGTGGAAGGACTGCTGGAGCCCGGCAGGTCAACAGTGGGGTGGCCATGAGCATGCCACTGCCCTCCAGCCTGGTGGCCGTGAGTGTGCCACTGCACTCCAGTCTGGGCGACAGAGTGAGACTCCGACTCAAAAGAAAATAGACTAGGATGGAAAGACTAGAACAGAATGACCTAGAAGAAAAATGTAGATGGAGCGGGCACAGCCAGTCATAGCCTGCTGCCCATTCCATTTTTCTTATGAAGGTTCCAGGCATTCCCTTCTGGAAGTGATGGATGCTGCCTCCGTGGCTGGTGTCCAAGAATGCTGCCTTATTTTATATTTTCTCTGCTCATCTATTTAGCTAGCTATCGATCATCTATTTCTTCTTCTTTTTTTTTTGAGTTGGAGTCTCACTCTGTCGCCCAGACCGGAGTGCAGCAGCACACCCACAGCCACCAAAGCCTCGACCTGCTGAGCTCCGGCGATCCTTCCACCTCAGCCTTCCGAGTAGCCTGAACTACAGGTGTGTGCTCCCACACCCGGCTAATTTTTCATTGATTGTAGAGATGAGACCTCACCAAGTTGCCCGGGTGGGTCTTGAACCTGCAGGCTCAGGCAATCCTCTCGCCTCGGCCTCCCAAAGTGCTGGGATGACAGGCTGAGCCACCGAGCCCTCACCTGTCATCTATGTCTTTATCTTCAGAATCATTGGAGAGTGAATTGCAGACTCACTTATCAGCTGGTCCCTCAATTTAGACCTTCTTTGCAATAACCCCAGTATAATTACCAAAGGCAGTTTAACACTGGCATGAAGCTATGACCTAATACCTCAGGCACATTCACCTTGCACCAGGGGTCCTAATGGTGTCCTTTGCAGCCGTTTGGAAAAGGATGCTATCCAAGGTTACGCACCGCAGCCGGTGGCTGCTTTTTGTGCATCTCAATCACTGTCAGTCTGTGGGACGGCCTGCAGCCTTTCGTGTCCTCGTGACATTGACCTTTTCACGAACACAGAGCCGTCATTTGGTAGAATGCCCCTCGGTTTTGGGTTTGTCTGATGTCTCCTCATGACTAGGTTCGGATTATGTGCTTTTGGCTGGAACATCCGTAAAGGATGCTGGGTTCTCAGCGCGCCACCGAGAGACCACGACGTTGACTTGCTCGTTAACTTGATGTTAACTCTGACCACTTAGCTGAACTCACGTCTGCCAACTTTTTCCTGGAAAGGCACTGCTTTTTCCTTGATAGTTAACGAACAATTTGTGCCGTGGAGGAGTAACTTTGAGACCATGTGAATGTTTTGTCCCTCCACTTTACTGAATAGTTTTGGTACCTATTGATGATTCTTGCCTGAGTTAAATGTTATCATGGTGTTTGCAAAATGCTGATTTTCTAACTCCATCAGTCGTTTTAAATTTATTAACTGGGGCCAGGCTCGGTGGCTCAGCCTGTCATCCCAGCGCTTTGGGAGGCCGAGGTGAGTGGATTGCCTGAGCCCCAGGGTTCGAAACCCACCTGGGCAACTTGGCGAGACCTCGTCTCTACAATAAATCGAAAATCAGTCGGGCATGGTAGCACATGCCTGTAGTTCCAGCTACTTGAAAGGCTGAGGCGGAAGGATTGTGGAGCACAGCAGGTCGAGGCTGCGGTGGCCGGGAGCGGCTGCTGCACTCCAGTCTGGGCGACGGAGTGAGACTCCAACTCAACAACAAAAAAATTATTAACTGGCTTTCTACTGTAAGTCATGATCCTTTTTTCCTTCCTTCCGCCCCCCCTTTTTCTCTTCCCTCCCTTTTCTTCCTCTCTCTCTCTCTCTCTTCCTCTCTCTCCCCAGGGTAGACTCATGAATGCTTATTTTACTGAATAACCTATAACCCGTTGCTGTTATCATTGATTATTACATGGCTGACTGCTTCCACTTTGGCCAGTAGAATGCTGATGTCTTCGCCATTTCGACATGTCCCTTTCATTTTTTGAGCATTTCTTACTTCCCGACCAAGATTTTTTGGGCTTATCTTGTATCGCATAAATGTCTTCTATGGAATCAGTGGCTTCTCCAAGGGGCCATGGTTCCTTTCCGCACAGAATGGCACTTAGCGCAAGTTGTGCTCATTGTGGCTGGGCTGTCATTGTTTCTAGGCCCTTTCATTGGAAAATGCATTTTCTCATTCTTTTTGGTTTTTTTTTTTTTTTTTTTAAGTCGGAGTCTCACTCTGTCACCCAGACTGGAGTGCAGTGGCTGCTCCCGGCCACTGCAGCCTCGACCTGCCGGGCTCCGGCGATCCTTCCGCCTCAGCCTTCCAAGTAGCTGGAACTACAGGCGCACGCTACCACGCCCGGCTAGTTTTTTGATTTATTGTAGAGTTGAAGTCTTGCCAAGTTGACCAGGTGGGTCTCGAACCCACAGTCTCAGGCAATTCACTCACTTCGGCCTCCCAAAGTGCTGGGATTACAGGCTGAGCCACCAAGCCCGGCCTCATTTTCTCAGTCTTATTCTAAGAGCTCACGATGATATCTGTGGGTCCTTCCTGCCTTCTCCCACTCTACAGTTTAATCTCCCTTCAACACTGAACACGCCAGCCTCTGATACAATCGACGTGGTTGCTCCTTCGTTCAAATCTACAACAAATCAAAATAGTTTCAGGATCACTACACTGTAGGGCCAAAAAGTCAACCTGCTGAGGGACTTCAAGGTTGACTTACAGTTCTTTTTCCCTCCTTCAAACTGAGGATATATGGTAAACTACTCTTTTCAGATCTTGTATGTAGTTGGGAATTCGCCTTTGTTGGAGACTGTCCTGTCACAAGGATTGATTCCACAGATCTGCCCCCCAAGGACCATGCAGACATAAGTAGTGACCCCACACCTAAGCTTCTCGAACTTTAATGTGATACCAGTGTCCTGGAATCTTATTAACATGTGACTTCCACTTCAGCAGGCCTGGGACACTCCCGAGAGGCCACATTGCTAACGAACTCCCAGGGGACACCAGCAAGGCTTATCCAAGGACCGCCATTTCACCAGCAAAGTCAAACATGGGTCCCAGATTTGGCTGCATCTTGGAAACATCTGGAAGTCTTCAGAAGCACTTACAGCTGCCTTCCATACCTAGCAAATCCGATCCCCGTGGCGTGGGGTGCAACCTGAACGTCCGGACACGTCAACAGCGCCCCAGGTGAGGTCACCGGGCAGCCTAGCAAGGAAACCCAACTCTGGAGACCAACGGTGTGAGCACAAGAGGGGTCACGGAATTCCAACTCCACGTGTTTTGGAATTATTATTATCATTATTTGTAGAGTCAAGATCTCACTATGTTTTCCCAGGCTGGTCTCAAACTCCTGGGCTCAAGGGATCCTCCAGCCTCAGTTTCTCAGAGCCCTGGAATTAGAGTCGTGAGCCAGAATTATTTGATCATGTGGAACTTTCCATCCGATGCTGACCCTTGGTGAAAAGAAGTCATGTGCCAACAATTTCTGCTCCCCGGGACCCTTCCTTCCACGCGAGGAGGCTGCGACAGAAGCTTCTGGAAGGAAGACGCCAAGTCTAGTCAAGGAATACATTGGACTCAAATTGACACACGTGCAACCTATCGCTGATAAGGACACATCACTGACTGATTTGCCATAGATGACACTTCTACTAAAATGTCAAGTTTTTCCTCTTTGTCCAACAATGAGTGAATCAATCAGCATCTCCATGGGGAGAAAAGGCAGGTGTCCAGTGGGAATTCTGACAGTTAGTGGAAATGGCTCCAGGCTGAAATGTCTACAGGTGCTTGGCCCAGGGTGCCTGGTGCCTGGCTAACCCACCTGCACTGAGACTGCGCGCGCGCGCACACACACACACATACATGAGACACACACAACACAAGGGCAGTTATTGTCTAGCTAGTGCAAGAACACATCACTCCTGAGGCTTCCCGGAGCCCACAGTCATGATAAGGATTAGTAGAAATGGCACCACCCTTATCCGGAATGAGCTTGTCTTTAAAAGAAAGTCTCCTAATAAGCTTTTCATCTCCCCCAAGGTTGGGTAATTTGGAACAATTAAACGTGTCTGCCTTTTCCTCCAATTCATTATTTCATGTTCCTCACCACGACATAATCGAGCTGTCATGGTTCTAACGCAGGCTACAGCTGTTTCTGGAAAAAATGCTTAAAACGTATGATGCAACAGAAAGTAACTCAAGGTACAGTCCCTGTGTGATGCCTGGACCGGAGCTTGATGCCGCTGGGCTCCGTGCACTTGGACCTGAGATTTAAATTCATGTTTAAATCAATGTTCTTTTTTTTTTTTTTGAGTTGGAGTCTCACTCGGTCGGCCAGACTGGAGTGCAGTGGCCGCTCCCGGCCACTGCAGCCTTGACCTGCTGGGCTCCAGCGATCCTTCCTCCTCAGCCTTCCGAGTAGCTGGAATTACAGGCATGCGCTACCACGCCCAGCTGATTTTTTTATTTATTGTAGAGATGAGGTCTCGCTGCCCAGGTGGGTCTCGAACCCGCGGGCTCAGGCCATCCGCTCACCTCAGCCTCCCAAAGGCGCGGGATGACAGGCTGAGCCCCCGAACCCGGCTTAAATCAATGTTCTTACCTTCTGTTTTCACTGGGAGCGGGCAGGTGTCTCACCCTGTCACCCAGGCTGGAGTGCGGTGGCACGATCACAGCTCACCGCAGTCTCGACCTCCCAGACTCAGGCGATCCTCCTGCTTCAGCCTCCTGAGCAGCTGGAACTGCAGGTGCATACCACCACACCTGGATCATTTTAAAATTTTTTGTAGAGGTTTTGCTATGTTGTCCAGGCTGGTCTCACACTCCTGGGTTTTGCTATGTTGCCCAGGCTGGTCTCAAACTCCTGGGCTCCAGCAATCCTCCCACCTTGGCTTCCCAAAGTGCTGGGATGACAGGCGTGGGCCACCACGCTGGGTCAAGGCTTTCATTTTCTATCTCTAGCTACAAAAGGAAGTTTGGCACTAATTTCTACGTCTTTTCTAGGGGACGGTTCTAATATAACCAAAACGGCCTCTTTTCAGCCTGGAACAGTCCCGTGAACTGGGTGGCTCCAGCGAGGCACTCTCTCTCGACTCGGGTGGCAGGATGTCTTGGACCACGGCGTGGCAGGGCCTGGCTCCTGCTGCCCGTGCAGCAGGGTCCTCCTTGTCCTTTGGGGTGTGGTGGTGGCCAGGGCTGCTGGTGCTCCCGGCTTGTAGATGGACGCATCGCTCCAGCTTCTGCTTCCCGGTCACACCACCCTCTCACGTGAGCTTTTCTGGGTGTCCCCTCATCTTTTTATTTTTTTAAAGACAGAGTCTCTGTCTGTTACCCAGGCTGGAGAGCAGTGGCACGATCATAGCTCACTGCAGCCTCGACCTCTTAGACTCAAGCAATCCTCCTGGCTCAGCCTCCCGAGGAGTTTGGACTACATGAGCTCGAATGCACACCCAACTCATTTTTTATTTATGATTTTTTGTAGGGCACAGTCTCACTACGTTGCCCAGGCTGCTCTCCAACTCTTGAGCTCAAGGGGTCCTCCGACCTTGGCCTCCCAAAGTGCTGGGATTGCAGGCATGAGCCACTTGTACCTGGCTTCTCTCCTCTTCTTCTTTTCTTTTTTTTTTTTGAGTTGGAGTCTCACTCTGTCACCCAGACTGGAGTGCAGTGGCCGCTCCCGGCCACCACAGCCTCGGCCTGCTGGGCTCCGCCAATCCTTCCGCCTCCGTCTTCCAAGTAGCTGGAACTACAGGCGCGCGCTACCGTGCCCGACTAATTTTTGATTTATTGTAGAGATGAGGTCTCGCCAAGTTGCCCAGGTGGGTCTCGAACCCACGGGCTCAGGAAACCCACTCACCTTGGCCTCCCAAAGTGCTGGGATTACAGGCTGAGCCACCGAGCCCGGCCTCTCCTCTTCTTATAAAGACACCCTCACTGGATATCGGGCATGGGGCCCATCCACCCTCCCGGACATCAGGCGTGGCACCTGTCCACCATCCCGGACACGGTGGAGGAACCCATCCATTGAGGCCTTTGGGACTGCCCGGAGAAAGGGCCCACGTGCTTGGCAACAGAGCGGCCCCGGGATGCTGAGGACGCCCCGCTGACTGGCGTGAAGGAGCAGCCGGGCAGTGTGGCCAGAGACTCGCCTGCTGGACTGAGCCGCGTCCCCCGTGAGCTCACAGCTTCGCGGGTGATGACAGCCGGAAAAAACGACGTGGGGCGTGTCGCCGTGTCTGCCACTCCTCATCCTGAGTTTTCTGCAGGTTTTAATGTTTAATGAGGTGTCAAGCGAGCCTCCTGCTTGGTGAGCAAATTGGTTTGAAGTGTCAATATATTTATGCAGTTAGCAACAAGCTATCAGACTTGAATCCTTCTCCTCACAGCCTGAAAACGTCCCTTCAGGAAATTACCAGAAGGAAAGGGCGAGGCACCACCCCCCAGCCCTCCTGACACTGATGGTAGTGTGTGCCTCACGGGAGCCACCTATGTCCAGCCACTGGGAAGGGAGCCCAGGCACACGCGTGAGTCCCTGTCCCCAGACTGGGCACTGTCTTCAGGTATGTGAGTCCCTGAGCCCAGACTGGGCACTGTCTTCGGTGCCTACTGTGTGTCTCCACGATCTTCAAGTATTAATTCAGCACCTACTGTGTGCCTCCACTCTTCCGAGCAGTGAGGTTGACAGCATGCACAGGACGGCCATGACGCCCACCCTCCCGGAGTCTGAAGTCCACGAGGACTTGTCAATTGAAGTCCTGGGCGTCTGAGGGAGGACCATCCACACCAGGGCTCCGGGCACTTCTGTGGGAAGATGCACTTGCCTGTGTGTCCCTGTGGAGGGGGAGGGGTCCTGAGACCCGCAGGTGGGGAGGGACAGTCTGGGAGCAGGAGGGGACTGCCCCAAGCCGCCTTCCCGGGGGTGGGGGGCACCGGCCCTGACAGCCGCGGTCACCAGCCCCCACTGGCCGAGGACTGTTCTGAAGGGAAACAGAAGCCGGACCATGACCCTCCAGTGCCCGCCAGCCAGATGCTGCTCCATGTTGGGAAGAACCTTCTCCCTGCATGATGCTCCTGCCAGGTGAGGTGCTGGAGCCCAAGCAGCAGTCCCTAAGGAGTGACCCTCCTGGGGCACCGGGCCACTGCAGCTTCTAAGAGGACAGGGCAGTGTCCGGCCCAACGGGACTCCACAGGGTGTATGTTCAGAATTCATGGCACCTGCCAGACGCAGTGGCTCATGCCTGTCATCCCACACTTTGGGAGGCCAAGGCGGGAGAATTGCCTGAGCCCAGGAGGTCATGACCAGCCAGGGCAATGTAGCGAGACCTCGTCTCTACGATAAATCAAAAAATTAGCCGGGCATGGTGCATACCTGTAGTCCTGGCTACCGAGGAGGCTGAGGTGGGAGGATCACCAGGAGGTAATCCCAGGAGGTTGAGGTTATGATGAACCATGATCGTGCCACTGCACTCCAGCCTGGGCAATAGAGTGAGACCCCTGACTCAAAAAAAAAACACCAAAAACCACGAAGTCGTGGCACCTGCCACATGAGGAAGCATGGAGTGGTGGGTCTTCCCGGATTATCCAACCAGGTCCAACCAGGCAGAAGTGAAATCCTATTCCCGAGTCACAGAGGGCCTCGCCTGATCCAGCTCCCCCACAGTGGGAAATGGACCACAGAGGGCACAGGTGGTACGGGTGGGGCTTCCCCAGCCAGGGGCTCCAAGCTGGACACTGTCCCCTCAGACCCCCGCCTCCACATTCCCGAGAAAGCCCAGCTGCCCAGGAGGCCATCGAGGTCACATCCCTGTGTTCCCAGACACTGTCCCTATTTCGTGATGAGACACTGAGACCCTCAGGGACGAGACTCCCTGTGGGTTTCTTAGGTGGCCAGGAGGAAAGGGTGGGGCGTGGCCACTCGGTGGAGGTGTCTAACCACAGTGTCACCTGTCCCCCAAGAGGGCCAACCTTCAAGCCCCTGTGTCGAGTCCTCTGACAGCTCCTTCACACTGTGCAGTCAACTCCGTGGTGACAACTGGCCGGTGGCAGCTGGAATGCCCTCCCAGCCACCAACACCCAACCCTACAGGGACATTTTTTGGAAAAACCTTATGCGTGTGTGTACCGAAAGCTATCTCCAGTGATCTGATAGGAATAACTAGGCATAAATAAAGTTATATTGTATACTGGAATCTGACTGGGATGAGAACTTTTAGAGGTGTGGTAATTTTCTGCTAAACCCGAAAAAGAAAAATGGAAAGTCATCGCTAAAAAGAACGACATTGTGCTTGGAAATACTGTATTCTAGGCTGCAATGAAACACAACAGATTTACTGGTAAATTTGCAGGTGCTCCACAGACCATCTAAAAGCAAACATGGGAGTTGTATTTCAGAAAAGATGGTATGTACAAAGCAAGCTACGATATAAAATGAATTAGAATAAATTCAAATAAGATTCATACTGACAAAGCAAGCGCAGTACTAAAAATTGGTGCAAAATAAAATAAACTTGGAACGATTCTTTACAAAAGTATCCACAGTGCCTGTAAACAAAATATAGTCCAAAAAGAATGAATCCACAACATAGAACAAAAGAATACATTTAGAATCGTCACAACGCCAGGCACCCAGGAAAAGCAACAATTTCACTAAATATTTAACACCCGGTGAGCAGTCGGGGAAAACAGAATTCTGCCTGAAACTAGCTTGGGGCCAGGTGCGGTGGCTCATGCCTGTAATCCCAGCGCTTTGGGAGGCTGAGGCCAGAGGATCGCTCGAGCTCGGGTGTCGGAGGCGGCCTGGGCAACACAGCGTGATCTCATCGCTACAAAAAAATTAATTAAATTTTTAATTAGCCGGGTATGGTGGCCCAGGCCCGTAGTCTCGGCTACTCGGGAGGCTGAGGTGGGAGGATCTCCTGAGCCCAGAAGGTCGAGGCTGTGGTGAGCTGTGATCGTGACTGAGAGAGAGAGAGAGAGAGAGAGAGAGAGAGAGAGACAGAAAACAGGGGAGGAGAGAGGAGAGAGAGAGAAGGGAAAGAGAGGAGAGACCTCGCTGAGGCTGGGAGCCGCGCCGCCTGGCCCCAGCATCGCACCCAGCCCAAACGCGAGAGGGACGTCGCAGGCCCCGTCTGGCCGTGGCCCGGGATGGCGCCCACTAGACCTGGGACTGGTGCCCGTGCGGAGGCCCGACGACGCCCCCTGCCACCAGCAGGGGGCAGCGGCACCCTCCACATGGCCGCCCGTCCAACCGCTGACTCCAGGGGACCACGGCCCGGAAGACGGCGGTTGGAGGCAAAGACGTCTTGGGATGTGTTTTTGAGACAACAATACACACGGCGCTTCCAACACAGCCTCCAAGCCCCGAGAACAAAACCGCAGCACGTCCAGTGACGGGAGAGCCAGCGGGCTCTGGGCCTCCACCAGGGGATTAGCAGTGAGCATCTCCTGCCCAGGGACCCGGCGTGGGCAGCCGGGCCTGCGTTGCGCCGAGGGACGGGCCCACCCGTCCACAGTCCCCGTGTCTGGTACTCCTCAGACTCAAACACTCCCTTTGTTTTGTTTTTATTGGATGTGTGTGTTTCTTTCAAGTCGGGATCTCACTCTGTCACCCAGGCTGGAGCGCAGGGACACGATCACAGCTCACCGCAGCCTCGACTTCCTGAGCTCAGGCGATCCTCCCACCTCAGCCTCCTGAGTAGCTGGGGCTACCAGCGTGGGCCACCACACCGGGCTAATTTTCTTGTTTTTTTGGGAAGACAGGGTCTCGCTATGTTGCCCAGGCTGGTCTCGAACTCCTGGGCTCAAGCAATCCTCCCGCCTCGGCCTCCCAAAGTGCAGGGATTACAGCCACCAGACCCAGCCTCTCCCATTGTTTTATATTCAATTAAGAGAGAAAAAAAATATGCCCAGTTAAACTAGAAAACTGTGTTCTCAATGCTTAGAATTTTCATTTCCTGCTTGTCAAAAGAACAATTTTTGACTTATTCAGACATCGGTTTTTATCAAACATCAGTCCTTTGCCTACTACCTAGGAAAACAAGGCAAGAGCAATTGGCTACCACTTCACATGTCCCCAGAGGTAGTGTCTGTCTTCTTTTTTTTTTTTTCTTTTTTTTTGAGTTGGAGTCTCACTCTGTCGCCCAGACTGGAGTGCAGTGGCCGCTCCCGGCCACCGCAGCCTCGACCTGCTGGGATCCAGCAATCCTCCCGCCTCAGCCTTCCGAGTAGCCGGAACTACAGGCGTGCGCTACCACGCCCGGCTGATTTTTTGATTTATTGTAGAGATGAGGTCTCGCTGCCCCGGCGGTTCTCGAACTTCCGAGTCACTGCTCAGTGCAGGGACCACAGACCGGGCTCCCGGAGCCACGCCTCCCAGGGCCTCCGGAGCCTGGGCATGTGGTCTTAAGTTTCCATACAGAGGAGGAGACATCACGGCCAGGTGAGACGTCTCCCTGGCCAGGGTGACCGGATGAGGCAGCCAGAGGGGAGTCGCATGGGAAAAAGGGGCCTCTTAAGAGCTGGCCATGTGGTCTGTGGCTGACGTCAGGGTCCCCAACCCTGGGCCACAGACGGGTTAGGCCCCGGGCACAGCAAGAGGTGAGTGACAGGCAGGCAGGCAGGTGGGCGGGCAGGCGGGTGGAGCTCCATCCGCTGTCATATCAGCGGAGGCATCAGAGTCTCATCAGAGCGAGAACCCTACTGTGACCTGCACGTGCGAGGGAGAGACCCGAACGCCTGAAGACCCTCCCCGGCCCCGTCCGTGGAGAAGTCGTCTCCCACGAAATCAGTCCCTGATGCCAAAAAGGCTGGGGACCGCTGGCACACGTCATGCGTGTCTGTATCGGCACACACTGTACGTACGTGCCCGCCCAATAGGTAGTGTACATGGGATGAAACACGGAAGGGAGGCAAGCACGCACGCCGACATCAGCCGTGGTCACCTGGGGCAGCCTTCGAGTGCCTCGGGGTCCTCTCCTTCCCCCCCTGACTCAACGTGTTCCATAGTTTTCTGCGTGCAGCTTGAATTGCTTTGTACGTTCAGAAAACTACAGTCCCACAGTGAAAACGCCCCCTTGTAGGGTCCACGCAATTTCATTTCAATCACAGTGGAGGTTTTTTTCGTATGGAATTTGAGAAGCAGACTCTCAAATACACGTGGAAAAAATAAAGGACCAGGAACTACCAAGACTCTGTTGTCAAGGGAGAGGAGGGGGTGAGGGGCGGGGTAGGGTCACAGGGAGGGAGCAGGGGGCGGGGGACGAGCCTTCCCCGAGCTCAGGACGCTCTCCTAGCTGAGTCCTCAGAGCAGGTAGCTGGGCGAGACCGTGGACACGTGGGCAGTCGCGCTCGGAGAAGAACCCTGGACCGTGCCCGCTCCCACCAGGAAACCAGAGGTGTTTGAGCAGGCGTGCCCCGTCCATTGAAAAGCGAGTGCACACGTCTCTGATAGCAAGCCAGTGCCATTCAGGAAACAGCACTGAGGCAAGACACCAACCCCAGAGGAGAGGATGTTAGATCTGTTTCACACCATATTCTTGAAAATCGATTTCACGTGGATTAAAGACTCAAGTGTGAAAACAACACCACAAAACTCCTACAAAATGGTACAGAAACCATCTCTATAGCCTCGGAATGGGATGGATCTTAAGACACACACACACACACACACACACACACACACACACACGCATGAAAATAATTAGTGAGCTGAGCTATATCAAAATTAAGAGCGTCTATTCATCGAGGCCATCACCCCATCAAGAGGCTTAAAAAACAAGCCGGAAAGAAGGAAAGGTTGCTTGAGCACAGATGATTAGCAAAAGATCGATACCCAGCGTGTGTGGAGACATCGTGAAAGTCGACAGGAAAGAAGGCAAACAGCCTCATGGAAAAGTGCTCAAAAATCCCCACCAGCTCGCAGAAAAAGCAATACACATGCCCGCACACGTCAGTTAAAGCCTCCGCTTCATTAACCGAAAACCAAACAGCCACCAGTTGGCAGGAATGTGGATGTGTCAGAAAAGACCCTCGCTCACGTCCGGCGAGCGTGGGAAATCCTACGTGCACTTTGGAGAGAACTGGGCGTGACCTGGTAGCCACGAGCATGTCGTGTCCATCCTGGCCCAGGACATTCCCTCTTCGTTATATAGCCAGAGAACGTTCCCACCAGCACTGTTTGTGATAGTAAAAAACGAAGCACCACCAACATCTATCAGTAGTAACCTGGATGAGTAAGTTGTGGTGTATTCTGTGATGGAATACTACACAGCTGTGAGAAGGAATGAATAGGCCAGGTGTGGTGGTTCATGCCTGTAATTCCAGCACTCTGGGAGGCTGAGGCAGAAGGATCGCTTTAGCCCGGGCGTTCCAGACTAGCTTGGGCAACGTAGTGAGACCTCATCTCTACCAAAAAAAAAAAAAAATTAAAAAGTAGCTGGGCAGCCGGGCTTGGTGGCTTGTAATCCCAGCACTTAGGGAGGCCGAGGTCAGTGGGTTGCCTGAGCCCACGGGTTCAAGACTTGCCCGGGCAACCTGGTGAGACCTCGTCTCTACAATAAATCAAAAATTAGCCGGGCATGGTAGCGCGTGCCTGTAGTTCCGGCTACTTGGAAGGCTGAGATGGAAGGATCGCCAGAGCTCAGCAGGCCGAGGCTGCGGTGGCCGGGAGTGGCCACTGCACTCCAGCCTGGGTGACAGAGTGAAACTCCAACTCAAAAAAAAAAAAAAAAAAAAGTAGCTAGGCATGGTGGCTTGCACCTGTAGTCCCAGCTGTTTGGGAGACTGAGATGGGAGGATCGCCTGAACCCGGAGGTTGAGGTTGCGGTGAGCTGTGACTGTGCCACTGCACTCCAACCTGGGTGACAGAGGGAGACCCTGACCCCCCCCAAAAAATGAAAGCTTTGTAAATTAACATGGTGTCTCTTAGCTAGGAGAAAGCAGTCACGGAAGAACACATAACACAGGGTTCCATCTGTGTGAGATCCCCCAACGAAACCAAGCAGGCCGTTTCTGTACCGATCTGTCCGCAGGTGGTGAAACTCCAAGGCAAAGCACAGGATCAAAAGTGGACTGCAAATAGAAAACGTGGTGCACATACACGATGGCGTATCACACAGCCATAAAGAAGAACGAAATCATGGCCCTCGCAGCATCCTGGAGGCAGCCCGAGACCATCGTCCTAAGTGAACGGTCACAGCAACAAAGCACGGAACAGCGTGTGGTCTCACTCACAGGCGGGCTCTGACCACTGGACACATGAGCGCCGGGGTGGGATTGGCAGTCACTGGGCACTGCTGGGAGATGGCGGGCGGGAGGGGATGAGGGGTATAGGGCCACGCACTGGGTACCAGGTCCACTACCGGGGGAGTGCGGGCCCGCTAGAAGCCAGACTCCACCTGCCTGCAGCCCACTTACGAGGCAAATCTTCTCTTGTACCCACAGCTCTCTAATCAAATAAAATAATTTTATTATTTTTTTATTTTTATTTTTATTTTTTTGAGTTGGAGTCTCTCTCTGTCGCCCAGACTGGAGTGCAGCGGCCGCTCCCGGCCACCGCAGCCTCGACCTGCCGGGCTCCGGCGATCCTTCCGCCTCAGCCTTCCGAGTAGCCGGAATTACAGGCATGTGCTACCACGCCCAGCTGATTTTTTGATTTATTGTAGAGATGAGGTCTCGCTGCCCAGGCGGGTCTCGAACCCGCGGGCTCAGGCAATCCACTCACCTCAGCCTCCCAAAGGCGCGGGATTACAGGCTGAGCCACCGAGCCCGGCAAAATAATTTTAAAAGAGAAACGAGACAGGTAAAGCAAAAAAATGGAAGAAACGCACAGGAGTGGCCGTCGTCCGCTGCAGGGCGGGGCCTTGGGAGGGCAGGCGGGCGTGCCCAGGGAGGGCACATCACCTGGGTGGTGGAGACGCAGGTGTCTGCTTCCGTTCCTTTGCTTGTTTCCGAATCGGGGTCTCACTCTGTGGTCTCGGCTGGAGCGCAGTGGCACCATCACAGCCACCGCAGCCTCGACCCGTCGGGTAGGTGACAGGAGCCCACGCGTGGTGAAAGGCTCACGTCTCGCCAGGCACACACAAGGCACGGGAGCCAAAAGAAGCCCCCAGCGCAGAAACCGCGTCTTTCCAGAGAGACCGGGACCCTAGCCCTCCAGTGTCTGTCGTGGTGGGGTGTGACTCCCGGCTCCTGGGTCCTGGGTCGGGGATGGAAACTGCCCCGCGGGTGAGGAAGGAAGCCCGCCGGGGCGGCGTGACCTGAGCCACGAGTGAGCGTGGACAGATGGGCCTGGGGGCGACAGGCAGGAGGTTGAGGCGGGGTGAGCGTCCGGGCTTCTGAGTCAGACGTCCTCATCTGTCCCCGGGAGAGGATGGCGCCTGGCTGAGGCCCAGCCAGGCTGCAGGGAGCAGTGGTGAGCTTCAGCGACCCAGAGCACTGTCCTAGGAGGGACAGAGGATCCGTCGGTCAGCACGGTTTCTCGCCATTTTAGACAGAGTGAAAAAAAAAATCATACATTAACACCGCTTTCTTTTTTTTTTCTTTTGGATTGGGGTCTCACTCTATGACCCAGGGGCACGATTACAGCCACCGCTACCCCGATCCTCCCGCCTCAGCCTCCCGAGTAGCTGGGACTACAGGCGTGCGCCACCACACCTGGTCAATTTTCTCATTTATTGTGGAGGCGAGGTCTCACTCTGTTGCCCAGGCTGGTCTCGGACCCCTGGCCTCAAGCAATCCTCCCACCTCAGCCTCCCAAGGTGCCAGGATGAGAGGCGTGTTCTTTTTCTTTAAACGGTCTGCGGAGAATGTATATGCTCTTTCTATGTAGAGTCTATTTCACAGCCTAAGAGGAGAGATCATACCATTTGGTAAGAAATACGTGCTGTTTTTCCAATGTTGACCCTTGAGGAAGCATTTGGTTTACAAGAAGAGGCAAGTGAAGACGCCGAGGCTGTTCTTAAGATTAGTTGGATTGCCTGAGTCCCGGGAGTTCGAGACCAGCCTGGGCAACTTGGCGAGACCTCGTCTCTATCATGTATCGAAAAATAGCCGGGCGTGGTAGTACACGCCTGTAGTTCTGGCTACTCGGGAAGCTGAGACAGAAGGGTTGCCTGAGCCCAGCAGGTCGAGGCTGCGGTGGCCATGGGCCTGCCACTGCACTCCAGCCTGGGTGACAGAGTGAGACTCCGACTCAAAATTTAAAAAGATTAGGTGGCATCGTCGAGGGCTTTTGAGAGAGACCCTGCGGGCTGCCACTGATGCCTCTCCCAAGCCTGCAGCATTGCTCTGCCTCCATGTGCCTTAGTCACGACGGGGGCCTTCACCCGCAAGCACATGTGGGGTCGGCCAGAGGGAAGGCCGCGGGCCACCCGGCAGGAGCCACACGGGACCCGCAGGCGTGCGGGGCCGCTCCACGATGCCGGTGGGGGCGCCGGTGCTCGCAGCGAGAACACAGCCAGGAAAGTGCCAGCCCCCATCCTGCCGTCACACCAGACGGTCGTCAGGCCCCAAGTGCAGACTCGCCTCGAGGAGGGAGAAGGGTCCAGTCACTTCCTTCTTGTGGTTCACTTGGTGGCCGTTTTGCCGCAAGACAGTCACCTCCACCCTCGCGAGTTCATTTCGCCGTCGTTCTTGGATGCCTTGTCAATCACCCTATGCTAACTACTGAATTTCTGAGCCTCCAAGACTGAGGCCGGACCCTGAGATGGAGGACGCCTTGCCAGGCGCAGTGGCTCACGTCTGTCATCCCAGCACTCTGGGAGGCTGAGGCGGGAAGATCGCTCAAGGCCAGGAGTTCAAGACCCGTCTGGGCAGCACAGTGAGACCTCGCCTCTATAAAAAAAATCAAATAAATTAGCCAGGTATTGTGGCACGCACCTGTAGTCCCAGCCCCTGGGGAGGCTGAAGCAGAAGGATCGCCGGAGCCCAGCGGGTCGAGGCTGCGGTGGCCGGGAGCGTGTCCCTGCTCTCCAGCCTGGGCGACAGAGTGAGACCCCAACTCAAAAAGAAAAGAAAAAGAAATGTGACCCCACCGCCTGTCCGAGCCATGGCACCTGGGGGGGACCCTCACAGGCTTGGATCAGGCGGCGCCAGGCTCCCTCTCTGCCTTCCAGTGGGACTCCAGTGGGATTCTGCAGACGAGAGGACTGAGGTGGCGGAGGGGTTAGGCAGACGGGCCCGAGGTGGCAGGGCCGGAAGTGGCAACGCAGACTGGCTTCAGAGTCAGCCACAGAATAAGCGGCACGGCGGGGCCGGCCGTCCCCGTCCCGGGCTGTCTGTGGGTCAGGCCTGTCACCGGGACTGGGCTGGCCTTGCATTTTCGGCGACACTGACGGAACCCTTCGGCGTGGTTCCCTCCGACTGGGGCATCGTTGCTGGCCAGCCTTGAGAACCACACGCCCAGCACGAGGCTGAGCGGAGGGAGAGCCGACCGCCCACCTTGTGGACACGACCGGGGCTTCCAGCAGGTCATCTGGCCTTTCCTGAAGCAGTGTCCGCTCCTCGAGTAAGCAGAAACGGGTCCATGCGCCTGTTGGTGACCACAGGGAACAGTCAGGAGTAAAGCAACTTCTTCTCTCTTTTGGAGCCAACAAGGACACAGAAGGGGCACCGAGCCATGACATCTACCAGGCCCTCCTTCCGGCTTCTTGGAGAAGCCCACTTCCCAGCAGCGTGCCCCGCAGGCTTCTCGGCGAGAGTCGGTGGAAAGTCCCTCGCAGGACACGGGGCATGACCGTCTTGCAGCGAGCGCCTGGTCCCCGGGTGGCTTCTCCCCGGAATGCTCCCAGCTGTCCCCGCCCCAAGTCAGAGGGAGAATGAGAACAGCATGCTGGCTGGAGGAGGGAAGATCAGGACGGTAGCAGGCTCCACACTGGGAACAGGGAGAGAGAGCCTGGACGCAGAGGCCGGAGTGTGGGAACGCGAGAGCCTCCGGTGGCAGCGAGAGCGTGAGGTGTGCAGCATCGCACAGACACGTGTCCTCCGAAACGAAGCCCTTCTCAGTGACGCTCCCGGGGAACTATCCTCTGTGGGTCCCACCCCACCCTCAGAATGATGCGGAGACGTGAATTCAGGGTGCGAGCGCAGAGACACATCGAATGTTTGGAAGGAAAACTAATAAAAGCCGCCTCTTACCAGGATGTCGTCATGCACGTACACCAAGGACAAACACGCACGCCAGAAAGCAGCCGCCAGGCGTGGCGGCTGACTCCTGTCATCCCAGCCCCTGGGGAGGCTGAGGCAGGAGAATCGCTTGAACCCAAGCATTTGAGACCAGCCTAGGCAAATGGCGAGACCTCATCTCTACAAAATAAAAAATAAAAAAATTAGCCAGGCGTGGTGGTGCGTGCCTGGAATCCCAGCTACTCAGGAGGCTGAGGCAGGAGGATCTCTCGAGCCCAGGAGGTTGAGGCTGCGGTGAGCCGTGATCGTCCCACTGCACCCCAGCCTGGGCAACAGAGGGGGACTTCAACTCAAAAAAAAAGGGGGTTGAAAGAATAAATTCAAAAGTTTTAGTTATTGTATTTTACTATTTTATTTCTCTGTCATTTTTTGGAAGCAGACCTATGGGCTGGCACCCACCTCTGTGGTGAGCTCTGCTTTTATCTAGCAACAAACTCTCATGCCAGTGTCTCGACAGTGCAAGTATTAATTATTATTAATGCACCGTCCGAGCAAAATGGGTATTAGACCTCCACAACACGGATATGGACACACGTGCGTATTTTACACAAGTGAGAGTGCCCTAAACATACTTCTTCACATTGTTCTGTTGTTGTTGCTTGAACGTCACAATTTTTTGTTGTTATTTTGTTTTTTCATATTTTCTTTTAAAGATGTGGAGTACCATTCAGGATGAGGTATCCAAGTGGTCATCATCCAGGTAAAGTTTGAGCCTCCCTTTGGTCCCCGCTTTGCCTGGTTTGAGATCAGGGACCCTTATGAATGCTGTGTCCCCCCCACCATTTTGTTCTTGAGACAAAGTCTCACTCCATCGCCCAGGCTAGACAGCAGTGCCATGATCGTGGCTCACTGAAGCCTTGAACTCCTGGGCTCAAGTGATCCTCCCACCTCAGCCTCCTGAGTAGTTGGGACCGCAGGCACAAGACATGTTCAGCTTTTTGGGGGGAAGGGGTAGAGATGGGGTTTCACTATGTTACCCAGGGCAGTCTCAAACCTCTGACCTTAAGCAATCCTCCTGCCTCAGCCTCTCCAAGCGCTGGGATCACAGGTGTGAGCCATCTTGCCCAGACTGACTTTTTCACATTGTTTTGTCGGATATTGGAAATTGCTTCGTTTCAACACATATTGATCATCCTCACTCTTTGTTTGTGTTTTTGGTTTTTTTGAGTCGGAGTCTCACTCTGTCACCCAGACTGGAGTGCAGCGGCCGCTCCCGGCCACTGCAGCCTCGACCTGCCGGGCTCCGGCGATCCTTCCTCCTCAGCCTTCCGAGTAGCCGGAACTACAGGCGCGCGCTACCACGCCCGGCTAATTTTTGATTTATTGTAGAGACAAGGTCTTGCCAAGTTGCCCGGGCGGGTCTTGAACCCGCGAGCTCAGGCCATCCACTCGCCTCGGCCTCCCAAAGCACAGGGATGACAGGCTGAGCCACTGAGCCCGGCCAATCCTCGCTCTTTGCAATGGTTTTGTAGTTGTTTAACCAGCCTCACTAACAGACATTAAAGTTATTATTATTATTATAAGTTGGGGTCTCACTCTGTTGCTGAGGGTAGGGGGCAGTGGCACCATCACAGCTCACCACAGCTTCCCAGGTTCAGGCGATCCTTCCGCCTCAGCCTCCCTTCCTGTTCCCAGCCGCAAGCCTCCCATCACCCCAGTCTTCCCCTCTCCAGTCACCATACAGTTCTCATTCTCCCTCCAGCCCGGGACAGGGACGGCGGGGAGCATCCTAGGGAAACGCCGCCGGGGCCCGGTCGCTCATTGCCAGACTGTCACTGCCCCCGTGTCCCGCGAGGGACTTTCCATCGACTCTCGCCGAGAAACCTGCGGGGCACGATGGCATTAAGTGGGCTTCTCCAAGGAAGGAGAAGGAAAAGCTTTCCCTCCTTCCTCCTCAGCTGGGACAACAGACATGTGACACGACACCTGGCTAATTTTTTGATTTCTTTGTAGAGACGTGGATCTCGCTATGTTGCCCAGGCTGGTCTCAAACTCCTAGGCTCAAGTGATCCTTCACCTCAGCCTCCCAAAGTGCTGGGATTACGGGCGTGAGCCGCCACGCCTGGCCTAAATTATTTTCATAACTTTGTTTTTACAAACAATTCTGTGCCCCCCAAACGCCTGTGCAGTGTGGAAGTATGTCCCTGGAATAAATGCCCAGAATTGCTGGGTCCAAATCCTCCTGCGTATTACACTCTGTTCGTGATCGTTAAATGACCTTCCTCAGAGATTTTACCCGCTTGCACTCCCAGGGGCAAAGTATAAACTGCCGTTTCCTCCCACTTTTACAAATCCAGGGTGACTGCAAGCCTTACGGTAACAGTCCTTGCCAGTCTGAGACGCAAAAGCGGCTGCATCTCAGGGTGTTTCATTTGCATCTTACGGTGAATGGGTTTAAGCACCAAGGAGCTGGTTATGTGTGTTTCTGCGAAAACGCCTCACCTGTTTTTCACAACTTTCTATTAAGCTCTTGGTCTTTTTTAAAATGCTGATTTTTAGAAATTATTGGGGTTTTTTTTGTTTTTGTTTTTTGTTTTTGAGTTGGAGTCTCACTCGGTCGCCCAGACTGGAGTGCAGCGGCCGCTCCCGGCCACCGCGGCCTCGACCTGCTGGGCCCCGGCGATCCTTCCGCCTCCGCCTTCAGTAGCCGGAGTTACAGGCGCGCGCTACCACGCCCGGCTGGTTTTTCGATTTATTGTAGAGAGGAGGTCTCGCGAAGTTGCCCAGGCGGGTCCCGAACCAGAAATTATTGTTAGACGCATTCGCCATTTTTCTCTGGCTTGCTTTTCCTAATGTATTGACAATGAGAATTTGATTTTGCTTAGGGTGATGTTTGCCATGCAGAAATAGCTTGGGTTGGTGGGGGAAAGGTCATCAGATTTATCAATATTTTTCTTTCTGGCTAAAAGATTTTGCGTAAGAATTAGAAAGATCTTCCTGAATCAGAGATTGTTGGAGACTTCTCCCATTTTTCTTTTACTTTTTTATTTTTTATTTTTATTTTTTTAAAGAGATGGTCTTGCTCTTTGGCCCAGGCTGGAGTGCAGTGTCGTGATCATAGCTCACTGTGGCCTTGACCTCCTGGGTTCAAGCCATCCTCCCACTTCAGTCTCCCGACTAGCTGGGATGACAGGCCCAAGCCACCACGCCCCGCCTTTTCTTCTATTACTTTGAAGGCTTTCTTTTTTTCGGGTTTAAATTTTCCACCCCCAAGCCGGGCTCGGTGGCTCAGCCTGTAGTCCTGCGCCTTTGGGAGGCTGAGGTGAGTGGATTGCCTGAGCCCGCAGGTTTGAGACCCGCCTGGGCAGGCGAGACCTCATCTCTACAATAAATCAAAAAAATTAGCCGGGTGTGGTAGCGCGCGCCTGTAGTTCCGGCTCCTTGGAAGGCTGAGACTCCAACTCAAAAAAAAAAAAAAAAAAATTTCCACCCCCATGGAATTTCCCTTGGCAAATGTGAGTAGCTGGAATCCAACTTTCTCTTTAGATGGTTACAGACGTCTCACACTGAGTCGTCACGCCACTTAATGACGTGATAGCATTGTGTCTGTTTTCCGGACTGGATTGCCCCCCCCTCTATTCATGGTAACTTTACACATTATATGTTTTAATACATAGGACTCTTTATTGGGGTTTTTATTTTTCAATATTTTCCTGAGTTTTCTTGATTGTCTACTCTCTAGCTGTATTACTACCTTAAACAATGTTCTTTTTTGCAAAAGTTATATATAGTTATATACACGGTATATAACCCTATATAGTTATGTAGTTCAAAATGAAAAAAATCAAAATGAGTCAATGAGATAAAACCTCCCCATCTCTCCTCCAGTCATCTGGTTCCTTCCCAGGGAGGAGCCAGTGAGATCCATTTCTGCATCTTTCCAGAGAAATTAATTCCATAAGCTTTATAATTTGTCTCATTTTCCAAAGTCCTCAATACTGGCCAGGCACGGTGGTTCACACCTATAATCCCAGCACTTTCAGGAAGTCAAGACAAGTCTGGGCAACACAGTGAGACCTGTCTCTACAAAAATAAAAAATAAAAAAGATTAGCCGGGCATGGTAGTTCCCACCTGTAGTCCCCCCTACTCAGGAGGCTGAGACAGAAGGATTACCCGAGCCCAGGAAGTCAAGACTGCTGTGCTCTGTGATCGTGCCACTGCACTCCAACCTGGGCGACAGTGAGACCCCGACCCAAAGATAATATAAACTCCTCAGTACTGCTGGTGTTTTCCATGGGCTCCAGCTTCATGTATAAACAAACTACAGGGAACGGGTATCTGTACAGTGAGTGAATTCCTGCTCAGAACGTCCCGTGGTTTCCACGGTTCAGACTTCAGGATCCGTAGCCAGCCGAAGTCGTGGTGGCAGTTGTTACTCTTGTGACAGATGGTGTCTTTTGTGCCATCAGCTCTTCTGTCTGCAGTTGGCATCCATGAAGGCCATTCATTTCTGTATATTAATTACACGTCCAAGGGGGGACCTCAAAAAACCTGGACTTATCTTTTGGAGGGTGGGCTCGTCGTACAGGCTTTCCTTGCTAGGTGAGTGTTCTAGAAACCCATCGGCATCCGTGGACCAGCGAGCGTTGTTGGGAGAGGCTGCGTTTGGCCTCTGTTATTTCCTTTTTGAGATTCTTTCCATACATTTGCCCATTTCATGACGGGCGATTTACGGCACACCTGCCCGCGCTGCGATGTGTGTTCAGCAGTTTCTTTTACCAAAAACAGCGTGACCCCTTCCCCACGTCCCCACCTTCCCTATTCACCCGATCTTACCCCAAGCGACTTTTTTTTTGTTTCCCTGGATAAAGAGTCCTCAAAGGGAAACGTTTTGCCGATGTGGAAGAGGTGAAAAAAACAGACAAAAAAACAGCAGAAACACTAAAAGGCACCAAACAGATGAATTCAGAGACTGTTTTAGAGCCATGGAAAAAGCGTCTTGAGAGGTGTATTGCATCCAGCAGAAAATCCTTTGAAGGTGACTGATGTTTAAACGTGTAGGAATAAACACACGCTTTTTAATAAATAAATTCCGGGTATTTTGGGGTCCCGCTCGCATAGCCTGTGAGGTCCCAGCGACCTCACTACAGTGTCTCAACTGCATGAGATTCGGGTGAGGACAACAGCCCTGCGGGGCTCCAACGCCTCCCACGCAGGCGGCAGGAACAAGCAAACAAGGAAGACACGGTGTCCCAGTCGGGGCTCTGCTGACCGTCACCCTCCAAGACACTCAGGACGCAGGCCGGACCCTGCCCTCCGCGGGGAGCCCCCCGGCACACCCAGCTCCCGCCCCCCACCCAGGATCTGGCTTTGCGGTTTCACCTCGATGCGTCCAGGCAGGGGTTTCTGTGTCTTTGCTGCTTGGGGCTGGTTGAGTTTTTGAGCTTGACCTGCAGCGATCACAGCAGGCTTTGAGAGAGGAAAGCGAAACGAACCTGAGTCATTCTGAAAAAACGTAACCACCAGCCTCAAGTTTATTCCCCCCTGGAGAAGTCTTGAAAAATCAACACAGACCCTTGACCATGCTTTTGAGTTCCTTCCAATCGGAAAATCAGGTACTTTTCTGGGCTACACCAACGCTCCGTCGATCTTTTGATGTGGGAAACCACATTAGTCTCTCCGTCTGAACCCGTGCCAAGCCACTGGGCACCACCGCCATCTGGTATTCACTTAACAAACCCCCGCAGCTTGGACGGTATCGCGAAACTAATGTTTGCAAAGCGCTGCATACTTCTGCCTCAAAGTAACTTTTTATGGGGTGGAAACTCAAGCCTGCGGCTGACCGTTGGCACGACTGTCCCCGGTCATGGTCTAACGCAGACCAGACTGGAAACCCCGGAAGCTAACCCTTCTGTTGGGGCATCCTCAAGTGCGAGAGTGAAGGAGGGTCTGTAAGAGACACTCCGGCCCGTGGAGGTCACAGCTGCTCCCGTATCCTTGACCAGAGCAGGCTTCTTCCTCCTTGGCAACCCCGGTGACTGAGTCTGCAGCTTCAGGAGAGAGCTTGGAGGAGGGGGCAGGACGGGGGGGAGGGAGGGAGGGGGAGGAGAACGGGCATCCGTCCAGCCGGGCAGAGCCATCTTCATGAGACGCTGGTGTCTCCAACCACGCGCTCGCAGCCAGGCCGCCCCACACCCAGCTGTGGGCCTGGGTCCCCGGGTCCCCTCTGGGTCTTGACGCAGCCTCTGCTCGGCACCGGGTGGCCTCTCCGGGTCTGGCGGGGGCTCCTCGGAGGCCACACACTGTCTTCCTGGATGGGAGCAGGCGTCGTGCGAGTGCCCGGGGAAGGCGTGGCTTAGACTCCTACAACCGACCGCTCCCCTGGGATGCTCAGGCTGAAAGGTGCTCACTGAGGTGTCTTTCTTTCCATCCAGGACAGCTGCAGAAAGAGAAGTGCTCAACGTGAAACGTGTTCTTCCTGTTAAATGAGAGTTACGTGGCAGGAAGCAAAATCCTCCTTATCAAAAGGAAGGCAGAGGCCGGGCTCGGGGACTCAGCCTGTCATCCCAGCACTTTGGGAGGATGAGGCGAGTGGATGGCCTGAGCCCGAGGGTTCGAGACCAGCCCGGGCAACTTGACAAGACCTCGTCTCTACAATCAATCAAAAATTAGCCGGGTGTGGGGGCACGTGCCTGTGGTTCCAGCTACTCGGAAGGCTGAGGCGGAAGGATCGCCGGAGCCCAGCAGGTCGAGGCTGCGGTGGCCGGGAGCGGCCCCTGCACTCCAGTCTGGGCGACAGAGTGAGACTCTAACTCAAATTAAAAAAAGGAAGGAAGGAAGAGGGGGAGAAGGAACGAGCACATGCATTATATCTTTTAACTTCCCGGGTGGCCACGTGAAACAGGCCTTTACTCCATTTTACAAATAAAAAAACCAAGAGGCCTGGCGCGGTGGCTCACATCTGTAATTCCAACACTTTGGGAGGCCCAAGAGTTCGAGACCAGCTTGGCAACATAGTGAGACCTCATCTCTATAAACAACTTAAAAATTATCCAGGCGTGGTGGTACACAACTGTAGTCCCAGCTACTTGGGAGGCTGAGGCAGGAGGATCGCTGAGCCCAGCAGGTCGAGGCTGCGGTGAGCCATGATGGACTGGGAAGGGGTCTCTAGTCACTGTCGGGGAAGTCCGGGCCCTGGCTGCCGTCCGCAGGGAGGGTCGGGAACCGGCTGTGCCCGAAGTGGGAGGGCCCGAGCGGCCCCCTGAGCTGGGCCACTCGGCAGTCCGCGCTCAGTCAACCACAGGTGTGCAGCCAAGCTGGCCGGCCCGAGCATCAGGCGGGTCACTGGGAGACTGGGCGAGCACGAGGCGTGTCTGGCTGTGTGGGGACGTCCACACTTTCTAGGACTTTCGCCCGCAGCACTGCCAGTTATCGAGGCAAGGAAACCCGTCCCCAAGATAGCCACAGAGACCCCCAGGGGAGGGGGGACGGCCCACCCCAGGGAGAGCCACCAAAATGAGATTTTAGCAACAGAAATGGTAGCCTCGGAACATTTTGGAGGGACCACTTGGGAGTCCTGCGACCTTGAGAAAGCAACCTCATTTTCCCTCTTCTGAGCCTCAGTCAACGCATCTGTAAAATGGGCCTGAAGAATCCCCACTTACAATATGTCCATGTAACAAACGTGCACGTGACCCCCGTGTCTAAGATAAACATGAAACACATTTTAAAAAAATTTTTTTTTGAGTTGGAGTCTTACTTCGTTGCCCAGGCTGGAGTGGCAGTGGCACACTCACGGCCACCACAGCCTCACCCTGCTGAGCTCTGGGGATCCACCCACCTCAGCCGTCCAAGTAGCTGGAACTACAGGCACGTGCTACCATGCCCGGCTAATTTTGGGGGGATTTATTGTAGAGACGAGGTCTCACCATGTTGCCCTGGCTGGTCTCGAACCTGTGGGCGCAGGCAATCCTCTCGCCTCGCCCTCCCAAAATGCTGGGATGACAGGCTTCAGCCACCGCACCTGGCCTCATATTTTTAATTTTTAAAAAAGAGTCCCGTTTCCCTCCCTCCTTTGGTGTGGAGACCCAAAGTGACTTTCAAACCTTAAACCCTGCTTCCCCCTCCAAATCCCTGGAGCAACCCCGGGCCCAGCCCACTCCTATCTGCCCATAGGAACACGGCATGGCTCACGGCCCCCAGTTTTCTCTGAGTCAGATTCTCACTCTGTCCCCCAGGCTGGAGTGCAGTGGCAGGATCACGGCTCACCGCAGCCTGGACCTCCCGGTTTGAAGGGATCCTCCTGCCTCAGCCTCCCGAGTAGTTGGGACTATAGGCGAGTGCCACCACATCCAGCTAGTTTTTTTTTTTTCCTTTCTGTAGAGACAAGTTCTCACCACGTTGCCCAGGCTGGTCTTGAACTCCTGGGCTCGACCGATCCTCCCACCTTGGCCTCCCAAAGTGGGGGGATGACAGGCGTGAGCCCCCGCACCCGGCCTTCACGTCCCATTTCCCCGACACAAAATTCCATCCATTTGACCGTCTGAAAAGCCCCCTGAGAGGTTAAATGATACTTGAGCTTACACGGGTGGGAGCAGTCACGTCTCTCCAGACATGTCCCACAGGGGGACTCTCTGCTGTGGTCTTGCGGCCGGGTGGGAGACAACCTGGGATTCTGCGGCACCCAGGATCGGGAGATGCAGGCTTCCGTGGGCGGAGCCAGGACGGAGACCCAGAGCCCGAGGGTAGGCCTGGCTGGGGTTGAGCACGCCTGTGGCTTTGCTAAGCTCTGAGCCTCCTGGGTCAGCAAAAGGGAGTCCACCCCGCGCGGCGTGGGTTCTTGTGAGGACGGGCAGTGCCAGCCCACGAGGGCGCCCTGCACGTAGGATGAACGGGCTCTCTGCTCCTGCCGGGAGACACAGTCACACCTCTGGTGCAGTACCAGCCGCGTCCTGGGACACCACGGCCAAGGTGAGGGCTGGACTGAACGGATGTGGCCCTATTGGGTGCCTGGTCATAAGGCTGCTTTTAACTCTGGCAAAGTGGATGCTGTCACCATCAATAACCCCTTCATAAGCCAGGCGTGGTGGCTCACACCTGTCACTCCAGCACTTTGGGAGGCGGAGGTGAGAGGATTGCCTGAGCCCAGGGGTTCGAGACCAGCCTAGGCAACTTGGTGAGACCTCGTCTCTACAATAAATCAAAAAAATTAGCCGGGCCTGGTAGTGCACACCTGTATTTCTGGCTCCTTGGAAGGCTGAGGTGGAAGGATCACCGGAGCCCAGCATGTCGAGGTGAGGTGGCCATGAGCGTGCCACTGCACTCCAGCTTGGGTGACAGAGTGAGACTCTGACTCAAAAAAATCAAAAAGAAGCCTTCATTGATCTCAGTCACGTGGTCTCCATGTTCCAGGACGACCCCAGCCATGGCGAGTTACACGGCATCATCAAGGCCAAGAACAGGAAGCTTGTCATTGATGGACATCCCATCACCACCTCCCAGGAGGGAGATCCCACCCAAATCAGACGGGGCGATGCTGGCGCTGATTGTATGGTGGAGTCCACTGGCGTCCTCACCACCCTGGAGATGCTGGGGCTCACAGGCGCCGACGCCCCCACGTTTGGATGGGCGTGAACCACGAGAAGTCACGGTCGTAAACAGCACCTCTTGCACCGCCAACTGCTTGACCCCCCGGCCGAGGTCATTCACGACAACTTTGGCCTCGGAGGCACTCGCGACCACCAGCCACGCCATCACGGCCACCCAGAAGACCGTGGAGGGCCCCTCTGGGAAACTGAGGCACAATGGCCACGGGGCCCTCTGTCACATCATCCTTGCATCCACCAGCACTGCCAAGTCCACGGCGAGGTCATCCCCGAGCTGAACGGGAAGCTTATGGGCATGACCTTCTGGGTCCCCACCACCCGCACGTCCGTCATGGACCTGACCTGCCGTCTGGAGAGACCCGCCAAGTAGGATGCCATCAAGAAGGGGGTGAAGCAGGCTCCGGGGGCCCCCTCGAGGACATTCTGGACTACCCCGAGGGCCAGGTTGCGTCCTCTGACGTCACCAGTGACACCCACTCTTCCACTTTCGATGCTGGGGCAGCATGGCCATCCATAACCAGGTAGTCAGGCTCATCTCTTGGTGGGAAAATGGATTGGGTGACACAACAGGGTGGTGGATGCCATGCTCCCCATGGCCTCCAGGGAGTAAGAGCCCTTGGCCCACTAGTCCCAGCAAGAGCACGAGAGGAAGAGAGAGGCCCTCAGCTGCTGGGGAGTCGCTGCCACACTCGGTCCCCGACCACACTGAGAATCTCCCCTCCTCGCAGCGTCCATGCCAGAACCCTGACAGGTGGGGCCAGCCTAGGGAGCTCCACCTCGTCACGTGCCATCGATAAAGTCCCCTGTACTTGGCAAAAGAAAAAAAATTAATAGGCTGGGCATGGTGGCTCAGCCTGTCATCCCAGCACTTCGGGAAGCCAAGGCAAGTGGATTACCTGAGCCCGGGCAACTTGACAAGACCTCATGTCTACAATCAACCAAAAATTAGCCGGGCGTGGTAGCACACGCCGTAGTCCCAGCTACTTGGAAGGCTGAGGCGGAAGGATCGCCGGAGCCCAGCAGGTCAAGGCTGCGGTGGCCGTGAGTGCGCCCCTGCCCTCCAGTCTGGGTGATGGAGTGACACTCCAACTCAAAAAAAAAAGCAAGAAAAATTAACTGAGCATGGTGATAGGTGCCTGTAGTCCCAGCTACTCGAGAGGTTGAGGTGGGAGATCAGCTGAACCCAGGAGTTCGAGGCTGCCGTGAGCCGTGTCCATGCCGCTGCACCCCAGTCTGGGCAGCAAACCCTGTCTGAAAATACAAAAAAGACGAATCATGTCATCCTGAAGTGCTTCACACGCTGGCACTGGCAGGAGTGGTCTCGCCTGGGTCAGGCTGTTGGGACGTGGCGCGTTTGCTGATGGGTATTTACGAGTTGTGCCCAGTCTCGGCGTCTAGCAGTCGGACGCCCGGCGGCCAGCCCCTGCGTTGGGGTGGGGGGCAGGGAGACCCTCTGGGGCGCACGGGCAGCCCCTGAGAATGGTTCCCACCCTGAGTCAGAGGGATGTCGTCAGAGTCGCAAGACCCGGTCCCCAGGCCGGGCAAACCCCTTTCTCCTTTGAAACCTCGTGCTATTTCTTACTTCTCTCAGGTTTCCTGAACGAAAAACTAGGCACCGCTGTCGCCTCCCAAGCAACACCTCGCGCCCGCGGCCGCGAAAGTTAAATGAGAATAATGCTTATAAAAAATTCATGCTGCACTAGCGTCAGATAGGATTTGGGTTACCACCTTCAGAGCAGTGGCTTTGTGGCGGTGTTATCTTACAGCCCTACCGGTGAAAACACTTGAGTTCACCTTCCCGGTGCATAAATGTGTGTTTATAAACTACATATGTATGTACTACCAGGATGACATATTATGGACATTAAATCTTTGTGCAAACCAATGCATAAATATGTATCTGTAAACTATACTACCATGCTAACATTTTATGAATATTGAATAAAACATTTGAACAAACCCTCCCAACACATAAATACGTATATATAAACTATATATATGCTACCATGCTAACATATTATGAATATTAAATAAAGCATTTGAGCAAACTTCTCAATGCATAAATGTGCATTTATAAACTATATCCATGTGTACTACCATGCTAACATATTATGTATATTATAATAAAATATATACGACAATAAAAATATCTAAAATGTAATTTAAAGACTAAACCGATAAGTGCTCTAAAATAATTGTATTTATTTACCTTATTAAAAAACCTTCTTGGGTTCACTAAATAGTACCATCCTTCACGGTATTTTCAGCGGAGAGTAATGCGATTAAAAACACTCTACTATTTTTGAGGATCTTAGCTCAGCATTTTCTGAGGCCGCGTCTGAAGGTCCAAGTCTCAGCTCAGTTCGCCTAGGTCCTTGGTTTTAGTGGCTGTCAAGCATGCGGAAAGGACTTCTCGAAGAAGCACAGACCTGGTTGTAGTGAATTAATTGACTTACTGAATCGTGTCGCTCATGTTTCAATCTCATCTTCCAGTTATGTAAACATTTTTTTTTGGTTGAAACTCAGCTGGTAAATTTCCATCTTGCCTGTTACCAATTTGTTGCTCTGGCTCATTGTTTTTGCATTTTAATACAGTCCTGGGCCACGTGAGGACGTTTTGGTCACCAACCGATGCGTATCCGGTGGTGGTTTCGCAAGATGATGATACTGTATTTTGTCCATGTTTAGAGGCGGAAATACTCACCACTGTGTCACAATTGCCTACAGCATTCAAGACAGACACAGGCTGTGCCAGTATGCAAACCAGGAACCACAGGCTAGCCCATACAGCCTGGGGTTTAGTGGGCTAGACCATCTAGGCTTGGGAAGGTCACTCTGTGATAGTCACACACAGCAAAATTCCCTAAAGACCCCCATCATTAAGTGACACATGACTATATATATATATACATATATATATATGCACACACACACACAATATATATATATTGTTTTTAGTCAGAATCTCATTGTCACCCATGCTAGAGTGCAGTGGCACGCTCATGGCCACCACAACCTCGACCTCCTGGGCTCAGACGATCCTTCTGCCTCAGCCTTCCAGGTAGCTGGAACTACAGGTATGCACCACCACACCTGGATAATTTTTTAGATTTACTGTAGAGAGACATGGTCTTATCAAATTGCCCAGGCAGGTCTCAAACCTCTGGATTCAGGCAATCCTCTCACCTATGCCTCCCAAAGTCCTGGGATTACAGATGTGACCCACCGCACCCAGCATATGACTGTATTTTTTTAACAAATGGAATTACAACCCACCATGGCTGAAAAGATTGTGAAATAAGATATAAATGATGTCTCTACTTTTTAAGTTTGCAGACAGGAGTACATTTTCCTAGGTGACATACACAATTTTTGGTAGCAATAAAACTGTGATCTCATCTGCTTTCAAAAGGGTCTTTTGAATTTCTTTTCAAAAGATGTTACATCCCTACTCATTATGTTTTAAGAAATCACTTATCTTGAAGGTACAAATTAACAGGGTTTGTTGTGAGTTTTTTCAGTATCTGCCAAGAGCGATGACTCTAAAAGCCATTTGTTTCCCTAACGATAGGTCACACATTTTTAACAACCGTTTTTTTTTTTTTTTGTAAAAGAAAACTCTTTAGCTGGGCGCGGTGGCTAAAGCCTGTCATCCCAGCACTTTGGGAGGCAGAGGCGAGAGGATTGCCTGAGCCTGCGGGTTTGAGACCAGCCCAGGCAACTTGGAGAGACCTCGTCTCTACAATACACCAAAAATTAGCCAGGCATGGTAGAACGTGCCTGTAGTTCTGGCTACTTGGAAGGCTGAGGTGGAAGGATCACCGGAGCCCAGCAAGTCGGTGCTGGGGTAGCCATGAACGTGCCACTGCACTCCAGCCTGGGCCACGAAATAAGACTCCAACTAAAAAAAAAAAAAAAAAGGAAAACTTTAAAATTCATCTTTAAATTAAACACTCTTTCAACTACCTTGCTACAATTTAACCAGAATAACTGTATGGTACAAAATGTTTTCATGGTCATCCCACCTCATTACAAGGTATTATAAATAGTCTCTCATATTTCAAGGTCTACTTTTTATATTTAAATCAACACAACCATACTGGCGATCCTAGCACCTGGTCCGCTTCTAGGATTGTAGCAATCCTCCGGCCTCAGCCTCCCGGAGTGCTGGAATTACAGGCGTGAGTCACCACCCCTGGCCTAACATTTTATTTTTGAAACAATACGGCGAATACTGTGAGTCAAGACACACTGGAAATACACAGATCAAGTTATCTACCTACCTACCTATCTCTGATTAGAAGCATCTAATCAGAGCATCAATCCATCCTCTGATTAGAAGCAAAACACTTGCACTGTCAAAATGTTTCCCACAAGATACTTATTAATCACAAAAGGAAAAACAGTCATTTACAAGAGAAACCTGACAAGCAGGCCCTCATCCAGGAGACAAGATCAACACCACCAGTCATGATATGGACCTCAGGTAAGCCCAATGCCAGGAGCTGAGGAGGCCCTAGCGTCACCTCCTGCCAGAGATGCACAGCCTCGGTCTACTGCTGAAAAGCACATCACACAAGCCCGAAGCGAGAGACGTCCTGCCGAATTCCTGCTCGGTCCCCTTCAGAAGTGCCAAGGTCATGAAGGGTGAGGGAAGATGGAGGGGCCGTGCCAGGTGGGGGCAGCCCCGGAAGGCACCACACCTCAACACCACGAGAGATCCTGGTGGGATCGGACGGGAAATGGCGTGAGTGGGAGCGAGAATACACAGACAGCGCCCAAAGATACCTGCACAATACCGTGTCGATGATAATGTCCCAGGCCTGGCGCGGTGGCTCACACCTGTAACCTCAGCACTTTGGGAGGCCAGAATGGGAGCGTCGCTTGAGCCCGGAAGTTCAAGATCGGCCTAGACAACATAGCAAGACCCCATCTCTACAACAAATCAAAAAATTAGCCAGGCATGGGGGCGAGCACCGGTAGTCCCAGCGACTCAGGAGGCTGAGGCAGGTGGATCGTCTGAACCTAGGAGGTCAAGGCTGCAGTGAGCCATGATCATGCCACCGCACTCCAGCCTGGGCAACAGAGTGAGACCTCAGCTTAAAAAAAAAAAACCGGACTCTCCCGGTCTCGCCGTCCACTGTGGCTCTGTAAGTGTTAACATGGGGGCACTGGCTGAGAGGTGTGTGGGAGTGCTCTGTGCCACTTCTGCAATTTTCCTGTAAATCTGAAATTATTTTAAAATAAGAAGTTTAAAAAAAAAGGAACATCTATACCCCGCTCCAGCCGCATGCCATGTCTCCCTCCCCGGGTAAGCGTGCTAGACTGTTTCCTCTGTCTCTGGCAGTACTTTCCTCGTGCCCCATGGGACTTTATGACAAAAGAATGCATTTCAGTTTGTCAACCTGTGGCTTTCTTTATATTTCAGCGATTTCAGCCACAGTTGGAAGTGTTTCCTCAGCGGCGTTTGACTAAAATGGTTACAAAGTCAGAAAACCCAAAAGAGGCTTCTGGAAATTTATCACACATTTGCTGGATTTTCACCACGGACTGTTTTCAGGATCTTAAAAATGGTGAAAGTTTGTCTTCGTTTTCAAGTGTGTAGTCCTTAAGTGCCTTGGCCAAATGCTGATTTCAGGATATTGTCAGCTAATGTGTCACAACACGGCACACACTTAGGGCTTGGGTCATCCTGAATGACTGGGCTTGAAAATCCAGAATGCAAATAGTCTTGATCATTTTGGATGTTGTGACCTTGTCAGACTTGATCAGGTCGTCGTGGTGTGAACCTGTAAGTGGCCAACAAAAGTGTGTACTGAGTAGAAATGCCATCTGTGTTGTCTTCTTGTCATTTGCTTGGGGTTTGCCATCATAAAGATTGTCCATCTTGGCTGGGCACAGTGGCCAACACCTGCAATCCCAGCACTTTGGGAGGCCAAGATAGGAGAATTGCTTGAGGCCAGGAGTTCGAGACCATCCTGGGCAACATAGGGGACCTCATCTCTACAAAAAAACATTTTAGAAATAATAAATAAACAAAAGTGAATTTGAATAGCTAGTCCTTGGATCATTGAGATTATTAAGATCATCAGTAAGATTGGTTAGCATATTCAGTATTTTTTAAATTCAGGTATCACTCTGTTGCCAAGGCTGGAGTGCAGTGGCACAATCACAGCCTTGACCTCCTGGGCTCAGGCAATCCTCTCACTTCAGCCTCCCAAGTAGCTGGGACTATAGGCACATGCTAACATGACCGGCTAATTTTCTTAATTTTTTTGTAGAGACAAGGGCTCACTGTGTTTCTCAGGCCGAACTACTGGCCTCAAGCGATCCTCCCGCCTTGGCCTCCCAAAGTGTTGGGATTACAAGCGTGTGCCACCACACCTGGCTGCATACTCAATATTTTAAATAAAAGGTGGCTGTTCTTCTCTACTACCGACCTCTCTAAATATATATTTCCTCACCTGCAAAACAGGAGAAATATTATGCAGAGACATTCCAGGTGAGGAGAGAGGTGAGTCTGCCGCAGTGAAAGGGGAGTGCAGTGTGAAAAGGTGAAAGGTGCTTTTGGTGACCACACGTGGCTCTCATCTGCACTTGAGTGTATCAGCCAACCATGAGCCAAACAACCTCTCAGGAGGAGCGCGTGTCAGCAAGCTCATAAGGCAAAAGTGTAAACAGTGACGCCAACTTACTAATTTGCATTAAAATGTGGTTTTCTATTGGGTACACATGGACATAAAGCTGGAATGACAGACACTGGGAGATCCTGGGCGGGGGGAGCAGGGCTTAAAGAACTTCCTACTGGTGTCATGCTCACTGTTTGGGTGACGGGTTCAATAGAAGCCCAAACCTCACCGTCACGCAATATAACCATGTAACAAACCTGCACGTGAACCCCCTGAATCTAAAATAAAAATTAAAAACAAATGCAGTGTTCCTGCTGGAAAAGCCTCTTGCCTGGAGGATGTGAAATACTCAGAGTCAGTTTCCTAAGACCCATTTGCCTAAGCTAGGTCTAGGCAAGCATTGCAATGATTCTCTTTGCTGTAAGCTTTCCTACTTCGATAACTCTTTTAAAAATACAATATGGCAGAGCGTGGTGGTTCAAGTCTATAATCCCAGCACTTTGGGAGGCCAAGGTGAAGGGATTGTCTGAACCCACAGGTTCAAGAACAGCCTGGGCAACTTGGCGAGATCTCATCTCTACAATAAATAAATTTTTTTAAAAATTAGCCAGGCATGGTAGTGCACGCTTGTAGTTCCAGCTACTTGGAAGGTTGGGGTGAAAGGATCGCCTGAGCCCAGCAGGTTGACACTAAGGTGGCCATAAATGTGCCACTGCACTCCAGCCTGGGTGATGGAGTGAGGCTCCAGCTCAAAAATAAAAAATAAAGATACAATAAACCCCATGCTAACATGAAAAAGACTGACAAGTCCAAGTGCTAGGGAGGATGTGGTGCACTGAAGCTCTCACATGCTGTTGAGAAGTGAAAACTGGTAAAAAAAAGGACTTTGAGAAACTATATGGCAGTGTCTACAACACTGAAAAAATGCGTCTCTATGACAAGAAAGTCTGTTCCTACATGCGGAAACCCTAATCCCCAACATGATGGCATTTGGAGACAGAGCCTGTGAGAGATAATGAGGGTTAGTTTAGGCTATGAGGGTGGGACCTTCACAATGAGATGAGTGTCCATAGAAGACACTCCTCTCCTTTCTTTTTTTCTTTTTTCTTTTTTTTTTTTTTTGAGTTGGAGTCTCACTCTGTCACCCAGACTGGAGTGCAGTGGCCACTCCCAGTCACTGCAACCTTGACCTGCTGGGCTCCAGTGATCCTTCCACCTCAGCCTTCCAAGTAGCTGAAACTACAGGTGTGCACTACCATGCCCGGTTAATTTTTGATTTATTGTAGAGATGAGGTCTTGCCAAGTTGCTCAGGTGGGTCTCGAACCTGCAGGCTCAGCCAATCCACTCACCTCAGCCTCCCAAAGCACTGGGATTACAGGCTGAGTCGCCGAGCCCGGCTTCTCCCTCTCCTTTCTTCCGAGTAGATGCATCAAGGAAAGATCATGTGAGGAGGCAGTAAGAAGGTGGCCATCTGCAAGCCAGGAAGAGAGTCCTCACCAGGAACAGAGTCCACTAGCACTTTGATCTTGGACTTGAACTGTGAAAAATAAATTTTTGGAGCCGGGCTCGGTGGCTCAGCCTGTAATCCCGCGCCTTTGGGAGGCTGAGGTGAGTGGATTGCCAGAGCCCGCAGGTTTGAGACCCGCCTGGGCAACTTGGCAAGACCTCATCTCTACAATAAACCAAAAATCAGCCGGGTGTGGTAGCGCGCGCCTGTAATTCCGGCTACTCGGAAGGCTGAGGTGGAAGGCTCACCGGAGCCCAGCAGGTCGAGGCTGCGGTGGCCGGGAGCAGCCACTGAGCTCCAGTCTGGGCGACAGTGAAACTCCAACTCAAAAAAAATAAAAAAATTAAAAAATAAATTTTTGTTGTTTAAGCCATTCAGCCCATAATATTTTATTATGGCAGTCTGAGCCAACTAAGACAGGCAATTTTAGCAGAAATGAAGAGTGCTGGAAATTGAATAAATGAATGTAAAATAAAACTCATATTTTTATTGTTTTTAAATGCTCCCAAAGATAAGTGACTATCTAAAGAAAAGATAAGCGACTATCTAAAGAAAAGATAAGCAATGTACTGTGTGAAGTTGTAAAAATAATAAAGGGCCGATTGAAAATGCTAGACACAAATAGCACAGTAATGGATATGAAGAATGCCTTCAAAGAGTTCAGTAGAAGAATTGGCACAGCCAAGGCAAGAATCAGTGAGCTTAAAGACAGATATAAATTATCCAAACTAAAACACAAAGAAAAAGCACAAAAGGAAAAAATGGAACAGACACTCCAAGAAATGTGGATAAATGTCTAACAAATGTATTATTGGAATACAAGAGGGAAGAGATTTTAAAAATGGGACAGGAAAAATGCCAACAAATAATGGCTGAGAATATTTTGAAATTAATGACTGACAGCAAATCATAGCTCCAAGAAGCTCAGAGAACATCAAAAAGGATTGAAAATGAAAACAACATCTAGGTATATCATATTCAAACTGCTGAACATGAAAGACGAAGAGAAAATCCTTAAAGCAGTCCGAGAAAAAGACACCGAACAGAGGAACAAGTGAGAATTACAGCGGACTTCTTGTCAAAAGTCATGTAAGCCAGATGACAATGGAATGACATTTTTTAAGAACTGAAAAAAAAATCCAGCAGTAAACCCAGAATTCTATATCCAACAAAAAATATACTTCAAAGTGAGGAAGAAATAAAGAAAAACTGGGAGAACTCACTGCCAGCAGATATACACCAGAAAAAAAATGTTAATTAAAGGAAGTTCTTGAGCAATAACAGTTATGATATCTATGATTGACAGAAGGCCCTACTAGAGATATTCTGGCCTTAATCCCTGAACCTCTGAACAGGGTATGCTACATGGCAAAAGGGAGTGTACAGATGTAGTAAGATTATGGATCTTAAAATAGGGAGAATTCTCCTACATTATCAGGGTGGGCCAAATTTCATTACAAAAGCCTTTGAAAACAGAGAACTCTCTTTAGTTAGGAGCAAAGACACGTGACAGAAAGGAGGTCAGAAACTCAGAGCATGAGAGGAACTCAACCTTTCCCTGCTAGAGGGAGAACACATGGACAGCAGAAGGAATGGTCACAGCCCCCAGAAACAAAGTTCAGCTGGCCCAGAGGCCAGAACCTCAGTCCTACAACCACAGGAAACTAAATTTGGCCACTTCTGAATGAGCTCAGAAGTGGATTCATCAGCCAGTAGCTCTCAACGGTAATCTCAGCATTTTGTGAGGTCGAAGCAAGAGAAGTGTTTGACCCCAAAAGTTCAAGGTCCTCCTGGGCAACATAAAGAGACCTCATCTATACGATAAATCGAAAAATTGGCCAGATGTGGTGGTGCACATCTGGAGTCCCAGCTACTCGGGAGGCCAAAGAGGAAGGATCACCTGAGCCCAGGAGGTCAAGGCTGCAGTAAATCATGATCATGCCTCTGCACTCCAGCCTGGGCAAGAGAATGAGACTCCAAGAGAAGGAGGAGGAGGAGGAGGAGGAGGGGGAGATTCATCTCCACAGCCTTCTGGAAATGAACACTCCTTCCCACACTGCACAAGAAGCTGTGGGATATGGCATGAAGGTATACTCTGAGTAACTAAAGATGTATCTCGTAAACCCTTTGGGAACCACTAAAGGACTTCTTTTGAAAACTTACAAATAACGAGTCAGCAGTGGAGATAAATTTTAAATATAAGTCAAATGAACTCAAGAGCCCGGGCTCAGTGGCTCAGCCTGTAATCCCAGCACTTTGGGAAGCTGAGGGGAGTGGATTTCCTGAGCCCACAGGGGTTCGAGATCCACCCAACAACCTGGTGAGACCTTGTCTCTACAATAAATCAAAAATTAGCCGGGAGTGGTAGCGCACCTGTAGTTTCGGCTACTTGGAAGGCTGAAGCGGAAGGATCACCGGAGCCCAGCAGGTCGAGGCTGCGGTGGCCGGGAGCAGCCACTGCACTCCAGTCTGGGCAATGGAGTGGGACTCCAACTCAAAAATAAAATAAAATAAAATAAAATAAATGACTCAAGAGAAGACGAGAAAAGGAAAAAAGAAGCAAAAACAGATGGAGCATGTAGAAAATAGCTAGCAAGATGGCGGATTTTAATTCAAATCTATCAGTTTTCATATTCAGTATTGGTGGTCTAAGCAACCATTAAAGACAGAGGCTGTCCGAGTGGACAAGAAGTGAGACACAACTGTCTGGTGTTTACAAGGTTCATTTTATTCAGTTACTTCGTTTTTTTTTTAGTCAGGGTCTCGCTGTGTCGTCCAGGCTAGAGTGCAGTGGTGCCATCATAGCTCACTGCAGGCTTGAACTCCTGAGCTCAAGTGATCCTCACCCCTCAGCCTCCTGAGTAGCTGGGACTACAGGTGCACGCCACCATGCCCAGCTAATCTGTTTTATTTTTTGTAGAGATGGGGTCTCTCTCTGTTGCCCAGGCTGTTCTTGAACTCGTGGACTCAAGCGATCCTCCCACCTTGGGCTCCCAAAGTGCTGGGATTACAGGCGTGAGCTAGCGTGACGGGCCTTTGGTGTGTATTTTTTGAAACATACGCCAAAATATGTGTGGATAAAAGATGTGAGGTGTGTGGTTTGTTTCGAATTATCCCGAGGTGGGTAGAAGTGGGCGGAGGAAGCCCGTGACCTGGATGGCCTGCCAGCTGATGGCCGTTGAGACTGGGTCATGGACACCTGCAGATTCATGATGATTTTGTCTGCTTTTGCAAATGCTCACCATTTTCCGTAATCCGGTTTTTACATTTTCCCAGTGACCACCCTTGTGTTCACGCGTCTTACCATTTGTGTGATTAAATCTGCAAGATGTAGTTCTGAACACAGAAGGGATAGGTCACGCTAACTTCAGCGCTGATGGATTTCCCCAGCTTGCCCCCTGTAAGACTATGCAGGTGAATATTCTCACCTGGCAAGAGGGCACTTGAGAATGTCAGAGTGTGCAGAAAATCTTTATGTCATGGAGACACCAGCCCTTCAGCTACCATGCAGCCTCTGTTGTGTACAGCAAACACAGAACAAAGAATATTCAAAAATTGATTTTCCCTGGTGCAGAAAGTGATCAGAGGTCCCCCCACCCACACCTCAGAGTTTTTCCTTTAGAAACTTTATTATCGTAAACTTTAGCCCAGGTATGGTGGCTCACGCCTGTAGCCCCAGCTATGGGAGGCTGTGGCAGGAGAATTGCTTGATCCCAGGAGTTCAAGACCGGCCTGGGCAACATAGCAAGACCTCATTTCTACAAAAATTAGCTGGGCGTGGTGGTGTGTGCCTGTAGTTCCAGCTACTTGGAAGGCTAGGAGGCTGAGGCAGGGGGATCACTTGAGCCCAGGAGGTCGAAGCTACAGTGAGATGTGATCACACCACTGCACTCCAGCTAGGTGACAGAGTGAGACCCTGTCTCAAAAACAAAACAAAAACAAAACAAAACAAATTAGGCTGGCGTGGTGGCTCATGCCTCTAATCCAAGTACTTTGGGAAGCCAAGGTGAGAGGATTGCCTGAGCCCACGGGTTTGAGACCCGCCTGGGCAACTTGGCAAGACCTCATCTCTACAATAAATTAAAAAGTCAGCTGGGCATGGTGGCGCATGCCTGTAGTTCCAGCTACTTGGAAAGGTGAGGCGGAAGGATCACCAGAGCCCAGCGGGTCGAGGCTGCGGTGACCGTGAGCACGCCACTGCACTCCAGCCTGGGCGACAGAGTGAGACCGCAACTCAAAAAAAAAGAAATTCAATACATAAAAATAAAACCAAGTATATTATTGTAAGCCCTTCCCCTGTCTCTTTGAGATGTGTGATGTTGTTATAACCTACACATGCCCGTTGCCAGCATTACAACCTGGGAATGTCTTTCCAAGAACCCAGGGGCCGTCACGTCGAATGCCGCCACCAGGAAGACAGCACCCACACCCTGGGCCCCCTGGGAGAGAGGCATGAACGTGGCTGCCTCTCTTGGCACCCCGCTGCAAGCCCACCCCCGCCCCCCAGGAACATAGGAGGTTTCTTCCCCACTCCCCTTTGGATAAAAGCAGTTAGCGAGCACAGATGGCCACCTGTTACCAGGTGACCTGAGGAGGAACGAGGGTGGTGGGTGTTGACCAGCCTCCCTGGCCCCAGAGGGCACGTATGCTGGGCTGCGTCTGCTTGGTGCTGGGCGGGACTCCACCATCCCTGGCGTGACTCTGGGATGTGTGCCACACTCTGGCCTTTGCGTCTCCAGCTGAAAACACGGTTTCCTTCCTCTTCTGCTTCATGGCCCCGTCTTCTGGGTTGGCGGGAGATTCTGTTTCAGTTCTATTTTCCCATAAGCTCATCTTTTTCCATGAAGATGATTTTAACTTTTGATGGAGTTGACTTGATCTTTTTTTCTTTTCTTTTTTTTTTTTGAGTTAGAGTCTCAGTCTGTCGCCCAGGCTGGAGTGCAGTGGCACACTCATGGCCACCTCAGCTGGGCTCCAACAATCTTTCCGCCTCAGCCTCCCAAGTAGCCAGAGCTACAGGCACATGCTACCATGCCCAGATAATTTTTGATTCATTGTAGAGACGAGGTCTCGCCAAGTTTCCCCGGGCTGGTCTCGAACCCGCGGGCTCAGGCAACACCCTCACCTCAGCCTCCCAAAGTGCTAGGATTACAGGCTAAGCCACTGAGCCCAACCATCTTTTTTTTCACAGCTTCTGCTGTTAAGGCTTTTGTTTTTGAGTTGGAGTTCCACTCTGTCACCCAGGCTAGAGTGCAATGGCAGACGAACGGCCGCCACAGCGTCGACCTGCTGGGCTCAGGTAATCCTTCTACCTCAGCCTTCCAAGTAGCTGGAACTTCAGGCGCACACCACCACACACGGCTAATTTGTTTCGTTTATTGTAGAGACTAAGTCTTACCCAGTTACCTGGGCTGATCTCGAACCCACGGGCTCAGGCAATCCTCTCACCTTGGCTTCCCAAAGTGCTGGGATGACAGGCCTGAATCACTGTACCCAGCTTAAGTCTTATTTTATTTACTTATTTATTTATTTTTGAGTTGGAGTCTCACTCTGTCGCCCAGGCTGGAGGGCAGCAGCACGCTCCCAGCCACCGCAGCCTCGACCTGCTGGGCTCCGGCGATCCTTCCACCTCAGCCTTCCAAGTAGCCAGAACTACAGGCGCGTGCTACCACCCCCGGCTAATTTTTGGTTTATTGTAGAGACAAGGTCTCATCAAGTTGCCTGGGCGGGTCTTGAACCCGCAGGCTCAGGCAATCCACTTGCCTCGGCCTCCCAAAGTGCTGGGATGACAGGCTGAGACACTGAGCCCGGCCAAGTCTCTTTTTAAACAGCAATTTTTTCCTTTCCCCCCAATATTTTAACTACAAAAGTAATGCACACTTCTAAAAAGTTCAAGCAGCACAGAACACAGTGTATCAATAAAAGATTTAATGCATAAGGATATCGGGTCTCTTCCTCAGTGCCCCACCCTGGAATCCACAGTGACCAGCTTAGGACAAGGCTACCATCCTCTGTCTAAACTACATATACATTTTTAGGAAAAAAAAAAAAAAGGCTGTAGGGGACGGGGAGACACCTCTTATCAACAAGGGTGCCTGACGAAGCTTATTTGTATAACTAACCCTTAACTGTACCCCACAATATCATAATAAAAAATATTGATTATAAAAAAAGAGAATTCTGTGTTACTATTTTGATAGTAGCATGAAGATGTAGTTAACATACCACAAAATTCACCACTTTAAAGTTTAAAATTCAGTGGCTTTTAGTGCATTCAGAGTTGCACGATATCACCACATTCTACCTTCAAAACATTATCACCCCAGAAGGACCCCCTTTCCCTCTCCAGGGACCCCACGCCTCCCCCTCCCCTCCTGAGTCCCGGGCACCCACTGCCCTCCTTGCCATCTCTGCGGACTCACCTGTCCTGGACACCAAGTGTGGGTGGGCTGTATGGTCCCCTGCAGCCTGCTGCCTTCACTGAGCCTTCGCGGAGCAAGGCCTGTCCACACGTAGCACGGGTCGGCGCCCCGTTCCTTTTCCCTGGAGAGGAATATCCCATGCGTGGACAGATCATACCTCGCTCATCTACCCATCCTGCTGTGACGCTCTGATGAATGAAGTGACGGCAAACATTCGCCCGCAGGCTTTTGTGGGGACGCCTGTTTTCGGTTCTCAGGGGTGTTTGCCTGGGAGTGGGAACGTGGCTCGTGTGGCATCTGTGTGTGATTCTCTGAAGAGGCGGCCAGTGTCTGCGGCAGCTGCATGCGTGTTCATCTTAGCCTTTTCTCTTCTCAGAGGTGTTCATCTTAGGGAGGCAGAACCTCCTTATTCTTTTGCTTTTTGTTTTTGTTTTTGTTTCGGGTTGGTATCTCACTCAGTCACCCAGGCTGGAACGCAGAGGCACGCTCACGGCCACTACAGCCCAGACCTGCTGGACTCAGGCGATCCTCCCACCTTCAGCCTCCCAAGTAGCTAGGACTACAGGTATGCACCACCACTGGCTAAGTTTTTGGTTTATTATAGAGACGAGGTGTCCCTATGTTGCCCGGGCTGGTCTCAAACCCCCGGGCTCAGGCAGTCCTCTCGCCTTGGCCTCCCAAAGTGCTGGGATGAGAGGTGTGAGCCACCGCACCTGTCCTCTCCTCATTCTTTTTGACAACTGAGCAGTGTTCCCCAGCGTGAATGTCCTGTACATTTCATCAACATGTCCTTACTAACAGCCACTTAGATTGAATCTAATTGTTTACTATTATACATAACGTTTCGATGATCTGAGCAGTTGTGCGACTGTTTCGGGGGTAGAAACCTAAGGTGACCGAGTGGAAGGGCGCATTACAGGGTTGGCAGCTCCCAGCAAATTTTCTTCGAGTTCCTCCAGAGTGAAGGCTTCGGCTGGCTTAAAGAGCTCCCCGTGCAGCCCGAGCTTTAAACCTGAGCGTGGATTCAGAGTCATCAGTCGTCATGATCTGACCTCGGCTACTTAGGGCTTTGAATACACCGGTGAGGAGAGCTCTGACCTGAAATGAGTTTCAGGAAGGGCAGCTGGAAGACACGAGTTAGTGCAATTCTAACCTTATGGTTTCAGACAGCACGTCAGGTGACAAAGGTGCTATCACCTGAAGAGAAGTGACTCTTCAAGTGTTTGGATTTTGAGTTAAAAGCTGGAGAAGCGGTGAATTGGGGGCGATCGACCTCTCAGGGCAGAGGGTGGGCGCTAACGAACCCAGCAATAGCGTGATCTGCTCATCCACACGTGCGTGCGCTAACCAGCCCAGCAAAACCAAGATGCTACTCGTTCACATGCATGTGCACTAACAAACCCCGTGCACACCACAGGGCTACTCCACCAGGCACGTGCATTAATAAACAGCACACACCAGAGTGCTACATGTTCACGTGTGTGCACTAATGAACTCCAGTCACACACACCACACCTCAGGCAACACACACCACAGAGCTACTCATCCACACACGTGTGCACTAATGAACCCCACACGCACCACAGTGCTACTTGTTCACATGCATGGGCACTCATGCCGCCCTCTCCAGACACCAAATCTGCCGGCACCTTGGTCTTGGACTTTTCCAACCCCCAGAACGGTGAGAAATAAGTTTCTGTGGTTAAAAGCCCCCCAGTCTATGGTACTTCGGTATAGTATCCCATACAGACTGAGAAATCCTAAATAAACCAAGTGTCAGCAAACATAACCCAGCAGTGTCTAAAAGGGATACCAGGTTGTTTTCTATTTAACAATCAAGCCTGGTACGGTGGTTTGTGTCTGTAATCCCAGCACTTTGGGATGTTGAGGTGGGAGGATCCCTTGAGGCCAGAAGTTTAAGACCAGTTTGGGCACACACGAGACCCCCAGCTCTACGAAAAATTTTTTAAAGCTCAGCCAGGCATGGTGGAGTGCACCTCTAATCCCAGCTACTCAGGAGGCTGAGCTGGGAGGATCACTTGAACCCAGGACTTTGAGGCTGCAATGAGCTTTGATTACACCATTGTACTCTAGACTGGATGACTCTCTCTCTCTCTTTTTAATTTTATTTTAAAGATGCGGGGTACAATTCAGGATTAGGTATACAAGTGGATATCATACAGGTAAAGTTTAGGGATGCTGTCTCATAAAAAAAATAAATAAAATTGCCAATCAATGCAATTTCCTACATTAACAGAATAAAAGAGATATATCATTTGATTAGCTCAATGTATGTAGGTATACATAGATGCCTTTAGTAAAACTCAGCGTTTATTAATGATGTTTAGAACATCACTTAGTAAACTTAGAGTAGAAAGAAACTTTTGTATATGATCCTAAGTGTTGACAGAAAGAAAATCTTCAGCCAACACCATCATGAAATGCTGGAAGCTTCCCTGAGTGGGGAGAAAACTCAAACTTCTGCCAGCACCACCTCTATCCAACACTACTCTGAATGCCCCACCCATGCAAAAAGGCACGGAAAACATGCTACATCTATAAGTATCGGAAAAGGAGAAATAAAATGACCATTTTCTCAGGTAATGTGATTGTTTATACAGCCAATCCAAAACAATCTATAAACAAAGTATTAGAATTATGAAATCGGTTTAGTGAATGTAAGACCAACAGGCCAAAAATGAACTCCATTTCAATATATGTAACCAATGATAAGAAAATCAAAGTTTTGATTATTAAAACTATTTAAAATACCAGTGAAAGAACACCAAAAGGCTAGAAAGAAATCTAAGGCTGGGTGTGATGGCTCACACCTGTAATCCCAGCATTTTGGGAGGCCAAGGCAGGAGGATTGCTTGAGTCCAGGAGCTTGAGACCAGCCTGGGCAACAAAGTGCAACCTTGTTTCTACAAAAAAAAAAAAAAATCAAAAAAATTAGCCAGGGGTGGTGGCACATACCAGTAATCCCAGCTACACTGGAGGCTGAGGCGTGAGGCCTGCCTGAGCCCAGGAGGCGGAGACTGTGGTGAGCCATGATCATGCCACTGTGCTCCAGCCTGGGTGACAGAAGGAAACTTGACAGAAAGAGAGAAAGAGAGAGAGAGAAATCTAATTGACATGCATTCTCTCTAGATAGAAAACCATAAGACATCAGTGTGACAGATTGAGGGAAACCTAATGAAACGGAGAGTTTCTCAAGAGGTGGCCTCATTTTTGTAAAGACCTCGGTGCTCCCCAAAGCGTGCTGTGGGCGACGGAAACCCCACCACGCCTCAAACAGACCTTTCCGTGGCGCTTGGCAAGCGGTGTCAGAACGCTTACGACACACAGATCTTGGTTTTAACGTCGGTCTCTGCTCTCAGGACCTTGGGCTCTGAGAAGGTGGTGGATTTCAGGTCAAGCACGGGGTGAGGACACCAAGGGACCCAAGAGTGAGCAGCCGTCCCCAGAGTCCACACTGATGGACGTAATGAAACAAGACGGGAGGCGGAAGGGCTCTTCCATGTAACGGAAAACTGTATGTTTCCAGGGCCGCTGTGAAAATTCACGCTAGGGAGCTCCCACACGGAGACGTACCGTCTCACAGTTCCGGAGGCTGGAGTCCAAGGTCAAGGCGTGGGCAGAGCTGGCTCCAGACGGCTGAGGGAGAATCCACCCAGCCTCGCTCTGTGCCTCAAGATGTCGCCTTCGCCCCGGGTCTTCCTCTCACCTTTCTTCTGTGTGTCTCTGTGCCTCAGTATCCCCTTGTGATAAGGACACCCCTCTTACCAGATCGGAGCCCACCCGCATAACCGCCCTTCGATCGCTTCTGGAAAGACTCAAACTCTAAGTAAGATCACAGGTTGGGGCGCTGGGGGTTAGGACCTCATCATTTGAAGTGGGGGGGCAACACCCTCGTAAACACAGGAGGAACGGCGGCGAGGACAGCCATCCGTCAGAAGCCACCGCAGTCGCGATTGGTTCAGACGAGAAATAAATAGAAGTCTATAGAGGGACTGCAGGGCGGTCACCAGTCTATTAATCCCTATCCAAATGGTGGTTGGCTGGAATCACGAAAAGGGTGCCGTCGCCCCAAACGGCTCTCCAAGTGGATTGACAGTTGGGGGGGGTGCGAGATTTGTGAGGCTGGCTAGGAGGCATCAGGTGGCTATCGGGGTCATCAGTTGGCAGCCGACGAGAATTGTCCAAGGATGCTAAAACCAAGGGATGGAAGTGAGGCCGGGCTGGGTGGCTCAGCCTGTCATCCCAGCACTTCGAGAGGCCGAGGCTAGTGGATTGCCTGAGCCCGCAGGTTCGAGACCCACCCTGGCAACTTGGTGGGACTTTGTCTCTGCAGTAAGTCAAGAAAATTAGCCGGACGTGGTGGTGCACGCCTGTAGTTCCAGCTACTTGGAAGGCTGAGGCACAAGGATCGCCAGAGCCCAGCAGGTCGAGGCGGTGGCCACGAGTGTGCCGCTGCGCTCCGGTCTGGGCGACACGGTGAGACTCCAACTCAAAAAAAAAAGGGTTGGAAGTGTGATGGGAAGCGGGGTATTTGCATCGTGACCAAGTATCCTCTGCTCGAAAACACACGGCTTACAAAAGAAGACAGAATACCACCTTCACAGAAGAGAGACCCGTAGGCCTCCCCCTTAACCACGTGGCCTGGACCTCACGCGTCCCTGACGCCACGTTTGAAAAGGGCGCCCCCTCACTTCTGTGCTTCTCCCGCCAGAAACACGGACCCCGGAGTCATCAGGAGAAGACGTGAGACAAGCCCTCACTTAGGTCAAAGTCTCCAAAGACAAATGGACGGAAGAATGTTCCAGATTAAACTGAAGAGACAGCCAGGCTCGGTGGCTCAGCCTGTCATCCCGCGCCTTGGGAGGCTGAGGTGAGTGGATTGCCTGAGCCCGCGGGTTCGAGACCCGCCTGGGCAGCGAGACCTCATCTCTACAATAAGTCAAAAAACCAGCCAGGCGTGGTAACACATGCCTGTAATTCCGGCTACATGGAAGACTGAGGCGGAAGGATCGCCGGAGCCCAGCGGGTCGAGGCTGCGGTGGCCGGGAGCGGCCGCTGCACTCCAGTCTGGGCGACAGAGTGAGACTCCGACTCAAAAAAAAAAAAAAAAACTGAAGAGACACCACAGGACTCAGGGCAATAGGGGACTCTGGGCTGGACTCTGGGCCAGAACTTTTTTGCGTAAAAGGGTATTATTGGGAAAATTGTTGGGCAAAATATGAAGTCTGTAAAATAGAGAACAGTGTTTTCTGACTTTGATAATTATGCACATGGTTATTAAGGGAATGTCTTTATCCTCAGGGCACTGAAATATTTACAGATAAAGGAGCACCATGTCTGTGACTTACTCTGAAATGGTCGGGAAAAAACCGTGTGAACATCACACATATGTCCAGAGAGAAGGAAAGTGAGCCAAGTGTCGCCGACCAGGGAATGCAAGCCAAGTGTCCACCGAAGTTCTTGGATTACCCTTGCAAATATTCTGTAAGACTGAAATGATTTCAAAGTTAAAACTTGGCCAGGCTCGGTGGCTCAGCCTGTAATCCCAGTGCTTTGGGAGGTCGAGGTGAGTGGATTGCCTGAGCCTGCGGGCTCGAGACCCGCCTGGGCAACGTGGCGAGACCTCATCACTACAACAAATCAAAAAATTAGCCGGGCGTGGCAGCTGCGCCTGTAGTTCCAGTTCCTTGGAAGGCTGAGGTGGAAGGATCGCGGGAGCCCAGCAGGTCGAGGCTGCGGTGGCCGGGAGCGGCCGCTGCACTCCAGTCTGGGCGACAGAGTGAGACTCTAACTCAAAAAAAAAAAACTTAACAAAAAAATATGTTTTAAGTTTTATGGGCCAGGCAAGGCAGCTCACGCCTGTAATCCCAGCACTTTGGGAGGATGAGGCCAGAGAGTTGCTTGAGCCCAGGACTTCGAGACCAGCCTGGGGAACATAGTAAGACCTCGTCTCCACAAAAAAAATCAAAAATCATTGCGGCATGGTGATGCCTGTAGTCTCAGCTACTCAGGAGGCTGAGGTGGGAGAACCCCCTGAGCCCAGCAGGTCGAGGCTACAGCGAGCCATGATCGTGCCACTGCTCTCCACACTGGGTGACAGAGTGAGACTCTGACTCAAAAACAAAATAAAACAAAACAAAGTAAGTTCTATGAAAATGCAAAGTCCTGGAAGGGCCAAGACTGTGGTGGCTTGTTGGGGCTGTGATAACACAGCACCGTGAACAGGTGCACACATTTAGCAGCACACATTTATTGCTCACAGTTCTGGGACTGAGATGTCCAAGATCAAGGTGCCAGCAGGTGCCACGTCTGGTGAGACCCGTCTCATGGCTCACGGGTGGCTGTCTCTCTGCTTTGACCTCACATGGCAGAAGGGACGGGGGGCTCTCTGGGGCCTCTTGTACATGGTCAGTGACCCCCTCCGCGAGGGATCTGCCCCGCCTCCAAACCCTACCCAACTGGGGATTAGGGCTCAACGTGAATTTCGGGAGGACACGCGCATTCTGCCCATAAGCCAGGAAAACAGGCCAACGGAACAGAGCAGAGCCCAGAAGCCCACCCACGTAGGTGGGCGCCACAGCTGGGGAGGGGGTGATGAGGAGAGAAAGGAAGGTAGGGAGGAAGGAGGAAGGGAGGAAGGAAGCAAAGAGCAGGAGAAAGAAAGAAAGGAGGGGGGAAGAGAGAAAGAGGAAAGAAGGAGGAAGGAAGGAGGACTTAGCCCCGACTTACCGGTAAACACGGAAAGCAACACCAGCTGAATCGTCAACCTAAACGTGAGCAGTGAAACGAGAACCCTTTGACAGGAAAAGGCAGCCAAGTGTCTTCATGACCCAGACTAGGAAAAGACACTTTGAGCAGGACACAAACAGCTCTAGCAGAAAGAGAAGGGTGTCCCTTTGGGCCACATCTGAATGAAGAACTTCTGTGCCTTGTCAGAAACCTTAAGAGAGCAAAAACCCAAGCCACAGAGTGGGAGAAGATATTTAACTGACAAGGAGATTATATTGCAACGACATAAAGAATTTCTATAGATAATAAAATAACAGACAACCCCACAGGAAACACCAGGGACGTCAACAAACACTTTGCCAAAGAGAATAACAAAATCGCCTACAGCATATTAAAAACTTGTCAGCCAGGCCAGGCATGGTGGCTCACACCTGTAATGCCAGCACTTTGGGAGGCTGAAGCAGAAGGATCTCTTGGGATCAGGAGTTTGAGACCAGGGCAGCATAGCAAGACCTCGTCTCTATGAATCGGGCATGGCGGTGTGCGTCTGTAGTACCCACGACTTGGGAGGCAACCTTGCAGGGCACGGTGGCTCACGCCTGCAATCCCAGCAGTTTGGGAGGCAGAGGTGAGAGGATTGCCTGAGCTCAGGGGTTCGAGACCAGCCTGGACAACCTGGCGAGATCTCATCTCTTCAGTAAATCAAAAAATTAGCCCGGCATGGTGGCACGTGCCTGCAGTTCCAGTTATTTGGAAGGCTGAGGCAGAAGGATCACCGGAGCCCAGCAGGTCGAGGCTACGGTGGCTGTGAGCTGGCCACTGCCCTCCAGCCTAGACAACAGAGTGAGACTCTGGCTCAAAAAAAAAAAGTTCTCAACCTCATTAAAAAGCAAATGACTCCATTGAGACACTGCTATCACACACTCCAAGAAGGCTAAAATGAGAAAGAATGACAGCAGCGCCTTGTCGTCGACGCATGTCTATCCCGCCGAAATCTACAAGCTGAAATCCTGACCCCCAAGTGATGGCATTTGGAGGTGGGGCCTTCGGGGATGACAAGGTCACAAGGGTGGAACCTCGTGAATGGGCTCAGCGCCTTTCTGAGAGGGCTTGAGGGAGCCCGTCTGCCCTTGGACCTGATGACGGGCGAGGACGCGCGAGGAGACGTCCTCTTCGGAGCAGAGAGAGACCCCGGCAGACACTGAACTTGCAGGGACCTTGATCTTGGACTCCCAGACTCCAGAACTGTGAGCAGCTCGTTTCTGTTGTTTATAAATGGCCCTGTCAGCTGGGCTCGGTGGCTCAGCCTGTCATCCCGCGCCTTTGGGAGGCCGAGGTGAGTGGATTGCCTGAGCTCGTGGGTTCGAGACCCGCCTGGGCAACTTGGCGAGACCTCATCTCTACAATAAATCAAAAAATCAGCCGGGCGTGGTAGCGCATGCCTGTAATTCCAGCTACTCGGAAGGCTGAGGCGGAAGGATCGCCGGAGCCCAGCAGGGCGAGGCTGCGGTGGCCGGGAGCGGCCACTGCACTCCGGTCTGGGCGACAGAGTGAGACTCCAACTCAAAAAAAAAAAAAAATGGCCCTGTCTAAGAAACATATTTTTTGGGTGGGGGATTAATTTCTGATTTTTGTTTTGTTTTGTTTATAGAGTCGAGTCTTGTCATGTTACCCAGGCTGGACTTGAACTCCTAGGCTCAAGCGATCCTCCTGCCTCAGTCTCCCAAAATGCCAAGATTACAGACGTGAGCCCCTGCACTGCACCTAAGAAAGGTATTTTGTTGTAGCAGCTCGCAGGGGCTAAGACACGCATCATGGTGGGCCTGGGGAGACACAGAAGCCTTGGGTCATGGCTGGTGGGCCTGTGAACGGATTCTACCTTTAGAAGTTAAAGACACACACACACGATGTCATGGCAGTGTCCCTGCTGGGTAAGGGTTCAGCCGAGGTTCACGGATGTGTGTCCCAGAACGCAAAAGGCACGCCACCCGTGCCGTGTTACCTCTGAGAACCCAAGGCCCCGCCAGGGAGACACAGAGGCCGGGATCCTGCACGGGACTCTGGGCAGATGAAGGATGTTGGTGAGAAGACTCGCAAATCCCATGGGACGTGTGGAGTTCGTGCCTGGCTTCTTAGCTGTGACGAACGTACGGTGATGACGGTAACAGCAGGGGACACGACGTGGGCTGTGCAAGGCTTTGCCGGCCCTTGCGTCTTCCTTGTCAATCTAAAGCTATTCAAAAATTGAACATTTATTTATTTTACTTATTTATTTTTTAGTTGGAGTCTCGCTCTGTCGCCCAGACTGGAGGGCAGTGGCCGCTCCCGGCCACCGCAGCCTCGACCTGCCGGGCTCCGGCGATCCTTCCGCTTCCGCCCTCCTTGTAGCTGGAACTACAGGCATGCGCTACCACGCCCGGCTCATTTTTTGATTTTATTGTAGAGATGAGGTCTCGCCTGCCCAGGCGGGTCTCGAACCCGCAGGCTCAGGCAATCCACTCACCTCAACCTCCCAGTGGCACAGGATCACAGGCTGAGCCACCGAGCCCGGCTTGAACATTTTATTACAGAGCAGGTTGGTGAGGCCAGGCGTGGTGGTTCATGACTATAATCCCGACATTTTGGGAGGCCGAGGCAGGAAGATCGCTTGAGTTCAGGAGTTCGGGACCAGCCTGGGCAACAGAGTGAGACCTTGTCTCTACAAAAAATACAAACAGTAACCGGGCATGGTGATGCACGCCTGTAGTCTCAGCTGCTTGGGAGACTGAGGTGGGAGGATTGCCTGAGCCCAGGAGGTCGAGTCTGCCGTGAGCTGTGATCGTGCCACTGCGCTCCAGCCTGGACAACAAAGCGAGACCCCAACTCAAAAACAAAACAAAACGAAACAACCCAGATCGGTGTGACTCCACCTGTGTGTAACTGGCCATCCTCTCCGGGTTTCACTTCAGCTGAAGGAGATATCGCCTTTCTCTCTCCATCCTCGTCCATGTTGTGGTTCATCTATTAAAGGAAATTCCACGAAAACGTCCTCACCATCTCACACCTGGGAACCCTCCTAGATGTACAAATTTGTGGGAGGGATGTCCCAAGTGTTTATGTAGCGATGCCATTTCTGCGGCCCGCTCCCTGGTGAATTCTTGGTCACTGTGGAGACCAGTGGAGCCTTCAAGGATCAGAGGACGAGTTTCCAAAACTGAAAAGGCCTCAAGAGTCTGGTCAGAATTAAGGACAGAATAAAAGATGCCCATGGCAAACTGACTTTAAACTGACGGTTAAAGTCATTCAAATGATGTCAATTATTTTCCAGAACGAGAACACAAGAGGCAGCCCCACCTGTCTGTCTGAATCTCCGTTCATGAAACCCAGGGAAGGATTTCAGGTGTGTGTGGCTTTCTGCGCATCGAGCATCGTCCACAGATGCTCAAATCGTTGCCGTTCCCGATATTTGAATCCCCGAGGGGCCCGTTTGGGAGCTCGGTCAGGAAAGCACGAGCAAGGTTTTGTACAGAATGCGTTTCCTTTAACACGTGGTCATTTCCCGTGGGGTCAGCCAGGCTCAGAAACGGCCGCAGCCACCAGGGGTCATGGTGAAGATGGGCCCATCATTGGGGTGAGAAAGACTTCCCGTGCTCAACCCCGACCTGGAGTTCCTCAAGCCCCTGTCTTCTTGCCCGGCAGCCACTGTGGCGGGTCCATTGTCAAATCCAGTTTGAACCGGACTCAGCAGCACCGGACGGAGGCACCATGCCCGGCTCACTCCAGAACGAGAAGCCCGGGCCTTGCCTTCCAGCCCGGGACTGGACAGAGAAAGACGCAGCACAGACAGTCGGAACACTCCTCACTGGGACTTGGACGTTTCCACTCGGGAAGGAGGACTGGGTGAGTTATTAATAAGTCACTTTTGGCCGGGCTCAGTGGCTCAGCCTGTCATCCCAGCACTTTGGGAGGCTGAGGCGAGTGGATTGCCTGAGCTCTCACGGGTTCGAGACCCGCCTGGACAACTTGGGGAGACCTTGTCTCTACAATAAATCGAAAACTAGCCGGGCGTGGTAGTGCTAGTTCCGGCTACTTGGAAGGCTGAGGTGGACGGATCGCCAGAGCCCAGCAGGTCGAGGCTGTGGTGGCCGGGAGCGTGCCACTGCCCTCCAGTCTGGGTGACAGAGTGAGACTCCAACTCAAAAAAATAAATAAATAAAATAAAATAAAATAAAATATTAAGTCACTTTTCCGTGCACTTGCAGGGACGCAGAAGGCCAGAATTTGGCTTGACCTCTGTGGCCGCTGAGACACCTTCCATAGTGCTGGTGACTGACCCCAGATGTCACAGAATGGCAGGTGGGGAGCCTTCCTGTGACTGATGTCATCCCCGAATGTTCCCATGGAAGGCGGTTGCCAACTTGAAACTGAACTTGCTCTAGTGGTTCCCAAACTGCGTGCTAGGGAACCCTGGTGGTACCATGAACCCCACACCCCACCCCTGTGGGGACACAGGACATTTCATATGTTTGGAAATACATAATCATATGCCCAGAAACTGCCGGCCTGAGGAGTTCACCATTTTAACACAAATGGCAGCCACATGCGTTTCGATGACATCATGCCTTTGCGGGGCTGGGCTTTCTTCAGCTGTTGCAATAAATAGCAAAAATCTGGGTGGGATGGGAAATGCAGGTGGCTGTGTCCAGCAACTCTGAAGGTTGAGAAACTGGTGACCAGTAGGTGTGCTCACCCGTGAGCCAGGGACCCTGGTTATTTAAAGATGAAATTAAGGATTTTCTTTTTCTTTCTTTCTTTTGGCCATAGACGGACTGTATTCGAATGTGCAGAAGCATGAATAACAATGTACCACAAAATGGTCTCATCTTACAACAGAGTATGGTAGGAAGCTGTCAGTGTACGGAGTTGTCAGCCAAAAGTGGATACAGAGCAGTTTTGCATTTTTTGAAAGGCATTGAATGACACCTGTGCTTGTCCTTAAAATAAAATAAAGCAGCCAGGCTCAGTGGCTCAGCCTGTAATCCCGCGCCTTTGGGAGGCTGAGGTGAGTGGATTGCCTGAGCCCGCGGGTTCGAGACCCGCCTGGGCAGGTGAGACCTCATCTCTACAATAAATCAAAAAATTAGCCGGGTGTGGTAGCGCGTGCCTGTAATTCAGGCTACTTGGAAGGCTGAGGCAGAAGGATCACCGGAGCCCAGCAGGTCGAGGCTGCGGTGGCCGGGAGTGGCCACTGCACTCCAGTCTGGGTGAAAGAGCGAGACTCCAACTCAAAAACAAAAAAAAGATTAAAAAAATAAAATAAATAAAATAAAATAAAGCTGGACACGGTGACGCATGCCTGCAATCCCAGCACTTTGGGAGGCCAGGTGGGAGGGTCGCATGAGCCCAGGGATTCGAGACCAGCCTGGGCAACATAGTGAGACCTCGTCCCTACAAAAAAGGCGAAAAATTAGCTGGGTGTGGTGGCGTGAGTCTGTAGTCCCAGCTACTCAGGAGGCTGAGGCAGGAGGTTCACCTGAGCCCAGGAGTTCAAGGTTGCAGGGAGCCATGATTGTGCCACTGCACTACAGCCTGGGTGACAGAGGGAGACCCCTACTCAAAAGAAAAATAAAAACCGAAGAGACCTAACAGAGACCAGCCTGTTTTGCGGTTGGCATCAGAATCCAAATCTAGTATCACAAGTATAAGAAGCCGCTTTTAGAAAAACTATTAGAAAAACAGAATATCACACAGCGCAAAAATTATACACATTTACATAATAAAACCCACAGGACTCTGTCAATAATGGCTCCGTGCTCAGTAGAAGAAAGAATTGATGGGAGAAACCTTAGCTATTCAGGGCTGATAATAAGCAGCCCTCACGGGTATCATTACCCTTTGTGTTCCTTAGACCCGGGGAGGCTGAGCCTTAAGCAGAAAGCGTATCTTAAATATACACTGCAAGCTCTCAAACATCATTTTCTTTCCTTTTTTTTTGAGTTGGAGTCTCACTCCTTCGCCCAGGCTGGAGTGCAGTGGCACGCTCGTGGCCACCCTAAGGTCGACCTCTGGGCTCCAGCAATCCTTCCACCTCAGCCCTAAGTTGCCCGGGCTGGTCTCGAACCCACAGGCTCAGGCAATACACTGGCCTCGGCCTCCCAAAGTGCTGGGATCCAGGCTGAGCCACAGAGCCCGGCCTCAAATGTCACTTTCATCTCTGTGTGGTGTTTTTTTTTTTAAACAGTACCTGGCTGTGAGGACGTGAATGCTTACTAAGTTGTGTGAACATAACTGCTTAATCAACAGAGCCGTTGGGCATTTCTTTAGGCCAAGGGGTGTCACAAGAAAGTCACTGTGCCCTACAAGGGTTCCCTGAACTAAGAAAGTTTGGCAACCTCGCCGGGCACGGTGGCTCACACCTGTCATCCCAGCACTTTGGGAGGTGGAGGCGAGAGGATTGCCTGAGCCCAGGGGTTCGAGACCAGCCTGAACAACTTGGCTAGAGCTCATCTCTATAGTAAATCAAAAAATTAGCTGAGCGTGGTGGCACGTGCCTGTAGTTCCAGCTACTTGGAAGGCTGAGGCAGAAGGATCACCTGAGCCCAGCAGGTCGAGGCTGTGGTGGCCATGAGTGTACCACCGCCCTCCAGCCTGGGTGACAGAGTGAGACCCCATCTCAAAAAAAAAAAAAAGTATGAAGAAAGAAAAGACAATGTTGTCAGACTAACAACGGTGGTAAAAATGAACAGGGAGTGAAGATGACTTGCCTGTTTCTTTTTGAATCCTTCCTCTTATTTTATCCAAGCTGAATGGTTCAGTAAGCACCTGCTCTCCATATCCCAAGCCCAAAAGCACACTTCAAAAAATTGTTTTAAAGAAAAATATGGCCAGGCACAGTGGCTCACGCCAGCAGTCCCAGCACTTTGGGAGGCTGAGGCAGGAGGACTGCTGGAGCCCAGGAGTTTGAGACCCACCTGGGCAACATAGTGAAACCTCGTCTGTACAATAAATCAAACACAATCTGGGCGTGGTGCGTGTGCCTATCGTTCCAGCTACTCGGGGCGCTGAGATGGAAGGATTGCTGAGCCCAGGAGGTCGAGGCTGCGGTGAGCCGTGACCGTGCCCCTGCACTGCAGCCCGGGTGACAGAGTGAGAACCAGGCTCAAAAAATAAAAATAAGAAACATAAAGAAAAACATCTTTTTGTCACGGAGAACGTTCCCCAGTGAGTAAAGTGCAGGGTTCAGATTGGAGCTGGCTTCCTTCCCCCGCCCTCACGGTGGGGGGGGTTCCTTTCCCCGCTGGCTGCCGTGAGTACACCCTTCCCTGCAGCATGCGGGCTCCCTGGAAGTCGGAGGCAGCAGGAACTCATTCTCGCCAGCAAGGTTACACGTGAAAAGCAACAACAACAAAACCCACACCCACGCCTTGGCAGCGACTCAGTGAGTGGCCTTCCACGTGCAGCATCCTCGCTGGTCAACAACAGGCGCGGGAGAGGGCAGTGACCCCTGTGTGGCGCACTCAGCTTGTTGTCACTGCAGCCAGGGACCCACGGGGGACCCACGCGGCTCCTCTCACCGCCCACCAGTCCACCCGCCTAGCCGGGCCTCTTTCCTGCCGAGGCCATCGGGGACGCGAGTGTTGAGTCTCAGGGCTCTCCACGGTTGACGTTGCAGCGATTAGACCTGGAGGCACAAAGCCAGGAGCAGAAATCAACAAGTCCCATCCTGGGCTGCCCTGGCGCCCTTGAACTCACAGAAGACCCCATTCCAACCCGGATCAGCCCCCTCCCCCACCCCTTGTCCCCCTGAGCAGCCCCCTTCCCTACCCCTCACCTGTGAAGTGGGAGAAGGAAGCACCCCACACTGGACGCTCTCCCCAGGGGACAGAATCTTAGGATGTTTGGAAAGACGCGTGTGAAAGGCAGAAACGGTACAGACAGAGGAAGATGTACAAGAAACCAGATCAGAAAAGGGCTGAGGCCAGCGGCGGGGGTTCTTCCCTGTCATCCCAGCGCTCTGGAAGGCCGAGGTGGGAGGATCGCCTGAGCCCAGGAGTTCAAGACCACCCTGGGCAACTTGGCGTGACCTCGTCTCTACAGTAAATAAAAAAAAAATGAGCTGGGCATGATGGATTGCCTGGGCCCAGGGGGGCCGAGGCTGCAGTGGCCATGAGCGTGCCACTGTACTCCAGCCTGGGCGACAGAGTGAGACCCCGACTCAAAAAAAGAGAAAAAGGCTGAATTGGCCATTTTATTTTATTCTATTTTTGAGTCGGGGTCTCACTCTGTTGACCAGGATGGAGTGCGGTGGCGTGTTCATGGCCACCACAGCCTCGACCTGCTGGGTTCAGGTGATCCTTCTACCTCAGCCTACCAAGCAGCTGGAACTACAGGCATGTGCCACCATGCCCAGATAATTTTTTGATTTATTGTAGAGACAAGGTCTCAGCATGTTGCCCAGGCTGGTCTCGAACCCATGAGCTTAGGCAATCCTCTCGTCTCGGCCTCCCAAAGTGCTGGGACTACAGGTGTGAGCCACCGCCCTCAACTGGCCATCTTAAAATGAGAAAAGTGTATCCTATTACAGAAAAGAAAGATACCAAATTTATTTTATTGTTTGTTTTTGTAGAGATGAGGTCTTGCTATGCTGCCTAGGCTGGTCTCGAACTCCGGAGCTCAAGCAATCCTCTTGCCTCAGCCTCCCACAGCTCTGGGAACACGGGCCTGAGCCACCACACCCGGCCAAGATATCAAATTTCATAAAATTGAAAGAAGCGAGTAGGCCCCAATAAAAAGTTGATTACAAAATGCATATGAACAGAAAATGGGTCCCTCTTGTAAAAAGTTAAAAAAGAATTACATGAAATGGACAAAGAAATGTTGGAGTGTAAAGTGAGGAGAAATCAAACTGCCTGTAAAATATGTCAGTGTTTTCATCCACATCTTATTCGTGAAATAAATCTGGGGAGAATCCGGCTTCATCTAAAGAACAGAATCAAAACACACAAGCGTGGGCAACGCACCTGGTGTCCAGTGGACGTGGGAACGGCATCGTCTGCACTGAGGACGTTGTGTCCACATTTGTAGGAAGCACTGGCCGGGACTCCTCTTGGAAGATATTTGTCTGGCTTTGGTGTCAGAGGAAGGCTGGCCTCCGGGGATGCGTGGGGCTCTCCTCTCCTTGGGGGAAGGGCTTGTGAAGACTGGGGTGAAGCCTTTGAGAACGGGTGGCCTCGGGTGAGCCCTGGGGCTTTGCTTTCTGAGTTGTCTGATTGATGCCGTCAACTCCGCCCTCCACTGCACCCCTCCCTGCCTGAAGCCACCTGCCCTGTGTTCGGCACTCCATCCTAACCCGGCGACAGGTCCTTCCCTGTCTGCCACAGAAGATCGGTACCCCGAGCACCACATGAACAGAGCTCCGAGCCTTGTTCTCTCTCGGATGCACACGTGGCTGTTTCCGGGCTCCGTACAGAGAGGGAGGAATTCTGGGATGGGTTCAGACCAATCCTTAGGACACATTCTCCTGGGCTCCGGGGTCAAACCAACCAGTTCATCTAGCCGGGCGCAGTGGCTCATGCCTGTAATCCCAGCACTCGGTGTGTGTCTTTGCGGGTTTGTTTGTTTTTTTTCATCTGGTTTTTGGTTTTATTTTTTCTGTTTTGGAGCTGGGGTCTCACTCTGTTGCCCAGGCTGAAATGCAGTAACACGATCACGGTTCGCCGCAGCCTCAACCTCCTGGACTCAGGCAACCCTCTTGCCTCAGCCTCCCAAAGTGCTGGGGTTACTGGTGTGAGCCACCGTGCCTGGCCCCCTGGGCCCGTTTAAACTCTCAAGGGAGCTCTCTTACCTAAGATACTTACTGAGCGGCTCCCTCACCTGACAGGCCGCATGTGGGAGGGGGAAATGGGACCCCAAAGCTCTCCCAGGCTGGTACAGGAGCCTCAAACTCCAGGCCAGGCTGCCTTAACAAGGCACTCTTGGTCCTTGTGGCCAGGACAAGCACGACCTCCCTGGGCTCCGATATTCCACCATGGCTCCTCCCCTCCCTCTGAGCGACGACCTCCCATGCCCCCCGCATCATCCCACTGGTCTTCTACTGGTCCTCCCCCTGACCTCGCCAAACTCCCCTCAGACGCTCAAGTCTTCTTCCTGCTGATGACTCTGACCTCAGGCGCACAGACAAGATACACCCTCATGATCCCAGCTCCCGATGCCAACTCGGCCCACAAGGCCACACTGACCCAGGCTGACACCCAGGCTCCAGATGAGAGAGCCCACATCTACTCAGAGAGCAGATAGGCTTCCGGACCCCTAGGTGATTTGGGGGTGCTATGGAAACACGGAGCCTTCATGACAGTGCCAGGCATGGCCATCCAACATGGAACCCACAAGGCCTGGACGCAGGGACTCAAGCAGGCACTTGCACCCCACTGTACACAACAGCCAGAAAGTGGAAGCCGATGACATATCTGGTGACATCAAATAGATGAGCGAAGTATGGTGTGCACATCCATGGGATGTTACTCAGGTTTAAAAGGAAGCAAGTTGGCTGGGCACAGTGGCTCAAGCCTATAAACCCAGCACTTTGGGAAGCCGAGGCGAGAGGATTGCCTGAGCTCCGGGGTTCAAGACCAGCCTGGGCAACATGGAGAGACCTCGTCTCTACAATAAATCAAAAATTAGCCAGGCGTGGTAGTGTGTTCCTATAGTTCCAGCTATTTGGAAGGCTGAGGCAGAAGGATCGCCCAAGTCCAGGGGGTTGGCACTGGGGTGGCTGTGAGCAGGCCGCCGCACTCCAGCCTGGGCGACGGAGTGAGACTCCGACTCAAAAACAAAAAGGAAGAAAGTCCTGGGACGTGCTGCAACCTGGATGAGCCTTGAGGAGATCCTGCTACATGAAATGAACCCGGGGCAGGAAGACACATACCACGTGCTTCTGCTGAAGTGAGGCCCGGAGGTCATCACATGCACAGAGATGGAACGTAGGGCTAGAGTTGTCCGGAGGGGTGGGGGCACTGGGGTAACGGGCCAGACTTCAGTCTAGGGAGATGAAAGTTCTGGGGACGGGTGGTCGTGAGGGCACCTGAGGCCACTGCACTGCGTACTGGAAAATGGGTAGGCCAGGCGCGATGGCTCATGCCTATCAACCCAGAACTTTGGGAGGCCAAGGTGAGAGGATTGCCTGAGCCCATGGGTTCGAGACCAGCCTGGGCAACCTGGCAAGACCTCATCTCTACAACAAATCAAAAAATTAGCTGGGCATGGTGGCACGTGACTGTAGTCCCAGCTACTTGGAAGGCTGAAGCAGAAGGATTCCCTGAGCCCAGCAGGTCGAGGCCGCGGTGGCTGTGAGTATGCCACTGCACACCAACCTGGGTGACAGAGTGAGACTCCGACTCAAAAAAAAAAAGGAAAATGGGTAACTCAGGAAACTTACTCTGTTGGCATAGAAAAACAGTTAAATGCTCCCTATCTTTTTCTTCAACAACAAAAGTTTAATTGAACTCGATTTGCTGACTTACAAGAGGCCTCACTGCAACTCAAGGCTTAGCCATTCTCAAATCCAGTTCACACGGACACTCTGAAAGTCCTCGACCGACAAATATGCGAGGCCAGCCTCTTCCTGAGACGTCTCTTCCTCCACCACGGACCCCCTCCCCGTGCTCGGCCTCCTCTGGGGCCAGAGCCTGGCTCAGGGCTCTCACGGCCCATCGGCTGCCTGCACTGGCCGGCGGCGCCCTCCGGCCCGCTCCTCGGGCAACGCTGAGGGGCCCTTTATGGGATGATCACCGCCAGCGGGGCGGCCCTCACTCCTCCTGGGCCTTAGGAGGCTCCAACCCAATCCAACTACGTCCTCATGGACTTCTGAGTTCTTTTTTTTTTTTGAGTCGGAGTCTCACTCTGTCGCCCAGACTGGAGTGCAGCGGCCGCTCCCGGCCACCGCAGCCTCGACCTGCTGGGCTCCGGCGATCCTTCCGCCTCAGCCTTCCAAGGAGCCGGAACTGCAGGCGCGCACTACCATGCCCGGCTCATTTTTTGATGTATCGTAGAGATGAGGTCTCGCCAAGTTGCCCAGGCGGGTCTCGAACCGGCGGGCTCAGGCAATTCGCTCACCTCAGCCTCCCAAGGCGCGGGATTACAGGCTGAGCCACCGAGACCGGCTGACTTCTGAGTTCTTATGAAGGGCTGAGGCTGGGCGCGCTTCTTGGGAGCAGCTGGGGGATTGCGTCCGCCCACATGGGGCTTGGAGACACCCAGCGACCGCTCCGTCTCTCCCGGTCCTTCCCCTGAAGTAAGGGGATGGCCCCCACGGAGTCATACCTTACAGAGAAGGATACCCACAGGTAATGGTGGTGCAGGGACCTCGACACGCCCCGTCTGCCAAGACATGACCCTTGTCACAATGTAGAGATGGGACAGGGACGAGAAGGACGTCAGCCAGCTCTCTGGACTCCCCCTCCATGGGGAGATGGAGTTTGTTCAACTCCCGAAGTCCCCTGGGCGACGCTTTCCCTGCAGATTCTGACTCAAACAACCACAGAACCCTCAGATTTGTTTAATGGTCCGACAGTTCTGGAGGCCAGGGTTTGCGTCGGTCTCACGAGGCGAATGCCAGGGCGCCAGTGCCTTCCGGGGCTCCGGGGGAGGACCGCTTTCCTCGCCGTCTCGAGCTTTGGGGGTTCCTGTGGTCCCTGGCTCAGTGAGGCTCCCACATCCCTCCAGCCTCGTCCTCCACACCTCGTGTCCTGCTAGCTGCTGCCTCCTTTGACCTTCTTGGGCTCCGCTCGCAAGGACCCTGGGAGTACCGTGAGGGCCCACCCAGGCCATCCAGTAAAAGGGCCCCATCGCAAGATCCTTACTCGACAGCTTCAAGGACCCTTTCAACACGGGAGGAGACGCAACGAAAGGCGAGGGCAGCGTGGATGTCACGGGCGGAGGCTGTTCCACCCACAGGTCACTGAACCTCAGCAAAGCTACAAGAAGTGCAGCCTTGGGTTCACACTTCACAGTTTCAAAAGCTCAGCTCTCGCTCCACATGGAAATCCAGCCCAGCGGGGACCCCCAGCTGACGTTCTTCCGAGAGCCCCAGCGCGGAGGACGACGGGAAGCAGCCTGATGGCCAAAGACACGAAGACTCCCGCGAGTCATGCGCCATCAGCTCCCCCTCGGGACACTGAGGCGTGGTCCTCCAAGATGTCCCTCCTTCACCTCCGCCATCCTCCTCCTCGTCCTTCAGCCTCCGGCCCGACCTGCCCTGACGCCGGTCCCCTAAGATGGCCTGGCCCCTTGCCTCCCGTGTGCCGCTCCCTTCTGCAGCCCGACGCCAGGAGGACACGAAATCCCCTCCCTCAGTGTCCTCCCTCTTGGCCCCGCTCTCAGCCTCCTGGTTGTTGGACGCACGACCCCACTGGGCCCTGCAAGGCCGACGCTCCCTGTTCCCCCAGCATGTCCCAGAGACACTTTCTCCGTAGCGGCCCCCGTGGGTGTCCAAGCTACCCCCAAATCGTCACCCCTAACCTCTTGGCTTGGGTTCACTGAACCTTAAAGCCCAACACGATTTGCGTCTCCTGAAACCTGCATACCCCATGGCCCCCACTTCCTTGGACCAAGCGTAGAACACGGGGCACTTTTGTCCCCGAGAACCACCATCCCCCCCCATGACTTCTCGTCCAAACTCAAAGACTTTGCCGAATTCCACACAAGGAATGTCCCAGGGGTCTGCCCTCGGGCCTTCCTTCTGTGGTGGTGTTGGGTGGGGTCGAAGGTCCAGGGAGAAAAGGGCCCGGGGCCCTCCTGTCCAAGCCCGCCCCTCCTCTGAGGCCAGAGCAGTGACAGCCACAGGCGTCAAGGGCAACAGTAGCCCACGAATGCCAGGCAGCAAGGTGAGGGGTCTGCGGCTGGTGATGGCGGGGGACCTGGCACCGGTGGGAGGACCTCCGACCTCCACATGTACCCCAGGGAGGGCAATTTAGGATGGGCAGGGGAGTGTTGACATTGGGCTATGAAATAAAGGGTCTGAGCCAGACGCAGCGGCTCACGCCTGCAATCCCAACAGTTTGGGAGGCCAAGGCAGGAGGACCACTTGAGCCCGGTAGTTGGAGACCAGTCTGGGCAACGTAGCAAGACCTCATCTCAACAACAACAACAAAAAATTAGCCAGGTGTGTTGTCATGTGTCTGTAGTCCCAGCTACTCGGGAGGCTGAGGCAGGAGGATCACTTGAGCCCAGGAAGTTGAGGCCACAGTGAGCTATCTGTGATCATGCCGGGGCACTCCAGCCTAGGTGACAGACTGGGGCTCCAAAAATAAAAAAATAAATAATGACTAATACTAAGCAGTCTTTCTTTTCCTTTTCCTTTTTTTTTTTTTTTAATTTTTTGAGTCAGGGCTGGAACTATAGGCACATGCCACCATGCCCAACTAATTTTTTTATTTATTGTAGAAATGAGGTCTCACCAAGTTGCCCAGGCTGGACTCAAACCACCAGACTCAAGCAATTCTGTCACCTTAGCCTCCCAAAGTACTGGGATGACAGGCACGAGCCACCGCGCCCAGTCTGGCAGAATTTTTTTTCTTCTCTGGCCCATCAGTCACCAACTAGCTGGTGGCAGAGCCAAGCTATCCGTGTGACAGGGCTTGGTGGGCATGGTGCATGCTGACGCGGCCACCATCGGGAACAAGCCTGAGGCCCGCTTCCCTGCCGTCGGGGTGCACAGGGAGACTTGGGAAGGAAGTCGGCTGCCTGAGGACCCGCACGTGCCCCAAAAAGGCGATCGCTGCCGACGCATCGGGCATGGCTAGGCCGTCATGCAGGATCGGTACTTGTGACCTGTCCTCAGAGCTGCCCTGGAACATGGCTGTGCGAAAGGCTGGTCTCTGTTTTTCAGGGATATGTGACCGTTCACTTTTCCGTCGTGTGTTTCTTTTTTTTTTGAATCGGAGTCTCACTCTGTCGCCCAGACTGGAGTGCAGTGGCCGCTCCCGGCTACCACAGCCTCGCCCTGCTGGGCTCCAGCGATCCCTCCGCCTCAGCCTTCCCAGTAGCCGGAATTACAGGCATGCGCTACCACGCCTGGCTGATTTTTTGATTGACTGTAGAGATGAGGTCTAGCCTGCCCAGGCGGGTCTCGAACCCGCGGGCTCAGGCCATCCACTCACCTCAGCCTCCCAAAGGCGCGGGATTACAGGCTGAGCCACTGAGCCGGCTCCACCACCGAGTGTTTCAATGGCATCCAGGGAATGCAGGGCACCCCCACAGCCACCTGTCTGTCTCTGAGCTCTTAGCTGCTAACCTAAGACTCTGTGGCCGCACGGAGAAAGGCTTTGCTTCAGAGTTCAAAGCCATCGAGTTCCAAGTCCATCAAAGTCAAATTTTCATTAAAATTTCCATTAACCTTTTCCTGTAAGAGTAACCCTAAATGGATTCTTAACCCGTTTTGAAAGGTTGAAAAAAGTTATCATTCGATCCTGGGTGTTTTGTGTATCTGAGGCCTTCCCTTCTCTGCCCAAGCCCCCAAAGAGCGGCCCACCCCGTAGAGCAGAGCGAGGGCATCAGAAGACGTGGGAGGGGGCCTGAGTGTGGGAGGGAGCGTGGGCAAAGTTGAAGATGGCTTCTCGGACAGGCACAGTGGCTCATGCCTGTGATCCCCACATTTAGGGAGGCTGAGGCGGGAGGACTGCTTGAGCCCAGGAGGTCGAGGCTGTGGTGAGCCGTGAGCATGCCACTGCACTCCAGCCTGGGGACAGAGTGAGACCTTGCCTCAAAGAAAAAAAAAATTGCCTCTCCATCCCTACTGGAGAATCGGTACAGAATCCAGACAGGAAAAACCTCGCTGCCAAAACCACCCGTGGTCCCCTCATTTCACGTCTGTCTGCCGGGCTTCCTGCAGACCTGCCCGGGAACTGATGGGCTCACATGAGGTTGAGACGTGACTTAGAATGTAATAATCGCCGGGCTTGGTGGCTCAGCCTGTCATCCCAGCACTTTGGAAGGTGGAGGCAAGTGGATTGTCTGAGCCCGCAGGTTCGAGACCAGCCCGGGCAACTTGGCCAGACCTTGTCTCTACAATAAATCAAAAAACTAGCCGGACATGGTAGCGCGCACCTATTGTTCCAGCGACTCGGAAGGCTGAGGCGGAAGGATCGCCAGAGCCCAATAAGTTGCACTGGGGTGGCTGTGAGCATGCCACTGCACTCCAGCCTGGGCGACAGAGTGAGACCCCAACACAAAAAAACAAACAACAAAACAAGAATGTAATAATCATTCTTTCTCTCTGGCAGTGAAAGTAGCATATATTTACTCAGGAGACAGTTTTTTAAAAGAAAGTGACAATGAGGACATCTATTCTCTTTTTTTCAATAGATTTGGGGGGACGCATAGCTTCAGTCTGGGCTTTAAGTATCCCCGCCATCCCACCTGGGCACACTGTATACATGGGTGATTTCTCGAATCTCCACCTCTTCCCCCCTCCTGAGTCTCCAGACATTTTATAGAAAAATTGTCAATGTTGTATTTTAAAATTTTTTAAAGGGAAAGACATGCAAACACACTGTTAAAAATTATTATTTTTTAGAGAGAGAGTCTCACTCTGTCACCCAGGCTGGAGTGCAGTGATGCCACCGTGGCTCACTGCAGCCTTGAAGTCCTGGGTTCCAGCAATTCTCCCACCTCAGCCTCCTGAGTAACTGGGACTACAGGCACACAACCATGCCTGGTTAATTTATTTTATTGTTTTGTTTCTGTAGAGACAGTGTCTTACTCTGATGCCCAGGCTGGAGTGCAGTGATGCTATCACAGTTCACTGCAGTCTCAAACTCCAGGGCTCAAGTGATCCTCCAGCCCCAGCCTCTTGAGTAGCTGGGTCTACAGGTATGTGCCACCATGCCCAGCTAATTTATTTTTATTTTTTATAGAGAAGGAGTCTCGCTATGTTGCCCAGAAGGTCTCGAACTCCTGGCCTCAAGCAATCCTCCCACCTTGGCCTCCCCAAGGACTGGGGTGACAGGTGTGAACTACCACACCCGGCCCCATTCTACCTTTATCAATTGGCATTCTACTGCATTTATTATCCATTTGTTTGTTTATGTCAGAAGAGATGGGTGGATTCTCATTTTATTCAGTGGGTTATAATTTATCACCACCTTTATTTCACCGTTCAGATGTGGCCAGCCGGCTCCTTCAAGATGGCTCCTGTGTCATTTCAACATGTCCCATCATCTCTGGCATGTCCTTGCTTTCTGGTACAAGATGGTGTAGGCATTTTTGAGGTTTTCAAATGAGCAAGTGATTAAGCAGAACTAATTAGCAGAGCAGGAAAAGCCTTTGCCTCGAAGGCCTGGTAGTCAGGAAGGATCTTTGGGTTCGAAGACACATGGTCATATCGGTAGACACTCCTGATGGGATTTGAGGAGGGAACTGCCAGTTCAGGTCTTCTCAAAATATCTCCTCCACCACCTCCCAGGAACCTCCGTCTTTCCTAAGCAGCTCAGAAATTCTCGGCACTAGAAAACAAACGCAGAAAGACAGTAAAACTCTTAACACAACAAACATCAGCAAGACTGTTCATAGGCTAGGCCCGGTGGCTCAGCCTGTAATCCCAGTGCTTTGGGGGGCCGAGGTGAGTGGATTGCCTGAGCCCGCAGGTTCGAGACCCGCCTGGGCAACTTGGTGAGACTGCATCTCCACAATAAATAAAAAAACTAGCCGGCGTGGTAGCGCGCGCCTGTAGTTCCAGCTACTTGGAAGGCTGAGGCGGGAGGATCGCCGGAGTCCAGTAGGTTGATGCTGGGGTGGCCGTGAGTGTGCCACTGCACTCCAGCCTGGGCAACAGTGAGACTCCAACTCAAAGAAAAAAAAAATACTGTGTTTATGGCTCCAATGTTCCACTCCTTTTATCTTATGTTTGGCAGAATGAGTGGGAGGATTTGGAATCAGAAGCAGTGCCTGATCGAATACTCTCTAAAGCCAGAAGCATTTTGCTGGAGAAAAAGGTTAAATAAGTCAATAATGGGCTGGGCATGGTGGCTTACACCTGTAATCCCAGTACTTTGGAAGACTGAGGTATGAAGATTGCTTGAGCCCACAAGTTGGAGAGACCAGCCTGGGAAACATAGTGAGAACTTGTCCTTACAAATAATTAAAAAACTAGCCAGGTATGGTGGTGTGTGCCTGTAGACCCAGCTACTAGGGAGGCTGAGGTGGAAGGGTCATCTGAGCCCAGGAAGTCAAGGCTGCAGTGAGCCATGATTGTGTCATGAGAACCAGACAGACAGCAACATAAAGTTCTCAGACTTCAGAAATTAGAGCTTTCAAAGATTATAGAATAACTGTTCAATGTGATTTAAAAATAAGAGAAGCTTAACAAATGGTCAAACAACAGAGAAATCTTAAAAAACAACCAAGTAAGTTTTAGAAATGTAGAACTAAAATTTTACGATCAATGCACTGGATAAGCAGTAGATCAGATATTACTGACAAGAGAATTCATGATCTGGAAGGCAGAGTCACAGAAATGATCTAGAGTGCAATGTGTAGAGAGAGAAAAAAGAAAATATATTTTGAAATGAGAATAAGAGAAGGAAGGAGAGAATGAGAATGCGAACGGAGAAGAGGAAACTTAGAAAAGGTAATAGGTGAGTGTTTTCTATAACTATCGACAGCTGCCAGTCTTCAGATGAAGCTCAGTGGAGTCTAAGAAAAATTTTAAAACAAAACAAAATGGACACATCAAAGCAAAATTATAGAACTCAAAAGAAAAATTGCTCTTAAAAGCAGTCTGAGAGGGGGGAAAAAGTCACCACAAAGGAGGGCAATTAGGTGACCTACTGGCTTCTGTATAGCAGCCATCGATGTTAAAAGTCAGTGGAAGTTTCTCAGTGTTGAGAGAAAAAAATTCTGTCACTCTAGAATTCTACGCCCAAGCAACTGCCTTATAAAAATGAAAGTGAAATGGATATATTTTTCGACTCGATCTTAAAGAGTAAACCCACAGATTTCCCTTAAAGGAAACCCTAAAGTCAGTTCTTAAGGTAGGAAAAAAAAAATCCCACATAGAATTTCTGAGATGCAAGGTGGCATGGGAAGTGAAGATATTCGTCAGTGTGAAGCAAGCCTCCATAAAGCAATAAGACGTCTACTTTGAGAGGAAAGACACCAAAATGTTGGCCAATGGAGCACATAAATCGGTCTTTATGTTCTGGGGGGCAGGGCTCTCAGGACACATAACATCGCTCCAAGAATGTTACTCTCTGCAAGGCTGGGTGCCGTGACTGAGACGGCCTGCTGTAACCCGAGCCCCGTTTTATCTGGCCGTGTCTGAAACACCCGGCAGTGACTCTAAGACTAGGTTTACCTACCACGGTCACTCACCAATCCGAGCTCGACAGTCCCCCAGAATGTTGCTGGTGTCAAAGGACTTTCTCAAAAGAGCAACACAGAACATGTTCCTGTTTGTGAAGCCTCCACCCTCCTCTTCATCCGTCGGACAGACCGAAGATGACCTGGTCCGTGTGTCTGCCTCAAATGGCGATTCTTGAATCCCAAATAAGACGTTAGAGCTGTATCCTGACATGCTTTCTTTGACGTTGACGTACGTGATGCTGGCAGTGAAATCCAAAGCCGACTCATCTTGGGAAGAATCATGGCCCCTGGAACTACTGTATGAGGTGCCCACACGGGGGCCCTTTGAGCCCCCTGCCTGTGGGGGTCACTGCTCCCCCCGCCTCCTCCCCACGAGTCTCTTTCAGATAGAACTCCTGATTTGGGCGAGCTCTGTTCTATTCGAGATTTGGTTGGGAGGGGTCTTTCTCCTGGAGAGGCTTCCTTGCCCTCCCGTTTTGTTTGAGCAGGGCCTTTCCCCTCCGATCTGGGAGATCTCCTGTCGCAGAGGTTTATTTTTCTCCTGTTGACCTCAGTTCCGAGGCTGGGACGAAGGGGTTCTCCCCTTCATCTGGAGAAGGCTTATCGTCCTTCCTGGTAAACCCATACTTCATTTTCCATTTGTACTTGCATTTATGTGGACCTCGTGTATTCGGCACTCGCACTGAGTTGGCTTTGTGCATTTGGCATTAAACCAGAGTACCCATAAAATGAGCTCTCAAAGTTCACAGGCATGCCAGGATGTTTTCTGGGACTCCAGCTGGTAGCATGTTCAGACATTATAGGGATCATTCAAACTGTTGTTCTTAAAACTCAGCTAAAAGATCACGGCTATAGATCACACACTCCAAATAAGATATGCATGTATCATTGCTCTTGAGGCTAAAGAAAAATATTCAGGACTTGAAGACTGCCTTGCTACAAATTACGGTTTGCAAGCTGAGACACTTTCCTTCAGAGCCGACTCGCCCCCTTCTTACAGTGTCTCCTCTTTGTCCTTCCCTAAGCAAAATCCCCTTCTTCAAAATTCCTCAGCTCTTCTGGCATATCGACTATCGAAGTAAAAACACTTGAAAATCTGCAGATATAAGAGGAAATCACTTTGACCTTCATACTGCTTTTTAAAAGCAAAAGATGAAACGCCCATCTAAAAGACACTTCTTTATACTTGAAGGGTTGACAGCAGTCTTATCTTCAAGGACAAAATATTGAGTCCAAGAAAATACTGTACAACCCTTGTTCGAATGACTCTTATCTTTTGGGCCTCCTCACGTGATCCAGCCACATTTTCACGCTTAACCATTCCTTGTCCCATTCAGAATATTGGTAGGTGACCCAAATTGCTTTACCCAAATTTGGTCACAGCCTTTATAAGACTGCCTATTAAAATAATCTTCAGTTTGGCTTTATCTTGTCAGAAAAATAATTTCTCTTTTATAAACTTGTGAGTTTATATGTTTTACTGTCTTATGACTAAAATTCTAAAATAAAAACTATAAGATCTTTATTTATGTGTATGTATTTGTGTTTAGACGTGTTCATGCATATGTACAAGTATTATGTTGTATACTGTGTCTATAATAAAATCTGGTATAGTCAGCCAGAAATCTCTTAGAAAATTTTATTCTGATTGGCTTCACTAAATGAGGACCCATAAAAAAATATATAGTCATTAGCCCAATTTGATTTTAGTGCATGTGGCTTAAATTAATCTTTAATAAATTGTTTTTTAAATTGTTGATAAAATTTAGAAATGTCTTCAAAATTGTGAACATATATTTTTTTCTTGGATTTACTGGTCACACCGTTTTATATTTGCCTCTGCTGGATGATTTAAGGACTCAGAGTTATAAACCCCACCTAAGACAAAATTATCTTTGTATATGCAATTCTTTTTTTTTTTTTTTTTTTTGAGTCAGAGTCTGACTCTGACACTCAGGCTGGAGTATAGTGGCACAGTCACAGCCACCACAGCCTCAACTTGCGGGGCTAAGGTGATCCTTCAACCTCAGCCTCCCATATAGCTGAACTCACAGGTGTGCGCCACCACACCTGGCTACTTTTTTGATTTATTGTAGAAAAGAGGTCTCGCCATGTTGCTCAGGCTGGTCTTGAACTTCAGGCAATCCTCTTGCATCCGCCTCCCAAAGTGCTGGGATTACAGGCATGAGCCACTGTGCCCAGCCCGTATATGTAATTCTTTAATAGATAAGATTCGACATTTTGATCTAATTAAAACAGCAACATTTTCCACATTGACAGGATACCCATATTTTTAACTTTATGTTAAAGATTAACTTACAGTTAATTAAAATTAACAATTTTTTTACATAGGTAAACATCCAATGTTAAAAAGCTATAAAATTTGTTAATAAAAAACTTAAAATAATAACTAGTTTTATCTAATATCTCAACTTTCATAAGTAACCTATTACTTATGCAATTATTTAAAAAATTAATAAATTAGAGCCGGGCTTGGTGGCTCAGCCTGTAATCCCGCGCTTTGGGAGGCTGAGGTGAGTGGATTGCCTGAGCCCGCAAGTTCGAGACCCACCTGGGCAATTTGGTGAGACCTCATCTCTACAATAAATCAAAAATCAGCCGGGTATGGTTGCGCATGCCTGTAATTTCGGCTACTGGGAAGGCTGAGGCGGAAGGATCGCCGGAGCCCAGCAGGTCGAGGCTGCGGTGGCCGGGAGCAGCCACTGCACTCCAGTCTGGGCGACAGCATGAGACTCCAACTCAAAAAAATAAAAAATTTAAAAAATTAAAATAAAATAAAAATAAAAATAAATAAATTAGGTAATTTATTTAAATAAAATGCTCTTAAAAAAACTGTTAATGTTATGTTATGTTAAATTAAATGTTACTCAATAAATACCTTGGTCATATCCAAATAAGATTTTTAAAAACTGAAATAGCTAAACAGGCCAGGTGCAGTGGCTCACACCTGTAATTCCAGCACTTTGGGAGGCCAAGGCGGGAGGATTATTTGAGTCCAAGCGTTCAAGACCAGCCTGGGCAGCATAGTGAGACCCCGTCTCTGCACAAAAAAGTTATCCAGGTGTGGTGGCACACGCCTGTAGTCCCGAGCTACTCGGGAGGCTGAGTCGGAAGGTTCCTCTGAGCCCAGAAGGTTGAGGCTGTGGTGAGCTGTGACCATCCCACTGCATTTTAATCCTAACCCTCACTTTGTTCACCATCCTCGCGTGTGTCTTCTGCCCAGTGGGGAAGGATGGTGACCCCAGCAGGGGTACAGAGAGACACTGAGGCAGGACTTGACCGTCAGCAAAGGCCCCGGACAAGGAAGCCAGGGGCTTCCCCCTCCACGTCCGCCAAGGACCCAGAGCAGGCTTCAGCATCCCGAGGGCCCGACGGCACAACCCAGAAGCCAAAGAGCTCCCAAGGCTCCGGCAAGACAGCTGGCCTCCAACAACACTGTTACCAACAAGCCGGGCTCCGTGGCTCAGCCTGTCATCCCAGCACTTTGGGAGGCTGAGGTGAGAGGATTGCTTGAGCCCGCGGGTTCGAGACCCGCCTGGGCAACTTGGTGAGACCTCATCCCTACAATAAATCAAAAATCAGCCGGGGTGGTAGTGCGCTGTAGTTCCAGCTACTTGGGAGGCTGAGGCGGAAGGATCGCCGGAGCCCAGCAGGTCGAGGCTGCGGTGGCCGGGAGCGGCCGCTGCCCTCCAGTCTGGGTGACAGAGTGAGACTCCAACTCAAAAAAAAAAAAAAAAAAAACAATACTGTTACCAACAGGTTTCTAATAACTTTGAAATCAATGGACTACATAAAAATTTAAAGACTGATGGTTTCATAAAACTATGAAACAAAAGTTGATTACATAACACTGAATAAATATTTTTTATTTTATTTGACACAATATTTGTTCCTTACTTAAATGTCTTGTTTTCCAGATTTAAGAATATTTTCTCTTTTAAACTATCCATAATTCACAGCGATTTGGTAAAGGCTACTTTTGTAAATATGGATGCAAAACATTTGTTTTTGTTTCTTATTTGATTCCCCAGAATTCAAAAGCTATTTGTGAGTATTCCTATGGCTATTTGCATAAATCCAAGAAAAATTTCTCTCTCTCTCTCGATAGCAGAATACCATGGAAAACAACTGTCAATGTCATATTTGAAAATATAGGCTGGACGTGGTAGCTCACGCTTGTAACCCCAGCATTCTGGGAGGCCTCGGACTGAGGATCACTTGAGGCCAGGAGTTCAAGATCAGTCTGAGCAATGTAGCAAGACCCCCATCTCCACAAAATAAAAATGAAAATTAGCCAGCGTGGTGGTATGCACCTGCAGTTCTATCTACTTGAGAAGCCGAGGCAGGGGGATTAGCTGAGCCCGGTAGTTCAATGTTACAGTGAGTTATGTTCATGCCACTGCACTCCAGCCTGGACTACAGAATGAGACCCTGTCTCTTAAAAATAAGAGAGGCCAGGCTGGGCTCGGTGGCTCAGTCTGTCATCCCAGCACTCTGGGAGGCCAAGGCAAGCGGATTGCCTGAGCCCGTGGGTTCGAGACCAGCCCGGGCAACTTAGCGAGACCTCGTTTCTACAATAAATAAAAAATTAGCCAGGCGTGGTCGTGCACACCTGTGGTCCCAGCTACTTGGAAGGTTGAGACGGAAGGATCACCGGAGCCCAGCGGGTGGATGCTGGGGTGGTCATGAGCGTGCCACTGCACTCCAGTCTGGGTGACAGAGTGAGACCCTGACATAGATAGATAGATAGATAAATGATATGCATACAATTCCTGACTTCAAGGGTTCTCAGTCTTCCAGTGAGGAAATAAAAACTCACTTCCTGGCAGGTGCAGGAACCTTAAGACTCTTGGTGAAATCTCGTGTTTGCCTTGGTTTGGTTTCCTAATCTCAGAGGTTTTTAAATCTGAGATTCCCACATGACCAATGTAGGAAAAGAAAGTTATACCTCTAAAGAAAAGCTCTCATAGCCTAACACAGCCTTTTAGTCCATTCAGTGGGCAAAGCTCTCATGTTCTAGGTTCCTCTAATCCAACTTTCTTCCATACAATTAACAAAATGGGAATAAAATAAAAGCCTTGTCAGCTAAAACTAGACGTGTGCCAGACACAATAGCTCACACCTATAATCCCAGCACTTTGGGAGGTGGAGGTGAAAAGACTGCCTGAGCCTAGGAGTTACAGACCAGCCTGGGCAACATGGCAAGACCTCATCTCTACAAAAAAATAAAAAAATTAGCTGACCGTGGTGGCACACGCCAGTAGTCCCAGTTACCCAAGAGGTGGAGGCAGAAGGGTCACACGAGCCCAGAAGGTTGAGGCTGCAGTGGCCGTGAGCATGCTACTGCACTCCATAGGCAACAGAGTGAGACTCCTACTCAAAAAATAAATAGACAGACACACAGATAGATAAACAAACTAGACATTTTTAGGGAACATGCCTCGTGCCTAATGTAGGAACCACAGAGAAAGCTCACCCAGCCCCTTGATGTCGTAGCCAGAGACATTCAAACCCAACCAGGATGAGGTGACATTTTCCACACTGTAAATCGCTTTCCTAAGACCTCAGAACAAGACTCCATATCCTAAGGACACCCTTGCCCCCTTCATGCCATCTTTTTCACTTGATGAGATCATGGTGTGATTAAAATTCCACCATCAGGAGTTTGTGCTGGTACCTTGGCAAAACCTGACCTAACGCAGCCTTTTAGTCCACTCAGTGGGCAACACTGAAAACATCCCTCCTGTAACTTTAGTTCAAATTGTACTAGGGTCACTCCCCGCTTTAATTCATGCCAGTCAGTCAGTGGCTGTAACAAGACTCACCAGGCTTACTGGCCTTTTTGGATCTGCTTAGCTGTTTACCTTCAAAATTAGGTTTATGACTGACAGCCGTGATTCACACGGGCTCAATTGTTGCTGTCTATTTGTCGCATCATGGTTTTTAAGCTTTTCTCTGATTGCCTACCTAATCTCTGTAAAGCCAACTCTCCTTACAGGATAACACTGAGCCAAGCCAGTGGTTCTTGCCTGTAATCCCAGTACTTTGGGAGGCCAAGCTGGGAGGACTGCTGGAGCCCAGGAGTTGGAGACCAGTCACAGAGTAAGACCTCATTTCCACAAAAAATAAAAATCAACTGGGTGTAGCGGTACATGCCTGTAGTCCCAGCTACTTGACATGCTGAGGCAGGTCCACCCGGGTGACGGAGTGAGACCCTGACTCAAAAAAAAAAAAAAAATTGAGTCAAGAAGAGATAGAGGTCCGCAGAAAGACAGCCAAAGATTTACTGCTAAAATGAGTGTTCGTCCAGTTACTTCTAACAAATCTTCAAGGGACCAATAGTTCCTATGTGATATAAATGCCCCAAAGCATAAACAAGAGGTAAGCCTTCTAGACTCATTCCACAGGTTAATACAGTTGGTACGCCAAAGCAAGATGAGAACAGCTTTCTAAAAAGCCCGATTTCAGAGACATGAAAATAAATATTAGATAAATATTAGACATACGGCCATGCACTAGAAGGCTGTCCGGTACAGTTATGAAGGGTTCATCCTACCAAGGCTGAGATTGTCACAGATATTATTTCCATTTATTTATTTATTTAGAGTCAGGTCTCTCTCTGTCACCCGGAGTGCAGTGGCAAGATCACAGCTTGCCACAGCTTCGACCTCCTGGGCTTAGGCAATCCTTCCACCTCAGCCTCTCGCATAGCTGGGACCACAGGCGTGGGCCTCCATGCCTGGCAAGTTTTTTAAAAAATTTTTTTCTTAGAGACTGGGGTCTCATTTTGTGGCTTAGGCTGGTCTTGAACTCCTGGGCTCAAGCGACCCTCCTGCCTCACCCTCCAAATGTGCTGGGATTACAGGCATGAGCCACTGCGCCCAGCCTCAAAATGTACTAAATTGTTAAAAAAGGAGAAGGAAGAAGACTCACACATAGTGGCCCCCACTCTTATCCTCACATCAAAAGACATATCTGAAGAAATTCAGCACCAATTTTTGGAAATACTCTGAAAATACTAAGAATCATAGGAAGAACTTTCCTGTACCTGACAAAGCAACAATGACATGCAATCTCTGGTTTATAGCCAGAGATGCAATGGCTCATGCCTGTCCTCCTAGCACTTTGGAGGCCAAGGCAAGAGGATTGCCAGGGCTCAGGAGTTCAAGACCGGCCTGAACAACATGGTGAGACCTCGTCTTTACAATAAATCAAAAAACTGGGTGAGTGTGGTGGCGCGCCCTTGTAGTTCCAGCTACTTGGAAGGCTGAGGTGGAAAGATCACCTGAGCCCAGCAGGTTGAGGCTGTGGTGGCCGCGAGCGTGCCAGCCTGGGTGACAGAGTGAGATACCAACTCAAAAAAATAAATAAAGCTCTGGTGTAATCAGAATAATGGTGAAACTCAAAGTATTTACACTCTAATCAGAACAAGACTCTCATGTCCACTACCTCCAATCCTATTTAACACTTAATTCTTTTCTTTGAGTCAGAGTCTCACTCTGTCGCCCAGGCTGGAGTGCAGTGGCATGCTCACAGCCTCTGCAGCCTCAACCTGCTGGGCTCAGGAGATCCTTCCGCCTCAGCCTCCAGAAGAGCTGGGACAACAGGCGCCCACCACCAAGCCCGGCTAATTTTTTGATTTCTTGTAGAGACAAGGTCTCGCCAAGTTGCCCAGGCTGGTCTCCAATCCCTGGACTCAGGCAAACCTCTCGCCTCGGCCTCCCAAAGTGCTGGGGTGACCGGTGTGAGCCACTGAGCCTCAGAGAGATGGAGAAGCCCCACCCAAGTGAGACAGCTCGTGAGTACCAAAAGCTGACACCCAGGCTCCCCTGCAGGGCTGGCCCGCCTTCCCCGACAGCACAGGGCAGCCTCACCCCACCCACCGTAGTCAAAGAATTTCAGGGACTCCCAACCCCGAAAGCCAAAATAAGCTCCAGAAGGGCTAAGGAGGTATCTGAGAAAATGTAAAGTCAAACAAAAATGCAAAGAACGTAGGATGATATTTTATAATGTTAAGATGGAAAGACTTTCTTAAGCAAAATATAGAATTCTATAAAGGAAACATTTCAGAGATAACAATCTCAAAGTGGAAAGCTTCTTTATGACAAAGATGCCATTAACAAATATAAAATAACAGGATTGCCGGGCTTGGTGGCTCAGTCTGGAATCCCACGCTTTGGGAGGCCGAGGTGAGTGAATTGCCTGAGCCCGCGGGTTCAAGACCCGCCTGGGCAACTTGGCGAGACCTCATCTCTACAATAAATCAAAAATGAGCTGGGCGTGGTAGCACGCGCCTGTAGTTCCAGCTACTTGGAAGGCCGAGGCAGAAGGATCGCTGGAGCCCAGCAGGTCGAGGCTGCACTCCAGTCTGGGTGACAGAGTGAGACTCCAACCCAAAAATAAAAAAATAAAAACAAAATAAAATAACAAGCTCGAAGAAAATATTACATGCCAGAAGGCAATAGGAAAACAAATTTTAGAATACAAATTTCTAATACATATCTGAAAAGTTGCACAAAGTCAACAGAAACAAGGGAAGTGTAAATTACATATACACATATATAGATAAATGTGGATATGCACTGTAAAATACATATGTAGCATGTAATACTATAAGTATTTTATATCATGCATTGTATAGCCATGTATAATGATGTTTCTCTCAAGAAAAAAACGCTCCTTAGGTTACTATCCAGTGACAAGAAGGCAAGGAAAGTAGGCATTCTTTTCGAGTTGGGGTCTCACTCTGTTGCCCCGACTGGAGTGCAGGGGCACCATCAATGGCTCACGGCAGTCTCAGCCTCCTGAGCTCAGGCAATCCTTGTGCCTCAGCCTCCCTGGTAGCTGGGACTACAGACACTCACCACCATGCCCAGCTAACTTTTTTTATTTCTTGTTTTCTTTGTAGAGACGAGGTCTCACCTCGTTGCCCAAGCTGGTCGAGAACTCCTGGGCTAAAGGGATCCTCCTGCCTTTGCTTCCCAAAGTGCTGGGTTTACAAGCGTGACCACCACGCCTGCCGGAAGCAGGTATTCTTCCTGGCTGGTGATGGAAGTGAAAAGGACACAGTGGGCTGGGCGGAGTGGCTCACGCCTGTAATCCCAGCACTTTGGGAGGCTGAGGTGAGAGGATTGCCTGAGCTCACGGGTTTGAGACCAGCCTGGGCAGCTTGGCGAGACCTCACCTCTACAATAAATCACAAAATTAGCCAGCCATGGTGGCACGTGCCTGCAGTTCCGGCTCTTTAGATGGCTGAGATTAAAGGATCACCTGAGCCCAGCAGGTCGAGGCTGCAGTAGCCATGAGTGTGTCACTGCACTCCAGTCTGGGAGACAGAGTGAGACTCCAACTCAAAAAAACAAAAAAGGGCACAGCATACTGGACTCTTCTCATCCGTGTACAGGATGAGACCAATACAAAGGTATTCATAACAGAATGGCTTGCTGTAAAGGCAAATTTAAAACAATATAGGACGGGCTTGGTGGCTCAGCCTGTCATCCCAGCACTTTGGGAGGCTGAGGAGAGTGGATTGCCCGAGTCTGTGGGTTTGAGACCAGCCTGGGCAACTTGTTGAGACCTCATCTCTACAATAAAAATTTTTTAAAAATCAAAAAATTAGCTGGGTGTGGTGGCATGTGCCTGTAGTTCCAGCTACCTGGAAGGCTGAGGCAGAAGAATTGCCGGAGCCCAGCAGGTCGATGCTGGGATGGCCGTGAGCATGCCACTGCACTCCAGCCTGGGCGATGGAGTGAGACTCCAAAACAAAATAAATAAATAAATAAAAATAAAAACAATACAATATAACCGCTGATCATTAGAGAAGTGTTTAGATACATCATAGCATATCCACAGGACATAATTGTGTGTGGTTAATAACGTGCACACTAATCTTTATGTATCAGTATGGAAAGAACTCCAGGACAAATGTTACATAGAAAAAATAATGTGTTAAAGACCAACACACAGGGTATGATCCCACTTATGGGAAAAAAAAGACTCTTTTTAATCTTTATTTTTTATTATGGAGATGTGGGGTACAAGTGAGGGTTGACCACATAAGTAGGCTGCATGCAGGTGACGTTTTGGCTTCTAGCTGGCCCTCACTCCCCTGGGGGTGGACCAGGTACCCTAAACGGACTCTATCTTTGCACAGGTACTGTCCTGGCCACCTATCGCAACATAGCAGTCACCTACAACGTCATGGCTTAACACGATGACATTCATTTGCTCACGGAGCTGTGGCTTGGGCAGGGCCGGGAGAGAACAGCTTGTCTCACACGTGTGCCTGGTGTCTGGCACCAGCTACCAGCTGGGACCTCAGCTGAAGAGGCGACCGGAACACCTGGTGCAGCCTTTCCAGGCGGCAGTGTCCTGAGGGTGGGCATCCCGTGAGGACCAAACCTGACTTTTTCTCCCCCTCTTACCCAGATTCCTCACTAAGAGGCTGGGGGAGTCACTGCCTGATAAGGACTTGTCAGACAGGGTTTTATGACTCTCTTTTCCTACCTCCTAAAGCCTGCTTTCCAACCTGGCTCTGGGACATCGCACAACAAATAGAGAGGGTTTGTGGCCCTGCAAAGCCATCTCTTGGGCTTCCCAGATTCCGGGGAGCCATGTGAGGCACTTGTCTGGCCCCCCCTGAAGTTGGCCTCATATCTGGAGTTTCCCAGTCTCTTGTCTTAGCAAAGCACCTCCTCTACTGACTTCCCCAGTCCTTAGATAGGAACTGCAAATTAGCAGCCAAGAAATCTTTGAGCCGGGTGCCAAGGCTCATGCCTGTCATCCCAGCACTATGGGAGGCCGAGGCAACAGGACTGCCTGAGTCCAGGGTTTCGAGATCAGCCTGGGCAGCTTGGCAAGGCCTCATCCCTACATTAAAAAAAAAAAATTAGTCGGGTGTGGTGGCACAAGCTACTTGGAAGCTGAGGCGGAAGGATCACCTGAACCCAGCAGGTTGAGGCAGCAGTAGCCGTGAGCGTGCCACTGCACTCCAGCCTGGGCGACAGGGTGAGACTCAGATCCAAAAAAAAAAGAAAAAGAAATCTTTGAATCTGTCAATGACCTGCAAGCCCCTGCCCCAACCTTTCTGCTTGAAAACGTCCGTCCTTCCTGGGTCAAACCAATGAAAATCTCACGTGTATTGATTTACGGTTTCTTATAACTTCTGCCTTCCTGAAATGTATTATAACCAAGCCAGCATTAGGGCACATGTCCTCAGGACCTCTGAGGGTGGGTATACCTGGGCTTAAGTGCCAGGCTCAGGAATAAATCATCTTAAAATATTTTAGAAGCCGGGCTCGGTGGCTCAGCCTGTAATCCCGCGCCTTGGGAGGCTAAGGTGAATGGATTGCCAGAGCCCGCAGGTTCAAGACCCGCCTGAGCAACTTGGCGAGACCTCATCTCCACAATAAGTCAAAAAATCAGCCAGGCGTGGTAGCGCGCGCCTCTAGTTCCGGCTCCTTGGAAGACTGAGGCGGAAGGATCGCCGGAGCCCAGCAGGTCAAGGCTGCGGTGGCCGGGAGCAGCCACTGCACTCCAGTCTGGGCGACAGAGTGAGACTCCAACTCAAAAAATATATATATATATCTTAAAGTTCGGCATCTATCTGTCAACAGTAGAAAGGTTCGGTCAGAAGTTGCATTGCCAGGGGGCGGCCCTGCCCGGAGAGTCTCACGGGGTCCCCTGCATTCTCCCCATGAAGGCAGACGCCAAGGCCCGCCCCCAGTCGAGGGGAGGGAGACCAGCCTCCATGCCTCAATGGGGGAGTGTGAGATTGGCGCACGTTTTAAAACCACCATGGAGCTGTGTGTATAATTTCATTTAAAAAGGGCTGTAAAGACAGGCACCCACCAGCTGTAGACAACTGTTATCTTGGGGAAGCCGGCAGGCTTGGAAGTAGAGGTGGTGGCTGGATTGGTTAGTGTACAAACCCTGCTTGAATTAGCTCAACAAACAGACTGACTTCCATACCGGGCATCGCGGGGCTCCAGTGGCTTCAGGGGCTCCACCAATGGCATCAGGACACTGTATTTCTCTCAATTTCCCAGGCAGACCCTCGCTACACGGTGGCTAAGACCACCATCAGGAGGACCAGACCTAAACCCTCATGCTTGGGAGCTCCAGTGAAAAGACAGGAATTCTGCTGGTAGCTCCAGAAAGAAGTCCCAGGAAGGACAGGTCGCGATGGATGTGGGTTCCCGCCACATCACGTCCTCGTCACTGTGACTGACAGGGTGGGTGTCTTGGTGGACAAGGCCCAGGTCCCAGGCCTCCCTCTCCAACAGCTGCCGCTGATTTTGCTCTTATTTCCTTCTTTCTGGCACACGGGTAACACATCTTCTTGTGTTTTCTCTTGGGTGTGCATTTACAACTTTTTCCTTCCTTCTTATTTATCCAGCATTTTTACGTGTTTGGGACTAACTCAGTCCGCCATATGGATGAGGAGCTCTTCATGGCGCCTACAGGACTAAGCGCACCGATCGACTGAATGCTATCTATCTGATGCCATTGTCCAGGTATTTGTTTCTAGGGTAGACGCTCTGTTTTTCCTACACTTGAGAAGTGTTGGCCCAGCACCCTAACTACACGAGGGAGGCCCCAAGAACCCAGAATCTATTTATATAAGTGGTTTATTTATTCTTACATGTTTAAACTTCAATCACCTTCAAAGGGCTTTCTGTTTGATGCAAGACACCTATCGAGACCCTTTTTCCATTGCTCAAAACAGTTTTTGAACTCATCCATTTTGATGCCTTTTAGTGCTTCTGCCGTTTTTGTGTCACATCTTCCACATCGGCAAACGTTTCCCTTTGAGGATTTTTTTCATCTGGGGAAAAACCAAAAAAAGTCGCTTGGGACGAAATAGGGTAAATAGGGAGGGTGGGGCACGGGGGTCATGACAGCTTTGCTTAAAAATTGCTAACACTCAGCACGGTGTGCCCATAAATCGCCCATCATGAAATGGACAAATGTGTGGAAAGATTCTCCAGAAAAAAAAATTTCCTGAAGATGAGTGAGGCCTCTCACAACGCTGGCTGGTACACTGATGCCAATGGGTACCCAGAAGACTTACCTAGTCGGGGAGGCCTGTACTACAGGCGACCCACCCTCCAAAAAAGAAAATTCCAGATTTTTTGGGGTCCCCCTCGTAAAGATTCCAAATCGCCCCATCGCTGAAGAAAATATAATGCTGTTGATGATGAAGGATCTTTTATCCCAAAAACGCTCCAGAGTCACAACTTCACGGTAAAGCCAGACATGTCATTCACTAGCTACTTTCCGATGCCAGATATTAAAAATATAAATAAAACTGTCGTAAGAGTCAAACTACAAAATAACCGTGTGGGAATGCAAGAGGAAATGAAGTGAGTAAATCTGTCCGTGTGTTTTACTTCAAGATATTGACCGCAGTAATTACAGGAATCCCGCCACTTTGAGCTTTTGCGAATATTACATTTGCGCTTCTATGGTCTATTTAGCTGTGACCTCGGTGGCAGAAATCCTAACCCCATCTAAGAGTTGCATCACATCTATGTCCTGTCAGAGCTTAATGAACAACAACGCCGGGCTGACTTGACACTGAGCCTTCCAGACCATTTCTGAAATATGGAGTAACGTGCCACAACCCCGGCAAGCCGTTTCTAGTCACCTCACACCCTCCAGTCTCATTCCTCCCCTGCAGCTCTACCCACTTCCACGGCCGTGGGCTGGGCTCTCAACTGCTCACCTTTGTCTTCTCAACACTCAGCTTGGCGCTTCCCAAGGAAGTCACCTGCTTGGTTCCGTGTGGGCTCCAAAATCTGCCGAGTGAACGCTCCTCGTCAGCCTGTGCGCTGAATGACAAGCGGTGAAGATGTCAGCCAGGTTCGTCCTTGTGTGTTTTGACTTTCAACTACCTGGTATTTTATGAAGATCTTTGAGTCATGACAGTATTTTACTGTTAGCCAGCTTCTAACTTCTCGTGCTTATGGAGCAGATCGATGATCGATAGTGCTTAGAATCAGAGCTATTTTGCAAATCATGTGTCTTGACCACAGAATAATTGCACTTTGCCCTCCTCCACCTGACTTGTACTTACCTTAAAATACAAACATTACTTCCCATTCCCTGAAGCCAATCCAGTCTGGCTGCCATGGTGGCAGTTAACTCTCCATCCTAAACACAGCGTCCACTAGGGCGAGAAGGACCCTAAAAATGGAAACATTTACTCCCGCGAAGTCCCTGACTCTCCAAGACAGATTCTAGCAGCTCCGTGTCCACCAGCCTTCTGCCCCGGGCGGTGGTATGCCACGTGGACCTGTCTCCACCGGGGCGACGCCGTGACTCCACACATCTGTGCTGCAGAGAGAATCCTTGCTGCAGTGTCCCTGCTGCAGCTCTGGCTCCTGGTTTCCTGACACTTCTCTCATCTTTCCTGTCTTTGTTTAAGGCATAGTCAGTCAATTACCATTACTTGGAACCAAAATATAATACAGTAACACAGGAAACTTACGTGCCAAGCAATTTCTCATGTGAAATAAACAGTTTGGGAGACAGCAGACTGTTGCTGAGCATCTCTGGAAGTGGATAAATTGTTAATGAGCCCTGTGAACAATTATTTACATTTGTTTGTATGACATTTCATAATAGGAAATATTAAATTGGCAGATCAGAATGTACCCACAGGAATGTCTCAAATATTAATCATCTCAAAATATTGCCTTTCTCATGGCCTATACATTTATCCAAAAGCATTCCCTTCACACGAGTCAGTCTGAAATTCCCCTAGGTGTGTTTTTAGAACTGGTTTGGAAGTTAGAAGAGAAAATGTCTCATTCTTAAATGTCAGCTCTTGAAATCATTATCTACTCAACCGTATTTATTAAAGGCTTGTAGCTTACCACAAAACAGCTGCACCAGCTGAGGCCTGCATAACCAAGATCAGGCCCACTGGGAAGCCACCCGGGCAATGGAAGGGTGCCATTCTGGAGTAACACAGCAGCTGGCTGGGCCTGTGACTCCGACACTGTGGGCCTCAGTTTCCCCACCTGCACACTGAAGACCAAACTGGCTCTTCTGCCTACTCTTGAATTCAGTCGGCAGGTGAGTCAACAAAAGTTTTTATTTTTGTCAACCTTGATTGCCGCCAAAAATAAAAACTGAGTTCTCTGCTTGCTTCCCACGAAGAGAAACAGTATTGTGGACGAACAGGCAGCGGAGACGGCCTGCTCCTCACCCGGCACGGAATGGGAAGCGAACCCTTCATGGCATGACTCGCTTCTCTTCAGCTGTGAGGAACCTCAAGTCCCCTTTTCGGGATACATCTGTTAAGCTAGAAGAATCAGCCACTGACCCCAAATAGCGCTCAAATCACCATATGTAGGGCACTTTGGCAGATACAGGGCACTTTCCGACGGTCACGAGGTTGCCCCTCGAGTGTGGGTCAGGCACGACTGCTGCCCGTGTGCAGCTGACGAGCACGCTGGGAAGGAGTGCTTTCTCGTGGTTAGACTGCGTGTGTGGACTTCACGCCTTCTGACTTCCAGACGGAATGACAAACGGCTTAGATAAGCTTGTGGGCGAACATACAATCCTCAGATCTACTCTCGGCAAAGCAAGAAACTTGCCCTAAGTGTCCAGTTTACCTGGGAGAAACGCAGGTGCACAGGGGCAACCTGGCAGTGCACGGACTTGTGGCTCTTGAGGACCCTTCATCCAAGTAAGAAAGCCCAGCCGTCGAGGCTCAGGCTCTGACCGTCCAGAGCTCGCCTGCAACTCTCCTCCTGTGAGACCGCGCGAGTTTCTTGCAAGTTTCTTCTGTCTTCCATGGTTTTCTTGGGCATAAAACGAGAATTCCCCACCCCCCAGAGCTGCCGGGAGGGCCAGGCTGACGACCGTGGGGAGACAGGCAGCACCGCTCCTGGCAGGGCGTGCGATCAGTTACTACATGCAGGCAGGTCTCAGGGCCCCGCGCAGTGGTGGGTGTGGGTTTGGGAGCCAGAGGCAGGGTGTGTGGCCTCATGGGACACGAGCCCTTGCCCCTCTCAGCACCAGAAGAACCGCCTCCTTGCAGAGGGTTACCGCAAAGATGTACTTGAAACACACTAAGTACCTAGCACACGGCAGACAGTAAGTGGCGGCTGTATTGTGCACACCATGGATGCCGAACGACTTTACTTGAAGTTGGCTTGCTCTTCTCTTGCTTAGTAGAAAAATACTTTAATGAAGCTAAATGGCACGAATCAAGATTTAATCTGCTACTCGGTGTGTAGAGACTTCTTTTTAAGTCGGGATTTTAAGTTGGGAAAACTCCATCTCTCTGAACAAAACTGGGTAATACAAAGTACTTAAGGTAAGGAAAGAGAACTGGCCTAAAGCCTTCCTTCATTCTAATGCGTATTTCCTGTCATTCTTCTTGGAGTAGCCAGGGCACAGCACACCGGTGTTTGGTTTGTGAGGAACAGTCAACATAGTCTGAAATAAGGGCTCTTCTACAAGACCTTCGGGGCGACCGTGACTTAGCAGCCCGACATGTTTGCTTCCCCATCTTCTTCCTATTAACCTGTTTTGCCTTGTCTAAAAAATCCAGACGTCCACCCCCTGAACTGCCTAAAAGCACGGGTCTCTTGAAGGATGAACGGACTACAAGCTAAAGCAGAGAGGGGAGCAGACAGCATCAAGACAATTTTGTTCGACACGTGCCAGTGATTCCAGAGTCACAAATTGCTCTGGACAGAACGAGAAAAATGAGACTGCCTGCAAGAGCACATCACGTTTCCAAGGGTGCATGGACGAGGCTTGTAACCGCTTTGCCTCATAAAAAGGTTTAATGCTTTAATACATTTTACCTGGAACACTACATAAATGTGAGCTACAAAAGGATACTTCAACTAAACGTCTACACTTTCCAAAATAGTCTAAAGTAATACGAAGCGGCTTTGGCTTTGACGAATGCCTCACGAATTCAGCACTGGCAATCACTGACAGACTCGGGTACTGAGAAGACACACAGCGCTCTCCTCACACTGACAAAGTTCACGCACACGCCCAGGCCCCCGGAAGGCCAGTCCCGGAAGGTCTGTGGCCACCGCAGCGTCCTCCCCAACACTGGTGGGGCCCAGGGACCCATGCCGGGAACACTGCAGCTGCAAGCAACGCTTAATGGAACATGCAACACTTCCTTAGTCCAGCTTACAAGAATCACATCCTGACAGAGACACGTTAGACCCATTGCTGAGCTGTAATCACTTGGTTTATTATTAAACCCTGAAATGCAGGGAACTGGCCTCAACAGACTTTTGCTCGTCGGCTTTTCAGACCGAAGCCAGTCTCATTTTCAGACTCACCTGGTGCTGCCCTGATCCTTCTGCTGCCTCTGTTCATGATCTAAATCCTAAGTCTTGAGTGTTCTAAGTACTTACCTGTGATTTTTTTTTACTGCCCACTGGAATGAACAAGAGTGATTTAAGACTGTGAAATTCAACAAAGATTGGACTGTGTGAGGCATCACATTTTTAAAAGAAAAAATGGCTACTCATTTGTCATTATTAGAAACTTGATGAAAGTCAAGGCAAAAATATCCAACATTGGAATAACTACATGCATTCGCTTATTCATCCAACCTCATTTATTTCACAGAACCACCGAACATGAAACAGGTATTTTAAGAGTGAAAAACTGAGCTGGGCACGGTGGGTCAAGTCTGTGATCCCAGCACTTTGAGCAGCCGAAACAAGAGGATTGCCTGAGCCCAGGTGTTCGAGACCAGCCCGGGCACCTTGGCAGGACCTTCTCCACACAAAATAATTAGCCGGGCTCGGTGGCTCAGCCTGTAATCCCGCGCCTTGGGAGGCTGAGGTGAGTAGGACTGCCTGAGCCCGCGGGTTCGAGACCCGCCTGGGCAACTTGGCGAGACCTCATCTCTACAGTAAATCAAAAATCAGCCAGGCGTGGTAGCGCGCGCCTGTAGTTACAGCTACTCGGCAGGCTGAGGCGGAAGGACTGCCGGAGCCCAGCAGGTTGAGGCTGCGGTGGCCGGGAGCGGCCACTGCACTCCAGTCTGGGTGACAGAGTGAGACTCCAACTCAAAAAAAAAAATTAGCCAGGCATGGTGGCAAGCACCTATGGCTCCAGTTACTCAAGAGGCCAAGGTGGAAGGATGGCCAGCAGGCTGAGGATACAGTAGCTGTGAGCATGCCACTGCACTCTAGCCTGGGTGACACAGTGAGACACTGACTCAAAAGGAAAAAAAGAACAGAAAAGTGAAGAGCTGTAGGCCAAGGCTTATGAAGCTACTTACCCAAGATCACACCCCCAAGGAACCAGGCTGGGATTCTACACAGCAAACAAAGCTTGGCCTCTTTGCTCTCCCCTCCACTACACAGTTGTCTACGCCCAAACTGAATAGATGCGAAGAAATCCATTGTCAGCAACTACATTCCATTGAGTCTTCACTCCTATAACTTTTTATTACTATTAGCTCTAAATCAAACAGGGCTCACACCTGTAATCCCAGCTCTGTGGGAGGCTGAGATGTGAGGACCGCTTGAGCCCAGAAGTCCAAGATCAGCCTAGGTAATATAGTGAGACTCCATCCGTCTCTACGACAAAATAAAAAATTAGCTGGGCAACACGTACTGCAGTCCTAGCTACTCAGGGGGCTGAGGTAGGAAAACTGCTTGAGCAGGCAGTCATGGCTGCAGTGAGCTGTGACTGTGCCACGGCACCTGTCTGGGTGACAGAGTGAGACCCAGACTCAACAAAAAAAGTGAAAAATTAGCATAGAATATTATATATAAGCAGATTCCTTTGCTTTTTTGAGTCAGGGTCTCATTCTATTGCCCAGGCTGGAGTGCAGTGGCACAATCACAGTTCACCACAGCTCACCTCCTGGGCTCCCGCAATACTCCCGTGTCAGCCTCCCAAGTAGCTGGAACTACAGCACACACCACCACATTTAGTTTTTAAATTCTGTTGCAGAAACAAGGTCCCGCTATGTGGCTCAGGTTGGTCTCAAACTCGAGGACTCAGGTGATCCTCCCACCTCCATCTCCGAAGCACTGGGATCACAGACACAAGCCACCAAGCCCGGTACAAAGATTCTTTCAACTGTTTTTATTGTCACTGGATTTGTATCAAGTATTTTAATTAACTAACATATTTTCATATAGTAAACTATTTTTGTTCATAATTTGTCTATGTAGATCTCTTCACATTTAAACATTCAAGGTTCTTAACATTACGGAGTTTTGCTGGAAAGTAAATACCTACTTGTAGGTTCTGACATGCAAAAAGTTTACATTTTAACACATGGTCAACCACAAATGTGCTTTTTTTCTGCTAAGTGGCCCTCTACAATGGAAATCCACCGTATACGGTCAGAGAATTTATGTCTGGCACAAATGAGGTTCTCGATAATTGCTTATCACAAGTAAACAATCAGAAAACAACTGTTCTACTTAAAATAAATGCCTTCCATATAGATACTTAGATTCTACAATGACATCACTCAATTCTTCTTTGCGGTAGTGTCACAAACCGTGGAGAAAAACTGATCTTACCACCTTCAAAGTTGCAATGGACCACGTAGCACATAGCAATGAAAACTCCACTGACCCTAATGTAAATCAGAGGTCAGCAAACCATTTCTGCACTGGGACAGAAGACCAATAGTTTGGCTTTCAGGACAAATGGTCTCAGTCACAACTCCACTCTGCCGTTTTACAAAAGCAGCCCAGACGATACGTAAGCAAGTAAGCACGGCTGAACGAAACTTTATTTATGGACACTGGAATTCAAACTTCATATGATTTTCATGTGTCCTGAAATATGATTCTTCCTTTTTTTAACCATTTAAAAACATACAGACCATTCTTAGTTCACAGGCCACATAAAAACAGGTGCTGGGCTGGCTGTAACAGGTGGGCAGAATTTCCTGCTCCCTGGGCTAAACATATATTCTTTGTCAACACTTATTTATTTGCTGGCAATTAAGTAACTTCTACTTCATTATTAAGTGAGAACAACAATATAAAATTTGCTTAAGGCTTTGTCTAAACTGCTGGTGTATAAACTCTTAGGACAAAATTTTAAAAGTCACTCATGTCAAAATTAAATATACCTCTAGAGAAGCAAACTGGCCAAGTTTCGTTTATTTTTTGGCATGACATCTACACAGCTCTCATACATACAGCAGGAAGCACACCTTAGCACATAATTGTGACCGCAGCTTCACAACAGCATCTGACTGCACTTCCAATTATAATACAGCAAGTGCGATTTCACTTGAAATGTACATTGATACATCTTATATAAATAAAAGATGGCGACACTCTGATGTGTGATGGCAGAAGCCTGACTTCAAGTTCCATGACTAGGCCACGTCTGTCAGAGTTAATAGAAGGGCACCCGATCATTAAAACGGCCGTCTGGGGAACAGGCCAGTATATAAAATATTCATCATGTAAAATTCAACTATTTACCTTTTTAAAAAATAATCTTCCAACTCGAAGCCTCTGTTATTGGATCGTTACATGGAGAGACGTTTTGGTACCAAGAAACAAATGGACGACAGGCTGTATGTTTGGCAACCTGGCCGATTTAAAAAAAGTCTCATAAAGTAACACTATTTTATTAAAATAAAATACCTCCACGAAAGAGCTTCCTTCCACATTTGATGTGTCAGGCTGCTTTCCGTCACCCTCCCCCTCAAAAACGAGTCAGTGTGAGCCTTGCTTCGGTATTTACTCCGGACCTCACCTCGTGGGGTCTCCAGCGCCGACCCACGGACCCCCTTCTGGTCACGCAGGCACCGACGACCACAAAAGGCCAGCCCGGGGGAGGGCCGGCTCCGGTCGGCAGAGGGGGCGGGCCGGGCCGGGGCGGGGCGGGGCCGGGGCCGGGGCGGGCGCCGCCCTCGGGCCACGCACTACCTGCTGTACGCGCGCTCCTTCTTGGACTTCTCCAGGGCCTTGTCCATGGTCTTCTCGCTCTCCCCGCGGCACCTGGGGCAGTACCACTTGCCCTTGGGTTTGTGGTTGAGGCCCACGCACGAGAAGTGGAACCACTCGATGGGGCACTCGTCGTTGTCGCAGCCGATCATCTCCCCATAGGAGACCTGGCTGCACAGGCAGTAGGTGGGCTCGTTGGGGTCGATGGGGAGGTCCGCGGGGGACGCCTCGCGCTCGGCCTTGGCCTTGGCGCGCTTCTTCTTCTTGGAGGCCTTGGCCTTCTTCTCCTTGGGCGTCCCCGAGCCCACGTCGTCGTGGTCGTGGTTGCTGGCCGCGTTCTCGCGGTTCTCGTTGTTGCGCTGCCGCCGCGAGCGCTTGTTGTTGGGCTTCTCGGCCGGCGCCAGGGCCTCGCCCTTGGCCTTGTCCTGGCCGGCCTTGCCGCTGCTGCCCGTGGCGTCGCCGGGCTCCTGGCGGGCCTCGAAGAGCTCCACGTGGCTGTCCACCTGGCGCGCGCGGTTCTCCACCAGCTCCACCATCTGGCCGACGATCTGGATCTTCTCGTCGCCCAGCTCCTGGCTGCGGATGAGCGCGCGCTGGATGCCGTGGAGCAGGCGCCGCTTCTGCGCGCCGTCCGCCTCGCGCTTGAACCTCTCGTAGCACTCGTCCAGCTCCTTGAGGACGTCTGCAAGGCAAGAGCGGGGCGTCACGCTCGGCGGCCGCAGCGCGCCCCGCCGCGCCCGCCCCGGGCCCGAGATGTGGACGCCCAAGTCCGGGACTGCGAGGCCTCCCGATGCGGCGAGCGGCGCCCACCTAGCCAGTGGCCCCCGGGGCACCCCCGGGACTCGGCGTGGGAGCGGGTGCGGAGGACAGCACCGAGGCGGTCGGGGAGGAAAGCTCACATGCGGTCAAGTGCTCGGGCCCAAGCTTTTGTTTTCCGTTAAGGACCGTGTCCTACGTGGCCGTCATTTTTGCTCAAATTTTATCTGCATAAAATTATCACAGGCGTAGAATGTCGTCTGTATTCTAGATATACACTAATTAAAACATAATACTTAACTGTTTGCTGCATACAAGTGTTTTATGCAGGCTGGGCACGGTGGCTCACCCACTTTGGGAGGCTGAGGTGGGAGGACCGCTTGAGTCCAAGAGTTCAAAGATTAGCTTGAGCAACACAGTGAGACCTCCTCTCTACAAGAAACTAAAGAAAAAATTAGCCAGGCAGGACGGCACATGCCTGTAGTCCAGCTACTCAGGAGGCTGAGGCTGAGGCGAGCCATCATCATGCCACTGCAGTCCAGCCCGTGCAGCAGTGAGAACCGGACGCCAAAAATACACAGAAATTAAAAAATAAACATTTTATTCAAGTAAAAAGGCCCTTATTCTCTTTTAACGTACCATCATCCAGAACGCCCTCTTAAGCTGGAGAACGTGTGCACATTTATACAAGAGCTCTCCATTGTTTGGGATGTGGGACTGGCAGGAAGATGCAGAGAACGTGTGCCGGTGGCTGCAGCCGGTTTGTCAGTTACTCCGTGTTTATTCTAGCATAATAAACACGTGTGTCACTGAGAAGGAGGATGGCTTGGTCACGGTAATCCAGCCAACCTAGCTTTGCTTTAAAACGAGTAGCAGGTTTTACTTCTGCATCTCCAGCTTAGAACGATAACACCTTCACATCTATGAAAGTCAACAGATTTTAAAACATCATCAAAAACAAATTTAAAAACCCTTAGTATTGAACTTAAACCTTCTCAGGCAGTTTAGAAGACAGTATATGTGATCTTAAAGTGTAATCTGGCAAGTGTAATTAGGCAATTTCTCAAATAAAAGCTGTTAGATCATCTAATTGAAATAAGTAAATACTTTTGCCAAAAGCCTATTTAATACACAGAAATTTCCAGAGCTATTTTTCTCAAACAGTAACCATTAAATTACCTAGGATCAGATTTTTCTCCTAAAACCCTTTTGCAGTCTCTATTAAACAAGGCAACTGGGCTGCTTTCCAACCAGAAAGTGAGCGGGGAAGACAGAGAGGGAGGGAGCGTCTAACTAGCAACCACCACCCCTTCCAGATCTTATCTCCAAAGTTATAAGACACAGCATTAATACTAGAGTAAACCTAAGAATTTAGACCAATACTGCAGCTTATCTAAATGGTCAGTAGATTTCCTAGAAAAACAATGTAGATTGTCTGCCACCCCAGTCCCATAGTCTCTTAGAACAACTCATCCTAAAATTACATAGCTGTGCTCGATTTATCCAAGAACTATCAATTTATCTAATTTAGTTATCCGAGATGTTAAAATCTGAGTTTGTGCCACTTAGTTATAAATGTGTGCTGAGTTTCAAAGTCGTGTCATCTGGTTTAACCCATGACCAAACGTCTACAGACCATGCTGGCACTTCCCAGAAAAGAGAACAATTCTATCAGACCGTTAATTAAACATTTAGTCACAGACAGCATTCTTTTACATCTCAGCAAGCTTCCATCCAGGCGCAGCCTCACTTGTGGAGAAGGGAAACAAATAACCCCACCACAAAATTACCAAGTCTGTTTCTTAGACCCTGTCCACATATTTATAAACAGAAACCCCGTGGCTGAATAGGAAGGCCCCGGGCCAGACCCTGCTCCCTCAGACGCGCTCCTGCCGACCCTTTCTTCTAAGCACGGTCCAGGCCGACATCGCCATGGAAAGCAACAGTCTGTGCAAAGGGCTTACGGGCCGAGGAGACAGAAAAGCTTCCTCTGGTCCGTCCCGTTATTAAAGACGCATTTTAATTTTGCACAGGGGCTGCACTACGTTCCCTGTGTGGCAGACTGCCGGGGCGGTGGGGATTTCTGTGCTCATGTCGACTGCTTCCAGCAACGCCGAGTCCCCTCTAAGTCGGTAACCCGCAGCTGCGGGGCACACGCTCGGGTCGCCGGCCCCGCCGGACTTGCCGCAGAGGCCGAGAGCGTCGGCGGCTCCGCGCGCACGTCTCGCCGCCCTGCCGGGCCCCGCCGAGCAGCCGCGGTCGCGTCCGACGGGTGGCCTCGGCGCCGGCCCGGGACGGCGGAGAGGAGGCCGGCGTCCCTGCAGCCAACGCCGCATCACCCCGGCTAACCTGCACGAGGCACCTCTGGCTCTGGAGCCGCGCGCGGGCGCGGCCGCCAGGGTCCAGCGACCGGACGCCACGACACCCGAAGGCCCGCTCGGCGCCGCGGACGGCCCCGGCCCCCGCGCTGCTCTTAACGACAGTCGCCAAGCGAGCGGAACGGACTCAGGCCCACCGCGCGGCCGCCCGGCTCGTCCGTCCCGGGGACAGCCCCTTCCAGAGACGTCTCCGCGCCGGGGCCCGCGCGCAGCCCGCCCCGGCCACTCACGCCTCCCCGGCCAGGCGCGGCCGCAGCCCGGGACAGCAGAGAGGCGGCCTGGGGCCCGCTGCGGGCCCGCCCGGCGGGACACCGGGGTGGACGGGGGGCCAGGCCCCAGCCCCCGGCCGCCGCCATCGCCCCGCGGCCGGAAGTGTCCGGGGTCGGCGGGGAGGGGGCAGGGAGGCGCCGGCGCCCGGCAGCCAATGGGGAGGAGGCCAGCGGGCGGCGCGCTCCGCCCCGAGAAACGCCGCCTATGGGGACGGCCGGGCCTGAGGGCGGAGGACAGGCAGCGCGCCAATCACGGCGCAAGGCCATAAGGCACGGTCTGCCCCAGCACCGACAAAGGCCAATCCGAGGCCGGAGGCCGGGCGACCCGAAAACATTCAAATCAACTCGACCTCCTCCTCCACTCCGGGCCCCTCCGAAAGAGAAAAAAAGAAGGCGGCGGAAACACAGACCCATGCCAGTCACCGCGCAAGGCCTGCCCTCATCCGGCCTAGCGACCAATCGCTCCGCCGAGGACTGATAAGGACATTCCACGGGGACGTCCCTGCCAATCACAGAGAGGCCTAGGCGGGACGTTCCGCAGTATGCTAATGAGCTTCCTATAAAAATCTCTGCGAAGCTGCGTCTTGGGTAGAGCGCGCAGGGGCGCGTTCCCCGCTGGGAAGTCCGGCGCTTTCCGGGGGAGTGGTCGGCTCCTGCCCCCTGCCCCCCCCGCTCTTCCGATTCCCCGCTGCGCAGCCTGTAAACACGAGTAAACTCCAAGCAGCGACCCACGTCCAAAACAGCCCCGCAGCCTTGACTGGCCTCGCAGGAAAGTTTCCCCAACAGCCCGCGATCCCCGGCGGATGCGAGCCCTCCGCCTCCCTGACACCCCGGGCGCCCGGGTCTGCGGGGCCCGCCCGCAGGTCCCCGCGCCTGCCACGTTCCCCCTCCGCCGGCGAGCGGCCCGCGCCCCCCGAGCGCCGCGCAGATGGGCGCCTTCCCCGCCCCCGCTCCTCCCCTTCCCTTCCCCGCTGCACACACAGAAAAGCCCTCGTCCTCCGCAAACTACACGGCGGCGGCGCCCCTCGCCGGCGGCCCCCGCTCCTCGGCCGCGCCGGGGGGGGCCGGGGGCCGGGCGCGGGCGGGGGCCGGGGCCCCCCGAGCGGAGTAGTGCCCGGCACTTTATGTAACCCCGGGGCCAGGACCGGGCGGGGGCGGGGGCGGCGGCGCGGGCCGCCGGAGCAGCGCCGCCCGGGCCCCCGCGCCGCCCCGCAGCCGGGCTCCAGCCCCCCGCCCGGGCCGCGGCACGGCCCCGGCGCCCCCTCCCCGAGGACGCGGCGCGGACCCGCGCCCCCTCCCCCGCGGCGCCGCCTCGCCACTTCACTACAAAGAGCGCTTCGGCCGCGCAGCCTGGCCGCGAGACGCCCGCCGCCGTCCTCCGCCGCGTCCCGGGCCGCGCACGCCGCACCGCGCGGGCCCCGGCGCCCGGCCCTTTTGTTCCCGCCCCGGCCGCGGCAGGACCGGCCCGGGCCCGCGGCGCGCCGGACCCGCGGGATGCGGGCGGCCGCCCCCGCCCATCCGTCCCCGCCGCACCTTGGTATTTCGCGTCGATCTCCCGCATCAGCGAGACGTTCCTCTGCAAGTCGAAGGGCAGCGACTCGATGGAGTCCAGGTAGTCCTCCACGTAGTTCGCCAGGTGGGTCTGCTCCCCGTTGGCAGGGCTCAACATGGTTCACCGGAGGTCCTCGCGGCTCGCGCGGCTTTCCGCTTCCTCCGCCCCCGCCCCCAGCCCCGCACCGCAAGATGCAAAGCTCGCGCCCTCCCGCGCCCCCCGCCGCCCGGCCCCGGCCCCGGCCCCGGCCCGGCCCGGCGGCTACATCGGCCGCGCCCGCCGCGCCGCCCCGGGCCGTGGGCACCCGGCGCCCGCAGGCGCGGCGGCGGCGGCTCCCGGGCACACGCCCGGCCGGCCGCGCAGGCCCCCGCCCCGGCGGCGGGGCTGGCGCGGGGGGCCGCGCGTACGGGCGCGCACGCACCGCGGGAGAGGACGGGCGCCGCGGCCGCCGCCGCCCGCCCGCCCGGCGGGCCCCGCGCGAGAGAGGCGCCGAGCGGGCCGCGGGCAGGGGCGCGCTCCGAGCCCGCCGCGCCGCACTTGTCCAACGTGGAAAACCCAAATACCAGTTTCAAACACTTGGGAAACATTCAGCCCCGCGGCGCAGCGCGCATGCGCCGCGCCCCCCCCGCTCCCCTCCCCCGGCGGCGGCCCCGCCCCCGCCGCATTCACGCCCCTCTCCGTCCCGGGCCCGGGGGCGGTGGGGCCGGGAGGCCGGCCCGCCGGGGGCGTGGCCTAGCCTGTCACTTTGGCCGGGGCGAGGGTCGCGGAGGGGTCGCCGGCGGCCGCCGGGGCGGGGGCGGCGGCGAGGCGCAAACTTTGCGAGGAGTTTGGCGCCGGCGGCGGAGCCTGCGGGGCGGCGCGGCGCGGCCGCCGGGAGGCGCGGGGTGGCGGCCCGCGGCGCTGAAAGCCCGCGCGGGTTGAAGGCGGCGCCGGGCGGCAGCCTCCCTCCGAGACCACGGCTCGCACCGGCCGCCGCCCCCCTCGTCTCGGCCCCGCGCTGTGCTCTTCCCCGCCCCGCCGCGCGTTATAAATACGGCCCGGAACAGAACTGGCAGCCCCGCGAGCCAATCGCTTTGCCACCCTCTCTTTGCCGGCCCAATCGGGACGGGGAAGGGGCGGAGCCGGCCTGGGGAACTCCTCCGGGCCCTTACTACTAGAAACCCAGGTCCTTCGGGAGGCGGAAGCAGAGGGCGGGGCCGAGCGCGGGCGGAAGTGGTGGCGCATGCGCACTCGCACCCCAGGCGCCCTCAAAGCCCCGGCCCCGGGCCCGGGCGGGAGACCCCCAGTTCCGCGGCCGGACCACTACTCCCGGCAGCCTCGGCGGCCTCGCGCCTGCGCCGTTCGCCACCGCCCTCCCTTTGTGTCGCCTCCCGGAGCTCGGTTCGGAACGGTTTGGAGACAAAGGGCCCGAGCGGGAAGCTGCTTCCCAGGGCCGAGCTCCCGAAGAGGGCGGGCAGGCGGGCGCGACGCCTTCCCTAGACCCCGTCCCCTCGCGTCCTAGGCCACGGCGTCCACCCTCAGTCCGCGTCCCCGCCGGGAAGGCCGCCAAGGCCGAGGCGGGCGGCCCGGGGCCCCTCGGCTCCCAGGCCCCTCGCTCGCCCCCGCCCCTCCCCCTGGCTCTTCGCCGGCCCCGAGCGCCCGCATCCAGCGCTTTTTCCAAAGCCCGGACGCAGAGCGCAACCGTTGCCTAGGCGACGGGCTCCGAGCGCCCAGCCCGCCCCCTTCCGGCCCAGGCCCCGCCTCCTGTGGGCGGTGCCGGCCGCGGCCCGGCGCTCCCGCCTTTGTCCCCCAGCGCGCCGGGCGCTTGGCTCGGCGGCGGTCGCCGGGCTCCCTCCGGGGTCGCCCGGGCACCTGTGCTGGCCTGTCTCCCCGAGGCGCTTCCGCTTTGGACCCCCCCGCGACCTGCCGCGTGTGGCGCCCTTTTGCACTGCCTTGCCTTCGACTCTCCGCGCCAGACCCGATCCTTTGCGGAGAGGCGGGCCGGCGACGCGGGTTGCGCGTTCTCGGAAGCAGGCTCGGGCCCAGCCCTTGCAGTGTCAGCCCTTGCAGATGCCAGCGCGGCTCTCCATCTCTCCTGCGCTCTCCACGTGGACAGTGTCGGGTGTCAGCTTGTGTCTCCCGGGTCTATCCGGTTGCAAAACAGGACACACTACTCGAGACATAAAGGCGTGCGAGACGACTGCAGTTCGGAACGGGTACGCGCTCCGTTGTGAAGATCCGGCATGCTCGGTGAAACGCCGTGACATCGAAAACCCTCTGACATGTGTAAAAAGTATTCTCTGTAATCCAGTAAAATTTCGGGCTGGCCCGACATTCATGAAGTCGAAGGTGACCGCAGTGGTGCTCGCTCATTCCAGCGCCGGGAAGGGGGTTTTGTGACACGGAGGGCAGTTGTGCAGAGGAGACTGGATCGTTCCCGTTGGAACGTTGCTGCGGTGATAAACTGACACCGTTTCGTCTTTGAAATGGATTTAATCTTCACTTTTCAACCCCTTCATCTCACGCCCACGTCAGGAGAACTTTCCCCTTGCTATTTGGGGAAGCGGTCGTTATTTTCCTTACAGACTCACACTTCTAGTCTTGGCCCAGTTAAAAGCAAATGAGTAGTTTCTACCACAAAATGGACTGGCCACTGCACAAGAGATTGTAATATTATGCAGAAACAAGCGTTATGTGAAATAGAAGGTACAGAGGGAGCGCAAGGTTGAATCAGAAAAAAATATGCCTTTTCCTCAGAGCATATACTTAATTTACAAGTACAATAACATGAGAGATTCTTTTAACCTTAGCATTCATTGGCTCTAAAATGAATAGTGTTGATCTGAACTCAAGAACTAAGGTTACAAATAACTTAGCTTTCCAAAGATAAGCTGGAGTTTGACCTAGGTTATCTTCTTTAAAAAGTCACAATGTAGTACTGTCTGAATAATCGTTTTGCTCCTGTCTTGTTATTCATGGCCTTCCCATACACATAAGCCAAAAAGGCATCCTATTCATTCAGCAAGAATTATGTGAAGGTGCCTACCCTGTCTGTGCCTGTCGCTGTCCATGCGACGGGGTTACAGCAGCAGTGAACACAGAGTTTGCGTTGAAGCCAGCTTTTAATCCACTCCTCAAGCTAAAAAGTCAGACTTTTTTTTATTGGCTTTATAAAGTGGTTTTTCTGAACAAGTTTTAAAAACCAGCCGATAAAATATAATTAACTGTAATCATGCATTTTAAATATGTCACTAAGTAAATGTGATTAATTTTGAAGACATTGAAGAATCTTGTCTGTTTCAGTTTGGCTCCTTGTGGTGTTTTGCAAAAAGGGATGTTAAAACTTTTCTAAAACAATATTTCTAGCTTAAGTGGAGATGTTCAAGCCAATGGGATTAAAAGATAAGAGATGAACATACAATTCTTTTTAAAAAATGTTTATTCATCTTAAATTTGAGAAACCATAAACAAGATGCTACCATAATCAACTCTGCTTTGAATTTACAAGATTTTGCCTTGAAAGAGAATGTAAGGCTGGGCTTGGTGGCTCAGCCTGTCATCCCAGCACTTTGGGAGGCCGTGGCAAGTGAATTGCCTGAGCCCATGGGTTCGAGACCAGCCCGGGCAACTTGGTGAGACCTCGCCTCTACAATTAAAAAAAAGAGAAAGAGTATGTAATACTGATAAACTGCATTTTGTTTTTGTCGTTAAGGACTAAGAAACGGCAGTCATGATATTTTGGACTCATTAATTTTAATACGCTTCCTCGTTCTGGCCCAGATTATGGAGGGAAGTGACTTCAAATCAACCGGATCTTCTGTCTAGGCATATGCTGATGAGTCATCCCAGTCCCTTTCACTTAATATTCAACATGCAAATATCCAATATGCAAAACGATCATATTTCTGATTATCATTCAATAATAGGTTGTGTTCACCACTAGTGTGATGATACCCAAAGACTTAAGAAAGCGTAGAGTTGCTGCTGGAGAACTGAACACATCTCAAGATGTGTTCTGAAGACAGAGGATACCACTGGTAAATTGAAAGTCATAATTTTCTTTCTTTTTCTTTTTTTTCCCTTCACTAAAACCACTTTTAAAGCCACGATTTTCTATGGACAGTTAAAATATGCGGGCCATCCTGATTCATGTGAAGATTTGGTTTCCAGTGCTGCTAATTCTGTCGTCAGAATTCCTCCTGTGGCACTTTCCTTGAATTCTGCATGCTCTCCCAGATGGCAGCTGAGCTTTTTTTCTCATTTGCTTTATTGACGTTTGCTTTGTTTATGGGCACATCTAATATTTGAGTCAGAGCTTTCTCTAGCAGGTATTTCACTGCCCAAATTTCATCCCACCTGCCCAACAGGTGAATTTCATGGGGGATTAACTCGGCAACATTAGGCAAGCCCTTTCTGAACACAGTGCAGGGTACAGCGAGAACTTTAAAAGAATTCACCATCTAAAGTTCTCAGGCTGTAGCTGGGCTTGGTGGCTCAGCCTGTAATCCCGCGCCTTTTGGAGGCTGAGGTGAGTGGATTGCCTGAGCCCGCGGGTTCGAGACACGCCTGGGCAGGCGAGACCTCATCTCTACAATAAATCAAAAAATCAGCCGGGCGTGGTAGCGCATGCCTGTAATTCTGGCTACTTGGAAGGCTGAGGTGGAAGGATCGCCGGAGCCCAGCGGGTGGAGGCTGCGGTGACCGGGAGCAGCCACTGCACTCCAGTCTGGGCGACAGAGTGAGACTCCAACTCAAAAAATAAATAAATAAAAATAAAAATTAAATAAATAAAGTTCTCAGGCTGAGCTGGGCTCGGTGGCTCAACCTGTAATCCCAGCGCTTTGGGAGGCTGAGGTGAGTGGATTTCCTGAGCCCGCGGGTTTGAGAGCCGCCCGGGCAACTTGGCGAGACCTCATCTCTACAATAAATCAAAAAAATTAGCCGGGCGTGGTAGCGCACGCCTGTAGTTCCAGCTAATTGGAAGGCTGAGGTGGAAGGATCGCCAGAGCCCAGCAGGTCGAGGCTGCGGTGACCGGGAGTGGCCATGGTACTCCAGTCTGGGCAACAGAGTGAGACTCCAACTCAAAAATAAATAAAGTTCTCAGGCCAGGTGGCTTGTGCCTGGAATCCTAGCACTTTAGGACGCCGAGGTGGGAGGATCGCTTGAGTCCAGGAGTTCAAGATCAGTCCGGGCAATATGGTGAGACCTTGTCTCTATAAAAATAATAACAAAAGCATATGAATTATAAATAAGGCACTCAGAGAGAGAAACAAACACATTGCACTAGAAACAAGAGACAATCACAAATTCACAGGACAAGGACTGCACTGGCAGGGAGCAAGTGATCGTGTTCCAGGAGAGTTGAGAGGGGTCAGGGAGCATGAGTGGTTAGCATCGAGGTACCGGATAGGGTCTCCTAGTTATGAACACGGGTCCTAACATCTTCATGGTAATTAGAACACAGTTTACAATTAGACGACAGTTTCACGAGAAACGGAATTGCAGAGTTGCACTCCAGGATACTGAGAAAAGAAATTTTTTTTTTTTTTTTTTGAGTTGGAGTCTCACTCTGTCGCCCAGACTAGAGTGCATTGGCCTAGACCTGCTGGGTTCCGGCGATCCTCCCGCCTCAACCTTCCAAGTAGCTGGAACGACAGGCGTGCGCTACCACGCCCAGCAATTTTTTTTTTTTTTTTTTTATTGTAGAGATGAGGTCTTGCCAAGTTGCCCAGGCGGGTCTCGAACCCGTGGGCTCAGGCAATCCACTCACCTCAGCCTCCCAAAGTGCTGGGATTACAGGCTGAGCCACGGAGCCCGGCTGAAAATAAATATTTTAAGTCCTCTGAGAACACAGTTGTTTGTCGCTACGTTTTTACTTTTCAATAGAATCCACAAGCAAACTAAACTAAAAAAAGAACGGAGGAATCTCTGCTGCTTTGAGGACTGCAAAAAGCAAAAGGGATTTTTTTTTTAAACACTGTATTTCAAGGTACCAACAGGGGTGCGTTTGTGGAGATGATCTGAAAGTTCGGAAGGTCTCTGTTCTCAAGATGTGGAATGACAGAGCTTTCAACCTTCAGATGAGTCCCCTGCCACCTGTGCTTGAGGAATGTTTCTTAGCTTTGGTCTTTTCATCCGGAGACTCCCAGGAGGGAGTGTTGGGGTGCAGATGTCCTGTGTGTGTACCGGGGGGCACACTGTATAGTGAGGCACGTGAGGTGTGTGTTGGGGTGCAGGCTATATCTTTGGATGCAGAAGTGTTGGGGTGCACACGCACTGTGTTGAGGTGCGGATGTACTGTGTGCATGTGGGAGGGTGTCCAAGTGCTGTGTTGTTGGCGTGCACGTGTGCCGTGTGTACATATTGGGGTGCACACATGCTGAGTATGCTGGGGCGTGCACGTGCTGTGGGTGTTTGGGGTGCAGATGCACTGTGTGTGGGTGCACACGCTGTGTGTGTGTGTGTGTGTTGGGGTGCCAGTGCGCTCTGCGAGCAGGCGAGGTCCGGCGCCCGCACCCTGACACCTCCCTGCCGGCAGTCCGGGAGCCGGAAGGGGACACACACCAAGTCCCCGCGCGCCCGCGCGTTCACGGGCGCCGGGCTCGACTGCGCGAAGGAGAAGCGAGCGCCGCCCCCGCCTCCCCCCGCCGGGTCTTCACCTCCCGCGCCGCGGCGGACGGCGAGCGCCGCGTCCCGACGGCCTCTTCCGGGAGCGGGCGGGGCCTGCGGGCGGGGCGGGGCGGGGCCTGCGGGCGGGGAGGGCGGGGCCTGCGGCGCGGGGCGGGGCCTGCGGGCGCGGGGCGCGAGGCCGCGGGCCCGGCCGTCCTGCTCCGGGCCGCCATGCTGCGGGCGCGGGGGCCCCGGCCGGGCGCGCCGCGGCTCCGGGCCGCGCTGGGTCTCGCGCGGGCGGCGAGCGCGGGGCGCGGGCGGGCCTGGCTGCGGCCGGCGGGCCGGGACACGGGCGTGCAGGTGTTCAACAGCCGCACCCGGAGGAAGGAGCCGCTGGTCGTGGCGCGCGCGGAGGCCGCCTCCTGGTGGGTGGCGCGGCCGGGCCGGGCCGGGCCGGGCCGGCGGGGCGAGCGGGCGGCAGAGCCCGCCGCGCGGCCCCGGAAGCGGCGCGTCCAGTTCTTCGCGTGACGGACCCTGGCTTTGTTCCCAGGTACAGCTGCGGGCCGACGGTGTACGACCACGCGCACCTCGGCCACGCCTGGTGAGTCGGCCGGATCCGCTTCGCGCTTGGCGGAGAGAGGAAGCCTCGCGCGGGCGTTCCGTGACGGTGGCAGCGCGGGCCGCGGAGCCCCTGCGCGGCGGGCCTGGGGACCCGCGGTCTCCTCTGGTTCTGGCGGCCGCTCCGAGCCCGTCGGCGCGTTCTCCGGGCGGGGAAGCCCCGGGAGCAGCGTGGCGCCCAGAGCGGCGGCCGTGGCGGGCGTGTCTTGCTGGGCGTCGCGTCCGCAGGCCTGTCTGTGCCCCGGAGCCTTCCGGCCCGCGCCGTCCGGTCGCCTCCCGGCCTCGACGAGTCCCCTCGTTGTTCGGGGTCCTGTGTCTTGGTCTTGAGCCGCGGGTCCTTTGAGTCCTGCCCGGGTTTTAGCGGGCGGTCCTGAGGCGCCGCCTCCCTCCGTTCCTGACACGCCACGTGTCCCCGGGCTGGACAGTTGCTGACGGTGAGCAGCTTCCCGGGGTCACGGGCCCCAGAAGGGCTGGGACGGGCTTGCGGCTGGTTCGCCTGACTTCGGGCGCAAGAGGTACTGCCTCCCACATCGGTCGAAACGGCCGCTTTTCCTGATACTTTGTTTCCTTCTAAAGCTTAACGTACTGAATGCCTCCTTGTACAATTTTTAAGGTTGGCATTATTCCGGCCTGGACTCAAAGTAAAAAGTTATGTTTACTCTACACTTTAAAAAAAAATTATACATCACACAGCAAAGCTTGGATAAAACGGAGTCATTTTTTTCTTCACCTTAGGTTAACGTATTGTTAACTATCGAAAGCATATTTTGACTTTTTTTTTTTTTTTTTGATTTGGAGTCTCACTCGGTCGCCCAGACGAGTGCAGCGGCCGCTCCCGGCCACCGCAGCCTCGACCCGCTGGGCTCCGGCGATCCTTCCGCCTCCGCCTTCCGAGTGGCCGGAATTACAGGCACGCGCTACCACGCCCGGCTGATTTTTTGATTTATTGTAGAGATGAGGTCTCGCTGCCCAGGCGGGTCTCGAACCCGCGGGCTCAGGCAATCCACTCACCTCAGCCTCCCAAAGGCGCGGGATTACGGGCTGAGCCACCGAGCCCGGCTGACTTTTTTTTTTTTTTTTTTTGAGTGAGAGTCTCACTGTCGCCCAAGCTGGAGGGCAGTGGCACACTCACGGCCGCCCTGGCCTCCACCTGCTGGACTCAGGCAGTCCTTCCACCTCCAAGGGCTGGAACTACAGGCACACGCCACCGTGTCCGGCTCATTTTTTGGTTTATTGCAGAGATGAGGTCTCACCAAGTTGCCCAGGCTGGTCTCGAACCCGTGAGCTCAGGCAGTCCTCTCACCCTGGCCTCCCAAAGTGCTGGGATTATAGGCCCTGCCTTATTTTGACATCTTTCCTAACATAATGACATACAAAATATGTTAGGAAAATACTAACACAATCTCCTCCCAACCTGGAAAATCTCTCCACAAAGGAAGAAGAGGAAAAAAAGTGTTTTTTTTTTGTTTTGTTTTTTTTACTGAATGCACATTTAACCAGAATGGGATGCATTAAAATAATTGCAAGGACAGAAATCTCCTGCTTTGACAGAGCCTCAGGGATATTACCTGTCCTTCAGTCCGCTTGGGCTGCTGTCATGGGGTGACTTATCTGCACAGAAATTTATTTCTTGTCTCTCTCGCACTGGGAAGTGAAGATCAAACCCTCTGACTTCCAGGGGAGGTCGGAGAAGGTGCCAGTTCTGTCTGGGGGAAAACGGATAATCCAGTTTGGTTTCGGTCAGGGAGGAGCCTGGGCACACGAGGCTCCTCTCCACTCTTCAGATGGCGGAGGGGGAGGGGCTGTCTGAGGTCTCCTTCACAAGGACACTGATCCCAGCCATGAGCGCTCTCCCCCCCACTTCCTGATCCCAGCACATGCATTTGGAGGGGACAGAAGTGGCGTTCCGCAGCACCACCCGTTCCTTCAGGGGAGTTTCACGACTTGGACTCAATGACAAGTTAGTCTCCTCCGGAGACGTGGGAGATGGGGCGACGTCTTCTGCGATGACAGAGGTGGCTCCTGGCTTTGAAAACGTCCTGTGTTGTGAGACCGGCAAGAGGCGTATTAGTCCATGTAAAAGAGTCCCATACATCTGACATGGGCTTAGAAAGAAATTCTACAACTAAAGGTGGGGGGAGGTCTCTTCTTTCTGCGTAGGAGTGTCAAGTCTGCAGCTGCGGGCATGTTTGACCACCTGGGGCTTTCCGAGGGCCTGGCGGGAGCTGGAACCCTCTCTTGGCCTTTCCACTGCGGCCCGCGCCACACCCTGGGTTCTGGAGTCCAGCTGGAGTCATTCCTGGCCCTCAGCAGTCATTTGCTTCCCAGCCTGGACAAGTCACTGTGTTGAGTCCTGTGTCTTCGCCTCTGAGATGGTGATGGGGAGGAGCAGCCTGTCGTGGGCTCAGACAGCCCTGATGCTTGTGTGTGCGTGTGTGTATGTGTGTGTGCATGTGTACGTGCGTGTGTGCGGTCTGTCTTCCCTCCTCCCTCTCAGATCTGTGATCGCCTCCACGGCACCTGCACACTCGCTCGCTCACTTCTCATGACACAGTCTTGCGACCTCGGCTCCGGCAGGGAGGGCCTCCACACCAGGCCCGCTGTGTCAAGGCAGAATCCGAGCCATGGGGAGAAAGAGACACCCTGAAAAACGGCCTCTGCCATTTCCAGGAGAGGTTGGCAGAGGGTGCGGATTCTGTTTGGGTCAAACTGGGAGGAGAAGGGAGGGGTGGGAGCTGTTTGTGACCAGGCTGGGGCGGGCCTGGGTTCCCTGGCCCCAGGAGTTGGGCTTTATCTCGTGGTGGTCGAAGTCGCATGGCAGCGTTGGCCTGAAGACTCTGCTGGAGTGGTCTTGACAGTCCTGCAGGTGGGCACCCTCCCTTGATGGGCGAGGGAGGCCGGTGGAGTCCCAGAGGGAGCTGGGTCTCCTGGCACCCGTCCTGCGGCCCACCCCCAGCGTCGCACACCTTCACGTCCCGGGAGGCGCTGCAGCCCCTCTGCTTCCGAAGGCAGTCGGGGCCCGCCTTGCCCCTCTGGGCCAGACGTGGGACTGCTTCTCGCTCCTTGGCTCTGGGCTCCTGTTCGTGTTTCTTTCGAATCTCATTTCTTGCAGGGCCTTTGCCATCTCGAGACTGTTGCAGGGCAGAGTGACGATCGTGGGAGATGACCATGGCCTGTGTGTTGAGGGTTTGGGCCGCACAGGCACTGGGTCATGCACCGCGGTCTGTGGGTTAGTGGCGTTTTGCCCCATCTTTAAGCAAGTCGGCTGCGGTGTCTAGAGGTTCGACATCTCGACGAGGGGGAGTTTCGGAGATTGTTCTGTCCCTGGAATGGAGACATGGCCAGCTTCGTGTGTTTGGGGTGGGCAGACGGTTGAAGTGATAGAGTAACAGGGCCGAGTTTTGTTTTCCCCACCCAGGGAAAATGATTTCATGAACTCACATTTAGAGAGGTCACATGGGTGACGGATGAGCATGACATTGACTGACCTTGAGTTGTAAGGCCGCTTTTAAAGGACACCTGATTCTTGACATCTGAACACTTTTAGTGGTAGAAGTCTGCATCGCCCCATGTGGTATGTGAATATGTTATGCTCCGAGGAACGCTTGGCTGCTCACCCTTGATACCGAGAAATCAAGCGGCAGGCAGGGAACTGGTAGAGTGAAGTTCGTATTTGAGTTTGAACCCAGGGAGCAGAGCTGAACTCGAGGTCTTTCTAAAATGGCTCTACCCCCTCAGGCCTCGCAGTCCACTTTTATAGCCCAGAGTTGTGGGTACCTAGACATCAGCCACTTGGCCAGTCAGTTACAGCTGCATTTTACTTCGAGGTCGTGACATTTAGAGTAAAGGAAGCTTACAAGGCCTGAGACATCATGCACGGCGAAAGCTGTGCAGGTCACAGGGCTTCCGACAATGAGGTGACACCATGTTGTTCAAACCCAGGACTGCTGAGAAAGGGGATAAGCAGGGATTTCCGTCCTTGGGCGCCGACTGCAGGGAAGGCAGGGATTCCCTGAAGCTACTTACTGGGAGTGCACGGAAGACAAGGGGACTCTCAGTAAAGTGCTCAGACCCCTGCCATGCCCTTCTCTAGGGGCTGTGGCAACATGGATGGACATGAGTGGGTCTCGGTATCAAGTTCAGCGGTGCTGACCCTTCTGCAGCGGTGGGCACTCCAGGAACGTTCTCAGCAGCGTTGTGGGGTCGTGCTTGTCTTGACTTGTTATTTGCTTCTGTCTTGCTTCTTCTTAGTGAATAATTAGAATTACTTCTAGAACGTGAATACAAATGGTAAAAGCACTCAGTATTTTAACTACCTCATGAGATGGTAGCACGTGTGAATTTGTGTACAATTAAACAGCTCACACAAGTAACAGCTCTGCAATAAAAATGCTAATAGTGTGTCCTGAAGTTGGTGCCACGCCGTTGTCAGTTTCCCACGAAGGCCTGTGTGGGCCGGGTGACCGTGACCAGTGAGTGAAAAGGCTTTCCTTGCATGGCTTCAACTGCTTGAACTGCCAGTTGCGTGACAGGGAGGTCAAGGAGCAGATTGGTACGTGGGATGCATTTTTAATGAGATGACAGTGGTGACTGTGTATGAAGGCATCCTAACATCATTTTTTTTCTTTCAGCACTTATGTTAGATTTGATATCATTCGGAGGATCCTGACCAAGGTCTTTGGATGCAACGTTGTCATGGTGATGGGCGTCACAGACGTGGATGATAAAATAATCAAGAGAGCCAGTGAGGTGAGCGTGCGATCTACACTTACAGACAACCTCACTGATGAGTGTTCTGACCCCACCTGACAGTTGTTGTTCTTGGTATTTTACAAGTGGTTCGCATGTCTTGCCCACACATGGCCCAAGGAGTGTGGTTTAAGACAGTGAGGCTGGGCACGGTGGCTTGCGCCTATAATCCCAGCACTTTGGGAGGCTGAGGTGAGAGCATTGCCCGAGCTCACGGGTGTGAAGCCATCCTAGGCAACTTGGTGAGACCTCCTCTTTACAATAAATCAAAAAAAAAAAATTAGCCGGGTGTGGTGGTGTGTGCCTGTAATTCCAGCTGTTTGGAAGGCCGAGGTGGAAGGATCTCCTGAGTCCGGCAGGTCAAGGCTGCGGTGGCCGTAAGCGTGCCACCCATGGTGTTTTTCTGGCTCTAGTCAGCAATCCCTGTCCTGGCCCCTCAGCCTCCGGGGGAAACAACTTCCTCTCTGTTTACTTAAGACATCAGACCCACAGATTTTTTTTTTTTTTTTGAGTTGGAGTCTCACTCTGTCACTCAGACAGGAGTGCAGTGGCTGCTCCTGGCCACTGCAGCCTCGCCTACTGGGCTCTGGCGATCCTTCCGCCTCAGTCTTCCAAGGAGGTGGAACTACAGGCACGTGCTACCACGCCCAGCTCATTTTTTGATTTATTATAGAGATGAGGTCTTGCCAAATTGCCCAGGCAGGTCTCGAACCCACGGGCTCAGGCAATCCGCTCACCTCGGCCTCCCAAAGCGCTGGGATTACAGGCTGAGCCACCGAGCCCGGCCTGATTTTTTTTTTTTTTTTGAGTCATTATCTCAGTCACCCAGGCTGGAGTGCAGCGGCACCATCGCAGCTCCCCACAGCCTCCACCTCCTGAGCTTAGACAGTCCTTCCACCTCAGCCTCCCTAGTAGCTGGGGCTGTAGGTGCGCATCACCAGGTTCGGCTTTTTTTGGGGGGAGCGGGGTAGAGTCAAGGTCTCAGTAGTTGCCCAGGCTGTTCTTGAACTCCTGGCCTCAAGCAGTCCTCCCGCCTTGACCTCCCAAAGTGATGGGATTACAGGCGCAAGCCACCACACCCAGCCCCCACTGATCTTGACATTGGACATATTCCTATTTGTGCTAATGATGCCTTTTATGTCTGCGTTCCTGGACAGTTAAAAAGGTGCTTTTTGTGTCTGTTACCTATGAGTCTCAGAACAGCCTTGTGTGCTCAGCAGAGCAGACCTAATTGTGCTTTTTAAAAATCACACGTTATTCAAGAGCTTTAAAATTTTTGAAGTGATTTCAGATTTACAGAAAAAAGTCCTAGAGGCCTTCCTGGAGCTGGGTGGAGCCCAAGGTGCGACCTCCCCTCCGACCTCAGGGAGTCAGGAATTGGGCGAGGGTGCTGACACTGAGGCTGGCTGTGGATCTGCGGCTCCTCCAGGTGTTGTCGCCCTCCTTGGACCTCTGTTTCTCCCTGTTCCTGGACCCCTTCCAGACCCCTGTGTGTCTCCTCAGTCCCCTCCCATTGCCTTTTTTTTTTTTTTTTTTTTTTTTGAGTTGGAGTCTCACTCTGTTGCCCAGACCGGAGTGCGGTGGCTGCTCCCGGCCACCGCAGCCTCGACCTGCTGGGTTCCGGCGATCCTTCCACCTCAGCCTTCCGAGTAGCCGGAATTACAGGCGCGCGCTACCACGCCCGGCTGATTTTTTGGTTTCTTGTAGAGATGAGGTCTCTGCCCAGGCGGGTCTCGAACCCGCGGGCTCAGGCAATCCACTCACCTCAGCCTCCCAAAGGCGCGGGATTACGGGCTGAGCCACCGAGCCCGGCTTCCCGTTGCTTTTTGTTGAGGAGACAAGGTCTTGCTGTGTGTCCCAGGCTGGAGTGTTGCAAGCCTAGCCCACGGAAGCTTCAAATTCCTGGGGTCAAGAGATCCTCCCACCACAGCCTCCTGAATGACTGGGACTACAAGTGCTTACCACGTGCCTAGCTAATTTTTTATCATTTTTTGTAGAGACAGGGTCTCACTGTCTTGCCCAGCCTGTTCTCAAACTCCTGACCTCAAACGATCCTCACACCTTAGCCTCCCAAAGAGCCGGGACTCCTTCCGCTGTGTGTGCATTTTCCCTGCGTATCCCCTGGGGTCGCTCTGGGGCCCTCCTCCTCACCAGCATCAGATGCTGTCGTCCGGACAGGAAGTGGCGAGGACCTGCATTTCACGTGCGCGCCCTTCCATGCGCTGTCGTCTCTGGGATGCCCGGAATGCCTAGTCCCGTGTAAATGCCCTGTAAGCGCTTGGTGCACTGCATTTTTTTTAAGTTTTGTATCTTTATTATTTACTTATTGCTTTATTTTTATTTATTCATTTTTGAGTTGGAGTCTCACTCTGTTGCCCTGGCTGGAGTGCAGCGGCATGATCACGGCTCACTGCAGCCTCCTGGGATCAGGCGATCCTTCTGCCTCAGTCTCCCAAGTAGCTGAGACTATAAGTGCATGTCACCACGCCCAGCTAATTTTTTGATTTTTCTGTAGAAACAAGGTCTCGTGATACTGCCAGGTTGGTCTCAAACTCCTAGGCTCAAGCAGTCCTCCCACTTCAGCCTTCCACAAATTTTGATTTAGCCAGGTGTGGGCACAAGCCTGTAGTCCTAGCTACTGGGAAGACTGCTGAGATTACAGGGATGAGCCACCATACTCAGACTTCTGTGTTGTAATACTTCCTACCTGAGGTTGGCTGGATCCACAGACACGAAACCCAAGGACATGGAGAGCCATTGTATCATGTCTTCGCTTTGGGAGGCCAAGGCGAGTGGATTGCCTGAGCCCGCAGGTTCAAGACCCACCCAGGCAACTTGGCGAGACCTCATCTCTACAATAAATCAAAAATGAGCCGGGCGTGGTAGTGTGCGCCTGTAGTTCCAGCTACTTGGAGGGCTGAGGTGGAAGGATCGCCGGAGCCCAGCAGGTCAAGGCTGGGTGGCCGGGAGCATGTCACTGTACTCCAACCTGGGCAACAGAGTGAGATCCCGGCTCAAAAAGGAAAACAGTAAATGTAACAGTCTGACTCGTGGAGTACGGTTTTCCTCTCAACACCAGCTGCAAGAGACTGTGTTCTGCCTAAAGCTTGTCATCCTTGTGACGTTGGGCGGACATCCCAGGACATCCTCCAGGTTGGGGTCTCCGGCCAGGGGGGCCCCACAGAGATGGGCGCCTTGTGGTGCAGGAGCCCGCTCCCTGATGAGCTGTCGAGAGTGTGCACGTGTCCAGGCACCTGTGTGATTGTTCCCTCCAGAACTAGACACGCTCATTCGTTTTGTTCTTATACTTTAAATTTTTTTTAAGTAGAGATGGGTCTTACTATGTTAGCCCGGCTGTCTCAAACTCCTGGGCTCAAACGGTCCTCCCGCCTTGGCCTCCCAAAGTGCTGGAGTCACCGGCGCGAGCCACTGTGCCAGCCCTGTGTCGACCCCTGAGTCCTCCAGGCTGCTCTGGCTTCTCTTCCCACATAGACTCCCCGGTACACATGACCACTGTCCCTTGGTACGCGACAGGGAAGGACGTGCCTAAGTGTCCTCACCCAAAAGCACAGTGGAGACCAGAGGCCCACTGGGCACTCCAGTATTCACCGGGCGTGAGCCACGCACCCAGCCGGTTCTAAAGTTGACGTGGACCAGCAGGAGCAGGACCGGTCCGTGCAGCGGCACCGTGGAGGCCGCCCGAGGGCTGCGACATGTTTCAAGCCATGGAACATGTTTGTCCTGCACTCTTGTTCTGCACAGTGTCACTGTGTATCACCACTCAGGGTCTCATTCTGTTGCCCAGGCTGGTCTGGAACTCCAGGGTTCGAGCAGTCCTCTCGCCTCAGCCTCCCAAGTAGCTGGGACTGCGGGCGCACCACACCGGCTGATTTTTTGTAGAGGCCGGGTCTCACTCTGTTGCCCAGCCTGGTCCCGAGCGCCAGGGCTCCAGTGATCCCCTGCCTCCGCCTCCCAAAGTGCTGGGGCGAGAGGTGTGAGCCTCCACGCCCGGCCAGATTCGTCCCTCCTGAAGTGTGCTTTCAGTCCCTCATCCTTCCCTGCCACCCCCGGCCTCCCCAGCCCTGAGCACCCACTGGTCTGCCGCTCTGAAGGCTGTAGAAACTAACGTTGCTGACAGCATGAATAAACAGATAGTGGACCACCTGAGAAAGCCCAGAAATGGACCCAGTAATTAACGGGAGTGGAGTTGTTTTATGATAGAAGACGGCATTTCAAACCAGCGGGGGAAAACGACGGATTACTCAGTAAAGAGCGCTGACAGTTGGGGGGCCATCTGGAGGAAAAAATACACCAAGGTTGGATCTGTGCCTTCCATCCAAACTCGAGGCAGATCGAAGGTTTTAGATAAAAGAAATGAAACCACAATCACTGGAAAAAACCTCGGGGCACTTTTTATAGCCTCATATTGGGGAAAGCTCTTCTCAGTTTGTTTCCAAACCCAGAAGCCACTTACGGGAAAGGATTCGGAAGCATAAAAGGTTGCCGAATATGAAAATGAAAGATTTCATGTGCAATAAAATAATCAAATTGGAAAACTGTGGAAAAAGTTGAATCGCATCAGAGATAAAAGGTTGATTTCAAGCCGGGCTCGGTGGCTCAGCCTGTAATCCCAGCCCTTTGGGAGGCTGAGGTGAGTGGATGGCCTGAGCCCGCGGGTTCAAGACCAGCCTGGGCAACTTGGTGAGACCTTGTCTCTGCGATAAATCACAAAAACTAGCCAGGCGTGGTGGCGTGCGTCTGTAGTTCCAGCTACTTGGAAGGCTGAGGTAGAAGGATCACCTGAGCCCAGCAGGTCGAGGCTGTGGTGGCCAGGAGTGTGCCACTGCTCTCCAGTCTGGGCGACAGAGTGAGATGCCAACTCAAAAAAAAAAGGTTGATTTCTTTAACATAAAAATACTTCCTACAAGTTGATAAGAAAGAGCCCCCACTCGAAAGGAGTGTGGGTAATGATAGACCATTTAGTGCACATGACTGCTAAACACCTGAGAAATGTTCAAACTTAGGAGAGGCCAGGTGTGTTGGCTCACGCTTGTTATCCCAGCACTTTGGGAAGCCGAGGCGGGAGGATTGCTTGAGCCTGGGAGTTCGAGACCAGCCTTGGCAGCATATTGAGACCCCGTTTTCTACAAAAAATTAACCAGGTGTGGTGACACTCACCTGTAGTCCTGTCTACTCAGGAGGCTGAGGCAGGAGGATCGTCTGAGCCCAGGAGGTCAAGGCTGCAGTGAGTTGTGATTGTACCACCACGCTCTAGCCTGGGCAACAGAGTAAGACCCAATTCAAAAAAAATTTAAAAAAAGAAAGGTAAAACAAAATCATGTCAGAAAAGTGTTGGCCAGCGATGACACTGGCACATCTGAAGGTTTGCCAGCTGAGGGCACAGACACCTCAGGGCCTGCTGGCCGGTGCAGATGGGCACCGCTCCCATAGAAGACAGCCTGGCATTGCCAGCGGGTCCCCGTGCGCCTGCTCTGCCCGGCCACCACCTCCCTAGGGCATGGCTCAGAGACGTCCGTGGGCCCATGCGAGGGGAGGCGTGCACAACTGGCACGTGTACCTGGCCAGACCCGCTGGGCAGCTGTCGACAGGAGAGTGGAGGCAGCCTCAACCAAGTGAGGCCACTCGGCGTCTGGCCCGGCCAGGTCTCCCAGCTCCTGGTGGCCAAGTTGCCAGGGAAGGAAGGAGTGTGGAGGGGGCTGCCCTTGGGCTTCCGAGAAAAGGACGCCAAGACACAGACGGGCATTCCTGCTGCTCACGGCGTTTCCTGCTGGGCCGAAAGCTGAGTCTGGGCACTGCTTCTGGCACCTGAATTTCCCCTGGGAATGAATGACCCACGCATCAGCAGAGATGGATGAAGCAGCCGGCTGACCTGTGGGTCTGGCCTGCATGGTACCTGCAGTTCCTGGGCAGCAGAAGATGGTTTCCAGGCTTTCTGTGTGGCTTTTGCCCTGTGGATAGACGGAGAGTAACTGCTTCGAGGTTTAGAAGGTCTGTGGGCCACAGGGCTGTGTTGCGGGAAGAGGCCTGATGTGTGGGGCAGCGCCAGCCAGGTGCCAGGTGCCGGGCCCTGCGAGTCTTGTCCTTTTATTAGTGAAAACAACATTGCGTTTTCTTTTACAATGTTACCTCACCTGTCCCTACATGGAATCTCCATTGCAGTCTCGGGTGGGATTGTCTCCACGTTGCAATTAGATCAAGGGCCAAGACATTTAGCTTTTACTATTTTTAAGTATTTTTATCTCTTATTTATTTTATTTTTTAATTTTAGAGGTGAGGTCTCACTGTGTCGCCCAGGCTGGAGTGCAGTGGCACAATCCTGGCTCACTGCAGCCTCAAACTCCCGGGCTCAGGCGGTCCTTCTGCCCCAACCTCCCGAATAGCTGGGACTACAGGCTAGAGCCATCATGCCCAGACAATTTTTTGGTTTGTTGTAGAGCAGCGTCTCGCCCTGTTGCCCAGACTGGTCTTGAACCCCTAGACTCAAGCATCCCGCCTCCCTGAGCACAGAGGTGACAGGTGTGAGCCACTGTGCCTGCTGAGAGGCTTAGATTACTGATTTGCCCAAGACCACAGAGCTGAAAAGACCCTGGGACGCAAGGCCAGCTTCACCAGCTTGCTTTCTCCAGCGAGTCTCTACAGGCCAGGGTCTCTGGGATGATTGAGCCGTTTCAGAGCCCTGGGTGGGAGGAGCGCCAGCCTCGGGTCACAGGACTGGGACCAGGCCGGTGTCGCCTTTCACTTGAGCAGGTTTCCGACACCCGGGAGTGGAGGTTCTTTCAGCTGTGAGTGGGAGGCCTGTTTCAGGGCTGCGGGCGGACAGGGCAGGCAGGTGCACGGAGCGGGCACTGTGCGGCTGCAGCCGTGGGGCTTGGCAGGCGGGCGCGTCCCAGTGCCGCGTGTCTGCCACGTGTCTTGATGCAGCAACACGCGTGGAGCCAGTGTCATGTCGGCTCTCCGTGGCAGTGGTGGAGACTGCAGACGTGACCCTGGCATGCGCCCTCATTCAACATCACGGGGACTGCCTTGGTGGCAGTCCCAGAGATCCGCCAGGGCGTCACGCCTTGTTACAATCTCGGTTTCAGTGTCAGTTACTTCCTAAACACTTCTGCAGAGATTCCCCTTCAGCTTTTTTTGTTTTTTCTCCCAGCCGGAGTCTCATTGTCGCCCACGCTGGAGTGCAGTGGCGTGCTGTTCCCAGCCACCACAGCCTCGACCTGCTGGGCTCAGGCGATCCGTCTGCCTCAGCCTTCCAAGTAGCTGGGACTACAGGCACACACCCCCATGCCTGGCTAATTTTTTTTGTAGAAATGGGTCTCACTGTGTTGCCCGTGATGGGCTCTAACTCCTATCCTCAAGCATTCTTCCCACCTTGACCTCCCAAAGTGCTGAGGTTGCAGCCATGAGCCGCTGCGCCTGGCCAGTCTGTGGTTCTGCAGTGAATGTTCCAGACTCTTTAACACGTGTACCTCATCCTTCACAGATGAACATCTCACCTGCATCTCTGGCCAGTCTTTACGAGGAAGACTTTAAGCAAGACATGGCTGCCTTGAAGGTAAGGCTGTGGCCTCATGCCAGCGGGAGGGAGGCTGGCCGCCTGGCACGTCTACACAGACAGCTTAGCCCCGGCCTCACCTCTTCCAGGTCCTCCCACCCACGGCGTCCCTGAGGGTGACTGAGAACATTCCACAGATCATCTCCTTTGTGGAAGGCATCATGGCCCACGGGCATGCCTACTCAACGGCCAAAGGTAGGGCTGCAGCACTGGTGTGGCCGCTGGGCAGCGCTGATGGCTCCAGAGACCCGGGCTCTCGTTCATGAGTGCTGGAACTTGTGGGAGCGTCACTGTGGCCTCCGTGTGACTCCTGCGGTGAGACTTGCGGGGTTTCCCGTGTAATTGTGTCTCTGAGAACTGGTTGAATCAGATCTTCCTCGAAATATTTGCCAGTCGCAGGAAGATTCCGGTGAACATCTGAAGCGCTGGACTCAGTCACAGTCGTGGGAGCCGGGGGGCAGGTGTCCAGGCGTCCATTCTAGTGTGCCTTCAGCTTTGCTTAGAAGCGTGCATGCCAGGACCGAGCCGGTGGCTCGTGCCTGTCATGCCGGCAGTTTGGGAGGCCAAGGCGGGAGGACCGGTTGAGCCCAGGAGTTCAAGACCAGTGTGGGCAATGTGGTGAGACCACATTTCTTCAAAGAAAAAAATCGGAAAGTTAGCTGGGTGTAGCGGTGCACCTCTGCGGTGCCACCCTGCTTGAGAGGCTGAGGCAGGAGGGTCTCTTGAGGCCAGGCGTTCGGAGCTGTGGTGAGCTGTAGTGGTGCCACTGCACTCCAGCCTGGACACGCAGAGTGAGGGGAAGAGTGCATAACAGAGTGTGGGCTGCAAACACGGTGGCTGCGGAGACTCACCCCTCTTGCTGCAAGTCAGCTGGGCCTCATCTGCCGTGGGCCCGGCAGGAGCCTCGGGTGTTCTGCCACTCTGGCCCCCGACTCGCCACCACAGCGCACCTCACAGTCCTGACTGGTGCCCACGTCCTCCCACGACGTGTGCTCAGGTGGCCCGGGTGTCCTCGTGGCCATGCCCCCTCCACGGCCAGCCGTCTGGGAGCAGGCGTGGCCTGGTCCCGGCGTTTCGCTACTTCTGTTGAGTTCAGCCACGCCTTCCCCTTCCCAGTCTCCTCCTTTCCCCCACTCTGTCTGATTGTGCCCAGGCTGGAGTACCGTGGCACGGCCACAGCTCACTGCAGCCTCAGCCCCCGGGGCCCAGGCAATCCTCCCTTCTAAGTCTCCTGGGTAGCTGGTACTACAGGCATGCGCCACCACGCCTGGCTCGTTGTTTGATTTCTTTTAGAGACGAGGTCTCGCTCTGCTGCCCAGGCGGGTCTTGAACTCTTGGGCTCAAGTGATTCTTCCACCTCGGCCTCCCCAAGTGCTGGGATGACTGGCGTGAGCCACCACCCTCCTGGCCTGGTCTTCCTGCCTAAATCCAAGTCCCCGTCCTGCAGACCCTGACGCCAGGCCTTCCCCTTTGCCAGTCACCACTGTGCGTGGACTGTCCTTCTCAGTGTTGGTGTCTGCAGTACCGCTGGGTAGCCAGCTCCATGCTGCCCTAGTGGACTGACTGACGCATTCCTAGTTCCCCTCCAGATTGTCAGTTCCCAGACCGTTGCCTGAGCAGCCCTGAGAGCGCCAGCCCAGTTGCACGTGAGCACCTAAGAGAAGCCGCACTCCGACACAGTCCGCACCCGGCATGCACGAGCCTGTCCTTCCAGGGTCCTGCCTGGGAGCAGTCCCCAGGAGCCCAGGTGCTTGGAGTCCTGTGGGTTTCATTACTCTCATTGGGCATATTTAGATTTTGTTTCCGAGAAAAACTTTCTTTAAAGGACTCAGCTGATTGAACTGGAGTTTGCACCAGAAGGCACGGGAGCTACTCCCTGGTCCTTGTGCAAATTGACGTAGGCCACAGCGGCCTGGCTTCTGTTTGAGAAACACATAGTGACAGTCACGAGGTGCGTCCTCCCAAGCTCCAGGAGTGGGTGCTGTTGCTTGCAGTGTTTTGCTCCTGTGTTTTATTGTAAAGTCTTAATGATAGTAGAAACACAATTGAACTCAAAGCACGCCCACATTCACTCAGACCCCTGTCATTTGGACTTCGTGACAGTCCACAGGGCTTGGCTGTAATTTGATCTTTGAACTATTGGTGGGAAGCAATGTGTCCAGCAAATTGACAACATAAACAAAGCCACGGGCAAGCGCATCCTCTGTAAGGAAGTAGTTTCCTCTTCTGAAGTCTTTTTAATAGCACTGTTTTCTTTTTTTTTTAGAGAGAGAGGGTCTAAAACAAAGGAGTCTTGGAAGGTCTCACTGTGTCACCCAGGCTGGAGTGCACATGGCACGATCACAGCTCACTGTAGTCTCTATCTTGGGCTCAAGCAATCCTCCCGCCTCAGTTTCCCGAGTAGCTGGGATCACAGGCGCGTGCCACCATGCCCAGCTACTTTTTCTATTTTTTATAGAGACAGGGTCTCGCTCTATTGATGAAGGTGGTCTGAACTCCTGGCCCTCCTGCCTCAGGCTCCCAGAGTGCTGGATTACAGGCCCGTGTGTGCCTTCTGACCCAGGAGAGAGCAGCTCCCAGGCCCGGGAGCCTCCTCTGTCCCAGCTGGCTCATCCCAGCGCCTGGCTCCGGCTTGGTGGTCACAGAGGCCCCTGCCAGGCAGGGCTACCCGGGTCACTCTGTCCGTTGCCCCTGTATGAGGGGCCTGTCCTGTTCCTGCGCACAGTGGCACCAGTTCTGGGTCTGCTGTGCTTGATCATCACAGACAGCAAAGAGGCGCAGACGTGAATTAATGACTGCTGAGGAAAAGGACCTGAAGGTCGACGTGTCCAGGTCGTGAGGGGCGCCCATGTGTGGGCCTGACGCCGGCCTTGTGTTGCTAGATGTGGCTGTGGGGGCAGTGGGGGTGCAGACCTGTGCTGCCAGAACGGCCACTTCACAGCCTCGTGGCACCCCTACCTCGGCCTCGAGGATCCGCCCAGCGTGCAGAGACGTTTCTGAGTAAGCGGAGCTCTTGGAGGGGAGATGCATCTCGGACACAGTCAGCCACTGAGCCTGGGAGTAAATGACGTCAGTGGGTCACTTGCTTCCATTTGTCTGATTTTAAAACATGATCTCAACATTTGACAGGGAATTTACATTTGTGTTTCACCGTTACATCCACACGTTCATGATGTGTCCGGATGCATGCTTTTATAGTACAGTATTGTTGCTTTAGGTTCTGGTTAAGACATATGCTAAGCTGGGGGTGGTGGTGCACACTTGTAGTCCCACTACTCAGGAGGCTGAGGCAGGAGGATCGCTTGAGCCCAGGAGGTCGAGGCTGCAGTGTGCGATGATTGCACCACTGCACTCCAGCCTGGGCAACCGAGAGAGACCTTGTCTCAATAAATTAAATAAGCAAACAGACGGACCACGGGCCACGTGGTGTATTTAAGCCCTCACTACTTGGCAGGTGTTGAGCTGGCCAGGGCTGGGAGGCCAGCACCCAGACTGGGAAGTGCTGGGCTCACAACCACTTTGCACACAGGCAACGTCTACTTCGACCTGCAGTCTAGAGGAGACGACTATGGCAAGCTCGTCGGTGTGGTCCCACAGCCGGCTGGGGAGCCAGGTGGGTCAGTGGGTGGGGCTCTGGGTCCCGAGCCTCTGACCGGGTTGGGTTTTGAGGGGGTGGAGGCGGCCTGGGGCGTGGACCCACTTACTCAGACGCGGTCATGCGGGCTCTTCCCCGATCACAGCTGCATTTTAAATTCACTTCACGGCCTTTGCGTCATGACAACTTGAGCGAGATGTCTCCGTGGCAAGCGGCACCTCCTTCCTGCCGCCACCACCGTGCTCAGCTCTGCTGGCAGAGTCGGGCCGGTCCCCTCTCCCCCTTCCTTCCCGGTGTCCTGTGCATGTGAGCACCGCGTCCATATGCGCCGTGGGTCAACGCTCTTCAGGGTCTTGCTCTTAGCACGTGCCAAGTTCTCACCGTGTATCAGACGCCATCCGCGTGAATCTCTCCTGTGCTCAGTTGTCAGGTCAAAACCGCTTCTGTGGAGAAGAAATACAAGTGCAGCATGTAGAACCAAATTGAGCCGAGCACAGTAGCCCATGCCTGTCATCCCAGCACTTGGGAGGCCAAGGCCCAAAAGACTGTTTGAGTGCGGGAGTTTGATGCCAGCCTAGGCAGCAGAGGGAGACCTCATTTCTGAAAAAAAAATAATTAGCCAGGTGTGGTGGTGTGCGCCTGTAGTTCCAGCAACTCAGGAGGCTGAGGCAGGAGGATCACTTGAGCCCAGGAGTTCAAGACTGCAGTGAACCACAGTTGTGCCTTTGCACTCCGGCCTGGGCAACAGAGTGAGACTCTGACTCAAAAAAAAAAATCTACATTGAAAAATAATGTTGGGCAACCCCCTTGGGTCCCCTCCCACTGTGGGAGCTTTTCTGTCCTCTTAATAAATAATGCTTTCAGCCAGACTCGGTGGCTCAGCCTGTAATCCTGCGCCTTTGGGAGGCTGAGGTGAGTGGATTGCCTGAGCCCCGGGTTCGAGACCCGCCTGGGCAACTTGGCAAGACCTCATCTCTACAATAAATAAAAAATTAGCCGGGTGTGGTGGCACACGCCTGTAGTTCCAGCTACTTGGAAGGCTGAGGCGGAAGGATCGCCGGAGCCCAGCAGGTTGAGGCTGCGGTGACCGGGAGCGGCCACTGCACTCCAGTCTGGGTGACAGAGTGAGGCTCCAACTCAAAAAAATAAATAAATAAATAATGCTCTCTAAAAGAAAAAAGAAAAATAGTTTTTAGGCTGGGCACTATGGCTCACGCCTGTCAACCTAGCTCTTTGGGAGGCGGAGGCAAGAGGATTTCCTGAGCCCAGGGGTTCGAGACCAGTCTAGGCAACATAGCGAGACCATGTCTCTACCAAAAAATAAAAAGTTATCTCGGCATGGTGGTGTATATCTGTAGTCCCAGCTACTTTGGAGGCTAAGGCAGGAGGATCACCTGAGTCCAGGAGGGTGAGACCACAGTGAGCCGTGATCTTGCTCCTGCACTCTGGCCTGGACAACAGAGCAAGACCCCCAACTCAAAAAAATAAAAGAACACGACACTTAAAAATGCCCAACTCATCGAGTTTTCTTAGGGGAGCCCCTTTGGCTACCCCACAGTGGCAGTGGATGGTAGGCTGAGTGGCCTCCACGCCCCACTCCCTGGCCACCAGCCCACCGGCCCCTCCTTGGGGTGACCACTGCCCAGCTCACACGGCGGTCAGCTCCTCTCCTGCTGGCTTCATTACCCGAGCACGAGTTCCTAAACACAACAGCTTAGGCCTCACTGGTTTGTTTGTTTATTTTTTTACTTTTTTTTTCTTTGAGTCAGAGTCTCACTGTCGCCCAGGCTAGAGTACAGTGGTATGCTCCTGGCCACCGCAGCCTTGACCTGCCGGGTTCAGGCGACCCTTCCGCCTCAGCCTTCCAAGTAGCCGGAACTACAGGCATATGCTACCATGCCTGGCTTGTTTTTTTATTTATTGTAGAGACAAGATCTTGCCAAGTTGCCCAGGCTGATCTCGAACCCCTGGGTCAGGCATTCCTCTCACCTCGTCCTCCCCAAGTGCTGGGATGACAGGCGTGAACCACCATGCCCGGCTAATCTTTTTCTTCTGTTTCGAAGCACCATTTCCGCCCCCGCGCTTCCCCCACCGTTCATCCGAAGACGCCGCGTACGAGGCACCAAGGCACCTCAGGCGCATTTTGCTGCTTCCCTCTAGCGTGTACAGCATCTCCTTTGTCCTGGTCCTTTTTGCAAGTTGGTGGCTCGATCTAGAGGCCTGATCCAGCCCTGAGTTTCTGGGGAAGCCTGCGCTTTAGGTGGTCTCCCTTCACCAGAAGACACCCGAGGGCCTGTCTCTGCGTTGGCAGCCCTCGCTGCTCCAGGCTCACTCCCTCGTGGCAAAGAGAGGGGTCCATCCTAACTTCTTCTTCATTTGCTGGATCACCGTTTTAGAGATGGAGCTCACTGTGTTGCCCAGGCTGGTCTTGAACTCCCAGCCTCAAGCAGTCGTCGCACCTTGGCTTCCTGAAGCCCTGGGATTCTAAATGTGAGCCCCACCCCCACCTGGAATGCTTTTATACAGACAGATTGTCACTTGGTTGCTCAGTGGTGCCCTTCGCTTGGGGAAGGCAGGGTAAATGCCCACGTCTTGTGCATTGACCAGTTTTCTTTTTTTTTAATTTGCGTTGGAGTCTCACTCTGTCGCCCAGACCGGAGTGCAGTGGCCGCTCCCGGCCACCACAGCCTCGACCTGCTGGGCTCCGGCGATCCTTCTGCCTCAGCCTTCCAAGTAGCCAGAATTACAGGCATGTGCTACCACGCCCAGCTGATTTTTTTTTTAAATTTATTGTAGAGATGAGGTCTCGCTGCCCAGGCGGGTCTCGAACCCGCGGGCTCAGGCAATCCGCTCACCTTGGCCTCCCAAAGGCGCAGGATTACAGGCTGAGCCACCAAGCCCAGCTGACCAATTTTCTAAACAGGGAGGTGGGTTCCCTGTCAGAGAGGGTGATCTCTGGTGAGTTTTGGTGTGGTTCTGAGACAGTCTTGCTCCATCACCCAGGCTGCAGTGTGGGAGTGTGAGCATAACCCACTGCAGCCTTCGACTGCAGGACTGAGGCAATCCTCCCACCTCAGCCTCCCGAGTAGCTGGAAATACAGGTGTGTACCACCACATCTGGCTCATTTTTTATTTTTTGTATGGACGAGGTGTCTCTGTCACTTAGGCTGGTCTCAAGCTCCTGACTCAAGCGATCTTCCTGCCTCAGCCTCTCAAAGTACTGAGATTACAGGAGTGAGCCACAGCTCCTGGCCTCTTCTTATAATTTTTATAATTTTTCATCTTATAATTTTTCATTATTGCTTTTTATCCAGTCCATGACTTACGCATCTGTGCTGTACTTCAGTCCACTGCCATCGCCACCCTTACTGTCCCCAGTCGTCCCTCCCCTTGCCAGCCGGCACGTCTTCAAGTTGACGGCCGGGTCCTCTTAACTTGGCCCTGTGGACCTGGCATCTCTGCTACTGCCAGTCTGACACTCCTGGCTCATCATGGACTAAGCCATTTTTCATGGAGGCCTCGCCTCCCCTCAGTGAGAGGTGGCATTGCAAGGCCAGCGTGGGTGCCGAGGCGTCGGGCCTTGTCAGTGGGCTGAGGTCAGGCGAAACACATCCGCACGTGGGTCACACTGATCCTCGCAGTCAGGCCCTCGGGCCGTAACAGCCCTCTTCTGTCCATGCCGGTGTCTCCCTTCTACACGGAGGAAATCCTGGCCTTTAAGGCTCCTGGGTGGGCCACCCCCAGCCCCATCATGCAAGAAGCTTCCTGGCATGGGCCCTCCCCTCCCCCGCGTGTCCGTGGCGCCCAGCCCTCTGCCGCTCTGCCCTGTGGCCGCCCGCCCTCCCGCGTCTCCAGGTCAGCCCCCCCCCGTTTCCCTTGGAACCCGCCTCTCAGCAGTTTCTGAAGAAAGGGCCCTTCCCTGGGACACCGTCTCCCGATGTGGGCCTGCTGGTGGCTGTGTGCTGCCTTTTGACTGGATAGTCAGCTTGGCTGGCAACAGACCTTTGCTGCATCTTGCGTCCCTCAGCGTGCTCAGTGTGTCACTTGTTGCTCTGGAGATGCCGGTCCTGTGCCAGGCGGGAGCCGTTCTCCTCGCTCGGGGGCCCCGAGGGCGCTTTCCTTTTCTGTGACGTGTCCTCATTTTGCTGTGATAAACGCGTGGCTGTCTGGTCGGACCCAGAAGGACCAGCTGGCGCGTGAGCCAAGGCCAGCATCCTTAAGCTCCTCCTAGGTGGATCAGATGCCCGTGTCGGGGATCACAGGGAGGAGGGGATGCGGGTGCGCAGGCCGGCCTGGCCACCCTGTGCAGACAGGACCTCAGGTTTTGTTGGATTCGGTCCATGGCCAGGGCGGCAGCCTGAGCATGACGGTGGCGGGTGCTGTGGCGCGGGGTGTCCCTGGCCACCACCCACGTCACCTGACATGATCACACACCTGCGTTGTCCACCTTCCTTCCTTTTTTTTTTTTAAGGCAGGGTCTTACTCTGTGGCCCAGCCTGGAGGACAGTGGCATGATCAAGTTTCGCTGCAGCCTTGACCTCCTAGGCTCAGGCGATCCTTCCGCCTCAGCACCCTGAGTAGCTGGGTCCACAGGTGCACACCACCACACCTGGCTCATTTTCTGATTTTTTGTAGAGATGAGGTCTTGCTGTGTTGCTCAGGCTGGCCTTGAACTCCTGGGCTCAAGTGATCCTCCTGCCTCGGCCTGCTGAAGTGCTGTGATGACAGGCACCGTGCTGGCTGAATTTCTTATGCTGTGAACGTGACAGATAGGTGTTGGTCATTTCCTTTTCACTCTGCATGGCAATGACAAAGCCAGAGGACTCAGCCCAGGCGGCCTCGGAAACAGGCCTCACTGCCGTTGTGCAGTCCCAGCATCTCCCTGCCTGGCCACCTGTGACAGCTGCGTGCTCTGGCAGGCTCGAGAAGAAAATGCTTCTAGTTCTCCAGGCCTCCAAGGGGAGAGATAGAGTGAGACATGGGAGGGACAGGCCCCGGACAGCCTCCTGCCACAGGCGTGGAGGCTGCCTCGTGGGTGTGGCCCCGTGGGTGTGGCCCGCTGGGCGTGGCCTCATGGGCACAGCCTCGTGGGTCCCTCCTGCTGACCCGCCCTCTGTCGTTGGCAGCCGACTCCGACAAGCGTCACGCCGGCGACTTCGCGCTGTGGAAGGCCGCCAAGCCCCAGGAGGTGTTCTGGGCCTCCCCGTGGGGACATGGGAGGCCCGGCTGGCACATCGAGTGCTCCGCCATGGCGAGGTAAGGCCCGGCCCATGTGTGGCCTGGACGCGCCGGCTCCCGCTAGCCCGCCTTGGGCTGCAGAGGACGGGACAAGGCAAGGGCACCACACTGAGGCCAGCTGGGGCTGGGAGGACATTCTGGGAAGGCCAGCCACCAGGACATGGTTACATCCCGACAGACATGCGCCTGATTTTAGCAGACGGTCACGTTTTAGTTAACACAGTGGCTTCACGGCCCGTCGGCCTCAGCAGGAGGCCTCGAGCTGAGGCCGGAGGGGACAGTGCCCCTCTCCCCCGTCCAGTCTCCAGCCGCTGACAGCAACGTGCACGCCCACGGAGGCCCCGTTCCCTCCACACCCGTCTCCTGGCTCCTGCCACCCAGGCCAGTCCCTGCCAGGACCCCCACCCCTCCAGGTCCTTTCTTGGCCCTGGGGACCCTCCAGCAGCCCTTGTCTCAGTCCTGCCTGCGCGGCCTCTCCCTCGCGGCCCGCGCGCCACCGGGTCGCCTGCCTGCCGCCCCCACTCGGCCCCAGGACACCGCCCCCCACTGCGGCGAGGCCGGCTCCCGAGATGGCCTCTCTGTCCCGCCTCCACCACCCTCAGGACCGTCTCCATCTGGCCCCTCCTCAGACGCCCTTCACCTCAGGACGTGACTTGCCGCGGCCAGGTGCCCATTGGGGATGAGGTCCGCACACAGTGCCGTCCCCTGCATCCCGCGCCGCCACGCACTCCCGGCCCCGTTTGTCCTGCGCTGCGGTCGGGTGTGGACGAGCCTCCCCGTGGCCAGGTCCCGAGAGGAGCATTCAGGGTCCCACGCTCGCTGTCCCAGCTGTCCGTGGTGCCTTTGTGCGGGCGTCTCCTGGTACCAGTAGGGTTTTCACTGTCATTTTTGACACACGGATATTCATGGACTTGGTGTGTGTCGGCTCATTGCAGGTACGTGCGGTAATGAGCCGCTTTTAAAATTAGAGACACGGCCGGGCTCAGGGGCTCAGCCTGTAATCCCGTACCTTTGGGAGGCTGAGGTGAGTTGATGGCCTGAGCCTGCAGGTTCGAGACCCACCTGGGCAACTTGGCGAGACCTCCTCTCTACAATAAATCAAAATTAGCCGGGTGTGGTAGCACACGCCTGTAGTTCCGGCTACTCGGAAGGCTGAGGCGGAAGGATCGCCAGAGCCCAGCGGGTCGAGGCTGCGGTGGCCGGGAGCGGCCGCTGCACTCCAGTCTGGGCGACAGAGTGAGACTCCAGCTCAAAAAAAAAAAATCAGAAACACAGTAAAGTGAGGTTAGGACAAACGTGTTGCCTTCCCTGCTGCACCAGAGAGCTTCGGGTCCTGAACTCAGTCGCCCTGACGTCGGGCTTGTGTTCCGGCTGGCAGCGATGGCCAGCCAGAGTAGGGATGATCTCGCCCGGGAGGCAGCCACTCCCCTCCGCCCTACTCCCGGCCCCCAAGCCCGGGTGGTGGACTCGCTCTCCCTCCCTCCTGGGACCCGCCTGCGCCCCTTCCCCCGCCCTCTTCAAGACCCAGAGGGACTTCCCCCTTTCTGCCCAGCCCCCCACCTGTGGCGATGTTTATGTGACTTCCAGAAATTCCTGAGGCATCAGACAGTGTTGGTATGAGGCAGGGGCCTAGCTGTCCCTTAAAAACAGATAACATCCAGCCTCAAGTCACACTTAACGACACACAAGCACTTACACACACCTGTTAACAGCAGACTGGGATAGAATCTGGCTTGTCAGAAGATACTTGTTTTTTGTTTCTGTTTTGTTTTGAGTCCAAGTCGCACTCTGTTGCCCAGGCTGGAGTGCAGTGACACGCTCCCGGCCACCGCAGCCTCAACCAGCTGTGCTCCGGCGATCCTTCCGCCTCAGCCTTCCAAGTAGCTGGAACTATAGGCGCGCACTACCACACCCAGCTAATTTTTTTATTTTATTGCAGAGACGAGGTATTGCCATGATGCTCAGACTGGTCTTGAACCCCTAGGCTCAGACAGTCCTCTTGTGTAGGCCTCCCAAAGTGCTGGGATTACAGGTGTGAGCCACCACACCTGGCAAGAGATACTTGTTTTTTTTAGATTAAAGTAGGCTGAAAAACATTCAGTGGGTTTCGAACGTAATGTTACCTTTAAGTATTTTATTTTTGTTGCAAGTTCAAAATAATGAAAATAGATAGCAAGTTTCCTTCCCTGCTGTCTCCCACTTGAGGTAGGTCGAGTAGACAGGAGTCAGCTGGGGCGGTGAAGGTGGCCCCCCACTCGGCTCAGGACACCAGACCCGAGCTCAAGTGAGGCTCCTCCCAGCCCCGTCCTGACCCCCCCCCCTGCCTCCTTCAGGGCGCTGGAGAGTCAGGATGTCAGAGTTGGCCTGGAGCCCACCGCTGAGTGGCAAGAGCAACGCACGGCTGTCGTGTCCCAGCGTGCTGTCGTGCTGGCGAGCCCACACGTGAGAGCTGCGTGTGCGGTTCTTCCTGAGTGCGGGAGCCAGGCCAAGAGGCAGTGCCTTTGGAAGCTTCTGCTTCTTCCATCCGAAAAGACTCGGCTGGGCTCGGTGGCTCAGCCTGTCATCCCAGCACTTTGGGAGGCCGAGGCGAGTGGGATTGCCTGAGCCCGCAGGCTCGTGACCCACCTGGGCAACTTGGCGAGACCTCGTCTCTACAATAAATCAGAAAATAGCCAGGCATGGCGGCGCATGCCGGTAGTTCCAGCTGCTTGGAAGACTGAGTCGGAAGGATCACCTGACCTGAGCAGGTCGAGGCTGCGGTGGCCATGAGCATGCCACTGCACTCCAGCCTGGGTGACAGGGTGAGACTCCAACTCAAAAAAAGAGAAAAAACTCACAGGTGTCTGTGTGTGGCCTTGCTAAGCTCCTGCCAGGGCAGATGCTCAGGGCTCCATGTCCATGCTGCTGGCCATCCACACTGTCCCACAATCCGTGCTGCTGGCTGTCCATGCCGCCCCCATCCGCACTGCCCGGCCTTCCACGTTGCCCTGCCACCCACGCCACCCCACTGTCCATGCTGTCCCTCCATCCAGCCAGCCCACTGCCCACGCTGTCCACCGTCCACACTGCCGGCCGCCCACAGCATTAACACCGTGCTGGGTGGGCCTGGACCAGCCACTGTGTCTCAAGCAGGCGTCCCTTGTGCTTCCGCAGCTGCCATGGCGACAGAGCCTGGAGGGGTCTGGCTCAGCCTCATTTTCCATCCGCGGTTAGTCTTGATGACAGTATTGCGGAAGGGTTTTTTTTCTGGGCACACAGCAAGAGTGGCAGCAGCTGAAATGTGATGTCAGCCCTGTCATCCTGTAGTCATATATGACTGCTGTTTATTATTTAATTACATTGTCAAAGACGGTTGAAACATTCTTATGATTTTATAGTTTCATCTCCTGTTAATGTTGGAAAACCACTAAACTCTGCTTATTGAAAGTAAGAAAAGGTAATTTTGTAGTTTTTTTTAAAAATATGGGTCGGGCTCAGTGGCTCAGCCTGTAATCCCAGCACTTTGGGAAGCTGAGGCGAGTGAATTGCCTGAGCCCACGGGTTCAAGACCAACCCGGGCACCTTGGTGAGACCTCGTCTCTACAATAAATCCAAAAAATTAGCCAGGCGTGGTAGCGTGTGCCTATAGTTCCAGCTCCTTGGAAGGCCAAGGCAGAAGGATCGCCTGAGCCCAGCAGGTCGAGGCTGTGGTGGCCGGAAGCATGCCACTGCCCTCCAGTCTGGGCAACGAACTGAGACTCCAGCTCAAAAAAATATATATCTTGAGTAAAGAGAATTAAGTTGTCTTTATTAGGACAGAAAGCCATGAATTGGGGGTTTGGTGATGAAACAAGATTAAGATTTCAGTTTCCAGCCGGGCTCGGTGGCTCAGCCTATAATCCTGCGCCTTGGGAGGCCGAGGTGAGTGGATTGCCTGAGCCCGCGGGTTTGAGACCCGCCTGGGCAACTTGGCGAAACCTCATCTCTACAGTAAATCAAAAAATTAGCTGAATGTGGTAGCGTGCGCCTGTAGTTCCAGCTACTTGGAAGGCTGAGGCTGCGGTGGCTGGAAGCGGCCACTGCACTCCAGTCTGGGCGACAGAGTGAGACTCCAACTCAAAAAAAAAAAAAAGATTTCCGTTTCCATTTGAGTCAATTGGTTGCCATGCAAATGGACTTAAACCTGGGATCCGTACGACCACTGCACACAGAGGGTGGAGGAGTCGGTGGCGCGGCCTGGAGAGCGGGGGGGGGGCTGACCGCTGACCCGCGCTGTCTTGCAGCTCCGTGTTTGGGAGCCACCTGGACATCCACTCGGGCGGCATCGACCTGGCTTTCCCGCACCACGAGAACGAGATCGCGCAGTGTGAGGCCTTCCACCAGTGCAGGCAGTGGGGCAACTACTTTCTCCACGCTGGTGAGTAGCGGCCTCCCGGCCATGCGTGCCCTCCCAGCCGTCCGCTCTGGGGGTGGTGGCAGAACGACTGCCTGGGGACGCCACGGGGCAGTGGCCGGTCAGGAGGCCGGTCAGGAGGCCGGTCAGGAGGCCGGTCAGGAGGCCGGTCAGGAGGCCGGTCAGGAGGCAGGAGGCCGGTGTGTGTCCGCTGGTCTGAGCGTTTGTCATCGGGATGTGACCTTCCTCGCATGGGAACAGTGAGCAGCCTCTGGAACGGACCAGAGTGTGGCGGCCGTTTCACGATGCTGCTCTGGGAGCTCCTGGGTGAGGCGTTCCGCAGGGTGCCAGGCAATGATGGTTATAGAGGCAGCACGTTTAAGCTGCAGCCCCACCCCCAGTCCTCCCTGCCATCTCGTAATGACGTGGCCTACTCCACTCTATGAAAGCCCCGCGGAGCAGCGGCCGCCGGCTCTCAGAAGGGGGCACTCGTCGAGGAAGCAGCCCCTGGACACAGCAGCTTTGGGCTTCACTTTGGTGCACAGAAGAGTCCTACTGCCCAGATTTGACCAAGGCTGCAGGGACAGAACTAACCGTTTTCATTACCTTTTTGGAATGGACAGCTAAGGAATTTGACACGAGTAAAGACAGGGCTGGGTAGTCACAGGCTTGGGAGTTGCAAACATCAGCATCTAAAATGCAGGCCTGGTGTGGTGGCTCACGCCTGTCATCCCAGCACTCTGGGAGGCCGGGGCGGGAGGATCACTTGAGCCCAGGAATATGAGACAACCCTGGGCAACACAGCGAGACCGCATCTCTACCAAAAAAATCCAGTAAGTAAGTGAAATATCTACACTACAGGAAATCAGCAAGCACCTGACTTCCTCAAGCCCTTGAGCTAGGAAACGAGGCCGGCCCTGCTGTCCCCGCCAGATCACAGCACGCGCAGGCTGCTGCAGCTTCCTGGTCTGCCTGGGCCTCGCTCAGGCTTCTTCATGGGAGTAGCCCCGTGCGGCTTCTGCCCGAGCGCCCGGTCCGCAGGTCTCCTGCACCCCAGCTCTCCACAGAGCCCGGGACCCGGCAGAGGGGGCTGCCCCAGCTGACGCCGCCGGCCTCGCAGGGGTCCCTGCTCCGGGAGAGCCAGCGCATCGCTGGCACCTTCCGGGTGTCTGAAGATCCAGGCTGGGCTCCTGCTCAGGACGGGGTGCTGTCGTCAGGCCGAATCGCGCCCAGTTCCTCCAAGACGGCCCTGCTGGGCGATCCCTCGCCAGAAAGAGCAGGCCTGCTGCACGCTCGGGGAGGATGCACTGCTCAGTGGGATGCTCAGCCCTCGCGCCGGGGAGCCCAGCGTGTGCACCCACAACCAGGGCCTGCAGCCCACCTGGGCCCCGTGATGGACTCTTCCTTGGCCTGAGGACTTCTAGATCGTGTCCTTGGAGAGGAACCGGGCTCCAAGCCGCCTGGCAGGCCTGCAAGGCCATCCGTGTCTCAGGAGAGGAGGGGTCACGTCCCAACCTCAGGCTAACTGAGGTCAGAGGCAATGCCACTGCAGACTGCGGCTGTCGCTTTCTTTCTTTTTTTTTGAGTCGGAGTCTCACTCTGTCGCCCAGACTGGAGTGCAGTGTCCGCTCCCGGCCACTGCAGCCTCAACCCGCTGGGCTCCGGCAATCCTTCCGCCTCCGCCTTCCGAGTAGCCGGAATTACAGGCGCGCGCTGCCACGCCCAGCTGATTTTTTGATTTGTTGTAGAGATGAGGTCTCGCCAAGTTGCCCAGGCGGGTCTCGAGCCTGCAGGCACAGGCAATCCACTCACCTCAGCCTCCTAAAGGCGCGGGATTACAGGCTGAGCCACCGAGCCCGGCTTGTCGGTTGCTTTCAACAGTGGATGACAATTTGTCATGTGCACCGTGAGGCGCAGAGAGCCCTTTAACGAGCTGTTCTAGGAGCAGAGAGGTGGTCCTCGCAGTGCAGACGCTTCAGCCTCTGTCCGTGAACTAGGAGGGCTAGGGCTGAGGGTCCAGGGTCGTGTGCACCTTCACGTGTGGGAATGGGGGGGCTTTGTCGGTGCTGTTTTTCAGTGCCTCCAGCCGCCTACTCAGACGACAGGAACCTTTGTGCCAGCTTGGCCGGCAAGACACGCCCACTTGGGGGGGCTGGCACTTTTTCTCCTGCCGTCAGTGCGCGGAAGGCACAGCCAGGTCATCAGATGTCGCCTTGTTTGCTCGGGCTCCTCCAACAAGAAACCATGAACTGGGTGGCTTTAGGCAACAGAAACCCACTGCTCGCAGTTCTGGAGGCTGCAAGTCCGCGAGACACCGGCAGACCTGGCGTCTGGGGAGGGCTGTTTCCTGGGTCGTCGGCGGCCGTTTCCTCGCTGTGTCCTTGGGGTGGAAGGGGCAAGGGGCCCTCTGGGATCTTTTTTTTATTTTAAAGATGTGGAGTACAGTCCAGCGTCAGGTGTACAAATGTTCATTATGCAGGTCCCCTTGTCGATGAGGTGTGCCCCCTGCTATTCTTGGTCGTTGATGTTTCTATATAAATTACTGCATTGTTGTTTCCAGGCCAGGGAAGAATGCTGGTGGTAACTCCATGACTATTGCATTAAATCTGCCGATTGCCTTGGGTAGAAGGGACGTGACTCTGGGTGCTTTTTTGTAAGAGCGCAAATCCCGTTCGAACTGGCTGTGCCCGTGACCCAGTCACCTCCCAGAGGCCCCGCCTGCAAATACCTTCTTTGCTTCAGGGGTTAAGATCCCAACAGATGAACTTGGGAGGACGCAGCAGTCAGACCACAGCAAATGTGTCTGGTTTTCCAGATTTAAAAAATTACAGCCACGTCTGGTATATAAATAAGTCTGGAATTTATTTATAAACAATGGTGTATTTACTCCTTTTGTTTTGACTCCCAGCTGGAATGCAGTGGCTTGCTCAAGGCCACCTCAGTCTTGACCTGCTGGGCTCAGGCCATCCTTCCGCCTCAGCCTTCCTAGCAGCTGGAACCACAGGCGTGAGCCATCACACCCAGCTAGTTTTCTTTTAGATTTATTGTAGAGACAAGGTCTTGCCATGTTGCCCGGGCTGGTCTCGAACCCATGTGCTCAGGCAGTCCTCCTGCCCCAGCCTCCCAAAGTGCTGGGATGACAGGCGTGAGCCACCAGGCCCAGCTGTGTATTTATTTACTCTTCCATGTTGAAATGTCGGTCACCTTCAAAGTCCTCTCCATCGGATACAATGCACCTATCAAGACACTTTTTCCACTGCTCTAAAGAATTTTTCAACTTGTCCATTTTGATGCCTCTTAGTGCTTCTGCCATTTTTTGTTTCACCTCTTCTGCATCCACAAGATGTCTCCCTTTGAGGACTTTTTCATCTGGGGAAACAAAAGTCCTTCAGGGTGAGATCAGGTGAATAGGGAGGGTGGGGCACAGGGGTCATACTGTTTTGGGTCCAAAACTGCTGAACACTCAGCATGCTGTGGGCAGGTGTGCTCAGAAATCACCCACCCTGAAAGGGGCAAGTCCCCTGAAGGCGAACGCAGCCTCTCGCAACGCTCACTGGTCCACATGCCAGTGGGTTCCTCAAACACTCACCTAGCGGGAGAAGCCTGTACTACAAGGGACTGCCCTCCAAAGGAGGCTTTTGGGGGGGTTCCTCATATTATATTAGCAGAATTACATATTCAGGGTTATATGTGTTTGCATGCGTGTGTTTCTGGAAGCCACATTTTAACCAGTTTTCAGAAAAACTGGTTTTGGAGTTGTCAGAAAAAAGAGGCAGATTCTTCTGTTAGAAGCGGAAAGGCCTCCCTTGGAGATAAACCTCATAAAAGTACAGTCCCGAAAGAGACCGAGACGCCCTGGACGGGTTTGGCTTTCCTCCTGTCGCACGTGTGGGCCTGAGACAAGACCACGGTCCCGAAAGGTCGGCCATGTGCTCCCAATCCCCGCAGGCGCGGCTGTGAGGCTTTCCTGCAGCATGCCTGACCCGCACACGAGACCGCTGTCGTCTCCATGGGTTAGGCTGTGTCATCGGTGTCTGAGTTGCCCGAAAGTGGAGCGTGAGCCATTGCTGTCAGCGCCCTGGTTGGTTCTTGCCTGAGTTCCGGGTCGACCGGGTGCCCCATCGCCGTGCCCTGGGGCAGAGCTGGGGGTACCTGACGCCGTAGACAGGCGCAGGTCACATCTTCCCGGAGGGCTGAGCGCCGAGGACAGTCTGGTGGCAAACTTACAAATCAGCGCCTGCTTGTCCTGTGATAGGATGGGACGCAGCTCCTCACGCCATCCCTATGACCTGGGGTCTCTGTGGCTCGGGGGTCCCTGGCGGGAAGCTCTGTCCTTCCCCTTCCTATTCAGCGGGCTGAAGTCTCCCGCCCGAACCAGGACGAACGCTGTGCTTTCTGTTCCAGGGCATTTGCACGTGAAAGGCAAGGAAGAAAAAATGTCCAAGTCGTTGAAAAACTACATCACCATCAAGGTAACACACTTTCGTGTCTCGGCGTGGCCGACGGTGTGGCCAGCCCGCGTGAAAGGCACCGGCGAGGTGCAGCACCACGTCCGCGCCCCGGGGTCCCCCGCCCCCCTACGCTCACCCGCTCCTGCCGTCCCGTTGAGCGGCTCTTGTCCCCGCGGCCCGGGTCTCCCTGCCTTCCCGTGCCCGGCTCGCGTGTGCGCTTCAGCGTTCCTAGGTCCTGCCGGGCGTGCAGGCTGGAGGCGTGTTTCCCTGCTGCTCACGGGTGTCCCGCACCCCCTGACCAGCATGGTGAGATGACCCCAGCTGCCGCGAGGCCAGCCCCGCCAGCGGCAGGGCCCGAGCGCCCGTCTGACCACCTCTCTCCCCCAGGACTTCCTGCAGCGCTTCTCCCCCGACGTGTTCCGGCTCTTCTGTCTGCGTGGCAGCTACCGCTCAGGTGAGCCCGGTGCGCGGCCTCTGGGCTGAGGCCGTGTCCTGTCATGGGGCCTGGGAGCGCTCGTCCTGATGGGGTCTGGGACCCCAGACCTGCCACAGGCGTCGTCTTGTGTGGGCGGCTTGCCTCTGGACGCCAGCCCCGGGGACGTGGGACTGTGAAGCGTGACCCCTGCTGGGCCGGGCGCAGCCAGGGTTTCCAGAAGCGCATCTCGAGGCCATGGGCTTCCGAGGGAGGCCGCTCCCCGCCGTGGCCCCTCCCTGCAGGGTCTACCGGGGCCAGGAGCCCTGCGACCCCTCGGTTTCCTGCTCTGGGACCGGGGAGGACGGAGCTGGCTGTCACCACCGGCGGCTGAAAGGAGGTGCCCTCGCGCACAGGGCCTGCACCCGCCTAGGGCCTCGTCGCCGTCGGCAGCGGAGCGGGGCCTCGGGGAGTGTTGACCGGTCCCTGCGGCTGCCTGTGGCCTGCACCAGGCTCTTGGCCGGGAGTGGGCTAGCGCCGAAGACCTGCGAGGGTCGGGGCAGCGCGCCCTGCCCTGCCTGGCTTGGCCGCCTCGCGTCTGCCTACAGCAGGCCCTTGTCCTCTGGGGCTGGGGACAGCTCCTGCCGGGGAGGGGCGTGGCGTGGTGTGGCGTGGGGAGGACGTGTCCGGCCCGGGCCCTGGGTGCCCTCCGACTCCCTCCCTGTACTGCCAGGGGCCCCGCGCGGGGCCTGGGGTCCATGTCACTGAAGTACAAAGGCTCAGCTGATCGTAAAACGGGGAAGGCAGAGCAGCGGGCGCTGAGCGTGGTACCACCAGCCTCCCTGCCGCCCCCCCCGCCGCCCGCCTCACAGGGATGGCGCCGCCCTGCGCTCTCACCCCGAGCTGGGCGCTTTCTTCCCGGGCGTCCCCCTCCAGGCCAGTCCCTGGCCGGTGGCCTCCGGCCCGTCTGAGGCTGTCGCTGCTAGGCGGTGCCCACTGGGTCGCAGCACCCTGATTTCTGTGCCCTGCCCGCCACGCCCTGCTCTGCCCACGGGCTCCGCCGTGCCTCCGGGCTGCTGCTTCTGTCCGCCGCCTCCCTCCCCCTCCTGCCCCTCCACGGACCGCTTGCTCCATGAGACAACGGGGGCGACGGCCGCAGTCGAAGCGACTGACTCCCAGGCGCCCCAGGCGCCTCATGTCTCGCACGAAGCTCTGGCCAGGCAGGCGAGCCTTGTCGGGTCCCGTCCCTGTCCTCGAGCTGTGCCTGCTCCAGCTGCGTGGGCCACCCGGACCCCTGCACACTTCGGCCGCCTACAGGGTCACACAACGGACACATAGGTGCACACTAACACACACTTCTGCACACGCCTGCAGAAACACACACACAGTGGCACGCAGGTGTACACACACAATGACTTATGCACCATGACGCATACAGTCACGGTGACACGCAGATGAGCACAGTCGCCATGACAAGACACATGCATACCCTCAGTGACTGGCAGATGCACACGCACAGTGAGTAGCTTGTGTACACGGTCACGATGACACACATGCGCTGACGCACTCACAGTTGACACAGCCGTGCACACACGACTTCCTTTCCCCGAGTTGCCCCGGCACCGAGTCGTCGGCCACCGGGCCTCTCCCGCCTGGCCGTGCGGGGACATCGGGGCTGAAGGTCGGCCCCTGCCGGCTCCCTGGCACCGAGCGCAGTCCCTGCACACCACAGTGTCCTCGGCGGGTCGGGACTGATCACCGCTTCCTTGGCCAGGGGACAGTGACCCGGCGTGCTCCGAGCACGGCCTCCACTCCAGCTCTGTGGCTGCCCGTGTCTGCTGAGCCTGTGTGCCACGTTTGGTGTGCAGGCGGGCGGCCCGGGCCCTGCGGAGCCGGTCCCAGGCAGCCCTGTTGCCGGTGCATGTGGGCAGGGATAGCCACGAGAGCAGGGCGGGGCGCAAGCCCGCGCTCCTTCCCACCCACGACAGCCACCCGTGAGCGCGGAGGGCGTTCTCGGGGAACGCGTCCTTGGGACACAGGCGTCGCCGCTGGGGGCTCTGGCACGCCGGGCCTCGCGCACTGCCCACCCTCGCTCAGCACCGTCCAGGGCGTGCCATGCCGTCCCGCCGCCCCGCCGTCTGCCTCGCATGCATGGGCTGTCCACGGCTCGTCCAGACTCAGCGGTGCGTGGTCTGCGCCTGTCCCGCGGGGCGACCTGCCACGCGTGGCGATGGGGCCTGTGTGTGCGGAGGGACTCGCGTGAGGACTCGGTCCCTCCAGCCCGTGACAGACGACGCCACCAGCCTCACCGCTCTTTGCCTTGTGCTGTGTGTGTGTGGGTCGGAGACTGTGTTGCTGGAAAGGGAGGAAGGCTGGGCGCAGTGGCTCACGCCTGTCACCCAAGCACTGTGGGAGGTGGAGGCGAGACCCTTGCCGGAGTCCAGGGGCTGGAGACCAGCCTGGACAACCTGGCGAGACCTCGTCTCTGCAATAAGAAACTAGCTGGGCGTGGTGGCGCATGCCTGTAGTCCCAGCTACTTGGAAGGCTGAGGCAGGAGGATCGCCTGAGCCCAGCGGGTCAAGGCTGCAGTGGCCCGCTCACGGCCACTGCACTCCCAACTGGGCGACAGAGCGAGACTCCGACTCAAAAAAAAGAGGGGCACAGGATGCCCCGAGGACATGCAGGTGACACGCGGGCGCCCAGCTCCTTCCTCTCGTGGCTGCAGCCCTCGCCAGCCGTCCAGGCTGGTCCCGTCCCAGTGGCTTCTCGTCCTGGGCTCTGCCCCTCGCCACAGACAGGGGAGGCCCTGGGCAGGGCCCTGCACGACGCTCTTGGCCCCTGCTTGTGGGCTGCTCTTTTTGAGCTCTGAGGACTAAGTCTGGTCTGAAACGAGGCTCTCTCCAGCCTGGGCGGCTGTTCTGGAAGCATGTTCCCAGTGGGCACTGGGGTGGGCACAGACCCGCCAGCGAGGACTGGAACACCGGGCACCCTGAAGAGTGGGTGGGCTGGGCCGTGAACTCCCACACGGGACCCACCTGCGGACCTGGACGCCCCGGAGGCCAGAGGCAGCCACGGAACCTCGGGATTGGCATGGAGGCTCCCGGTCAGCTCAGACGCGTCTGCTTCGCCTTCAGGCAGACGCTCCCTGGCACACTGTCCAGCAGATGGACCGTGGCAGGTGGCGGCCAGGGCTTCATCCCTGGGCACGCCTTGTGGCTCTCGCACTTGGGAGCACGGCTCTCCTTGACCTTGGGGCTGAACGGGATCTGCGCCCAGAGTGCCCTTCCCCTCCGCCTGTGTCTGAAATGTCTGTTCTTGCCACGTTGCTCCTGTCAATTTATTTCAAAGGGTCCCCATCGATTCACCTGTCAGCCCTAAAAACTTGTTTTAAAGGACGTCAGATTGCAGTGTGGGCTTCCAGGCTTCTGTTTTTTGAATCAAGCCATCCAAAGCAAAAACAAAGCACATTTTGAAAAAAGGAGACCAGGCTCAGTGGCTCACGCGTGTCATCCCAGCACTTTGGGAGGCCGAGGCAAGAGGACTGCCTGAGTCCAGGGGTTCAAGACCAGCCTGGGCAACGTGGCGAGACCTCATCTCTACAATAAATCAAAAAATTAGCTGGGCGTTGTGGTGCATGTCTGTAGTCCCAGCTACTCAGGAGGCTGAGGCGGAAGGATCACCTGAGCCCAGTAGGTCGAGGCTGCGGTGGCCGTGTGTGTGGCCGTGCATGTCTGGGCAACACAGTGAGACTCCAAGTCACTAAAAATAATAACAATAGTAAAGGAAAAATGGGAGAAAAAAAGACCCTGAGAGCCTTGAGGGGGTTCACGTCTCATTCTGAAATTCTCACTTTGAAACTAACGCTTTTAAGCATGTCAGGAAGTAGATTTTGCATGTGTGTCCCAGTGGGATCTTGTTCCTTTTGGGGGTTTTAAAGAGCTGTTTGAAGCCATGCTCCTCAGAGCATGGTCTGGGGACCCAGCCAGTCCAGAGACGGAAACAGCCAACGAGATGAGAGTCGGGTCTTAGAGATTTCTGACAAGCCGACACTTGATCATCCAAGTGTGTGGTCACTGTGAAATCATTCATTCTTACAGACTCTCACCTGTCAGGGTGCAGGTGAGAAATCATAAAAAGGAGAAAGCACACATGAAACAAAAACGCTGGTCCCCCTCCCAGGAGGTGTGAGAAATACCCGCGCTCTCAACCCCGAGGGAGGACCACCCTCCCCGGCCCTGGGGTCCTGGCACCCTCACCCTCCTCCCATTCCCGCAGGCGCCCCCGGCCCAGGGCGGGCTCCCTTGCTCCAGAGCGGCTGGGCCCTCTGTCGGCCTGATGGACAGCGCCTCTCAGCCAGAAGCCCTGGGAGTGGCCGTCCTCGGGCCATCCGGTCCTCCTGGGTGGGTGACACTGGAGCTGCTCGTGGTCTCGGGTGGCACGGTGCCCACTGGGGTCACTGCCGATCCCGCCACGCGTGGGCATGCCGGGCACCGCCCCAGTGAGCGTCTGTCTCTTCCTCCTCAGCCGTTGACTACAGCGAGGACGCCATGCTGCAAGCCCAGCAGCTGCTCCTGGGGCTGGGCTCGTTCCTGGAGGACGCGCGTGCCTACATGAAGGGGCAGCTGGCCGGCGGCTCCGTCGGGGAGGCCCAGCTGTGGGAGAGGTGAGGCCGGCCTGGGGCCCGCGGCTGGGGCCACCGTGGGCCGCTCCGGGGTGCAGCAACCCAGGAGAGAGACACCCGGCAGGGCGTGGGGTGGGGTCCGGGCTGGGCCTCGCCGGCTTTGCGTCCTCGGGCGAGTCCGCAGTGTCTCTGGCGACAGGCAGGGGAGCCCGCTCGTGGGCGGTCGTGAGGCTGCAGCTGGTGCAGGCGCCGGGCCCCGCCGGCCAGGCTGCCACCGCGTGGCGGTGCTGGAGCTGACCGGCGAGCCTGTGCGACAGGCAGGAGCACCCTCGGCCGGCAGCGGAGGCTGTGGCTGGAGGGAGGACAGCCCGTGTCCCTGGGGCGGGGCCTGGGCTGCGCTGTGTAGGCTCAGGATGAAGAGAGGAGCGGCCAGGCCCGACCCGGCACGGCCTTGCGGCGTTGAGCAGGACGTGTCCTGGGACGGGCCTGTCCGGCCACCTCAGCCAGTGCTGGCGTGGGCGTCGCCACATCAGCCGAGATCATGAAGGCTTCGGGCTGGCGCCGGCCGAGTGGCTGGCGGGGAGGCGGGCTCGGGGCCCCTGTGGGAGGCGCAGGCACACGGGGCCGGGGGGCTGGGCGGTCCGTGTGCAAGGGGCGTGCGGCCGAGGCAGGGAGGGCCAGACCGGGCCGTCCCCAGACCCTGCTCTGGGGACCATGGACCGCGGCAGCCAGTGACTCGAGTGGGCCCAGTGCTCACTCGTGTGCTCTGGCGGGGCCCAGGAGTCCCCGTGGCCTCCCGTCTCAGCGGCTCTGAACAGAGGGGCTTCTCTGAGCCTGCCACCCAGAGAAGGACCTGGACCCAACATGGCCACCCGGGTCCTTGGGGCGCCCAGCCCCGTGCACTCCCAGACTTCCCCGGCGACGCCTCACGCCTCACCTCGTTGGACAGGCCGGGTGGGCGGATAGGGGCCGCGGAGGCTGACCAGGCGCCCTGTCCCAGCCCCGGGCCCTCAGCAGGGCCCTTCCCCCCACCCATGGCTGAATGGAGACGTGACATCCCGGAAGCCCCCTCAGCCCCTCCGTGGAGCCACAGTGAACACACCCAGGGCACCGTGTGCCCACACACACGCGGGGTCTCTTCTGATTGGGACAGCGTGACAGCGTGAGTGGGTGGCACGCAGCAAGCCGAGCTCATGACGGTGCCTAGGCAGGGCCGGAGTGGCAGCCGGCGCGTTTCCCAGGGAGGGGCGTGTGCGTGGCCACAGGGCTGGCCGTGCGGCCCTGGTGACTGTCCTCCCTCTCCTCAGACTCGGCAGCACGAAGCGGGCCGTGAGGGCCGCGCTGGCAGATGACTTCGACACGCCCCGGGCGCTCGACGCCGTTCTGGGCCTGACGCACCACGGGAACCGGCAGCTCCAGGCAGCCCCGAAGGTGACGTGAGGGTGGCCCTCGGGTCCCGCTGCCGCGGGGTCGGGCCGGTGGGGGCTCTGGCACCGCGGGCGACTCTACCTCCCACAGCCGAGTGCTTGTGCAGCCTGGGTCTTGCTCTGACGGGTGCAGGGCGGGAGCTGTGCCGGCCTAGCAGGGCTCGGCCCTCCGGACGCGGTGCGCTCCGCGCCACATTCGGCTCTGTCCCAGAGGGCATTTTAAGGGAAGGCCCGCTTCTCCCAGTCTGCGCCTGGCGTGCCAGCCCCGCCACGCACTCCGGTCTGAGCCTCGGTGGCCAGGAGAGCACTCGGATGCCCTCAGTGTGGCAGAGTTTGGTCTCTGCGCACGCGAGGGCCTCCCCGTCCCTGGGAGGAGACCCGGGGAAGCCCAGGAGCCGGGAAGCCAAGGCCACACAGGGCCTGTCCAAGGCCGTCTCTGCCTCTCACGCCTCTGGTGACCTCAGGGCTCTGGTGCGACCCTCAGCAGCCCCGAGTCTCGTGGAGGGCGCGTCCCCAGCCAGGTGCAGCTGTGGGTTTTCGAGCACGGCTTGACGTGATCTGCGTCGTGAGCAAGCCCGCAGGGGCCCGACACCGGGACCCACGGCGCTGCAGACCGGAGTCAGCCTGGACCCTCACCACGAGTGTGTGGTCACAGCAGGTGTCAGGCTGTCCCGGGAGGTGGCCCGGGAGCCTTCCTGCCTGCCCAGGCTGCCCGGCTCTCCGGCCCCGGGGCAGGCCGAGGCGGGCAAGTCGTGGGGAGTCGGGCCAAGTTAAAGGGTGTGTCTGCAGCGCGGGGGCGCCAGGCACTCGGCAGGGTCACGCCGGGTCTCTGCGAGGTGGCCGCACGAGCAGCGTGTCAGGATTTCCTGCTGGCTCAGACACGCAGCCCAGCGCCCCTGCTCCCCGCTGGCCACGGCCACCATTGCACACACCACAGGCGCCTGGGGAGCTGGTCCCACCGCCCTCCCACACTGCCGCCAGGGAGGCTGAGGCCAAGAGATTCTGGCCGTGCCCAGGCGCAGGGTCTGCCAGTCGGGTCGGCTGATGCCAGGGCCCACGGGGTCACCCCGGGAGCCTCTGCACTGAGCCTCCCCTGGTGTCCCTTACAGGACGCCGGGGGCCCGAGAAGCCCTGCCGTGTTTGGCGCCGTTGTCTCCTACGTTGAGCAGTTTTTTGAGACTGTTGGGGTTTCTCTGGCCCCTCAGCAGGTACGTGCTTTCCTTTCACATGCAGAATTCTGGGACGATCTGCACGTTGGTACGGGAGCCTTTGGCCTTTAGGATGCTCCTTTTAGCAGACAGCTGTAATGCCGGAATAATTGGTCTGCTTAGAAACGTCCCTCTCCCGGAAACGCACACTGTGCGCTAACGTCCACCAGCTGGACTCTGAACTGGCGCTGCTTCTGCCGCTGGCAGACTCTGGAGCAGAGCCAGGGGCCGGTCCCTCTTGGCAACAGACCTGCCATCAACATGTTTGCTGCTCTTGAAAGACTCTCAAAACACACAGAAAAGGAAGAGAGCTTTTTTTTGAGTCGGAATTTCACTCTAGCCCAGGCTGGAGTGCAGTGGCACAGCCACCGCAGCCTCCACCTGCTGGGCTCCGGCCATCCTTCTGCATCAGCTTTCCAGGTAGCCGGAACTATAGGTGTGCGCCACCATGCCCGGCTGTTTTTTTGATTTATTGTAGAGACGAGGTCTCGCCAAGTTGCCCGGGCCAGTCTCAAACTCCTGGACTCAGGCAGTCCTCTCACCTCGGCCTCCCAAAGTGTGGGACTACAGGCACGAGCTGCTGCACCCAGCTGGAAGGCAACGTTTTTTCTGGAACCTTCCGAGAGTAAGCTGCTGGCCCTAGGCCCTGCCCAGCGCCATGGAGCTCCCTGCAAACAGGCGCCCTGAGGGGAGCATGTCCCGCCTGTTCCTCCCTGGGGACACACACTGACCACAGAATGGAGCGGAGGCATACAGGCTCCTGCACGACTTCCTCTTCCTCCCTCAAAACTAAGGGCTATTTCGTGGAGACCGTCTTCTCCGCAGACATGCATCGCATTCCTGTCAAGGTGGACGAGGTTTCCTGCCTTATTTGAAGAGTTGAGTCCGTCCACCCTCACTTTTACAATTCTTCCTCTGACGGGGGCCCCAGGGAGCTGGCCGCATCCCCGGCATGTGCCATCATTCTCTGGACGTCCTTGCAGAGTTCCCGGCACATGGCATGCCTGGCTGCTGCTGCCGGGCCAGGGGCTGCCACTCTAGGCCAGCTGCCCAGCGCCCGGGGGCCCGCCACATGCCGTGGAGGCCTGGCTGCTGGTCCCAGGCTGCTCTCTGTGCCCATGAGCCAGACGTGCCCCTCTGGCTTTTAACAGAGAAATGTCTTTATGGTCATTTCCAGATTTCCAAGTTTGGCTCACTGACACACCTGCCAGTCACCTGGCAGACCTGATTTCCCCTTCCAGGCAGGCCAGGGTGTTAGCCAGTCCTTCACACAAGGTCTCCTGGTCTGAGGTGACCACGTTTCTGCAGCGTGCATGTTCATCTTCAGGGGAGGCTCTCCAGACCTGCCATGGTGAGGAAAGGGGTCGTGGCCAAGTTGCATCTGGCCCTGACCTGCTTCCAGCCCCCGGGCTGACGTCGGGCTGATTTGGGCTCCGTTTGGAACCGCGAAGGTCGTCGCTCCCAGAAATAAGCAGCAGCTGTGGGTGTCTGAGGCTTGAGTAGTTGGACCTCAAAGTTAGTTTGTAAACTGTCGGTCTGTTTCTTTTTCTACACACAAGCACGTAAGAAATAGGACACAGCGCCCTTCCTAGCTGCCACTGGGATCCCTTCTCCCTGGTGGGAGGACTTCTGCCCCGGTCCTTGTTTGCCTGGAGTCCAGCGGGCCCTGAAGCTGAACTCGGACTGTTCGGGTGAAGCGCCGTGTGTGTGCATGTGTGGACATGGAGGGAGCCCCAAGGGGTGTCCATGTGGTGTCAATGTGTGGTTAGACTGTGTGCACACGTGGACATACAGTGAGCCTGCTGGGACGTGTCTGTGTTCTCAATACGTGGTGAGCCGTTGTGTGTGCATGCATGAACACGCAGTGAGCCTGCCAGGACGAGTCCATGGTTCCCGTGTGTGGCTAGACATCATTGTGCACACATGGACACAGTGAGCCTGCCAGAACGTGCCGCGTTCCACGTGTGGATCCAGCGCACACTTGTTTCCGTGCATGCTCAGGGCTGGCTCCCAGCTCCCTTGGTAGGGAGACACCCCTGCAAAACGGATACCGAGTTCACCACCGCCTTCCTGGCCTCTCTGGTCGCTCCGGAGGCCTCGGTGGGGCCAGGCCGGGGTCCCAGGGAGCTCACGCGGAGTCGGGGTGGCACGCACCCCACCCTCCTCCTGGTGCCGAGTGGGTGCCGCCAGGCCCTCGTCCTTGCCCTCACCACGCCCAGGAGGCGGCCCGAGCAAGGGCCGGGGAGGCAGGGCTGGGAGGGACCTCGGCCCAGAACCCACCAGGCGCCTCCCGGCGGTCTCGGGATGCAGCTGGCCAGCAGCGGCCTGTCGGGTCAGTGTGTTCCAGGGGATGCCCATGCGGCGGCCCTGCCCAGTGTGGTGGAGGAGCTCGTGCGGTTCCGGCAGAAGGTCCGGCAGTTCGCGCTGGCCGCGCCCGGGGCCCCCGGGGAGGCCCGGAGGCAGCAGCTCCTGGAGAGGCAGCCCCTGCTGGAGGCGTGCGACACTCTGCGCCAGGACCTCGCCGCCCACGGCATCAGCATCAAGGTGAGCTCCAGGGATACGGGCCGTCGCGCAGGGGGGTCGGCAGGGGTCACAGGCTCAGGCTGTCAGAGGCCAGGCCGCACTTTTTGTGAGACCCACCCCGCGGAGGCACGGGGGGGGTCAGAGCCCAAAGGGTCACCGAGGCAGGAGGACGGGCCGCAGGGGGGGTCCCAGAAGACACTGAGGCAGAAAGGGACGGGGGGTGCAGAGCCGGCCTGGAAGGGACGCCGAGGCTTGGCGGCGGGCACGAGGCGCGGGCCCTGCTCGCACACCCGGCCTCACTGCAGCAGCCTCCTGGCCTCGAGCTAGCGGCCCCCGTGTCAGCGCGCCTCTCCCTTGGGGACCCTGGGAGCCCCCCTGAACCCAACCTCGGTCTCCCGGCTCAGGGCCTTGTCTTCCTCCAGGACAGAAGCGGCACAGCATCCACCTGGGAGCTGCTGGAGCGCAGGACGCAGGACCGAAGCCCGGGAGCCGAGGCTGGCGTGGGCCTCGGGCCGGCTCGCGAGGCGGCGTCTGCGCGTCCTCCTGGCGACCCTTGATGTTCAAGTTTCCTCTTGTGGGCGTTCGGTCGACATTAAAGCGAAGCCAGCCGCTCCTGTCCCACGGGTGTCCGTCCGCATCACGCCTGAAGACGTGACTTCCAGGCCACGCCAGCGCCTCAGGGACATGCTGCGCCCGCGCCCAAGTCTCACCTGTGAAGGGACGGGCGGCCGGTGCCGACGGGCGGAGAGGAGGGTCAGGGCCAGAGGAGGGAAGGCCATGCCGCGGCAGCCCAGGTCCCCCGGGAGGTGGCCGCGTGCAGGGTCTAGAGCAGAGGGACACTCCCAGCAGTAACAAAAGCGATGTGTCCACCAGAGCAAAGGTGGCAGAGAGCCCGCCGTGCCCTGGTCTGAGCGGAGCGGTGGGGCCGGGAAGGTCAGTCCTGGAGGAGGCAGGCCGGGGCCAGGGTGAAGGCGGCCGGGGCCAGGGTGAAGGCGGCCGGGGCAGCTGGCAGGCAGGGCTCCGGGCGCGGGGAGGGCTGGCGTCTCTGCTCCCGACTGCCTCGTTTCTGCCGGGAGCTGGGGCCAGAGTCCCATGAGCAGACAGGCGGGGCCTCTCCAGTCCTCCAGCTCCCAGGCCTGGCCATCATCTGGTCATCCGCCTCCGCCCGCACACCACTTGCCCATCTGGCGTCCGCCCGTCACCCTCCAGCCGTCTGGGCTCTGCCTGTTCACCACCGAGCCGTGACCTTGAGGTTCCTGCTCCCACATAAGGACCCCAGTGCCCAGTTACCCACCCAGTGACTTGAGGTAGGGGAACGATTCCCAGAGGGCCCCTCACAGCAAGGCGCCCTGACAGGGCTGAGCACCGGGCAGACTTCCCTGACGGCCGGCCACAGCCTGACACCCCAACATCCCACGCTGCACTTCTAGGAAGAGTGTGTCTGCCTCTCTCTGGGGTGAGCGCGTATACCCGGGTTTGCAAAGGAACAGGGAAGAATTAACCTCATAAAAACATGCCCAGCTGCCGGGCTCAGTGGCTCAGCGGCTCAGCCTGTAATCCCGCGCCTTTGGGAGGCTGAGGTGAGTGGATTGCCTGAGCTCGCGGGTTCGAGACCCGCCTGGGCAACTTGGCAAGACCTCATCTCTACAATAAATCAAAAATCAGCGTGGTAGCACGCACCCGTAGTTCCAGCTACTCGGAAGGCTGAGGCGGAAGGATCCTGGAGCCCAGCAGGTCGAGGCTGCGGTGGCCGGGAGCGGCCACTGCACTCCAGTCTGGGCGACAGAGTGAGACTCCGACTCAAAAAAAAAAAAAAAAGACAAATTGTAGCTGTTTAAGGAAAAAATACAAAAACCTACACTTAATTAAGCCAGATTCATCTTTTAATAGTTACCAAGATTTAGATGATGTCCATGGCACAGTTTTTTGGGAAGAGTTCACGTGTAGACAGTTTAGCTTCTAAAGTTAGACGTGAAATTAACGGCAGCCATCATTTTTTTAAACCTTGAAAGCCGATGACTAGCCTCGGGGCAGCGTCGGGGCAGAGGCCTCAGCGAGAGCAGCCGCAGGGCAGAAAGCTCCAAGAGGCGGCGGCAGGGCTTGCCCTCGCTGCAGGGAGGCATGCTGAGTCTAGACGGACACTCCAGTGCATGTGCCGGGTACACACCCCACCCACGGGACCAGAGAGCAAGAAATATCAGGCCGGTCTGAAGAAACGCTCACGTGGACAAGTCGAAAGCTCGCCCGAGCACAGAAAAACGTGTGTCCACTCAAGGTTCCGTCTCTGTCTACACTGGAACGGAAGCATCTAGAGGACACGGCCGGCTGCTTCCCAAGCACACGCAAGTGAGCGCCCTCGCCGCCAGCCCAGCACGTCCCTGTCCTTCAGAGGCTCCCGAGCCAGCACTCATGGGCCGTGGCGGACGGGGCTGTGCCCCTCCACGACGCTCCCCACCCCGTCCCAACCCCCAGACAGACGCTGCCAACCTCACCGCTGCTTAAAACCCCAACAGGCTGAAGTGTGCACACCAGCTCCTCTGGACCTCAGGAAACCACACAGGCAGCGTTTGGGCAGGTGTCTGGGAGCCAAGGCCGGGAGCCAAGAGGAGCAGCTGGAGGGACGGGGACCAGGTGCCTCGGGGAGACAGGACATTAGGAGCCGAGGCCACGCACAGACCCTGCCAACCTCTCAGTGCGCCAAGAAACCCAGTGGAGCTGCTGCAGACACGACCACTCTCGGGGTCTCCCCATCTCTTCTAGTTAGCTGCTGAGAGGCTAGGGAAAGTTCAGGAAAACCGTGTTTAGTGTCATCACAACATCACAACTGCGTTCAGCCGAAAGACGCACTGTTCCGGTCTTCAGTCATGGCATCAGCTGGAGGTGGGAACCCAGGCGCCCGCCGGCTCTGACATCTGAGACTCGGCACGTGTGTGGACGTGGACTTCCGGACAAGCGCCACTGCCCTGCGGATGCCGTCTCCTTCCGTGTGCATGGGGTCAGCTTTCAAAGAGCTTGCTGAACGCAGCTCCCACCTCTGCGATCATGTCGGTGGTGGTGGTGGCACGGCCGTGCTTCTGGAAGGCCTGCTGGTTGCACTGTCTCGTGAGCGCACAGGCCCCGAAGGCCGCCACCATGAGGGGGCTGGACCTGGGGATGGAGGAGAGGGAGGGGAGGGCTTGGTGGGCAGCACCTCCCCTTCCAACCTTGGGGCCCCAGGGGGCAGCTTCCAGCGTGACGTGGCTGAGGCGGGGCGGCTTCGTCCCGTCCAAAGCCACCACCAGTCCCTGCTGACGTTCCCTGGCAGCAGGCACATCCGCAACCCCCACTCGGAGCAGGGTCGGGGCACGGCATGGAACCAGCTCTTCCCGGGAGAACTTGGCAGGCCCTGGCCGGTTACACTGACTGACACTCCTCAGTGTTCCAGGAGACCAGGGCGGCCAGCTTGGAGGCCGATTTCTGCCGCCCTCTACAAGCACCCTGGGACTCTACACGCCCCGGGGGCCTAGAGTGCCCGTGTCTTCCCAGCAGTTAGCAGGAAGACGCCTTCCTCGGCTTCCAGCGCACGTGGCCGGGCCCAGCTCAGAGGTGGCCCCTGGTCCCTGGGAGTTTGTGCGGATGTGCCAGGCCAGGCCGCTGCCCTCCCCACAATGTCCCGCCCACATGGCAGGCAGGGCCACGGGTATCAGGCTCACCCTCCGAACCTGGTGCCCCACACCCGCCACGCACAGCTATCAGGCACCTCGAAGGACGCACGAGGAGAAACGGGCTCACAGGTGGTGGACGGCCTCCGTGCGCGAAGCTGTCTGACCCCAGACCTGGCCCACGGCCCCACCCTGGGGAATTCTGCCGCCCTTAAAGGAAGGCCAGTCTCCCAGGATGAGCATCCACCCGGCCTTCACCTGTGCGTCCCCGTGTTCTGCCTCAGGGCGAGCCACGGAACCTCCCAGGACCGTGCACAGCCCTGGCTACAGGAGGCGGACAGAGAACTCCATGGCGCACGGACACTCAGGCCCGTCCAGTGCACGAGGGGCCAGGGCGCAGGTTTAAGCGAGGGCTGCCAGGACCCCGTGGGCGGCAGGCCATTCCCAGGCAGGACCCGGAGGGCCTTACCTGCCCATCTTCTCGGGCCCGGCGAGGAGGGCCCAGTGCGCCAGCACGCCCAGGGAGCCCGACAGCAGGTCTCCTTGCCCACCACACCTCCGGCTGCTGCCTCTCTGCTGGCACAGGAGCACTGCAAGCAGGCAGACGGCGGGCGTCAGCGCCGACAGACGCACGAGGTGGACGGCAGAGGACATCAGCGTGGACGCCGGCACGCACGCCCGCGCCGCGCCCTCCCTGAGCTGCCTCAGAGGCTGCCCCACCACGGCTCATCCCTGCTTGTTCCTCACAAGGGTCTGAGCGGCCCCCATTGAGCGCAGGCGGACACTGAGACAGCCAGAGGCCCAGCCGCTCCAGGCGCATTCGTGCGCCACGGCAGGCCAAGGACGACGCGAGAACGGTGCCGAGCCAGGGTGACACCATGGATGCTTCAAGGACACCCCACCTGCACCCTTGCCTCAGTTTACCCTAAGGACAGGCAGCAGCACCCTGAGCTGACGCCTCTGTTAACTGTGCAAGTTCCCAGAGGCCTGTGAGTCAGAATTCTCTTCTCTCTGGAGAATGTCTTAGAAGCCAAGCACTCCATTCTCTGGATGTGTCAGAATCTAGAGCGCCTTCCGGAAACACCAGCAGTGTCTAAGGGGTCAGGGCCTCTGGGAATAGCTTCTCTGTGCCTGTACACGGCTGTGTGAGTGCACACACATGAGATGAATGGGTGGGTGTGCACATGTGTGAACAGAAGCGTGAGCGTGTGCGAGTGTGGCTGTGTGCACACGTGCCCACACACCCTCAGCGTCTCCCCCGATTTTAGGTACCCAGTCGGTGGTGCCTCCCAGCTACCCGTTGTAAGAATCGGATCGGCTGGGTGCGGGGGCGCATGCCTATAATCCCAGCACTTTGGGAGACAGAGACAAGAGGACTGCCTGAGCCCAGGGGTTTGAGATCAGCTTGGGCAACCTGGCGAGACCTCATCTCTACAGTAAATTAAACAATCAGCCGGGCGTGGTAGCGTGCGCCTGTAGTTCCAGCTACTTGGAAGGCCGAGGCAGAAGGATCGCTGGAGCCTGGCCAGTCGAGGCTGCGGGGGCTGAGCACAGCATGCCCCTGCACTCAGCCTGGGAGACAGTGAGACTCCGACTCAAAAAAAAAACCCAGATCAGACCTGAAGGTAAGCAGGGATGTCGCTGACCCAATGCTGGAAGCCCCCCACCCGCCCGCCCGCCCAGCCATGGAGACGGCGAGGCCCGCCCCGGCCTCCACCTCACTCTGAGCTGGGAGGTCTTTTCGCTCCAGTGGAGGGCGTGCCAGGGACAGCGGCGGATGTTGCAGGCGCCACCCGCAGTCACTGCAGGAAGGCAGCCGGGGAGAGCCCAAGCCTGGGGCGAAGCTGGAGTCACGCTCAGCACTCCCCCGCTGCCATCGCCGCCTCTGCAGAGCGCGAGAAGCCCAGCAAAACGCAGACTTCTGAGAAGCTGGGGTGGACAAACTGCAGAAGCGGTGGTGGAAAAGCCCGTTCACAGAGCACGTGTGGACACGTGTGCACACGGGAGGGGTCTTCTGGGGCTCACAGCCCGCAGGCTGTGCCGACTGACCCGGCAATGACCCGTGTGGGGAGAAACTGCCACTCACCCTGCTGGCCATTGGCGAGGACGTCATGCTCGCCTTTCTGGACCACCGTCACGTTCCCCAGGGCCTGGCTGAGCCTCAGCACTGACTCGTGGCGATCGGCGTTGTCCGGCGGCTCTCCGAGCTGTGGCAGCACAGAAGAAGACCTCAGGAAGCCCGTCCCCTCAGACAGCCGCGCAGCTGTCCTGTCCGTCACGGGCTCCAACTCTCACGCCTCGAGCCGCCCAGGCCCCTGCCACGGGCAAGCAGGGCCCTGGGCTGGCGCTCACATTCGCCCGCGAGCTGGTCAGGTCCCACCACGGCTGGGGTTGGGAAGGTTTGCAGAAGCGACACACATGCGCAGGATAACGGGAGCCGCCTTGACGGGACGCCGCCAGGGAAGGACAAGCCCTGTGACGCGCATGCCGACAGACGAGGCACTGCAGGACAGAGCTCGGCAACCCGCCCCGAGAACTGCAGGAAGGGGCTGGCTGAGCCAAGGCCCCGCCTGCTGCACGCCCCACCCCCCATCCAGTCCAGACGCCTCAAACGTCAGCATGTGAGAAGCGTGCATTGCAGACCCCACGGGAACGAGCCCACTGTCCCTTGCCCTGCAGAGCCCCGCCCACGGGCAAGAGCGGGCAGCTGGGCGGCAGCACGGAACACAGCCCTCGCCTTCGTCGGGACGCACAGGCCTCACGCCCACCGTCGGGGTCCACCACTCACCACAGCTTCATACAGCCTGCCGAACTCCACGTGGTTGGGCGTGAGGACGGCCTTCTGGTAACCGTGGACAAGGGCCGGCTGCTGCGCCACCAGCCACAGGCCGTCCTGCAAGAGCAAGTGCTGCGTTCAAAGGGCAGGCCTCAGAGGGCCCTGCGCCAGGAAGGGAGGCCAACTCACCGCGTCGATGACGACAGGGATGCCCCTGGCCCTGGATGCTTCCAAAATGCCCTGCCAGAAGAGAAGACCACGCTCAGCATCAGGCCCGTCACCCCTGCTGTGGCTGGGATGTTTGCTCCCTCGGGACCTAAGTTGAAATCTAACTGCCAACAGAAGGGTCCTGGAAGGTGGAAACCTTCAAAGCTGACTAGGCCACGAGTGCTCTGCCCTTGTGGGTGGGTTGAATGACTTTTTTTTTGAGGTGGAGTCTCACTCTGTCGCCCAGGCTGGAGTGTAGAGGCATGCTCACGGCCACTGCAGCCTCGACCTGCTGGGCTCCAGCGATCCTTCCACCTCAGTCTTTCAAGTACCTAGAACTACACAGACGTACGCCGCCACACCTAGCCAGTTTTTTTATTGAATGTAGAGGTGAGGTCTTGCCCAGTTGCCCAGGCGATTCTCGAACCCATGGGCTCAAGCAATCCCCTCACCTCGGTCTCCCAAAGTGCTGGGATGACAGGCTTGAGCCACCATGCCCGGCCAGTTGGATAACTTTAAAAGGGCAGCCAGGCTCGGTGGCTCAGCCTGTAATCCCGTGCTTTGGGAGGCTGAGGTGAGTGGATTGCCTGAGCCCGCGGGTTCAAGACCGGCCTGGGCAACTTGGCGAGACCTCATCTCTACAATAAATCAAAAAGTTAGCCAGGAGTGGTAGCGCACACCTGTAGTTCCAGCTCCTTGGAAGGCTGAGGCGGAAGGATCGCCGAGGCCCAGCAGATCAAGGCTGCGGTGGCCGGGAGCGGCCACTGCACTCCAGTCTGGGCGACAGAGACTCCAACTCAAAAAAAAAAACTTTAAAAGGACATTTAGGGCTCTCTCTCTTGCCCTTTCCTCACGTGCTGATGCCTCAAGGCCCTGGCCAGATGCTGGCACCTTGATCTTGGACTTCCCAGCACCCAGAACTGTGAGCCAGTAAATATGTGCTCATTATAAGCTGCATGAAACTGGCCCTTTTTCTTTTCTTTTCTTTTCTGAGTTGGAGTCTCACTTTGTTGCCCAGGCTGGAGGGCAGTGGCACACTCACGGCCACCGCAGCCTCGGCTCAGAAGATCCTTCTGCCTCAGCCTTCCAAGTAGCTGGAACTACTGGCACATGCTACCACACTCAGCTTATTTTTTGATTTATTGTAGAGATGAGGTCTCACCAAGTTGCCCAGGCTGGTCTCAAACCCATAGGCTCAAGCAGTCCTCTCACCTCAGCCTCCCAAAGTGCTGGACTATAGCAGTGAACCACCACACTCGGCCTAGACATTTCATCAAGAGGAATTAAAGAATTCAAGCAGACCCTTAATAAAATGCAACATCAGATCATCAACAAATAAATGAAAAATAATAAAGCAAATGAATAAAATAAGCAGAGGGGATGACCCAGGGAACTGACAGACCCCCTCGAAAGGCAGGACATTGCGAACTCTGGAAAGAGAGGCCATGGGACGTGTCAAAAGCAGCAGGCTCCTAGGCTGGCCCACAAAGAGTCACGCCAACGCGGACTTCCTTTGCCAACGGATACTAGTTTTCAGCATTTGGAGACAAGAGATCTGAATTCCTGGGAATGCCCCAAATCATGAGTCATTATGTATTCTTCATAGCACTTGATTTACATGCTTTAAAATAACAATTGCCAAGAATAAGGAGGAAATCATTTTCCACTGAAGATTATACTAAAGGTTCCAGAGGTTTGCTGTTAAAACAAATTACACAGATACCCAAACACATATGTAATCAACATATGGTTATTAGTATTATTTTTGTTTTCTTTTTTGTTGTTTCTTTTTTTTTTGAGTTAGAGTCTCACTCTGTCACTCAGGCTAGAGTGCAGTGGCACACTCATGGCCACCCCAGTCTCAACCTGCTGGGCTCAGGCGATCCTTCTGTCTCAGCCTTCCAAGTAGCTGGAACTATAGGCATACGCCACCACAACTAGCTAATTTTTTGATTTAATGTAGAGACGAGGTCTCACTAAGTTGCCCAGGCTTGTGTTGAACCCCTAGGTTCAGGCAATCATGCCTCCGCCTCTGCCTCCCAAAGTGCTGGGATTACAGGTGTGAGCCACTGAGCCTAACCTTTTGTTTTGTATTGCTTTTTTAGAGATGAGGTCGTGCTATGTTGCCTAGCCTAGTCTTGAACTCCTAGACTGAAGTGATCCTGCCACCCTGGCCTCCCAAAATACTGGGAATACAAGGCATAAGCCACTGTGCCTGGCTGGTTGTTGTTTATAAACCAATACATCGTAACAAGAGCATATCTACTGCAACAAGCACGTAAAATGGTCTCTACCTGATATAAACACTTGATACCAAGAGCCACTGAGAACATCAAAGCAAGATATATGTTAAGTAATTTCAAGTGTTGAAAAATGAAGCCATGTAGATTGAATTGAAAATTATTCTGAAAATAAAATCTGAAAACCCAGAGCATTAATACCTGCCTATACGTACACCCAAGAGAAGTAAAAACTCACATCCACCCAGCAACTGAAAACCACGTTCACGGCACATTGCTCGTAACAGCCAGAAAGGGGAAACAAACCAGGGAACGGACACGCCAAAGGCAGTATGTCCGCAAGCTGAAACAGGAAAAGGAATAAAGTGCTGACACCGCTGCCACACGCACGGGTAGACTATGAACATAACACTTCGCCGGGTGGACAGACCGAGTCGCCAAGCAGCATGTGCTGCACGGTTCCATCCATGGGAAGGGTCCGGAACCGGCAAGCCCACGAGACAGAGGTGGATGAGTGGCCGCAGGAACTGGGAGACCCGGGCGACCGCGAGCAAGTGCCAGCGGGGTGGGCTGCTTTTGCGGCCACGGAAACGTTCTAAGAGCGACTGTCGGGATGGTTGCACAGCTGTACGGATACACTAGAACAGCGGTCCCAACCTTTCTGGCGTCAGGGACTGCTTTCCCAGAAGACTGGTTTTCCACAGATGGAGGAGAGGAAAGCGGCTCGTCAAGCATCAGCTTCTCACAAGCAGTGTGCAACCTCGACCCCGTGCACGTTACCAAGCGCAGCTCACGAGAGCCCCTGGAGGCTGCGCGACCCCAGGTCCCCAGAAGAACGAGGGGCACTGGGAGGCACCCGAGCCTGACTCCAGCCCCTGGCCCTCCTAGGTCCGGCCCAGCTTCCCATCTGTGCAGAACACTGAGCCACACCACGTGCACGTCCTGTTTGCCCTGTGTGCTCAGGACGAGCAGCGGGTGCCCGGGAGAGGGGGCGCCCCGCCCAGCTCTGGCGCTGTCCAATCGCAGCCCATCACGGCCGCAACACAGTTCTGCCTCGGCTCCTCGAGCCAAACGCTGTCTCTGCTGTCCCGGAGGAGACACACAGGCCCTGCTCGACGGCCTGGAGCTGCCCTGCCAGGAGAGGCGAAGGGGCCAGTGGCATACGTCACCTTGGCGCTGTCCAGGAGAACGCCGTCTCTGCCCAGGCCAGGCCCCACCACGAGGGCATGCAGCCGGGGCAGCCACTTCTCCACCTCACGAACAGCATCGGGGCCATCGCTGCGGAAGGGAGACAAGGACAGAAAGGCCGGCTGACTGTTTCTTGCTTATTCACTTTTAAAATGTACTATCTTGGAAAAGCAGTTTCAAGTTACAGAAGCTTTGCAAACACAGCACAGAAAGGTCCCTCCCACATGCCCTCCAGCCAGCCTTCACAGACCCACGTTCCAGAGTGCCACCCCTGCACTCTCACCGGTGCAGTACTACTGAGCAAACCACACTTTCCGGATACCACCAGCCCCCCCCCCCACTGGCCCAGCCCAACAACAGGCGCACAAAGCAGCCCTGCCCTCTAGCTCCAGGGCTGACTCCCTCGCGATGGCCGAGCGCCCAAGCCCAGCCCTGCAGCCTCCGTCACCCCAAGCCCTGCGGCGGCTGCCCGAGCTCCCGGCCTGCTCTTCCCGGACATGGGAGGGCCTCACCCGGGGGTGTTTCCTTGAAGGTCAGCTGCTGCCTGACCCCCACGTTCTCACCGCCTCCCGGCTCCAGTTCCCTCCACTGTGCCTCTGCCATCAGACACGCGGTACCCCCATCTATCTGTCTCTGTGGTGGCGCCGCCTGGCACAGCAGGCAACCACACAAACTCATCTAACTCAGTGACACCCAGGTAAACCCAGCTCCGGAGCCCCTCGGCCACAGCACAAGTGCTCGGAGGCCGCAGTCCCGGCTGGCCCAGGGGACAGCCCCACCGTGCAGAAAGCCCCATCGTGCAGGCTGTCCCAGGCAGCCCCACAGGGCAGGGGTCTGTCTGCTCAGTTCCATGCAGACGCTGTCGAGCCCAGAACAGCCTGTGGCTCAGACACACGGACTGCACGAGGGCGGGTCTGTCACTGCCCGGGAGCCCTCGTTTCCTGCCAGCCTCCCTGCCTGCACCTGGGGCCAGGCCCTGAGCCCCGGAGCCCTGGCCCTCCCCACAGTGCCTGCCCCCACCCCGACAACGCGACGGCGGGCTTGCGGGTCTTCCTCCTTCTGCAGCACCCACCGCCACGCAGGCCAGCAGGTCTCCGCCAGCGCCCTCAGGGTCAGTGTGAAACACTCAGTGACAGAGGAGAGAACCCGCGTGCAGCGACTCACAGAACGGGGTGGACGATCAGCTCTGGGCTGTAGGCCTTAATCACAGGCGCCGCCTCCCGCGCGCAGAACACGTGGGACAGATCCGCGCCCTGAAAGAGCACAGGAGGCAACTCAGGGAGCCCGGGCACGCGCCACTCCCTCCCACACGCGTCAGTACTGCCCACACACGAGGAGGGCACCACCGCGGCAGCCAGGCACAGCCCGGTGGCTCGGGAGAAGGGCCAGGACATGCCTGGGAGGCCAGCTGGATCCTGGGCCACCTCAGAGCAGGGTGACAGCCACACCCAGCCCAAACCTGCGGGCGCCACTGGCTTCCAGAAGGGCCCGCCCTGCTCACCTCCCCTCACCACCCAAGCAGCCACTGGGGTGTGTCCCACGTGTGGGAAACGAACCGCCTGCTCCAAGGTCAGCTGGACGCAGAGGGCGCCCGGGCCCCTGCTGGGGGAGCACAACCCAGAGGCGCTTCTGGAAAGCAGGTCTCCATTCCAGTGCCTGGGGCTCCACGAGATGTCAGGACAGGCTCAAAGGTGTTTCTTAGTGCCCACAACCATCATTAAAGTCAACACCGGCTTTAAGCACACTTAAAGACTCCAACTCTGCCAGAAAAGCCCCAGTAAAGCAGCTTTAAGTAAACGTACCACTTTGAGAGCTGAGATTGCTGCAAAATACGGGGCTCCAGTGTACCTAAAAAGAAGGAATTCAGAGTCAGACGCTCCTGATCAAGAAATATCAGGTCATCAATTGCAAACATAGACACAATTGATCCGTAACAGAGACAGGACACACTTAGCAAAAGCCAACACCCAGCAGACACTGAGTAAATGTTTAGCAAACACGAGTCAGAATGGGAAGAGTGAGGCCTTGACATAAAACCACTTCAGGGGCACCAAGCTCCCTGGCTCAGCTGCCTGCGCTCTCAAAGCGGGGTCAGGCAGGGAGCTGACCACAGGCTGCTGCCCAGAGAGAGAGCAGAGGCCATAAGTCGAGCAGTCGGGACTGGATGGACTCCCAGAGGGGGCGGACCCTGTTCTCCCAGAGTCCGATGGGGGGTGCCGGGGACGAGCCAGCAGCCGCACACCCCCACCCCCCACAGCCGCTCCGCTCGCTGTTCTGGAATTCCTGGCGCTCCACGTTAACAGCACCTCGAGCCAGGAAGGAGAGCCCTGCCCTCAGCACTGGATGAGCAGCAGCGCCCCTCTGTCCATTCCAAGCAGGGGAGAGGTTTACTAACCCCAGTAAGACAAACCGGGATGAATGCTGGCACACACGTGACCTGCAAAGTGGTGGCACCAGGAAGTATCATAAACGCAAAGGAAAGGACGGAACAGGCAACACGCACTCTCACCCACATGGAAGCCAGCCTCAGGAACAAGAGAAGCGCATCCAAAGAAGGCCTGTCCAAGGCTCAGCTAGCAAGGCTGCCAACACCCACCAGGGGCCGGGGCGTGGGCCCTCCAGTGGCAGCACACACTTGTTCAAGGGGCATTTACAGTGCGTGTGTGCTCGGATCCAGGAACTTACCCACGACACGACAGCTGAAAGTGGAGGGGGAGGAGCTTCGCACCCACACAACCCATGCGGCCGAACCCCAGACGGAAAAGGAAGCTGGACGCGGGCAGACGGCAGGACCCAGACGGCTTCTAAGTCTGTAGGTGCCTAACACATCAGCCAAGTACGTAAGAGCAGAAGACAACTGGGACCTGTCCAGTCTCACGAATGACTCCCAATACTATCTTTGAAGGCAGGTCAAGAGGTTGCTGTGTGTTTTTATCCTGATTATAAAAGACATGCTTATAAGCCAGGCACAGCGGCTCACACCTGCAATCCCCCAGCACTTCAGGAGGCCGAGGTGAGTGGATTGCCTGAGCCCACGGCTCGAGACCGGCCTGAGCAACACGGCGAGACCTCGTCTCTACCATAAGTCAAAAAATTGGCGGGGCATGGTGGTGCACACCTGTGGTTCCAGCCGCTTGGAAGGCTGAGGCGGAAGGATCGCTGGAGCCCAGCAGGTGCAGGCTGCGGTGGCCGTGAGGGTGCCCCTGCCCTCCAGCCTGGGTGACGAGCGAGACTCCGAGTCGAGAAGCAAAACAAAAACAAACAAGCAGAAGGACGTGCTTACAGTGTGACGTCCGGTAAACACAGAAGAATACGAAATAAGGAAACAGCAGTCTCGTCTCCCCACTACAAGCAAAACGCTAACTCAACTCACACCAGCGAACAATTCCATCAGGCTCCTGAAGGGCTTCTCCTACTTAATCAAGCAGCTGGCCACTGGAAAACACCGAGTAGCCACTCAGCTATTTGGAAGCGATTACTTGGATCAAACTGGACAGACATCACCCAAGGCAGGCAGGTAAGCAGGAAGACGGCCACCAGAGAGGGGCTTTAAATACCGACACTCCATCACCGCACGTACTCCTGAGAGCCTCCGACCACGCCGAGTCTTCCATCTTGCCCTTTGTGCTTGGCAAAGGAGAGCGGAGGGACAATATTTCTCACCAGCTGCAAAATCTCCTGCTCCATCGCCTGTATCGAATGCGCTTCATGGAGCGAAAATGCTCTTTCTAAAACTGGAAAACACAAAAGTGAAATCAGTCACAAAGTAAATCTCTATTAGTATACACAAAGAACAGACTTAAAATATCCCTTTAACCAAAACACTTTCCAAAGCTGACTTTTCAAAGCTGACTATGAATGCTACAGTTTCATCCAACGGTTTTATTTCTGTAGGCAAATTATGTTCAAAATTACCGCATTAACACTCACACACGCTGTGTCTGCCAAGTTTATTTTTGAGACGCATCAGAAATTGTAGAAGGCCATTTAATCTTCCAGAAAGTTTTCCCACGTGCCAAACCGTACTGTTACTTAATGAACACTCTTACTTCCTTTCTGTTTCTCTTGAAGTGTGGCAGGTCTCCCCACCCCTCACAAGCTGCAAAGCACCGCCATGGGTCACCTTCCATGGTGCCATTTAGAATGCGACAGGCTCATCATGTGAGCCCAACTGTACGCTCACCACTCAACCAACAACCCGGAAAGGGCATCCTGATACAGAGCGCATCCAGGTTGAGTCCAATGTGGCATCTTAAGGAATCCTCCGAGTCGTCTCCAAGCAGCGACATCGTACTGGCCTTTCCTGAAAAACTTCCTGTGCTGCGTATTTTGCCTCAATACTTAAAGCTGCTCGGCTGTGAGAGAAATCCCGACAGGCTCTGGAGCCAGCGCACGCAGCGACCACAAAGCCCGTCTCCTCTCCAGGACTGAAGGGGCTCTGCCGCCGTCGACGCCGCTTTCCCACACAGGGTGCTCGATGCTTCCGTCCCCGGGACCACCTCAGCAGCCGACAGCCCACTCCGCGCGCCGCACATTCCGGCGGAGACCCGAGCTGGGGGCGCTTCACGGCCACAGGGCTTTGCCGCTCAGCCCTGCCAGTTCCACCTTCTACCCAACAGACGCATTCCAGTCACGTTCCTTACGAGGAGGGGTGACTGCTCGGCGGACAGCTCGGGAGCTCAGTGCCCAAGGTGAAACGAGACGGGGGGTCCCGTCACCCCCGACAGCTCTGCAGCTTCTTCCAGACCGAGACGAGGGGTCGGCACAGTCACTGCCCACCTGGCCGAGGCACAGGGCTTGCTGCGTCATGAGCAGGTGACTGACCCTGCTTGTGGACCTGTGCCCTGAGCCAGTCAGCTCCTGGCGGCCCGCCAGCAGCCCCTCCCACCCGGCGAGGGGCGGACTCCCTCTGCCCAGGCCCCCACCGCCCCTCAGTGCGTTCGGCTCCTGGCACACCCACCGCACCCCATATTCCAGGACGGCACACTGTCCAGCACACGCCCACGCTGAACGGCCTGAGGGCTCCTTCCCTGGCACTCCCCGCCAATGAGCCGCGTGACAGGAGCAGTTGCCCCTTAGATTTAAGAACAGTGACACTGAAGGCTGAACGCTCCTTACAGCTGGGAGACGGCTTGACACGCACTGGCTTCCAACCTTAACATATCTAGCATGGTAACAGGACTGACCAATGTGGTGTCAGAGGATGTCCACTCCTGTGAACCCCCAGACAGGAGACACGATTGCTTTCTAAGGTCTAGAAACTGCAAAAACAGAGCCCAATCTTACCAGGCACTCAAGGGTCATTCTGGGTTCCTTACCGCGTCTTAGGTCAACTGTATACCATCAGTTGACTTCCACTGTACACACTAAAGATGCTGGACAAAACATCTTGTCTCCAACCCGGCATTCCAATAACTCTTCCAGGAAACGGCTACTGAGATAATACTTTATATTACTTCAGAATTAGTTATAACCAGTATTTAAACGGCATGAACTCCAGGTCAGCCTTGGATAATATTTAAGAATCTAGGCTGGGCACTGTGGTTCACGCCTGTAATCCCAGTGCTTCAGAAGGCTGAGGCAGGAGGACTGCTTGGGCCAGGAGTTCAAGACCAGTCTGGACAACATGGTAAGACCCCCATCTAAACAAAAAATAAAAATTGATACCTGTAGTCCCAGCTACTCAGGAGGCTGAGGAAGGAGGATCACTTGAGCACAGGAGTTCGAGGTTACAGTGAGCTATGATTGCACCTCTGCATTCCAGCCTGGGTAACAGAGCAAAACTCTGTCTCCGTTTATTTTTTATTTATTTATTTATTTTTTGAGTTGGAGTCTCACTCTGTCACCCAGGCTGGAGGGCAGTGGCATGCTCTCAGCCACCACAGCCTCGACCCGCTGCGCTCCGGTGATCCTTCCGCCTCAGCCGTCCGAGTAGCTGGAACTACAGGCACACGCTACCACACCCAGCTAATTTTTTGATTTATTGTAGAGATGAGGTCTCGCCAAGTTGCCCAGGTGGGTCTCGAACCCACGGGCTCAGGCAATCCACTCACCTCAGTCTCCCAAAGGCGTGGGATTACAGGCTGAGCTACCGAGCCTGGCTTCTGTCTCCATTTAAAAATATGTATATATTTTAAATATATACATATTTTTATTGTGCATTACTAAATCACTAAATAAGACAAAAAATGCTTTAAATGTGCATGTCCTAATAGGTACATCCTCTATCAATTTAATTTACCTGTGTCTAAAAAAATGGACTTTTAAAAAGAAATGTGGGCCGGGTGTGGTGGCTCACGCCTATAACCCCAGCACTTTGGAAGGCAGAGGTGAGAGGATGCCTGAGTCAGGGGTTCAAGACCAGCCTGGGTAACTTGGTGAGACCTCATCTCTACAATAATCAAAAAACTAGCCGGGCGTGATGGTACATGCCTGTAGTTCCAGCTACTTGGAAGGCTGAGGCGGAAGGATGGCCAGAGCCCAACAAGTCGAGGCTGCGGTGGTTGGGAGTGTGCCACTGCACTCCAGCCTGGGCAACAGAGTGAGACTCCAACTCTAAACGGAATCCCTAAGAGCATAAGAGACATCTTCTGTGTGTGTGTGAGTTTGTGTTCATCCTCTGATTGTACTTCCTCCTCTTTCTGGCAGGTCTGCCTGGGGACAGAGGGGAGACCCTGACTCAAGAAAAAAAAAATCAGTCTAGCAGATAACACTGTACATTTTCCAGGAAGCCTCTTTTCCCTAATTACTCAAGATTTATATCTTACAAACATCTATATTTCAAACTTCAGATTTTAACCCCAAAGAAGGTACTACAGTCAAATGATGAAATATTTCACCTTTTTTATCAAAAAGGGCAAGTATCATCCAGGCATGGTGGCTCATGCCTGTAATCCCAACACTTTGGGAGGCCAAGGAAGCAAGATCGCTTGAGCTCTGGAGTTCCAGACCAGCCTGGGCAACACAGCGAGACCTCACCTCCACAAAAAAAATATGAAAAGTTGCTGGGCATGGTGGTGCATGCCTGCAATCCTAGCTATTTGGGAAGCGGAGGCAGAAGGACTGCCTGAGTCCAGGAGGTCAAGGCTATAGTGAGCTAAGATCATGCTACTGCACTCCAGCCTGGGTGACAGTGAGAAAGCAGAAGGGCAAGTATCATAACCGACACTCGACTACCCACTCGCACTGTCTCACGGCTGAACTAACCCACGTATGACCAAGAAGATGACACACAACTCAGTCACGCCCCCAAGGCGAGATGCTGCCCTAGGGGAGGGAGGGAGCTGCTGCCCACTGCACCTCGCCTCACCCGCACCCCACGGCATGTCGGCATGTCCTGCAGCGGGCGAGACCGGCTGGGACCCGCCAGTCCCCGCCGTCAGCAGCAGCATCCAGTGCCTGAGCGCCACCCAGTTTTGCGCTTCAGACTTCTGACCTTCCCCTCTCTCCACACTCTGCGCTGCCTGCTGTCACTGTGTCCCACCCTGTGCGCTAGTGCCTTTTTGATCTTTTGGGCTGAGAAAGAGACGTGCTGGTCTGGGCACGGCTACGCCTGACAACTAAAGTTTAAACACGAATAACGAATGTTGCTGTTACTCAAATAATGACAAGCACATACTGTTGTTCCTTCACTTCAAGCCAAGTTTTATTACAATGTGAGATCACAAGGAACTCTGTCCACATACACAACACACAACATGTGAGCCCCTTGCTACCGCAGACTTGTTTACAGTCCGGCAGGCATTTAAAACATTGTTTTTGAGCTGGGCACAGTGGCTCATGCCTGTAATCCTAGCACTTTGGGAGGTGGAGGCGAGAGGATTGCCTGAGCCTGCAGGCTTGAGACCAGCCTGGGCAACATGGCGAGACCTCATTTCTATAATAAATCAAAGTCCAGGCGCGGTGGCTCAGCCTGTCATCCCAGCACTTTGGGAGGCCGAGGTCAGAGGACTGCCTGAGCCTGGGGGTTGGAAACCAGCCTGAGCAACTTGATGAGACCTCGTCTCCACAATAAATTACAAAAACTAGCTGGGTGTGGTGGCGTGTGTCTGTAGTTCCAGTGACTTGGAAGGCTAAGGTGGAAGGATGGCCTAAGTCCAGCAGGTCGAGGATGCAGTGGCCATGAGTGTGCCACTGCACTCCAGCCTGGGTAACAAGAGTGACTCCATCTCAAAAAAAAAAAAAAAATCAAAAAATTAGCTAGGCATGGTGGCATACACCTGTAGTTCCAGCTACTTTGGAAGGCTGAGGTGGAAGATCTCCTGAGCCCAGCAGGCCAAGGCTGCAGTGGCCATGAGCGTGTCACTGCACTCCAGCCTGGGCAACAGAGTGAGACTCCAACTCAAAACAACAACAACAAAAAACACTGTTTTGCCTTTTTGCCAAAAGCCAAAAATATAAGTTCTGATTGCATAAAAACTCTCACTACATTCACACAGTGATCTTTACAGGACCTAGAAAGAAAACATGGGGATAAACCCTGCGTGGGGCTGTTCCTTTATCTCTGGAGCCAAAAGTGTGTAAAGGGTCTCCCCTTCACAGCAACTCAGCAATCCCCCCAGTGCAAACGCACCTTCTCCTCCATTTTCCGTGGCACCTGAAGACTCCATCAGATGCTCGGCCTATGGCGGGTAGCAGTGACGCTATGGCAGGTGTCGGGTCTCAGAACCCTAGAGGGCAACAAGTATCATGAGAACTTGAAGACTTAAAGATTTACGCATGAGAAAAGCAGCCCCGGATGAAGGTTATCTTAAAATTGCCAGATTGGGCTGGGCTCAGTGGCTCAGCCTGTAATCCTAGCACTTTGGGAGGCCGAGGTGAGTGGATGGCCTGAGCCCGCGGGTTCGAGACCCGCCTGGGCAACTTTGTGAGACCTCATCTCTACAATAAATCAAAATTAGCCGGGCGTGGTAGCATGCGCCTGTAGTTCCAGCTACTTGGAAGGCTGAGGTGGAAGGATCGACAGAGCCCAGCAGGTCGAGGCTGCGGTGGCTGGGAGCGGCCACTGCACTCCAGTTTGAGTGACAGAGTGAGACTCCAACTCAAAAAAAAAAAAAAATTGCCAGGTTGATGTCCACATTAGAAGCGATTTTCACTTGTCCATGGAATGCAAATTCCCATGATGACTGGCTGGTCACAGTTCCCCACATTTGCCAATTCTTGGGTTGGCTGACATGGATCGCGTTTAAGCAGTCTTCTTCAAAGTGGATGGCCTTCCTGAACGTGAAGAACCAAGCCACTGCACTGCTGTCAGATCAAGGCAGCCCTCTTTGAACCGACACCACCATTTTTGTGCCATGCTGTCCCCGAGGGCATTCTCCCCACACGTGGCGCAAGTGTTTCCAGCCTCTACCGCGGTCTTTACTCCTCTGTTAAACTCAAACAGAACACGTCCGGCGTGTCCATTGTTTTCCACTTGACCATCTTCTTTAGTCCACAAGTAGCACTCATTTCTTCAAACCTGCAAAAGGCGAGGTGTATTCACAAGCACAAACTGTCGCGACAAACGACAGGCACACTCCCAACACCATCATGTGGCCTTGCCAAAACAAATGCTAGGAACTTATGCATCAACCTAACACTTTAAAAGCATAAGGTAATGGATAGTCCTTGTTTTGTCATTTTAAAAAATCACAGCAACGCCGGGTTCAGTGGCTCAGCCTGTAATCCCGCGCCTTTGGGAGCCCGCGGGTTCGAGACCCATCTGGGCAACTTGGCGAAACCTCATCTCTACAATAAATCAAAAAATCAGCCGGGCGTGGTGGCGCATGCCTGTAATTCCGGCTACTCGGAAGGCTGAGGCGGAAGGATCGCCAGAGCCCAGCAGGTTGAGGCTGCGGTGGCCGGGAGCGGCCACTGCACTCCAGTCTGGGCGACAGAGCTAGACTCCAACTCAAAAACAAAACAAAACAAAAACAAAACAAAACAAAAATCACAGCGACACCAAAGGCAAAGCAGTTATTATCTGTGTGGGGTTCTCAAACCTTTCAGGTGCACAGAAAACGTGCGTGGTAGGGGCTGAGGCAGACAAGGGATGTCTTCCGGCCTGAACTGGTGAAGAACCACCTCCCACTACACCCGCCGCCCTCCACCTGGGTAGAACGTGGGGTCCCTCCCGCTCTATGGCTTCGGGACAGTGTCAGATGCTCCCCCGTGGGGCGCCCGGCCCCCTCACTGGGAGCCTCCTCGCCTGGAGCAGAGCCTGGCGCTGAACAAGAAACTCGGCAAGTGTTTGACAAGGTAAAGGCATCTTGTTCATCCTCCTCACTAACAGCTAGTCTATCTTTCCATTATGGACAGAGAAACAGGCCGAGAGAGAGACCTGTGACGATGTCGTAGACGGGGATGGATGAGCCAGGCCATCAGACACTGTCTGACCAAAGAGTCGCGATGTTAAGGCAAAACAAGAACGCAAAGGAAACCCGACGCTCAGCGGCGGGCTGCCCAGTTCACCCGAGACAGTCTGTCAGCAACTGGGCCGCGGCAGGCCGGGCACATTTCCCGACGCTTGGCGAGCATCCAGAGTTCCGGCTGGGCTACTGCCGGCACTACTGGGACTCGCCCGCAAGAGTTAAACATAAACATCAAAGCTCTGAAGGAAAAAGGCCTGACAGGAGGCATCTTAACCTGCATCCCAATAAGACAGCCCGAGTCTGGAGGAACAGGTCAGAGACAGCCCAGAGCAGGGAGGGGAGGCAGCAACCTAGAACCCCACCCGGCTTTAGGTATGAGTATAGCATGTCAATCAAACAAGTGCAAGGAACAGCCCGGCTCACTAGTCAGAATGTGAGCTTAAGGTAAACACCTACCAACAACAACAAAAAAACTAAAGTGATGACATAAAAGCCCCTGCTGGTGCACTGAGGGACCCCTCAATGCCACCCCCAACACCCCCAGAACTGAAAGGGAAAGCCCAAACTCCCCAGCCCTGTCCTCTGGCCACGCCCACGTGTCCTGGAAAAACCTCTCCAGGCAACCCGGCTCTGCTCTGCCTCTTCTGCCTCTTCGGAGAGTATACCACTTGCTGGCTGGGGCTCCATGGAGTCACCTTCTCAGAGCTTCCACCTGTCTTCTACACAAGAGCAGCCACCGGGCGCCGTGGCTCAAGCCAGTAATCCCAGCACTCTGGGAGGCGGAGGCTAGAGGGCTGCCTGAGCTCAGGGGTTCGAGACCAACATGGCAAGACCTCACCTCTACAATAAATCAAAAAATTAGCCGGGCATGGTGGCGCATGCCTGTAGTTCTTGGGAGGCTGAGGCGGAAGGATTACCTGAGCCTAAGGGTTTAACAACAGCCTGGGCATCTTACTGAGACCTCGTCTCTACAATAAATCAAAAGATTAGCCAGTTGTGGTGGCGCGTGCCTGTAGTTCCAGCTACTTGGGGGGCTGAGGCAGGAGGATCGCTGGGGCCCAGAAGCTCGATGCTGCGGTGACGATGAGCGTGCCCCTGCACTCCAGCCTGGACGACTCAAAAAATAAGTTTTTTTAAAAGGAGGAGCAGCCCACCTCATCGCCTCGCGAGAACCGAGGCATCGCGACATCCTAACTGCTCAGCCGCACACAGGAGGTCAGACGAAGGCCCACGGGGCAGAAGGGAAAACCCCGCGAGGAGACCCACTCAGGCCCGCTGGCTCGTTCTCGCCGCGATTCCTTGTACACGACCCGCGGTGGGAAGCGGCATCCGGGGCCCAGGGGCAACCGAGGTCCCGGGTCAGCAGCCGAGGCCGGGCGGGGTAACGGCCGAGAGAGCCGCCTGCGCACGCGCGCCCCGGCCGCCGCCGGGTCCCGTCCACCCCACCCAGAGCGAGCGGGGCGGCGCCCGGGGTCCCGGCGCTTCGGGCCCGGGGTGGGGGGCGCGAGGCCCGCCCGCCCGCCCGCTCGCTCGCCACCGCCGGGGCGGCGGCGGCCCCCGGAGCCCCGGCAGGGCCGGCGTCGCCCGCTCGGGCCTCGGCCAGCCCCGGGCGCCGGCGGCCGTCGCGCCCGGCCCGGAAGTGGCGCCGGAGGGGACGGACCCGGCCGCGCACCGGCCCTCCACCCCGGCGCCGCCCCCGCTCCCTCGGCGTGCCCGCCGGGCGGAGGCCCCGCCACCCCGGGTCCGGCTGCCGCGCACGCGCCACTCCGGCTCCCCCTCGGCGGCGCCTCCCTCCCGCAAGCCGGGAAGAGCGGCCGCGGCCGGGTACCTGCGTCCAGGGGCGGCCCGTAGAGCGCCAGCGCGGCCGAGAGCAGCGCCACGACGGCCGCGCCGGCGACCACAGCCCCGGCCCCGCCCGCGTGGCCATCTCCGGGAGGCCGGAGCCGCCCTCACCTCGCCCGCAGGCCCCGGTCGCCACACGGCCGACACCCACAGCCATCCGGCGGCCTTCCGGGCTCCCAGCAGACCCCGCGCCGCCGCCGGAAACACAGCCCTCGGGAGCGTTTCCGGTTTCCCGGGCGCCTCCGCCGGAAGTGGGTTCGGCCACCTCGGCCCGGCCTCCACCAGTCGCACCCGGCTTTCGATGACTGACAAGCGCGTCGTCCAACCCAACCCGGCCTGAGCGCCTAGTGTTTTGCTGGAAGGCGGGTCAAGAGAAGCAAGATGGGCCCGGATTAGAGTCTTGTTTGATTGGGTGGGTCCTTCCTGAGTAAGGGTACTTGTACCAAGTGACTGAGCGGGCCGCGGTGGCTCACGCCTGTCATCTCAGCACATTGGGAGGCTGAGGCGAGAGGGTTGCCTGAGCCCAGGAGCTCGAGACCAATAAATTTCGTTTCTGCAATAAACCAAGAAAAATTAGCCCAGCGTGGTGGCACGCGGCTGTCATCCCAGCTGATTGGGAGGCTGAGGCGGAAGGGTCGCCCGGGCCCAGCAGGCGGGGGCTGCGATGGCCATGAGCATGCCGCTGCTCCCCAGCCTGGGCAGGGCAGTGAGACTCCCACTCGAGAAAAACAAAAGAGGAAGAAAGGCGATTGAGGTAGAACGCCGCCCGGCCAGCAAGCAGGCGGCCGGCAGACCCCTGTCCGAGTCGGCATCGGGCGTCGGAAAGCGGGTGGAGAGCCCCGGGACCGCCCTCGGGCTGGGGCCGAGGTCCGGGGCTCTAGGCGCGACCCCTCCCCGGAACGCCGGCCGGCCCGTGCAGCGGCGCCCCTTCCCCGCCCGCGCCGCGCCCCTCCAGCCGCAGACGCGCGACCCCGGGCAGGGGCCTCACGCCCCCCGCCCGCCCGCCGCGCCCCTCCTGCCGCCGGCCGCTGGGCACCCCCTCGCCCCCCCGCCGGAAGCCCTGGCCTGGGGTTGAAGAAGACGCGTGGGGGCCACGGATGTGGACGAGGCCCGAGTCCGGCTCAGGAGCTGAGCTTGGCCGGACCGGCCAGCGCAGGACGCCGTCACCCGTTCCGCGTCGCCCCCCGGGCTGCCCTTTCCCGGAAGGGCTGTCAGGGCCGTGTCGTCGGCGGGCGACCCCGGGGGCATGCCTGACTCGGGAGCCTGCTGTGCTCCTGAGGCTTAGCTCCTGCCCGCGTCCCTGCCGGACTCCGGAATCCGCTAAACTCTCAAGGACTTCTCTCTGATCCAAATTCCTAAGAGGCCTGGGAGGTGATGCCTGGAAAGGATTCAGCAGGTGGGGTTTTATGACCCTGTGTAATAAGGGTTCTTTTAATATCACATATGACATCACCTATAACATCTCTTGAGCCCAGCGCCATAGCTCAAGCCCGTCCTCCCGGCACTTTTGTAGGCCGAGGGGAGGGGACTGCCTGAGCCCACGGGTTCGAGAACGGCCTGGGCAACTGGGCGAGACCTCATCTCTACAATAAATCAAGAAAAATTAGCCCGGCATGGTGGTGCATGCCTGTGGTTCCAGCTACTTGGAAGGCTGAAGCGGAAGAATCGCCTGAGGCCAGCTGGTGGGGCCATGAGCATGCGACTGCACTCCAGCCTGGGCAACGGAGTGAGACTCCAACTCCGGGGGGGGGGGGGGGGGAATCTCTTAACAAAGGAGGTGGCCAGGCTCGGTGGCTCAACCTGTCATCCCAGCACTTTGGGAGGCCAAAGCCAGTGGATTGCCTGAACCCGTGGGTTTGAGACCAGCCCAGGCAACTTGGCAGACCTCATCTCTACAATCAATAAAGAATTAGCTGGGCATGGCAGTGCGCGCCTGTAGTTCTGGCTACTTGGAAGGCTGAGGCGGAAGGATCACTGGAGCCCTGCAGGTTGAAGTTGGGGTGGCCATGGCACTCCAACCTGGGCGAGAGAGTGAGACTCCAACTCAAAAAAAATAAAAATAGCCGGGCTCGGTGGCTCAGCCTGTAATCCTGCGCCTTTGGGAGGCTGAGATGAGCGGATTGCCTGAGCCCGCGGGTTCGAGACCCGCCTGGGCAACTTGGCAAGACCTCATCTCTACAATAAATCAAAAATTAGCCGGGCATGGTAGTGCGCGCCTGTAGTTCCAGCTACTTGGAAGGCTGAGACGGAAGGATCGCCGGAGCCCAGCAGGCGAGGCTGCGGTGGCCGGGAGTGTGCCACTGCACTCCAGTCTGGGTGACAGAGTGAGACTCCAACTCAACAACAAAAATAAATAAATAATAAAAATTTAAAAATTAAGGAGAAAAACTATTTTATGGCCCTGCAAAGCCATCTTCTGGGGACTCCCTCCCAGACTCAGGCAACCTGTAAGATACTTGCCTATCCTCTCCGAAGTCTGTCACAGACAGGACTTCACATGTCAACAAACTCGGAGTTTTCCTGCCGCCTTCCCTTGGCAAAACATCTCTGCTGATTTCCAAAATGCCTTAGATCAGAACTGCAAGTTGCCAGTCAAGAAATCTTTGAATCCACCTGCAAGGCCAGGCTTACAAATGTCCCTCCTTCCCGGGCCAAACCAATGAAAATCTCACATGTATTGATTTACAGTTTATAACGACTGCCTCCCTAGAATTTTATATAACCAAGCCACCATTCAACCACGGTGGGCACATGTTCTCAGAGCCTCCTAGGGACACGGGTCACAGGTCTAGGTCCTCAAGTTTAGTTCAGAATAAACCATCTTAAGATATTTTTACAGAGTTTTCCATCTTTTCATCAACACTTTGCTCAAATAAATGCAGTTAAAACGTAAATTTGTCTAAGGTTTTTCCTTTTTTAAATTTATGTGTTTGTTTTTACATTGGGGTCTCCCTCTGTCGCCCAGGCTGGAGTGCTGTGGTATGATGACCATGGTTCACCGCAGCATCTGACTCCTCAATCTTCCTGCCTCTGCCTCTTGAATTGCTGGCACTACAGGCATGGGCCACCATGGCTGACTAATTTTGTAGCGGGGAAAACAGACTGTGACACCGTGGCTATCTTTTTTTTTTTTTTTTTTTTTGAGTTGGAGTTGGTGTCTCACTCTGTCGCCCAGATTGGAGTGACCACTCCCGGCCACTGCAGCCTCGACCTGCCGGGCTCCACTGATCCTTCCGCCTCAGCCTTCCAAGTAGCTGGAACTACAGGCATGCGCTGCCACGCCCGGCTGATTTTTTGATTTACTGTAGAGATGAGGTCTCGCTGTCCAGGCGGGTCTCGAACCTGCAGGCTCAGGCAATCCACTCACCTCAGCCTCCCAAAGGCGCAAGATTGCAGGCTGAGCCACCAAACCCGGCTCACCGTGGCTATCTTAGGAAGTTAGTGTTTTATTGGCGCCTGTGCGACTAATGCTCTGAGGCTGAGCAACCTGGAGAAAGAGGAGGAGGGTTTTATCTGTTTAGGTAAGGGAGGGGGTTGGGTTGTGTGGCTATACATTTTTCTTTGGAATTTGCAAGGTTGTATTTAGCACAACCAGATTTTCAAAGAACAAATTGTTTCCAGGATATACATGCCGAGCAGGGGTTGTAAATTCATAACTTTACAAAGAAAGGATGGAGGGGAGGGTAAGGTTGTGAATCGATCACTGTCTTGCACTTCCAGGAAAGCAGCTTGTGGCTATTTGGTTTTCTCATGTTCTTGCCTAGCAGGTTCGGAGCTTGAAAGGACAGACCGAGAGTGTGAAGCCATTTTTCATCTTATTCTTAAACCCTGACACAATGATGAGAAAGGAGAAGCTAGGCTTTTGGAGAAATGCACACTTTAGGTGAAATTAACTTTGCCAACTTTGTCTTTTCAGAAACAGACTTCCCGGTGCCCAGTATCAGAGATACCTCGTAGCGGCAATCAAGCTTCTTAGAGTAAAGGGAATTTACAAGGCATTGGGCAAGGATTGTAGAAGTCACGAAACTTGCGATTACAAAAGTTATGACCGCTCAGAGGGGAAGCAGGTGGGGATTCGATCTTCCAGTAAATTCGGCGCTATCTACAGGGAAGCCAAGGATCCCCGGAAGCTACCCACTGGGAATGCGTAGGAGATAAGGGGAGGTGCACCCTCCATTAGCTCTAAGGAATGTCGGGAAGGTGCAGGAGCATTAGAATCCTTGTCACGCCCTTCTCTAGGGGCTATGACGATGTGGGCGGACATTAGTGGGTCTCTGTGTCACAGGTTCTCCAAGACATCCGCAGGTGGTCCATAAGGAAGTCATGGCAGTCATGTCTACCTGATTGCAACGTCTCCAGGGAAAAGGATTTAAGCCAGGGCTTTAGGGGGCTACGGCGCCACATTCACCTAGAGTGTAGGCCTGCTCCCTGTCTGTGGGGAGCAAACTTTTCTTTTTTTTTTCCTTTAAGTAAAATGTATATGAGGAGCATAGAACAGCCTTTATTTGAAGTTCCAACATGAAGTGATACTCTGTTGAACACTTTTCGGGTAACTATGGCAACAACGATAATCACCACGTACTACCAACCAAAATACCACCTGAATCTACGTCTATTCTAAACCCTTAATTAACAAGAAAAGCCCAGTTCAAATTTCCAGTTGGTATATTTGGGAAAAAACTTTAAAAAAAAATGTTGGGTAATCTATTTAGGCTTTACTTCGAAGTTTGGTTCATGGAGTCTCCCCCCACCTCCTTCAGGACAACTTAAGTCTGATTCTCTCTCTCTCTTCCTGCCCACACCAGAACCACCCACACTGTTAAGTTTCTGGAGAAATAAAGGTTTCAGCATTTCCTTTTCTAAGAAGTTAATCAGTAATAAGAGCTCCAGGGACCCCCCCCAAAAAATACTCCTTTCAAATACCCATGTGCATAGAACTTTAGGCTTGTTTTTAGTTTCTCCGTAGGAAAGAAGGAAGGAGGGGCCTACAGAGAAGGGAAACAAGACAAGGAGATAAAGAGTGAAGAGAAAAGAAGCTTAGCAAAGGAAAACAGGTAAGGAAAATAAGGAAGATGAGCCTAGGATCAAAAAGAAGAGAAAGAAGGCAAGGGAGAAAACATGCACAGTTCATGGAAAGCAGAAACAGGCTTCATACAGGCTTAGAATGAGAGATTCAGCAATGCACTGGTTGCAAGAACTGGCCGCAAACTTTTCTTACATAAATCTTTTCCTCTCTCACCTCTGTGTGTTGCAATTCTTTGCATTTACTCAGATCTCTGAGGTGCCAGCGTGCACCCTGGCTACCGGCTCCGGCAGTGCTGTGCCTCCCTGTGCCTCTCCCTCTCCATCCGTCCACCCTCCTCCTATCCACGCCCTAACAGAACTTGCTGGTTAATTTTTTTTTTTTTTGAGTTGGAGTCTCACTCTGTCACCTAGACTGGAGTGCAGTGGCCGCTCCTGGCCACCGCAGCCTCGACCTGCTGGGCTCCGGTGATTCCACCTCAGCCTTCCAAGTAGCCGGAATTACAGGCGCGCGCTACCACGCCCGGCTGATTTTTTGATTTATTGTAGAGATGAGGTCTCGCTGCCCAGGCGAGTCTTGAACCCGCGGGCTCAGGCAATCCACTCACCTCAGCCTCCCAAAGACACGGGATTACAGGCTGAGCCACCAAGCCCGGCTTGCTGGTTAATTTTTTTTTTTTTTTTTTTGAGTTGGAGTCTCACTCTGTTGCCCAGACTGGAGTGCAGTGGCCGCTCCCGGCCACCGCAGCCTTGGCCTGCTGGGCTCCGGCGATCCTTCCGCCTCAGCCTTCCGAGTAGCCGGAATTACAGGCATGCGCTACCACGCCCGGCTGATTTTTTGATTTATTGTAGAGATGAGGTCTCGCTGCCCAGGCGGGTCTCGAACCCGCGGGCTCAGGCAATCCACTCACCTCGGCCTCCCAAAGGCGCGGGATGACAGGCTGAGCCACCGAGCCCGGCTTGCTGGTTAATTTTTTAAAAGAAATAGTTTTAACTGTTTTTAGCCCCTCTCTGCCACAATTTTTCCTATTTTTTGTAGAGATTGGTTCTCACTTTGTTGCCCGGGCTGGCCTTGAACTCCTGGGCTCAAGTGGTCCTCCCACCCCAGCCTCCCAAAGTGCTGGTATTACAGGTGTGAGCCACCATGCCCCAATCAGTTTTTTATTTTAACAGTGGGTATCCTGGATGATGGCAGTTGCCTTCTACATGCGTTTCCCAGGGCTGTCATAACAAACTGTCATAATCCGGGTGGCTTCATCAACAGAAAGGTATTGCCTCACAGTTCTGGAGGCCAATATGGACTTGGCAGGGCTCTGTGCTAGGCTTCAGGGAAAGTCCTTCAGGCCTTTTCTCACTTCTGGTGGTAGCAGTAAATTCTTGGCATTCCTTGCCTTGGGGCTGCCTCAAATCTCTGCCTGTGTCATCCTGTGACAGTCTCCCTGTGAGTCTTTGTCCTCCCGTGTTGTTTTCCTCATCAGGAAACAGTCCTATTAGATTTCCAGTCCTCATGACCTCACCATGATCCAATCACCTCTCAAGACCTCACTTCCAAATAATGTTATATTCCCAGGAACTAGGGGTTAGGATTTCAACACATTTTAGCAGATACAATTCAACCCCTAACAGTTTCTAAATTAATCTCTCCACTTCCCTACAGCAATAGAATGATCCACCTTTTTTTTTTTTTTTTTTGTTTGGAGTCTCACTCTGTCACCCAGACTGGAGTCAGGCGATCCTCAGCCTTCCAAGTAGCTGGAACTATAGGCATGTACCATCATGCCCGTATAATTTTTTGATTTATTGTAGAGCCGAGGTCTCACCAAGTTGCCCGGGTGGGTCTCGAACCCACAGGCTCAGGCAAATCACTCGCCTCAGCCTCCCAACGTGCTGGGATTTACAGGCTGAGCCACCGAGCCCAGAGCCCAATCCTTCCGTTCTAGATAAGATAATTCACATGCCTTCTCTGACTCTCTTCTTGATCCTCTCATCCTGTCTTATTTTTCTTCCTAATGTTAGGGTTCGGCTAGGGTGAGGGTGGAGGCACGAGTGGAGAGGGGCGCAGCACCGCCGGAGCCAGCATGCTGGAGGCGTGCGTCGACAGACCAGAGATCCAAGTAAAGCAAAGAATTGCAACCACAAAGAGGTGAAAGAAGAAAAGATTTATTCGAGAAAGGTTCACTCCCCACACACAGAAAGCAGGCCTACAGGCTAGGTGAATGTGGCCGGCGGGCCTACACTCTAGGTGAGTGTGGCCTCCACAGCCCCCCGCAGCCCCGACATAAATCCTTTCCCTTGGAAGTGTTGTCATCAGGTAGGTGTGACTGCTGTGACTTCCTTGTGGACCACCTGCGAATGTCTGGGAGACCTCGTGACACAGAGACCCACTAATGTCCGCCCACATTATCACAGCCCCTTCACAGAGACCCACTAATGTCCGCCCACATTATCACAGCCCCTAGAGAAGGGCGGGATAAGGATCCCGGTGCTTCTGTACATTCCTGAATAGCATTCCTTAGAGCTAATAGAGAGTGCACTTCTCCCTATCTCCTAAGCGTTTCCAGCAGGCAGCCCCGGGGAATCCTTGGCTCCCCTGTAGACAGGGCTCAATTTCTCCCCCACTCTCAGTGGTCATAAGTCCTGCGAGCTGCATAACTTTTGGAACCAAAAGTTTTGTGATTTGCATTCCTTTTGCCTAGTGCATGATGTCTTAGGCCTTGTAAACACCCTTTACTCTAGGCAAGCTATGAGATACCTCTGATACCTGGCACCAGGAAGTCTAGGTTTCTGAAAAGACAAAGTCAACAAGCCTAATCTTTACCTAAAGTATGCGTTTCTCCAAAACATAGCTTCTACTTTCTCATCATATTGTCGGGGTTTAAGAACAAGATGAAAAATGGCTTCCCAGCCAGGCTCGGTGGCTCAGCCTGTCATCCCGCGTCTTTGGGAGGCCGAGGTGAGTGGATGGCCTGAGCCCGCGGGTTCGAGACCCACCTGAGCAGCGAGACTTCATCTCTACAATAAATCAAAAAATCAGCCGGGCGTGGTAGCGCGCGCCTGTAATTCCAGCTACTCGGAAGGCTGAGGCAGAAGGATCGCCGGAGCCCAGCAGGCGAGGCTGTGGTGGCCGGGAGCGGCCACTACACTCCAGTCTGGGCGACCGAGTGAGACTCCAACTCAAAAAAAAAAAGAGAAAAAGAAAAATGGCTTCCCACTCTTGGTCTGTCCTTTTACCTAGCATGTTTCACTATTTGACATATTCACTCAGGCATTTATTCCTTGACACCTACCTCACCATGACTGGAAAGTTAGGTCCAATGGAGAAGGTTTGTTTTGGTCTGTACTGTTACCTGTACATAGAACCTGGCCTATGGTAGAGGTTTACATGCTTACATGATTGCATGAGCTCTCTCTCTCGCTCTCTCTCTCTCTCTCCCTCCTTTCTCCTACCCTCTCTTTCTTGATATAATTTACATAATAAAATTCACTAATGTTAACTGTGCCTTTCTATTGACAAATGCGTGTAATCAGGTATCTTAGTCCATGCCTGCTGCTAGAACAAGATACGTGAGACTGGGTAATTTATAAGGAACGGAATTGTCTTTCTCACAGCTCTGGGGTTTGGAAGTCCAAGATCAAGGGGCCAGCAGACGCCATATGAGGTGAGGATCCAGTCTCTACTTCCGGTGTGACGCCTCATTGCTGCTTCCTCTGGAGGAGATGAACACTGCACCCTCACAGAAAGGCAAAAGGGAAAAATGCTGTGTCCTCAAGGGGCAGAAGAGATGGAAGGCAAAAAGAAACAAAGGGACGAGGACTCTCCGTCCAGCCGCTTTTTTTTGGTGGGGGAGTCAGGATCTCACTCTGTCGCCCAGACTGGAGGGCAGTGGTACAATCACGGCTCACCACCGCCTCCACCTCCTGGGTTCAGGTGATCCTCCTGCCTCAGCCTCCTGAGTAACTGGGACTACAGGCGCACACCATGCCCGTCTATTTTTTTTTTTTTTTTTTGTAGCGATAAGGTCTCACTATGTTGCCCAGGCAGGGAGGCTGACATTTAAGTCAGCAGACTTTGAGCAAAGCAGACGGCCCTTCCTAGTGGGGTGAGCCTCATCCAATCTGTGGAAGGCCTTAAGGGAAAGGCTGATCCCCTGAGATCACGGGAATTCTGACTTCAGACTGCGTTCAGAGTTGCGCTGCCGCACCAGCTCCCCCGGCCTTCAGCTGCCAGCCTGTCCGGCACACGGCGGCCTTGCAGTCTCCACAGTCCATGAGCAAACTCCTGAAAATAAATCTCTCTCTATGTCTCTATCTCTCTTCCTCTCTGTCTCTGTGTGTCTCTCTTTGTCTCTCTCTCTCTCTCTGTCTCTTTCTCTGCCTCTCTCTGTCTCTGTCTGCCTGTCTGTCTCTCTATGTATCTCTCTGTCTCTCTGTCTGTCTCTGTCTGTGTCTCTCTCTCCCATCGGTTCAGTTTCACCAGAGAACCCTGATCAACACACCTGACCATTCTTTATAAAATAACTCTGCTCCCCAAGGTAGAAAATAAATAAAGCTAGATGGAGCCAAAACAAAAATGCAGCAGGGGAGACGGGGGTCGGGGAAAGAGGGCGGGGTTGAGAATCAGGGGCCATGAGTTCTAATCTAAGCTCTGCGGACAACAAGATCTACGGTCTTGGACAAGTTGTGTAAACTCTCTGTCCCTCCGTTTTCTTTTTCTTTTTAGAGATAAGATCTCACCAAGTTGCCCAGTTGGTCTCCAACGCCTGGGCTCAGGCAGTCCTCTCATCTCCACCTCCCAAAGTGTGGGATTACAGGCAGGAGCCACCGCACCCAGCTGTCCCTTCGTGTTCTCAAGTGTGAAGTCAGAGGTCAGACATGGTGTCTGTGGTCTTCCCTGCTCTGAAGGCTGTGGCTCTGGGTCTCATCAGCTCGCGGAAAGGCGGATGCATGGCTTTAGTTGCCAGCTTTGGGCTTGACGCTTGGTTGGGCCCCTCAGCCTCGCTCCTGGTATGGAAGGCCTGGCATACCGTTCTGCAGGAACAATACTCAGAAGCTGGTGGTAGAGTTCAGCTTTTCTTTGTGGTTGACACTTTGCCACACTACGTCCAAGCAGAAGTCACATAGAGTCATTTGATTGTACTTGTAAGAGAACGTGCACGACCAGGCATAACATCAAATTAAAAGCAAAACGGCTGGGCTCAGTGGCTCAGCCTGTAATCCCAGCACTTTGGGAGGCCGAGGCGAGTGGATTGCCTGAGCCCGCGGGTTTGAGACCCACTTGGGCAACTTGGCGAGAACTCGTCTCTACAATAAATCAAAAAATTAGCTGGGCGTGGGAGCGCGCGCCTGTAATTCCAGCTACTTGGAAGGCTGAGGCGGAAGGATCGCCGGAGCCCAGCAGGTGGAGGCTGCGGTGGCCGGGAGCGGCCACTGCACTCCAGTCTGGGTGACAGAGTAAGACTCCAACTCAAAAAAAAGCAAAACTAAGCTGGGCTCGGTGGCTCAGCCTGTAATCCCGCGCCTTTGGGAGGCTGAGGTGAGTGGTTTGCCTGAGTCCGCGGGTTCAAGACCCGCCTGGGCATCAAGACCTCATCTCTACAATAAATCAAAAAATCAGCCGGGCGTGGTAGCGCATGCCTGTAATTCCGGCTACTCGGAAGGCTGAGGCGGAAGGATCGCCGGAGCCCAGCAGGTCGAGGCTGCGGTGGCTAGACTGCACTCCAGTCTGGGCGACAAAGTGAAACTCCAACTCAAAAAAAAAAAAAAAAGCAAAACTGACCGGACACAGTGGATCATGCTTGTCATCCTAGCACTTTGGAAAGCCGAGGCAGGAGTATTGTTTAAGGCCAGGAGTTCAGCCTGGGCAACATAGCAAGAATCTATCTCTACAAAAATAAAAATAAGCCAGGCTTGGTGGCTCAGCCTGTAATCCCGCGCCTTTGGGAGACTGAGGTGAGTGGATTGCCTGGGCCCGCGGGTTCGAGATCCGCCTGGGCAACTTGGTGAGACCTCCTCTCTACAATCAATCAAAAAATTAGCCAGGCGTGGTAGCGCGCGCCTGTAGTTCCAGCTACTCGGAAGGCTGAGGCGGAAGGATCGCCGGAGCCCAGCAGGGCGAGGCCGCGGTGGCCGGGAGCGGCCACTGCACTCTAGTCTGGGTGACAGAGTGAGACTCTAACTCAAATAAAAATAAATAAATAAATAAAAATCTTAAAATAAGTTAGCTGGGTGTAGCGGTATGTGCCTATAGTCCGAGATAGCCGGGAGTTTGAGGTGAAAGGATCACTTGAGCCCAGGAGTTGGAGGACGCAATGAACTGTGATCGTTCCACTGCACTCCAGCTAGGATAACAGAGCAAGACCCTGTCCCAAAAAATTAAAATAAAAAAAGCAAAACTAACTAGCATCGTCAGATCCCAGAGAAGAGGTAGCTGGTGATAAGGTTTCTGATAGAAGTCTGACTCTGTCTCCAGAACCTTCTCCCAATCCCTGCCCAGTCCACCCCAGCTGTGCTTTCTGTACCCAGCACAAAGCCACATTCTCAAAGTTCCTGAACATGCTGACCCTAAAACTCTGGCCCCTCAGGGCAGCCTGTGCACATTTCCCAAGGGGCCCAGAAAATTCTCTCAGTACGTTCCCACGGTCTGTAGGAAGATACCCTCCCGAGAAATGGTTCTGCCCAAGTTCCTAAAATAGATGCCCTTGACTGAGTCTATGGTAAGACGCCCCGGCCAAGGCTTCATGAGGTACCCCAGACCTCTTCCCAGCTTGTGTGGCTCACTTTGACCAAATGTTTGGGTTCTCCGTGGATCTGTCTGCTTCTTCCTTTCACCCGTGACGCTGAGCATCCATTATCTGCATGCCCACTATGTCCAGATTTTGGGCAGGCTTAGACGAGGACAAACCAGAAAGCGTGTGGCTGCAATTGAATTCAGCAGAACCAGGGGTGAGGACACATGGACACGACCAGGTCTGTGCTATGGTTCAGGTGACTTCTGAAACCACACGTCTCATCACGTGACTTCCTAGCGAATGCACCTATCAGACAGAGATCGGTGTCTTCAGATGAGTGCGAGTTGACGGAAGCTCCCAAACCACAGTAATGTCACGGGTTGAGCATCGCTCCCCAGAAGAAGACCTGATCTGGGATGAGGGTCTTTGCTGATTTATCCAAGTTCAGGTGAGGTCATGGTGGGCCCCGATTCAAAATGCCTGATGTAGCCGGGCTCGGTGGCTCAGCCTGTAATCCCGCACCTTTGGGAGGCTGAGGTGAGTGGATTGCCTGAGTCCAGGGGTTCGAGACCCGCCTGGGCAACTTGGCAAGACCTCATCTCTACAATAAATAAAAAAATCAACCGGGCGTGGTAGCGCATGCCTGTAATTCCGACTACTCGGAAGGCTGAGGCGGAAGGATCGCCGGAGCCCAGCAGGTCGAGGCTGCGGTGGCCGGGAGCGGCTGCTGCACTCCAGTCTGGGCGACAGAGTGAGACTCCAACTCAAAAAAAAAAAAAGCCTAATGTCCTTATAATAAGAGGGAGGTTTGAGCTGGCTACAGAGTCTCACACCTGTAATCCCAGCACTTTGGGAGACCAAAGCAGGATTGCTTGAGCCCAGGAGTTCTAGACTAGCCTGAACAACATGGCGAGACTGTGTCTCTATAAAAATTAAAAAATTGACCAGGCTCGGTGGCTCAGCCTGTCATCCCAGCACTTTGGGAGGCTGAGATGAGTGGATTGCTTGAGACCGCGGGTTCGAGACCTACCCGGGCAACTTGGCAAGACCTCGTCTCTACAATAAATAAAAAATTAGCCAGGCATGGTAGCACACGCCTGTAGTTCTGGCTTCTTTGTTAGGCTGAGGCAGAAGGATCGCCAGACCCCAGAAGGTTGAGGCTGCGGTGGCTGGGAGCGTGCCACTGCACTGCACTCTGGGCGACAGAGTGAGACTCCATCTCAAAAGAAAAAATGGCCAGGCATGGTGTAGGGTTAGGGTTAGGGTTAGCTGGTAGTCCCAGCTACTGGGGAGACAGAGGCAGAAGGATCGCCTAAGCACAGGAAGTCGAGGCTGTGGTGAGCTGCAATCAAGGCACTGCACTCCAGTTTGGGTGACAGAGTGAGACCCCAACCAAAAAAAGAGGACAGAGGGAGTTTGGACACAGGCATGCCCAGAGGGACAATGCCATTACATTGGCAGGAAAAGACAGCAGAGCAAGACAGGGACAGAGACAGCAGCACTGCAGGTGTCCGTCAAGAAACAAGAAACGCCTAGGACAGCAGTGGCCACCAGCAGCAAGGAGACAGTCTGCGCGCGAGCTGCTCGTCCTCCAGAGTGTTTGGCGGGAGTGTGGCCACCATGACACCTTGATTCGGACCCCTCTGTACTGCCAGAGAACGTGTGTCTATATCCTCAAGCCATCCGGGGTGGCAAGTTGTTATGGAGGCCACAGCAAACTAATCCAAGTGATTGAACCAAATAGGATTTTTGTTTTTGTGCAGAACCAGAATGTAGAGAAAGCAGCCCTGGGCCGGGATGGCCACTCCACAATGCGCTCAAGGACCCGACCACCCCATAATGCCCATAAAAGTGCCTCTTGTTTTGCATCCAGCCACTCCTGTCTTTGGGCTTCTCCCTGATTTTTTTTTTTTTTTTTTTGAGTTGGAGTCTCACACTGTTGCCCAGGTTAGAGTGCAGTAGCATGCTCACAGACACCGCAGCCTCAACTTGCTGGGCTCAGGCGATCCTTCCGCCTCAGCCTCCCAAGTAGCTGGGACTACAGGCACCAGGCACCGTGCTTGGCTGATTATTTTACTGTCTGTAGAGACGAGGTCTCGTTACATTGCCAGGCTGGTCTCAAACTCCTGGGCTCAAGCCATCCTCCCACCTCGAATTCCCGAAATGCTGGGATTACAGGCGGGAGCCATTGCGCCTGGCCTGGGCTCTTGTCTTTGTTGCAACATGGCTGTGCCCCTTCCACATGTCCGTGTCACAAGAGGGAGGGGGAGAGAGGTGCGGGTGAAGATGGCTGCCTCCCCATCCGAGGGAACTCCCGAACGCTTCCCCCGTGAAGTGTGATGTGCAACGTGGCACGGCTCCACTTGGAACTTCAACATGGAACTGTGAGTCCGTTCTAGAAGGATCATCTGCAAAACGGCAACAACAGCAGGAAGTTGCCTTGAGCCTTGGAATGGGACCTGTGTGTCACAAGCACAGTATCCTTGAAAACGACTGCCCTTCCCCCGAGCTGCAACCAGGAGCGGGAGTGCAGTGGCCACTCCCGGCCACCGCAGCCTCGACCTGCTGGGCTCCGGCGATCCTTCCGCCTCAGTCTTCCACGTAGCTGGAACTACAGGTGCGCGCTACCACGCCTGGCTGATTTTTGATTTATTGTAGAGATGAGGTCTCCCCTGCCCAGGCGGGTCTCGAACCCGTGGGCTCAGGCAATCCACTCACCTCAGCCTCCCAAAGGCGCGGGATTACAGGCTGAGCCACCGAGCCTGACTCTAATTTTTGTTTTCTCTTTTGAGTTGGAGTCTCACTCCGTCACCCAGGCTGGAGTGCAGTGGCACACTCCCGGCCACCGCAGCCTTGATCTGCTGGGCTCAGGTGATCCTTCCCCTCAGCCTTCCAAGTAACTGGAACGACTGGCACGTGCCACCATGTCTGGTTAATTTTTTAATTGTAGAGAAGAGATCTCACGAAGTTGCCCAGGCTGGTCTTGAACCTATGGGCTCAGGCAGTTCTCTCACCTCAGCCTCCCAAAGTGTTGGGAATACAGGCACGAGCCACCACGCCCAGCCTATACTTTATTTTGTTTGTTTGTTTTTTTGAGTTGGAGACTCACTCTTTCATCCAGGCTGGAGTGCAGGGGCATGCTCACAGCTACCCCAGGGTCGACCCGCTGGGCTCCAGCAATCCTTCTGCCTTAGCCTTCCTAGTAGCTGAAACTACAGAAGCACACTATCAAGCCTGGCCAATTTTTTTTATCTGTTGGAGAGATGAGGCTTCACCCAGTTGCCCAGGCTGTTCTCAAACCCGTGAACTCAGGCAATACCCTCACTTCAGCCTCTGAAAGTGCTGTGAATACAGGTTTCAGTCACCGCGCCCAGCTTATACTTCCAATGGTGAAATAAAGGCCGGACACAATGGCTCACATCTGTAATCCCAGCATTTTGGGAGGCAGAGGTGGGAGGATTGCCTGAGCCTAGGCAACTTGGTGAGACCTCTTCTCAACAATAAATCAAAAAATTAGCTGGGCATGGTGGTACATGCCTGTAAGTCCTGGTACTTGAGAAGCTTCAGCAGAAGGATCACCTGAACCCAGTGAAAGGTACCTATAGAAACCTGGAAGAAACTTAGCTTATTCTTTAGTCTTTTTGCCTCAGCGTAGCTATTAGAAAATGTCCAGGCCGGGCTCGGTGGCTCAGCCTGTCATCCCGCGCCTTTGGGAGGCTGAGGTGAGTGAATTGCCTGAGCCCGCGGGTTCGAGACCCGCCTGGGCAGGCGAGACCTCATCTCTACAATAAATCAAAAAATCAGCCAGACGTGGTAGCGCGCCTGTCATTCCGGCTACTCGGAAGGCTGAGGCGGAAGGATCGCCGGAGACCAGCAGGTGGAGGCTGCGGTGGCCGGGAGCGGCCACTGCACTCCAGTCTGGGTGACAGAGTGAGACTCCAACTCAAAAAAAAAAAAATAAGAAAAGAAAATGTCCAGACATTCTACCGCAGAACAAGCAGCCTATCCCATACCCCCTAGGCAAATCTCCTTCAGATGCAAGACCAGGACAACCCAACCATTTATGGTTTAGCATAATGATCTCCAGTAAACTTTTGATTCCTTGTCAAGGCCAAAGTCATAAGAGTTTGTGAGTTGCAAATGTATGAGTTTGTGAATTGCAAATGTCTAACAGGTCTCTTGCAGGAATCCTCCCCCACCAGGTTCAACCTAATCAGCCCTGTGAACTACGTGACACAGAGAAGCCCCACCATGGCAGCAATCATGTGACTAACCCACCCATCTGCCTGCTGTCCGTCACCTGACATCATCAGTACCTGTGCTTGCCTGCCCCTTTGTGACGATGTGGAAGCAGACCACCAGCCAATCACCTAATGATCTTCTCCCATCAAGGGAAATGGTTGAAAGGACTCAACCATGAGCAACTAGCAGCCATTGCCTTGCTAGGGTCTGGTGTGGCCATGTGGTCTTTGAGCCATGGCTGCCACCATGCTTCCTGGCTTGGTCCCCCTCCCCCACCTTGGGGAAGTGAATCTTCTTTCTTCCTTCTCTTTCTCTCTCTAATCTACTTTTTTTTTGAGCTGGAGTCTCACTCTGTCGCCCAGACTGGAGTGCAGCGGCCGCTCCCGGCCACCGCAGCCTCGGCCTGCTGGGCTCCGGCGATCCTTCCGCCTCAGCCTTCCGAGTAGCCGGAATTACAGGCATGCGCCACCACGCCCAGCTGATTTTTTGATTTATTGTAGAGATGAGGTCTCGCTGCCCAGGCGGGTCTCAAACCCTCGGGCTCAGGCAATTCACTCACCTCAGCCTCCCAAAGGCGCAGGATTACAGGCTGAGGCACCAAGCCCTGCTCTACTTTTTTTTTTTTTGAGTTGGAGTCTCACTCTGTCACCCAGACTGGAGTGCAGTGGCCGCTCCCAGCCACCGCAGCCTCGCCTGCTGGGCTCTGGCGATCCTTCCGCCTCAGCCTTCCAAGTAGCTGGAACTACAGGCGTGCACTACCACGCCTGGCTGATTTTTTTTGATTTATTGTAGAGATGAGGTCTCGCCAAGTTGCCCGGGCGGGTCTCGAACCCACCGAGCCCAGCTCTAATCTACTTTTAAGTAAACTTTTCTTAACCTTTTGGTGTGTTGCAATTCTTTGCGTCTACTCGGATCTCTGGGTTCCCAGCACAGCACCTCCGACTGGCCAGCCCTGGCGGTGCTGCACGCCTCCCTGTGCCTCTCCACCCTCACCCTGTCCGTCAGAACCCTCACACCCAGCTGGTCGAGGCTGCGGTGGCCATGATCGTGCCACTGCACTCCAGCCTGGGTGACTCGGAAAAACAAAAGATGAAATAGCACATTGGATCCTATCTCAGGAGACCTCTAGGTACGCTTTTTAGTATTCACTCTCAAAAGTTGAAACATATTTAAAGATGGAACAATCTAAACTTGCGGAATTAAGAGGAATGAGTGAGCCAGGCTCGGTGGCTCAGCCTGTAATCCTGCGCCTTGGGAGGCTGAGGTGAGTGGATTGCCTGAGCCCGCGGGTTCGAGACCCGCCTGGGCAGGCGAGACCTCATCTTCACAATAAATAAAAAAATCAGCCGGGCGTGGTGGCGCATGCCTGTAATTCCGGCTACTCGGAAGGCTGAGGCGGCAGGATCGCCGGAGCCCAGCAGGTCGAGGCTGCGGTGGCCGGGAGCGGCCACTGCACTCCAGTCTGGGCAACAGAGTGAGACTCCGACTCAAAAAAAAAAAAAAAAAAAAAAAGGAATGAGTGAAGAAACCAAACACCGAGTAAGCAGGAAGGGACTTTAATTAGCATAAAACTGACAAAAAATGTGCATTTCTTTTAATTTAATTACCTTAGTAGGAGTAGCTGCTTTCCTGCCTGTTGGAAATTGGGAGGCAGGGCCTTTATTTTGAGAACTGTCCCTTGTGACGCTTAAGCCGTTATTTTTAGCTTTACCCTGAAAAGGAATGCGACTGAAGGATACTGCCAGAGGGTAAAAGAAAATGTATTTCCAGGATCAGCAATTCTTTATCTTTCAGACTTAGGGAAAAACCAGTGGCTTGGGTAGATTTAGTTTCCCCAGGGACTTCTTTGAAATGCAGGAGCACAGAGGTACATACCATGATCCATAAAAATTAAATCAGCTGTTTTCTTTTTTCTTTTTGAGTCGGGGTCTCGCTCTGTTGCCCAGGCTGGAGTGTGGTGGCACGATCACAGCTCATCGCAGCTTCCAACTCCTGGGTCCAGCTGATCCTCCCATCTCAGTCTCCCGAGTAGCTGGGACCGCAGGTGTGCACCAACACGTCCAGCTAATTATTTTATTTTATTTTTAGAGATGGAGTCTCACTCTGTTGCCCAGGCTGGTCTCGAACACCTGGGCTCAAGCAATCCTCCCGCCTCAGCCTCCCAAAGTCCTGGGATTACGAGTGTGAACCACTGTGCCTGGCCCAAGTCATCTATTTTCTAAGCGATTGCTAAGCTTCAGGGTCTTTCCTTTTCTTCCTTCTTTTTTTTTTGAGTTGGAGTCATACTCTGTCGCCTAGACTGGAGTGCAGTGGCACCCTCCCGGCCACTGCAGCCTCGACCTGCTGGGCTCTGGTGATCCTCCTGCCTCAGCCTTCCAAGTGGCTGGAACTACAGGTGCGTGCTGCCACACCCGGCTAACTTTTGATTTATTGTAGAGACAGGTCTCGCCAAGTCGCCCGGGCTGGTCTCGAACCCGCGGGCTCAGACACTCCACTCACCTTGGTCTCTCAAAGTGCTAGGATGACAGGCTGAGTCACTGAGCCTGGCCAGGATCTTTCTTAAAGCACAAATAAAATAATCAATCACAATGCCGTCACTGATCTTCTTGGCCCTAGTGGGAGTTCTTCTCTGCCGTCCACTGCAGCGTCACCAGGGCTGGGGATGACACAGGCAAAACCCCTCGGTGAAGACAGAGCAAACCCTTTTTGTTTTTTGAGTTGGAGTCTAACTTTGTTGCCCAGGCTGGAGTGCAGTGGCATGCTCACCGCAGCCTTGACAGTCTGGGCTCCAGCGATCCTTCCTCCTCAGTCTCCCAAGTACCTAGAACTACAGACGTATGCCACCACGCCTGGTCAGTTTTTTTTTTTTTTTTTGAGTTGGAGTCTCACTTCATCACCCATACTGGAGTGCAGTGGCCGCTCCCGGCCACCGCAGCCTCGACCTGCTGGGCTCCAGCGAACCTTCCGCCTCAGCCTTCCGAGTAGCCGGAATTACAGGCATGCGCTACCACGCCCGGACTGATTTTTTGTTTTATTTATTGTAGAGATGAGGTCTCGCCAAGTTGCCCAGGCGGGTCTCGAACCCGCGGGCTCGGGTAATCCACTCACCTCAGCCTCCCAAAGTGCTGGGGTTACAGGCTGAGCCACCGATCCCAGTAGTTTTTTGATTGATTGTAGAGATGAGATCTTGCCAAATTTCCCAGGCTATTCTTGAACCCATGGGCTCAAGCAATCCCCTCACCTCAGTCTCCCAATGTGCTGGGATTACAGGCTTGAGCCACCATGCCTGGCTCCAACATTTATTTACAAAAATTGTGTATTTGTTCTTACATTTTTTTTTGACTTGGAGTCTCACTCTATCCCCCAGGGTGGAGTGCAGTGGCACACTCATGGCCACTACAGCCTCGACCTGCTGGGCTCAGGTGATCCTTCCGCCTCAGCCTTCCAAGTAGCTGGAACCACAGGCACATGCCACCATGCCTGGGTAATTTTTTTTTTTTTTTAATTTATTGTAGGGATGAGGTCTCACCAATTTGTTCAGGCTGGTCTCAAACCTGTGGGCTCAGGCAATCCACCTTGGCCTTCCAAAGTGCTGGGATTATAGGCATGAGCCACCGCGCCTGGCCATGCTCTCACATGTTTAAACCTCAGTCACCTCCGAAGGACTCTCTGTTTGATGGAATACACCTATCGAGATGCTTTTTCCGCTGCTCAAAACAGTTTTTAAACTTGTCGGTGTTGATGCCTTTTAATACTTCTACTGGTTTTTTTGGTTTGTTTTAGCTCTTACACACAGGCAAAACATTTTCCTTCAGGGAAACAAAAAAAAGTCACCTGGGCAAGAGATCGGATGAATAGGGGAGTGGGGCACAGGAGTCATGCCATATTTTGGTCCCAAACTGGGGAACGCTCAGTGCGGTGTGGGCAGGTGCGTGTGTATATCACCCACCTTGATATGGCAAATGGCTTTAAAGAATCAACAACAACAAAAAATCACTGAAGCTGACCAAAGCCCCTCACAACACCGCCAGCTGGTCCACTGATGCTGATGCGTTCCTAGAACACTCACCTAGCGGAAGACGCCTGCCCTCCGAAAGACAATTCCAGGTTTTGGGGGGCCCCACTCATGTAGGGTTAATAAAAACCTGACCGATGAGACTTTATGATTTGTAGGGCATGACTCCCTTGAGCACACACTCTGTAATTTGTATCAACAACCAAGACATGCCTCAATGTCAGATAACTTGGAAGTCTTACATTTTCACTAAAATCCTCTTATCTAATCGGAGCATAAAGAAATAGCACTAGGTTGAGTTTGGATTCAATGGTTCTAACTCTCCCGCTCTGAGAATTTAGGACCTTTTGGGTCCTAGAGCTTTTCATCATCAAAATATGAAATAATTAGATTACATAAACTTTAATGTTTCTCTCAGTTCTAGAAACATACGTTTGGTATAGTAATATCCTTGCTTATATTTTATTTAGTTTGTGGCTTTTAATATATTGTTTTGGCCGGGTACAGTGGCTCAGTCTATCATCCCAGCACTTTGGGAGGCCGAGGCGAGAGGATTGCCTGAGCTCAGGGGTTCGAGACCAGCCTGGGCAACTCGACAAGACCTCATCTCTACAATAAATAAATAAAAGTTAGCCAGGTGCGGTAGTGCGTGCCTGTAGTTCCAGTTAGTTGGAAGGCTGAGGTGGGAGGATCGCCGGAGCCCATGAGCATACCACTGGGTGATAGAGTGAGACTCCAACTAAAAAAAAAAAAAATCTTGTTTCAACATTCCCTAAGATGAACAGACATGTGCTTGAGAATTCTCAATAATCTATAATTTGTAGATAGTGAGTTTTAAATGATATAAAGACAAATCTCTCCCTTATGTCATTTTTAAAAAGTTTTCCTTCAAAGTGAAGCTAGGGAAATCCAGTGGAAGGGTGGTTAGGTGACCTCACCGGATGGGAAGTCAGGTGACTTCATGTCCACAGGTAGCATCTGAATCAGAGATACACAGGCTCCATCAGCCTCAGGTGTCATGCCTCTCCGCTCTATTAGTCGCTCTTTCTCAATTATTCTCAGCGCATTCTGTAGGGTAGGAAAAAAATGGTTTCCTCTGTCCTCGTAGGTGCTGTAGCTGGGGCCTGCAAATTACACTGACACAAGATAGACAGAGAGGGAAGAGGCATACACACGTTATTTGATGCGACTATTTTAATTTTTTTATGAGCATGGAGGAGCCGGCCTCAGTGGCTCAGCCTGTAATCCCGCGCCTTGGGAGGCTGAGGTAAGTGAATTGCCTGAGCCCGCGGGTTCAAGACCTGCCGGGGCAACTTGGCAAGACCTCATCTCTACAATAAATCAAAAATCAGCCGGGCGTGGTAGCGCACGCCTGTAGTTCTGGCTACTCGGAAGGCTGAGGTGGAAGGATGGCCGGAGCCCAGCAGGCGAGGCTGCGGTGGCCGGGAGCGGCCACTGCACTCCAGTCTGGGTGACAGAGTGAGACTCCAACTCAAAAAAAAAGAAAGAAAACAAATGGAGGGGTGAGTGCAGTGGCTCACGCCTGTCTTCCCAGCACTTTGGGAGGCAGAGGCAAGAGATTGTTTGAGCCCAGGGGTTCAAGACCAGCCTGGGCAAGTTGGCGAGACTTCATCTCTGCAATAAATAAAAAATTAGCACCTGTAGTTCCAACTAGTTGGGAGACTTCAACTCAAAACAAGACAAACAAATAAATGGAAAGTCAAAGAAGCCATGAGATACAAAAAGGGAAGCTTGTGTATCATTTTACCAAAGGGCGATGCATTGTGGAGAAGTAGCAAGATGAAGGAAAAGAGATTTGGACTTCCAGGTGGGAAACTATGACAATGTCAGCCTGTGGTGGGATTACTGGGTACCGCTTAGTTTTTTATTTGATTTGATTTGATTTTTTCAGTCGGAGTCTGACTCTGTCACCCAGGCCGGAGTGCAGTGGCACGCTTCATATACAGTGGTATATTTCGGGCAGCATATTCTAATCCCCCTCAATTGTAATCCATAAGGAAATATTATATATTTGTCCTATCCAACATGGTAGCCACCAGTCTACCATGTCTGTTTTTTTTTTTTGAGTTGGAGTCTCACTCTGTTGCCCAGACTGGAGTGCAGTGGCCGCTCCAGGCCACCGCAGCCTCGACCCGCTGGGCTCCGGCGATCCTTCCACCTCAGCCTTCCAAGTAGCCGGAATTACAGGCATGCGCTACCATGTCTGGCTGATTTTTTGATTTATTGTAGAGATGAGGTCTCGCTGCCGAGGCGGGTCTCGAACCCGCGGGCTCAGGCAATCCACTCACCTCAGTCTCCCAAAGGCGCGGGATTACAGGCTGAGCCACCGAGCCCAGCAACCATGTCTATTGAGTACATGAAATATGGCTGGTGTATTTTATTTTATTTTTTGAGTCAAATTCTCACTCTGTTGCCTAGGCTGGAGTGCAGTGGCATGCTCATGGCCACCACAGCCTCGACCTGCTGGGCTCTGGCAATCCTTCCGCCTCAGCCTTCCAAGTAGCTAGAACCGCAGGCATGTACCACTGTGCCTGGCTAATTTTTCTTGATTTATTGTAGAGACGAGGTCTCACCAAGTTGCTCAGGCTGGTCTCAAACCCATGGGCTCAGGCAATACTCTCGCCTCCGCCTCCCAAAGTGCTGGGATGACAGGCATAAGTCACCGCTCCCCACAGCTGCTGTATCTTACGTTTAAAATTCAAGAGCTGGATTTTAGATTTTATTTAATTTTAATTAATTTGCATTTAAATAGGGATATGTGATTTGTGTCTGCCATATCAGATAGCAGAGTGCTAGAACATTAAGAACTCAAGCTAATAGGAAGCATTTACTGAGCTCTGAGAAATTCCACAGTGTGTTGTATCACACACAGCCCCTGACACCACAGGTCATGCTTCCCGCTGGGATGCTTGTGTCTTGGTCTGCTTTCATATTTGCCTGGAGTGCCCTCTACCGTCTCCAGGGTGGCTGTGTTGTGAAATGTCCCTAATGTCAGCTCCTTTGGGTGACAGTTGGTCCTATAAACCCTGCCACTTAGCCCAGAATCAACTGTCATTATCAGACAGTTCAGGTGTAGGTCTGATCCTTCCAACCTTCTCAAGCAGAACTTCTGAAGAAGATAAGTGACACTGTAAAGAAAAAAATCGGAGTCTTACTCTGTCGCCCAGACTGGAGTGCAGTGGCACGCTGGACTCCGGCGATCCTTCCGCCTCAGCCTTCCAAGTAGCTGGAACCACAGGCATGTGCCACTGCGTCTGGCTAATTGGATATGTGAAACTTTAACCCAGGAAAGAAATACAGAATTCCATCTTGGTAACGAGGGGAACACGGACCTTTTTGGATTGTTGATTTGCCGTTACTTCTGCCCAGTCTTTTCCTCCGGACAGAAGTGAGGCCATTAGGCATCGCCAAGGGGGTGTGTGCCTGACACTCACGTGTGTATTCCGTGTCAGAGCGAACATGGCCAGGAGTCCGGGACCTGATTTGCAAGGGCTTGAGGTATATGTGGGGCGGAGCGGCAGGTGGCCTTGAAAATGAAGTCAAGCAGTTTAAGCCCAATCCAGAGTGTGGAAGCCCAAGGAGGCATTGTCAGAAGTGGGCTAGAGCCTTCATTTGTTTATAAATATATCAGGTTTGTGGGTCAGAATCATGTCTCATAGTTGACTCAGAGACGCGTTAGAAAGAGAGAGAGAGAGAGAGAGATCCAGCTGGATTCTGCTTAGGGAATATGGTACTAGTAATTCAAAATGGTGCTTGGTGTAGTTAAATTTACTTGGGGCAAAAAGAATGATGGGCTTTGGGGAGGAAAGTTATACTTTTACTCAGCATGCCACTAATCGCTAAGTAAAAATCTGAATATCAAAGTTGTATCACATAGCCGGGTGCGGTGGCTCAGCCTGTAATCCCACACCTTTGGGAGGCCGAGGCGAGTGGACTGCCTGAGCCCGCGGGTTCGAGACCCACCTGGGCAACTTGGCGAGACCTCATCTCTACAATAAATCAAAAATCAGCCGAGCGTGGTAGCGCGCACCTGTAATTCCGGCTACTTGGAAGGCGGAGGCGGAAGGATCGCCGGAGCCCAGCAGGTCGAGGCTGCGGTGGCCGGGAGCGGCCCCTGTGCTCCAGTCTGGGCGACGGAGTGAGACTCCGACTCAAAAAAAAGAAAAAAGTTGTATCACTCTCCCTCTAGGAGATGTGGAGACAGTTAGAAAACATGAATGATGAGTACAGCAATGCATACGGGTTCAGGTCACAAACAGATATTTTAGAGAAAAGCACAAAGTATCGAACCAACCCACCATCGTTCACCTTCAGGTCGAAAGGCCAAACGGATGAATCAAATGTGGGTGTGCTAAGTGCAGCCTGGAGAACGTGCAGCTTTGCTTCCGCAGAAATTCAGAGACACTCCAGCCAGGCATGGTGGCTCACGCCTGTCATCCCAGCACTTTGGGAGGCTGAAGTGAGAGTGTTGCCTGAGCCCAGGGGTTCAAGACCATCCTGGGCAACTTGATGAGACCTCATCTCTACAATAAATCAAAGATTTGCCGGGCATGGTGGCATGCACCTGTGGTTCCAGCTACTTGGAAGGCTGAGGCAGAAGGATCGCCTGAGCCCAACAGGCCGAGGCTGTGGTGGCCGTGAGCATGCCGCTGTACTCTAGTCTGAGTGACAGAGTGAGACTTTGATTCAAAAAAAAGAGACATTCCAGGTAGCAGACTTGCTGCCTGATTGAGTTTTTTTTTTTTTTTTTTTTTTTTGAGTTGGAGTCTCACTCGGTTGCCCAGACTGGAGTGCAGTGGCCGCTCCCGGCCACCGCAGCCTCGACTTGCTGGGCTCCGGCGATCCTTCCGCCTCAGCCTTCCAAGTAGCCGGAATTACAGGCGTGCGCTACCACGCCCGGCTGATTTTTTGATTTATTGTAGAGATGAGGTCTCGCTGCCCAGGTGGGTCTCGAACCCGCGGGCTCAGGCAGTCCACTCACCTCAGCCTCCCAAAGGCGTGGGATTACAGGCTGAGCCACCGAGCCCGGCTTGATTGAGTTTCTAATCTAGACCATCATGCTGTGGTTACGAGGATGGATTTAATTAGGTTTCTGAGAGGCAGAATCAACAGGTGGATTCTACTTAATTCATCTCAACAAATATGTTGCACGCTTTATTTGCACAGGGCACCTGCAGGATGCAGAGGCTGAAAGCCTGAGCAAGCCCATTCCTGGCCTGGACTCATTTAGCTCTGCTGGGCCCGTGGGACACACGCCAGGATGTGAGCCACAGGTGTGAGTCCTGGGATGCAAGAATGAGCCACGCTGGTGAGCCACCCAAGGCCCGTTTCTTCCATTCTGGCTATCCTAGGCATGATTCTGTCACCAGACCCAAGGAGGCTGGCTCCGTCCCCCGGTGTGGAGTGAGTGCAGTCTGATCCCACCTAAGCACTATGGTCCCATTTCCCCTGCTGATTTTGAGGATTTAACTGCCTCTTATGCAGGAGGGAAGCCATCCAGGCCACTCAGTTGTGAGGTAGAGGAACTTCCAGGAAGGTTTCTTTGCTCTTAGCGGGAGATAGGCACAGTGTGGACCAGTCTGCTCATGACGTCTGCAGCTAGGGGGCTGTCCAGTGACCCTGAGGGCACCTGCTTTGCAGGAGCCACTGTTCTGAGGAAGGCAGGGCAGGTAGAAGGAGAGCCAGGGTCCTCAGTGACACCAATCGAGCCAACGTGGGACCTGCCCTACGCGTGACCAGCTGTCCTGGTTTGCTCAAGATTTTCCCAGTTTTGACACTAAAAGTCCCTCCTACATGCTAGGCATTATGCCGGGGATTTTACATGCATTACTTTCTTTCCCTCTCACGGTGACTTTTTTCTTTTGTCCTTTTTTTTTTTTTTTTTAAGTCCAGTCTCACACTATTGTCCAGAGTGGAGTGCAGTAGCCAGATCACAGCTCACCACAGCCTCAAACTCCTGGGCTAAAGGAATCCTCCTGCTTCCGCCTCCTGAGTAGCTGGGACCACAGGTGCATGCCACCATGACTGGCCAATTTTTTTTTTTTTTTTTTTTGAGTTGGTGTCTCACTCTGTCACCCAGACTGGAGTGCAGTGGCCGCTCCCGGCCACCGCAGCCTCGACCTGCTGGGCTCCGGCGATCCTTCCACCTCAGCCTTCCAAGTAGCTGGAACTACAGGCGCGCACTACCATGCCCGGCTAATTTTTTTATTTTGTTGTAGTGATGAAGTCTCGCCTGCCCAGGAGGGTCTCGAACCTGCGGGCTCAGGCAATCCATTCACCTCAGCCTCCCAAAACGCTGGGATTACAGGCTGAGCCACCGAGCCTGGCTTTTTTTTTTTTTTTTGTGTGTGTGTGTTGGAGTCTCACTGTCGCCCAGACTAGAGTGCAGTGGCCGCTCCTGGCCACTGCAGCCTCGACCCGTTGGGCTCCGGCAATCCTTCTGCCTCAGCCTTCCAAGTAGCTGGAGCTATAGGCACGCGCTACCATCCCCGCCCAGCTAATTTTTTGATTTATTGTAGAGATGAGGTCTTGCCAAGTTGCCCGGGCAGGTCTCGAACCCACGGGCTCAGATAATTCACTCACCTCGGCCTCCCAAGGTGCGGGATTACAGGCTGAGCCACTGAGCCTGGCTTATTTTTTATTTTTTTGAGTCGAATTCCCACTCTGTCGCACAGGCTAGAGTGCACTGGCATGCTCACGGCCACTGCAGCCTCGACCTGCTGGGCTCAGGCAATCCTTTCACCTCAGTCTTCCAAGTAACTGGAACTACCAGAACACGCCACCATGCCCAGCTAATTTCTTAGTTTATTGTTGAGATGAGGTCTCGCCAAGTTGCCCGGGCTGGTCTCGAACCCCCAGGCCCAGGCAATCCTCTTGCTTCTGCCTCCCAAATTGCTGGGATTACTTGGGATTGCTAGGCTCAGCCACCACGCCTAGCTGTAGCTGTGTATTTAAATTTTTTTTTTTTTTGGAAAGTAGGATTTATTAAGAAGACAGAAAAGCTCCTGCAGTGGAATGGGACCTGAAAGAGGTTGCCCTTGGTTTTGTTTCTAAAAAGCCACCCAACTGCTTTCCAAACTGGTTGTACCTACATTCCTGGCAGGAATGTATGAGAGATCCACTTTCTCCACATCTTCATCAGCATTTGCTACCAACAGCATCTTCATTTTAGTCATTCTGATGGATGTGTAGGACTATTTCATTGTGGGCTTTTGTTTTTTTTGTTTTTTGAGTCAGAGTCTCACTTTGTCACCCAGGGTGGAGTGCAGTGGCATGCTCATGGCTTCTGCAGCCTCAACCTCCTGGGCTCAGGCGATCCTTCCACCTCAACCTTCCAAGCAGCTGGAACTATAGGCGTGTGGTGCCCTGCCTGGCTAATTTTTTGATTTGTTGTAGAGACGAGGTCTTGCCACATTGCCCGGGCTAGTCTTGAATCCCTGGGCTCGGGCAATCCTCTTGCCTCTGCCTCCCAAAGTGCTTTGATGACAGGCGTGAGCCACCGTGTCCTGCCCATGGTGGTTTTAATTTGCATTTCCCTAATGGTTAATGATATTGAACAACTTTTTAATGCATTTGCCATGTGTATATCCTCTGGGGAAATATCTGATCAATTTTTGGCCCCTTGTCAAATTGGATTGTGGGTTTTCTTTACTGTTGAATTTTGAGTGTTCTGTAAATATTCTAAATACCAGTCACTTGCCAGGTATGTGGTTAGTAAATATTTCTCCCACTCAGCAGTTTGTTTTCCCGGCCTTTTAATAGAGTGTTTGGCCAAGCAAATGTTTTTAAGTCTGATGAAGTTCAATTTAACATTTTTTCTTAAGGATTGTGTTTCTGATGAAAAATCTAAGAACTGTTTGCTTAGCCATAAATCCTGAAGATTTTCTCCTTTTTGTTTCTAAAAGTTTTTTTTTTTGAGGCTATGCTTCCCTTTGAATTATTTTTGTGTATAAGGTGTGAGTTCATTTTTTTCCTCTGTGGATATCCAATTCCTCCAGTACTATTTGATAAAAATGCTCCTCCTCCATTGAATGACTTTTAAATCTTTGCCTGTAATAAGTTGGGCATATCTTCCAGGAGTGGTAGCTCACACCTGTCATTCTGGCACTTTGGGAGGCTGAGGTGGGAGGTTTGCTTGAGCCTAGGACTTTGAGACTAGCCTGAGCAACATAGTGAGAGACCTTGTCTCTACAAAAATTTTAAAAAATAGCCAGGAGTGGTGGTGCATGCCTATAGTCCCAGCTCCTCGGGAAGCTGAAGTTGAAGGATTGCCTGAGCCCAGGAGGTAGAGACTGTAGAACAATGCCACTGCACTCCAGCCTGAGTGATAGAGGGAGACCCTCGCTCAAAAAATAAATGCAGTTTGTTTCATTAAAAAGAAAATCTGGGGCAACCCTCTCAGGTCCCCTCCCACTGTGGGAGCTTGTCTGTCTTCTCAATAAACCCGACTTAAAAAAAAAAATCTACACATACAGATGGTCAGGTAGATGGACAGAATAGTGAACAGACAGATGGTCAGACAGATGGTCAGAGAGAGGGACAGAAAAATGGACAGATACATGTACAGACAGATGTACAGATGAACAGACAGATCAATGGATGAGTAGATGAATGGACAGACAGATGGACAGATAGATGGACGGACAGACAGCAGATAGATGGGTAGACGGGTGGATACGTGGATGAACAGATGGATGGACAGACTGATGGATAAACAGACGGATGTATCAACATGGATGGATCAACAGACAGATGGACGGACGGATAGGCAGACAGATGGGATGCACAGATGAACGGGCAGATGGAGGGCGAGGCGGGTGTGCAGACATATGGACAGGTGGATGGGCACACCAGTGAAGGGACGGACAGACAGGCAGAGGGACAGACAGGTGGACAGAAGGAAGAACAGACAGACGGATGAGTACATGGATGGACAGACACATGGACCAGTGGGTAGACAGACCCATGGGTGGATAGATGGACAGATGGACGGATGAATAGATGAGTGGACAGGTCATTGAATAGACGGACAGACAGAGGAATAAGCAGATGGATGGATATACAGATGGAAGAATAGATGGGTGGACAGATGGATTGATGGATGGGCAGACAGATGGACAAGGGGATGGACGGACAAATGGATGGATAGATGGACGGGGAGTAGATAAATGGAGGGATAGACAGGATGACAGGTGGGAAGACGTCTAGATGGACAGAAGAATGTCAGAATGAAGACACAAAACAAAGGCTGGAACTGAAGGGCTGTGACCACCAGGCAGCAGGCCAGGGCTCCGGGCGTGGCCACTGGAGGCACTGTGGGTCCTGCACCCTCAGCTCTGCCAACCTGCCCTGTGGCGGCAGGGTTGGAGGCCTGGAGCCGCGGGCAGGCCTGCTGGCAAGGACTGATGGCAGTCCAGGCTGAGGACCAGGGATTGTGGATAAGAGCAACAAGACCAACTTGTTTGCAGATAATTAAATCAAGTGAAGAAACCCGAGGTGGGGGCTGGGGAGCCCACGAGGAATCACGGCAAAGCATGGTTTTTAAGGCCAGCGGACTGTTTTTCTTTTCTTTCTTTCTTGTCTTTGTTTTGAGTCAGAGTTTCACTCTGTCGCCCAGGCTCACGGCCACTGCAGCGTCGACCTGCTGGGTTCCGGCAATTCTTCCGCCTCAGCCTTCCAAGTAGCTGGAACTACAGGCGCGCGCTACCACACCCGGCTGATTTTTTCATTTATTGTAGAGACGAGGTCTCGCCAAGTTGCCCGGGTGGGTCTTGAACCCGAGGGCTCAGGCAATCCACGCACCTCGACCTCCCAAAGCGCTGGGATTACAGGCTGAGCCACTGAGCCTGGTCAGGCCTTGGGTTTTATAACGTGATCTTCAAGATCTTTGATGTGTCCTCTACGAACTTTCTTTTTTTTTTTCTCATGCTTTTGCAGAATGACAGGATGTAACTTGAGTTTACCATAGCGACTTAGGTAAAGAATCAACATTTCACAACAGGGGTTTGCAAACCCAGACCCGCAGCACCCTGGTGGACCGCAGGAAAGAGTCAGCATGAATACTCTCCGACCTCCTCATTCCTCTTGTCTCACCACTTGTGCCTTCTAAATTTGTGAAAAAGAGAAAGTGTACACACACACACACACACACACACACACACACACCACACACACCTGGCACCTTTCATGCATGAGAACAATGCAATTAACACGTCTTCCAGGCCCCTGATTTATGTCTGCAGTTGCAATTAAAGGTTTCATTGGCATTAGGACACGTCCCCTCGTTGGGAGGAAAGAGAAAAGCAAGAATTCGTGACAAGGTGTGGATATCCTTTGCAAAGGTCGGTCGCCTCGCGCGTGGTCAAATTCATAAACGCGGTATCACTCAGGAAACATCCGAGAAGTCCTCAGCCCTGTTCAGACAGGCAGCTAACTTGGCAAGGAAGGAGTCTTTGCAGTGAGAGCTAAGATGGGTCCTTCGGGTAGAATTTCTCATCCTGGAAAACTGATGAGTAACACTGCAGGCAGGCATACTTGCTTGATGGAGTTTCTCTGGTTTTTTTGTGTTTTTTTTTTTGAGCTGGAGTCTCAGTCTGTGGCCCATGCTAGAATGCAGTGGCACGCTCCCGGCCACCGCAGCCTCGACCTGCTGGGCTCCGGCGATCCTCCCACCTCAGCCTTCCAAGGAGCTGGAACTACAGGCACGCGCTATCACGCCCGGCTAATTTTTGATTTCTTGTAGAGACGAGGTCTCGCCAAGTTGCCCAGGCTGATCTCGAACCTGCGGGCTCAGGCTATCCTCTTGCTTCAGCCTCCCAAAGTGCTGGCATTACAGGCATGAGCCACCTGCCCGGCTGATGGTGTTTCTCTCTTTTTTTTTTTGAGTTGGAGTCTCACTCCGGCGCCCAGACTGGAGTGCAGGGGCCGCTCCCGGCCACCGCAGCCTTGACCTGCTGGGCTCCGGCGACTCAGCCTTCCAAGTAGCTGGAACTACAGGCGTGCCCAACCACGCCCGGCTGATTTTTCGATTTATTGTAGAGATGAGGTCTCGCCAAGTTGCCCAGGCGGGTCACGAAGGCGTTTCTCTTAAACCAGGCAGGGTCACGAAGGCACAGGCCATAAGTATCTAAATGTCTCACCAAGTATCACTGCTGGCTCTCCATAAGCCACACGGGAGGATGAAGTCCAGACACAGCCCTCAAATGCTTTCCTGGCCATCCTGAGGCTTTCCTTGCAAGAGGGAACGAGAACGCGGCTGCTACCTCTAGTGGTAACCCAGTGGGCTGCCAGTGGGCCGCCAGTGGGTCTGGGTGGGAGAGGCCGCTCCTTCCTTTTCAAACCTCAGAGTGACATCTGCAGGGTGCACTGTGGCTTCCCAAGAGGTACGTTCCAGTCCTAACTCCGGTGCCTGTGAATGTGACACTAATCAAAGAAGGCCTTGGCTGGGCGCGGTGGCTCAATCTGTCATTCCAGCACTTTGGGAGGCTGAGACCAGTGGATTGCCTGTTCTCGTGGGTTCGAGACCCTCCTGGGCAACTTGGCAAGACCTCATCTCTACAATAAATCAAAAATTATCCGGGTGTGGTAGCGCATGCCTGTCATTCTGGCTCCTTGGAAGACTGAGGCGGAAGGATTGCTGGAGTCCAGAAGGTCGAGGCTGCAGTGGCCGGGAGCATGCCATTGCACTCCAGCCAGAGCGACAGAGTGAGACTCCAACTTAAACAAACAAAGAAAGAGGGACTTGGCTGGGCGCGGTGGCTCAAGCCTGTCATCCCAGCACTTTGGGAAGCCTAGATGAGGAGATTGCCAACGCCCTGGGATTTGAGACCAACCCAGGCAACTTGGTGAGGCCTCATCTCTACAATAAATCAAAAAATTAGCCAGGCATGGTGGCGGGCACCTGGAGTTCCGGCTACTTGGAAGACTGAGGTGGAAGGATTGCCTGAGCCCAGCAGGTCGATGCTGGGGTGGCCGTGAGTGCACCACTGCACTCCAGTATGGGTGACAGACTGAGACTCTAACTCAAAAAAAAAAAAAGGAAAGCGGGCCAGGTGTAGTGGCTCACGCCTGTTATCCCAGCACTTTGGGAGACAGAGGTGAAAGGATTGCCTGAGCCCATGGGGTCGAGATCAGCCCAGGCAACTTGGAGAGACCTCATCTCTACAATAAATAAAAAAATTAGCCGGGCTTGGTGGCACATACCTGTAGTTCCGGCTACTTGGAAGGCTGAGGTAGAGGGATTGCCTAAGCCCAGCAGTTCAAGGTTTCGGGGCCATGAGTGTGTGACTACACTCTAGCCTGGGCGACAGTGAAACTCCGACTCAAAAATAAAATAATAAAATAGAAAAAAGCAAAGTAGGAAAGTGTTCAGACATTTTTTTAAAAAGTCAGCATCTTTGTCTTCCAGCCATTGCGCCTGGCCTTAGACATCTATTTTACAGGCCTGACCACCCTGCAGGCTGGAATGTGGACTTACCGGTCTACCCCGCCCCCTCAGCTCCCCCAAGAAAAGCCCATCCAAAAAGTAGGCAGTGATGATCAGACCACCCTTTAGCTCATGAATGAACATAATAGTTCATTGAGAACTCTCAACTGGGAACATAATAGTCAGCCTATAGCGTTCCCAGTCAAGACACGTGTTCAGGAAAAGGCCATCTCTGAACTCATCAGAGGTGGAGAGAGGTTGATCTCCAGAGAGCAGACCCTATAACCCACCTTATTTAGATGATGACACCATGCAGGTATATCAAGCTCTCGAAAAAAGCAAACGCATGGTCTTTCTTTTTAGCCCGTCTCATTCTTTCTCTCATTCTCTTTCTCTCTCTAATAAATTCTGTCTCATAAAACTAGACTGTCTGGGTGCAGTGGCTCGTGCCTGTCATCCCAGCACTTTGCGAGGCGAGGCGAGAGGATTGCCTGAGCTCAGGGGTTCAAGACCAGCCTGGGCAAATTGGTGAGACCTCCTCTCTACAGTAAATCAAAAAATTAGCTGAGCATGGTGGCACATGCCTGTGGTTCCAGCTACTTGGAAGGCTGAGGCGGAAGGCTCACCTGAGCCCAGCAGGTCAAGGCTACATGGCCATGAATATGCCACTGCACTCCAGCCTGGGTGACAGCGAGACTCTGACCCAAAAGAAAAAAAAGTTAGCCGGGCTCGGTGGCTCTGCCTGTCATCCCACGCCTTTGGGAGGCTGAGGTGAGTGGATTGCCTGAGCCCGCGGGTTCGAGACCCTTCTGGGCAGCGAGACCTCATCTCCACAATAAATCAAAAAATCAGCCGGGTGTGGCAGTGCGTGCCTGTAATTCCGGCTACCCGGAAGGCTGAGGTGGAAGGATCGCCAGAGCCCAGCAGGTTGAGGCTGCGGTGGCCGGGAGCAGTCCACTATACTCCAGTTTGGGTGACAGAGTGAGACTCCAACTCAAAAAAAAAAAAAAAGTTATACAGGCCACTCTGAAATTATTATTTGTTTTCTTTCCTCAGCACATGCACTTTATTGATGTCATTTTAGAAAAGTGTGTGAGAGGCCGGGCACAGTGGCTCAACCTGTAATCCCAGCACTTTGGGAGTCCGAGGCGAGAGGATTTCCTGAGCTCAGGGGTTCGAGACCAGCCTGGGCAACTTGGCAGGACCTCGTCTCTACAATAAATCACAAAAAACTTTTTGGACGTGGTGGTGTGCACCTGTAGTTCCAGTTGCTTGGAAGGCTGAGGCAGAAGGCTTGCCTAAGCCCAGCTTGTCGAGGCTGCGGTGGCCGTGAGTGTGCCACTGCACTCCAGGGCGACAGAGTGAGACTCCCACTCCCCACAAAAAAAGAAAAGTGTGTGAGTACAAACTGCTATGTGAGGGGACTGGGGCAGGGGGCAGGAATGGGAAATGGAGTACATGGGACCCCGGACCTGGGCGAATATGGCCTTGACCTTGTCTCAGCGTCTGTTGAAACCCTGGGAAGACCAACACTGGAACAAGGATGGCACCCAAGGTCACCAGGAGGCTGAGGACCAGGGCGCTGGTATTCAGGCACTTGGCAGTGCAGGCCTCATCTGGGCCCTGGTCACGTCGCCCGCCATCTTCCTGTCCCCATACTCCACGGAGTCGTCGGCAAAGGCTGTGGAGCCCAGGCAGCACCAGTTCATGAGGACTGGGTTGCACGGGAATGCGATGACGTGGCCAGGCACGGAGGCGTCCCTGTGGACGCGGGTCAGGCGGACGTCCTGGGCACGGAGCTGCGGGGCGTCCCTAGTCCGGCCGCCGTGGCTCTTCCTGGAGCATCTTGCACGGGGGGGAGACTGGCGCTGGCCTGAGTGAAGACGGTTTGAGAGGTGTGGATTGTGGTGTGAAGACAAGCGCGGCTGTGGGGTCTGGATGCTGGGCCGCTCTGAGATTTTTTTCAGCGGTGAGTCATGGAACCCACGAGCATGGAGTCACATCCTCCCCGGCCACAGTCGGGGCGATGCTGCTGCCCCAAGATGCACCAAGACTTGCTGGCGGCCGCCGGGCGCTGAGAGAGACCGGCAGTGGATCCAGCCCTGGAGCCTTCCGGTGGAGCAGGGCCCTGTGGACACCCCGGCTTTGGGCTTGGAGCCTCCAGGGCTGAGACAGAGCAGCCTTCCGTGCTTGTCTGCCGCCCAGGCTGAAGTACCGAGTGACGACGGCTCCAGGAAACGAGGCCAGTAACATTTGTCCAAGGGCCGTTAACCCGTCTGTGGGGCCGGGCGGAGGCTTCCGTCTGGCCCTCCCGCTCTGCTTGCAAAGAGAAAAGTGTCCATCGGCAGCCGGAAGAACTTCCGCGTTTAGTCTTATCCTTGAGGTTTCCTCCATCGGGTCCAATCAGGCTGCTGTCTATGCTACCCTAAGAGGACTTGCAGCCCTTTCAGCATACGCAGCAATCCCAGCCCTCCAACTGTTTTGAGTGGGGGCTCTCACTCCGTCACCCAGGCTGGAGTGCAGGGACATGGTCCCAGTTCACCGCAGTCTCGACCTCCTGGGCTCAGGCAGTCTTCCTGCCTCAGCCTCCTAAGTGGCTGGGACAACAGGCACATATCACCATGCCTGGGCAAATTATTCATTTTTTTGTAGAGATCAGGTTTCACTATGTGGCCCCGGCTGGTCTCGAATTCTTTTTTTATTTTTGTGAGTTGGAGTCTCACTGTGTCGCCCAGACTGGAGTGCAGCGGCCACTCCCGGCCCCTGCAGCCTCGACCTGCTGGGCTCCGGCGATCCTTCCGCCTCAGCCTTCCGAGTAGCTGGAACTATAGGCATGCGCTACCACGCCCGGCTGATTTTTTGATTTATTGTAGAGATGTGGTCTCGCCTGTCACCCAGCTGGTTTCCTTACTTTATTTATTTATTTTTTAAATTTTGAGTTGGAGACTCACTCTTGTTGCCCAGGCTGGATTGCAGTGGCACACTCACTGCCACCGCGGTCTCAACTTGCTGCGCTCAGGCGATCTTTTCCCCCAGCCTTCCAAGTAATGGAACTACAGATGCACACCACCACACCTGTCTAATTTTTGTGATTTATTGCAGAGACGAGGTCTCACCAAGTTGCCCAGGTTGGTCTCAAATCCCTGGGCTCAGGCAATTCTCTCGTCTTGGCCTCCCAGAGTGCTGGGATGACAGGCTGAGCCATCGCACCTGGCCGGTTTCCTTGCTTTAAAAGCTTATGTGGTTACACCCAGGAGGGAACGTTTCTTTTCTTTCTTTTCTTTCTTTTGGAGTTTAAGTCTCACTCTTGTTGCCCAGGCTGGATTGCAGTGGCACGCCCACAGCCACCGCAGCCTTGACCTGCTGGGCTCCGGCGATCCTTCCACCTCCGCCTTCCAAGTAGCCGGAACTACAGGAGTGTACCACCACGCCTGGTTAGTTTTTGATTTATTGTAGAGATGAGGTCTCCCTGAGTTGCCTAGGTTGGTCTCGAACCTACAGGCTCAGGCAGTCCTCTCACCTCAGCCTCCCAAAGTGCTGGAGTTATAGGTGTGAGCCACCGTGCCCAGCAGGAGGGAGCATTTCTATGTTAGGTTACTTGTAGAGGCAGAGCTGGACAACCTGTTTCCCATCTGAGTACTCCATTCAGTGCGATGAGGGCAAAGCCTTGACTCGATGTGTCACCTCAGCAGAGGTTCTCAGTCCAGCAGGAGAAACAGATGTGCCAGCGGATAAATGGCTATAAAAGAAGTTTGCGGGGCCACAAGGGTTGGAGGTGAGGACTAGAAATGCAGGTTCTCTGACTCCACCCCAGCTGCTGAGTCAGAGGCCCTGGCTGGAGCTCCTAGCTCAGTTTCTGCATCAGCCGGGGAACCCCGGCTCCGGGCCACAGTCCTGTTGATCTCAAGGAGTCACAGGTCTGTCCCCAGGGCCAGGAGTCCGGTCTACCCAGTCAGCCCCCATGTCGGCCCCTCTGCCAGCCTTTCCTTTTGTTCAAAGCAGGGAAGTGTTTGCGCAGTGGAGCACCCGGCAGTGTGTTCCTGCTGCCCCAGAGGTGGGCTTGTTTGAAGAGTGACAGTGTTTGAGATGCCCAGAGCCCAGATGAAGTTTTTTTTTTTTTTTTGAGTTGGAGTCTCACTGTCGCCCAGACTGGAGTGCAGTGGCCGCTCCCGGCCACCGCAGCCTCGACCCACTGGGCTCCGGCGATCCTTCCGCCTCAGCCTTCCGAGTAGCCGGAATTACAGGTGCGCGCTACCACGCCCGGCTGATTTTTTTGATTTATTGTAGAGATGAGGTCTCGCCAAGTTGCCCAGGCGGGTCTCGAACCCGCGGGCTCAGGCAATCCACTCACCTCGGCCTCCCAAAGCGCAGGATTACAGGTTGAGCCACAGAGCCCGGGGTATTTCTTGATTTATTGTAGAGATGAGTTGCCCAGGCGGGTCTCGAACCTGCGGGCTCAGGTAATCCACTCACCTCAGCCTCCCAAAGTGCTGGGATTATAGGCCAGGATTATGCTAAGTATTTTTTTTTTTTTGTAGAGATGAGGTCTCACCAAGTTACCGGTCTGGTCTCGAACCCGCAGGCTCAGGCAGTTCACTCGCCTCAACCTCCCAAAGTGCTGGAATTATAGGCTGAGCCACCAAACCTGGCCTTCTTTTTTTTTGAATCAAGGTGTTGCTTAGTTGCCCAGGCTGGAGAGCAGTGGTATGATCACAGCTCAACACAGCCTTGACCTCCTGGGCCGAGGAGAACCTTCTGCCTCAGCCTCCCAAGTAGCTGGGGCCACAGATGTGTGCCACCATGCCTGGGTAATTTTTTCTTTTTTTTGTAGAGACAGGTCTCACTATATTGCCCAGGCTGGTCTCGAACTCCTGGGCTCAAGCAATCTTCCCACTTTGGCCTCCCAAAGTGCTGGGATTACAGGCATAAGCCATCACACCTGGTCAAGAAGGTATTTCATTTAATTAATTAGTTAATTTATTTTTGAATTGACGTCTCACTCTGTCGCCCAGACTTGAGTGCAGTGGCACGTTCACGGCTGCTGCAGCCCCGATCTGCTGGGCTCAGACAATCCTTCCGCCTCAGCCTTCCAAGTAACTGGAACCACAGGTGTGTGCCAGCATACTTGGCTAATTCTTTGATTTATTGTAGAGACGCGGTCTCGCCAAGTTGCCCAGGCTGGTCTTGAACTCTGGGCTCAGGTAATCCTCTCATCTCAGCCTCCCAAAGTGCTGGGATTATAGGCATAAGCCACCAGGCCCGGTCAAGAATGTATTTTAAAAAGCTCCTTTTTCCTTTTTTTCCCTACCTCCCCCCACAATTTAGGCAATTCCTTCTCCAGCCCTCCCTGCAGTCTAATTATTTAGTCTTAGGCTTTTCTTTGAACAGCTTAGTTTCCTCTTGCTAAACAACGTGAACCGCCCTGGTTAGACAGAACAAGGTCCTGTCAGTCGTTGCTTTCCATTTTTCTGTAACAGATCTAGCAGATTTTGAACTTAAAAAAAAATAATTCAGCCGGGCTTGATGGCTTAGCCTGTAATCCCGCACCTTTGGGAGGCTGAGGTGAGTGGATTGCCTGTGCCCACGGGTTCGAGACCCGCCTGGGCAGGCAAGACCTCATCTCTACAATAAATAAAAAAAATTAGCCGGGCGTGGTAGCGCACGCCTGTAATTCCGGCTACTCGGAAGGCTGAGGCGGAAGGATCGCCGGAGCCCAGCAGGTCGAAGTTGCGGTGGCCAGGAGCAGCCACTGCACTCCAGTCTGGGTGACAGAGTGAGACTCCAACTCAAAAAAAAAAAAAAAAAAAAAAAGAATTCTGACAGATGGGGTCTTGCTATGCCACCCAGTGCAGTGGTGTGATCTTAGCTCACTGCAGCCTTGAATACCTGGGCTCAAGCAACCCTCCCCGCCTCAGCCTCCTAGTGGCTGGAACTACAGGTGTGTGCCACCACACCCGGTTGAATTTTCTTTTTTTTTGAGTCAGACTCTCACTCTGTCACTCTGTCTCCCAGGCTGGAGAGGTATACTCCAGGCCACCACAGCCTCGAACTGCTGGGATCAGGCTAATCCTTCTGCCTCAGCCTTCCAAGTAACTGGAACTACAGACGCGCGCCACCATGCCCACCTAGTTTTTTGATTTATTGTAGAGATGAGGTTTTGCCAAGTTGCCCAGGCTGGTCTCGAACTCCTAGGCTCGGGCAATTCTCTCACCTCGGCCACCCAAAGTGCTGGGACTATAGGCGTGACTCACCATGCCTGGCCCTGGAAGAATTTTTTTTTTGCGGGGGGAGCAGGATTTATTGAGAGGATAGAAAAGCTCCCACAGTGGGAGGGGACCCAAGGGGGTTGCCAAACATTTTTGACAATACTGTACATGCAGGTCTTTTCCAAGTGGTGCCAATTCGTCCATTATTTGTCTTCGACATCCCTATCTTGTCAATGCTGCAGCCGCTGACGGATAATCGCATCTCACCTGATGGAGCAGAGGTTTTTCTGTGTCCTCTGTGAAAGCATTACGTTTCCTGGTCTTTGGCGGCTACATCTTCCTGGAACAATTTCACTTCTTGCCCTGGACCTTTCTTGCTTTGGTGCGTCTCACCGACTCTGCAGCTCAAGTTTTGGACTCACTCAGCCCGCAGACACTTCCTGAGCGTGGCTGTGTGCCGGGCACCTCAGCCCTGATGGCTCACATGGCAGGCACTCATTGCCTCGTGGTTCTGGAGGCTGGATATCAAGAGCAGGCGCCGGCAGGGCTGGTTCTGATGTCTTGTTGTGTCCTCCTGTTGTGGCTTTGCTGGCCCCCCTTTTCTCTGACTTTGTCGCCAGACCCAGGTCGTGCGATCACTGCTCAAAGTCAGACTCAGGGACAAGAGTTGGTGGAAGGAAAGACGGGGTCGGCCGGGCACAGTGGCTCACGCCTGTAATCCCAGCACTTTGGAGTTGGAGGTGAAAGGATTGCCCGAGCCCAGGGATTCAAGACCAGCCTGAGCAACTTGGTGAGACCTCATCTCTACAATAAACAAAGCAAATCGGCCATGTGTGGTAGCGTGCGCCTGTGGTTCCAGCTACTTGGAAGGCTGAGGCGGAGGGATCCCCGGAGCCCAGCAGGTTGAGGCTGCAGTGGCTGTGAGTATGTCACTGCACTCCAGCCTGGGTGACAGAGTGAGACTCCAACTCAAAAAAGAAAAAAAAAGACTGGTTCATAAGAAACCACTTCCCCAGGAAGGCCTTCTCAAACTGAAGCTGGTCAGAAAGGGATCTTAAGGGGAAAACTGATTTGAAAACGCATGGAAGTATGTGGGATCTACGGGCCCTTGTTCCAGTGGCCATCTCAACTCAAGGACAACGACAGAACTCCATGACATTTGCTTTGAAGGCCAAGAATAATTGCTATGCTAAGCACAACATGAGCTGATGGAAGGCATCTGTGTGGGAGCAAATGAAAATATTTTCTGAAATCTAAGCAGAAATGGTTAATACTGAAATTCTGTCTTTGTCAATATCTTGCTCAGAATTGAGGCCCCCACAGGGCGTGGTGGCTCACGGCTGCAACTTCAGCTCTTTGGGAGGCTGAAGCGAGAGGGTTGCCTGGGTCCAGGGGTTCGAGACCAGCCTGGACAACATGGTGAGACCCCATCTCTACAATAAATAAAAAAAATTAGCCAGGCCTGGTGGCGCGTACCTGAAGTTCCAGTTACTTGGGAAGCTGAGGGGGAGGGATTGCCTGAGCCCAGCAGGTCAAGGCTGCGGTGGCCAGGAGTGTGCCTAACCGTACTCCAGCCTGGGTGACAGAGTGAGACTCTGACTCCAAATAAAAATAAAAAAAAAAATAAAATAGGAATGACACGATTCTCTTGGCCTTGGAGCACATTTCATCTACGAGCTAGGAAAAAGAATCACCCAGTTAGGTTAGCGGTTTAAATCCAGGCAGATTATTCTTCTTTTTACTGGCACTGAGCTAGCTGGTTTAAACAGAGTCCTAACCCTGCCCCTCCCTCCTCCCTCGTGCTGTTTCCTGAATCGGAGCCCGGTGCTCCACAGCCTTTGAGATATTTTTATAAGGAGTGGCTGAAACTCGAGATGGAGACCTTCCCCTGGTTAAATTTGGTTTTTCAAAGTGATGGAAAATTCTTCTAACCTTTTCAACAAACTTGCAGAGTTGATTCTGGGCCTTGGGGAATCCTACCCTTCTCCAAACCTACTCTGACCACAGCAGCGGTCATAGTGGCAAATAAACCCACCAGAAAGTTTATTACAATAAGTAGCGACTAAGCATCAAAGACCTTCCGGTGCCAGGCACCCGGGAGACAGCAGCAAAACAAGACGCAAAGGCCCCTGTCCTCAGGAGTTCTCAGTACACATTTATTGAAAGGCAGAGTGTGTACTGGGGCGGCACAGTAAAGCTGGATTCTGCCCTGACTCCAGGGAATTTTTAGTTTTATTAAATAAATGTTTTTTGGCCAGCACGGTGGCTCAAGCTTATAATCCCAGCACTTTGGGAGGTTGAGGCAAGAGAATTGCCTGAGCCCAGGGGTTCGAAACCAGCCTGGGCAACTTGATGAGACCTCATCTCTACAATCAATCAATCAACAATCAATCAATTAGCCGGGCACAGTGGGGTGGACCTGTAGTTCTGGTTACTTGGAAGGCTGAGGCAGAAGGATCACTGGAGCCCAGCAGGTCAGTGCTGGGGTGTCTGTGAGCATGCCACTGCACTCCAGCCTGGGCAACAGAGTGAGACCCTGACTCCAGAAAAAAAATTTTTTTTTGAGTTGGAGTTTACTCCATCGCCCAGGCTGGAGTGCAGTGGCATGATCACAGCTCACTACAGCCCCCACCTCCTGGGCTCAGACGATCATTCTGTCTGTCTCAGCCTCGTGAGTAGCTGGGACTACAGGCACGGGACACAGCACCTGGCTACTTTTTTTTTTTTTTTTTGAATTGGAGCCTTACTCCGTTGCCCAGGCGGGAGTGCAGTGGCACACTCATGGCCACCCTAGCATCAACCTGCTGGACTCCAGTGATCCTGCCACCTCAGTCTTCCAAGTAGCTGGAACTACAGGTACATGTTACCATGCCTGGCTAATTTTTTTTTTTTGAGTTGGAGTCTCACTCTGTCACCCAGGTTGGAGTGCAATGGCACGCTCCCAGCCACTGCAGCCTCCACCTGCTGGGCTCTGGCGAGTCTCCTGCCTCAGCCTCCAAGTAGCCGGAACTACAGGTGCGCACTACCACGCCCGGCTGGTTTTTGATTTATTGTAGCGACTAGGTCTTGCCATGTTGCCCAGGCTGGTCCCGAACCCACAGGCTCAGGCAATCCACTCGCCTCGGCCTCCCAAAATGCTGGGATTACAAATTGAGTCACCCAGCTTTGCCTAATTTTTTTTTATTTTAGTTTTTTGTATTGATGAAATCTTGCTACATTGCTAGGGCTGGTCTAGAACTCCTGAGCTCAAGCAATCCTCCCACGTTGGCCTGCCAAAGTGCTGGGATAACTGGTGTGAGCCACCATACCCAGGCCCCAGGGTATTTTTAAGCTATGAAAGGAGATGACAGTAAGATGGGTCAGTTAGTCACTGTCAGAGGCTAAACTGCCTGGCAGAGGCCAGCAGGGTGGCAGACACTCAGATAAAGGAAAGGAAGATGTTGCCCAGAGGCCAAGGACTTGGAGGGGATATGCCTGGGCTAAACCTCTTGGAGTTCCTAGGCTCACCTGCGCGGATGAGGGACTGGAGGGCTTTTTAGGTGAGCCAAACTCAGCGAACAAGAAAATGGTCACGATACACCTGCAGATTGTCACTTCTGGCCTCATCACGGTGGTGAGTTCTTCCTTTCTTCCAAGACTCTTTGCTGTCTTGAGTGCCCAGTGTGTGCTGGACACTGTTCATCAGACACGGTGGAGAACAAAGCAGTGCTAGAATGAACTCACGTTCTAGAGGAGACTGAGCTGTTAAACCTGTAAGTAAGCCAGACAATTCTAGAAAGAGGTAAGAAAATAAAGCAAGACAAGGCAACAGAGGGTAAAGCAGGTGGGAGAGCCATTGTAAGAAGGGTGGTGAGCCAGGCTCAGTGGCTCAGCCTGTCATCCCACACCTTTGGGAGGCTGAGGTGAGTGGATTGCCTGAGTCTGCGGGTTCGAGACCCATCTGGGCAGCAAGACCTCATCTCTACAATAAAAATCAAAAAATCAGCTGGGCGTGGTAGCGCATGCCTGTAATTCCAGCTACTCAGAAGGCTGAGGTGGAAGGATCGCCGGAGCCCAGCAGGTCAAGGCTGCGGTGGCTGGGAGCGGCCACTGCACTCCAGTCTGGGTGACAGAGTGAGACTCCAACTCAAAAAAAAAAAAGAAGGATGGTGAACGTGCATGTGTGGGAGGGTCAGAGTTTGGGTTTGTGGAGGCAGGAAGCAGGGAGCCATGGCAGGCCTCTGAGTAGAGAAAGCAGTAGTTATGAAAGGTCTGTCTGACAGTGGAGGGGAGGGTAGAAGTTTGGAGTAAAGATGATCAAATAGGAGTGGATCTAGGTGTAGGGAGGTTCCAGACAAGCCACTGTCTGTGGGGAAAGAGAGAGAAGATGTAAGAGGAGTTTCTTCAGAAGAGAAAATCCACTGGGCTTGGTGATCAGTTGACTGTGAGTACGAAGAAAATGGAAGAATGAATGACTTTGCTTTCAGAGGGAGGGAAGATGAGTGATGCGGTGAGCCGCCATCTTGAGGCATCCACATAGAAAGGTTTAGTAGGTAGAAGGAGAAACATGCAATGAGCTCAGAGGAGAAGAACAGTCAGGAGGTAGTTTGGAGAGTCATAAAGCATTCTCCAGGAAGAGGTACATTTCCTGAAGGGGGAAGGATAGAGAGAAGTCCAAAAATTCTAGGCTAGCCTTGGATGCCTGCAGAGTCAATGGAGAGGTATACCATGTTCATGAACAGGAGAATTTAATATTATAAAGGCATCAATTTTCCCCCAAATTAGGCATGCATCCCATTAATGTACAGTTTCATAGGGCTATATAAATTGATTCTAAAACTCATATGAAGAGTAAAAGTTCAGGAATTGTTGGGAGCCGGCCACAGAGGCCCACTGAGCGTTAGGGATCAGGAAGGGCCGTTGACCCCGAGACCACTAGGATGCGTTCGGGAGCTATTGACCCCTGTTTCCTCCCCCTTTCTACTCAGCACTAACCAGATTAAGCTCCTGTGAGCTCAAAACATAACTCTGAGACCGGGATGAACACAAGCTAACTTTAGAAGCTCATTGCTCCCATTCTTCCACAAACTGCAGTTTTGGCTTTCACACAACTTATAATTCAAACTTGGGTCACATCTAAGAGCCTTAGTATTGGTCACAGGCTTCTGGGTCATGATCTTAGGATTTATTGAAGGTGTAAATTGTAGAATATAGTTTTAGAAGACAGCCATTTGGTTGAAAGAATGTGGCTGGGTTACTTGCAGGTAGCCTACTGTGAACTTTGGACTGGGCCACACTCCAAACATTCTGGGAAGGGCCACTTTTGTTTGTAAAGTAAATACTTAAGCTTCTATAGAATTGTTTAACTTGGCATAAATCAATCAGCTTAGGATGAAAAAGGTTTATAGAATATGTCAGTCACGGATTAGGTTATCCTTTGTTATGGGATTTTAAGATTATCATATGAAAAGGGTTTAAAGGCAATCATTGATTACGTTTTCATGGATTCAGGTTTCTGGGGGGTGGGGGACGCCCCTCCCACATCTGACTTTGTGTATAAAAGACCCATTGTAATTCCCAATGATACACATCACTTCTGCACTAGACTGGAGTCCAGTCTCTTTCTTTCTCTCTCTTCTTCCCCCAATCTCCGACGCTGTCTCCACCTTTGGGGTACCCTGAACCCGGCTGGAGCTGGTCCTCGGCAAGAAATAGTCAAGGCAACTTTGCCAAAAAAGGAGGAAGACACTTGCTCTAAGACAGGGTGGTTTTACCTGGGGTTAGATAAATATGTCAGTGGGACTGGTAGTGTCCAGAAATAGACCTGTGTGTCAGTAGGACTTAAGTTGGCAGTAAAGGTTTGCAAATCAGTGAGAAAGGAGAAGTTGTTTCATAAATGGTATTGGGGCAACTTGCTTTCCATACTCATAACATAAAAATAAAGTTAGGTCCCTACTTCTACCATATCCAGAGAAAATTACAGATGAACTCAAGTCCTCCATGTAAACATTAAAACCTGTGGGGGGTTAAAGATGGCTACAACTCTTTAAAAACTATTTTTTGCCAGGTGTGGTGGCTCATGCCTGTAATCCCAGAACTTTGGGAAACAGAGATGAGAGGATTGCCTGAATCCACAGGTTCGAGACCATCCCAGGCAGCATGGTGAGACCTCGTCTCTACAATAAATCAAAAAATTAGCTGGATGTGGTGGTTCATGCTTGTAGTTCCAGCTACTTGGAAGGCAGAGGCAGAAGGATTGCCTGAGCCCAGAGAGTCAAAGCTATGGTGGCCGTGAGCATGCCGCTGCACTCCAGCCTGGGCGAAACAGTGAGACTCTGATTCAAAAAAATAAAAAATAAAAATAAATAAGTAAATAAAACAATTTTTTTTTGAGTTGGAGTCTCACTCTGTCACCCAGGCTGGAGGGCAGTGGTACGCTCACGGCCTCCCCAGCGTTGACCTGCTGGGCTCTGGCAATATTTCTGCCTCAGCCTTCCAAATACCCGGAACTATAGGCGCATGCTATCATACCCGGCTAATTTTGTATTTATTGTAGAGATGAGATCTTGCCAAGTTTCCCAGGCTGGTCTCAAACCCGCAGGCTCAGGCAATCCACTTGCCTCGGCCTCCCAAAGTGCTGGGCTTACAAACTGAGCCACTGAGCCCGGCCAACAATTTTTCTTTTGTGTTGGGGTCTCCCTCTGCCACCCAGGCTGGAGTGCGGCGAGCGATCATGGCTCACCAAAGGCTTGGTCTCCTGAGCTTGGGTGATCCTCCTGCCTCAGCCTCCCAAGTAGCTAGGACTACAGGTGTGCATTCCCATGTCCGGCTAATTTTTTTTTTTTTTTTGAGTTGGAGTCTCACTGTCACCTAGGCTGGAGTGAAGTGGCATGCTGATGGCCACCACAGCCTCAACCTGCTGGGCTCAGGCAATCCCTCTGCCTCAGCCTTCCAAGTAGCTGAAACTACAGGCACACGCCACCAACACCCAGCTAATTTTTTGATTATTGTAGAGACAAGGTCTCACCAAGTTGCCCAGGCTGGTCTCGGACCCCTGGCTCAGGCAATCCTCTCACCTCTGCCTCCCAAAGTGCTGGAATTACAGGCACGAACCACCACGCCTGGACAGATTTTTAAATTTTCTATAGAGACAAGGTCTCGCTATGTTACCCAGGCTGGTCTTGAACCCCTGGGCTCCAGTGATCTTTCTGCTGGGACCTCCCAAAGTACAGGGACGACAGATGTGAGCCACTGTGGCTGGCTGGTAAGATGGTTACACTCAGGGATGGAGTGCACTCCCCTGTGTTGAAGTTTGGGGATTGAAGTTACCAGCCTTACGGCCTCTGGACCCATGTGGGGAAGTCGCACCCGACCTCTGGGGCGACGCTGGAGGAAGCCTCGCCTCTTCCCCCGCATCTCTTGGTACCTGCTCCCAGGAGCCTCGAGCCCCCAAACAAAAAGTCCTTGCTGGAGAGAGAGGCCTCGTGGAGGCCCCTGGAGCACGGCCTGGCCGTGTGGAGAGGGTGACCACATGCAGGTGTGTCTCAGAAGCAGATGTGTGCGTGAAGGGTCCCCTGGGATGTTCCAGCTTCTCTGGGTTCCTGAGGCTTCTGGCCCCAGCTGTTCTCCGCTTGCAGCTGGTTGGGAGGCCCTGAGTAAGACCCGCAGAGGTGCCCAGCCAGCCACCCGCAGACCTAAGTACCCACAGAACTGTTACAGGCTGAAGAAAGGCCATTGTGGTTATATTAAAACAGTCACTTAGAAAAGACTTAGATGCTTGTATTAAGAGACTTTATTGGGCCGGGCTCGGTGGCTCAGCCTGTAATCCCAGCGTTTTGGGAGGCCGAGGTGAGCGGATTACCTGAGCCCGTGGGTTCGAGACCCATCTGGGCAACTTGGCGAGACCTCGTCTCTACAATAAATCAAAAACTTAGCCGGGAGTGGTGGCATGTGCCTGTAGTTCCAGCTACTTGGAAGGCTGAGGCGGAAGGATCGCTGGAGTTCAGCAGGTTGAGGCTGCGGTGGCCGGGAGCAGCCACTGCACTCCAGTCTGGGCAACAGAGTGAGACTCCAACTCAAAAAAAAAAAAGAAACTTTATTTTATAACTGAGTTGGATAACCATAAAAACCACTTGCATTTACAAATGCCCGTTATTTCTTTCCCACGTTGCCCTCGGAAGATGGCTGCTCCCCCCGGAAGATAGCCGCTCCCCCTTCTTTCTTGACTTAGCCTTGCCCGACTGGTCTGGAAGGCCCGTCTTATCTAGTAAGCCATGGTTGGTACTGAGAAGAAACAGCCGGTTACGCCTGACCACCTAATATTTAGGAGACTTGGAGAACGGCCCAAGGCCCCAGGAGTGTGTTTGAAGCCTGGTATGGGCACTGCCCACCTCCCTGCCATCTGTGAGTGTGAGGGCATCGGACTATTATGAGCCAGGGCTCTGGAAACGGGATCGTGACAGTTGTGTTTTCAAACAATTTAAAGCCATCACTTATAAATGTTATGACTTTCCCTTCCCTCCAAATGTTGCGACTGTCTGCCCCTTCCTCTGGAAAACTGAACAAGAACATGTTATAAATTCCGGAATGTTATCTAAAAATGTCAGAATGACCAGGAGACTTTCAGGGTCAGAAATTCTGAGTCATTGGTGAAACAGCATGTGAGCCTCAAACTCGGGGTGGGTGAAGGGCTGTGAATTTTGGGTATAAGTCCTGGAGTGGGTGTGTGTGGCTCTGAACCGGTTTTGGGGCATGATGTGGATCCGTCTCCCTGCAACCTGGTTGCATAAATGAAACCCCTCTTTCTCTCCTTTTGACTGCAAGGTATAGCAGCTTTTTTTATTAGACCGGATGAAAAGAGAACCACTGAGAGAACAGCATGGTCGATGATTTAAGCTCCATCTTGGGGTGGTTGGCTATGCAGTAGTGGGTAGCTAAGATGATACAATGTATTGTTTATAGCTACTGGTGTTTGTTCAATTGTGTTCTCCCCCCCAAAATATATTGAAGACCTAACCAGGGCTATGGTTTGAATGCAAGTGCTCCTCTGAGAGTCACGTGTTGGAACTTAACCTCAGGGGATGGCCGTCAGAGGTGGGGCCTTTTGGGAAGTGATTAGCTTATCTCTGTCTTTGTGAATGTGACAAGCGTTCTTATAAGGGGTTGAAGGGCGTTTAATGAAATATGACTTGTGTCTTTCTTTTTATAAAAATTTATCTATTGCCGGGCTCGATGGCTCAGCCTGTAATCCCGTGCCTTGGAAGTCCGAGGTGAGTGGATTGCCTGAGCCCGCAGGTTCTAGGCCCACCTGGACAACTTGGTGAGACCTCATCTCTACAATAAATAAAAAATTAGCCAGGAGTGGTAGCGCACTCCTGTAATTCCGGCTACTCGGAAGGCTGAGGCGGAAGGATCGCCGGAGCCCAGCAGGTCGAGGCTGCGGTGGCCGCGAGCGGCCACTGCACTCCAGTCTGGGCGACAGAGTGAGACTCCAACTCAAAAAAAAAATTATCTATCTATCTATCTATCTGAGTTGGAGTCTCCCGCCCAGGCTGGAGTGCAGTGGCACACTCACGGCCACAACAGCCTCGATCTGCTAGGCTCAGGCGATCCTTCCTTCTCGGCTTTCCAAGTAGCTAGAACCACAGGTGCATGCCACCATGCCCAGCTAATTATTTTGATTTATGGTAGAGACGAGGCCTCGCCAAGTTGCCCAGGCTGGTCTTGAACCCCTGGGTTCAGGCAAGTCCTCTCACCTCTGCCTCCCAAAGTGCTGGGATTACATGCCCAGCTGACTCATGTCCTTCTAGGAAGAAACTTGGACTGGAGAAGAGACACACAGAAAGCAGACAGTCACATGAGGGTGGAGGCGCAGATGGCAGCTACAGGCCACGGGGTGGCTGGCGTCGCCAGAAGCTGGAAGAGGCGGGGAGGGTCTCTCCTCAGAACCTTCAGAAGGAGCATGACCTTGATTTGGACTTCTAGCCTCCGAACTGTGACAATATGAGGGGGGGTCCCCCCCAAAACCTGGACTTTGTTTATTAAAAATTGTGTTTATGCTTACATGCTTAAACTTCAGTCACTTTCAGTCTTTCCCAAAACTTTGGTTGGGGTGAGTGCCGTGGCTCACACCTGCCATCTCAGCACTTTGGGAGGCGGAGGTGAGAGGACTGCCTGAGCCCATGGGTTTGAGACCAGCCTGGGCAACTTGGCGAGACCTCGTCTCTATAGTAAATAAAAAAATAAGCTGAGTGTGGGAGCACGTGCCTATAGTTCTGGCTACTTGGAAGGCTGAGGCGGAAGGATCATCCGAGCCCAGTAGGTTGACACTGGAGTGGCTGTAAGCATGCAATCACACTATCACACTCCAGTCTGGGTGACAGAGTGAGACTCTTGACTCAAAAAAAAAAAAAAAAAAATGGACCCAAAAGGACAGGCCTTTTGGCATGTCCCAACCGGGACTACCTCTGGAGCAAGAGAATGGTGGCTCCTGGCATTCTTGGAAGTGGGGAAACAGATGGCATCTTTCATATTCCTCTGGGTACTTTAAATGTTTTTTCCAAAACAAAGCCCACACCCCCAGGTGAGAGGAGAGGGAGATGGAAGCTCCCTGAGCACATTGGGAGCTGTGGGCCTCAGTGAGGGGGCGACAGGGCCACTGCACGCCCCGAGCTAGCAGCAGCAAAGCATGCCAGGCCGGAATCAGGTCACTGCACATACAGACGAGCCGTCACCAGTGGCCTCGGGTGGCAGCTGCTCTAGAGAGGTGGGCACGGAAGGGAGATGGCGGGGGTGCAGGGGCAGGCGGATGAAAAGGGAGGCTGGGCCCTACTGGGAAGTGAGGAAGACGGTCACGAGATAAGGCGGCGCAGCAAACACAGACCCCCCCACGTAGGGAGAATCTTCTTCCTTTTTTTTTTTTGAGACAGGGTCTCACTCTGTCACTCAGGATGGAATGCAGTGGGCCAATCTTGGCTCATGGCAGTCTCAACCTCCTGGGCTCAGGATCCTCCTGCCTCAGTCTCGTGGGTAGGGAGGGCTGTAGGCGTGCACCACCATGACCAGATAATTTTTTTTTTGAGTCGGAGTCTCACTGTCACCCAGTTGGAGTGTAGTGGCACAATCATGGCCACAGCAGCCTCTACCTGCTAGGTTCAGTCGATCCTTCCACCTCAGCCTTCCAAGTAGCTGGAACCACAGGCATGTGCCACCATGCCCGGCTGATTTTTGATTGATTGTAGAGACACGGTCTCACCATGTTGCTCAGACTGGTCTCAAACCCCTGAGTGCTGTGATTACAGGTGGCGCTTTTTAAATTTATTATAGAGCCGGGCTCGGTGGCTCAGCCTGTAATCCTGTGCCTTTGGGAGGCTGAGGTGAGTGGATTGCCTGAGTCCGCGGGTTCGAGACCCGCCTGGGCAGCGAGACCTCATCTCTACAATAAATCAAAAAATCAGCCGGGCGTGGTAGCGTGTGCCTGTAATTCCGGCTACTTGGAAGGCTGAGGTGGAAGGATCTCCGGAGCCCAGCAAGCGAGGCTGTGGTGGCTGGGAGTGGCCACTGCACTCCAGTCTGGGCGACTGAGTGAGACTCCAACTCAAAAAAAAAAAAAAAAAAAGAATTTATTATAGAGACAAGGTCTTGCTAAGTTGCCCAGGTTGGGTTCGAACTCCCGGGCTCGGTCAATCCTCTCACCTTGGCTTCCCTAAGTGCTGGGATTTCAGGCGTGAGTAATTTTTGGATTTTCTATAGAGACAAGGTCTCGCTATATTGCCAAGGCTGGTCTCGAACCCCCGGACTCAAGTCATCCCCTTGCCTTTGCCCAAAGTGCTAGGATTACAGGTGTGAGCCACCGTGTGCCTGGCTGGAAGAATCTTCTTGGAGAACAGAGTCAAAGGAGTCTCCTCTCCTACCAGATCCTTTGAATACATAATGAGCACAGGGCATTTGCAAAAAAAAAGAAAAATTCAAACAAGTGATTCCAGACTCTTGTCGTCTGTGGGGGCCCAACAAGCCCTGATGTTTGCTGCTCTGTGATTTTCAGCACGTTCCTGGGCACCATCTCATTTAGCTCCTGGACCACTGTGGGTGAGCAGGACAGATGGGACAACTGGCAGCTGAAGAGAGGGAGTCGGGGCTCGAGCCTTCCTTCTCCAGGTCTCCAGTTTGTGCTCTTGGCATTCCAGGGCTTCCGTCCCCCCATCTGTGGCCCCTGACTCCTCTGGGCTGGGGCATACAATACAGGTTGGCATCCGAGCACTGGGTCTCCGGGCTCCACATCCTGGCCCACTCCAGCTGAGTTTCAGCAGCTACACCAGTACGGTGGGACCACCAGATCCACTTGTGACCCTGATTTAGTTGGCCTGTGCACAGCTATTCATTTGCTGTTTCGCCGTGAACCTCTCAAGGGCAGGGATCAGACCTGACCCATGTTCGTGTATCCCCAGGTATGGCATTGCAGCTTCTGGGACAGTGGTCAGAATCAAAACGGAGTCACCGATGTTAAGAAGACTCTGACAGGGTGCGGTGTGGCTCATGCCTCTACTCCCGACAGTTTGGGAGGCGGAGGAAGGAGGGCTGCTTGAGCCCATGAGTTCGAGACCAGCCTGGGCAACATAGCAAGGCCTTGTCTCTAAAAAAAAAAAGTTATCTGGGCATGGTGGCGCACACCTGTATTCATTCTCAGCTGCTCGAGAGACTGAGATGGGAGAATCCCCTGACTGCAGGAGACAGGCTGCGGTGAGCACTGATGGTGCCACTGCACACCAGTCTAGGTGACAGACTGAGACTCTGACTTAAAAAAAAAAAACAGCTGGGGAAGGCCATGAAAAATGGGTTCTCACCCTTGCATGGCTCACTTAATAAAAGACTGGAAAGTCACAACCTTACACAAAACACACTCCTGCAAGGGCATCTGCCCGGCAACTGCCTGTCCAACCTTGAACTGGTGTTACCTTTGTTATCGATAGCCACAAATAACAATTATTTCTTTTTCTTTTTTTCTTTTGAGTTGGAGTCTCACTCCGTCGCCCAGGCTGGAGCACGGTGGCATGCTGCTGGCCATCCCATGGTTGACCTGCAGGACTCCGGCGATCCTTCTGCCTCAGCCTTCCAAGTAGCCGGAACTTCAGGTGCGCGCTACCATGCCTGGTTAAATTTTTGATGTATTGTAGAGACAAAGTCTCACCAAGTTGCCCGGGCAGGTCTCGCACCCGCGGGCTCAGGCCATCCACTCGCCTCTGCCTCCCCAAGTGCTGGGATGACAGGCTGGGCCACCCAGCCCGGCCATGACAATTGTTTCAAGACAACTGTGTCACTCCCATTTTTTCTTTTGGAAAAACTTCCGTCTTTGCCTCCCGGGACGAGCGTGTAAGACTGTGGCATGTGTATTCCCAGGACAGCGCTCCACTTGCAGATAAAGGCCTGCTTCTGGAGAGCCTCTCTGCTCTTCAGCGGACACTGGCATGCACAGGCATTCGCTCACTGCCGGGCTGACCTCATTTCTGCTCCGAGGAAGGGACAGTGGAGGCTGAGAGGCAGCCCGGCCCGGAAGCCACAGGGCGGCCCACCGGGGAGCCTTCCACACCCAGGGCGTGCCCTGCGCTCCAGCCCGCGCGCCGGCCTCGGCGGCCTCACCCTCCGGGTGGGCACGAGCCGCCTTGGGGTCTCTGCCTCGCGAGAGTCTCAGAGCACCCGAGCGGAGGCCGCAGCCCTGCTGCCCTTGACCCGAGAGCCGGGCTTCCTCGGCCCAGGGCCGAAGGGGCTTCCGCCGACGGAAGGGCAGCGGGGGGCCGGGCGGGCCAGGGGCTCACTTCGAGCGTCGATTCCCTTTTCTCTTCGACCCGACCCCACCCCCAAGCCCTGCATCCCGCCCGCGGCAGATTTTAAACGTATTTGGAGGTTCCCTCTGCTTGACAAGGCAGGAGGAGAGAGTTCCCTAGAAGCCACGGCAACTTCCCGATGTCCATCCCAAGTTTCCCACGGCGCTGGCCGTCCGCTTCCAGACGTAAAACAGGATGAAAGCTTCTCGCGGAAGCCAAAAGCGAGACAAGCCCCGGGGCTCACGCCGGGCGGCCCCGCCGCCAGTCCCAGGCGAGGGCCGTGACCTTGCGGGGCGGCGGCGCCTGCACCCGCGGACAGGCGAGTCCGCCGCAGCCCGAAGCGCGCGCGTCGCGGGACGGGACCCGGGCCCGGCGACACAGGGCGGGGGGTCCCCGCTCCCCGCCCGGCCGCCCGCCGCGCCGGTCCCAAGCCCGGGCCGCCCCCCGCGGGCTCGCAGCCGCGGGCGAGGCGGGGGCGCTTCCGGAGCCCGCAGGCCCACCCCGGGGGAGGCGCGCGGCCCCTGCGGCGAGGCCACGCCGGGCTCTCGCGAAAGCGCGCGGCCCCGCGGGGGAGGGGGCGGCGGCGCGCGGGGCGGGGGGGGGCCTGGGGCGGGGTCGGGGCGGGCGGAGGGGCAGTAGCGGGCGCGCAGGGGCGGGCGGGGAGTGGGGCGACCGGGAAGGGCGTTGGGAGCGGCGGGGGGCGGGGCCGGGGCGGGGCTGCGGCGGCCCGGGGAGGAGCAAGGGCGGGGGGGCGGCAGGGCGGGAAGGGGCGCGGGGGGCGGGGCCGGGGCGGGCGCCCGACGTGGGCGCGAGCCGGGACCCAGCTCCGGGCCCTGCGCGGACACGCGCTTCCCTGCTGCGTGCCCGGGCGTCCGCGGGAGACGCGCCGGCGGCTTCGGGGGCGCCGGGCCCGCGCGAGTCCGGGGTCCGAGCGGGCGCCGCCGCGGGGCGCGGGCGCGGTCCGAGGCGCCTCCCGCGGGACCATGAGGAAGCCCGACGGGAAGATCGTGCTGCTGGGCGACATGAACGTGGGCAAGACGTCGCTGCTGCAGAGGTACATGGAGCGGCGCTTCCCGGACACGGTCAGCACGGTGGGCGGCGCCTTCTACCTGAAGCAGTGGCGCTCCTACCACCTCTCCATCTGGGACACCGCAGGTGAGGCCGGCGCGCGGCCGCCCGCCGTCGGGGCGCCGCGGGGTGGGGCGCGGGGCTCCCCGCCCGCGGACTGCCGCGGCCCCGTCTGTTCCCTCTCGTCCCCTCTCGCCGGTTGGAAAAGCTGCGGAGCCACTCGGTGCGTCTTAGCGACAATCAAGGTGACCCTGGGAGAGAGCACCGGAGAGGCCACTTCCGTGCCTAAGCAGCCTTTGGCTCCGCCGAGCTGCCCATGCTACCTTGGTCCTTGCTGGGATAGTAGTTTCCGTGTTTTAAGTACGTGCGGGAACGCGATCTCCTCTGATACAACTTGGGGGGTCAGCAGAGCTGGTCTTATTGGCCCTTTAAAAAAAAAATCAACAAAAGAGAAGGTTGAAGCTTAGAGCTCACCACCTGCTGTGCTTAGTCTAGAGACTAGAAAATGGTAGTTGGACGAGGTGGCTCATGCCTGCCATCCCAGCGCTCTGGGAGGCCGAGCCGAGAGGATTACCTGAGCCCAGGGCTTGGAGACCAGCCTGGGCAACTTGGCCAGACCTCATCTCCACAATAAATCAAAAAATTGGTTGCGCCTGGTGGTGCGCGCGCCTGTGGTTCCAGCTACTTGGAAGGATCGCCTGAGCCCAGCAGGTCGAGGCTGCAGTGGCCATGAGCTTGCAGCTGCACTCCAGCCTGGGCGACAGAGTGAGACTCCGCCTCAAAAAAATAATAATAAATAAAGAGACTAGGAAATGGAACTAGAGCCGCAGATCTCTTAGTCCAGAGCATGTCTGCATTTTGCAGTTTATCATCTGCCTGACATTGGCATGTATTTATGTCATGTGCGTTCAGAGTGATTTCCTGTAGAAGTGTGTTAAAGATAGGTAATGAGTTATTTTTAGCATGAGTAGTATTTGTGACTTTTCAAAAGTACCACATGGAGGATCTTCATTCAGGCACTCAGTTTAACTTTGCAAAAGAACACTGGCGATTACAGTGTTATGCGCGAATATGTTTTCTTCACCGTCATAAAAGAGTAAGATACCGTACGAACGTGAGGAAACTGGAGATCGTATGACACATTTCAGTGAGTGTGAGTTTTTAGAAGCCGGAAACTTTAAGTTCTGACTTCTTTCATGTCAGCACTTTAAAAAGTCATATACCCAAAGGTCTCTCCCAGGATTTTTGGATTTTTAAATTGCCGTCTTGGGGCGCCAGTCTGCTGAGTAGACAAGATTGTAACGAATTCTCTATTTGAAACTGAATTAACGAGGTTCCTCTGCCCGCCTCCTTCCCTGTGCTGTCTTTGATGCTTGCTTTCTTGTTACTTGCCTGCTTAACATCTTGACTCATTTATTTGCAGTGTCTTGTGAGAACAATGTCCCTGGGTAAAAGTGTGCTTCTCCTGATCCTGTATCCCACCGTACCCTACTCTGCAGGATGCAGGGTGAGGTTTCTTTCTCTCTCTCTTTTTTTTTTTTGAGTCGGGATCTCACTCTGTCGCCCAGGCTGGAGTGCAGTGGCACACTCATGGCCACTGCAGCCTCAACCTGCTGGCTCAGGCCATCCTTCCTTCTCAGCCTCCTGAGTAGCTGGAACTGCAGGCGCTGGCCACCACTCCCAGCTTATTTTTTGACGAGGTGGTGCCAAGTTGCCCAGGCAATCTTTTGCCCCCACCTCCCAAAGTGCTGGGATGACAGGCGTGAGCCACTGTGCCCAGCTGGGTGAGGTTTCGCGAAGATCCTTTGCTTAAACCTGGGCTTTTGGTGCGATGGAAGGCAGGCCCTTGCAGTCAAATGAAATGGAACCCGCAGTGCTTTTGGTCGGCCTGGGGGAGGCAAGGCTTGGCCCCTGCTCCTGCGTTGGCTGGCTGGGCCTGGGGCTGCACTTGGCTGACAGAGGGTAACACAGGATTGGTGTGGGGCACCCACACCGAGACCCCCCCAGGGTGTGGGAGGGACCTGCGGTGTGGACGGGCTCCCACGCTGGAGGCATGAAGGTTCCCTGGAGGCGTGAAGGCGCAGTTTCCTTTTACTGGCACTGAGGACAGGCAGCTGCCAGTTGGTAACAGTGTTGATGCAATGCCCTAGATGGCTCGAGGGTTCTGGAGGCGGCTGCTCATTTCCCCGCTGCCTGGGCCGCTGCCTTCTCCTTCCTGGCACGCTGCGTGTGAGCTGAGCCGGGCCTCTCTACGCGCCTGACCTGCTTGACTTGCCGTGTGCACCCGGGAAAAACTCGGGAGAAACTTGGGAGGCCGAGGCGACAGACGATTTCTGAGCCCAGGGGTTGGAGACCAGCCTGGGCAACCTTGTCTCTACAGCCAGACCTTGTCTCTACAGTAAATCCAAAAATTAGTTGGGCGTGGTGGTGCACGCCTGTAGCTCCAGCTAATTGGAAGGATCGCCTGAGCTCTGCAGGTCAAGGCTGCGGTGGCCATGGTCCCACGTTGCAGGGACACAGGCCACCTGTGCCTGCCTCCTCAGTGGGCTGTGGGCCGAGGGACACGAGGGGTGGCGACAGGGCTTTTTGGGTTATGCTTGCTGGACAGTCAGAGTCTAACTTTTTGGGGGCCCTACTCTTTCCCCCGTCCCGTCTAGCCCTTAAACTTTCCTTTCACCCCCCGGATGTTGCTTTCATTGTAATGGGCATCACTGAGGCAGAAGGATAAGGACCACTGGTTTTGATGTTGCGTTCAGCCAGAGGAGGGGACCTGGGGGGGGACGCAGGTGTCTGTGGAGGATGTTAGGGTGTTTAATAGTAGGAAGGATCCTATGGGCTGGGAGTGGTGGCACTCACCTGTAATCCCAGCGCTTTGTCGGGGTTGAGTCGGGAGGATCACTGGAGGCCAGGAATTTGAGAGCAGCCTGGGCAACATGGCAAGATCCCGTCTGTACAAAAAAAATTTAAAAAATTGCCAAGTGTGGTGGTGCGTGCCTGTAGTCCCAGCTGCTCAGAGGACTGAGGCAGGCTCGTTTGAGCCCAGGAGGTCGGGACTGCGGTGAGCTGTGATCATGCCACCGCACTCTAGCCTGAGCAACACAGTGAGACCCCGACGAAAAAAAGTCCTCAGTGGGTCTCTCACTGGGTTAAAATCCAGGCACCACAGGAATGCTTTCCTTTCTGGAGCCTTCCTTGGCCTCCCCAGCCTCTGGAGCCTGCTCCTGGCCCTGGCCTCCTGTTCTCTTTCCTCCAAGCCAGCAGTGGCCAGTCGAGCCTTTTCTTTCTTTTTCTTTTCAGTCGGAGTCTCACTCCGTCGCCCGGACTGGAGTGCCGCTGCCGCTCCCGGCCCCCGCAGCCTCGACCTGCTGGGCTCCGGCGGTCCTCCCGCCTCAGCCTTCCGAGTAGCCGGAATTACAGGCATGCGCTACCACGCCCGGCTGTTTTTTTTTTTTCTTTTAATTGGAGTCTCACTCTGTCGCCCAGACTGGAGTGCCGCTGCCGCTCCCCGCCACCGCAGCCTCGACCTGCTGGGCTCCGGCGATCCTCCCGCCTCCGCCTTCCGAGTAGTTGGAACTACAGGCGCGCGCTACCCCACCTGGCTGATTTTTTGATTTACTGTAGAGATGAGGTCTTGCCAAGTTGCCCGGGCGGGTCTCGAACCCGTGGGCTCAGGCGATCCCCTCACCTCAGCCTCCCAAGGTGCGAGATTACAGGCTGAGCCACCGAGCCCGGCTCTTTTTATTTATTGGAGAGATGAGGTCTCACCAAGTTGCCCAGGCAGGTCTTGAACCCGCAGACTCAGGCAATCCACTCACCTCAGCCTCCCAAAGCGTGGGTTTACAGACTGAGCCACCGAGCCTGGCCCAGTCTAGCTTTCTTATCGTGGCATCCCTGTGACCCTGACTCTCCTGTCTCCCTCTTCCACATTTAAGGGACCCCATGATGACATTGGACCCGTTGTCATCAGGACAGCGCCTCTTTTTCAGATTGACAAGGAGCAGCCTAATCCCCCTTGCTAATGACGTAACAGTCACAGACCCCAGGGGTCAGGATGTCACGGGGGCTGTTCTGCCAGCCTTGGCCGTGGCTGTGGCTGGGTCCCCTCCGCCTGCCTCTTGTCCTCATCTATAACGAGGGGACCATAGGACCACCACCTATGTGTTAGGAATGGTGAGTTAATTCCAGCGAGTTTGCAGGGCGGTACCTGGAATGAGGAAGTGCCTTGTGAGCTCTTGCTAAATAAACAGTCGTCTCCTGGCCCTGTGATTGCACCAACCGGCTGTCACAAGGGACCAGAGAGGCTCGTGGGCCCCTGATAGATAAATCTGTACTAAGAGGAGAGGTCAAAGAAGGGGGAGCGAGGAGGGGATCGTGTGGTTGGCAGCTGCCATAAATCTACGAGGACCTCAGAAATCGGGGTAACAGCAGCCTGGGTGACTGGGAAGTTCCTGAGTCACTAAGTCCTGCTGCCCTTGGCTCAACCGTTCTTCCCTCAGTCTATCTTTCTTCCACATTTTTTTTTTTTTGAGTTGGAGTCTCACTCCGTCGCCCAGACTGGAGTGCAGTGGCCGCTCCCGGCCACCGCAGCCTCGACCTGCTGGGCTCCAGCGATCCTTCCGCCTCAGCCTTCCGAGTAGCTGGAATTACAGGCGTGTGCTACCATGCCCGGCTGATTCTTCCACATTTTATCTATTACTTGTTGATTTATTTTTGAGTCACAGTCTCACTCTGTCGCCCAGGCTGGAGTGCAGTGGTACGATCATGGCTCACCGCAGCCTCCACTTTCGGGGCTCAGGCAGTCCTCCCACCTCAGTCTCCTTAAAAGCCAGACCACACCTTCAACACTTTGCTTGAGAGCTCAGCTAAATACCCAATGTCATTGCACATGGGTTTTGCTTCCGGGGGGAGCGGGGGCTGGCGGTTCAGTTGCCTCCTTTGCTGCTTGGAGTTGGCAGGCATCCTGGGGGGAGGCCCGGTTGGCCCTGTGGAGGGCAGAGGCAGGTTCGTTTTGTACCTCCCACGCGTGTTCTGCCCATGAAGTGAAGGAGCGATTCCTTTGCCGGTTGTAGCCGGGAATCCCGAGCTCTGGTGCGAGCCTCGGGGACACCAGAGCCTGTGGTCCCCAAGGACAGGTGGGCAGTAAGGTGCCAAGCGGGCCTGGACCCGCCCTCTGGCCTCGGCATCAGAGGACGCCGATGCGTGGCTGTGCCCCCCAAGAAGGGGTCTGAGCACGTGGCAGAAGGCGGGGCTGAGAAACGGGAACTCGCCACCATGGGGTAGAGAGGACTCGAGTTGGAACTGTTGGCCAAGTATGGACAGATTGTTACGTGGAAGAGACACGGAAGCCTCTCTAGTCCAGCGAGGGGAGCTGGGTGGGAGGGATAGGGGGCGGTCTGGGAGCAGGACGGGCTCCTTCCAGCAGCACGCTCCCTGACACATGCCGCGACTGGGCTGCCACCAGGTGCCAGGCGCCACACGAGGGTATCGGGGTCCTGGGCTGCCGTCCGCTTAGCTCCGGGCCTCTGGGAGGCGGCCACGTCACCATCCTGCAGACCAGGAAGCGCTGTCTTGAGGAGGGGAGGCAGCTTTCCAAAGTTGCAGCGAGAAACAAACCAGCAACACGAGCGACAACTCCGTCTGACTCTTTTTTGGGTGGGGTTGGAGTCTCACTCTGTCGCCCAGACTGGAGTGCAGTGGCATGCTCACGGCCACCGTGGCCTCGACCTGCTGGGCTCCGGTGATCCTTCTGCCTCAGCCTTCCAGGTAGACGGAACTACAGGCGCGCACCACCACGCCCGGCTAATTTTTTCGATTTATTGTAGAGACGAGGTCTCGCCAAGTTGCCTGGGTGGGTCTTGAACCCAAGGGCTCAGGCAGTCCACGCCTCGGCCTCCCAAAGTGCTGGGATTACAGACTGAGCCACCGAGCCTGGCCCTGTCTGACTCTAGAACCTTGATGGTTCGGGGTTGTGAACTCAAGGTCAGGACGCTGCTTGGTTCAGGACCTAGAGAGCCATTCCTCAGTGGGTGAAGCCCCTCCCTCCCAGGAAAGGATTGTGTTGAGTTAGGATCTCAGGCTCTCGGGGGCCCCACTGGCCTCCTAGACACCAAAGCCTCCATGAACCCAAGTTCAAGCAGGCTCTTTTTTTTTTTTTTGAGTTGGAGTCTCACTCTGTCACCTAGGCTGGAGTGCGGTGGCATGCTCACAGCCACTTCAGCCTCGACCTCCTGGGCTCAAGTGATCCTTCTGGGCTCAAGTGATCCTTCTGCCTCAGCCTTCCGAGTAGCCGGCACCACGGATGGAATCACGGACGTGCACCACCACACCCAGCTCATTTTAAAATTTATTGTAGAGATAAGGTCTTGCCAAGATGCCTGGGCTGGTCTTGAACCGGTGAACTCAGGCAGTCCTTTCACCTCCGCCTCCCAAAGTGCTGGATTGACAGATGTGAGCCACTGTGCCCGGCTAAGCAGGTTCCTTCTTACTCCCTTCACGAGATTCAGAGCTCTTGGAGTGTGATCTTTCTGCTGGGGCTTCCAGTTGTGAAATTTCAGGCCTCGAGAAGGGAACATGGACAGGCCCAAGCCGCGGAGTTCGCTGAGAGCTTCAGAGATCTTGGCCTCTGTCCTGGGTCATGCTGTCTGTCCGAGTGGGAGGCCGGGCGGTGTGTGTGGGGGAGGAGGGTGGATCACAGCTGAAGATGCCGAATGAGGTGAGCCGTCCAGCTCTGAGGACGTGGGCTCTCGCCTCTCTGTCCACTCCACGCAGAACTCATAGCCCTGACCCCCCGGCAGCTGCTACAGATGTAGGGACGGGTGTGGATGCTGGTTCGTAGGTGATGTTGATTCAGGTTGGAAAGTGGTGATTGGAGAGCCAGCCTGGAGGACAGCTTTCTTTGGTGGGACCACGGGAGTTGCTGGTTGTGGACACTTTCCACTTGCTGGTGAGGACCACACGTTTTAAGAAACCCTGAGAGACTGGTGCAGAAGTTGGTACACGGCCCATGCCAGGAACCTGGCCTGAGGGTTTCAGCTGCTTCTCATTATGGTAGGTGAGCCTTCTGAGTGATTGTTGCCATTTTAACATGGTGACCCACAGTGTGACAATCAGTATGAGGGTGGTAGGAGACCTTCTGGTAGATTACTTCCGCATTCTGCAGATCAGAGGATGACATGGGCTGCCTCCAGTTGTGAATAAAACTTTATTTGGCACACAGCCACGTGCATGCACATACCTGCTGTCTGTGGCTGCCTTCTTACAATGGCGGAGTTGAGTCGTTTCAACAGAGGCATATGAGGGGGACCCCGAAAAAACCTGGAATTTATTTAGAAAAAATTGTGTATTCCTTGCCGGGCACAGTGGCTCACGCCTGTAATCTCAGCACTTTGGGAGGTGGAGGCGAGAGGATTGCCTGAGCCCAGGGGTTCGAGACCAGCCTGGACGATTTGGCGAGATCTCATCTCTACGATTAAAAAAAAATTAGCTGGGCGTGGTGGTGCACACCTGTGGTTCCAGCTACTTGGAAGACTGAGGCAGATTGCCTGAGTCCAGGGGGTTGAGGCTGTGGTGGCCGTGAACATACCACTGCACTCCCGCCTGGGAGACAGTGAGACTCCGATTTAAAAAAAAAAAAAAAAGAAACCAATTGTGTATTCTTACATGTTTAAATTTCAGTCACCTCCAAAGTCCTCTCCACAATACACCTGTCGAGATGTTTCTTCCACCGCTCAAAACAGTTTTGTGGTTTGTCTGCTTAGATGCCTTTTGGTGCTTCTGCCATTTTTTGTTTCTTTCGCGTCGGCAAAGCACTTCCCTTTGAGGACGTTTTTCATCCGAGGAAACAAAAAAAAAAAGTCGCTTGGGATGAGATCGAGGGAATAGGGAAGGTGGAGCCTGGAGGTCTTGCCGTTTTTGGTTCAAAACTGCTGAACACTCAGCACGGTGTGAGCAGGTGTGCTCGTAAATGACCCATCACGAAACGGGCAAGCACGTTGAAAGAATCTCCAAAGAAAATTTCACTGAAACTGAGCGCGCCCTCTCACAACAGCGCGAGCTGGTCCACGGATGTCGATGGCGTCCTGGAACGCTTACCTGGTGGGGGATGCCTGTACCCCCAGGGACCCACCCTCCAGAAACACGTCTGGTTTTTTGGGTCCCCCCTGCCCAGGTCCAGCACAGATGCCAAACATATTGACCATCCAGCCCTTTGCAGGACTTGTGAGCTGAGGTCACGCAAAGGGGAAAATGCTTCTCTAAGAGTCCATTTCGTCGGCCTAGAAACTTCCAAAAGAACGTCCCACTTAGTGGCTGTGGGGTCCCACAGTTCAGCTCTGTTTACATTAGGCCGGAGTGAGGATGGGGCCAGGGTTTAGGATTCACACCAGCTCCTGCTGGGAAAAAGATCTTGCAGGAATGCCAGCGGAGGTTTGGTGTCTGGCTGGGAGCCCTGCGTCATCTCGGTGCAGGCGGGTCCCTGTCCTTACTCTAGAGGACCTTGGACCAGCGCCTTCTGGGTCCTCTGCCTTGGCAGGGTCCCTCTGCTTGGTTGACTGTCACCGGTGGCCTGAACGTGAATGTGGGTGTCAAGTTGGGTGGACGGTTCCAGTCGGAGTGGACAAAGTAACATTATGCTTGGAGATTTCTGAGCACAATGGACGCTTGTGAGTAGCCCAAGGGGGGAGCGGGAGCACTTAGCCTGGAGCCTTCTGGAGGGGGCGCCTGGGAATTCAGGGGGGTGGGCAGAGGCAGTTAGGGCTCATTAGTGCGGTGTTGGTTCAGGAGACACTTGACTAATTAAGGTCAACTGTATTTGTTATAGGTGATACATCACATCGGATGCTTTTGTAAGATAAGACAATGTCATGCTTTGTTATCTTTTTGTTTTGTTTTGAGTTGGGGTCTCACTCTGTCATCCAGCCTGGAGTGCAGTGGCATGCTCACGGTCACCGCAGCCTCGACCTCCTGGATTCAGGTGATCCTCCTGGCTCAGCCTCCCAAGTGGCTGGGAATACAGGCACCTGGTTAATTTTAAAAACAATTTTTTGGGCCGGGCTCGGTGGCCCAGCCTGTCATTCCAGCACTTTGGGAGGCTGAGGCGAGTGGATTACCTGAACCCGCGGGTTTGAGACCAGCCCAGGCAACTTGGTGAGACCTTGTCTCTACAATAAATCAAAAACTAGCCAGGCGTGGTAGCACACCTGCAGTTCAGGCTACTTGGAAGGCTGAGGCGGAAGGATCACCGGAAGCCCAGCAGGTGGCTGGGAGTGTGACACTGCATTCCAGCCTGGTGACAGAGTGAGACTCCAACTCAAAAAAACCAAACAAACCAATTTTTCTTGAGACGAGGTCTCACTATATTGCCTAGGCTAGTCTCAAACTCCTGGGCTCAAGCAATTCCCCCCGCCTTGGCCTCTCAGTGTGCTGGGATTACAGGTGTGAGTCACCGCGCCCACCCCCGTCTTGGATTTTATCCTATTTTCCAGTGAAGCATTCCTCGGTCTTTGTAGCAGAGGGTAGAATTCCTCCTCCCTCCAACCCCTGCAAAGTGGCCTGTGCCCATGTTCCACACTGACTGCTTGTTACCTGTTTGTGTTGCCTGTTTGTCTTCTGATTTACAGACTCCTTGGGCTTGATTCACTTTTGTGTTCACTGTAGCATTTAGCATTTTTCTCTATGATTTTTTTGAACTAAGTTTTTACTGAATGACATTTTTGAAAGCAATAGAGAAAACTTGGAGACAGATATTAGTGATTTTTTTTTTTTTGAGTTGGAGTCTCACTCTGTCACCAGACTGGAGTGCAGTGGCCGCTCCGGCCACCGCAGCCTCGACCCGCCAGGCTCCGGCGATCCTTCCGCCTCAGCCTTTGAGTAGCCAGAATTACAGGCGTGTGCTACCACGCCCAGATAATTTTTTTGATTTATTGTAGAGATGAGGTCTTGCCAAGTTGCCCAGGCGGGTCTCGAACCCGCGGGCTCAGGCAATCCACTCACCTCAGCCTCCCAAAGGCGCGGGATTACAGGCTGAGCCACTGAGCCCTGCTGAAAGCTGGATTTTGTCTACAAAACAAATATCCGAAGACTCTGGCCGGGCGCGGTGGCTCTTGCCTGTCATCATAGCACTTGGGAGGCAGCAGTGGGAGGATGGCCTGAACCCATGGGCTGGAGCCAGCTTGGGCAAGTTGGTGAGACCTCGTCTCTACAATAAATCAAAGCTTAGCTGGGCGTGGTGGTGCACGCCTATGGTTCCAGCCACTTGGAAGGCTGAGGTGGAAGGATTGCCTGAGGCTGCGGTGGCCATGAGTGTGCCACTGCATTCCAGCCTGGGTGACAGAGTGAGACTCCGACTCAAAAAAAAAAAAAGAGAAAACAAGGCTCTGGAAAGTGGAAAGAAGAAGAGAAAAAAAGACTCTGGAAGGTGGAAAGAAGAAAGCAGACCCACTGGAGACTCCAGGGTCCGAAGAACATCATGGTGATGTGTATCCTTCCTGGCTTATCCGAATTTCTAGTTTCTTCGACCCCAAATATAGGATCTGTGAAGCAAAAAGAAAACCCAGGCGCTCCCCACCACGAGGAGCTAATTTTTGATTTATTGTGGAGATAGATCTCGCCAGGCTACCCGGGTGGGTCTCGAACCCCCAGGCCCAGGCAATCCACTTGCCTCGGACTCCCGAAGTGCTGGAATGACAGGCTGAGCCACCAAGCCTGGCCTGCTCTTTTTTAAAAGGCGTAACAAAATATCTTTCTTAGATGCTCCTGCTTTTTGGTAAAACTGCATCCTGCCGGGTGGCGGGGGAAGGGGCAGTGTGTCCTGGGAGAGCGTGAGTCTGGCGGTCAGCGGGCGGGGAGGGCTTGAGCGAGCTGTCTTGGGCTCAGACCTTGCTCATCTGTGCACACCCTCAGCCCCGTGGAACTTCCTCTCTGGTCTGCCCCCCACTACTAAAATGGCAGTTGGGCTCGTCCCTTTTTCATGTTGTGACTCTCAGCATTCCTCTTAAGAAAATGTTTTGGTATCACCTTCTTTGGAATTTTAGCCATGAAAACTTGGGACGGGGCACATTTCAAGACCGTTTTGAAGAACAGCTTCCTTAGTTCACAGCTTAGAATCCCGCGACTGCCGGGCTGTGTGTTTTTCCTCTTTCTCTTCCTCCTTCTTTTTGTGGAGACGAGGTCTTGCTAGTTCCAGGCTCATCTCAAACTCCTGGGCTCCAGCAGTCCTCCCGCCTCAGCCTCCCAAAGTGCTGGGATTCCAGACGTGAGCCACTGCACTGCGCGTTTCTGATTCACAGATGCACCGAGAACCTCTTTCTCAGTCATGGATTTGGCCTTCCTCTCTCTTCTCCAATAAATAAATCAATTTGTAAATACGTAAATAAATATCACACAGATGCGCACCTAAATACATAAATAAAATCTACACATGACTGAGAAACACAAAAAGATTGCTGTACGTTGGCTTTCTCCTTTATTTCTGAAAATGAGAGGTGCGCTTATTATGCATTTTGACCAAATGCTCCGTGATTGCTTTATTGTTAAAAACTTTATTAAATATTCTAAGTTGTGGAAAACTTCGAAGTCGGGCACTTTCTCGGAAGACTTGGAGCCGAAGTGGAGTTGAGTAGAAATGAAATTAGTAGCTCTTCACGGTTGTTTTATGTATAGCAGATCACACCTGCAGATTGTGGTATTACCTAGTCTATTATTCTGTCTTGAGTTATTAAATTTTTTTATTTTTGAGTCAGAGTCTCACTCTGTGGCCCAGGCTGGAGTGCAGTGTCACCATATAGCTTGCTGCACCCTCCACCTCCCGGGCTCAGGCGATCCTTCCACCTCAGCCTCCTATGTTGCTGGAACTACAGGCACGCGCCACCACGCCTGGCTACTTTTTTTACTTTTACTTTCTTCCGTAGAGGTGAGGTCTCACTATGTGGCCCAGGCTGATCTTGAACTCCTGGGCTCAAGCCGTCCTCCTTGCCTCGGCCTCCCGAAGTGCTGGGATGACGGGCGTGAGCCACCGCGCCCAGCTGCTGTCTCATTTTTCCAGAGCCAGCGAGCTCAGTGTATTCTGGCACCCGTCCCTGAGACAGATACCGCAATCCGTTCCGCCCCCTGACCTTGACTGCTCTGGTCGGGACAGGGTGGCTAGAGAGTGCCTTGTGGAATGCTGTGACTTGGCACGAGCCCTCCCAGCCCTGGTTGGTGGCAGTCCAGGTTTCTCATGTGCCCGCGTCCTGGAGGAGGAAGCACACTTTCTGTTGTTTGTACAAAAAACTCAGCTTGTACTTTCATAAACGCTCCAGGTCGCCTCAGACCTTGTGAGCTGGGGCGTCACCCGGTACCACGGCAAGGCCTCTGTCACACAGACCCAGTGCAGCGATAAAAAGTGGGGTGTTCCTACCTAGAAGTGCACGACTGATGTGTCATTGTGCGTCTTTCTGGGTTGCCACTGCTTTTTGGAAAGCTGCTGTCTCTTGGCCCCTCCCTCCCCCCTTCCCTCCCCCCTTCCCCCCTTCCCGCCTCCCCTTCCCCCCTTCCTCCCTTCCTCCCTTCCTCCCTTCCTCCCTTTTTTTTTTTTTTTTTTTTGCGTTGGAGTCTCACTCTGGAGTCGCCCAGACTGGAGTGCAGTGGCCGCTCCCGGCCACCGCAGCCTTGACCTGCCGGGCTCCGGCGATCCTTCCGCCTCAGCCTTCCGAGTAGCCGGAACTACAGGCGTGCGGTACCATGCCCGGCTAATTTTTTTTTTGGATTTATTGTAGAGATGAGGTCTTGCCAAGTTGCCCAGGCGGGTCTCGAACCCGCGGGCTCAGGCAATTCACTCACTCGGCCTCCCAAAGCGAGGGATTACAGGCTGAGCCACCGAGCCCGGCCCTTCCTTCCTTTCTTTCTTCTCTTTCTACTTCACTCTGTTGCCCAGGCTGGAGCGCAGCGCCACCATCACGACCACCACAGCCTCAACCTGCTGGACTCAAGCGACCCTCCCCCCTCAGCCTTCCAAGTAGCTGAAACTACAGGTGCGTGCCGCCATGCCCTGCTACTTTTTTTAATTTATCGTGGAAAAGGGGTCTCTCCAAGTCGCCCAGACTCGTCCCAAACTCCTGGACTCAGGCGATTCTCCCACCTCGGCCTCCCAAAGTGCTTGGATGACGGGTGGAAGCCACTCATGACAGTTCTTGAAACGACTTACATTGCTCGAATAGACAGAGTTAGAGGTGCCATCTTCGCTTACAGCTCATTTTTTTTTTAGATGAATCTATTGGGGCACTTTTAGAAAAAAATGAGATCAGGATATGATTATCTCTGGCTCTGATTCTCAGCCATCTCATCTTAAAATTGTGGCAGTAAACCGTATTGACAGGGTTAATTATGAAGCTTAACTGAGACCGTCGCCGTGTAAGGGCCTGGCATGGCCCATGGGACTCTCAGTAATAAATGTTATCTTCCTTCTCCGGCACATGGTCACCCTTGCCCTTTGCAAAGGACGATAAGGATGACATGGCCAGGCTGTTCTGGTGCCTGTCTCGTGGACTTGCTCTGAGGCGCTGGGGGGTCCCTTTGAGAATCACTGATAGGATTTCGGTCGCACATTTGATTCTCAGAGGTATTGACTGTGCTCAGTTCAGCTTCTGGGTGGAGAATGAGGCCATGGAGTGGCCCTTTACTTAGTACCAAAGGGCGTATTTTACAGACTGTCATGCCCTTTTCATGTATCATTTTGTATTTATTTCTTTTTTGGGGAGAGAACGGGTATGTTTTCATCGTCGCTATGTGGCACGAACGCGTGTCTCTGGGCTTGTTCAAGCTCTGTGAAACCTGTGCATGATGATTTCCAAGTTCCTTCCAGGTGGGTTCTTTGTTGTTTTTTTTTTTTTTTTTTTTTTTGAGTCACAGTCTCACTCCGATGCCCAGGTTGGAGTGCAGTGGCACGGTCTTAGCCACTGCAACCTTGACCTCCTTGATCCTTTCGCTTTAACCCCCCTAGTAGCTGGGACTACAGGCGCGCACCACCACGCCTGGCTCATTTTTTTTCAACTTTACTGTAGACATGAGGTCTTGCCAAGGTGCTCAGGCTGGTCTCGAACCTCTGGGCTCAGACAGTCCTCTCGCCTCCGCCTCCCAAAGTGTTGGGATGACAGGCGTGAGCCACCGCGCCTGGCCTCCTTCTAGTTTTAATATCCTAATGTGCACAGAGTAAACACTCAGTAAGTGTGATTTGTTCATTTATTCATTCAACTCTTTTTTGGAGCACCTCTTATGAATTGGACGCTGTGCTGAGCTTGGGGGGAGGGACAGCAGTGAACAAAGCAGACAGGCACGTGGGAGCTTGACGTCAGACCGAGGACATTTGTAATGCAAGCTGTGATGAGTGCCAGGAGAAAGGGTAGGACTCAGGGGCCGGGCCTGGCTGGGGCCCTCTTTATTTATTTATTTATGTATTTATTTTTTGAGTTGGAGTCTCACTCTGTCGCCCAGACTGGAGGGCAGTGGCCGCTCCCGGCCACCGCAGCCTCGACCTGCTGGGCTCCGACGATCCTTCCGCCTCAGCCTTCCGAGTAGCCGGAACTACAGGTGCGCGCTACCATGCCCGGCTCGTTTTTTGATTTATTATAGAGTTGAGATCTCATCAGGTTGCCCAGGCTGGTCTCAAACCAGTGGGCTCCGGCAGTCCTCTCACCTTGGCCTCCCAAAGTGCTGGGATTACAGGCATGAGCCACGGCCCCCAGCCTGGGGCCCTCTTTAGACTCGAGGCTGCTGGATCTTTTTTTCCTCTGTCTGCACTCTCCTCCACCTTCCTCTCCACATTTCTACGTGCATTCCTGTCTGTTATCTTCCATATACTGCAGTGTTCCTGTACGTATACTCCATATGAGGGGGACCCAAACAAACCTGGAATTCACTTATAAAAATTGTGTATTGCCGGGCTCGGTGGCTCAGCCTGTCATCCCAGTATTTGGGAGGCTGAGGCGAGTGGATTGCCTGAGCCCGTGGGTTCGAGACCCGCCCTCGGCATCTTGGCGAGCCCTCATCTCCACAATAAGTCAAAAAATTAGTGGGGCATGGTAGCGTGCATCTGTGGTTCCGGTTATTTGGAAGACTGAGGTGGAAGGATCCCTGGAGTCCGGCAGGTCGAGGCTGGAGTGGCCGTGAGTATGCCACTGCACTCGCGCCTGGGCGATGGCGTGAGACTCTGACTCAAAAAAAAAAAAAGCACAGACAGTGAATTATGTTGAAATATACAATGAAACACACACACAGTGAAACACACACAATGAAACACATGAAATACACACAGTGAAACACACAGTGAAGCACACACAATGAAGTACTCACACGATGACATACAGACAATGAAATACTCTTCGCCTTTAAAAAGGAGACCCCGTCACTGGCACCAGCATGGATGGACCTGGGGGGCGTCGTGTTGAGTGAAATAAGCCGGGCGCAGAAAGCCAGGTGCCACCTGCTCGCCCTGACGTGCGGACGTGTCTACTTGAAGCTCTGGTAGAACTTGGGACCTAAAAGCGTTGAGCTCCTGGATGCAGAGTGCAGGATGGTGGTCCCTGGGGCTGGGGTGGGCAGAGGGGACTTGGGGAGCCTCAGTCAGAGGCTACCGAGTGTCAGTTACAGAATGAGAAGCTCCAGCGCTCTCAGGCAGAGCTTGGTGACTGTAATCAGCAGGACTTGAAATTTGCCAAAGGGTAGACCTCACATGTTCTCGCTCCACACCAGTGACAGCTGGGCGAGGTGATGGACGTGTTAAGTAGCTTGTTGTGTCATCATTTCACAGCGCATCAAAATGTCTCGTTGCAAGTGTGTGCAATTTTATGTGTCAATTGTATTTCCTTAAAGCTGAGAAAAAAATAAAGCAAGTGTTCTAACACACACACACACACACACACACACACACACACACACACACACACACACACACCACCTGTGCTGTGGGTGGTTCCTCATACAGGCTGTGTTCATATTCGACAGTGACTGAGGATGAACACTTCAGGTCTCTGCCTCTACATTGGTGAAACGTGGACACTAGTGGGAGGATGAAATGCAGCTGTGTGTGCACGTGTGGGTGCGTGTGTGTGAGCGTGTGCGCGGGTAGCTTGACTCCCTGTCTGGCACTTGAAGGGAGCTCTCAGTCAGCACCTAGGGAAGTCCCTGGAGGGAACACAGGCTGACTCCACTAAGGACATGTGTGGATGTCGTGGCCCGTGGCCCATGCCTCCTACACCAAGATGAGAGCAGGCTGCGCCTTCCTTCCTTCCTTTTTTTTTGAGTCAGTCTTACTCCGTCGCTCAGGCTGGAGTGCAGTGGCACGCTCACAGCCACCCCAGCATTGACCCGCTGGGCTCCGGCGATCCTCCCACCTCAGCCTTCCAAGTAGCTGGAACTACAGGCGCGTGCCTCCACGCCCAGCTAATTTTTGATTTACTGTAGAGACAAGGTCTTGCCAAGTTGCTTGGGCTGTTCTCGAACCCATGGGCTCAAAAGTCCTCTCGCCTCTGCCTCCCAAAGTTCTGGGATGACAGACTTGAGCCGGCCAGGTGGCGCCTTTCTAACCTGGCTCCGTGTCCTAAGGACTGAGAAGTCCGGAGGCATGGAGGCTGGAGTCCTTCCTGGTGAAGACCTCGCATTCTTGAGAAGATCAGGGCGTGTCTGCCCTGCTGTCTGGTGGTCCTGTGGTGTCTGGGCTGATAACTCGTTGTGGGATGAAGACACTTTGTTGCCATTTTTCAAAGCCTGTTGACCTGCTGTTACTTGGCCAGCAAATTGTAAAAGCACCTTCTGGGCCTAACTCATCCGCACCTGAGGAACTCTGGGGGGTTCCCGGGTAGCCGCAGGCCACATGGCGCGGGGATGGCCTGTTCACTGTCCTTGTCACGGAATCCAGCCTGTCACCATCACTATGGCCGGGTAGCATGGGGAACTGCGGGGCTGGCAGACATTCACCGAGTGAGCTGTGTTCATACCGCATCTCACCTTGGGGTGCGGACTGATACCTGCCCCAGACTGCTGGAAGCGTCACAGTCTTCTTTTTTTGGAATTATTATTTATTTATTTTTTTAATTATAAAGATGTGAGGTACAATTCAGGGTTAGGTATGCAAACATTGATCACGCAGGTCCCCTTGTTGATGAGGTGTGCCCCTCCTTCCCCTGGCAGTTTCCCTCAACCGCCAATCCCATCCCCCCATCCCCTGATAGTTTCCCATTACTGCCGATTGCTTTCTTACAGTATTACGATTGTTCAAGGTCTGCTTTTGAATGAGAACATATGGAACTCTGTTCTTTGTTTCTGTGATAGATCACTGAGTATGATCGACTCCATATCCATCCAAGTTGCTGTGAAGTCCATATATTTGTCCTTCTTTATGGCTGCGTAATATTCCGTCGTGTATATGTACCACATTTTTTTATGCAGTCCAGCTTCGATGGGTAGCATGGTTGGTTTCATGTTTTTGCTATTGTGAATAGAGCTGCAACAAACATATGTGTGCAGGTATCTTTTTTTTGGAATGATTTGAGTTCCTCTGGGTATATTCCCTGTAGGGGAATTGCTGGGTCACTTGGAAGGTCGATTTCTAGTTCCCTCAGAAATCGCCACACTGTCTTCCAAAGAGGTTGCACTAGTCTGCATTCCCACCAGCAGTGTAGAAGCGTTCCTTTTCTTCTGCATCCTGGCCAGCATCTGTTGTTGTTTGTTTTGTCAATCAGGGCCGTTCTTACAGGGGTTAGGTGGTATCTCAGTGTGGTTTTGACTTGCATTTCTCTGATGGACCCTGCCCTTGTCACAGCCTGCTTCAAGCGAGGGCAGGGTCCAGGGCCCCCAGGGCCTCCTGCATCAGGCCTGCGTGCTAACCAGATGGCCAGATGTGCCACTTCCGGGGGGTGATGGGGGCGGGACTCCTGCACACTCTGCGGTTAGGGGGTCAGTGACCTCGTCACTCCAGTTGCTGGCATTCTTGGTGGATGCCATTTTTACATTTTATACGTAATATGTGTGCATGTGTGTATGTGTGTGTATACACACACATTGGCCTCAAGCAATTCTCCTGCCTCGGCCTCCCAAAGTTCTGGGATTATAGACATGGGCCACCACGCACAGCCTATAATGGAATTTTTAATTGTGGCATAGCATGCAAAACAAAATTTATCATTTTAACCATTTAAAAAAATTTAAGACTAATAAAGTTTATTAGAAAGAGAAGATACATTCAAGAGAGAGCATGGGTGTCTTAAGAGAAAGAGCATGTGCTTGCCTTTGACAAACTTTATATAATTTTACAGCAATAATTAAGCTATTTCATGAACTAAGAGTGGAGGGCTGCGGATATCAGGTCCTAAGTTTTCATTTCCATCTTTCAACCTCCTTTTTTTCTCTTTTGAGTCGGAGTCTCCCTCTGTCGCCCAGGCTGGAGTGAAGTGGCATGTTCGCGGCCACTGCAGCCTCAACCTGCTGGGGTTCAGACGATCCTTACGCCTCAGCCTTCCACGTAGCTGGAACCACAAGTGTGCACCGACACAGCCAGCTAAATTTCTTGATTTTTTGTAGAGATGAGGTCTCACCAAGTTGCCCAGGTTGGTCTCGAACCCCTGGACTCAGGCAGTCCTCTTGCCTCAGCCTCCTAAAGTACTGGGAATATAGGCGGGGGCCACCGGCCTATAATCCCAATGCCCGGCCTCTTTCAACCTTTTCAAGTTGCAAAGATCTTATAAATAATGGAAGTTTTTGCCTGCCTAGATTTGGGCTTTTCTTAGAGCCTCCTGTCTTTGTTTTGGGTTATTCCCTTTCGTTTCTGTGATTTATTATACCGATAGTTCCACATTCCAACCTACAGTGAGATCAGGTCCGATATGCCTGTTTGTTTGGTAAAGGTTGTGTACTGATAGGACAGACGTCTGAATGTCTAAATTAGACCTGCCTGCAAGAAACTTATCTGCTGGGCGTGGTGGCTCACGCCTATTATCCCGGCACTTTGAGAGGCGGAGGCAAGAGGATTTCCTCAGCCCACCAGTTCAAGACCAGCTTGGGCAACTTGGTGAGACTTTGTCTCTACAATAAATCAAAAATTAGCTGGGCATGGTGGCACATGACTATAATTCCAGCTACTTGGAAGGCTGACGCAGAAGGCTCTCCTTCCAAGCAGGTTGAGGCTGCGGTGGCCGTGAACATGCTACTGCACTCTAGCCTGGGTGACAGAGTGAGACTCCAACTCCAAAAAAAAAAGCCATCTGTGTCTAAACTATGCTGCTACCCTGCATAATAGTACCTACCTCATAATCTTTCTTGTGATGATTTGTACCATTTTAACCATTTTTTAAGCACCCAGTCCAGTGGCATTAAGTCTGTTCACATGTCGTGCAGCCATCACCACCATCCATCTGGAACTTTTTCTTCCTCCTAGACGAATCTCGGTCCCCGTTTTTTTGTTTTTTTTTGAGTTGGAGTCTCACTCTGTCGCCCAGATTGGAGTGCAATGGCACGTTCCCGGCCACCGCAGCCTCGACCTGCTGAGCTCCGGCGATCCTTCCACCTCAGCCTTCCGAGTAGCCAGAACTACAGACGTGCACCACCACACCTGGCTAATTTTTTTGATTTATTGTAGAGACGAGGTCTCGCCAAGTTGCCCGGGTGGGTCTCGAACTCATGGGCTCTGGTAATCCACTCGCCTCAGCCTCCCAAAGTGCTGGGATTACAGGCTGAGCCACGGAGCCGGCCCTCTGTCCCCATGAAACAATAACTCCCAGGGCCCTTCCCCAGCTCTTGCCAAGTACCACCCTACTTTTTGTTTCCACAAGTTGCACTGTTCTAGGTAATTGTTTAAAATTTTTAACTTTTGCGTACAGCATTATATTGATGTATTTAAATTTGATAACTAAGCCTTACTTTGCTATGACTGATTTAGAAGGGTTTTTACACTGTTCAAATGATTCCTAGGTACCCCCACCCACTGCCCCTCAAACTCCCCAGAAGGCATTTTGGGTTTTCGGATGTCTGTCATGGGTAATATACTTTTCAGGGAAATTTAGTAGGACCCGCCCAATCTGTTGAGCAAGACAGAGCTGGACATCGTAAACATCTGTAAAACAGCTTTTGTTTTAGGAGTGTTTGGAAAGGGTTTAATATACTTCCCTTAGGACAGACTTTAACAGGAAAAACATTTGTTTTCTGCCATATATTTCTCAAAAGGCTTTATATTATGAAGAAGGAAAAAACAAACCCTTCTGTTTTGCATAGCAAAGCTGTTAGAAATAATTGGGTATTTACTGAAACAAGTCCTCCAGGTAAGGGATTGGTTTCTAAATAATTTAATATTTCAAGAAAATCCTGTTTAAATTTAGAGTTTTTTTTTTTTTTTTTTTTAATTTGAGTTGGGGTCTCACTCTGTGACCCAGGCTGGGGTGCAGTGGCACGATCACAACACTGCGACTTTGACTTCCTGGGCTCAGGTGATCCTTCTGCCTCAGCCTTCAGAGTTGCTGGGCCTACAGGCGTGTGCCACCATGCCTGGCTAGTTAAAAAAAATTTTTTTTAGAGATGAGGTCTCGCTACGTTGGCCATGCTGATTTTGAACTCCCGGCCTCAAGCGATCCTCTCGTCTTGGCCTCCCAAACTGCTAGAATTTACAGGCAAGAGGTATCACACTGGGCCTTAAAGAGTTTTCTTAACATGGTGTTTGTGGTTCAGTGTTGACTTTGAAACAAGTCAAAACTTGCTTTGAAAAACTCTGAAATGACTTTAGTTTCCTACTCAGTAGAGACTTCCTATAAGTGGCAAACATCTGAATTTTTATTTGATAACCTCCTTGTAAAAATTAATGATCACAGGACAACAGAGTATCTGTTGAGGGTAGGAAGAGGTTGGATTAAATCTGCTGGTGTGTGAGTCTTTGTTTTTTAAGCTCAATCTGTTATGTAAGTGTATTTTCCTTGGATTTGCCTCTTTTTGTGAATATTAGAGTGTTAACATCTCTTTGAGTTATTTGGTTTTGTTATTGAATCATAAAAATAAAAAGTTATTCATGTCTGAAAAGCATGAAGAAATCCGAGAATGAAGGTGCCGTTCTTATTTAACCTTACTCATTTCAGAAGCCTAATCAATGAGTCCTAGGTGTGGGATTAACATGCATGCCGGTAACAATCTGAGTGTTCATACCACGGACTTTGTTTTCAGTTTATCCTTCCAATCATCAGGTAGAAACAACAGACACCACACACGGATCTGGGTAAAATACTCTGGTATCTGTATTTTTAAGAAATATTTTATTTTAAAGATGTGGGGTACAGTTCAGGATGAGGTATCCAAGTGGTCATTGTCCAGGTAAAGTTTGGGCCTCCCTTTGGTCCCCGCTTTGCTTGGTTTCAGATCAGGTACCCCACCCACCCCGGCAGTATCCTGCTACTGCCAATCCCTTTCTTACAGTTTTACGGTAAATGTTCAGGGTCTGCTTATCAGGGTCCGCTTAGGAGAGAGCATGGGATGCTTAGTTCTTTGTTTCTGTGAGAGATCCTTGAGTATGATAGACTCCAAATCCATCCAAGTTGCTGCCAAGTCCATGGTATCTGTATTTGTATGTGAAAAAAAAATCCGTCTTCCAGGAGTATGTCTCCTATCCCCTGTGTTTTGCAGTTCTAGCCATTGGAAAGAATTTTGGGTTTGGGGTTTTGTTTTTTTTTTTTTCAATTTCAAAAAGGAAGCAAGGTCTCATGTGACAGGCTTGCGTTTGGATGACCGTAGTTAATATTTGCCTACTAATCCGGTCATTGACTGTTTGGACCAGGTCAGCAGGCTGACATTCATTTTATGACCCAGGTGAACCCTTGGGCTTTCTAGACCGGAAGAATGATGGTCCTCTTTGATGTCATGAAGCGTGACTGTGTGTCTGGATGCCTTTTAACGGCCGCCACAGAGGATTCGTAACAAAATGAGAGCATCTAGAAACACAAGTGACTTAAGTTGGACTATTGGATTTGAATTATTCACTTGTTTTAAAAACGTCATTGATGTAATTGATGAATTTGCCTTGAGGTTTTAGCTCTTCCTTTTAGTAGAAGAAAAAAATTAATATTGCAGAGGTAGGCTTTTTTTCTTTTTTTTTTTTGAGTTGGAGTCTCGCTCTGTCGCCCAGACTGGAGTGCAGTGGCCGCTCCCGGCCACCGCAGCCTCGACCTGCTGGGCCCCAGCGATCCTGCCGCCTCAGCCTTCCAAGGAGCTGGAACTACAGGCGCGCGCTACCACACCCGGCTAATTTTTTGATTTATTGTAGAGACGAGGTCTTGCCAAGTTGCCCGGGCGGGTCTCGAACCCGCGGGCTCAGGCAGTCCACTCACCTCAGCATCCCAAAGGCGTGGGATTACAGGCTGAGCCACCGAGCCTGGCTGCTTTTTTTCTTTTAGACTCTTTTTTTTTTTTTTTTTTTTTGAGTTGGAGTCTCACTCCATCGCCCAGGCTGGAGTGCAGTGGCATGTTCACGGCTACCCCAGCATCGACCTGCTAGGCTCTGGTGATCCTTCCGCCTCAGCCTTCCAAGTAGCTAGAACTACAGGTGCACACCACCACACCCGGCTAATTTATTTTAGATTCTTACCCTTTAATATCCAGCTGTTGGGTGTGGGCTTGGAGTCTCTTCCTGGTCCAGCTGGGCAGAGTTTTCTGGAATTTTTTGTATACAGTGACACGTAGCCATCCTGGGCTCTCTCTGGACAGCGACAGGGGAAGGGACCCTGGTCTCAGTGTCTTTGCCCATGAGGTGGGCAAGTCCCACCCTGAATGGTTAGGACCCATGGGTGAGGGCTCCAGCTGTCGACATGCAGGGTTACCGATGTCTGAGAACAGGAACGTTCCTTCCCAGTGTTTCCTGCTGCCTCCCTGTCCCCGGGAGAACTGGATTCCAGGAAGGATTCATACCTTTCACTCTTAATACTTATCTTGACTTTTTGGGTTTGTTCCTCCCGTCTTTAATTCTTTTAGATTATGAGATACTGTTTCTTTCTTTCTTTCTTTCTTTCTTTCTTTCTTTCTTTCTTTCTTTCTTTCTTTCTTTCTTCTCTTTCTTTCTTTCTCTTTCTTTCTTTTTCTTTCTTTCTCTCTCTCTCTCTCTCTCTCTCTCTCCTTTCCGTCCTTTCCTTTCCTTTCCTCCTTCATTCCTTCATTCCTTCTTCCTTCCTTCCTCACTCTGCTGCCCAGGCTGGAGTGCAAGGGCATGCTCACAGCCACCACAGCCTCGACCTGCTGGGTTCGGATGATCCTCCCGCCTCAGCCTTCCGAGTAGCTGGGACTACAAGCACACACCACCACGCCCAGCTAACTTTTTGATTTATTGTAGAGAAGAGGTCTTGCCAAGTTGCCTGGGCTGGTCTCGAACCCATGGGCTCAGGCAGTCCTCTCACCTTGGCCTCCCCAGGTATTGGGATTATAGGCATGAGCCACCACACCCAGCCTCTTTTTTTTGGGGGGGGGGTCAAAGTCTCACTCTGTTGCCTATGCTGGTGTGCAGTGGCGAGCTCATGGCTCCCTTGAACTCCAGGGCTCAGACTTCCGAGTAGCTGGAACTACAGGTGTGCACCACTATGCCTGGCTTAATTTTTGGAATTTTGTAGAGATGAGGTCTCTCTCTCTTGCCCAGGCTGGTTTCAAACTCCTGGGCTCAAGCGATCCTCTCGCCTCAGCCTCCCAAAATGCTGGGATGACAGGTGTGAGCCACCATGCCTGGCCCTGATGTTCTTTTTTGAGCTCATTTTCTCCCAACCCATCCTAGAGCAGGACCTGCAGCTGACAGGGTTGCATCATGGTAGGAGCAGAGACCCTGGACTCTGCTTGCTGGAGTTCAAGGGCTGCTGTTTGCTGCCCGTGTGACCGGGTCCTATGTGACTGTGGTCTGTGTGACGGGGCCCGTGTAAGTCTCTTCTGTCAGCTTCTCACCAGGGTGGGGTGCACGTGATGCACTGAACCCCACGGGGTGGTGGGAATCGAATGGCTGGATGCGAAAGGCCATACAGACAGTGCCTTCACATAGCCAGGGCTGTACTGGCTTTATGGGCCACTTCTAAATGTCATGGGCAACCCTTTGGGTCCCCTCCCATTCTGGAAGCTTTTCTGTCCTCTCAATAAATCCTGCTTTTAAGGAAAAAAACAAGAAAAAAAAACTGATTAGTACTGACTAGGTCGGGCGTGGTGGCTCACACCTGTCATCCCAGCACTTTGGAAGGTGGAGGCGAGGGGACTGCCTGAGCCCAGGAGTTTGAGACCAGCCATCGAGAGATCTTATCTCTGTAAACAATTTAAAAATTAGCTGGGTGGTGGTGCACGCCTGAAGTTCCAGCTCCTTGAGAGGCTGAAGTGGAAGGATCACCTGAGCGTTGAGGTTGTGGCTGTGGTGGCCATGATTGTGCCACTGCCCTCCAGCCTGGGCGCCCAAGTGAGACTCTGACTCAGAAAAAATTGTGAGTACTAACTAGACATATTTGAAGAGGTAGACTATCATACAACCCAGACAAGCGCCCAGTACCGTCCTGTCTGCTTGAGGACGATGTGGCCTCTTCCGTCGGAGTCGCTGCTTTGGTTGGCACAGTGGTTCGTTTTTCTCTGACATCCGTTTCGGTGGTGACCGCCTCTTTCTCCTTGCATGGCTTAAGAACCAGCCAGTGACCCTGGACGGTGGTTTCTGATTGCGTAAGTCAGGTCCGAGGGCGCCGGTCCCTCCTTACACTGGTGGCATCCGGCTGAGGTAAGAGCAGTGAAACTACAGTGGGAGCCCTTGCTGCCCATGTGCTGGGTGTGAGCTGCGACTTGCTTTCTGGAAGCCGCAGTTCTGCTGACGCGGGCGTGCCTCCTCTTTGCCCGTGGGGAGGTGCTGTGAGTTCAGTGTGCCGTGAGCCCGGGCAGCCCCGTCGACGTCCCCTTTGGCACGGTTCACTGGAGGTCACGGTTCTCCAGCTTGTTGCCCGCGTTTCTGGGGGGAGGAAGCAGAAGCATCTCCTGCCGCCTGACCCTCCACGTGGCCACTCGTGGAAGAGAAGCCTTCATTCCTCTTCGATTCGTGGCTTTTGGTGCCTGCCAGGGGGGAGGCCAGGTCCGGGCAGCTTAAACAACAGAAGTGTGTCTCCCTCAGCTTTGGAGGCTGGAGGTCCGAGTTCAGGGTGTCCCAGGGCCTTCTCTCCCTAAAGGCTCGGGGGGCGGTCCCCTGCCTCAACCCAGCAGATGGGGGTTCCCAGAACCCTTGGCCGGTAGAATGTGGCTCTAACCCCTGTCTCCATGCTCACGTGGTGTTCTCCCTGGTGTCTTTTCACACTGTCTTCCCTCTGTCTCTTCTTTTTCTGGGGTCAGAGTCTCACTCTGTCGCCTAGGCTGGAGTGCTGTGACACCCTCACGGCCACCGCAGCCCCGACCTGCTGAGCTCGGGCGATCTTTCTACCTTCGCCTCCCGAGTAGCTGAAACTACAGGCACATGCCACCACACCCAGCTAATTTTTTGATTTATTGTAGAGAGGAGGTCTTGTACCCCTGGGCTCAGGTGATCTCACCTCTGCCTCCCAGAGTGCTGGGATGACAGGTGTGAGCCACTGCACCCGGCATGCCTTCTCTTCTTATAAGGACACTAGTCATATTGGTTTTAGGGCCCACCGTGTCCCAGTGGACCTCATCTCAACGGATGACCTCTACGAAGACCATGTTTCCAAATACGGTCCCAACCGGTAATAAAGCGCCGTTGCGTTTTTCAACATGAAGGGGCGTTTTGCATCCCCCTGGTCACCTCGAGGGGAGGGCGGAAGACCCGTGTGTGTCGGGGGTCTCTGGCCCGCCCCGGTGTGTTCAGATGCTCTGAGTGTGCCGGCCCACCCCTCTGCCCACTGCCCATTCCTCCACGCAGAAGACCCAGCCCGGCTGCTGGGGGTGGGGACGCAGAGCTGCCCATTGACAGCGAATCGACGGCAGGAAGGCGTTTACAGCCTGAGCTGCGAGGCTCCTGGAGGCTCCCAGGGCAGGAGTGTCAGGCCCTGGAGAGCGGGCTCCAGCCCCCGCCCCCGCAATTGGCGCCTCTGAGAAGCGAACTGGTGAGGTCCGGGTGGGCGGAACAGGGAACCTCAGCAAAGAAGTGGCCAGCTGGGGTCACAGCCATACTTCCGGTTTTCGGAAAAGCCCCTCTCGTGCTACTTGCCCTGGCATAGGACGGCATGGCACTCTATGCCCTCGGACATACGACCATTTGGCTAAGCGGCTGGGGCCCACGTGGCCGGCCCTGCGTCTTCACCCTCCCACCCCAGGTGGCTGCGCCAGCGGCGTGGCCTCCGTGGATGGGTGCCACGGCCTCAGGGGACATCCGGAGATGCCAGAATGGGAGATGGAGGCCGAGACCACCCTGCGCCTCTCTGGGAGACCGCAGCTCCGCAGCCTCGTTCCTGGAGAGCCAAAGGAGCGGTCCTGCGTGTGTGAGGCAGGCGGGGAAGCCCCGGGTGGGGGGGGGAGGTCTCCGGTGGGGTTTCTGCGCCTCTCTGGGAGACCTTCATCCTAGCCTCGTCTGCTGATTGGGCTGATGGGCGAGGCCCACACATCACGAAGGGAGCTCTGCTCTACTCAAATCCGCCGATTTCAATCCGAATCCCACCTCCGAAATACATCTGCGGCAGCGCCCAGAGTTGCGGGACCGAGCGGCTGGGCGCCGGGCCAGGCCAAACCTAGTCGGCACGTGCGGTTCACCGTCACGCAGGTGTTGTGGGTGACCCACAAGCCCTTCCTTCCCTAGAAGCTTCTGTGCTGGCAGCTTTGCAGGAGAAGGTCTGGGGCTCTCCTCCACTTTCCACGCACTGGCGGAGACAGCTGTGTTCCCTGGCAGCCAAGCCTTTCGGGAACCCGTGGAGACTGGTGACCCCACCTTCTCGTTACGCTCAAAGAAATGTCGTCGTTTGTTCTTGATGGGTGGGTACCCCCACGCACCGTTCTCCACCCGAGTTCAGCTTATCCTATTTTATTTTTTTGAATTGGAGTCTCTCTCTGTTGCCCTGGCTGGAGTGCGGTGGCACGCTCACAGCCACCACAGCCTCGACCTGCTGGGCTCGGGTGATCCTTCTGCCTCAGCCTTTCAAGGAGCTGGGACTACAGGCACACGCCACCACACTCGGCTAGTTTTTTTGATTTACTGTAGAGACAAGGGCTTGGCAAGTTGCCCAGGCTGGTCTCAAACTCCTGGACTCAGTCTTCTCACCTTGGCCTTCCAAAGTGCTGGTATCATAGCCGTGAGCCACCGTGCCCAACCAGACAGTTTAAAAACACAAATGCAAGTGGGCACTCACACCCATAGTCCCAGCACTCTGGGAGGCCGAGACAGGAAGATGGCTTGAGTCCAGGAGTTCGAGACCAGCCTGCACAACATAGCAAGAATCCATCTCTATAAGAATGAAAACATTACCAGGGACTCCTTTCTCTGCTTCCTTCTCTGTGAGGGGTCAGACCAGACACCTGGGGTGCCCAGAGCCGGTGTCTGGGTCCCGCCCCCGTGTGTCCAGGCCCCCCATCCCGCTTGTCTGGGTTCCCTTGGGTGCCGGTGACCACTTCCTGCTCCATAGTGCCTCAGTTTCTCCCTCTGTAGGCTGTGGGAAGGGGAAGGCCCACTTCTGCAGTTCCTAGGGAGCCCACGAGAGCCTGGTAAACCCGAGGACCGGTCCTTGTGCTGACCGGGCTGTCTTTCCGTCACTGGCCCGGCAGGGGTTGCGTTCCTGCTCCAAATGACCAAGTGGCGTTCAGACGTCCAGCGCTGCCTCTCGCCCAGGCAGGGCATGAGCCACACGTAGCGGATGGAATACACTCACTGAACGAGCGCCTGGCTACGGGTGGCATCAGGCACAGCTGTGTGTTTAGATCTGTGACTCAGAAAGCCAGACACTGGGGTCTGGCAATCCTGGCAGGACCTGCCTTCCTGGGGCCCTGTCTGCAGTAGGTGAGGGGCCTCCCTGCCCAGCTGGCCTAGACTTGCCCGGAGACGTCCGGCCAGTTTTGCTGCATGTCAGTTTATCCAACATGTGCCTGGTCAGGTATTGAGGCATCCTTAGAGATTTCGGTCTCCCTACCCACCAGGGATCATGGGTGTCCACATCTGAATTGTGTTGGGAACATCAGACTCAACAGAGCCGTTCTGGACTCGCCACAGAGATGCGTCATAATTCCTGGGCAAGTCTAATCTCGACCCCTGGACTCTGGTCCCTCACACGCCCAGCCCTCCCCATGGTGCCACAGACAGTCCAGGCCCAAAGGGAGATGGTGAGGCCTGGCGGGAGGCTGACTCCTTGCTCTGTGTCCAACCTCTGCCTCCAGACTCGAGAGGCTGGACCGGCAGGGCCCCAGTCGGCAGGGCCCCGCACGCTCACGGCCCGGCTCCGTCGCCTGGGGCTCGCTGCCCCACGGCCCCCTGGCTGCATCGGTTGGGTTGGAGCCAACCTGAGATTGTGCCCCTTGCTTTGTTCTGGGGGGGCCCGGGGCCCTGGCCCTGGAGTGGCCCGCGAGGCTGTTGAGTGCACCAGTGAGCTTCAAGTAAGAGTCCAGAATTCCTAGAGCTCCAGCTTCAGGATCGGCACTTGGTTTGGGAAAGACAGCAAGAGCCGTGACCCGGCGCCAGAGGAATGACTTGGGAGACCCCCGTTCCAGCCTATCCTTGTGGACCAAGGCTCTGAGTGCCGGGGACAGACACCCGTATGGCGCCTGACTTCGTGAGCGCGTGCTCACACGCTCGCAGAATGCTTGTTCGGGGCCTTGTGCTCAGTACCCCGTGAATTGGTCAGGCCGAGTGCACAAGTTGGGCCTCAGTGACTTAGCGCTTGATCCTCACTGTCTCCTCTCGGTTGTCGTGCCTGAAATACCAAAGCCCCTGCTGAAACTCAGGATTAAATCCAGAATGCCCGTTTCCTGTGGGGTGACCCACCTTGTCACGGACACTACACTCAGAGTAATCCTAAAGCCTCCAGATCACAACCGAAGTTGTATTTAAGAATTTCAAAACCGGGTGCAGGAGCTCACACCTGTCATCCCAGCCCTTTGGGAGATGGAGGCGAGAGGATTGCCTGAGCCCACGAGTTCGAGACCAGCCCGGGCAACTTGGCGAGACCTCGTCTCTACAGTAAATTTAAAAAACTTGCCGGGCGTGGTGGCACGTGCCTACAGTTCCAGGTACTTGGAAGGCTGAGGCGGAAGGATCGCCGGAGCCCAGCAGGTCGAGGCTGTGGTGGCCATGAGCGTGCCACAGCACTCCAGCCTGGGCAACACAGTGAGACTCCAACTCAAAAAACAAATAAACCAAAGCATTTCAGATACGGACACTGCTTGCTTGTAGATTCTCCAGTGGGGTAACCGCATTTAACTGGCTGGCAGTGGTTGGTGAGGAAACACAGACCAGGGGGTTTGCTCAGCGATGCTTACGTACTGCTTTCTGGGTAGCATCTGTGAGGCTTCAGTCCCACTGCCTGTTGCTGTGAAGATCTTTCTTTTTGTAGGATTGTTACTTCCTTTTTAGTTGTTTTAAGGCAGTTCAGAAATTTTTATCTGGAACAGAAAACTATTTTAGGCACAGACCTCCACACACCGACTCGGCTCTCCGTTTGTCCTGGGTGAACTATGTCCACAGAGACTTGACAAAGCCCTTCCGGGGTGACTGACACGCCCTCCCCCCCCCTCAGTGTTCCTGTGGTCGCCCTCTTGTGAAACCCGGTGGGAAGAAGCCGATGACATTTTTAGTTCCTGTAAAACTCCCCCATGCCCAGATTGCCATCTGTGGGTTCACCATGCCTGAAGAAACGTTTCAGTGCCATGGTAATGATGGAGAAGTGTCTTTCTTGTTTTATTTATTTTTTTGTAGAGACGGAGTCTTGCTATGCTGCCCAGGCTGGTCTCGAACTCCTGGGCTCAAGCAATCCTCCCGCCTCAGCCTCCCAAAGTGCTGGGATTACAGGCATGAGCCACCATGCCCGGCTCTTGGTTTCTTTTTTACACTCATAATGCCTGCTACTGCCAGTTTTCGTATTGGGTTATTTATTTACTTATTTATGTATTCTAGAGACAGGGTTTTGCTCTGTTGCCCAGGCTAGAGTGCAGTGGTGCGGTCATAGCTCACTGCGGCCTCTAACTCCTGGACTCCAGCCATCCTCCCTCCTCGGCCTCCCAAAGTGCTGGGACCATAGGCCTGTGCCATCGTGCCCGGCTACTTTATATTGGGTTTTCATGGCTCTGGGTCATTATTTTCCGTCGTGGGAGGATGACCACAAATCCAGGGGACATGGAGTGGTTTCTGCCTGTTGACGTCCAGTGTAACTTGCCTGGAAACTCGTGATCAACTTACCAGTCTTAAAGCTGATCTCTGACAGGCGTGTTCCAGGCAGGCCTGTTGGTCTTCAGGTGCTGAATTCCTGACCACAGAGTGCTTGCCCGCAGGGTGGCTCTGTCACCCAGGTTAGACATCCCAGGCTGGCGCTTCCCAGAAGAGGACAGTAACTCTGGGAGTTCTGGCACTTTGACCCCTGCACTTGGCCAGGGTGCGTTCCTGTGACTTCTGCCAGGCCCAGGCGGGACCCCCTCTCCAGCCTCTGCCCAGATGGCTCAGGGGCACACTCGGGGCTTTGTTGGAGGAGGAGCTGGGGTGATGACGGGCCACTGTTGCGTTTTGGTTTGCCTGAGTGTGATCTTGCGGCACGTTTGAATTAGTTTTGAACACGGAAACATCGAGAGATTGCTCCATTAAGTCCGAAGGGTTCGCTTCGCTTTGAGGGTGGGGCCTGCTTTCCCGGTGGGAGCGATTGGGATGGGGCCTGGACTTCGTCCTGCGGCGACAGGCGACATGCCCCTCGGTGCGGACACCCGCCGCCACGTCCTTGTTCCTGGGCATTTGGCCTTGTGTTTCAAGCGCGAGAGTGGAGGCCAGCGGCTCGAACGGCGCCCTCAGTCCAGCCCGGCTCGCCCTCCTCTTGGGCTGAGGCTTGCCCCAGGGATCACACAACACCTCGAAGAGGAGGGAGGGAGGGAGCGTCCTGCCGCAGGGGCGGGGGAGCCCGGGGGAGCCGAGGGGCCATCTGCGGGGTCCCCCGGCGGAGACTCCCTTGGGCCTGCGTCCAGGTGGCTCAGGCCTCAACTCGGGAGGCCCGTCCTCCCTTCTGGAGTGGGAGGTGTGCTTCCGTGGTTGGAGCTCTCACTTGCGTTTGGGACACTCCTGGCCCCCGGCAGGAGGGCCTGCACCATGGGGAAGCCCGTGGGTGACACTCGGTCCTTGTCACTGTTGGCCGTGTCGTGGCGACGCACTCTTAGGAAGCAGCTGTGCGCCAGAGGCCCCGGCGTACGGTGCCACCTCCCCCCGGCTGCTCCCTAAGAGCGTGTCCCCACGACATGTCCAGCGGTGACAAGGACCCGTCAAGGCCCAAGTGTCAGCCGCGGGCTGCGCCTGGCACGTCTGTCCTGTCGGGTCCCGCCCGGGCTGGGTCCCACACCGTCCCGGCAGTGCCTGCTTTGACTGGGTTTGCTCTCCTTGTTGGAGTGTGTCCCGATCCGAGGCCCTGGAAGGGCTGGGTGATAGGCGGAGGGGGCAGGGTCTTGTGCGAGTCCCCAGGGGGTTCTCTGGTAGACTGGCGGGCGTTGCCTGCCGGGGCGGGGGCGCTGGCACCTCGGAGGTCCACGTGCCGTCGCTGGGGGGAAGAGGCAGCCCTGTGGGTGTCAGGGACGGAGCGGATGGCTGTGCTGGTGGCACTGTGGGGAGTGTTTGCTCACCTGGGCTGCTGTGAGCAGGTGATCGCGCTGTGGAAGTACATGGGGACCAGGCCTCAGAATCCTGTTTTCTGGCCGCTGACTTGGGGGTCTGGGTGTGTGTACCCAGGACAGTGGTGGGGCTTTGGGTGCCCAGCCTGGCCTCCCTTGAGTCTTTGCCCAATCTCAAGCCCCACTCCCTTCGTGGAAAACGCATGTGCCAGCCTTGTGAGAGGGAGGCACTTGGGAACGGGGATGGCAGAGGCCACACACCCCAGGCCGGGTGGTTGTGTGCTGGCTGGCCTGTCCCCTGCCAGCCCCAGGGTCCGTGACGACGCTGAGCTGTGTCCTGAGAAGCTCGTCTCAACCTGGAAGCGTGTTGGGAACAGACTTCCAGCACATCCGCAGACGCCCGCAGGTCTGTCTGTCTCCGCGCCTGGACAGTGGGCTGGGGGCCATCAGCGAGGGGCCTGGGTGCCCAGTAAGACTCACAAACTCCTGGGCCGGCTCTCAGGAATTCCCGCTAGGGAGAGGTGATATCCAGGACGTTCTAAAAACAGAATCCACATGGCAAGCTGCTGTGTGCCTCTGAGCAATGAGCTTGGGTGTGGTCTGCGGTTCTTATGTTTTTATTATTTTTTATTTTTATTTATCTATTTTTTTTTGAGTTGGAGTCTCACTCTGTGGCCCAGACTGGAGTGCAGTGGCTGCTCCCGGCCACCGCAGCCTCGACCTGCTGGGCTCCGGCGATCCTTCTGCCTCAGCCTTCCGAGTAGCCGGAACTACAGGCGTGCGCTACCACGCCCGGCTGATTTTGATTCATTGTAGAGATGAGGTCTTGCCAAGTTGCCCAGGCAGGTCTTAAACCTGCGGGCTCCGGTAATCCACTCACCTGAGCCTCCCAAAGGCTCAGGATTACAGGCTGAGCCACCAAGCCCGGCTGGTTCTTTTATTTTTAGAGACAGGGTCTTGTTCTGTCACCCAGGCTGGAGTGCAGTGGTGCAGTCATAGCTCACTGCAACCTCGAATTCTTGGGCTCAAGTGATCCTCCTGCTTTAGCCTCCCCAGTAGCTGGGACTACAGGTGCATGCCACCACACCTGGCTGATTTTTATTTTTGTAGAGATGGGGGTCACTATGTTGTCTAGGTTGGTCTTGAACTCCTGGTTGCAAGTGATTCTCCCAACCTGGCCTCTCAAAGTGTTGAGATTACAGGTGTGAGCCACTGTGCCTGGCTAATTTATAAATTTTTTTGTATAGATAGAGTCTCACTGTGTTGCCCAGTGTAGTCTCAAACTCCTGGCCTCAGGGATCCTCCTGCTTCAGCCTCCCAAAGTGCTGGGATTACAGGTGTGAGTCACTACGCCCAGCTAATTAAAAAAAAAAATTTTTTTTTTTGGTAGCTGCAGGGGGTCTCGCTATTGTCCAGGATGGTCTGGAATTCCTGGGCTCAAGCAATCTTCCTGCCTCGGCCTCCCATAGTGCTGGGATTACAGGCGTGAGTCACTGTGCCTGGCTACTTTTTTTTTTTATTTTTGAGTCGGAGTCTCACTCGGTCGCCCAGACTGGAGTGCAGTGGCCACTCCCGGCCACCGCAGCCTCGATCTGCTGGGCTCCGGCGATCCTTCCGCCTCAGCCTTTCAAGTAGCTGGAATTACAGGCGCGCGCTACCACGCCCGGCTGATTTTTGATTTATTGTAGAGATGAGGTCTCCCCTGCCCAGGCGGGTCTCAAACCCGTGGCCTCAGGCCATCCACTCAGCTTCCCAAAGGCGTGGGATTACAGGCTGAGCCACCGAGCCTGCCTTAATTGTTTAATTGTTTTGCAGAGACAGAGTCTCACTATGTTGCCCAGGCTAGTCTCAAACTTCTGGCCTCAAGGCATCCTCCTGCTTCAGCCTCCCAAAGTGCTGGGATTGCAGGCGTGAGCCACTGCACCTGGCCCTACAGTTCCTGCGATTAGCTCAGAAGACCCCTAGGCTGTGCCTGGACAGAGTCCCCCCGGGCAGCTGGGGCGTCCGAGAGGGATCAGGAGACGGGGCAGTGGCCAGGATGCTGTCGCAGCGGTCCGGGAGGCCTGGGCGGCGGATTGGCTTCCCCTGGGTCAGTCACCTCTGTTCTGGATGCTGCCGGTTCCTGATTCCTTCCATCTCCAGCCACACCCAGGGTCCCCGAATCCCTCCGGGGGTGGGGCGGGGTGGGAGGAGACTTCCACACAGCTGAGAGGTGACCCGTCCGTGTCCTTTTTCCCGCAGGGCGGGAGCAGTTCCACGGCCTGGGCTCCATGTACTGCCGCGGGGCGGCCGCCGTCATCCTCACCTATGACGTGAACCACCCGCAGAGCCTGACGGAGCTGGAGGACAGGTTCCTGGGCCTCACGGAGACGGCCAGCAAGGACTGCCTCTTCGCCATCGTGGGGAACAAGGTGGACCTCACGGAGGAGGGGGCCCCAGAGAGCCAGGAGCGGGAAGGGTGCAGCCCCTGGGAGGCCGGCGGTGGCAGCTGCGTCTCCCCCAGGGCACCCAGACAGGTGCGGCCGGAGGACGCGGTGGCGCTCTATAAGAAGATCTTGCAGTACAAGATGCTGGATGAGAAGGACGTGCCGGCCGCGGAGCAGATGTGCTTCGAGACCAGCGCCAAGACCGGCCACAACGTGGACCTGCTGTTCGAGACCCTGTTCGACCTGGTGGTGCCCGCGATCGTCCGGCAACAGGCCGAGGGGCCGTCGCGCACCGTGGACATCACCAGCTACAAGCCGCCCAAACGGACCAGCTCGGGCTGCTGTGCCTGATACCTGGGGCCTCCGACTCAGAACCCAGGGCGTCGAGGGGTTGCTTTAAGGCGCGTGGAGTGTAATATCAGAGTGGGTCCCTGAGGGGAGGCCAGTGTGCACGGCCTCCTCCGTCTCTGTCGGGAGGTGGGAGCCACAAATCCTCCAAAGAGACCCATCGACAGAGCCAAAACCCCTGCGAGGCGCCAGCCCTCCCGAGCCCAGCCTCTGAGGCCCCTGGCCCCTGCAGGGTGGAGGCCACCGTCCATGACTTTCATGTTTCTGACCATCCGGAATCCTCGGTGGTGACCGCACCCATGACTTTCATGTTTCTCTTCCCTGTGGGCTGCCTCTGTCCTCCCTTGGAACTTGTCTCTTGATGCATTTTTAAGAGTGATTCTCGACTTGTTAATTTATACCAAATCAGGAACCTCTGTTTTTATACTGATTGCAGCAGCGTGGGCCACACATATTATTAAAGAGGATTTTGAGAGAACCCTTGGTGTGGAGACTGCACTGATGTGGGTTTCGTGTGCCTCCAGCCCAGGGGCCTCCCAGTTGTGAACTTGAGGTTGTAACAGCTCTGCCCACTGCTTCCTAATTCCAGGATATTTAGGTTGGCCCCTCTGCCTGGCTTCCTGTTGACTTGAAAGCCAATAATAGCAGCAAAGCTGAAAGCTCGGATTCTGCCGAAGTCTGGTTTGGGTGCCAAGCTCCCGACTGCCGGAAGTCAGACAGAGAAGTTAGGCGGCAGCCGTTGTTATTTTCTTGGAAATTTGATTGAATGCGAGCGGGTCAGAGTTGAGGCTCTTTGGGGGAGGAGGCAGCGTGGGGCAGAGGGCCATGGGTAGGTTTTGTGAGTGGCGTTTTGTTTGCTTGCTTGCTTTTTTTTTTTGAGTTGGGGTCTGACTCTGTTGCCCAGGCTTGAGTGCAGTGGCAAAAATCACAGGTCACCACAGCCTCGACCTTATGGGCTCAGGCAAGCCTCCCACCTCAGTCTCCTGAGTAGCTGGGATTACAGGTGTGTGCCACCATGCCCAGCTAATTTATTTTTATTTCTGTAGAGATGAAGTCTCACGATGTTGCCCAGGCTAGTTTTGAACTCCTGTCCTCAAGTGATCCTCTCGCCTCAGCCCCCGAAAGTGCTGGGATGGCAGGTGCACTCTGCCACACCTGACTCATTTTGTTATTGTATTAAAAAAATTTTCTTGTAGCGACGAGGTCTCACTATGTTGCCTAGGCTGGTCTCGAGCCCTTGGGCTTAAGCAATCCTCCTGCCTCCGCCTCCCAGTGTGCTGGGATTACACCATGCCCGGTGGGTCTCCAGATCTAAAACTTCAGTTTCTCAACAGAGCCTATTGAAGAGTGAATGCAGATCCCGCTGACTGATGACCTTCCATGGCTGAGGCTGAACTGACGTAGCACCAGACATGACGTTTATTTTCCATCTAGGAAACATGCTACTCAGGGAGGCCTTGGGGATCTTGCTTTGAAGGCTGTGGAGGAAGAAGAAAGTTTCATGTGACATTATTTGTGCAGTTCACACTTGCAGGCAGGGTGGGCTGCGTGAATCCCCGAGACCCTTTCTTTTTTTTTTGAGTGGGAGTCTCTTTTTTATTTTTGAGTTGGAGTCTCACTCTGTCACCCAGACTGGAGTGCAGTGGCATTTTCCCGGCCACTGCAACCTCTACCTGCTGGGCTCTGGCGATCCTTCTGCCTCAGCCTTCCAAGTAGCTGGAATTACAGCGGTGCGCTACCAATCCCGGCTAATTTCTTGATTTATTGTAGAGATGAGGTCTTGCCAAGTTGCCCAGGCGGGTCTCGAACCCGTAGGCTCAGGCAATCCACTCACCTCGGCCTCCCAAAGTGCTGGGATTACAGGCTGAGCCACCGAGCCCGGCTCCGAGACCCTTTCTTCCTGAATCTTTTATATATGTAGGTATATATATATTTATTTATTTATATTTTTTTGAGCTGGAGTCTCACTCCGTCACTCAGGCTGGGGTACAGTGGCACACTCACGGCCACCCCAGCGATTCTTCTGCCTCAGCCTTCCAAGTAGCCAGAACTACAGGCGCGCGCTACCATGCCCAGCTAATTTTTTCATTTGTTGTAGATATGAGGTCTTGCCAAGTTGCCCAGGCTGTTCTCGAACCCGTGGGCTCAGGCAATCCTCTCCCCTCGGCCTTCCAAAGTGCTGGGATTACAGGCTTGAGCCATCATGCTCGGCTGTATATTTATTACAGCGTTGAAGGGTGCAGGCGAGGATTTGCTACATAAGTGGGCTGCATGCAGGTGAAGTTTGGGCTTCTAGGTGCCTCTGTCCCCCCAGTAGTGGACCAGGTTCCCTTTGTGTTATCACGTGCCCTCCACCCTCCGTCCCTCCCTCCACCCAGCAGTGCCTAGCGTCTGCTGACCCCACCCTTGTGCTCATGTGACTGGTGTTCGGGCCCGCTTATGAGTGAGAACATGCGGTATTCGGTTCTTTGTTTCTGTGAAAATTCACTTAGTACAGTGGTCTCCAGCTGCAGCCACGTTGCTGCAAAGGCCATGATTTTGTTGTTCTTTAGGGCTGTGTAATACTCCGTTGTGCATATGTACCATATTTTCTCTTTTTTTGGTCTCCGTCACCCAGGCTGGAGTGCAGTGGCACGCTCAAGGCCACTCTCGCATTGTCCCCCTGGGCTCCGGCGATCCTTCCGTCTCAGCCTTCCAAGTAGCCGGACTACGGGCGTGTGTTACCACGCCTGGCTAATTGTTTGATTTTTTATCGTAGAGATGAAGCCTCGCCAAGTTGCACAGGCTGGTCTTGAACCCCTGGGCTCAGGCTATCCCCTCACCTCGACCTCCCAAAGTGCTGGGATTACAGGCTTGAGCCACCGTGCCCAGCCACCACATTTTCTTTATCCAGAAAGATACTTGCCCATGCATGTTTATTGTACTGTTCACAGGAGCAAAAACATGGAACCCATGCGGTTGCCCATCTTTCTGAATCTTCTTGGATTCACTTCACCGGCTTCTCTGGGCACCCTGCAGCTCGTTCCCCATGGTGGCCCATTCGCCATCAACTGCCCATAAGCAGTTCATCCTGTATTCTTTTGCCCTAAAAATCAATGTCATCGGGGGCTCCTTTTACCTGATTACTCCAGGGAGTCAGCGCTGCCGTCTCTTCTCTGCCAGGAACTTCTGGCTGCTCTTAGCATGCTGGCGCGAGGGGCTGAGTCATTCAGCAAATCTCACTGAGCAGCGACTCCGTCCCCAGTCCTGCCCGGAGCTGAACCGTCAGGAAGTTTCAAGCGATGGTGGGCCCACAGGCCTCCTGGCCCTCCGTGTCCTGGGCGGGCTGTGTCCCCCGGGGACTGTGGGTGCCGGCCTGACTCCTCGCCGGTGATTTCCCAGCAACTAGGCATTGAACTAGAGTAATTCCCGGGAAACCTGAGAGCTCTCCACTGGGCGGCTCAGCCGTCAGAGATGCCGCAGCTTCCCCTGCGGGGTGTGGGTTGGAGCCAGGGACCTCAACCATCCTTTGTGCACAGGCAGCCGTGCAGGGAGGGAAAGTCACGGTCCTGGGTTCAAAGGCCCTCCGTGGTCTTGGGGCCCGTGGCTGCCGATTTTCAACTGGACTCCCGTCGGGGGCTCCACGGTGTTCCCACACAGATGAAAGACCTGGCTGGGTGTGGTGTCTCACTTGCAATCCCAGCACTTTGGGAGACCAAGGCGAGAGGACCCCTTGAGAGCAGGAGTTTCCTAGCCTGGGCAACATCGCAGGACCTGATCTCTACAAAAAAATCGAAAAGCTAGCTCGGGTGTGGCGTGCACCTCTGCTCCCAGCTACTTGGGAGGCCGAGGCAGGAGGTTCACCTGAGCGATGGAGGCTGTGGTGAGCCATGGTTGTGCCACCGCATTCCAACCTGGGCAACAGAGTAAGACTCCGACTTAAAAAAAAAGCAAAAGCCTTATTTCTCAATGACACCTCATAGTTGTGGGTGTTTCCTGGTGCACTGGAATTGGGCTCAGTGTGGCGTCAGGGAAGCCGGGGGTGGGTGTGTTGTAATCTGGCTTTGGTCTTAATTTCCCCTTTCCCTGACTCCTGGGTCTGATTTCTTTCTTCTTTTTTTTTTGCGTTGGAGTTTCACTCTGTCGCCCAGGCTGGAGTGCAGTGGCACACTCATGGCCACCGCAGCGTTGACCTGCTGGGCTCCAGTGATCCTTCCGCCACAGCCTTCCAAGTAGCTGAAACCACAGGCACATACTACCACACCTGGCTAATTTTGATGTATTATGGAGATGAGGTCTCACCAAGTTGCCCAGGCTGGTCTCGAACCCCTGGGCTCAGGCAATCTTCTCACCTCGGCCTCCCAAAGTGCTGGAATGTCAGGCTTGAACCATCACGCCTGGCCCTGATTTCTTAAAAAGTACAGTCTGTCCTTTCTGGGCCTGACTTTCTGGTCTAAACACAGTTGCCTGCCTGGCCAGGAGCACTGTCTCACACGAGTGACCCTGGCGACCATGTCATCACCTCTAGCACACAGCAGAGGTGACCTGCCGCTCAGAACCACGAGGCAGACCTCATCGGAGGTGGCACTTGCCTTCCAGAGAGAAAGGACAGTGGCTCTGAGCATAGGCCTCACTTCCGTGTTCCTGGGAGATCCCAAGGAGGCAGAGTCCCTCCCGAGTGGCGCCACCGAGTCTCTCTGAAGGTGGCAGAGCGGAACCCGGAACCCAGTGGCTCTGGCGGGAGTGCAGCTGTGCGCTGCTCGAGGTGTTTGGAGTACTCTCAAGGCACAGGGTCCCCCCAGCTGTGGCTGGTGGCCGTACCTTCCTTTGTGGCCAGGCAGGACTGCCCTGTGTCTCCGTGTCCCTCTCCGCCCTTCTTGGGCCATACAGCCTCTCTACAGTGTCCTCCGTGGCGTGTGCTGTCTTGTGAGATCTGGGTCCTCGGGGCCTGTCAGAAGTGGGCAGAGGTGCTGGGGGCGGGGGGCCGACTCTGTAGACCCTGTCGATCGAAACTAAGGCTGTGGAGGCAGAAATAATTGGATACAGGTTTATTGGAGGCCAGAGGCAAGGACCGACCTGGGAAGACACATTGACAGAGTTGAGCGTGTCCCAAAGTCTGTCCCAAGTCAGAAGGCTTTCAGAAGAAAGTTTAGGAGGAGGGGGGGGGTGCCTCATATCTGAGTTGCCTGTTGTTTTTTTTTGAGTCGGAGTCTCACTCTGTCGCCCAGGCAGGAGTGCAGTGACATGCTCACGGCCACTCCAGCCTCGACCTGCTGGACTCCGGCGATCCTTCCAGCCTTCCAAGCAGCCGGAACTACTGGCACGTGCTACCTCACCTGGCTAATTTTTTTATTTTATCGTAGAGATGAGGTCTCACCATGTTGCCCGGGCTGGTCCTGAACCCGCGGGCTCCGGCAATCCTCTCACCTCGGCCTCCCTAAGTGCTGGGATGACAGGTTGGAGCCGCCGCGCCCGGCCCGAGTTGCCTTTTCATTGGAGGGGACCCTGCAGAGGTTGCAGACGTCGGCTCCAGATCACAACATACAGGCTGAAACGTTTTAGGCGCAAGATAATGAAACTTCACGATCCAGAGACAAATCAGCGTCCTTTTCAGGGTCAGCAGGTGACATCATCAGGATGGGCGTCCCCAGTCTGAGGACTGTCGGTGAGAGCTGGGGGACTCCCAGACGATTCTTCACTCGGGGAATCAGGACGGCTGAGGGCTCGTTTGGAAGCCCGTCAAAGGGGACCGCTGGTTATCACCCCGCACACGCAGGGGCCGCCTGTGCCCCGTCCAGCCTCGTGGCCCAGGCCGCCTTCCAGGAGGGCTGAGACGTGCCTTTGCAGCCTGTTTATGTTGGTCATGAAGCGCCTCCCCTGTCCCTGTGTTTTCCTGAACACGCTGGTCATCCGTCAGGGGAGGCTGTGGCCAGCACCTTGTTTGAGGGCGTGAGTGTGTCGGGCGGGGACCAGCGTGTCAGTGGCTGCAGTGAGACACGCCCAGGGGTGGGATCCCAGGCCAGCCCCTCCCGCGCCCTGCCTCCCCCCTGGGCTGCCCGTGGCAGGGCGGCTCAGGAATCTGAGCCTTGGACTTCAACGGCCACCTTCCTGTTGCTGCCATGTCTTCCCTTGTGTCCAGGCGGGTTTGGTTGTTCAGGCTTCTCAGAGGAGGACACCGTGGACCTGACACCGGCTGAACAGCCCCTCGCTTTCTCTAGCTTCGCCTGCTGGGAAGTGTCACAGAGGCCTGGGAAGCCATCTCGTGGGAGCTGAATCCTAGACCCAGGGCTGCGGGCATCTGTGACACAAGCAGGACGGGTGTGTACCTGCCTCCCCGGGGGCACTTTCTTTCTCTTTTCTAAAAGTCAGAGTCTCACTCTGTCGTCCAGACCGGAGTGCAGTGGCACGCTCACGGCCACTGCAGCCTCAACTTGCCGGGCTCAGGCGATCCTTCCTCCCCAGCCTTCCAAGTAGCTGAAACTACAGACATACACCACCATGCCCGGCTAATTTTTTAATTTATTGTAGAGATGAGGTCTCGTCAAATTGTCTAGGCTGGTCTCGAATTCATGGGCTCAGGCGATCCTCTCACCTCAGCCTCCCAAAGTACTGGGATTATAGGCGTGAGCCACCGCACCTAGCCTCTTTCTTTTTTTCTAAAGTCAGAGTCTCACTCTGTTGCCCAGGCTGGAGTGCAAGTGGCACACTCATGGCCACTGCAGCCTCAACTTGCTGGGCTCAGGCGATCCCTCCACCTCAGCCTTCCAAGCAGCTGGAACCACAGGTGTGTGCCACCACGCCCGACTCATTTTTTTAATTGATTGTAGAGACGAGGTTTCACCAGGTTGCCCAGGCTGGTCTTGAACCTCTGGACTCAGGCAATCCTCTCGCCTCTGCTTCCCAAAATGCTGGGATGACAGGTGTGAGCCACTGCGCCTGGCCAGTGGGGGCACTTTCAAGCCTCCTCTCTCGGCCTTATCCTGTAGCGGTGTAGTTCATCAGCCATACTTGTTGCATGGCTCTCACAGCCAGCAGCAGCTTCTCCTGGTATAAGGGGGTGTGGGAGACTCCCAGATAGGACCCTCTAGCCTGAATGTAGGAATTCCTGTCCCAGAAGCCCCATGGATGAAACTGATTTGTTCAAAGTATAGAGTGAGGCGTGAGTTCATTCAAGACAAGAGTGGACCCCGGCCGGGCTCGGTGGCTCAGCCTGTCATTCCAGCACTTTGGGAGGCTGAAGTGAGAGGATTGCCTGAGCCCATGGGTTCGAGACCCGCCTGGCCAACTTGGTGAGACTATGTCGCTACAATAAATCAAAAAAATCAGCTGGACGTGGTAGTGCGCTCCTGTAGTTCTCGCTCCTTGGAAGGCTGAAGCGGAAGGATCACCTGAGCCCAGCAGGTCAATACTGGGGTGGCTGTGAGAGTGCATGCCACTGCACTCCAGCCTGGGCGACAGAGTGAGACTCCAACTCAAAACAAAAGAGCGGGCCCCTCTTGGTGGAGACAAAGTCCCGTCCCATGTAGGATCAGATCACCGCTGCAGGAACAGCTGCAGCTTGGGGGATCAGTCGTGAGACCCACATCTTCCAAGCTGCCTCTACCCCTCCTGCCCTTTGTTCGTGAATGTTGGCCACACACAGGAGCGGAAGGTCTGAGAGCAGCCCCCCTGCCTGTGTCAAGGCCCTCCCAAGCATCGGTCTGCAGGGGACCGGGAGGCTCCTGGGGTGCATTTCAAGCTAGGGAGGATGCAGGTCCCCTCCTGCCCCACTCTGTGGCTTTGCAGCCTCTCATCTCTAACCATGTGTGTTCCAGCAGCCTCTGAAGAAGACCCAGTTCATTAAAGCAGCTTGTGCAAAATAAAGTGTCCTCCTCCCTCCCTGGGTCAGGACTCCTGCTTGTGTGAACGTGACTCCAGACCTCAGGTTTATAGACCTCAGAGCTGACGTGCAGTGCAGGACCTCGGGGTGCCTGGCAAGCAGTTGGCGCTCAGTGCCTGGTAGCTGTTCTCAGCCTGCCAGAGCAGTTCATGCAGACATGTCGAGGCTGGGCTCAAATGTTTGCCGGTGGAACCAGTTGTGTCATCTTCCAAGAGGATTTGCCATCTCTGGGGAAAACTGTGCATTCCTCTCAGAGTGGCAGGCGGCAGGCCAAGGGCCTGGGAGAACACTTTGCAAAGAATCAGATAGATAGCTGACCTCTTCCACCGGCTGTGAGGTAGCTGAATGGGAGAAAAGCAGAAAGCAAATCTTTCCCTTTTCTCAGGAACGTCGAAGAAAAGTCAGCTTCATGACCGGGTGTGGAGCCTCAAGCTTATCATCCCAGCACTTTGGGAGGCAGTGATAAGAGGACTGCCTGAATCCAGGGGTTCGAGACCAGCCTGGGCAATTTGGCGAGGTGTTGTCTCTATAATAAATAAAAATAAAAAATTAGCCGGTGTGGTAGCATGCACCTGTAGTTCCAGCTACTTGGAAGGCTGAGGTGGAAGGTTTGCTGGAGCCCAGCAGGTTGAGGCTGTGGTCGCCATGAGTGTGCCACTGCACTCCAGCCTGGGCGAGGGAGTGAGACTCCAACACTCCAAAAAGATAAATAAAATTTAAAAATAAATAAATAAAAGAAACAAGAAACCTGACCCCACCACCCATCTCATTAACGATTCTGCTTTAGCTACGTTTAGTGATGTCAGAACTGTTCACTGGCTGAGCGCAGTGACTCACACCTGTAATCCCAGCACTTTAGGAGGCTGAGGAGGGAGGATTGCTTGAGCCCAGGAGTTTGAGACCAGCCCTGGGCAACATAGTGAGACCTCATCTCTACAAAAAAATAAAAATAAAAAAATGGGTTGGGCGTCATGGTGTGCACCTGTCATCCCAGCTACTTGGAAGGCTGAGGAGGAAGGGTCGCCTGAGCCCAGGAGGTCGAGCCACTGCACTCCTGCCTGGGTGACAGGGTCGGAGCCCTACTCAAAACCAAACAAACAACAAAAAAGGAACTGTTCGCCTGCATCCCTGCAACAAACAACATTATCGACCAGAGCACAGGACTCCTGCACTGAGCTCTCTGCCTGTGACCTTAGGGCTCAATCATTTCCCAAGTCACCTTGGCCCGGGCCTTACAATGTCAGCTGTTTTCTTGGTTAATAAGTGGACGGCCTCTTCCCGGGAAGGCGGCTGAAGGGAAAACCACCGTTTCAGCCTCTGTGCTTGAGTGCCTTTCTACACATACACACGGTGCACAGAGAGTACTGTGGGCCACCCACCCCAAGTCTGCAGGGTGAGCCTGTCGCCTGCAGCCCGTGGCGGTGAGAAGGCGAAGAGGCTGTCCCCACTGCTGCCTTCACGATCCCCGCCTGGGTTTGGTCCGAGGCCTTAAAGCCTCGCATCTCAGGGTCAGCCTTTCTTCCCACGTCTCGCGGGCCACGAAACTCATCTTCAAAGTGGCTCCCTCCTCACCGGCAGTGTCATCAGGGTGAGGTTCTCCACTGGACACGTGGAAGGTCCCCAGGGTTCCCTAACTGTCCTCTCGAGGTTCCTGTGCACAGCGGGAACAAGTGCATGCGTGCCTGCCGCTTCAGGGACTTGCCCGTGGTAGTGGCTAATTTGAGTGTCCTAATGTCACTGGGTTTTGTTGGTTTATTTTGAGTCGGGGTCTCACTCTGTCCCCCCAGGTAGGAGTGCAGTGGCACAATCATGGCTCACTGCAGCCTCGACCTCCTGGGCTCAGGTGATCCTTTTGCCTCAGCCTCCCGAGTAGCTGGGATGACAGGCATGTGCCACCATGCCTGCCTAATTTTTTTATTAAAATTTTTTTTTTGTTGTAGAAATGAGTTCCTGCCATGTTATCCAGGCTGGTCTCGAGCCCCTGTGCTCAAGTGATCCTCCTGCCTCAGTCTCCCAAAGCAGTGGGATTACAGTGTGAGCCACCGCACTGGCCTTAATTTGGGTCCCCAAATGTCACTGTGACATGCAGGTTCTTTGACTCATTTTCCCTGAGGCCCAGCCCACTGAAGAACCTGCTATGCCTTTCTCCTGGACTTGCTCTGCTTGGTGGTTTAGAGGTAGGATGCCCTCTCCAGGGTTGTCCTATCTCTCCCGGGGGCCCCTCACCAGCCGGGACGGCTGTGGACGCCTCTCCTCTGGCGTCATGTGTGCCCCAGCAGCGTCTCTGCCGGGGGGGGGGGGTTAAAAGTCACCTTGTGAACCAGCCAAGAGGCAGAAGAGATTCCAACTTGGGCACCAGCCTTATCATTTGTGGGTCGTTGGAGTCCACTTAGCCTTCGGGGTAGCACTGAGAGATTGGACTAGAAAAATCTCTCTTATGCCACATGCAGGGTCCTTGAAAGACAGAGTTTGAGTTGCCAAGGTCTAGAAAGCCGAATGATCTGACTCCAGATGGGGACATCTTCACCTCGTCCTTACGTGGACGCGCCCTTGCTGATGCTGGGACTGTGACTGGCTGGTGTGTGTTTGGTTTATATTTTATGATCTACATTTTTGAATCCAATTATATGTTGAGGGCGTGATCTTAGCCTTCTCTCTCTCTCTCTCTTTTTTCCAAGTCGGGGTCTCACTCTGTCGCCCAGGCTGGAAGACAGTGGCATGATTATGGCTCACTGCAGCCTCCACCTCCTGTGCTCAGGCAATCCTTCCACCTCAGCCTCCCAGGTTGCTGGGGCTACAGGGATGCACCACCATGCCCAGCTAATTTTTAAATTTTTTTGTAGAGACAGGGTCTCGCTATGTTGCCAGACTAGTCTCAAACTCCTGGACTCAAGCAATCCTCCCTCTCCAGCCTCCTAAAGTGCTGGGATTACAGGCTTGGGCCACCGCGCCTGGCCAGTCTTCTTATTTATTTTGGGTCTAGGGTCAGGCATCCTTCCTATGTTGAACACGGGGCCCCTGACTCTGAGGCATGACCCACATGCAGGCGTCAAACCTGCACGGAGGAAGGATTCCTCCGTGGCCACCGCCTTGACAGTGGGGGCTGGGGTCCGGAATGAAGAGCTGCTTCCACAATTATTCCGCGGTGGGCCCTGTACAGACCTCCCCCCACAGCCCAGGAGCAAGGGGCTGAACGAAGAGACTGACGCATCTGTGTTCTCAGAAAGAAACGTTCAGCGGGGACTTCTGGACAGCAGCTGCCTCTTGGAAAGCTTGGAGAGGTGGTGGTGGGTTCTTAGGCCGTGACCCCCAAGACCAGGGTTTATCTACCGTAGGGAAAGGACACGCAGGCTTTAGGAAGGACGTATCATCAGGCTGCTTTGACCCAAGGGCAGGATTTACGCTGAGTACCAGAATGTAGAAATCTTGGAGGCCTTCCTGGGGCTCACCAGAAGGCAACATGGCGGATTAGATCCAACACGGGGCTGCTTTGTCCTCTGCAATGAGCCTTCTTGGAAACTGTCTGCCCGGACACCTGCCGAGCCCTATCACACCCCTTTGTCCCACCTTTCTGCAACAGTCATTGCTGAGGCGCTGGCTGTGTACAGGTGTCATCAGCCCACCTGGTTCTCTGGGAGGCAAGCAGGGGTCTGAGTGGTCATCCTGGGGGTAACACGCCTGAGCTCGAGGGAACTCACGCCCTTGGGCAACTCCTGACTGGTCATGGCAGTGGCTGGTGGATCAAAGCTTCCCTTTCCTAGGCTGTGGTTAGACCATCAGGGCTCCTTCTGTGGCCTTTCCCAGTCAGTCCTCAGATGCCTGAGCTCCAAACGTGTTGCAGGGGTAACCCCTTAGTAATGCACCCGCGAGCTGGTGTGGCCCCCTCCTGGTTGCACTCTGCCTGGATCTCACTGGGGTTTCTTGGAATCTCTTCCCCATACAACCCTCCTGGGCCGAAGGCCTTGTCCCGGCCAGGCTCCAGGAAAAAAAAAAACAGAGGCCAGGACAGTTGCGTGTCTAATTCAGGTAATATCCTATGGCTGAATGCTCATTTCACAATATGTACGTTTTTCTTAGAAAAAAGTTGACACGAGATGAAGTGTCAAAGGATAAAACCAAATTTATCGGGTCCCCTGCGGGTCAGCAGGCTCCAGAGATTCAAAGCCAGAGACGCATCTTAGAGGCTGCTGCTTTGAAATACGGAGGTTGGGGTTTATGACGGGATTAACTGGTGACTTTGGAGCTATGCCTATGAAGCGCCCACCCTCCAGATTCTGATGGGTGGTGGTGGGGTGTTTTCTTTCCTTTTTTTTTTTTTGAGTTGGAGTCTCACTCTGTCACCCAGACCGGAGTGCAGTGGCCGCTCCCGGCCACCGCAGCCTCGACCTGCTGGGCTCCGGCGATCCTTCCGCCTCAGCCTTCCAAGTAGTTGGAACTACAGGCGCACACCACCATGCCCAGCTAATTTTTGATTTATTGTAGAGATGAGGTCTTGCCAAGTTGCCCCGGCGGGTCTCGAACCTGCGGGCTCAGGCCATCCACTCACCTCGGCCTCCCAAAGCGCTGGGATCACAGGCTGAGCCACTGAGCCCGGCCAGGGGTGTTTTCTATAAACATTAGTGAGTTATAACACCCAAGCGTGGTGGCTCACGCCTGTCATCCCAGCCCTTTGGGAGGCCAAGGCGGGAGGAATGCTTGAGGTCAGGAGTTTGAGACCAGCTTGGGCAACGTAGCAAGACTCTTCTCTGTCACACACACACACAGAGTTCCCTGAGACACCGGTGACAGTCCCATAGACGGGGGTCCATTCAGTCCCATGAAAAACCACACAAAAGCAGCAGCGTGGGCCAAGCTGTCTCCTGCGTTCATTTCTGCAAAGTCTTTGCTCCACCAATGTGAGAAGATGAAAGCAGGCGACAGCTTGGGGTTTAAAAATGTTCAAAACCAATGTTTATTTGGCGGCTGTTACATGGGATATATACTGGGAGGCGCGCGACTCGCCACAGACAACAGACGGCACGTCCCCAGGACACCTCGGGCGGGAGAACCATCACCTCGGACCCTGCGAGGCTTCCCTTCAAGTAGCAGGGCTGGCAGCGACATCTAGGAGGGCGCCGCTCCCGCGTGAGTTCTGCCAACCCGGTGGCCTAGGAGGAGGGGCGCGGAGGACCACGGGCGTGGAGTCCCTGTGTCCTTTAAAACAGCATGGTTGAACCTGCTTGAGATTACGGGTGAAAACGGTGCTGGTGTAACGTTGGCCTGGAAAACGGGGCCAGGCCCACCCACGTGGGGACATTCATGTGGGATGCGTGATAGATTCCCAAGCCCCTTGGTCTTCTGGCCAGGGCTGGGTGCGTGTTTGCATCGCTGTTGTCCGTCTCTACCACCACCCCCATGAGAGCGTGGGACCGGGTGAGTTGTCTGCGACGTCTGGAAGCACAGTGCCTATGTTAGGTGCACGGGAAGGGGTTAGCTACGCCTAGTGGTGTGTCGGCCTCGCGTGGGCTGGCGGCACACGGCGGGCTGGTCATGGTTGCCAGCGGCGAGGACAGGGCGTCCTAGGTGGTGGGCGTCGTCCGCGGCAGATCCTGAGTGGCCAGCTCAGATGTGGTGACAGGTGGCCACAGGTGTGCGCGCCGGTGCCTGCTTCCTTTGGTAGGCTTGTTTCTTTGGAATAAAACACAACTCGACGTGTGGGTTGGCGTCTGAGGTAATAAGTTAAGAGTAAGCACCACAGTGGACCCTCTGGCGAGGCCCGGGCAGGAGCCCGGCCCCGGCCGGCTCACAGGTTCTTCATGCACACCTGGCAGCGGCTGATGTGCGTGCGGATGAGGCCGGCCTTGAGCGTGTCGGCCGAGGGTGAGCCCTGAAAGCTCTGCTCGGGGATGGTGGTCAGCCAGAAGCTGTACTTGTTGGCGTAGTAGTGGCAGGTCCCCCGGCCACCGTTGCACTCGATGAATGGCGTGGCGCGGAAGTCCTCCAGACAGCTGCCCGGCGACACCAGCGACTGGCCGCCGCCCTCGTCCCCTGCTGCGGTGTGCTGCACGGGGTGGAGACAGGTTAGGGTTAGGGACACCCGCTGGGCTCGGGCCACCACCTGCTTCCATCTGCTTTTACGGGACAACAGACTGTGGACAATGTCTGTGTCAGTGGGGCCCGCACTGCACGCTCGAGTGTGCCTTGTCTGGTAGGGGGTTAGGCAAAGTGGCCCTGGGTCCCCGGGGGGAAGGCCCTGGGTGCCGGCGTGTGCCGTGCCACAGGGGAGGTTCACTGACCAAATCACAGGCATGGTTGCCTGTTCCGTAACGAGAGCAGGTAGGACTGGACCAGAGTTGATGACGTTTGGAAAAACACAAAACGAGCTGGGCTCGGTGGCTCAGCCTGTAATCCTGTGCTTGGGAGGCTGAGGTGAGTGGATGGCCTGAGCCCGTGGGTTCGAGACCCGCCTGGCAACCTGGCGAGACCTCATCTCTACAATAAACCAAAAAAGTAGTCGGGTGTGGTAGCGCGTGCCTGTAGTTCCAGCTACTTGGAAGGCAGAGGCAGAAGGATAGTCAGAGCACAGCAGGTCGAGGCTGCGGTGGCCGGGAGCGTGCCACTGCACTCCAGTCTGGGTGACAGAGTGAGACTTCAACTCAAAAAAAAAAAGAAAGACACAAAACAAAAGCATCCGCTAATTATCCATCCAGGCCAGACTGGGTGGCTCAGCCTGTCATCCCAGCACTTTGGGAGGCCAAGGCGAGTGGATTGCCTGAGTCTGCAGGTTCGAGACCAGCCCGGGCAACTTGGTGAGACCTCATCTCTACAATTAAAAAAAAACTAGCTGGGCGTGGGAGCGCGTGCCTGTAGTTCTAGCTACTTGGAGGGCTGAGGCGAAAGGATCGCCAGAGCCCAGCAGGTCGACACCGGGGTGGCTGTGATCGTGCCGCTGCACTCCAGCCTGGGCAATGGAGTGAGACTCCGACTCAAAAAAAAAAAAAAAAAAATCATCCATCCACAGAATGCCTGACCGGGCGTAGCAGCTCACGCTGCAACCCAGCACTTGGGAGGCCAAGGCGGCAGCTGCCTCTAGTCTGGGCAATAGAGCCCAACAGTGTACACACTCCCACACCCATGCACACTCGTGCACTCACCGTTCGTGCATACACACAGTGCACACTTGTGCACACTCAGGCACAGCACACATGCACCACACACCCATGTACACCTGTATGCACACCCATTCACGCACACAGTGCCCACACATGCCCACCCGTTCCAACATGCTCTTCTCAGTGGACAAGTCTCTGGCTTTGGGCCTCCCAGCGGCGAACGGATGGTCAGAGAATGACGAGAGGCTGGCCCCGAGAAGGGCCATGAACACTCCCAATCCGTGTGGACCACAGACCAGCAGAGTTGGAACAGGAGGAGCTCAATGACGGCCGGCAAGACACCTGCAGGCGCCACAAGGCCCATTCTGAGAGAGGCACGGGGGGGGGCAGCCAGCACCTTCTGCTGGTGACACTCCTGCCCTGGGCACATTCCAGGGCTCTGCCCTTGCCCCGGCTCCCACCTGGGCAGGCAGGTCCTATTTAGAGGGTGCACAGCCATCGTCAGTGTCAATGCGACTGCCTGCGGTCCTTAGACATCATGGTGCTTCCGGCCTGTCCGCCCTGACCCTGGCTCTGGGAGGGCAGGGGACTCTCTCATTGCCCACGCCTGCTGCGCATGTCTGGCAGAGGGTCACATGCACAAAGGATCGTGTCTGCTTCCCTGCTGACACTCATTTGTGACACAACTGCTAACATAACAAGGGACGTCTGACCTGCGTGGATACCGCGCGGTCACGCCCTCCATAGGGAAGAAGCCTCGTTTATTTCTGAACTTCACAATGGGAGCTAAAAAAGATGGGAGCAGAAAGCTGACTTCCTGCAGACCCAGGGCCCCCTGGAGGTGCCTGTGGTTTAAACCCAGAGCTGGCTCTGCCGGTCCTCCAGTCGCCTTAAACGACACGCCTCTTGAAAAGCAGAACGCAGCCGGGCTCGGTGGCTCAGCCTGTCATCCCGTGCCTTTGGGAGGCTGAGGTGATGGACTGCCTGAGCCCGCGGGTTCGAGATCCGCCTGGGCAACTTGGTGAGACCTCATTTCTGCAATAAATAAAAAATTACCCAGACATGGTAGCGCGCGCCTGTAGTTCCGGCTACTTGGAAGGGGAGGCGGAAGGATCGCCGGAGCCCAGCAGGTCGAGGCTGCGGTGGCCGGGAGCGGCCACTGCACTCCAGTCTGGGCGACAGAGTGAGACTCCAACTCAAAAAAAAAAAAAAAGAAAAAAAAAAAAAAAGAAAAGCAGAATGCTGCCTGCCCCTGCCTAGATTTTAGGATGCTATGGCTTCAGCCTGTCTCACAGCCAGACCCCGGTGAAGCATTAGGGTTGCCACATGTGCCTGTCTTTGCCTTTCCTAGAATCGAGATTCTTTTTCCTATTGTTTTGGAAAAGGTGGGCAATGACCATGTCATGCATGTCTTGTGTTACTTATATGATTTATGAACCATGTAACAGGCTGGGAGTCCAGCAAACGGCCGGAGTCAAGACAGTTACGACACGCAGGAGCGCCGTGGAAGACCCTCTGTCCCCAGCGGGGCTTGCCTTCTCCCTGCTGTGGTGTCCAGACGGTCCCTGATTATGATGGTGTGACTTCCGTGACGCCAAAGCGACGGGCAATCAGCCTGCCCCTGGACATGTGGGCCATGTCCAGGAGCCCTGGTCAAACAGGGACACACTGGCACTGTACGAGGCTCTCGTGGAAGCACGAGTGTATTGGGACGGAGCCCCAGCCTACGTCAAGGAACACTTTCGTCAAGAAGTAAAATCCGAGGTGACACCATGGGGTGTCCCCTCCACCCTTGATGTCAGGCTAAGCCTGGGCTCACCAGAGCCGGGCGGGCTGGGGGTTCAATTTCATACCCAAAGGCAGTCTGGAATGGCTATTCCAGAATTTTCTCCATTCATGTTTATCCGTGTTAAGCCAACCGGTGACAGATCGATCTCTCGAGGGTATTCCAGACTCCACCTAAGATTCTTGGGAGTCTAGATAAAATTCTTCCCTCTACTGAGACTTCTGACAACTGAAAACAGCTTTACCTCTGGTGCTGCGCCTAGTGAGATGGAGAAACAGGCCAGACGTATCCTGATTTCACTCTGCATAAAGGCTTGGGGGCGAATTCCCGGGCTTCTCTGGGTGGGGGCAGCCCCATGCCTTGGTACGAGCCTCAGCCAGCCAAGTGCAAGCTGGTTTCCAGCTCCCACTCATCCCCTGCAATGAGGGCCCTTGTGCAGTACACGACCTGAAAAACCGTCCTGTCCGATCCTTCCTACAAAGGCAGTTGTCCTGCTGTGTCCCCCATGCTCTGAGGGTCGGGGGGGCAGAGAGAGAGAGAGCGCGAGCGTGCACACGCAGGCCAGTATCACATACCATGAGGAAGGAATACCCAATCCACAGACTGCGCCACCCAGCCGGGCAGTGGGGGATGGAGACGTCTTGGCTGTGGACTGCGATGGCGACGGCTGGGGCCTCGCACACAGAGCAGCGGCTGATGTAGGGCTTGATGTTGTCCTCGGCCACCGGCATCATGGGCAGCGGGGCGGTGGTGGACAGCCAGTAGGACTTGTCGTTGCGGCTGGCGTAGTAGCAGACGTCCCCGGGGTTGCAGTACAGGAAGGGCATGGTGCTGAACCGGGCCAGGCAGGAGCCCGCCAGCCCTGCGGGAGGAGGAGGTACCGGGAGGGCAGGCATGGCGTGGCTGGGGAGGCTCCGGCCAGCCGTGCCAGGCCCCGAGGTCCCACGCCACGGACTTGCCAAGGGCCGCCTGGTGGGGTCCAGCCGCCCGCGGGCGACCGAGCCAAGGCTTCCCAGTTGCTTTTTTCTTTTTGAGTCGGAGTCTCACACCAGCCCAGGCTGATCGTGACGATCACAGCTCACAGCAGCCTCGACCTCCTGGGGCCAGGTGATCCTCCCGCCTCAGCCTCCCAAGTAGGTGGGACTACAGGCATGCATCACCCTGCCCGACTCATTTTTTGAATTTCTTTTGTGGAGACGAGGTATCTCTATGTTGCCCAGGCTGGTCTTGAACTACTGGGTTCGAGCAGTCCTCCCGCCTTGGCCTCCCAAAGTGCTGAGATGACAGGCGTGAGCCACCGCGTCTGGCCTCAATTTAGGATATTTTCATCTTACGATGAGTGTCGATGTTACCCGTCATAATTCAAAGAGCAAGTGTGTCAAGAGGTAAAATCTAAGAGACACTCGGTGGTGCAGCCTCAGCTGGCCAGACTGAAGGGTCTCGACTTGGTACCCGGTACTGCACAGAGGCCCCCTGCAGGAACCCTGGGTGCTGCCATCTCCAGAGAGCCCGAAGACGGCTGTATCTCAGGGCCAGCGAATGGCGGGGCCAAGCAGGTTCCCATTCCACGCTGGTTGCCTAAAAGCTTAGAGCCAGGGCTGGGTACAGCGGCTCACGTCTGTCATTCCAGCTCTTTGGGAGGCTGACGTGGGAGGGGTTCAAGACCAGCCTGGGCAACTTGGCGAGACCTCGTCTCTATAAATAACCAAAAACTTATAACTGGGTGCGGTAGCACATGCCTGTAGTTCTGGTTCCTTGGAAGGCTGAGGTGGAGGGATGGCCAGAGCCCAGCAGGTCGATGCTGGGGTGACCATGAGCATGCCTCAGCACTCCAGACTGGGCAACAGAGTGAGACTCCAATAAAAAAAAAAAGTAGCCAGGGGTCGTGGCACGCGCCTGACGTCTCGGCCTCCCAAAGCACTGGGGTTATAGGCGCGAGCCCTCGTGCCCAGCCCGAATGCCTTTTAAAGGCTTCCTTGAAGAGTCATACATCTACTTACTGGGGATCTGCCCAGGAAGGACCGATGTGAAGCCCACCCCTGGCCCCTGCCGGACTCCTGCGCATCTACAGAACTTGGGGCTCAAGTAGGGAGGAGGGACAGTGAGGGGAGCCCCTGGTGGAGAGGGGTGGGAATTGGCGTGAGTCCCCCTGCAAAGGCGACACTCAAGGGTTTCTCGGTCTCTCGTGAACTCCCGGGGGTGTGGTGAAACCGGAGAAAACCAGGAGAAACCCATCAGCCCGGGAGGATGCCCGAGTCCCCCGCGGCACGTGACCTTGACCTCGGGCAGGCACGGGACTGGCGGGCGGGCGACACCTACCCAGGTCCTGGTTGTGGGCCTTCTCCTGGCCTTCGAAGTACAGCAGGCTGTACCCGCTCCAGAGCTTGTTCATGCCCACGGGGCACATGGGCTCCTGGTCTGTCTGGCTGTGCTTGACCAGCAGGTAGCCGATGCTGACGCTGCGGCCGGGCATGCCTGGCAGGCCCGGGCTCCCTGGACGGCCCGGCTCACCTAGGGCCGGGAGAGAGAGAGTGCGGCACGTTTCCAGCTGCCCCGCGGAAACCCTGGGACCCAGGCGGCAGGACGGTGTCCGGGCACACCTAGAACGGCTGCCCTTCTTCTTCCCGGGGCTCGGGGCTCCATCTTTTCCGACCAAGCGCCGCCTGGGAGGCTCTCCCTGCATTTTGTGCTCAGGACATGGAAGGCTGATAAGTGGTTCTCAGAGTGGAGGACAGATTCTTCCCATGAGTGTGCGGGGTGTGCCCCAGAGGTGGAGTGACCAGAAGGGTGCTAGGGCAGCCCCCCACCCTGGTAGGGCCTCCCTTCCCTGAACGCTGCTGGGAGTGGCGGCTCATCGCAGGCCAAGCTCTCCACGCCCTTGGCCGGGCCCTGGGTTCGACTGTCCTTCCCGTGCGAACTTGAAATCCACCTCCCTGCAGCCCCACCCCCACCCCGGGGCTCCATCCTGCCCCTGGAGCGCCCCGGCGGCGACAGGCTTCAACACGACAGCCCTTTGAGTGTTGGAAACCAGCTGGCCCTCCTGTCCCAGGGCACCCACCATGGTGCCCCGTTCTCCCAGGACACCCCACCTCCACTCTCTGCCTTGGCCTCCCGCCCTGGCTGGCCTCTGACCTGTCCTTGTTAGGTCACGGTTGCCAACATGACCCACACCTGTGGCCCCAGGGCATTCCCCAGAGGACAGGGTGGGACCCGGGAGTGGTTGTCCCCGGCGACCCCGACACCGGTAATGCCACCTGCGTTTGATTTTTCGCACGGTGGCTCATACCACTGGCTGGAATGTACTCAGGTTAATGTAAACAAACCCCAGGGATTTTTTTTTTTTTTTTCAGTTGGGAGTCTCGCTCGGTCGCCCAGACTGGAGTGCAGTGGCCGCTCCCGGCCACCGCAGCCTCGACCTGCCGGGCTCCGGCGATCCTTCCGCCTCAGCCTTCCGAGTAGCCGGAATGACAGGCATGCGCTACCACGCCCGGCTGAGTTTTTGATTTATTGTAGAGATGAGGTCTCGCCGCCCAGGCGGGTCTCGAACCCGCGGGCCCAGGCAATCCACTCACCTCAGCCTCCCAAAGGCGCGGGATGATAGGCTGAGCCACCGAGCCCGGCTAGGATTTTTTTAAAAAAATAATTAGCAGCAATTCCCGGCCTGCTCCACTGCACATGCGCAAATAACTTTAAGCAACAAAAAATACGGGACTTCACAACGGCTCCTGTTCATTGAGTTGGCTTCTTTTGGTTCGCGGTCACCAGCCTTGAAGGTCTCACGACTCCCGGGTCCCGCCCCACCCTCCGCGGCCCCCACGCCTCCCAGAGAAGGGGGAAGCCCGTCTCGGGGCTGCGGGGTTGAACAGCCCTCTGGGGCGGGCGCGGAGCCGGCAGCCCTGTGGTCCTGGCTTTTCTGGGCGCTCGTCTGCCCTTTCCGAGAACCCGGAGGCCCCGCCCGCCCCTTCCCTCCCCGGACACTCACCTTCTTGGCCGATCGGGCCCTGGTGGCCCAGGGGCCCTTGGTCTCCCCGGAAGCCGGGAACAGCAGACACGCCGCCTCTTCCCTGCGGCCCGGCCTTCCCCGGAGCCCCGCGGAGACCTGCAGCCACCAGGGAGGGGTGAGTGGGATGGGCAGCCACACCCGGCCCGGTGGGTGCTCAGCTGAGAGGAGCGGGGCAGGGCCCCGTGGGGCTCTGGGTCCAGCCGGGCGCCCTACCTGGCTCTCCGGGGGGGCCCTGCGGCCCCATCTCGCCCGGCGCCCCGGGAGGGCCGCCCCTTCCCCGGGGACCTGCTGTCCCGGGCAGGGCGGCGATCTTCTGGGGGATTCCTGCAATGCCGGGGGCGCCCACAGAGCCGGAGGCACCTGGAAGGGAGAGGAAAGACCCCGGTAAACACGAGCGCACTGCTCCACCCACCCACTCTGAATCTGTTCCATGTCTCGCCGCTGAAGCCCTCCGTGGAGATTTCTGGAACAACCGTGCTCTCGAGACGGATGAGAACTCACCTGAGAGGTAACTCAGCGCCTGCCAGTTAGACATTTAATTTTCCGTTCACCAAGGCCCAGTCTTGGCTTTCTCTCTGCTCTTTATGTATTAAAAGTTTTTATTTTTTTTATCTTTTAGAGACAGGGTCTTGCTCTGTCATCCAGGCTGGAGTGCAGTGGTACAATCATCACTCACTGCAGCCTCAAACTCCTGGGTTCAAGTGATCCTCCCGCCTCGGCCTCCTGAGTACCTGGGACTGCAGGTGTGCACCACCATGCCTGGCTAGACTTTTAAATTTTTAAAAAATTTTTTACTAGAGACAGGATCTTGCTGTGTTGCCCAGGACTCGAGCTCCTGGGTTCAAGTGATCCTTCCACCTCGGCCTCCCAAAGTGCTGAGGTTACAGGCATGAGCCACTGTGCCCGGTCTTCTTCCTGCTCTTTGGAGCGTGTGGTCCTGAGCCAGAAAGGATTCTGTCTGTCTGACCTCAGGGACATCCCCAAGCCTGGAGGGGTAGGAAGCCACTCACGGCGGCAACTGGCCTGAGCCACTGAGTCTGCGGGTGTGTCGACGGCCACTTACCGGGGAATCCTCGGTCTCCTTTGGGTCCCTTGGGGCCTCTGTCACCCACAGTCCCGGTGGCCCCGGTGTTTCCCATGAGCCCTTGCTCTCCCCTGGGCCCTGCAACACAAACAGGACGTCAGGGACATGCGTGTCTGGGGTGGGGGCCTCCGATCGCCGCGACCGGGGACGCCGGCCCGTCGGGGGGGCGCCGTTACCTTTCTCGCCCGGGAGACCGAACACACCGGGCCGGCCCTGGGGCCCGGGGTCTCCGACCCATCCTTTGGTCCCCGGGGTTCCGGGAGTCCCCGGGCTGCCGGAGTCTCCTTTGCCTCCGGGAAGAGCGGCTGGCCCTGGTTGCCCCGGGGGGCCCTGGTAACCTGTTGGTGTCAGTCACAAGAGAGCAGAGTTAAACAGGGGGCCTGGCCCAGTCATCAGGGGATTTCTGGGGGCAGCCAGGGGTCCAGTCACTGTTCAGAGTTCGGTCTCTGGCCTGCTTGCGACATGCATGACTGTACTTTTCTTGCTTTTTAAAAAATTGTCATAAATCACATGCAACATACAATTGACCCTTTTAGCCCTCTGAAGTGAAGCTTCCAGCACGTTCACGTGGACCTGCAGCCACCACCCTCTGTCTCCAGAAGGTTCTCCTCTTCCTGAACTGCAACCCAGTTCCCCACTAAACTCAGACTTCTGCGTCCCTCCCCTCCCCTACCCCTCCTTCCTGTCTCTATGAATCTGATGACCTTAAGGGCCCCGTGTAAGTGGAATCAGGAAGCATTTTTTCCTTCTGTGACGGGCTTATTTCACTTAGCAAGTTATCCTCAAGGCTCACCGGGGCTGTCGTCTGGGGTAGGGTGTCCTTCTTTTCAGACCGAATGCTATTCTGTGGTGTGTGCACACCACCTTTTGTGTACCCTTCATCTGGGGGTGGACACGTGGGTGCTTCCTGCTCTTGGCTACTGGGGACTATTGTCTTGGCGACCGTCTGAGGGGTGGCTGCACCGTCACACCATCTCTTCCCCACACTTGGCTCATAGGGGGCCAGGGCACGCAGGCCGAACTGAGGATTTGTCTAAGCCCAGCGGAGTAAGCAGGAAGAAGCCTCTGCCTGTGGCACACGTCCAAGCCCACTGCGGTTTGAACAACTACGCGGGACCCTAGAGCGAGTCTTCGATGGGGCCCGTGACTCGGCTTCCTGGGGACCATGTCGTGCAGATGATGGAAATAACACAGAATGGGCCCTGGTGGTCCCTGACCCTTGATCGCATCTGGACACGGTGTGGAAATGAACGTCTGTTCTACCCCCGAGTGGAGTCATCGCCAGCTCCCGCCCCCAGAGATGCCAACGCATAGACGTGTAAGTCCGGCTCACCTTTCGGGCCAAATATCCCTGGAGCGCCTTTGTCACCAGGGATTCCAGAGATGTTGGAAGGAGGCGTGATGCCGGGGAACCCCTGAAGCCCTGGATTCCCAGCCCGGCCTCGTTGCCCTTAAGTGGAAGACAGAAGAAGTTATTTTTAGTGCTAGCATCCAACTTATTAACTCATCAATTGATTTATTTTTGAGTCAGAGTCTCACTCTGTCACCCGGGCTGGAGTGCAGTGGCATGCTCACGGCCACCGCAGCCTCGGCCTGTTGGGCTCAGGTGATCCTTCCGCCTCAACCTTCTGAGTAGATGGAGCCACAGGTACGCACCACCATACCTGGCCAATTTTTGATTTATTGTAGAGACGAGGTCTTGCCAAGTTGCCCAGGCTGGTTTCGAACCCTTGGACTCAGGCAATCCTGTCACCTCCACCTCCCAAAGAGATGGGACTACAGGCTTGAGCCACCGCAACTGGCCTTTATTTTTATTTTTTTGAATCAGGGTCTTATTCTGTTACCCAAGCTGGAGTGCAGTGGCATGATCACGGCTCACCGCAGCCTTGACCTCCTGGGCTCGGGTGATGCTCCCACTTCAGCCTCCTGAATAGCTGTGCACCACCATGCCTGGCTAATTTTTTCATTTTTTGTAGAGACAAGGTGTTGCTATGTTGCCTAGGCTGGAAGTTTTTTTTTTTTTTGGTCAGATGGGTAACGTGCCCACATCGTAACAAGGTTTAAGGGTGGCACATCTCATACATGAGCATGTGAACACCCAATCATCATGTCAAATGAACTACAAAAGGATCCTTTAAAAAAAAATAGTCAGGGCCTCTCTGTGTCACGCAGGCTGGAGTGCAGTGGCCTGGTCACAGCTCACTGTAACTTCTGACACCTGGGCTCAAGTGATCCTCCGGCATCAGCCTCCCAAGTAGCTGGGACCATAGGCATGCACCACCACGCCCAGCCAGCATCCAACTCTTCAAATCTATAATTTTCCTTCCATGCCATCACCTGTGGAAGACCAGAGCCCTTGCAGACGAGACAGTGACGGGCAGTGTCCTTGGGCCAAGGAGCAACTCGGGGTGAGGCCCTCAGGGTGAAGGTGGGGACGCGGGGAGGCAGGGGCCGTGGAGGTCCCACGAGACGATGCCCTGTCTTCCGGTTTCCACTCGGACTGCGAGCACGTGCCCTTCCTGTGATCTGTCTCGTGCCGGGTTTTCCACCTTTGTGTGCTCTTTTCAAGTCAGAGTCCCACTCTGTCGCCCAGGCAGGAGTGTGGTGGCACAATCACGGCTCACCGCAGCCTTGACCTCCTGGGCTCAGGCGATTCTCCTGTCTCAGCCTCCCGAGCGGCTGGGACTACAGGCTTGTGCCATCATGCCAGGCTCTTTGTGTGCTTTATGTTGGTGCTTCTGCTGTTTAAACTGCTCCAGATGGATTGTGCTGGAGTGCTGTCTAGTATCCTGACGACTAAACTCTGGTGTCATTTCTTTTCCTAACTTTTTTTTTTTTGAGTTGGAGTCTCATTCTGTTGCCCAGACTGGAGTGCAGTGGCTGCTCCCGGCCACCACAGCCTCGACCCGCTGGGCTCCAGCGATCCTTCCGCCTCAGCCTTCCAAGTAGCTGGAATTACAGGCGCGCGCTACCACACCCGGCTAATTTTTTGATTTATTGTAGAGATGAGGTCTCGCCTGCCCAGGCGGGTCTCGAACCCACGGGCTCAGGCAATCCACTCACCTCAGCCTCCCAAAGGCACGGGATTACAGGCTGAGCCACAGAGTCCGGCTCTTTTCCTAACTTTTAATGTGATTTACTCTCCAACCTGGCTCTGGCAGATAAAGGAGAAAACTCAATGTATTTTATGACCCCCATAAAGCTGTCTCTTGGGGACTCGGGCATCTTTATAAACAATTTCCTAGCAGGGCGCTGTGGCTCAAGCCTGTAATCCCAGCACTTTGGGAGGCCGAGGCAAGGGGATTGCCTGGGCCCATGGGTTTGAGACCAGCCCGGGCAACTTGGCAAGACCTCATCTCTACAATAAATCAAAAATTTAGCCGGGCATGGTAGTGCATGCCTGTAGTTCCGGCTACTTGGAAGGCTGAGGCAGGAGGATTGCCTGAGCCCAGCAGGTCGAGGCTGCGGTGGCCGTGAGCATGCCAATGCACTCCAGCCTGGGTGACAGAGTGCTGGACAAAGTGCTGGGATTACAGGCTTGAGCCACCATGCCCCGCCAGGTAATTTGACTCCAACTAAAAAACAAACACACAAAAAACAATTACCTGCTTGGTTGGAAGTCTGCCACCCCTGTAAAACTTCACCTGCTCATCAAGAAACTCTCCCTCAGCCGGGCTCGGTGGCTCAGCCTGTAATCCTGTGCCTTTGGGAGGCTGAGGTGAGTGAATTGCCTGAGCCCACGGGTTCGAGACTCGCCTGGGCAGCGAGACCTCATCTCTACAATAAATCAAAAAATTAGCCAGGCGTGGTAGTGCGCGCCTGTAATTCTGGCTACATGGAAGGCTGAGGTGGAAGGATTGCCAGAGCCCAGCAGGTCGAGGCTGTGGTGGCCGGGAGTGGCCACTGCACTCCAGCCTGGGCGATGGAGTGAGACTCCAACTAAAAAAAAAAAAAAAAGAAACTCTCCCTCATCTCCTTAAGCTGCTCCTGGCTTTATGCTTTCAAGTTTTCTTAGATAACTGGACTGACTAGTTGTGAGTCAACAAATGTCTGAATCCACCTATAGCCTGGGGCCTCCCTGGTCTGAAGCAGTGTAAATCTCACATGTATTGATTTACAGCTTTTTGTAACTTTTGCCCTCCTAAACTGTATATAACCAAGCTACCATTCGACAAAGCTACCATTTGACCACGGTGAGCGTGTGTGTTCAGCACCTCCTGGGGAGGGGTGTCACGGGCCGGTCACTCATATTGGTCAGAATAAAACATCTTGAAACAGTTTTTGCAGTGTGGCATCATTTCACCAACAGTTGCTAAGTACAAGAGGATGTGGTGGCTCATGCCTGTCATCTCAGCACTGTGGGGGGCAGAGGCGAGAGGATTGCCTGAGTCCAGGGGTTCGAGACCAGCCTAGGCAACTTAGCGAGACCTCGTCTCTACACCAAATAAATTTAAAAATTAGCCAGGCATGGTGGTGTGTGCCTGTAGTTCCAGCTACTTGGAAGGCTGAAGTGGAAGGATGGCCTTCCAAGTAGCCCCGCAGATTGAGGCTGTGGTGGCCACGATTGTGTAACCACACTCCAGCCTGGGAGACAGAGCGAGACTCAGACTCAAAAAAATATCTATCTATTTGACAGAGTTAGGCATCTTTTTGTCACCAGTGAGTTGGGCAGCACAGTGCAAATACATAATCATAAGAGCCGGTGGCCACGATGGGTTCCTGGGTTTCCCAGTGGCTCCAAGACCAATCCAGACCCAGCAGGAGTGCAGAGAAATTTTCCCGTTGGAAGATCCTGGTGTCCACCCCAGGGAAAGGATCCATCTGGGCGTGGTTCCCAGCAGGACGACAGATAGGAGAAGCGTGTAGGAAGGTGATGCTAGTATCACCAATTACGGCAATGGCAAGGGGATTTATCGGCCCCAAGGGGAGCGGTGAGCCCCTGTCTGTAGGTGGACAGACAGTGCCACCAGGTCAGAGGCTTCTAGCTGTCATCACCGAGCAGCCGACACAGATGGCGAGTGTCAGGAGACATGACTGCTGAATCAGATGAGCTGGCGAAGCCCCCAGACTGGCCAGGTTCACACATAGTGAACACCAGGGTCCAGGACACGTGAGAGCGTCCAGCAAACGCGAGTGTCTGCTGGACGGGAGGAACACACCCGCGCTTCCTCAGGAGCCCCTAGCTCGTCCTGAGTGTCGGGATAAAGCCTGATGGAGGGGGCTCGATGGGGGGCCGTTTGTGGGACCCTCGGCCCCATCATGAGTGGATGCTGGGTTGTCAGCCGTGGGAGGACTTGGGGAGGCAGATTACCTAGCTTCACGTGTCTGAGCCGAAGCTCACACAAAGGAGGCGGCTAGACTGAAACGATGTCCACAGTCTCGGAGAAGATGACACTGCTGACACTGCAGTCAGTCTAGGGAATGTCACCGTGGAAAGTCTCCCCTTGTCCCCCTCCCCACCCAGAGCTGTGGCACACAGGCCAAGGCCCCGTGTCTGCTCTGACGTCCAGGACCTGCACGAAGTCACCGGCTCACTGGGCCCACGACTTTTGTGCTAGACGGGAGTGTGACCACGGCTTTACGTTGCCTCAGGGTATTTGGAGGCAGGAGATTTGGTCTGGATCCCTCGGATGGAATTAAGGGAGCTTCATCTTAAGTTCAAGAAGAGTTTTGGGTTTATCTGGGTGTGGCGACTCATGTCTGGAATCCCAGGGTTTTGGGAGACCAAGGTGGGCGGATTGCTTGAGGCCAGAAGTTTGAGGCCAGCCTGGGCAACATAGCAAGACCTCATCTCTGTAAAAAATACAAAATTAGCTGGACGTGGTGGTCTGCGCCTGTAGTCCCAGCTACTCAGGAGGCTGAGGTGGGGGATTGCTTAAACCAAAGAATTTGAGGCTGCAGTGAGCTATGATCGCACCACTGCACCCCAGCCTGGGTGACAGTGAGAACTTGACTCAAAAAAAAAAAAAAAAGGAAATCAGAAGCAAACTTTGGGATTGTGAGCTAAGATTAGAGGAGACTGCAGTGATCTTCACAGATCCAGCTGCCAACAGAGGCCCAGTCTGCATTTTTATCTAGAAGCATTTCATCTCCCTCTGTCTATCATCTACCTATCTGTCTATCACTTGTCTGTTTGTCTGCCTGTCTATCTGCCTGTCTGCGGGTCTCACTGTCGCCCAGGCTGGAGTGCAGTGGCACAGTCATAGCTCACTGCAGCCTTGAACTCCCGGTCTCTTCCTGCCTCAGCCTCCCGAGTAGCTGGGACTACAGAGGCATGCGCCACCACACCCGGCTAACTTTGAAATATTTTTGTTCCGTCGTGGTCTTGCTATGTTGCCCAGGCTGGTTCCAAACTCCTGGGCTCAAGCGATCCTCTTGCCTCGGCCTCCCAAGGTGCTTGAATTACAAGTATAAACTACCACCATGCCTGGTTCCCATTTCAATTCAGACTTAAGCCCGCCTTGGTTGTGAGTACAGAGGCTGGGAGATGGGAAGATAGGTTTCTGGTTATTCCTACCCAAGGACGGGTCAGTTTGGCTCAGCTCGGAGGTTTACTGTGTTTATTTCTTTGTGTTTTCACTACTCAGAGTGCAGGTTATGGCAAAGCCTGTGCCAGGGCCTTGGGCGCACATGGACCCGACGGGGTCTCCAGGCCAGGGAACCTGTCACCGGCTACTTGGGGTGGGAGGCCGACACCTCACCGACACCCAGGGCACAGAGTACAAACAATGGAAGACTGGCCAGGAGGTTCTGTGATAAGGCATCCTTCCCAGAGAAGCTGGCTCTCCCCTGCACCTCTGTCCCGTCTCTCTGGCCCTGTGGGCCTCCCTGCCCAGCCTCCAGGGGCTTCTGGTTATGGGGACAGCATGCATTTGCCTTAGAACGTGTGGCCTCACCTGGAGCTCCCTGCTCGCCTTTCTGTCCCGGGGCGCCCACAGGGCCTGGAAAAGTGTTGGCCTCTCCGGGGTCACCCCTGTCTCCGGGAGAGCCTGAGAAGCCTGGGTCTCCGTGGACGTCAGTGCCTGTGGAAGATTGACAAAAGCAGTGGTGTTAACAGTTCCAACCAGGAGAAGCTCAATTTCCCAAGCAGAAGAGCACCTGGGGTGGAAGGAGATGGGAGAGAGGAGTGGGAGAGGAGGAGGCGGATCGGAAGCGGAGGTGGCCCTGGCATTCTGGCTCGCTGCAGGCCTCACGCCCCAGAGGCTGGACGTGGTCTCACAGGGACCTCGTGGCCTCCTGGGCTTTCCACATAAGAGAATCAAGGCCCGTCGGGGGTCCGGGTTCACGGAAGCAGCTGAACGTGGTGCTGGGACCCCTCGCAGGCCTCTGGGCCCTGGGCGGCTGTTCCTGGTGTGATCGATGTCCAGATTCTCAAAGTTAAACACTGACGTCGTCTCTGCTCACATATCGGGTGCTCAGAGCAACTGGTGGCAGGACACGGCATCATGCCCTAACAAGGGGTTCCCTTTCGTTTGCCCACTGAAGCCACAGTGGAAACATTCACAGGTGCAGAGCGTGTGACCGGATACATCACAGACGCACCCCTAACAGTTTACCTGGAGACGGATGAGCATTTGGTGACGCGAAGAAATCTACAAAGGGCAGATCCTAACAGCAGCCAGAGAACTCTGGGTGCCTTTTCCTCTCTAGTTTAAATTTCTCTCTCTCCAGGGAACATAGATACGTTTTATAAATTGAAGAGAAAATAACAGTCGGATATATTTTTAAGGACATAATAATAAAATGATCGCCTCCCCCCACGGCCCTGTGTCCTTCCAGTGTTATTTTATTAGTCCAATAGATCACATTAAAAAGTTAAATGAGAAGACAGGGGCATGAAGGCTTAGAACAAGGGCTAAATTGAAAATAGAGAAGCTTCTGGAAGCCCCCGAGCCGTTCTGTACAACACAGTCTCAGCATCCTGGGGAAAGCGGATGAAGGGAGGCTTTCTGCAGAAAAGGGCGGTGTTCCCTTTGGAGGGATAAGTCAACCTCCGGGTGTCACTGTCGTGTCCTAGAGGGGTGAACACGGACCTTATTCTGCACTGACTTTTGGAAATAAGGGGGCTTCATCTCCTTCAGGGAAAAAATGGTGCTAGAATAGTTTATAAAGGCAGCAAAAAAAAAAAGAGTGATTCAAGGTGCCGGTTTCTCTTCCTATGAAACCAAAAGCCCTGGTTCGCTAGGGCATTGCTAAGGACTGAGTTGTGTCCCCTGCCCGACTGCCCCTGCCAAATGGTCCGCTGACTCCCAACCCTGATGCGCTGGTACTTGGAGCTGGACCTCTGGTGAGACACGGTCGTGAGGGGGGAGCCTGGCCATGGGGTCAGCAGCCTCATGACCAGAGACGCCACAGCGGGGCAGGCTCGCCCTCTCTCTGTCTCTGTCTCTCGCTCTGCCTCTCTCCTCTCTCTCTCTCTCCCCTCCCTGTCTGTCTCTCTCCTCTCTGTCTCTGGCTCTGCCTCTCTCTCTCTGCATGTCTCTCTCCCTCCTTCCCTCTCTGCGTCTGCCCCACTCCCCACCAGAGGTGACCACATGGCACTTCCCCACTCTCTCTGCTCCAAGACCCTCCCTTCCCCCTCCCGCTGGGCCACAGGGCTGGGCAGCGAATACCTGGGGGTCCCGGGAAGCCTTTGGTGCCGGGTAAGCCGTCGAGTCCGCCGATGCCTCGGATCCCCGGGAAGCCTGCGAGGAAGTCACCCGTGATGTCCCGTGTGGGGCAGCACAGAGGGCGGGGGAGCCCGCCAGTCCCTCAGACATGTTTTCGATGGCTGTGAGACCGTCACTCCCACACCTCTGTGGAGCCCACGACAGGAGGCGTTAAGCCGTGGACTCAGTTTACACAACGGGCAAATGGCCACTCCTGGGTCACCTGGCAGAACCGCCGAACTGAAACGCCGTGTTCACAGAATCTCGTACATGGACTCGTTAGAGTCCAAGGGCAGGGAGGTGACGTGTCCCTGTCTCCTCCCAGTGCTCGGTCACTGGCAGCCTTCCCATTCTCCCTGGGATTCAGAGGATGAGCGTTTCTCAAGCGGGCACAACAGACAGGCCACAGAGTGGGCAGGCAGGTGGCAGGACGGCCGTCTCGGGGCTGGGCTGGGTGCAGCAGCCTCCTTGGTTCTCTCAGGAGGCCAGCCTCTGAGGCTCCAGTCCCACCCCGGACCTTACTTCTGGGCTGCAGGGGAAGACGCTCAGCCTGTCCCCCGTCTCTGCTGGGGACAGCGATGGAGGGACCCTAAGGTTTCATTCTCCCTTCTGGGGCAAGATGCTGAGGAGAGTGGGCCTTTCTCCCCCCTGGACGGGGACCCTGTGAGCCCGGGACCGCCGTGGGGGTGTCAGCACCAGGCGTGGGTGCAGACACACCTGCTTGCTCTCACATGCAACCTGGGGACACCACCTGGTGAGCGGCATTGCTCGGGGAACCACATGTGCCCTGTGCTCACCTGACAAGCCTGGCACCCCTGGCCAGCCGTGGGTTCCTTTGTCGCCAGGACGTCCGACCCTCCCCGGGTCTCCTTGAGGCCCCTGCAGCCCGGTCAGTCCTGGAAAGCCTGGGGTGAACAGAGCACTCAGTCAGGGCACACAGGACAGCCCACGCCTCACACTGGGGTCCTGGTGCACCGGGGGTGAGAGGGCGCAGGGCAGACACGCTGGGGTGGAGGCAGTTGCTTTGGAAGGGGCCCTCGACCAGCCGGGCTGCAGCTCCAAGTCTGATGAGAAGTGGACCCCCCCTTCAAGCTGAAAATGCACGTGACCTCAGACCCCCCCATTCAAGTTCAATAGGATCTGCTCAGCCTTGCCCAAGAGAAGAGCATGTCATTTGAATTCTTGACACACCAAGAGCACCGCCCCGAAGCAAACGCCTTGAGAGACTGGCTTCTCGGGGTCTCCAAACACAGCAGCCACAGCAGGTGGGAGCCAGCCCATGCCGGCTTTCCGTCTCTAACTTAGGATTCTCGTATGGATATCTGCATGCTCACACGCATGAAAGGGCTCCCTATAGGTAACCCCGTCTTTACACGAGACACAGAGGCATGGCCGCAGAGACACTCCTTTTCCGTCCCTGTGCCTCCCCGTGATGTCCAGGCCTGCCTCCCAGCCTGGGAGGTGGCTTCTGTCCATGCCACTGGCCCTGCGGGGGGAGCTCGGTGACTGGGCTGTGTGCAAACGCAGGCTTCCCAGAGCGGGATGTGGTTGGAACAGACAAGGAAAGGAATATACAAAGCCGGTGCCTGAGCTCAAGGAAGGCCGCGGGACTGCAGGACTTTACCTGTCTGTCCTTTAAGTCCTGGAGGGCCCTGGACTCCGGTCACACCTGGTATCCCGGGGAAGCCGATGTCGCCCTCTGAGCCCTTTTCTCCGAAGAATCCCTTTAGACCTGCAACCACAGATTTGCTGCTTGGAACAGGCATCAGAACGGTGTCCACCTGGGGCCTGGTATGCGTAGGACCCTGAGGGATCCCAGCCATAGGACACCCGGTGCAGGTGGGACCCCGAGGGATCCCAGCAGCAGGACACCCAATGTGCAGGACGCCCGGTGAGCACATAGGACCCCAAGGGGTTCTAGCTGCAGGACATCGGTGCATGTAGGACTCCCAGCCTACATGACGCCGCTGCCTCCCTGAGCGCCTCTGTCTGGGGATGCAGACAGGTACCTAAGCCCCTCCCTGGATGGATCTTTTACTGACCCCTCCCCGAGCCTGTTGCAGCTGCAGATAGCCCCCAAGAGCCCCCTCGCTTGTCTCAGGGAAAACAGAACACCTCCAAGGACAGAGGGCACAGTAGTCCCCACCCTTCTGCCCACGGGACCGCAGCTCGAGAAGACCGCACGGCCCACAGAATTCCTGATAGCGGTCACCAGGTTGACCACTTTTGGCAAGCTGAGCTCACCGACAAGGGCTCGGGGCTGCAGCTGACGGAGAAGAAGGACAGATGGTCACTTGTGTACCTGGTACTCCAGTGCCGCCCCGGTCTCCCTTCAGGCCTGTCCTTCCTGGTAAGTTTACTGCGTCCCCGATGTCACCTGTGACGTGCAACATAAGGTGGTCAAGAACGGGTCTTCCTGCTGGGCAGTGGTGAGCTTTTCACTGCTACGGGGCTATATTCTCAATAAGAATCATTTGTGTCAAAGTTGCGAGCAGCGTCTGCAGGTCCCAGGTGGCCTCCCACGCCGGTGGGCTCTGAGCCGTGGACGTCCCCCCGTGTTCGGGCGGCACTCACCGAAGTCTCCAGCGGGGCCAGTCTCGCCATACAGGCCCTCTCTGCCCAGAGCACCCTTCTCACCCTGAAGGGAAGGAAGGCAAACAGGAAAGCATCTTAGAAGGTTGTGGTGAACACAGTCGGGAATGTGTTTATTTCATCAGTGGCCATGCTCAGAACAGCATGGCGCACGGCTGGTGGTCTGGTCAAAGCAGAAAGCACCTGAAGTTTTTCAGGACAACATGGCAGGTGCTTGGCCTAGTTGTTCTTAGGAAACTGTCAACTGAGAAACATGGAACAAGCCTGAACCGGGCATGGTGGCTCACACCCATCGTCCCAGCATTTTTAGGAGCCGGAGGCGAGAGGATGGCCTGAGTCTGGGGGTTCAGGACCAGCCTGGGCAACTTGGTGAGACCTTGTCTCTACAGTAAATTAAAAAAAAATTAGCTGGGCATGGTGGTGAGTGCCTGGAGTTCCAGCTACTTGGGAGGCTGAGGCAGGAGGATTGCCTGAGCCCAGCAGGTCGAGGCTGCGGTGGCCGCGAGTGTGCCACTGCACTCCAGCCTGGGTGACAGAGTATGACTCTGACTCAAAAAAAAAAAAAAAAAAAAAAGAAACAATTTTGGCAGCTTCATCGACACTAATAGCATCCATGATGCAGGTCTCTATCATGGTGGTGTGGTCGTCATTGCAGCCACGCTTGCACTGTCCTCACCTGCCAGGCTCTCTGAGGGCAGATGTGTCAGGTCCCATCCAAGAGCTTACTTATGCCTCATGACAACCTTACAGGGTAGGCACTGTTATTTCCTGTTTGACAGAGGAGGGGGGTTAAGCACAGAGAGGTTGAGTGATTTGCTTACGGTCACCCAGCTAGAAAGCTGGGGAACTGAGACAGCCATTTGGGCTGCTGTGGCAGGAATTGCTCTCTAGAGTATAGAACAGATACGTGGCTGGGCACTCCTGTGGGAGACTTCTCCACAGCTATGTCGGCTGCTGACAGTGACACCGGTTGATGCCCAGGTCACTCCGTGACTTCATGGAAACCACAGTTTTCCTCTCTAACATGGTTTCTGCCTCAGACGGAGAGTGGGAGTTCTGGTCTACCTCAGGGCCCCCAGTCTCACATTTGCATGGACACCGGGACTTTAGTAGGATGGAGATTCCTAAGCATGGCTTCACGTGAGTCTCTGTATTGTTAACACAGCTCCATTGTGTGTGTGTGTGTGTGTTTTCCTGGGCTGTGTTATTTGTTTAATTAATGTTAGATGATGATCTCTTTTCCTTTCTCAAAGTTTACTTTCTTGAGGCATAATGTATACATGATAGAGTGTACTAGTCCTTTCTTTTTTTTTTTTTTTTTTTTTGAGTCGGAGTCTCACTCTGTTGCCCAGACTGGAGTGCAGTGGCATGCTCATGGCCACCCCAGCATCGGCCTGCTAGGCTCCGGCGATCCCTCCGCCTCAGCCTTCCAAGTAGCTGGAACTACGGGCGCACGCCAGGCTAATTTTTTGATATATTGTAGAGATGAGGTTTCCCCAGGTTGCCCAAGTTGGTCTCGAACCCTGGGCCTCGGCCTCCCAAAGTGCTGGGATGACAGGCTTGAGCCACCACGCCCAGCCAGAGCGTACTAGTCTTAAACGCACAGCTCGACGAAATGTCACTCATGGGGCGATCCGGGAAAGAGAACATTTCCTGCCCTCTCTAACGTTTCTAACCAATAACCCCACTCAGGGGAGCCGCTCTTCTGACCCCTCTATCAGACTGTCAGAAGATATTCCAGCTCTGGAATGTCACCTCCTTGGAGTTGAGTCGCATGTTCTTTTCTGTCTCTGATTTATTTTGTTCAGCACAGAGTCTGTGAAATGTAGTCTGTCGCACTTTTTGCTGCCCTTGTTTTGCTGTGGACCAGTCTGCTGTCTGAATGTAGCATGTTTATTCTTGTTTCTGTTGATGGATGCTGAGGCTATTTTCCAGTTTGGGGCTTTTATAAGTAAAGATGCTGTGAACTTGTCATACCAGTAGACATAAGCATCTTTCTTTTTTTAAGTGACCTGACTAGCTGCACACAAGACTGGTTATACGATCCCTTCAGCTATGGATTTTGGGGGTAACAGGAGGAAGACCCCTGAATTCCGTGTACACCGGGGGTCCAGATCTATGGGCAAGCCAGAATCCGTCGCTAAAGCTTCACACCAAGGTGGCTAGGCCTTCCGATTCGCCCAAAATGTGCTGATCCCCCTGGGAACACCAGAAATGAATGAGTTGTGTGCTGAGGACCGTGAGCGTACAATACCTTTACATGAAAGAGGATAAAAATAGAATTCCATCAAATACAATCCGAGGGACAGCCCTCCTGGTGCTAGGTGACACATGCTGTCTACACTGCATGCCATAAACCTGCAAGGTAGCCGCTACCTTCATTTTACAGGTGGGGAAGCAGGCATGAAGAGGAGAAAGCCCTGGCCAGAGTCAGGGTTCGCCATTGCCACTGTTCACATCAGAGTGTCTGGCCCCACGGCAAGTGGGTTCTAAAGACATTCGCTGAACCAAGGAACAAGTACATGGAGGGCCTGAGTGGAGATCAAAGCTGCCCAATTTCATGTCCCTACTGGGACATCAGCAGTGCGCTGTCCGGCTTGATGTCACGTGTGGTCAGATTTAGTGTGCTGATCTCTGGACATCCAATTCTGTTCTCTCAAGGCCCCCATGTAAAAAAAACACACACATCACGTTTCATCCAACACACGCCCATGAAAGGGTCAACGGCTGCTGGGTGGACACTCACATCACCATCCTTCCATCAATCCATGGACCCAGAGCGTCCCGAGAGGCTGACTTGGAACCTGAAACAGGGTCACGCTCACCCCCGTAAATGCCAGACCCAAGTGCTTTTGTCAAGAAGCAAAGGACAGGGGAGCCCACAAGAACAAGCTGAGCAACAGACACCACTCACCCGGCTTCCTGTGAACCCCGGGAATCCTATAATTCCGGGAGGGCCAGCCACTCCAGGGAATCCTGGCAAACCGGGCACACCGGGGACTCCGATGTCTCCCTTGACTCCTTTGACGTAGCCGGGCCTCCCAGGCAGCCCAGGGACACCTGACAGCCCAGGGATCCCTGGCATTCCTTGGATACCTGCAGGGAGACCCCGGTGCAACGCTCTGGTGAAGACACGGCAGCCTCCCTCCCGCAGCTTTCAAATTTGCAGTCCTGAGTTCGAGAGGTCTTTCAAGGGGAAGGCAAAGCCACCCAGGCCTCAGGGCGTCAGCCTCATCCCGAGGCAACAGCTGCGAGCCCAGCGTGGGACAGAGGGCACCGGGCCCTTAGGCCAAGCAGAGTCTGGCAGAGCGCAAGGGTGTCTCCGGGGGTGGGGGGGGGGGGGGGGGCGGGCTTCAGGGAGGAGGAGCCCAGGTGGTGGTCGGGGGTCAGCGGATGCCTCACCTTTCAAGCCCAGGTAGCCTTTCAGCCCCATCGGACCCTCATCGCCCTTCTCCCCTTTGATGTCTTTCATTCCGGGCAGGATGACGGGGGGCGGTCCTGGAAGGCCGGGCTCCCCGCGGCTGCCTGGAAGGGAGCAGAAAGCGGCCATTTCTGGGGAGTTCTGGACCACGGGGGGACACGGCCTGGGCCATGAGCCCCGGGTGTGCACGCCTCCCCCAAACCAGGACGCCTCGGAGAGAGACCCAGGTGGAGGGTTCCGCCCCCGCTCCTTTCTCCCTTGTCCCTCTGTCCTTCCCTCCTTCCTCCACCAGAGCAGAGTGGGATGGGGGACAGGGCTCCGTGGCCCCATGGACGACGTCACCAAGCAGAGAACTCGGAGGTGGATGGCCGCGCCTGCCAGGGGATACAGAGAGCAGCAAGAAGGCGACAGAGAGACCCACCCAGGCCCCCGTGGCTACACGTGGCATTTCGTGGGAGTGGGCTGCTTTCCTGCGTGTGCGCTGATGAGGCGAGTCCAACTCCATCATGGCAGAAGGCTCGGGAAGGGGGCTCCCCTTCTGCCGGCTCCCGGCTGACCTGTGCCCAGCTGGCCTTGGGGATACCCCAAGGATCAGCCAGAGTTGGGAGGTGACAGCCACAGGGGCTGGCATGTGGGCTTCTGAGGAGTGAGTGACTGCAGGGGCTGAGGGCCCCAGAGTCGCTGGCCAGCAGGGAATGGAACTGTGGGCCCAGGCCGAGACGGCCCTGAGTCCACCCTGGCGGGAGTGAGTGAAATTTGGCCAAATGAAAACAACTCGCTCTCATTCATTGAGCACTTAGGGAATATTTAGTGATAGGCTAGATATTGGGGGGCTCAAGACCACAGATTGGTCCTGTCCTCAGAGAGCCTGTGCCCAGGGGTGAGACACACATCCACGGTCAATTCCATCCCAAGGAGTTGACCCACGTAAGGAAGATCCTGAGAGAGAGAGAGGGGCATACCTTTGACACTCGGAGAAGCTGTGGTGGGACTGAAGGAAAAAGTGTGGGAGCCCAGAAAGGGTACATTGTATTTTCCATATATATGTATATATATATATATATATATTTTCAGTCTGAGTCTCCCTCTGTCCAGGCCAGAGTGCGGTGACACGATCATGGCTCCCTGCAGCCTCGACCTCCTGGGCTCAGGCGATCCTCCTGCCTCAGCCACCCGAGTAGCTGGGACTACAGGCCCGTGCCACCATGCCCGGCTAATCCTTTGATTCTTTGTAGAGATGAGGTCTCACTATGTTATCCAGACTGTCTCGAACTCTTGACCTCCCGCCTTGGCCTCCCAAAATGCTGGGATTGCAGGCATGAGCCACCACACCCCGTGACATGTTAGATTGAATTTAAAGATATCACTTCTCATTTGATGACCTGATATCTCCAAGTTAACATGAAGATGACCGGAAAATGCAAGGGTGAGCAAAAATCTTGGGAAAATCAGTGCCCTCCATTGCAGCTTTTATTTTGCTGAACATTTGCAAAAGTTGAAACTCTTTGGGGAGTAACTAAGGTTTTTTAAAAATGTAGAGACAGGGTCTCGCTATGTTGATGTATAAGTTATGTATCGTATAGCTGGCTCCTTTAAAGAGGACAGTTATGGCAGGGTGGGTGCAGGACACCTAACACCCATAAGGGTACCTGATCCCAAACCAGGTGAAGTAAGGACCAAAGGGAGGCCCAAACTTTACCTGAACAATGGCCACTTGTATACCTACATCTGAATTGTACCCCACATCTTCCAAAAAAAATTAAAGAAAAAAAGAAAAGAGAACAGTTACTTGGCTTTTAGTGTAAGCATCACCACGATCGCACGTGAGAACATTTTCATCACAGAGAATGAGCCCTGTGGCCCCGAGCGTCCTCCCTGACGGCTCCTCCCAGCCCCGGGAGCCCTTATCTTTTCTTCCTCTCTGTAGATTTGCTGACTCCAAACATTTCCCAGAAACGGAACCAGATCGCACGCGGCATGAGGTTATCAGGGTCCACCGGCGCTGTAGCACGTGGTGGGACTTCCTGCTGCTTTATGGCGGAATAGTCCCCTGCACGGCTGTGCTGCATTTTATTTACCCGCTCATGGACGGACTCATTTTTGGCTGCTCTGGGTAACGCTGCTGTGCACACTGACCATTGTGCACACGTTTCTGCCCGCACGCATATTTCCAATGATCCTCAGCTAGAAGTAGAATTTCTGGGTTAACTTTTTAATAAATTGCCAAACTAGGTCAGGTGTGATGGCTCATCCTGTCATCCCAGCACTTTGGGAGGCCGAGGCAGAGGATCACTTGAGCCCAGGAGTTCAAGACCAGCCTGGGCAACATAGCAAGACCCTGTCTCTACAAAAAGTGAAAAAATGAGCTGGATATGGCAGCATGCACCTGTAGTCCCAGATACTCGGGAGGCTGAGGCGGAGGATTGCCTGAGCCCAGGAGGTCGAGGCTGCGGTAGCCATGGCCATGCTATGGCACTCCAGCCTGGGTGACAACGTGAGACCCTGACTCAAACAAACAACAAATATAAATTGCCACAATGGCTGCAGCATTTTGCCTTCCCACGAGCAGCATGTGGGGGTCCCTGTTTCTCCACATCCTCCCAAGCACTTGCAATTAGAATTGTGTTTTTAGGGACCACTCGATGTTTTTGGGACAAAGGCGTCAGGACAGTTGTCATGAAAATGCGACTTGTTGGTAATAACGTCGGTGAACAAGGTGCCTCCCCTCCGAGGCACCCACCTCATCTGTGGTCACAACCTCTTGACACAGTGGGCACGGTGACGTCCTTCCACCTGGGATGCTGTGCTCTCCTGAGCCATGCGGCCCTCCCCTCGCTTGGAATTCACCTGTCCCCTCTGTGCACCTGGTCTCCCTCTTCACACTGTTGATGGAGCAGGCATGGAGGACTACATTTTTAATGACACATTTGGTTCTCATTGGTGCCATCACTGTGTCCCCAAGAGTCTCCTTTGGATAGGACTATTGATCACTGTCAGCGTGTTGATGCGTGGGTGAAGCCTTCCCATCATTGCTAGTTTGGTCTGTTTGTTTGTTTGTTTTAGAGATGAGGTCTCGCTCTGTTGCCCAGGCTGGAGGCCAGTGGTGCAATCGTAGCTCACTGCAGCCTCAAACTCCTAGGCTCAAGCTACCCTCCTGCCTCAGCCTCCAGAGTAGCTGGGATTGCAGGCATGTGCTATCTTACTCAGCTAATTTATTTTTATTTTTAGTAGTGACAAGGTCTCGCTGTGTTGCCCAGGTTGGTCTCAAAATTCCTGGCCTCGAGCCATCGTCCCACATCAGCCTCCAAAATGCTGGGATTAGAGGCGTGAACCACTGTGCCCAGCCATGTCTCTGTTGTTTGTTTTACCAGCGTCTGGCTTTAGGATTCCTGGATGCGGTGGAGTCTGATTCATTCTGAGACTGTTACACACATGAGTGAGTCTGGCCCACGTACGGAAGATCCCGAGAGAGAGAGGGGCATACCTTTGACACCTGGCTCACCAGCCAAACCCTTCAGACCAGGAATTCCAAAAAATCCAGCCTCTCCTTTGCTTCCTCCAAAGCCGGGTCGTCCTTGCAGTCCAGGCATGCCTTGGAAACCGTCCATCCCCGGGGAGCCTCTGTCTCCTTCAGAGGTAAAGAGAGAAGTGAGGGGTTAGGCAGGGCTGAAATGCCCAGGAGAGGGCCGCCTCACGTCCCCATGACGGGGACAGTGGGATCCAAGTGGTTTGAGCCCCAAATGGGCATTTCTGGGCCACCAGTTGCTAAAGGTGTTTCTCCGTGACCTCTGTGTCCACAGACAGGATTACAGAGTCAGTCTGTCCTCAGCATGGGTGTTGGGAAGTCACAGAGTCAGGCGGGGAGGCAAGCACGGAGCGCGGAAGGGGACCAGGACCACGGCCATCACGGAGAAGTCCAGAGGCACACCGGGAGTGATGCAGGACTCCAGAGAGACGTTTCAGTTCTGTTTTTACCCAACAGCCTCCGGCTCTAGATCTAGCCTCCCGGGTGGGCCTCCTCCCCCGTGTCCCCATGCAGGTGCTAAGTCCATTTCTCGGACAAGAGCCGTCTCTCTTGGTAAGGTAACACACTGGCTCTCTGAGGCTCTTGGGTGCCACCTGAGTCGGGTAGTGTCAGTCAGCCTTCCCGGGCTGCTGCCTCCTGGGTGGGGAGGTCCTGAGGCCTCAGGCCTGCAAGCAGGTGTGTGAGGCCAGCCTCCTGACGGTCTCCAGTGCATAGCAGAGCTGCCCTGGCTCGGCGTGTCACTGGCCCAACCCCCTGAAAAGGTGACCACCTGGCCACGGTCACACAATTACCTTTCAGCCCAGGGGTGCCAGGCATCCCAAGCATTCCTTTAAATCCAGGGTTCCCTCGATGTCCTTGCTCTCCTGACATGCCAGCGTCTCCTCTGTCACCAGAGACGCCTTTCATGCCCACAGGGCCGGGGACGCCTGTGTCCCCGGGCTCCCCTCTGTCCCCAGGCAGACCTGCCAGAAAGAGGAGGAAGCAATATCAGAGGATGAACACACACACACACACACACACACACACACACACACAAAAGAGAGAGAGAGAGAGAGAGAGAGAAGACATTTCTTATGCTCTTAGGGAATCTGTTTTGAGTCAAAGTCTCACTCTGTCCCCCAGGCTGGAGTGCAGTGGCACGATCACACCTCACTGTAGCCTCAAACTCCCGGGCTCAGGCGATCCTTTTGCCTCAGCCTCCCAAGTAGCTGGGACTACAGGCATGCGCCACCACGCCCAGCTGATTTTTTGATTTTTTCTGGTGGAGATGAGGACTTGCTGTGTTGCCCAAGCTGGTCTCGAACTCCTGGGCTCAAGTGTCCCTCCTGTCTCGGCCTCCCAGAGTGCTGGGACGACAGGCGTGAGCCGCTGCTCGTGGCCTGAGGACGTCTCTACTCAGAGGCCACTCTCCTGGCTGGCACGACCAGTGAGAGCCTTCTCACATGTGACTCTTTCCTCAGCTGAGGCGTGGGCTCCTCCAGGGCGGGTCTGTCCACGGGCCGGCCACATGCCACGTGATGCCCTGCACTCTGGTGAGAACTGGAGAGGCCTTGAGAATCCAGCAGCAGTAGGTCCAAACTTGCCCATGAGTTGCTGCCCTGTGAAGCCAGCGGCACCGGGGGCACGTGGGACACTGGGCCCACCCGAGGCCGCCCCAGACGCGGGACAAGGGCAAGACCCCTTGTGGTGGAAGCCAGTGTGTACGGAAGAGTCTCTACATGTGGCCTACTTGACGTCTGCGTGTGGTTTGTGAGGTCTACGTGAGTTTGTGTGGTCTACATGGTTTACATGATGTCTATGTGTGGTCTGTGTATGTGAGGTCTATGTGAGACTACGTGTGGTCTCCATGGTGTCATTTTGAGGTCCACATGCGGTCTACGTGTGGTCTACATGACGTGTACATATAGTCTATGTGAGGTGTGCTTGTGGTTCATGTGAAGTCTACATGAGTTTACGTGTGGTCTATGTGTCTACATGAGGCCTATCCTACGTGTGGTCTATGTGGGGTTTACATGTGGTCTACGTGTTGTCTAAGTGAAGTTTATGTGAGGTCTGCATGTGGTCTACGTGTGGCCTACATGTGGCTTACGTGAGGTCAATACATGCTCTATGTGAGGCCTACGTGTGGTCTACATGAAGTCTATGTGAGGTCTACATGTGGTCTATGTGTTGTCTACGTGAATTCTAAGTGGGGTCTGCATGTGACCTATGTGGCTTCTACACGTGCTCTATGTGAGGTCTCTGTGTGGCCCACATGAGGGCTATGCACGCTGTCCACGAGGTCTGCATGTGGCTTATGTGAAGTCTATGTATGCTCTATGTGAGGTCTATGCATGGTCTACGTGGGGCCCGTGTGGGGTCTGCATGTGGTCTTCATGGGGTCTACACTTGCTCTACGTGAGGTCTATGTGAGGTCTCCATGTGGCCCACACGAGGGCTATGCATGCTGTCATTGAGGTCTGTGTGTGGCCCTGCAGTTCCCCAGCACAGACCAGCCGGGGTCCTCCACAGAGCTGGCATCTGTGTTAACCCAGAGAATTCCATGAAATTGGGAGTTCCGAAGAGGCCAGCACGGTCCACTGAGGAGCCTTACCGAGCAGTTGTGTCTGCCCTCCTTTGGAGTCACAGTGTCCCTTGGTGATGCCACGGTGATGGCACTGTCCTTACTGGGCAACCCAAATAGCTGGGACCCCCTGTGGCTACCCCAAAACCTCGATGGACCATTTCATTGGGCTGTGAAGTCCAGAAGCCTGGGGCCACTGCCATGCCAATTGCCGGGAGGGCCAAATGTGTCCCGGGCTGGGTAGTGGCGATCCACCCGCCTGGATGATGCCCATGGGATATGGTGCCCCCGGCTGCCTTCTGTCCTGCCCTGCCACTGCCTCAGTGTCTGTGTGGCAGGTGCTGCCTGTCCGTGGGGCTCCAGCAGGCACATGGACTGCCTCTCACCTCCCTCTCCTCTGCTCCTCTGGTCTGTTCCCTGGCTCTCCTGAAGGAGCCATGTCCCTTTCCTTTGCAAATCATGCACTTTGAGCAGACAGTTTCTCCTCCTCACAATCAGGGTAGTGATTTTGGACACCTGTGACGAAAATTTCTTCCACCCCCCCCCAATAAAATCTTATCTAGATCCCCAATATGGATCACAGGTACAAAGGATGAGCTGATTTCTCAGGCTGTTTACATTTTCCTGGTTTGGGAAAATACATGTACTGGTTTGGAACCCTGGCGGCTCTTGGAGAGATTCGTTGGAACACAGTTTGAGAACTCCTGTGGAAGGCAGGGCTAGTTCAACTGTGGGTACCAGTGAGGAGCCCGCCCATTTATGGGAGGACTAGAGTCTTACCTCCAAGGCCTGGGGCACCTGTCAGCCCCAAGGGTCCCTCTGGGCCAGGGCCTCCTGGAAATCCGTGTTGTCCTGGAGGTCCAGGCAGTCCTGGCTGGCCTGAAGGCCCCGGGAAGCCCAGCTGGCCCTTCAGTCCCGGCATTCCCGGCATCCCTTGGCTTCCTGCGGAAATCAGATACCAGAGCTGTGGGGTCAAGCAAGTCTGCATGGTTCACCACAGACAACATCCACCTTCAGAACCTCATCCTACCAAAATAGTACTCGTTTTATTTTCTGGGTTGTAGGACATCTGGAAAATACAAAGACATACAAAAGATGAAACCCAGGAAACTCACACTATCATCCGGGGATAATTACAAACACTTTGTTTTATTTCCTTCCTGCCTTTTTCTATTCCTCTAAATAAACCTGGAAATAGACATTGGCAGAGTTGATACTGCACTCTGAGCACAATTTTAATCTAGCTTTTTTTTTTCACTTGACATTCTATTTTGAGGATTTTGGCACATTTAAACAGATTCTCTGCAAGCATTTAAAATGACTGCATGATAAAACTCCATTGTATGGAGATGTTCAATGTGCCTCACCCCTCTCCCCCCTTCCTTCATGATCACAAACAGAGCTGCGAGGAACAGTTTTGGCGTTTGGGGGGGTATATCTATACCCAGGTTGTAGATAGTTTCTTTGGGAAACCGCCAGAGAAATTGACTTTGTGGGCCAAAGGCCACACAAATGCCATGTTTTAAAAACATCACCAGTTTATCCGACCTGTGTTTTCTCAGCATGGAGTGTGGCATTGAGACAAAACAGAAACCAGCAAACAAGATGGGCGAAACCTGTGTATCAGCGACAGCTCTTTCTCCTAGTTTTTGCTTTTTGGTGAAGTTCTAAGTCTTTGCTTATCTTTTTCTTTGGGGATTTTGGTACATTTCTAATAGATTTTAGAACCCATTTCGCTGACTAATGTTCCTTCATATCTATTGTAAACTTTCCTCTACTTTGTTGTTCAAAGTTCAATTTTGTGTATGATGTGTACAATATTGACATTTGTATACTAATTTTTTGTATTTGTGGGTGTGCATGTGCCTTTGTGTGATATCTTGATTTTATGTTTAGGATATCATGTCTTATCCAGTGGGAAGATATGATCTTGTATTTTCTCCTAGAATATACATATTTTAAACACAAGCTCCCTGGACCGCCTTATATGGAGGCATTTACGCCCTTTTTGGAGCTCACAGCTTGTTATAAGTACCACCTGAATGAGTACTGTAGAACTGCCTGCTCCTACAGTGACTCTCTGGGCACTTTCTCATGCAGCCTCACAACCATCTTGCAGGTGTGGCCTGAGACAGGGAGGCAGATGGGGGGACAGAAGGGGGGTGACAGGGACTAGAGGGACCAGGTCAGCCTTGGATCAAGACGGCCCCTGAGGTCAGGGTCCTGACTCCCCCATTGTCTGTGTAAACAGCAGCGAGAGAGACGCTGGGTGAGCTGGAAGTGAACTCCAGCAAGATGTCTGGAGCCGAGATTCCTGAAGTTCATGGATACACATTCTCACCTACTCCCACGGCCCTGGGGAAGGAGGACAGCTCTGCTGTTCACGTTTTCTATGTTTAGGATGAAGGGCCCAGGGAAGATGGGATTGCTGGACCAGAAGGTGGGCGCTCATGGTCTTGCCAGAGCAGGTTGGCAGCCTTGCAGGCGGGAAGGACTTACAGGGACGTCAGGTCCTCTCCACGAGGGTGGGGGCAGGGGCTGGCAGGTGCCACTCAGCATGCCCAGCCAATGGACTGGGAGGCCACGGGTGAAACCGAGAGCACGGAGCATGAGAGGCAGCCAGAGCAGGGGCCGAGGGGGCAAAGGACGGTCTGGGCGTGACACCACAGTGCTTGCCCTCCCAGAAGCAGACAGCACGGGTTGCAGGTAAACGCACTTGCAAAGATTGCTGCTGGCAACCCCTTTGGGGCCCCTCCCACTGTGGGAGCTTTTCTGTCCTCTCAATAAATCCTGCTATCCCACTTTAAAAAAAGAGAAAGAATTGCTGCTACTTTAGGGATCTTGCAAAAGTCAGGCACTGGGTGTTTTGTTCTTTCAGTTGTTTACGTGATCACTTTCTGGGAACGGAATATTCCAGGTCAGTGTCCATTTATAGATTATCTGTTAAAAAAGGAACAACTGCTAAAAATCAGCTTCCCTCTGGCTGGGCACTGTGGCTTATGCTTGTAATCCCAGTTTTATGGGAGGCTGAGGATTGCTTGAGGCCGGGAGTCTGAGACCAGCCTGGGCAACACAGTAAGATCCTGTTTCTATAGAAATCATTAAAAAAAAATATCTAGGTGTGGTGGCTCATGCCCATAGTCCCAGCTACTCGGGAGGCTGAGGCAGGAAGATCACTTGAGTCCAGGAGTTCAAGCCTGTAGTGAACTATGAACGCACCACTGCACTCCAGCCTGGGCTACAGAGTGAGACTCTGTCTCTTAAAAAAAAAAAAAAAAGCTTCCCTCAGCTAAATGACGTCTATGTGTGGACTCATGCAAGTTCTGCTCAGAAACGTAGGGGGTGTGTGTGTCCTCATGGCGGGCCCCGCGTGGCCTGCCGAACAGAAGCAGGCCTCGTCTGTCCCGTGGCATTGGCAATCTGAATCGAAACCAAAATGGTTCCTTGCAACGTCACGCTTTGGGATCTAGAAATGAAATATTCCACCTAACAAGGCACGTGAAGCCTGTCCTGAAGGTGACCCAGTCACGGTGGAGACTTTAATACAGCATCTAAAGGCAACCTGTGGTTGTGTTTGTTTCTATGCTCAAGCATTTTAAAGTCTTTAGGAAATAGCTAAGGTAAAAAAAAACAAACCTGCGTAAGTGCCCATGTGCAGAAGAGCCCAGGTGGGGTTTGTGCAGTTGGACGGCAGAGCAGATGGGGAGGGACACACCAGACGCCTATGTGTGCCCGCCTTCCACGAGCACTGAAGCTCGTCCAAGTGCCCCAGGTAGGCTGGCGCGGGGGTCCCACCCTCCGTCTCTACTGACGGCCGCTGGGTGGCATCTTGTGGTCCAGAGGCAGTAAATAAAGCCAGGAGGGGCAGACCCAGGCGGCACAAAACAGGGTGTCCAGCGCTCGGCCATCTTATCCGAGACCTGCACACCTGGCTTGGTTCAGGGCTCTGTGTGTATGTGAGTGCATGTGTGTGCGTGCAAGTGTGTGTATGTGGGCATATGATCATGTGTGAGCACTTACGTGTGTGCAGGAGTGACAAGTGCATGTGTGTGTGCAGGAGTGGCTGTGAGCTTGCAAGTGCATGCATGCACTCTAGTCATCTCAGGGTCTTCCTCTCTCCGTGAACCACAGCACCCACAGGGGTTCTCCTCACCAGTGTCAGCAGGTGTGCAGGCCTGTCTTGTCACCTGTCCCGTGTCCCACCCCCCTCGAGGCCTGGCTGGGAGCTGATGGCTTCCCCTGCTCTGAGAGACTCCGCCAGCCGAGGCCTGTGCACCGCCTGCACAAGCGTCCAACTGCCCTGGAGGCCTGCTGTGGGCTGGTGGCAGAGGCAGGGAGGGACAGGCTTCCTGCACCTCAGAGGTCCCCTCGGCCTGGGATGGGCAGCAGGAACTAACGCCAGTGCTGTCCACAGAGACACGGCTGACACAGCAAGTCGCCATTCTCCCGCATATTTATTTCCCACTGGGTCTCTAAATAGCGGGCGGCAACGACCCTGCAGCCTCCAGCATGGGCTTCACCCAGTGTAAACCCCGCTATTCAGTGACCCCGCCTTCCACTGCAGCTCGGGTTTGAGGGCCGCATGCTGCTTTGGATAGTTCAAGCCATCCGATGCCTCAGTCACTCATGAAGCCCTGGGGGTCCTTCTACTTTGCTAGCCATGCATTGATAACATCGTGAACAACATTAAGACATTTCTAAAAAAAAAATGCTTCAATTTTTTATACCAGTCAACTAAATGTTTTCTAGAGGCTCCCTGTTTTCCTCCTTAGCCTCTGATTAAGCCTCTGATTCTGCTGGTAAAACCAGCGAGTGGGCAGGGTGGTGGCTCACACCGATAATCCCAGCACTTTGAGAGGCCGAGGCGGGAGGATCGCTTGAGGCCAGGCGTTTGGGATCACTTGGGCAACGTGGTGAGACCTTGTTTCTACAAAAAAATTTTAAAAAATTATATAGGCATGCTGGTGCATGCTTTTAGTCCCAGCTATTCGGTAGACTGAGGCAGGAGGATCGCCTGAGCCCGGGAGGTGGAGGCTGTGGTGAGCCGTGATCATGCCGCTGCATTCCAGCCTGGGTGACACAGGGAGACCCCCAGTAACCGCCTCTCCCCCAAAAAACATAAACCAATGAACCTTCTCTGGTGAGGCATGTGCAACTTGAGAACAGAGCATATTAGTAAATCTGTTCTTGTAAAAGGTCTCCATACCCCACAAGCTATGGAAGGAAAACACGATATCATCATGAAAACATTCCTAGGAAAGCTGGAATTTGTGGGAAGAAAAAAAGCCAGACTAGGACCGTGCAGCATGGTTGCTTCTTACCAAATCCCCGGGAGGGAGTCCAGGCCTGCCCTTGGGAGCCCAGTGTGACTGGGACCAGGCCCCTCCAACCCTGTGACGTGTGACTCACCTCTGAATCCGGGTGGGCCTCTTTCCCCGGGAATGCCTTTCAGCCCGGGGTGGCCAGGCAGGCCAGCGTCTCCCCGGGGCCCGGGCTGGGCACCCAGGACTTCACCAGGAAGCCCCCTGTCCCCGGGAGGCCCGGCTGGCCCTGGCAGGCCAGCGGAACCCTGGGATCCGTCTGGGCCAGGGAGGCCCACTGTGCCTTTGGATCCTCGGGGTCCGATGAAGCCTGAAAGGAAACATGGGTGGGCCTCAAGACACAAGTCAGCATCACGACAACAAACCCCGCTGCGGGTTCTAGGCAGGGCCCTTCACTCAAGGTTCTGCCTGGGAACGCTCACCATGTCATCGTCCTGTCAGGCAAGTTTTGTCGCCCTCCTTCAGTCAACTGCCCCCAGCCCTAAAGCATAGGGAGATGGACAAGACCCAAGAACAACTGTTTCCTAGACTTATGTCCACACAATTCAAGGGTGCACCATGCATGCAAATAACCTCCAAGGAATAACTTTTGTGGAACCTTCCTGATTGTGTGTGCCAGTGAGGAACAGAGCTGGGTGACAGGAAATCCCAGAGAGATGAGACCAGAGCCGAGTCCCAGCCCCAGCCATAACACTAATCCGAACCCTAACCACAATCCCAGTCATAACCTTAACTCTAACCCTAACCCTAACCCCAGTCCTAGGCCTAATCCAAACCCTAACCCTAAATCTAACACCAACCCTAATCTTAATTCTAACTCCTAGCCCTAGCCTAAAATTAACCCCCAAATTTAATCCTAGATCTAACCTAAACCCTAACTCTAACACCAACCCTAAACCTTGACCATAAACCCAAGTCCTAACTCAAAACCACAGCCCTAATCCTGACCCTAAATCTAACCCTGATCTTAATCCTAACTCTAACCCCTAACCCACCCTAACTCTAACCTTGAACTCAGATCCTAACTCTAACTTCTAGCCCGAACTCGGACCCTAAATCTAACCATTAACCCTGACCCAGACCCTAACCCTAAATTTAACGCTTATCCTAACCCTAACTCTAATCCCTAATCGTAACTCTAATCCCTAACCCTAGCCCTAAACCTAACTCCAAACCTAAGCCCAAACTCTAACCCCAACCCTAACACCTAACCCTAAACCTTGACCATAAACCCTAGCCCTAACTCAAACCCCTAGCCCTGGTCCTAACTCTAACCCTTATCCTAACCATAACTCTAACCCCTAACCCATCCTAACTCTAACCCTAACACTAACCCTTAGCCCTAACCCTGATGCTAAATCTAACCCCTAACCCTGACCCTAACTAACCCCTAGCCCTAACCCTGATCCTAACCCTTAACCCTGACCCTAACGCTAACCCCTAGCTTTAGTCCTGACCCTAACTCTAGCCCCAGCCTGAGTCTTGACCCTAACGACCAGAGCCATCAGAGCCAACACTTGCCTCCCTAGACCGCCTCCTTGGTGACCAGTGCCTGGTCATCCTGAGGTTTGGAAATGCTTAGAAGAGGAACCAGCACTACTGTCACCTTGAATGGGAAGGTCATGCAGCCCTATCTGTGGGTGTAGAGATGGTGGCTGTCATGTGCCTTTCGTGGGTGCCACTGGTCAAATGACCTCATCAGTCACTTCCCCCGCCAGCACTTGGTCCCGACATGGCCCCAGAGTGAACTCCCACAGCTGACAGTCACGAGTGACGGAGGAGAGGCCCTGAGGCCACCAACCCCTCAGCGGTGGGTGTGGGAGAGAAGCCTGCAGCTGGGAAGTGGTTCTGGGGAAAGGGTCACGTCCCAGCAGGCTCCACGCCCTCAAAGGAAGCTTCCACCCATCCTGCACAGTGCATCCAAGCAAAAAGATCCAGGGAGCAGGGCTTTGGTCCTCCCCAGCCAGTAAGGCTGACTCCGTCTGCGAGCCGGGTGACCGGCAAGTCCAAGCTGGAAGCCGGAGCACAGGCTCTGAACTAACCCGACGCTGCTCAGCTGGGCCTTGAGAGGAACGGTGTGACTTAGTCACCTGAGGCGGAGACCTGGCCTTCCTGGAACTGTGACCAGCTGCCCCTGGGAGCTGTGCACTGAGGTCTGCACCTGTGACTCTTACATCAGGAATGGGCGCTCCGTCTTTTGCAATCTTTGAAGCCGGGCATTCTCCCGTTTTCTGCGTGGGGTATACTTCAGCGCCACAAAGAGTGACATGCACTCTTTACCACCCCTCCCCTCTGACCTACCCAACCCCCAACCACGGAGGGCCTCACATTTCCAGATGGAACAGACCTTCCACTCGGACTGGCACGTGCCCACACCAGCTGCTGACGGGCTCAGCCCACTCTGTCTCCACTCCAGAAGCACCCTGGGTATGACTCTGTGCATGCCAGCCACGACTGCCGGGAAGCTGTCGTGGCAATCAAGAAGCCACCCATCGATGACCATCCTGCTCTCAAAACAACGTGCACTTCAGCGTGTTTGCGTGAAGTTGTCAGAGTTGGCAGTGCTGTGATTTCTAAACATTTAGACGCTCCCAACAGCACAGATTGTCCTCCGGGGTGGAGGGCTGTGAACTGCCCTTTGCTTTCCTCCTGTGCAGGTGTTTTACTGGTGCCTCGATAAAGACGCAGGAAGCAAGCATCCCAGCTTTACACAATCACGGAGTAACGTGTAACATGTGTATAGGCCACAGGGCCAGGCCCTGCCAGTCTCTACAGGCTGCAACACTGAATTCCGAGAGAGAAAATCCATCGGCACTCACACCCAACTCCACGGTCAGGTTTGGGTCAGTGAACCACGGGCAGGCCAGGGAGGGGGCAGCTTAAATGACTCTTGGCTGAAAATATTGGCCCAGTGTCTAAAGCGAAGGACACAACGTCTCACTGTTCTGTGTGACATTCCAGACGTGGGGAGCATTCTATTCCGTTCTGGAAGGAATGCTGACAAGTTCCAGGACCATCAGAACGCCAAGGGCAGGGGATGGGGCCGGGTCTGCCGCCCATGAGACGCCAAGGAAGATGTGACCTTTCTCGGTGCATGAGTGACAAGGAAGTCAGTCATGTAGCTCGAAGGACAGCCCCGTGAGAACTCACCGGGAGGCAGACTGTCTTCCAAAGAGGAAGGAACCTTCTAGCAACAAGAGGGTGCCAGTGTCTCACAGGTCCTGGGTGACAAGAGTGATTCCAGCAGAGACTGGAGCACCCGCCCAGGGCCCCGTGGAAGGGTGTTTTGCCCTGGGTGAAAAGTTGGCCGTCATGATGTTGACAGTCTTAGGTAGATAAACCCAGTAGAAAACTCGTGTGCCTGTGATCAAGGGGGTGCGGTCAGGCCCTCTCAACACCATTTGTGTCACAACCACAATGTGCTCTGGGCCTGGAGACGCCAGACTGTTTCACAGAGCCGGCCGGGCACAAGCTCTCTGCACCGTAGCGCATTATGGGACGCACGTTTAAGCTCTTTCAGCCATGGTGGCTTCTGCAATTCCTTGCTGTGTCAAAATGTGGATGAAATGCTTCGAATCGTTTACCTAGACAAGCTGAAAACTGAAGCCTGCATGGGTAAGGCCTCAAAAAGCAAAAGATGTTCCTTGTGTGGTATCTGGTGAGTGAGCACTGGACTTGGAGTCCGTCAGGAGGGCACTATTTGTTCCTTTAGTGATCATCTTGAGACAGGATAACACGAGATTGTCCTCAGAATGTTTAATACCAATCGGAGGACAATCTTTCTGCAACCCCTGTCTCTTTTATCCTGCAAGGTCTGTGATGCCCTTTGCAAAAATCTAGCACGGAATTAAGTGATTTCAAAGTCAAGAATTTTGAACCGCCCAAGAACAAGCACAAAAGCCGTTGTCAGGTACTGTCGAAATAGTTTCTAAATACAGGAAGATACCAGAGCTGGGGGGTCCCTGATCACACACACACACGAGTCCCTTCGCGAACCTCCGAGGCCACATGGAGGTCCGATCCCTGACTTACCTGGGGGTCCTGGGAATCCTTCACGACCGGGATCTCCTGGGAGGCCCTTGAGTCCCGGCGTTCCATCCGCTCCCAAGAATCCTGGCACCCCTCTGAGGCCTTTGGCACCTAAACGCCCAAAGAAGCCACAGACCACGTCAAGTCCCACGAGGATGGATGGCTGTGGCCACGTGTGGCCCCTGACTTCATGTGGTCTCTCGTGAAACTGGGAAATGATGAGGATGGGGGGATATGAACCCTGAAACAGCACCCCAGGAAATACAGAATGACTTTCAGTGTTTAAAATCCTGCGTAAGGACTCAAACTGTAAGAAGAATAACATCCAACCTCAAGATTCTGTAGTGGACTAACAGAGGGCTTTGGGTCGGGGGTCAGAACGCCTGGCTGCGAATTTGGGTCCTACCTAGTCTCTATGACCTTGGACAGGTATCTGAACTTTTCTGTGCCTCAGTTTCCTGATCTGTACAATGGGGAGAATGATGATGCCTGCTTCGTGGAGCGCTGTGAGGACGCGGTGAGGTAACTGATCAAACACTTGAACTTGTGTGACCCGGGACGTGAGTGCCACGAGTGTGCCGACAGTTAAGGGGCTGGTGTTTGTCACAGACCCATCCCCTCCCCCTTGGCAAGTGGGGATGCATGTGCAGAAGTGCAGGGAGGAGTCGTGCAGATGAGCAGGGCTGCCCTGCAGGGGGGACCTGGGCGTGACCTGGGAGCCCCAGAAACCCAGACACAGGCGCCGAGGCCTTTGCCAGAGACCCGCCAGGAGATGCAACTGCGGCCTGAGGTCTTCCGGTCCTCCCCGGTCCTCTGAGATACTGGGAGTGTTCCCACAGGGGGCGCACTCTTCAGACTGACAGTGTGGGGTCCTAGCACGGGGGACGGTGGGGACAGCCCCTCATCTCTGCCTCTGTCAGATCCCAGGGTAGCATCAAGACATGAGATGGATGCTTTGCAGGGGGGCTTGAGCTGGGTAGACCCTTTCTTGCGACACCCAGGATGAGGCCTGAGAGGGTCAGGCACACTGTGGACACTCAGTGTGTGGTGCGGACATCTAAAGCCCAGACCTTTTTGCTGCCACCCAGGGCATCCGCGTAACCAAAAACCATCTGTACCCCCTAAAGCTATTCAAAGAAAAAGAAACCGCGCCCTGTTCATTTCTGTTCCTGTCAATCAAAGCCCAAGAGAAAGAATCCTCTCCACGGGTTCTTCCCTGAGATGGAAAGGCACAGAATACTAATGCATACAGAAGTGTGCGCCCTACATCAACAGGGGCTTTGGTCTCTGCCCCGCGGGTGTCCCTGAAGGCCATGGCTGGACTTCTCTTCCAGCCTGACCTCTATCAAGTGTCAGTGAACAGACACATCTTTCTACAGCTGGGAGTGAATGTCGGCTTCCTGCAGGAGTGACTCTGGTTTGTGGAAGGGAGCTGGGATGCTGGACACGGCCAGTCTGGGGTGGGAAGAGGGGCTGGGGGGATGGACAGAGAGGAAAAATGGAAGGCTGGGTATCCTCCCGGGTCCTGCCGCCTTACCTGTGAGGCCCGGGGTCCTGGCAGGCCTGGCAATCCCTTGGGCCCTCCGACACAGCCTGCAGAGAAAGAGGAGACAAGATGAGCTCAAGCATCATGACCTTGGGGGATTGGCCAAGGTCAAAAGCATCAGCCGTGCAAACTGGCTACCGTTTTATGATCAGAGCAATCTAACGATTTAATTAATCTTGGTTCTGATGTAAATAAAAGTTTAATTTCATTGTGTAATGAAATGAGAAAATATATAAAATGCAAATTAAGCACATCTAGTCAAATAAAATCTGGTGGCAAACGGCTCATTCCCTCTCAGAGGGCAACGGACTCTCACAAACCCAATTAATCTGGGTTCGCCCCAGTCTGCCTGCGTGGACGCTTTTCTTTTGTCTGGAAGCGTCTTTCCCTGGAGGGAGACGGCTTGCGATTTCCAAAGGAGCTCTTCGACTGCTCCTTTTGTGCCTTGAATACTCTCAGAATGAGCCACAGCAATTAGCTGCTTGGAGAAGTACAGAATAAAGCAGGGTGCAGGCGCCCTGGCTGGTGTGGCCTGGGACAGCGGCGTTTCTATGGGGTGCTTTCTTGCCTGGCCTTTGTCTAAGAGGCTTTCACAAGCATGGGAATTCATGGAGGTCTTCTCTGCCTGAGAACGCGGGCCAGGCTCCCATGTTGGCCTGACTTCCCGGCCAACGTCTACTGTGATTTAGCCTCTCTCTGCCTTTTCCCTCCTGGCAGTGCACAAGCCCTGGCAGCCGACTTGGAACACGCTGGGTCTTTCCAATGGCAAAGGGCTTCAGGAGAGAGGATTAGCTGCATGTCCCTCCATCTCTATCAGGCTGTCACTCGTGCAATGGCCGCTCTGCTGGTGACAAGGACATCAGAGGTGGTTCATTCACTCCAGACTGTGACTTTGAATCCAGAATGTTCCAGAAGGTGCAGCCAGGGCGGCTTCTGCACTGGGCATGGTGCTGTGGGCCTCCCTGCCTTGAAAGGCCCGGGAAATGGTATAGCTTCCCAGTCTGGTCACGCTGACCCCATTTGCTACCCACTGGCCTGGGCGTGTCTTGGATCTTGGCATGGCTAGCATGGGAACACACCATGATCACAGTGTCTTTACACCCCAAGTCTCCCACGCCTTCAGGCCTGCAGAATGTCCCAGATCCATCCCATGGCCTCTAGACCCTCCGCCCAGCCCTGGTCTCCATTCCAGCATTGCCAGTTCAGGGTGCACTCACTCCTTGGCTGGGACGCCCCATGAGACATTCCAGTTCTAAGATGAGATTGTCTGTTGCATTTTCTGTTTCTTTTTTTTTTTTGAGTCAAAGTCTCACTCCGTCACCCAGGTGGAGTGCAGTAGCACGCTCACAGCCACCCCAGGGTTGACCTCCTGGGCTCAGGTGATCCTTCCGCCTCAGCCTTCCAAGTAGCCGGAACTACAGACGTGTGCTACCACACCCAGCTAATTGTCTGATATATTTGTAGAGGCGAGGTCTCACCAAGTTGCCCAGGCTGGTTTTGAACCCGTGGGCTCAGGCGATCCTCTCGCCTCAGCCTCCCAAAGTGCTGGGATGACAGGCTTGAGCTACTGTGCCTGGTCATGTTTTCTTACCAACATCACAAATCAGAATGGGCACTTCCCCTGCTTTGGCGACTGCTTTATTGGGATGCCTTCTGCTTCTGACAACACCATGATTTCTTGCACTTGCTTTTTTATAGATTGAGCTGGAGCAGACAGGGCACCCGGTCCAAGTTTTCTGTATATTACTATTTCTTGCACCCGCATACCACGGGAGTTCACCAAGCAGCTGCAGACGGGTCACGTATTTCATCGACTGGAAGTGCCGAAGCCTCCTGGGCTTCCCCACATACCTGGCGGGACAGTCTCCTGTCTGTCACCTCCAATGGGCCTCTTCACGCCGGTGTCACAGTCTAGGGGAGACATGGTGAAAGTGAGTGAGACAATTTGGAATAACTGGACGTTATGAGCGCATCAGGGTGTGCACATGGGTGTGTGTGTGTGTGTGTGTGTGTGTGTGTGTGTGTGTGTGTGTCGTGTCTGTAGGTGGCGGTGGCGGACAGGCTGCAGTGTGGATGGGGAGTTGCAAAGCCCACTTCTGAGCCTCTGTGCAAAGCCCCTGTCGCTGCAGCCCTGGAGAGAGAGGCTCTGTACTCCACCCGCCGAGAGGAGGCTGGCAGGCCAGGAAGCCCACCGTTGGTGCCAAGAACACGGGAAGCAGCACATCCTCATCCGATGCCCCTGGGACATGCCACACGGGCACGTAGGAGGGCGCTGAGGCACCGAACAACATTCAAGACGCAGAAGGACAGACGAAAGGGCCCCTTCATACCAATTTGTCCTGGGGCCCCCGGGAGGCCGGGAGGGCCGGGGAAGCCTGGTGGTCCGCGTGAGCCGGCGTCTCCGGGGTGACCGCGCTGGCCTTTGGGACCCGGCAAGCCCAGTCCTGGGGGACCCATCTCTCCTGGAAGGCCCTTCGTTCCGGGCGCACCGGGATAGCCCCGGTCCCCTGGGGGGCCTTGGACACCGTCACCCTGTGTGAAGATTCGGTGGGTCTCTTAACGTCTATGCCAGCGTCAAAGATGACCACTATGTCCCAGCCTCCTTTCCCCATTTCCCGGGATTCTGAGCGGGAAAATCCAGAACAGAAAGACAACAGGGATGAACAGGAGCCACTGCCATGGTCCAGCCAAGTCACGGAGGTCAACCACAGATTTTGTAACGGCACGAGCCACCCAGTGGAAGATGGTTCTGGAAGACAAGCGTGTGTAACTAGGAGTCATCTTTCTCGTCCCACTCGCCAGCTCCCCTGCACAGCTAGGGCCCTCACTCACAGGAAGAGCTCTGTGGGACCGCAGGCGCACAGGCAACTGGGGGTGGGACATACTATTTTGTCATTGTCATTTGGCACCGGTGACCTATCTCCTATCTGCAAGGGGTGATGCGCTGGTACCAGAAAAGGGGAGGAACCGGAGACACCAGGTTTCCTGCTGTGACACCGACAGAGTCAGTGCTGGGGAGAGCAGGGTGGGAGGGGGAGGCTGGATGCCAGTGTGACCACGCACAAGCCACGGCCGCCCCCGTGCTGAGCGTGTCCCGGCAAGCGGTGGAACAGCCGTGAGGACGAGCCCCAGCACGTCGGCCACCGCCGCGGAGGACGTGGGTGCTCGAACGACAACTGGACATCCATCTCTACCGACACAATTTTCTGCTTCGTTTTCAAGGCAAGCGGTGTGGGGAGAGGTCACTGGCCAAGGCCTGGCTCTCTGTGGGACCCCGACTGCATGGCACGGCCCTATGTGTCAGCATCTTCCCAAGGGGTCGCTCCATTCCACAGGACTCTTCGGAGGTCACAGGGTGGATGCCCCACACTGAGCGGGTGGTGACGGTAATGACGGCTGGACAGTGCTCTTGGCTTAGAGATACCAGCAGGCGAGGAAGGTGCACGATGCCGGGAGACGCCCCAGCAGGGTGGGAGGCAGAGGCGGAGGGCTGCTCCCCGGCCCCTTCCCCATCTCCCCCCCTTCCCTTAGCCCTAGAGGACGGGAAGCTGAGGAGTGCTGCTCTTTCTAACTCTAACCCTCACCCTAAACCTCACCCTCACTCTAGCCCTCACCCCAGTGCTCACTCTCACCCTCACCCTCACGCTAATCCTCACCCCTAACCCTCACCCTGCTCTGGGCACAGAGCGGCCCTGACCACTGGCCCATAGCTGGGCTGGGGCTGGCAGCCGGGTCTGGGGACTGTGGGCGGGCCGGACTCCATGGCCGGGATGGGTGCTCTCCTCCTTCGACGCCAACAGCTGCACCGGCCTCCAGCTCCGGGGAGGGCCACTGTGATCATGATGAATGTGTGGACCGGCTCGGACCACACACCACACAAACCACACACCGTTTGTACACTCACTCCCGCCCCCCCACGGCACACTACACACACCCCCAACCCCCCACACGTTCACACACCCCAGCCCTCATGCCACATGCCACACCGGACAGACAGGATCAGGAACCCTGTTAACCCGCAGGACAGACCGGTCGTCTTCCTCTTCCGGCTGAAGTGAGTCATGTCTCTTTCCCCATCTCACCGCCCTGCCTCTTGCTTACCCCTGTCGCCTTCCAAATGAGAGTTTTAAGTTACTCCATTGCAGAACTATCTGGGCTCTCTGGTCCCCAAAAATTGAGCTTAAAACTTAGGAGTGTTGGCCAGGGCAGTGTCCCACTCCAGTCATCTCAGTGACTCGGGAGGCTGACATGGGAAGATCACTTGAGGCCAGGAGTTCAAGACCAGCCTGGGCAACATAGTGAGACCCAGTCGCTACCAAAAATGAAAAAATTAGCTGGGTGTGGCGGCCCATGCCTGTAGTCCCAGCTACTTGGGAGGCTGAGGTGGGAAATCTCTTGAGCTCAGGAGTTCGAGGCTACAGTGAGCCATGATCATGCCACTGGACTCTAGCCTGGATGGCAGAATGAGACCCTGTCTCTACAATTAACAAAAAAAATTAGCTGGATGTGGTAGTGCATGCCTGTAGTTCCAGCTACTTGGAAGGCTGAGGCGGAAGGATTGCCTAGTGGGTTGACACTGGGTGGCTGTGAGTGTGCCACCGCACTCTAGCCTGGACGACAGAGTGAGACTCCAACTAAAAAAAATGTTTTTTTGAAGTATAAGATTGTTACAACAGACATAACCCACATCAAATAAAAAGAAGCCCTGGGTTGAGCTGGGAAGCTGCAAACAGAGTTCAGGTGTGAGGCTCTGAAGAGGAGGAAGAGTGTCATGGCCTCTACTGTTCCCCCCAAATGATGGTCCTAACCCCAGTGCCTGTGAACATGACCTTACTTGGAAATAAGGTCTTTGAAGATGATCAAGGTGAGAAGAGGTCTCCGGGGCGGGCCCTGTTCCAACATGACCGATCTCCCCATAAAAAGGGGAACCTTGGACCCAGGAACAGACACACAGAGGAGAGACAGTGTGAAGGCAGAGGGAAGATGGCCACCCATAAGCCAAGGGCGCCGGGAGCTTCCGGAAGCTGGAGAGAGGTTGGGACAATTCCTCGCCACAGCCTCAGAAGGAGCCGGCCCTGTCAACACCTCGGCCTCAGACTTCCAGCCTCCAGAGCTGTGAGGGAACACACGCCTGACGTTTAAGTCACCCGGTCTGTGGCACTTGGGTGCAGCAGTCCCAGGACACTAACACAAAGAGCTTAAGGAGGCACAGGCTTGGAACCATAGGGAGGAGAAATCTAGGAAACACAGAGAGGCGAGAAATAGCACTGCAGAACCACGAGAGAACATTCCAGAGCTATGATGGGAAAGGAGGTGAGGTCCCTGCGGGTTGCCAGGGACCCTCTGTCCAATGGCACCATGTGTTTGTTGCAAAAATGAAATTGGATGTTTCCTGATTTACCCTGAAAAAAAAAAACAGGACTCCACCACCCATTTAAAAATATTTCACTTGTGGTCAGTGCAGTGGCTCACGCCTGTCGTTCTAGCACTCTGGGAGGCCGAGGGTGGAGGATTGCTCGTGCCCAGGAGGAGTTCAAAATCAGCCTAGGCAACATAGTGAAACTTTGTCTCTACTAAAAAAGAAATAATAATTTAGCCAGGTGTGGTGGTGCACACTACTGAGGCAGAAGGATCGCCTGAGCCTAGGAGGCCGAGGCTGTGGTGAGCCGTGATGGTGCCACTGCACTCCAACCTGGGCGACAGAGTGAGACTCTGACTCAAAAACCAGCTAACCCACCAACCAAGCAGAATATCCCCTCTGTAGGGGGCTCACTGGTGTCACACCATGGCGAGTGTTTCCAGCATTCACCGCGTGTTCAGTTTCCAGCCTAACTTGCTATTTCCTAAAAAGTATCATTTCTGCTCCTTAAAAACGGAAGGGTCCTGTCCTGGGCACAGGGTTGGTTTAGGGCAGACACCAGCAGGGCTGCTTCTCGGAGGCTTCAAGACCAGGAGAGAGGCTGAGCCCGCCCCCCGACGCGGCTACTCACAGGAGGCCCTGTGAGGCCCGGGAATCCGTCGAGCCCGACACGTCCAGGGGCGCCGTCTTCGCCTTTTATCCCGGGCACACCTGGGACGCCGGGCTGTCCTCTCTCACCTGCGGAGAGGTTTGCATGTGAGTCTGTTCACGCAGCTGCACCCACAGAGAGGCCAAGTGATCCCGAATCGCTCGGCCACGGAAGGACTGACCTTTGGTCGTGATGGTTCTAGAATCTCCCTTGGCTCCTTTGGGCCCGGGCGGGCCAGTGCTGCCAGGAGCTCCCTGTGGAAGCAAACGCACAAACATGTTTCTTCCCCCTTCAGACTGTTCGGATATCGGAGAAGACGGCTGCTTTTCAGCTCATAGGATGTGTGGCAGGCACCCGTCACCAAGCCCAGCGCCACCGAGAGCACCTTCTGCGGCGCTGGAAATGCTCTCTATCCCGTGTCCAGTGTGGCGGCCGCGGCCTTATGGCTGTTGAGTGCTGGAATCGTGGACGGTGTGTTTTCTTTCACGTTAGCAGTGCAAATAATGACAATGTAACATAAGTAGCCACAGGTGGTGAGACCGTAGAAACCTAAGTGCCAGGTTCACCTTCAGGGTCTCTGGGAGCCGGCTGGGGACGCAGATGCACGGGCCGCGCCCAAGCACGGGAATCACAACCCGTATCTCTACAAAGCCCCCAGGGACTCACAGACCCTCTGGCTTTTGAGAAGATGGACCTCACACTCAAGGTTGCTTCCTCTAAACCACCATCTCTGAGATCTGGCAAGTCCCACGCATCCAAGTAGGACAGGCAGACATCGGTGACCACCTAACGCTGAGAACGAGAAATCGTATTTAATAGCCCATTTGTTTTCCAAGCTGAGATTAAGGTTCAGAGAGAAACTTGGTACAGGGACACTCACACTTGCGGCTGCAAAAAGTCTAGGGTGGGCCGGGCTCGGTGGCTCAGCCTGTCATCCCAGCGCTTTGGGAGGCTGAGGTGAGTGGATTGCCTGAGCCTGCGGGTTCAAGACTCACCCAGGCAACTTGGCGAGACCTTATCTCTACCACATCAAACAGCAGCACGCCTGTAGTTCCGGCTACTTGGAAGGCTGAGGCGGAAGGATCGCCGGAGCCCAGCGGGTCGAGGATGTGGTGGCTGGGAGCGTGCCACTACACTCAAGCCTGGGCGACAGAGTGAGACTCCAACTCAAAAAAAAAAAAAAAAAAGAGAGCCGGGCTCGGTGGCTCAGCCTGTAATCCCGCGCCTTTGGGAGGCTGAGGTGAGTGGATTGCCTGAGACTGCGGGTTCGAGACCCGCCTGGGCAGCAAGAACTCATCTCTACAATAAATCAAAAATCAGCCGGGCGTGGTAGCGCATGCCTGTAATTCCGGCTACTTGGAAGGCTGAGGCGGAAGGATCGGTGGCCGGGAGCGGCCACTGCACTCCAGTCTGGGTGACAGAGTGAGACTCCAACTCAAAAAAAAAAAAGCCTAGTGTGGCTCTTTCCATGAGCAGGAATGCACGGTGAGCGGCTCGGGGTTGTATTTTAATCCACACGACGTGCTAGTTTTTGGTCCACCTGGGTTGTGCAACTTCTAAGGGAGGGTTGGGTGCTGATTTAGTGAAATGGAATCTTCCAAGTGATTATGAGTTCCTTTCTCCTAGAAAATTCCACAGATACTTGATTTATTGATTGAGCTCTTTGCAGAAAAGGGCGACATTCTTTTGGTAAGCGGGAGAACGTCTCACACACAGACGAAACTCAGGAAGCACACCTTGAACGGGCAGCTCACGCACACTGCCAGACTCTATCAGTAAAAATGTTAACAGACAGCAACAAAAAAACTCCAACCGTCACAGGCATCCCTACTGCAGTGGCATCGCCAGACACTAATGTATACATAGATGCAAGACCTCAAGCACAACCTGAGACTCTGCTCAGGCAGAATCCTATGGGTGTGTGTGCAGTACCACAGGGGAGGCCTGTGCACTCGGGGGGAAATGAGACATTTCAGGGGCACAGAACGGGCTCCGTTTGGCTTCTAAGAAATATTCGATCCATTTTTAAACAGCTGGAGATGCTGCTAGGCCTGGCCACGAGTAAGTCTGCAGTGCCCACTGCATGGACTCTTTCTGAATGCTTGGGCGATGTCACCTGCTTAGACAGCCATGGCTGGGACAGGGTCTCATTTTTAAACCAGGATGCCATGTGGCACCTGCTATTTTTTATTGGATTCTCCTACCAGCTCTCTGAGAAGGCCTAGGGGCATGGAGCAGCCAGGAATTGCCGGTCTCACTGTCACCTGCAAAGCCCCCGGACCATAAAGCCACTGGAAGTCCCGCCTTCCCGCAGCCACAGTCGCGAGGCTGCAATCTCGTGGTGTGGAGTCAGATTGTTCCCATTCCTCGGCCATATATCCCAAGCAATTTCTTTCTCCATTGCTGAATATGTAGAAGAAATATGGACTTTTTGCTTTAGAAATCTCCCCAAGTTCTCGAAGCTCAAAAAATAAACTACAAACATAATTTCTTTGCCTACATCTGAATTTACTTGGAGATCTTTACTGGGCTTAGCCCCGCACAGAAGACCAACTCCGGGTGGCCGCCTCTCAAGACACAGAACAAAGACCACTCGGCTGAGACTGCAGGGGTCAAGAGACAGGGAATGGCGTCCGTGCACTGCAGATTCACCATTTACCTGGAGGCCTCGTTTGGATACTGGGTAAAGGAAGCCTTTGTAAATGCTCAGTGAGTTCTTACTAAACTTGAAGAGAAGAACCCTCAATGATTAATGTGCCTTACATCCACAAGACTAGAAGCTTCTTTTTTGGAGACAGAAATCATATGCCCCCAAATCCACCATTTTAAAGCACAGAAGTCCCCGATTTTTAGTGTTTTTGCAAGATTGTGCAACCATTATTCTTAGCTAATTCCAGAACATCATCACATCAAAGAGAAACCCCCAACACACAGGGCGGTCCCTCCCCTTATCCCTCCTCCCACCAGACCACCTTGTCTCTAGGGTGGCCTGTTGGGATGTGTCACATCCCAGGATCGTGCAGCGTGTGTTCCTTTCACTGGGCACAAGGCCACCAAGGCTCACGTCATGCCTGTGTCCGGCTGAGTGAGACCCCCGGGCATGGACGTGCCACATTCAGGCACTCCCGTCATCAGCGGATGGACACCTGGTTGCTTCCTTTCTTGGCTGCTGTGACAAGTGCCATTCCGAACACGGCCTGCACGTATTTGTGTTTTTAATTCTTGAGAATACACCAGGGGTGGCATGCCCAGGTCACGTGGGGACACCCCGTTGGGTTTGACTCTTTGGGGGGTGGCCGGCAGCCTTCACGTGGTTTTCCCGAATGGCCTGTCCATACCCCGGGCACATGAGTGCCGCTGGTCTACAGCTGAGTATAAAGAACAGGTCACAGCCTGGAACGGGAGGCCGGGGAAGGCCTCAGGGTGACTTTGCGTATGATAAAACAGCCAGCAGGAGACGCTGTTCCTCACCTTGAACCCTGAGAACCCAGGGATGCCGTGCTGGCCAGGGTCTCCTTGGTCCCCTTTCCTCCCCGGCTCCCCGTTGACACCCGGAAAGCCCTTGGGTCCCGGCAGTCCCGGGACCCTGCCGATGAACTGGTCACCCTCGGCGCACCTGCAGTCTCCAGCGTCACCTGCAGGGGGAGAGAGAGAAGGGGCCGTCGGTCACGGAGCCTTTGAGACATTCTTCTCGCTTGCTGTCGGGAGGGAGACCCAGGCAAGCCACAACGGATGACTGCACGAGCACATTACAGCCCATGGCGTTCTCTAAAGCACTTGCTATAGAGCCGGGTGTGGTGGCTCATGCCTGGCATCCCAGTACTTTGGGAGGCCGAGGTGTGAGGATTGCCTGAGTCCAGGGGTTCGAGACCAGCCCGGGCAACTTAGCAAGACCTCATCTCTACAATAAGTTGAAAAATTAGCTGGGCATGGTGGCGTGCACCTGTAGTTCCAGCTATTCAGGAGGCTGAGGCGAAAGGATCGCTTGGGCCCAGCAGGTCAAGGCTGTGTCGGCCATGAGCATGCCCCGCACTCCAGCCTGGGTGACAGAGTGAGACCTTGACTCAAAAAAGAAAAAAATAAATAAAAGGAAACACTTGTTACTTTGTGTCAGAGCTGAGCCCTGAACACAGATCATCTGAATTCGGTCTCAGAAACAATTACGCGTCTTGCTCATCCAGCACCGGGCTCAGCACTGCTAGAAAACTCCATGCTGGGCCGAGCTCAGTGGCCCAGCCTGTCATCCTAGCACTTTGGGAGGCCGAGGCGAGTGGATTGCCTGAGCCCGCGGGTTCGAGACCAGCCTGGGCAACTTGGCAAGACCTCGCTTCTACAATAAAAAATAATTAGCCAGGCATGGTAGCGCATGCCTGTAGTTCCAGTTACTTGGAAGCCTGAGGTGGAAGGATCGCCGGAGCCCAGTGGGTCGACGCTGGGGTGGCCGTGAGCATGCCACTGCACTCCAGCCTGGATGACAGAGTGAGACTCCAACTCAAAAAAAACACAACAACAACAAAAAAGAAAACTCCATGCTGGCAGGCAGGGGACGGGAGGGAGGGGCTGCCGGTGGGCCGTGCGCAGAGAGTGCGTCGGCCACGCCATCGACTGCGCTCCCAGTGTCGCCGTGGAGATAGAAGGTGGGCGGCACAGGTTATCTTCACTTCCAAACGAGGCACCGAGAGGGCCTTGACCTTCTGCAGGATGAGAGGATTCCAGGCCGGGCTGTCTCCTGGTCCCCCCGCCTCCCCGGAGCCCTTACCTTTCCAGCCCTTGTGTCCTCGGGCCCCAGGGGACCCAGAAGGCCCAGGGAAGCCTGCTCCTCCTTCTGACCCTTTGAGGCCAAACAGGAAACCTGTGAGGAAAGCACAGGAGTGTCAGCGCCCACGGAGACCAGGAGGCCGCGGCCTTGAAGGGACCAGTGCCCCGGAGGCCCAGCTCCCAAGGAGATCCACCGCCTCACCCGGCCCAGCATCCAGGGAGAGCAGGAGACCCGCCACCTCGCATGGATCAGCCCCCACGGCAGCCGTGCAGCCCACAAAGGGCCATCATCACCTGGTCCTGCACCCAGAGAGACCCGAGACCCACGGCCGCCCTGGCTCCCAGAGGCCGAGAGCTCCACGGGGACTCAGCGCCCCAAGGAGGCCGAGCACCCCACAGAGACCTGGTGCCTCGCTGGCCTGGTGTCGGGAAGGCTTTCCACCAAGCCCCCCGGGTGGCTCACAAGACCCCACTCCATTCCAGTCTGCTTCTTCCAAAAGAAACTTGGACCTCTCTGTGGCCTCAGCCTCTAGGGGTGCACAGACATCGAGGTGCCTGCAAAGTAGTTTCATCCTCTGGCGCAGGGATAGAACCCATTTCTTCTGCAAAACGTGTCCAAGGAAAGGTCTGGGACTTCTGACCGGTGCCTTGGGTCCCAGACCACTGCAGACTTCTGACTAGCCTGGAGCCCCCAAACCCAGCCAGGACGAATCAGCTTCCCCTTTGTCTTTTTTTCTCTGGAATGGGTGCACTGTGTGCACTGCCCCCCCCCACGAACACACACACACACACACACACACACACACACACACACACACACACACGTGCACGCATGCGCATTTAATGAACTCATGCATGCAGGTCTCTCGAGGCAAATCTGGATTCAGCGTGGTCAGCCTCCCTGAACAACCTCCACCCCACTTTCCCTCCCCCACCCAACTTCAGGCCACTTTGGAAGTCCTGTCACACCTGCAGGGCTCCACAATCCCAAGCTGGGATATCTGGACGACAGGATAAGAAATGCACTCGCGGGCGGGCCAGGCTTGGTGGCTCAGTGCTTTGGGAGGCGGAGGCGAGTGAGTTGCCTGAGCCCCCGGGTTCGAGACCAGCCCGGGCTCAGCCCGGGTCTTGGCGAGACCTCGTCTCTACCTACAATAAGTAAAAAATGAGCGGGGCAGGTTAGCGTACGCCTGAAGTTCCGGCTATTTGGAAAGTTGAGGTGGGAGGATCGCCAGAGCCCAGCAGGTTGACGCTGGGGTGGCCGTGAGCTTGCCACTGCAATCCAGCCTGGGCGAAGGAGTGAGACTCCCATTCAAAAAAAAAAAGAAAAAGAAAAAGAAATGCTCTCGCTGCCCCACCCAATTCTTGGGTCGCATTCGAGAAGAGTGCCATCTTGTGGTAGGACACGCGGCGCACGTTTCCAGGTCACAAAAGCCACTGTGGGCCTGTCTGCTTGTCCCCAGAGGCACCCTGGCCCCTTCATTCTTTTTTTTTTTTTTTGAGTCGGAGTCTCACTCTGTGGCCCAGACTGGAGTGCAGGGCTCCGCAGCCTCGGCCTGCTGGGCTCCGGCGATCCTTCCGCCTCCGCCTTCCGAGGAGCTGGAACTACAGGCGCGCGCTACCACGCCCGGCTCATTTTGATTTATTGTAGAGATGAGGTCTCGCCAAGTTGCCCAGGCGGGTCTTGAACTCGCGGGCTCAGCCAATCCCGGCCCCTCCTCACTCTTTAATGGAGTAGGGTCCTAGCTCCCACAGGCAAATAAAAATGCCTCCAAACAAATAAGGATGTTGTGGCCATACACACCGTAGGGTGCCCGAAAGAGAAGGAACAGGCCATTGAGAAAGCAGAAAGCAGAGGAAAATGCTGGATTAACTCACTCCGGTAATCCCAGCACTTTGGGAGGCCAAGCGTGAGGATTGCTTGAGCCCAGGAGTTCGAGACCAGCCTGGACAATAGAGCGAGACCTCGTCTTTACAAAATAAATAAAACAAAACAAAATTTGCAGGGTACAGGCTCGCCTGAGCCCAGGAGGTCGAGGCTGAGGTGAGCCGTGAGAGTGTCATTACACTCCAGCCTGGGTGACAGAGTGAGACTCTGACTCAATAAAAATATCTGCGTGGCTATCTGCGTGGAAAAAACACTAGCATTAGAATTTGAATGTCATAGAGCTCCTCAGTGAGTATAAATATCCATGAAGAGGTGGGAAGCAATACTGTCCCATGGCAGCAGTGGCTCACGCCTGTGATGCCAGTACTTTGGGAGGCTGAGGTGGGACGAACACCTGAGCCCAGGAGGTCAAGGCTGCGGTGAGCCGTGGTGATGCCACTGCACTCCACCTGGATGGCAGAGTGAGACCCCGACTCAAAAACAAAAACAAAGCAAAACAACAAAAAAAAACCCAACTAAAACTGTCCCATGTAATTTGGTTTCACTACACGTCTACCATACTTACCATAACCCATTCATTCATTCAACAACATTCATCCGGGTCGTGTGCTAGGCGTTCGTGTCCACAGTCAGAAACAAAACCGACAGAGCCCCCTGGAGCTAATGCTAAATGCACCCCAGGAAGCACACCAACGTAGAGTTCCAAATGGCAGCCAGTGCTACGGGGACCAAGAGGCGTCAGAGTCCAGGGAGACGCATATTTGAGGTTGAGGGTGTGTTAGGAAAGGCCTTTCGGAAGCGGAATCCAGAGGCCAGGTGTGAAGGCTCACGCCTGTCATCCCAGCACTTTGGGAGGCCAAGGCAGGAGGATCATTTGAAACCCAGGAATTTGAGATGAGCCTGGTCAACACAGTGAGACCTTGTTGCTACAAAACCAAAAAAAAATTAGCCAGGTACGGTGGCTGATGCCTGTAATCCCAGCACTTTGGGAATCGGAGGCGAGAGGCTTGCCTAAGTCCAGGGGTTCGAGACCAGACTGGGCAACTCGGTGAGACCTCGTCTCGACGGTAAACCAAAAAATTAGTTGGGCATGGTGGTACACGCCTATAGTCCCAGCTACTCGGGAGGCTGAGGTGAAAGACTCACCCAAGCCCAGGATGCTGAGGCTTTGGTGAGCTGCGATGGTGCCACTGCATTCTACCTGGATGACACAGTGAGACCCTGACTCTGAATAAATAAATACAAAATCCAAAGAATAAAAGCGAGTCAGCCAGGCAAGGAGCGTGAGGGAATGTTCCAGAGAGAAAATAAGGGCGCCCCAAAGCCTTGAAATACAACGGGGGTGAGGGGCAGACTTCCAGGACGGGAGAAGACAGGGCCACGTCAGGCCACAAGGTCTGTGGAACCGGGCTTGGCTTTTACCCCAAGGGCAATAAGAGCTGTTAAAGCGTGCCAGGAGGTTACAAGGTCTACAGAGGAAGGAATGTGGGTCGTCTGTCCTAGAAGGCCAAGTGCAAGGTGGTGGTTTAGATCAGGACAGAGGCAGGGGAGGGAAGCTCAGCGGACACGTTCAGGGTTCCCAAGGTGGACTCACCAGGATGTGGGGAGGGCATCAGTCGGGGGGGGTGAGGCACCCAGAGGATGCCCAGGTGGGGGCAGGGGTGGGGAAGGAGGGGACCCAGAGCTCGACCGTGGACATTCACGGCTTGAGGTGTCTGTGAGGCACACGGAGGTGCCTGTATGTCCAGTTAACGGGTTTTCGTTTTTTGTTTTTGAGCCAGGTCTCACTCTGTTGCCCAGGCTGGAGTGCAATGGCATGCTCACGGCCACCACAGCCTCGACCTGCTGGGCTCCGGCGATCCTTCCACCTCAGCCGCCCAAGTAGCTAGAGCCACAGGCGCACCCCACCATGCCTGGCTATTTTTTGAATTTATTGTAGAGACGAGGTCTTGCCAAGCTGCCCAGGCTGGTCTCGTACCCTGGGTTCAGGGAGTCCTCTCGCCTCCACCTCCCAAAGTGCTGGGATGACAGGCGTGAGCCCCCACGTGAGGCCGCAGCTTATGTTTGGAGCTCAAAATATGGAACGGGGCTGGAGAGAAACCCGAGAGCCACCTGCGTGTCCATGGTATTGACTCTCGTGGGGATGGCGTGTCACCTGGTAGAGCGGGCCGAGAGAAGGGTGTGAAGCTGAGATACAAGGGGCTTCCTCGTCTACTGGATTCGGAGAAGAAGGGGGAGGAGGTGGCAGAGTGGTCTCAGAGGGATGGTTTAAGAGATGGGGACAGGGGACTTCACGGGCAAGACACAACGGCATCTGAAGAGAGTGCCACTGTGCCCTGCACTGAGGAGAGGCAGCCATCAGAGATGAAGCCCTGGATGTGGGTCCATGGTGGTGATGGGTGACCAGGGCAACCGCCGTCTCAGGTCAGCCGTGGGCGCCGTGGGCTTTCTACAGGTCTGCAAACTCTCCTGGTATTTCATGGGAAGTGCAGTGTCCCAGGCGGAGATACTTAACCATGCACACCTCAGAGTGCTGGCATTTAAGATTTGGGACGCGTCATTCAGGGTGGAGACTAGGTGTCCTTAGAGGAAGCATCGGACGCTTGACAAACTGAGTCTAAAAGGCACAGAGTGGCTGCCTGGAGGCAACGGCCTTCCTCTGTCCTGTGCTGCTTTCCTTATACTAATTAACGTAGTGATAGTTTCAGTCAAGTGGCAGATCTCAATGTCTTGTAGAGCAGAATGGAACTCTCCAGATTGGGGTCCAGGAACCTGAACTGGAAGAGGAGGAAGTGACCTATTTCACCCAGAAGGAAAACGGTCTTCACAGTTCGATTTTACTGGAACTGCAAATGGCAAAAAATCCTGGTTTTCATCAGAATCAGTCCATAAAACAGGGTGAAATGCAGTTAGCAAGAGAAGCCAACAACTTCATTCTGGGGAAAAGAAAAAGGAGGCCGTGGCAATCAAGGTCACAGGTATTAAATTACAGCGATACGGGGCGTTTTTCAAAGGCGTTATGAGGCTGGTATGAGGCTGGCTACTTTTTGTACAAGAGGTTGCTAAAAAAATGGTGATTTGGAAACAGTGTGTCTCACAGGGGTAAGATATATGTTTAAAGGAGAATTTAAGTTGTATGCTTTTGACATTTTTAGTTGATAAAATGTATCCGATAATGGTCCCTCTATTTTATGCGTTTCCTCATCAGTCTAGAATACAGATCAGAAATAAGTTAATTTGTTTGCAGTTGATTTGTGTTCGTAACTCACAGACTTACTGAGCAAGATTTATAAAGCATGTGACTGTATCTTTATCAAAATGGAATTTAGTTGCAGGAATACTGGCAACTATTAATCACAGCTTTAATCACAGCTCTTTAAAGGGGCATATTCTTATGCTTTTATTTTCAACACATCATGCTCTGTTCCAATCCAGGAAAGCTCAAAAGATCTCATCTACCTAGAAAATGGAAGGTGCATAGAAACTTAACTGCTATCATAGATGCCACAGTAGTAAATATTACTTTGGGATAACAACAAAAAAATTAAAGATGGCACTGTGCTATTGGGCAGATGGATGATCCAGGGAGATGTCTGCGTCCCAAAGTTTTCAGGAGACTGGGAACTTGTGGCTTTCCTACTTGAAGCAAAACCATATCGAGTTGAAAATTTACTACAGAATATCAAATAGAGGCTGAGACTGCTGATTCTCTTAATGGAAGAAATTCATGGAGATGTGCTTCTAACACCTCTGGGAAAGGATCTTTCAAAGGCAATTAAAAAACAGACCTTGAAGTTGACCTTTAACGAAACTAAACACGATTCATTAGCAAGTATAATGTTCTTCCTCCCTGAGGGTGGGAGATGCCGACAGATGATCTGGGGGCAGTGTTGGGAACGACAGACAGCTATTTCAGAAAGAAGAGCTGCTACGTTTTGGCCAGTGCCACACAGAAAGAGAACATGACCTCCTGTTTTCTTCCAATGCCTCCTTTACTCTCTTGAGGGGATAAAAGAGAGATTACGTCCAAAACATCATTTGCTAAACAATCAAGCTGAAAATGACTTTTTTTTGAGTTGGGGTCCCACTCTGTTGTCCAGGCTGAAGTCTAGCAGCATGACCACAGCTCACTGCAGCCTCGACCTCTTGGGCTCAGATGAACCTCCTGTCACAGCCTCCCAAATCACTGGGTCTAACAGGCGCACGCCACCACACCTGGCTAATTTTTTGATTTATTGTAAAGCTGCGGTCTTACTATGCTGCCCAGAGTGGTCTCGAACTCCAGGCCTCAAGTAATCCTCTTGCCTCAGCCTCCCAAAGTGCTGGGATTACAGGCATGTGTCACTGTGCCTGGTCAAGAATAACCTTTCTTGACAGCACGTTCTCCTGCCTTCTTAGACAAAGCAATCACAGCTACAAGGTGAGTCAGGAATGTCACAACCTGGAAATACCATCCTGCGCTGACACGGTGTCATGCCTTGGGCTTACATTCTAGCACTGGCCTCATTTATAAACTCTGTGACTGTGTGTCCCGGCCCTGGCCTATGACTGACACTCATTTCTGCAGAGAGTGCGGCCATCCTGTCTGTCCTCAGCCACTGTCACCTGTCTGCCTGTGGCTCTGACTCTGCCCCGGTTGGGAACAGGGCGATCGAATCGGCTTCAGCGTGTTGGTGAAACAGGAGAGAGGCTGCAGCCGAGCGGGAGGCCCCCCCTGCGATGGAAGGCACGTGCAATCTGTCACCCAGACGCCAGGACGGCTGCGTCCCCTCATGTCTGCTTCTGGCCTGTGCATCTCACTCAGCTGGGGACCTTTGTCACGGAAGTCCCAGTCGCCAAACCTCCCTGCACCGTGTCCAGGGCTTCTGACACTTACAGGCGTACGGGGCTTCAGCCTGTCCTGTGTGGACTCCAGAGGGCGCCCACCACACCCTCGTCCCCCCAAATCCACCACCCCAAACCCACTGGCCTCTGGGGTTCATTTGCAGAATGACTTAGCAGAGCACCCCCACAAAACCCGGCCGGGCTCAGGCTTCACCTGAACACTGGACTCCCCCCCGCCTGGTCTGCTTCCACTCACCGTCCGGTCCAGGTTGCCCGGCGGGTCCGGGGAGTCCTCGGAGGCCTGGCTTTCCGTCAGCTCCGGGTGGGCCGGGGTAGCGCGCGGGGACGCCCAGGTCTCCTCTGAAGCCTTTGGGTCCCATCTCGCCCGGGAGGCCTCTCTTCTCATCTGAAACCCGACACGCACCAGCAGCGTGAGTCTTCCGATTCCGGATGCTGGGGACTGCCCCATGGCCACAGGAGACCCCCGTGGGGCTGGCAGGGTCACCCTCCCAGGGGCGAGGCCATGGGGGCATTTCGCAATCAGCTTCCAGCTTTCCAGAAGCATCTTTCCTCGCCCCCAGGCAAGGCCTGACGGTTGTGATCAGTTCCATCTGATGACTGTCCCCTGCCCAACTCACTGAGGGAGTCAGGCCAGTCACCCAGAGCGACACAGTCTAACCTAGTCGGGAGTCATTGTCACATGGGCAACGGTTCCGTGAGGACATCAGAGCATGCACACAAGAGATCTCAAGGCGCTGAACCAGGCGGCGAGGACAGTCATGGTGGAAGGGCTATGCAGTCAGCGAAGGCGGGTGTTTGTGTTGAGACCCGTGTGCAGGTGATGGGGGTCATTACCTGTGTCTCCGATGGACAAGCCAGGGGGGCCTGGTGGACCCTGGTCTCCTGGCTCGCCCCGGCTTCCTGGCTCCCCGTGGCCCCCTGGGAATCCTGGGTCACCTCTGGTGCCTGGAACCGAGACAGACCCCATGGTAAGAACGTGACTGTCATCCAGGGATCACAGCAGATGTTCCCTTTTTCACTGAATGCATATTTACCAAATACCTTGTCCCTAGAGTGAGGTATGCTGGGCATTAAGATGTTTAATATATAGGGTGGGCTCTTTTTTTTTCCTTTCGAGACTGCGTCTCCAACTGTCACTGATGCAGGAGAGCGATTGTCACTCACTGCAGCCTTGAAATCCTGGGCTCAGGTGGTCCTCCTGCCTCAGCCTCCTGAGTAGCTGGGACTACAGGTGCATGCCACCACACCTGGCTAATGTTTTTCAAAATTTTTTTGGAGAGGTAGAGCTTCATCATGTTGCCCAGGCTGGTCTTGAACTCCTGGCCTCAAGCAACGCTCCTGGCCTTGGCCTCCCAAAGTGCTGGGATTACAGGTATGAGCCACCATGCCCGGCCTGATTCTATTTGCAAGAAGCTCATTCACAATCGAATGGGAGAAGGTTCCTATAAGTATTAAACCACATAGAATACCAAAAAAATACATGAGGGCTTTGAAGGAGGGGATTATTTTGGAGTCACGCCTGCCAGGGACAGCCATGGAGGACAAGCATCGCAGGAAGAGATGACGTTTTGAGTCCTTGGTGTGGGAAGGAGGCTCAGTACTGAGCACTTTACGTGAATTTGATGTCCATAAAGCCCCGTGGTGTGGACGCACATGGCTCCCTCCTACACGCCAGGAAGGGTGTCCCGAGGGGAGAACTGCCACGCTAATGCCCAGAGGCTGTGTGGCAGGATTCTGGGAGGAGAGTTGGGGTGCAGGGGACGGGCTGGGGGGAAGATGGGTCAAGGCAGCAGGTGAGTCGAAGAGCCGACCCAGAAGGAAGTGGTAGGACTGCCGTCCTGCCGTGCAGGGTCCTGGAGGCGGGGGGTGGGGATGGGGGAGGCCACCCTGCTCTTGGAGCCTGGGATTCGCTTCTTGTCCTGGGATTAGCTCCAGGAACTGGAATAAACTCCCTGCTCTGGGATTAGCTCCTCGTTTAGGGATTAGCTTCTTGCCCTGGGATTAGCTCTCTGGGAGGGATTAATTCCCTGTCCTGGGATTATCTCCCTGCACTGGGATTAGCTCCCTGTGCTGGGATTAGCTGCAGGAACTGGGATGAGCTCCGGCACTAGGATCAGATCCTTGCCCTGGGAGCGGCTGTATTCCAGGTGGCCCGGATCGGGCTCGTGGTCCTTCACTTTTTACATACGTGACCTTGGACAAGGCTCTCCACTTCCCTGGGCTTTGATTTCTCCCTCTGTCAAATGGGGTGAACGCACAACTCTACCTCACAGGGTCACTGGGAGGAGGAAGTACATATACACGACGGAGTATGACACAGCCATCAAGAAGGACAAACATATGGACTTTGCAGCAACTTGGATGGATTTGGAGTCGATCATGCTGAGTGATTTATCACAGAAACCAAGAGCAGAGTTCCATATGTTCTCACTCATAAACAGACCTTGAACAATGATAATGCGACAAGAAAGTGGTTGGCAGTAGTGGGGAACTGTCAGGGGAGGGGGGTGGGATCCTGAAATGTACCCCACTTCTTTATAACGAAAATTTAAAAAAGAAAAGTACAGTAGAATAGCCTAGACATTGCCCAGCACACAGGGGGGCTCCGCAAACGTCAGCCATTCTTAATGATAAAACCTAACGTATTGGACCTCTTGCTTGTTTGGAAGAATGGCAGGGGGGCCTATTTTTAGCGATCGTGGAATTCTTTCTTTTAATGCAAAGCCCTCTCTTCTTTCTGCACTGGGACAAGTTCAAGCAGCGCTCCCTTGCCACAGCCACTTTTATTTTCCTCTTCGCCCTGAGGGAAACGGCTCATCAGGCAACCTTTGACTCTCAGAGACCCTGGAATGCAACCCCGTGGACGTTCCTGCCCACCAACAACACTGGGATGCTGTCGAGGGCCACTGAGGCATTTCTGAATCTGCTGGTGGGAAAAATGAATTTTTACATCACCCGTCTTCCTGGTGTGATGCCCAGGATGACAGCAGGGCGAGAAGCGAGGACTGAATGAATTCTGGCCTCTCAGTCAGGGACATTTGGGAAAATTGCAGAAGGAACACTGTCAACATGAATTTAAAAAGTGTGTTCCCCAAATCTCAAAGAGAATGCTTCCAGTCTACCCAAATCACCAACAGTCAGTCAAGTCAAGGCAGGTTACTCGGCCACAGGGTTTGGGGTCTGGCAGACACGAGGCCACCGGGGATGAGACGGTGACACACAAGCTTCACATGAAGTGGATCCCAGGAGCCAAGCACAGACTTCAAAACATACTCATGGACGGCTCATGTCACCCATGGAGAAACTCCAGGGGCCTCATCAACGCTGGATGAAGACGTTGCTGAAGGAATTACCAAGGGACAGACAGCTCACGTCCAAGCAGGAAAGCAAATTCCTGACACCCGAACATAGGCGACGGGGTGAGCCCAGTGAGCTAATGGGATTGGGAAGGAGACATCAGAGTGACTTCATTTAAAAAGCCCTGCCCCCTTGGCCGGGTGTGGCGGCGCACGCCTGTAACCCCAGCACTTTGGGAGGCCGAGGCGAGAGGATTGCCTGAGCCCAGGAGTTCAAGACCAGCCTGGGCAACAAGGCGAGACTTTGTCTCTACAACAAATCAAAAATTAAGCAGGCAAGGCTCCAGCAACTCGGACGGCTGAGGTGGAAGAATGGTCTGAGCCTGGGAGGTTGAGGTTGCGGTGGCTGTGAGTGTGCCACTGCACTCTAGCCTGGGCTACAGAACGACACTCTGACTTGAAAAAAATAAAAAGTCCCACCCTTGATCATGCCTGTCTCATGTGTGTGCGTGTTGGTGTGCACACCATTCGGTTGTACAGGCAGGTGTCTGCTGAGCGCCCACTCCGCCAGAACTGTTCCAGGCCCCGGGGACACGGCTACGAGCAAGACGGGCAGTGAAACGCCTGTCCTCAGGGAGCTTCCTATAATATGATACGTTATCCCTAGATAGAGATACATAGAACTATTGTATATATCTTTATTTATTTACTTATTTATTTATTTGAGTCGGAGCCTCACTCCATCGCCCAGGCCGGGGTGCAGTGGCATGCTCTTGGTCACCCCAGCGTCGACCAGCTGGGCTCCTGTGATCCTTCCGCCTCAGCCTTCCAAGTAGCCGGAATTACAGGCAGGCACTACTGCGCCAGCTAATTTATTTATTTATTTATTGTAGAGACGAGGTCTTGCCAATTTGCCCGGGCTGGTCTCGAACCCCAGAGCTCAGGCGATCCTCTCGCCTCCTCCTCCCAAAGTGCTGGGATGACAGGCTGAGCCACAGAGCCTGGCCAATATATTTTTATTTTTATTTTTTGAGTCATGCCCCGTTTTGTCACCACAGCCCACCACAATCTCAGCCTCCTGAGTTCAGGCAATTCTTCTACCTCAGCCTCCCAAGGAGCTGGGACTACAGGTGTGCACCGCCACGCCCGACTAATTTTTTAAAAAATGTTTAGTACAGATGAGGTCTTGCTATGTTGCCCAGGCTGGTCTCAAACTCCTGGGCTCAAGCCGTCCTCTGGCCTCAGCCTCCCAAAGTGCTGGGATGACAGGCGTGAGCCCCGATGCCTGGCCTCGACACATGTACATAGGATTATTAGGATGGGGTGCCCAAAACACTTCTTTTAACTTAGAAGGGTCTGCAATCTGGCCGGGCTCGGTGGCTCAGCCTGTAATCCCATGCTTTGGGAGGCCGAGGTGAGTGAATTGCTTGAGCCCGCAGGTTCGAGACCTGCCTGGGCAACTTGGCGAGACCTCATCTCTACAATAAATCAAAAAAATTAGCTGGGCGTGGTAGCGCGCGCCTGTAGTTCCAGCTACTCGGAAGGCTGAGGCGGAAGGATCACCGGAGCCCAGCAGGTCGAGCTGCAGTGGCCAGGAGCGGCCACTGCAATCCATCTGGGTGACAGAGTGAGACTCCAACTCAAAAACAACAACAACAACATAAAACAAACAAACAAAAAAAAAGAAGGGTGCACAATCGAAAAGGCTCAAAGCCCAGGGCTCTCGTCGCAGGCTTAGAGCCAGGTTTCCCTAGGATCCTGCCAGTTTGGAAGGCTGAGTATTAAGGAAAAGACAAGAACAGCCCTGGCTGCCGTTCACACCCAGTCCCTCATCTGCGCTCCGAGGTCGGCGGCGAGGGGGGAGAGGTAGGTTACCTGCACTCCCTGGGGAACTAACGGCCCTGAAGTCTGAAAGGACGTGGCTGTTTACAGACTGTGGCTGATGCCCGATTTGAGGCATCGGTGGGCAGGTGGAGGCTTAAGCGTCTCGGAACACTTGGAGGAGACGCCCTGGAAGTGGACGGGCCTGCTGCCGCTGGACGTCCCAGGGATATTCTAGACGGCAGCACCAGACCCGCGTAAGTTCGGTGGGAATGAAAGCCTTTCCCCGCGGAGGGGTTTCTCACCTAGGAGACAGTGGGCATCCTCTCAGGCAGAGGCACAGTGACGGCTGCCCCCGTGGCTCCTTTTAAGCCAGGAGGCAAACGGTGCACGAGACTGAGAGTCTCCAAAGCATACGTTCTAACCAAACGCCTTTTGGGGTTTGGTGTTGCTTGAGAAAATTCTGTCCTGAGAGTTCACGACCCTGTGTCCCCAACAGGAGAAAGTGTGCGTGAGACGCGAAGTCCGGCAGAAGTCGCACACGCACCTTTTGCTAGGGAAGGATGCGGGGAGTAGGCGGGCGGTCCGGGGGGTCCTGGGTCCCCCGCTTCTCCCTAAAGAGAAAAAGGCAAGGAGTGAGAATTGGCTTTGGGCGTTTCTTGACAATATGCGTCTTTCCAAATAAGCCTGAGGGTGGACCCTCAGTGCAGCAGAGTCACTAGTTTGGCCAGCTGAGCCGTGGATCGTGCTTGGGACAGCCTCACTGAGTGGGGGTGGTGGGTCGGCCTGGGCATCTTCCCCACCAGCCATGTGCACCGAGGGGGAACAAGACAGGCAGGTGCCAGTCTCACTGGCAAGTCCTCATCAAATACCAGGAGACTGTGTTTTCTGCAGTCAGACTTTCACCTTTTTTTCTTTTTTTTCAAGTCGAAACTGCCTCAGTTGCCCAGGCTGGAGTGCAGTGGCATGATCACGGCTCACCGTGACCTTGACCTCCTGAGCTCAGGTGATCCTTCTGCTTCCCTCCCTAGTAGCTGGGATCATAGGTGCACACCACCACGTCCAGTTAATTTACTTTTATTTTTTGTAGAGACGAGGTCTCACTATGCTGCCTAGGCTGGTCTTAAACTCCTGGGCTTAAGCACTCTTCCTGCCTTGGCCTCCCAAAGTGCTGGGATTATAGACATGAGCCATCACGCCCAGGCATCTTTTGCATTTTTGATAAAGATATCTGAGCAGTAACAGTGCAACCACCCCCCGATGGAATGTCAGTAATACATGACCTTCCATGAGTTGCCTCAACATCGCTGAGTCTCATAAGACTCTCAAGTCCTCACCAGATGTGTCTCCATCCAGGGGGAAAGGCTCCCTGCCCAGCTAGTTCCCCTAACAGCAGGGCCAGTTGTGTCTCCCGGTCCCCAGCTGATGGTCTCACCTCCCTGCCAGCCCATGCAGTTATTCGAGCAAGTCTTATCCTCACTCGGGAACCAGGGACACCTCACCCTTTTGCTACTACAAAGCTTGCCCTCCATTGTCCTGAGGACCCCTGAATGCAGACCCAAGGGTACCCCTGCAGTAACCAGGCTAATGAGCTGCAGTCTCCCCCATCTGTCCAGTGGCAGGGCCATGTGTTTAGAAATCTTGCACTATTAGGGCGAGGGATGCCTCCTCCAATGGGGTGAGCGGGGCACCATCGGAGCACAGGACTGAAAGCCACCCCGCAGGGTGAGTGAGACACCATGAGAAGGAAAGAGATGGAAAAAAAAGGGCTCACCTTGGGTCCTCTGGGCCCATCAGAGCCTTGATAACCGTCCAGGCCTCTGCTTCCCTGCAAAAGATGTTTAGCTGTAAGTTTCATCTCTAACACACGGTGTCAAAATGTGACCATCCTACCATGATCAAATCGAATACAGTTAACAATCACTCAGTTAAATCCCTTGTTAACTTGATCTGTGCCCCTGATTTTGGTCTCCAACATGTCTTGTAAGATTGCTTTGCTTGACTGGGAGACAAAGTCCAAATATGACATTTCGCTGCCATGCTTCTTAATTCTCTTTTAATTCATGAGCGTTTCTTCTTCCTATTTTTTTTTAAGCATCACTTTGTTGCTGTCGAGAAGACTGGGTTGTCTGAGCCGCAAATGTCCTACATGGTGGACACGGTCAACTGCATCTTTGCGACTGGATAATACGCTCCTTCAGTCCTACGTTGACCCCAAAGTGCTCATTAGCCAGGGCCCTTGTTGGGTTCACTTCTGTCTTTTTGGCGGGCCCTGGCCACGAAGGACACGGCACACCTCACACCTCCTCTCTGCTGTGTGTCCCGCCAGGAGGCACCAAGGCCGGGTGCCTCACTTTGGTGAGCTTATGACTGATCTGTGGGGTCGGCGGTTGACAACCTGACCCATGGATCAAAACTTTCCCCCAAGTCTAGTTTTCAAAAATTTCACTTAACATCACACAGAAGCAGGACAGCCTCTTAAGTTAGAATTTTTTCTCTGTATAAAAAAGGGAAAAAAACCAAACTCTGGCACTAAGCTCTGTTTTCTAATGCCTAATTTCTATCAAGCTAGACATCAACCTTGGTTGCCTCTTGTGAGAGACGATGCAGTTCAGCCCCCAAAATCCAGGGTGATGGATGCTGAGGGCTGAAGCAAGGTACCCTCTCTGATGGTTTCAGAAGCAACGCGGGGACCCAGGCGCAGTCGCGTGGCTTGGAATGCTCCGAGGCGGGAGTCATTGTGCGCTTTTGTTGACCTACTTGTTTCTAGATTTCATTTTACTCTGGACTCGGGGAACCCGCCCAGGGTTGGCGCATGGGCATACTACGGGGGGAGGAAGTGTGGCTCCCATCAAAACCGCCGCCCGGATAGCGAGCCTGGGACCCAGCAGGCTGGCGTTCGCCCTCACCTCCTCCCTCCCTGTCCCCTTCGGGAGTCCTCAGTGTCTGTCGTTCCCATCTTTACGTCTGTGAGTGCTCAGGGTGCTGCTCGCACTTATAAGCGAGAACATGTGAATGATGCATCTGTTCACCTGCAATAATGGCCTCCACCCAGCCACAGCCGTGATGCTGCAAAGGATGTGATTGTGTTTCTTTTTTTTGACAGAGTCGCCAGCTGTGACCCAGGCTGGAGTGCAGTGGCATGATCTCGGCTCACTGTAGCCTCGCCCACCTGGGTTCAAGGGATCCTCCTGCCTCAGGCTTCTGAGTAGCTGAGACTACAGGGGTGTGACCACCACCAAGATGTAGGACGAATGGTCCTATGAGCAAAGGGGGGTTGCACCAACCTTGCACCCACATGCATTCCTCAAGAGACCAGGGCTCAGCGAACACCTTCAAACATAACCCCGGGTTGTGGGAAGTGTTTGCTCAGTGACTAAACATTTGTTTCCCCCAGAAAGAGGAGGGGAGACGGTCTCTTGCTCATCAGGAAATTTAATACACCCAACTCCATAGAACACCTGTCTCCACTCCCTTCTGGAAAGGTTAGAACCCGGAGAACCCATGAAAGCTCTGTTCATCTCTGCAGAGATGAGGCGTGACTGGCTCTGCCTTCACATCGAGGGAGACAGAAGGCTTTCCCAGAGAATATTTTCATTGTGGTTCCTCCCGTTATGACACATTGTTTGTGCTGCTGTTCCCGGGGGCTCGAGAGAGCTGTTTTTGGTTTCTGGCTCCATTTTGTATCATAAAACCAAAGCCGGTGAGCTCAGCTGAAAGCTAGTTGGGGGGGGGGTGACGGCAGCCTGACCGACAGGATGACACAGGGCGACCTGTCTGTGTGCAGCTTGGAATTGACGAGCAGGACAGCCGCATCTGACCTGCCTATTTCCCACTTGTATGGTCGAGTAAACTGTCTCTCGTTGACATCTTTAACCAGAAATACGTGTGCCATCTCAATTGCTGCGTCAGCGCAAGGCTAGCTGGAAGGAGCAAGCCCACAGTGCCGCGACCCTCGCACCGGCCACGGCAGCTGGAGCCCCAGGTGGTCAGCACTTGTGAACATCCGTCATCTTTTTTTCCTCCCAAGGTGAGAAAGCAGGAGATTATTAAGACAAAAAAGCTCCCAAGAGGGAGGGGACCCGAAAGAGGGCTGCTCCCATTGTCTTTTAAGAGCCCCCGGGGCCCGGGGCAGCTGTGCGGAATTGCACGTTAAAACATGGAATGACAGGCGACAGCAATGGTTTCTCCCACACCCCAGTTACGGGGGTGGGTGGGGACAGACGCCTGTGAGCACCGGGCTGTGCGTCAGCCCTCTGTCCCCTTTCAGCATCGGCTTGTCCTGATCCTTCATCAAGATGTGGCCCTTTGGCCTTTAGAGGCGGGGCTTAGATGGCCGTGGTTCTGGGTATGCCGCCTTCTGGGACACCTCGATCCCTAATGAATGGTGCAAAGGTCGGTGTGACTGGGGTGGAGCTTGGTACCAGACCGCTCACTGGGTTAGGATAAAAGGACAGGAAGGGCAAGAATTGTATCAAGGCATTGAGGGTGGCATTTGATGCTGAAGGGTCAAAGCCAGAACGTGGTCAAGCCGGACTGTGCCCAGAGCCAGTGGAGGTAGCAGAAGGAGGGAGAACAGCCGGGAGGCAGATCTTCTGTGTCATGGGACACATGTGGTGCAGCCCCCAGGGGTCTCCTGAGTGTCCACACCTGCTGACTGCCACCATGGGGGTGCTCCGTGTCACATGTCACCCGCCCTGGAGCATCCAACTCACCTTCTGTCCAGGTGAGCCTTTTTCACCATCGAAGCCGGGGGGCCCCTGGGGTGAACAGAAAACGGAAGCAATTACAGCTCAGAAAACGCAGCGAGACTTTCCAGAGGGCTTGTCGGGGTCCCCGATGGTGATTAAGGCAAAGCGCTTTGGGCAGATGGGTCTCAGGGCCCACAGTTGAGGAACAGGAACGAGCCACAAAACTTAATACCAAAACCCGGACTCCCCCTTTGTGTAAGCTGAGAGGGGCGGGTGGGAATATATGACTGCGACAAAAAGTCTTAAAGAAAGCAAAATGCATCCCAACAGCAAAGGCACCTTTACTACAGAAGGCATCAAACCATCTGAAGACTTTTATTTTCTTAAGGTGATACATCATGTTAGTAATACTTCCATGACATGCATCATTTCTACCACTCTATTATTTACTTATCTTGAGTTGGGGTCTCACTCTGTCAACCAGGCTGGAGTGCAGTGGCACACTCATGGCTACCCAGCCTCGGCTTCCTGGGTTGAGGTAATCCTACCTCAGCCTTCCCAGTAGCTGGAAATACAGGCATGTGCCACCACACTTGGCTAATTTTTTGATTAATTGTAGTACAGTGAACATGGCAAAAATACAAAGGCTGGTACTCCAATTTTTTTTTTTTTTTGAGTTGGAGTCTCACTCCGTCGCCTAAACTGGAGTGCAGTGGCACGCTCCCGGCCACCGCAGCCTCAACCTGCTGGGCTCCGGCGATCCTTTCACCTCAGCCTTCCAAGTAGCTGGAACTACAGGCGTGTGCTACCACGCCCGGCTGATTTTTTGATTTATTGTAGAGATGAGGTCTCGCCAAGTTGCCCAGTAGTAGTTCCAAGTAGCTGAAGTTACAGGCACGTGCTACCACGGCTGGCTAATTTTTTATTTATTTGTTTGTTTATTGTAAAGATGAGGTCTCGCCAAGTTGCCTGGGTTGGTCTCAAACCCGCGGGCTCAGGCAATCCACTCGACTCGGTCTCCCAAAGTGCTGCGATTATAGGCTGAGCCACCGAGCCTGGTCTGCTGTTTTAAGTAGTAGCGATGGCCAGATAGTCACCCATACCTCTCTCTCTTCTTTCTGGGTTCTGCTTCCCTCTCCTGACCACGGAGGGAAAGTGGACATGCAGGCAAGGTCAGGCCGTGGCCTGAAGGGGAGGGGTCTGCCTCTCGTGGCTGACTCCCTGTGGAAGGAAGCAGACCCTTCTTCCTGCCCCCACTAGGGAACATTTATGTTGAACCCTTGGGGCAACGGCAAATCCACGTGTGTTGGCGACACTCTGCATTTTTGTTACCACAGACAGGCCTGACCTAGCACACCTGGCAGAAAGGCCTTCTGCACGTTGGGGGTGCAGCGTTTCAACACCTCAGGTCCTGGGTGACAGGGCTGGGTCAAGGTGGGTTCACGGAGCACAGTGCACCAGCCCTGGGGGCAGGGTGTCCACGAGGGGAGGCTGTGCACGTGCGTGTGTGTGTGTGTGTGTGTGCATGGTGTGTGTCTGTGTGGGGGGCTATGGGAAACCCCCGCCCCTTCTGCTCAGTTCTGCCAGGAGCCTGAAACTGCTCTAAGACAGAACGTCCGAACACCCGGACAACCCCGCCCTGCCATTCCGACCCCCGTACTCACCCTGGCTCCCGGAAAGCCCATGATACCCTCTTCGCCTTTCAAGGGGAAGCCCTAGGAGAGAGGCCAGGCAGCGTGAGGTGGGGGAGGAGCCGCCCAGGAGCCCCTCCGGCCAGCAGGGCCGCGTGGCACTCTCTGCGCCCAGGACTCGGCGTCCTCAGCCCTGACCCTGTCCACACAGGCACACGGACAGCTCGCAAGCTCGCCCATGCTGGCTTTCCTCCCGGGCATCACACCTCGCCGTCACCTGGCGCGTGCTGGCGAGGGATGACTGGGCGCAGGCGGGCAGGTGGGACCAAGATGACAGAGACCCCAACCCAGGACTCCCCCGCCCCATCTTCTTCCTCTTCCTTTTCTGAACTTAGAAAACGTGGACCAGCCAGGGTGAGTGAGGCAGGAAGAAGTTCGAAAGACGGTTTCTGAAAATGAAGCGTCACGACCTGGCGGACGCCCTCTGGCTGGAAGGTCTCCATGGGCAGGGCGCGTGCCACCCTGCCAGGAGGAGCGGCAAGACCCGGGGCGACAGGGGGGTGGGAGTGCACTCGTGACTCGACTTACCTTGATTCCTGGCTCCCCCTCGCTTCCCTTTTCACCCTGTCGAGGACAAAAAGACAAAAACGTACGTTAATTTGAGAACGGAAACACGTGAAGATCCGCCAGGGTTTGGGGAGATGAAAAGTCCCTCGACTTTAAACAGTCCTTAGAGAGTCACGGCACGAATGATTCCCATTCCGCAGCTTCAAATTCTGAGGGCAAAAGGTGTTAGGTTCTCTAGACGTTCACAAGGTAAATTAAGTCATGTATTATTGTTATTATTATTATTTTTTGAGTTGGAGTCTCACTCTGTCGCCCAGACTGGAGCGCAGTGGTCCGCTCCCGGCCACCGCGGCCTCGACCTGCCGGGCTCCGGCGATCCTTCCGCCTCTGCCTTCCGAGTAGCCGGAATTGCAGGCGTGCGCTACCACGCCCAGCTCATTTTTTGATTTATTGTAGAGATGAGGTCTCGCCAAGTTGCCCAGGCGGGTCTCGAACCCGCGGGCTCAGGCAATCCACTCACCCCAGCGCGGGATTACAGGCTGAGTCACCGAGCCCAGCCGCGTATTATTATTTTAATTACTTTTTCCCCTCATTTCAGGGGCTTTGGGGTAGCGATGGTTTTTGGTTACAGGGCTGCGGTGTACAGTGGTGAGGAAATCTGGGCTTTAAGGGTATCCACCCCCCGGCCCCCGTGCACGTTGTGCTATTTTTGGTGTGACCAAAAGTCTGTCTTTTCTTCCACCTGTAGTTTCCAAGATCACCCCACACAGGTATCTATTAACACCCTTACAGTGGGGGCGATAGGCCCAGGGAAAAAACCCCTGTGACAGTACTCATTTGAATCAAATGTTAGGAAGTTCCTCTGAGGAAAAAATACATTTGGAACATGTTAAAACCCGAAGCAAAAATGACTTTAGAAGGCAGCTTTAGGGCAGGCACGGTGGCTCACGCCTGTAATTGCAGCCTTTTGGGAGGCCAAGGATGGAGGATCGCTTGAACCCAGGAGTTCAAGACCAGCCTGGGCAACACAGCGAGGCTTCGTCTCTACAGAAAATAAAAAAGCAAATTAGTCTGGTGTGGTGGCACACACCTGTAGTCCCAGCTACTCGGGAGGCTGAGGTGGGAGGATTGTCCCCGTCTGGGAGATGGAGGCTGCAGTGGCTGTGACCGTGCCACCACACTCCAGCCTGGGTCACAGAGTGAGACCCCAATTCAAAAGAAAAAAAAAAAGAAAGCAGCGCTAAAGTTGTATGAAGTATTTGCTTTGCCCCACTCTCTTTGTCTAAAACGGTGAAAAACTGTGCCGACCCAGGGTTCCTCCTAGGACAGTGCTCCGCGTTCCTGCAGCTCGCTACTGCCCCCTGCAGGCTGGCCAGGCTCCAGCCAGGCATGGCCATCCTCTCTTGGGTGGCTGACCAGGACGTCTGGCTCAGAAGCCTGGATGCTCAGCCTGTAATCCCAGCGCTTGGGGAGGCTGAGGTGAGTGGATTGCCTGAATCCGCGGGTTCGAGGCCCGCCTGGGCAACTTGGCGAGACCTCATCTCTACGCTAAATAAAAAAATGAGCCGGGCGTGGTAGCGCGCGCCTGTAGTTCCAGCTACTCGGAAGGCTGAGGCGGAGGATCGCCGGAGCCCAGCAGGTCGAGGCTGCGGTGGCCGGGAGCGGCCGCTGCCCTCCAGTCTGGGCGACAGAGTGAGACTCCGACTCAAAAAAAAAAGAAGCCTGGATGTTCACCCCCCATCACCCTCCGTCCTCAGACTGGACAGGGGCTCTGTCTGCCATCCCAGGCCCCTCTGTCCACACTAACTCATGGCTCAGGCCACGCCGCCCGGGCGGGCTTCTTCCCTAAGCGGCGGACCTGTGGGCCAGATCCCACCCAGGACCCAGGACCCAGGAGCCACACCTCGCCACGGCAGACCCTTGAGGGCTGGGGTCCCAGTTTCTCTGGAAAGACACAATGTCTGCGTTGGGGGCTTCTTTTAGCTCCTGCGCCTGGCGTGTGCCTGGCGTGACATGGAGCCCTTCACCACGCATGGCGCCTGTCACCTGCTCGACAGCCCTAGGAGGTCAGCATCCCCATCCTCATAGGACAGAGGGCAGCCCGAGGGCTCGGGAAGACTAAGTGCCTCCCCGAGCAAGTGGGCGGCACAGCAGTGCTCAGACCCAGGCCGTTCAGACGCCGAGTGCGCCCTGTCTCCCCTCCATCTTGCTTTCTGGTTCTCTCTCATCGATTTATCATCTATCTATTCGATCTCTCTGTATCTCATCGATCATCTATCCATCCTATCAATCTACCTATCACCTACCTGTCTATCCATCATCTCGCTCTTTATCTGTCATCCATCCATCCGTCCAGTCAGTGTGTCACTCTGTCGCTTCGACCTCCTGGGCTCAGGCAATCCTCCCGCCTCAGCCTCGCGAGTAGCGAGGAATACAGCCATGCGCCACCATGACTGGCTAATTTTTAAATTCTTTTTTTTGAGTTGGAGTCTCACTCCGTCGCCCAGACTGGAGTGCAGTGGCCGCTCCCGGCCACCGCAGCCTCGACCCGCTGGGGCTCTGGCGATCCTTCCGCCTCAGTCTTCCAATTAAATTTCTTTTTAGAGATGAGGTCTTGCTATGTTGCCCAGGCTGGTCTTGAACTCCAGGGCTGAAACAATCCTTCCTCCTTAGCCTCCCAAAGAGCTGGGATTGCAAGCATGAGCCCCCAGGCCTGGCCCTAATTATGCTTTCATGCAGAATTTGCCAATTTGGTGGTGAGTCCTTTTCATTTGGAACGTGATTGTTTAAATAAAATGGAAGTAAGCTACCTATTTTTCTTGTCCTTGTTTTAGTTCCATTGGCAAGACAGTCGATTTTGTGGCAGCCTCTTTACCTTATAGTGATCCAGGTGGATGGTGGTCTTCGTGGGCCCGATGATGGGATGGATAGTGTCCGATGGAATCCCATTGGGTCCTGGCTGTCCCACGTCTCCCTGTGGATGGTTGAGCAGAAGCAGCCGTTTTTAAATGGGAAGGAAACTGTACAATGCGAATAACAGCAAAGCCCCACCACAATACTGCTTTTATGTTTGCATATTACTTGCCACATGTATACTTGCAGTATAACAATCACAAAGTAAAATAATCATAACAGAATTAAATAATCCCAATGCAAATGTGTTGTAGCCTGCGTTCAGTAGGAATGATTTAGAATTTATGCATAAAGCCCACGTAGCTTACACACAGTTTGGGGCTGCATTTGCTGCTGTGGGGGTTATCTCCTGGTGATGGATTTCTACATATGGAAATCATTAGGTATAAATGCTTTTACAGATCTTGGCATATATGACTCTTACTCTTCAGGATTGGCATCAAGATATGAGAAATGCCAAGCAAGCAAATGAACAACTACTTCACCAGCTAAAGGTGTTTTTATATAAGAATAAATATGTCTCAAGATGGCTTTGACTTGAATTTTTATCATTAGCGGAAAACACCTTCCCCTGTGGGGCAGGTGAAATCTATCTATCTGCAACATCATTGGACAGCCAAACTTGTCCAAAAGCAATATTCTGGCTTTATCTCCCAGAAAGTAATGGACACAAAAAGAACAATAACGTCTTCTCTTTTGCTATTTTTCCCATATAAACTATATAATAAGTGTTTGAACTCAGATGTCACCTAATATGAGTGGCAGCGAATTGAGACATATCAGTTGCAGAAAGTGGCACGCCACGTGGATTGAGTGTCCCGATATAACGGCTTAAAAATGCCTAAAACACGTTGTCATCCTCCCACGTACCTATTGGGACCTTGATGTTTTTATAAATCATTTGAATAAGCTCTTCATGGATTATAGACATTTATTTCATTCCATCCTGCTGCATATGACTGTTCTCTCCCACCACTAATTTCTTTCCAGATTTTTCTTCTTTACACATTTTATTTATGTATTTATTTTTTGAGTCAGAGTCTCACTCTGTCACCCAGGCTGGAGTGCAGTGGCACGCCCACGGTCACTGCAGCCCCGACTTCCTGGGCTCAGGTGATCCCTCTGCCTCAGCCTTCCAAGTAGCTGAAACTACAGGTGTGCGCCCCTACGCCTGGCTAATTTAAAATTTTTTTTGTAAAGACGAGGTCTTGCCAAGTTGCCCAGGCTGGTCTCAAACCCCCGGGCTCAGGCAATCCTTTCACCTCTGCCTCCCAAAGTGCTGGGATTACAAGCATGAGCCATCATGCTTGGTCTCTTTTTAAAAATTGTATTGTATTGTTTGGTTGTATTTCACTGCATGAGGCTTTCAATGCCTATGTGCTTGATTGTCAATGTTTTCCTTATTGATTTTTTCTATGCCATTGCTGCAAAAGAACACAGTCTTTCCTCTTCACACCTGGGCAGGACTTGATTCCACGTAATATGCTATTCAATCGAAAAGCGGAACGGAAAAGAGCAGAAAAATGCTCAGAAAGTGCTCAGTTTCCCTCGACAGCGGGTTGCGGGTTTCATGGTGACCACAACGAGAATCCGTGTGGGAAGGTTTTGCTTGGGGTGTGCAGGCGCCACATTGAGCTTGGCCAACACGTGAGCTCATGGGCTCCTCTCAAAGGCCACGAGGTCTCTGAGTCCTAGCCCCGTAAAGAAAGGTAAGAGCCACATGTCCCTCGTGCCTGCCTTTGAGCCCAGCTGGCGTGGGTCCCCAAGACGGCTCCAGGTCAGCCTTACGCTCTAGTCTCCGTCCTCTCAGTCACCTCTGGGTTCCACGTGGTGGAAGACACCCTTGGGGACATGCCTGAGCATCTGCCTGCTGGAGCTGGCTGAGGTTATGACTCTGTGTCAGAGGTCTCAGCCCGCTTGGAGAGTTCCTGTTTACTGTCTAACTGATCCATCATTATCATGGGGCATGTGTGACAGTCTGGCACTTCACAGTGAGTATTTGTGCAAATGGTCTGTCTGCAGATTGTGTCAAGGTACTGGCATAAGACTCAGTAATTGCATCGATTTGCTTCCTGATCACCAGACACTGCCTGCCTTTGCTGGAATCTGCTAAATTTCCTTTACCTTTTCACCCTTTTCTCCATAAAAACCGAGTCCTCTGTTGCCCTGAAAAGATAAATAATTTTTGTAAGTTTCAAAAAGTTAATAATCACATGAAATACAATCACTATTTTAGAAAAAGAAACCCAAGACCGATCTATCTGCATCGTTACCGAACAACTGCCCTTGCACAACATTCTGGCTTTTCCGCCCAGAAACGGATCGACACTCGGTCCTGTCCCTTGAGCAAGGCCTCGGAGCCCCTGTGTCGGGGAGCTCAGATCGGACCCCCGGTGGTTCTGACTCTTAATCATTGCTGGACTGTCTCTGTGGGCGTCGCCCAAGAGCCTTTCCCTGGGTTCTGGCCCCTCCAGACTCGGAAACAGCCCGTTTTCATCGCTCAGACTCCACATTTGAAGATCACGGTCCGTTCCTTTCTTTTGCAAAATTCAGTCTTTTCTCATTTTGGTAAAATGATCCTAATTTCATATAAACATTTTCTATCTTTTTAATGGTAGGGGATTTTGAATCCCTGGGAATTTAATGATTTTAGTTGATACTTGGGGTTCCATCCCACGCCTTCCTCCTTTTGCTTAAGAGGCAAAGTCAGGCCCAGTGTCTTCGCAAGTGCTTAATAGTTTCACTCATGGAAGGATCGATGTGACCTTGGTGAACGTCGCAAAAGCTAGCTCGCAAACTCAGGCACATCACGGACACAGGCCTCTTTCTCCTAACTTTCAAACAGCTCTGCGTCTTTCCCAGGCTTCCACACTCCCGCCATGACAGCGAATCAAGCTGATCTCTCTCTCTGCAGCATACCGTCCGCCCTCCTCCCACGTCCAGACTTCGTGAAAATAAAAGCAAAGCCTTTCATTAATTTTTGCCTTCCGCTTCTTTCCCACCTGGCTGGGGGCTGAAATCAAAGCACAGAAATGCAGCCAGGCTGGATCAGAATGCAACCGAGCGAGTCCCCGCCATGGTGCCCCTCTGCCCCCCAAGCTGGCTGGCAAAGCCATCAGGAAGTGGCCTGCTCAGGGGTGAGGAGGGCTGTTTGTGTTTGCTGCAGCACGTGGAGATCTGAGGCTCACGTCTGAGCTGGGGGCTCAGTGACTGCTTCCTTGACCCGGCTGTCCTGTCCGACTTCCGCTGCTCCTGGCTCTGGGCCCCCCTTTTCCGCTCCAGGCCACAAGGCGGTGGGGCGTCCTGCAGCCGTAGTGAGCCCCGGAGTGGCCGGAAGCCGCCTCGGAGGGGATGGGAGCTTGGGACATGGGGGCAGGGGGCAGCTGTGGTCACCAGGAATCGCAGCAATGGGGCTTCGTGTGGGGTGGATGGGAACGGGTGGGTTTGGCTGGACAGGGGACAGCAGAAGGTTTCTAGAGGGTTCCCGTTGGAAGCCCAAGGTGAGCTTTGATCCAACACGCTCCTTGTCAGTCTCACACATTTGTCTTGGACTTTCATCCAGCGTTCTCAGGTCACAAAGGACCCGAGTTCTAAAACTCCTACTTTGTGGTTATTCCAACCACCTTAAGCATCTTTCTCTGACAAGCACAGCAGGGCTCTGGGCTCCCACCTGGCTTGAGTCTCACCGACTGTATCCCTAGAGGCTGACATCCGGCCCCGTGGACCCTAATTGCATCCAGGTGAGGAGGATGACACCACTTCCCTCCGCCAAATCCAGCTACACATCGTCCGTTCTCGTGAATTCACACGTATGGATCAATGCGTGCTCTCTCTCGATCGTTCTGGTAAACGTTTTCTTTTCTTTTCTTTTCTTTTTTGAGTTGGAGTCTCACTCCGTCGCCCAGACTGGAGTGCAGTGGCCGCTCCCGGCCCCCGCAGCCTCGACCTGCCGGGCTCCGGCGATCCTTCCGCCTCAGTCTTCCGAGTAGCCGGAACTACAGGAGCGCACTACCACGCCCGGCTCATTTTTGATTTATTGTAGAGATGTGGTCTCGCCCAGTTGCCCAGGCGGGTAACGAACCCGCGGGCTCAGGCAATCCGCTCACCTCAGCCTCCCAAAGCACAGGATTACAGGCTGAGCCACCGAGCCCGGCTTGGTAAACGTTTTCAATCAAACATTCGTATGTTTGGTTTCGTGCCGCAGCAGGAATGTGGTAACTGATTGGCTAACAACAAATCATTCACAGATCCCTCATCCAAGGTGGCAGGGGTTACAAGGCACTGCGTATCTATCCTCAGAGTTTCACATGAAGTCTTAAAAACCTACCACATGGCTCTCATCACAATATAAACAATACATAGTTGCCAACCAAGTCATTTTAGGATAAAAGAAAATGCACGAATACTTAAGTTGCCCCCACCCCGTCCTCATCGCCCAAAACCAACTTACTGGCTGTCCTTTTGGCCCAGGGGGTCCGGGTGGTCCCTGCACAAACACAAAGACATTCGTAAAGTGTTTTCATTATCCCAGGCCCAGATAACATCTGCTTGAAAGCTCTGGGAAAGCCACTGGCTGGATATTTAGAACACTCGAGCATGCATGGAAGTTTCTGATGCATTTGGCTCTGCTGGGACCGCAAGCTGGGCCAGGCCTGGGTTCAGCTCCGGTTCTCAGAGTCTGCCGGTTGTCTATGGACAGCTGTTTCTGCTTTGTTTTTGTGTGTTTGGGCTTTTGACTTCACCCGTGTCCTCTCCATGTTTGTTCTGGTCCCTTTGCGGGGTCCCAGGCCCTGCGACCGCGGATATAGCTTCTCCCACTTCCTCTGGGAGTCCCTAGGAGACGCCGTCCAGCACTCCTTGCGGGTGGCCCAGCGAACGCTCACGAATGGAATGCACCGCCAGGCCAACACCGCAGAGTGGGAAGTCTACCTGCAGACACCCGGTGCACCTTTCTGCAAGACATCCAGTGTCAACACCAGACTCAGGACAAATGCATCGAAAACGCATTTGAAGAAGTATTTTGCAAAGGAGTGGTCGGGAGGGGGGCTGTGAAAGATGCTGTGTGGCTCATGTGAAAAGCCCACGGCTGTCAGCTCAGCTAAGGCTCCCGTGGGTACAATGTGTCACGTCCGACTTCCCTGACCTGAGCATTTAGGGTATAAAACCCCAGCCACGGGGCCTGTGTGCGGGACTGAGCCAAGAACCCTGAGCCGTGAGAAAGCAAGAACAGGGCATCCTTGTGTCAATCTGTTGGGCCAGACCTTTCTTTCATAGCAGAAGGCACCTTGCAAAAATGACTTTTAGGGCACCAGGGAAATTTGCTTTGTAAAAATGAAATCTACTATTTTTTTTTTTTTTTTGAGTTGGAGTCTCACTCTTTTGCCCAGACTGGAGTACAGTGGCCTCTCTGGGCCACCACAGCCTCGACCCGCTGGGCTCCGGCGATCCTTCCGCCTCAGACTTCCAAGCAGCCGGAATTACAGGCGCGCGCTACCACGCCCTGTATTTTTTGATTTATCGTAGAGACGAGGTCTCGCTGCCCAGGCGGGTCTCGAACCCGCAGGCTCAGGCAATCCACTCACCTCAGCCTCCCAAAGGCGCGGGATTACAGGCTGAGCCACCGAGCCCGGCTGAAATCTACTGTTATGGTTGGTGATTATCCTCTCAAGATAATTCTGAGTGCCCCTCTTCCCAACTGTTAGTATGACGGAATCTCCCTAAACATACATGTGTTCATTTTTTTCTTAATATCTGTCGAGAAATAAACCTCAGAGCATCTCTGGGTAGTGTGTCTCAGTCCTGAGCAGGGGTTTTCTGTGAGAAGGTCCTGCGCACCTGCAGCCTAAGTCTCTCCTGGTACAACGCGAGGCCTACTTGTCTTACTACTGAGACATGGGGCAGGAGAGTCAGAAGCCCTCTGGTGGTGGCCAGTCCATCTCTAGGTGACTGTGCAGAGGTGGCTGTGGCCAGAGGGCTGCATCAGCTCTGTACCTTCCCTACTCTTCCCTCCGAGTGACCAGTCATCCTGCACTCAGCATTTGTCTGGTCACACCTCACTCTGCCGCCGATTTGCAGGAGGAAGGCCTACCCATAGGCCTCCATTCAGGGGTCACTGGGGCCATTATGTTAAATGATGGCCAGTATCTCAGCTGCTATAATGGCCTTGGCCCAGGTGTGATCTATTGGCTATAATGACCATGGCTCAGGTGTGCTCCATCCACTACAGTGGGCATGACTCAGGCATGACGTCCCCCCTCCCCACTACAATGGCTGTGGCCCAGGTATGACCCACCTGCTTTAATGGTCATAGTCCAGGAGTGATCCATCCACTATAAGGAGCATGGCCCAGGCATGATTCTCCTGCTACAGTGGCCATGGTCCAGGTGTGATCTGCCTGCTGTAACGATTATGGCCCAGGTGTGTCCTATCTGCCTTAATAGTAATGGCCCAGGTGTGATACCTCCACTGTAACGGGCATGGCCCAGGCGTGATTCTCCCACTACAATGGCCATGGCCCAGGTGTGAATTACCTGCTATAATGATCATGGCCCAGGTGTGGTCCATCCACTATAATGGGCATGGCCCAGGCGTGATTCTCCCGCTATAATGATCATGACCCAGGTGAGACCCACCTCAATGACCATGGCCCAGGTGTGATCTGCCTACTATAATGGGCATGGCCCAGGTGTGATCCATCCACTATAATGAGCATGGCCCAGGTATGAGTCTCCCACTACAATGGCCATGGCCATGGCCCAGGTGTGACCTGCCTGCTAAAATGATCATGGCCCAGGTGTATCCACCTGCCTTAATGGCCGTGGCCCAAGTGTGACCCATCCATAATGGGCATGGTCCAGGTGTGATCCATCCATTGGCCCATCCACTGGGCCAATGTCCATGGCCCAGGTGTGATCCACCTGCTATAATGAGCATGGTCCAGGCAGAGTCTATTTCCTCCTCATGGACCTGTGGGAATTTGGTCTACTCTGCCCAGGGATGAGGGCCCTTTGTCACCTGTGGGAGCTCACGCATGACTTAAGGGCACCCTGCCAGCACCTGGTCAGAATCTGTTGTGGCTGGCAGTGAGCCTGTTCTGAGTCTTCATTCCTCAAGGTAGGTTTTGTTTCCTTAAAAAAAGTTCTGAAAAACAATCCTGAAGCAAATAGCTCCTTCTCCGGTATTCCAGGGATTTCCCTATCCGTTGTGCAATGCAGAGTATGGCTTGTTTTCTGTCTCGGTGTTTCCCACCATGTCTGTAGGCAACAGAATTTCCTGGAAGCTTTTATGCTTTAGAAGTATTTCAGGGTATTCTTAAGTACTAAAGTATACTTAAAATACTATACTTTTAAAGTATTCAATGGTTGGCAAGGTGGCATCTGTGAGGCACGGCTTGACCATAGTCCAGGGTGAGCACAGACACCTGGCTACTTACGGGTCTTCCTGGGGCTCCAACTGGACCCATCTGTCCCACAGGCCCAGGGTGGCCGGGTGGCCCCTATGGACAGGCAAAAAGAGAATTTTTTTTAATGAGAGGTAGACTGGTATTTGGAGTCCTAACGTTCTGAAACTTTCGGTTGAAATATTTGCTAATAAAAATAAACCTACCTGGAAACCAACCAATCCAGGCTCCCCAGGTTCACCCTAATGGAGAAGACATCATTTTGAGAACTGTAGCTTTCAAACATTTTTTGGACCCAGTTCCATGTCATTGCAGGGTTGGAAATAAGCCAACAGAACACACCAGCTCTGTCGGGACATGGTTGTGCTAATTTCCTAATATTTGACTCCGAGTGCTGTGGCTAAGCGAAAGAAAGAGATATGCCCACAAAGAAACATAAGATTGACAACATCTGGAATGGAAAGAAGAGATCTTTAAACTCATGACGACGTTGTGTCATTCCAGCATTCTGTGCACTCCTTCACTGCATTCGCTCTGACACGCAGGGTTCGCCTGGCAATTAACTTTGCTAATTGCTATTTTGTGCCGAGCCCCTGAACTGGTCCCCATCTCCAGCAAACGTACCCTGTATTTGTCGCGGTCTTCTCTAGACAGTGCGTAAGGCTCGCCTTTCTGTCCTTTGGGTCCTTGGGGTCCCTGATGAGCAGATACGTGGTAAAAAGACAAAACACAAAACAGTCCATTAATATTCAGGGCACCTGTGGTCATCTGGCTTTTCTAGGCAATGTCTAATTGTACTCATGGCTTATGCAGGTTATTCTGAACACCAACCCCTATATTCAACCACAAGGGCGAGACCTTTACTTTCACACTGACCCAACAATACCTGTCCTCAGTTAAAATGGTAATGCTTTATGGGAGTTAATTTATTTTCAAAAACCCAAGCAATGCCTTTGTAAATGAATCCTCTAATAGGCCAGTATGCTATTTTTCTTTGAAATAATATTACTATATGCTTGCTTTGGCATTAATGCACTAGAAAATATTCACACATGTGCTCTTAAGCACCATTTTCAGAGGTACTGGATCATGCTTTATTTTTTTATTAAAAAATTTTTTTTGAGTCGGGTTCTCACTTTATTGCCCAGGCTGGAGTGCAGTGGCACCAGGTCACCATAGCCTTGACCTCCTGGGCTTAGGTGATCTCCCCATCTCAGCCTCCCGAGTAGTTTGGGACTACAGGTTTACATCACCACACCTGGTCAATTTTTGGATTCTTTTTTTTTTTTTTTTTGAGTTGGAGTCTCACTCGGTCACCCAGACTGGAGTGCAACTGCAGCCTCGCTTGCTGGGCTCCGGTGATCCTTCCGCCTCAGCCTTCCAAGTAGCCGGAATAACAGGCATGCGCTACCACGCCCGGCTGATTTTTTGATTTATTGTAGAGATGAGGTCTCGCCAAGTTGCCCAGGTGGGTCTCAAACCCGCGGGCTCAGGAAATTCACTCACCTCGGCCTCCCAAAGGCGCAGGATTACAGGCTGAGCCACCGAGCCCGGCCAATTTTTGGATTCTTTGTAGAGACGACGGAGTACTGCTATGTTGTCCAGGCTGGTCTCAAACTCCTAGGTTCAAGCAATCCTTGCACCTTGGCCTCCCAGAGTGCTGGGATTATAGGCATGAGCCACCTTGCCCAGCCTAGGTCATTCTTTAAAGTTGGAATTGTGTCAAAAATAAACAGTAGGTATTACAATGTGTATGCATAAACATTACAGGCATGGTGGTTCATGCCTGTAATCTTTGCACTTTGGGAGGCCAAGGCAGGCTAATTGCTTGAGCCCAGGAGTTCGAGACCAGCTTGGGTAAAAATACAGAAACCAGGTCTCTACATATAAACATCAGTATTTTACAGTAATGGCTATGTTTCTTGATAATGAAATTTATGATGGAATAGAGTAGAAAAGGACGTCATTTACTGAAAAGTTGAACCACATAAAAAAGAAACAGCCAAGGAAAGAGGTACTCAAGGTAGAAATGAAATCAATTAGCATGAGAAATCGATTTGCTTTGAGTGACAACATGGTGAAGGGTGGCAGCGAAGCCTATTCCCCACCTTAAATTTTGCCTTTTTTTAAGTTAAAAAAAGTCTTGTCAAACAAAATTTTAGTATAACCCTTAATCCGCAAGATTTTCATGGCATGAAGGTAGCAATATGCTACTGAAAACATATTTCAGGATTCTTTGCAAAGACCTAAAATAATAAAAGAGGCCACAAAACAGATGATTTATATTAAAGCTCTTCCATTAAAAAACAAACTCTGGTTGGGCATAGTGGTTCATGCCTGTAATCTTAGCAATTTGGGAGGCCAGGAGTTTGAGACCATCTTGGGCAACATAGAGAAACCAGGTCTCTACGAAATATCAAAAAATTAGTTGGGAGTGGTGGCACACGCCCGTTGCCCCAGCTACTTGGAAGGCTGAGGTGGAAGAATCAGGAAGTCGAGGCTGATTGTCATGATCATGCTTCTACACTCCAGCCTGGGTGACAGAGTGAGAACTCGACTCAAAAGAATAAAACAATATAAAATACAAAACCAACTCCTGCACCGTACACGCTGGAAAATGTGACTCCACTTTCATGTCACAAACAATTTTGTCACCTAATAAAAACAGTGGCTGACAGAGATTTTTGTCAAGGTTTCTGCTTTTCAATTGTCATTTTATTATCACTCCATTCCTCACTGCTGTGTGAATGAGAAAGGCAAGTGATGCTTGGGAGGCTGCAGGAGGGAACAACGCCGGCCAGGCCAGTTCTCTCCTGCCTCATGTTTAAAGGAAGAGGCCTGAGAACGGAGGCACTTGGGGCTAGGAGAGTCTCCACAGACGCGAGGGGATGGATGCTTCCATCCTTCTGCCCTGAGAGGGAGGAACCCCCCAGGCCGTGAGGACAAGGCTTGGCAGGTGTCCACCTGCCCCACTGCCGAGCAAACAGGAGGCGACTCCTATCTTAGAGCCTAAGACAGCTTCTTACAAGGGCCCCATGCTCGAGACATGGCAGCGGTGGCCCATTCGTACTCTGAGCACCCACCCCTCAGGGCTGCAGGCCCCTGAAGTGCACAAACGGTGGGATACTCACGGGAGGGCCGGAGAAGCCCCCAGAGCCGGGAGGCCCCTGCGGGCCTGCGTCTCCCCGGGTCCCGTTGCAGCCATCGGAGCCGGGCCTTCCCCGGGGCCCACCTTGCCCGGGATGTCCCTGGGAGAGAAACACTGAGAGTGAGCCTTCCAGCCCATAGTCGCTTGTTTTCATATAACCGTGTGACAGAACGTTTTCTTTACATTTCCAAGCATTAATATCCTTTATTATTCACTGTTCTGTAGTTTAGTTAAACCCTATGGCTACAAAGTGAACAGAGTAGTGAGTGAATTAATTGTTCTGGAAAACAGAAGGCCAGTGCTTTACAGAACTTTTTTTTGGCTTTGATTATTTTTGATGGAAATGCTTCTCAAAGTGTACTACAGAATTCTGAATTCTGCACGACATGCTTTACGAACCATGACTGAAAGGCGTTAAGGATACTGTCTTGGTCTGTTCGGCTGTTATGACAAAATATCATAGACTGGGTAGCTTGTAAACAGCAGAACTGTGTTCTCCAGTTCTGGAAGGTGGGAGGTCCAACAGTGAAACACCAGCAGAGCTGGTGTCTGGTGAGGGCTCTTGTTGCAATCTCACGCGGAAGGGAGGCCAGGACAGTTTTAAATATTTAACTATCCTTATAGGCAGCATTCCTCTCCGAGGAAGAGACAACTCAAAAACAAATGAATGAATGAACACAAGGTTAAGTAAGCAAAGGCACACGGTATCATTCTAATCATGAAAAGGCTTTCAAGTCAGAGTTGTCTTTCACACGGGTTTGGGGAGGAAATGAACTGTCCTGGGTCTCCTTCTGCACTGGGGGGGGTGTCTCTCCGCAGGGATTCGTAAGGGTAGGTTTGTTGTTGTTTCTAAATTCTAGAAAAGAATCCTGAAGTCAACAGCGCCTTTTCAGGAGTAACAGGGATATTTCCCTATCAGTTGTGCCCAGTTGGATTTTAGATGGTGAGTCTGACAGATGCACAGCCTATACAGAGAGGATATTCACACCTGCAATGGGACTTCATCAGCGCCCTGGCCAGGCTTACAAGAGCTAATTTCCCGTTATTTACTTTCCTGGGGAACACTACTTTTTAGATTTTAAACACGAATATAAAGCATATCAGGTGTTCCGAGCCTTCTGGGAGCAGGAGAAGCAAAGCGAGCAAATGTCTGCCGAGCAACTGGAAGGTCAAGCTAATCCGTGGACGTCCTCTTCACTGCCTCCGTCGGGTCCCAGGAGACGCGAAGGGCCTGGGTTCAAACTCTGTGATTCATGCGCTACATGACCCCAGCGTGCTGTGTTATTTCTTTCAACAATAGATATTTAGACATAAGCTTTAGGATTGTGCAATTTGCTTTAAACTTTGGTTTAAAGCTTAAAATGCTACCCTTAAACGATAACATTTTAAGAGATGTTATCTGTGTATTACTTTTTGAAGTTGGGTTGAATGACTACAGCAACGTGTAGTATGATGTTCGCTCAAGTGTGCTTCCGCCATCTTCTTGACTGTCCTGCCTGTCGCACGGTGACGCTAGCATTCATTGGACTAACGTCACCTTTCGAGCAAACTTCATGCTTAAAATAAGTATACATTTTTTGGCACCCCCTGTGTGTGGGTATATATATATATACAGTCATTAAGGAATATATATATATATACATATTATTGGCTTCGGAATTGAGGCTGCTTTGTTCAAACTGGACATCCTTTCATAATAAAAAGCTAGAGTGCTCCTGTCAGTAGAGAGTCAATAGAGAATATATATCTATTCGAGTTATTTTTGAGACCATTAGGGCGTCCTTTATATGTACTTGGAGAAATTTGGAGACCTCCAAGATGAACAAGCTCTCCATGCAGTGCCCTGTAGCCTGAATGCTATTAAGAAACACAATCACAGACACGTAGATGTGTTCTTTCCTTTGCGTGTCTCTTCTATGGATGCTCCACGCTCTGGACTGGTCCTGTCCGATGAGAGATCTGACAGACTTTTCAGCCAGCCTCTCTGGGGAGGCAGAGACGTCTCTGCAGAGAGCACCATTTCACCCTCTGGTAGCAGAGCTGGAGACAAGACACAAGGGGTCTCGAAAAGCCGATCCTTCCAATCCAGCTTGAGAAGACAGCTCAAGGTCGTCAGGACTGCACGACGTTGTTGCTTATCGTGTCCCCACCGAGTTCTTTATTCTTCTCCTACATTACCTGCTTGTCCTGGGTCCCCCTTACTCGCGCAGAGCTGATCTAAGCCATTGGAAATGGCATGTCACCCCGATCTCAGTTGGGCATCGTCTCAAAGAAGAACGTCAATTAGATCGAGCTAAGTGTCTTTCTCCTACCGCCCCACACCTCATTCGACACATTTCTAGATGTGTCTAAGATCTCTCTGCACATAAGTTTTGATAGATGACTTCTAGAGGGCTAACTCGAGGCGGGCCCCCGAACTCCACATTGGTGAACTGCTCGGTTATGTCAGGGGGTGTTGAAATCGATGAGATCTGTAAAATCAGAGTTCCGCTGCTAAGGAAACTGTCTACCCTTAAGCAGAGCCAAGATTCTGTAGAAGACAGTGGTGCCTGCACCCGACCACCAATCCCCCCATGGGATGCTTCCTTCCTCCCTGATTTGAATATTTGCTTGTGCCCTTAAATGAGGGTGAAGGGGAAAGACAAAAGAAAACATGGCATTTTGATTCCTGCAGCGTCACTCATTTTGACTCGGATCTCAGCTTCCCAAAGACAAAACCCACGAGCAATCGAAAGAGCCCAAAAAAGGACCTTAAAAATGGGCGATCTAGTTTCAGGCTTTCATCACTTCTTTGGGATGTGCAGATTCTTTCACTCTGCCCACTTCTTGAGATTCTGACCCATGAGAAAGTTATCTCCTGAAGCGTTCAGGGCAGCGTGGTGTCCCCGAGTGTCTGCGTCCACCGCCGGACCACCACCGGCCAAGGAAGTGTCGTCTTGGAAAACGAGGCTTCCCTTCTCTTGCTCTCACTGCTTCCTTCTCGAAGTCTCCCGGACAGTGGAGCAACAGAGCTGGGAAAAGGCAGGAGTTCTCTGGGCCAACTCTCCACGGATCCCCTTTCTCTCCTCTGACTCAGCGGCCTGGGAAGGGGGTTTCTCTCCCTGCGCGTGTGCGCGGTCGGTGACTGGGAGACATACACGCAGGAGAGGGACACACACATCTGAGCACGGGTGGGAGGTTCGTGAGGCAGGCGACCCACGGCGGGGCAGATGGGAGGCGGGTCCCTGAGGTCAGGTCTGGCCAGGAAGCCAGTCCTGGGAAATCTTCGAGGGGTCCCTGTGAGGAAGGCTGTGACTCATGCTGTTTTGTTTGTTTTTCTTTAATGCCACAGCAGTAAAGTAAACTAGACGAGAAAAACACATTTTATTGCATTTGGGGATTTTCTCATGAACAAACCATGCCCTGCCTTTTTCTCGTTTGCTCTGTGATTGCCCTAAGGATTTAGACGCTGCTCAAAGGCTTTGACGGGGCTTCCTCTGTCCTGCGCTTGGCAGACCACTTTCTGTGCGGGTCGTTGTGTAGTTCAGATGAAGTTTCTAGAATGGCTCTCTGCCGAGCCTTTAAGAACAGCAGAATCTGGCGTTTTACTTCAAAACAATGTCTGGTTTTAGCAAAGCAGCCTCGATTCCCAAGCCGAGTCTATAAGAATGTTTACAAAGGAAACAATCTGTTCAACGCTGGACGGAGTTCCCAAACATGCACATATGGGCCCACGCGTTGTAGGTTCTACACAAGAAGCGGGGGAGGGGCTCATCCAGAATGTTTCCGTAAGTCGTAAATGTACTGCTCAGCACGCACGCAAGTTTTCCAGTTTTACTCTTCCAAAAGGACTTACGGGAATTCCATCGGCACCAGGGAATCCAGAAACGCCTCTCGCTCCCTGCAAAGAAGGCAGACAGACTCAGCAAAGGTCGGAGCCCTCCACCCTCCCACCGCCGGGGCGCGTCGGCAGGGGTCCGTACCACGTCTCCTTTGGGTCCGGTTATTCCTGGAGCGCCTCTCTCACCCTTGTCACCTTTGCGGCCCTGCAGTCCCGGGAAGCCTTGCAGCCCCGGGGGGCCGTTGTAGCCCTGGGGGCCCACTGGTCCGGGCTGACCCTGTGGGAACAACATAGGTTCAGTTTCCGCAGTGAATAATGTGAAGCGCTCCCTTCCGAAACCACATTTTTTCATTCTCAAAGAGCCAGAGTCTTCAGGGAGTATTACATGTAAACTATCACCCACTGCCACAAAGGTTAGAGAGAAATTTCTGGCTGAAGAAAGAAGTCAGAGAGTTTAAGAGGAAAAAAATATTAAATGTGAGAAAAAAATTGCCTCAGGTTACCCAAGTGAAGTTATTATTGTGAAATGCTAATGTTAGGTTGGGATGAAGGAGTCAACTTCCTTGGCTTCTTTTTAAGTCTTTTCAGTATTTTTAAAAAGGTTTCAAACGCATTCCTACAATTTTATCTCCATTTTTCTCAATCTACTGCATGCAGTAGGTGTGGAAATGTGAATTGCATCCAGATCTCAAAAGGACCCTCAGCTGTTTAAGTGATTAGGTAATCTTTTCTTTGGTTCGTACACATTAAAATATAGAGCGCTTCTGAAACACGTAAAATTGTATGTCCACACTCATTAGGATGGCTATTATTCAAAAAGAAACAAAACTAGCCAGGCACGGTGGCTCGTGCCTTTAATCCCAGCACTTTGGGAGGCTGAGGCGAGAGGACCTCTTGAGATCAGGGGTTTGAAACCAGCCTGGGTGACATCGCGAGACCGTCTCTACAAGAAATGAACTGGGCAAGGTGGTGTGCACCTGTAGTCCCAGCTACTCGGGAGGTTGAGGCAGGAGGATAACTTGAACCAGGAGTTCAAGGCTGCAGCAAGTCATGCTCATGCCACTGCACTCCAGCCTGGGCAACAGCGTGAGACCCCGACAAGGTGGGGAAATCAGATGGAAGACCAGCAAGAGGATCACCATTGCATGGCTGATGGGAACGCCCAATGGAGCAGCCGCTGTGGAAAACAGTGTGGCAGCTCCTTCAAAAACGAGGAACAAGAATTAACACAGGATCCAGCAATTCCACTTCTGGGTATACTCGTTGACCCCAAAGAAGCGAAAACAGGGACTCAGAGCAGAAATGTACAGCCCTGCAGCATAACTCACAAAAGCCAAAAGGTGGAAACAGCCCAAACGCCCCTCAGTGGGTGGATGGATTAAAAACAAGCCGGCTGTCCATGCAACAAAGTATCCAGTCTTAACAGAGGAAGGAAGCACTCCTACTGCTACAATGTAGACGACCCTTGAAGCCACTGTGCTGAGTCAAATAAGCCAGTCACAAAAGGACGAGACCTCCGTGAGCCCACTAACACGCGGTCGTCCCTAGAACAGTCACGTTTACTGAGATAGAAAGTAGTATGGTGGCTGCCAGGGGCTGGCAGGAGGGGGAAATGGGGAGTCAGCATTTACTGGGGACAGAGTCTCAGTTTGGGAAGGTGAAAAAGATCTGAGGACAGGCGGTGGTGACAGTTGGACAACAATGGAATGTACTTAACATCACTGGTCTGTTTGTTTAACCACGATCACATGGTAACTTTTATGCTGTGGGTGTTTTATCACAATGAAAATTTTAAAAACAAAAATAATTTTTGAACTGAAAAATAAATTAAAAATAGGCCGCTTTGCAAACACTGCCTCCTTGAGCCTTTTTCCATCAGCCACGGTCAACCCCACCGTGTTCTCGATGGAAGTCGATGGTGGTGAGCCCTCGAGCCGCGTCTCCTTCGAGCTGTTTGCAGACAAGGTTCCAAAGACAGCAGAAAACTTTTGTGCTCTGAGCACAAGAGCGAAAGGATTCAATGATAAGGGTTCCTGCTTTCACAGAATTATTCCAGAGTTTACATGCCAGGGTGGTGACTTTACATGCCATAATGGCACTGGAGGCAAATCCATCTATGGGGAGAAATTTGATGATGAGAACTTCATCTTGAAGCATACAGGTTCCGGCATCTTGTTCATGGCAAATGCTGGACCCAACACAAACGTTTCCATTTTTCGTCTGCACTACTAAGACCGAATGGTTGGATGGCAAGTGTGTGGTTTTTGGCAAGGTGAAAGAAGGCATGAATGCTGTGCAAGCCATGGAGGGCTTTGGGTCCAAGAATGGAAGACCAGCAAGAGGATCACCATTGCTGACTGTGGACAACTCTAAGAAATTGGGCTTGTTTTATCTTAAACTACCAGATCATTCCTTCTGTAGCTCAGGAGAGCACCCCCCCATCCCATTTGCTCGCAGTATCCCTGTAATCTTTGGGCTCTCACTACAATTCTTTGGGTTCCATATTTTCCTTATTCCCTTCCACATCTAGTTGGATTGCAGAGAAATAAACTAGATAACAAACAAAAATTAAAAATAAATTCACCACAATAAAAAAAATTGTTTTTTGAGTTGGAGTCTCACTCCATCTACCGAGGCTGGAGGGCAGTGGCATGCTCATGGCCACCCCAGTGTCGACCTGCTGGGCTCCGGCGATCCTTCCGCCTCAGCCTTCCAAGGAGCTGGAGCTACTGGCGTGTGCTACCACACCCAGCTGAGTTTTTGATGTATGGTAAAGATGAGGTCTCGTGAAGTTGTCTGGGCTGGTCTCGAACCCCTGGGCTCAGGCAATCTCACCTCAGCCTCCCAAAGTGCTGGGACTACTGTGCCCGGCCATAAAAAATTTTAAATAGTGATAAAGGAGAACCGGGCGTGGTGACTCACGGCTGTAATCCCAGCACCTTGGGAGTCTGAGGTGAGAGAATTGCCTGAGCCCAGGGAATCAAGAGTCAACTTGGTGAGACCCGGCTACTTGGAAGGCTGAGGCAGAAGGATCACCCAAGTCCCTGTGGTGTGCTGCTTCCCACAGACCCATCACCTGCACGTCCCATTTTCTTTGACACTGGAAGTTCCTCTCCTATCTGGCCCTGAGGCTGAGGGGAGCTTGAGTCATTTTTCTAGTCTTTTCTTCTGTTGCCTAGAAGTGACGTCTCCTCTACAAAGTGTCCAGCTAGGAAGCGGGTCTGTCTTTGCAGAATGCTTATAATGCTGTCTCCACAATCATGGTGAAATGAAGAATTTGACAATGCAGCCTAAGGTCATGGCTGAGTCACATTTAAGGCCATGGAGGCATTCGGTTGGAAGCGCGTGGGCCGTTCTCACCTCAGTGTCATGACCATCCTACCCGCCAGATGCTTTAGGTTTTAGACCTCAGGCGTTGGGGGGCAGTTAAGATAATTCTTTGGGGCGAGAGATACATATGCAGATCAGGACTGTGGTTGGTGGAGGAGATGAAGAGGACCCCCCCCAAAGCTGGGCACCCCTGCCCCCTTCAGACCAAGTGGGGAGCTGATTTTTTTGGTAGAGACAGGGTCTCGCTATATGGCTCAGATGGGTCTCGAACTCCTGGGCTCAAGTGATCCTCCCACCTCGGTCTCCCAAAGTGTTGGGATGACAGGTGTGAGTCACATGCCAGCCAAACTCAGAGTTTTAGAGACGGTGGGTTCTCCTCCATCCTTCATGTATTCCAGAAGGTTCTGCGTATGCTGCAAGCAGCAAACACTCACCTGGGGGTAGCCTGATCTCAAGCATCGTAAGCAGTCATGCATTTGGAAATCTCTGAGGGACATTCTAAGCGGGAGGCTGTGGCCACTGTGACCCTTCCCAGCCGAGAAGCACCGTGGCGGAACTTAAATGACCCTGGCCATGGACAGGTGATCTGCAGGCTCCTATCTGCAGCGGGTCGTGGTTTCATCACGCGGCATCCTTTCTGAGTTTGGAAACAGGACATGCTTTGGATCTGGTTTTCAGGGCTCTCTCTTAGGGGTGCTCACTGTTGTTTGCGTCTGTGGCTGTGCTGGAGTACAACCTTCCTGCCACAAGGCCCCATACTCCCCCATCCACTGAGGCTCAGTTCGTGGGTGTTTACCGCGAACGTCTTCGGGGGACAAAATGTTCTATGTGCAGACTGTCATTTTTACGGTCCGTGAATGCCTTATCTGTCCGGTGGGATGACCTCACAGAGCCTCTATGACTCCCCAGAATGGGACGCGTACGTCTTCAGGATGGAGAGCACTGGCTCATCTGGCCTCCCCAGGCCTTGTCCCACCCTGTTGCCTCCGATGGGCGGGGGAGTGACTAACCATCGGAGTGGACTCGTTTTCCTTCCATTATCAGCAAACACCGTTTAGTCTTGACTTCTTGGCTGGGAAGTCTGACTCTGGGAATAAAACTCCAGTCTTTCCTTGGCAGGAGCACGCTGTCACCATTTCTGTTTATTGAGGTGAAATGCACATACCATAAAAATGAGTCATTTGGAAGTGTACGAGTCGGTAGACTTGAGTGCCGTGGGTGTTGTGCAACCACCACCTCTGTCTAGTTCCAGAACATTTTCATCACCCCAAAAGGAAATCCTGTCCCCATTAAGCAATCTCACCCCCCCATGTCCTCTTCCCCACAGCTTCTGGCTGCCACCAGTCTGCCTTCTGTCTTGATGGGGTTCCCTATTCTGGATATTTACTTAACTAGAATCAGTCCTACAGTGTGCAACCTTTTGTGTCTGGCTCCTTTCACTTAACATTGTAGCCCGTGCAGTTTTCACGGCTGGATAATATTCCATGGGGTGGGTGGATCGACTACAAAGTATCTGTTCGTCCATTTGTGGACATCTGGGCTGTTTCTCGCTTTAGCTATGGTGAAAAGTGCTGCTGTGAAGCTGTGTGAGAATGAATATCAGCTTCGGCCCCTGTTTTGAATTCTTGTAGGTGAATTCCTAGGAGTCTAGCTGCTGGATCCTACGGCAACTCTGTGTTGATTTTTTGCGCGATTGCCAAACTTTTTACCACCTCAAGTCCCCACCAGCCACGCCTGAGGGTTCCGATTCTCCACACCCTCAATTTTCCAATTTTTGGGCGGGTGCTGTCCTAAGATGCGTCACCTCTGAGCTGTCCCTCCGAGCTTCTGACAGGATGAAACCTTACAAGGAATTCCACCGGCTTCCACTCTGAGGAAGGGCCAGCCATGGTCTCAGGAGACTGTGACTTCGACTCTACCCACCCCCCCTCCCCGGGAGCGAGCCTCACTGCTGTCCAGAGTGCAAACTGCTGGGCTTAAACGGCCATTCATGTCCAGGTGGTGGATGCCGTGGGTAGGCATGCTTTGGCCATCAGGCCGAGCTTTTCCCCAGGACATCCTGCCTATCAGGAAGTACAGTGTGTCTCCAAAGGGCAACCAGGACAATCAGGTACAAGCAAGGGTTTTTCCTTTGTGCGACGTCATCATTCCCGACTTCCATCCTCGGTCAGAAAGCACCGATCGGAAAAGTTATTTCCACCCCTTCCTCTCCTTTTGTGATACGTGATGTTAAAAATAAAACCCACTCCAGGAAGAAGGAGCAGGAGTCTAGTTTAAGCGTCTTTGCATAAATCTCCCAAGTATCTAAGTTTCTAAAGCTCCTACCATTGCTCTGATATCCTCGATAAAAGTGTTTCCATACGATACTTCCCATAAGCCTGCAGATGCCGTGTGCAGAAGCCGTGAGGTCACGCACCTGTCCCTGGTGTCTGGCATTCACAGGCAGACAACTCAGCACAGGTGTATACATCCTAGGCACTGGGTAAGGAAAAGTATCACTTAACTGCTTATCTTTTGGGCTGTTGCAAGTTTTAAACCATTTCCTATTTAGAAAAAAAAGTGCAGCTCGCTGCCGCGTTCATTCATTTTACATAAACACGCGCTTTGAGGCTGGAAGCCAATCTGACCAGTTTCTACGTGAACATAAAATATAAAAACTGTTCTTGCCGGATGTGGTGGCTCACGCCAGCACTTTGGGAGGCAGGAGCAAGAGGACTGCCTGAGTCCAGGGGTTCCAGACCAGCCTGGGCAACTTGGTGAGACCTCGTCTCTACGATCAAAAAAAAAATTAGCCAAGTGTGGTAGCACACACCTATAGTTCCAGCTACTTGGAAGGCTGAGGCGGAAGGATCACCTGATCCCAGCAGGCTGAGGCTGCAGTGGCCGTGATCATGCCACTGCACTCCAGCCTGGGCGATAGAGAGAGACTCCGACTCAAACAAACAAACAAACAAACAAACAAACAAACCAAAACACTGTTCTTGGAGTTATTTCTAAACAGATCATCTCTAATCTTAACGAGAATTTTTAAAAAAGAGAATTACCAGATTTTGTAAATGAAAATACCATTACGAAAAACAGAATGCTATAGAGAGAGTGATGTCATCTGTTTCCAAAGATGATTGATATACCAGAGCAATGCGAAAATAATAACAGAAGCAAGCTATTTTGTGGCAGACTTTAGGGGGGTAAAGTGAGGTTGTAATTTGCGAATTTTCTCGAGGTGAACGCTGTAGTTGCTAGTGCTGCTGGTGGGTATTCTCGGGGCAGACAGGAAAAGGGTTAAACACGATTCATCATTCTGGGCGCGGTGGCTCACACCTGCCATCCCAGCACTTTGGGAGGTGGAGGCAAGAGGACTGCCTAAGCCCAGGGGTTCGAGAACAGCCTGGGCAGCTTGGTGAGACCTCGTCCCTACAATGAATCAAAAAGTTAGCTGGGTGTGGTGGTACGTGCCTACAGTCCTAGCTACTTGGAAGGCTGAGGTGGGAGGATCGCCTGAGCCCAGCAGGTGGAGGCTGCAGTAGCCAGATAGTGCCATTGCACTCCAGCTTGGGTGACTGAGTGAGACTCCAACTCAAAAAAAAAAAAAAGGTCACCTCATTTTGTCCCTGTGGCAGCTGCATGTAGAGACACGAGCTCCAGTGGAGAGGATGATGGTGTGACACTGGGTGTGACCCAGAAGGGCCCGGCCCGGATCCAGGCTGTCTGTTGTAAGCTTGGCCTGGGGAGTTGCTGGTTCGTGCCGGCCCTCGCTGCCCCGAGTGAGGAGCTTGTGAGCAAAGCACGGTCTCAGGTCTGTCCCCAGAACTCCTGGATCTGCAGTTAACCTGACCCCAGGAGAATCCTCTGTAGATGAAAGTTCAAGAATTCCACCCTACCTGCCTTCCTGGCATTCTCAAGGGAGGAGATGGATTCCTTTTCTTTTTCTCTTTCTTTCTTTCTTTTCTTTTTCTCTTTCTTTCTTTCTTCCTTTCTCTCTCTCTCTCTCTCCCTTCCTGCCTCTATCTCTTTTTTTTTCTCTTTCTTTTTTTTTCTCTCTCTCTCCCCTTCCCTCCCTTCCTCCCTCTCTCTCTTTTTGAGGTGGGATCTCACTCTGTCACCCAAGCTGCAGTGCAGTGACATGATCATGGCTCACCGCAATCTCAAACTCCCGGGCTCAGGTGATTCTCCCACCTCAGTCTCTCAATTAGCTAACACTACAGGCACGCGCCACCAGACCTAGCTAATTTTTTGACTTTTTGTTGTGGAGACGAGGTCTTGCTCTGTTGCCCAGGCTGGGTTTCTTTCAATAAGAAGAATCTCTGAAGCATGAGGCTGGATCTCAGAAGAAAGGTCTGCATCATTCTAAGGGAACTATCATGGAAACAAAACACTAAACACTGCACGCTCTCACTCATAAGCGAGCACAAAGGTGGGAACAACGGACAGGTCCACCACCAGGGGAAGAGAGGGCTTGCTGGAAGTCCAGACCTCACCTGCAAGCAACTGACTTATGGGGCAAATCTTCACATGCACCCAATTCTAAAATAAAATCGAAAGAAAGAAAGAAAGGAAGAAAAAGAAAAAGAAAGCAAGGAAGAAAGGTAAGTAGGTAAGTCTGGCCTGTTGAGTCAGGCAGAGGAACACAGAGTATTTGTGTTGGTTAAATATGACTTCTAATTAAAATTTTTTTGGCCTCACACTTTGGGGACACGATGCCTTTTGATCGTTGTTGGGAGGGCGGACACGGCCTTTCCCTTTCTGAAATCCCTGCGGGGGCATGTGTGGGGCATGGGGTCACTTCTGGAAGCCGCAGGCTGGAAAGGCAGCGAGGACGAGCCCAGACTTGAATCCATGTTGCTCAAAGCCCCACGGCTGTGGCGGGAACACACTTGGGGTCCTGACACACGGGGCTTCGTGGATCGGGGAGTTTCACGTCCGAGAAGAGAGGCCAGAGACGGTCGGGTCCACGAGTGAGAACACCACAGCCCACCCACGAGACCACCAGAGGACTCAGGAAGGGCACAGGCGGAATTAACTCCGGTAGCTCCAGACTTTGAAACAAAGGTGAAGGGACTGGTGATGAACCAGGTCCTGAGAGCCCTCGCCTCGCAGTCCCACAGCCCCAAGGTGGGGTCTGCCCCTTCGTAGTTGATTAACCTTAAAACATTCCTTGGGTGAGGGAGTAGAAAGAGTTCCATTTATCAGAGAAGGGAAAAAAAATGTGTCCGAGGACAAAACCTGCTTCGCTACACATGAAGATTGTTAGTCTACAGAACTTTCCCGGCAGAATGAGAACGGACTTTTCATGACTTACTGGCCGTCTGAATAGTAGGAAATCCCTCCTCCTTCCTAAGCTGACTCTTCCTGTCTCACCTTCTACGGGCACCGGCGCCCACCAGACACCCATATCCTCCCCATTCCCCAGGGCGGGCCCTCCCTCCCTTCCGCAGTGTGTGCCAGACCTGCCCTGCGTCCAAGCCTCCAATGCTCCGGGATCCTCAGGGGATTCCGGCCTCAGTCGCAGTTAATTTCTGCGAGCTCTTTGCCACACATTTGAAAATATGTCAAATGTCCCCAAAGGAAAAAAAAAAAAAGAACTTTTTTTAGGCTCCAGGAAAAAAGTTCCTCCTGCCAAAATGTAGAAATATTCATTGTTCTTAAGGGGGAACCAGTTAGCATTTGTGAACAATTTTTAGATCACTCTGGCAGGATGAATTAGGAGCATATTTCCAGCTGACAATGATGTGACAGTTGACTTTGCACAGCATGCTACATCTATAACTATCAGTGGCCTTTTTCAAATGCAGTCATGGGGGATATCGCATCTGACACCTTCTCCCCGTATCTTCTTATTTAACATATAACAAAACATTAGCCCCACCCTGGGTCTTCTTCCATGTGAAGGAATTCCAGCTAAATGAAGTAGAATTATAAGGACACTGAGGATTTCTGCTCTGCAAGGTTATTTCACACAGATTGTAGTACTAGGGTCACACAAAGTAAATAATATCCGTATGGAAGAAACAAACTTTTGACTAGGCCTGGTGGCTCATGCCTATAATCCCAGCACTTTGGGAGGCCGAGGTGGGAGGATTGCTTGAGTCCAGGAGTTCCAGACCAGTCTAGGCCACATGGTGAGGCCACATGGCTATTATTACTATTATTAAATAGTAATAATAACAATAATAATAGTAACAATAACAATAATAATAACCTAGCTGGGCGTGGCTTGCCCGTAGTCCCAGCTACTCAGGAGGCTGAAGTGGAAGGATCACCTGAGCCCCGGTGGTTGAGGCTGTGGTGACCTGCGATCTCAATACCGCACTCCAGTTTGGGTGACAGAGTGAGATCTCTACCCAAGGAAAAAAAAGGAAAAAAAACTTTCACTTTACGTCGCTCCGTATACAAGCATTTACTCGAAATGGACCTAAATGTAGGGGCTGAAGCTATAACACTTCTAGAAGTAAAACAGAGGGGAACATCTTTAGGACTTTGAATTAGGCAAAGACTTCTTAGATTACACACAATGATCACAAAGCATAAAAGAAAAAGGCTGGCAAGATTAGAAAGTCTGATAGTCAAAAGCTACTGTTGAAATTAAAAAAGGCAGGCACAAACAGGAAGTCATAGTTGCAAACCACAAACCTGCTGTATCACTTCTGCCCAGAATATACCAAGAATTCCCAAAGCTCAACAGTAAAGAATGAACAGCCGGACTGCAAACCCTGGCCAGAGAATTGAACAGACACGTCACCAAAGAAGATATACAGAAGAAAAATAAGTACAGGAAAGGGTGCCACACAACCTGGCTCATTAGGAAAAAGTAAGTGAAACCCACAGAAAGAAGCCCATCCTATGAGCATGGCTGACACACACACAGCAAAGGTGGCTGTGCCGTGTGTTGACCACTGGCAACTACCGGCAGGAAGGTAGAGCATGCAGGCACCTTGGAAGAGAGTTTGACCGCTTCTTATGGCTCTGTGCCCACCCACCCCAGGACCCAGCGGTCCCACCCCCAGGCGAATGCCTAAGAGAACGAAAGCCTGCATTCGCACCCAGACCTGCATGCCAATGTTCACAGGGGTTTTATTAATTTGGCAACAATGAACACACTCATCAGCTGAGGAACGGACAAACAAAACTGTGGCATGTCCACAACAAGGGTGACTAGTGGCAATAAAGAGAACAAAGTATCTGACATGCATGGCAGGAAGGGTGGGTCTCCGAGGCATTCTGCTAAGTGAAGGAAGCCAGACACAGAACACCACGCACCGTCTGATCTGATGTCTCTGACATTCCAGAAAAGGCAAAACTAAGGACAGGAAACAAACCGGTGGTTGCCAGGGCGGGGGGTGGAGAAACTCTCTGGGCTAAAGGACCCGATTTGGGTGGCTGTTCTATGACCATATGCCTTTGTCAGTATTCATTGCACAGCGTGTAAACTATGCCTCCATCAACTGGACCTAAAATCAAATAAAGGATGAATCAGCCAAGGGCAAAGGTGAAGACAAGACCTGAATCTCACAGACGCGTCGCGTGGTGATTGAGATGGTGTCTTCACCAGGTATTCCCATGAGTGCATTTATAAGACAGAGAATATTTATTATTATTATTATTTTGAGTCATGGTCTCTTCTCTGTCACCCAGGTTGGAGTGCAGTGGTACAATCACAGCTCACCACAGCCTCAACCGCCTGGGCTCAGGCGATCCTCCCACCTCACCCTCCCAAGTAGCTGGGGCTACAGGTACACACCACCGTGCCCAGCTACTTTTTAAACAATTGTTTTTTCAGTGGGAGTCTCATTCTGTCGCCCAGACTGGAGTGCGGTGGTACGATCACAGCTCACCAAAGCCCCAACCTCCTGGGGTCAGGCGACCCTCCCACCTCACCCTTCCGCGTAGCTGGGGCTACAGGCACACATCACCACACCCGGCTACTTTTTGAAGCATTTTTTTGTAGAGATGAGGTACTGCTATGTTGCCCAGGCTGATCTTGAACTCCTGAGCTCAAGAAATCCTCCCGCCTTGGCCTCCCAAAGTGCTGGGATTATAGGCATGAGCCACCACAGCTGGCCATAAGATAGAGAATATTTAGAAAAGAAAGAAGAATGTCATTTAAAAATGACATTTGGAAAAAAAAAGTTCAGCCAAATGCTTTTTAAAAATGTCTGCCAGGGACATGAAATAGTCTGAAGAAACCAAGACCTAATTTTCTTTGTCTGGACTCTGGTCTGCTTGTGCCTGATACTGACAGAAACAGAACCGTCTGGGGCTAGGCCCACATAGTGACAGAGCTGAAAGTGGGTCAACACCCAAGTAGGTACAGGAGAGACAGATGGTTTCATTCTGCTTGAGCTCTAGGAAACCCCCAAAACAGAGGGTGTCACTGTAATTCTAAGATGTTATTATACAGCTTTTTCTGAAATGATTTGACTCGGATAGGTGCACAGTTTAAAGACTCTATGTTATGTTTTAATTGACTTAGTTTGGACAGATTCACATTTTAAGGCAGAGGAAAAAAAAATGGCTTATCTCCCGCTCCCCGCCCGTCGGACCAGGACGTCTGAAGACTTCTGTGCCTTATTCTAAAAATAGGCAGGACACGGGCAGTTGTGCTCCATGGCTTTTAGCCCAAACTCTTTACAGTCTGGATGTGATTTTGCCTGGCATATGCTAGAAAAGTTGATTTTCTGGGAAAGCCTTTTCTTTTATTACCTCTGTGCCTGCAGCCATAACCGCGTTTCATCTGCCTGAATGTGATCGTTGCCTCATGGGCTAAGTTGATTCCCCAAGCCTGCCTGTCATCTAAGCAGGGTTCAGGGCCTGGGGACTCAGATGAGAGGGAAGGAACAGGCCAGGGGCAGCGGATTCTGGGGCTGCAGGCTGCACGTAGACAGCTCTGGCTGTCAGGGCTCCGATGAGTCTGGAAGGCTCTTTCTAACTTAACACTTGGCAACGGAAAGATGGGATCAGCCACCTGGGCATCCTTTAACAGTTCAAGGTGGCTCTGGCCTCAACGGACAGGACTAGGGCGTGACAATCAGAATAGGTGGCAATTGTCACATTACCAAAACAAGGAAGCGAGTGCTAATTACATAGTCAGTTGTCCGGATTTATGACCTCGGTTGCAAGCTCCTTCTTTTCACCTGCCCACTGTACGTGCTGATATTGTACAAGTGCTCTTGACATGCCCAAGAGTGTGACGCGGCTCATGGCAGAGACCCTGCGGTCTCTTCGCCCCGTGTTTCTGTCACAGCACTGTGGGGTGCTACAGGGTGTGAGGCTATCCACAGAGGAAGGAGTGGCAGGAAGCTCCCGTAGGGGCGGCCTTTCAAGAGCTGGGCTCTCTGCTGCGGTGACCAGGCAGGCCTGTCTTCCAGAGGGGCTTTTTTTTTTGAGTTGGAGTCTCACTCGGTTGCCCAGACTGGAGTGCAGTGGCACGCTCCTGGGCACCGCAGCCTCAACCTGCTGGGCTCCGGCGATCCTTCCACCTCAGCCTTCTGAGTAGCCGGAATTACAGGCACGCGCTACCACGCCCGGCTGATTTTTTGATTTATTGTAGAGATGTGGTCTCGCCAAGTTGCCCAGGCGGGTCTCGAACCCACGGGCTCAGGCAATCCACTCACCTCAGCCTTCCAAAGGCACGGGATGACAGGCTGAGCCACCAAGCCCGGCTTCCAGAGGGACTTTTTCGTGTCCACAGCCCAGATCAGGGATGGGACTGGAAGTTCCACTCTTTTGCATTTAGACTAAACGGCAGTCATAGGAAAGAAAACTATTCTTGAACTTAGCATTATACTGAGTTGGTTCTGCTTTGAAAAAACAAACAGCCCATTGGCTGACCAAGAAACAAGTTTAGGCCGGGCTCAGTGGCTCAGCCTGTCATCTCTGCACTTTGGGAGACCGAGGTGAGTGGAATGCCTGCGCCTGCAGGTTTGAGACCAGTCCGGGCAACTTGGTGAGACTTCGTCTCTACAATAAATAAAAAAAAATTACTGGGTGTGGTAGCATGCGCCTGTATTTCAGCTACTTGGAAGGCTGAGGTGGAAGAATCTTAGGAGCCCAGCAAGTCGGTGCTGGGGTGGCCGGGTGCGTGCCACTGCACTCCAGCCTGGGCGACAGAATGCGACAGAATGAGACTCAAAAAAAAAAAAGAAGCAGCAAATTTAGAGCAAGAGGGATTTTGATACACAGTTTCTACTTTCCTTAACTTTATTCAAAATATTCCAGAATAGGGCAAGTTCTAAACAGAGCTCCACGTTTTCTGTCGTTAGAAAATGGTGGAACATCTTCCTTTGAGAAGTGTCTCTTCGTGTTCTAGGGCGAGCCTTAAACAGTCAAAAAACAACAGGCGTGGCGTGGCGGTGGACACAAGGGAATGCTTCTCCACTGCTGGTGGGAGTACAAGCTAGTTCAGCCTTTGTGGAAAGCAGGGTGGCGTTTTCTCAGATAACTAAAAATTGGGCTTCCACACGATCCAGCAACCCCTCTTCAGGGCATATACCCCGAGGAACATAAATTGCTCCACAAAAAAAGACACCTGTACACCTAAATCCGTTGCAGCGCTGTTCACAATAGCAAAAACATGGAGCCAGCCGTGCTACCCATCAAAAGTGGACAGGATAAAGAAAATATGGTACACGGACCCGATGGAATACTACGCAGCCATAAAGAAGAACAAAATCACCACCGTTGCAGCGCCATGGCTGCAGCCGGAGACCGTCGTACTAAGTGAATGGTCACAGCAACAAAGAGCTGAACACCACATGGTCTCAGTCATAGGCAGGCCCTGAACGCTGGACGCATGAGACCAGGGGTGGGATCGGCAGTCGCTGGGCACTGCTGGGGGAGGGAGAGTGGGAGGGAAGGGGGAAGATGAGGGGTATGTGGCCACGCACTGGGTACCAGGTCCACTTCCGGGGGGAGAGAGAGAGAGAGAGCCTGCTAGAAGCCCGGAGCTCACCTGCTTACATAGCAAATCCTCACATGTATCCACAACTCAAAATTAAAAAAAAAAATTCTTACGAAACTTAAAAAAACCCCCACAAAACTGCATACGTCTGCTTTGCACCACCTTCCCCTTTTCCTCTGCCTGAGGCCTGCTCATCTATTATTTTATTCCCATCTATCTCCCTGACTCCTTTAAAAAAGATTTTATTTTAAAATTGACGTACGACGAAACCTCCCTTTCTCTCACTCAGCACACGCCCTGCAGAGCTGCCGCCTGGCAGGCGTGCCAGCCGTGTGTTGTTCCTTTCCACGCCCGGGGAGTTGTCCCAGCACCGGGTTCCGTCATCACAGCCCAGCCAGCCGCTTGCCTTGTCCCTAGTCTTTGGCGAACGTGAATTGAGCCGCCATGACCACCGTGGATGGTGGTTGGCGCCGACACGTGTTTGGGATTGCTGGGTCACACGGCGACTGTCAGCTTCATCAGAAAGCTCGAGACAGTTTCCAGACCGCGGGGCCGTGTCGCGTCCCCACCGGCCACGTACGTGCGCGCGCCTGCCGCATCCCTGCCAGAACGGGGTGCGTCCGTGTCTTCCTCTCAGCCACCCTACTGGATGTGTCCTGAGTTTTAATCTCATTCCTTTTTATTCCCCCAGATGTCTACATTTCTATGAATCCCAGACCCCGTTCCAGGTCCAGCAGCTCAACGCATGACATCCTTTTGTGACGAGAACAAACGCCCCAGCCTGTCCGGAGCCGTAGCTGTCTCACCAGTGGGCTGGGAGCCGTGGGGTGTGCTCAGGTCGATGGGATGCGACTACAGTTGTGATGTTTTTGCTCTTTTCCATGAAGGCAAACGAGACCAGGCGCGGTGGTCCACGCCTGGAAGCCCGGCACTCTGGGTAGCCAAGGCGGGAGGACTGCTTGAGGCCAGGAGGCCAATCCCAGCCTGGACAACATAGCGGGACCTTATCGCTACCAATTATTTTTTTAGTTAGTTGGGCGTGGTGGCACGCACCTGTAGTCTCAGCTACTTGGGAGGCTGAGGTGAGAGAATCGCTTGATCCTAGGAGTTGGAGACTGTGATGAGCTGTGATCATGCCACTGCACTCCAGCCTGGGTGGCAGAGTGAGACTCTGTCTCTCAAAAAACCCCAAATAAAAAAATCCATGAAACCAAACAACCCAGGGCCAGCTTCTTCTCTGGCAAGGTGTAAGTCTTGTTACAGGAGGTGGGCCTGAGAGGGGGTGTGGCCATCAGAGACCTCTGTCATCTCGGAAAAATGTGCAAAGACGGGAACGCAGGACAGTCTTAGGATGTGGCCAGCACACCACTCTTTGTAACTTGCAGAGAGGCAGGGGGAAAAGACAGTTTGAAAAATTCTCTCCTGTACAGAAAAGAACAAGAAACGGAGCTCCAAAGCTCACGCCTACAGCGTGGATCCATTTTACTTTTGGGTAAAAGAATATTCTCTTCTCATACGCCATGACACAGAAGTAGCGTTGATCGCTATTTTTGTGTGGGCCATCCATTTGCGTTGCTTCTGGTCTTCGGTGAACGTGAGCTGATGTCAGGCAGGTCTGGGAGCCAAGGAGCGGGTCTGATTCTTGCACAACAGGTGAGAAGCTTGCGAGGGGGGGGGAGGAGTGTGTCCCTCACAGCACCTGGACCCCCGCCCAGAGCTTTCCCACGTGGATCAACACAGACTCCAGCGCCCTGTGGGTGCTGTCAGGGGCTCCCCCTGCTTGGCCTCTGTGGGGTCGCGTCTAGGATTTGGGAAGCCGGCAGGGGCGGAGGGAGGAGGGCTCTACGGCCCTTCCCGCCTCACCTCTTCAGGTTGAGTGTGACCTGTCGCCATACCCTTCACGATGAGCTCAGGCTGCTGCGGTCTCACTCAGCAGCCTGGCAGCTGGGCCAGTCTCCCCGGAGCCTCAGGCCTTGGCACATGCCTGCCCTCACTACCTGTGACTCTCAGGGGCACTGGAGGGTGTGACTCAAGCTCCGGCTCCCTGAGCACCTTTCCCTGACCCCATGACAAGGTGAGGCATCACCCCCTTCTCCTGCCCCCCGCCCCCCGCTTTTGCCACACCCCATTACATTGGGCTGCCACCCTGCACGTCTGCGCCTACATCGCACATGGGACCATGAGGCCTTCGTAAGTGGGGACCCTGCCTCCTGGCATTTGTCCTCGGAATTCCCCTTACAGCCTTTGACCTTGGACTTTCTGTTGAACGAATGAGTTACGCCACGTTCTTGACGCCGCTCTGCCTGCCTCCAAAATTCACATTTTTCTTGCCGTTATAACGACTCCCTGGTTTCCGAGGTACTTGGGAGGCCGCATGTCGGTCATGGGGACGCTGTGGAGGTCTCCCACCCTCCCGCGTCGTCTCTGCACCCGTTCCTCATGTGACCTTAACACGCACGATCCCACCCACATCCCCACTCTGCTCTGAGCCCTGCGCCCACCCCGGGAAATGTCTGGTGGCCGGTCCTAGCAGATGACCCAGCTTTATCTGTCCCCATTAGCAAAAAGAGTATTTTCCAGGCCTCCCGAGTGGGGTCATAAAAAAGGAGACCACCAGACTCGCCGAGGCCTGGGCCTCGCAGACCTCTGCATGGCGTCTGATTAGATAGGGAAGCCCCTCCGCTGAGAGCGTGTGCTGGAAAGCCAGGCGGGTCTGCACTGCCAGGTCTGGTCCTCAGGGGCTCAGTTCTGGGAATATTTGAACCGCGTGTTCTGGGACAGCTCTGGGTGACCAGCCAAACATACGTCAGTGATTTAGTGGAACTGCTGTGAGTCAAGGGCTTAAAGGTTATGGAGAAGAAGGGGAAGCCTGCCAACACGGGTGGGCGAAAAAGCGGTAAGAGGAAGATCGTGAAGGCGGATGGACTAGATCTGTTTCAAAATCGATTTTTCTTTTTTTGGAATCTCACTCTGTTGCCCAGGCTGGAATGCAGTGATATGGTCATGGCCACGCAGCCTCGACCTTCTGGGCTCAGGTGATCCTTCCGCCTCAACCTTCCAAGTAACTGGAGCTACAGGCACACACCACCACACCTGACTAATTTTTTGATTTATTGTAGAGTCAAAACCTGGTCATGTTGCCCAGGTCGGTCGCGAATCCATGGGCTCAAGCAATCCTGCTGCCTCCCAAAGTGTTGGAATGACAGGCGTGAGCCCCTGTGCCTGGTTAGAGGGCTCTTTTGATATTGAAGAAATGAGCCCCTGACTGACATCCATGCTGCAAATGTTTTCAATTTTTCACTTGTCTTTTTTTTTTTTTTTTGAGTTGGAATCTCACTCTGTTACCCAGGCTAGAGTGCAGCGGCATGCTCACGGCCAATGCAGCCTTGACCTGCTGGGCTCAGGCAGTTCTCCCGTCTCAGCCTCCTGAATAGCTGGAACTACAGGCGTGTGCCACTACGCCCGGCTAATTTTTTGATTAATCGTAGAAACTGTCTCATCAAGTCGCCCAGGCTGGTCTCGAACCCCCGGACTCTGGTGATCCTCTTGCCTCCCCCTCCCTAAGTGCTGGGGTGACAGGCGCGAGCCACTGCCCCCAGCTAAAATTGAATTTTAATTTTCTATCCACAAAAAGCACCTCTTGAAAATTTTAGATTTTAGGGGGGCATGGGCAGTATAGTGCGTGATGGGGGGGGTCTGGGCATCAGTGAAGCCCGTCACCCAAATAAAAGATACTTCTGGGAGGAGACACAGACAGACCAGAAGTAACATGCAGTTCCAGCGGTCAGCGCCAGGTGGCGGTCAGCTGTGGGCCCCATCCTCCGCTCCAAGCTCACATGTACAAGGGGCAGCGGTGTCAAAGATCTCAAGCTCGTTTTGGGGCACCGGTGAGTCATCTTGGTGGGACAGAGAGCAAGCCCCTCATTTGTCACAGGGCGCTACCCTCCCCTGGGGACTCTTCTGATGAAAGCTTCTGGCTGCAGAATTCCCAGCATGTCCAAAGGGCAGATGGCATTCCATTTTTCTTCCGGCGGGGTGGCTGAGCGAACTCCAGTAGTTGCTCAACTTTGTAATTTCCTCCGCTTGGACGGGCTTGGAGAAGTGTGTTCCAAGTACCCACACGGGGGGACCTCACAGCCCCGGACCCCGAGAGAGGTCCGCGAGAGACAGTGGCTTCAGGTTGTTGGACGTGATCACCGCCCAAGACCAAGCGATACTAGCAGCTAACATTTCTGGAATCGAGACCACTTCCCGACAGGCAGCGTATGTAATCCTCCCAAGCCTCTGAGAGGCAGGCACTGCTACTATGTCCATTTCATGGGCGAGGAAACGGAGGCGCAGAGGCGTACACCAGCTGGCGAGTCAAAGACAGACTTCATATCCAGCTTTGGAAATAGTTCCGGCTAGGCTCGGTGGCTCAGTCTGTCATCCCAGCATTTTGGGAGGCCGAGGCGAGAGGATTGCCTGAGCCCAGGGGTTTCAGACTAGCCCGGGCAACATGGCGAGACCTCGTCTTTACAATAAACCAAAAATTAGCTGGGTGTGGTAGCGCATGCCTGTTGTTCCAGCTACTTGGAAGGCTGAGGCGGAAAGATCGCCTGAGCCCAGCAAGTTGAGGCTGCGATGGCCGTGAGGGTGTCACTGCACTCCAGTCTGGGAGACAGTGAGACTCTGACTCAAAAAAAAAAAAAAAAGAAAGAAAGAAAAAGAAAAAGAAAAACGTTCATAGGCCAGGAGCAGTGGCTCAAACCTATCATCCCAGCACTTTGGGAGGCCGAGGCGAGAGGATTGCCTGAGTCCAGGGGTTCGAGATCAGCCTATGCAACATGGTGAGACCTCGTCTCTACAATAAATAAGAAAATAGCCAGCTGTGGTAGCACATGACTGCAGTGCTGGCTGCTTGGAAGACTGAGGCGGAAGGGTTGCCAATCCCTCTTCTGGGACTATACTCCGAGGAACATAACTTGCTACACAAAAATATGGCACATATACCCGATGGAATACTATGCAGTCATAAAGAAGAACAAAATCACGTCCTTTGCAGCGACATGGATGCAGCCAGAGACCATCGTACTAAGTGAATGATCACAGCAACAAAGAACTGAACACTGCACAGTCTCACTCACAAGCGGGTCCTGACCACTGGATAGCTGGAGCCCAGCAGACTGACGCTGGGGTGGCCGTGAGCATGCCACTGCACTCCAGCCTGGGCAACAGAGTGAGGCTCCAACTCAAAAATCAATCAATCAATCAATCAATCAGTTCCATAAGGCAGGGGTCCCCAACCTGTAGGCCGTGGACCAGTCCCGGTCTGTGGCCTGTTTGGAACCAGGCCTCACAGCAGGAAGTGAGCGGTGGACACACACCCAAACCCTACTTTGAACTGCACACACGAGGGGTCTAGGTTGTGGCTCCTTATGAGATTCCAATGGTTGGTGGTTCCCCCCGGCTCCCAACTCCCCGTCCGTGGAAAAACTGTCTTCCACAAAACCGGTCCCTGATGCCAAAAAGGTTGGGGACCGCTGCCATAAGGCACCGTCGCTGCACATGTGAAGGTCCCCTGGGGAACAGGTATGACCGCAGATGCTGAGTGTATCTTTTCTACGGATCTTCATGAAGTTGTCATGAAGCCAACAGCAGACGGACACTACGGGAAACCCAGCCAGCCGCAACCCAGTGGAGCTCTTGTAAGTGCTGCCTCTCAGCCCCAGCCCTCCTGTGGCTCCATCTTGGCCATTTCACGGCTCATGAATCCCTGCTAGAAAGTGACCAGGGCAGAAAGAGAAGGTGAAACTCAAACAAGTCATTTCTGTTACTTTTTAACTACTCTGGCCTAAAGGTATGGGTTGGGGTGGGTAGGGGGGTGGGGTGGGGGGGAGTGGGAGTTACAGGCTGACGCCCTGAAATATTAAGACGCTCTGGGGAGCTGTTTAGACATGTCTCATAACCCACGCTTTCTCAAGCTTCCCTGAACAGAGTCGTGGTCAAGGGAAGGCTGTTATCAGGAAGAGTTTCCAACTGGCTGTGAAGGTTTGCATGGTAAAAAGATGGACCGGGTAAGCGTTTCCTGGAGCAAAGAGTTTGGCTGGATTCCTGGGCGAACAGGCTTTCTGACACAGGGAAGGCGCTGCAAAGTCAGGTGTGTGGCTCCTGGGAGGACACGTTGATCCAGGAGAAGGGGACGTGGCTTAGAGACACGGGAGGTACGCCTGGTTGTGTCGGTCGCAGAAAGGGACAGAAAGGTGACCGGGAGGCAGGCCAGAGGCTTGGCCCTTTCCGACGGAGGCCGAGCTCCCCAGAGTGTGTCCCCGCAGGCAGGGTGGGGGCTGGGGACTGTGGCGGAGGAAGCCAGAGGAGAAAGGGCCGAATGGGTGGCCGTTTGGTGTTTGAATAAAACCCAAGGGTGCGAAAGTGGCTTCTAAAGTGACGCGGGAAGAAACGTGGATAAGATCCAGAAAGGTAGGAAGACAGAGAGCAGACGCCGGTGGTGACTCCGGATGGGAGGGCTTCAGGGGGGTGGCAGACACCAGTGGCAAGAGTCCGTACAGTAGGTGGTGACGGGAACTTCCCGTTTCTTCACCCTAAGGGGCTGTCGAGGACGCCAGGGACCATGGTGCTCCTGTGATGGCCAGGCGTATATTTGCTTAGAGCTGGGGAACACCCCCAGGTTGCCAGAAGCACCTTAAGGTCCGTGATTATAGACACATGGAGTTATAAGCTTGGGGACAACCGCTAGAGAGAAGCCTGGCCTGGCACTGAAGATGATCTCACACGTCCTCTTGACCCGGCAGGGGCCGTGGCTTGGGGCTGAGTGCCTGGGTGTTTCCGTTCACGGCTTTTTTTCATACTCTAGTGCAGGGGTCCCTCATCTTTTTGGCGTCAGGGACTAGTTTCGTGGAAGACAATTTTTCCCTGGAAGGCAGGGGACGGGGGGATCATCAGCTATTAGAGTCTCATAAGGAGCCATCCCCTGCGCATGTGCATTTCACAGTAGGGTTCGCGCTCCTATGAGAACCTAATGCCGCGGCTGATCTGACGCAAGACGCTCAGACAGTCACGGGAGTGATGAGGAGCGGCTGGAGACACAGATGAGCCTTCACCCGCTTACCCGGCGCTCACGTCCTGCTGTGTGGCCTGGTCCTAACAGGCCACCCACTGGTACTGGTCCATGGCTGGGGACTGGGGAGCCTCGTTCTAGTTCACTGATTTTTCTTTTCTTTTTTTTTGAGTTGGAGTCTCACTCAGTCGCCCAGACTGGAATGCAGTGGCACGCTCCCAGCCACCGTAGCCTTGACTTCCTGGGCTCCAGCGATCCTTCTGCTTCAGCCTTCCAAGTAGCCAGAACTACAGGTGCACGCAACTATGCCTGGCTGATTTTTGATTTATTGTAGAGATGAGATCTTGCCAAATTGCCCAGGTGAGTTTCGAACCCGTGGGCTCAGGCAATCCACTTGCCTCGGTCTCCCAAATTGCTGGGATTACAGGCTGAGCCACTGAGCCTGGCCTCATTGATTTTTCATATGCCATAATGCACTTGGAGCTTGTTATTAGAAAGGGTAAGTAGCAGATAGTCAAAGCCAGATCAGAATTCAGGCTTCTGAATCTACATCTTTAAAAGTCTTGGCTGGGCGAGGTGGCTTACACCTATAATCCCAGTACTTTGGGAGTTCAAGGTGAGAGGGTTGCCTGAACCCACAGGTTTGAGACCAACCTGGGCAATAAATCTTGACAATAATAAAAAAATTAGCCAGGTGTGGTGGCGTGTGCCTGTAGTTCCAGCTACTTGGAAGGCTGAGGTGGAAGGATCACCTGAGCCCAGCTGCGGTAGCCGTGAGCGTGCCACTGCACTGCAGCCTAGGCGACAGAGTGAGACTCCAACCCCCCCCCCAAAGTCTCCAATATCTTGAAAATCATGCCTCTGGGAATTTTTGCAAAGATGTGTGCTGGTGGTGGGGCCCCTGACTGAGCAGAACCACATAACGGCACGAGGCTCTGGCCACAAGAGATGTGTGAGTTGGCTCCGTCCACGTGGCCTTGCTGTGTGCCCAGCTAGCAGAGGCTGGGCTCATGGTCAGGCCAGACCCTGCAAGTGGCTCTCAGGATTCCTGGGCTTCCCTCCCCAGGCTCCCTGGTTGAGAGTGGTTATTTGGACGGACACTGAACACACACCCGCAATTAGAAAAGAACAACAAACCACAAGAAATGGATCTTTGTTCAGTCCAGTGGGAGGATACGGATGGCCCATTTGTCCAGACATGAGACCCAGGGTCCTGGGCAAGAGGAAACCAGTGACATGAACGCCCATTCCAGAGCAGTGACTCAGCGGGTGCACTGTCCTCATAACTCAGGGCGAAAGCAAAGGCCAGGACACCCACTCTTCTCGACGGCATTTGTCAGGAGAAAACTAAATAGGAGTGTTCATCCACAGAACGGCCAGACACGGCTGAACACACCCTGTGTTTCTCTCCTGCATTCGATGCCCTGCGAGGGTTTAATGGCGGGTGTCTCAGGTCCCCCGCGGAGAGGAACACCACATTTAATAAATGAGCGGGAGTGACGGCGAAGGGAGTTTAAACACAGACCCAGGGCTGTTTGTGATGATCACGGTACATTCTTGCTTTCTTGGGGGCTGGAACATCCATATGATCCATCACAAATTGTTTCGCTTTTTTTGAGTCAGGGTCTCACTCTGTTGAGCACGCTGGAGTGCTGTGGCATGATCACGGGTACCGCAGCCTCGGCCTCCTGAGCTCAGGATGACCTTTCCACCTCAGCCTCCCAAATAGCTGGAACTACAGGTGCACGCCATCACATTCTGCTAATTTTTTTTTTTTTTTTTGAGTTGGAGTCTCACTCTGTCGCCCAGACTGGAGTGCAGTGGCCGCTCCCGGCCACCGCAGCCTCGACCTACTGGGCTCCGGCGATCCTTGGAAGGCCTCAGCCTTCCAAGTAGCTGGAACTACAGGCGTGCGCTACCACGCCCGGCTAATTTTTTGATTTATTGTAGAGATGAGGTCTCGCCGAGTTGCCCAGGCGGGTCTCGAACCCGCGGGCTCAGGCCATCCACTCACCTCAGCCTCCCAAGGTGCGGGATTACAGGCTGAGTCACCGAGCCTGGCCATTCTGCTAATTTTTAAATTTTTTTTGTAGCGATAAAGTTGTGTGGTGTCGCCCAGGCTGGTCTCAAACTCCTTGGCTCAAGCCATCCTCCTGCCTCCGCCTTCCGAAGTGTTGGGATGTCAGACATGAGCCACCGTGCCTGGTTTCGTGTTCACCGTAATGAGATGACTCCTGGAAAGTCCTACCCATGATACCTCTGAGGTTTTCAGGCTCGTGCTGTGTGCGTGGCTGTCTTGGTCTTGCGTGGTCACGATGGCCTTCGGGGACCGTCTTCCTCTGCATGTGTTGAGCAGGAGTTTCCTTTCTGTGCCCGTCCCCTGTCGTGGGGAAGGCTCTCACATCAAAACCTTCCTCTTCCTCACTCCTAAAGCACCCGTGACCCAGACTGGCCGGAGAGGGCAGCTCTGCCCGGCAGGGGCTTTGGCTACCCCTCCGAGGTGAGACCACCCGTTCCTGCAGGAATGGGGGAGACGGCAGGACCAGGCCAACCACAACGACACATTCCCACTGTCCTGACTCCACAAGGAGCGTGGGCTCGCTACTTTTCAGGGAAACATGGTGACGGGTGGAATGGTTTCTGGGTTCGAGCTGAACAATCCAAGGTCCCGTCCCCATCCACGCCTGGACACAGGGTGAGATGGTTTCCAGCCAGCCACTTGGACAACTGTTCTGCAAGAGGTCCTTGCTAAGAGCCCCCTCCTGGCCCTTGGGACCCCGGGCAGCACCGACAATGCTGACTCTTCCTTCCTCTGTGGGATGGGCCCCTCTGGCGGACACTGACTCTCTGGGTCGCTCCACGCCTCCAACGGCCTTGCGTGGACCCTTCCCCGGCTCCCATCTGTGGAAAGATGGCTCTTCCTGTGGCGTGTGGCCATTGCCTCTCCCAGGAGCGCGTTCGGTGAGCTGTCTTCACTGGCATCAGTGGACTCTCAGCGGCGGGGACTCCTCATCCCCGGGATGTCTCTGCCTAGAAGATCCACAGACCCTCGGAACCCAGCATGTTCGGAATTGAGCGTGCGCCTTCTTCTTCTCCGGCCCGCTCCCAGTGATAACCGAAACCCAGCGACCCCTGCTCCATCTCTGCTCCTCTACTCAGGTAACTGCAAGACCCTCCAAAGCTGGGCTCCGGGGCTGGGCTGTCGCTGACCCCTTTCCGCACGTGGCACTTGGCTCTGTCTCTCCTCTCCAGTCTCTGGGCCTCCTTCCTAGCTTGCGATGGCATCCATACTTGCTTGGATCACTGCCCTCACCGGGCCTCTCCTCTGGGCCTCCCTCCCTGTTTGCTCTTATCCTCTCTCTCTCTGCTGCCTTCCCTCAGATCCTGAAGCCACAAGTATCCCTTTCTAATTGGAAGCTGTCGGGGGTCCTCTGTCCCCCGCGAAATGACACACAGAGTCACCAATGCGATGCTCCAGGCCTCCCGCCGCCGGGTCTCCAGAAGGCTCTCTGGCCTCACCCCTTCCTCGGCTGTCACATATCCATCCACATCTCCATGACATGGGACACTCTCCTCCCCAGAGTGGCCTTCTCTCCTTTCTCCTGGCGAGACGCCTTGTCACTCACTTCCTCGGCCCCTCAGGCGGGAGCTTCTCTGAGCCTTTTCCCTGCAAGGCTGAGTCCCTTCCATACCTGCTGTGACTGTCCGGACACAGACTCTTTCCCCCTCGACCTGGCCACTTTCTGTCTCTCCCTCTGACCAAGACTGGTCTCTGCAAGGCAGCTACCAGGAGGATGCAAAAAAAAAATAAAAAAAAAAAAAAAAAAAAACAAAAAACCCCAGAATTATTTTTTGGAGGGCAGGCCCTTGTGGTACAGGCTTTCCCCACTAAGTAAGTGTTCTAGGAACCCATCGGCATCCATGAGAGGCTGCGTTCGCCTTCAGAGAATATTTTGAGATTTTTTTCAACGGTTTTGCCCATTTCACGATGGGTGATTTACGAGCACAACTGCCCACACTGTCCTGAGTGTTCAGCAGTTCTGATCTCGAACGGCATGACCCCTGTTCCCCATCTCCCCATTCACCCAGTCTTGCTCCAAGTGACTTTCTTTCTGTTTCCCTGATGAAAAAAGTCCTCAAAGGGAAATGTTTTGCCAGTGTGGAAGAGGTGAAATGAAAACTGCAGAAACACGAAAAGGCATGAACACTGACAAGCTTAAAAACTGTTTTGAGCAGTGGAAAAAGCATCTTGATAGGTACATTGCATCGCATGGGGAGTATTTTGAAGGTGACTGAAGCATCAACATGTAAGAATGAACACATAGCCAGACTCGGTGGCTCAGCCTGTAATCCCACACTTTGGGAAACCGAGGTGAGTGGATGCCTGAGCCTGAGGGTTCGAGACCCGCCTGGGCAACTTGGTGAGACCTCATCTGTATAATAAATCAAAAAATTAGCTGGGCGTGGTAGCGCGTGCCTGTAATTCCGGCTACTCGGAAGGCTGAGGCGGAAGGATCGCCGGAGCCCAGCAGGTCGAGGCTGCGGTGGCTGAGAGTAGCCACTGCCCTCCAATCTGGGCGACGGAGTGAGACTCCAACTCAAAAAAAAAAAAAAAAAGAATGTACACACAATTTTTATGAATAAATTCCATTTTTGGGGCCCCTGCTTACAGTCCCAGTCACGTGTTACGAGTCTCGGGTGCAGGGGATGGAGCAGGGCTGAGACCCCTGTGGGCAGCCCCGTCATGCACTGTGAGAGGAACCCCCGTGCCGCGAACTGAATGATTAACTTGCTGGACTATGAAGCTGCTTGCTGTACTGTGCCTGGGCAGATTCTTTCCTCACCGACCGGCCGCCACCGGTGCCTCCTGTGAGTTCTAATAAACCACTGCCTCTCCCTGACGGACCTTGGGGCGACTTCTTTAGGTCAAGAACCCTACACACAAACCCTTTCAGATCGTGGTTGCCATGTTACACCTGCCCATGTACCCGCAGAGCCTAGGACTGTGCTGGGCTGGAGAGGGTGATGTGGAAGGGCTGGCTTGATGGCAAATGAAATGAGAACACAATTATTTTAAACGCATCTTGTCTTCCATCCCCACCTGGCTTACCCCATCCGCTTCCCTAGTGAGGTGAGTGGGACACACTGGGTGGACCCAGGTAGCCTCTGGTCCTCACAGACCTATCAGCAAGCAAGAGTTTCTTAAGCACTGCTTACTGGCCTCAAGTGTTACTAATCACAGGAGGAATCAGGACTCCTGCTGAGAAAAGCACACACCCCACCCCCACCCCACCTACATACACACACACGCACACACATGTATATGTACTTAGCATTTAGACAGTTTGAAGAATAAAAGGGAAAAATACACGAGAGAAGATAGGACATATGGACTCTGCAGCAAGTCCCCTACATATGAACTTTCAAGCTACGAACTTTAACAATGCACACCTGCATTCCTTTATGTATTATTTCTCTCCACCAGGTGTCAGCATAGACTGTTAAATGCACACAGTTCTGTAGAGCCGATTGTGTTAGTTGGGTACCTAGGCTAACTCTGTTGGACTTAAAATGGACTCAAAAACACACTCTCAGAATGGCACTCGTTTGTATGTTGGTGGCCTCCTGTGTTAGAAGATAACATCTGGCAATGTAGTGGGGGAAAAATCTTGGCTTGTTTATAAATTACCAAACACACACACACACACACACACACACACACACACACCAAGCATGTACATCCAAAATTCTAATGTAATCACAGTTACCATAGACTCTCAGCCCCAGGAAGGTAAACCTTCCCTGGAAGGGCCCCAGGATGGACCTGGGTTTATTCACATTAGAGCAGGCCGTACACCAAGATGAAGTGTCCATGTGCACGCTGGACGCAGCGCATGATTGTCCATTTACTGACACATTCCTGCTTATATTGTCACTTCTCTAAGACCAGGCAGCTGCACTGTCCAGAACCCACCCTGCGGTCCAGGTCCCCACCCCGACGTGCCCTTCCAGGCCTGGGCGGGGGCCCACACTCGGTAAGGCTTGGCCCGTGCCTGACAGTTGCATCACAGGAGCTGCAGGTGCCCACAGGGCCAGGCTGTCAGCTTCTGTGGGCCACTGACCCACTCCTCTGATTCCTGACAGACTGCCGGTTGTGAGTAACAACTTATCTGGTTTACGTCTGGGAGTTATGGTTAATGCTGTCATAGGATTTACTAGCCGCTCAGCTTGGCAAAGATTTCTTTGAGCCAAACATGACTCCTTGTCATGCAAAACAGTAGCGCTTTCTTGGAAGCCACAGATCTGACGTGCCAGGAAAGAATTCAGGAGGCAGATGCTAGACCACCATTAGGTTGGCCACAGCTCTCTCTCTGATGGTGACTCATTAGAAGATTATCTCCAGCTATGGACCTTCCCAAGCGCACGTCCAGAGACCACAAGCAGGTACCAGGCTGATATCAGCACGTTCCCAGGATGGTGTCTTGCAACATAATGGGCGGTGGAATCCAAAGGCCATTGGCTGGTGGGTAGAAACACCTAATCTCTCCTCCTCTTCAAAGACCCCAAGAAACTGGCCAGGTTCGGTGGCTCAGCCTGTCATCCCAGCACTTTGGGAGGCTGAGGCGGGTGGACTGGCTGAGCCCGCGGACTGCCTGAGCCCGCGGGCTTGAAATCAGGAAGATTGTCACCTTCCTGCTTTTTAAGACTTCTCACCCACTCCCAGGCTGGTATCCAATGCCAGACATTTTCCTGGAAGGGCATAGACGCTTCCACCAGGAGGGGACCTCCAGCTTGGACAGGAGTGGGTGGAGGATTTGAATGGCCTCCCCAAAAACGGACTTGCACTGTCCAGAACCCACCCTGCGGTCCAGGCCCCCGCTCCAGATTCTCGGCCCTGCAGAGTTGGACATGGAGTGTCCTTTATGTTAAGAGGGTGGTAACAGGACAGGAACACCTGTCATCCCAGCACTTTGGGAGGCTGAGGAGAGGATTGCTTGAGCCCAGGGTTCAAGACCAGTCTGGGCAACAAGGTGAGACCTCATCTCTACAATAAATCAAAAGAATGGGCCGGGCGTGGTGATGTGTACCTGTAGTCCCAACTACTCTGGAGGCTGAAGCCGAAAGAGCACCTGAGTACAGTGGCGTGATCGTGGCTCACTGCAGCCACGAACTCCTGGGCTCAAGTGATCCTCCTGCCTCAGCCTCTAGAGAAGCTGAGACAACAGGTGTGTGCCAGCACATCTGGTTCATTTAAAAATTTATTTACTGTAGAGTAGAGGCGTTTCTATGTGCCCAGGCTGGTCTCAAACTCCTGGGCTCAAGCAGTCCTCCCGTCTCGGCCTCCTGACGTGCTGGGATTACAAGCACGAGCCACCGTGGTGCCAGGCCTCGACTCCTTCTTAAATGATGCTGCTCCCAAGACCTTCAACTCTTTGGCAGGTGACCCAGCGAGGCCCTCCTGTGAGCATGGTTGCTCCTCCATGGGGCCACGGCGAACCTTCCCTCGCCTTGTACGGAGGGGACAGCTTCCTGGCCTCCCTGTGCTAGGTGGTGATTTCTGCAGGGACAACTGCTTATTTAAGTCTGCGGTTCAAACCCATATCAGAGGATCCTACACACAGTGGGTGCCAGCCTGTTTGTTACATACATGATTGAAGAATACGGATTTGTAGAAATCTGGCATTTTAGAGGAAGAACAGAACCTTCAGATATGAGTTCAGATTTGAAGAGCTCAACTGATCCAAAATGTTTTCCTTAAAAAGACAATTAAGGCCGGGCTCAGTGGCTCAACCTGTCATCCCAGCACTTTGGGAGGCCAAGGTGAGTGGATTGTCTGAGTCTGCAGGTTTGAGACCAGCCTGGGCAACTTGGCAAGACCTCGTCTGTACAATAAAATAAAAAATAGCTGGGCGTGGCAGCAGGTGTCTGTAATTCTGGCTACTCGGAAGGCTGAGGTGGAAGGATCGCCAGAGCCCAGCAGGTCGACGCTGGGGTGGCTGTGAGCGTGCATGCCATTGCACTCTCAGCCTGGGCAAAGGAGTGAGACTCCAGCACACACACATACAAAAGGCAGTTAAGCCTGGGCAACGCAGCCAGACCTCGTCTCTATAAAAAAACAAAAAAATTAGGCTCGGTGCGGTGGCTTAACCTGTCATCCCAGCACTTTGGGAGGCCGAGGCGAGAGGATTGCCTGAGTGCAGGGGTTTGAGACTAGCCTGGGCAACTTGGTGAGACCTTGTCTCTACAATAAATCACAAAAACCAGCCGGACGTGGTGGTGTGTGTCTGTCGTTCCAGCTACTTGGAAGGCTGAGGCAGAAGGATGGCCCGAGTCCAGCAGGTTGAGACTGGTGGCCTTGAGTGGTGCCACTGCACTCCAGCCTGGGTGACAGGATGAGACTCTAATTCAAAACAAAAACAAAAATTAGCCAGGTGTGCTGCTGTGCGCCTGTAGCCCTGGCTACCAGGAGGCTGAGGCAGAAGGATGGCCTGAGTTTAGAAGAGGGGAAGCTGTGGTAAGCTGTGATCCTGTCCCTGCACTCCAGCCTGGGCGACAGAGTGAACCCCCAACTCAAAAGAAAAAAAAAAGAAAGGCAATTAGCTAAGAGAAATCTAAATGCGTCATAATCATATTCTTTGCAATCTTGTATTCTTTTTCTCTGAACAGAAACAGCTATGGACTGAATGTGTTCCTCTGAAATTCATGTGTTAACACAGAATCTCCAAGGCGATGAAATTAGGAGGCAGTGGCACAATCGTGGCCAAAGCAATCTTCACCGGCTGTGCTCAGATGATTCTTCCACCTCAGCCTCTCGAGTAGTTGGGACTACAGGTGCACGCCACAACGCCCGGCTCATTTTTTTTGATTTATTGTAGAGACGAGGTCTTGCCAAGTTGCCCAGGCTAGTTTTGAACTCCTGGACTCGGGTGATCCTTTCGCCTCAGCCTCCCATAGTGCTGGGATGACAGGCTTGCGCCACCGTGCCTGGCCTAAAGAAGCATTTTAAAATAAATATCGCTTGTTTCAATTCCCATGGGCAGGCAAGCATACAAACAAAACCTCACTGTCCTTTCTAAACTCATCGCACGAGGTTTTCTTGCGTTTATGTGGCGGACACCTCCGTGGAGTTTGCATGACGTGTGCTGAATTCATGCTGATCTCGACTTTATTGTTTGTTGTAAAAGACACTGAGATACTCAAATGAGTGGGCGTGATTCCCTCGGGCAAAGGCAGTGCCAGCACCAAGAAGCCCCCAAACCCCTCCTCGGCTACAAAAGAGGCTTTCGTTTGGACAATACTCCTACCTATGAATGTGTTCCCTGAGCCTCTTCCCATGAACAGAAAGTAACCCTTACCCATCTGGAGGATTAACAAACGGGAAACAAACGCACAAAGGCAAAACCAAGCAACTGTCAGGACAGGGCAGCCAGCTGTAAGACGGACGCCGTTGAAGCCAGCTCCGTGGTTAGGAAGAGAACTGGAGATGTGTGGGTATGTCTCCAGGGCTCAGGAAAGTTCCGGAAGCCCCACAGATGCTCGCTGTGAGCAGGCCTCGGGAGCCCCAAGGGCCACATCTTCTTTTTTTAAAAATAAGTTTGTTTATAACACCATTTTAAAGAGTTCTCTGCTAAAACTTACAAAATGGGGCCAGGCGTGGTGGCTCACACGTGTCACCCCGGTACTTTAGAAGGCTGAGGCACAAAGATTGCCTGAGCCCAGGCATTCGAGACCAGGCTGAGCAACTTGGTGAGATCCCGTCTCCACAATAGATCAAAAAATTAGTTGGGCGTGGTGGCACATGCCTACGGTTCCAGCTACTTGGAAGGCTGAGGTGGAAGGATTGCCTAAGCCCGGCAGGTCAAGGCAGTGGTGGCTGTGAGCGTGCCACTGTACCCCACCCTGGGTGACAAAGTGAGACTCCGACTCAAAAAACAACAACAACAACAACAAAAAGTGTACAAAATGGAATGCTAGCCTGAGCGTTCAACTCATGTGTCACCCAGAATATGGACACGTAAGCATGACAATCTCGATAGGAAGCAGAGATCCTAAATGCTTTATTTCCTGAATCACTCTTTCTTTCCTCTTATTTACCGAAGCCGAATTAGAATAATTCCTTTAACCTGATCGGTTGTGAGTACTATCATTTAGTTTTCGGTGGTTACTCTGTTTCTCCTGCTTTGGAAGATGATGGAATAGTCGTAATACGTTTAAAAAATAGATATAAACATTAATAAATGAGGCTCACATTCCAGGAGTCAGAAGTTAGCGCAGAAAGTTTGGGCCAGGATGCAGTGGCTCATACCTGTAATCCCTGCCCCAAGGGAGGCCAAGGAGGGAGGCTCCCTTGAGGCCGGGAGTTTGAGACCAGTCTGGGCAACATAGCGAGACCCTGTCTCTACAAAAAAGTTAAAATTTAGCCGGGCATGGTGGCATGCACTTGTAGTCTTAGCTACTTGGCAGGCCGAGGCAGGAGGATTGCTTGAGGCCAGGATTTGAAGGCTGCAGTGAGCTATTCCTGAATTCCAGCCTGGGCAACAGAGAGAGACTCTGACTCTAAAAAAAAAGAATGCTTGAAACATTAGGATTTTCTGCACTCTCATTTAAATTTTGAATACAGTTTGGATACCTCTGGGATAGGACTTTTCTCGCCGTGGTTGTTTTGTTACCAGCTTTCACGTTATGGAGCGTGGGAATGCAGCGTCCCGTCTGGCCAAGTTCCCACAAACCACGGGGGGAATTCAAGCTCAGGGAACATCTAAAATCTTGGTTAAGTTTCTCATCTGCTTGAGAACTTTCCCACTTCCATTATATAGACAAACTGGTCTCCAAAAGCTCTGTAAAGGAGTCGACCTACAGAACTAAATGTACCTTTTGAATGAATTAAAATGGGAGTCACTGTCTAGGCTGGCCAGCTAATGAGGCTGCAGAAACAGCATGCTAAAAACCGTGTTGAAGTTTAGGAATCCAGCTGGCTGTGCGCCGAGGAGGATTTGTCTGATTACTACACATGGTTGCGAGATAGATCGCGAATATGGAATGATTTCAAGAACATTCGATGGCCTTGTGGGGATGACTCAGGTCGTCAAGAATTTTAATCGAGCGTCTGACACTAGGAAATTCTGCAATTACCAAGCTACAGAAACCATGACCATGGCAAACCCCACTCCCCTTCTCCCTGCTCTTGCTCTAAACACAGAATGTTTCTGCCGCTAAGAGGGGCGGGTGGTCTGTGGTATTCCTGCCAGAAGATCACTGAGGGCCAGGGTAATCAGATTAACGTACATTAGAAAAACTGGGTGGGAATTTACGCTTTCAACATTTTCATGATAAATCCCCTAAACTTTAAGAGGTTTCTGACAGCCGGGCCTGGTGGCTCATGCCTGTCATCCCAGCACTTTGGGAGGCGGAGGCGAGAGGATTGCCTGAGCCCACCAGGGATTCGAGACCAGCCTGGGCAACCCGGCGACACTGCAACTCTGCAATAAATCCCCAAATTAACCAGGTGTGGTGGCGTGCACCTGGTTCTAGCTCCTTGGAAGGCTGAGGCGGAAGGATCGCCGGAGCCCAACAGGTCGAGGCTGCGGTGGCCGGGAGCGTGCGACTGGACTCCAGCCTGGGCGACAGAGGGAGACTCCGACTCAAAATAAAAAAAAAGATATTTCTGAAAAGTGCCAGTATTGTTATCTATTTCACAAAAGTGGCCCGTGTCGCCCAGGGAGCGCTACACATCTGGAGACGCAAAGGTGTCACAAGACCGAGGCTCTGTTCGACACTCTTGCTTTTTGTCAACTGTGGGGAAGAAGCCAGGTAGGATGTGAAGCCTGGGGCCACGCACATTTGAGAGTCCGCTTGAAGGCCGGTGATGGGGGAAGCCAGACTTTCCCTTCACCCACAGACCAGGCCAACGTGGGAGCTCAGTACGGCCCCAAACGCAACAGCAGCATGTCATGGACACACAGTGCCTGCCCGGGCTCTCTGGCTGCTCGGGAGTTTTATCTCTCTTTTTTTTTGAGCTGAAGTCTCACTCTGTCGCCCAGACTAGAGTGCAGTGGCCTCTTCTGGCCACCGCAGCCTCGACCTGCTGGGCTCTGGCGATCCTTCCGCCTCAGCCTTCCGAGTAGCTGGAATTACAGGCGCACGCTACCACGCCCGGCTGATTTTTTGATTTATTGTAGAGATGAGGTCTCGCTGCCCAGGTGGGTCTCGAACCCGCGGGCTCAGGCAATCCACTCACTTTAGCCTCCCAAGGCGCGGGATTACAGGCTGAGCCACCGAGCCCAGCAGGAGTTTTATCGCAATGACATTTTCAACTTCCTTGACTGCGGGCTTCAGGGAGAAACGCGTCTCATCTCCAGTTTGCCCCTGTTTTCTTGGCGACCCTGGCTGTAGTGTGGAAAGTGGGTGTTTCTGAAGATTCCACCAGTTAAGTGGCTGACTCAGGGAAAGACCGGACAGGTGTGCAACTGATGCTCTTTTTCCTTCTCATCAATGCCCTTCCAATCCTTCCACCTGTTTCTTTCTTTCTTTTTTTTTTGAGTTGGAATTTCACTCCGTCGCCCAGGCTGGAGCGCAGTGCCCTGCTCACGGCCACCCCAGTGTTGACTTGCTGGGCTCCGGCGATCCTTCTGCCTCAGCCTTCCGAGCAGCCGGAACTATAGGCGTGTGCTACCATGCCCGGCTAATTTTTTTTATTTATTTATTGTAGAGACAAGGTCTTGCCAAGTTGCCCGGGTTAGTCTCGAACCCGCGGGCTCAGGCAATCCCCTCGCCTCAGCCTCCCAAAGTGCTGGGATGAGAGGCTGAGCCACGGAGCCCAGCCTGTACCTTTCACTGCTCAGTTTCTAAGGTGAATGCTGGCCCCTTTCTCTGACCTTCTCGTCATGTGCATTCGCTGCTGTCATCTTACAGGTGGTTGTGTTTACCTTGCAGTCAGTATGCATTTTGTTATTTCTAGTTGCACCTCCATAAATGTATTTCACCCTGAGTCTTTGTCTTCTAAGCAGATATGTAAAAAGAACAATGGAGGACTGGGGGCAGTGGCCCACACCTGGAATTTCAGTACTTTGAGTGACAGAGGCAGGAGGATTGCTTGGGCCCAGGAGTTCGAGACCAGCCTGGACCAATGGTGAGACCTTGTCTCTAAAAATAAATAAATACAATTAGCCAGGCACAGTGGCGCATGCCTGTAGTCCCAGCTACTTGGGAGATTGAAGCAGAAGGATTGCCTGTACCCAGGTCAAGGCTGTGGTGAGCCATGAACATGCCACTGCTCTCAGGCCTGGGCAACAGAGTGAGATTCCAACTAAAAAAAAAAAAAGAAAGAAAAGAAACAGAAAAAGCAACAGAAATGACTAAGAAGGAGAAGGAACAAGGAAGGGAAAAGTAAAAGAAAGCAGTAGCAAAAAAAAAAAAATCTGAGTTTTGATTCAGATTTTTGAGCTTTTCTAAAGATAACTTCAAAGCCCTAAAAATACTTCATGGTATGGAGAGTTGGCCTTCACTTTGGTCTGCATTTGTTTGTAAGTTTTCCCGGGTGGACGGCTTCTTCCCTGCACAGGACACAGCTGCTTTCAAGCAAATGCTACACATCTCTTCAAATTGCCAGAGGGTTGTTTAAATCGACCTTCTGAGAACCTCATTATGGGATCCGAAATAACATAAATAAATTTGTGAATATAAGAACAGGGCGTAGATGCCTTCCTGCCAGCCCCCTCTCACAGCCCCCCAAAACAGCCTCTTTCTCCTGCCTATGCCAGCACTCCCCTCCCCTCCCCCTGCACCCACAAAGGATGATTGAGCCCACGGCGTGTGCTTTTTGCATGGTCCACGCGCCCCCTTATGCCCCCTGCCGCATGGCTCTGGGATGGCGGTCCAGTCCAGAGCCAACACTTCTGGCCTCCGGTCTTTGATTTACTCCAAAAATGTCTGCCTTGCCAAGATTGTGAAATATGCCACCTACGATGTTCTTAAAAAGTGAAAAAAAGTCAGACTGTTTATTCATGGAAAAATACGCATCCATCACTAGGGGGAGAGGAGAGAGAGAAATCCATTTAAAACGTCTTCTGACTTTTTTTCCCTAATTAAGTCCGTGATGATGAACAACCTGGAAACTCCCTTCAGAAGACAGGGGCACAGAGTCAAGGCTGAGGAGGCCACAAGCGTCCTCGGGTCCTCGGGTCTGGGGGGCTGCCCACACTTCTCCCCTGGGAGAGTCACGTTGGGCAGAACCCCTGTAAAGAAGGCCAAGACCGTTCTGACGCATGTGTAAGCAAACAGCCTGCAAAACTTATCTTCAGACAGATATCAACGGGGGTGGATAAACAGTCGGCCAGAGGAGATTTTCCAAAAAGTCTCCGACTGTCATGTGATAGGAACAGGCCTGCGCCGTGGGCCTGGCAGGCCAGCCCGGCCCCGGGAGCGTTATGACCAAGGATGGTAAGTGGCTGAGGACCAACTGCTCTTAGTCATGTCCCTGAAACCTGGGCCCTCAGGAGGGAGAGCAGGGCTCGAGGCTTGGGGAATTCGGAGCTCTGTCCCAAAACTCCAAATAAAACCACCCAACACTTGTGCGTTCGACTAGGCCTTTTCTCCAAAACCTCTCTCTGCATACACTCTGACACGTCCAACAGCTAACAAATATGCAAGAAGGTCAACACTCACCGTCTGTAATAAAGAAATCTAAACATTGGCACTGATCTCATTGTATCATTAGGGACTGGAAACCAACTTTCATTCATTCCCCACAGGACAAAAAGGTCCACTTCATCATTTTAAAAATTTTTGAATCAGGGTCTCACTGTCTCCCAGGCTAGAGCGCACTGGCACAATCACGGCTCACCGCAGCCTTGAACTCCTGGGCTGAAAGGATCCTCTCGCCTCATCCTCCCGAGTAGCTGGGACTACAGATGTGCGCCACCATGTCCGGCTAATTTTTTTTTTTTTTTTTGAGTTGGAGTCTTACTCTGTCGCCCAGACTGGAGGGCCACTGCAGCCTCGACCTGCTGGGCTCCGGCGATCCTTCTGCCTCAGCCTTCCGATAGCCGGAATTACAGGCATGCGCTACCACACCCGGCTGATTTTTTGATTTATTGTAGAGATGAGGTCTCACTGCCCAGGCGGGTCTCGAACCCGCGGGCTCAGGCAATCCACTCACCTCAGCCTCCCAAAGGTGTGGGATTACAGGCTGAGCCACCGAGCCCAGCTTGGCTACATTTTTTCATGTTCTGTAGAGTCAAGATCTTGCCTTGTCACCTAAGCTGGTCTTGAAATCCTGGGCTCCAGATCCCCCTGCCTCGGCCTCCCAAAGTTCTGGGATTACAGGCATGAGCCATCATGCCCGGTCCACATTGTCACTGCGATTCGGAATGGCTTCACTTTAGATTATGATGAAATTTGATTACGAGGTGGTCAGCACTCATCATTAGCAGTGTTAAGGGAAAGGGCGGTGGGTGCGTCTGAAATTTCACTAACAAGCACCAAAGGTTCATGAAGGTGTCCTCCAGAAGACCCAACTGTTCCATTCCACAGACCCTCTTACTGGCCAGATTCTGTCACTCTCCAAGTACAGAACTCCCCCCTCCCATCCCCAGTGGAGATTGAGCAGTTCCACTCAGAGGGCTGCCCTGGCTGGGAGAACCTGGGATGGGGGTTGGCCTGGGCGTGCTTGAGTGGGAACCATCTCAACCCTCGGACTTCAGCACCCTGAGAACTGTCAACGTGTTTCACAAGCAGGGGGCTAGTTGTTACCAGTCCTTCTCAATCTGCGGGACTCAATCACACGTGTCCCCAAAGGCAGCTTCCCGTTGGAAAGGGTCATGAGAGGTCAGTATTGGCTCCTGAGTTGCAATAGACGCCAGGAGTTAGGACTGGGGCGACTGGGGCAGCTGGGGCCGGAGGCAGGAGGGCGTATGGGAACTCTCCCTGCATGACTGTTTGGCAAATCTAAGACTTCTCTAAAATAAAGTCTATTACAACGTGAGAGAAGGGAGAGGGGGGCACACTTAGTCTACTGTAGACTCACTTCCTTCCTTTCTCCCTTCCTTCCTTCTTTCCTTCTAGTCGGAGTCTCACTGTGGCCCAGGCTGGAGGGCAGTGGCACGCTCATGGCCACCGCCGTCTCCACCTGCTGGGCCTAGGCGATCCTTCCTCCTCAGCCTTCTGAGTAGCTGGAACTACAGGCGTGCGCCACCACACCCGGCTAATTTTTTGATTTATTGTAGAGACGAGGTCTCGCCATGTTGCCCAGGCTGGTCTCGAACTCGTGGGCTCTGGTAATGACTCTCGCCTCAGCCTCCCAAAGTGCTGGGATGACAGGTGTGAGCCACAGTGCCCAGCTGACTCATCTTCACCAAGACCTCTGATTTCTTTTGATTCCTCACTTCTTACCTAGATTATTCCACACACCTCAAGTGGAGTTAGAGACAGACTAACTTTCATGGTTGCTTGAAAAATATCAAATCTCAAATTATTAACACAATATGGTATCCGGTTGAAAACAAAGACCGCATCTAAAAAGCGAGATGAGGCCAGGTGCGGTGGCTCAAGCCTGTCATCCCAGCACTTTGGGAGGCTGAGGTGAGAGGATTGCCTGAGCTCACGGGTTTGAGACCAGCCTGGGCAACTTGGAAAGACATCATCTTTACAATAAATCAAAAACTTAGCTGGGCGTGGTAGTGCATGCCTGTGGTTCCGGTTACTTGGAAGGCTGAGGCGGAAGGATGGCCTGAGCCCAGCAGGTCGAGGTTGTGGTGACAGAGTGAGACTCCGACTCAAAAAAAGAATGCACTCAGGTCAGCACGACCAAGGCGGATGTCACGCAGTCTGTGATGACTGTTTGGCATCTGTGAAATGTCATAGTACAGGACACGATGGTGCTACAGGTGTAGACCTCTGGCCTGCAGGCACATGCCTCTCCCTTCATGTGCGTGAGCACACATGACTGTCCTGCCCTCCACGTTCAAAAGCTGACAGCCCACCCTACCCCAAAAGATCGCCAATGCGATCTTTTTAAAGCCGATCTGGTCACAAGGCCCCTCGACTTTGCCTCCTCCTTCTGCATGTGGCTCCCTGCCTCATGGGCTCTGTCCTCCTCTCCTGACCCCTCCTCTCGGCTACACGCACGGCATTCCGGTCCACAGGGCCATGCGTTCCCTCTCTTCTGCTTGCTTGGCTGTTTCCTCCCCGACTCTTGTCTCCGTGGGACCTTCCTTTCCTCAACAAATCCTCCCAACGCTGCATCACAACTGTCGTTCCTTCGGTGACTGGCAGCTCAGGCGTCCTGTCCCTGGCTGCGGGGCCGTGTCCACCTGCCACCCAGCAGCCTGAGGTTCCCAGTAAACATCTGCCAGGGGAAGAAAGGTTGGGTCACGTCCTGCTGCGACCCAGCCCTCTGCCCACAGCCCTCCCTCACATACACCCTCCCGAGACTGTCCATCCTTGGCTTCAGCGCGGGTTCCTGTCACTTTCACGATCAGCTCCTCGTCCCAGAGTTCAAAATCAGTGCATTCCTCCACCCAGATGCCCACCAAAAGTGGACTGGATACATAAAATGTGGGACTTGTATACGGTGGAATATTACGCAGCCACGAAGAAGAACAAAATCATGGCCTTCGCAACAACTTGGATGCCGCTGGAGACCATCCTACCAAATGAACTATCACAGGACCAAAGAACTGAACGCTGCGTGTCCTCACTCATAAGCGGGCCCTGGGTACTGGGCACACGAGCACAAGGGTAGGGTCGGCAGACACTGGACACTGCTGGGAGGGAAGGAGGGGGCAGGAGGGAGGGGACACCGGGTTCATGGTCTGCCCCCAGAGGGAGTCAGAGTCAGCTAGAAGCCTGTACTTCACCTGCCTGCAACTAACTTATATGGTAAATCCCCACTTGTACCCCATGTCTCTAAAATACAATTTAAAAAATTGGCCGGGCTCGGAGGCTCAGCCTGTCATCCCAGCGCTGTGGGGGGCCGAGGCGAGTGGATTGCCTGTGCCCGCGGGCTCGAGACCAGCACGGGCAACTTGATGAGACCTTGTCTCTACAATAAATCAAAAGTTAGCCGGGTGTGGTAGCATGCGTCTGTAGTTCCAGTTACTTGGAAGGCTGAGGCGGAAGGATTCCCGGAGCCCAGCAGGTCGATTGCCGGAGCCCAGGGTGGCCGTGAGCGTGCCGCTGCACTCCAGTCTGGGCAACAGAGCGAGACTCCAACTCAAAAAAAAAAAATCAGAGTTTTCCTAGCTGAGGTGATCAGTTACCATCGTGCCCCTCCAGCGGACTCTCTCCCTGCCCCCCCACCCTGTCTCTATGGTAGACGGAAACCTTCTCTCCCTCTCTCTGACTCCCCTCCGGCACCCCCAGGTAAGTGTATGCTTTCTTTGTCTAACCGGAGTCTTCTGCAGGAAGCTATGGAGGGGGAAGCTCCTTACACGGTGTGGGACCAGGGCAGGTGTGAGACAAGGGCAGGTGTGGTGGGTAGGTATGGGAGGTGTGGGGGGGAGGGCAGGACCAGCGCCTCACTCAGTCCAAGGTTCCTCCTATGAGTCCTGCAGTAGCGGTTTGGGAAAGGACGTTTTGACCCTCGTTGGATCAGAGTCAGGTAGTAAAGGGTTTTTCTTTTTTCCTTCTTCCTAGTGCGGGTCTCTTGAAATTGTCTAGAATCACAGCACAAATCACAGCTGAAAATGGAATAACTAAAATCCAATATCAAAATTCTTCCTACCCAGACAGAGAATCGAAACACTTTCAACAGAAATACCATCTCATTTGACACAGCCTTACATCATACGGGGCTAGCTTCATAAAAACAGTAATCCTAACGTATTCCTACCCCTGAGTATGGCTGTGGCTAATCTTTCAAAATTATTCTTGGATGGGAGAGCCATGGAGCATGAAGGAACAAAAGCTGGCGAAAGGTCTAGTTGGATATTTTAATCTTTTCTTCCCCTTACACAGTCTCTAAAATGAACTTGTTGGAGAAGTGTAAAAAGCTAAATTTTACTTTAGAAAACCAGAAAAGTACACAAGATGAGCTCTAGTCAATGCTTTCCATGGGATCTGCCACCGATCGCCCTCCCTGTGGCCTTCAGACCCATCTAGGACCCCGGGGGCACGGGCAGCACGGCTCAGGTATTTGCATGGGCATTTCTCCATCATGGCGGCAATCTCACTCCAGGTTGGGCTGCACCCACCACGCCTCCACGCACATCCTTCAGTCTCCACATGGGAAGGACCAAAGGGCTGTGTTTTCCAGCCCTTTCTACAGCTGGAAGACTTACGCGACGGTGCCTCAGCTTTACTTTCTTGGCACTGAGTTGTCTCAGTTCTTCTGCTGATTTATTCTAGAACTCAATGTATAGTTAAAGAAAGAGGGAGGCGGGCCGCTGTGGCTCACGCCTCTCATCCCAGCGCTTTGGGAAGCAGAGGCGAGAGGATTACCTGAGCCCAGGAGTTCGAGACCAGCCTGAGCAACATGGTGAGACCTCGTTTCTACGATAAATAAAAAAATTAGCTGAGCACGGTGATGCGCACCTGTAGTCCCAGACACTTGGGAGGCTGAGGCGGAAGGATCACCTGAGCCCAGCAGGTCAAGGCTGCGGTGGCTGTGAGCACGCCACTGGCCTCCAGCCTGGGTGACAGAGTAAGACTCTGACTCAAAAAAAAAAAAAGAGGGAAGACAGAGCATACCACAGCCGACCAGATGGTTTCCAGGGCAGGAAGTTTCCAATAATTCCTCCTGACCACAGTGAGATAGGTGGGGAGGACTCTGAAACCAGGGCTTCTCAGACACCCCCTGAGGGAATGAGAACGACAGGCGCTGGACTTGTATGGCTTTTTTGGCTTTTTTTCTGTGGGGGGCCAGGGGCATCTGCCATAGAGGACATTTTTTGGGCGAAAATTCACAGGCATTTTTCACATTCTAACCGGACGCCCATGCAGAGGGCCCGGAAGAGCTCTGTGGACCCACGACTTTCCCTGTGACCTTCCCCTCTCGCCTGTCCTCTCACTGATTTCAGCTCCTTCCGGTGCCTTCAGATTTCAGACATTCTGTCCCGGCTTCCTCCTCTCCCCTCCACCTCAGAGACACAGAGCCAGCCCAGCGCCACATCCCTTTCAACTACAGCGTCATCCGTTGAGTTTGCTTAAATTTTGTTGGAAAATAAGCAGGAGAACGAATAAAATACATCTTTACACTCTTCGCATTGGCTCTTTCTAACCAGCTGAGCGGTTGACTGACTGATTCTTTTCTTAACTCTTAAATTCTCACGAGGTCCAACCTTGTGTTTCAGTCTTACTTTCAACCGCCTCTCTTTTCCAGAATTTCAAATCTCCATCTCTCCGGCCGGTTACTGTTGAAAACTTGGATCTGTTTCCACACCCTCAAAATTCACCCTGGGGAGGAAAGGAATGTGTGGCGCAAGAGGAGAGAAGATTCCAGAAGAGATGCCTGCAAGGATGCTCAGGACACATGGGCGTAGAAGGACCAAGAGACCCAAGATAAAGGTTAAGTAGCAGCAAAATGAGATTTCCGTGGCCGCCTCTCCACGCTTGCAAACCGACGCTCTTGAAGTGTCCGTTGCCAAGCACGGGCGAGGCTGCTGTCTCATGGACACCTGCAGAAGCAAAGGCCATGTTTCCCAGATACCAGAGATGATGCCATCTACCTTGAGTTCCTGCCACCACCCTGAGAGGAGGAGTTCCTATTCCACTTTGCAGAATTTTTTTTTTTTTGAGTCACAGTCTCATTCTGTTGCCCAGGCTGGAGTGTCATGGCATACTCACGGCCATCCCACTGTCGACCTGCTGGGCTCCAGTGATCCTTCCACCTCAGCCTTCCAAGGAGCTGGAACTACAGGCACATGCTTCCAAGCCTGGCTAATTTTTCATTTATTGTAGAGATGAGGTTTCACCAAGTTGCCTGGGATGGTCTCGAACCCGCAGGCTCAGGCAATCCACTCGCCTCGGCCTCGCAAAGTGCTGGGATGACAGGCTGAGCCACCGAGCCTGGCCTGCAGAATTTTCAGCTGAGGCTCACAGGGGTTAGGGATTTACCCAAGGCCCTGGGCTAGGCCATGGCAGAGCCAATTCCCAAAGGAGGCTGTGCTGGGTTCTGGACAGTGCTGTTTACTACTCAGTCTCTTCTTCACAAACATTCTTCAGGACTCAGACAAGGAACACGCTGTTAGTTGGAAACTCCTTGAACTCAGCAAATCATTACCACGATGACAGGCCCGCCTTGGTGGCAGTGGGGTGGGGAGAGGTGTCCTTGACCACAGTCTGTGGGGCAACTCCGGAATGACCACGCCTGGGTGCTTCATCGGAATAGGTCTCCGAATCGTCACCAAATTGCTTGTAGTTCTTTTGCCGCCCAAAGTCACGTCCCTGTTAAGGGACAGAAGGGGACCCCGAGGATACGGAATCTATTTTCTTGAAATACAGGTTTGTCTAACACGCGCAGTGGGTTATACAGTCCCTGGCAGTCAGTCTGGCATTCTGGAAGCTTCCAACAAGATTCTTTCAAAATCAAATAGAAAACTCATCCCAAAGCATTGCTAAAAATAAATACATTTTTTCATGAATGAGGAAGCATTATAAAAGAAGTCTTAACCCCGCCGTTTTTTCCTTAACCCCGCCGTTTTGGTGACCTCATAATTCACTCGGGACCCAAATAACTGAATAAACAGTTTTAAAAGATACTGCCAGAAACAAATGAAGTAACTTCCACTTGATAGATATCTGTTTAGAGAGCAGATTTCAATATTTTAAAAAATGAGCGTTTCATGCAGATTAGTAATCACTGCAAAGGCCCAGGGCACCCTGGGAACAGGGACCGGTCACCCACAGTCCCGAGCAAGGGGTCACTCACTCAGAGTAACCTCACACAGTCCTGTCATATAGGATTCCTCAGGGGGTGAGGAGTGGGAGGGGGAACATCCTGAGAATGTGTCATTTGGAATTAACATCCACGGAGTCAAAGGGCATGAGAATGAACTCTCCAGTCCTCGAAGAATGGCTCTCAGTTGCCCTATAGAGTAGCTACTGCTGAGTTCAAACATGAACTCCGAGAGTGTGAGGCTGGAATTCCTAACACAGAGGCTCTAAAGCACGATGACACGGGGCATCAGCCGGACTTGAGTCCGGACCAGGGTCTGCCCTCACCTGTGGCACGGTGCTGACTGCACCACATTGCCTCTGGGGTGCCCCCCCACAGAGAACCCCAGTGCCGGGACAGAGGGTGTGTAGCATCCCACTGGCTCCAGTGTCAAAAGTTTTGAGGTTACCCGTGCCAGGACTTATGGAACCTTTGGGAATCTGAGGAGACGGGGATGCCAGCTCCCACCCCTGGAAGTCTCCCTGGGATTCCCGCCAGGGGTCCCAAGCCTGGTCTTCATGCGATGGGATGTGACCTAGAGATCTCCCAAGGGGACTGGGTCCCTCCAAAGTTCCCTGCATTAACAGTAGACTGCAAAAGCCCCAAGTGACTTCATCGTGCTGGGTGGCCATTGACTTCCTGGCCCTCAGCAAAGCCCTGGCATCTGGTACACGCTCAAAACATTTTTCTTGAATAAATTATTGAGACGGTAACACTGACAGTCTACTATCTATATGCCAAGTAAGGCATGCGTTTGATAAAACAATGGTTTTGATCAAGTATGTGGCATACTCAACTAAATACTATTGACTAAAGGTATTTATTGAACATATTTAAACATCAATTGTTTTTTGAGAAGGGAGTAAGAGACAAATGAACAGGGTACTTTTTTCTTAGTTGGGGTCTCACTCTGTCACCCGGGCTGGAGGGCAGTGGCACAATCACAGTTCACCACAGTCTCGACTTGCTGGGCCCAGGAGATCCTTCTGTTTCAGCTTCCTGGGTAGCTGAGACTGGGTAATTTTTAAAAAATTTCTTAGAGACATGGGGATCTTATTATGTTGCCTAGGCTGGTCTCGAACTCCTGTTCTCAAGAAATCCTCCTGCCTTGATCTCCCAAAGTACTGGGATTACAGAAGTAAGCTACCACACCGGCCTTCTTTTAAAAAAAAATTTTTTTTTCAAACATTTTTTGCTTTAGAAATGTTTACGGAAAAAGCACCCAACACAATCAACAAGAAAGGCCACTTAAACCCATGCAGCTCACACGGGTGGGAAAACAGTCCATACCAATGCAGACATCCTCCCTCAAACGGGGGCTCTGGCAGACAACGGGGTGATAGAGAGGCCTGGGGGGCTGCAGAGGGGAGGGCGTCTCCTGCAGGGAGGCCACGCTGACCCATCAGGGTCGCTCATGAGGCTTTGATCTCCCCGTCTCTGCGGCTGTTGCTTGTTGCTATGTGATTTCAATTAAAACACACCCCAAGCTCTGTGTGTATCTGGAAGGTGTGTGTGTGTGTGTGTGTGTGTGTGTGTGTGTGTGTGTGTGTGTGTGTGTCCATGCATATCTGTACCTGTGTGCATGTATGTACATACGCATATCTATTCGAGTCTACGTACATGCATGCGTGCACATGTCTGTATGAGTGTGCATGTTCATGCATGTGCATATCTGCATGACTGTGTATGTGTGTGTTTGCAAGTGACAGTCACAACACATGCTAGAGGTTGGCAGTGTTTCAAGACATTCAGTGTCCCCCCGATGACGCACTGCACTACAGAAAAGGGGAGTGCCAGGACCCTCTACCTCGCATGGCCAGAGGTAGGCAGCTAGCTGCTCTGTTCCTTTTGTCATCTGGGCTCACGCCTCCTCTCCCTCCCAGACAGGGCCAGGTCTCCTGATCTTGGAGGACAGTCCGAGTGAGTTGGGAGACATGTCCCGCCTTTCTGGAGTCAGCTGGAGACGCCAGACACAAAAGCAGCGTAGGTCTGGCTGTCAGCTGCTTCAAGAAAGGCTGAGGTGGGCAATCTGGCCACCAGGAGCCGGGACAGAGACCACAGGGCCATGGCCACAGCCCACGGGGGAGCGGGGAGACCCTGCAGAGGTGAGGAGGGGCGGGTGGGACCAAAGGGGCCCTCGGAGAATGAGGGTCCGCTTTGGAGCAGCTGGCCTGCGGGATCCCACAGGGAATCTGTCGCCTGGGTGGCAGGGGAGGTCCCGGAAGCGCCGGAGACCAGGCCTTTGAAGTTTGAGCAACACAGTCTCTCATGCACAAAGTCTGATGTCAGAGTTTTCCCTGAAGTTATATTTAAATTCGAGTCGGTGCTGCACACTCGTGAAACTACAATCAATGAGCCAATCAAACCCTCATTTATATGAGGAGCAAACATAATTTTCTTTTTTTTTTTGCTGACTCACCACACGGAAGCTTTGCCGCCCAGTGCCATGTTTAAAGTCAGAAAGCTGTCAGATGTTTAAAGTCAACACGCTGATGGACAAAAACTGACTCTCTTACAAACACATTCCTTCCAGCTGCATTCATCTTGCTCCATGCTCTAAAAATGTGGCTGCCTGACAGAGCACAGAGCTCATGCTCTCTCTTGTTCAGCGAGTAAAAATAAATCTCGAATTTTGGGCAGAGCAGAGGCCATGGTGCCAGGAGGCCCTGAAACCTTCCCTTTTCGAGTAGTGTCTGCAGCCCGAGCCACGCCCGCACCCACGTGCCAAGAAAGTCACCAACGGGTCCCGCCTCGGTCTTGGGAGACACCCGGCCGCGCCCCAGGACTCACTGGCCGCCCTGGAGGGAGGCTTTGGTGGCCGAGCTATTATTACCCCTTGCCCCCAGGTTTCATGTTGCAACAAATGCAACCTTCCAGCTTCGATCTGGGCGGCGAGGGCCAGTCTGAGGAATTCTGTTCAAGTCGTGCTTGCACGGTTTTATTCATAAAACTGCAATCAATGGGCCAGTCATCCTGAACCTCTTTGGCCATTTTGGGTGTTTCGTTATAAAGGTGGTATCGTCTCCTGAATTCTTCACACAGTCACCATCATCTGGCGATTCCAAAAAGCCTGTTTTGGGTCATGCAACCTACAGGGCAGCTTTAGAAACCCCGCCCCTGCACACACCTCCTCCCCCCAGCCACAGGCATGGCCATTTGAATTTTCAGTGAGAGCCAGGCAGAAGGGAAGACACAACCTCCACACAATTAAAGCTCTGCTGCTTTAATAAACATCAAACTGTCCCCAGCTGAGTCCCAAGCACAGACAGAGAGGAGGCGGCGGTGGCTGTGAACCCCAGGCTGCCCAGGCGGGGAGGATGTGGTAAGGCAGGGCTGGGAGAGAAGGAAGCCCCAGAATCGCCTTCGAGAAGAAAATAGTGGCTTCACTGACGAGGCCACTTCCTTGGGCCCGTAGTCTCTCTCTGATCTCATGGGCTGACATGTAGGAAGAAAAACCCAAAGCCAGATCCCTGAAGCCACACCTGTCCTGTTTTTTTTTTTGAGTAGAAGTCTCACTCTGTCGCCCAGGCTGGAGTGCAGGGGTATGATTACAGCTCACCGCAGCCTCGACCTCCTGGACTCAGGCGATCCTCCCACCTCAGCCTTCTGAGTAGCTGGGACTACAGGCACATGCTACCACATCCGGCTAATTTTTGTAGAGACGAGGTCTTGCTATGTTGCCTAGGCTGGTCTTGAACTCATGGGCACAAGATTCTCCTGCCTTGGTCTCCCAAAGTGCTGGGTTACAGACGTGAGCTACCCCCTCTGACTTTACTTATCTTTTTCACCCAAGTACTCTTTACAGAGAAGAGGCTCAATCTAGGTTTGTGGGCTAAAGTGGAGAAATGACCACATAATTGTTATTGTAAGTACATACTAATATATATGTTACTAATATGTTATATGTATTTGTAATGCTACAATAACTATAGCTATAATGCTATAATAATGCCTCTCTACTACATATGGGTGGTAATTGCCTTATAAACTTAATTTCCAATCTCCACATCAAACTTGTGAAGTGAGACTTTTCGTTTCCAGTTTTTTTTTCTTTTTTTCTTTTACAGATAAAGGAGAGATTGAAGATATTAAACCCAAATAAAGCAAGAAATGCCTGAACTGAGTTCTGAGTGGGGGTCGTTTATCTCCAGAGTCCACCTTATTTTCCATCATACCAGGTTTTACACAGGCAACACACCCTAGCCTCTCTTCTTAAAAAGCAGATCCTGAAGTCATTCATTAGCTCCAGCCTGCATCCAAACCCTGTGCAGGGTTTCTGATGCCAAAGTTGGCGGGCCCCTGAGTTTCAGACTCGGTGGGTCCCAGGTGATGCTGATGGTGCCGGCTTGGGGACCTCACCTTATGGACCCTTGGAAGCCTGAGCGCCACTTGACACTACTCAGGCCTCCACACATTGTCCGAGGGGAACCCCCAGACCAGAATTTATTTAAAAAAAAATTGTGTGTTTATTCCTACATGTTTTTTTTTTTTTGAGTTGGAGTCTCACTCTGTTGCCCAGGCTGGAGTGCAGTGGCCGCTCCCGGTCACTGCAGCCTTGACCTGCCGGGCTCTGGCGATCCTTCTGCCTCAGCCTTCCAAGCAGCCGGAACTATAGGCGTACCTGGCTGATTTTTGATTTATTGTAGAGATGAGGTCTCGCCAAGCTGCCCAGGCGGATCTCGAACCCGCGGGCTCAGGCAATCCACTCACCTCGGCCTCCCAAAGCGCTGAGCCACTAAGCCTGGCTTATTCCTACATGTTTAACTCAGTTATCGTCAAAGTCCTCTCTGTTGGATGTAATACACCTATCGAGATGCTTTTTTCCACTGCTCAGTTTTTGAGCTCAAGCATTTTGACACCTTTCAGTGCTTCCGCCTTTTTTGGTTTCACCTCTTTCACATCAGCAAGGTGTCTCCCTTTGGGGAAACATAAAAAAGTCACTTGGGGTGGGATCTGCTGAAGAGGGAGGGTGGGGCCTGGAGCTCACGCCGTTTGGGTCAAAAACCGTTGAGCACTCAGTGCGGTGTGGGCAGGCGCGGGGTCCCGGTGGAAGAACCGGCCACCTGTCTGCCACAACTCAGGACGTTTCTCCTGCAACGCAGCCACTCCCGATGATGCTACCTGGTTCACGGATGCAGACGGCTTCCTAGAACACTCACCTGGCGGGGGAAGCCTGGACGACAAGGGGCCCGCCCTCCAAAAGATGATTCCGGTTTTTTGGGTCCCCCCCCCATAACAGCCAGTGACTGCCAGCCCCGCTGTCCATCCGTCAGCAGACTCAGGTGTCTAGGGAGAGCGCTTCCTTCGTGGGACACCCCGGACCTGAGCCCTGTGAGCTTTCCTCCTGGCTTTTGTATTTAGCCTTTTTGTTCTTTGCCGTCGTGGCAAACATCACTTCCTGCTTTCTCCAGCGGTGCCCCCACCCCTCCTTTTTTCTCAGTCGCTTGGAATTCCTTGCCTGCGGGGGGAAAATGGACCCCCACGCTTGGCCCAGCCCTCCTCACAAGCTGGGGCTCGGCGTCTACGCTATGCCAGGGACAGAACTTCCCCACGATCCCATCTCATAGTTTATCAGGGGACAGAGGAATCGGGCAGCCACTTCGAAAGCCTGGGAAGGCAGGTGGTTGGAGCTGGCCCCTGAAGGCGAGACTGGGTGTATTTTTCTAGCCTCAGTGGAAGACAGATGAAGACGGAGACAGGAGGGAGCCATTCCAGACACCAGGGAGCACAGCGAGTCCAGGAATTGGATGTAATAGGGAGATAGTGACCTTGTCCGGGAGGGAGGGAGCCTCAGCAACCCCCTGAGAACCAGGAAGGCTAGCGACTGCCTGGCCTCTGGCTACGCTCTGAAGAGTTGAAATCACGGGTTCAATTCCCCTGAGGCAAGTGTGGTACTGCTTCACCCAGAATCATGGAATTAGACACTTAAGGGGGATTTCAGAGTTCACCTTGGCCTCTCCCCTGTAAGAAGGTGTCATAATTCCCTTATATAATTAAGAACAGAGGAACCAGCCTTAAGGCCATAGCTACTTCTTTTTTTTGAGTTGGAGTCTCTGTTGCCCACGGCCACCGAAGCCTCAACCTGCTGGGCTCTGGCGATCCTTCTACCTCAGTCTTCCAGAGAGCCAGGACTACAGGCGCACACGACCACACCTGGCTAATTTTTGATTTATTGTAGAGACAAACACTTGCCAAGTTGTCTGAGCTGGTCTCGAACCCGTGGGCTTAGGCAATCCACTCGACTCGACCTCCCAAAGTGCTGGGATGACAGGCTGAGCTACCGAGCCGGCCCATAGCTATTTCTGGAATATTCTTCCTGGTCTTTCTTCTCTGTACTCCTCTGTGATCAGTGGATTGTCTGAGCCTACGGGTTCGAGACCAGCCTGGGCAACTTGGCGAGACCTCGACTCTACAATAAATCAAAAAAATTAGCTGGGCATGGTGGCACGTGCTTGTAGTTCCAGCTACTTGGAAGGCTGAGGTGGAAGGATCGTCGGAGCCCAGCAGGTCGAGGCTGCGGTGGCTGTGAGCGTGCCACTGCACTCAACCTGGGTGATAGAGTGAGACTCCAACACAAAAACACACAAAAGAATGTATGCTGATAAGGCAATTTTGCTCCTTTATAGATGGTTTTGGGATTTAATTCTCCTTCTTACACTGAGTGGGCCCCAAGGACAAACAGACCACATTCTTTTGCTTGTGTTTCCTGTGTATAACACTGAAAGGGACAAGGTTCTCGTCCAGACCCCTGAAGCTCTCTGCCTGCACAGGGGTCCCTTCTCTGCCGTATCACCTGCAAAAGGCCCACCTAACTCAGTGGCGAGTGCACTAGTGTGATCGACACCGGAGTCTGAGAAGGGCTGATATAAAGTGAGTGCTGACTGCTCCATGTGTCTATAACCTCACACGATCTAAGAAGACCGATTTTTTTTTTTTTTTTTTTAGTTGGAGTCTCACCCTGTCGCCCAGACTGGAGTGCAGTGGCTGCCCCTGGCTACCGCAGCCTCGACCTGCTGGGCTCCGGCGATCCTTCCACCTCAGCCTTCCAAGTAGCCGGAATTACAGGCATGCGCTACCACGCCCGGCTGATTTTTTGATTTATTGTAGAGATGAGGTCTCGCTGCCCAGGCGGGTCTCGAACCCGCGGGCTCAGGCAATCCACTCACCCCAGCCTTCCAAAGGCGCGGGATTACAGGCTGAGCCACCGAGCCCGGCTAAAAAGACCAATTCTTGAGCCGATATAAACCTGAGAATGAAGCGCTCCAAACCCGAATGAAGCCCTCCAAACCCTCCATGGCACTGCAGCCCACAATGTCAACAATTACCACATGGAAAACACCAGCAGTGAATTTCTGAATTCGTAAGCTCTTCCAGGAAAGAATTTGCAGAACATTTGTGTCCTGGGCAGATGCAATGGCTCCCTTCCCTCCCCCTTGGTGCCCATGAGTACTGTAAGTAGTATGCGTGGCTAATCAGATCAAGCAACGAGAAAACAATGAGGGTCCCGGTTGCTTTTTCTGGACCCTGTTCTGACACCATCGCCCCTCCTCACGTGGATCCAGGGAGCCCAGCCCCATTCCCACAAGTTTGAGGAAACATTGAAAAAAAAGATAAAGATAAACAAGGTCATTTTTCAAAATGGGGTACATCAAAAGTGAGATTCACAAGAGCTGGTTGGGTCAATTCTCTGCCAGAATCTTAGGGCTGAAATTCGAGAGAGTCATCTGTGGTGGAACTCTGGGTACATAGTTTACACAACAATATCCATAACTCACAATGAGACGACCACTCAACCGCCACCCGGCACTCTCCTTCTTAAGGCTAATATAAAAAATCGATTCCCATCAAGCTAAGGAGGAATCTTTAGAAAAATTATCTGCAGATCCCTTTTCTGTCATTCGAAGTGCCCGTCTCAAATAGGAAAAAGCCTTTAAAAAAACGGGTTGGGAATAAATGGTTTACACATTAAAATAGATAGCTGGGGTTCCTTCAAACTGGACCCCAGGAGGAACTTCTCTTGTTGTCATCCCTTCCCAGGAAACCATTTAAAGTAATTGTTACAGTGACATGTAACCGAGTCCTCGCTTTTATTTACTTTGGACGTTATCAGATACTTTGTATGACACTGTATTTACTTTGTAGCACTCACTGTAAATAGAAGTTATGCACAGAGTTACCACAAATACACGCTCTTTTATTTATGAAGTAGCTAAGGAAAAAGATGATTCATGCCCTTTGGTTTGCAGCACCTGTTTTGACGCTTTACTCGTTTTCAGGGTTGTGTGTGATTCATATATTTCTCTCTGGGGAAGTGGGCGGAAGACGGGTGCACATTGTTCTATGAAAACCCCGAGTCTCGTTTTTTTTTTCCTCCTAAGTCTTTTAAAATGTGCTGTGGAAAAAATGTATTCCATTTGGCTAAGGAACAAGGATGCTATAGCCCTGTGCAGCTGTTTCTGAGAAAAAAGGGCCCTCAAGCATGCAGAACCCCATAATCGCTCTGCTTGAAGACATCTGGGAGGGAGAGAAGGCTGGGTAGTGGATAGAATTTTGTCTCTATGTACAGCCTGGCAAATAGAAATCCTTTTGGATCTGCTGAATGAGGACAATATGGGAGAGGCCACCCTGAGGAATTCCACAAGGGGATTTCACTAGAGCAGTGGCAAGCACCTTTCACACACTCTTGTCCTATTTTAGGGTCCCGCTGACTGCTCTCTAGCCGAGAGGTTCCCAGTTTTAGCACTTCTGACACTCTAGGCCAGACCATTCTTCATCGTGGGGGCTATTCTGTGCCTGGTAAGAAGTTTAATGGAGTCGGGCTCGGTGGCTCAGCCCGTAATCCCGCACCTTGGGAGGCTGAGGTGAGCGGATTGCCTGAGCCTGTGGGTTCGAGACCTGCCTGGGCAACTTGGCGAGACCTCATCTCTACAATAAATCAAAAATCAGCCGGGCGTGGTAGCGCGTGCCTGTAGTTCCAGCTACTCAGAAGGCTGAGGCGGAAGGATCGCCGGAGCCCAGCAGGTCGAGGCTGCGGTGGCCGGGAGTGGCCACTGCACTCCAGTATGGGTGACGGAGTGAGACTCTGACTCAAAAAAAAAAAAAAAAAAAAGATGTTTAACGGTATTGCCAGGAGCAGCCCCTGCTGTGACCGCCCCAAATGTCTCCAGATGTTGTCTGATGTTCCCGCCCCCCACCCCATGGAGAGCCCCTGCTGTGACCTGAGACCTATGGACAGGTCTACCTTGATGCAACAGCGCCAAGCAGGCCCACAGGTGAGGCACCAAGGCTCCCGTTCCAGCGTCTCCAGCCACACTCATAGGTGTGGCGAACACATGGGGCAGGTCTTCGCTGGGACAAGGATGGCTTGGTCTCCCGGTGCTTCCTTCACGATTTTGTGGACCGATACCAATGCGCCGTTTCCCCTCAGACCTTGGGAGACAAGCAGTCTCATTATCTCTGTGAGGATAAGGGAATACACCCTGGGTTTCCATTACTTGCCTGAGGACAGTCTAGATCAGGTTGGAAATGTTTTCCTGGTGGTTCAAAGAGTTTTTGCCTCCCAGGTATGACTCAGGTGCTGTCTGTGGAGAACATGGTGCTCAGGAAGTGCCCAAGGGGGCAGGTTTTAATGGGAATTTTTAACACAGATGGAGTTTGCTTCAATTACATCCTTGTAAAACACATTTTTACTGATTGTGGCTGTTTCTTGGAAATAATTCGCTGGCGTTATTATTTTCTCCTAGTGCTTTAACTTGACCTGAAAGGGCTTCCTGACTGAGTTGAATGCCATGACCCCTCTCTCTTCTGGGGATTCGCCTGGGGTGTGGGAGTCCCCAAAGGGGCCTCATTCTGTCTCACCAGATGTGGACACCCTTTGTCCATGAAGGAACTTGGCTCTCTCGGCTGTGAGTTAGGGTTTCTTACTACGTTTGAACCTTCCCTGATCCAGAAGTCTCTGAATTTGCTCCATACCTTTATATATATATGTGTGTGTGTGTGTGTGTGTGTGTGTGTGTGTATGCTTATTTAGCTGAATATATATATATTTATATTAAAAAATATATATATTTAGCTGAAACTTTTTCCTCCCTTGTCTGTATTTCCTTATATCTGAGTTTAATTTATATACCATGTAACGGTCAAATCCCTGCTGCTTGACCTTCTGAGAGCGGAGACCTTGTAGAAAGGAAGATAAAATTAGAGCTGCACGCATCTCATTTTTAGCCAAGAAAGCAGAATATACTACTCAGAAAGAACAAAGGCCTGGTGAAGTCGGCTGCAATTCTTCACATCACAATTATAGCCTGATTCAAGACACCTGGGCCGCACCGGCTGCCAAAGTCATGTAAACCGTGAGGACAGTTTTCCCGTTCTCACAAGTGGAGCTTTATACCATGGGTGAATTCCCACAGGCCCTGTTTGTTCTTTTTCAGAGCAAACCACTCACTTTTCCAAACTGGGCTTCGATTGCTAACAAGAGAGACATTTTGACAGCATACAATTTTTTTTTTTTTTTTTTTTACCGGAAACGTTCTTCAAAAAAGAAAACCTTTGTTAAATTACACTGCAATATGTTCACATTAGGTCTCAATAAAGCAAAAAAAGATTAGACTAATTTTCACAAAGCACGCATCCAAATGACTTTACCTTCTTTAACATGTTTTTCTGCTATTTCTATTTTTAGTATTGTTTCAGCAAGTTCAGCTCAACTTAATGAGTTTCTCCATACTCAAAGCCAAACAAAAAAAAGTCAGGAAGGAGGGTGGTTTTTCTGAAGAATTGGGCCTTGGGGGCTATTTTGAAAAACTTTTTGAGTCAAATAGTGTTGTTGATGGCGTCGGGATTCCAACCCTCCTGATCCCAGGTCTGCAGCCCAGAGGATCTCAAATCCAAATCAGGGAGCATGTCAGGGAGTCGCCGGAGGGATGGGCCGGGTCCTGGGAGGGAGGTGGGAGGTGGGTGTCCCCCCAGATGCGACCATCACTCTAAATGAATAAAAGCACTCGGATACCAAGCCATGGGGAGATGGCATTTGGTGCACAGAGAACTTAGCTGTCCTAACCAAGGACGGCTTGATGCTCCGCCCTGGTGACCCTGACCAGATGCCAGAGGGGGCACGGATGGCATTGATGCCGGCTGGGGTGTGGTGTAAAACTCACAGATTCTTTGACTCATCCCTTTTGAGGGTGGCCAGCAAAGTTTTAAAACCAAGTTTATTAGGGAAAGGAGAGAAAGAAAAAGGAAGATTCGTGGCAGAAAGACCTGCTGTGGGTGAGTTTCTCAAAAAAGAAAAACCTCAAAAAAGAAATACCTGCCTAGTGATTCACATGTTATCGAGAAGGCAAGGGTATCTGCTCTCACCTTTCCAGCCTCTGATGGGTGGAGGGGTGCGCTCCCCACGGAGACTTGCCAGACTTATCAATCCACACATTCATGAGCTAAAAGGTGGTCTTATTATCATTTCTATGGCTTTGTGATTCCAGGTCTGGGAACCACCTGGAAAGAGCTGTGGGGTGGATTGGGAGTCCACACTGAATTCGCATTCCAGACTCAGGGCCATTCAGCCTGCCGACAGGATGTCTGGTGGCTTTCTAAGACCTGCCTACCCAAAATGCACGCTCTGTGCCTCACCTGCACTGGCCACCCTGCCTCAGTAGGGACAGGTGCCTTCAACCTCAGCTCTTTCAGGGTGAGGAAGACAGACCCCGCCCAGTCTCAGTTGGCAGGACCATCTGTGACTAAACGCAGAGACGGGCAATGTGCTAAATGAAATCAAATTTTCCCCCTTAAGAGAACAAATCACACAGGCCATTCTAGAGATCAAGATTGACAGCAAGTCTAATTCCCATATCACAGCAAGGGAGAGCACTTTTAGGGTGTGTTTTCTAGATACAAAATGAAAATCTGCTTGATGATACGGCTTAATTCTGGCAAGCAGGGTATGTCCATGTCAGAATACCCAAGCCACACCTGGGTGGCCCTGTCTTGGCAAGAGGGGCTCAGGAAGGTCCTTGGGGACCTTGAACTCCAAGTGGGGGCCTGGATCAGCAGCCCCCACGTCCCTGAGGAGCTTGGCCCCTGCCCAGGACCTACTGAATGATCTGCATCTTACCAAGGTGCCCAGGTTACCCACGCTCAGTCAGTGCTGACAGACACTCCTCTGTAGGTAACTGGCAAGGTGAAACACGTGAAACGTAAAAAAGTGTGATTTTTAAAAATAAAAGTAGTTTCCAGAATATCAATTTTTGCTAAATCCCTAAAACTATCAGAAAACAGGGATAATTTGGAAAGAGCAGTTGTTGAATAATAAGTTGCAATGCATCCTCCAGAAATAGGAATCCTGGCAGGGCGATTAGAATGTATTTAAGGAGGCACAGGTAACATCAAGCAGTAACTAGAACAGTCACAGCAACAGAAAGAAGCTCTCGTCTTCTGACATGGTGTCCAGACTCTTGGCTCTGTTAGCACCAACAAAGGGCATGTTAGCACCAACAAGGGGCACGGAGATAGAAACTGGTCACTCAGTTTTGCCTCACCTGGTTCTAAGATCATAAGCAGCAGATAAGAAACTTAGGGCCCCATCTGGTCCTGTCATGAGCTTGCAGAAAGTCACTCTTCAGAGGGAACTACCCTACCTACCAAAAGATTCCTAAGCCATGGATGTCCAATGTTTTTTTCTTGGCAAAACTTTTATACAACCAAAACAGACCACATGATCCCACTGGTGCGCTCACAGCATAATGATGCACAAGTTACCAAAATTCAGGTGGAAGCTCTCAGAGTCTCAGTTCACTCAGGGCATTCTGAATGCCAGACAAATACTCCAGCAGAGCAGAACCCTTAATTAATGCAATCAAACTTAATTAATAAAAATGTGTACAGGCCGGGTGCATTGACTCACGCCTGTAATCCCAGTGCTTTGGGAGGGCAAAGCAAAGGTTTGCTTGAGGCCAGGAGTTCAAGACCAGCCTGGGTAACATAGCAAGACCCCATTTCTACCAAAAAAAAATGAGTCAGGTATGGTGGTGTGCCTGTAAATCCCTGTTACTCAGGAGGCTGAGGTGGGAGGATCACTTGAGCCCAGGAGCTTGAGGCTGCAATGAGCTATGATTGCACCACTGCAATCCAGCATGGATGACAGACTGAGACTCTTTTTTTTTTTTGAGTTGGAGTCTCTGTCGTCCAGGCTGGCACACTCACAGCCTCGACCTGGTGGCCTCAGGCAATCCTTCCGCCTCAGCCTTCCACATGGCTGGAACTACAGGCATAGACTGAGACTCTTATCTCAAAAACAAACAAAACAACTTGTATAAACGCTTCTCCTAGAATGATGTGGAATAATCATGAAGTTTTCCTATGCCAAAATTTTGAAAAGACCTAAGTTCCAAAATATCTCATTTATGCAACTTCAAAGGTAACCTTCGTCCTAGGGCTGCTTACCCACAAACCCAACAGACCCTAAAGCATCCAGCTGATGCCCACTTCATGTGACCACCAGGATGTCAGTTGCAGAAGTTCCAGGAAACAAGCAAACATACGACAATATCAGCCATGTGTTGAGTCTTGGCGATGACAGACACCACTCTACACACTTATGAACATTACCTTGGCTGGGTTCAGTGGCTCACCCTGTCATCTCAGTACTTTGGGAGGTCGAGGCGAGTGGATTGCTTGAGCCCATGGGTTCAAGACCAGCCTGGGCAACTTGGCAAGACCCAGTCTGTACAATAAATAAAACATTAGCTGGGCGTGGTAGTGTATGCCTGTAGTTCTGGCTACTTGGAAGGCTGACCTGAGCCCAGCAGGTTGAGGCTGAGGTGGCTGTGAGTGTGACACTGAACTCCAGCCTGGGCAACAGAGTGAGACTCCAACTCAAAAAAAAAAAAAAAAAAAGAACATCACCTCCTTGGAGCCGCTGGGGGCCATTACCAAGATCCTATCTACAAGAAGAGCTTGAAGTAAAGGGGAAATGTGACCCACCCAGGGTTTAGATTGAAGCAGAAGAGCTGGAATTGGATGCCAAGTCAAGACTCATCCCTGGTGTGCCACCCTCACTCCTGAATGCCGTGTGTGTTGCACCCCAGAGTCCAATTCCTTTTTTTTTTAGAGTCTCACTTTATTGCCCAGGCTGGAGTGCAGGGGCACGCGCAGAGCCACCACCGCCTCGACCTGCTGGGCTCAGGCTATCCTTCTGCCTCAGCATTCCGAGTAGCCGGAACTACAGGCAGGCGTGATCACGCCCGGCGAATTTTTTGATTTATTGTAGAGATGAGGTCTTGCCAAGTTGCCCGGGCTGGTTTCAAACTTCCAGACTCAAGTGATCCTCCCTCGTTGGCCTCTCAGAGTGCTGGGATTACAGGTGTGAGCCACCACACGCATAAGAAAAGTAGTCAAATATTTCACTACCCAAAGCCCTCCACAATGGATGCTCTCTGAAAGTAAAATAAAATAAGTTCTCGATAAGATCCTAGATCCCAAAGGTTCGAAGGAATGTCAACCTTTGAAGGCAAAGAAGGCAACCCTCGTAAAGCCTGCTCCTGTCTATAATATGCTTTTGCCACAGTCAGCTTTGGCTCTGGGGGCAGACACGCAGGGAAACCTGAAGCCTGGAGTTCTAAATCATATGAACAATCTACAGCTCATATGCGTCATTCAGATGCCCCCAGTGAGTCATGGTGGTGGTAGGAAACACTGACCATTAAACCATCATGTTGTGAAAACAGGTAATGGACGTCCCGACTGAGAGCAGTATTGTGTGTCCAGAAATAAACCGTGGAGTCACTAAACCATATGGCCGTGAAGGCACAGGGAGGTAGGTCCACAGTGGCTAACGTACATCAGGCACCATGCTGGATGTTGAAAATAAAAGTCATGTGAACTGGAACAATGACCTTCCATGACATGCATTGTGCAGGCCCCAGACAATGGGAAATTTAGTCGTACAAACAAGAGGCAAACAACAAAACCTGCCAAAAAGGCATAGGAAACACCTGCTATTTTTTTTTAAGTGGAGTAAGATACTAATGGTTATTTCATATGAAGGATTTAAAACAGGGTATGCTTCCCTGGAGTGGCCACACAATGAGATTTGAAGCACCCTAAACAAAATCAGCATAAGGACACCTACAGTTTAAGTTGGAAATTGTCTGCTTTTTCAGGCTATCTCTCTTGGCCTCAGGAGAAAAGACCTTTATAGATAAGAAAAAAAAGGTCACCTGCCCTCCAGAAATAACACACATTAAAAACAAAACAAAACAAAACACACACACACACACACACACAGTTGGGCACGGTGGCTCACACCTGTAATCCCAGCACTTTGGGAGGTTGAGGCAGGAGGACTGCTTGGGACCAGGAGTTTGAGACCAGCCTGAGCAACATAGCAAAACACTGTCTCTGGGAAAAAAAATAAAAAAATTAGCCAGGCATGGTGGCCTGTATGTCCCAGATACTGAGGAGGCTGAGGTGGAAGGATCGCCTGAACACAAGAGGCTGAGGGTGTGGGGAGTTATGATCATGCCACTGCACTCCAGCCTGGGTGACGGAGTGAGACCTCGACTCAATAAATAAATAAATAGATAAAACAAAAAGGAAACACAATGATATGCAAACAGCAAGATGTCTCTACAGTTGAAGCAGTAGCACGCCACTGATTACTTTGGTTGAGAAAATAATACGGCATAAATCCTGGAGAAGTGAAACTGTACAGGGACAGGTCTCATTTCCACATTCCTGCCCCGTCAGAGAGAGATTTATGAGGTTCTTGAAATAGCTCCCAAACCAACTGGCTTGGTCTTCAGAGACAAAACATTGTTATTTCCCAACCAAAGAAGTCTCCTGAAGGGTTTTGGGAAAGCTCTTCTCCTCGTGCTGACCTCACCCCAAGGACCTGCGCCCCGTCTTCCAGGGAACCGCCCCGAGGATGCGTCCTGGCCTGTTGGGCTCGGCGAAGCCCATGGCGTGTCAGTCACTCGCTAAATACCCAACGGCTCGTGCTCCGGTTGTGGTGGATGTTTCTGTCCACCGCAGGGAGGACAACGGGAAACTCCCTGAGTGAGACAGAGCATCCTTATGGGTGGAGGGTGGGGAGGAAAGAGAAGGAGGGGGGCAGAGAGAGGAAGGGGGGCGGACTGAGAGGGAGGGAGAGAGGAAGAGAGAAAAGGAGAGGGGAAAGAAGGAGGGGGGAGAGAGAGAGGTGAGGGGAACTCCCCAGCTCCTCAGGCTGGGAACAGGACGGACCCGGCGGCCCCAGGTCTCCTGCCCCTTCCCCTGAGCCATCTCCTGCCTGGGGTTTCCGGAGGTCCTGTGAACTCAGAGCCAACCTCATGCAGAGATGGGTGGGATAGCAAATGGTGGCGATGGCGGGCTCGAGCTCCTGGCATAGTCAGCGTCAGACCCCAGGCCCACGGCCGGCCTGCGCCCTGAGTTCTAGAGTTTTCTTCTGCCAGAGTCCTCTCCACGACTCTGCCCGAAACACAGGAACACCAAGGCCCAAGGCAGAAGCGCTCTCAGAGCATTTGACGTTTTTTGCAAATATGGATCGGTCATTGTCCAGGGTTCTTAGGAACACGGGGCATGGGGGGGACATAACAGCCTGATACACTGTAGAAAGTAATCGTGAATTCTAACAACATTTCAAGACGTTACTTGGCATCATTTTAAGTTCTCTATAAGATTAAGTGCTAAAAATAACTAAAATCTCTCTCTCTCTCTCTCTCCCCTCCTTTTTCTCTTTTCCACTTTCTCCCTCTCTTTTGGACACTAGAGAATGAAAAGATTTTCTGTGATAGTAAATGGTTATTCCCCTGGAAACACATAATATCTGTCTATCTACTCATATAAATAAATACATGCTTGATAAACCTACATAAAATTTAAAGATGAATTTAAGTACACACATATGCACATGCACATCTATAACATACATTTCAAAACCCTGAGTTTATTTGTTGTATCGTATCCATCTTAGTTCGAGGAAGAATGATTCTGTTTCTAGAAGTTTCTCTCACAGCTTTAGTGGCTGCCAGGGAAGGACGAGGGTGACAGGGAAGAGTCCTCGTCCTCATAAATGCCAGTTTCAAAGGGCTGACCTTGTCCATCTTTGTGATCAACTAAAGGTTTCCATGACTCATCTTTCCTCTCAAGATAAATGACATTTTTGAAGGGTGCCCTTTTCGTTAAATTTTATTTCCTTCTACTAAAGAAGTCTTTTTAAATATTCTGGAACTGAGGAGTTCATTTCCACCCACAAAGTCCTTTTTGTTTACTTCCTTAGTCTGATTATTCCACTTGAGGGGATGCAGATGGCGAGATATCCCTTTTCATCAATGCTACCCTCAAAATAAAGTCCCCAAATACCAGGAGCAATTAACATGTAGAGATCTCCTTCTTGGGCAGCAGCCATCTTCATGGAATGTCTGAATCAGATCAGCATGAGACAAGTAAGAGAAAGGCAGACGCTGAGTCCAGGGCAGGAGACACCCTTGTTTCTACAGCAGAAACCTTAGCTGCATCTTTCAACAAATATAATATAATACAATATTATGGAATTGTTTAAATATAATACAATATAACAAGAACCGAGGCCAACTCCCGGCTCGAGCTCCAAAGGAATTTCACGAATGGAAACCAACAGTCAAAAAGCAAAAAATAAAAAAGAACACATGAAAAAACCTAGTGAAAGGGGAAAAAATAGATTTTTTTGGTAGGAATGCATTGCCTATGAGCCAATGCAGTCATGTGTTTGGTAAAAAGGGTGACATGCTTCTAGGACACAGTTTGAGATGCACCGCTCTCACAACCCGGGGGGAAAATCGTCACCCTTCACTCCATACCGATCAGGCGCAGGCTAGAAAACCAAGTTGAAATCTCAAGACTGGGATCTAATCAGGAAAGAGAGAAACTTAGAAGAAGGTGATCAGAGTGGAGTGCAACTGGTCAGGAAGTCAGGGTGTCAATAAAGCTATCAGCTTTATAATTGTTCAAGGTTATAACTTATGAGTGAGAACATATGGAACTTGGTTCTTTGTTTCTTTGATAAATCACTGAGTATGATCGACTCCAGATCCATCCAGGTTGCTGCAAAGTCCATATATTTGCCGTTCTTTGTGGCTGCATAATATTCCATTGTGCATATGTACCACATTTTTTTTATTCAGTCCAGCTTCGATGGGCAACACGGTTGGTTCCATGTTTTTGCTATTGTGAACAGAGCTGCAATAAACATTCATGGGCAAGTTATAACGCTATAAGAAAGCGATTGGCAGTAATAGGAAACTGTTGGTGGGGGGAGGGGTGGGATTGGCAGTTGAGGGAAACTGCTAGGGCAGGGAGCGGCATACCCCATTAACAAGGGTACCTGCATGATCAGTGTCTGTGTACCTAACCCTGAATTGTATCCCACATCTTTACATTAAAGAAAAAAAAGCTATCAGCTATCAGCACGCTAGTGTGAAAAAGGTTCAAGAGACCCTGTTCATTCCTGATGCACACCTGTGGTTCCGGATACTTGGGAGGCTGAGGTGGAAGGATCACCTGAGCCCAGCAGGTTGAGGCTGTGGTGGTCGTGAGCATGCCACTGAACTCCAGCCTGGGCAACAACAGAGTGAGACCCTGACTCAAAGAAGGGGGGGGGAGGAAAAAGAGAAAAAGAAAGGTGTGAGTCTGACAAGGAAATGGAAAGCGATTGCCCCAGGGCTTAAGCAGGCTCAGGCTGGTCCTCCCCAATGGCCCCTGTACTACCAAGGGCCTTTTTGTGAAGCTGTGAAACAAATCTTACTGCCTTGACTTTTAAGTGGGACCGAAAGTCCCCACAAAAAGTACCATTTTCAAGAAGAGAATTTTTTGCTGTTGTTGTTTTTTGTTTTTTTTTTTTTTTGAGTTGCAGTCTCACTCTCGCCCAGACTGGAGTGCAGCGGCCGCTCCCGGCCACCGCAGCCTCGACCCGCTGGGCTCCGGCGATCCTTCCGCCTCCGCCTTCCGAGTGGCCGGAATTACAGGCATGCGCCGCCACGCCCGGCTGATTTTTGATTTACTGTAGAGATGAGGTCTCACTGCCCAGGCGGGTCTCGAACCCGCGGGCTCAGGCAATCCACTCACCTCAGCCTCCCGAAGGCGCGGGATGACGGGCTGAGCCGCCGAGCCTGGCTGAGAATTTTTTTTTAGTTCAACTTCTAGGAGTTAGTTGACTCCCATTTTCTTTTGCAATAATATGCTATACTTTTTTTTTTTTTTTTTTGAGTTGGAGCCTCACTCTGTCGCCCAGACTGGAGTGCAGTGGCTGCTCCCGGCCACCGCAGCCTCAACCTGCTGGGCTCCAGCAATCCGTCAGTCTCAGCCTTCCAAGTAGCTGGAACTATAGGTGTGCGATACCACGCCTGGCTAATTTTTTGATTTATTGTAGAGATGAGGTCTCGGCAAGTTGCCCAGGTGGGTCTCGAACCCGCGGGCTCAGGCAAATCCACTCACCTGAGCCTCCCAAAGCACAGGACTACAGGCTGAGCCACCGAGCCCGGCTGTGCTATATTTTTAATTAGCGAGGTTCTTTATGAATTTCACTCTGGACATACATAAGTCCAGTCTTTTCTGTTCTTTCATTAAGTTGCCAGGAAAGTCTGTCCTACCTCTTTCCCCAGAGTCCTCTCAGAACAGTTCTCCTGTCCTTCCTGGATATGGGGCTGGGGAAGACTGGCCAGTACTCTAAACCCATAATTCTATCATTCTAGGAAGAGAGGTCCAAATATTTGTAAAATGTCAGGTGTTAAATGATGTGGGACTCCCCCCAGCCTTCGAGGGCAGGAAGCCTGGGTTCCTGTTTCCGAGCTTGGCTTAAGTTTCCTGCTTGAGTTACTCAATCCTCCCCTTCTCTTAGGTGACAATGGCATGGCTTGCTGTGCCGTGGGTGCTAAAGACTTAGGAGGTTTGCCCTCTGTGGCTGGAGCATCCCAGCTGCCTGGGGGAATAAGGTTTGTTCCTTCCCTAAGCTGAGTGGAAATACGCAGACTCCTAAGAGGCACACAACCTGTTGATCTTGTTCCAAATCAATGGGAACTCATTTGTCCTCAGTCCTCAAAGGCGACAGCAGTGGGGCTCCCTTCACCAAATTCAAGTAAGGCCAGTTTTGTTGACAGATGTCAGGTACAGGTGCAATGCATGAAACTGACTTTGATGTCAAGGTTCTCTTGGAAGGTATCTACTATTTTCACAAGGCTTTGACAACTCCACCATCCCCACCTACAGTGCATCTTCTGAAAAACGGTGACGACCATGCAGAGCAGTGACAGACAGGACTTTAACTCTCTCTAGAGAGACCAACCTCACCCAGAATTCACTTAGCCCTCTGTGTCTTTATGTAAAACACACTGCAAGTTTGAAGAACAGTTGTACTGCCTCACTCTCAAAGACAATACTTTAATAGAAAACATGGATGCTGACAACATTGCTAGGAGCTTAGGAGGTCACAGATATATTTACCCAGCATTAATTGCTTCCATTTCTTCTTTCTTTCTTTCCTTTTTTTCTTTTCTTTCCTTCTTTCTTTCCTCTCTCCCTCTCGTCTCCTTTTCCCTCTTTTTTCTCCCCTCCCTTTCTCTTTCATTCTGGTTCTAAACCCTTAGGAGCTATTCATCCCAACAGTACTTTAGATGAAACAAACAAACAAACAAACAAACAAAAAACCCTGTGTCCCTATGGTGGGGGTTTATAATGCCTTTGCAGTGGCTTGGCAGGAAGCTGCCATCAATACAGGGCTTGCACAGGGCTCCTGGGAAGTCTCTGGCTGCTTCAATTCTTCTAGAATGTAAACCTCTAGGCTGGACACAGAGAGGAAAGGGACAGGGATATTTTGATCTCTCTAATCAGTGGAGACATATGGCCTTTGGAAGGCCTGCTTTGTGCTTCCCATGTGAGTCAGACATCTGACGCCTTGAAGGATTTGGGTGTCTATACTACTATGAACTAGTTAGTGTGGGATGCCAGAGGGCTCAGAATGTAGGCTGCCCAGGGTCTCAGGCTGGCCAGCTTCTGAAGAAAATGTGGGCCGGGCTCCGTGGCTCAGCCCGTAATCCCAGCACTTTGGGAGGCTGAGGTGGGTGGACTGCCTGAGTCCATGGGTTCGAGACCCGCCCAGGCAACTTGGTGAGACCTCATCTGTACAATAAATCAAAAATTAGCCAGGCATGGTAGCATGCACCTGTAGTTCTGGCTACTTGGAAGGCTGAGGCGGAGAGGTCTCGGAAGCCCAGCAGGTCGAGGCTGCGGTGGCTGGGAGCCTGCCACTGCACTCCAGTCTGGGTGATGGAGTGAGACTTCAACTCAAACAAAACAAAACAACAAAAATAATCCATCTATTTTATGCTCACCTTCATGCTAATGAAGGCAATAATGAGAGTAGCATCTTCACTCTGTGAGGATGAAGAGCATGGGTGATGTTCTGAATTAATCACGGAGAAAATAAGGTGGAGATGAGGTGACCCCACTTCTCGCTTCCTGGGTATCCACTCTTTGCAGGCACTTAGGTGGCAACTTCCAAGGGCCCCCTCTCCCCCAGTGAAGAAGATGTGCCCACAGTCATGTGTTTGGTCATTTCTGCCATTTTTACTCTGGCTATTCTTTTAGCATCTTTAGAAGAAAGCAAAGAGGCTAATTTCAAAACTCTGCAAAACAACCCATTCAACTTCTTCTTATTATCGAGGCAGTCTGATAGACGCCCATGTGCAAGCAAGAGCATTTCGCCTTGTGCAGACTAACTCCCAAAGCCCCTGCGATGTCTTGGACCGGGAAGACCGAAGCGGGCGCCAGGTCGGTGAAGACTCCCCCTAGACGCTCTTCCTACTCCCCGAGGGAAGGCTAATTCAGAGAAAATGCTTCTGCCTTCAGAGCGGCACAAGGTTAAATGCTCCTGCTTGCACGTGGGCTGTAATTCAGGAGGGTACACGTGAGCCTGTGGCTTTCTCGGAGAGAGAGTGGGCTTCCCCTGCATATTTCTGGGGCAATGGACTCACTCGCTAAAGGCTTTTCGAGTTTGAAGGCACTGAAGCCATCACCTTCCATAAGCAACGCCTGCAATCCAGAAAGCATGATTTTTCCACGATGAAGGCGTGTGGTGTAGGCAGCCAAGATGCATGTGTGTGTGCATGCACGAGGGTGTGCCTGCATGTATGTGTGTGTGCACGTGGTGCTCATGAGAAGAAGGAGAAAAAGATGAATGCAGTATTAAAACACTCTAAGTTCCCACCCTGTCCACAAGTACTAAGACGCCCACAGGGCCAGGGATTCATTCTCAGCTACTGCAAACAGCCGACCCTCGTACACGCATGGGCTGCTGACCGCCATGGCTATCAGATATCCGCCTCACTGTCACCTAAGTGTGTGACACAGGCAATGCTGCCAAAGTGACACATGCTAGATCATAGCCACCGTGATTACTCTGCACCAGTCTTTCCTCCTTCCTCTTATTTAAAAGTGTATTTTATGAGCAGGAAACAAGAAGCAGCCAGGGTGAAGTTTTGTCATGTTTCAGATAAAGGGAATGGTTTCCAAGGTGACAGAACTAATTTCTTCCTCCAAAAGCCGACTTTGAATCATCAGGGTCTGTCTATAATGACACTCTTTGAGTCTGTGCAGCGAGGCAGTGTTCCAATGAAGTCTTTTTGGGATTTTAGTAATGCATTTTGCCTTTGGATAAGTTCCAAACTGGCCCGTTTTCTATCAAATCCTGAATAGTGCTATAATGGTCCTTTTGACATAAAATATGTGTCACGTTGGGGTGGGGCATGGAGTGTGGGAGGGGCCAGAAATTCTGCGATTGCTTCTTTCTTGAGCAGCTGCATAATTAACTCAATTTTACAACAGTTTATTGCAAGTCCTACTTTAAGGGAATGAGCCAGGGGCCAGGCACGGTGGCGTACGCCTGCAATCCCAGCACTTTGGGAGGCCGAGGTGGAAGGATTGCTTGAGCCAGGAGTTCAAGACCAGCCTGGGCAGCACAGTGAGACCTCGCCTCTACAAAAAGTCAAAAAATCAGCTGGGTGTGGTGGTGCATACCTGTAATCCCAGCTACTTGGGAGGCTGAGGTGGAATGATGGCCTGAGTCCAGGAGGTTGAGGTTGAGGTTGAGGTTGAGGTGAGCTGTGATTGAGCCACTGTACCCCACCCTGGGTGATAGAGTAAGATCCCGACTCAAAAAAAAAAAAAAAAACACAAGGAGGAGGGGCTAGGCATGATAATCTTAGCACTTTGGAAGACTGAGGAAGGAGGATCACTCGAACCCAGGAGTTCAAGAACAGCACGGGCAACATACCCTGTCATGAAAGAAAGGAAGGAAGGAGAAAGTGGTTAAATCTTGCTGGAAAGAAAGGAAGCCCATCTTAGGCTCCAAAGCTCCAGGCCAGAGAGCCAAATTTCTCCTCCATGGAAGCAAATTTGTCACGGAGTTTTCAGACCAGGAGGGAGAAAGCCTCGAACAGGGCTCACATTGGAAAAGCAAAAAGTCTTATTTCCCTAAGAGGCCGTGGGGTAAGACAGGAGCAAGATGACAAACCCGTGAAAAAATGTCCCCCCAGCAGACGGGCTGTACTGTGTGACCTCTGAGACCGCATCCTTTCTGTGGAGGGCTACATCCAGCAGGTTAGGAATCTTGGTCTTAGTTTCATAAAACCCTGACTCGGTGTTGTGTTTTCTTTTGACCTAGGATTGGCTGCCGAGAATATTCTTCCATGCGTGCCAGGAGTTAATTGCCTCGCCACTGTCCCTGGACTTCCCTAGTGCTCACATAGCCACGGTGGACAGCAGAGAGAGGGAACGTCTTTGAAGAAGGCTCTTTTGGAGGGCAGGGTGCTGGAATATCAGCTCTCCAAGGTCAGCTGCTTTGTATCTGGGGCCTAGATGGTTCCCCACACATATGTAATCAACATTTGTTGAGTGAATAAATATAGTTTTTAAATTTTTGTTGGCAACTATGGCCATGCATCTCTTCTCCTCCCTGCGTGGGGGGCCGAGTTTCATGTCTTCCGTGGCGCCTGCCTTGACTAGAGCTAGTCGCTAACTGGACAGAGCACCAAGCAGGAACCTCAGCCCGCTTTCCACAAGCCTGTGACCTCAGGGAGGATGCACGCCTGCTTTAAAGAAGCCTCCCGAGGGCGTCTTGCCTGTTGATGGTCTTTCGGGGGGCTTTGCCCAATCTCCCCTCCTCTCTCTTCAACCCCCTCTTCCACTGCCTCCCCCTGGCTCTCCTAGGGTCACCCTCTTCCTCACAGTCCCTTGAACACACAGTACACCCTTGCTCAGGGCCTCTGCCCTGCTGTTGGGACATCCCGTCACGTTCACTGAGGTACCTTCTCTTAGACAAGTGCAGTAGCTGATATACAAGGCTGAGACACCAAAAAAATCTGGAACTGTTTTGGGGAGTGCGGGCCCCTTATCGTAGAGGCTGCCCTCACTAAGTAAGGGTTCTAGGAACCCATCAGCACCCGTGGACCAGCTAGTGTTGCTGGGAGTGGCTGCACTGGGTGTCAGTAAAATTCCTTCTGAAAATTCTTTCAGCACGTTCACCCATTTCAGAATGGGCAATTTGCGAGTGCACCTCTCCACCCTGTGCTGTGTGTTCAGCAGTTTTGGACCCCAAACAGTATAGCCCTGTGCCCCACCCTCCCTCTTCACCTGATCTCACCCTGAGAGACTTTTTCGGTTTCCCCAGATGAAAAAAGTCCCCAGAGGGAAACGGTTTGCCGATGTGGAAGAGATGGAACAAAAAACAGCAGAAGCACTAAAAGGCATCAGGATGGCTGTTTTCAGCAGTGGGAAAAACGTCTCAAAAGGTGTATTGGATTCAACGGAGAGTACGTTGAAGGTGACTGAGGTTTAAACATGTAAGAACTGAAGGGATTCACAGAAACAAAGAACAGAGAACCATATGTTCTCACTCATAAGCAGACCTTGAACAATTATAAGGCTATAAGAAAGCAACTGGCAGTAGTGGGAAACTGTCGGGGGTGGGGGCGGGATTGGCAGTTGAGGGAAACTGCTAGGGGAGGGAGGGGCACGCCCCATCAGCAAAGGTACCTGCATGATCAACGCTTGTATACCTAACCCTGAATTGTACCCCACATCTTTATTTAAAAAAAAAAAACTTAAGCGACCAAGAGGGAGTTGCTATACCCACAAAGCAGCCATTTTAAAACATTGCTTAGTTTTGCCATGTTTTTCTAGCAGTTTAATTTACCCTCTAATCACTAGCCAAGGACAGTTTCTCAGAGGTAGCTATTGATAATTGTCTCACAAGCCCCTCCCCAGCTTGTTTTGTAAACAAGTTCACCTAATCAGCCCCTTCATGACCTTCACGACAGACTCCATCACCATGGCAGCAATCACGTGACTAGCCCACCTATCTGCCTGCTGTCCATCACCTGACATCTGTACCTGTGATTATAACGTGGAGCAGATCACCCAGTCACCTTCACGGCAAGCAACCATCAAGGGGAAGGCCTTAAAAAGCATTCAACTTCAGGCTGGGTGCAGTGGCTCAATCCTGTAAACTTTGGGGGACTGAGGTGAGGGGATTGTCTGAGCCCACGGGTTCGAGAACAGCCTGGGCAACTTGGTGAGACCTCATCTCTACAATAAATCAAGAAATTAGCTGGTTATGTGTGCCTGTAGTTCCAGCTACCTGGAAGGCTGAGGTGGAAGGATTGCCTGAGCCCAGCAGCTTGATGCTGGGGTGGCCGTGAGCGTGCCACTGCGCTCCAGGCTGGGTGACGGAGGAGACTCCTACTCAAAAAAGAAGAAGGCATTCAACTTCAGACAGCAGTCACCATTGCCTTGCTAAGCCCTGGCAGGGTCATGTGCTCTTTGAGCTATGGCTGCCATATTCTCTTAGCTTTAGCCTCTCCCCTACCTTGGGGAGGTCAATCTCTGTCTCTCTCTCTCTAATTTATTTTCTAAATAAACTATATTTTTCAATCTAACTTTTGTGCAGTTCTTTCCATCTTTTGATCACATCTTGTGATCATAGACCCCCCACCCCCGGCAAGTCTGACCTAGCATTTCAGAGGCCCTGCTGGGATTTTTAACCTAACAAGAATAAGCACACAATTTTTAACAAATAAGTTCCAGGGTTTTTTTGGGGGGTTCCCCTCTCTTAAATTGCCTGCTTGAGAGTTGAAGGAGTGTAAAACGCCAAAGCTAGAAGGTAGCGAGAGCTCTTCTTAGGATGAAGGACATGAAAGGAAATGCCACTTTAAAAGCTCATTGGCTGGGCTTGGTGGCTCAACCTATAATCCCCGCGCTTTGGGAGGCCGAGGTGAGTGGATTGCCTGAGCCCGCGGGTTCGTGACCCACCTGGGCAACTTGGCAAGACCTCATCTCTACAATAAATCATAAAAAATTAGCCAGGTGTGGTAGCATGTGCCTGTAATTCTGGTTACTCGGAGGGCTGAGGTGGAAGGATTGTCAGAGCCCAGCGGGTCGAGGCTGCGGTGGCCAGGAGCATGCCACTGCACTCCAGTCTGAGCAACGGAGTGAGACTCCAACTCAAAAAAAAAAAAAAAAGCTCATCCCTACCCGTGATTGATAAGCGAGGTGGCCACTGTCCACCCTGCCACGAGCCCGTCTTCTCTGCAGAAAATGACTACGTCACTCAATGGCTGCAGCTCCTGGGTGAGCCAGACCACCTTTGCTCCAAAGTCACACTAAAAATAACCACGGGGTTTTGGAAGCGGGTGATGGCTATGTGTAGACAAGGGTTATAAAAGCTCAGAAGCTAGGTGGTATTTCTGCTATTCCTGAATAATTATTTGGCTTTTCTGGGCAGTGTATAAAGTACTGGAGATAACTTTCATTTCACCATTCAGTACACCATTAAAAAATGTCTGTCTGGAAACACAGCAGTCAGTTTGCAAAGAGCTCTGCCCTGATGTGTTTATTACATGCCTGTAAGTATCTTCAAAGAACAGAGACAGATGGCCACACCGGTTGTGGAAATTAAGGGACATTGTGGGCGACATTTTGTCTCACATTCTGAACTGAATCGGTCTTCATAGCAGCATGGGGGCTACCAGTTTGCAGATTCATACTGAATCATTTCAAAGAGAACATTTAGTTTTATTTTATTTTTTTGAATTGGAGTCTGTCACTCTGTTACCCAGGCTGGAGTGCAGTGGCACAGTCATGGTTCACTGTAGCCTTGACCTCCTGGGCTCAGGCGATCCTCCTGCCTCAACCTCTCAAGCAGCTGGGACTACAGGTACATGCCACCGTACCTGGTTAATTTTTTGATTTTTTTTTTTTTTTGAGTTGGAGTCTCACTCTGTCGCCCAGGCTGGAGTGCAGTGGCACGCACATGGCCATCCAAGCATCAATCTTCAGGGCTCCGGTGATCCTTCCGCCTCAGCCTTCCAAATAGCTGGAACTACAGGCACACGTTACCATGCCCAGCTATTTTTTCCTTTTTGATTTATTGTAGTGACAAGGTCTTGGCAAGTTGCCCAGTTTGGTCTCGAACCTGTGGGCTCAGGCAATCTACCCGCCATAGCTTCCCAAGGTGCTGGGATTATAGGCGGGAACCATCATGCCTGGTTAGTTTTATTTTAAATTCTTGACTCTACACGAGTAAGGGTAAGGTTTACGATTGCTAATACGTGATAGAAGATATGTAGATATATATAGCAAAATGCCAAAATAATAATAATTGCTGTATATAGAAAGTGAGTATATGAGTGTTTATTACTATTCTTTCAATTTTCTATATGTTTAATATTTTTCATAATAAAATATTGGAGGGAAAACAGTTGATTACATCTGGTATACTAACAATAAACAAAACAGCTGTTGGTTAACAGGAATGCATTATGTAATACATGAAAAGCATTCCAAAAAGTGTGAACGCTAACTGAATCCTTTTTTCCACTCACGTGCCTCATAATTTTAGAAATTTTTTTTAACCTCCATTTGTAACTTTTTTTCTTAAATACAGGTCATGAAAAGAAAATCCTAATCTTATAGATCAGATTTTGAGTGGTTTTCATTTCTTTGTAACTGTCCAAATATTGCAATTTCATAAAAGAGCATATTGTACTCTTGTAATCAGAAATAATTAATTCTCGATAGTTTTTCTTAAAGATGATATTAGCAAGACCACAGCGCACCTTAGAGCAATGGTTCAAGGCTGTTTTGAAATCCTCTCCTTCTCTCCCTGAGGCTGGGGGCTTCGCTGATCTCAAGATTGCCCCCACCTCCAGCAGATAGCAGGAGCTGAGGACGATGAATGACCTTGCATTCCCATTACCCGCCTTCACTCACCTCCAAGCCTCTTTTCATTCTTTTGCTCTGTTTCCCTCTGGCTTCTTTTAGTTTGATTTATGTTGTTGAAGTTAAGAAACCGTGTGAGGTTTAGAGATATACAGACTATCCAGGGACATACAGACTATGGGGTCTTAGTTATAAGAAAAAACGCAGCAGCTAAACACAACTTGTTGTCCTAAGCCCTTAGCCACTGCTTGAGAGTGAGTTTGTCAGCCGCAATCTTCCGGAAGTTTAGTCTCCAGTCTTGCGGCCCCGGCTGTCAGGCCCAAGGAAGGAGGTCTGGAATGTTGATCGGTTGAACGTTGATGATATCAGAGATTCCAACTCGCGCGTTCAGGAGCTGATATACTAGGCCCTCCTTTTCCTGCTGCGGCTTGACAGGCCCATTGGACCATGTCACCATTCCCAGCATTCTGGACTTGTCCAACTGTCCTCGTATTTACAGTAAATCCCCTACATACGAACCTTCGAGTTGTGAACTTTCAAAGATGTGAACGTGCGTTCACATGTCCAATAATGTAAGTTAGTTCACATGTCTGGTGTACCTTGTTGCATGCGTGCATCCTCTACAAATGGTTGTGCTTTCGTGTACTGTACAGTAGTACCAGAGTACAGTATCTTTATTTCAAATTCTGGATGTCCACAAGTGTAAAAGCAGCAGGGATGCAGCAGGTACTGTACAACCGATTGAGTTAGCTGGGAACCTAAGCTAACTTTATTCGACTTGCGAACAAATTGGCCTGAAGAATACGCTCTTGGAACAGGACTCATTCGTATGTAGGGAGCTTACCGTACTGCCTTATGAAATACCTGAGTGTCTTAGGGCAAAAGATGCCCTGTGATGATTGATGTCATTAAAAATTTGAAACGACCTGTTCATGGTCAAAAAACAAGTGTCTGGGAGGAACAAGATCCTGGCTAAGTAGCTGAAATCACAAGTTGAAATTGACCTTGGCTGGAAACATCTGGGGTGCTCACACCTTTAAGGTGAGTTGATGAGATGAGGCAAAGTTGTCTTTCTTTGTCAAGTCCGATGCCTCACCCGCTTCTTCTATTGTTTCGAGGCTATTAATCTCCCATCACATGGTGGCAATCCCTCTACGCTTTGATGGAAGTTCTGCAACAGAAATTCACGCTGGTGCTTTCCATCCTAACTGCCTTCCATCTCCGTGGTGCCAAAGAAAGAAAAAAGAAAAAGAACAGAAAGAGACAGGAGAGAGGGCAGACTGAGGAGCTAGTTTGGTGAGTTTCTTTGGTGTGTCACCTGCACAGCATTGGTGAGTTACGGCTTCTCATTTGCAGTTATTCCAATGTGCTTAGTAGAGATTGTTTCAAATGCAGAGCCTCAAACAGCAACAAAGTCTAAACCACTAACCAACCGAAAGGTGCTGGGAAAATCAGCGAGGGGATTGTAGCGCTTGCATAAGGAAAGTGAAATCGTCCATCCCTCCTGTATCCTCTCCCTGCCCGCCTTGAGAGTCTCGTTCTTACAGGCTGGTGTGTGGGAAGGGAGTACGGACACAAAAGATGATTGTGTTGGGAAGAGACTTCGTCTGAAGTCCTCACACTTGAGTTTTGTTCCGGACCCTGCCATGGACTGGGAGTGAGATGTGCACAGGCCACCGCCCTCCTGACGTCAGTGTCCGCCTCTGTGGACGACGGGACGTGGGCTGGGTCCTGGCTCTTCTCTTCCCAACTCGGCCTGGGGAGGGAGGCGTGCCCAGCAGCCAGGCCGCCTCTCCGGCCTTGTCACGGCCCAGTCCTATGGCTTGGGGGAATGGTTTCTGGGGCCAGTGACTCTGCCTGGGAGAATCAGTTCTCTTCCTGCTGTGAGAACCCATGCCCCACCACCTGTGTGTGGAGAATCAGGCTCCACGGATTTTACACGAAGCTCATTCACTTGGCAACATGGGAATTCATCTGGGATCGGAATCCACAGTATATCTGTGATTTCTGCTCGGAGCCCAAACGTTCTCCAGGAACACATGGCTTCTGATGTTGGCTGTCGCCATGGTGAGGAGCAGGCAAACCGGGGTACCATGCCCAAATAAGGCTGGGCTGGCTGCGCACGGGCATGGGGGCCTGCAGTCAGGCACTGCCACGCCGCTGCGGCAGCACTGGGGCAAAACCATGCAGCCACCGCCCTAGGACACTGTGGGAAAGGACAAGCTCTGCACACAGCCCTTCGATGGCAGATGCTGGCCAGCTGCTATTTTTATGCATTACAGGACTTCAGAAAATATTATCGGTCCAGACCAAGGGCAGGAATAGCCTGTCTGCAGAAATGCATTTGGGAAAATCTGTTAAACCACAGATACCAGGTTGGTAGTACTGAAACAGATACTCTATCTAAAAAAAAAAAAAAAAAAAAAATTGGTAAAGTATATACAATTGCCCTAGCAGCAAATATCTTCTGTAAAATATGGGATAAAACATTTTCAGAAAGACATGGGGTCGAGTCTTTAGGAATTCACCCTGCAGAAAATGGTCAATGGCATCACCGAACTCTTTCTTATCCTCACGACCAGGCATTCCTACCACCTTATTGATCAGTGGTCAAGGGTTACCCCGGATGACAAGGCAGCCTGTGAGCTGACCATCACAACCCGGTGACTGGTCCTGTGTGGCCCCACGGCCGGCCGTGCTGCCTCCGAGTAATGGCAGTGTCAGGCACCATGCAGCACACGGGGGCGTGGGGACCTCGCAAGGTTCCAGACCACACATGCAGTCCAGGCCCCAGAGTGCGGTATGGTCTGCCTCAGCCTCTTGCAGACTTCCAGACAACTGCCAAGTCTCTGCTTGATTCGATGACTGTTGCTAAGCCCTCCGAATCACCCATAGAAAGTCAGTCTGCAGGGAATTTTGGATGATCCATGCTAATCAAATTAACCGGAAGGTGCTGATTTTTCATTTTACTTGACAACGTATAGAAACAGACCCAAGGTGGGAAATAAGAAAAATCCCAATGCTTGTGCTGTAATTTATGACATCAGAGAGACTTAGGCACCCTCAGCCATCTCCTGCTGAGAATCTCTGCAAAGATCTTTGTCATCATAGCACAAACAGCCCGTGGCTATGCAGATGGCATTATATACGGGAATAATCTGAATTAGCCATCTTTACCGAAGAACAGAATTCTTCTAAAGGCACCATGGAGCATTTTACTATGCTGGTTCTGCATGAAATCATCACAGCAAGTGAGAAGGAGCGGGCCCAGGGACCATCGCCTCGGTCTGCTTGGGTTCTGTTTGTCTGATCACGTGTTTGTCCTCTGGGTCAAGCTATGCCTAGCAGGCTGGCCTGGCAGATGTGTGTGTGCTACTCGGCCATCTGCCCCACGCCCATATAAGGCTGAGCCAGCTGCGTGCTTGGGGAGTGGGGAGCCTATGGTTAGGCAGGTCCACCACTGTCGCAAAAGCAAGGCTGGTAGGGCAACCCTTCGGGTCCCCTCCCACTGTGGGAGCTTTTCTGTCTTCTCAATAAATCCTGCTTTAAAAAAAAAAAAAACAGCAATGCTGGGAAAAGCTATATAGCACGGGTCCCCGGGGACTTTCACATCCCGTGAAATGGTTCCCATATGCTTAACAAAATATTTGTCCTTGTCAGATGCTGGTAAGTGATGTTCAGCTAGCAATTCCTGAAGCATCAAGTTGTCCCCACAACACGCAGAGGACTATTTCCTAAAACCAAAGAGAACTCTTCTGAGACGGCGGCTTGCATGGACATGCCAGGTAGGGTGGGAGCTTTGATGGAGGGGCAGGAAGCCTCCTGGTCATCTTTGCCACTGAAGTAACAATCGGTCACGTGTTAGCCCATAAGACAACCCCATTTATAGAGGGGATTCCTACCTCAAATGTCACCTACTGGATTTCAGCTGGCAGAGGACACAAAGGTATCATGCCCCAGGCAGGGGGCCAAACCCCAACTGAGGCTTGTTCTTCCTAGTGGGTAGGAATGAAGGACTAATGAAAACCAACTTCCGGTTTCACTTGGTGAAACCCATCTGGGACACCCAAGCACTGTGGTCATTTCTGATTCAGCAATGCCAGGGCAACGTGGACCAGCATTCAGAATTCACAGCTGCCTTGATGACCTGGCACTCGCCAAGTGAAGGTGTAGACAAGCACAAGTCCTAAAGGAAAGTGCAGAAATCTAAGGAACAGGAACGCAGAGGCTGTGTTGAAAACGAAATAGTGCTCCCCACACCCTAAACACACACACCATGGGCTTGCACATGTAAAGAGCATACTTTCCAAATAAGGACTGCCAAGACCAAACATCAGCTTTCATGGCATCAGAACGAGAGACCAATCACTTCAGGCAAACATATCAAACCCAGGGTCAGCTCAGTATTTCAAATTCTGCCAGGTGTGACGGTGAGATTTTGGGGCAGCCTTTTTTTCCTCTCACTTATGGATGAAATGGGCTACATCAAGGACATTCAGGGAATGAACAGAGTCATTTTAAAAGTGATAATTATATAATGGCCAGAGCTCTCGATTTTGTATGTTTACACTGCAGGGCAGATGCAACCATGTCTTTCTTTACATATTTTAGTGAAACCTATGTTTACGTATAATATCCATATAAAATGTAGTTACATTCACTATATATACATATGTATACACATATGCATTCATAACACAGAGCAAGCGAAAAGAGGTTTATGAAAATGGACATTGCTCTCAATGTATTAGGAAGGTGGTATAAATTGAGCCAATTTTGCATTATATCATTGCTTGTTCTGGTGGAAGAGAACACAACGATATCAAATTTCTTAGCGAAGTATGCCATGATTTTATCAAGCAATGTAAGATGTGTTCATTTCAAAACCTGCATGACGTTTTGGTCGTCAGCAGACTGCGTGGAAGACGGTGAGCCCCTGAGCTGAAACGCCCCCTCCTAGTAATGTTGCAGCTGTCATATCATCAGAATGCAAATCATCTTCAAGTGTCTGTGGTGACGCTGGGGTAGACGCATCTACTGTGCTTCCAGTCATATAAAAGTACAGCACACACGATTGATTATACAGAGTACACAATACCTGTTGATGAATGACCATGTTAGGTCTATGTATTTACTATACTGTACTTTCTTATTGCTATCTTAGAGTGTACTCCCATTTGTTAAAAAAAAATTTACAGTAAAATTGCCTCAGGCAGGTCCCTCAGGAGAGATTCCAGGAGAAGGTGTTACAGTAGATAACAACTCCATGTGTGTCATGGCCCCTGAAGCCCTTCCAGGAAGACAAGATGTGGGGGTGGAAGACAGGTTATTGAACCCCGACCCTGGGTAGGCCGAGGCTGATGTGTGTGCTTGTGTCTTAGTTTGCAACAAAAAAGCATTAAAAAGTGAAAAGTAGATAAAATAAATGTAACATAGAAAAGAGTTTATAGAAGAAAGCTATCATGGAAGAAAATATTTTTCCATAGCTGGATGCTTAAAGCTAAGTGCTAAAAAAGATTAAAAAAAAAAAAAGCTAAGTGCAATTACAAAAGAATTGCAAAGTTTGAAAGTTTACGAAGTAAAAAAAGTACAGCAAGCTAAGGTCAATTTGTTATGGAAGAAAGAATAATACTTTGAATGAAGTTCAGTGTAGCCTGAGTGTACAGTGTTGATAAAGTTCTACGGCTGTGGACAGCCACGTCCTGGTCCTTTCCGATGACTCACCATCACTGGCTGACTCCCCAGAGCAAATGGTCCTGCCAGCTCCATTTGTGGTAAGCGCCCTAACAGGTGTACTATTTTCTAAATTTCATACCGTATTTTTATTGCATATGATTAGATATATGTAGACTCACGGATACTTACCACTGCCTCCCAATTGTCTAGAGCCTTCAGCACAGACACACGCTGTGCAGGTGCATAGCCTAGCAGCAGCAGGCTAGACCGTACAGCCTAGGTGTGCCTTGGGGTGGACCATCTAGGTGTGTGTAAGCACCTTTCTGATGTTTACCCAGTGACGGAACTGCCCAACCAAGCGTTTCTTAGAAGGCATCCCTGCCATCAAGCGAGGCAGAGCTGGATGAGGAAGGTCCCATCTCCCACCGTGATGCGCTGCACTGTGACTTACACGTCCGCCTTTCTCAGGGTAGCATTGGCAGCCCCCGCTGCAGTCTCGGCCTCCACAGGGCACATCAAACTTCTTCACGCCCTGCAACAAGAAAGCACAAAGCACAGAAGAGGTTACCCAAAGCACTGTCATCTTCGGCATGCATCATAACACCGTCTGTTGAGAATTCTCCCATCTCTCATAATCATTCATTCAAAACACTCGCTACGTCTTTTCAATTTTTTTGGGTTTTTTGGTGCTGGAGTTTTACTGTGTCGACTGCAGTGCAGCGGCCTGATCACGGCCACCGCAGCCTCGAACTGCTGGGCTCGGGCGATCCTTTTGCCTCAGCCTTCCGAGTAGCCGGCCCTACAGACGGATGCTACCACGCCTGGCTAGTTTTTGTGACTTATTGTCGAGATGAGGTCTCACCAAGTTGCCTAGGCTGGTCTCAAACCCCTGGGCTCAGGCAATCCTCTCACCTCGACCTCCCAAAGTGCGGGGATGACAGGCTGAGCCACCGCTCCTGGTCTCGTTTTTATTTTTATATATTTATTTATTTTTGAATCGGAGTCTTACTCTGTTCCCCAGGCTAGAGTGCAGTGGCATGATTATGGCTCACCGCAGCCTCGACTTGCTGGGCTCAGGTGATCCTTCTGCCTCAGCCTTCCAAGTAGCTGGAACTACAGAAGCGTGTCATCATGCTCAACTAATTTTTTGATTTAACGTAGAGACGAGGTCTTGCCATGTTGCCCAGGTTGGTTTTGAACACATAGGCTCAGGCAATTCTCTCACCTCTGTCTCCCAGCATGCTGGGATTACAAGAACGAGCCACTGCACCTAGCCTAATAAGCCTTTTAAAGATAGACTTAACTTTTTAGAGCAGTTGTAGAAGCACAGCAAAAGTGAGTGGAATCTACCCCATCCCCTCCCCCACCCTCCCCCACCGATGACGTCTTGCACCAGAGTCCGACACTTGTTACAATCCATGAACCTTTTTTTTTTTTTTTTTTTCTGAGTTGGAGTCTCACTCTGTCGCCCAGACTGGAGTGCAGTGGCCGCTCACGGTCACTGCAGCCTCAACCTGCTGGGCTCCGGCGATCCTTCCGCCTCAGCCTTCCAAGTAGCTGGAACTACAGGCGCGCGCTACCACACCCGGCTAATTTTTTGATTTATTGTAGAGATGAGGTCTCGCCAATTGCCCAGGCGGGTCTTGAACCCGCGGGCTCAGGCAATCCACTCACCTCAGCCTCCCAAGGCGCGGGATTACAGGCTGAGCCACCGAGCCCGGCTGCATTGACACATCCTTAACCCCATGGTGATTGCTTACATGAGGGCTCCCTCTTGGTGCTGCAAACTCTAGGGTCAGTAAACGTCTTTGTGAAGTGCCCACTACATGCCAGATACCACAAGGAGTCTTGGAGCTGGCACGTCGAGGGGGACATTCCCTAACCCGGGGATTCTGTGGCATCTGAAGGTGAACTTATGATTGACAAGAAGGACCAGGGCTGTGGTACCAACTCCAGGTGGTGGAAGCAGCTTCCCGTGCTGTCTGGAAACGCAGGGCACCCCTGGAGGAGGTGGGTGGCAAACCCTCCCCTCCGCCACTGACACTGCCGTGAAGGAAAAGTCTGTGAGCCCTTCATTCCACCAGATACCCTGGCTTGCTTGTTCGTAGTGAGGGGGAAAGTTAGGGGCAGAGACTTACCCCCAGATTGTTCAGTGGGGGGCATAACGGAGCTTTTCTTCATCAGAGACAGAGATACAACTCGTAGATGAGGTCTGGGGATAATTAGGATGCTCGCTGCCTGGACAATCCCATCCGGGCAAAGGCGTTTCTCACCCTTGATCTCGGCAATCAGATAAAAGACAGACGGGGGGCCAAATGACCTGGAGGACCCTGCCCCTGCCCTGCAGACCCTGGTTCTGCCTTTCAGACTGTCTGCAGAGCTAAATATTTTGAGACTAAAATGACAAACAGATTGGTCCTCATTTCTCCCCTTTGAGTTCAGCCAAGCATCAGCCCTGACCTCCTAGGTGAGCTGGTATAGCCTACCCCACAGGTGAGCTGGTGTAGTACTCCCCCACGGGTGAGATAGTACAGCCCTCCCCTGCCAGGTGAGCTGGAACAGCCTCTCCCACAGGTGAATCCTGGATTATCTTTTTGTCCTGAGTGAGGTAAGGGGACAGCCCGAGTCCCACAGTGTAAAAGGAGACTTCTCTAAAACCCTCTCAGGCCTTCCGATGGGATCTAGGTATTTGCCAATTTTTTAGTGGCTTCAACGCTATCTACAGCAAGGCTCATATGTTCTGTGATTTTGCCTAGGTGATTTGGAAAAACCCAGTTCCACACCAAGCCACAGATTTGGTGCCAAAGACCCAAGTCTGAATGGGCCGCTACATTCACGCTTTTTATTATACATGAGCATGGCAGGGACAGGTGCGTTGCCCAGGTCCCTGGCTTGCCAGGCAACTCACTGGACAGTTGTTTGGGGAAGGGAGGGGTCCCTTTTGACTGCAAGGTGAAGCATCAACTCATTCTCCATCTAGTGTTTCACGTGGCATCTTTAGTTTTGGTTTTAGAGCCATTTGCCACATCCCTGTATATAAATCAGTGGTCGAAATCAGTGGATTTCAGTACTTTCCAGTTGATCTAACAGACTCCGAATCCCAGGCTGAAGATATTCCCCGGATCTCTCTGTGGAAATGAGTTCTTCATGATCTGCTTAAAGTTGAATGGTGGTTTCTTCGGTTTTAAATCTAGGACTTGCAGACTAACGAGGGTATCGCCTCATCTCAGTATGTTCTCAATCACGTGCCGACGGCTCCGATACCCTGTCTCCCAAGGGAAGGGCACCTCACTGAGAGGGAGCCCACCCCTTCCAGCATGGACTTTCCAGCTGTGTACGCACGTGAGAGTGTGTGTGTGTGTGTGTGTGTGTGTGTGTGTGTGTGTGTGTGTTCCCATCGATGTTTCACCTGTCCTCCAGAAGAACTCTCCTGAATTCCAGAATCTACAAGAGCCCTGAGTAGCAGACACTGGAATGTTGGGTCTCCAGGAGGAACAGAAATATTTACCTATTTGTGCAGGGTATGTGTCCCAGACAGTATCTCAAAGATTGAACAAGTCTCTGACCTGAGCCTCGGCATTCTCCTGGTGAGATACGGGGCCCCGAAGCAGTCTTAAGACACGAATGCCTCGCTAAAGACCTTGGATGAGAAAGGGTGGAGACTTGGGGTCCCCTCAAACCCAAGTATGCAGCAGCCCACACACTGGCCACCACCCTCACCGTGGGGCCTGGAGTGTATCCTGGGATTTGAATGCTTGATGCAACTCAAAGACAAGCCACAATCCTTTTCTGGTCAATTCCTTAGTGAGAATGACGAATTTCTTCCCACCCTGCTTCTTCCTCGAGACTCTGCTCAAACCCACAAGATGACACCCCGGCCCTGGTCCACGTGTGTGACTTCTGTCTCTCCCAGGCGTGCTTTCCCCAGACGGCCCAGGTGCCTCTGTTTTCTTTATAGAGTCCTTGATGGGCCTCTCCAGGCATTTTACATCCCCTTTCTATAAAAGTCACAGGTGAAAAAAAAGAAACACCGATCACACGCTCCATCAACTGCTCATCTCAAGTCTGAGTCCCCACGGGCAGTCACCGTGCACAGCCGTTGCAGCCCACTGCTCTGAGGGCCCCTGCAGGTGTGCCCGGCCACTGACATCACCCTTGAAGCGTTCAAGAAGGCCTTGGAGTTCCAGGACCCGGAGGCTCCCGCGGACCCGCTCTGGATGTGGAAAGTCTTCCCTTTCTTTCATCCCCAAACACACAAAGGCTCACGGCCTGGTGGGACCCATGATACTGAAGCCCCCGAGGAAGCCAGCGGGGGGGGGTAGAGGTGGGGAACAGTTCCCTATTCCAGGGAGCAAGGTTGAATCACACCTCCTCGTACCCACACAGAACCCGTCCCTATCGGGGGACTCCAGGACCACCCAGGACCCTACATCCTTCTTCAACACCCCCAGGGAGAGGACACCTAACACCCCCGATTCCAAACTGACTCACTAGCTGAAGACTTGCTAGCCTGGGAGACCATCCATCCACCCGTTCACTTTACAAACTCATTCATCCATTCATTCCTCAGTGATGGGACTTTCTTCTGGGCCATGAGCTGTGCTGGGCTCAGGGCATTAAGAGGGGGACAGATCAGATATTTCTGCCCCCCCCGGCATGTGAACATGTAGACGAGGACATTGAGTAAACAGACAACAAAACCCACATCACTTAAATCCTGCTGAGCGCTCTGAAGAAGAGGGTGGCTAGAGAGAGAATAAGGAATGGTAGGGCTAAGCCTGAAATCATTCCCTTCAACGGGGAGGCTAGCCCGGCTCTGGCTGTCTCCCTACGGCTCCCACACGTCCCACCATGCCTGCCCCCGAGGCCAGCCTTCCTCCTAGCCAGCCAAGGGCCTCACTGCTGCAGAAGAAGCAATAGACCTGCTGGCCTGAGCTCCAGGCCTCGGGAGGCACCATGTCATCAGGGCGCCAAGAACATCCTGAATTAGAGTGGACTTGAAGCCATTCTTCTTAGGACCCCCAGAATGCCCCAACACTGCTGGGTCATCCGACTTGCAGCTCAGGGCTCAATTCAATCCCCTGCCCCCTCTTCAGTCCAAACCCAAGACCGTCCACAGGGTCGGAGCACTCTGTCCTCGCTAGACCGAGAGCCCTCTCAGCGGCTGCCCAGAGGCACGACCGTGAAACACGAGACCTAAATTCCGAATCACAGAAGGAGACTGCCTAGGGGATGAATCACTAATTCCTTCAGCAGATGAAGAAACCTTTAACTGAGGAGCTGCAGGCAGCCCCATCGTGTCACCTGGCTGTGGACACCAGGCCCCGCTGGCCCCATCTGCTCCTTCAAGGAAAGTTGGAGGAATTAAAGACGTTAGGACGGACACGGTCAGTGAAGGAAGGAGGATGCAATTTCTGGCACCACCATAAGCCCTGGACATCTTTGGCTTTGTGGAGCCAACAGGCGGCGATGTGAAAACCAACGGCGCACAGTGAGTTTTGGAAAATAAGGCAGAGTCCACAGCAGCTTCGATGTAAGACGCAGAGCTGTCGGCGAGTGGCTCTGTGCCACGGGGACGACGGAGGATGAAGGACGATGGCGGATGAGTTGTTCTCGCCACAAGACCCAGACAGTCAAGGAAAGGGCGGAAGAGAGAGAAAGAGACGCAGGCGGCAGCGAGGTGGGAGCTGTGCATGAGTTTCAAGAGGACTTATCTGGAAGTCATCTTGCACATTAAATAGGAGGCAGAGGGAATGGGAGCGAGGTATGAATACGAGGCAGGACCGTGGACACAATCAAGGCGGTGACCTCTTCTCCCAGCAGGGCTTCCCGGCCTCCGAATCCAAGGGTGGCGTGCGGACAAACAGCATCAGGGGCATCGTGGGTCAGCGAGGAACGCAGGCCCCACCCTAGGCTGGCTGAGCCGAACCCGCTTTCTCGTGTGGTTTGCAGGTCCGCATGGCGAGGTCAGGCCCTGCGCTAGACAGCTGGGCTGGCACCGCAAGAACAGACTTTGCTTGGACACAATGTGGGGACAGCACACCCCTGGCTGGCCCACCTCTCTTGGTGGGGTGGAAAGTAGGACTTCTCACCGGTTCTCTGTGCTCCAGGCCCAAGTGGACCCTGGCACGTCCGTTCTAGAAAGGTGCTGGCCCTCAGACCCGGCTTTGTCCCCTGCTGCCCGTGCTGTCTCGGGAGGTGGGGGGTTCTGAGCACCCAGGACTCAGTGTCTGAGCTTCTGCTCAGTCCAAGTGCCAGACAAACTTTCAGCCTCTTTTCTTTACTCAAAGCATCCTTCCAGGACTCTTCTTTTCCTGCTGAATTCTGTCCTGCCCTGAATCGGGGGCCGGCATTGCTGTGCTAATTAGACATTACAGGAGTTGGAAATGACCGGATTGCTAGGAGCCAGTTGGCAACGTAAAGGCGTAAGATGTATTTTCTGGAAACCTCAGATGCTGCTCTACTCAACTGGAATGCAACAGATATTTTTTCCAGGTGCAAACTGGACAGCTTTGAGCAAGGGATTTCTTGGTTGACTTTTTATACGAGAATTCTTTCCCTTGAGCCTTATCTGAACCTTGGCATCACTCTACTCAGAAGGCTTTGGAAGCCCACCTATTTGCATGGGCATGCCTCCTAGACACATTCACATCACTCTGAATGTGCGATCCAGATGCTCCGGGAGGAAAGGAGCTACAGATCCTGCTAAGGAAAACTCGGGCCTGGCTTCCCGAACGAGGCTCCTCGCAGGCTCTCGGGAGTCTCTGGCCATGAGCCGTCGTCTCCCTGGCTGCCAGCGGAGACACCGCTCTGTCGTTTATCAGTGGGATTCAGTGGAGGCGGAGCAGAGATCAAGGGTAGCAGCTGCGGGATGAAGAGGACATCCGGTCCCACAGGTTGCTGGCCACGACGCCTCTGTGAACAACCCAGGGACGGAGGGGAGAAGCGAGTGTCATGTTGCCGTCATGAGAGGTCATGAGCCATCGGGAAGAGGAAGAGCCTTTCCTTCCCCACCTGGGGAAAAGGGTGGCCTCCTTTGTGGATAGCTGAGGAGACGCCATTCCAAACCCACACCACCACTGCTCCCAACGGCAGATTTGTACTTAAGTTCGGGAACATTTACAACAGGTTTAAATAACAACCTGAATGCCAGAAAATAAAGCCCACAAAAAGCGTGGCCTCTTGAAGATTCGCCGTTTCTCTAACTTCCGGTGCAAATCGCCCACGCACATCAAGGGAACAAACCCGTGGACACACGCACCCACTCTCTGCAGATGTGAGTATCGTTGAAAGTTGATACAACGTATATGAATGAAAGAAAAGACGTTCACCATTGTACTCAACGTGCACATAAAAATGAGCATTCATCACATTTATATGAAGACACGAGAACAAAACTCATCTGTCCTGAGACAAAGAATATTCTGTCCTCCACATATTCCCAGAAACGACTTGTCCAAGGAAGTCTTTTAAAGCCAATATACCTCCAGCCAAGAAGAGCAATTCTCTGGAGGGAATTTACAGATACTTTACCATTAGATCGCCGTCGGCACCAACCCAAATGTCCTCAACAGAGGGATATTGAATAACCCACTCTAAGGAAAATATATGAGACAAATACTCCTTATTGTTAAGGAGTGTTCTCTCATGCTTTAAGGCAAACATATGCAAGTCTTTGTTCTTCATCACAAGTCCAGTCAAGCTGGAATTTTTAGAATCATTCTTTTAATCCAAAGAGGCCAACGGAGAAGAAAGCCAACTCGGGAACAAGGTTCTCAGCAAAATTCTATTAGTTTATCAAAACAGGAAATATAAGCCATTTCCGCACATGCAGCTTTAGAAATTAAGGAAATAATTCCAACATGGTATTAGCAAGGCAAGGTATATGAAAGAGGAAGCGTGGGTCACCGCCACCCCACCACAAAGAGCAAAATCCTTCTTCCCTGTGAACCAGGCGGGAAATCCAGCCAATTCAGTTTCCTTGAACGGGTTTCAAGGGCACGCAAAACCAGTGTAGAATGGTCCCGAGATGGGTACCAGTCAGAGACAGCGATGTGATATGATGGACGGCCAGGGGTGCCCATGCACGTATGGGGAGTAACTTCAGTGGACATCTCCCAGGCGCCGGTGCGTTCCAGCATGGCTAAGACCAAGTCGCTGCCTGTCCCCCAGGAGTCGGGGACACGGGGAGGGAAGGGGGACGTCAGGCTGCGTATTCAGAACTGGAGAACCAGAAAGAACCGAGGGTGGTTCACACGAGAGAAGAGGAACGGAACTTTTTAGGAAGACTGCCTTCATGTCCCGAGGGAATGTCTTCCTCTCGTCCAGGTAACATACCTGAGACACGGGACCACGCCTCCTCCCGGTTCACCGCGGCAGCAGACATGGCCTGGAGGCATCTGCTGGGTGCCCGCCCTGAATCATCAGCCACAAGCCACATGTTTTCATACGGGCATACCTAACTCATCTTAATGAGCCCTGCCCTGCCCGTGTGGATGTCTTCTGTTCCTTCTAGCAGCAGCTCAAAGTCTAGGAGGGTTGAGTCCACACAGTTCGCTACGGACTCAACCGTGCCTGACAGCCATTTTCGAAGTTAATCTATTTAGTATTTTTTTCCTAGTTAGGTTTAGCATATAAAAGAAAGTTTGGGGGCTAGCGTGGGGTGGAATGGACAATAAAACACATGTAACCCATCTTTTATTTCCCAGTCAAAATATAATAGGAACCATGAGGCTCTCTATCCGACTCTGCTGTGCATGTATCCAACTCAGTCATTTGTAGTTATAGTTAATACATTTTAAAAATTTTAATTGATTTAAAAAATGTTAAAATTTAACTTCATTTTAGATTCAAAAGGTACATGTGCAGGTTTGTTACACAGGTCTGTTGTGTGATGGTGAGGTTTGTTATTTTTTTCATTTTTATACTTTGAGTCAGAGTCTTACTCTGTCCCCAGGCTAGAGTGCAGTGGCACGGTCACAGGTCACCACAGCTTCAATTTTCTGGGCTCAGGCGATCCTTCCGCCTCAGCCTCCTGAGTAAACGGAACTACAGGCGTGTGCCATTGGACCCAGCTAATTTTTGGTAGAGATGGGACCTCACTGTGCTGCCCAGACTACTCTTGAACTCTTGGGCTCATGCAAGCCTCCCACCTTGGTCTCCCAAAGTGCCGGGATTTCAGGTGTGAGCTAATGTGCCCGGCTGAGGTTTGGGTTTCGAATGAGCCCACCCCCAGGTGGTGAACGTGGTATCCAATGATTTTTCAACCCTCATTCCCCCATCTCTCGTGGTCCCCAGTGTCTGCCATTCCCACCCTTGTGCCCAGTGCTTGGCCCCCACTCCTGAGTGAGAATATGCCGTGCCCAGTTGCTGTTCTGACAGCCATTCTTTAGTGCTGAGGCTTGGGTCCCAATGGACAGGACTGGCTTTAAAAAACATTAGAACTTTGACCAGATGGGGAGGTGGCTGGCAGGCACGGAGTGTATTGTAGGCCAAAGGCCAAGGCCAGAGCATGTCCCAGTGACATCCGTTATCCCCATGACATTTAAAGTAGGCCAAATGCCAGACGCCAGACAGAAGGAGTTGTGTTTGGGGCTGAGTAACAATAGGCAGGGCGCCCTAGGTAGGCATCGCTTAGAACTCATGAACTTGAGCCAGGCGTGGTGGCTCACACCTGTAATCCCAGCACTTAGGGAAGCCGAGGCAAGAGGATTGCTTGAGCCCAGGGGTTCGAGACCAGCCTGGGCAACTTGGCGAGACCTCATCGCTACAATAAATAAAAAAAATTAGCTAATTCATTAGTTAATACATTTTGAAAATTAGTTAATACAGCACGCGCCTGTAGTTCCAGCTACTCAGAAGGCTGAGGCGGAAGGATCGCCTGAGTTCAGGCAGTTGAGCCTGCGGTAGCTGTGAGCATGCCAGTGCACTCCAGCCTGGGTGACGGAGTGAGACTCTGACTCAAAAAAAAAAAAAAAAAAAAAAGAATCCATGAACTTGGAGACCAGGAGAAAGAACGATTCATGGCACAGAAACGACCAAACCACCAAGTTCTGAACCACCGAGTTCTCTACACAAGAGGATGACAAAGCTGGCCAAGGGTCGCTGTAAGGACTCAGTGACATCATTTGAAGTCTCTTGTGCCATCCAGGTTGAAGGGTCATTAACATCCGGCCCCAGGCCTGGCTCCCTGGCAGACAGCCCCAGACCCAGGGTTGAGCACGGAAGCCCAGCCAAACGTGGGACGAGCCAGCGCTGCCTTAGAAGCACCTCGCCCCGGGCAGGAGGTGATCTCAGAGTGTGGGCAGGTCCCGCCTGCAGGTGAGGACAGGTGGGCTGTCTGGCTGAGCTGGGAAAGGGGGCTTGGCATTTCCTGACACACAACCTCTGCCCAGTTCAAACCCGATCCCTAGCTGGAGGCAAAAAGCAGCTTGTGGCTGTGTCTCTTCACTGGCAAGGAAGGCAGGCGTGCGTCCGTGTCCCTGGCACACGGAGGCGTGGCTGCGGGCACTGGTGTTGGACAGCAAGCCACTCTGTGAGCAGGGACGAGCACTCTGTTCTCTCCCTTCTCCACCGCATCCTCGTGGTAGCCAGGACAATGAGGTCTTCACCTGGGGAGGAGTCCAGGCCTCATCCGTGTGAGGCTTTATTAGGGGCTGGGTGGAGGCTCGGAGATGTCTCATTCAGTCATTTGGTCCAGACACATGGAATCTCGACAGCAAAGGCCAGGGAGTGGGCAAGGGCGTGGGACTGCTGTCAGGAGCCAGGTGGGTAGGAAGCAGCCCCACAGGAGCTGGGGACCGGCCGGCCGGGCCGGGTAGCCTCAGGAATGGTCACGGAGCCAAACAAAGACACATGGAGATGCAGGTAAATTCTGTCTGGGAGCATTCAGGCTGTCCCGTCTGAGGTGTGACCCGTCTACATCTTAAGGTTTCCTTTCCTGTCTTCTAAGGTCTCGATCACTTGACGTCGGGTGCCCTTGCGTTTCTAATTCCTATTTACTTCCTGAAATCTCTTCTGCTACCCGCCCTCTCCACGCCCTCTTGTATCTATGGCAACCACAATATCCACTGCTGAGACAGCTGGAGATCGATTTTCCTGGCCGTTTAGTTATATTTATGAAACTGTGGCTAAGTCCCATTCTGAAGCAGGTCTTGTGTGCTTTGATTCCACGAGTGAGGCTTGAATGGTCCTGCCTGGGATTCCCAAGGCTTTGTGGAATGAATGACAGCATCCCAAAAGTGTCAAGCGATGGGAGTTCCTTTTCTATCCAAGCGTCATTTTGAAACAGCTCGCCCGGCCCTCCAGGAAAGCTCCTCCTTTCCAAATTGGACTCTGACTCGCCACTTCACCCCTTGTTCCTCAGCCCCCCTAGGCTGTGGAGGGCGATGGAGCCAGCACAAGACCCTGGATGGGTTTGCCTCAATGAACTGGGGCACTCCGGGATGGGGGTGGTCTGGTCCCCAATCACTAAAGCCCCTCTTCTTTAGAAAATCAATTTTTTTGTTTGAGTCAGGGTCTCACTCTGTCGACCAGCGTGGAGTGCAGTGGCACGATCATGACAATCGCGGCTCATGGCAGCCTCGATTTCCTAGGCTCAGGTGATCCTTCCACCTTGGTCTCTCAAGGAACTGGGGCTACAGGTGCACACTACCATGTCCAAACCCCTCTTCTTGATGCCATCGTGGAGTGGACACACAGCTTGCATTGTGTTGAGAGCCAGCATGCACCCCAGCTACCTGGAAGGCGGTGGTGCCTGTGTACGCCCAGGCAGGAGGGAAAAAGCTCAGAGACCAGAGGCTCTTGTTTGAAGTCATTTGACTGCTGTCCCTGACTTCCTTGGTGGCTCTGTCAACAGGCCAATTTCCGGACACTACCTTCCCTTGCCCCCACTCCCTCTCCATCCTTGGTACAGATTGTCACCCTTCGTGGTTTTGCTAGCCAATAGTGTCTGGCTAGGCGGCTATGTCTGGCGTTAATCCTTTAGTTCAGTGCCCACATCATGCTCTGTTCACAAGACACAACATATTCTGTGTGTGTTGGGGTCTCACTCTGTCACCCAGGCTGGTGTGCAGAGGCACAATCATGGTTCACTGCAGCCTCAACTTCCTGGGCTCAGGTGATCCTTCCACCTCAGCCTCCAGAGTAGCTGGGACCATAGGCACGCATCACCACACCCGGCTAAGACAACATATTCTAGGTTTTATATGTTCTCATCCCTGCACCCTTGTTGCTTCCTGGTATGAGGAGGCGTTGCTTCTCCTGAGACTTGCTGACTTGGGTTCTGTTCCTGAGATCCAGATCCACTGTTCCCTCCGTGTCCAAAGTCTCTTTCCCTTTAATTACAAGTGAATGCGCCAATAACATATTTTTACATGATGGAGGAATGTGAAGGATTTTCAGTGCATTGAGAATGAACACCTCTGGGTTCCCATCCTCTGCAAAGAACATGCCCTTGTACACATAGCTCCTTCAGTGTGGAATGTTCACCCTGGCCTCACCTTCCCCATTAGCCCAGGTGACACCCACTCAAACACCAGCCACTCACCCTTGGGAAGAAGAACGTCGGACACACATTGATTTCACATTTTGTCCCCACCTGTTCTTTTTTTTTTTTTTTTTTGAGTTGGAGTCTCACTCCTTCGCCCAGGCTGGAATGCACACACGCTCACGGCCACCCCAGCGTCAACTTTCTGGGTTCCAGCGATCCTTCTGCCTCAGCCTTCCGAGTAGCCGGAACTACAGACGCACGCCACCATGCCCGGCTTTTTAAAAATTTTATTGTGGAGACGAGGTCTCACCAAGTTGCCCGGACTGGTCTCGAACCTGTGGGCTCAGGCAATCCACTCGCCTCGGCCTCCCAAAGTGCTGGGATGACAGGCTGAGCCACCCAGCCCAGCCCTGTTCTTCTTAAGAACAGGCACTTGTGCTAAAAAACAGCAAATGACTGTTTCTGAAAAATCCTCACACTCGGCAAAATCACACCAAACCCACACCATCTATGGAAAAAAGAGCACGGGACAGACCACTCAATGCCTATGAAACTATGTAACTGGGGTCCTGATAACATTAGTAACAACCTCAAGGAAAACAACAGCACCATTTAATAGATCTGTTAATTTCCCCCTTGGTAAAGAAATATTGTAGCTTCCTGGGGGGGGGGCGGGAAGAGCCAGGACTGCTAGTTGCAGAGAATAAGGACCACATGCCCAGAGACCAGGAAGAATCGTGGACGGGCACTTCTAAGGAAAGTGTGTGCCTGAACGAGGCAAGAGAAAGAAGGCTGGGGACGCGGTGTCCTGTGTAAGTGTGCAAATCGGCTTCACGTTCAGCTGCCTTATTGCTCAGTGGTGCAAACACCACACAGGGAAAAACACCACGCATGAGCTAACGTGACTTCCACGCTGCACTGGCATCTCCTGTGGACCAATCACTTGGCGGCGGGCATGAGTACCAGGAAATGTGCTGAAACAGACAGACGACTTCAACACACACCATCTGCCACTCACGTATCAACGTCCTCACCGGATAACTAAGACGAAAACCGGCCTCACGAAAGATTATCTTTTTGTTTTCGGAGTCAGAGTCTCACTCTGCTGCCCAGGCTGGAGTGCTGTGGCACACTCACAGCCACCCCAGCCTCGACCTGCTGGATTCAGGTGATCCTTCTGTCTCAGGCTCCCAAGCAGTTGAGACTACAGGTGCACCGCCATGCCTGGCTGATTTTTTGATATTTTATGGCGTCGAGGTCTTACCAAGTTGCCCAAGCTAGTCTCAATCCTCTCGTCTTTGCCTCCCAAAGTGCTGGGATGATAGTCATGAGGCACCGCACCCGGTTGAAAGACAATTTTTTAGAAAGGCAATTGTCATGTAGTCCTTCTTATAGCTTTAGGGATTTCGTTCTAAGTGCTGAGGGGAACAAGTCATGAGGTGCTTCTAATTCTTATTCAAGAGGCATCAGTACAATTGGCGCTAACCCACGGCAAGGACTTAGGACAGCACCCGGCTCTGGGCAGGAAGTGTTCGCTATTCGTGTTCCTTCTTTTGCCAATTATTTGTGTTTTAGAGCCGGCGGGGTGCACGTGAGGGTGTGCTTCATAAGTAAACTGCCTGCAGGTGAGGTCTGGCTTCTAGCGAACCCTCTCTCGCCCTGGTACCCAGTGGTGGCTGTGTGTCCCTGTCCCGTTTGTGTTCCTGACCTGCATTTTATTCCACCCCCTGGGGAGAATGCTGGTCTATTTCCACGCCCACCACGCAGAGCCAGGTACAGCAGGCTCCGAAGGGCAGACACTGTAGCGCTTTCTACCCTATTTTTAGAATAAATGTCCTTACCTACTTACGAGCTATTCTGTTTACATCGTGCTCAGCTCGGAATAGACAGGCTCCCGAGACATCACCGACGGCAGGCATTACCTCACACGTTATCTACACTCAAGTTTAATTATTTATATGGCGTGTTCGTTCTTGGCGTTCTCTGGCAGGGAATAGAAATGTGTATGTTGTTGGTGCTGGCATCTAGCTCGGAGGCGGGTATTTAACATCGTCTGGGAAGACGAAGTGAATCCAACTCTTGGAGCTATTTTTTACTGAGAAGAATGATCGGTGGAGGGGTTTGGTCCAAATCCCTCCCTCCGTGCTAAGTTTTGGGGGGGAAAAATCTGAGAAGCACCGAAGGAAGGTGACCCGGCCATACTTTCTGAGAATACAATAAGATTGCTGTTCTGGCTGGCGAAGACTGGTCTAGGCAAGGAAGGTGTTGGTTTGTATTGGCAGGGGGAAGGACACACTGCCCGGGCAAGCTTGGTCTTCGGCACCGAGAGCTTCGGGGATGCACACTTGGCCGTGAAAGTCCCGGGGCGGGGGAGGGCTTCAGGGCCAGCCGCAGCACCACGCCCATGCCGCAGCTGCTTCACTGCCCACTGGCGGGCTTCTGGGTTAGAATCTCCGAATTTCCGCTTCGCTCCTTCTCCCGTGTGAACTCTGCCAGATGAATCATTGTTGGCAGCCCTGGAAGAGGGTACGTAGGCCTCTGCACACGCGCCATGGCGAGATTCCTTGGCTGTGAACTCACGCTCGGTAGTTTTCTCTCTGCCTGGAAGAGGGTCCAGGAATCAGCTCTGCCCTAAGTCACACCAGAAGCATCTTCCTGGGGCCGGCAGGGAAAAGCGCCAGCCAGGCACCGCGGGGGGCTGGTGGTGTGTGGTTATCCCGGCTCTCCCCCTGGATATTTCAACAGCACATTTTCTTTTCTTCTTATTATTATCATTATTACCATTTTTTCCTTACTTCAGTAGCCTTAGGGGGTAGAAATAGTTTTTTGGTTACATGGTTGCACTGTACAGAGGTGAGAAAGTCTGGGCTTCAAGTGTACCCACCATGCCCACCTGTGCACACTGTACCTGACAGGTGTTTTTTTTGATCCTCTGTCCCTCCCCCTCCTTCTGGGTCTTCAGTGTCTACCCCATTGTCTATACCTCTGCACATCCTTAGTTGAGTTCTTACTTATGAGTGAGAGCATGCGGTGCTTTTTTGTTTGTTCCTGTACCTTGACAGTGAATGGTCTTCTCCAATTCCATTCAAGTTGCAAAAAAGACACCATTTCATCCTTTTTGATGGCTGAATAGTATTCCATAGTGTGCAGTACCACATTTCATTATCCACTGATCAGCTGATGGGCGTTTAGGTTGATTCCACATCCTCGTGATCGTGAGTTGTGCTGTGAGGAACATGCGGGCACCGGCATCTTTGTTATCTAATGACTGCTGTTCCTTTATGGTAGACACCTAAAAGTGGGATCGCTGGATCAAATGGAAGATCTACTTTTAGTTCTTGAGTGATCTCCGTACCGCAATTTCCATGGAGGTTGTACTAAGTGACACTCTCACCAACAGTGTATAAGCCTTCCCTTTTCACCGCATCTGTGCCAGCATCTATTGTTTTTTCGATTTTTTAAAGTAATGGCCATCTGACTGGCATAACGTGGTGTCACACTGTGGTTTTAATTTGCATTTCTCTGATGACGAGTGATGTTCAGCATTCTTCATATGTCTTTTGGCCATTTGTGTATCTTCTTTTGAGTGATGTCTGTTCGAGTCACTTGTCCACTTTTTCTTTTTCTTTCTTTTTTTTTTTTGAGTTGGAGTCTCACTCCATTGCCCAGGCTGGAGTGCAGTGGCACTCCAGGCTGGAGTGCAGTGGCTCACGGACACCCTGGAGTGTCCTTTCACCTCAACTTTCCAAGTAGCCAGCACTACAGGTACATGCTACCACATCCGGCTAAGTTTATGAATTATTGTAGAAATGAGGTCTTGCAAAGCTGCCCAGGCTGTTCTTGAACCCGTGGGTTCAGGAAATCTCCTCACTTGGTCTCCCAAACTGCTGGGATTATAAGCTTGAGTCACTGTGTCCAGCCTACCTACTAGCCTACCTACTTTTTAACAGGGTCATTTGCTTTTTTCTTCCAGCAGCGAATTTTCTTTTCTCTTCTTTCTTTCTTTTTTTTGAGTCAGAGTCTCACTCTGTCACCCAGGCTGGAGTGCAGTGGCACACTCATGGCCACCCCAGCATCGACCTGCTGGACTCTGGCAATCCTTCCACCTCAGCCTTCCAAGTAGCCAGAACTACATGCGTGTGTTACCATGCCTGGCTAATTATTTATTTATTTACTGTAGAGATGAGGTCTTGCCAAGTTGCCTGAGCTGGTCTTGAACCTGAGGGTACAGGCAATCCACTCACCTCGGCCTCCCAAAGTGCTGGGATGACAGGCTGAGCCACTGAGCTTGGCCGAGCAGTGAATTTTCAATCCCACTCCTCTTGCTAGCCCCAGCAGGTGCTTGCAACCCATCAGTTTGGGCTTTTAATTCTTATTGCTTGATGTGTACTTGGAGACCACACATGCCAACCTGCAACGATGGACATTTTTCTCTAGATGCCACCCTCCATCGATAAGGCTCCTTCAGAATTAGCACGCCCACACTTTTGGGTCTGAGCATGACTTTGAGAATGTCTTGTGCCTGTGAAATTTTGGGAGCCAATTCTGCCCTACTCTCCTGCACTGGTGCACGAAGACAGTTGATGTGTCTAGTATTTTTATGCCTCATCTGGAGTGTCTGCAAGAGATGGTGCCTTCCTGGGCCTCCGAGTGCTGTGGGACTGTCTGGCGCCTTCACCCGGACTCCCGGGCTTCTGGCCGGTGTGTGACCCCCGGGTGTGCAGACGCCCAGCGCTATGGACTTGACTTGCTCTGAAGGGCACGTGTTTCAAGGGAGGCTCTGGACCGAGAGTGTCTGGGCTCCAGGCTGGCACTGCAGGGGGTGGCCTTTTGAAGAACACTCATCCATTCCTACCTTGTGGGGCTGTCCCGAGGATGAAAGGATTAACCCACAGGAAGAACTTAGGATGGAGCCTGGCTCCTGGCAGGAAGTGTTCGCTGTTCATGTTCCTTCTTTTTAAAATTATTTGTATTATAGAGTTGTGAGGATTTGCTCCGTAAGTAAGCAGTGTGCAGCAGGTGAGGTCTGGGCTTTTAGCGAGCCCGTTGATCCCCCGGTAGTGGACCTGGTACCCAGTGGTGGTTGTATGCCCCGTACCCATTCATGCTCTTAACTTGTGTTTTACTCCACCCGCTGGGGAGGGTGCTGGTCTATTTCCACCCCCAGCACACAGAGCTGGGGTACGGCAGGCACCAACATTCTCACTGTTTAGGAGGACTGCTGTTTATGAAGATGGCTGACTGTTTTCAATAGTCAACAAGCATGCATACAACACCGAGTGTATACATAGCTTAAACGAACCTCAGAAAGGTAATCATTTAATTTTACGTTCTCTGAAGTAAGACTTTGAGAGGGAAAAATTTAGCGTGTGAATTCATCTTTATTAAGCAGAATTTTCAGCTTTCTTTTAAAAAAATCTCTCTCTCTTTAAAAAAAGAATTCAGTGAATGGCTGGCTTAGGCACAATTTAAGCTGCCCAACTATGCTGAACCTTGTACCCAAGGTCGTCCAATGCAGCTGGGGTCACTTGGGATCCCCGCCAAGATCCCCATTCTCTGTTCGTCGCTATGAGCCCAAGATAAAAATTCATGAATACTGTCTGAGCAGTGTGGCTTGCAGCCTGCAGCCCCCACCCCAATGTATCAAAAGTACCCTTATCATATTACAAACAGCGAACATGCTGAGACTGTAAACATCCCCAAGAGTGGACTTCCTCAAGTATTGCAAGTGATGTCATCCAGCCCTTCTTTCATATCCGTTTTTATTATGCTCCTGTCCTTTCAAAACAGAGTCTGAACCCCAACACAACAAAAGCCAGGAAACCTGGGCCCTCTGGCAGCACCCCCAGCCTGGAAACAAGGAGACACTGATAAGCACAAACGCCTCCAGATGGGGAAGTGCACTGACACAGCACTTTGGTCCTGCATGTTGGAAGCCCGTGTCCACTGCACAAGTCTGCAGCTCCTGCCTTGCTGCTCTGAAAGTGTACTATTATTACTGTTTTTTGTTTTTTGAGTTGGAGTCTCACTCCGTCACCCAGGCTAGAGTGCAGTGGCATGCTCACGGCCACCGCAGCCTCGACCTGTTGGGATCCAGTGATCCCTCTGCCTCAGTCTAGCTAGATCTATAGGAATGCGCTGCCATGCCCAGCTAATTTTTTTTGATTTATTGTAGAGATGAGGTCTCATCAAGTTGCCAGGCTGGTCTCGAACCCGTGGGCTCAGGTAATCCCCTTCCCTCGGCCTCCCAAAGTGCTTGGATTCCAGGCTGAGCCACTGAGCCTGGCCTATGATTATCATCATCATTGAGTTGGGGTTTCACTCTGTGGCCCAGGCTGGAGTGCAGTGGCACGATCACAGCTCCCTTCAGCCTTGACTTTCTTGAGTTCACCACAGTACTCCTGCCTCAGCCTCCTGAGAAGCTGAGATTATAGGCATACACCACCACACCTGGCGAATTTTTAAATTTTTTTGTAGAGACGAGGTCTTGCTATGTTGCCCAGGCTGATCTCGAACCCTTGCTCAAGAGGTCCTTCCACCTCAGCCTCCCAAAGTGCTGGGATTACAGGTATGAGCCATGCCCTGGCCTGAAAGTGTATTTTAGAGTTGTTTTCATTCATGTAGCTGGACACTCCCCACCAAATGTCTTTGAGGAAACATTTTCGAGAGTCTGTTGTGGGCCAAAGATCTAAAGGTTTGCTCTTGGGAGAATAAAAGCCAGTGGCAGAAACCACCCATCCTGAACAATAAGTGCTTAAGCACATCGAGGACGCCATCCTAAGAGTATGTGTCGCAGGGCTCGGTGGCTCAGCCTGTAATCCCGCGCCTTTGGGAGGCTGAGGTGAGTGGATTGCCTGAGCCCGCGGGTTCAAGACCCACCTGGGCAGGCGAGACCTCATCTCTGCAATAAATCAAAAAAAAAATCAGCCGGGTGTGATAGTGCGCGCCTGTAATTTCAGCTACTTGGAAGGCTGAGGCGGAAGGATCGCCGAAGCCCAGCAGGTCGAGGCTGTGGTGGCCGGAAGCGGCCACTGAACTCCAGTCTGGGCGACAGAGTGAGACTCCAACTCAAAAAAAAAAAAAAAAAAAAAAGTAGTATGTGTCAAGGGACAGGTGAGAATAAATGAGAGGGTCATTCCTGCCTGAATCTCTGTGCTTTAACTTGGCTTTGATTTGTTTGCCTGTAATTTAAATGAACTTGCTTTATGGTTTGAAACATGTGCCTTCTTCTGTTTTTTAACGTTTCCCCCTTTTTCTCCCTTCTTTTCATGGGGGCTGGTACCCTGTTCCTTCCATGTGCTGGGTCAGTCTGTTCATGCATCTTGATGTCCAGGGATGGACGCCTGGCAGGTAGAGCTCCAGGCTACAGAAAGAAGCCAATACGGAGATCTGTTCCGGGAGGGACCCTGTGGGTGAGCACCTCACCACGACCGCACCATGAGCTTGGACGGATTTTAAGACGGGGTCTTGCTGGAGGGCAGAGCTTGCCACTGTCTCCTCTCAATGGACGCATAAAGCAGAGGGTGGGCTCCTATCCCTACCTTGTCATGACTCAGCACTCCCTGTCACCCCAGCACCACCCTCCCGGGGAGGCCACCTCCAGGAACTCGCTCCCTGATACCACAGACAGTCCAACCTGCCAGGTCGCCGAGACCTTTCCCCTTAACAGACGAAACTCCTGCTCTCCCTGGTGGCACCCACAGACGCCCTCATCGATTCAGGAAGGGATGGGGTCCTTTGAAGCCCCTGAGATCACACAGCAGAAAACATCCCAGCAAGGCCTGAAGGTGACCCGGAGATCGCATGGACACATACACAAAGGAGCCACTGAGAAGGCGGAGATTTGCTTTGGGGCGACTCTAACAGTCAAGGCTGTGGAAGTATTCTCTGTTCCTGTGTGAGTCTCTGTGCCTCAGACTGTCCTTGTGAGCTACAGGGGTGTTCTGCGACCTCCTGTGACTGTCCCTAAGGACTAGACTTCTGTGTCCCTGAGTCAGAAGGAGCACCCACCAGAAGACGCTGCTCAAGGAACCCAGAACATTATGGGGTGGGGAGGAGGAGGGAGAGGGGAGACAGACCCCAGTTATCTTTCACTAGAAGCGTCATAGCACCACGTTTCTTCTCTCTACATGCCCGCTCTTCCCAAATCTCCTTGCCATTGTCCCTTTATCTTTTCTCCTTCTCGTATCTTTAGATTGAAGTCTTTGGAAAGGCTGACTTGCTAGACGTCAGCTTGAGTGAGGATTGTGGATGCGCTGGTGTTATATTGAACTGTAGCCTGCTTTTTCTTTTCTTTTTTTAGAAGTAGAGATAGAAAGCTGGGCTCGGTGGCTCAGCCTGTAATCCCGCGCCTTTGGGAGGCTGAGGTGAGTGGATGGCCTGAGACCGTGGGTTCGAGACCCGCCTGGGCAACGAGACCTCATCTCTACAATAAATCAAAAAATCAGCCGGGCGTGGTAGCGCATGCCTGTAATTCCGGCTACTCGGAAGGCTGAGGCGGAAGGATCGCCGGAGCCCAGCGGGTCGAGGCTGCGGTGGCCGGGAGCGGCCACTGCACTCCAGTCTGGGCGACCGAGTGAGACTCCAACTCTGTTGAGATAGAAAAAAGTAGAGATGGAATCTTGCTTTGTCACTCAGGCTGGAGTGCAGCGGTGTCATCATCGCTCACTGCAGCTTTGACCTCCTGGGCTCAGGCGATCCCCCTCCTCAGCCTGCCAAGTAGCTGGGACTACAGGTGCATACCACCACACCGGGTTCATTTTTTTTTAAGTTTTCTGTGGAAACCTGGGTATTGCTAGGCTGGTCTCAAACTCCTGGCCTCAAGTGACCCTCCTGCATCAGCCTCCCAAAGCGCTGAGGTTACAGGCATGGGCCACTGCGCCGACAGGACTGTCTTCTTAGACAGGCTGCTGGAGCATCAGGTGGCTCATGGACCAGAGGGTCTCATGCTTTGTGAACCAAGGAGCCCATTATTATCCGCCTCTTCTTGGCACTCCTTCCACCCCATGGACTCAGCCATGGTGATGATGTCAGAAGCAGCCATGATGAACCTTCTCATCAGTGTAAGCAGTGCCGTCGGGTGTGGTAGAGTTCCCACAAAAGCAAAGAAACCCAGTGCATTATGAGTCTAGCCATGTGTCTAAACTTGCTTGATGAACTGAAGCACGTGTCCAATGCCTTCGGTTGTTTTTTTTTCCCTTTCTCTCCCCTCTTTTCATGGATGTGGATGCCCAGTTCCTTCCATACGCGGGGTGGGAATATCCACGCAACTTGATTTTCTCGGGGGTGAGTCGCAGGGTCACACTTCAGTCCCGACTCCACAGGGATGGACCCCCGGCAGGCAGAGCTCCAGGCTACAGAAAGAGGTGGCCAATATGGAGCTCTCTTCTGAGAGGGGTGCGCGAGGCGTCAGTTAGACGCTCTGTGGGTGAGCACCTCACCACGACCGTGCCAAGAGCTTGGATGGACTTTTAAGATGGGGTCTCACTGGAGGGGAGAGCTCACCACTGTCCCCTGTCAATGAACACGTGTCCACGTGCAGCTTCTGGAATGCTTCTGAAGGGCTGCAGGTTACCAGCACCTGGTCCAGGTGAGCCCAGCCCTTCCAACACGCTCCCTTTGGTGACTTCCTTTCCAAGTCTACTGGGCACCGACGATGGTCCCAGTTGCTGAGCTGAGACTGAGTGTGTCAAGGGCAAGCATGGGACTTTCAGGACTGGACAAGACCCACAGGGTTGTTCATTCCAGGGGGCCCTTGTCTTTTGCGAATAAGCCTATCTATTCGACTCTGCTTTTCGGCCCCCCCCAAGTCGTAGGCTTACAGATGAACAGGACATGGTGCTGGGGGTGGGAGTGAGGCTGACAAGACCCCTCCCTTACCGGGTCTGCACGGTTGGGTTGGAAGGAACGAACCCACCTGAAGCTGACCCGGCCGGGCTTCCGTGATGCGGCACCCCTGCTCCCATCATCCCATTTCTGACGAGAACACTGGGTGCTGCAGAGACATTAGGTCACTACCCCAAGACGCCGACCCGAACATGCAAAAACCCCGATGACTCCCCCGTCCGAACATCTCCGGGTGATGACCGCTTTGACAACTCACTGCCTCCCCCCGGCCCTCTCCTCCTGACTGCGTTGGGTTGTCTTTTCTCTAAACAATTTTCTGCACAAAAGTAAAGACGAAATCCCCACTGTTGACCCGCTTAAAACCAACTCGCTGAGCTTTCTCTGAGCTCTCCCTACGTGCTTCCTCTCTGAGGTTCAACTCTGCGCTACAAGAAGGTGACCTGAAAACATGTCTTAAATAGGGGGCAATACTCTCCTCCGCAATGCCAGGGAAGGACCCAGAAGGCCCCAGCCTGCAGAACCGAACAGACTCCTAACTGCCAACCGCAAGCCACTGACTGCGGTCCAAGAGCACCATTCTCTTCCTTTTATGGGGCACACAACTCCTCCAAAACTTGTCCTGCAGATGATTTAAAAGCCAAACAATGCCCCAAACAAAAACCCTAGCTTCTTATTCCACATGCGACAGAACATCCCAGTTACAGCAGCAAGGCAGGCTTCGCGGGAGGGGAAGAGCCAGCAGACGTTTTTTCAGCCTGTGTCTTCAGGATACAACCTGCAGGGCATTCGCCCCCAGGCGAGCAATTAGGAAAACAACCCCTCCTCTCTCTAAGCTGCAAACAGCAGCTGCTGGTCCTAGGTTCCTGCACGTTTCTCCCCCAGTCTTTCAGATAAACCGTCCGGGGTCCCAGGGTTAGACTCTCAGCTGAGACCCCTCATTTCCAGTGAGTGGTAACTGGGAAGGCCCTGCCAGCTCCCTCCTGCTCGGGTAGAATATCTGGGGTACTGTGGGTTCCCTGGAGCCTCAGCCCTCTTCGGGGGGAGAATTCTACCCACGCACACAAACATTTTTGGGTCTTTTCCCCAGTTTTAAAATATCATCCTCATGGCTCAGTAATTGTACCCCTCTCTTTTTCTGAAAGCTCGCCCTGGGTGCCTTCCCAGGATTCTCAGCTTGGGCTCTTCCTGGGGAGCAACTGCTTGGCCTTCGTGGAATACAAGGGGACCCCCCCAAGCCCGGAATTGTCTTCTGGAGGGTGGGTCCCTTGTAGTACAGGCTTCCCCCACCAGGAGAGTGTTCTAGGAACCCACTGGCATCTGTGTAACCAGCTAGCTTTGCTGTGAGAGACTGGCTTGGCTTCAGTGACTTTTTTTTGGAGATTCTTTCAGTGTGTTTCCCCATTTCTCGCTGGGTGATTTATGAGAGCACCTGCCCACACCATGCTGAGCGTGTTCAGAGGTTTTTGGACCAAAAACAACATGACTCCCATGCCCCATCCTCCCCATGCCCCAGATCTCATCCAGATTGACTTTTTTTGCTTCTCTGGATGAAAAAGTCCTCAAAGGGAAACATTTTGCCAAGGTAACAAAAAACAGCAGGAGCACTAAAAGGCATCACAATTGACAAGTTCAAAAACTGTTTTGAGCAGCGGAAAAAGCGTCTGGAGAGGTGTATTGCAAGGTGACTGAAATGTAAGCATGTAAGAATAAATACACAATTTTAAAAAAATGAATTCTGGGCTTTGGGGGGCCCCTTAAACTGATGGGAGACACTTTTTATTAGAACCAACGTGTAAATATTTCTAGAATATAAAATGCACGGAACGCTTTCTCAGGAAGGACTCATGAAAAGATCTAATTTAAAAATCACTTGAGGACATAAGTCAGCAACACTCAGTCCTTAGAGTGGTCACAGTAGATGGCCCATTCGGAATGTACCATGTGTGGTTCTAGAAAGCCAATGAATCACACTCGTAGCCTCTTGAATCAACAAAGCGACACCAACGGTAACTTCAAGCTTTTGGTATCACGCTGCTTACTTTCTTTTTTTTTAATTTTAATTTTTTACTATAAAGGTGTGGGGTACATTTCAGGTTTAGGTATACAAACATTGATCATGCAGACACCCTTGTTGATGAGGTATGCCACTCCCTCCCCCAGCAGTTTCCCTCAACTACCAATCCCACCCCACACTGCTTACTTTGAAAAGCATTTTCAGGTAGCGGGCTACATTTAATCTTCACAAGTACCACTGCTCTATTTTTTTTTTTTTTTGAGTTGGAGTCTCACTCTGTCGCCCAGACTGGAGTGCAGGGGCCGCTCCCGGCCACCGCAGCCTCGACCTGCTGGGCTCCGGCGATCCTTCCGCCTCAGCCTTCCGAGTAGCCGGAATCACAGGTGCGCGCTACCACACCGGGCAGATTTTTTGATTTATTGTAGAGATGAGGTCTCGCTGCCCAGGCGGGTCTCGAACCTGCGGGCTCAGGCAATCCACTCACCTCAGCCTCCCAAAGGCGCGGGATTACAGGCTGAGCCACTGAGCCCGGCTTTATTTATTTATTTTTTTAAGAGACAAGGTCTGCTCTATTGCAGTGGTTATTGTGCAGTGTTGCCATCATAGCTCACAGCAGCCTCAACTTCCGGGCCTCAAGCAATCCTCCCGCCTCAGCTTCCCGAGTAGCTGGAACTATAGACAAGCAGGGCAATGCTTGGCTAATTTATTTTATTTTTGTATAGATGAGGTCTCACTATATTGCGCAGACTAGTCTCCAACTTCTGGGCTCAAGCGATCCTCCGGTCTCAGCCTTCCACAAAGTGCTGGGATTATAAGCATCAGCCACACGCCTGGCCTCAACGCTCTATTTTTAACAGTTAAAATGTTTGCTTTTCCCTAAGCTGTCCCAAAAAAATGTCTTGGGGACACAGACACACACAGCTGAACCCACTGCAGGGACTTTCCTGGAACATGAACATTGTGGATTCTTATAAGCTCTGGTGTCTGTGTGGTCAGCCTCAGAGCGGGCGCTTTTGCACCGCTGGGGTGTGGCTAGGTGGGGACCTCAAGGCCTGCACCACGCTTTGCGAATTCCAAGGCACCCCGGTGACCCGCCACCAGCCCATCTGCCTTCTGACTCAGGTAAGCTTCACCTCGGCTTCCCGCTGGGAGCTTCCTGGAAGCCCACGATGCTCTTGGCCCGGGGCACAGGCGGCTGGACCGCTCTGGGGTCTGCCTGAGGCTCTGGACTCCACTGTCCATCAGCTGTGGGCCCTCACAGGCTCTTTTTGGCCAAGACAGTCTTTTAGAAGTCTTCCTTCTACTGCTCTAAATAGCCGGGCACCGTGTCTTTTGCACCAGCCCAGTGGTTTCCAAAGTTGGCTGCAGGTCAACCATCCTCTTGGGTGTTTCCAAAAATACCAGTGCCTGAGCTCCATTCCAGAAGCGCACATCAGTGGCGCCAGGACTGCATCAGCTGCTTGGAGACGTCAGTGTGTGCGTGTGGTGAGCATACTCTTACACGCGCGGTGTGTGCAAAACAGTCCAAGCATCTATGTGTGTGTGTCCTAGACAGACAGGCGCAGACTTTGTGCGCCTCACTTCTTTCCTTCATTTTTCCTTACACCCCTGAAAGCTTTGTGGCTACCCAGCACTGGGACCCAGAGCAGCATTTGGGAACTGCTGCTGTAGCCCACATGGGGACCGGCGTGAGCGTCCCCCAAAGGCACACCCAGGCCCCCTGGGAGTGAGCCTTCCAAACGAAACCAGCCCATGGCCTGCATGGTCCCTTGTCTCACTAAGGTGCTTTGGAGGGAGGGCAGGTGAACCGCCTACACTTAAGGCCGCCGAGCATCTTCGCTGCTGAGAAGCAAAAGCTCAGGAAGCAGGCGCTCTGGGTTTGAAGTCTTGTGTGTGCTGTGTTCAAACACCCTTGGAGGGAAGCGCCCAGATGAGCCATTTATAGATGAGACACCACCCACTGACACCCCTGTTGTGTCTCCCCAACTCCAGCAAAACCCTGATGCAGACCAGAAGGAACCTGCTTTCTCCAGGAAAGGGAACCATGGGATGTTTACTCTCTTTCCAGATAAAATCAGGCCCACCTGGCCAGGTTGCTGTAGGATTCGTGGAGGAAGCCCAGCCTCTGGGGGAAGGGGATCCCAGGTGCTCCTGGGAACCACAGTAATTGTTATTGCACTGCCTAGGCCTCCTCTAAGATGTATTTTGTTTCAAGGACCCTGTAAAAACTTACTTGTTCAACTTCATTTTGATATTCACTTTCCATTAAAAAAAATCCATCTGTTTCCATGAATAGTACCATTATATTCGACTTTCCGAGGGTAGCGCCGTTATAATTCCCCGCATGTTCATAAAAGGTTGGTTATGCTGGAGACAATCAGACTCATTATCGAAGGGGGTCATTAGAATATTTTCCAGGAAAAGAGGAAACGGTCGATTCTTAATTCTCTACATTGATATGTGCCAGAAGAGTGGAGAAAATAAATCGGAACAACCAAGAGACCCGAAATGTTAAAAACAGAAAAAACTCTGGGACTACACACAGCTGCAAGCTTTTCTAGCTTTTTTTTTTTTTTTTTGAGTTGGAGTCTCACTCCATCGCCCAGGCTGGAGGGCAGGGGCATGCTCACAGCCACCCGAGTGTCGACCTGCTGGGCTCCAGTGATCCTTCCACCTCAGCTTTCCAAGTAGCCGGAACTACAGGCGCACACCGTCACGCCCCACTAATTTTTTTATTTTTTATTGTAGAGACGAGGTCTCGCCAAGTTGCCAGGGCTGGTCTCGAACCTGCAGGCTCAGGCAATCCACTCACCTCGGCCTTCCAAAGTGCTGGGATGACAGGCTGAGCAAACAAGCCCAGCCTAGTTTCTTAAGAGTAGTAACAATTCTAAGGTATAAAATAGTGCTATGCACTTTGTGATATTGTTCAAACCATCATGAAGGAACTCTTTTCATGGCCAGTCTCTGGAACGTTTGTAAGTCTTTTTTTTTTGAGTCAGAGTCTTACTCTGTTGCCCAGGCTGGAGTGCAGTGGCATGCTCATGGCCACTGCAGCCTCAACCTGTTGGGCTCCAGGCGATCCTTCCCTCAGCCTTCCAAGTAGCCGGAACTACAGACGCATGCCACCATGCCCGGCTAATTTTTTGATTTATTGTAGAAACGAGGTCTCACTCAGTGGCCCAGGCTAGTCTTGAACCCGTGGGCTCAGGCAATCCTCTCATCTTGGCCTCCTAAGGTGCTGGGATGACAGGCTGAGCCACTGAGCCCGGCCACTTTTCTAGTTTTTACTTTTTCACGTGTATCCACTCTGGGTGGAAAGACAACTTAGCAGCAGCAGTGTGACTGCCTAAAGTGAGACTGGGACGGTCTTGCCCTGCTAACAGAAGTTAATCATGTTTTTTCTTGTGCAAAGAGCAGCATAAGCAGACAGGCTTCCAGGATTTCATGGTGACCTTTGAACTCTGCTTGCCATAGTAACCTGACTCCCAGTCTTATTCCATATCCGTGTGTTGGGGATAAGGAGACATGGATAGGGAGCGGCTTAAACCCTTTGGAAGAAAGGAATCCCATAAACTCAGACTCAGAACGGTGTGTATCTGGGACCCAGCCCCAGGTGACTGTGACTGTCTGTCTGTCCCTTACCTGTGCTGCCATCCTGATCCTTGAGCTTCTGTCCTCTGTGGAGGCCGAGTCCCCAGCCTGTGTCCCTATGCAGAAGGTAGCCATGAACCTGCTTACTCATGCACACCATTACTGTGGTCTAAGGGAGGACTCTGGGAAAGGATCGTCATGACATAACTCAAGTACGTCCAGACATGCACATGGCAATATATTCTTTTTTTATTCTTCGTGTTGGAGAGTAAAATGTCACCTCTTTGGAGGTGGGTCACCAAGCCCAGTTATAGTGATGGCTTTGGACAAGCCAGAGGGGACACTGGGGACCAGAAACAGGAGGTCAGCCACCACTTAGGGCATCACGAAGAGATCTTAGGAATCATTTGAATTTGGAGACCCGGGCAGGTGTATACTGTTCCTGGGGAAAAATCCGGCAGCAGGTGGTGGGTGGGACCCCAGCAGGCCTCAGCTCCTGAGAAGAGGCCAGCAGACAGCTGACTGCAGGATCAATGACCAACTGTACCTAAGCACAGGGAGACAGAAAAAGCCCAGGCAGCGAGACCCACCTGTCTCTCTAAAAATGAATAAGTAAATAACTCTGTGAGACACACATGCATGGTTAATGCTGCTCTCTGAGGCTGAGTAGTATATGCCAGTAGGTTGGGCTTCAAAGTAGACCCTCCAGGGAGTCAGTTAGGAGCTGTGACTCCTAACCGGGACATTCAAAGACTGACCTAGCTTTTGAAGACCTTCTTTGCTTGTTTGTCTATTTGTCAAGTGCACCAGACGTGGCCTGCATTTAATCCTTTATGAATATATCACCATGTGCACGTCTGAACATACTTGAGTTATGTCCTGATGACCCTGTTCCAGAGTCTTCCCTTAGACCACAATAATGGTGTCTACGAGTAAGCAGGTTCATGGCTACCTTGTGTATAGGGACACAGGCTAGGGACTCAGCCTCCACAGAGGACAGAAGCTCAGGGATAAGGATGGCAGCACAGGTAAGGGACAGACAGACAGTCACAGTCACCTGGGGCTGGGTCCCAGTCTCTTCATCTTTGTCTTCCTCAGCTGAGCAGTGACCTGATGGGTGGACAGGGCTGAATCAGTAAGTGGTGCTCAAAGTGGTGGCTGACCTCCTGTTTCTTGTCCCCAGTGTCCACTCTGGCTTGTTCAAAGCCGTCACTATAATTCAGTCAGCACAGAAATAGTGTTCTCACTTTGGGCAGAGAACACTGAGCATCTTTCCTCTCATGTTTATTTCTATATGAGGAGACCTGAAAAACCCAGAATTATCCTTTGGAGGGTGGGACCCTTGGAGTCCAGGCTTCCCCTGCCAGGCTAGTGTTCTAGGAACGCATCGGCATCTGCGTACCAACTAGCATCGTTGTGAGAGGCGGCATTCGGCTTCTGTGATTTTTTTTGGAGATTCTTTCAGTGCATTTGCCCATTTCATGATGGGTAATTTACAAGTGCACCAGCCCACATCATACTAAGTGTCCAGCAGTTTTGGACCAAAAACAGCATGACCCCCATGACCCAACCTCTCTATTCACCCAATTTCACACAGGCAACTTTTTTTGTTTCTCTGGATGAAAAAAGTCCTCAAAGGAAATGTCTTGCCGATGTGAAAGAGGTGAAACAAAAAATGGCAGAAGCACTACAAGGCATCCAAAATGGATGAGTTCAAAAACTGTTCTGAGCCATGGAAAAAAGCCTCTCAATAGGTGTATTGCATTAAACAGAGAGTACCTTGAAGGTGACTGAAGTTTAAGCATGTAAGAATAAATACATGATTTTTTGTAAGTAACTTCTGGGTTTTTTTTATTCCCCTTATATAACTCAGATCACACTTCACACACAATTTTGCATCCTTATTTTTTCTTAACATTAAACATAGCTGGGCTCAGTGGCTCAGTCTGTAATCCCGCGCTTTGGGAGGCTGAGGTGAGTGGATTGACTGAGCCCACGGGGTTTGAGACCCACCTGGGCAACTTGGTGAGATCTCATCTACACAATAAATCAAAAAATTAGCCGGGCATGGTAGTGCGCGCCCGTAGTTCCAGCTACTTGGAATGCTGAGGCGGAAGGATCGCCAGAGCCCAGCAGGTCGAGGCTGCGGTGGCCGGGAGTGGCCACTGCACTCCAGTCTGGGTGACAGAGTGAGACTCCACTCCAAAAAAAAAAAAAAATTAAACATTTATCCATTCTACTGAAAGCTCTTCATACACAATTCATTCTTACATACTGGCTGCATAATATGTTTTCTTAGAGACACATTGGAAGTATCTCGACCCTTTTCACTATATTCCTCACTGAGGTTTTCCCCCCCAAGTTTCTTAGATTATAAGTCTACATGCAAGGGAAGAATGTGTTCAGCTCATAAATATCTTGAATGAGTGCTCCATGCCTGTGATGGCATGAGGGAAATGGACTCTGGCTCCCAAGTGTGAAACCTGAATTTTGCTGAAAGTAAAAATGGCCTAGACGCCCACCACGGAATGTAGCCCAAACAAGGGCTTCAAAAGCTAGGTCCTGCCAGGTGCAGTGGCTCACGCCTGTCATCCCAGCACTTTGGGAGGCGGGGGCAAAAGGATTGCCTGAGTCCAGGAGTTCGAGACCAGCCTGGACAACTTGGTGAGACCTTGTCTCTACAATAAATCAAAACACTGGCTGGGCGTGGTGGTACATGCCTGTAGTTCCAGCTACTTGGAAGGCTGAGGCGGAAGGATTGCTTGAGTCTGGCTAGTAGTAGCCATGATTGTGCCACTGCACTGCAGCCTGGGCAACAGAGTGAGACTCTGACTCAAACAACAAAAAAAGCTAGATTATCCTTTTTGAATGTCAAGGTTAAGAGTCACGGCTCCTGATTGACTCTCAGGAGGGTCTATTTTAAAGTCCTACCTACTGGCATTTGTTATTCAGCCTCAAAGAGTGGTGCTAACCATGCAGTGTGTTACTCAGATTTATTTACTTATTTATTTTTCTAGAGAGGGTCTCGCTCTGTTGCCCAGTCTGGAGTGCAGTGGTGAGATCATAGCTCACTGCAGCCTTGAACTCCTGGGCTCCAGTGATCCTCCCAGCTTGATCACCCCCCCTCCCCCAAGTAACTGGGACCACAGGCACCATTATGATCATTCATTTTAAATTTTTATGTGTTTGTAGATTCAGGGTCTTGGTATGTTGACCAAGCTGGTCTCACACTCCCAACCTCAAGCAACCCTCCGGCCTCAGCCTCCCAAAGTGCTAGGACGACTGGTGTGAGCCGCTGTGCCTGGCCTGCCATACATTTTTATTAAATGCCTCTGTGTTCAGGCAGTGTTCTGGGCACCTTGCGGGACACACGCCTCACATCCCCAGGCCCTGGAAGCAAACACCATAATCGTGACTTCTGATGTGATCAAGCAGGAACGCAGAGCGAGTGCTAGAGTCTGGCTGCATGGACGGCATCAACCCCACCAGCCAATTGACTTCCTAGACTTGGTTTCCCTCTCTGTGAGATGGGGGCAATATTATAGGGTTAACACGAAGTCACGTGTGGCCATGTGTGTAAAGTGCATAGCCAGGGTCTAGGCCGTGATAGGAAATTGTATTATATGACAGGAGCTCAGCTGGGCTCGGTGGCTCAGCCTGTAATCCCGTGCCTTGGGAGGCTGAGGTGACTGGATTGCCTGAGCCCGCGGGTTTGAGACCTGCTTGGGCAACTTGGTGAGACCTTGTCTCTACAATAAATCAAAAAAAAAAAAAAAAAAAATTAGCCGGGTGTGGTAGCGCGCGCCTGTAGTTCCAGCTACTCGGAAGGCTGAGGCGGAAGGATCGCCGGAGCCCAGCAGATCGAGGCTGTGGTGGCCAGGAGCGGCCACTGCACTCCAGTCTGGGCAACAGAGTGAGACTCCACTCAAAAAAAAAAAAGAACTCTTTTTTTTTTTTGAGTCAGGATCTCACTCTGTCATCCAGGCTTAAGTGCAGTGGCACACTATGGCTACTGCAGCCTCCGACCTGCTGAGCTCAGGCGATCCTTCCTCCTCAGCCTCCCAAGTAGCTGGAACTACAGGTACGTGCCACCACACCCAGCTAATTTTTCTTGATTTATTGCAGAGACAAAATCTCACCAAGTTGCCCAGGCTGGGGAACCCCTGGACTCAGGCAATCCTCGCACCTCCGCCGCCCAAGGTGCTGGGATTACAGGTGTGAGCCACTGTGCCCGGCCAAGAACTCTTATTATTCATAACCACAATTATACAGTAGAGTAGCTGTGGCTGTCCAAGGGCTACGATGAAAGCACAGGAACAGGGAAAGGAATTCAGATGCCAGTGGTCACGCCCTGATGGGAGTGGTTGTCACCATGGGCGTGTCAGAACGGGACCACAGTGAGTCTCAGGGTCACTGACGGCTTGCTTGGTGGGGACACCTCAGTCGTAACCCATTTTAGGGAAGTTAGAACATGATTTCAGGAGATGAAAAAGTGCCCTGAGAAACTGGCTTTTGTGAAGAGAATCAGAGATAGAGGTGGGAAGGGAACCTGCCCTGAAGATTCTGCAGGTACAAGAATGTGCACCCCAGGACAGAGAGGGACAGATCTCAACTGCTCCCACCATCACTGGAAACTGATCGGTCTGGGCTTGGACAAGGCAGGTTGGCTGTGGCACTGACACTGGGTCCCAAGACATCAGTGCCACAAGGGACAGTGGGGATGTTTTCCAAGAGCCCAGAGGCTGTAGCATCTTGGATTTTATGAACAAAGAGAGGGAAGTCACCTTTCATGAAGATGTGACGTGCACTTCTGCCTGGAGACAGAACCGAGGCAGCCAGCATCCGAAGAGATGTAGCCCCAAGTAGCGTGAGTGACAGGGTCAGGGTCCCAGGTGGCCGCTGCACCCCTGGAGGGGTCAGAAGTCAGGGCGGAATGGGGGCAGAACTGGGGATTTCTCGGACACTGAGGGTGATGGAGTTGACCACAGGCCCAGCTGCAGACCCCCCAGCTGTCACCACCCCTATTGTTGGTAAAATGTGTCCTTTCCGGAAGCCAGCTGGGCTGACCCTGTGCAACCCTGGAAGGCTGGGATGCCTCCTGTATGCACTTCTCACCAGCTCATAGATACAACTTACATAGCTGGCCATGGGAATCTGGGCTTCTGGAAATGTCACTGTGTTTAGATCGTGGAGAGCTTGATGGTGCTCTCACTTTTGCTGAGGTAGGTGTGCATTGGAGACTGTTGCCATTAGAAATGTTTAGAGCCAATTACTTAGAAAACCAGGCACTACTGGAAAGACTCAGCGGTTAGCTTTCAAAACACAACTCTTAAGGGATGGTCCCATGTGGTATAAACACAGAAAGTGATGCTTCTACTAAAGGTCACATATTGGGTGATTCTTCTATTAAAAGTTAACAGACTAGACCAGATGCTGTGGCTCCTGTCTGGTGTCCCAGCACTTTGGGAGGCTGAAGTGGGAGAATTGAGGTCAGGAGTTCAAGGCCAGCCTAGGCAATGTAGAGAGACCACCAGACTCAACAAAAAATGGAAAAACAATTAGCCAGGGGTGGTGGTCCCAGCTACTCGGGAGGCTGAAGTGGGAGGATCACTTGAGCCCAGGAGTTGGAGGTCACAGTGAGCTGTGATTGCACCGCTGTATGCCAGCCTGGACAACGGAGTGAGATCCTGCCTCTAAAAAACGTTAACAAATTGGAAAGCTGGATAAACCTAAATTTCTGTGAGCCCATTTTTGCCTTGCCTTCTATCTGCCTGCACCCGTCTTTTTAGGAACATTGTCTACCACAATTGACATTCAGACTCAGGAGGACAGAAGGAGAGAGGAGGAAAAATACGTGCTATGTAAGAAAGGGAGTTGCCACATTCATTATTGGTGTCACTGTCACCTGCTCTCAACTTACTTCTCTCTTGCATTTGAATCTCTGACCTAAACCTAATTAAAGATGAGAAGGTCTTGGAAAATGGTTTCCCCTGGCATCTTCTATTCAAAGATAGTTCAGAAAGCTATTCTGGGGATTGTACACTGTGAAAAGTGAACTTGGGTTCTGAAAACAGCTTGTGGGGGTTCGGAAATCCATTTCAAAGCTTCTGGGTGAAGTCTATGCACTACGTAAGAGGTTGATAAACATGTCCTGATTTAATATGATGATTCAGTATGTCCCAGTACAATAAAGTTAAAAAAAAAGTATAAGGACTAAAAGGGAAGATGTAAAACCATCATTATTGGCGGATGACATGATTTCATATACAGAAAATACAACAGATTCTGTAGTAAAATCCAAAAGTAATGAATGAGTTTGGGAAAGCATTAGCCACAAAAATACAGATCAATTGGACCGCATTAAAATTTAGGACCTCAGCCGGGCTCGGTGGCTCAGCCTGTAATCCCGCGCCTTTGGGAGGCTGAGGTGAGTGGATTGCCTGAGCCCGCGGGTTCGAGACCCGCCTGGGCAGCGATACCTCATCTCTACAATAAATCAAAAAAAAAAAATCAGCCGGGCGTGGTAGCGCGCGCCTGTAATTTCAACTACTTGGAAGGTTGAGGTGGAAGGATCGCCGGAGCCCAGCAGGTCGAGGCTGCGGTGGCCGGGAGCGGCCGCTGCACTCCAGTCTGGGCGACCGAGTGAGACTCCAACTCAAAAAAAAAAAAAAAAAAAATTTAGGACCTCAACTTATCACAGGACAGCCTGAAGATAGTAAGGACGACCTAGAGAGACAGGAAAGGCATTTCCAACATGTATGACCAGACAGGGACTTGTATTCAGAATGTGAGGCGCTCCCCAGTATGAAGACAGATAACCCCATAGAAAAATGGGTACAAGACTCCAGCTGGCAGATCACAGAGAGAATATCCAAAGGGCCAACAGACACATGCAAAAGTGCTCAGCCTCACTGGCGGCCAGGGATATGCGGATATTGTGGGAGCAAACACGAGACAGCCAGCTCTTCTGAGGGTTGCTTGGAGTCCGTCTTTGGAGGACTGCCCCTTCCCTGAGAGACTTGGCTTTGTGGTTTTGAATGACTTGAACCCGAGAGCTGTCAGGGGCCAGCTGGCATCTATCCCACTCCCTGCCCCCCCCCACGGAGCTGTCGGGGTCTGTGAGTGCATCTCCCTTGCTGCCCTCCCAGCCCTGCGGAAGTCAACCTCTGATTCACACGGGTCAGGTGAGCCTGCGTGGGTCCAAGAACCCTCCTGAGCCCTGCTCTGCGGAGGTGAACGCACCCTCTTTTCAATAACACGGAGATCTCAGACGAATAACAGGGAAAACAGCCGCAGGAAAAAAAATGATGGAGATTTGGGGCAGATCCCCCCCCCTCAGGTAATTGTGTTCTTGTCATTCTGGGGGTGAGTCTGAGTGACTAGGACCTAGACAACATTCGCTGTCCTTTCTGGCACTTGATTTTGTCTTGACTTGGCATCATCCTCCAATTTCACTGGTGTGTTTTGAGACCAGCAGAAAATGTTCAATCTGCTCTTTGGAGGACGATACAAAATTGTGATCTTTCTAGAAGAAAATAATATCAGTGAGTTTCTTCTAAAAAAACTACACGGAAGGAAGAAAATAGGGCTGACCTCCAGAGAACTTGGACACCCAGGGTTTATTTAAACAGCGCTTCATGAGCGTGATTTCATGAAGAATTCGGGAAGATGTGAGACACACCGTGGAGGAATGTGGTCGGGAAGGTCCCCCCACAGCCTAATAGCCTGATTACCAAACTATTTAGAGAGGAACCAGTCAGCCAAAATAGGTCAAAACAGGCAACCCTACTGCCAGTCACGGCGAGAAAACGCTTCTTAATTGCTGTTTAGAAACTAATTGCTCCCAGGAAAAAGGATCAAGCAGGAGGTCCTGGATTCAGAGGAGAAGGGCCAAGTCATCTTGCATGTAGGTCCCGCCCGGGCGGCAGGCTCACACGGATCCCATCACGCCCTGCGGGTCGGAGGAGCATTTCCAGGGAGGCGGGGGGAGACGGCCAATAGGGACCCCTGGAAAAACAAAGATGTGCACTCTGCTTTGAACCATAACAGAAACCCTGAGGAGGCTTTACCCTCTTTCAGAGTTGCTTAGATGGACTGTGAACGAACAGATGGGGAGTTTCAATAGATTTCAGGGGATTTGCCCCAATCGGACTGACACTCCGGCTGGGAAGAGCTCTGGCTTGGAGATGCCCACCCCCTCCGCCCCCAGCCCGCACCGCCCAGCCTCATTCCGATTCGCCACCCACCTACACAATGAAGCTACCCAAGTAAAACATCATGTCCCAGCAGTATCTTTCCACACTCGCCCCGAAACCTTACCCCTTCTAATCGCTGACACGTCAGTTGTCTGCTTAGTGACCGTTATAATACTGAAAATTCCTTTATTTAGCTTGCTTGGGATGAAGTCATGCAGCTATAAGAGTGACTTGCAAAACAACATCGAGTTCCATTCTCAGTTAAAGGGGCCCGGGAAAGCCTTAAATCCTTAAGGGTAAAACACTTTAGCCATCACGTGTCATTGGAAAACGGTGCAGAGCTCCCACCTTTTAAAAGGAGACATTTGTACTTCCAGAGAGACAAAACACACGAGGTGTTGGTTTGGCGACCTAAAGACATAGGCTTAGTGAGTCTGTCACCTTTGGCTTTGTCATTTAAAAAGATGAAGAGCTGGCTTCCCGGTATGGTCATTTGCTGCATGCTATCAACTCCTCCTTCACACTCTATGGAATTACGAGCTTCGCTGGGTGCCCCCAGGAAATCGCTGGGCGGGTCTCTCTGCCTGCCAGTGACGAGGTGGTTACAGTTCCTCTACCTGTTCATGGCTATAGAATTCCTCTGCTTGTTCATAACATCCCTCTATCTCTTAGCGGTAATTCTGTTCTCTCTTCATGGTTATAATATGTCTCTGACTCTTAGTGGTTTTAATATTCCTTTATCTCTTCATAGTTATAATATTCCTCCAACTCTTAGTGGTTATAATATTCCTTTATCTCTTCATGGTTATGATATTCCTCTGACTCTTAGTGGTTACAATATTCTTTTATCTTTTCATGGTTATGATATTTCACTACCTCTCTGTGGTTCTGATATTCCTCTAACTCTTCATGGCTGCAATATCACTCTGCCTATTCCTGACTCTAATAGTTCCCTATCTCTTCACGGGGTGACTGAGAATCCCAGATGGATGCGCCCACTTCAGTCAGAGCTAGTGGGCCTGGAATAATTCTCTGGCGACAAGCCCTCGAGTTCACAAACCACAGGTCTCAGGCATGACATGTATTTCCTCTGGCATCTCTCTGCCCATCTGTCATAGGTATGGAAGCACCTGTGCCCTCTGCTTCCAAGGCCGCCAGGAGGATTCTCTGAGACAACTGCTACGAAGCTTGTCTTCCACAGTACGAAGAACTGTGGCCGATATGAAAGCATCAGCAGTGAGGAAGAGGGCAGGATTTTCCATAGCGTTGAGGGACACTTAGACCTATCCCCCGCAATGTGTCCCCCTCTGGCAACTCTCTCTTCCTTCTAGCCTCTCTTCGGAACCTCTCCATTCCCTCCTTCCCCCTCCCTCATCTTTCTCGCCCCTATCCAGGATGGGTAATAAGGCTCTGGTGTGTCAGTTTTTGGGAGTTTCTAAATTAGTGTCCTCAGGCATTCAGGCTTCCTAAATTTGTGTCCAAATTAGTGTCCTCAGACATTTTGGCTTTCCAACTCCAGGAAATCAAGACTCAGCTTTGGAAGTATATTTTCTCTTCCTGTGTTGATTCAAGGTGACGTACAGGGCGGGGTTTCTGGTTCTCAGACATGTGCTAAGAATGTAAGATAATTGGGGTGGTGTTTTCCGTTATTTTAAAATTAGTATATATTTGAAAACATTTGCGTGAGAAATCTAATACCTCGAGGACTGAACAAGTGACTTGTTTAAAGCTCTAAACTGCATTTAATTTACTCCTGCATTTTGGCAGACTCATGCTTTCTATCACTTTATCTGATTACGGGCTTTTGACACGTTAAGGTAAAATAGAAAGACGTGTATATACACATTTGCTATAGCATGGGACCTCAAAAAAGCATGATGCTCGTTCCATCATGTAGTTATACTAAGACCAGTGGGTTTGGGCTTAGTAGAGGGTTGTGTTCACCATTTCCAAAACAGATCCTGAAAAACAGTGAATCATGCAATTTACTTGCACATGATCTAGTGCATGAAGCGACTTAATTGGTGAAATTAGATGACAGCATGAGTTGATCAAAGCCAACACAGAGTAGGGCTTGGGTGTCACAGCTCCGCTGGGAGTTGCAACTGGGTGACGGCAGGGTTCTGCCCCGCCCTGGGTCCCAGACTTACCTTGCAGAGCAGTTTGGTCTAAGCTGGTCTAGGATGGTTCCTCACAGAACAGCATCCTTCTATGTCACCTCTAGCACTGCACTATCATTGAGCTAAAAAGGCCTGAGCCATCAATTTCTTCTGAAAGTCCAATGTTCTAATTTCATACTTCATGAGAACAAGGAATGAAATTAAGATAGTAAAAAGCATTTGCTTCAGTTAGTGGTGAATTTGACTGGCTACGGCTGGCTCTTCAATGTCAAGCTAGAGTGAAGAAGTTTCCTACCTGTATTTAATTGTGGAAAGATTAGATTGGCCAGAAAAAAAAACTGAATTGAAGAATTCTGAAAAGATAAACAATGCTTCACTGATTTATAAACAGTTCAGTAACTGAGCTGAGAAATCACGGTCCTTTGATAGAGGCTCTTTAAGATGGTTTAAATAAGTTGATAACACTTAGAAATAGTTGATCAGTGGTTTCCCCAGAAGATTTTTTTCTTCCTTAAGCAGATTAAGTATTGATAAATTTTTTCAGTCTATTGATTTCACTGAAGACCCCCTCCTGCCTATAGTTTGCTGAAGATGTCATACTTATTAATCTAGATGAATGAGGTTAATGGTTTTGAGTTTACAGTTCTACTCATCACTTAGTAATTTATAGTATTGACTCTTTCATAAATATTTAAAAGAGTTTTTAGATTTTGCTAAGACTACGGGTAATAAATCATTCTGTGTATGTGACCAAGAGACTGCAAAGCTGTCTACGTTCCCAATTTTGTTTTATTTTTAAATCTATTTTATTATTTTATTCTTTAAATTTTTATTATAAAGACGTGGGGTACAATTCAGGGTTAGGTATACAAACATTGATCATGCAGGTATCCTTATTAATGAGGTATGCCCCTTCCTCCCCTAGCAGTTTCCCTCAACTGCCAACACCTCCCCCCCATTTTGTTTTAAAGATTGACTTTTAAAAGATGAGAAACAGATGCTACAACTTCACCCAGGACAAGAGCCTCAACTAATAATGGAAACAAAATTAGCTGGGTGTGGGTCACAGCAACAGGACTCTTTCTCTGGGACCGTTGGGGGGATTTTAACGCTTCACTGACACCTGCAGAATGAATTCCTCTCCTAAAACAACACAAGCCAACGACTTCAAGCTGAATTTCTTTGTTCTCCATTCCAACGCCCTGTTCCCAATCTCTTCACTCTAAAGAGACACACACTTAGAAACCATCTGGGGTCATTTAGGAGGATCGCGCCAAAGCACCTTCAATTCCTTGCCTTTTAACGACAAGAATCAAGAGTACCCCGCAGAGCCACATCTCTGAGCCTGGACATGCAGGGAAGGCTGGTTGGCGGTGGAGGGAACGGCACAGGCAGGAGTTTTGGATGGAGTCAGATGTGGTCGGTGACGTGAGGAGATGCTTGTCTGAAATACCCAGAGTGGGTGATTGTGTGTGATGACCTCTGGGGGGATGTGGGGGGGGCTGGACTGGTGAGCCTCGGAGGGAGGGGATGTGGGAGTCCTGGGGACAAGGCCAGCCTTGGGTAGCACCAGCAGAACCAGGGCAGGGGGGTGTGTGCCAGAGACAGGGCGACATGTCTGGACTGTGACTCTAAGTCACTAAGTGAACATGGCTGAAAACTGGGACAAGAGCGGACATCCATTGGACAGGCTGATCATGAATCTGAGCATACTGTTATCCAAGATCAAAACTCTTGGGTCAAAAAGTAGCCACTTCTTTCTTTTTTCTTTTGAGTCAGAGTCTCCCTCTGTCACCCAGGTTGGAACACAGTGCCACGATCACGGCTCACCGCAACCTTGACTTCCTAGGCTCAGGTGGTCCTCCTGCCTCAGCCTCCTGGGGAGCTGGGACTACAGGTGCACAGCTGATTTTTTAATTTTTTATAGAGATGAGGTCTATGTTGCCTATGCTGGTCTTGAACTCCTGGGTTCAAGTGATCCCGCCTCGGCCTCCCAAAGTGCTGGGATCACAGGCATGCACCACCACACCTGGCCACAAAGTGGTCACATTTTTGAGTGGGTCCATGAGCTGCTGTCTGGGGCTGTGTGAACTGCACTGGTTTGAGAACTAACCTCCTCACATGGGCTGGCGGTGTTATCCTCAGGCTGCCAAGCAGAGGAACAGACTGCCTGTCAGGAAATGGAGGAGGCATGGAAATGTGGGATCTAGGTGTTTCCACCAGGCACTGGCGAGGCAGCTGGACACGGCATGGGGCAGCGGGATGAGCCCTGGCCCGAGCGGAGCCAGTCCTGTCCCCTCCGCATCACCTCTGTCCTGAAGGCTGCGAGAGCCAGAGAGGAGCCCGTGTAAACTGGGGCCAGCGAAAACGCAAATGACGGGGGCCCTCCCATAGCCCGTTGAAAATGTTTCCTGCCTGCCACACACAGATGGGGGGAGGGACTGAAGTGTTATCCCCATCTTGGAAAACTTTAGGAATGACTTGCCAAGGCTCAGGGACTCAGGGGAGGAGAAGACCAGGGAGAGTGAGCTGTCATCAGGGTGAGGGTCTCAGAAGCGGCACTCTCAAGTTCAAGTGCATGAGGGTAGGGCAGATGCCACAGCCAGCAGCCCCTTCTGGGAAGCGTTTATTTGGTGCCAGACACTGCGTGAAGGGCTTTGCATCCATCAAGGAACTGAACTCTTTTAGTCACTCTGGGAAGATGAGAGAGACACTCATCTCAAGAGGAGGAAACAAAGGCTCAGCGTGTCAAGGCTCTCGCTGGCCGCTGCAGGAGCTCGATTTGCACCCACTTGCGTGAGACTCTGAGGCAGAAGCACCTCGCCCCTGGGGGATGGGCAGGTGCCACCTGAGTCCTTAGCAAACGGCTTAACTCAGAAGTTCTAGAAAGTTCTAGAACAGACACATTCATCTTGGGGGAAGTGCCTGCTCCTTTTCCGAGACAATTCTGTGCCTGAAGGAAAGAAGAGGGTCTCCAGAAGGAGCCCAGAGAAGAGGAAAAAAGGAACTGACAAAGTCATTAAGTCGAGAGGAGGGGCTGGGCATGGTGGTTCATGCTTGCAAATCCCAGCACTTTGGGAAGCCCAGGTGGGTGGATCACCGGAGGCCAGGAGCTAAAGACCAGCCTGGGCAACATAGCGAGATCCATCTCTTAAAAAAAAAAAGTCTATGGGAGGAAGCTTCAAATTATTGGACTGCCTTAGTAAGTGTTTAAAGCAAGGATTCCTTCTCCTTGATCCACTAATCTCCCGGTACGATTTCCCTTGGAGACTTTACATGATATGTCTGACCACTTAATCTTTGCTTTTATCTCCGCTGTGCCGTTGTCTTACATGGAATTTTCCAAAGGGCTCTGTCTGACAGATGTTTTAACTAGAGCCCGTCAATGCATGACTGACCATCACCCGGGAAAATGAAGTCTCTCTCCAGGAGTAACAGAGCCGCCTGCAACAACTCGGCGAGAGGGCCGGTGGGAGGGACCGGGCCCTTGCCTCATTTCGGCGAGAAACCAAGCCACAAGTAACCCCCCCCCACGAAGTCTGGGTGTCACTTTCTGTTTCTGATCCTGGGTTCTAAATGGCTCTTCAAAAATGTGTCGGCTTCTATGATGCACACATTGGGTATAAATTTTGTTCAAAGGACGAGCTAGCCGGTGGTGTCAGAAGGCCCATTTATGCAGGGATGAAGGCGTTTCCATAAAATAAGTGACCACGTTCATTCTCCCTTCTCACGCCTCTAATGGGCTGTTTTTGCAACGCTCAGGGTCACATTTGCTCTCAGGCATGACATGACCCCGGAGAGCTCAGTCCCTCCCACATGTCAAAAGAGAAAGAGCTTTACAGAGAGAGAAAGTCCTTAACCCTTCCAAAACACGGCAGATGGAAATGACATTTCTGTCACCCATGACTTTCTGGGATGTGCCCGCACGGGTGAGTGTGTGTGGTACGTTCCCCATGACGCTTGGGAGATTGGCGAGATACTCTGGAGTTGGGTACGCCCGGTTACACATTTTACTGATTGCCAGGGGGGTCAACTCAAGGAGAAAGCAGAACCCTAAGGCCAAAGGAGCCCTCCAGAAACTGTCTTTTAGGGCTTGTGGCTCAAACTGTGGTCCCCAACCAGCCGCCTGGTTGTCACTCCGGTGTTAAGAATGCAGAGTTTCGGGCCTGTCCCAGACCTTTGACTCCAAACTTGCTGAGTCAGATGAATATGAAGGTTTGAGCAGCAACACTCAGGGATCAGGCCAGCTCTCCGGACCTCCAGCCGGGGGAGGGAGTTGCGTCCAGCCTGTTTTCTCACACACTTAGGTGAGGAGGTCACTTCCGTCCATCGGGGATGGGCGTTTGGCTAGGAGGGAGCACCTACCGGCTGCCCCGATATCATCATCCCAGGAGGACAAGCCTTAGAGAGAGGGCCCAGTGGTCGCCCACTGGTGGGCTTCGACAGACGATGACCACCACGTCCTGGGGACCGTGTGGGTTTTGGCTACGGGTCCACTTCCCACATTCTTACCCTCGATGACCACAAAGCTGAGTTTCCGGAAGCACCGAGGAGGCCTCAGCCAGCCTCTGCCTGCCCTGAAGAAATGCCCAGCTCAGCCTGTGGCGTGCTCGCTGGCTGAATGCCTGGCTTCCCTTTGGGTTTGAGGCTCAAGAAAAAAAATGCCCACTATTAAATTGAAATAGTTTGGCACTCTGTCTTGCAGTTGAAGCATATTTTGCATTAGTTTGACTTTGCAGATAAGCCAGCGTCTGTCTACCCAGTCGTTTCTACACAGCAATTCAAATCGAGTGAAGCCAATATGAGAGGCACTGTCTTCGCCTGACCGTAGGTGCACATTTCTGAGGGACGTGCCTTTGGCACCGAGCAGTGATCTGTGCTGTGATTCCGAACAAAAGGTCCCCAAGCCCCTCGGTTCTCACCAGGACGCCTGCCTCTCCCCCCCCCAACTGCTTGTGCCCATCGTGTGGACCAGAGCCTGACCGTTGTACCAGACGCCCACCTGGGCTCTGGGGGTCGGCATGCCCATGGCTTGGTCCCTGCCCTCCTGGAGTCCCCAGGGGACCGTGCTGAGGCCTGGGGAGCCTCTTTCCCTGGGAAGCTTCTTGCTTCGCCTCTGCCGGTCCCAACCCCGTGCAGCACGGGAGGAGGGCGTCACTGAGCCATCCTACCTTCCCTCTCTGTGGGCAGAGGGGCCCTGCCGGCCCCAGTTTTCCTGATGCCCATGCACTGTGGCCCCAGGCCCCACAGTGGCAGAGTTCTCAGTCCTCGGTCATATTAAGCGTGGCGATCTCCAAAAACACCCCGACTCTGATGTCGCTGCTCACAGGTGCCACCTTGAGCACCCTCCTGCACCCAGATCTTGGGTCACTGCCGACCCCGGCGCACACGTCAGCAATTCCAGAATAGCCAGGGGGCCTCAGGTGGGCCTATCTTGGGAGTAGAGGCCAGCGGGGGCAGTGACGGACCCTCGAGCTCTTGGGGAAATGGGTCTGCACCTGTTGTGGCTTCCAGTGGGCCACGGTCCCTCAAAAAAGACCAATACCATGTCCACTCGCTCCTCAGGGGGATGGGTGGGAAGTGCCAGCTGCTGCAGGGTGTCAGGACAAAGTGTTCAAAATTCTGTTATTTTGGCCACTGCTTTCATTAAGCTGTGGCCTGGCCACGCCGCTCTTTGAGCTACAGCTGGTCCATGCTTCTCTTAAGCTCTGGCCCCCTCCCCAATCTGGGGAGATGGATCCCCCTTTTTCCTCTCTCTCTCTCCAATTTACTTTTTAAATACACTATGTTTTCCAATTAAAAACCCCTGCCTAGCCGGGCTCGGTGGCTCAGCCTGTAATCCCGTGCCTTTGGGAGGCTGAGGTGAGTGGATTGCCTGAGCCTGCGGGTTCGAGACCCGCCTGGGCAGCGAGACCTCATCTCTACAATAAATCAAAAAATCAGCCGGGCGTGGTAGCGCGTGCCTGTAATTCCGGCTACTCGGAAGGCTGAGGCAGAAGGATCGCCGGAGCCCAGCAGGTCAAGACTGCGGTGGCCGGGAGCGGCCGCTGCACTCCAGTCTGGGTGACAGAGTGAGACTCCAACTCAAAAACAAAAAAAGAAAACAAAAAAACCCCTGCTTTATTATTTTAAGAGCTGGGGCTTGTTCTGCGGCTTGGGTGCAATGACACGATCACAGTTCACGGTAGCCTTGAACTCCTGGGCTCAGGTGATCCTCCTGCCTCAGCCTCCCAAGTAGCTGGGATTACAGATGCATACCACCATCCCTGCTAACTTTTCAATTTCTTTGTGGAGATGGGTCTTTGCTATGTTGTCCAGGCTGGTCTCAAACTCTTGGCCTCAGGCAATCCTCCTGCCTTGGCCTCCCAAAATGCAGAGACTGTAGGCATGAGTCACTGAGCCCAGCCGAGCATTAAAAACTTTCAAAAGCAAGATGGGACCCCCCCCCACCAGCCTGCTCCGGGCCTCTTCCCTCCGGGTCCAGCTGACCTGTCTTGGGCAGCCTCAGCTGTCTCTGATCATGTCACCTTGGAAGAGAAACCTGAAGGCTCTGAGGGTCCCTGAGGAAGAGCTAAATAACACACGTATCGAATAAAATCCCTCCAGGACCCACGTGCAGGGCCCTGCGTTGTGGGAGGACACGTGACACGTGAGACGCATAGCCAAGGCTCTGGCTGCCTGAAAACCAGTGGGAAGGAGAAAGCCGTGATTGGAGATGGGCTCCGGCTCCCTGCCTCCATGTGACCCCGGTCCCCCAGGGCGAGAGAAGCCCAGTGTGGCGAGTCCATAGGAGACCAAGCCTGCACATGACCACAGTCTTCCCTCCAGGGGCTCCGGGCTCTCCAGCCCAGCTTATAACTGTCCATTGTCCACACTCTTCCTGAGAGGTCTCGCTTTGTGGCCTCAGGAGTTGCCCCAGGTCTGCTGCTCACCGCTGTGTTTGCAGACCAGCCCACCCCCAGGGGTTTCCCACCCAGCATCCGGCATCCGAAGACCTCCTGGATGGCTTCCCACGCCTGTCCAGAGGAGGCCCGCACTCAGCGTGCCCCAAGCCACTGGCTCTAGCGGGGCGGTTAACATTTACCAGAAAGCAAAACAAGCCTCAAGAGGAGAGGCCACAGCCAGTGAGCCAGACAGACCCCGTCCCCAAGTCGGTGAGGCAGGCTGGCCCCAGGTCTGCCTTACTCGCGGCCCCCACCTTGAGCTGAGCCGTGACCACTTTCCCAAGACCCTTTGATTTGCAATTCCTGACATTAACCATTTGAAACCTATCTGCCAAGAAAACAAAACGGAGCTAAAAAAAAATAACACGTTTGAAAAAAGTGCAGGACTACTATGGAGTCTTACAAAGGAAGGCGCATGCTGGAACATGCTGGAACACGGTGAAACCTTGAGGACATTATACCAAAGGAGATAAGCCAGTCACAATAGGACAGTTACTGCATGAGTCCACTGACATGAGGTCCCTGAAGTCAAATCCAAAGAGACAGAAAGCAGAACCAACCATCAGGGCTGGGGAAGGGGGAACAGGGAGTTATTCAGTGGCATGGAATTTCTGGGATGACAAAGAAAGTTCTGGAGATGGAGGGAGGCCGTGGTCCCACGACAGTGGAAATGCACGTAACACCCCTGAACATGGCTAAGATGGTAAGTTTCATGTGCCGTGTATTCCACAATTTCAGCGGACCCAGGTTTGCACCGTTTATATAGGAGACCTGATAGGGTGACATTCCTGAGATTGTTGCCAGAGGATTCATTTACAAACACCGTGATGTGTGACAGAGTAATCACGTGCCAAGATTTTACTTCTTACGGCAGAAAATTTAGTGTTAGCGCACGGAATGTCCAGAAAGAATAAGGATCCGAGGTAGGTTTTTTTTTAACGTGAGGAATTAAGAAAAAAACTCTCATGAAACCGGCCTTTATTCTGTGTTTATTCTTAGAGACTCTGGTTAATTAAACCCAATGAAGAAGAAAAATCAACATGCAGGCAAAAATGTTGCCTGAATAAACAGACTGAGGCTTTTGTGCTCACTCACCGAAGACCTAGGGGGGTTGGAAGAAGAGGTTTTTTGTGTTTGAAGGGTGCTGTGAAAAAGCCATTTTAAACAGATGAATTCTCTTTCTCTCTATCATCTCTCCTTTAAATACATGTATTTTCTTTTGAGACTCTGCTTTGGCTTTGCGCTCTTATTTTCATATAAAACAGAAGCAGATGTTCTCAGATTAGAATTTGTTCAATGGGAACTCAACTTTCCAGTCATCTGCAACACTAGTGTTGTCCAGCCCACTCCTTGTTCTAGAACTTTCAGAGAGGATTCAGTATTCTTCTTTTTGTTTTTGAGTTGGAGTCTCACTCTATTGCCCAGACTCACGCTCACGGCCACTGCAGCCTTGACCTCCTGGGCTCAGGCAATCCTTCCACCTTAGTCTTCCAAGTAGCTGGAACCACAGGGATGTGCCACCACGCCTGGCTAATTTTTTTTTTTTTTAAATTTACCATAGAGACGAGGTCTCACCCAGGCTGGTCTCGAACCCGTGGGCTCAGGCAATCCTCCCACCTCTGCCTCCCAAAATGCTGGGATTACAGGCGTGAGCCACCATGCCTGGCCAGCACTATTCTTAATAGCTTTTACTTCTTAAGTAAAGAATTTTTGGATTAAAAAAAAAAAAAGTCAAGAGCCAGCATGACTAATCTTCCTTCCTCCCTGCTCCTGAGTAAAATAACTCATTTGTTTCTAGACTATTAAATTCCAATCAGGTGAGATGCAGATAACAAACTGCTCTTGTTGGAGAGCAAAGAAATCACCCATAAATCACAGCCCAGGGAGTTCGAGGTGGGGGGCAAATGGCCCCCTGGAGGCAGGGGGTCCCAGTGGGAGGCCGATGACTGGGTCACCCGGTGGGGGGCCGATGACTGGGTCACCCGGTGGCCAGAGGTGACATGGCAGTGCTCCCTATCAGCTCTGCCTTGCCACCTGGCGTAGCAGGGCAGAACCATTTCCAGGTCGTCGGGCTGCATGAGAGCCCATGACGGGAGACTCAGAACCGTCTGTGGGACCTCTAGAGGTCCACTAAAGCCCAGGCAGACAGCCCCACACTCACTGCGCTATGTGACTTGAGTAGAAACGCATGGATTTTTCCAACCTCTGGCATCTTGAAGTTGGTAAGCACAACAAAACCTGATGCCTACACATATTGGCATGAAGTCTGCAAATCACAGAAGACATAAAATTTAAAACTCTTTGTTAATATTCCTTGTTTTGCAACAGGAAGGAGGAGGCTGGTGACTAAGACTAAGGAAATCCTGTCTGAGCTGCAAGTTTCTTGGGAGGAGAGGGGAGGGTGGTGGCCAGGATCTGGGGGGCACTCCAGGGGAAGGAAGGTGCTCTGTTGGCAGGAAAGGAGAGGACCTGGGGTCCACACGTGGCCCTTAATTATAACACGGATGCTTGTTACAATCAGGAGCATTACCAAGTAAGGAAGAAAGGAAAAGGGTGGCCTTCCTCCCTGAAACGTCCTGCTGGAGTCTTCCTGCCTGGATCTGCCCACTGGCCCCTCTTACCTGAGTGCTTGGGAGGGGATAGACCCCTCTGGGAGGACTTTTTATGGTGACCATGGAACTACAGAAAATAAGCAAGTGTGGCTAATCTCAGGAGCAATCGCCCTGCAAGGAAATGGTACGAAGAGGAATCTTTCTGCTGTTTCAAGAAAAAAATTTTCTCCCAAGATTCTGTTTTGCATTTTTATATCCTGTTGCCAAACCAAAGCCTCTTGAGATTTCTTGCTTTGTTAACTTATACTTGGGTCTCAATTATTTGAACAAAATGTTCTTTGTTTGTAAGTCTTTCCATTTGTTCTGGAAATAATTTAGTTATACCTTGACCTAACTTTTTTTTTTTGGAGACAGGGTCTGACTCTGTTGCCCAGGCTAGAGTGCAGTGGCATGATCAAAACTCGAACTCCTGGGCTCAAGTGATCTTTCTGCCTCAGCCTCTGCAGTAGCTAGGACTACAAACAGTACCACCACGTCTGGCTGATTAAAACAAAACTTTTTTTTTTGTAGAGACAGGATCTGGCTATGTTGTCCAGGTTGGTCTCCTGTCTTGGCCTTCCAAAGTGCTGGATTATAGGTGTGAGCTGCCTCACCTGGCCTTGACCTAACTTCAATCAAAGTTAAAATTCCCACCTTGGCTGACATTTCTCAAACTTAAAGAACATGAAAACATGGTCCCAAGGCATGAGGACGACGTCTCTCCCTCAGTTCTTACCGTGGAATCCACCACACAGCTCAGCCTCCAGGTCACCCAATGGCTATCTGCCGGGAGGTACAAGGTGCCACACGGCCATGGTGCTCTGGGCACCACCCCTCTCAGCCCCTACCCTAATATCCCCCAGTCTTGCTGGTCTGAGGGCCCCCTCATCCTGTCCCGGCTTCATGGGGGTATAATAGTTCTTCCTCAGACTCTAGTAACACTTGGATTTCACTCTCTGTGCCTTCAGATTATGATGTCTTGGGGATAAAGACCCATATGCATTAAAAAAAAAAATGACGGCCAGGTAGACATTACCTGACAGCTGTCAAGTGCTACGATGCTATGACTGCTGCAACCTTTCCATGCGATTTTGTCCCTTGTCCTCAGAGCTCACGTGTGAGGTGAGAACGACTTTGACTCATTTTCGAAAGGTGGCTGAAGTGCAAAGAGTGGGGCGAACACACCCCACAACCCTCCGCCAGGAAGTAGCGGAAGCAGGTTTCAGGCCCAAGACTCAAGTCGGCTTGGTTCTTCGGAGCCCCAAGCCCGGGTCTGAACCCTTCCCGAGTCCCCCCCAGAGCCGGGAAGGGCTCCGAGGCATGGGTGGGTGAGCAGGGCTTCTGCGTGTGTTCACTGACAAGCACAACCACAAGCGGAATACTGAAAGTCCAATGTAGCCAGGCTCGGTGGCTCAGCCTATAATCCTGCGCCTTTGGGAGGCTGAGGTGAGTGGATTGCCTGAGTCTGCGGGTTCGAGACCCGCCTGGGCAGCGAGACCTCATCTCTACAATAAATAAAAAAATCAGTCGGACGTGGTAGCGCGTGCCTGTAGTTCCGGCTACTCAGAAGGCTGAGGTGAAGGATCGCTGGAACCCAGCAAGCGAGGCTGTGGTGGCCGGGAGCGGCCACTGCACCTCCAGTCTGGGTGACCGAGTGAGATTCCAACTCAAAAAAAAAAATAAAGAAAGTCCAATGTAGAACAAAAGGAAGGCAAACTTGGTCTTCCATTGTGGATAATCCCAGATGGAATGTTGAACTTTAACATTTGGTCAGATGGTTGGACAACTCCTACACACACACACACACACACACACACACACACACACACACAGCACCCTGACTTTACCGTTCCTGGCCTGGGCTCCCTCTGACCCAGACACGAGGCCACGGGAGGACTGACGGGTACACGCACCAGGGAATGCCATCCCTAGTGGAATCTGACACGCTGGTTTGGTGAACAAATTCACATCCGTGAACTTGGGGCATGGCTTTCAGCATTCCTGTGTGCAGGTGACTGCAGGAGACAAGGTGTTCAGAGGGGAAGAGTGAGTCTTCCTAATCCCTGGGCTCAGACCCACACGCACCTCTGAATGAAACACACCTGTCTTGCGGGCACGTGGGAACTTCCGTGAAAAACATCCACGCAAAACACGGAGTCGTGAGCGCAGCCTTGCCATGAGGGAGCCGGCCCTGGCCCAGGAAGAGTCCTGCTGTCACTCTGCTGCTGTCCCCCCCGGGCTGCAGTGAGACTGGGCATTCTGGGAAGGCCTTGGAATTGGGGTTTCCATGGTCTCTAATGTGCGACCACAAGGACGGACAGCCACACAGTGCCGACCTGTCACCAGCTCTTCCCTTCACCTGGCGGGAGTGGGCGCCCGGGACTTTCCAGCAGACCTGGAGGGTGGTGGGTATGGACTCACTGGACCTGTCTGTTCTGTGATGACATGACCCTGTGCCCACGCTCACGTCCCCCTTGGTCACTTGAGGGTCTCCTGAGGGAGGCCTTGTCAGTCGTTGTTTTTCAGGGTTCACAAAGCTACTTAGCCATCCTCAAGCCTTGGTCCAGCCTCCACACAGGAGGGACCCCAGAAACAGGTCTCCTCATGTTCCTTAGAGGCGGCCACCAGGTCTCTGCAGCCTCCACCTTTGTGGGTAAAGGAGCCAGCAGCACCCTGCAGCCATGCGCCTGTGGGTGTGTGTGAGGGGTGTGTGTGTGTGTGTGTGTGTGTGGTGTATTTCTCTGTGTGTGGTGTGTGTGTATGTGTGTGGTGTTTCTCTGTGTATATATGTGTGTCTCTGTGATGCATGTGTGTGTGTGTGGTAGGCTTGTGTGTGGTGTTTGTGTGTGTCTGAGTGTCTGTGTATGCATGTGCGGTGTGTTTCTACGTGTGGTGTGTGTGTACGTTCCCTGGGTGTGTTCACTGACAAGTACAATCACAGGTGGAATACTGACAGGCCAATGTAGAACAAAAGGAAGACAAACTTGGTCTTCCATTGTGGATAATCCTAGATGGAATATTGCACTTTAACACTTGGTCAGATGGTTGGACAACTCCTACACACACACACACACACACACACACACACACACACACACACACAGTATGGTGTATTTCCATGTTTTCTCTTTCTCTCTTGCTGCTATCGATCATCCATCTCTACATGTCCCATGTAGGTTGATAATATACACATATTTTCTACATATAATCTACATGTTTATCTTCCACAGATGCAAAGCTTTACACATGTTAAGTATGGATGCATATATTTTTGGCTGGGGTTTTATCAACCCAGCCAGTGGTTGAGAGCAGGGGTTCAGAATTGGCCAGTCCCAACTTTCTTCTCACTGATCGTAACAAGCGTCCTAACCTACCAGCTGTGTGCCTCAGTTTACCCACCTGCGAACTGTCGGTGGCTCAACACAGAGGTGCCATTTCTGCAGGGACATATGAGCTGCTCCCGGGGCGGGGGGACTCTGGAATGCTGGAAGCATCTTTGGGGATTGCTGCTTCTTACGCTTGGTTTTGGGGATCCCACAAAGAACCACCCGGGGCCCGTCCTTTCCCCCAACTTGGAGCCAGTGTCACTCGGTGAGGGAAGCGGAGGAGGAGGGAGCCCGGCTGGGGCTGGTCGCTTTCCCGACCGCCCACCAGCTTCACGACCACACAGGCGCCCAGGCGCCGCTCATCAGCACCTCTTCCTCTTGTGACAGACCCCACCTCTAAGGCATCTCGGGGCACAGAGCGACCCCAGCCTCTCACTCCAGCCCTTTCCTGGGTTCGCACAGGCCCGCCTTCCCTCAGACGGGCAGGTATTCAAAACGCTCAACCTGCCAAAACCATACTGGGCGCTAGTCTTTACCAGGTAGGAGAGAAAGTCCACGCAATTCGAAAGCACACATTCTTCTGTAATTCCCACTTGGGCCATCAGTGAACTGGGTAAGAGCCACAGAATAGGAATTTTATGGGTGGGGCTGGAACAATCCCTAGGAAAAAATGCAAATTTTCACAGGCGGGTCCCTGCTTCCGGCACGGCACCGTCATAGACAGCCAGGTTTACCCAGTGGGGGCGGTATTTAATTTGGAAATTAAAAACCCACAGTAAGAACAAAAATGCATGCTAACCTAATGGCTCCATGACTGTATTCCTCACCCAGATCCCTTTGGATGCCGTCAACTAACGACATCTACACAGACACGCCACTGAGAGCCCACAGTGCTCGAGGGGGAGCGGATCAAGCCATCAGGGAACCATTCCAGGCTGGGTGTGGTGGCGCCTGCCTGCAATCCCAGCACTTTGGGAGGCTGAGGTGGGAGGATCGCTTGAGGCCAGGAGTTCACTACCAGCCTGGGCAACATAGTGAGACCCTAGTTCTACAAAAATAAAAATAAAAAATAAAGACCCAGTTCTGGGAGGGAAGATGCCAAATTCTCTGAACTCGGAATGTGGTGAGAGCAATGACATCTGAAGACAAATATCAGTGTCCACATGAGTTGCAAAGGTGACTTAAAATCCTTGGTCTCTCGTGATAAATCCTATCGGTGGGGGAGGACCTGTTAGTCAGATGCTTATGTGGGTCTCAATTCCAAAGGGCACAGGTCCCAACTGGGCCCCAGGGCTGGGCACAGGCATTCTGCCACCTGCCCCTCGGGGGTTCTGATAGAAAAGGGACAGGGCGTCCTCCAGGTCTCAGGGCTAAGGCCACTGAGTGCTGACAGGGTGAGCAGAGAACGGAACTGGCAAGGCCCAGGCAGAGGCTGATCCAGTCCTGATTCTGGTCTCTGGTTATCGATGGCAGGGTGGTGACAGGCCGATGTGTGTGGCAACAGCCACTGGCCACCGGCCATTCCACACCTCGTCCCTTTCCCTCGGCCCCCAGCTGACACAGACACTATGGCCGCTGGGAGGTGGCTGACTTGCCATCTCAGGCAACGGCCTGTGGCAAGGTGGGAAGCAGGTGGGGAGGCGGCCGACTGCGGCATAGCCAGCCCCCGCGGTCCCTGTTGCCCACAGGGCTTCCTAGGCAGGCATTCAAGGACACTTTGTGCCTAAGGGTGGGCAGCCACTGTGCTGCTCCATGGTAATTTTTGTTTTTGAGTCGGAGTCTTACTATCACCCAGGCTGGAGGGCAGGGGCACGCTCACGGCCACCCCAGCCTCGATCTGGTGGACTCAGACAATCCTTCCACCTCAGCCTTCCAAGTAGCTGGAACTATAGGCACGCGCCACCACACCCGGATACTTTTTTGATTTATTGTAGAGACGAGGTCTCATCAAGTTGCCCAGGCGGTCTCAAGCCCCTGACTAAGCTCGGGCAATTCTCTCACCCTTGCCTCCCAAAGTGCTGGGATTACAGGTGTGAGCCATCATGCCCGGCTATTTTACTTATTTATTTTTTTGCGTTGGGGTTTTACTCTGCTGTCCAGGCTGGAGTGCAGTGGCACATTCCTGGCTCATCACAGCCCCGACTTCCTGGGCTTGGTGATCCTCCAGCTTCAGCTTCCTTAGTAGCTGGGACTATAGGTGTGTGCCACCACACCTGGCTAACTTTTTGATACATATATATTGCAGAAGTGAGGTCTCAGTATGTTGCCCAGGCTGGGTCTCCAACTCCTGGGTTCAAGCAATCCTTCCACCTCGGCCTCCCAAAGTGCTGGGATTACAGGTAGGGGCCACCACGCCCAGCCTCATGGTAACACTTTATGTCCTCAGAGCAACACTATGATGCCAACCGGCCAGTCCACCACAGACTCAGCAAACAACAGTGGGGCCATTTCCCTCCCCGGCCAAGCTGTGGGGCCACTGCAGATGCCACCTGGCCTGCCACGATGTGGAGCTGTGGATATGCCACACGGAGGGTTTGATGGCTTCCTTCTCTTTCCATAAAGTGCTTCCCCAAGCTGGGGACAAAACCCATGTGTTCATTCGGGCCCCACCTCTGCCACGTTTTCCACGTGAGCGAAAGTGACTCTGTTTGCTTAGTCAGTAGAGAGAAGAATGGGAGCCCGGTTTCCTCTCACTGGTCACATCTGCGAGATGTGCAGCTTCCCAGTCTTCTCTGCACACCTGTCTGCCTCCTCATGCACCTCAAGTGTGACCAGCTCGTGACTTCTCAGGAGCCCTGCAATATGAGGAAGTGATGGAGATTTGCAGAAAAGTTGCAGAGACAGTGCTGAGTCCCTGTAGATGCGTTCCCCCAGACCTTACGGTGCCACGTTCACATTTCATACAACCCCGGCACATTTTGTCAAAGCCGGGAAGTGAACGTTGGCTCAGAAGTTAACATCAGCACATTGAACTGCAGACTCGGCTGGAATGTCACCAGCTTTTCCCCTCACGGGCTTTTCTGTCCCAGGACCCGCTCCAGGACGCCGCACGGCACTTAGTGGGGGCAGTTTTCACAAAAGAGCTTGCAGCTTTACACAGCAGCCCCACCCGGTGCAACAGGACACATCAGAACAGAGCAGGCCAGGCATCTGCAGGGAGCTTGGGAGATGGAGGAGGGGGCTTCGAACCTGCTGCTTGCTGCGGGAGTCCAGGCCACTTGCACGTCCTTTGAAATACACCCTGACCACATCAACAGGACCAGAGAAGCCCATGGAGTCTCCCTAAGATGAGTCAGCACCGTCTTGTTTCATGGATGATCAAAATAAACATGACAGTCCCCCAGAGCAGAGAATCATCCCGGCGTCTCCTGTGCTGAGATGATCTCATTACCTGAAGGGGCTGTCCCCAAAGGGTCGCCACCCCACAACTCTGCCATCGCTCTCCTGTCAACTGACCACACACCTTTTATTCATTCACTGGATTCCAGAAGCTTCACAACACCATGAAGACAAAAGTGCCACGCAGCATATAGTGGCGTCCTGGAGCTGCCCTTTGTAGAGATGGAATCTCACCATGTTGCCCAGGCTGGTCTTGGACTCCTGGGCTCAAGCCACCCTCCCGCCTCTGCCTCCCAAAGTGCTGGGATGACAGGGGTGGTGCAGCTCTCCACCTGCAGTTCAACGTGCTAATGTTCATTTCTGAGCCAACGTGAACTTCTTGGCCGTGAGGTCAAGTGATGTCCTGAAGCTCACCCGGAAGGGTTCTCTCATCCCCAGTGTCACAGCAGAGGCCTGGGCTTCCCCTCATAGGTCTCAGCCCACCTGCAGGGCCTGCAGCAGAAGTGAGAAGTGCAGACCTGAAGGTCTGACTCTCCAGCTCACCTGGGGTGACCTGGTCACCTGAGAGAACCCCGAGCATCGCAATCCCTCACAACCTTCTCTTTCAAGGCCCCAGAGTCAGAGTAGGTTAAGGACTCAAAGTCAAACAGCCCGTTCCCAGCCAGGCTGGGGCCAGACTCTATCTCCAGACCATTGTGTGGTTCCTGGACCCTTAATTTACAAGCAAACCAGTCAAGGCCAGGGGTTCCAGACAAGACCTCCCACCTCCTGCAGTGATAATGCAGCAAACAGCAGCAGATAAAGAGCAAGGCCCCATCTCAGAGTTTTCTAAAACCCCATCATCAAAGATCAATATTCCTTTCAGATAAGGAGAAGGAGACATTCCCAGACCAACTTCTAGGTTGTGACCTCATCCTTGTTCAATCTCCCCAGTGCCAGATTTTCCTTGGAATTTCTCCATCATTTTAGCGAGCTGCCTAGAAACACTATTCGATTTTTGCAAACTCCTTGTTCTTGATCCTAGAACTTTTCCCTCGAATTTCGTACCCCCCCCCTGTTTCTCTGGCTCTAAACTCATCCCCATGACAGTGCCAGGGCCTGTTCTCCAAGCTCTGCACTTTCTGTCCGCCCGTCTCACCTGGCGCTAGCATCCTGAGATGCTGATGACAAATCCCTGCTACTATATCCTGGGGCCAAGTCATACAAGTCACCTGGCGAGAAGTGCTTTAATGGCCGCTGGAGAGCTAAGATCTGCTTGTTTTTCCACTCACAGAGGAGATATTTCCCCTCTTCCCAGGAGCCCAGTTTTGAAACAACCCGGACAGCAGCTCTAGGGAATGTGGGACGGGACAGTTCTTCCTGATTCTTGCAGAGAGCACTGGGTAGCGCTCCGTACTGCATCTCTCTCACTTGTCAGCACCGCATTTTGGAGGGAAGAAAGAAAGGTGACGGCTCACACGAGTGTCAAACGAATTTTCCAGGGCCTGGCGCTTGGCAACTGAGCTGATGTGTGGCCGGCCAGGCCCTACACTTCCTGGGGCAGAGGGCTCCTGCGCTTCCAGGACTTCTGGCCTCACACCGATACCTGTGATAACCTGTATCACTGCGGTCCTGTCTCCCCACCAGTCCTTAGGTGACCGCCCAGCCTGCTGCAGGGCTTGATCTCAGGAAAAGCCTTTGTTCTCTGGAATTCTCTTCCTCCTGAGTCAGGCAGGATAGGGTCTCTTAGATCTTTAAGGCTACTAAGGCCTCTAGAGATAAGTAACAATGCTTAGAGCAGCTTCAGGGAGCGCCTTCAAGACTCCGTGGAGGTTAGACCATGTGGCTAAGGGGACTATTCCTTAAACAGACCCAGGGGACATCTCCTGGCACCCAGGCTGTGCTAGGCCTTTCAAATTATTGTCCACATGCCTATGCATCCCACAACCCTGAAAGGGCTCCCCATTTGGGAGGAGGAGAGCTAAGACTCAGAGATCTGGTGAGTGCCCACCCCTGGCAACAGACCCTCAGCTTCCTGCAGAGCTGGAAACAACACCAGGCAGCTGGCCTCGAGTCTGGGAACCCTTGTGCCCCGCTGTCTTTCAGGGTGGGTGTTTCGCACATGAGCCGGGCATCCTGGCATTGCATTCAAGCAAGGGAATCTTCAGGAAAGGCAACTGGGAATCATGCACAGAGCACCTGGGTCCACACCGAGCTCTGAGCCCCAGCTGCTTCCTTTGGCCACTCCATTGTGTGGCTTCTCCCTGGCTCTGTGCTCCTGGCCCTTAAAGTGGGGGCAGCGCAGAGGAGATGGGGGAGACTCCCTTTCCCAGGAGTCAGTGCCTGGGCTTCACTCTGTTAGCTCAAGGGTCAAGACCAAGGAGAAGGCACCCGGACCCCAGGAGACACAAAGACTAAAACTCAGACTCTGCTAATTTACAGATCTTGGGGAGCTCAGAGCAGGGGTCACATGCTGGTTCCAATCCCTCTTGGCCACTTGCAAAAAGCAAGACCTCAGGCAAGTTATTTCAACTCTTTTTTCTAAGAGATGGGTTCTCCCTCTGCCACCCGGGCTGGAGTGCAGTGGCACAATCATAGCTCACTGCAGCCTCAAACTCTAAGGCTCAAACGATCCTCCTGCCTTAGCCTCCTGAGTAGCTGGGAATATAGGCGTGCACAAGTTATTTAAATTCTTTGGGCCTCTTTTTTTTCTGGTCTGTAAGATGGGGGAATAGTAGTTACCTGCCTCCTAAGTGTGCTTTGCTGTGAGGCTTTGACGTACTAATGCTCATGGGCATAATTTACCCCCTCTCTTCACAAACCATGTTCAGCTGCTTCTGCTGCAAAGCCCCTCCAGACACATGCGGAAGCCTTTTCTGCTGAACTGACCTGGTCCAGAAAAGTCCTGAGACAGACAGGCCACGAGATCCCTGAGACAGGTCTCTGGAACACGGGCTGCAAGGAGCAGGGCTGAACATGCCACAGTCAAGAAAATTCCTTAATGAATATAGTCAGGAACCAAGGAACCAAAGAATTGTTTCACGAGCCACAACCATTAAATCCAGTGATTACTAAGAATTTGGTAAGTAGATGATCAGTCAGTCCATCATTGAACACAACAGACTGAATGCCCCTAACACGAGTTCATAGGGCTCTAAGTATTAATTTTTGAAAGCGCTGAATGATTGAAAATCAATGAAAATGATTAAAACTATCTATTCTTCTTAATAGTAGATAATTGAAATGATTAAAAATATTCTTGCTTTTAGACTTAGAATAATAATAAGAAATTGATAAGTAGAAGATCAGTCCATCATTGAACACAGCAGACTGAATGTCTCTTAACAACACGTGTTTGCAGGGCTCTAAGTATCAATTTTTAAAATTGCTGAATGGACCATTGCCTTGCTAAGCTGTGGTGTGGCCATGTGCTCGTTGAGCTATGGTCAGGCCATGTTTTCTTAAGCTTTGGCCCCCTCCCCTTCTTTAGGGAGGTGAATCTCTTCTTTCTCTCTCTTTAACTTACTTTCTAAATAAACTATATTTTCTAATCTAAAAAATAAAATCGCGGAATGATTTGAAAATCAATGACAATGATTAAAAGGATCTATTCTGTTTAACAGTAGATAATTAAAATGATTAAAAATATCTATTTTTACTTGTAGATTTAGAATAAGAAGTCCAGGAAGATAAAGCAAATGGGCATGTGGCCTCTACTGCCTCTCAACCCAAGACTCCAGACTTTGCCTCACATTGAATGCAGACTCTTGGCCCCACCTGGAGAGTCTGACCGGAGCATCTGAGTTGAAGACCTAGGGCCTGGATTTCTAACCAGCCTTTCCTGGCCCTTCAGCCATCAGGGGTCCAAGAACTGTGAGAAGCTCTGCTAAGAAGGAATGTTCTTGATCCCTCCCGGGATCAGAGAGGCAGAGAGGCTGAGGGTGAGTCTGAAGCCTCTAAGAGGTCCTGGGGAGCCTCAGAGGAGTGTCCCATGTCATCGGGCACTTGGCCTCTGTAACAAGCGGAGGGATACTCGCTTCTTCAAAGTGTGGACGCCGAGGCTTGAGATTTCAGAGGTGAGTGCAGAAGTAAGCTTAGCACCGAGCTCTGACATGACCGTCTGGGCACTCGGTGGCCTTCCACCCATTTTAGCCTCAGTCCAGATAAGAATTCCTGGGCCTCTCACCATCCTCGGGAATGAATGCGTTGACATGACAAAAATGGCTCTGGGAGACAAAGGCATGTGGGTGTCAGCACAACCCACGCACACACCCGCAACACGCTGTGGTACATTCTAGGGATCTCCTCCTTTGAGTGTGCGTGAGTATGTGCATGCGTGTGTGTGGCTTCTGGTCCATACAGCTGGGCCAAGTCTTATCTGTATGCGGGCACCCACGTAAGAGTCCACGGGATCACTGGGTGGGTTCCAATATCTAGATTCTGATCTTCTCGAATCAGGACCGGGGACGGGACGGAGAGACAGACCTGAACTTTAGGGAAACTCTGACGGTCAAAAAGTCTCTGGCTTCCTCCTTTTGGCTTCCCTGCCGGTGCCCTGAACCCAAGCAGAGAGCAGTCGAGAGGCAGTTGCTCAGCCGTCCTTTCTAGCGATGGCGATGGCGTCTCACTTACTACCTTTACAATCCCTGTCTGCTCTACATCAGGACAGAACGAGGTAACAATCACAGAGCGTCTAAGAAACCACCAGCACACATCCCCTCCGCAAAGTGGGAGCTGAGGAGGAGAGGGGAGTGCCCAGAGGACTCCACCGGGGACACGGAATGCTCCCGACGTGGGTATTCCACCCACCGTGGCAGAGGTGGGCCGGCCACTCCTCCGTCTTCCTCCCTGATTGGGCATTTGTGTCCTCCACTGAAGAGGCCTGCCAAACCCGCTGCACTGCATGGTTGCATCAAGCTCCGTCAAAGGGGTTTCTGCTATTGAAACACGACTTCTAAAACCCCACAGTGCATCACCAAGTGCGACGACAGTGTCGGCGAGGCTGCCCGGCAAGGCGGGCCCAGTCCCACCCTCGACCTGGGGGCTCTCCAGGGCCTGCCCAGGACCTGGGAGAAAACGCGGGTTTTTCTGCCATTGTTCCCTCCCAGTGGTTAAAACAGCTCCAAGGTTGTCGCGTTCTGCTCCTCGCCCCGCCCACTTCCACCCCCCCCAGAGCCTCCCATTTAAAAACACAAAACCCCTCTGCCGGCGACAGAGCCGGGACTCACCAGCCCTCCCGGTGCCACCAAACTGGCAATTGCTCTGCCCTGGCCCGGGAGTCTCAGGCCAAGTGGCTGACGTTTTCTCCCCGTGTCTAAGGAAGCAGTTTTGCCTGGGGCTAGGTTTTTAGAGGCGAGCTCCTGCGGAAGGGCCGACGCCTGTCAGGCACAGGATCGGGCCTGGGGGACCCAAAGGGAGGGGGACGAGGTCACCGGGAAAAGGGAGCTCTCTTAGGACCTGGGCTGGGGGGACCCGCGCCCGCGCGCCACACACTCGCGTCACACACACTCGCGTCGACCCGCTGCCTTCTCAGAGGCCACTCGGGCGTCCCAGCCGCCCTCGCGCGCGCGCGGAACCGCCGCCAGGACTTACCGCCGAGGCGCTCCGGGCCAGGAACCCCACAGTCACCGCCCCCAGCAGCAGCCACCTGGGAGGGAGAGGGAGGGCGCGGGAGTGAGCGTGCGGGCCCCGGCTCGCCAATCCCGGGAGCTGCGGGGAAGGGCCCTCGCGCTCGCGGGGCCCGCGGGGACGGGGCAGGGAGTCGCTTACCGCCGCAGGGCAGGGCCGGACGCGGCGCGCTGGTCTCTTGCCATGCTCCGGGTCGGTCCACTCGCGGCTCCGGCCGGCCCCTCCTAGCCTGGAGGCGAGAGACAAAGCGGGTTGAGCGCGGGCCGGGGAGACGGGGCCTGCCCTCCGCCAGCGGGGCGCGGGGACAGCGCGGTGCGCCCCCGACTCCTCGCGGGGCGACCGGAGGGCGACCGAAGCAGGGCCCGGGCTGGCGCCGCGGCGGCTCGGCCCGCGCCGCCCGCGCCCGCCCTCCCCGTCCCGCGCCGGAGGAGCGCGCGGCCCGCCGGCCCAGGGCGCCCGAGTCCGCGCCCGGGCCCGGGTCTCGGCGCCGCCCGGGGCCGCTCTCACCTCGCGCTCGGCTTCAGGGCTGCCGCCCGCGCGCACCGGCCCTCCCAGCGGCGCGGCCGGCCGGCCGGGCGCCCGGGCGTCGCCGCTCGGCCTCGGCGCGGAGCCGCGGGCGCGGGCGGGGGTCGGGCGCGGGAGCCGGCGCGCAGCGCGGAGCCCTGGCGTCCCGGCGCGCGGCGGCCGCAATCCCCGGGCCGCGCGCTTCCGCCGCCTCTTACCCGCGCCGCAGGGTCCTCCCCTTTGAGACGCCGCCCGCGCACCGCCGAGGGGAGGGGGCAGCGCCAACAAATTGGGGAGCTCGGCCGGCCGCGCTCAGGTCTCCGCTTGGAGCCGCCGCGCCCGGGACGGTGCGCAGCGCCCACACGCCGGCCCGCCGAGAGTGAGCCGCCCGCCGCGGCCCCGCGCGTCCGGCCGCCGTCCCCGCGGGCCCCCGCCGCCCCCGCCGCCCCGGGCGCGCCACCATGGGGCCCCGGCTCGGCGTCTGGCTGCTGCTGCTGCCCGCCGCCCTGCTGCTCCACGAGGAGCGCAGCCGGGCCGCCGCGAAGGTGAGTCCCGGCGCCCCCCGCCCGTCCCGCGCGGGCCCCGGCGCCCCGCGCCCTTTGTCCGCGCCCGGAGCGCCCGCCGGCCCTCGGGGCCCGCGCGGGCACGGCCAGGTGCACGCCCCGGGCCGGCGCCCGCCGGGTCCCGAGGGCGGCGATGGCGCATCCCTGACGGAGCCTCCTTTGTTAGTCCGGGAGGGGAGAGCCGGGGAGCGGCGCCCGCCCCGGGGAAGCGGGCGAAGCCCGGCGCGCCCCGTGGCGGGCGAGGGTGCCCGGCCGCCGGCGGGGCTTGAACCCGCGCCGCGGGGACGCCCCGCGTTCGGGCGCCTTCACCTGCCCCGGGTGCGCGAGCGAGTCCGGGGCCGGAGGGGCGGACGCGCCCCCCCACGCTGCCGGAGCGCCACGCATGTGCCCGCGAGCCGCTTTGGGCGTGTTTCGCGTTGTTTGCCGACGCTGGTGGCCGCGGCTGAGCCGCTCTGGGCCCTCAGCCTGGAAACAGCTGTGTCCCGGCTTTCCCACGACTTCCCTGCCGCCGAAAGCGCGCTGACAACAGACGTGGGGCTCGCCTCCACGTCCGGCCTAAAGGAGCCGCCATCCTCGCCCGACTGCCTTTTATTAATACACATATTTTTACAAAACCGTAGCCACATTCGAAGTTGAGCGTGGAAGCAAAGTGAAACTCCGGCTCATTGTTCCACGCACGAGTTGTTTTCCTAGGTTTCATGTCCTCCGGTTCGGTGCTTGCCCAGAAAGGGAGCTCGGCTTGCCGGAGTCCAGGCTCCCAGCCCTGGCCGCGCCGGGAGGGACCGTGTCGCTCCACTTCAGCTGCTCCTGGGGGCACAGCCACGGAGTCCCCGGGCCGGAAGGTGTGGCTTCTCAGCGCACTTTGCATCCCTCCCCCCTTGCTCAAATGCTCTAAAAAAATGATTTTTGCTCCTCGTCAGACTTCTCCACGGTCTACTCTTTGACCGCTTAAATCTCAGTCTTTGTTTTCTTCTTTTTGGGAAAAAAAAAACTTTTCACTTCTCTTCCGGAAGAGCGATACTCACCCACTCCACTTCACTGTATATAAATTATTAACTGTTCCATGCCAGAATAAACTGGAAACACACACACACACACACACACACACACACACACACACACACACAGGCACACACATCTCCTAACTGAGAGTTTTGTCTCCCCATTGGATATGGAAAGGCGGATGATTACATCAGCAGTTACCTTCAGATGGCTTCTCCCAGCTCAGAGTTTGGCCAAGCACCATAGCCGGTTATTTAAACACTCTTCGGTAATGATGACCAAATGCTTTCAGAAGGCAGCAGGCTTGAGAACACTTTATTTGGGTCTAGAAATACTGACCCAGAGACGGAACCCTCCCGAGGCGGCACTGTTCTGCCTGCTGATGGCCAGACCCAGCAGAGAAAGTTCTCTGTTGGGAAACACGAACTGTTTGGATTTCGATTGTTTGATTGATACATTAGCCAAGCAAAGCGAGTAGTGAGAGCTGGCTTTCCAAACATCCAGGGCTTTAAAAGGAAGGGGCAACTCACTTATGCAGACGCCTGTTCTTGCCAGGGACATCAGACTCTTTAGTTATTTTCTAAAGCCCAAGTATGCTCCTGACCACTCACTAGCTTTGCTCTATCCCTCAAGGTGCCATGGGATGTTTTAAGAGACCCGGCATGTGGGCAACCCTGGGTCATAGTTGACTTAACAGATATTATTATTACATGATATTTTTCCTGGCTTAATTAGAGAGAGAAAAGTGATTGGTATGCGTACAATTTACAGGGCTACAAGAAAATCACATCTGGCTAATTTCTCAATTTATCTCACTTTCCATGCCATCGACAGCATTTTTGCCTGCTGCCTTCCCAAACTGGCTGTTAGGTCTGCAGAAACACTGAAATAACTTCAATATCGGTCCAAGGAAAACATGATTGAAAAATGTATTTTGAGTGATAACAGACTGCAGATTGATCAGATCTTTAATCCACAGGCCAGAAGGAGTGACTCTTGGCTTATCTGTCCTTGGCAACGATTGAATCACTTACCTGCCGCTGTACCTGCAAACGTAACCTACTGTGTCAGGCATGGGATGCACTTTTTCCCCCCCCTACATGAAAGGCTGTGTGATTTTGTCTTTGCCCGTATCTGATGTGAGCATCCTGTTTATTTACCGGTAGATGAATTTTCTAAAGCATTGATTGATTTTTATTCCATGCCGAACCTACCATGTAATCCTCTCCCTGCTTCCTTTTCCCACTTTTCCCTGTTAAGCCAGAAAGGGGGAGAAGGATGCAGACCCCAGACAAAAGCCTGCCCATGGAGTTCTGGCAGTGTGCACCCTCTGTGCCCTGGCCCATCCCACACTGGGCTGAATGAGTCACTGGGTGGCCTGCAGACCCCCTGCCAACTGGGTCTGTGTGGTGCTACTTGGCACATTATTTCTCGGGATAGGGGATGTCTGCAAATGTGGAGACGTCTGCCCCGCAGGGTTATCATCTCCTGACCACTAGTCAGGAGAGTCCCCACTGCTTCTGGGACTGAATGACCTGGGGCTCAAACTGACATTTAACTGCCATACACCCAGGGGCTGCGCTCCCCCTGGAAGTGTGACTTAGATGAGAGGGTCAATTCCTGTCTTTGTTCCAACAAGCAGCATCACCCGGTAACTTGGGAGTGATTCTGGTGAAGGTGTGCCCTAAACCCTCATGCTCTTTGCGTGTGGAGTTGGCTCGGGGTGATGGGAAGCAGCTCTAAGACCATCCAGAAGGTGTAATGTGCATGAACCGTGCCCCTGTGAGACTGCCCACAGCATTCTTAGGGCTATACACCTGTCACATGCACACAGAATGAGCATGCTTTAGGGACAAGAGGACCCTACGTTTTATGTCTGCTTTTAAGTAGCTGACTTGGGGGGGGGACTCTCTGCCTCAGTTTCCCTGGCAGATCTGCCCCTTTCTCACATGGGCCCATTCATTTCTTCCTTCCTTTCACACATGCGGTGGGGGTCTCCTTGTGCCCTGCCCCCTGCCAAGTGCAGGAGGTGTGACCCCCACTCTCTGTCCCCAGGAAGGTCACAGTCTGACGAGAAAGGCTGGAAAAGAAACAGACATCACCATCAAGGGAGAGGGAGGGTGGTAGCAACACCTACTCCAGCTTTAGGTACTCAGCGAGGGGAGAGATCACCTCTGAGAGGAGGAGAAGCAGGAACTGTGAAGCCCATGTGTTATTTTCGTATGTAGTCATGGTGGATTACACACAGAAGGCGCGGTCATCCCACCTGGCCTGCCCCAAGCCTGAGGGTCATTACGTTGAAAGCTGACCCTCAAGTCCCCTCCTTTGAGACACCAAGATGTCATGGTTTCTGGGATTCACAGTCCTGGCGGCTGAGCTTGAACTCAGAGGGTTGGGAAGAGGTGGAGAGCAAGGACTAGTGATAAGAAGATCACCCAGTTCCAGCTGAGTCCATAGCATGCGGCCCTGTCCACATTCTTGGAGGTGGCGGGTGCACTGGGCACTCTGGAAAGTTGCAACATGGATGACTGACTCTACCCAGGAGTAGGAACTGATCCAGAAAACCTACCCTCGCTTGGACTAGGCCACGAGGGAATTCACTCAACCTCCATTATTCATTAACAAGACCGTCGGCAGATTTCTGGGCTCTGGTCAGGGTGGCCGTCACAGGTTGGGTTATTCAGTTAAGAGCTGGTGAAGATTTTGCAGACAGATGAAGCCCAGGAGCCATGCTCTGAAACACACCTTTTTAGACACTGGGATTGCTTCAGGAAGTGGATACATTGTACCACAGGTTGTGGCGAATTATGCAGTGTTTATGATAGCAATTGTTCTTGAAATTGAAGAAGAATCCACCTCATTAAAATGTCTTTCTGGTCTGGCATGTTGAGTACTTGGGATAGAGTAAGCTCAAGTAACAATAGAGGCCTAAAATATTATCATTAGAGCATTGTTCTTCCTGCTATTATTAGACAACCACTAAAAAATGTCAACTGCGGACAATACAGAAGACATATTCCTACCATTCTTATGCACACAATGAGAAGGCTAGACACCACAACACGATGTAATCATGGATTTCTTTTGGGGCATTGAACACCGGGAAGGACTTTGGGGTGAAGCCGTTTATGGTGTGGGAACCAGACCATAACCATAGACCATAAGCCATAAACGTCATCCTGTGTCTGCCTCCCTGTCTCCTGGCCTTCACTCTGAGACATGAGTCTCTCCTGGTGCTCTGTTTCTCTCCCTCTCTCCCCTTCCTCTTCCGTGTGGGTGTGCCTCAGGGTGGCTTCCCCACACTGCTTTTTCTCCTCTGCCTGTCTACCCTCTGCCTGGGTCTCCGTCCCACGGATGTGACCTCATTCTGACGGTGACGTCGCAGACCTCCTTCCTGACCTCCAGTCTGATGTCTTCATGTTTCCACGGGTCTTTCCTTGGCTGTCCTGCTTTGACCTCAGACTGAGCAGATCCTACCAGCACCGAACTTCCAGTCTCTGGCCCAGGCCGATGGTCCTTCCAGCACTGCCATTTTGGTCACAGCACACCTCAGGTTTCCAGACTGCGTGCAGAGCCATGGCTTAGCCTCAGGCCTTACCCTTCCTTGTCTCCCAACCTCCTTGTCTGCTCAGTCAGGAAGCCTCTCACTGCAGTGTCCTCTCTTCGTCCCTTGCTTGCTTCAATTCCACCAAATCTCTCTCTCTCTCTCTTTGCTTTGAATCAGTGTCTCACTCTGTTGCCCAGGCTGGAGTGCAGTGGCATGCATCAGCCTTGACCTTCTGGGCTCAAGTATTCCTCCCACTTCAGCCTCCCAAGGAGCTGGGACTACAGGCTAGTGCCACCACTCTGGGATGATTTCTACTTTTTTTTGTAGAGATGAGGTCTCACTATGTTGTCCAGGCTGGTCTTGAACTCCTGGCCTTGAGTAATTCTCCCGTCTCAGCCTCCCAAGTGCTGGGATTACAGGTGTGAGCTCCCATGCCTGGCCTCTACCACATCTCTTAAAGAAGTCCTCAGTCGATACCTTTTTGGTGCAATCTCCTCTCAAATCACAGTTGTCATGTGGAATATGGTCAAGTGTCTGAATTCTGTAGAAACCCAGTCTCCCCTGCAGTTCTTACGCTATCACTCAATAGCAGTGTCACCTCTTTGAGTCTCAGTCTGTATTACGTAAAATGAGGGCAATACAGCATCTAGAGAGAGCTTGTATGCGTGAAGGAAGCACTCAAGAGATGCTGGGTGCATTCCTGCCACATGGCTTGGTGACACATTGTCTTATGTGTGTTGGTACCGAGTTGCTTGTCAAATATGAGCCACTTGAGAACATACCTGCTTTTTGAAGCCCCTTCTCCCAACCCCCCCCCCCGTGTCTGGGAGACCTCCTCACACACAGGAAGCCACAGATTGATGACTTGTAACCAGTTCTAATGTTTCTGACTGCGACTCCCTGAGGGTCCCCTGGAGAGTACTGTGGGCATTGTCCCATCTTCCAGTGGCCAACTGTGTGGCATTATTAGAGAACACATTGGAGACAAAAGCCCAGCAGAAGTGCTTCCCTGAGTCTGGAACTTGCAGTAGATGTTCCACCACAGACTAAACACAACTTGGAAACATACACAATGGTGAACTCTTCATGTCAACAGTTTACTCCGTGGTTTAGTGATATTCTTCATGGGCGCTTTGCTAGATTCGGTTTTTAATGTGTACCCCATAAAAACATTTTATGTGATCTGAGTTATCAAGCTCACTTGATTTGTGGGAGGGTGTAAGACCAATTTTCCACGGCACTTGGGCTGTTTTGTATATGTTGTTCGTGTCTCCTATTTGATGAGGGAGATGTGAAATGTCCAACTTCCTCATCTTCTGTTGCTCTCCGTATCAATACTTTGTTCAGAGTTTTGGAATTGCTACTATGGAGTACCAAATACATGTCTTGGTGTATCATGGCTGTTTCTTTCAGCAGTGGCCACAGCAAGAGACTCTGGAAGCATCCAACTTGATCTGTTCCCGTGTCACCAAATACAACAGCCACTGGGGAAGCCATTCATGTATTCACTCAGCGCGAGTGCAGCTAGTTTAAACAAACATTGTCCAATTCAGCAGAATATCTGGAGACACAGTATTCCTGTATTGACACAATATCCCTGTATTTGACACAATTAAAGTTGTTTAATGGTTCTAGTACTTTGCTGCTTTAGAAAATAAGGATATTCTTTCAGGAAGAACAAAACCCAGTGTTACCTAGTTGTAATTTACTGTTTTGAAAGCTGTTTCCACAAACTACCCAGCAGCCATTCCCACACCTAGAGAAGAGGGAGGATCAGAGGTTAATGACAATGAACAACGTGTCTTCACTTCAGAAGATACATCTCACCCAACACTCACATTTAGCACATGGGGCACTTTTAAAAAGAATAGAGATAGAGTCTTACTATGTTACCCAGGCTGGTCTCGAACTTCTGGACTCAAACAATCCTCCTGCATCGGCCTCCCAAAGTGCTGGGATTACAGGCATGAGACACCACATTTTTGAAGATACTAAGTCAGTATTTGCTTTCAGTGTTAGTGTGTTACAGATAAACCCCAAATGATAACTATTTTGACCCTCTGCCACCTTCTCCAGGCTGGAGTCGCTCTCTTCCTGATGAGGGATTTCAGTTTTGTATCTTACTGCCACCAAATCCATTTCCTGGAGATTAAAGACCTTTAAGGGCTAGTGGTCTAAAATAACTCTAAAATTTTGGTCAGGAAATGGCCTATAAAATTAGGGGAACTATTCTGATAGTTTGCCTTCATTGTTACTAAATAAATAATACAATGTATGGCCTAATTGGTAAATTTGGTGTGACACCTCTAATGAGCCTCATTTATATGTATTATTTTTATAGTATAAAACCATCAAAATTTATTATAAAATTCACGATTATCTTTTTGTGCAGCCAGTGACTTATCTTGGAGCCTGGGAGCCTTTATTTTCATAACACCCAAGGACATCGGCTTTAAAATGTCATTTTAAAATATAAGCAACTCTTTTTCAGCATTGGCTTTAATTTTCGAGTTGCATTTTAGAGTTTTCAAAAGACCACGACACATATTGCTACAACCAGACTAAAGATTCTGAGCTTAGCTAGGCCAAAGATCAGTCTGTTTCTCTAAGAAGCTGGCATGTCAGACACACTCAACTCTTTGGAACGGCGACATTCCAGGGACACACTTGCACGAGGCGGCAAGCACAGTAGGTGAGCATGTGGGCCGTGGTCTTCCTCATTCGGAAAATGGACATGGGAGTGATGCCTCCCAGAGAGGATATCTGTGAGATTAAATGAGGTATAGTCTGCAAAGATTTCTGCAGCGCTTGTGCGGGGCACTGTTCTTTGTGCGGGACACTGTTCTGATTGTTAAGTTAAAGGCAAATTCAGAGGAATAAACAGCAAAGTAAGATCATCAAGGCCTCTGGGGGCTGGAGAGATCTCTGCAAGGGGCTCACATCAGCATCCCCTGGAGGGCTCGACGAAGCACCCCCGGGTTTCAGATTCAGAAGGTGTTGTGTGCACCTGAGAGTCTGCATTTCTGGCAGATGCAGCCCATGTCACTGGTCCTGTGGACTCTCTTCCTTTTTCAGACACAGCGGCTTGATGGGTGGGTGGGGGTGGTGGTCTCACAAGCGGTGCCAGGTGAGGGTGTGCCACGCTGGGATGTTGGTTTGCACTTGGACTTGACATCGGGACATTGGTTTGCACGGCGGCTCTCTCACTTCTCCTGCTCTCTTTTGACTGCTGCTCCTGCCGACCATTCCAGCTTGGGGTGCAACTTGGAAGGTCAGATGGGGCGTGAGGCAGAATGTCCCAGAAGCGTGTGTGTGAATTGATCTGGGGAGGGCTGGACTGATGGCCAGTAAACACGGCGGGGGACCAGAACGGGTCCTGGCCCTCTGCGGTCCTTTCTCTTCCTTGCGACCCACCTGCTTTAAGATGGTTTTGCAAGCCGGGCTCCGTGGCTCCGCCTGTCATCCCACGCCTTTGGGAGGCTGAGGTGAGTGGATTGCCTGAGCCCGCGGGTTCGAGACCTGCCTGGGCGGCGAGACCTCATCTCTACAATAAATCAAAAAGTCAGCTGGGCGTGGTAGCGCATGCCTGTAATTCCGGCTACTCGGAAGGCTGAGGTGGAAGGATTGCCGGAGCCCAGCAGGCGAGGCTGCGGTGGCCGGGAGCGGCCACTGCACTCCAGTCTGGGCGACCGAGTGAGACTCCAACTCAAAAAAAAAAAAAATGGTTTTGCCACCTTTGGCAGCCACATGCCCTTGTTGAGGACAGAGTCAGTGTGATGCTCAGAGGCTGGTGGAGGGCCACCTCGTGCAGGCTGGGGCCGCTGTCTCCCTGATGAGCGATTTCAGTGTTGTGTCTGCCTGCCACCAAATCCATCTCCTGGAGATTAAAGACCTTTAAGGGTTAGTGGTTTAAAATAACTCTAACATTTTGGTCAGGAAATGGCCTATAACATTAGGGTAAACTTACCAAAGCAGGAAAGTGGGCCAGTGATGGGGGAGAAATACCATGACCAGCAGGGTTAGCTGAGATTATATTAGATTTATTTTGGATAAACGCACACACCCGGTCCAGAATCAATATTGTGCGCTGGAAAACTGGAGACAACCCGGTTTTCATTATGCAGGCCACATGAGGGGCTGTCTTCTGGATTTCCCTCTCCTTCATAGCTTATCTGGAACAGACATTTCTGCATGCAAACATTATGCTAACACCAGATGCTTTGTGTCAGTGGCTAAAGGATGTCTCACCAAGTAGCCATCGGGCGCCTCCATGCTAATTCGATTTCATTTTCCCTAGTACTTGAAAATAATAAGATTGTATTTCTTTATTCTGGAATTCAGGCTTTTAAAACTTAAAAAAGATCTGTGATGAGTACTTTTTTATTACTTCGTGTTGACCACAGATGGTTTTTTTTCCCGTGGTGGTGATCATCCGTTTGAATACTATGAGATGTGTGATTTTATTTTATTTTAAAGATGGGGGGGTCCAATTCAGGGTTAGGCACACGAATGGTCATCAGACAGGTGAAATTGGGGCCTCCCATTGGTCCTCACTTCGCCTGGTTTGGGATCAGGTGCCCTTATTAATGTTATGTCCCCCTTCCACCCTCACAGTGACCTGCTGCTGTCATGGATGCATGGGATTTTTTTTTTTTGAGTTGGAGTCTCACTCTGTCACCCAGACTGGAGTGCAGTGGCCGCTCCCGGCCACCGCAGCCTCGCCTGCTGGGCTCCAGCGATCCTTCCGCCTCAGCCTTCCAAGTAGCTGGAATTACAGGCATGCGCTACCACGCCCGGCTGACTTTTTGATTTATTGTGGAGATGAGGTCTTGCTGCCCAGGCACGTCTCGAACCCGCGGGCTCAGGCAGTCCACTCGCCTCAGCCTCCCAAAGGCACGGGATTGCAGGCTGAGCCACCGAGCCTGGCTGAATTTTTATTCTCTTGACGAGATCATTCATTTAAAACATGTCTAACTTCGGGCATTGTTTTAGGCTAGAAGCCACATTTGTAATCAAAGGCTCATTTTTTTTACGTCGGTGAAAACAAAACAATTAAGGCTAAGAATTCATTTAAACATAAAATACAAAATACTAGTTTAATAACTCAATCTCTTTGACTGTTATTTAAAGTCAGTTCAGTGAATATGTGACAGGCACTTATTCTCGGTTAGAAAATACACAGGTGGGTTAGAATTGTTCGTCTCCTTTATCTTTTGACATATGCCCAAGCTAAAGAATCATGTTCTTGATAATAATATGACAGATGTTATATTATGCTGAAGATTGGATACTTGCCCTATTTCTTTTGGCCCCAAAAGCTTTTCATTCAGGTTCTGAATCTTCAGAAAAAGCATCATAGTGACCTGCTGCTGTCATGGATGCATGGGATTTTTTTTTTTCACTCTGGGTGACAGAATGAGACTCCACTCAAAAAAAAAAAAAAATCCATGCATCCATGACAGCAGCAGGTCACTGTGATGCTTTTTCTGAAGATTCAGAACCTGAATCTTCATACATCATACAGCATCATACAGTTGCAAACTCTGGAGCCGATGAGGTGGGTTTGCATTCTCGATTTACCGGCAACGAGCTGTTTGACCTTGGACAACCTTCTCTTCTGGACAAACTTCTCTTCTCTCTGTGCATCAGTTTTCTGTAAATTAGAGACAGCAGCCTATTCCTTTGAGGGATTGTTGCGAAGGTAGTACCCATGCGAAATATCAGCGAGCGACTGCCGTGTCATATGGGTTGATGTTGTGAAATAGATACTTGGTCTTCCTGTCTCCTGGCCTACAACTCCTAAAATCCTTGGATCTCAGAAGCCATAAGTGTCCTTTTGAATGCTGATGAGTTGACTGGTGACTGGGGTTCCCAGGGGGCTCAGGACTGGGCTGATCCCTGGAAAGACCCAGGCAGGATTGGAGGAGGGGGACTTTCAGCCCCACCCCCCACCACCACCTCTAGAATGTGGCTTGATCACCAGTGGTAAATGATTGAATCAGTCAAAAAAATTAGGTGGGGGAGCTTCCTGGAGGGTGTCCCCTGGGGAGGACACAGAAGCCCTGCCCCCTCATTCTTCCCCCCTGCAGGCCTCTTCATCTGGCTGTCCCCCTGTGTCCTTCACAAGACTCTTGATAATTGGCCGGGCTTGGTGGCTCAGCCTGTCATCCCAGCACTTTGGGAGGTCGAGGCGAGTGGATGGCCTGAACCCGCGGGTTTGAGACCCGCCTGGGCAACTTGGCAAGACCTCATCTCTATAATAAATCAAAAATTAGCCAGGCGTGGTAGCGCGCGCCTGTAGTTCCAGCTACTTGGAAGGCTGAGGCAGAAGGATCGCCGGAGCCCAGCAGGTCGAGACTGCGGTGGCCGGGAGTGGCCACTGCACTCCAGTCTGGGTGACAGAGTGAGACTCCAACTCAAAAAAAAAAAGACTCTTGATAACCAGTAAATGCAAGTAAGTTTTGTAAGTACTGCAAGTGAGAGTTCTGTGAGCCTGCCTTGCAGGTGAATCAAACCCGAGGAGGAGGACATTCTTGGAAGCCCCAAGTGATAGCTCATGGAGAGAAGAATAGGTGACAATCTACTATTATTGAGGTGGGCTGGGGTGGGCATTCTTAGGGGTCAGAGGCCCACCTCGGGAGCTGCTGCTGTCTGCAGGTAGACCGAATCAGAATTGAAATCAATTTCAGGAAACCCAGCTGGTGGCCTGGAGCATTGCTGGTGGTGAGGAAGCCTCTCCCACAGCTAGTGGCAGAGCTTGTTGGGAGACCCTGGGAGGTATCGTCATATGCGTGTTCAATAGATGTTAGCTCTTACTGGTATTTCATTATTATATGATTGATGTTTATGTGTAAAGGAAATTGAAGACTGAAAGATATCTTTCTTTTACTACTACTACTACTGTATTTTTATTTTATTTTATTTTATTTTGTGAGTCGGGGTCTCACTCTGTTGCCCAGGCTGGAGTGCAGTGGCATGATCACAGCCTACTGCAGCCTCGACCTCCAGAACTCAGACGATTCTTCAACCTTAGCCTCCTGAAAAACTGAGACCACAAGCACATGCCACCATGCCTGGCTAATTTTTTTTATTGTTTTCTGTAGAGATGAAGTCTCATTATATTGCCCATGCTGGCCTTGAACTCCTGGGCTCAAGTGATGCAGGGTTGCCTCAGCCTCCCAAAGTGCTGGAATGACAGGCGTGGGCCACTGTGCCTGGCCCACTACTTTATTCCTTAAAATGAGACAAGCTTCTTGGATAATTTCGAACATGTTGGTATTATAATGAGACTTGGAGAATTTCGAACATGTTGGTATTATAATGATACATTTTTACTGCATAATTTTTGAGGGCACAGTTTTATCCCTAAAGTATTCCAAGATGGAAAGCTGGGCTCTGAAGCATCATGACAATGAAACTAACAGAAGCAAGTTGAAAGGAGTCCCTGGCCGTGACTTGGCCCAGGAAGCGGCAGTATGGCTGTGGGCATTCTCGTGAGAAATTTCATGGCTGCTCAGAAAGGGAGCGTCTTCCATAGAGTTCCTCCTGCAAGTGGAAACCCACGCTGGAGAGCGTTCTCCCTCCTCCTGGCAGCCGTTGAAGCCAGTGGGCAAGGCCAATCTGTGTCTTGGTGTGGCGACAGATAGATGCACATGGCGGCCTACTCCCAGCTAGAACCTCATGTGTCCCGCCAGTGTTGAGTCTGACCATGGAGGAACGGCCTCTCTGGCTGCCTTGGCCTGTCGTTCTCTTTGGTCGAAGACGTCCCTGGGGCCCCGGAGGTGGGGCTTCCTGCCATGTCAACATTGACTGTCTACACCATTTTCGAATTCAGCTGAAGTCGAGGTCAGAAAGCCTAGAGCGGGAGAGCCCAAGAGGAAAATCTAAACACACTGACAGGTTGAGGATGTTTATCCCTTAGAGAGCCTAAAAATGGGCTGGTCACGTGCAGCCTGACACATTGTCTGCAGAGCTCTGTGTATGCCTCAAGGAAATGAGTTTGATTTTTACGTTGGAATCATTCCTTAGAGCGGGCATCCCCAACCCCCGGGCCACGGACCTGTACTGGCCACACAGCAGGTGGTGAGTGGTGAGAAGCAGAGCTCCGTCTTCTGTCCGATCAGCAGTGGCACTCTATTCCCATCAGAGCTCAGACCCTATTGTGAACTGTGCACTTGAGGGATCTCGGTTGCGTGCTCCTCACGGGAATCTAGTGTCTGAGGATCCTTCCAGCCCCATCCATGGAAAAGTTGTCTTCACGAAATCAGTCCCTGATGCAAAAAGGCTGGGGACCACTGCCTTATAGGATATTATGGCGTGTGTGTGTGTGTGTGTGTGTGTGTGTGTGTGTGTGTGTGTGTACACTTAGGGGCAGAGTCTCCCTCCATCACTCATTGTGGTGGTGCAATCATAGCTTCCTGCAGCCTTGAACTCGAAATCCTAGGCTCAAGAGATTTTCCTGCCTCAGTTTCCTGAGTAGCTGGGACACTGTATCCACGAACCACCATGCCTGGCTAAGGAACGTTTTTTGTTTTCGCAAAGATGGGGTCTTGCCATGTTGTCCAGGTGGGGCTTGAACCCCTAACCTAGCGATCTTCCTGCCTCAGGTTCCCAAAGCATTGGGATTATAAGTGTGAGCCACCACTTCTGGTCTTGTTTTGTATATTGTGTGTTCAATGAACACAGTTGTAATCAAACTTCACGGAATGAGATTTTGTATACGTATAAACAATTGTACTCATATATGCTATATATGTGTAGCATGTGTATGTTCCATATATAATTAATGGTAGTCATTCATTCATTTATTCATGTCGTACACATTATACACTCACTGTGTGTAACGCACTACTCTAGACTTCGGGACAACGAGAAAATAATTACTGCCTTTAGTGTTTATTTGTGGAATTAATGCCAACAGATGATTTCTGCCTGTTATCATGCTGGCCTAGAAATTATTTAAAATGATGTCCCTCTTTCCTGTTGTAGGGATAGTTCAGCCTCAGAAATTCTGCTTTGTTAAAGGAGCTGCAAATTGAGGAAGAGACCCAGAGGCCTTTATAGGAAATAGTATCTATGTAGTGTCTGTGAAGGATGCTCGTGAGACTGACAGACGTTCCGAGCTGTCCATGCTCTTGATGGTCTGAAATATCTCCAGAGCAGGAAGACAGAGCTTGGGTCTCCTCTCTGCCCTGGGGATTACGCAAAGCCAGCTGTAGGAGACATGACTTGCACTTCGAGTAGTCGAAGCCATCCGATGTGGAAATGCCAGATGCAGGAATGACAGGGAGGCTATGGAGAGCACATGTGTCTCCCAGCAGGCATGACTTCCCGGCACTTGGATGAGGGTGGCGTGTGTCATAAGTGCATTGATGCAAGGACCCTGTCCTTTGCCTTAAAACTGTGCTGCTCTTTGGCCAGGTGGGCAGAACCCTGTGTGGGGAGGAGGGGGTTGATGGAGGGAAGAGCTGCTTTTGCAATCAGCAGGGACACCCCAGACCTCTAGTTCCGCAGGGACCCCAGTGGCCGTGCCACCTTCGCTGTGGGACCGCAACCCCCTGGGCAGCCCTGAGAAATGAAGAGCTGGCGTCCCCAGCTCAACACTTGAACTTGGAGGAGAGTTCTGGTCACAACTGGCACTTGAGCCCTTCTCTGTGGGTCAAAATTAAAGTCTGGTTCCAAGGACCAAGGTTTACTAGGTTTCCTGGACAAAAGAAATCTAATTTGTGAGTTAGGGGTTGAATCAGAAACATGAGGGCAGTTGCTGTGAAAATACTCAGAGGCTTAAAACATGAAACGCAGGTCAAAGTGCTTGGCAAAATGCGTTGGCAGATTGTCCCGGGCAGCTGGCAGCGCGTGTCTCACACTGCCTTGCAACTGTGGGAAGCAGTTCATAAGGGAAGAGATGGAATGTGGAAATATCTGATGAAGGGCGCTGTGTGACAGAGGCTTTGGGGCGGGAAATAAGTATCAAAATGATCCTTAGTTTGATTTCCCAATTGGCCGTGAAGTCCTAAATCAAGTGTCGGTGTGAGGAAGAGGCAAGCTCAGCGGGTGTTTCCAGTATGTTCAAACATCATCTTCAAAGATGCAGCATTGAGCTCTGGGGGGCTGTGTCTGAGTCATGTCCACCATCTCTGAGCAGAGTCACTCATTGTGACCTCGAGCCAGAGTGACAGGTGGTTGACAGTAACTCCTAGGAGGAAATACTGCACCTCTAATGCCACTTATTCTCCTGTGTCTTTGGAGAGAATGCCATATTGCCTGTGCTCAGCAAAACAACACGATTAGGTTGAGTTTCTCCTGATGAAAAGCCTTCCAGGGAGACGCCATGGCCTCTTAGACAGGGTTTCATCCTGTCTTGGCAGGACCAGAGTGATGACCGTGAGAGCCTCCAGCTCCGGCATCTTGCACGTGTCTAGAGTAGACGCTTCTTGAAATGCTACCGTTCTCCACACCTTTGGTCTTATTTGCTTAAGCTTTGGGATATTGCTAATTCACATGGGTGGGACAGTCCCCCTTCCGCCTCCATTGTGAGGGTGGGTGGGTGAGCGTTCCTGCAAGGTGACCTTGAAAGGAAGTCAGCACCGATCGCCATTCCTTTTGGGGAGTGCTCTGGAGAAGAGGTCTAGGTAGGAATTGAGGCTTTTTACAATAAAATGATTTCTTTCCCCACAATCCTACCATCTACTTAGGAAGATGAGCTGTGACGTCTTTACTCTTTTAAAAAATTTTTTTAAATTTTATTTTTATTTTTAGAAAACAGGATTTATTTATTTATTTATTTATTTATTTATTTATTTATTTTGAGTTGGAGTCTCACTCTGTCGCCCAGACTGGAGTGCAGTGGCCGCTCCCGGCCACCGCAGCCTCGCCTGCTGGGCTCTGGCGATCCTTCCGCCTCAGCCTTCTGAGTAGCTGGAACTACAGGTGTGCGCTACCACGCCCGGCTCATTTTTTTGATTGATTGTAGAGATGAGGTCTCACCAAGTTGCCCAGGCGGGTCTCGAACCCGCGGGCTCAGGCAATCCACTCATCTCAGCCTCCCAAAGCGTGGGATTACAGGCTGAGCCACCGAGCCCGGCTGTCTTTACTCTTAAGTGACATCGATTACACAGCTGTTGCCTTTGCCTGCTGGGAATAACCATGGACACGCCTTGTTTCTCCTGACCCTCTGCATAGAGATGAGATGACGGTCTGGGTGGCCGGTCCGTCCTCCTACCTACCTGCCCTCAGCATCCTATGAGTTCCTGTCCTTCTTCCTTACCTGGGTCCATGCAGACAGAACTGCTAAAGCGCCGCTCTTCTGCAGCACCCTGAGCAGAGACACTGCATGGGTGTGGGGGACCTTGGGAGAAAGCAAGACAAGGACCAAACCAAGTTAAATAAATTAACTTCTGGTTAAAATAAATTAAGGACAAAGGTGGCTTCGCGTATTCATCCCCAAACTAGAAAGATATGAAGGGCTGAATGTCGAGATGACAGCATGGCCTCTTTTGGGGGGTGGGTTATGAAACCCTAGAGATCATATTCTCATGTTCATAGGTCTGTGCGTCTTGGAGGAGGCGATGTGTGGCATTTTGATCACATTATCCAAGGGACATATGCCCCAGACCGTTGGTTGAGAGGAATTTGGCAGAATTTGGTAGTGAGATCTGCTGAGGAAGATGGACAGAGGAAGAAGCCCCCGGATTTGGCAGTGGGTAGGAATAGAACTAAATTTGACAATGCTTCCAAGGCCTTGGCTCCCAGCGGAGGCAGGATGCAGACACCCCTGAGGGTGGTGGAAACAGCGGTCGGGGAAGACAATTCTGGCAGACAGTCTTACTGTCTATATAAAGCACTGGCATTTGTCCCTCGTTTCCTTTCTATGTGTGCACACCCCGTCTCCTGAGCTGCATTCTGGTTTCCTTCGGTGTCCAGCACAGTATCTGAGCATCCTTATGTGGATTGACTGACTCGTTGGTTGCCCAGGCCATGCTAGGAGGTGGACATTTGGGGAGGAATCTAGAATTCTTTCATCTGCAGATGGTGGCACATGGCCATCTTGATGACTTCAAGAACCCAGTTCAGAGTTCTTGAGATGGGAAAGAGAGAATCCACTATAGAAGGTGTCTGGTCGCAGGAGAGATATTTCTACAGAAGCAAGAGGAACTTGTCAGCCTGAGGAGGGGCGGGGGCCATGGCAGCAGTCAGCTCTGTGTCCTGCACGTCTAGGGAGGGCCGCGGTACTTTAAGCACCCGCCTTGGGAAAGGGGTGGCGGGGACCCGCCAAGGCCAGTCCCTGCTGTGTGGGCAGCCTCACAGGGTAGCCTTGCCTGGGTCCGTGTGGCCCATGCTGACACCTGGGTGGTGGTGTTAGCGCTGTTCATGCTCTCCCTGTGACGTCCTGATGTGGGTGATGCCACATTCCCTGTGGAGGGCAGTGGACAGACCCACTGTGAGGCAATGATGTGGTTAAGTCTCTCTGCCCACTTCCACCTAGTCTTAGGAGAATATGGCATGTTCTTGGGTGTGAGAGATGCTGAAAAAATGCAAAGGCAAAGCCGAGAGTCTGGAAGAATTTAGTGTAAAAGGTGGTCAGAGAGGCATGTGGATTGTCCCTCTTGGAGCTACTTGAAGCGGGTGACTTTTTCCAGGCAGTGGGTCTGAGACACGCCATAAGGTCAGGAGGAGAAAACTTGAGGGTTCTTGGACAGGTGAGGTGGGAGCTGGCAGGTGTCAGAAGAGGGGGTGGCAGGGGACTCATGTCTGCATGTGCTCCAGCCTGGAACAGCCTCCTCCTGCCTGTGCCCACCTCTATGCTTGTCCAGGAGTGCAGAGATCCACTTCTGGGAGACGTGCTATCCCCCTTAGCCCCTGCCACTGTGTGGTGACTCCCTGCCCTTGTTCACTGACCACCCCTAGCAAGGGAGACTAGCAGAGTGTCCAGGGTCATCAGGAGGATGCACCAGAGGGTGACAGCAAAAACAAACAAAGCAATGGTCTGAGTGCGGTGACTCCCCCCCGTCATCCCAGCACTTTGGGAGGCCAAGGTGGGAGGATTGCTTGAGTCCAGGAGTTCCAGACCAGCGGGCAACATAGCGAGGCCTCATCTGTACAAAAAAATTTTTAAAAATTAACCAGGCCTTGTGGCATGCACCTGTAGTGCCAGCTACCCAGGAGGCTGAGGCGGAAGGAGAGCCTGAGCCCAGGAACTCATGGCTGTGGTCAGCCGTGATTGTGCCACTGCACTCCAGCCTGGGCAACTGAGTGAGACCCTGGCTCTCTCTCTCTCTCTCTCTCTCTCTCTCTCTCTCTCTCTTACACACATACACAAGTAGGTTGGTCTGAGTACAGTGGTGTTTGCAATGAATGAATCACAAGCGGTTTCTTTGCTCCTTTTCCACTCCTACTGTTCACTTGACTAGCTTTAAAAAATAAAAATAAGGTACTTAAATAATAAACACTGGGGTGGGGGTGTCTGGTGGCAGACAGCAGGGAGATGTGGGTGTGGAGGTGTGGACAGGCTCGTGAGCTGGAGGGGCCCCTGGGTGTACACTCTGCAGGGGGGAATCCAGCAGGGCTGGCAGGAACAGGCTTGGTCAGTGGGGACTCGGGGAGTGTCGGGTAGCCGGGGTGAATGGACGGGAGTGAAACTGGGGTCTGGAGGGGTTGGAGGAGCCAGGAAGCCAGAGGAGCCCAAGAAAGGAATGTCCCGGGTGCCTTGCCTTTTAAGGGAAACTCCGTGTAATGTAAGCATGGTGCTCATTAGATGTCCTGATTAAGAGGGTAAATCAGAAGATATTGCGCTTGGACAGAGCGTTTAAACAGCGTGAGGACATGTGCTGGATAACATGAACACCACGCAGATGGCGCCTCCCGAGGGAGCCTGGAAGCCACGATTCCAGAAGCCGCCAGGGAAGCGCCGTGTAGCACCCGCCGTGCTCACATGTGCAAGTGTGGACTGGTGCGTTCACACCTGTTGTCTGACCCAGAAAATGAACCTTAAAAGGCCTTCAGCCAGGCTTTAATTCAGAGGGGACAGTGGCAAGGCCCTCACAGCCTGTCACCCTCACTGGATGTGAAACAGGGCGCTTCTGTCCAGTTGCCTTTGAGGAGCCACGGAAGCCACGACACTGCGGATGTGTCCTGTGCAGTGGCAGCGTCCTCCAGCCAGCACCTCACTCCACGCCTCTTTTCAAGAGTCAACTCTCTCCTGTCACGTCCCAGAGGCTCGGCCTCCAAGAGGCTGTGGAAGCATGGCGGTCAGCACATGCTTCGATTGGAGAAAGCGGCCGAGGAAGTGTGGCACGCGTGTCTTGTGCGTGTTCCTTCTGCATGTTCCGCACGGCGGGGGCTCGGGACGTGGGTGTTTGCCCCTGAGGCGGCTGTAGGTATTTTTCCGTGCAATTTTAGACTTTGATCCGAAACACAGAGAAGCATAATTTGCCACGTATCGTCTGACACAGACTAAAATCTTTACATGCTCGGTAAACGATTAAACCGTTGTATAATAGCTAATCCCTCATCCTTGGTGAAGAAACACAGACAACAGACCAAGAAATTGGCGAACACAAGACCCTCAGAGAGCTTCCTGAAAATGTGGACAAGAAACGTAGCAGTGTGGGTCTGCAGGGCCTGTCCCCTCAGGGGAGGGAGCTGAGGCAGGGCGAGGAAGAACCCAAGGGTGGTAGAGAACGGAAGAGCTGCAGGGGGTCTGGGCCCTCTTATTTTATATATATTTTAAGAGACAGATTCCTGCTTTGTCTCTCAGGCTGGAGTACAGGGATGCAGTCATAGCTCACTGCAGCTGTCAGTGTGATCTTCCACTGTAATCAAGTGATCTTCCCACCTCAGTCTCCTGAGTGGCTGGGACTTCAGGCGTGCACCACCACACCCAGCTATTTTTTACAATGTTTTTTGCAGAGTTAGGGTCTTGCTGTGTTGCCCAGGCCTGTCTCAAACTCCTGACCTCAAGCACTTCTTCCCCCTCAACCTCCCAAAGGGCTGGGATTGCAGGCTTGAGACACTGCATCCAGCCTACTTTTTCTGTCTTGGGAAGGGCCTTGTCTCAGCCTGGGCAGCTGATGGGCACCCTGGCCTGGGCAGCTGATGGGCACCCTGACCTTGTGACAGAGTGGGAGTGAATTACTCCAGCCCTCCACTTCTTGACTTAGATGGAAGGCATTCCGATCCTAGTTCTTTGAGATCAGAAACCCCTCTTCAGTCCAGTGTAACTTAGGAGTCTGTTGAAGTGGGAGGATTTGGAGTGGAAGCAACTGGGGTCCTGGGAAACTCCCTGCTCTTAGGCCACCCAGTCCTCCTCTGGCTCCTCCCCTGAGGGTGTAGGTCCACGAATGCATCCCTGACTGACCCTGAGGCTTCAGGCATTTCGTTCATGCCAGGGTTTCCCACAAGGATGCGGAGGAGGACTGATGGAAAACCAGTCTGTTCCGCTCAAGTTGTCAAAGCTTCTTCGTGCTCATCATTTTCTTTCAGGCGGCATTCACACTTTTGTGATTTTTAATTTTTGTCTGTGCAGAGACCAGGCATGCACTAAACAATAAAAATGGACACACGGGTGTGGGACCCAGTCTGGCAGTTGCTCTACCTTGGGGCCAGATCATCCTTAGATTTTGGTTGCAAGAGATAAAATTCTGCTGATCCCTTGAACCATGAGTTCTCCTTCGCATGGCGGCAGGGCTGTCTCTCTCCCACATTTTCCCATTTTTGCCCACGTGACAGGACATGGCCGTCAAGTCTCCTCACCATCCAGGGCTGCACGGGACATCTTGAGCTCTTAGCGGCTCTTTCTGCATCTGGAAACAGATTGCACTTCTGTGTCGCGGTTGCTGTGCCCTGCGTGGGTCCATTAGAGGAATCTCTTCCCTGGGAAATATCTACGTTGAGGTCTATATGTGCTTCTTGGTTGTGGGTAGCCCAGAGGTATGTTGGATTTCTTTTTCTTGGTTTTTTTTTTTTTTTTTTTGAGTTGGAGTCTCACTCTGTCACCCGGACTGGAGTGCAGTGTCTGCTCCCAGCCACGGCAGCCTCGCCCTGCTGGGCTCCGGCGATCCTTCCGCCTCAGCCTTCCAAGGAGCCGGAACTATAGACGCGCACCACCACATCTGGTTAATTTTTTGACTTATCATAGAGACAAGGTCTTGCCAAGTTGCCCGAATGGGTCTCAAACACGCAGACCCTGGCAATCCACTCGGCTCAGCCTCCCAAAGTGCTGGGATTGCAGGTTGAGCCACCAAGCCGGGCGTGTTTGGTTTGCGACTTCAAGTCCCTGAGTGCCCGGCAGCCATCCCTGTACAAGGCCGTTCCGTGCACCGGGCTCAAGGACGCGCGGGCTTCCTCCTGGGTGTCTCGGCAGGGCGAGTTCTCTGCTCAAGTGACGGTTCACCATGGCCAGCCCTCTGACCTCGGGAAAAGAGTTCATCGAATACAATAAGAGCTCGAATGTAACTCTCTTCTTTTTGGTCCGTGTTCCAGTGGAAAATCCAAGCCCTGGCTCTGGGGGTGCTTTCTTGTTTGGAGAGGAAACTGTGGGCTTCACAAAGATAAGGTATTAATAGAACTGAATCCTTGGTAGACACGAAGTAGGGGCATATTTAGATTTGCAGCTGCATGGAACAGTTTAGACAAGATCTGTATGTGCCTGGCCTTGGGCACTGGGGTGGGGACGCGGGCTGTCTGGCTTGTGACTGAGATGTCACAGAGCCTAAAGGAATTCTGTGACCATTGTTGAATGGTCGAATAGAAGCAAGTGGGCGTGTCCTTTCCCTCTGGACAGTGAATAGAGAAAGCACTCCTCTTGGTGTCCACTGGCCTGTGCCTTGGCCCTGCAGCCGGTGGGTGCCCGATACTCACGCCTCTTGCTAGGTGGGTGGTCTCTGGGTGAAGAAACACACAAGACAAACAACACCTCTGCAAACTTTTCTCCACCCTCAGCCGTCATTTCTCCAAGTGCCACTCCTGAATTTTCTGGAGTTTTGTCTTGCTTCCAAGCCTGTTTAGAAGGAGAGCCTTGAGCGAATGTTGTAGAATGCAGTGTGGAATCCTTCCCAGAAATAAGAGCTGTTTAACCCTCTCAGGATAGTGTGGAGGGGCCAAGTAGCTGGAGACGCCGTCGGAGCACACGTCTGCTGCTCTGCGTGGGGATCTGGACAGAGGGAGCACTGGGGATCCTCTTGGGGATCTGGAGCGTCGTTGATCTTCTTGCTGGTCCTGCCCGGGTCCAGGCGTCCGCACCACGTGCAGTCAGCAGAGTAAGGCCAGCTGGGCCGCGGAGCTTTGCCTTTGGAATGTGGGAAGAGAGCTTCACTAGCTTCAGGGCTTCAAGAAGGTGACCCAGCCACCTGTCCAGTGCTCTGGGGTGCCTGAGAGCCGTCTGTCCCCAAGGGCATATGCCAGCTCATGATGGCCTTGCCGCCTCAGTCCCATTTTTCTAGGGCTGTCGCTCCTCCTCCAAGGATGCACTTCCTGGAATGAGCCAGCCACCACTGTCTCTCTCCCAGCCTCACTGGCCCTGCCCTGAGCCTCCCAAGTCTCCCCATCCTCATCCTCCTCAAAGACCCTGGGCTCCAAGGTCCCTGTGTGGCTTGACGGGCCTGACCCTTCCAGGAACGGTCATTTCTCCCTTTGGCCTTCCGTGCCCTCCTGGGCTGCCTGCAGCCGTTGGGCGTTCAGACACCCTCGTGGGCATAACCCTGATGGTTAGCCGCCCGTCTTGGCCCCAGTAGCCCCTTCCCTCTCCCGTCTCAGGTGACTGAGTGTCGTCGGCTTCAGCCCACCCTGGGGTGCAGTCAGAGCCGTGAGGCAACTCAGTCGTTCTCGGTCTGGTCAACCTTCCTCCCCAGGTGTGTTTCTCCTTAGGCCGTTTCCACACCCAGCCCTTCCCTGCATCCAAGCCTTTCCAGATTCATTTCTCACTCATACCAGGGGGGTGATGTTAGCACCTTCACCTTCTGGGCTATGAAAATCTAGGCCAAAAATTAACTTGGGTCCCCTTCACAGGGGGTCTGAGCACAAGATGTGGCCATTGGATGGTAGCTTTTCTTAGTCACTGTTCCTGGAGAGACAGAGCTGAGGTATGGAAAGAGATTTTATATATATAAAAAGAGATTTATTGTAAGGTATCGGTCCACACGATTATGGAGGCTGTAAAATCCCACAATCTGCCAGTGGCAAGCTAGACACCCAGGAAAGCCCATGGTGTATTATAGTTTGAAGACCTGGGAACCAGAAGGGCAGAAAAGGATGAATGCCACAGCTCCACAGTCAGGGAGAGCTGAGCCCACCGTCTTCCACCTTTTGGTTTTATCCAGGCTCTCTGTGGGTCGAGTGAGACCACCTACATCGAGAAGGCTGGGTCTGGATCACCTGGTATCAACCCAAATGTTCATCTAGTCCAGAAACTCCCGCACAGTCACACCCAGAGATAAGGTTTCACCAGATAGCAGGGCACCCCGTGGCCCAGTCAAGTTGATCCATCAAATTAACTATCACAGTATCTTAGCTCAGTGCACTATTCCCACAGCCAAAGAAGCGCTCGAGAACTTCTGTGTTTCTAATGTGTAAGGCACACATGAGGGGGACCAGCAAAGAAGGCCAGAGCTCTGTATCCAAGGACTCAAGGAGCCAGTCACAGTATGACTGAATGCATCTGTGGGGTTTTGCAGGCATATCCAGGAGCTCCGCCTCTTCTGTTTCCGTTGCACATTCATGGTTTTGGAATATGCATTTTCAATTCCAAATCTATGCCTATTGGAGTCCACATTTTAGCATAAATAATTCTGGCCAGTGCCCTCGTCTTTAATTTTGGAAACAACTCATGCCAGAGAATTGATCTCTGTGTTCTTATGTTTTAAACGTAAACAGATCTAAACCCCACCCAGTGGGACAACCATCCTCTGGGCTGCCGAGTACAGGCCCAAAACTTCAGAAAGGGCTGTTTCCTTGTCATGGGTTTCTTCCGACCAAGTCCCTTCCCTGAGGACAAGTCGTGTCTAGGTTTATCTTCCTGGCCACAGCAGAGCATCTGGCATTTGTCACTGCTCAATTCACTTGGAGAAGAAATAGGCAGAAAGCATTCGCTGCAGTCAAGGGGTCGAGTTTCCTTTCCAGATGTGCAGGGAGTGTCAACTCCATCATCATTTGCCTTGCTGCCCTGACTGAGTGAATCCATAGCCAAGCCCACGCAAGTCTCTCTGTGTTTTTCACATCAAGAGGATGGAGCCGTTCATTAAAAAGGCCTTTTACAGAGAAAAGACAACCAAGGAGAGTATGCTTTGTTTGCCCCCTGCCTACTGCCTTAGATTACAGCGAAGTCAGGCTGTTTCTGTGTTAGAAATTTGTGTTCTTGATTCCTGTGCCTCCCTTCTGTCTCACGCAGAAGTTGATGAAAAAGATGGCTTCCTATGTCTGAGGGGCACACAGTGGACTTTTCTATTCCTTAGGGAACTGGTGGCTAGTATTAGGATATCATGCTTACTTCTCACGATATTAAACCCAAAGAACCCTGCAGCTCCTCTATCATGCTTGCTGATTTCGGGGTTACACTCCCAGCCCCGAAATCAACCTATAATTTGGAGGCTGCAGGGATCACGTTAGTGAGATGTTAGAGACATGCTTGTGGCTTGTGGGTGCCTGAATTCCAGAATTTGGGCTTTCCTTCCATCTTAGCTCTGCTTGTGACAGATGTTCAGAGGGGACGAGTGGTGACATTTAGTGGCCTCTTAACAGAAGATTCTGCGAGTGGAGGGGTGGGGGCACATCGTATCTGGGTTTGAAATCTGGAGCAGTGATGGTACTGGGCCGTGGAAGCCAGGGGCACAGGCTTGCGGACAGCTCAAAAGCCGGCAGAGACCACAGGCACCAGCCCCTCCTCAATCTTCACCCTTGGACTTGGGAGGGGCTCTGGTGCCCTTGTGAGAGTGGGAAGGTGCAGTCAGGGAGGGTGAGTCTGCAGAACTATGCTTACAGCACAGGCAGGACCCCTGCGCCTAAAAGGTGTTTTCTGAGAATATGGGAAGTACCCCCTGGGGGGATGGGGCTGTGCAGACTGAATTTCAGTCCCCCCTGACCTGGTCCACAGGCACACGCTGCCCTCTGTGTTGTCCCTGCCTGTAAGTGACTGGCCCTGCTTTGTGGCGACCGGACCCTGTGCTGAAGGCTGTTGGCCCATGGCCATAACTCTCTCAGGGCACCGTTCTTTGGACTGGAAGAAGAGCCTCCCCCATCTCACCCTTGACCCCCCCAGTTTTGCCAACCTATGCCTAGTGGAGTCCACATTTTAACATAAATAATTCTGGCCAGTGCCCTCGTCTTTAATTTTGAAAACAACTCATGCCAGAGAATTGATCTCTGTGTTCTTATGTTTTAAACGTAAACAGATCTAAACCCCACCCAGTTGGACAACCATCCTCTGGACTGCCGTGTGCAGGCCTGAAGCTTCGGAAAAGGCTGTTTCCTTGTCGTGGGTTTCTTCCGACCGAGTCCCTTCCCTGAGGACAAGTCGTGTCTAGGTTTATCTTCCTGGCCACAGCAGAGCATCTGGCATTTGTCACTGCTCAATTCACTTGGAGAAGAAATAGGCAGAAAGCATTCGCTGCAGTCAAGGGGTCGAGTTTCCTTCCAGATGTGCAGGGAGTGTCAATGCCATCATCATTTGCCTTGCTGTGTTTAGTATGGTGGACGTGTGCATGGTGTTCCCAGGAGAGTTCGGAGACCACAGGTGGCCTTTGAGGGGAGTTTTCATGTGCACGTGTGTGCATGCCTGTGAAGGAGTATATGGCTGTGCATATATATGCATGCCTGTATGCACATATCCATGCGTGTGTGTGTGAGAGAGAGCATGTGTGCCTGTTGGGTGTCCAGACACCCTGGCTCGCCCCTTTGCATCTTTTCTGCTGACTCTTAGTGAGTTTTCATTGCAATTGGGGCTCAGATCATGTCTCCATCTCCCTAGAGTATCAGTGTTCACCCCTTCCACTTCTGGCTAATTGGCCCTTTCTATTAAATATCCAAAACACATGGATGATGTAAAAACTTGCTGCTGACAAAGAGCTTGATAGTCTACACCACTCTTTGTTTCTGCCCATCTCTCTTTCCCTGGAATCTCTGGGATGGCTCACCTTTTCTGAGCATGGTCTGTTATGTGATGGCAGAGAGAAGCAAGCAATTGTCCCTCAGCTTCTGCCTCTCCTTCGAGCTGAGAACAGTTGAAGGATGGTGACGAGAGAACTGAGCTACAGGCAGGTAAAGAGAGAGAAAGATGCCAGTTAACTGCTTAAGACGAACTCTCGTCTTTGTGCCTGGAGGTTGAGTGGGTTGCCAGGGTCCCCAAGAGAACCTAGAAGTGACAGGATCACTGCCTCTCATCTTTGACTTTGAAGTATGGAGAGGTGGGAAGATTGGAGACAGACAATGTTGTGATTGACAAAAAAGAACAAAATTGAACTCTGGATGTCTCACATCAGTGGACTTAATATGACGATTATATTCCTAGGTGGATGTTTTGGCAGAAATCTTGTTTGCACTCGAGCTCATGGTCCCCAAAGACAGGTCAGGAGAATCAGCAGACATGCCAGTCTTGGTATACAGAGGATGCCCACGTCACAGTACAGACCCTATCCCTGGAGAAATCATGCCCGGGGGTGGGACCACAGTCACGTGAGGACTCTCTGTCTCAATGACCTTGGCAGGGCCTCAAAATTCTCCCCAGTTCACAGCTCCTGGCAGCTACCCTTGACCTGTAGGAATTGACAGTTGAGTTGAAACCTGCTTGCCATTGCTAATTTAAAGGATTTGGGCTAGGGATGAGGACAGAGTGACTTGGACAGGGCAGCCATGCCAGAGTAGCCCCAGCAGGGATGAAGGTGGCATTGAGGAGACACAGGTGAACAATTCTGAATGCACAACACACATAGGAAAGTGATAATGTCCAAGAGTCACTGCCAACCTGCCCTGATGCCCCAAATGTCCTGCAAGAGTTACCTACAGTCTGTGCAGTGACAGTGGAAGGTGGCTGGTCTTCTTCTCATTTTATTGATGAGAAAACAGAAGCTCAGGCGTTTTCCCCAACTAGTATTCAAAGAAAGATCTGTCTGACTCCAAGATTAGGATATTGTCATTGGTATCACACTGCTTCTCCAGCATGGTAGGAAATTATGACAAAAGATTGTTCAAATTCCAATGGTTTTATGCCCTGGAAACTGGAGAGCATCGGTGATTGGTGACCAAGGGAGTATGCTGGTGTAAATAATCCTTAAGACATGATGACGGGTAGGTTCTAGGGTAAGGGATGGAACTATGGTGGGAACAGTCATCCCAGGGGGCTGTTGGTGCAAATTGATCGAGATCTGAGCAGCGAAGCTAGAGAGGGAGTGGGAGATTCGGGCCTTTTGCAAAAAGCATCAACAGAGCTAAGTGCTGACCGTGTGTGGGGTAAAGGGTGTTGATGGTTGACAAAATGTAATCACATGTGAGAGGGGAAATGACATGCCTGAGAGATTGGTAAATTGCCTTCACGTGAGAGAATAAGAAGAGTTTCCTATTTTGCAAATGTTCATTGGCTGAGAGCAACTAGTTGTTCTAGAAAGTGGAGATTTTGTAAGTAACACTTCACTCTGATTGAGAAACCGTGATTTGGATCTACTCAGATCTCAACTGCATAGTCTTCTTGGCTGCTTCATTTATAGATTTTGCATAAAATGGCATTCCCTATCAACCGCCATGGCAGAAATCTAGGCTTCCCGCTATTTGTTTGTAAACTTTCCTCTCCACGTTCCAGCAGATAATCACTTACTCTTCTCTTTATCCTTCTTTGCAGTTTTTGAGTGATCTGGTCGTTTTTGACCTACTGCAGATCTGGGTTTTCCTTTGCTCATTCTCCAGGGGCTAAAGGATTAACTCATGTTCATCATGTATTGTGAAATAGTGTCATGAAATGTCCTTCAAGGAGCACAGAGTTCTTTCTGGAACATTGAAAAATGCTCGGTGTTTCTGTTTCTCACGTTTTGTTTGGGAAATAATGACTCCAGCTGTGGGAGATAGGGGCTACCCTTCCCAGAGTCTTGTCATCACACGATGTTGCAGCTTACAGCTGTTATCCCAGGAGAAGAACATTGGAGAGAGTGTCTTGCGTCTTTAGTAGCTGTGCAAGCCAATGGATGGTGTCAAAGTTGCTGTTGAGTTCTCTGGCCAGAGAATGTTCTGTTTACTGAAAAAGTTTAGAGCTGTAGAGTTGTTTTTATGTCCAAGTGGCCAAAAACTGGGACACATGGTTAGGGTGGGAAGAAAAGCCCTTCTTTTTACTTTTTTTTTTTTTTACCGACCCAAGAGAATTGGATCACTGCTGAGACAAAGTACAATATGGCAATCTACATAAATAATTGCGTATATTTAGCATACATGGAGAATTAGAGAATGAAGCTTTCACCCAGAATTTGGATATGTTTTATAAACAGTATTTATTAAAACAATGAATGCAAGAATGGGTCTAGGTCTTAAAAATAGAAAAGTTATCTTCAAACTTATATTTATTAGCCAGGCATGGTGGCATGTGCCTGTAATTCCAGCTACTTGGAAGGCTGAGGTGGAAGGATCTCCTGAGCCCAGTTGGTTGGGGCTGCGGTGGCTGTGAGCATGCTCCTGCACTCCAGCCTGGGAGACAGAGTGAGACTCCAACTAAAAAATATATATATATATTTGTGTATCATCAACATGACTGGAAGTTCTCAGAATAGTACCGAGATGAAAAAAAGCCTCCTAGAATTATTGGAAAGGGGTTTCTCAGAGGCAACTTTCTTTTGAAACCGACACACCAAATTTGGTTTTGCTGAATGAGACGTGGGATTCTTCTCTGTCCCCAGAGGTGTAATACCTAAAGGCCATGCCACATAATGCAACTAAGCCAAGGCAAACTCCAGATTTGTGAGCAAGAACTTGAAGATTCTATATAATTCATTTTTGGAATACTTTCTCCTGTAATACAAGCATATAATTGTTTTCATTCTCAATAGCATAATGGTGACTTTGTGATGTATTCATGAGAATTATGAAGCTTGGAATGTGACTTTTATTTTAAGATCTTTGAGGGAACTCCTAAAGGCATTTCACTTCTGACCTTTATATGAATTTTGTGGCTGACCATTGCTGGGCAATGGGCACCAAACATGCATTTTTGTTGTGTCTGAAAAATCTGGATGTACCATTCGGAGCAGACGAGATAAACATGCAGCAAACCAAGGCCTGTCAGTTGCCTTCTCTTGGCTCGTTGAACAAATTAACAGTACTAGAGTATTTTAGTTCTTTTAAAACCCAGCTTTAAAAAATACTGAGTCTTTTATATACGGCAAATGACATCATTTAGTGACGGATTTAGAAAGAAACATGAGCTCCAAGTTAAAAGAGAAAATTGTCAATAGAAACAGAAAATGTTGATAAGGAAGAGAAAGATAAGAAAGGGGTATTAGAGCGAATCGGAGAGAATGAGGTAATGTACACATCCTGGAATCAGCAGAAGCAGAAGCAGCTGTGATGAGACATCTGGCAGATGCTGGAGAGCTCAGGAGCAGACAGGGGTGGGGGGGTGGACAGCAAGGAGAGTGGTCAGCCTTCTTGATGCCAGCCCTTGGAAGACAGGCAAGCCATGCAAAGGGAGAGTCATTGAATAGCAGTGCCCAGAATGCTAGTGTGGACAGTGAAAGAAAGAATAGACGATGGAAGTGTCACTCATTAGAATGGAACAGCGATGGCAAAATTAAAAATGTGCAGTTTTGGGGAGGGAGCAAAAGCTATCAGAGGGAAATCATATTAAACACTTCGGTGTGGCTGGATTTTGGTGCTGGGACATTTTCCCCTGCAAGGAAAGACACGCACAGTAAGAATTTGTCATATTTTGGTTTCCTTCTGCAACCTAAAGGTGTGTGTGGTTCTCAGAACCCTAAAAAGAATGGGCTGAATGGGTCTGGCACACATTTCAAAAAATTATGTTGCGTGGTTTGCACGTTCAAGGGACTCATAATCCTTCTGGAAACATGAGCTGTTCAGACGATACCACAATATACCAACCTGGTTCTTATGTAGAAGTTTGAAGAATGAGATCACATTGTAGGAAGCATCCCGGAGAAGGGTGTAAAGTGTGGATTTAGACTCTCGAAGTGAAGAGGGAAACTTGAGAAAACCTCAACTTCTGTAGGGAAGGATGGTTATTGACATGTACATGCCATAAGAAGCGAAAACATATCAGACTCGCAGGGAGACATTATTTCGTAAGGAAAGGAAGCTCCAGTGTCTATAAGAAAAGACTAGATTGGTCAACGCCAAAAAGTGCATACCAACCCAAGTCCAGAAACACCAACCGTAGGGCTGTTGCAAGAGCCTGTGGCTGGATTCAAAACACTTCATAGTAGAACTGAAACAGCGTGTATTAGGTGAGGCACTTTTTTCGCACATTACACGGAGGGGCTATTTGTGGAAAACATGGAAAAAGAGAAAATGACAGAAGTTGGTCACCGCACAGATAGAGATGACAAAGATTGGTGTGTGAGTTCCTCCAAGATAGCGCAGGTACAATGGAAGAGGAAGTCAGGTACAAGATGTAACTCATAGTGGCAGAAGGGAGACCATCAGAGGCCAAGGTTGAGTGGTCGTCCAAGAGAAGGAAGCAAGTGAAAAAGGGAGGGACATGGGATAAGTGCTGATACGGAGCAAATGGAAAATGGCAAGAAATGGAATTTAGAAACCAAAACCACCATTATTTGATGGGTGGAATTACGTGTAAGTTGCACAAATGAGGGAGAGCACGCCCCAAGGAAACGTCTGGAAAGTGTTCTCGTAAATCACTTCAGTGAGTCCAGAGCATTGTATGAAGTATAATGCTTCAAAATTGTGGACAGATATCCCAGAATTCAGGTCATAAAAATAAAAGAAAATTGATAAGGAGTGGAAGGGGGAAGAATAAGAGAATGCAACGGGAATGAGAATCTAAGTTGGGCGTATCAGAGTTCTGCGAACAAATACTGGGAAAAGCTAAGTTCAAAATTTTATTGGAAAGAAGAGAAGAATATAAAACTCTCATCCACGTAGGCATGACCTCTTTGAAAAGCACTTTACATTTATGATAATATTAATCTAGTCCTCTTTGCTCTATTATGTATATCCATCTGCCACGATTGCTCTATGGCAACTTATTATTTTAAGTTTTTCTGAGTTATTGGGGAACATTATTTTAAGTAAGTTAATTACTTCTCAGTGAAGGGGACTAGAGATGAGAGACCAGAGTCCCATCTGTGATAGTTTTATAAGGAATAAAAAGTCAGGGGTAAGTATGAAAGAATTTTTAAAAAAAATTTCATCTAACGCAATCATGCTAGGATGAGTTATGTAATAATTGTAAAAGATGATATGGGAATTCACAGAAAATGAAGCCAAATGGAGATTGAGAAATCTCAAGAAAATGAAATTGTTTGAAGGGAGGATGAACTTTATCTTACTCGACAGCAAGACGTCAGTCAAGGAAGATGGGAGGCAGGGGAGGAGAAAGTATGTGAGGGGTCAGAGGGTAGCAGGAGTCCTTCAGAGCGGAACCGCAACGGCCAGTTGTAGAGATTCAAGAAGGCATTGCAGAGACCCGGCAGCTGGGTGCGGTTCCCAGGCACAGCTGGGGAAGCAGGATCTTTGCAGGAGGGATTATTATGTGAATTAATCTGAAGACAGTGATCCAAAGATGTTCTGAAAAGATGTTTCATTCTACTAGAGATTTCAGGCAAAGAAAAATTGAAGAAGATAATGAGTGATGTAGAATTGAACATCTTATGCCAGTGGCTAGGTTTTACATATGTGTGTTGTGCAATATTTTTCAAAGATGTCTAGTCCAGAATAAAACGTGTTAATATTGCTACTATAGAAATATTAGATTATGCGTAGCTTGGGGGATATTTTAATGCCCTGGAATATGTGCCAGAGGAATGTTTTGACAAGGAAATGGTAGGACTTTTCAGAATGCAAATTTCATTCATTTATGTTCCATTGGTACACTGAAAGTTGAACATCTAAACTGGAGTTTGAAAACCCAGATGGCTGCTGGGCTCAGGCGGGTAATTAAGTAAGAGCAGCCACCATGGGCAGAGAACTCTCTTCTCAGCCAAAGGAGCCCCGTGTGGTCCTGCTTTTAAAGGTCTGGAAAGGAATTAGAAGGCAAGAATCTCAATTTTAAAATATTCATTAAGAAAATTCTAGAGTATGGTGCAGGCCAAGCCAGACACATCTACAGGCAGAGTCTGGCCACCGGTTTGCTATCTCTGTTCCAGATTTAAAGCATTATATATCTTTACATGGCTGGGTTTTGAACTTTGTTGTATGGATCACGTACAAGTTCGTGGAATTAGAACTGTCCAGAACAGCAGATCTGGAGCTTTATGGCCAGCGTTTGCTCTGGTTGGTTGGTGTGGAATACCATACCGTTGGGTACACACTTTTTAACCTAATTCTGCATACAATCAGAACATTTACACACTTAATAGGATGCGTAGAAATTGACCACTTGTATACCTAATCCTGAATTGTACCCGACATCTTTAAAGTAAAAATATATATATATAAACATATAAATATATTTATATATATACACACATATATATAAAGAAATTGACGCTGAGAAATTATTTACTTCCTGTAATATTTGGAGTTACTTTGTACTAAGTAGCCTACAAAAATCTGAAACTTCCCGTACCACCTGTGTAATAGCGCTCAGGGTGTGGTGGACCCTCAGCAGAGGAGAGGCACTTGGCAGCGGGGCTCAGTCTTAGAGGCCAGGACGTGCTCCCTCGGGGCCTAACATCAACATCTGTAGTAATTTATGAAACCAGGCTGCTGGAAAGAAAATGACAGAATATTTGAGTCAACAATAAGACAATCATGCAGATGTTTTACTAAGGCTCTTTCGACTGTTTCACAATGTGGGCTTGCATACATACAGCACACTTTTTCTTTTAAATGGACTTTATTTTTTAGAGCAGGTTTAGGTTCATGGCAATATTGAGCAAAAGGTAGGGAGAGTTCCCATATGCTTTCCCCCCGCACATGCATAGCTGCCCCCACAATCAGTACCCCCCAACAATCATTTGTTATATAATTCATGCACCTGCATTGACACATCTTTACCTGAAGTCCATAGCTTACATTAGGATTCACTCTTGGTGTTGTATTTTTTGGCAAATGTACAATGACATGCATTCACCATCATAGTGTAATGCAGAGTTGTTTCTGTGCCCTAAAAATCCTCTGCTCTGTGTCTTTATCCCTACCCCACACTCCTGACCCCCAGTAATCACAGATCTTTTTACTGACTCCATAGTTTTGTCTTTCCCAGAATATTGTGCAGTTGGAATCATACAGTACGTGGCCTTTTCAGATTGACTTCTTTCACCTATCAATATGCACTTAATCTTCCTCCATGTCTCTTCATGCTCGATAGTTCATTTCTTTTGAGTGCTGAATAATTTCTCATCATCTGGACGCAACACAGTTTGTTCATTCACCTAGTGAATGACATCTCAGTTGCTCCCAAGTTTTGGCAATTATGAATGAATTTATAAACATCCATGGGCAGGCTTTTGTGTGGACATAAGTTTTCAACTCATTTGAGTAAATACCAAGGAGCGTGATTGCTGGATGTATGGTAAGAGCATGTTTAGTTTTATAAGAAGCTGCCCAACTGCCTTCCAAAGTAGCCATTTTGCACTTTCACTGGCAATGAGTGGGAGTTCCTGTTTTTCCACATCCTCACCAGCACTTGGTATTATTGGTGTCCTGGATTTTGGTCATTTTAGTTGGTGTTTGTTGCTATCTCATTGTTTTAATTAGCATTTTCCTGATGCCATGTGATGTGGAGGAACTTTTCATATGGCTATTTTCAATCTGTATGTCTTTAGCAAAGTGTCTGTAAAGGTCCTTGGCCTATTTTAAAAATCAGGTTGTTTGTTTTCTTTTATTGTTGAGTTAAAGATGTCTTTGTGTATTTTGGATAAAAGTCCTCTATCAAATATGCCTTTTGCAAATATTTTCTCCCAGTCTGTGGCTTGTCTTTTTATTCTCTTGACAGTGTTTTTCTCAGAGCAGCACACTGGAATTTTAATGAAGTGTAGTTTATTGATTATTTCTTTCATGGACTGTGCCTTGTAAAGTCTGTGTCTAATATCATTTTTTTCACATGTGGAAGTTCAATTGTTTCAGCACCATTGATTGAAAAGACATTTTTTTCTCCATTGTATTGCCTCTTTGTCAAAGATCAGTTGACTGTATTCAAGTGGGTCTATTTCTGGACTTTATTCTGTTTTTGTTCATCTATTTATTTCTTCTTTTACCAATACCACACTACCTTGACTGCTCTAGCTGCACAGTAAGTCTTGAAGTCAGGTAGTGTCTGTCTTCCAACTTTGTTCTTCTCTTTCAGTATTGTGTTGGCTATTCTGGGTTCTTCTCCCCTCTATGTGAACTTTAGAATCAGTTTGTTGTTATTCACAAGATAATGTGCCAGATTTTTATTGGGATTGAGTCTGTAGATCAAATTGGCAATAACTGACATCTTGATGTTATTGAATGGTCTTGTCTATGAACATGGTATACATCTTCATTTATTTAGTTCAACTCTTGGATTTCTCTTATTGGAATTTTGCAGTTTTCCTCATATAGATCTTGCACATATTGTGTTAGATTTGTGCCTCAATATTTCATTTTGGGGGGTTCTAGTGTAAATGATATTGTGTTTTTAAAATTTCAGATTCCACTGTTTGTTGCTGGCATATCAGAAAACCACTGACTTTTGTATATTAGCATTGTATCCTGCAACCTTGCTACAATCACTTATAGTAAGTGATTGTAGGAGGTTTTGGTTGATCCTTTTGGATTTTCTACACAGATGGTCATGACATTTGCATTGTGCAGCTTATCCCAAAACAAAAAGGCCCCACATCTACCTGAAGATGTTTGGAAATCTGAAAGATTATATATTTATTTGTTTGTTTAGAGTTGGAGTCTCTGTCACCCAGGCTGGAGTGCAGTGGCACACTCATGGCCACCCCAGCATTGACTTGCTGGTCTCCAGAGATCCTTCTGCCTTAGCCTTCCAAGTAACTGGAACTGCAGGCGTGCACTACCGTGCTTGGTTAATTTTTTATTTATTGTAGAGACGGGGTCTCGCCAAGTTGCCTGGGCTGGTCTTGAACCCGCGGGCTCAGGCAGTCCACTCGCCTCGGCCTCCCAAAGTGTTGGGATTACAGCCTGAGCCACTCAACCCGACCGGAAACATTATTTAAAATTATCCTAGCTGGGCTTGGTGGCTCAGCCTGTAATCCCGCGCCTTTGGGAGGCTGAGGTGAGTGGATTGCCCAAGTCCGCGGTTTCGAGACCCGCCTGGGCAGTGAGACCTCATCTCTACAATAAATCAAAAATCAGCCAGCCATGGTAGCGCGTGCCTGTAATTCTGGCTACTCAGAAAGCTGAGGCGGAAGGATCACCGGAGCCCAGCAGGTTGAGGCTGCGGTGGCCAGGAGCGGCCACTGCACTCCAGTCTGGGCGACAGAGTGAGACTCCAACTCAAAAAAAAAAAAATTATCTTGATTATTTTTATTTGTGTTCCACGTATATACACACACATAGGATACACACTGGGGGGCGCCAAAAAAAATTATACACATTTTAAGAGATCTTTATCTATGTATTACTTTTAGTTGGCTGTAATCAGAAGCGTCTGGGTTTTGATGGTAACCACTCTGAGCACCTCTTGTAATTGCAGAAGCCAAACATGACTTGTATTCATCTACAATTTTAACACAGTTTTTTCCTTTCTTAAAATGTGTATACATATTTGGCATCTTCTCTATAGGTATGCACATGCATGTATTTTATGTAGGTATATATATTTCTGCTCTGCAGGATTTAGTATTTCCATTTTCTGTGTTATTTAAGATGCGAAAAGTGACCAAATCAATATGATTGATCATAACAGAGTTGATGGATGATGAGCACAGCAATCACTCCATGTCTAGTCTATTTCTTCCCACGCCATTGGGAGAAATGCAGCAGTTGACTAATCTGATCACCTGTGGAGAATGGTCTAGCACACAGCTGGCCGTTCATGTCCCTGTCATTTTGAAAGTTTCATTTTGCCAAGGATTTGTCTTGGGACTTTCTTGTCTATTTGTGCTTGGTGGGCGAAGATACAGAATGGGCGAAGGAACCAACTGGAAGTCGTGCAATAACATATGGAAACAGTAGGATTATTAGTAGAGTTTAGGGGATGAACATTTGTTCCTGTTGGTGCTTGGCTTTCTCAGTGCAGCTGGTCATTCACATCTGGCTTGGCTCTCAAAGATTTGGTCATCTTGCTTGGAGAATGAGCTGAAGAGCATGGTTGCTAGCAAGGATTTCTGGCACAGAGTGGACATTTGCCCTTGCCCTTGCGGCCCTGGAGACAGTAAAAAGAAAGGCTCGGTGCTGCCCATCTGTTGCCCTGGCCCCAGCTTCCTTTCACATCAGCCTGCTCTTGGTCTTGGGCATCGGTTTCCTGTTTTGGGTGACAGGGAAGCCGAATCGGTAGATCCCTGAGATCTCGTCTACCTCTGCAGTGTGACAGTTTAGTGAGCAAAGACGTTGGGTTTCAGGGCACAACCAGACCATTCTTTGCTTCTCCTCCTGACATTCCTCTCGCTGCACCTCAGTCTGACGGTGGCGATGATGGTGGAGACAGCCACGGGGGTGTGTCTGCCACATTCTTTCACATAGGTCAGATGTCGCTTCAACTCTGCTGGATAGACGATACTGTCCTCACTTGACCGGGAGGAAATTGAGAGTCGTGGGGGTTAGGGACCTGCTCAAAGCCGCGCCACAGGTGAGGAATGCCGCTAGATCCAAGTTCAGATCCACCTCCCTGGGGCTGTGTGCTTTCCTTTGATCACCTGCTCCTCTCCATGGATGATACGTGCGTCAGAGCAAAACATCTCATAACACTCACGGGGAAAGGGCTTCTTAAAGGTGGACTCACTGCAGATATCCCAACCAACCTGGAATGTTCGATGACTTTAATTCGAGCTACACATATTGGAGAAGAAAACAGAGACTTCTCTCCTTCCGTGAACATGCATCATTATAGTCATTGGCTGGTGATATTATAATTATTTATAACCACTGTTATCTCTCCCTTCCATATCGTGTTCATGGTGAACAGAGTCGTATTATTTCCCTGATACTCCTGGCACCTAGCTTAATATTTTATCTTTTCTAGTCTTTTAATAAATATTTGTCACAAAAAATAAGCAAATACATAATTAATACAGTTATGTACATTTTAAAAGGGAAACTGATACTTAATTTAGCCAGGCCCCAAATCTCACTGATCTCTCTGTCTTTTAGTATCATACTTTTGAAAGGTTATTGAGAAATGAAGGGGAAATGGGGGCATTTGGTGTTTTACACTGCACCGTAAGTGTCTAATGGGTCTCGGTTGCGATGCTCCTCTGACAGAGAAGCTTCTGGAACCCCGAGCAAGTTCCAGCCTCACTTGCCTGGTCTTTTACCCATGTTGGAAACAAGACCTACCTCAGTAGGCTGCTGGATCCTGGGTCCCTCTGAGTCCTCAGTCCAGCCTTAGAACTAGGGGCCATGTCTTGACAGACTTGACACTTGGTAACAGTCCTCTAAGAAAAAGAAAGAGGAGAAGTCATAGATCTTTGACTCTTTTTATTGCTCGGTTTCATTAGATATGTTAGACCCATTTTTCCAAGGAAACAGTGAACTTTAGGATGTGAGTTTGTGCATCAAACAGAGGCTTGATTTATAGGCTTTTTCTTAAGGAATATCATCCTTTGACACTTTTGGAGTTTATAATCTTATCTTTAAACTGCAACCTGGAGGTAAGGGGGGAAGCGTGTTTAAAGCATGTTTGCTTGGTGATTCTATTAATTATTCAGCAACGACTTATTGAGCACCTATTATGCACCAAAGACTACTAGGGGCTGTGACTGTAGTGTTAAAGTCAGGTCTGTCTGCTGGACTCGACAGTGATTAGTGAAGGGTAGAACTCCAGACATAACTCATGAAAGGACGTGTTGATTGGTTATTACAGAATTCAGATTGCTCAATTCTAAGTGAAACTTGTTGAGAAATGAAGGGAAATGGGAGGATTTAGTGTCTGAACTGCAGTGGTCGTGTCCAGGGTGTCCCGACTGTCATGCTCTCTTGGCTAATGACCTTCTGTCACCCCAAGCAAGTTTCAGCCCCACTTGACTGATTTGCTCAGCATTAGAATCCTGAAGCTACACAATACAGTTATAGGGATAGCAGCTACCAAGAATGATTGTTTTTTTAGTCTCCTGGCTCCGGGTCGGTAAGTGACTAAAACCATCCTGGGCCACGGGGGGGATTTTTATTAAAGTATCTATGAACTGGTGCCACATGGGCACTGAACAGCCAGCAGTGAGAATTTCTCACACACGGCTTCTCACAATCTATATTTTTCTTCTTAAGGAGCTGTAGGGTGGGATGAGTTCCTCTTCACATTGTCTGTTAGATGGAGGCAGAAGAGATCAAGAGCATTTCCAAAAGAGACATAGGAAGGAAAAAACAAGACCTTGGAGTGGAGCCCGCATGGGGAATGTGGTGTGACGTGTGGGGTGTGTGTCTGTGTGTGTGTGTGTGTGTGTGTGTGTGTGTTGGATGCAGCACTGCTGTCTGAAGACTCGCTCCTAGGGACTGGGTGAGATTTATGGGGCACACAGCTTGACGGGTTTGTCATGAGAGGGACGAGGTGAGTTAGGTGAAGAAGTTTCTGCAGAGTGCTGTCAGGGGTGATCTAAAGTGTTCTCAGGTGCTATCAAGCCCTTTTTTGTTTTTGTATATTTTTTTTGATTTGGGGGTCTCTTTCACTCCGGCTGGAGCGCAGGGGCGTGGTCACAGCTCACTGCAGCCTCAGCCTCCTGGGATCAGGTGATCCTCCCGCCTCAGCCTCCTGAGTAGCTGGGGCTACATAAACCCTTTTTGGACACAAGCAGGTCATTTCATTGATTGTCAAGACAAACCCATCATAGACCTCAAGGTCCTTCGAAACACACATCTCCTGATAGCAGGTTCCTTCTCAACTTCACTTCTCCGTTCCAGGACCCAGAACCGTGACAGGAGACGTTTGTGGAGCTGGTAAAGGAGCAAATGATTAGCCAAGTGCCGCAAAGCCCCAGAAGGTGGCCTGGATCTCAAAGCACTTGTTCTCTGGGACAAGTTCAGGCAGTACTGTCTGTTTACGCATTTACTGTCTATAGATTCACTTTGCAAACTTTATTATTATTTTTTCCCTAAGATTTTATTTTTCAGGGACAGACTCTTACTATGCCGCCCAGGACAGTCTCAAATCCTGGGCTCAAGCAATCCTTCTGCCTTAGCACCCCAAAATGCTAGGGTTACAGAAGTGAGCCACCATGCCCGGCTCATCTTGAAAATTTTAACTGTGTTTGTTGAGAATTTTCACACACACTCACTCACACACACATAGACACAGACCACTAGTTGTCTCCTCGAAGGAAAGAGAAGATAAGAGAGAACTTTTACTTCACTTTAGGTTTCCTCTGTGCTGCGTCAGCGCAGGGAAGTTATGCTCGTGGCACTGTTCCCCGCTTGTCATTTTCAGGCCACCTTATCGACGGTGAACCATGTGGGGTGAGAGGTTCGGACATCAGCCACGCCATATTTGCGTGGCAAAGGTGACGTTTAGCGTGTTTCAGGGCGAAATGTAGCGGAAAGCAACTTCTCTTTTTTATAATCAATATTTTTTATGATGATATTGTGGGGTACCGTTAAGAGTTAGGTATACAAATATGCTTTGTTCAGGCACCCTTGTTGAGAAGAGGTGTCTCCCCGTCCCCTGACAGATGTTTACTACCATTAATCCCTTCTCCCTTCTCCCCCCCATAGTTTCCCACCACTGTCAGTCATTTTCTTATGGTATTACATTGGATGTTCAAGGTCCACTATATGAGTGAGAACATGTGGTACTCAGATCTTTGTTTCTGTGAGAGGTCACTCCGTATTATAGACTCTAGTTCCATCCAGGTTGCTGTGAAATTCATGATTCTGTTCTTTTTTATGGCTGCGTAGTATTCCATGGTCTATGTACCACATTTTTAAAATCCAGTCCTCTTTTGATGGACAGCATGGTTGGTTCCAGGTTCTTGCTATTGTGAACAACGCTGCGATAAACATACGTGTGCAGGTATCTTTTTGATAGAGGGGTTTGAGTCCTTCAGGGTATATTCCCAGTAGGGGGATTGCGGGGTCATATGGGAGGTTGATATTTAGAGCTGCGAAAAGCAACTTCTACCTTGTCTCACCTTTGGCATTTTACCTTTCTATTGGAAGGAGGAGGAAGACTGGGCAAGCGATTAGTGTTGGATACTGGCCGGCCTGCCTCCATTCCCCCTTCCCTCCCCACTCTCTTCCTTTCTTCTTTTCTTTTCTTTTTTTTAACCATATTTTTAATTTTAAAATTGTGGGGCACAGTTAAGGGTTAGGCATACAAATATGCATCGTTCGGGCACCCTTGTTGATAAAGGGTGTCCCCCCCATCCCCAGACAGATATTGGCTACCATTAATCCCACCACCCTTGCCCTCCCTATCCCCCCCATATATTCCCACCACTGAAGGTCCTTTTCTTATAGTATTACAATAGATGTTCAAGGTCCACTTATGAGTGAGAACGTGTGATACTCAGATCTTTGTTGCTGCGAGAGATCACTCAGTATTATAGACTCTAGTTCCATCCAGGTTGCTGAAAAATTCATGATTTTGTTCTTTTTATGACTGCGTAGTATTCCATCGTGTATATGTATCACATTTGTAGCAAAGTGTCACCGTTGTTGAGCATCGTGTGCCCAGTGCCGAGAATTGTTGACATTTTTGGGAGAGGGAGCTTATGGTGGAGGCTGGAGGAGATGAGAATTTAGGGAGACACAGACATGGCCATCTGCCTCAACCATAGCTGATTATAGCAGCGTACACGTGCTTGGAAGTGTCTAGGGATGGCTGCGTGAGCTGAGGTGTTTCTTAGAAAGACGTGTGCTATTTGAAGAGTGGTTTTGCCTCAGAAATAGTAAGTCCAGGATGTATTGTGAGACGCGTCTTCAGAAACGTTAGCATTTGCTGTCTTCATGTGTTTATAAATTCTGTGGCCTAGGAAAATTACAGGATTATCACTTTTTCTGCCTAGGGAAAATGTGTGCATGTGCATTTTAGTTTTTCTGACTTACTGCAGGAAAAAAAGAGGAGGTCTGACTTCTAGTTCAAAGCCACTTACCACCTGTGTGCTATACTCTATCGTTCTCAAAACAGAACAAAGCAACACTTTAAAAGAAGTTACTGGCAGAGAAACTTTTCCTCATCTTAAAGAGGCTATGACTAGAAGTTTCCAGACTAATTTGTTTTCTCTTCTTCAATATTGGATTTTGGCAAATATTGTGTAATCTTGCCCTTTGAATATCTCAATTATTTAAATGTTTAGTGTGCTTGCCAAATTGGCTCTGAAGACCACACATGAGATGAAGAGGCATCATGAGTTACTCAGGATTTATTTTTAAAGTAATTTAAAAATTTAAAATAATTTCAGATTTACAAAAGTTTCAAAGTATTCCTACCTGCCCTTCACCCAAATTCCCCAAAGTGTTAACATCGACAAAACCACAGAATGATGATCAAAATGAGGAAGATAACATGATACAATCTCCTTATCTGATCTCCTGCCCTCACTCAAATTCCAGTTTTCTGGTCTAGACTGTAGCCCAGGGTCCCACAGTATGCTAAGCTGCCATGTTCCTTCAATCCCTTCCTATCACCTGGATAGGTTCTCAGTCGTGTGTGTGTGTGTGCTGTGTGTGTGTGTGTGTGTTTTGTGTCCTCAACGCTTTTGATGAGCCCTTTCATAGACGGTCCTTCAACTTGGACTATCTGATGTTTCCTCACATCGTTTGGGCAGAAACACCACAGTGGTGACATCGCCTCCTTTCTCAGGAGGTGCACCAGGCCAATTTCTCCTGTTCCTGGTGATGGCGACTTTGATCCCTTGACCCAGGTGGTGTGTACCAGATCTCTCTGCTGTAAAGTGACTGTTTTTCTTTGGTAACTAATATGTCTCTTGTGGAAAGAGACTTTGAGGCTGTACGGATATTCTGTTTTTCCCTCCCATTTTGCTGGATACAGTTACCATCCATCGAGGAGGATTCCTGACTGAAACAGTTATTGCTGTGATGTTTTCCAGCTGGTGACACTCTCTTTTCATCACTTCTCATTAGCTAGTTGGAATTTTGCAGAAGGGAACGACTTTCCCCTCTGTCCCATCTGCTTATTTATTCAATTATTTCTTTATATCAAAAGGGGCTCATGCATTTTTACGACATTCTGTGATTTGTAGTTCATTTCCATAATGACTTTGTTTTTCAAATTGTCCCAGGTTTGGGCCATGGGAACACCTTCCAGGCATGTCCTTTGGACAGCCTGTCATTTTGGGCACATCCTTGCTCAAAATGACAGACAGGAACAGAACTCACCTTGTTCTGTCCCTATTCCTGCCTGAAATCAGCCTTTCTCCCATGGTTCTGGCCCTTTCTAGAGAAAGATGATGTTTAGGAACCACGTTATGAGGGCCGGGTGTGCCCATTTCTACTGGGGTGTCATTGCTTCAGATTGAGATATAGACTTAGGTAGTCCCCAGTGGTGCCGTTAGTGATCACGGTTAGAGAAATGAGAGTTTCTAATATGGGCACAATTTCAGACAGTGTCCCCTGCCACGTCATGTGAGTGGTGATGATGGAGAAACGGGATGGAGCGTTGGAAACACAGGCCTGGAAAGTCAGAGACCTGGGTTCACATCTCACCCATCCTGAGTCTCAGACCCCTTCTGCATAAAGCGGGGTTATGAAACGACCCTGCAGTGGTTGTCATGAAACTAAGTGAGATAACACGTTACATGCTTAGAAGAACAGGGGGAACTGTCTCTTCCTTGACTCTCTCCTTTCCTTACCTGTTTGCAACACAGTCATTTATGGCAAATTAGCTGCTTCTGTCATTGCTTTGTCCGTTTCGATAATTCCAATAGTTATTTTCCCATGATTCCTTTATTTTTTTTCTACATTCTTCTTTCTTGTAATCTGATTAGAAAACTCTAAGGGGAAAACTGCGTTGTTAGGAACTAAAAACAGTTTTTTTTTAAAGGACATAGTTGCACCCTCCATGGGTATGGTGGGATGATCACAAGTCAGTTTCAGGTAGATGAATGTTTCCTTTGTTTCTTTATCTACATATCTCTCTAAAGAAGAGGGACCAATTGCGGCCCCTGCCCTGATCTCATCAGCCTGCATAGCAACTTCACAGTCTTGCCAGGTGACCTGCAGTGACATCTGGCTGAGCCAGACCAAGTATTTCTGGCCCAAACCAACAAACAGCTGTGTGTGTGTAGGGGGTGGTGGGTGGGGGAAGGGGGAGGGAGGAGAGTTAGGAGAGGAGAAACAGGGGGCTGGAGGCTGAGGGAGGCGGGAGAGAAATGTTCTTGTCCTGTGACATGTCTGGTTTTGCTTTTGCGTGTCCCAGATTCAGGTCATAACCATTTTGGCATTTATGACTCCAGCCTCAAAATGCCGGCCTCCCTTTGGTATGTTACCACATGTCCACATGTGGGATGCTCAGGACCCTGCCATCCTTCTGTTTAAGAGTTTGGGCTGGGCACAGTGGCGTTTTGGAAGGCCACGGCAGGAGGATTGCTTGAAGTCGGGAGTTCAAGACCAATCTGGGCAGCATAGTGAAATCCTATCTCTACAAAAAATTAAAAAATGAAAATAAAAAAGGCTTTGGGACGCCATGATCTTTATGGTGTAATCACTTTGAAATTCCCACTGAGGCCCTCAAGGCTTGTGTGATGTGGGACAGCCTGTTGGGATGTGGGTGCCCTGTGGTTAGGTGAGGCCCACCTGCAGGACTCAGGGTTGCCCTTCATAGCTGGTCCTGTCAGATGTCACATTCGCTGTCTGGGGACATAGCCAGCCCCATTAATTCAGTTCCAGTCGTCATAGCTGGATGTCAGGTGTGATCCAGGTGTTAGTTTTACTTTTGTAGTTCCCTAATTGTTTCTGACCCTGATCATCAAAAATATAGCAGAAAATGTCAAATTAGATAGCATTGCTACTTTCATAATTCCAAACATATTTCATGTTCTTGATTCCGCATCCATTTTTTACATGCCTGTGACCTATAGGCCTGAGCTATCAGCATCATTCAAAGTACTTTGATGACAATTTCCCCTAGGCAATAGGAAAAATATGCCTGTTACTGATTTTACAAAGGTTTTTATGTTGGTGATTATACACTTTCCTGTATTATTGAATTATAACTAAGGATTTTTAAAAGCATATCCTTTGAGCACTGTGGGATAGAAAAGTCTTATTCATGGCATCAGGGGATGAATTTTTTTCGAGATGTAAGCCAGTTTTCTGGAACTTTCTATAATGTACTACTTTTTAAAAAAATTGGCCATAAACATTGGCTTTACTAAAATAGATTAAGTGGCCCTTTCTTTTTCTCTCTTTATTTCAATTGCTTTACGGGGTAGAAATAGTTTTTGGTTATATGTTTGTATTGTTAGTGGCAAAGAAGCCTGGTCTTCAGTTCCCCCACCTCATCTGCGCACTGGTACCTGACAGGTGATTTTCTGTCCCTTCCTCCTTCCCCCTTCCCCCTTCCTTTTTAAGAAGCCTATATAATTTGACCTCTTCTGGTTAACTCGGGCTCATCTCAGGAACCTCATCGTTTTTCTGTGCTCTAAGAGGATTCACTGCAGCCCGAGGATGTTGAGGTGCGAGAAGGTTTGACGTCGACTGCCAGGCTCCACCACTGGGCTCTTTTTTTTTTTGAGTTGGAGTCTCACTCTGTCGCCCAGACTGGAGTGCAGTGGCATGCTCATAGCCACCACAGTGTCGATCTGCTGGACTCAGGGGATCTTTCCACCTTAACCTTCCTAGTAGCCGGAACTACAGGTATGTGCAACCACACCCGGCTAATTTTTGATTTATTGTAGAGATGAGATCTCACCAAGTTGCCCGGGTTGGTCTCGAACCCATGGGCTCAGGCAGCCCGCTAGCCTCAGTCTCCCAATGTGCTGGGAGGGAGGCTGAGCCACCGAGCCCGGTCTCCTTCCCATTTCTCGCGGCTTCCAACAAGTCCCCCCGCCTCCTGCCGTTAGCCCACTGGGAGATCAGCTAAGAGCAATGTCCGAGATGCTGAGCATCTCATGTGTGTCCTCACAAGGAGGAAGCTTGTTTCTTGTCCCAGGGACTTTAGAGGCAGGTGTTCCTCCCGTGTTCATGGCCCGGGCACCAATGTTCAGAAAGGCTTGGTGGCTGTGCTGCCTGTGTGTGCCCACGCACAGCGGTGTGGCCAGGGGGTAACTGGGATCTGTGGGGCTCAGAGTCCTCTTCCCTGCCCACCACCTGAAGTCATATGGGAGGCCAAATGGCCAGGCTTCACTGAGTGGTTGCTTTTATCACATGGTCATTCTTCATTCAATGCATGTTTGTTGAGCACTCGGTGGGTGAGGACTGCGGACACCATCTACTCTCTTAAAGAGAGCTGGCCTTGCTAGATTTTCCACACTGGCCTTGCTCTGCCTCCCAATCCACCTGAGAAATCCCTGGCATCTTTTTGCGGTCAAGTCCCAGCTCCTCAGCCTGGTACATCAGGCCATGGACAGGCTCATCATGGGCGCAATATGGAGCCCGTTAGTCACCTGCCGGCCTATCCTTGTTTCAGTGTGGCAGTGTTTGTGACCTGAGGCAGGGCACAGTCAGAACCGGCCCTCCCGGTACCTGTGCTCATGTGTGTTGAGGATTGACGGAGACCAGTGGACGGTGTCTTAAATACAGTAGGTGCTTAATTATTACTGGGTTTGTTGAACTTTCTACCAGGGGTCAAGTGCATGAGCTTTGTGGCCATTGCTTTCCAGGGCGTTTGGTTGTTCTCTTTTGTTTTGTATTTGGAAGCTGCGTTCCAGGTGTTGATATGTTTGGCGTCTAAGCCAGAACTGACGTATGTGCAGCTCTTTGTAGACTCTTAAAGGCGCTTAAAAATCCTACCTTGATACATGCCCCCTAGACTATTAATTGAATACCTCTTGTGTGTTTTGTCTGCAAGCAGTTCCAGTGCTGTGATCTTGGAAACTATGGGAATCCCCAAATCTTGAAATATTACAAATTCTATCATAGCCATGATTGCCTCCTTGTAAATGGAGTTTCGCTCGTTTCCAGCTATAGACAGGCTGTCTTTGTCTAAGTGCGCCTTAAACACGTGTTGCCAAGAGCCTGGAGAGTAGAGTATGGAGCCAGGCTCTGTTTTGGGTGCTTAGGAGAGCTTGTCAATGGATAAAGACAGTTCAAGAGACAGCTGAGCCTAGGGGTGCCGTGGAGAGACTCCCCACGCGCTTACTCTTTCCATAACCACCCAATCAGGAAGGGGAAGCCCCGAGACTCGGCTGTGTAACTCGGGATGTGTTCACGAAACAACAGATGCAGCCGTCTTTCAGTCTTGACCGGGAACGCGTACCACAGGGCTCTTCTGACCCCTCAGAGGTGCTGAAAGCACCCACGGTCCGGTCTCCCCCCGCCAGATCCTCCCAGCCCGGCAGGCCAAGGGGCTCCCTGGACATCAGAGAGCCAGGTCCTTGCCCCGGCCCGGGTGGACAGTGGGGAGGTGCAGGGCCCGGGGGTGACCGGAAATCCTTTCTGCGGTGGCGCATTGTGTGATTGTGCCCGGCTCAGCAGCCACTCGCTCGCGGTGGGGTCTCCTTTGTGGCTAATCCTTATCTGCTCACAAAGGCCCGCCTCTCGCTTGCCTGGGCGGCTGTTCCCCGGTGACTCTGCGGCCTGGCGGCCTGTGCACGTTTCGGGTTCCTTCCCCGTTTTCGAAAGGTTCATTACCCTAATTTTAAAAAGAGTTTCAATGAAAGAGATGAAATTCTGGAACAGCTGCAGGAGTGGGGAAAGCCGGAGTCTGCCTCCTGCCCACGTGGATTCAGCAATCGTGTGTGGGGCACACGGTGCTGCTCTTGGGTTTGCTCTTTCTCCCTAGATTAGGACTAAGTCTTAAGTTGTGAGAGTCACATCCCCCCATCCCGGTCACAGCAGCGTTACCTCCAGGACCAGGGAGATTCTTTCCATAAGCGCGGTGCATTTATTCAATTCAGGAACCTCAGCCCGATTGCGACTTTACACACATGGGGCAGTGCGCTGCACTCATATCGGTCGCCTACCCGATTGTGCCCTACGTGCTGCTCTGTGCCAGCGTCCTGTCCCGGTGATGGGCACCTGGGCCCCAGGTCGCCCCGGCTTTCTGTCTCTTATCCACGCCTGACTCAGGGACCACATAACCACAGCGTGACTCCGAGGCCGGCGGACCCAGGGCCGGCGGCCTTGTCTTGCTTCCCCTACATTAGGTTTCATGGCAACAGGGATGCTCCGGATATTGACACGCCTGTCTCCCCAGCTCTGCTCACGTCCCCGGGGGCTGGCCCGAGCTGGACGCCCTGTGGGTGCTATGATCTGTCAGCTCATTGCGACACCGCACCGCTGAAACAGCTGAATTGGGGAATAGCTTTCAGCGCTTTATCTCGGTGACGATCTTTTGCTGTGTGTAGAGTTTCCCGGGTGCGGGCCGGGCATGACTTCATGCTCTAGGTTGTGCGGCACCCCCCCGCGCTGGGTGCGCGCTCCGTCCCTGGCTTGCCCCGTCCGCTGCTGGAGATGGTCAGCATCCTCGGCCGTCTCCATGCACCAGCCGTCCGGGACTCTCAGGGACCCCGGCAGACAGATGGCTGAGCTGGGAGCCCTTCCGTACTCACCAGCATCACCCTAATAGGCGTGTTGGTGTCTGGGTTGACCTCAGGAGTTCCTGCGGGTCTTAACAGAATCTGGTGTTCAGGCGAAATCTCTGCTGATAATGAAGAATGGCCCTGGATGAAGTGGAATTACGACGACCGGTCACGTCATCTTTGGAGTTCAATTGTCATCACTGGGCAGCTCCCCAAATCCAAGATTGCTGACAGCAATGCAGTGCTTCAGCGGCACACCTAGTCACGCAGACAAAAGTCTATCTGACTTGCCATATTTCCTCCCATGATGAGCCTGGAGGTAGACGGGACCCTCCCCGTTTCTGAAAGCCAGGATCGGGGCGAAGCTCCCTGCTTCTGGGGCTGCAGCCTCCTGTGCTGAGACCATCGACCGAGCTGTGTCCTCGTTGTCAGAATAGGCTCCGTGGATTCACAGCCTCACCCTCTTTCTAATCTGTTGATGATCTCTGTTGGGTGAGAGTGTACGTGTCGGTTGTGTCTGGGTTCTCCATCTGAGCTGGATGATAGGAAGCAGCATGACTGCTTGCAGCTGCAGGTGAGGGTGTCACAGTCGCCCTTGACTCGGAACGTGGCTTATCGCGGGAATCCTTCCGTTTTCAACTTCTTTGGGGCTCTTAGTAGGTTAGCGTGTACTCCAGGCCTTCTCCGCTTGCTGCGACGTGGAGAACAAGTCAGAGTTTTCTGCCATCCACTCTTCATCCCTTTGGGACCTTCAGCCTTTCTACCTTTTGTTCTTTGTCCTGTCTTTCCTCTCGCTGGATGGAAACGAGGCTTGCTCCACTCCTTCTCGGCCCACTTAAATTTGAACTTGAAGCATTTGGAACTTGCCTGAGCTCCAAGAAGGCCATGGGAAGTGCTCCGGGCAGTCAAGCTTGGGTGCGGGAGGCCGGCCCCAGAGCCAGCTCCTTGCAGAGCACCCAGGTATGCCTGGCCGCATCCGCACTTGGTGATGTATCGGAGATCAGGAGGCGAAGGACGCTGGCTAAAACACCGACACCTTTGGAGGTCTGGAAGCAGTGCCGAAGTGACTTGAGAGGCCTTCCTCCCCTGGTTCCTGGGGTGCAGGGTCCAGCAGCACGAGAGCTCAGCAGCTCCAGAGGATATCAAGCCTTTGATCAATCCCTGAGTAGTGGGAGAGGGAGAGAAAGGAGAGAGGGAGGGAAAAAGAGAGGAGGGAGGGAAAGGGAGAGAGAGAGAGAGAGAGACTAAGCAAATTAGCAGGGAGAGAGAGAGAGAGAGAGAGAGAGACTAAGCAAATTAGCAGGGAGAGAGAGAGAGAGAGAGAGAGAGAGAGAGAGAGAGAGAGAGAGAGAGAGAGAGACAGGAGAGAATATTAAATTAATACCTTTGATTCAGTGGACCAAAGTAGTATGTAAAAAACTTCGTTTAAAAAAATGGATACTTTTGGCCCTGTGTGGTGGCTCACGCTTCTAATACTAGCATTTTGGGAGGCCAAGGCTGGAGGATTGCTTGAGCCCAGGAGTCTGAGCTCAGTCTGGGCAACATAGTGAGGCTTCGTCTCTTAAAAAAAAGAAAAGAAACCGGGCTCGGTGGCTCAGCCTGTCATCCCGCGCCTTTGGGAGGCTGAGGTGAGTGGATTGCCTGAGCCCGCGGGTTTGAGACCCGCCTGGGTGGCGAGACTTCATCTCTACAATAAATCAAAAAATCAGCCAGCGTGGTAGCGCGCGCCTGTAATTCCGGCTACTCGGAAGGCTGAGGCGGAAGGATCGCCGGAGCCCGGCAGGTCGAGGTTGCGGTGGCCGGGAGCGGCCGCTGCACTCCAGTCTGGGCGACAGAGTGAGACTCCAACTCAAAAAAGAAAAGAAAAGAAAAAATTTTAGAAAGAGGAAAAAAATGAATACTTTGGAGTTAATGCACGGGCCTGGAATTGACATTCTCTGATTTATTCAGAAACACGAGGCACGAATGTGCATTCACCGAAATGCGTCACTGTCGCCTTCCCGTTTTTCCCTCCTCCGTGCCCTCCCTCTTTCCTTCCTTCTCAGGAATTGTTGGGAATTTGTGCTTGGACGTGGGCTACAGGTGGGGGCAGGAGGGTAGTTTTAGGTGGTCGGTTTTAGCCAGATTCGTGTACTTAGCTCGCTCCAGGGGGCAGAATGGACAGTTCTACTGGGAATGACAAACGGGTTCCCGGGAGCTGAGAATAAGCACCGATGGGTCTTGCAACTCCTTACAGTCGAGTCTCTATCTCTGCCTCCCTTGGAGGAGGGCCACAGTCTGCGGGCCTTGGACCTTGGGGATAATTAACCTGGCCTCGTGAGCGGTGTGTAGGGGTAGACGGCTGCTCAAGGAGCTCGGGAGTCCTCCTGACTGGGCCGGGGGGGGATGCGGCCTCAGCCAGCCGTCGGGTGCAGTCGCAGGGTACAGGCTGGAGTCACAGCTGCACACCAGCCTCGATGCCAAGCCTTGCAGGGATGAGGATGTTCCGGACCGCTTCTCTGGATACATTTTTTACAGATGTGTTGGCCCCGAAATAAATATTCTGACCTACTTTTTAAAAGAATGGTCAACATTTGGGCCAGGCACGGTGGCTCGTGTCTGTAATCCCAGCACTTCGGGAGGCTGAGGTGGGAGGATCGCTTAAGGCCAGGAGTTCAAGACCAACCTGGGCAATAGAATGACACCTCGTCTCTACAGAAGATAAAAAAAAATTAGCCAGTCGTTGTGGCCCACACCTGTAGTCTCAGCTGCTCAGGAGACAGAGGCAGAAGAATCGTCCAAGCCCAAGAGCTTGAGGCTGCGGTGAGCTGTGATTGTGCCATGGCACTCTTGCTTGGGCAACAGAGTAAGACCCCGCAACTCAAAAAAAAAAACAAAAAACAGAATAGTATACCTTTAGCTGCTTAATTGCGGGTTTTCCTATAGTCATAATGAGGAATTGATTTTTATATGTAGTAGCTCAAACTTATTCTTCTCTACAGTTTATAAAACAACCCTAATACGTGTTTATGAGAAATGATCTGTAAAATAATATACCATTTCAACTCTTAAGTTTACACCTCTGTTAAATATACAGTCGGTAAAGCTGTTTTTATCCCACACAAGAGGTAAACTTTAATTTTCCATATATTTGAAAAATAGCACCAATTCTGCTTTGATGGTGAAAGTACAGCCCAGCTTCCTCTTTTTCTCAAAGTGGGTTTGTGGAAGGGTGGGGAGGTGTGTTCGGTTTCCCTTAATGGTCGGCTTTGCACTTGATGTGGAGCAAGGTTGGGTGGTGTTCCCAGTCCTGACTGATTGCCCCGTGCACTCCGTTTTCCCGTCTGAACTTATGTTCCTGATTTCGAAGTATCAGATTAGGGGTATGGTGCCATTCCTGGAGGTCAGAGCCGTTGCAGATTCATGGAACACCTTGCCTTTCTTTGGGCTGGGTGGTTTGCTCTCTGGCTTGGAGTAGGGAGGACACACTGCATCTTCTTTGGTTCTGTGTTCGTCGACTGCTTTGTGCTGTGAAGGAGTTTTGCAGGAGAGAGAGCACAAAGGCCAGCTTGACCTACCTGCTGGGGAGAAATCGGATTCGTGTGGTCTGGGGTCACATGCGCAATTTAGGGTGTCCCACCTACACTCTCAGGAGCGCTTCAAGCTCACGAGGTCCTTGGGGCTTCAGCGCCAGCAGCCTGCCTTTGGGATGTGTGGTCTGACTCTGCAACCCTCGAGATGAAGCACTGGTTTTGTAACACAGTCCTAAACGGGAAAGTTGTGAAGGAGACAGCAGCTCGTCGGGGAAGAATGTGAAGGTGCAGTGGTCACAGTAGCTGGGAAGGTCCACGGAACCTGGGAATTCCAGGTTGGAGGTGTGAATCAGTGCTTCCTTGACGACGTGCTGTGTACACTTCCTTTCCCAGTGCACGGACTCGGGACCGGGGGTCAAGCGCCTCGCTGGACTTCCTTTTCTGGCACTGTAGCAGGAATGTGGGATGAAAAGCACCTCTGGGGTGGTTGATCTCTGTGATTTTTGTCTAAGTAAAAACCAGCATCAAAAGTGAGGAGGAGAGATCAATAAGAAGATGAAAAGCCCACCTTTAAGGGCTGGGCGTGGTGGTGGCTCATGCCTGTCATCTCAGCACTTTGAGAGGCCGAGGTGGGACGATCGCTTGAGGCTAGGAGCTTGAGATCAGCCTAGGCAAAATAGCGAAAAGCTTGTCTCTACCAAAAACAAACAAACAACAACAACAACAAAAAAAACCAGGCATGGTGGTGCCTGTAGTAGTTTCAGCTATTTGGGAGGCTGAGGTGTAAGGTTGGCCTGAGCCCAGGAGGTCAAGGCTGCCGTGAGCCATGATCATCATGGTCATGCCCCTGCACTCCAGCCTAGGCGATAGAGTGAGACCCCCTAGCTGAAAATAATAAATAGAGAAAGAAAGAAACACCAGCTTCCACCTGGATCGTTGAATTACTGCCACCCTGGGAGGGCAGGCGAATTTGGACATGACATCTGCCTTCTTCTGTCGCCTGTTGGGGAGGTCAGTGGTGAGAGACGCCCCCTCTGCTGTGAAAGGGGCTTTGGAATGCCGTCATGTGCGAACCTCAGCCCACACTGTGGACCTCTGTTTCTCCAGCTGGGAGACTTGAGCAGTGTCACCGGCCCTTCAGGTGTGGTAACAGCTAGACGAGACTGTTTCTGAAGCTCCTGCCATACATGCGAGCCACTCAGGAGACACTGGCTCCTTCCTGTCCCTCTCAAGGTGGCATCCAAGAGACTGCACCTTGTTCTGCTTGGCTTTTGGGGGAGGCAGGCCTCCTGGCTGTGATGAGGTCTCTGTAGACTGGATCCTGTGTTCCCGGCTTCTGCCCGTTCACAGCTGGAATGCAGTGGTCTCAGTACGAGCTGCTCTGCTGTCCCTCTGGGGACAATCGGTGTCCTGGCACTGTTCTGGCCTTGCGCTGGGCACTGGAGTGACGTGGGGAGCAAAGTGTCCTTAGGAGACAATGTCTGGCTAAGGGCCTGCGTGCCTGTGCACTGGTTTCCCTCATGCCATCTTCCGTGGGGGACCTCGCAGGAAGTGTCCTCTGAAAACGTTTCTCAGGGGAAGACCCATGTTGTCCCATGATGGGACCACATTGCAAAGCCCAGATCTGCCTGGACCGCTTGGGTCATCCAGTCTGGACAGACTCCCTGGGCACAGCAGAATGTCATTGCTCTCTGAAAGAGGTTTAACCTGAGCCATCTGGCTACATTTTGTGTCTCCTCTTTGTCTTGTGACATTTGAATCTTGAATGTCGAGGAATCGGAGGAGACACATTTAAAGCCTAGAGGGTCCTTGGCCCACTGGAGAGCCAGGGAAGATGCATCGGGGCTTTCTGTCCCCAAATGTAAGAAATGGGAGCACTTCAGAATAATATGGCAAAGAAAAAAACCAAGAAACAAAAACCCAGCTAGCAGGTCCTCAGATCTGGCAGGTAGAAAGGCAACAGTGTCAAAACATTTTCCAGATGACTCAAAGTCACCCATCGCCGGGATTTGGCTGTTAGAGTCCAGCAGAGGAAATCCATTCTGTGTGAAGACCTGATGTGTGCTGGGGGCTTTCTGGGCCAAGGCGTTCTGAGGTGGGCTCATCTCTCACTTCTGGGAGGACACGCTGTCCCTTGTCACCACCAGCCATCACCGCTGCTGCCACAGTCTTGAGGGTGAAGTGACACTAGTGAAAAAGTATTTTCCACAATTTTTTATTATAGTATGATATGCATAATAGAGATAAATATTTTTTACCGCCTTAACGATGTTCAAGTGTAGGGTTCGCTGGCTTTGAGTATGTTCACGCTGTTGTCTTGCCATCACCACCAGCCATCTTCAGAACTCTTGTCCTCTTGCAAAGCTGAAACTTGGTACCAATTGCACAGAAGGACATCTAAGCACGTCTGTCAGCACGAGAGGCACACCTGCTGCATTTGTATCTAGAAAGCTTGAGAGGAGGAGACCATCTGTCTCTCTGGGGTGATACTTGGTTTTTAGTTGGCCGTCATCACGAAGGATCTAGAAGTCCTGGAAGTTATGGGCCTGTCCTGGTGAAGAGGCTCCTTGCAGGGGTGGCACAGAGGAGAGGGTGGTGAGACACAGAAGGGATACCGACGTCAGAGCTCACGGTAGATTTAAGAGTAGGCTGCATGGTCCCCAGCATCCATATAGCACGGCTCAGAGTTGCTGTGATGTCACTGTCTGGGATGCTGATATTTGGCCGGTCTCTGCCTGTGTGACGTCAGGTGACGGCAGTCTGCTTGCAAGTCCAGCTCCTTGGTCTGGTTTCTGAGGCTGTGACATTAATAGCATTAAATTAGCATGACTGGCTTGTTTTGACTTAAAATATAATTTCTTGGCCTGTTCTAAACACATTCTTCACAATATACTTTTAGTTTCACTCTTTTAATGGAACAACAACAAAAAATACAAAAACTGGACAGAAAGATATGCTCTGGCTTTTAAAGGGGATAGTCCGTGCTAAGCCCGTTTCCTGTCTCGTCTACAGAGTCGAACAAAAGAGGAGAGAGGATTGGCTTTGATTCCTTCAACTCCTCAGGCTCAAGTAAAGATTTCCCATCTCGTGTTTTGCTCCGTCTAGATTTTATAGACAAGCCTTTAAAAAAGTGTTATCATTCACGAAATACTTTCAGTTTGTTTTAGATTTGCACAAAGTTTAGACTAAATATGTCCTGTCAGTCTAGAGAGTGAATCATGCAATTAGTCACTGGGCTGAGTTAGTCGGAACCATTTAATGAGGGCCAATGACCTAAAAAAATAAATAAAACAAAACAGTTAAGGCTGGGTGGATGGAAGGGAGGACACGATGGTTTACTGAAAGAAAAATAAGATCTAGAACATATTGCCTTAAAAAGGTAAAGTATGCAAATGAACAGAACGGAAAAGTCCATCGAGCATGCTTCTGGGAGATGAACACGGGGCGTGGCACACGTGTGAAATGGAATCGAGCGGCAGGGACCTCCCTCCAGGGACTGGCAGGAAGCAGCAGGAATGGGACGAGGCTCTAGCAGCCCTGTGTCATCTGAGGACTTTGACATCCACAAGGGACCCTGCGGGTGGCTCAGTTCCGCTAGCTAATGAGAGCCCTGGGTGCAATTTTGGTTGACAGAGCAGGGTTGTGTGTATCACCCATGTGTTTTCCACTTTTAGCTATTTGTCTAATTTTAAAAATTATTTTCAATGTTTTAAATAATAGGAGGTCTTGCTATTGTTCAACCCGGTCTCCTGGCCGCAAATGATCCTCCTGCTTTGGCCTCCCAAAGTGCTGGGAGTATAGACATGAGCCACCACGCCCAGCCCTTCCATTTTTAATGGTAGGAAATGCAGTTAAATGCATCTAATACGAAAACTACACCGCACATAATCTTTATTTTTGAAACTGTTTAATATTTTAAGGATTTAAAAATATGTGTATTTTGAGGAGCCACAGTGTATCACATTTCTTTGCATGGTACGGTTACCAAAAGCTCCAGTTAAACTGGAACTGAAGTCTGAGTAGCCACTAACAAGTTAGTGTTGTTTATTATTATTTGTTAATACATCATTTACATCAGCTGGTCATTCCAGGTGGACTATATTTTCAATCAAGGGAAGGCTCAGAGTTAAGGTAAACAGACGGAAATCATTTTTAAAATTTAAAGTCCATGTGGCTGTCTTCATTTTATTTTCTTGAGAACTGTGCAGTGCACTCAGGCTTTATGGGACTTCTGTTTCTTTAAACTCACAGTTGGTTGCAGCAAAAGTTTTTCTAGAATGCTCTAGATGCTAATATGCTTAATGTAAGGACTTTGTCATTAGAAACCATATTCTTCTTCCCACAAATCTCTCATAGTTCTGCAGGTAATGAGGAGATAAGTATTTAATAGACATCAGTGAGAGAATAAAGCAATTAGGGCCACTTGTGTATCGTTCAAATGGAAGGCCCAGGGACGTGGGACTGGTTATATTTCCCAGATTTTATTTATATCCTATTCTCATAATAAATTATGAACGGCTTAAGACTGCTAAACATTTTTCCTAGTTTCCTTTGGAAACATCCAGAAGGCTTTCTGAAGTTGTGACACATTTCTATAGCTACACTGCGTGACGTTTGTCAATGAATCAGTCTGGTTTCAAGAGGTGCTGGTAAGCTTGAGTTATTTTCTTCGCTTCTATGTTTTAAGAGCAGGACCCTGCTAGGGATATGGAGGGAGCGTGTGGTTTGAAAGCAAGGCTCCTGTACACACCAGCCATGTGCAGTTGACCACAGTATCCCACAGGGTCCTCGGGAGACACCTCTCGCCATCCCCGGCCACTGTGTAAACACCCAAGCGTGTCATTGGGAAACCACGGCTTTGACCAGCAGAGAAGTTCCACTTCCTCCTGTGGTTCACCACATTTTTTTCTTCTCTAACCCTACATGTGGTACTTGTGTTTTTAGGTGGGTCCTTTGGAAGTGTCGGTTAGGGTTTGCCAAGTAGCATTTTTGGTCCACCAGCCTTAGCTTCCATATGCTTAGGGCATGTGGAAATCTTCTGGGTGGATCTCTGACCGTGTGTCAGGTGCAGAGAGGTCTTGCCAGGTCACTTCTGCGGGCGTTTGTCCCCCGCAGAGTTGATTCCGTGCAATTTCTGTTTACATTTCACTTGAGTTTTCCAACCCGATTATAAAGATACAAATCAGATAACATTCTCCTTAGGGGACGGTGTTTCCAAGAGCAATTCCTCCGGGTTTTGGGAGCATTTCAGAATCTGTCATTTGTAAAAAGTATACACCTTTCCAGTTATCTGCCAAAGTGGCTTTGCAAGTGGAGACTGAGGGTGGTTATGAAAATTATACTTTAGTTTCATTCTGACTGGCTGGGATTAGTCTAAACATGGAGATTTTTCCAAGACATGTCCCGTATCTGGCAAGACAAATGAAAAGCTCTGATTGCTATCCTCAGAAGATAGTTTATAGTCTTTCTGTGAAATGGGAGTAGCAATAAATTAACCAATATGCTGCACTTGTTTGATGCATATTGGGTGGTTCGATTCTGTCCCACAGGAAGAATATCCATTTTGCTAACCTGGTTACTAGAAATAGGGTATGACTTCCTTGTCTTGGAGCACCGTGCCCAGCAGTGTTGGAGTGGCTGCCCACCCTTCACGGCATGACGGATTCTGCATTTTCAAATGCACCTGTAAATACTCCCATGGTTTGGCCGCGTGTGGTGGCTCACACGTGTAATCCCAGCACTTTGGGAGGCCGAAGGGAGGATTGCTTGAATCCAGGAGTTTGAGACCAGCCTGGGCAAGATAGCGAGAACTTGTCTCTACAAAGAATAAAAAAATTAGCCGGGGGTGGTGGCATGTGCCTGTTTTCCTAGCTACTCAGGAGGCTGAGGCAGAAGGGTTGCCTGAGTCTAGGAGCTTGAGGCTGCGGTGAGCCGTGATGGTGCCACTGCGCTCCAGCCTGGGCAACAGAGTGAGGCTCTGACTCAAACAAAAACAAACAAACAACTTCTGTAGCTCAATTTCTCGATGCTTCTCAAACCTCCTCATCTCCACATTGGGTTCCATGGCTTTCTCCTTCTGGAATGGCCTCCTCCGCCGTGCCAGGCTCTGGTTTCAGGCTCCAGGGTCCCGCTGACCCACTCCGTCTAGAAAGCCCATGCCTAGAAAAGACGGTCCCTCATGGCACCTCTGTGCCCGACACGTGTTTAAGCTCCCCCTGCGTCTTCATCTCCTTCTCTCGGTGTGTTGTCCTGGCCCCAAATCATGTTTCCTTCTCAAGCATCTTGTACGCTGAAACAGCGGTCACAGTGAGCCCTGGCAAGTCAATCAGTTTCATGTGTGTGTTTCTCCCTCTAGACCAGAATATACCAGAAGGGAGGAGGCTTACCCTACGGCCGTGGGGCCCAGGACAATTCTGGGACATCACACAAGTTGAGTTATGGGCAGTGGTGCTAGTTGGAGATTTCACGGGGAGGGGAGGTGGAAAGGATTCCCTGAAAGGACGTTTGAGGATGGTCTGCGGGTCTGGCTTATTTCTTGCATAAGAATTTCCCTTTTTTTCTTACATTGGTGGATATCATCACTGTGTAAATGAGGTGTATAAAGAAGAAGAATATGAGATCTGCAGTTTGGCAAATTGAATACAAATCTCCACAAGAAATGTGACTAATTGACAGTGGAATGATCAGTGAAGAAAATGGACCCCGCTGTCTTCTGTCATAAGGCTGACCATGGTCTTTCTGTCCTCCATTCCCTCCTTCCTTCTCTCCTTCCCCCCCATCCCCTCCTTCCTTTCTCCTTTTTCTCCCTCCATTCACTCCCTCCCCTCCCCTCCCCTCCCCTCCCCTCCCCTCCCCTCCCCTCCCCTCCCCTCCCACTGTTGCCCTGGAATCACCATCCTGCAGTCAAGCTCATTGGAGAACCTCCTCTTCCCATTCAGCACTGAACTGGCCCCTGAGGCGTGACTTCCCTCCATCCTTGCGTCTTGTCTCCTGTCCTCCAGAACTCCTGCTCTCCTCCTCCCCATGCTGTCCTCATGCTGACCACTTCACACGCCTCTCTCAGACTAATGTCACCAACGTCCAGAGAATGGGATGTGTCTCCCTCTGTCTAAGCCTCGAGACACTCCCATGGCCTGCTAGAAAATGAGTTGGAAATCCCTTGGCCTTCCAGGATGCCCCCACAGCCTCTGCCCCTGTCTCCTCTGCAGCACCCGGCCCCTCACATGGCCACTTTGAAGGCTGAAGCAGACGTCCCAGCCGGCGGCTCTGCCGCCCACAGACCACCTTCCTGGGTGTGCGGTCCTGCTGGTTGCCTTCCTTGTGATGGGGTTGTCCTGGCAGGGGCCGTGGCACCCCCTTCTCTTATCCAGGAATCTCCTTGAGAGCACAGTTCGGGTCTGAGTCATCCTTTGTCCCCCAAATCACAAGCACAGTCGCAGGCACATAGTAAGTGCTCATTTAACCGTTACCCAGTGAGTAAGAGCAGCAGGACTGTCTGGTCACGTATTCCCCAGTTCCATAGAAAAGGAGGGCTTACCTAAGTCTGCTTTCAAAAGAGGAATGTATTCTGTTAGACTGGGAACAGGGAGAGAACTGGGAGGGTGGGGGTCATGGATTATCTTCCCAACCTAGACTGGAGATTAGTGATGTCACCATGCTGGGGAGAGGATGAACGCAAATTCAGCGGTGAGTTAAAATATTTAATTGTTTAAGGAAGAACAGTGGGAACACTGTTGCCACTGGTTTTATGAAGCTCTGTTTTTGAGCTGCATGTCCGTCATACTTGAAATATTTCACTAGTCACTTAAGCTTTTCATGTTTCCTTTTTAAGTGTGTTACAAACTGTAGGGCTCCTTAAGGGATCAACCTGTGGAACGCAACAGGATAAATGGAAGATTGACTCTGCCGGGTCTTACTCAGTGTCGAGCGAGTCTTCAGCCTCTGTGCTGTTTATCTGTCACTTCCCAAGAGCCCAGAGCCTTCCAGATCTGTTTCTGAAGACAGCTCTGCTGATGGGAACCCTTTACTGGGCATAAATCCCCCTCCATAGCCATGGTGAAATGTGTGGCGTGTGACAGGCAGCTGGACCACTTGCTCGGAATTTTTCTTTGAGTGTGATGATCCACAGGTCGTCTCCGGGGCTGAGTGTCCCTTTGATTTCAAATTTAGGCTCAAGCAGGAGTGCTCCCGAAGGTGTAAGATGGAGAGGGTTGTGGGGGGCATCAGAGGGTGGAATTCAGGAGCTCAGGAGGGCTCTTCAAGGCCAGGGTCGTTTCTCCCTCTTGTTCAAGTCCACTCTTGGGCAGACACGTGGGACCTCTGAACAACATCCTAAAGACGGTACATTTCTGTGATGGTCACTGAGACTCACGCCAAGTTGTCAACAGAAGCCGTGTGAAATGTGGAATTCACAGGCACGGGCTGAGACTGAGAGGCGTGTGGCAAAGGTGGTCAAGAGGGCCAGCTTTCCTGAGTTCTTACTTCTTCCACACCCAAACCACTGCAGCACGTGCCTCCCCGGGTGGAGACGAGGCTCCCTTCTCTCCTCCTTCCCTCTTTGCTTTCTTCTCCAACCCCTGGAAACGTTGACAGTCATGACTCTATGCAGGGTGAGGTCGCCTTCTGTGAAATGCTTGACACAAGAAATGCTTTGGATTTCAGGTTTATATTTACTTTGGGATATTTGCTTATGCATAATGAGCTATCTTGGGATGAGACCCAAGTCTAATCATGAAATTCATGGGTGTTTCACACACACCTTTACACTTGGCCTGAAGGAAATTTATACAATGTTTTAAATATTTTTGTGCAGGACACAAAGTTTGTGTTAAGTACTCATGAGTGGACTTCTCCACGTGTGGTATCGTGTTGGTCTTCTAGAAGTTTTGGCTGTTGGAGCCTTTCACGTTTTCAGATTTTCCAATTTAGAGATGTTCCACCTGGATTGCATTTTGTCGACGGGCCTTTTCCTATAACAGAGAGATTTAATAACACGGAAGGGGATGAACAAGCCCCTTGTGCTTCTGTTTGGAAACACGCTTTTAAGCTGTCAGATTTGAAGACCGCATTTGCCATTGGTTGAGTTGCAATTTATTTGTGATCAGGAATTAATAAAGAAGATGCCTATTGTGCCCAGTTGTTGGAATTCAAATCTTCCTGCAAATGTGGTATCAATCTTAAGACAGCAAGTATCTTAAAGTCTATTTATTTCCAGGGTCAATGTTACTGGTGCTAAACAGAGTTTACGAAGAGAAGGCCATGCTTCTGCTGTGAGTCAGCACATGGGTGTGAGGCCTGGACGCTCAGGCCAAGACATCAAGAAGAAACTCCTTATCTGACTTGGGAATTTGCCGTTTTCATACCCCGCCGACTAGCCCCTGTGCCTGCCCGGTCCCCTCACCATTCCCCCTCATCCTGTGTTCTTCTGGGCAAGCCCCCCCGACTGTTCAGAGCTCTGCTCACATAAGGCCTACTTTGGAGATCTCCCCGATGGGGCATGTCTGTGGGTCTCAGCTCACCTGGCTGCAGCGTGTGTTGTATCGTGATTTCTTTCTCCCTCGTCCCACTCTCGAACACGCCGTGTTCTGTATTCTTAGTGCCAGGAGGTGTCCGGCCCAGCCTTGCAAGTAGATGGTGTGTCAGTCTCATCATCTGTTAAGAAAGATATGAGCGTGGTTGGGTCCCTAAAGAGCCGTGAACGGGTGTTTGGCATGGGCCCACCCGGGCTGCCCCCCCCCTGACTCACCCATGGTTGTCCTGCGGGACCGGACTGGGGATTCCGACATGAACAGTGAAGGCTGCAGTCCCCATGGCAGGTGCAGGTCAGGGGTCTTCGGGGTGTGGAAGGAGTGCAGGTGAGTTTTAGGACTCATGGAGAGAGAAAAAATGGGAGGATGGGAAACAAAATTGCTGGTGGAGCCTCTGGACAGTCGTACTTCTCTGCGGTTGGAACCTTCCAAGCTCTTCTTTGGTGCCTGGTTGGGAAAGGGTGGTGCTCTTCAAGGGATGGCAGGAGACGGATGCTTGGGCTCTTGGGAAAGTGTCTTTAAAGGCGCTGCAGATGCCCTTTGCATAGGGTGGAGGCGTGGGCTGGGGGAAGACACCCCGGAGCCTGGAGGGAGTAGCTGAGAAGGGGAGGCTTGTCCTTGGGGGTCAGGGAGCCTCTGCTTTGTCCTTGGGAGTGAGAGAGTCTGTTTCATCCAGCAGACAGTCTCTCAAGTCGACGCATGTGCCCGGCCAGCACGTCCTCTGGGAGAGGCTCCCTGGGACCCCGGATTTGGGGACTTGAGGGCCACGCCCTGCTGCGAGGGTGCCTCAGCCCGTGACTCACAGCCACGGGAAGTCTCGCCCCAGCTCGGGCCTCCAGACAGTGATTCCACCCGTGGGTCCCAGCGGACACACACGAAGCCACCCGGTGGAGCTCTGACCCCTGGCAACTAATTTTAGCCACATCTGTTTGCAGCTGGACAGAGACCCATGACCTGGCGGAGAAACACTGGCTTGGCGATCATTCCCTGTTCTGCTTCCTATTCCCCAAGTGGGAGCGTTTCATGTCCTCCCCCGTTCAGTGGGAGAAAGGGAAGAAAATGAAAATGAATCAACAAAATTGTCTGATGGGGGAAATGACACCAGATTGGCTATCACATGCTGATGGGAAGAGAAGCCAATAAACACCCTCACTTCCTCCCATGTGGAAAGCCCACAGGCCCTACATTCCAGGCTCTGGTGAGATGCAAGACCGAGCGTGCATCTCACGCATACAATTCTTAGGTGTGCTGCTCCGGAGAGCCATGCTTCGTGTTAGAAATCCAGTTTGTTTCTCAGATCGTCCATGCTAACTTTGTGTGTGTGTGTGTGTGTGTGTGTGTGTGTGTGTGTGTGTGTGTGTGTGTGTCTGGTCTGTCCCAGCCTTGTAAGTAGATGGTGTGTCAGTCTTATCATCTGCTTGTAGCTGTTTTCAAATCAGAGCAGAGCTATGTTGTAACTCTAAGCAGTAGTAAGGAGTGTTCTGTTGCTATGTCTCCTATGATTGAATGGGACAGAAATGTTATTTTATGTAGCTACATTCTCCTTCCAGGTGAATTAATGATGAATTATTCTCACATCTTTGAGAGCACATCTATCTTACATTAATAAAAATGTCGATGATCAAATAACAGTAATAAGACAAATGCAGATGAAAGCACATTGATTTTGAGCTCCCTGAGAATAAAGGAGAAAAATTAATTCACCCATAAATCCATGATACTAAATGTGGTTTTGGACGTTCAAAAATGCTATGCCAACGTAAGCTTTCAATAAACTGTTATCTGCGGTGCAACATTGGGCCTCTATTTTGCTCTGTAGTTTGTTGCTAATTTTTAAATTCCATGCATACTTGGGGGGGGCTTGAATTTTACCAAAAATTAGGATACTTACAGAAACATATGCACAGCTCACTGCATTTTTCACAAAGCGAGCTCAGATCGTGACCCAGAACATCACTGGAAGAAGCCCCTGGGCCCCTATGCTGGTCACTAACAGTCCCCCAGCGTCACCACTGCCACCTTCATTTTGTTTAGTTTGGAACTTTGTTTAACTGGAGCGGCCCCGTTAGTTGACTTTTGGGCCTGGCCTCATTCTGCTCCATGTGGCGTTTGTGAGGTTTCAGTCCTGGCTGTCGTTGGCCTGTTCCCAGTACAGAATGGGACTCCATTCTGTGAAGGCCTACACGCCACTGTTTGTCTATCCCTTCTGCCATTGCCGGCCGCTGTGCAGGGCACTGCTGCGAGCATTCTCTAATTTTGCCAAAACACAACAAAGGGCAATAATCCTAAGTCCATGACTATTGAGTTCTTAGAGTTGTAGACACCTGTGTGCAAGTGCACACCAAGAAGGGAATGTTCTCTCTACCCTAGAAATGTCCCCCAGCCCCCCCCACCACTGAAGGTCTCCACAATTTTGACTTCTTTCCCCATAGATAGGTGCATGTGTTCTTGAACTTAACACACAGGGTGTGCTACATAAGATCATACCGGGTGTGCTGTCTCTGGAGAAGCTTTGTGATTCTTTCCAGGGTATTCCTGAGGCCCCCAGGGGTGGGACATGGAGGTGGGGAGAACCACGCGGCGAAACTCATGGCCGTGGGCAGAACGCGCAACCAAGGCCACAAGCAGCCAATGCCAGTTCAAACTACAAACACGACGAGGTTAGGAAATTCATGCCCCACTTATACTCTGTATTTCTTTATGGTGTTCTCCTAGCTAGGAAGAGTGTGAGCTCCTGGTGTTTTTTGTGTATGATCATCTTGTATTTGCCACACCCGCGTTTTGTGTGCACGCGAATGAAGCAGAATTAAACTTAGTAGAATTAGCCGGGCTCGGTGGCTCAGCCTGTAATCCCGCGCCTTTGGGAGGCTGAGGTGAGTGAATTGCCTGAGCCCGCGGGTTCGAGACCCGCCTGGGCAGCGAGACCTCATCTCTACAATCAATCAAAAAATCAGCCGGGCGTGGTAGCTCATGCCTGTAATCCGACTACTTGGAAGGCTGAGGTGGAAGGATCGCCGGAGCCCAGCAGGCGAGGCTGCGGTGGCCGGGAGTGGCCACTGCACTCCAGTCTGGGCGACTGAGTGAGACTCCAACTCAAAAAAAAAAAAAAGGAAAAACTTAGTAGAATTGGAAAGACCAAACTCCCAGCTGCAGTGACAAGGACAAAGACCGGTTCGTTAACCTCTGCGAGTTGTAGAAATGGGGTGCGTCCCCAGATGCGCATCTGGGGGTCATGTGGGGACTCATCTGGGTGTGGGATTGCTGGGGGAGACCCTGCGTCAGGGCACCCAGGGGTTGCGATTGTTCCACCAGCCTTCCCATGGGCGCGCGTGAAGGCACGTCCTTGGTCCCGCCCGCTTTCAGTTCTGCCCGAGTAGCCCTCACGTGCGTTCCTTTCTTTCATGGGGCAGATGGTGATTCTGAAGGCTCCCCGAAGGAACGTATTGGAGCAGCAACAGCGCCACGAAAGGGTTTTGACATTTTGCACAGCACAGGGAATGCGCACAGGAATTCGAAAGATAAGCTGTTTAGGCTTGGCAGAGCTCCACATGTCCCTATTTGGTGGGATGTGAAACACATAAAGACTGTTAACGCTGTGATGTTAACGGGCTCTCTTTCCTCAGAAGCAGGGGAAGATCAGGAAATTGAGGGCTTCATCCTGTTTCACTCATTCCAAATATGTCTTTGTCCAGTAGCCATGTCCCAGTTCACACATTGTGGGACCCTGCATCCTTCTTCCTTCTCATCTTCTCTTCCTTCTTCTTCTTTTTTTTTTTTTTTTTTGAGTTGGAGTCTCACTCTGTTGCTCAGACTGGAGTGCAGTGGCCGCTCCCGGCCACCGCAGCCTCGCCCTGCTGGGCTCCGGCGATCCTTCCGCCTCAGCCTTCCAAGGAGCTGGAACTGCAGGCGCGTGCTACCTGCCTAGCTAATTTTTGATTTATTGTAGAGATGAGGTCTCGCCAAGTTGCCCGGGCGGGTCTCGAACCTGCGGGTTCAGGCAATCCACTCACCTTGGCCTCCCAAAGCGCGGGATGACAGGCCGAGCCACCGAGCCCGGACTCTTCCTTCTTCTCCTCCTTCTCTTTCTCTTTCTCCTTCTCTTTTTCCTTCTTATTCCTCTGTCCCTGTTCTTCTGTCTCTCTCTCTCTCAGACACACACACATACACACACACACATACACACACATGTGGGTGCACACTCACACACACAGCAGCTGGAGTTCTTTGGTTAAGGAGAGAGGCATTCTCTGAACTGAGTGAGAGAAACTTTCTCAAAAGGAACTCACTTTAATGTTGAGAGATGAGTGCCCTGTTGGTCTGTAGATCAGAAGAAGACCGGAAGTGGGCTTTATTTCCTATGAAAGCCTTTGGACCGCTCCCCTTCCCCTTCCTTCCCTGGCACTAGTCTGCTGTGTGTGTAAAATCCCTGTGGATTTTTTAGGAACTTTACATACTCTATAACATTAATGCTGATGGTCCCACCTTCTGGAGATCTCAATTGGAGCACGAAAGAAAAGTTTAATAATATTAATTGCTTTAACATATCCCGAAAAGTTTGAAGAGACTCTTAGAGCATATAAAAGATATTTGCTTTAGGGATTACTTTGTAGTGCCTTTTGCATTCCTTTTATATTGTATTTTTTGTTTTCGTTTAAAGTTGATCTCTGCTATTGAAGCTATGTGTGCGCGCGTGTGTCTGACAGAATTCATTGGGAACTAGTGTTATTTTTTTCTTTTCCAACACAGATAATTCAGTTCGGCTTTCATTTGGAGAATACTTATTATACTCTTGTGGTAAAATTTTAGGTTATGTGACCTGCTGGCCAAGGAGGTCAAAAGGATTTTCAGAACTGACTTGGTTTTCATTAAGTTTTCCATAGTTGGAGGAGCATAATTGACAAATCCTCCCTCTCCCCCAAAAAGCTTCCTAAGATTCTCCTTTCCCCACTGGTCTGGGTTACCCATGATGTCATTGGTCATGGATGGTCTACTTCTGTAAAAGAGACAAGACCCACCCACACGTTTCTTGTTCTTGGAGATCTTCCAGCCACCGTCCTCATGTGAAGACCGCCTTCATGACCAACTTCTGCCACAGGGCTTGGGGTGAAGGGTGTGCCTCGTGGGAGGAGAACACGGGACTTGCTCCAGGACTTGAGGCTCAATGACTCGATCCTAGAACACCCATGAGGGGAACGTCAGGAAGACGGAGTATGAGGATTTCACAGAATGTACCAGTTCTTCCCATTCTAGAATCAGAAACAGATGGACGGGAGCTGGCCCATGGGGCCGACATATTCCAGACACGGGGAAGAATGCTCGGCCCTCATAAATGCCCTCAGATGTGGGGCCAGTGGGGAGCTGCAGGAGCCTACCAGACTGCGTGTGTCTTTTGATTTTGCTGAGCGGTCCCGCTGCTGTATGGAATTCCTCAGGAAATCATGACACTTGTGTCATAGCCCTGAACATGGCCGGTCACCAATGAAATGGCGACTCTGAGTAGCCCATAGGGTTCATGTACCCCTTTCATGCGTGGTAATTTACAACAGAGTTAAGGCTTGCATTACTTGGGGCTTTTATTTCAGGATTCTGCAGCACACCTGCTCACGCAGGCCTTCCCAAGAACACCATTAGCAGTGTGGCCTTGAATGGCAACTGAAATTCCCCCGTGCACCAGGGTGAAATCCTGCAAGGGCCATCACATAACGGAAATCAAAATCCATTTTACTGAACAAAGTAAAAATCCATTTTATTGAACAAAGTAAACACGCGTCTTATGATACTTGTTTGTTATTTTAGAAATAGTTTAAAAAAAAATTTTACATAAGATGCTAGACTACCCAGAATGAGACACAAAAATCATAGTCTTACGAACATTATTTGTTCTGAGAAGCTGACCATAATTTAGATATTCTTTGAAGGATCAATTATTTGGAATTGCTTTCCAGATCTAGGGCCAGAACTGATCATAACATTTTCTGTTTGAATAAAGTTATGAATGTCTTTGGTCTGGGATTATTTTAATTTTTTTTTTAAATTTTTTGAGTTGGAGTCTCACTCTGTCGCCCAGACTGGAGTGCAGTGGCCGCTCCCGGCCACCGCAGCCTCGACCTGTTGGGCTCTGGTGATCCTTCCGCCTCAGCCTTCCGAGTAGCTGGAACTACAGGCGCGCGCTACCATGCCCAGCTGATTTTTGATTTATTGTAGAGATGAGGTCTCGCTAAGTTGCCCAGGCGGGTCTCGAACCCGCGGGCTCAGGCAGTCCACTCACCTCAGCCTCCCAAAGGTGTGGGATGACAGGCTGAGCCACCGAGCCTGGCTAATATATATATATATTTTTTGCTTGATAGCGTAAGCTGGTGGGGGAGGGGGGAGGGGAGGCACCGGTCCTCTCTGTCTCATTTTGGGTTTTTCCCAACTTTTGTTGGGACCTGAAGTGGTGTGCAGGGTGCAACTACTCATGTGTCACCGCATCTGCCAGGAGCGTTTCTGTACAGACTGACATGAAGGGACTTAACCCCAGCATCCGCAGTCATGGCCCTGCAGCCTCTTATCTGGAGTCCCCAGTAATTAAGGCATTTGCTGATGGCTTAAGGGCACAGTGCCAGGAAGTTCATTTTTATAACCTCCCTCAAACTGAATAAAGATAAGCTTCGGAGATTTTTATCAACACTTCAGAAGAAGAAAACCCAGAATCACCACATACCCATTTTCAGTTTCAATCCTCTGATTCTCTGCTTAATCTACTGTTTCCCCCACACCACCGGGGACCTCCAAGTAGGAAATCCACACCTCTTCAGGCTCTTGTTGAGTTTCCGCCAACTAAACCAGGTAATTGGCGGATATTTCCTAAATGGACTCGACAAATAAATGGGACTTAGCCTGGTTGACGTTTCCTTTCGATATCGACAGGGGTGGGATGGAATTTAGCAGAGTTGGAAGAATGGAGATATGTTTCCGAACCTGGCTCAAAAGCAAAAAGGTTGTGGAGAATGGCATAGTCCCAGTGAGGAGGCTGCCCTTGGACCCCAGGGGGACTTGGCGTTGCCTCCCTGTTCTGGGCCTTTCTGGGAGCTAACCTGGTTATTGAAAAGCTGCTCTGGCAGCTCCAGGCACCAGGGATCCCCCAAGATTCCCATGTCTTCTCTGGCTCCAGGCACCAGGGCATCCCCCATCTCTCCCCCGGGTCCTCTGGTGATCTGGAATGGACATATGGTCCCTGTCGAATTCTCTTTAGAGCATTTTCCCATAGTCCTTCTGAGCATGAATATTCTGTGAGTTGAGGTACGCAGTGTCACTGAATTGCTACCAGCAGTTGTTGTTTAGAATTGTTTAGATGGACAGCGCCAGTCACCAAAACCAACACTCACTGGGTACCTACTACATGATTTCATTGATTCTAAGATGCCCATTGGTTAATGGTTTAACCACCCTGAATTTGGGACAGACCTGGCTGTTGGTGATGCGTCATTGTTTAGTTAGTATCATTCTCCATTTCTTTGTGTGGGTTTTGCAGTCGGTGTAGTCTTAGGTGAAACGCAATCCAGGCCTGATGCAGTGGCTCACGACTGTAATCCCAGCGCTTTGAGAGGCAGAGGCAAGTCTGAGCCTAGGGGTTCTAGACCAGCCTGGGCAACTTGGTGAGACCTGTTCTTTCAATAAACCAAAAGGTGAGCTAGGCTTGGTGGTGCGTGCCTGTAATCCCCACGCTTTGGGAGGTGGAGGCAAGAGGATTGCCTGAGCCCAGGGATACAAGACCTTGCTTCTACAATAAATAAAAAAATTAGCAGGTGTGGCGATGCACGCCTGTGGTTCCAGCTGTTTGGAAGGCTGAGGTGGAAGGATCGCCTGAGCCCAGCAGATTGAGGCTGGGGTAGCCGTGAGTGTGCTACTGCACTCTAGCCTGGACGAAGAGTGAGAGTACGGCTCAAAAAAAAAAAAAATCCAAATCAGGCTCAGTGCTAGGCTCTGGGCTGCCCCTCAAAAGCTCAGGGTGTAAGCAAGGATGAGAATCTTGTGATGATTCTCACAAGAGAGGTGTTTAGTCAGCATTTCAGGGGAACCCAGGTGGAGCGTGTGAGCCCTCACCTGGGACTGAGCTAGCAATAGTGACAGCTGGGTCAGACACATCTGCTGAGGTCTCTCAGCGCTTGTATGTGTGCATTTCACATGAAGCTTCTAGAGCACAGGTTGGAGGTTTTGGCCTCATCTCTTTAGATGACACTGAGTGGTCACCGAAACCCGGATTATGAAGCAAAACTGCGCATGGATTGATTTAAAATGTGAGGAAGTTATGAGAGTGTGGGCTGCAAATTGCTCAAAATGTGAGTCAGAGAAAAAAAAAATCTGTAATCCCTGGAGTTTGTTTGGATTGTCACTGGTTGTCCCCATTCCCAAAGTATAAAATTAAGAACAGCTTACTGTCTCGGGGCACTTGTTCAGATTTAGCCTTACAAAATAAGTATCTCCAGATGTAATTGTTTCATGCCGAAGATCTCCATGGCAATGGGGCCGAGACTCAGGCATGTTACTTGAAATATAGACTCTGCACAGTCATGGCATTATTAACAGCACAACTTTACTTTCAAGAAACTGTCATCACCTGAAGCAGAATAGAGGTCTATGTTTTATTTCAGACAAAAGCAGAGCCTCTCATAATGCGTATTAACTAAATTATTCATCTCATCCTCCTTTTCATTCTGTCCACAACACCTGTGTCTATCATCGTTTAAACGTGGGATTTTTTCCTAAGGAAATTGCAAATATGCGTCTATATCACGCGTCTTCCAATGCGTTGGCGGTTTTACGTGATGGAAGTGGAACTTGAGTTCTAATTTTAATCTTGTCCTAGCATTTTGTGTGTGTGTGTGTGTTAGGGTTTCACTCTGTTGCTTTGGCTGGAGTGCAGTGGCACGATCACAGCTTACAGCAGCCTCGACCTCCTGGACTCAGGCGATCCTTCCACCTCAGCACTGAGTAGCTGGAACTGCAGGTGTGCGCCACCATACCTGGCTAATTTTAAAGTTTTTTCATAGAGACGGGGTCTCCCTATGTTACGCAGGCTATTCTTGAACTCCTGGGTTCAAGTGATCCTCTCGCTTTGGCCTCCCAAAGTGCTGGGATTATAAGCATAAGCCATGGCACCCAGCCTAGCATGTTATATTAAACCTCCTAATCCCATTTTCACATCTGTAAAATGGGAGATGTGGTACTATTCATCTCAAAGCGATTGTTACGATCATTAAATAAGATGATGGCTAACTTTTTGTGGCCCTTGATAGGTATTTGAACACATGTTAGTTCCTTTACTCTCCAGCTTTTATCGCTTGTCTGGATTCTTTTGTGTTTTTTAAAAAAATTTTTTAATATTACTTTTTTTTTTTTTTAGTTGGAGTCTCACTCGGTCGCCCAGACTGGAGTGCAGTGGCACGCTTCTGGCCACCGCAGCCTCGACCCGCTGGGCTCTGGCGATCCTTCCACCTCAGCCTTCTGAGTAGCTGGAATTACAGGCGCACGCTACCACGCCCGGCTGATTTTTTAAAAATTTATGTAGAGATGAGGTCTCGCCAAGCTGCCCGAGCAGGTCTCAAACCCGCCGGCTCAGGCAATCCATTCATCTTGGCCTCCCAAAGTGCTGGGATTACAGGCTGAGCCACCAAGCTCGGCCTAATATTACTTTCTATGGTAGGCATGAACTACAAGCACATTTGTTGTAGAATGTCCTTTAATTTAACATTCAAGCTTTGATTGCATTCAGAAATCAGTTCTTTAAAATCCGGGCTTAAAAATCATCTTATTTGTCTATACTCTGTACACAGACATTTTTTTGTGTGCCTCTTTGTCTCTGGGAATGTGGGGGGCGGCGAAGGTGGATCCCCCCTGGGGACCCGCAGTCTCTCGTGATCTTGGGTCTGAAACGCCTAAATCAGCAGCATGATGTTTAGCTTGCTGCCTTGCAAGTGTGGGTGGGGTCCTGTGAAGATAATTCTGGAGGGAGTGCGTTTCAAATAGAAATCGAAAAGGACAGAAAGCACAGTGATGTGCTTCCCCTTTTGAAGCAAGCAATGCTGTGACTGGCTCTACTCGAGGGTTGTTGTTTTGTCTGGGCAGGCAGGAAAGATGCGCCCTAAGAACAGGGCATGACAGTCCTGTGAAGACAAGTCTGGGTAGGAGTGTGCTCTTGAGAACCGGGCAGGGCTTTCCTCATCAGGGCGAAAAGTGCCCAAATCCCATTAATTCAGGTGCTGACCTCCAGCTGGAAGCGTTCTTCTATTTAAAGGTGTTTTCTCTTCCTTCCAGGGTGGTTGTGCCGGCTCTGGCTGTGGAAAGTGTGACTGCCATGGAGTGAAGGGACAGAAGGTGAGTTGCCGACATTTAAGGAACGTTTCCCTTTGAACTGCCATCACCGTGGAAATCATTAGAAACGAATGCAGTCAAATCAACCAAATAATCAGCTGTTCCCTGGAAAGCCTTACTGGGGTTTTAATACCTCCCTCAGAGTGATGTCATTGTTTACAATGAATGAAATGAATGAATGAAATTAAGCAAAGCCAGGCTTAACGTTATTTCGGAATAATAATAATAATAATAATAATAAACAATAATCATCATAATAATAAAAGTATCTCCCCAAAGAGCATAATACTCAGTGGCAATTAAGGTAGCAAAAAGGGATTTGGTTTCTTTCCTTTTTTGACTCTAGAAGGAAGACATGTATTGGCAGAAAATCTGTTGAGTCAATCATACTTTTTTTGGAATTGGTGTGTAAGAACCAAATTTAGCATTTTTTCTGGAAAAAAGAAAAAGAGTTCCTATTCAGCGCCAGGACTTTCTATTCAAATGAAGCATTTTAAAACAGTTTTTTATTCATCACATACTTGTCTAGATTTATTTATAGAAACAGTATTTATCATTTTCCAAATGTAAAATTATGCATTTTTCCCTAAGCAAACGCTCCTCCTCCCTCTCACTGAAGAACCAGGGATCTAGATAAAGGTGATTTTCTCTGGAAGGTGGATTGTATCTGTGCATTTTGAGAGGGGGGTGCCTGACTCGTTTTCACCCACGGGACAGGGCAGCATCCTGACACTGTCTGTGAGTCACCGTGGAGGCCAGGTGTGGCGGTGAGGACAGGACACCACCCCAAGCCACTCACCCCCCAGGGTGGGCACATGGAGCAGCCTGGGTCCTTAGAGAGTAGAAGGTGTCCTCTAGAACACCGCCTGTTCCCGAGGAGCTGAGGGTGTCACTGGGGCTGGCATGCAATCTCTTATCTCTCTCTAGGCGTGCCTGAGGTTTTATGGGTTCTCAGACTCACACTGTTGAAATTCAGCAAATTCTACCTGACAGAACATCCCTGTGTTTCTTGTTGGCTATTTGCTAAAAAATATCAACATTATGATTTCAAAAGCTGTGCCAGACAGTTGGTGACGCTTGTGTTACCTGGATAGTTTTCGAATGAATGAAGTAAGTGAAGACAGTCACATCTTTCCTTATAAAATGTAGTTCATCTTCATGCCCGGATTGTTCTCCTACTTACGAGTTTTTTCCTAGCCAGCTCCAAGGTGCACTTCCAAGAGTTACTTTAAAGTCAAGGCGAGTGTTTTTCCTACCACAAAGTCTTTTTTAAAAATCTGACTTGAATTATTCACATGAGTACACAACTAATAAAGAAACCCTAAAGACTATTAAAAAAAACTCTGGGATGTCAACAAATGGGAAATGAAGGCCTATGTTCCTATTACTGTTTCCCTTGTAACGCTGAAAGCGCCAGGGCTTGGAGAGGGGCTGGCTGGGTTGGCACTGCTCATTCTACAGGCAAACAGGGTCCCTTCCAGCCACCTGCTTGGCTCTCAGCCCCTTTGGTCCTGGAGGGACCTCTTCCTGGCTCTGGTGCTTTTCAAACTTCCCTGTTCTGAACACATCTATAAACTTCTTTGTGTTTTTGAGCATAATTCATTTAGTTTTTACCCCCACATCCACTCATCAAAATATAAAAAGGGGCTAGCCCAGTGGCTCACGCCTGTAATCCTAGCACTTTGGAAGGCCAAGGCGAGAGGATGCTTGAGGCTAGGAGTTTGAGACCAGCCTGGGCAATATAGTGAGACTCTGTCTCTAATATTAAAGTAGATAAAACAAAACATGACAAGGTAGCTCTCTAGTATTGTTGGCTGACGTCTTCATTACCTAGTGATCTCTAGTCAGAGCATCGAGCCACTTTCCAATCAGAAAGTTAAGCATTTGCAGAGAAGGCAGGCACGCTGGGTCCCGAGGTGGTGTTAAACACCTCTTTCAAGAAGGGTGGAGTCTTCACAACATCTTATTTCCAAATTGCCCATGTTGGAGTCCTGGCTGGGATGGCACACTCAACTGTGGTGAGGTCTGAGCTTGTCACACATGAGAGTATGCTTCCTGCCCTGGACAGGAAGGGCCATGGAGGCACATGTCCATGTAGATGTGGTGTCATTATATCATGCTTCTTGCTTGTGGTGCGGTTTCATGCCACCTTCCTACGGTAGACCCTGACTTTCCTACCAGCTTAAGTCTTGAAATGGGAAATCACAAGAGCTGTGGGTGGGACTGCGGTAGGAAGAAGTAGGATTCTGCTCTGCTCCTTGCTGAGTCTTGCCAGACTTCCCACCAAGGGCTTGGAGCAGGGGGCGCCCAGCACTTCTGAGACCTTTCTTGGCCTGAACCTGCTTCCTCCTCGGCACCCGGTCTTCTCCTCTGCTCGCCTTGAGTTTTTTTTTTTCATTTTATTTTTCCTTAAAGAATATTTGAAATAAAATACAGTGAGTCCCCTACGTACGAACCTTCAAGTTGCGAATGTTCAAAGATGCAAATGTGCGGTTGCCTATCCAATCATGCAAGTCAGTTCACTGCACTTTTCAAGGTAGTGTATTGTAAGATTAATTTTTTTTTATTTTTTGCATTTGTTTTTTAATGTATTGTTTGTGTGGAAAAAAAATATATATATTTTTGAGTTGGAGTCTCACTCGCCCAGACTGGAGTGCAGTGGCACACTCCCTGCCACCGCAGCCTTGACCTGGGCTCTGGCGATCCTTCCGCTTCAGCCTTCCAAGTAGCTGGAACTGCAGGCGCACACTACCACACCTGGCTAAATTTTGATTTATTGTAGAGACGAGGTCTCGCCAAGTTGCCCAGGTGGGTCTTGAACCTGCGGGCTCAGGCAGTCCACTTGCCTAGGCCTCCCAAAGTGCTGGGATTACAGGCTGAGCCACCGAGTCCGGCTGTGAAAAATATTATAAACCTATTGCAGTACTGTATAGCCGATTGTGTCAGTTGGATACCTGGGCTAACTCTGTTGGACTTATGAGCAAATTGGACTTACGGACACTTTCTGGGAACTGAACTGGTTCGTAGGTGGGGGACTTACGGTACTGACAAGCTGTAGGTTAAAGCATTCTGAATTTGTGTTGTAAAAGACTGTGGCTATTGAATGGATTCAGGAGACTCCTTGAATTCTAGGCCTGGGACTATAGCTGAGTGGCTTAGCACCGTATCATTGTAACAAGAATTGAGAAGGTCTATGTTTTTGCATCTGGAACATAAACATTTCAGGTCCTGTGGTTCACGCAGCTTTGAGAAGGGAGGGAGTCCTTCCTCCCACTAACAGAGGAAATTTTAAACTTCCTCTTATTGTCTTGGAGGTACTGTTCAAACCATCAGTTTAATGACAGGGGCGCCTGGAGCTTTCCCGAGCTAGGGTTTCAGGTCTGGTTCCACGTTTCCCATCCCAAAGTCAGCTAACAAAGACGGATTCTTCTGGGCTGCTCCGTCAGGAAGGGAAGCTGACTTTCCTCGGCCGCCACCACCTCCCACCCGTTCTCAGGGCGCAAAAGCAAAATGATTAAAGCCTGAGAGTCACAGAATGCAAATCTGGTGGTTGGAATCGTGGGTCTACTTCTGAGCTACCGATGAATACATACCTCTGCTTCTCATGGCAGTTATCTAGATATTCTCAGATGTCTATAAATTCAATTAATTTCGATTTGTTGTTCTTAGAAATAGGATCATAGGAGACGCATAGCTCAAGGAGAGTTAGGGTTACCTCACGGAGGTGGACGGTTGCAGCCTGAAATATTTGGAAGTCATTGTTTCTGGGACATTTTCCCATGTCTCTTTGACACCAATATTTACAAATCACCAATACCCTCAATGGAAATTGGAATATCTCTAGTGCAAATCTCTTTTGGCTGAGTCTTGCTTTCCATGGAGATATAAGTAATGGACAGAATGTATTATGTATTTATATTTTTGAGACAGGGTCTTACTTGGTCATCCAGACTCACAGTAGCCTTGATCTCCTGAACTCAAGCGATCCTCTTGCCTCAGCCTCCAGAGTAGCTGGAACTACGGGCATGCACCCCCACCCCCAGCTAATTTTTGTATTTTTTGTCGAGACGAGGTCTCTCTATATTGACTAGGCTGATCCTAAACTCCTAGGCTTAAGGGATCCTCCAGTCCCAGCCTCCCAAAGTGTTATTTTTATAGGCGTAAGCCACCATACCAGGTCAGAATGTCTTAGATTCTTCAAATATTATAAATAAACTGTAATACAACAGATCTTTGCTGGTTTTATGATGTCACAGTTGTCAAGTAATCAGTATAATACCAGGTAGTTTGTTGTGAGTTCAGCAGTAGAATTCACTGGGCCTTTGCTGGATTTCAGAGTCTTTGCTGAATTGTTTGTTTTCCCTCTTGCTTGGATGGCCACTCATGTCTTCAGATGTTTTCTCTTAGGTAATTAATTTGGCTTTGCGCACAGTGGCTTTGTGTTTCTCCAGAGACAGCTGCAGTGTGGGAATGGTATCTGCTTAAACTGATTAGGTTTTGAATGCTTGCCTACTCAGAAGTGGCCCAAAGTTCAGCTCTTCTTTTGCTTGATAATCTGATTTTCTCAATTATTTAAGATCGTAGAAACAGCAACACATTCCCAGAAGTTACTGCTCTTTTTAAAAAATTTATTTATTTATTATAAAGATGTGGGGTACAATTCACATACAAACATTGATCATGCAGGTACCCTTGTTGATGAGGTACACCCCTCCCTCCCCTAGCAGTTTCCCTCAACTGCCAGTACCGCCCCCTGCCCCCAGTTACTGCTCTTTATGCTTGGAAAGTAATCCCTTAGATTTTGCTAAAATAGAGCTTCCACAAGAAATCTTTCAAATGTTCTAACCATGGAAGCCCACAGTTACATAAAACCATCTCCATATTCTGTAACCTTGCGGTGTTCTAAAAAAGGCAAATAAGGTTGAACTAGAGAGGTCAGACCTATACACGTGAGACAAATGATACGTGGAGAGTAAATGATCACATTTCAGGGGACGCGGTAGAGAAATCAGATGTGGCAGTCGTTCTGAGCAAGGAGTGGTCCTTGGGGCCTGGAGCCGTGAGAGAAAGGGACAGCTTCCTGGAAGAAGTAGGAACCAGGCTTCTCACGTCTTCACTAATTCGCCAGGCTAGTTTCATCTGTCACACATATGCGTAAAGACACATGCTAATTTAACCGCTTTAGTCAGCGAAAACAGCCCTTGGGACTAGCTGATAAATGCTACCCTAGACGAGGTTGGATGGCTTCGAATATATTGATTCTTAAAAGGGACATTCCCAGGGCACAGTCTCAGGAGCACAGAGAGCCTTAATTAAGCAGAATTACAGTGTTTCTAATGAATAATGGCAACTGCGTGGGCATCTCCTATCTTCTTAGAGGACTGTAACTCTGCTGATACCCTGACCCTTGACAAAGACGTAGAGAAGAAGCCTGTTCTCCTGTTACGCCTAATTAGACCGTCTGTAAATCACAGCCCCTTTTCACATCGGATTGAACAGCAAGAGTATCACCACCAGATGAAGAGCCCCAGATTGCTTTCAAAGCAGAGAACTTTGAAATGGCATTGCTGTCTGTTTGTCTAAAACGTGTGCCTTATCTGATTTGAAAGGGTTGGAAGGGTCTGTAGCCAATCTGGAAATGATTTCCTTTCCGGCCCTGCAAGTCTGGGAAGACTTAATGTTGTGTACGGGCTGGATTTGTACAGGGTGCCCTTTCTTTTACGGTGGTGCATCATTCATAGCTTCACCAGGCATTTAGTGCCTATAGATACTTGACACCATCCCTGCGTGTTCACAAGAGACCTTTCTATAAATCCGTCCGCGTCTTAACGTCCGATTGTAGCTGGCGCTTACACACAACGGATCTTGGCCAGGGTGGAATAATCCTGGCTTGTGAATGTCAGAGCAAGAAAGAGACAGAGGCTCTGCCTCGGGCCAGGCATGGTGCTGAATGTTTTTTATACTAATGTTGATCATAGCCACTTTGCAATGGAAGAACCCAGCTGGCGCAGGGTTTCTCAACTTTGGCACTGCCGACGTTTTCAGTGGGTTGGGTTTTTTTGGTGGCGGAGGCTGTCCCATGCCTCGTAGGGTCCTGAGCTGAGAGCCTCAGCCCCTGCACCCTGGATGCCAGGAGCACCTCCCCTCCCCACTGTGGCAAAAAAATGTCTCCAGATGGTGTTCAATGTCGGCGGGTAGGGGAGTGCAGAATCCCTCTGAATTGAGAACCACTGAGCTAACCCGTCTTTTCTAGCTGAGAAAAGACAAGTAACAGGACTCAAGCGCGAATCAGAGCTCTCCTCCATTTCCACCCCTTGAGATCAGCAGATTGAGGCGAGCCAGGCCAGCTGAACATATGCTTCAGAGTGTGCTGAAGCCTTGGGCAAGCTCCTGTTTCTCTAAAACTGACCCCGTGGTATATACGCGGCTCCTCTGGCCGCGTGCCCAGGAAAGCAAGCCTTCTGCAGCCTCACTCTCAATGGGAGTGATGGGAAGGGTTGCTGGAGGACCGCAAAGAAATGACCCTTTCCCTCTAGGGCCATGGGCAGGCCTCCCAGTTCCTGTTCTAGGGAGTCAACTTGGGCCTCCATCCTGGTTAAACAAATAACCCACAGGGAGAGCCCCCTTGTGTGTCTGCCCCTGTCTGGGTCCCTCTCCCTGCCTGAGACTGGTTGGGGGAGCCCAGCCCAGAGTCCCAGGAATCCCATCCCCTTCAGGGAGTGCTTAATCCTTGTATTGTTTTTTTTTTTTGAGTTGGAGTCTCACTCTGTGGCCCAGACTGGAGTGCCGTGGCCGTTCCCGTCCACCGCAGCCTCGACCTGCTGGGCTCCGGCGATCGTTCCGCCTCAGCCTTCCAAGTAGCCAGAATTACAGGCGTGCACTACCACGCCCGGCTGATTTTTTGATTTATTGTAGAGATGAGGTCTCACCGCCCAGGCGGGTCTCGAACCCACAAGCTCAGGCAATCCACTCACCTCAGCCTCCCAAAGGCGCGGGATTACAGGCTGAGCCACCGAGCCCCAGCTAATCCTTGCATTGTTAAGAATGAAAACCTCAGCCAGGTTCAGGCCTGGAATTCCAACACTTTGGGAGGCGGAGACCAGAGGATTTCCTGAGCCCAGAGGTTTGAGACCAGCCTGGGCAACTTGATGAGACCTCATCTTTCAATAAATCAAAAAATTAGCTGGGTGTGGTGGTACGTGCCTATAGTTCCAGCTACTCAGGAGGCTGAGGCAGAAGGATTGCCTGAGTTCAGCAGGTCAAGGCTGCGATGGTCATGAGCATGCCACTGCATTCCAGCCTGGGTGACAGACTCAAAGAATGAAAACCTCTTTGAGGGAAGGCTATTAAAAAAATTTTTTTTGAGTTGGAGTCTCGCTCTGTCTCCTAGGCTGGAGTTCAGTAGTATGCTCACGGCCACTGCAGCCTTGACCTGCTGAGCTCAGAGGATCCTTCCACCTCAGCCTCCTGAGTAGCTGGAATTACAGGCGCGTGCCACCACGCCTGGCTGATTTTGTGATTTATTGTAGAGATAAGTTCTCAACAAGTTGCCCAGGCTGGTCTCGAAGCCCTGGACTCAGGCAATCCTCTTGCCTCCACCTCCCAAAGTGCTAGGATTACAGGCTTGAACCACCGTGCCCGGCGAGGGGAGGGCATTTTGAAGTAAACATTTTTTAGGCCTTATCTAAGGATGCAGAAACACCTCTCCAGTGGGGATGGTGTCTTCCCATTGCTTCTTCCTCCGAGAAGTCCTGGCATGGTCGCCATCCTCCAGGAAAGCCACCTCTCTGGTTAAGAGTCGGTGATCTTCTTGACTTCCTGGATGTGCCTTCCTGATTTCTCCAGGAAGTGAACCCCGTCACGTTTCTCATGTATTCAGTACATAAATCAAAGCCCATGGTAGCCAACTTGGGCCTCAGCCTCTCTCCACCTGGGAAGACCCGTCTTCTTTTTCCTTTCCATGGGCCACTTGGAGCTGGATTGGGATTGACTGTGTCAATCTCAAAGTGCCATGAGCTCTTCAGTGTGTGTGTTTCAGACAGTCCTCTGCTGAGCACTTTGAGAGGTGCAGAACAAGCAGTTTTAATGTCTCTCTCTCCAGGATGTGAAAAATAAGAACAAAATATTCTCTGCAAGGAATTCTGTAAATCTCATCATATTTAAATACAAGGGAGGGCACATTTTCCAGCCTTTTGAATTCCATGTGTGGCTCTTCATGGATTATTGTCCATTGGCTGCTGTTGCTGGAGACATCACAGTGTCTACCTGGTTAGTCTAGGCTTCAGCTCACATGTCTTAATGCATAGAGTGGTTCGTTCCAGTACAGCACGGATGTCATTTTAGTCACTTTTGCGCCATGTTGTAGTCATTGTCAAAAAACTCTAGAATCTAACGTTACTTTTACGATGAAGGATCTCATTTGCATCTAAGATTTAAATATGGTGTTTTTGCAGTTGTAATTTCGTCTTAGGTGAAGCTCTCTTTGGAGACAGAGACTGTACTATATTGGTAATTTGGAGAAGTCAGTATCTTCAGTTTACAAATATGCTTATTCAATTGATCTTTCTTTCAATTTACATGCGGTTAATAATAGAAGTAATTTTAGCCACAGTTTTATTATTAAATAAAGACATATCAGAATAGCGGTCTTTCTATTTTATCTTTTCATTATTCTTAGTTCCTCTGTAGATTTGGATCCTCAAAGATTATTTAAGTTCAATAAAGTCTTTCGGTTATTTTTAACAGAATATTGAATATTTTTTCCCATAAATTAAATTTTATTAACAATTGTCTTGAATGTTACAGGTCCCATTTTTCTTCCCAGATATTAACTTCTTTTCTCAAGCAAGTGAAAATAAATATTTCTGTGAAGGTGCTGACACTTTGGATAAGTTAGCTGTTTTGGATTAATACTGACAAATGATTGATGATAACAGCAATGTATTTGTTAAGAACTTCCTCTGTGAGAGGCACTGTCCCAGATTTGAATGAGTAACGACTTCAAATTTAGTATATTTTAAAAGAAATTCTACCTTCTTGCTTTCAAGGTTTGAAATACATGAAATCAAAATGCATTAAAAAGTACTACCGAGTGTAAAATATTTTTAAAAATTTTAAATGAATGTGTGATTTGTTCAGTTAGTTCACCAAGCATATTTGAAATTCCTTCCAGTCTTTTCGGGATCGCTTAGATTTCTTTTTTATGTTTTCAAAGACAGGGTCTTGCTGTATCTCCTAGGTTGGAGTGCAGTGGTGGAATCATAGCTCACTGCAGCCTGTGAGTGAGCCCCAAATGATCCTCCCGCCTCATCCTCCAGAGGTGCTAGGACTATGGGTGGGCTTCAAACAATAAAATTTTATTTTTGTAGAGATGGGGTCGCACTGCGTTTCCCAGGCTTGGTCTTGAACTCCTGACCTCAAGTGATCCTCCCGCCTCCGTCTCCCACAGTGAGCCAACGCTTTTGGCCAACGCTTTTGGCCTAGTAACTGTATTTTAAAGTTGCAGTATAGAGGAGTTTTGCTGCCTCAGTTCTAGGCAGATTCATGGACACACAGATGCAGACATAGATTATCTAGATGAAGATTCTCAAGTCCCAGATGAGGCCTGGAAGATCAAAGAAATGGACGTGGCCCACCAGGGACAGAGGCAGGCCCGGGACCTAAATTGGAGAGACGTTAGGATGTTCTGAGAATCACGGCAGGAGCGTTGGGTTGTGCGTTTGTGGCTTTTGGATGCTCTTGGTGGAGGGAAGACTCACTTGGGAGGTCTGTCTGGAATGACCGTCCAGATGTCTAATCGATGTTGTGATTTTATCATCCGTTTCCGGAATCATTATTCCTTAAATTGTAAGGGGAACCAGCTCCCCCTCTTTTCAGCTTCCCAACTTCCCTACATGCCTTTGCGTTATGTTTTTTTTTTGAGTTGGAATCTCACTCTGTCGCCCAGGCTGGAGTGCAGTGGTGCGCTTACGGCCACCGTGCTGGGATCAGGCCATCTTCCCCCTTGGCCTCTTGAGTAGCTGGAACCATAGGTGTGCGCCACCATGCCCGGCTAAGTTTTTGATTTATTGTAGAGACGCGGTCTCACCAAGTTGTCCAGGATGGCCTCAAACCCCTGGGCTCAGGCAGTCCTCTCGTCTTGGACTCCCAGAGTGCTGGGATGGCAGGCATGAGCCACTGCGCCTGGCTGTCTCTGTCCCTGGTGGGACATATCTATTGCTGACTGCTTGCGCTGCCGTGCATACCCTTACACATGTTGTCCAGACTTCTTCCTCATGTGCCTCTTTTTGGGGGTCTGGACCTGTGTGAAATGTCACTTTATGGTTGGTGTATGATGGATTCCAATGCCCCAAAGTCTCGGCTTAACTCTTAAGGGCCCCGTGGGTCCGCCTGTGGGCTCTGCTGTGTCTCCCCTCTCCTCCCGTGAGCTGTTAGGGGGCAAACACATCTCTTTTCCTTTTCCGTGTTTTGTCTGGTGTTTTCAGGGCCAAGATTTTCTCCAGATGTCCCTGCTTCCTATTTCTACATACTGCCCATGAATCATCATCTGGCAGAGGGATCGTGAGAATCGGTGTGGGTTCCCACATTCACCTACTTTTGTCTTTTTTCGACAGTTCTTTGAAAACAATGGGTTTTTAAAAAATATGCCTGAATCCAAGGGTCAAATATCATCAATGTGCCATGGAAAAGGCTCTAAAGGCAGATTCAGGCCAATCGGGCTTGTCTTATTCTGCACACTGGACATTGCTGAAATATAAGGGGGGAGACCCAAAAAACCCTGGAATTATTTTTTGGAGGGCTGCCCCTGGTAGTCCAGGCTTCCCCCTAAGTGTTCTGGGAATGCATTGGCATCCATGAACCAGCTTGCGTTGTTGTGAGAGCCTGCGTTCAGCTTCAGTGAAATTTTTTTGGAAATTCTTTCCACACGTTTGCCCATTTCATGATGGGTGATCTTTGAGTGTACCTACCCACACTGCACTGAGTGTTCAGCAGTTTTTAAGCAGTTTTTAGAAGCATGAGAAAGCACCACAACTGACAAACTCAAAGATGGTTTTGAGCCGTGGACAAAGTGTCTTGATAGGCATATTGCCTCCAATGGAGAGGGCTTTGAAGACGAATGAAGTTTAAACATGTAAGAATAGATCCACAGTTTTTTATCGATAAATTCTGGGTTTTCTGGTCGCTCCTTGTAGACACTGTTCCCTATCCTAAGAAGTTCTTCTTTCTAGCTCATCTTTCTAGTCCTTCCCATTCTTGAACTTGCCATCTGGCTCAGGGACTTGTTTTGGCGACAGGCTCTGAGCACGAACATGGAAGGTTTTGCTTCGCAGCCGTGTTTGAAAGTCACCTCGTCCGCGACAGCTTCAAAAAGAGTGAGATGATTGTGTCACCAGGCTCACAAGGAGTTGCACAAAGTGAAGTCTCTCGAACGGCGTCCCACATGCCGTGGCTTTTCAAGCCCAGACACTTCACGTGGGTCCGTGCGGTCATCGGAGTGGCCCAGCACTGGCAGTCTTTGTCCTGACTATTTATGGGAAAAAAATGATTTTCTTGTAAATATGACCTCGACGAGACCCTGACTGGCAGGAAAGTGGCTTTCTTTTAAGAGGGGCAAAATGGGAGTGTGTATCTTAATTCAAGATCAAAGACTCAACATAAAACAAACCCTGACAAATGAAAACCGGGCAGTTGGCTTTTCCTCCTGTTTGTCGGTAGGATGCTGTGAGCATTCAAATATGTCTCCAGACAGCACGTAACGGTGCTGGATGATTGTCCAGCATGGGCGGGGGAGCAGCACGCTCAGAGGCCATAGGGGCAGAACCCCTATCTTCGCAAAAGGGCCTCAGCACAATGTCCAGTTCAACAAAGGAAGAGTTAGTCAGAGCTAATGAGAAAACCAGACGCCGGGAGCGGGGGTGCCCTTTGTTATCCTGTTCCCCTTTAGGCAAATCCATTAAAAATGGTCAAGGTATATTCGAACACCTCTCTGCGTGTCACTGAACGGGCTGGCCTCGGCTAGCCGGGTCCCGTGATAAAGGTTTCATGCTCACTGGCCCCATGTTCAATTCAGTCTCACACGGGACGCTAACAACGATTCTTGGCTTGTGTCTAAGATGCTGCTGTTAAGTCATTCCTGGTCTGAAGTCCATCAGCAGGGTTGCTCCTTTGCTAGACCTTTCTATGAGTACGTGATGGATGCTTTGGGTAATGAATGACAGGTGTGGATTTCTGTCTTGTTAGATCTTGGGGGTCTGTCCCGAGAATTTCTTGTGGCTGTCCCACGGCGGCCTGTGAGGCCCTCAGGTAGTAGGTGGGAAATCTGAAGACTTAAGGTGGGAATTTTGAAGCCTGTAGGCTACATGTTGGGTTTTGAAATGGTTTTCCCTGGCTTGGCAAAGGAGTGAAGTCCTTCTATCCATAGCAGACCCAGTAAACCGTGAGCTGGAAAGTTCTGTGCCTCCTTGTCCTGCAGATTTCGGTGATGCTTCCTGTGTGCTTTTGGATATTTTTTTCTTTTTTTTTTTTTTTTGAGTTGGCATCTCACTCTGTCACCCAGACTGGAACGCAGTGGATAATCATTGCTACCACAGCCTCGACCTGCTGGGCTCAGGTGATCCTTTGGCTTCACCCCCTTGAGTAGCTGGGACTGCAGGCACATGCCACCTCGCCTGGATAATTTTTTGATTTATGGTAGAGATGAGGTCTCACAGTGTTGCCCAGACTGGTCTTGAACTCCTGGGCTTGGGCAATCCTCTCCCCTTGGCCTCCCAAAGTGGTGGGATTATAGGTGTGAGACACCGTGCTTGGCCTTGCTTGTGAATTTAGGCAGTGGTTGGCAGGACAGACACGGTGTTGGTCCTGCAGCTTCAAGCCAGGAAGGGCACAGATCACCCTCTATGTGAATGCTCTGCTAAGACCTCTGAGGAGAGAGAAGACAGAGGCTGCAATGGACTGGAAGGGTGGTAGACTAGGGAAGGGCATGCTCACGGGAGTGTTCCTGAGATCCAGGCTACCTGTGGGTGCAGCGACATGTGGATTGCACCTCCAAACTTCGTTTCCCTGTTTTTCGTCAAGTTTGCCCACGCTGGAGTGCAGTGGCATGATCACAACTCACTGCAGCCTTGACCTCCTGGGTTCAGGCGATCCTTCTGCCTCGGCTTCCCGAGGAGCTGAGACTACAGGCAAGTGCCACCATGCCTGGTTAATTTAAAAATTTTTTTGTGTAAACAAAGTCTTGCTCTGTTGCCCAGGCTGGTCTTGGGCTCCTGGGCTCAAGCAATCCTTCTGATTCAGCCTCCCAAAGTGCCAGGATTACAGGCGTGAACCACCGTATGCCACACAGATACACACACACAGACATACATATACATACATACATACACACCCCCACATGCACACAAACATGTACCACGCACATGTACACACAGCACAGACCCATAACACACAGATGCACACACATAGACACATGGCATACACACATCCACATAGATCTCACACACACACCACACAAACACACTATCAGCACACCATACACACACGGATACATACCACACTCACACATACATACACACAGGCACAAACACACACCACACACTCACACACACAAACATAGACACATGCATACACCCCACATGGACACATGGGGTAGACACACAGCACACACATACCAGATATACCCTGCACACACACACACACCACACACATGCACACACCACACACCAGCACACCAGACGTATAGATGGGCACACACACCACACATACACGTATGTGCAAACACACACGGTCACCCATAAGCATCACACATATACACACACGACCACCTAAGCACCACACACACATGTACACACAGACACACATGAACACCACACACACATCCACACTGTGTACGCACACACAGAGACTCACTTCAAGAACCCCGTTTTTCCGCCAGGGCTCTGACCTGACCTCCCCCTGCCTGTCTGGAGCTGGGCTCCCCTCTTTCCCGAGCGGGCAGTCTTGGGGGGCGCGGTTCTTGGGCACGGAAGGGGGTGTGCTGCCGTGGGGGCGGCAGGAGGACTGAGGGACCAGGCCAGGGGACTGTGGTCACAGAGTTGAAGCCCAGGCCACCCCGCAGAGGCAGAAACAGGTGGCATCTATACAGGTGAGTGCCAGGAGAGGATCCCAGGGCCTCTGGGATGAATTTTTCTCTCTCTGCCTCAGTCCGTTTGATCTGTTGTGGCAGAATACCCCAGACCGGGTGGCTTGAACAACAGAAATCGATTTCTCGCAGTTCTGGAGGCTGTAAGCCAAGATTAAGGTTCCCACAGACTCCAGGTCTGGTGAGGGCCCCTTCCTCACAGACGGGGCCTTCTCCCCGGAGCCTCACCTGGCAGCTGCACGAGGGGTCTCTCAGGGGTCTCTCTTCCAGGACACCAGCCCCATTCCTAAGCCTGATCGCCCCTCGGTAGCCCCACCTCTGAGCACCATCTCCTTGGGGCTAGGACTCAACACGTGGGTTTGGGGAGGACACAGACATTCGGACCACAGCACTTTCATTTATCCTGGGGTGGGGGGCGCATCCCACACACACTCGACTTCTGCGATGAAATTGCGTGCAGCTGTGCTTAGTGTCCTTGGACTTGGGTGTGTGGATTTCCTACTCCAGACCTTCAGATTCAAAGTTGGAAACCTCTGCCAGGAAAGAGATTCTGCCCCTTGAGACCCTTCTAGACCTAGATCCCCACTGGGGGGTCTTCCCTGTGAATGCCAGAGGGGCTTCCGGAGTCTATCACCACCAGCCTTTCTAGGGGAACACAGTGTTTTCCCAAAAGAAGCTTTGGTATGCAGTCAACGTCAGAAGCCTCCACTAACGGGCAGGGGGGCCGGTCAGGGTGGTGACCGCACTGGGAGACATTTCTTCAGTGCTACATGCTTTCTCAGTGATGTGTTCTCAGAAGAAAGGTACCGTGAGTCAGCACCCTGCGGCCAGCCTGCCTTCGTCAGGGCTTCCCTTCACATCTGCTGACGTGACCGTGAACCTGTCTTGCATCCCACGCGCTGGCTGGTTTCTGTTTTTCTGAGGCAGTCGTGGCTCTGTGCGTGTGGCTTTTTTTTTCTTTTTTTGAGTTGGAGTCTCACTCTGTCACCCAGACTGGAGTGCAGTGGCACTCCCGGTCAATGCTGGGCTCCGGCGATCCTTCCGCCTCAGCCTTCCAAGTAGCTGAAACTACAGGTGTGCACTACCACTCCCGACTAATTTTTGATTTATTGTAGAGATGAGGTCTCGCCAAGTTGCCCAGGCGGGTCTCGAACCCGCGGGCTTAGACAATCCACTCACCTTGGCCTCCCAAAGCACGGGATTACAGGCTGAGCCACTGAGCCTGGCCTGCGTGTGGCTTTCATTTGCTGATTGATTTATTTAGTTCTCTATCTTTTATTTCTAAAATCATTTTATTTGTGGATGGACACTGGCTGCCGGTGTTTGAAGTGGTTTATCGAACTCTTATCTGACTTTCTTAAACAACCCTTCTCATGACGGTCCCTCATCCAGAGACGTTGATCAGATGCCATTTCTTGGATCTTATCAGTAGATGACCGGGGACTGGAAGGGAGGGGTGGAAAGATTGTCATTCATGAACTTGGGGGAGGGGACAGCCATTCCTGTCCTTTCGTGTCTCAGTCACTTGTCTTTAGAAAGTTACATTCTTTTTTTCTTTTGAGTGAGAGTCTTGCTCTGTTGCCCAGGCTGGGGTGCAGTGGCAGGCTCACTGCCACTGCAGCCTCGACCTGCTGGGCTCAGGGGTTCCTTTTGCCTCAGCCTTCCAAGTAGCTGGAACCGCATGCGCGTGCCACCACGCCCGGCTAATTTTCTAATTATTGTAGAGATGAGGTCTCGCCAAGTTACCCAGGCTGATCTCGAACCCCTGGGTTCAGGCGTTCCTCTCACCTCGGCCTCCCAAAGTGTTGAGATGACAGGCGTGAGCCACCTTGCCCGGCCTAGAAAGTTACGTGCTTAATCCAAAGAGTATGTCTTTCATATATTTAAAAGTAAAGCTCCCCGGCTTGGAGGTTGCTTGTTCGCCCTCTGTGGACCTGTCCTGTTCAGGGCTCTCTGCCTGCAGAGACAACAGAAGCCAACTGAGAAGTGTGATGTGTCATAGAACAGGTGACTAGACGGTGTGCGTTTTAAATGTATTCTGCTGTAAGCGACACAGTGTGTTGTTTGCAATTAGATTTTTAGAGGGTTTGGCTTCACCCAGTGGCAGATGGGAACACACAGGTGTCATTTTCCATCCTGTCTGATGCTGTGTTCCTGACCTAGACCCCAGGCTCCTGGGGGCTTGCTGTGTTCCATCATGCAATTGGGTATCCGTTCTAGAAGATGTGGGTGGTATTATTGTCAGGTACGTGGGATGATGCCATGCACCGTGTTGGCTGCACTCTGCGAGGGGTGTGCGACCCTGTGGGTGCCGCCCGTGTCTTCTTGTCACAGGAGACCTCTTGATGTTTGGGAGGGGCTCTGAGAAGGTGTGCACAGCAGGACGTGGCTCGCCTGGAAGCGCGCGTTCAGAGAAGGAAGGATGCGGCGGGCTCTGAGTTCGGCCTCCCGCAGACCCACGAACAGGACGCTGGGATCTCTCCCCAGCTCTGCGGCAGGACTTTCGCCCGTCTTGCCGTCTCTATTGTGCTGCAATTTGAACCTGAACGTCGGCCAGCTGTTGGAGAGATGACTCTGGTTCCTCTGCTTCTTCACAAAAGTCACCGATTCTCTCTGTGGGGACTGGGAGGCCTGGAGGGCTCCCAAGGGTGTAGGGTTCCCGTGGGAGTCACAGTCTACCCAGGGTTGGCAACTTGGGTTCTGCGAGACAAGGGGACGCATTTCTAGGTGCCACTGATCAGCCTCTTGCCAGAGAGAAGTTGCCCTGGCTATGGTGTCAGAGGCACAGTCCCTGATGGGGAATGGGGTGAGGGCTGGGGCTGGTGCGCCCTGACCCTCTCTCAGGGCTCTTTTCTGTCCTGCTCTGTCTCTCTCTGGGTCTGTCTGTCTCTTTTTCTCTCTGTCTCTTCACCTCTCTCTGTGTGTGTCTCTTAGTCCGTCGTTGTGTGTGTGTCTTCTGTTTGTCTCTTTGTCTCTTTCTGGGCATCTCTTCCTCTGTCTCTCTCTGTGTTTCTGTCTCTGTCTCTCCCTCTCTCTCGTCTGTCTGTCTTTCTGTGTGTTTCTCTCTTTCTCCCTTGCTGTCTCTTCTGTCTCTCTGTTTCTCTCTCTTCCTCTGTCTTTCTCTCAGCGTGTCTCTCGGTTTCTCTTCCTGCCTCCCTCTCTGTCTCTCTCCACATTTCTCTATTTCTTACCCTGTCTCCCTCTCCATGTGTCTCTATTTCTTGTCCTGTCTCCCTCTCCATGTGTCTCTCTCTGTTTCTCTTCTCTCTGTCTCTCTTTCCACGTGTCTCTCTGTTTCTCCTCGCTCTGTCTCTCTGTGTGTGCCTTCTCCCTCCAACACACTTTTACTTGGTTATTTATCCTCCAATCAGTTTCAAAAACATCAGATATCAAATACGTGGGAAAATGTCACCTGTTTTTATACCCTACAGTCTGCATAACCTATTTATTACGAGACAGTTATTGCCTCATGATTTATAAACTCCACTGTGGTTGTTCTGTTTCTGCTTTCTGGCTCTTAGCCACATCACTTAATACTTCAGTCTATTAACATTAACTAATTTTTAAAAAGCAGGAAATGATACTATAAATTTAACCTTTAAAACTGCCACAAGACAGCACTAAATAAGAGTTTACTGAGGTAAAGTTTTAAATAATTAGGCCTTACCCTGAAGTAAAATGTATCTCCACGTCATCTTGGAAATCTCTATATATTATCTTCTGAAACAGGCTTCCCAATTTTGTGAACAGCGTTGAGGTGAAGGGAATTTGCCAGCGCAGAGAAGGCGATTTTTAAGTATTTAAGAAGTAGCTGTTTATCTGTTTAATTATGTACCAATATTTTGTATTGAGTGTGCAATTGCATGCTTTTCGTTTTTGTTTTTTGTTTTTTGAGTTGGAGTCTTACTCTGTCACCTAGACTGGAGTGCAGTGGCCGCTCCCGGCCACCACAGCCTTGACCCACTGGGCTCCAGCGATCCTTCCACCTCAGCCTTCCAAGTAGCTGGAACTATAGGCACGTGCTACCATGCCCAGCTGATTTTTTTGATTTATTGTAGAGATGAGGTCTCGCCAAGTTGCCCAGGCGGGTCTCGAACCTGCGGGCTCAGGCAATCCACTCACCTCAGTCTCCCAAAGCGCTGGGATTACAGGCTGAGCCACTGAGCCCGGATGCATTCTTTTCTTATCTGTTCAGTTTTAAAACAAGATTTTGAGCAAAAAGTCAAAAGAAGGAATTAATGATATCTACTAGAAAGAGATTGAAAGTCAGTTATTTATTAGTTCCGATCAATCTCACCACCACTGCTTTTTCAAGTCAGTGAGGTCAGATCTCAAACTCTGCCAAGATTACCCTGGATTCCGTGGGCAAAACTGATGTGTCATGTGTTCACCTCCTAGGAACTGTTATCTCTTAGGTTCTGAGTATGATGAATGGAAGATTGAAATGATTGTTATCAGCTATAAGACATCACCAGGTAGCTTAGGTGGGGGGTCAGGAAGGAACTCGGGATATCACTCCTGTGTATGTCACCAGATACTTCTGGGCTCAGGACAGGAGTCCTAGAGACGCCCTGGGAGGGCCATGGCCTTACAAAGACCCAGGCTGACCCGAGGGAACAAACAGAATGTTCTGGACTTGAGAAGGATGAATTGCAGAAGTATCATTGAGGAAAAAAACACAAACCCTTGTGCATAAGATAAAGGGAGGAATTTCTTAAAACTATCATAGTTTAAAAATACCCAAGAAATTCCTATTTTCTTAGGTCACACTTAGCCACAGAAACAAGAATGAGATACTTCCTGGGTCCTGACTGGTGGGAACTCTGGCAACATGGCATTTTCATTCTCTTTTAAAACATTCTGCGGCTTTACAGGAAACGCCAGGCACAGATGCCGTGATACTACACGCAAAAGATGTATGTGTTGAAATACTACTGAAGGTTGGGCATGGTGGCTCATGCCTATAAACCCAGCACTCTGGGAGGCTGAGACAGGAGGCTCACTTGAGCCCACAAGTTTGAGACCAGCCTGCGCAGCATAGTGAGCCCTTGTGTCTACCAAAAAAAAAAAAAAAAAAAAAAATTAGCCGGGCGTGGTGGTGTGTGCCTGTAGTCCCAGTTACTCAGGAGGCTGAGGCAGAAGGATCACTGAACCCAGGAGGTTGAGGCTGTTGTGAACTGTGGTCATGCCACTGCACCCCAGCCTAGTGACAGTAAGAACGTGACTCAAATAATAGTAATGATGATGATATTCAAGTTGAAACAGCGTAGTCCTTAACACTGGGTAGTGTTTCGTGTGATGCTGAGTCTCTCTGAGTACCTGATCACAGGTGATTCTTGAAACCATGCTGCTGGGTAAGCCAGGAGGGGAGGGTCATCCCCAACCCTCAGATGACAAAACTGAGCCCCAGGCAGTGGAGATCAGAATCTTCTGGTCCTGGGCAAAGGCCCTGTCCCTTTAGGGTTCCTGAAATGTCGAAAGCCTGCTGTCCTAAAGCTCGTTTGCGCATCCGGAGCGCAGAGGCCTAGGGTTTCAAGTCACGTCTGAAGAGCGTTTCTAAACACAACCTCTTGATAGATTCATGTTGCTTTCTTGGGACCTTGAACTTTTTGTGCTTGCTGAGCACCTCGTGAAAATACTCCTGAAACCCCTTCTCTTTGCGAGCTGTACTGGTGACAGGGATTGAAGGTGGACACAGGACTGCCTTGGGGGCTGCAGGAGTCTCCAGGGCGCTGAGGGACCACAGAGGGTGGGGACCAGGGTGTCCCCTGGCATGGCCCCCGTCACACTCAATTTTGATATAAAAATGTGTCTATCAAACATTTATAATTTCTCGATCTCACACGTTTATTAAAGAAGAAAAGTCAGAATATCTGTTCCTAATTGCCAGTGGGCAATTCCTCTCAAGGTTAAACCTCGCATGCTTGTGGACTATTAATTATAATTATTATCTTCAGGGTATTTCCTCTGCATTTCTCATGTTTACTGTTATCACAGACCATAAAAAAGAAGCCCTCAGAAAACAAGAAAACCATGACCTAGATTGTGGCATTTCCTGACTTTTATGTGTCCTCGTTTTGTTCTGAGATGCTGTTCCACGCCCACGCACATTGTTAAGTTCAAGTTCACAGCACCCTCGGCGATGTGGCTCCTTGCTCACTAATTGGCGTTTCTCAAGTGTTCTGATGGTGTGGCGTACCTCCTCTCCACTCTCGGGGCCGTTGGCTTGCAGGTGATAGAAACAAAGCAGAGTGTCTTTAGGAGGGAAAAGTAATGATTTTTTCTTGTCCAGGCTCGGAAGGGAGTTAACCTCTTGTGGATATTCGGTTATCCCTGATTTATATTCCTGTGGTCTCTCTCCTTCCCCCAGATCTTTCATTTAAGAAATGTCCTAGAATTTTGGTACATTTCATGGAACTTAAAAAAAAAAGGCAGTGGGATGATATACATACTCCCAGTGACTCTCATGCATGGACAGGCCCCTTAGTGCCCAGACCAGTCGGAAGCATCATTCGTGAAGTGTCGATTCCGAGCTCTTTGAGGCTGGTCCCCATTTACAAAAATACCTTCCAGTGGAGTAAGCCAAGAAACAAAACCAAAGGTCGCCCAGAGTATTAAGCCACGGTGATTGGCCATAGAAGCCCCTTCTTGGGTCAGTGCCCCAAAACACTCCTCAGTTGGGTGTCCACCCACCCCCTGTGCCTCACTGCTAGACTCCAAAGTCTACGTGGAGGCTGCCTCCTGTGTGTGGCTGTGGGTGCATCATGGCACCCTTGGGTGTCACCGGGGCAGGCCTGGCTAGGAGCTGCGTGCAGAAGTGAAGCTTGTCTGTTAGCTCCTGCGAGTGGTGCCAAAGAAAAGCAAGGGAAACGGTCCCTGCTTATTGGAGGGGGAGTTTTTCTCCCACTGGGTTTTGTTCCACCTGTGCATACCAGGTAGAGGCCACCTGCCAGGTCAACATCTCACCTCCCTGGCCGGATTTAGTCCCAGATTGCTGCAGTGTACAATGTGCAGTCCTGTCCAGAGCTGCAGCCACCGAGGCTGCAGGGTAGCACGTCTGTCTATACCATTTTTCTGTCTTTAAGGATAATCTTTACATCTATATATGAGAGGCAGAATATAAGGTAATAGGTGTAGGCAGAAGCATCTGTGATTGTGAGTTTCATGGGAGTCCATGCTGACACATTATCAGCAAGGGAGATTATGTTAGCACCTTCTTTGGAAGCCGCTAAAAAACTGGTTGGATTTTTTTTTTTTTTCCTTCAGAATTGGCAGAAACTAGGAGAATGGATCCAATTACTCTAAGGTATATGTTTCCTATAAACTTGCAATAGAAAGGAACCAAAGAAAAATCTTTAGCTAAATCTTACTGGTAGTGGGATGTTTAGTAGTAGCTTCTTAGAGATGGCCCTACTGTCATGTTTGTATCTGTTTTATGCATGATTTGTAGGATTTAGTTTTTCCAGTGTTTCCTGTTTCCATGCAGTTATTTTTGAAAAACTGAATTCATTGTTCCCCCTGTACTGTCGTTAGATTCAACTGTTCTGTCAGTTTGTAAAATGGATGCAAAAAAGGTAATCTTGAAGATGGCCCACTGTTCACAATATTCTAGGGTAACAGCGTCCACCTGTCACGTACTAGCCTTAATTTTCAGTTTGCCTGTTTTATATTTAATTTTAATTCAATTAGAATTCAAATGAAATTCCTTCCCATCGAGTTCTTTTTGAGGCCTTATCAAACAGATTTCTCCATGTGTCCCACGGCACTGAATATTTAACATTCAATAGTAATATATTCATATAATGAATCTTTAAGAAAATGGCTTAGTATTTAATGTCCTCAAGGGAGTTGGCCTTAATTTCGGGGGCAGTGCGTAGTCCCAGATCTCCCTCTAGTGGCAGGCAGGCGGCCTGCAGGGAGGTGGTCCTCGCACGGGCCTTTGACGAGCCCCCTTTTCTGCCTAGTTCATCACGGGGTCTGCTGCCTGCTGGCGATGGAAACTTCCCCCCCTCCGGAAACTCCCCTTGGGAATTCTTCTCCAAAGAGGGCTGTTTGGCTGAGACTTCACGGGTGTGTCTGAGGCGCCAGGGCCTGGCAGGGTGGGTGTGAGAGCACATGTTTCAGAAGGGACAGCCCCCGACTGGGCTGGGTTGTGCTGGACCCTTGGGGCCATGGGAACATGGATGTGGGTGCAGGGTGGACTTCCGTGAAGGCCCTTCAAGGGCGTGGGCTTTGACATTGAATATGCTGTTAGGAGAGCCCAAGGCCAAGAACACAGAAATGTTCCCCAGCGAACAAACTACCTTTGGGTGTGGCTTGATGGGCATCGTAGGTGAGCGATAGATGAAAGCCAGCCACGTGAGGCGAGGTGCACACAGGCCTTGGCCGTATCGGCCCCCGAGACTTGGAAAAACTTGATCAGAATGTCTTTATTTTCCAACCTGGGGACCTGACTGCTTCAGGGGAGTGGATTAACATAGTGGGGTTTTAAGATATTTTAAAGAGATCACTGCTTGGGCATAAGCATGGAGGGAAGCATTTTAGGCTGGTTTTTCTGAAAGAGGCTAAAAGTGGACCGTAGGAGACAGAAGCCGGGCTGAAGACCTTGGCTGTGGCCCACAGCGCCTCTGCCCGTGATGCTTGATGCTCATCGGGGGAAATGTCTAGAACTTTTATGAGATGTAAGGACGCTTAGACATTAAGTTGTTCATCTTTTAGTTTTCTTACGGGCTACCAGTCATTTGTCAGCTCTCAACTCGGTGCTGGAACGTTTTTACTGGATCAGTAACGTGGGGTGATTTATTTGCTTTTAGAAGATTTGAGGGGAATAGTTTTACATTGTTTATTATGAGACCACATTTGGGGCTTTTTTGAGTTATTCTTGTGTTTTGAGTTACTCTTGTGTCGAAGGATAGTTTTTTAGAGAGTATTTTGTGAAGGACTCTCTCTCTCTTTCTCTTTTTTGGGTGAGGATCTTGCTTTGTTGCCCAGTCTGGAGTGTAGTGGCATGATCACGGGTCACTGCGGCCTCCAGTTCCTGGACTCAAGCGATCCTCCTGTATCAGCCTCCAGAGTAGCTGGGACTATAGGCACCCGCCAGCACACCCAGCTAAAGTTTTTTCTTTTTCTTTTTTTGTAGAAACAAGGTCTCGTGATGTTACCTAGGCTGGTCTCAAACTCTGGGCTCAGGCGATCCTCTCACCTCAGGATGGCCTCTTTTCATTCAAGTGTTTCTTACACGCTGATGCACAAAGTGATTTCGTAGATCATAACATGCATCCAGTTTTATTTCTCGGCCAGTGTTGGGCAGTCAGGAATATCTGCTCCTTCCCCGTCATCCCCTCTGCTGGCTGTGGCCCGTGTGTGACATGAGAGTGTAGCCCTGTGGACCACTCTCCCAGCAAGTATTGAGACTCCCGTTAGGACCCGCGAGCCTGGAACTGTGCCGGGAGCTCATTGTGGGCTGGAATCGCGTTTCAGTGTCAGGATCCATCTGACAGAAATCCGTGCTTGAACACAGACACGCAGACGGGTCTGGGTCGGATACTACCTCTGCGGGCGGTCCTGCGCTGGGCGAAAGTGGACCTTGTCTGTCATTCGGACCTTCTCGGGAGCAGTAGTCAAGGCTGAAGTCCATCGCAGACATGGTGGTCCTGGCGTGGCCGTGGAGAGATGAGGTCTTGCTAGGCCTCAGCTCCACCCAGCACCTCCGAACGGCGCCTGTCCTACGAGTCCCGGACCTTGTTCTTCTGGAAACTCCAGCACTGAGGCCTTCCCGCTCTTCGTATCAACTTGGTCCACTCCATCTTCAGCAGTTCTGGGAGAGGGTCCCAGCAAGGACAAGGAGGGGCAGAGGTAGGACCACGGAGGCCCACGAAACAAGAGGCTGCTGGAGTCTGCCTACTGCAGCCGACGCCGTGTGGGTGAGAGGAGACAGGATGAGCCGAGGCTCCTAGAAATAGAACAGGCCTCAAGATGCACAGAGGTCATGGACGGGGGAGCTTGCGTTTCGTTTTTTAACACCTTTTGATTCTTCTCATCCTTTAGATTTGAAAAGATGAGAAGATCTGCATTTTCAGGAATAACCTCTTAAACTTTCAGCTTTTTTCTAAGCTGCTCACCCTACGGGTGGTTTCAGACTTAATGATAGTTCAACTTGTGAATTTTTGAGTATGATGGTGTGAAGGCAACACCCATTAAGTAGAAACCGCGTTATTATTATTATTTTTTGAGTCAGGGCCTCACTCTGTCATCCAGACTGTAGTGCAGTGGCCCAGTTACATCTTCTGGACCTCCTGGACTCAAGAGATCCTCCTGCCTCAGCCTCTGGAGTAGCTGGGACTACAAGCATGAGCCATCACGCAAGCTAGTTTGTTTTCATTTTTGTAGAGACGATATCTCGCTATGTTGCCTAGGCTGGTCTCAAACTCCTGGGCTCAAGTGATCCTTCCACCTTGGCTTCCCAAAGTGCCGGGATTACAAATGCAAGCCACTGCACCTGGCCAGAAGCTGTGCTTTGAATTTTGATTTTTCTTCTTGGGTAAGCAATATGCAGTTCGAGGCTCTCACGGTGCTGGGCAGTGGCCACGAGCCGTCCTGGTTGCACGGTGTTTAATAAGTTACACGAGATGTTCAGCCATTTATTATCAAGCAGGCTTTGAGTGAGATGATTTTGTCCAACCATAGGCTAATGTGTAAGTGTTCTGCATATGTGCAAGGTGGGCCAGGCTAAGCTAGAGTGTGGGTATATTGGATGCATTCTCGACTTCATGACATTTTCGGTTCGCATGGGGTTTATCATGACATCATTATTCGAGGTGCAGTGTTATATAGTAGCTGAGAGACTCTTGGCATAGACTCCCATATTTTGGGAGAACCACTGTGTGAGGGTTCCTGCCATTGACTATCTCAAGGCAAACATCAGGACTTGAGAGAGAAAAATGAGAGTTTGGGGAAGAAGATAAAGATTTGTAACCATGATTTTTGTGCATCATTGGTTTACTCTTTCTTGCTTTAATAGTAAATGTTTGGCTGGGCACGGAGACTCATGCCTGTAATCCCAGCACTTTGGGAGGCTGAGGCAGGAGGATTACTTGAGCCCAAGAGTTCAAGACCAGCCTGAGCTACATAGTGAGACCTCTTTTCTACAAAAAATAAAAATAAATTAAATATTTAAAGGCAGGAGATAATAGGGATGATCAATGTAGCAGTTATGTGAGGCAATCCACACGATTTGGTTTCATTCATTGTAGACATCCCGTATACTTCTAACAAACGTACATATGTTCTTTTAAGAATTTGGCTAGGCGCGGTGGCTCATGCCTGTAATCCAGCACTTTGGGTGGTAGAGGCGGGAGGATTGTCTGAGCCCAGGGTTTAGAGATCAGCCTGGGCGACTTGGTGAGATCCCATCTCTACAATAAATCACAAAATTAGCCAGGCATGGTGGCACGTGCCTGTAGCTCCAGCTACTTGGGAGACTGAGGCGGAAGGGACTTCTGAGCCCAGCAGGTCGAGGCTGCAGTGGCTGTGAGCGTGCCCCTGTGCTCCAGCCTGGGTCACAGAGCGAGACTCCGACTCAAAAAACAAAACCAATTTGGTGCTGTGTCTTGTCAAGCAGGGGAAGTCAGCACTCACAAATTCCCTCCTCTTTAGCAAAGCAGACCCTCTCACTCCCGTGTCCTGACCCCTCCTCTGCAGCGATGGCAGCATTTCTGCCGGCCCCTCCGGCTTCCTGGCGTGGTCAGAGCTCCCGTGGGGCCTTGCCGCAGAGTTTTCGTGACCCCGTGACACGGCTCACAGCTTCCCACCACTTTCCCAGAAGCGTCAGCATTCAGGGAATGGTCCTGCAGATGTCTGAGCGTGGTTGGGCTCAAGGAATGGGACTTGCGGAATTTCTGGCTGGGTTTCGCAGTCACCCAGGATTGGGACCCATCACTTGGGATCGCTTCCCCTCCGCTGAGCGCAGGCCGAGCTGGGCTCCAGAGACCAGTGCGTTGGTTCCCTTGGTGATCGGCAGCCTCGCTTGGGCACAGGACTCTCGAGGCACCGATGACAGAAAGCAGCCGCGGGTCCGGCATCAGGTCCTGGGCATGCCTTTCCCTGGTGCCTCTTCGGCCAGTGGGGTGGACGCCCGTGGGTCTGTCGTGGTGCCCAGAGGGTGGAGGCTGGGGAGGAGACAGTCCTGCTCAGCAGCCTTCACTAGCCACCTGTTAAAGTTTTCGGGATCCGTACGTGGCATCCTACCTCATGCTCGGCGTCCTGTCCAGCTGTTGGCTAGCTCAGCGTCTGTTCGCCAACTTGCATTGAGTTAACTTTTGTGCCAAATGGTGTGCGTGAATATGACAGTGTCACCAGCCCTGAAGAGTCACAGGACCTGGGCGGGGGGGCAGAAGGAAAAGCACTGTCCCTCTGAGTAGCAGTGCTGGTGAGGTCTGTTCTGTGTTCTCATGAATGCACCCGGTGCGTGGTTACTGCTATGTCTGTTATAGCCAACCCCTGTGTAGAGGAAACCCCCGTGCCCTGGCGACATTTCTGTGTGTTTCTGTCCATCCTAAAGGTCTCCAATCATATGACTGTAAATCTGAAAAACCAAATAAAACTGTCATCTAAAGGTAGAGATTCCATACCGGCTATCGAAATAGAAGTAATGTGGCCTTTGAATTTTGATGCCTGCTTATTCTGACTGCGTTTTGTGTTAACTTCAGTTTTTGTTGTCTGTAACTGTACGATAACTCCAGTTTAAAAACTTGGTTCTGTTTCAACGTCTGCTGCTGTCTTGGGTGCTTTGTTTGTGTTTGAATTTCTGGTTTAGATGGGGAGGGAGCTGTATTCTGGCATTTGATTTTCTGAATCATAAGCTTGGTCCCATAAGCATACTAAGAGGAAGGGAAGTAATGGGAGATTATAAAATAACCTTTTCTCTCCACATTTTTTGGATTTTTTAAAAAAGTAAATGCTTGCTTTAGATAATATGCTGAGCAAAATTTTAAGTTGCTCCATGCATGAAACACTATTTCATGCCTAATTTAGAACAGCTAATTTTGATGCCAAGTTCATTGTCCAAGTTGGATTCGTTCATCTTTATAGACAATGGCATTTTGTTCTTCCTCCTCAAATTCTGAACTTCATCATTCGAGGACACCGTGGTCATCATTTTTGTCATTGGTACATAAATTTCCTCTTTTTGATGAGTGTCAGACATTGCATTGACGTTCAAGAAATGAAACTACGAGATGCAGGTGCATCGAAACTTTTCACGTTGTGTTCTACAAGTTTCTCTTTTGCTTCCTCCATTTTAACTCGTTGATGCTTGATAGACAGCTGTTGTGGTCTTCGTTTTCCCCGGCCTGAAGTGTGTGGCTGCCATGGTGTTTTGGACCCTGGGAGTCAGATGACTAAGGGTCTTGTTTCTCCCTGACTCTGACACAGACGTTCTGCCTCGAGGCCCAGCAGAAGGATGGCCACGCTTGGGGCGTTGCCAGTGTAGCAGCACATTCTGGCTTGCAAAGGCCTGGCTCCCGTGACCTTTGCACAACTCGTCCAGCTCTTTGCTGTTCTTGCAACCCCTGTGGAAATTTACTCCAAGCTCAGAGGAAGAATGTGACCCCCGTATGGCATGTACTGTTTGCCAGTAAGTGGTATAGCTGTTTGAAAGCTTATCCCGTCTATAAGCTCTGCTGTGGTTCCCATTATTCATGTGTACTTTTATCTGGACAAAAAGATTAAGGAAGTCCAAAAAAATATGTGGGGAATGGCAAGAACCATGTCCACGGAGGAGTCACTTCCTGCTTAGCGACTCCATTTCGGACTCTTGGGATATATGGATTGCTTAAGCATTCTGGTGACCTTTGGGAAAGAATGTGTTCTTGCAGTAAAAGCAATGGCTGGGAATTTGGATTTCTGTGTTCGGTTCCCAGGAACACAAGAGGTCACCCAGTGACAGGGGACAAGTCAGTTAAGCATCGGATCTTACTTTCCCTATTTGCGAAATGGACATAAGAGGGTCCATACCTTGAGCTAACATCATGTTGGTGAATCGTTCAGTGTCCTACCAGGAACCAGCTTGCTCTAGTGACCTAGAAAAAAACAGGGACTGTGGTGTGGGCTGACCTCATTTCCAATCCTGGCTTTAGTGCTGACTCAATGAGAAACTTGCCGAAGTCAGTTCATCTGGCTCTGGTCCTCCGTGCATTCCACAATTAAATTGGGAATCATAAAATCTTATCTTCGCTGGTCTCACGACGATACTGCCAATATTAATTAAGTGCTAAAAATACTCCACCCGATATATTAGAAAGCTCTGACATTGCCATGCCTTTCTTATTTCCTTCCTGTCTCATGTTGGGGTTATATGGGGATAGGCAGTTTCGCATTTATTTATTTACTTTTAACCAGATGTCTGAAGCTCGGGCTTCTCGTATTCTGAGTTGGACCGCCCTGTGTCCCAAAACTGGGTGCCTTGTTTTCTGTGGTTCTGTCCAGGAGCCCTGAGTATTGGGGAAGGATGAACAGATTCAAGGGACGCTTCGTCTGAACAAGTCTCGGTCTGGGGATGGTGTGCTTTCTCAGCTGTCACAGTGATGCCGGGTCGCGTGGAGTGTTGTTGCTTTGTGGGCTCTTTGAGTTCACTACAGAAAAGAATTTCAGAGCGAGTCACAGAGAGGGTTTTAAAATGCCGTGTATTAGAGAGAGAAAAGAGAAAAAGACATGTTCGAGAGAGAGTGTGGGTGGCTTTCAGGGAAAGGGTACACACTTGCTGTTGGCAGAAAGCCTTAAATTTTGTCCCAAATGATGATTAAGCCACCTCTTTCTAAGCTAAGCCTTGATCACACGTTTCAATTCTTCTCATTTTATGCCTAAGTTTGCTTGTGTCATGGGGAACTTTTGAGAAAATGGGAAAAGTTGCTGCTTCATTAAGTTTTCTCTTAGAGTACCGTGCCTCAGTGTCCCCGGTAACTCCCTATTCTCTTATTTGCTGCCTTTGTAGCCAGTTGCCCCATGTTCCAAGGTCGGGCCTGTGTTTCAGTCAGTGTGTAGTAGTTTAAAAGAGTTATGTCCTGATAAGACAGTGCCCAGATGCCTGACCATCTGGTTTCCTAATTATCTAAGCCTGCCTATAAGAAACTATCTATATCTAAGCTATGCTAAGCCTGCCTGTGAGAACTCACTATCCATATCTAAGCTATGCTGGCTGTTCTGCCTCAACAAGGCCTCTGGGAAAAGCAGCCAGCCTTCCCATCCAGTCCTTGCTGAGGGCCTCAGTGTAGCAGCACCTGCTTTTTCCGGAAGATTCTCTGGACTGGATGCTGCTGGCCCAAAATGACATGCCACACTGGAGGGATAGATGTGCTTCAATCCACTTGCCATTCTATCCTGTCCTCTAGAGTTGGGAATAATCTCCCCATGTATTCGCACACAGTTTCTAGACTCCTGACTTGCATTTCCAATTAAACAGCTCCCTGGAGGTGCAAGGGTGGGAGCCCAGAGTTCATCACCTTCTTTTTGCATTTATAAAAATGCAGCAAGGCTGTGCGTGGTGTCTCATGCCTATAATCCCAACATTTTGGGAGGCCGAGGTGAGAGGATTGCCTGAGCCCATGGGTTCGAGACCAGCCCGGCCAGCTTGGTGAGACCTCGTCTCTACAATAAATCAAAAAATTAGCCGGGCGTGGTGGCACGTGCAGGTAGTTCCAACTACTTGAAAGGCTGAGTTGGAAGGATCACCTGAGCCAGCAGGTTGAGACTGCAGTGGCGGTGAGTATGCAGTCCAGTCTGGGTAACAGAATGAGACTCCCATTCAAAAAAAAAAAAAATGCAGCAGATGGTTAGTTTACCAGTAAGTGTTAGGACCGGCTGAGCGGCTTGTTTGATTCATTTCGATTATGGGATGTGAAAAGCTTGTAAGTAACTCCTGTGAATGTGCTATTTTGGAGCATGTGTTTATGTTATGGAATGTATAGCTTGCTTGTTTATTTTTATCTTGAGCTAATATAACTTTGAGAAGGGCACTGCCTGCCAACTAATCCTGACTGTAATCTCAAGGTCCTTCTTTTTTTGAATCACCTAACAGTGCTTCCTTAATCTACCCAATTTGTGTGGTAAGGCTGCATTAAACTCCCTAGACTGTGAAGTGAATGAATAGGTTTTCTCCATTTCTTGTCATGATTCTGTGTGTTTTTAGGTTGACAGTCTAAAGACGGCAGACTTCCTAAAATACCACTGCACCGGGCCACCGGCTGTCTTATGCTTGTAGAATAAATGGCACTTGCAGGATCTGATGCTGGTGCTATCCCGCCACGTTTTGCCCGATTATGTTGCCCTCGGGGGCCTGCTGGGCTCCCGAGGGCTGGGCCTCCCTCCTCTCCCCTCTGCTGCCTGCCAGCCTGTTTCCGTGTCCTCTTTTCTCTTCCTTTCCTTCCCATATTCATTTTACATTCATCTTTCATGGGCCAGCTTCAGGCTGAGTCCCTCGAAGTCTTGCTATCCATTCTTTGTCTTTTTCCACTGAGTATAGCCCGTGTTCCGTCTGTCATGTGTTTGTACCCTGAAAAAACAGTGATTACCCTAAAAATAATGTTTCTTATCTCTTTTTGCCCCATGGGAGCAGAGACGATAATTAACATTCTAAAAAGACACTTAGGATCAAAGCCCACCGTCTCCCTGTTGATGGCACGGGTCATCTCAGCATCGTGGGCCAGGACCCACAGTCGGAACTCTGCCCCCCCACCCCTCCTGATGACCTCTCAAGAGACGGATACAGCTGACGCTCCGATCTCAGAATCCCAGCTCCGTGACTGTTGATGGCGAGAGCTCCACCAATGGCGCAGACTTGCAATCGGTTCAGAGAAAAAAAGAAAAACCCACCGTTCATTGTTTTATTTATCCAACACATACTTTGGCATTTCGTGTATACCAAGCATTGTGCCAGGAATCACGTGGGAGTAGTTGCTGCCCCGAAGAGCGTAAAACAGTGAGAAAAGCCTCCAGGAGTAGGACTTCGCTTCCATTTTGGACTCTCACTGTGGACTCGCGCAGTGTTGGCTGATGCTTAGAAAGACTGAGGTTGTAGGGTTACAGTTCTCCAGGGAATCAGAACCAGTGAGATAGAGAGATAGATACCTAATAAAATAGATAGGAACATAACCAATATGATAGATAGATGATAGAGATACAGACAGATTGATGGCAGAGAAATAGAGAACCAATAAGATAGATAGGTAACCAACAGAATAGTTAGATAGGAAAATAACCCAGATGACAGATGGATGATATAGCGTTATATAGACAGAGAACCCATAAAATAGAAAGGTAGCCAGTAAAATAGAGAGACAGCCAATAAGACAGATAGAAACAGAGTCAATAGATACAGAACCAGTGCAATAGGTGATAAGTAGATGGATAGACTGATAGAGACAGACCTGTAAGGTCGATGGTAGATGGATAGAGGCAGAACCCATGAGACAGATAGATGATAAAGGACAGGGAGATAGAGAACCCATGAGACAGATAGATCATAAATAGAAACAGAACCAATGAGATAGACAGACGGAAGCAGAGTCAATAATATAGATGACAGATGATCTGAACCAATATGATAGATAGGTGATTGACAGGGGATTCATTACAGGAATTGGGTCTTGTGTTATGGAGGAGGAATTCCATGGCATGCTATCTGCAAGCTTGACAGCCAGACAAACGATGGTGTCACTCCCATTCCAAGGAGAACCTGGCGGGAGAGAGGGCATTGGTCCAAGTTCCTGAATCCAGAGGCTGAAGAGCCTGGGGCCCTGCTGTCCCAGGGAGGGAGGAGATGGGGAATCCCGGTTCCAGCAACGAGAGACCTCGCCTTTCCTTGCCTATTTCTTCCATCCGGGCCCTCAGCCGACTGTGTGGTGCCCGCTCACAGGGCTGGGGGCGAGTCTTCCCCATCTGACGCACTGATTCCAAAGCCGATCTCTCCCAGAAACTCCCTCTCTCACCCAGAAAGAACGCTTTGCCTGCTCCGGGTGTCCCGTAGCCCAGCCAAGGTGGGCCATCGCGCCGATTCCCAATTACTCCCTGTTTCTTCCGGCCTGTTGCCTGACCTGTGTTTCTTCTCTGCAGGGTGAGAGAGGCCTCCCCGGCTTACAAGGCGTCATCGGGTTTCCGGGCATGCAAGGGCCCGAGGGGCCGCAGGGGCCACCGGGACAGAAGGCAAGTCTGGCTGCGGAAGCGGGGAGGGGCGCGTGACGACGGTCTGTGTCCTTGTGATGGCTGATGGTCACAAGGGCCCTCTGCTCTGTTCCAGGGTGACACTGGCGAGCCAGGCCTGCCTGGGACCAAGGGGACGAGGGTGAGTACGGTGGCCAGTCGCCATCGAGGATGATGTGTGTGGAGTCTGCTGGCTTCAGGAGCGGGGGCACCTCAGCAATCTGGGGGCTCCCTTCCTTCCTCTCCTTTCTCTGTGCCCCTGGCGCCCTGTCCCTCTCTGCAGCCCACATGGCGTGTCCATGCAGGTACCAGCCCTTCCTGGGCGGTGGCCTGTTTCTTCCCGAACCCCTGGCTTTCTGACCCGCGCGGTGCACAAGAGAGCCTCACGACTTGGCTGCTGTTTTTTAGCTTGTTCTCTCCCATTTGTTCTTTGCCAAGACTCTCTGGTGGACTAGTTTTAGGGACAGAGTCAATGAATGGATGCTATGTCCAACAGTCATTAAGAGAGGGGATGTCACTGAATGTGTGATGTCTTGGTGCCCTCAGAGCCCACCCTGTTCTTCCTCTCTTCGCTGTCTTTCCTTTCCTTGCCCTACCCATTCCTGGAAAATGCAGTTTTTGGAAGAAAATGTGGACGGTAGAAAAAAAGGAAAGACGAGGTAAAACGTAAACATGTCGGTCTCGTTAGTGTCGCACAGACAGAAGGGCCATGGCGTGGCCACAGCCTGCGTGTGCCTTGGCGGGCCTGCCCGTGGGCTCCTGGGGGGGGGACAGAGGAAATGCCATTGGAACCGCGTGGGTAAACAGCACTGGAACTAGTGAGGCGAGATACGGATCTCAGCTGGAAAGAACTTCCGATGTTCTCTTCTTCCAAATGTTGGAGAGTCTCCTGTGAATTACACGCTCTTTCTTTTAGCCTAGATGGTACAGACGATGAAAAGAGGGCACTGTTATAGTGTGCCAGGGCAGCCTGGGTTTAGAAGAGACCCGCAGTCAGCTCGTGGGGCAGAGATCCTGCTGTAAACCTGGGCCATCAGCCTGTGGGCTGGGCCCTCCACGCCGCCTCGGCAGAAAGCTCTGTCTGCTTGGTGTGCGTGTTCCAGGCGCCAGCAATTAGGGCGTGACTCCATCAACCAAGAGGACAGCGCGGTAGGAGAGAGGGAGGCCTCCCGGCTCGCCGCTGAAACGTTTTCATGTCCATCCTTGCAGGGCCCTCCGGGAGCATCCGGTTACCCTGGAAACCCAGGACTTCCCGTATGTATATAGAATGCACTCTGCTTCTCACACAAAACATGCCGCCACCTGGTGACTTTCTCTTTTGGTTACTTTTTCACTTTGTTCGTTGCAGGGCATTCCTGGCCAAGATGGTCCGCCAGGTCCCCCAGGCATTCCAGGATGCAACGGTACAAAGGTAAATTTAGAACCGAGACTCTTCCCTTCTGGTGTGTGTGTTACTCTGCAAAGTATAGTATGAAGTCGGATAATGGTACTCGGCCAACTCAGTTTTGTTTGCCACGATTGGGAAGCTACTTGTCTTAAAGATTTCTTTATTTGTCGAGGAATACTTTTTCCCCATGTTTAGTGTACCAGAAAGATATTGTTGCGCCTTTCTTTTCTGTAGACTTTTATCCTAGAATTGCTCTTAATCACTAAAGCTGTTACCTACAGTCAGTGACGACATTAAGTCAGTCAGTGCTGTTGTGAATCCTGGTGCCTGTCCGCTATGAATAAATAAATTGTGCGATCGAGTATATGTCTTCATTGGTAAAATGGCACCTAGTAATCTAGCTCGTATCGAACTGTTTTTAGGAAATGACCTTTAGCCAATGCATGAGGTGACTCTGAAGGGCAGGCCAGCGACTCCCGCGGGCGCCTGGGATGAGGTTGTATTCGCCACGCTCAGTGTGTGTGAATGACATTCTCCTGTTTCCCCAGGGAGAGAGAGGGCCGCTCGGGCCTCCCGGCTTGCCCGGATTCGCTGGAAACCCTGTGAGTATGGGGCGAAGTCAGAATTTCTTCCCAATTCCTTTCTTTTTTCTTCTCTCTGTCCCTAGCTCCTTCCTCTCTCCTCTTTTTCCGTTCTTTTGGCACCTACATCTTAGTGCTAACGATATTCAGAGAAAACCAAAACACTCATACCCAAACCTTCTTTTTTAGGGACCACCGGGGTTGCCAGGAATGAAGGTACCTTTCATTTTATTGTGTTTTATTGGATTCATGGCAGGGAATCTGCTTACAACAGATAAACAAAACAAATCCACGTTAAATCACTTTAGCCGATCGACTGCTTGGGAATGTGTTTTCCTAAACTTTGTGACGTTCAAAGACTCTATACGAACCAGTCGTAAGCAACCTACGCAGATGTAGACTTGAGACTCTAACGTCAAGGCACTTGGCACAGTGTCTTTGTGGGAAGTTAGTAGCAACAGGAGGTGGTGAATATCCCTTTCACTGAGAACTGGGGTGGGGGGAGAACTGAGTCGGGGGACCCTCTCACATTACGCAGAGAGGCGTCTCCCCAAGTCTTTCCCGGCAGGGTGTGGCTGTCCTGGGGCTCAGCCGCTCTCCTGAAGGTGACCCAAATTGTGCACTCTCGTGACGTGCACCCTGTACTGTGAGACGGGCCGGGGGCAAGCAGGGCAGCTGGGCACCGGAGTGGCCCTGTAGAAAGGAAGCTTAGGGTTCTCAGCAGCTGCAGGAGAGGCGGCTGCCGACCTGAATGAGGTCCCGAGTCCGTGTGCTTCTGTGTTTCAGAACACCTCGGCATCCGTTATCCTCACAGCAGCCCTGTGTGTCAGTCTTCGAAAAAAACAGAACCCACAGGATGTGTGTGTGTGTGTGTGTGTGTGTGTGTGTGTGTGTGTGTGAAGACAGAGAAGAGAGACTTGTTCTCTGAGTTAGGGATCTCACCTTGTTGTCCAGGCTGGAGTGCAGGGGCATGATCACGGCTCATCACAGCCTCGACCTCCTCGGCTCGGACGATCCTTCTGCCTTAGCCTCTCAAGTAGCTGGGACTACAGGAGTGCGCCACCACACCTGGCTAATTTTTAATTTTTTTTTTTTATAGAGATGAGGTCTTGCAATGCTGCCTAGGCTGGTCTTGAACTTCTAGGCTCAAGCAATCCTCCCGCCTCAGCCTCCCAAAGTGTTGGGATTGCAGGCGTGAGCTCCCATGCCCGCCCCAGGAGAGACTTATTTTAAGGAATGGTTCGTGTGGTTGTGAGGGCTGCAGTTCAAAACCTGCGGCGTGGGCCGGCAGGCTGGAGCCCAGGGGAGGGCTGTGGTTGCAGTCTTGAGTCTGAAGGTCACCTGCAGGTCACATTCTCTTTCCCTCTAGCCAAAACCTCACCGTCTTTAACTGATTGGATGAAGCCCACCAATGTTATAGTGGGTCATGTGCTTTATTCAGAGTCTATTGATTTATTTTTATTTTTATTTATTTATTTTTTGAGTCGGAGTCTCACTGTGTCACCCAGGCTGGAGGGCAGTGGCACGCTCCCGGCCACTGCAGCCTCGACCTGCTGGGCTCCGGTGATCCCTCCGCCTCCGCCTTCCAAGTAGCCGGAACTACAGGTGTGCGCTACTACGGCCGGCTAGTTTTTGGTTTATTGTAGAGACAAGGTCTCGCCAAGTTGCCCGGGCGGGTCTTGAACCCGCAGGCTCAGGCAATCCACTCACCTCGGCCTCCCAAAGTGCTGGGATGACAGGCTGAGCCGCTGAGCCCGGCCCAAAGTCTGTTGATTTAAATGTTGATCTCATTCTACAAAACACCTTCACGCTAACACCCGGACTGGTGTTTAACCAAATCATATGGCCTAGCCAAGTGGACAGATACAATTCACCATCACACCTGCTTTTATAAAAATACTCACCATGAGGCTTTTCTCAAAAGACAGCCCTTACTTTGTGTGACCAGCCTGTGCTCACCCAATCTTCCAATCGGAGGCTGGGGTCCTTGTCTGGAATGTGGGACAGTCATACGTGCGGTGTTGTGTCAGGGACTCTTTCGTTTGACTGTCTCTACATCGGGTCCTGGCTGTAACTGAGTTGATGGTGGGCGTTCAGGCTGGGTCTTGGGATGGGTTTCATGAATGGGAGAGATGGCCAGCCTGTTCACGTCCTGCTGAGACACTCAATCCCAGATTTAGGCTGGTTCCGTACCAGTAACACATGCTGGCTCGTCTGTGGGCTCTTTCTGTGATTATTCGTATGTACGACTTTCTCCTTCCTTTTTCTTCCCCTAGGGGGACCCGGGTGAGATACTTGGCCACGTGCCTGGGACCCTGCTGAAAGGTGAAAGAGGATTTCCAGGACCCCCAGGGATGATAGTAAGCATTTGCAAAGTAATTTACAAGCACCTGCTGCCTCCCCCTTCATGTGCGGGCTCATCCTTTTCTCTCTCCATCTTTCTATTAGGGTTCACCAGGATTGCCAGGGCTTCAAGGTCCCGTCGGCCCTCCGGGATTCACTGGACCACCGGTAGGTTTGGGGGCATAGCTCTCTGAGATAGTCCTTTCAAGAACAGTCGTGTTGAGGTGTGGAAACCGAAGAGAAAGCAATGAAAACTTCACACGGTCGTGGTCGCCCTTCATGGTGGAATCAGTTCTCTCTTGTTAAGTGTTTGGCCGTCACCAGGGCCCACCCATCCCCAGAGCCGTGGGAGAAGGCTAATGGTAGCCCCGAATGCCAAGACATCCCCAGTCGGATGACACAGTCATGACTCTCGGGCCTGGCTGGGTCCCAGGGGTGGCCACAGCCTGAGGACGCGAGTTCAAGGACAGACAAGGCAGCTTTTACCCCGGGGCTTCACCCCTGAACCGGGAGACAGGTGGGTGGAGGTAGCCTCACACCAGAAGGCTCTGCGTCCATTAGGGACTGTGGGTGTAGACCACGCTGCAGCACAGAAGCCAAGCGGGGCTTGCTCTAAAGACCTTGCCAACCGAGCGCCCAGGAGGCTCTATTTTTTTCTCGTTGGCCTCCTTGGCAGCTCCCACAGCTCATGGATCTTGGCAAGAAGGAGGTGCTGTCCCCTCCCACGCCCTCATCTTCGAGAGCACAAGAGAGTGAATGTTGAGACTTATTCGCTGAGAGCTGGGCTTTCTAGGAAAGGATGTGCCCGAGTTAGTTTTCCTCCTGCAGCCTGGCTGAGAGTCCTTTTTTTTGAGTTGGGATCTCAAGCTGGAGTGCAGTGGCATGATCACGGCTCAGTGCAACCTCGGCCTTCTGGGCTCAGGCTATCCTTCTGCTTCAGCCTCCTGAGGTGCTGGGACTACAGGTGTGTGCCACCACACCTGGCTAAGTTTTTAATTTTTTTGTAGACACAAGGTCTTGCTGTGTAGCCCAGGCTGGTCTCCAACTCCTGGGCTCAAGCAATCCTCCTGCCTCAGTCTCCCAAAGTGCTGGGTTATAAGCATGAGCCATCGCACCTGGCTGGAAGAGTCCTCTTGAGAGATCACCAGGCTTATACATTTAGTTGATTTGTTTTCTATTTTTTCTTTTAATTGTAAACTCCAGAAATTCTTCTTCTGTCCATTCATGTAAATAATGGATACATAATCTTTCACATTCTTGTGAATAAATGGACTCATTTTTATGAGTAAAGAATGACTACTTTTTCCTTTTTAACATGATTATTAAAAAGGTGGGAGGATCAATTGAGTGCAGGAGTTTGAGACCAGATGGGCCAACATACTGAGTCACCCCGTCACATTTTGGTCCTTGTCTCTACAAAAAATAAATCGCAGTCTCTAAAAAAAGTAAATTAACTGGGCATGGGTGGTATATGCCTGTAGTCCTGGCTACCCAGGAGGCTGAGGCAGGAGTATTGCTTGAGCCCAGAAGGACGAGGCTGCCTTGAGCTATAAGGGCACCCTATCCTGGCTGACTTGAGCAAGACCCTGTCTCTAAAAAAAAAAAAAAATGATGTTTAGTTGCAAACACGGGAAGAATTTTTCTTCTTACTGCAATCTGCTCACGTGGAGAATCAACACTTTTTAAAGATAAACAACGACATGTCAAGTGAACACACACGATTCCCTAACTGGAAGCTCCTGGCTTCCGGAGGGTTTGGCTGGTGCTGTCCTGTGTCATGCTGCGAGCTCGTCCCAGCATGTCTTAGGTCACGGGGGCATTTTCATCTCTGCGAATAATCGTACTGAACCAGTTTCTGGTTATTTTCAATGATAGCCCAGGAAAAATATTTAACAAATGAATCGTTAACGTGACTTTAGCACAAAGACGGGCTTAAGGCACCCCAGGGTTGTGAATCATGTTTAATTAAATATTGTCTCTTGCAGGGCCCTCCAGGCCCTCCCGGCCCGCCAGGTGAAAAGGTAAAGAGTTTTTCCATTTAATCGTTCTTTGGCGTTAGTAGAAGACTGTCAGGAAATTGCCACAACTCCTTCTTTCAGTGTCTGTAAAAAGTTTTGAAAAATTAAATCGTCTTTATCTATATGCTTAAGACATATTAATAATTACATAGATATATGGATTTAATAGAAATGTAGATCTAGTTGCTATAACTCATTCTTTCTGTTCCTGTAAAATGTTTTGGAAAATTAAATTATCTTTGTGTTTAAGGCACATATTAATAGATATACAGAGCCGATAGGTCAGATTGCTGTAACTCATTCTTTCAGCCTCTGTAAAAAAGTTTTAGAAAATTATATTGTCTTGACCTAGCTATATATGCAAGATACATAGTAATAGATATGTAGTTCTCTCTGGCATCTATTTCTGTCTTCTGTCAATCATCATCATTCAGTCATCTACGTATCTTGTCTTCCACTCATCCCTTGGTCATGAAGTTGGAATCACTGATATTTCCCTTAGTTTTTAAAGCCAGAGTTTAAAACCCTCAATTTTTTAAAAAAGGGTCTTTATGGAAGTTTTTATCAATAATATTTTTTAAACATTTTCATAGACACTGACCGAATACAGCATGCACACAACTTTCTAGAAAATTTTATGATGGTGGGACAAAGCTATGGCTTGAGATCTCTCATCTTATTGCTCTTTCTGTGAGATTTCTGTGAGACGGAACAAAGCAGACAACTCTACTAATGAAAATCTAATTTTTCATCAACAGGGGCAAATGGGCTTAAGCTTTCAAGGACCCAAAGGTGACAAGGTGAGTGCACATCTCTCTGGAATTTTCATGTTGAAAACCACAGTTCTGCATGCCACAGTTTCCGCCCCTGGGACCCTCATAGCTACAGTGACTCTTCTCTGTGTGTTCTTGAGTTTGATAATGTTTTCCTTAAAATACTAGCACTGTTGAGTTTATTCTTGCTTATGGAATAGGCTAGAATTTACTGGAGTGCTCTACATGTGAGCTGACAAGCAGAGAATACAACGAGGCTAATTCCAGTTATCTCTACGTGGCGTTCAGTCGAAACGTCCATCAGTGATAGAGTCAGACTTAGAATTTATCAACGTTAGCAAGCGACTGTTGGAGAAGTCACTCTGTTTAGCCCCATAGAGCTGAAGTCCATCGTAAGGGGAGTTAGCAAGCAGGACAGTCGGCAGTCTGTCCTCCTCTCCACTGGCCTCTGTCCTCAGATGGGGACACTTTCAAGGCAGATGGGCGTGGGGGACACACACCATGCAGGCCAGAGGGGGCACAGAGCATAGCACCAGCCAAGAGGGGTTCTTGCCACGGCGGTGGCTGGCCTGCAGGTGGGCCCAGGCACTCCTTCTCTGGTGTCCAAACGGATGTAGGTGATCGAGACCGTGTTCAGTGGCCCAGTCTTTTCATACCTAGAACACATACAGTGACCCTGCAACTTGCACAGTTGACGTTTCAGACCTCATCGCTGTGTTGTGGCTGGATTTCACTTTGCCTCTGGGTGTGCCCAGCCATCAGGATGCCCGAGAAAGAAAATTCTGGAAGGTTCTCTTGCCCTTGGGTTACCGCAAATGCCACCTTTTTTCCCAAGCTCTCAGGCAGTGTGCGCCTTTCCTCCGTGCCATGAATAGCACACTACATGTGCAAGTGAGTCTAGACGTGTCCTGGGCGTGTTCAGATGACATTTTAACTACGGCAGTAGTGGCTGCCCATTCATTGCGAACCCCTGGGAAGTGACATTCTCCTGCATTTAGATCCTTCTTTTAACATCTTCCTATTGAAACTCTGTCTTCTGCGGAAGCAAAGATGATTAGAACAGAATAGAGTATAATTAACATTTCAAAAATGTTTTATTTTTGGCTTTTGTCCCCTCCACGCCTCACAATTTTTCTTCTCTGTGTAATTATTATTTTGCCTAGTTGATTTCAAATATTTGCATCCACAGGGTGATCAGGGGGTCAGTGGGCCTCCAGGAGTCCCAGGACAAGCTCAAGTTCAAGAAAAAGGAGACTTTGCCACCAAGGGAGAAAAGGTAGGGGTGACCTCCGTCCAGTGGGTGCTCTCTTTACAATCTTGCACAAATTCCAAGGGACAAAGAAAAACCACGTCAGAACTCAGTTTTTCCAGCTACCTCAATCCTGACCTAGAAGACAGATTTATAGACTGCCCATTCCGTAAAACATGAGCACTTCTGAGAGTAGAGGCAGCTGGAACGAACTTGGCCAGAGGCTGAGCAGAAGCTGGCCAGAGGCTGAGCAGAGCCTGGGCAGAGGCTGACCCTCTGAAGTCTTGCATGTGCCCCAGCTGGGGATGGGCTGACCAGCAGGAGGGAGTTGGGCTCTAGGGCAGAAGGAGGGTGTGGCTTGTCACCGTGGGTGAAGCACGAGGAACTCTGCCCTTCCGAAACCCACAACCAGTCCTTGCTAGGAAGTCACTGCTGGAGACCTGTGTGAATTTCTTTGTTATAATATCAGAAAAATGTGGGTTTTTTTTTTCCAGTTGCATATTCAGTGTCCCATAGGAACATTGACATAGCCATTCGATAGCACTGATTGACATCTCTGTCTCTCAAATTCTTTTAGGGTCAAAAAGGTGAACCTGGCTTTCAAGTAAGTACTCAATATTTGTCTGGTTTTTTTTATGTGAAAGATTGTAATTTGAGTTATAAGCTTATTTCACATTAAATTTTATATTTCTCTAATTTGATATTTGCTGAAATATCCTAATGCGTCTAACTCTTCCTCTTTCTGTTTGTTTAAGGGAATGCCAGGGGGTGGAGAGAAAGGTGAACCTGGAAAGCCAGGGCCCCGAGTAAGTGCCTTCCGGCGTCCTTTTATCCTCATTGTAGAAATAATTTCCTTTTGTTCCTAAAATTACGGAGTCACAGAAACGTGGAACTGGAAAAGCCTTGTAGGGTCTTCTGGTTTATCCCTTACATCTCCTGAGCTTACATCTCCGTTATTTGAAAGGCCACTCTCGAGATGGCACCAGTCCTCCCCAGTCAGAGACCCCACACTGTGGATACAGTTGCCCAGTGTGGAAAAGAGTCCTTCAGAGAGCCACCCACTGGCCCAGCCACTCCTACAGCACCTGTCCTGCCCAGTGTAGAGCAGCTGGCTGGTTCGAATACCTTGGCAGCCCAGAACACCAGGCTGTGTTGCCCAGCCTCAAGCCTGAGACGCCAGGTTGCGGCTTGCTGGATGGGGAGGGGTGACTTGGGGCCTGCCCGTCTGCCGGTTGCCGGCTACAGTTGTGGTTCCTACCTGAAAACACCGTATGGAACCCTCTGTTAAAATCAGTCATTTGTGCCGGGCTCGGTGGCTCAGCCTGTAATCCTGCGCCTTTGGGAGGCTGAGGTGCGTGGATCACCTGAGCCCGCGGGTTCGAGACCCGCCTGGGCGGCGAGACCTCATCTCTACAATAAATCAAAAAATCAGCCGGGCGCGGTAGCGTGCGCCTGTCGTTCCGGCTACTCGGAAGGCTGAGGCGGAAGGATGGCCGGAGCCCAGCAGGCGAGGCTGCGGTGGCCGGGAGCGGCCACTGCACTCCAGTCTGGGCGACAGAGTGAGACTCCAACTCAAAAAAAAAAAAAAAAAAATCAGTCATTTGCACACCAGCTTCCAAAGATTCGCCTGGCAACGGGCGAGCGTCTCTGATGTCAGCTTTGCTCCCAGATGAGGATGATAGCTCTGGAGATGGGTAGCCCATCAGACTCCGTTCTGTAAAATGGAGGCGTTCTCTCCTTGTGCATCTTTCTCACAACAATTCATCACATACTCAGGACGTGTTGTTGTTGGATTGTCAGCTCACACAGAGCCCTTCTTTGCCGTGCTTGTGATTCATAAGAGACGACGTGTGAGCTTCTGTCTGAACCAGAGCTTTGGTCTGGTATCATTGTTTTCATTATTATTTCCGAAATACAAATGTTTGCATCTTTATTGTACAGGGAAAACCTGGAAAAGATGGAGAAAAGGGAGAAAAAGGGAGTCCGGTAAGTGTTTCTCTGCTGTTTTGTTTTTTTTTTTAAAGCAGTCACGTTGTTCCCTTCTCCAGCTCATGGCTGTTCCTGCTGCTTCTGGTTCATTTCAGGGTTTTCCTGGAGATTCTGGATACCCGGGACTCCCCGGCCGGCAGGGTCCTCCGGTAAGCGGCGGCGCTATTTTGAGTTTTTAGCCTTCGTTTTGTAGTTCAACCTAGTCGTCTTTTCACTTTTTCTTAGAATAAAGGACTCTACTCACAGGAAAAAAGATTATTCATGCCCCTTACGGGGAAACACACAATTTAGTTAAGTGACTTTATGTTCATGAATATTTTTTGAGGAAAGAATACAGTAAAATGTGTTGCTCATTCACGTTTCAATGTCTTTTCGGGGGGATAGTAGATTCATCTTTTCCTGATTCAGAAACAACAGAAAATGGAGAAAGACATAATGAAGAAAGGGAAGCTTATCTAATTTTTCTGTTACCCACTCAGAAATGGTCAGAGTGGACCATGTTCCATAGAGCACACAGGCAGGCACTTTAAAAAATGGCCCCGAACGCCGTGTCTTGCTTTCTCACTTGATGTTAGAAGAAGGATATAGTTCAGGGTTCATAGATGTGGTCCTACACACGAACATTTCTAACGTCCGTGCCTTTTTATTGCCTGGCATTTAGATCATTTCCGAGTTTTTAGGACGGCAAGTCTTCTTGGTCACTTGCCTGATCTTTCCCCATCCTAAATTCATAAAAGTGTAACTCTGGGGGGGCCACATGTGAATTCTTGTTTGGAAAGTTTTGCCACCTTCCACAGATTGCCCCCGAAAGTGCCAGGCCAGGACCCCTCTCCTTTGAGGAGCTGGTTGTTGTCTGACATTACAAATTGTTTGCTAATCTGACGGGCAGGAAAAATGCATCGTTGCTTTATTTTTTTCTCTCGTAATCACGAGACTCGGTAATGTCGATCTCTACTAAAATAAGAGATAATTGTGAAGTGTTCATCACTGTCAGAGAGGGCAGAGCTAGGGAAGGGGTCTCAAGGTTTGTTTATTAAAACTGGGGGCAAAAGGGAGAAATGGTCTGCTGTCCTTTTTTGCGAAAGCGAAGTCCTGTAAACTTTAAATGGTAAATATATTTAGAACATTGTAGCTTCAGATTTTTCAAGTCCTTTAGATTCTTCTAGAATCTCTTCTTGTATGCACTAAGAAATGACTAAACGTTCAAATCTAGTTGAATGCCTTATAATTTTAAAAGGAAAATGTATATTTGTGGCATAAATCTTAGGACTGTCTAAATGATTATGACGGTGTTTAAGCAAGGACATTCGATAGACAAGGCTCATTTCTTTGGGTTTTATACATCTCCTATGGATTAAATAAGTCTCAAAGTTTATCCAGCAGTGTTTTCAGTTAATACTGGATTTTACGTTATGACTTCCCGTGCAAATTTAAGACAATATTGCCCCTAAAAACCGAATATAAAATGATTTCTTTAAGAAAATGCATTCAGAAATCATGCTCTCATATCATTTCACTTCACTTTCTCTTCATTTTATTGAAAAGCCACGGTTTGCTAATTCAGTTCATAAATGGTTCTGTTAAAGTGTTCTGAGGGAACGTACAATCAATAGGACATATGTTAGGAGCTCTTTGTAATGGGTTCAGCCTCTGCTTATGTTTTGCAGAAATCTTTATTTCTATATATCATGTTTATACAAAGCAAAATGAAAAAGATTCATTTTTGTCACTAAAATCACAGAGCATGATAAGCTCATTGCGATGAGCTACACTAAAGGAGAGAAAAATAGTGTTCCGATACTGAAGGTACACTCTCTGTTTTACCGGGAAAAAAAGTTAAACCCAGCTTTCTGCAAGTCAATCTTTACGGTGCACATATGCAAAGAAAGTTATTTTCTCTTTTTCAGGGAGAAAAAGGGGAAGCTGGTCTCCCGGGCCCACCTGGAATTGTGAGTAAAAGGGTTATTCTTAGGACTGTGGGAGCCTTGAATGGGGAAGGAGAGGAGATGGGAGTGGATGGTTAATTCCCTAGAATTGTGTTTTAGGGAAAGTTGATGTATCATGCTAGTTGGAATAATTCTGTAAATTATATAATAAGGAGTTTGGTATTTACTGTTTTTATTACATTTTGATAATTTCTACACATTCTTAAACCTCTGAAGTTGAAAAGGTTTGTCCATTGATCATGATATTTGCAAACTACTGGGTATGGTGTCTCATGCCAGTAATCCCAGTGCTTTGGGAGGCTGAGGCAGGAGGATCGCTTGAGGTCAAAAGTTTGAGGCTGCAGTGAGCTAGGATCTCATCACTACATTCCAGCCTGGGTGGCAGAGACCCTGTCTCAAATAAAGCAAAACAAAAAAGATCTTGGCAACCTATGTGAAACCTTCTTTAAAAAGTGATGCATTGAGAAGAGTTTCTATAAGAGAAACAGATCATCCGTGATTTTTTTTTCAAATGTTTTACTCCTTGCCATATGCGTATTTTACACACTTGCAACGGGTTGTGTGACCTTTGTAAAAAAAGCACATCCTCCATGCTTGTGAGTATCTTCGCAGACATCATGGGAAGTGTCCTGTGAGAGTTGCTCTGGCCATCTGGCCCCAAATCTTTTCTGGGTAATGAAAATCTTTCTGTTCTCTCCTTTGCTGGCGCCCTGCAGTGCCGCAGGTAATGACTTTGGGTGGGGCATTTAAGTGGGGTGACGGGGGCTTGAGTCACTTTTCCTTGGGCTCCATTTCTAGGAACTGGATTCTTGAATCAGGGCTTGGAACCTTCCTAAGGCTTTTAATCCATCCTCACGTATTTCTGATTCCATATTCCTTCTGGGTGAGCTCTGGGCAGTGCTGGAGTGCCTTTGCCTCATCAGCACATTGTATTTATTTAATTTTCTTTACAGTCAAGGCTTTTTACTGTATTCACTTTTTTATTGGCTGGCAAGTAAAAATTGTACGTGCTTACGGCATACCACATAATGCTTTGGTATACATACACACACCTTGTGGAATGGTTAGGTCATGCTATTGAACCTCAGTGCATTTTAATAGCATCTGTGAATTTAATTGATACAAAGAAATTGTCTTTTAAAGGCAATCTACAATAGCTGGCTCTGCCATTTTTTTTGACGGTCAGTGATTTAGAGCCAGGGTGAATTTTTTTTTTTTCCTTTTCCCTTCTAGGAGTTTTCTCCTTCTTAATGAGCCAGCCACGCCTTCTTGTTTGTGTCTCTGTGACCTTAAGGAAGTGCCCAATTTTGGTCATCAAAAAAAAAAGACAAAAAAACCTCTTCCAATAAAAAAAAAACAATGCGGGCCTGAAGAAATTTAAGGGTGCGCCTCTGATAACATCCTGTAAAGTAAAACCATCACTTTACGGCTTGGATGGACAATGAGAAATTCCAAAGCTGAACCTCAAAGCGAGGTGATTCCAACGTCACCTTGCCGGAGGGTTATCAAAACTAGTCATGGGCACGTTGCTGTCGGCGGGGTCGATATCTGATGCTCCTCTGATATGTTTCAAGACCTCTCTCCTGCCTTCTCCTCCTCCTCTCTCCTCTTCTTCTTCCCTGTCCTCCGTGACTGCTTCTTGACTTTCCTTTATTTTCATTCAGGTCATCGGCACCGGACCTCTGGGAGAAAAAGGGGAACGGGGCTACCCTGGAACTCCGGGGCCCAGAGGAGAGCCAGGCCCGAAAGGTAGCTCTCCTGCCTTTGTTTCCTCCGTCCTCCTCTCCCTCCTTCTCCTCTTCCTCTTATTCACCCTCCTCTTCCTTTTTGTTCTCCTCCTCTCGCTGCTTCTCCACCTTTTTTCCCTCTCTCCCCCTCCGTCTCTTTCTGGTTTCCTGTTTTTGGCCCGCACACATCCCTACTCTGAGAGCACTGGCGGGCCTTGCTGGACTGTTGGGTGACCGAGTTTTCTCCAGGTTCCTTGTCCTCGAGCCCTCTCCCCCAGCCTCAGGAGCCCAGCCTCTCCCCAGAGGACACGCCAGCGGCTTCCAGCCCTGCTTTCTCTGTCTTCCTCAAGCATGGAGGCTTATGAGTGCATGAAGTAAGACTTTGAAGAGAGACATAAAAAGTGTGTATCAGTGGGTGAACGATTCCGTCTGTCTCTCTTTCTTTCCAGGTTTCCCAGGAATACAAGGCCAGCCAGGCCCTCCAGGTGAGACTCCACTGATTTTTTTTTTGAAGTTTTATTTTGTAACGCATTTCTACACTTTCAATGTGGTTCAGGTTCTGGACATGTGTGTCGTGCCCATTAGTTATTTGCATAAAATAGCTGACGATATTACAGCACAGTTTTCTAGCTGTGAAAGCAAAGTGCGTTCATGGATTAGTGTGTCTTTTGTATTTTATGAGGCACAGGTCAGCATGTCTTAATGGCCATGCCCACTGGATGGAACACAGTACCTCTCCCCTGGGGACTCTGACCTCTCTGCCCCACTCTGACCTAACCCGCCGCAGCTGGCCTGTCCCCCTCCTTCCCTGTGGCTCCCATGGGCATGTCCTGTCTTTCCACCCACCTCTTCATTCCAACACAGATGAACCCTTTCCGCCTCAGCATCTTTGTTCTACTTTCCCTGCTCTTGGGGATGTTTCTCGTTGGAGAGCTGACACCAGGACGCACCCCTTCCACGGGGGCCAGTCCCAGGTCACTCTCCCATGGACCCAGGCTTCACTCAGCATGAAAGTTCCTGACAGACTAGGAGTTGTCTCCATATGTGTGCACAGACACTTGTGGTTTTCTTCCTGGTCCCAGAGCACAGAAACTAAGCGTCTGACAGAAACTCTTATCACCGCCTTGGAATGGAGGCCCAGCTGAGTGTTCACAGCCTTTGAGATTTAACTTCGTTTTTTGTAAAACTGATTTTTGTTTTTATCTATCTTGTTTGTCATTTTGTTTTTTCCTTCCTGAAAGGTCTGAGTTATGCCAGAGCCCTTTTGTTCCTTTTGGGGGAAACTGAGGACATCCCTCCTCCCAGCCTGCACCTGGCTCACGGCAGGGCCTTCTCTGTCTCCTGCTGTCCCTCCTTTCTATAAAAACTTTTGGTTCTACCCTTAAAAATCATCCCTTGTCTCTGTTTTCAACCATTCTCTTCTCTGATTCTAGGGAAAGTAGGACTTCGTGGCTATCCAGAGCGGGCGCCATGTTTACTCTTGACAATCGTTTGTCTGCACCTTACGGTCTCTTCACCCAGACTTTGGAAAAGGCCATTGAGATGGCTGTGTCAGGAGAAGGATCAGCGCCCCCTTCCCCAAACCACCGTCCCCTCTCCCGCCCAGCCCCACCCACAGTTCATCTGTGACCCTGTCCCCGGCCACCGCCCCTCCCCTGGGTTATCTGACCTTCCCCCTCACATCCTGGTGGATTGCCGGGCTGGCCTCCCGCCTGGGTCATTGTTCCTTGTTTCTCTCCGCGAGAAGTGCTTCCTCTCCTCATTCGCGCTAATTAGGGAACTTGGTGTTCGGCTGGAGCCCAGGTGGCCTGCCTGCAAATCTGTGCTGTCTTGCGGGTGCCCTCACCAGCGACTCCGGCATCTTAGATCTGCGCACCTCTCCCGGAACGCTTCCCTTCCCTCTCCGCACGATCCTTCCACGTCTTCCCCACCCCTCTTTCCTCACCTGCCCTGTTCTCCCACACTCTTCCTCTTCACAGCCAGGTGCTGGATCCAGAACTAGCTGTTTCCTCTCTAGAACAGCAGAACCTTCTTAGGCCGCCTCTTGAATCCTTAGTCTCTCAGGCGTGACGTCAGAAGCCTTCTCAGCTGCCCCAGCACCATATTGTCTTAGCCTGTGGAAGTCTATGGTGGCTGAAGTTGACATCACGCATTCAGACCTAATTGCTACTTTGACTTCAAGCCCTTTCCCCAAACCATCTTCCTTGTCCTCCACTTTCCTTCTCTGCGCTTTCTCTTAGAATCCCCAACCTGGAGTCCATTGTTCTCTCAAGTGTGATGCCAGAAGTCTTCTCAACCCTCCCAGCGCCATGTTGTCTTAGCCCATAGAAGTCTGTGGTGGCTGAACTTGACTTCACGCATTCAGACCTTATTGCTACTTTCACTTCAAGCCCTTTCCCCAAACCATCTTACTTATCTTTTGCTTTTCTTTTCTGCTTTTTCGCCCAACACGGTGACCTCCCCCGCTTGGCTTCAGGTTCACTTTTGCTTTGTTTAATGACATTTTGACGCTTTCATTCTCCAAGTAAAAATGCTGTGCACCCTCTACAGCCTTCTCTGTCACACCCTGGGGATACTATTTGCACTGAAAGAGATTCAGGGAGTTTAATGTCTAGGTCATGAGTCCCTTCCCCTTAAGGTTAATTAAGGAAGCATTTGATCTGTCAGCAATCAGTGCTAAGGAGGCTTCCGGCTCAGTCTGGTTTCACTTGTCCTAGATAAGATGGTCCCCTTTCAGTGATGGCTAGTGCTCATTTCGCCTGGAACAGAGTTAAGAAAAGGAATTTTTTTGCTGTAGATGTGAAACTGCCTTGAGATGACTCACCTGGGGTTTTGTGCTACTTGCAGGATTCCCTGTGCCTGGACAGGCTGGTGCTCCTGGCTTCCCTGGGCAAAGAGGAGAAAAGGGTGACCAGGGATTCCCAGGAGTCTCTTTGCCAGGACCAAGTGGAAGAGATGGGCCCCCCGGCCCTCCTGGCCTCCCCGGCCCCCCTGGACAGCCAGGCCACACGAGTAAGTTCCCTTGGAGACGGTTTCATGGGTATCCAGGCAGATGCCCAGGCATCCATGACCTAGGCTGGGTTCTCTGAGAGCTCCCGAGAGACAGAGCCCGAGACAAAGGGTTGACACCCAGTGGCGTGTTAATGATTCATCCCCACGTGGGTATCTTCACAGAGTTAACCGCGCTCCAGAAAGGAATGGTTAAAATAAAACAATAAGACTGGCTTAGAGGAGTTTACATGTTAACCAGCTCTGAGACTCCTGGCATCTAAAATTTAAAAAAGCAAGCCCATTGAGTCGTGTAGTTTTTATTGAAAGCAGAATGCATTCTGTTTCACCTAGAGAATACAAATCAACACACACACACACACACACACACACACACACACACACACACACACACACACACCAAGAAGGGATTGCATGAGTGTGGATTACATTAGTAAAATCCAGAAAAGCTGAGTGCATGGTACTGAACTCTTGACTCAGTTAAGGTACCCGTGTGATCCCAAAGCAAACTGTCAGAAAATGTCCGGGGATTCAAGCCAACAGGCCCAACGGGAGTGTGCTCGGGTTTCTAAGGCAGCCCTTTGGGACCCACTGGATCCAACCCAACCCGTACTCCGTGGAGTTCCTGAAACACGAATCCGCTGTGTGGTTGAGTCAAGAAGGATGTGTGAGCCCTAAGTACCAGGAAGATTTTTCTGCTCACGTTCTGACCTATCTCTGGGAGTTCTCATGGGTGAGGCTGGATCAGGAGGCCGGACAGGGACTTGGTGGAGACACTGATTCCAGACTGGCGACTTCATTGGGAAAGGATCCGTATGGATTTGGGGAGGAGCAAGAACAGGTCATATGCGAAGTTACAGAACGCTCTACTCTTATGGTCGTGGGAAACGTGGAAAGTGAAGATGAATTGTTGGAGTCCCGGAGTGACTCAATCCAAAGTCAGTTTTTCTCTGTGTGTCCCAGGGTAGGTTGTGAGCTCATCCCAGTGGCCTAGGGGTTCTGGACTCATTCAACAGGGTGGGAGTGTCCCCGAGGCAGCAGGCGTTGATCTGGAGGCAGTGACAAGACCCAGGAGCATTCCCGTCCCTCGAGGGCGTGCATTCTCTGGGGAAGACTGGGATCAACCCAGGAGCCAAGTGGATGATCTGGAATGTGAGGCATGATGAGGGCAGGATAAACACAATCAGGAAAGTCAGCAGGGATTTCTGTGGGGGGCGGGTGGCTCAAGGGATTATGGCTTTAAGTATAGTATCTGCAGAGACAGGAAGGGGGTGAGGGATCCAACCGTGGGACCGCTGGGAAAAGAACTTTTTCTGGATATCTGTAATTTTGCGAGTACCAAACCATAAACACATTTTATGTAAAAATAGGAACTTTCCCACTTGTGTTAGTTGAATAGGCTGTGTTAGCAGAACACATCGTCATATCTGCCATCTCAGTTTTCCAGGCTGCCTTTTTTTAGTCCATGTAAATTAGGTAATTCCCAGTCACAGTGTATTAAGTGATCATTGAGAAATGAGATTTTTTATTCGGATTCGTGTACGATAAAGAGGCTGCATCTTAAAGCGATCGCTGCCTTGGGACCCATCAACCGCGCGTGAGCCAGGTAGCCCAGAGAGATGTCTCCCTCCTGATCCCGCGACTGCATTCTGGTCTGACGGTTACGGCCAGCTTGGTGCCATCTGTGACACCTCAGTGAGCGCATCTTTCCTGATGTGAACTCCAGACTGGCATTCTGGAACTCCTCAGAAATAATCGCTCTGTTCTTGCTTTAGGCTTAAAATTATTTTGAGCTGGCTTTGGTGAGGGAGCGTCGTTGCTTTTCCCCCAGTAGCTCAGGGACTGCTCTTTGAAACATGAAAATGCAGTCCACATTACTCAGGATGGACCGTCTCTGTGGCACCAACAGTAGTAGGGTCATAGCCATAGCTTCGGGGACAAATCGTTCTCACTTGCTGGGCTTTGTTGGAGAAGGAAACTTGGGGGAAAAACAATCCGCCAACTAAGCAAGAAAGCCTTTGTGCTAGCTTCAATCCTGACACATTGGAAACTCACTTTTTCTGCTGAGTTCTAAACAAAGTCACAACGCAAAGAGGTTTTGGCTCTTTTAAAGCATTCTTGTTCTAGCTTGGGAGAGGGGCTTGGAAAGCTGGACCCTGGGTGACGTGTCCAAGCCAGAGAAAGGACCCCACCCAAACCCCAGGCTCTTTCTTTTGCAGGGGACTTGGGTGTGCAAAGGACTGTCTCGGCCTCTGTCCTTGGCTCTCTGTCATTATGCGAAGACTCTGTAAGGAGGAATGGAGACTGGGGGGGTTCAGCTCGGGTCCGTGAATGTTGGGATTGAGGTTAGGATGGAATACCTGGGAAGCAATGCTCGATGTTAAATTGTTCACTCTGTCTTTTTCTTCAAAGATATTATAGAAGGAAATAGAAACTCAATCACAGTGTGTATCCGGACTACAAAACACTCCTTACTATTATTTTTTTACTGGGACCCATGACAGATGGCATTTGCGTTACTGTAATTTATTTTCATGCCTCTTCACAGAGACGATGTTCGGAATTGAATATGAACAAACAATTTGAGGCCTTTCCTCATGCTCAGCATGCATCTCTAAAATGATGATTACTTAGCTGTAAATTGGCTTGGATGGGGTGAGGAATAAAACTGTTCTAGTCTCAGTTCTGACTTAATGGATGCATGACCCCGGGCAAATCACTTGATTTGTTTGAGCCTCAGTTTCTTAATCCGTAAAATGAGGACAATGGCGTGTGCTTTGCAAGATGAAACTGAGACATGTACAGTCATGAACTGACAGTGCTTTAGAATTCGTGCTGTGGAAACATTAGCAGTGTTTGTCGGAAGGGCGAGGGGGTGATGGGCCGTGTATGCTGACTGTGTTCTGAAAATTGATCTCTCAAGGTTCTTTTGGAGCAAACGAAAGCTGAATTTCTAATACTTACCAAATCACCTAAGATATTTTGGTTTTATACCCGAAGTTGAATTAAGAGATGGTAACAACACCAGTTGTGATCCTGTAACTTTCAATACTCAATTTCAGATGGGATTGTGGAATGTCAGCCTGGACCCCCAGGTGACCAGGGTCCTCCTGGAAGTCCCGGGCGGCCTGGATTGACGGGCGAAATTGGAGAGAAAGGTGAGAAATTTTGATTAATTCTAAATGTGATTGTGTCTGTACAAGCGTTTTTTTCACCACACTCTTGTTGGCTTTGGAGTTGGTGAGGCTGGGCTTAGGTATAGTCTTTCTTTTTTTTTGTAGGTCCTTTCAAAATCCATTCCTGGAATAAGTGTCTTCCTATAACTCATTTGAAAGTGTCTTCCAAGGTCTGGGAGGGAAAGGCAGGGATGTTGCTGACCTGAAGGCCAGACGTGTGGCTTTCCCATTTTCCACAGGCAGTGAAGTCAATCTTGCTATTGTGGTCACAGTGGGCAGATTAAATTCGCATACTGACTTGCTACTGTAATCTTTCCATTCAAAGTTTGTGAGCTCTGTTATCAAAGAATGCACGTCCCCCCTTTAAGCCAAATCACAAATCTCTGTGTGGAATGCTCACTACCCCTCCAAGCCGTGTTTGCATAATCAGGGTGAGCAAATCTGCTGTTAATGGATTAACCAGTATCACCCTGGGTTCTCAGTTTCGTCTTTGATCTTTCCGAGTGTTTGCTGTCACGCCAATGCAGCACACATACTCACCTCTTCAGCCTTCCTGAAAACAGGCAGATTATCAGTGCATCAACAGTCCTGTCTTAGAGTGGAATAAACAACAGATACTCCAATATTTACATGCCTGTTAATAGCCCGAGAGTAGAACAAAAAGGAAACCTCACCCCCCAAGTCCGCCCCATTGTGTACCATTGCTGGCTATGGACTGTAAATGTTTTTCAGTCTTCAAAAGGCTAAAACACAAATGGTGCATGGAAAACACTTTTAGCTAGGATCTTAGAATTCTGACAGCCACATAAATTGTGGAGTCTTAGATGGAACTGATCTAAAAGCCATCACGGGGTGCCACCGATCAGTGCTCACTTGCCATTTGATTTTTAACGAGTCCCTGTAGTTAGCAGATGCTTAGTATTTTCTGAGGTGGGCAATTCTGTTTTATGACAGATCCAATGACCAGAGCTTTTTTGCACTGAAATCTTACTTACCCATCCCCTGGATGCCAGGGGAAGGATCTGCTTTCTTCCCTGTATCTTGGCACTCCTGGTACGGTGCTATCAGCCCAGCTGGATTTCACTTTGTCTCCCCACACACCTCGAGCCTTGTGAGCAGAGATACCCACCAAATCCCCAGTGCCAGGAACTCAGCTGGGTTTCTTAGCTGAGTGACATTGGTGCCCATCCACTGATGAACTCTGGTTCTGTCTCCGGGAAGAACAAAATGAAGCCGTGTGCCTATGCCCACTCTTCAGGGTCATGGCCTGCCTGTTCTGGCTCTGCTTTCATTTCTGACAGTGGGCCTTACCAGAGTGGGCAGTGGCAGTTTCTGCTGCTGGGGCTGCCAGCCAGGGCAAGTGTGGGTGGGGGCTGATACAGACGCACTGCCACAAGCTCCTTAGCGTGGGCTTCTCCATGAGCAGTGTTTGCTCTATTTTATGCCTGATTTGTGCCTAGAAACCAGACATCTTAAGATTTAAAACACAGGCCAATCTAAGACACTGTAAAGGCCTTTAAGCTCAGTTTGAAAATCAGGACTTCCGATGTTAGCATTTCCAAAGAAGGGAATCTCTTCCTGTTTTTCAGGTTTGCAGCCTCTCTTCTCTTCTGTCCAGGGTGTCAGGTCAGATGTCTGTTCTTGCCTTTGTGGCTTCTGATTCACATTATCCATCAGCCAGGGAAGTCCATGAGCTAGACTAAGTACTCAAAGAGAAAGGACATGGAAGCTTTAGAATTAGAGACACAATTGCAATGGTCAGTCTTCTCAGGCTGGTAGGGAAGATTGGATTATTTCTGGACCACTTCTTTGTTTGTTTTTTTTTTGAGTTGGAGTCTCACTCTGTCACCCAGGTTGGAGTGCAGTAGCACGCTCATGGCCACTGCAGCCATGACCTGCTGGACTCAAATGATTCTTCTGCTTCAGCCTTCCAAGTAGCTGAAACCCCAGGCATGTGCCACCATGACTGGTTATTTTTTATTTTTTATTATAGAGACAAGGTCTCTCCAAGTTGCTCAGGCTGATCTCAAACCCGTGAGCTTAGGCAATCCTCTCGGCTCCACCTCCCAAAGTGCTGGGATGACAGGCGTGAACCACCGGGCCTGAAACTTCTTAGTGAGGTGGCCCCTGTCCTTTTGCTGGGGAAAGATTCGAATCATTAAGCAGGACACAAGGGTCACGTGACTTGTGCTGAAGTGGGTGTGTTCGCTGACAGAGAGAGGGTGGCACATCTGAGGGCACACCCTGCCCACGAGCGAACCATGGGAACCAGCAGTTTGGGGCAAAACACCCTTAATGCCAGGCTTGCCTTCTGTTCTCCCTATGTATCTCGGAGACTTCTGTTCACACATTCCGTATAAGCACCCTGTATTTCTCTTTTTAGGTCAGAAAGGAGACAGTTGCCTCATCTGTGACACAGCAGGGCTTCGTGGGCCTCCTGGGCCACAGGGACCCCCCGGAGAAGTAGGTAAGACCCCACATGTGAGAAGAGCCACATCAGAATCTGCTTCAATGCCTTGACACCCTTACCGTGAAACAGACCTTACGCCATCCAAGACCGCATGTCCTGCGTTCAAGGCTAAAATATGATGGAGATTTTAAACCCCACTTCCAGGGTGCTTCCACATTGCAGAAGGGAATCACGATGGCCCCTAACTTTGGCCTGATAACGATTTCCCAATAGGAGGATAGCAGTGTGACCGTCCACTCAGTTCCATAGACTTAGTTATCACAAAAGAAGTTAACGGAAGTTTTTCCTTAAAGTGGTCCCTGGGGGCGTGGGTGGGAGGGCGGGGCGGGGAAGGGGTGCTGGTAGCCATCCTGCTTTGGGGGTTACTCATATGCATTTGGGGTTACATTTTCCCTTGTGGAGCCCCTCTTGGGCATCTTGGTTATTACTCTCTTGATATGCTTCAAACAATCATCCGCTTCATAGAAAGACTTTTGACGCTTTTGAATCTTGAAGGACAGAAAGGTTTTGAAGAAGTGTTTCACGAATGCTGTGCTGTCCTTTTTCTGTCTCTCATGAAAGGTTTCCCAGGACAACCAGGGGCCAAGGGCGACCGAGGTTTGCCTGGCCGGGACGGCCTAGAAGGATTGCCTGTAAGTAAGCCTGTCTGAGCTCACATACATATTAGAAGTTGCCACCGAGCAAATCAGCAGAGTTGGATGTTTTTGCATTTGCCAATATGACTTCTGCCTTCTGTGGGAGCTGGTAGGGCACCTCCGTCATGCCTGCTAGAATTACGCCCTGTGCCCTCCTCCCACGGAAACGGGCATCACCCAGAAGCCCAGAGCCCGCGTAGCCTCCACCTCGGAGTCTCCCCAGTCGGAATCTAGCTGCTACACACCTGTGTTCAGGTGCAGAGGGCGGGGATGTGTCCTCCCCGCAGGGCCTCTGGGGTTTGGGTGTCACCTCTGAGCAGCCACACTGCAGAGTCGAACCTCCATCTCTCTGTGTTTCCGTTGCTGGTGACGTCACCCCAGCTCATCTAGAATCTTGTGAGTGGGTAGGTTCGGCATCAGCCGTTTCTATGGAGCTGACAAGAAAATCGGACCTGTTTCTCTCTGAGGATCTGAAACGTGTTTTTCTTCTGACTAGCGTGAGGCTTTGAAAGTTCTCGCTGCTGACATCTATCTGTTGGATAGATGCATCGACACGAAGCCGTTCGGTTAAACAACGTACGCACTTGTTAGCTTTTCTGATTTGTTTTAAAGGAAGACATTCAAGAGAAGAAGAAAATCAGTCGTAAATATTGCACGTGAACGCTATGAAATAAGGACGTTATTTCATTGCACGTAATCAGTTCCGTTTCTGAAGCTTGAAGTCTTTCGGTATTGCTCCCTTGTATTCTCTCTGTTCTTCTAAGCTTTGTAAGCACTGACTAGTTTCTACAGTTTCTTTTCGTCAGAAATTGAAGGTCAGATGTTTAATGCTATCTCTCTCTGTTATAGCTCTTTAATTTTTAAAAATCTTATTTAGAAGTTGCTAGAAGCTTCTAGAAAGGAAGACCAGGGCAAGAGTGAGCTGAAACGGGAACGAAGCAGCTGGAATTCAGCAGCCGTTTTCCGCTTTTGAAGTTAGGTCTTTGGGCTTCTGCTTCCCAGAACTTCCCTGGTGCCTGGGGAGCAGAGTTAGAAGTTGCAATTGTTTAAAATATTTCTAAATAAGTTAGAAGTTCAAATAACTGAGGAGCCCTGAGTGCAGTGGGGATCAAAGGCAGAACTTTGAAGAAAGCAGAAAAGGCTGCTTTTAACCCCTGTCCACCGCCTTCGTCTCCTGGGTTTTCCTGGTGGACTTCCTGCCTTAACATTGGCTGGAACCCAGTCCAGACGCCCCCACCCCCAGCTCCCCAACCAGAGATGGAGAAAGAGGAGAGGTCAGGGAGAAGGACCAACTATTGAGGAAAACTCATGAAAAAGAAGAGACTAAAGCAAACATGTGCCTCACACATTCTGCTCCCTGGGTCTTCCTCATCAGGAGATCATTTCTTTCCGTAGATGGAAGAAGATAGACTTACAGGTAAATAATCGAATGGAGAGGGTCATTTTCCTTTTATGTGAAGCTGTGTCATAGCTCTGTGGTTTAACCAGCTCAAAAATGTGGCCCGTTTATTTTGCGTTTGGCTGGAGGCTCTAAAGAGGTCTGCACACACCAGCACACTGCAGCTCAGATTAAAGTTAAGAAGCGGTAACGGGCCCTGGCTTGTCGTTTGATCTAGATGGCATTTTCTGTGACGTTTCTCTTTGAAGGCCAAGTGCTTGATTTGGGGGGAAAACTGATGGATGACACAAGGCTGACCCCCCAAGTTGGTCTGAGCAGGTTCCATGCTTCCTGGTCGCCGGGAGCGTTCGTGGACACTAACCCTGACATTTTCCACAGGGGTCCGCTTTTAGAAGTAACCGGCATAGGCATCAGACCTGCCTAGTTGATCCCGCTGGTGCTAAACGCTCAGCGTGTGGTTCCTTAGCGTGTGTCTTAAAGGATGTGGATCAAAAGCCCTTTGAACCGCTTATGATCAAGCAGCCCTGTGGTAAAGAAACCACACGAGAAGTCTTAGGGTCACCCATGTCACTGTTTTACACATCTAGATTTCTCCCTAACTAGGATGGCAGTCAGCAAGGTCATCGTTGCTCAAATTAAAATTTGCATTGTCTCCCTTTCAAAGCATAGTCTTGGAGAGCTTTATTTTTTAGGCTGTGAACAGTCACTATAAAATAATGTAATGGTGTTTATAGGTTGGGGAAAGTAGACGCTGGTAATAATTTCTCGCACTGTTTTTTTTTTTTTGTTGTTTTTTGAGTTGTAGTCTCACTTCGGCGCCCAGGTTGGAGGGCAGTGGCACGATCGCGGCCACCCCAGCTTCAATCTGCTGGACTCCCGCGATCCTCCCACCTCAGACTTCCAAGTAGTCCGAACTACAGGCACACGCTACCACGCCCAGCTAATTTTTTGATTTATTGTAGAGATGAGATCTTGCCAAGTTGCCCAGGCTGTTCTCGAACCTGCACTGGTATTTTTCACGGACGGATATTGCCGGTTCAACACGTCCCTCCTCCAGTATCTACCTGGCTGCAGACATCAAGGATGCAAAGTTAGGACACCCAGATCCTGCCCTCAGAGTCCCAAAATACTAGTGGAGGCCGGGCTCGGTGGCTCAGCCTGTAATTCCAGCACTTTGGGAGGCTGAGGCGAGTGCACTGCCTGAGCCCGCAGGTTTGAGGTCCACCTGGGCAACTTGGCGAGACCTCGTCTCTACAGTAATCAGCAAGAAATTAGCCGGGCCTGGTAGCACGCGCCTGTAGTTCTGGCTACTCGGAAGGCTGAGGCGGAAGGATCGCCGGAGCCCAGCAGGTCGAGGCTGCGGTGGCCGGGAGCGTGCCACTGCACTCCAGTCTGGGCGACCGAGTGAGACTCCAACTCAAAAAAAAAAAAAAAAAAAACAATACTAGTGGAGACAGATCTGCCGACAAATGCTCCTAATGAAGAAACAGTCTGTAGAACGAGAACCATACAGTATTCCAGATGGCAGCCTGTGTCCCCAAGACCCTTCACAGAGGAGTCTAGCTTTAGCTGGGATTGAGAATGTGCAAGAGGTCATATGAACCCAGGAGAAACAGTCTAAAAATCTCACGGCAACTTCCACTAAATAATGCCTTTTCTAGGACCCTCTGCTCAAGTTTCCAGCAGGTGTCCGGTGGAAAGAATCCGTTGCCCTTCTTAGGACCAGAGCAAGGAGACCAGGGGTTTTCTGCTTTTCCTGAGGAGATGCGGTGAAGTGTCCCAGGTATAAGGGGCATCCTGGCTCAGGGCCAACTCGGGTCTTCTAGGACCTTCTGCCATGATGTCCCATCTGGCACAGCCCCCGGCCAGCGGTGGCTGTTAAGTCCCTGAAATGTGGTCAGTGTGACTGAGGAACTGGATGTTTTATGCTATTTAATTCAAATTTCCAAATAGTATGGAACAGTGCAGGTGGCTGGAAGGTGTGGGTGTGCATTCAGGAGTCAGTCAGCGTGTGTCCGTTAGCGCAGGAAGGGCAGGCACGCTGTTCCTTGGACTGAGTTGGTTTAGGTCCTAGGAAGTGGTGGGGAGGAAAATAAACCAGCCCCCTCAGGTTAGTCCCAAATCTGCCACTTGTCTGACTTAGAACAGGACATGGACGACCTTCAAGCCCTGTCTCTGCACCTATGAAATGGGCAGGCTTTACTAGACCACATCTAGTTTCCATGAGCACTTGAGGTAGGAGCGTGAAATACAAGTTTTGCAGTCAGAAATGCACACATGGGGGTCGCAGTTCCAGCCCTTTCTGGCTAGGTGGCCTGGGCTCTGTTTCCTGACTTCTTGGAGTGCCAGTCTCTTCTTCTGCTAATTCCTGGCTTCCATGTTTTTCCTTGCAGAGTTGCTATAGGATCAGAGGTGATGAAGGAAGGGCCAGGACACACAGTAGGCGGGTCCTCAGTGCTGGTCATATTGGATTTTCCTTACTTATTTTTAAGTGATTTATTTTTTGTAGAGATGAGACTTCGCTATGTTGCCCAGGTTGGTTTCGAACCCCTGGTCTCAAGCGATCTTCCTGCCTCAGCCTCCCAATGTGCTGGGAGCACACCCGGTCCTGGTTGTATTTTAGATATTGGACAATTTCTGGTCTGTGCTTGCTGGTCCAATTTATCCCTTTGAGAAGTCTACAGAGGATATATTTGAATAACGGGAAAAAAGTGTATTGAAATTGCAACACTCAATATGTACCAATAGCAAAAGATGCATACAAGTCACGTTTGACTTCTGCAATTACAAGAAGGTCTCAAAGTCTTTACCGTCAGTGTCCAGACACTTCTGATGATGGTGAGCATCTCTTAAAATTTGTATGCTTTTTTGGGGCACCCCTTGGTGTCTTATAGGCACACACACAGGTGTGCACATGTGTGCAAATCACAGGTATCTAGGTCCTGTTGAGAGGGAATTTATGAAAAGAAATTCACATGAAGCAAATTGTGCCCGAGCTGAGATTCTTCCAGGTCAGCAGGGAGTCTGAAGATGTCTTCCTCGGGGCTCAGGGAACAAGGAATTGGGACAATTATTTGAAATATTTTTTCCTTTCCTTGTGAACCCGGACTCTCAGGCTGCTGGGGAAGAAACCGCTGGTGGGCGGGGGCCTTCCTTGCCAATTTAACTTTCCAGGAACTGAAAAACGTTCTGTGTGTATCTCTTGGGAAAGTCAGTCCGACTCTGCCCTCTCTCAGAATAGCTAATTATAGGGCTGGCCCGATGCTCACTTCCCAGTTTCCTTTCCCGCTGGTGCCCTGGAAGTCCTTATCTCTTCTGGAATTCGGGTGTGAGCGTCACAGGAAGCCTGTGCAGTTAATGGCCAGACCCAGAGAACAATGGCTGTCCCCACTTTCCCGAAGGCCTCAGCCCCCTCCTGCACTCAGAAGACTTTGGATTTAGATGCTGGGCCCAGCGAGCCGCAGGACAGCACCTCCTGACAGGTGCGAGCCGTGCCAGGGAATGTACAGCTGTTGGAAGAGGAGAGATAGCCATCTGAGGATTCTTCTAAGACCCGTGTGCCCAAGGCCACTCCGCGGCCCTCTGTGCCCATCCCGATCTCTTTATTATTATTCTTTTAGATTTACTTAATTTTATTATAAAGACGTGAGGTACAAGTCAGGGTTAGGTTCATAAGTAATGTAGGTGCAGGCGAAGTTTGGGCCTCCCACTGGTCCTCACTTCCCTGGGTTAGGAACAGGTAGCCGACGTGTTGTTACGTGTCCCCTACTCTCTGGCAGTGTCTCAAGACTGCTGATCTTTCCCTTGTGCTACTGTGAGGAGTGTTCAGGTTCCCACTTATGAGTGAGAACATGTGGTGTTTGGTTCTTTGTTTCTGTGACATCGCTAAGAATGGTGGTCTTCAGCTCCATCCAATTTGCTGAGTTCATGGTTTTGTCTTTCTTTATGGCTGGTGTAATATTCCAGCATGTATATATATCCGACACCCTCCTGCCCACTGAAAGTAGACTGGATAAAAAAAATCGGGTCTCTTTCTGAAACTAATTTATTTCCAACAGAACTCTCTGTGTGAACCTAGTTAAGTATTTCTGAGCAAAAGCACAAGAAGGGAGTGTGTCAGGGCTTCACCACGGAGCTACTGGCTTGCTTCTAGAAAACGGATGATGTGATCTGAGTATGTGATCATTTCTGAGAAGGTAGCTTTTTGATTCTGTGGTTGACTGTGTTACAATCACCGGTTTGTCCTGTAGATGGGGTCTTCTGTGTTGTCACACGCTTTGTTTTTGTAGGGGCCGCAAGGCACGCCAGGGCTGATGGGCCAACCGGGAGCCAAGGGAGAGCCTGGCGAGATTTATTTCGACATGCGGCTCAAAGGCGACAAAGGAGACCCAGGTTTTCCAGGATCTCCTGGCATGCCGGGGAGAGCGGGGTCTCCTGGAAGAGACGGCCATCCGGGTCTTCCCGGCCCCAAAGGCTCGCCGGTATGTGTGTTCCAGACTGAACTTGCCTATTTATGAAAGTGGATCTGCCAAGAGTAAAGAAAAGAATCATTTGAGTCACCTCCACATATTTTCATTTGGATGACGGTTGGCATCAATGGACCAAGTAACAGTGATCATGTAACAATTGAGGTTTCTAGACCTGGGTGCGCCCATGTTGACTTGAGAGTTAGATGACGATGGGTCAGTCTTTTCTGATGCCTTTGGGCGAGTGGAACAGATATGTCTGCATATTTTTTGCCTTGAATGGGAGGTGACAACTAAAATTAACAGTGTTTGTGCCATTGTTTAAAGGAAGACTCCAGATAGCTACATCTCATGCTTTGAAGACTCTTTCTAAGGGAGTGGGGAATGTACTGGGGTTAAGGGAAAGAAGGTTGGTTTCACTTATTAACCGCAAGTTGGCCTTCCTGGGCGTTGATAAAGTAAATAAATAATGTAGGCTGGTTAAACTCTGGAACTTATTTACTGCAGATGACAAGGAGAATGTGAGATGGACAGGGAGCTGGTGTGTCCACTGATAACGTTTCTTTCCGTCCTTTCCCATCAGGGCTCCGTAGGCTTGAAAGGAGAACGTGGCCCCCCCGGGGGAGTCGGATTCCCCGGCAGCCGTGGCGACATCGGCCCCCCGGGTCCAGCTGGATTTGGTCCGATTGGCCCCATTGGGGACAAGGGGCAAGCGGGCTTTCCTGGAAGCCCCGGGTCCCCAGGCCAGCCAGGTGAGGCCTGAGAACCTCTCGGTGCCATGTGAGGGGTGCAGACGGAGTTCTGGGCTCAGAGAGGTGGCGACTGAACTTTGCTGAGTTCTTCCAGGATGTGGGTGGGACCTGGGCAAGCCCTTTGGGTTCCTGTGCCTCTCTTTCTTCATGCGTCACGTAGGCCAGGTTTGTGTCAAGTTCTGCCCAAAAAAGAATTTGCACTTGCAGATGATTTTTTTTATTAATGAGCCCACAGTCAGTCCCAGCTAGTCGTTCTTTCATGGAGAGGTCATACCATCCAGAGGTCAAGGATCAGTCCGTTCGGGCTGCCGTGTACCCCCAACCACATGACCGCCCCTCTCCCCAAAGATCACAGGTGCCCGTTGACTGATTTCCCAGCAGCTTCCACTTCTTGATAGCTGGTTAAGTCCATGTGGGGTTCAGTTGTTGGCTACTTTGTGAGTGATTCATGTGCCTGTCATGTTTCTCAGAGATCTCACAGTAGGGGCCACATGGGCTCTTCTGGTGTCCTTCTCTCCCCAAGACCCACTAGTGATCAGGGCCAGAGGAGAAAGGGCGTAGCTCTGGCCTTGCACACAGTGGGCGCTCAATAGTTGACTACTTGATGAGGATTCCAATAGGCGTGGAACACCCATGCCTTTCCCGAGAAAATCCTAGAACAAGACAGGCCAGGACCAGCTTGTTCCTAAAGGAGGGAAGTAAGTGTGCGTTGCTAGGAAAGTTTTTTTTAAAGTTGTAAAAGTGAATGGAAGGACTTAGGGTGATTAGTAAACCTTAAAAAACACAGTAACTAGCCAGATAACCGAAATAACAAGAGCGACGCTGAAACAGCTGCACCATGCCCTTCTTGTTCACAAGTGTGCTGATTCCGTCAAGGGCCATGCATCTAGGCAAGTTTTATCAATTCCTGTCCCCACTGGAGACTGGTGCTTCCCCATGAAGATGTTGTGTGGCCTAGGAGCATGCCAGCATAGAAAATGCCAGTTGGACTTTGATGGAAGTCCGAGGGTCATGCTCTGGCCTATCTGTTATCATCCTTCTCCCTGTCTGTATAACTCTGATTCCGTTGGCTGCTGCTCTTTGTTTAGCAAGGCCCTAGAAATGTCTTCTTTCTATCTCCTGTAGAGGTAGGATGATCCTGGATTTGGCTTAGGAAGACCCCGTGAACCAGGCACAGAGACCTGCAGTTACCTTCCCTCAAGCTCCTGGTGCCACAATCAGCAGGTCACCCATTCTTTGCCCTTGTGACATCTGCAAGTTTTCAGAGCTGTCAAAAGGATATTGACTCACTTTTTTGGACGGAAACTACCATCAGAAAAACCAGCCGGGGTCTTCACAGCAAGAGGGGGAAGGAAGGGATTTCCTGGGGTGGGGTGTGTGGACGGCACGACTGGTCCCCAACCACAGCTTGTAGGGCCCCTTGACCATCCAGACCCCATCAGCTTCGAGATTAGATCACAGAGCTTCATTGATTCGCCAGAGCTGGGTTTGACTTTGCCGATCATGAGAGCCTGGTCCCCAGGGGGTGGTCGATAGCCCCTCTCCTCAAACCGGTCAGCTTGTGCTGACCCTCTCCTCAAACCAGCAGCCTGTTGTTCAAGAATGTTCCAGGAAGATCCCACATCCCTTGAGTTCTTATGAGATCTGCCAGGAGGAGGTGGCACGTGCATTCCTGGAGGGGTTCCTTTGGTCCTATCTCCACACTAAATCCTGATACCCGGTGGGTTTCCTAGGCAGGGGCGCCTGGTGGCTGGTTCTGCAGCTCCCTGCCTGGAGGAAGGGTGGATGTCTTGTGCTGCGAGGCCTGCAGTCGCGGGTGCTTCCTCACCGCCCAACACATCGGTCACATTGCTTGCGTAGTTTGCCATCAATGAACCTAGTTCAGGTCAGCCTCTGAGCAGCTTAGCATTTGTCTGAGCAACTGAGAGAGAACAGTGAATGTGTTTCGATTTTTGGGGGCAGGCTCGTTAAGAAAGTACCCAGGACCCTCTTGCTGTTGGTTATTGTAGATTTTTTTTTTCAGCTTTTCGTGACTCTGATTTTGGACGCTGAAGGAGGCCATTCTTGGGTCCATCAAATATCTTGGTCATTTTTGTCATAGGCTTGGAGGAGAAGACCGATTCTCTGTGAAAGATTCGAGAGGCTGGGAGCGGTGGCTCATGCCTATAATTCCAGCACATTAGGAGGCTGAGGTGGGAGGATCGCTTGAGCCCAAGAGTTTGAGGCCCGTCTGGAAAACTTAGCGAGACCTCATCTCTACAAAAAATAAAAAAAATCAGCCAGGCTTGCTCCTGTAGTTCCATCTGCTTAGGAGGTTGAAGCAGGAAGATTGCCTGAGCCCAGGAGGTCCAGGATGCAGTGAGCCATGATTGTGTCACTGCACGCTAGCCTGGGCAACAGAGTGAGACCCTGACTAAAAAAAAAAAAAAAAATTCTGGAAATGTAGAGGGAGGAGCTGGAGAATGCAGAACAAGGCTCTGGTCCTGGCGCCCATGTGCGTGAGGATTTGGTGTGTGTCCTCAGGCCTGGCACCCTTTCCCGTTCTCGCCTTTCTCCCATCTGTTTCTCCTTCTTTTATTTGTTGTCCTTGTCCTTCTTTCTCCAGGCCTCAAGGGTGAAGCAGGAAAAGTCGTTCCCTTACCGGGCCCCCCTGGAGCAGAAGGACTTCCAGGGTCCCCAGGTTTCCAAGGGCCCCAAGGTACGTTTAGAGTTCCAGCTTGCCTGGCACAGAGGGGCCTCCTGACGTGCTTCCCATGCTGACCGCTGGGCTTTCTCACAACAGGTGACCGGGGCTTCCCTGGAACTCCGGGACGACCAGGCATCCCGGGAGAGAAGGGCGCCATGGGCCAGCCGGGGATTGGATTTCCGGGGCCTCCTGGCCCCAAGGGTAAGCCTCCTGCAGGATGGGCCTCACCCCCTTGTCCTCCGTGACATCAGCCAGAAAAGAGGAGACCATAGAGAGAGCGTACCCCATGAGTTACGGCCATGCGAGGCGGGGCTCTCCGGAGAGCCCATGAGGTTTTTTTCTTTGCGTTGGGGTTCATGTTCATGGACTCATCTTACCCCACAAGTGCCACATCCCTGCCATCACGGAAGGCCTCCTTGACTAGAGGCCCGAGGCCCGTGTGACCCAAAGTTGCTTGGAGACCTGGAGGCGGGGTGCGTGGTTAGCACCACTCCCTGTCCAACCCCGTCTGGCCTCAGCCCCTCGGCGGGTGTGACTCAGGCCTGCCCCTCAGCCAACCTGCCCGTGACTGTGCGTCACAGACCTGAGTGTCACATCAGAGGGCCTGCCCCAGGGCTTGGCCGCCTCACGGCCCATCGTGCCTCCGGCGTGGGCCACAGACACTTGTCAGCTCTCCTCGGGAGACTGCAGAGTGTGGGTGCCGCCTGGGATGGGAGAGCCAGTGGTCTGAAAGCCTTCTCAGACTTGGCTGTGACCGCAGGTCACATGGGATCTTGTTAAACGGCAGCTGGGACTCTGCCGGTCCCTGGGATGGGCAGTGCTCCGTCATCCAGGCCACCTTGGGAAGAAGAGTCCACAGTGCTCTTCTGCGTCTACAGAGGCCAGAGTCTGTGTGCTTTGCTTGGGAGAGGGGAGAGAGAAGGGGAAAGCGAGTAGGGGAGAAGGAAAGGCGGAGAGCTGGGGTGAGAGAGGCCGAGCTGTGCGGGGTGGGCTCTCCCTGCCCAGAAAGTCCCTCCCCAGGGCTTCCCTGTCACCCGCTTCGAGCGCGGTCGGCCCGTCTGGGCAAGAAGAGTGTGAGGAGAGCAGGCAACGGCGACGTAACTGGGTGTTTTCTTAACTTTCTGCGACAGGTGTTGACGGCTTACCTGGAGAGGTGGGAGCACCCGGCAGTCCAGGCCGCCCGGGGTTCAGCGGCTTACCTGGCAGTCCAGGACCGCAGGGCCAGAAGGTGGGCACCACATTCCCTGGACCACTGTCCCCCATCCTTGGGTTCTTACTCTCACAGGATATGTTGGGCCAGTGTGTTTTGTTTATTGGAGACATGGCATCCAATCAGTATCTAGCACCCGGCACTCAGTATTTTGAGGGGAAATACTTGTTTCAGTGTAATGAAATTTTATGATGTTTTCTTGCCTGTGTGTGTGCTGGGTCTGAGGGTAAGATCTGTTTCTTATCATGAGTGGCAGAAGAACAGTGTTGAAAAGCCACTGTCATGAAAGCAATCATGGCTGCCCAGGAGGGTCCTCAGAGCGCCGTAGGCCTTTGTGGCTAGTCGTTCTTTCTTGTGGGGGCTGCCCTGTGCCCTGTCGGACCTTTGGCAGGAGCGTGTCTGGTCTCCACCCACGAGACGCCAATACAGCACCCTCCACCCTCAGCTGTGACAACTGAAGATGTCTGCAGACATTGGCAGGTGTCACCTAGACAGCAAAATTGTTCCCGCTTGAGGGAGATTGTGGATCCTCCTTGCTCACAAATATTCTCCCACCAATTTGCTTGACCTTGAAATTCTGTTGGGCAAGTGTAAGTGGCCACAGATTAGACCCTTTTTTGTTCCTTTTTTTTTTGAGTCAAGAGTCTCACTCTGTCATCACCCAGGCTAGTGTTCAGTGGCACGCTCATGGCCACCCCAGCCTCTACCTGCTGGGCTCAGCCGATCTTTCCACCTCAGCCTTCCAAGTAGTTGGAACTACAGGTGTGTGCTACCACACCTGGCTTATTTTTTGATTTATTGTACAGACGAGGTCTCACCAAGTTTCTCAGGCGGGTCTCGAACCCCTGGGCTCAGGCAATCCTGTCGCCTTAGCCTCCCAGCTGGGGGGCAGGCTGGAGCCACCGTGCCTGGCACCCTTTCCCAATCTGATGATAAGGAACAGAGGTGATATTGCTGGAGGGCATTGGTACTGAAGGGAGAGAGGACCACAGGTGAATGATGAACTTGGCTATTGAGAGAACTGGACCGGGTTTGCTCACGGTCCATCAGGAGAGGGCCAGTGGGCACAGGGCCAGCTGTGACCCCGCCATCCCCAGGAGCTCCTTCCTGGGAAGTACCTGACGACACAGTACTCCTCTCTGGTGGCTAAGCCCAAAGCCTTGGCATGCCATCGTTTCCCTTGTTGGACCTGAGTGTTCAGCCAATGGGTCACCTTAACCACGCAAAGCTCGAGTTAGCAAGCGCCCGTCGACTTGGGGCAAAGGACTTGGATTATGATGTAAAATATTGTGCCTTTCCAAGAATCCCTTGAGTGGAGTGCCCGCCATTGTGCAGACTCCCTGCTGGGATGCAGAGAAGCCACCCAGGCCCATGGACATCCAAGCACTCCTTACCTGGAAGGGTCCCTTGCAGAGGGAGGGTGGACACCTGTGGGACTGTGATGTCGTATCCTCCTGCTTGCTTCTGATGCCTGACATCTGTGGCTAGATTGAGGCTGTTTTAAATTCACCCTTGGCCCCGCAAAGTTCTTTCTTTTTAATCATCTGTATTTGTCAGGACACCTTGATCCATGCGGTAGTTGCAAATGTCCAATTTGCCGTGAAAACCTCCATGTATACGACAACTAAATATGTCCATGCTGGAGGCTTGCTGCCTCTTAAGCAGCGTTTCACATGCAGGTGACAAATTATATTTGGTGTTTGGTCAGTGGCTGAGGTTCAGTTCTTCGTCATAGGCATGGTGGTGGCAGAGCTGGTGGGACAAGATCACATCAGAAGGTCTGGGAAGAAAGTCCTTCGTCCTAGGGGAGCCTTGATAGTCCTTCTTTGTACAATGAAAAAAAATTACCCCCTTTGGGGCTTGTGGTGAGAGTGAAAGGAAGTAATAGGTGCGAGGAAGCTTTGTGCACTTTTGGAAAGGGTTGAACAGAGATGACTCTTGTAGATGCACTGGCCTTATCCATTAGGGCTTCACTTATGCTGACAGCTTGATACACATGCTGTCTTCACTGGTTAATTCGCTTCTCTGTGCTTTGGGGATTTCCAGGGAGAACCTGGTATTGGTCTTCCGGGACTCAAAGGACTGCCGGGACTTCCGGGGATCCCTGGCACACCTGGGGAGAAGGGGAGCATTGGAGGACCAGGCATTCCCGGAGAACACGGAGCTATCGGCCCCCCAGGGCTTCAGGGAATCAGAGGTAACTTCTCGGAGATCAATCTCGCCTGTTTCCAAGTCTGGGTGTGCTTATGTTGTACCCCCAGAGCACCTAGCAGGTGTATTCAATACCCATTTGTTGAGTGAAGGATGAAGACCCCAGAAGGGGAAGCTCGTGGTTTTCTGTTGTTGTGGCCTGTTTTGCGCACATCCTGGGAAGCATGCGTCTGCTCCTACATGGATTACTCACAACTCTTCCCCTCCAGGTGACCCCGGATCCCCTGGGTTGCCAGGCCCTGCGGGGGCCCCAGGAGCTCCAGGAATAGGCCCGCCCGGAGCCAGGGGTCCTCCTGGAGGACAGGGACCACCAGGGTCATCAGGTGAGCAGCTTTCTTCTAGAATGGTTCCTTCCCTTCGTCATGCACACGACGGTATGGGAGAGAGCGCGGGAGTCTCAATGAGGGGGGTGGGCAGCCTGTGTGAAATGAGCTGGGAAGCTGGGCTCGGTGGCTCAGCCTGTAATCCCATGCCTTTGGGAGGCTGAGGTGAGTGGATTGCCTGAGCCCGCGGGTTCAAGACCCGCCTGGGCAACTTGGCGAGCCCTCATCTCTACAATAAATAAAAAATGAGCCGGGCGTGGTAGCGCACGCCTGTAGTTCCAGCTACTTGGAAGGCTGAGGCAGAAGAATCGCCAGAGCCCAGCAGGTCGAGGCTGCGGTGGCTGGGAGCGGCCACTGCACTCCAGTTTGGGTGACAGAGTGAGACTCCAACTAAAAAAAAAAAGCTGGGAAAGTCAAGTCCAGTTTGTGAGCACAGGCTTGGTTGCTCGGCTGATTATAGAGTCATCAATTTCCTTTTTGTACCTACTGGGATTGCCTTATGCACCCACAGAGGAGACCTTGCCTGTGTTGACATGCAATAAGTTTTTTTAAGTGCCATTCAAAATGATTTCTCCATAGTATCTTTCCATGGGAAGGTTAATAAGTTTTGGATTTTTTTTCTGAGTCAAGATCTCACTCTGTTATTCAGGCTGGAGTGCAGTGGCACGATCCCAGCTCACTGCAGCCTCGACCTCCTGGGCTCAGGCAGTACTCTTTCCTTAGCCTCCTCAGTACCTGGGACTAATAGGCACGTGCTACCACACCCAGCTAATTTTTTATTTTATTTTTAATTTTTTTGTAGAGATGAGGTCTTGCTATGTTGCCCAGACTGGTGTCAAACTCTGGGCCCAAGCGATCCTCCTGCCTCAGCCTCCCAAAGTGCTGGGATTACAGGTGTGAGCCAACATGCTCAGTCAGTTACGGATTATTTATACTAATAAAATCCACATCTAGAAGCAACCTTTGCCTTTAGTGGTAATAATCTTAGAATCACGGTGGTGGTGGTAGACTAAGGTGAAGCAGTCAGTGAACATTGGTTTAGAAAAAAGCAGTTATGGGACTGAATATGGCAGAGAGGCCTGGGGTGGCATGGTGGACACCTGTCAGGAAGGGGCGGGCTTTTCTCTTAGGACGCCGTTTATTCACCGATTGTCATGAAGACCTCACATACCAATATTTGACAAGGCATCCATTCCAGCCCCCAGTGTGGGTGTGTCCACACACTTTCTGCGGAAAATGATTATTCAACACTATGAAGCACATTGTGGAGCTTTCTGTAAATTCTGCTAGAAGTTAATTGCGTTTCACCCACCCTCAGGCCCTCCTGGACTAAAAGGAGAGAAAGGTTTCCCCGGATTCCCAGGATTGGACATGCCAGGCCCCAAGGGAGATAAAGGCTCTCAAGGACTTCCTGGCCTGACAGGACAGTCAGGGCTCCCTGGACTTCCAGGACAGCAGGGATCGCCCGGCATTCCGGGGTTTCCAGGTGAGTGAGTTCTGAATGTCTACCCGGGTCGATGAGGGGGAGACAGGCCTTGCCCGACTCTTCTCGTGACTTTTGGATTTTGCCATCAGAGCTCTGAGTCCGGAAATGCTCACAGTCCTTCCCTCTGGCCACAGGTTCCAAAGGAGAGATGGGTGTCATGGGGACCCCCGGGCAGCCGGGTGCACCAGGCCCAGCAGGGGCTCCAGGATTACCCGGTGAAAAAGGTAGGAGAACCCGTCGTTCCAGCAAGTTCACCTGTGCCTTTGCATCTCGATGCCTCTTGAGATATATGCAAATTGTCATAGGTCATATTTCGTTTTAAGAGACAAAGAAAAGCCGGGCTCGGTGGCTCAGCCTATAATCCCGTGCCTTTGGGAGGCTGAGGTGGGTGGATTGCCTGAGCCCGCGGGTTCGAGACCAGCCTGGGCAGGCGAGACCTCATCTCTACAATAAAATAAAAAAATCAGCCGGGCGTGGTAGTGTGCGCCTGTAGTTCTGGCTACTCGGAAGGCTAAGGCGGAAGGATCACTGGAGCCCAGCAGGTTGAGGCTGCGGTGGCCCGGAGCAGCCACTGCACTCCAGTCTGGGCGACAGAGTGAGACTCCAATTCAAAAAAAAAAAAAGACAAAGAAAAGAAAGAGAGAGATAAAAGACACACTGTAGCAACAATAACTACTATGCTTGTGATAGTCTAATATTTAGATAATTGACATAAACTATTTTATTTAAGTTTCATAGATGTCGTTTTGTAGAAATAATTTCATTTTTGAAAATCATTTTGAATCCAAAAATTGTACAGATCCACCAATAAAATAAAACCAACCAGTACAGAAACAAATAGATCTTTTTAAAAATACACACATTTTTAAAAGAGGCAGATGAGAAAGTTAAGAAGATCCAGCAGAGGCTGGGAGACTCCCTTCTCCCAGTGGGAATGTCTGGTGTCTGGCACACGTGCGATCAAAAGCTGTGCTCTTCCGAGCAAGTTGGAAAGAGGAGGGATTTTTCCCTCTTGACGCAGAAACAGTGGGAACTTCAGTCACTCCAAGACACAGGGACTGAGTCCTTAGACTCCAAGGAACAGCCTGGGCAGCTTCATGAGTCTTCATTTTTTTTTTTTTATTTTCTGATTCTGTTATTTGAAATTGGTCCAGAATAACTTTTGTGGAAAAAAGAAACTGACTTTAAATGGGAAACATACGAAAGGTCATTTGTTGAGTAGGACAGGATAGTCCCTACTGTGTTATGTCGTGTAGACATGACAGGCGCAGAAAGGAGAGAACGCTGTAAATTACCTAAACCAGTGGAGCTAGCCACCTGCATTTGAGTTATTGGCAAAGAATGAATGAATTCCTGAAAATGGCTTGTTGTTCACTGACCCGGGGTTGGATTCTTTTGTGTATCTCAGACACTCACCACGGAGTGCCATTTTCGGACGGGTGATATGTTGTCTGTGCCTTCTCCATCAGCTGCTGTCTTAGTCACAAGAACGCCCAGCCTGTGGCGACCTCTGCACACTGTCCTGGCTCACTGGGCACCTTCTCTTTCCCTACAGGGGACCACGGATTTCCGGGCTCCTCGGGACCCAGGGGAGACCCTGGCTTCAAAGGGGAGAAGGGAGATGTCGGTCTCCCTGGCAAGCCTGGGTCCATGGATAAGGTGGACATGGGCAGCATGAAGGGGCAGAAGGGAGACCAAGGCGAGAAAGGCAAGTCCGGGAAGGTTGGGAAGGTGAGACCCCCAACCAGGGTTCTCCATCAGTGGCACCAATCCAGCCTGCCTTTCTGCGGCTGCTTGCTTCTTAAGTGGACACGGGTCACTGTGATTCCTGTCTGATATGTAGGACAAATTGGACCAGTTGGTGATAAAGGATCCCGCGGAGACCCTGGGACCCCAGGAGTGCCTGGAAAGGATGGACAAGCAGGGCATCCTGGCCAGCCAGGTATGAGTGGAGCTTCCAGTCCTGATATGGCCAGAGCGTCTGCCCAGCTCTTCTGTAGATGCCAACCTGTTGGCTTGTCTCTTTACTGTTTCAGGACCTAAAGGTGACCCAGGTATAGGTGGAACCCCAGGTGCCCCAGGACTCCCTGGACCAAAAGGATCTGTCGGTGGAATGGGCTTGCCAGGTAACTCGGATTTAGAAGAGGTGTCTTTCTACTGTGTGTGTGGCATACAAGTGTCACGTAATGAGGTCCTCCTCCCATGAGCCGAATAGAATCTGGGCAGTTGTGTCTTTCACACAGATTCACATCCTCAGTTCTCTATAGGCTCCTGCCCAGAGATGGATGGCATTTGACTGATACTGTGACCATTGCTAAGAAAACTCATAATTTAATAGAACAAAACATGGGCTGATCACAAGCAACAGTTGATGGTCTCCAAGTGACTGTCCACGTGACTGGGGTCTCCCAAGGAGATGTCTGGGTCTCTCCTCACGGTGGTCAGCAATAGAAGTTCATGCCTTGCAAGCCCTTTATGGTAGTCCAGAAGAACCCTCTGGGCTTCTCTACCCCAGTCTTGAACTGGCCTTAAGATTATGCCACTGCGGCCCACTCTGTTGATGGCACCCAGAGAGAGAGAGGTCTGGGTGGGAATGCTTCTCAGAGCTTGCCTGGAAAGGGAACACATCAGGACAGGAAGCCTGTCTTTCCATCTTCTCCTAAGTCTGCACAGTGCTGTTATTTCTTTCGTTGAAATGTCAACATCCAGGTTGCTGGTCATACCTATTTATAAATAAGTTTGGCTCCCGACATACATTACATACATCATGACCACTCTGATTCGCTGGGTTAAGAAGAGTTGATTATATGATAAAAAGCCACTTTTTACACTGTGGAGAAAGCAAATATTCTAAGCAGCTAATGTATTTCTTTATAAAACGATGGTTTTCAAAGACAGGAGCCATGTTTCCCAGTGTGGCTCTGATGTGATCTGGGTGACTGGGGTCCTCCCAATGTCTGCTGCCCCCCATCTTTTGGTGATGATGAAAATATGCGGGGGGCGGGGGGTGGCAGGTTTGCAAATAAAGGGATCTGTGTCCTCTTACTTCGTTCTTGGCTGGTGGTCAAGGGGCTTTATGACTTTTGATCCTAGCACCAGGTAATCTCACCTTCAAGTTTTAATTGTTTGCGTTTACAGGAACACCTGGAGAGAAAGGTGTGCCTGGCATCCCCGGCCAGCAGGGCATCCCTGGTTTACCTGGAGAGAAAGGCGCAAAGGGAGACAAGGGACAGGCGGGTCCACCTGGCATCGGCATCCCCGGGCTGCCTGGTGAAAAGGTAACCAGCACCCTCTGCCCATCTCAGTGGCCATGCCTCCTGAGAAATGTTCAATAAATGTTGCAGCACAGTCAGTGAATTATAATGTACAGTAATTCCTCCCAGTGTAGTCTAGGCTGCCTCTTCTCCCTTATTACTCATGACCTCTCCCCCAAGGAACAATCTGAAAACTCAGTGAGAGGCTGGTGGAGGGAGGGGAGTAGACAGCAATCTCTGGGAAGAAGCAAAGGGGAGGGAGGGGGAAGAAGTTTAGCAAGCAGGAACGAGACAGCGAGCTCTGCTGTGCTGAAGTTTTCTCCTCTGTTTTCCCAAACGGACTTGGATTCTTTTGTGAGAAACCTGGAAATGGAATGTTGCAACGCAGTATTCATTGCCCCAAAGTGTATGTACTGTGATCCAGAAAGTGGCTACAGAGGCATGTCCAGGAATGAATGCAAAATTAATATGCCCAATTTTTGCTCACAGGGAGATCAAGGGGTGGCGGGCTTCCCAGGAAGTCCTGGAGAGAAGGGAGAAAAGGGAACCACTGGGATTCCCGGAATGCCTGGGTCTCCGGGCCCGAAGGGGTCCCCCGGGAATGTCGGCTATCCAGGTAGGTGATGAGCAGGCTCTCCTCCTAATGGTGGGCTCAAAGAAGACAAAGAAACATTCAAACCCACGGGCCTTCTGGTGTTGTGTTTTTCCTTAGGAAGCCCTGGGCAGCCTGGAGAAAAAGGAGACAAAGGCCTCCCAGGATTGGATGGCATCCCTGGGGTCAAAGGAGAAGCAGGTAGAGACTTTAGACAACAGTCCATGCATGGGGGTGGGGGGTGGGGTGGAAGCAGCTATGAGAGGGAAGATCCCAAGGTCCCCAGGAAATTCCCATTACAGATGGGAATCAGGGAGCCAGCTGTTCTGCTCTTCCATTTTTCAGATGAGCAAACTGAGTCTAGGGGGCTTCCAGGGTCTTCCTGGGGTCTTGCCACTAGCTAGGAACTAAGATTCAGATATCCAAGTGGTTTTCAGAGTTAGCATGGGAGTTTTAGGTATCTCTTCTTCATTGTTACCAGCTTTTGTGGGTCGGGAGGTTTAGTGATCTTGCTGAAAACATGGAAGGTCCTTGCTGAAGGGATGTCAGGACTGACCTCAGGGAAGCCAGGAGGAAATAGCTGAGGAGGGGACAGCTCCCCTAAAGGATGTTGGAATCAGACCATCTTGTGTGGCAATGGGGTGCTGTAAGAGGTTTTGTGAGTGACTGATGTCACCTTTCTCTTTGAGGTCTTCCCGGGACGCCTGGCTCCACAGGCCCGGCTGGCCAGAAAGGAGAGCCGGGCAGTGATGGAATCCCGGGGTCGGCAGGAGAGAAGGGTGAACCAGGTATGGCCAGCGCCTCTGTTTCCTTCATCCACTCTCAGAAACCTGCAGACTGTGTTCAGTGAACAGATCTGGGAGTAGAATGGCCCCTGGGCTGCACACCCTTGTAACTACTTAAACACAATGTGGACATGTGGAGCAGGGTTGGATGACAGGGCAGGAAGGGGGGAATTCATTTATACCACAAATACTTCTGGGCTTCTGCCCTTGAAGTAACCTGAGCTCTCACTAAACACTTGCTGTGTTGGAACAAATTCCTTGTAAGTAAAAAGCTCTCCTTTTCCATTTCCCTTGAACTTACTATGACAAAACAAAAGCAAAAAACTTCCCTTCTCCTGATGTCTCCCCCTTTAAGAAATGGTCCTGGGAATACTTGTTAGCCTCTGAATCTGTTTCTGTCCCTGATGAAAGAGCCACACTTGGACAAAAGGACCTGCTGCTGGCTGTGGTGATGACAATCACATATACAGTAATACCCAGATCAGTAATGCAAGAGGTTGATGAGCACATTATTTGAAACAGGCTGCCCCTGAGTCAGGGGGATGGAGGAAGAAACATCTGGGCTCCCATTGCTTCTGGGCTGGCCTTTTTCTTAAGTTCACTGTTTTCATTCTAGACTTATTATATCCATTCATTTTCCTATTCAAATAACTCATAAAGAACCCTCCACACTCCCTTCCCTGCCTCTGAATCTTCCCTCAAGCCCTTTTCTCACATCTGTGATTCCCAGTGGATGCTGTCCCCCATCTTTTTGGCTGACCCTTCCTTGAGAGCAAAAATAAGCTGGATGGTTGTTTGAGACTCCCTCTTTGTCCATCTCTTGACGGTAGTAGGAAATAGGCATTTACTCGCACAGATCATTTCTGCTGAATGCCATGATGGTTCTAAACTGGAAGGTACTTGGCAACAAGTACTACATTATGAGTATCCAGTCAAGGGTATCCTTTGACTACTGTGGGAATATCATTTTATTCCCAGGGTACAGTTAACTAATTGCCACGTACTCTACGTGTAGATGGTATTCGTGCAGAGTTGATGGCACTTTGGGCTGTGACCGCACACGGATTGTTCAACAAAAGAGAAATGTTGCAATTTTTTCCTTCTCATGCAGGTTTGCCAGGAAGAGGATTCCCAGGATTTCCAGGGGCCAAAGGAGACAAAGGTAATATTTGCCCAGTGTGCTTTTTCCATCTCAGCTCACCACACTGCCCAGAATGGTAGGACAGGGCAGTGTCTGCAGGACGCAGCCCTGTCCCTGGCAGCGATGCAACAACTGGGCGTGGAGCCACATCCAGTGGCATTGTTTAATTAATAGATTGGTGTATCATGCAGTACCCTTATTATTAGAGATTCTCTTTTATTTATGACAAATTCTATAAAATTCAGTAGAGGAAGAATTCCCCTGTTTCTTATATATATATATTTTAAGAGACAGAGTTGCCTAGACTGGAGTGCAGTGACACAATCATGGCTCACTGCAGTCTTGACCAGGAGTTTGAGACAAGCCTGGGTGACATAGCAAGACCCCTGTTATTTTTGTGCTCAGAGTAATCAGAAAATCAAAGTTGTTACCTTTTAAGGCTGGGTATGCTTATGTGAAGGCAGCATGTAGCACAGATCAGGAGTTCCAGATGTCCCCTGAGCAGCATGGTGAGCTCAGTACTGAGCACAGTGGAGAGGTGGGAGGAGCTTGAAGGTGCGGTCTCTTTCTTCAGGGAACTTAGCTTTTTATGAGACAGCAAGGGCAGATGGGGGAAATGCCAGCCATAAAATTCAATGCTGTGAAGAGAAAAGCCACAGGTAGCCACAGCTGTGGACTCGCACATTTGGCATCGCTGGAGATGAGGGTGGGAGGCCACAGGTGGTCCCAGCCAGTCTAATGACTTGGAAAGGCCCTGGCAGGTCAGATCAGAAGGAGCAGGGTGCATGGTAGCTCTGCTCCCTGGGATCTTCCTGAGAGCAGCCCAGAGCATTTTCTTTGCAGGCTTATGGTCTGGCGCTGGGCGCACCCTTGCTCGGAAGTGGGGGATGGTGTGGGGTGGGCTGCCTGGGCAATGGGCCACTTCCCCTCTTCCCCTAACGTACAGGTGGCTCAGTTGCAAATGCATCTGCGCAGGGATTCCCATGGATTTTGCTTATTTGTGAATTGGGGTCATGCAGGCTGGAGTGCAGTGGCACAATCATGGCTCACCGCAGCTTCATCCTCCTGGGCTCAGGCGATCCTTCTGCCCCAGCCTCTTGAGTAGCTAGGATGACTGGCTTGTGCCACCATGCCAAACCAATTTTTAAAATTTTTATTTATTCATTTATTATGATTCCATATCTATCTATCTATCTGTCTGTCTGTCTGTCTATCTATCTATCTATCTATTCCTTCTATTTCTGTCTATTTTTTTTTTGTCAGGGTCTCACTCTGTCACCCACAGAGGCACTGCAGCTTCAACCTTCTGGGCTCAGGTGATCCTTCTGCTTCAGCTTTCCAAGTAACTGGAGCCGCAGGTGTGCACCCCCACACCCAGCTCATTTTTTTGATTTATTGTAAAGATGAGGTCTCGCCCAGTTGCCCAGGCTGGTTTTGAACCCCTGGGCTCAGACAATTCTCTTGCCTCTGCCTCCCAAAGTGCTGGGATGACAGACATGAGCCCTGTGCCCGACTCTCTATCTATTCTTCGACAGGGTCTCACTCTGTCTCCCAGGCTGGAGTGCGGTGGCACGATCACAGCTCACCACAGCCTCCTGGGCGCAAGCGATCTTCCTGTCTCAACTTCCCAAGTAGCTGAGACTATAGGTGCGTGCCACCAGACCTGGCTAATTTTAGAAAATTTTTTGTAGAGGTCTCACTATGTTGCCTAGACTGGTCTTGAACTCCTGGGCTCAAGCAATCCTTCCTCCTCGATCTCCCAAAGTGCTGAGATGACAGGTGTGAGACACCACACCCAGCCCCTTGGGTTTTCAGAGCAGGGATCTTCAAGACATGCCTGCCCTCTGCCTACCTTTCCTCACCGGGCCGTCTCGTCCTGCACTGTCTGGGTGGTTTGCCCCAGGAGCAACTCCTGCCATGCCTCATGCTTTCCATTTGTTGCCTTGTGAAATAACAGGGCCCATCCCGAGGAGAAGCCACACAGCCCTTTTAGGTCCTGACCGATCCCCTATTATTTTTATTTTTTTAATAACCTTGAAATAGCCTGAGAACTTTGGCACTTTTCTTGATAAGTTTTGGACAATGTGTTCAAAACTAAATATGGAGGGTCTTTTTCGTTGTAGCTCTTTTAAAGTTTTTTTTTTAAAGAACAGCCCTGTTGAGTTATCACTGGCAGATAATTAACTACACAGATTTGAGGTGTACAATTTGTTAAGATGTGCCATGTGTATACATCCAGGAAAATAGCCCCACATTCTAGATGGGGGCACACCCATCACCCCATACGATCTCCTGTGATGCTAAGTCCCTCCCTTCTGTCCCCTCCCGAGTCACCCCAAACAATCATGCATCTGCTTTCTGGCACTATAGAGTAGCTCGCATTTCCAAGAATTTTGAAATCATGCCGTGGGTACCCTTTGTCATCTGGCTTTGCCCACAAAATATCACGGCTTGAATTCAACCCGTTGTGGCTCGAATCAAGATCTTACTGCTTTCTGCTGCTGAGGAATGCCCCATGGGGTGGCCGTAACTCGGAGAGTCTGTTCTTTCACCTGCGGATGGAATGCGCCCTTAATTTTAGCAGTGCAATTGCTTGCAGACTTAGCACAGATTCAGACAACTTTGCATTGGGAACTTCTGCAGCAGGTACACTGAAGGATGGCCGGGTTCCCAGCCTTCTCAGCTTTCTCTTTGGTGGGCCAAGCTAGGGTAGGTGTCTAGTGTGTTCTTTGCAAAGAAGAAGAGCATGGAGTACCTGCTCCAGTCTTTCCCTGGTGCCTCTGGGAAGCTCCCCATGGGCGCCAGAAGGATGAGGAACGCTTTGCTCCATCTCTATCCATCAGTGTGACCTGAGATTCCTATTCTGCTGCTGTGTTCCACCACGATCTCACACTGTTTTTCTTGTTTAGGTTCAAAGGGTGACGTGGGCTTCCCAGGATTGGCCGGGAGCCCAGGCATTCCTGGACCCAAAGGCGAGCAAGGACTCGTGGGTCCTCCGGGACCCCAAGGACAGCCGGGATTACCTGGGTCTCCAGGCCACCCTGTGGAGGGGCCCAAAGGAGACCGGGGACCCCAGGGCCAGCCAGGCCTGCCAGGTAAGGGTGTCTCAGCAGGTGTCAGCGGGGGACAGAATTCGCAGAAGGAGATTAGGGTTGAAGAAATGTTAAGGAAGTCATCACATTCTCTGTTGGGCTTATTTAGAAGTGTGCAATATTTACCATGTGTGTTTAGGCCACCCTTGGCTCAAAGCGCTTCTTGTATCCTTTCTGTCGAGGAATGGAAATATAGAGATTCAAGAAAGGACCGATTAAAACAGCCCATTATTTCCACCCGTGATGTTTTTCTTTAACCACCACAGCTCCCTCATACTCTTTGACCGTGACCAGGACTCCAGTAGGGGCAGCGCTGACCACAGGGCACTGTGGACATGGAGATCCTGGTGTCTCTGTGAACTTCCTTCCTTCCTTCTGGGACCTTGCTGGATTTCCTTCTCCAGGGCTCATGCTTGCTAGGATGTTGTATCCCGTAAGGGACAGGGGGTGGCAGTAATGACAGCTCCACAGTCCAGGGACACTTGGACTTCACACAGCCCTCCAACCCCTGATGTGTGACTCCCATCTCTCCCATTAGGACTTCCGGGACCCATGGGGCCTCCAGGGCTCCCCGGACTTGACGGACTGAAGGGTGACCAAGGACATCCTGGCTGGCCGGGAATCCCGGGTGCGCCAGGGCCCAAGGGAGACCCAGGATTCCAAGGCATGCCTGTGAGTTACTGATTTGGAGACTTTTTAAAGGAGCCTTTTCTGGTCTGAAACCATTCTTCTGTGTATGTGTACTATGTGCCTGTATATATTCATGTGTGTTACACCCCCGTGCTTTCTCTAAATAGGTCCTTTCCCTTTCCATGGTTCTTGTAAACCTAATTCTTTACGATTTAGTTTTACAAGAACCATGGAAAGGGAAATGTAAACCTAATTCTTAATGATTTAGTTTTCCAAGAACTATTGAAAGGGAAATGTTCAGTGCCTAAATGTAAAGTCCATGTGCAGACTCAGTGCAAAAAGCAAGCTAGGGTTGTTTTGTAAAGAACAATTCTGTAAAGCTAGCCCAGCCGTCTCCTGTGCTTGCCAGTGAGACAGGAACATTGCGGTTCACCCGCTGAAGGTGTGGGGACTTAGACGAGCCTCAGAGGAGCAGGTCTCAGGGAGCAATAAGTGACCAGTAGAGGAGTGTGTGTGGATCTGTGTGTGTGTTGCTATTTAACTTTGGTCCTTTGCAGTGTCTGAATATACAGCCCCTTTTAGTGGCGGTCTTAGATCTCTGGTTGGAGTATCAGCTCAACCTCATCCGTGAATAAATAACTAATGGGCTAATGGGCTGTTTATGGGTCTTGGTGGGTCAAATAGATGTGTTAGCTGAGATCCATTCTCTGTGGCTGTCTCTGTTTTCTCTCTGTTTCTCTCTCTCTTTCTCTAACACATCTTGAGAGAAAGAGACAGGGTGTCAGGGAACAGAGGGATTGAGACAGCCCTCTGCAGTGATGTGGGAGGCAGTGGCGTTCTTGTCAAAGTCCACACAGGCCGTCCCCTGTAGGGAGAGACATGTTTTGGAGTCCTTAGGGCACCTTCTCAAGGACAGACACAGAATGACTATTCGTAGCTTGCTATGCACTAAAACATAAGCGGTGCTGTTTGACTTGTGAATCAGTAACTTAGGAGAAGCTTATAATTATGCCCAACAGGCTAGGTAGATAGGCAGTAATCTCTTTGCCCACTCTTGTCCTCAAAGCTGTGTGCAACACAGTGCATGTGTGCGTGAATAGGCTTCTGGCCCCTTACTGCTGTCTTACAGTTTTTCAGTCATTTAGTTGCAGGTAACTCATCACTCATTCATACGTTCCTCTTTTATTTGTCAGTAACATGGAAATATACTTCTCACTAATTTTTACTTCTCCGTTAAATTATGTCAACAGTAACACGTAAATTTGACCTTCATTTGTCTATGTCTTCCTTTCGACAGTCTCTTCTGCTTCCTTTCCCTTTTTCTCTTCTTCCTTCTCATTAAAACAACAACAACAAAATCTTTATTTTAACTTTTTTAAAAAGGCAATATAAGCCGGGCTCGGTGGCTCAGTCTGTAATCCCGTGCCTTCGGGAGGCTGAGGTGAGTGGATTGCCTGAGCCCGCGGGTTTGAGACCCGCCTGGGCAGCGAGACCTCATCTCTACAATAAATCAAAAAATCAGCCGGGCGTGGGAGCACATGCCTGTAATTCCGGCTACTGGGAAGGCTGAGGCGGAAGGAGCGCTGGGGCCCAGCAGGTCGAGGCTGCGGTGGCCGGGAGTGGCCACTGCACTCCAGTCTGGGCGACAGAGTGAGACTCCAACTAAAAAAAAAAAAAAAAAAAAATGGCAATATACTCCCAACTCCTGGTGCGATCAGTGTCTGTCTGTGTCTATGTATATCTGGATGTACAAATGTGTGTGTAAGTATTTATATAAATATATATTTATGCATGTTGTTTTGGTTATGGCACCTTTAAAATAAGGTAAAGGAAAAAAACCAAATCCATTTAAGAAATAATGTGACTTGTTCCATGTGGTTGCTTATGCCTAGAGAAAGGAACTGTGTTGAAATAGAAAATGAGCTAACATCTTAAAATATGTGAATATTGCCAAATTATAAAGGAACTTAATTCTTTAGTATTTTTTTAATCTTCTCTCAATATTTAAGATCAGTTTTCAGATAAGACATGAAAAGGTAATTCTAAAGAAAAATTATTACACTTGAGTGTTCAGGGGAAAGTTTTCAGAAGAGTGGCTTGGCGTTGCCAGATGGGTGTGCTGTCCTCACGAGTGTCTGTGGAGTCTCGACTCTGTTCTTGGCATTGTGCTGTGGGGTAGAGCTAGTGGAGCGTAAGACTTTCGCCTGTTCCCCGGGAACTTGCCACATAGAGAGACAAGCAGTGGGGACCCAGGGGTTGAAACCAACTGTTCTGATTTCCAGTTTCCCGATTTAGGGCAGAGGTTTTGTCCTTCTTGGGACACCATTTAGGAAACCACAAAGGCATCACTTGCTCACAGACCTGCTTTGCAGAACATTGGGGGCTTCCTCAGGGTTCAGCGACCAGGTTACTCGAGAGACTTGTCCTTTGTGTCCTGAGCACTTCTTTGTGTGTCTAGGGCATCGGTGGCTCTCCAGGAATCACGGGATCTAAGGGAGATATGGGACTGCCAGGTGTTCCAGGCTTCCAAGGTAAGGCCATGGAGAGCATGCTGTGAGTGGTCTTCGACAGCAAAGGAGGTGCATTTGAAGAGCCTCCTAAACTTGGGCTCTTCGGTATGGATCGAACCGGCATAATTACAGCGTGAGGCCTTGTTCGCCTCAGATTGCAACTGCCATTTCTGTGTGACAGCTCAATTTGTATAATCCCAGGAATAGCTGGGTAAATACAGTCTGATTTTCTTATTGAGAGTCAGTAGATCATTAACAGCTCAATAAGAAGTCATGGATTGGGGCCATTCATTAATTTACGGATGTGTTAAGCAAACGTTTCTGAGGCGCCTACCATCTCCAAGGCACTGTGATTTTTTTTTACTGCAGAGTCAGATACAACAGGTCTCAGCCCCAGGTATCTTGTGGTCTAATTGGGGACACAAGTGACCAAACTTTGTGTCAGGTGCCCTCTGCTGGTTGCAATCATTTTACAGTGTGTGGCATGTCTAGAAATATATGACGTCTGGGTTCTGGAAAAAGAGAGTTTCCTCAGAAGGTTTACACAACTGACTGCTCTTTTCTTGTGGATAAATTGATGCTATGTTCACCGAGTATGCATGTATGTGTACAAGTGGCTCCTTTAAAATGGAACTTGTTTATCAGAGTTGTGTATTTATTCTTCAACATTTAAACGTCAGTCACCTTCCAAGTCTTCTCTGTTGGACGTAATACACCTATCAAGACACTTTTCCAACTCCTCCGAATAGTTTTATAATTCATTCATTTTGATACCTTTTCGTACTTCTGATGTCTTTTGTTTCACCTCTTCCACATTGGCAAAACGCTTCCCTTTGAAGACTTTTTAAATCTGGGGAAACAAAAAGTCACTCAGGCAAGATCAAGGAATAGGGATAGTGGGGCATGGGGGTCATACCGTCTTTGGTCAAAAACTGCTGCGCACTCAGTGCAGTGTGGGCAGGTACACTGTCATGGTGGAAGAACCAGTCACCACTTGGGACATTTCTTCCACCAATCATGATACAACCTTCTCAGAACTTCCAGATAAAAACTTCGATTGGCCGTTTGAGCAAAAGGAACAAATTCTGAATGTACTAAGGGGCCTGTTCTCCACGGGATACTTCCGGGATTTGGGGGGGTTCTCACTTGTCTGCATATGTATGTATGTGCACCTGAATGCACGTATATGCGGGTGTGTATGTGTGTACATGAATATGCATATATGTGAATAGTTGTACCTATGTGTGCTTATATGCGTGTCTGTATGCATCTGTGTACATGCATGTGCGTTATTCATACACACGCATATCTTTGTTTCTCCCTGGAAATTCTGTGCAAAGACGCTCTTCTCCCTCTTTCTAGGTCAGAAAGGTCTTCCCGGCCTCCAGGGAGTTAAAGGAGACCAAGGAGATCAAGGTTTTCCTGGACCTCAAGGTAGGAGGATGTGTTAGTCAAATACAAAAGCCATCAGCACTGCACTGTGTAAGACGACTCAGAAATTGTGGCTAAAAGTTCTTTGCAGCATGTGAAGATTCCTGTAGTTCCATGTTTACCAGCGACTTATCTTGAAAGTCAAATCTGTGGTCTGAGTAGATCCAGTAGAGGGACAGCCTCAGGATTCCAGATACCCCCGAAGGCTCGAAAGTTGGACTGAAATCAACTGCTTAAAGTTATTGTGGGAAAGAAATTGACCCTGCATGTAGAGACTGGACACTGCTGCCTGGACAGTAGCAGGTTCTTCCTAGGAAAGCGTGTCTGTTGGCTTCTCCATCGCTGGGGTGTGACATGGCTCCTGAAACCGTGAAACAATGTTGGAAGGAAATAGTTTAAGTGTGTTACTCATCCCATCTTCCCTCTGCTGGGGCTTTGTTTAGTTTTCAAAACCATGTTTTAGGAGACAGAGCGAGAAAATGAAGGCACCGAGCAGTGGCAGAGAGGAGAGAAAAGGCGGGGGAGGGACGTGTGTAGAAGTGGGGGACCTGGGTCACAGGGCTGAGGAAGGGATGGCCCAGGCGACCGCAGACTCTGTGTGGTGCCTATGATGCCCCGAGACCTGTCGCGCTCTAAGAAGGAGAGTTCAGTTCATTCATCACCGTAGGACTAGGGCCAGTGCCGTCACACCCAGTAGGGCAGAATCGGGTAGAAACGAAAACAGGTGTGACGCTGTCCCTGTCAGTCATGGCGCTGTCCCTGCCGGGTGTGGCACTGTCCCTGCCAGGGGCGGCACTGTCCTGGCCAGGTGTGGCTGCCTCAAGAGAAATGAGCTTCGTGTCCCGGGAGTGCTTCAGCGAGACTTTGAGCTTGTCAGGGACCCCGACACTGAGTGGAAAGTTATGCCCAGTGTCTCTTCTAGTCCTGAGAGTCAGGGATTTTAGGTTGAATAATAAAGATGTCCAGATTAAACACATGTTTTGCGAGGATCTGAGCGCTTGTGTTTTCCATCGTGATCTGACTTTCGGTAAGCATGTTCCGTTTGGAAGGTGTCACCTGGACCTCTCCGGAAGCTGTTTCTTCCCCAGGATGTGGACAGTGCAACTGACCAATGGCTTCCCGTTTCCCACAGGTCTCCCAGGTCCCCCGGGCCCTCCAGGTCCTTACGACATGATCAAAGGGGAGCCTGGGCTCCCTGGTCCTGAGGGTCCCCCAGGTCTGAAGGGGCTTCAGGGACCTCCAGGCCCCAAAGGACAGCAAGGTGAGAATGCTGGGGTTGTGTAGGGGTGCAGTGGGGAGCACAGGTGGGTGGGTGGGTTTTCTTCTTCATCCATGAGTCTAAAATGAAAGTTTCTGGTTATACAAATGCATTTTTCCCCTCTTGGAGTCAGAGTGCTCACTCTTTTGCCCAGACTGGAGTGCAGTGGCATGCTTATGGCCACTGCAGCCTCCACCTGCTGGGCTCAGGTAATCCTTCTACCTCAGCCTTCCAAGTAGCTAGAACTACAGGCACATGTCACCACACCCAGCTATTTTGGGGTTTTTTTGGCTTATTATAGAGATGAGGTCTTGCCAAGTTGCCCAGGCTGGTCTCGAGCCCTCTGGCCTCAGGCAATCCTGTCGCTTCCACCTCCCAAAGTGTGGCATTGCAAGCGTGAGCCGCCACGCCTGGCTCAGACGCATATTTGAAAATGACTGTCTTATTTCCCTTTAATGTATATTTAAACTAAATGAAGTTTTTGAAGGACTCTAAAAAGCCAAAACAAAATGCAGGAAAACCCCTAACTCAGCATATTTATACTCCATTTGAAAAACATGGACTCAAAGAAACAGAACATCATGTCTGCCCCCAGCTGGGGGCAGGGTGGAGGGGCAGCGATCTTGAAGTGTAGACGTTATTGTTCCATCCTTGCCCCAGGTGTCTGCCTGACTGGCAAAGATTTGTGCTATTCCCTGCTGCTCCCAGAAACCCTAAGCTGGAGTCTTTAGCCTATTTGAGCTAAACCTTTCTCAAAAACTGTTGATAAGGGCGCTGTCCCTTATCAACAGCTTTTGATGGGAAGTAAAGGGGATTGAGAGCATTTAAAGCCGAAAGGTAGCATCCATGAACATTTACGTTTAAAGATTCCGAAGAATAAGCTGCATACACAGAAAATGCACACACACACACACACACACACACACACACACACACACAAAACTATCTGTATGGATATATCTATTGCCTAAAAATGGCCACCCCAGAATACCGCAGAGGGGGAAAGGCTTCTCAAATCCCTTCTTCTGCCCCATGTAGCTGTCCTTTTCCAGACAGATCTAACACACGATCGCAGCAAGAAACCAGGGAGAACTCAGAACGAGAGGGGAAAGCACACCCCCTGGGAATGTTGACGTGACAGTTGCTTCTGCCAAGTGTGTTCCAAGCTTTGCCGGAAGCAATTGGTCATCCAGGGAAACTTTCTCACCTGCAGTCCGAGGTCTTCTGCACCTCCTGGAAGACCAAAAGGGCACTTAGGAGGGGAAGAAGAAGAGACAGCATGCTGCCAGGCAGGACCAGGTCGTGAATTCTCTTTGCTTTGCTTTAGGTGTGACGGGATCGGTGGGCTTACCTGGACCTCCGGGTAGTCCCGGGTTTGACGGTGCCCCCGGCCAGAAAGGAGAGACCGGACCCTTCGGACCTCCCGGTAGGTTGCTGTGGCCTTCCGTCCTGATGACCTTCCACCTGGGTCTTTGGTGTAGAAACAGTAGGTCCACGTGTGGGGACACTGCACAACGAGGCTGGAAATGTTACTTGAAAGATTTCCAGAGAGGTCTGTTTCTTGAAAGAAGCAGGCTCCCAGAGAACAGCTGAAGGACTGTGCTTGTTCTGTGTAGAGACAGATGTTGATCAAAGCATACGTTTTCCAGATGTTGCTGAAAGGCCGCCAGTCACGGTGGTCCCGGGTGGTTTCCTGAGTGGATCGAGGGCTGCAGCTACAGAAATTCTGTTTCAGCAGAGGGCAGGGGATGGGAGAAATAAAAACAGTAATGACAGCCTTGGCCCGAGGGCATGGGGTCAACTTGATCTGCTTTCTTGGGAAGCAGGGGCTCACTAGAGGGTCCCCAATGACCATGGTGCCTCAGATTGAGGCTGTCAACTAAGACAGGAAGCACGACCTGTGAGCAGCCTTGCACGTGGCACAGTGACCCAGGGAATGGAAACACTTGATGTCTGCAAGGTTCCTTACTGCTCCAAATCTGTCTCCCAGGCTGGAGTGCAGTGGCATGAGCATAGTTCACTGCAGCCTTGGACTCCTGGGCTCAGACGATCCTCCTGCCTCAGTCTCCTGAGTAGCTGGGACTACAGGCAGGCCAACATGCCCAGCTAATTTTCATATTTTTGCAGAGACGGGGTCTTACTATGTTGTCCGGTAAACTAAATCTTTTGAGCATCTGCTCTGCACTGAAAACGGTGCTTATAAAAATATCTTGAGGTGGCGCATGACAAGAAAGAGATAAGACACCGTGAAGGAAGAGGGTTGTTGAATTTAGTTAGCTATGTCCTTTGTTGAGTACTTTTTTTTTGCAGCACGAACAGGTGAGATACCTTGTGGAAATATAAAATATTAAAAACTCTTTTGAGACCGTGGGGAAACTGTTTGTAACTAGGGAAACTGATGTGTCTTCTCTCTTCCAGGCCCAAGAGGGTTTCCCGGTCCACCAGGTCCAGATGGGTTGCCAGGTTCCATGGGGCCTCCAGGAACCCCGTCTGTCGATCACGGCTTCCTGGTGACCAGGCACAGTCAGACAATAGACGACCCTCAGTGTCCTCCTGGGACCAAGATTCTTTACCACGGGTACTCTTTGCTCTACGTGCAAGGCAACGAGAGGGCCCACGGCCAGGACTTGGGTAGGTGACACGTCTGTCGGCGCCTTCCCTCGTTCAGGGGGGACGTGCCGAGTGCTGCGTGTGTGGCACGGTGCGTGCGGTCCTCGCCTCTGCTGTTGTCACTGAGTGTGCTAACAAGGCAGGAGCCCAGGAAAAGAGGGCCCTCACCCCACCCCCCCATCTCCCGTTGTGACGTCATCGATTCAACAGCTGCTCGGTTACTACTGGCAAGCCGAGGAAACGGCAAGGCTGAATCTTAGAAAACGATTTAATCACCATTTTTTTAAAATGTCAAATAGGATCGAGATTCCTGGAGTGAACACTTGACAGCTTGCATCAATATTCTTAACACATTCGCGACCGGCACATTTTTCACCTCCCTAATACTGAGAGTGGGTGAAAATAAGTAAAATTGGAAGCTGGTTTCCGCAAACTTCAGTCGTTAAGCCAAAGTGAAATGGTCTTTTCTAAACTGTCACCTTTTTCACTATACAGCTGAAAGTTGCAGACATATCCAGTATTTGCCTCAGACACCACTCTGACTAGCATTCTGTACTTTGCATTTTTATTTGGATTATGAACTGAATATATATTATATATTTCTTCATTTACATTGCATCGTTACTTGACTATCTGTCTCACTGTCATGAATGAGTTCACTGGATTTATTTTCGACCTTGGAAATCTCATCAGCATATATTTCTTCATTTTTCATAATTAGGGTAAATTATTTTTAACGTTGAAGTAGGAAAGCCCTGAAATATCAAAATACAAGTGTACCACACTAATCACAACAAAATAATGGCCAACTTGCAATTTTGACTGGCTACGTAAATCATTAGCAACATTAAGCAGTCTGTATCAGATATTATCTCAGTGAACTTTCTCTCTCCTTGTCTCAGTATTCATTTTTCAAGCAAAACATGATAACATGTGCACATGACAACGTTGCAGCATTCAGAAACAGAATTTGCCAAGACGTCAATTCACGTCAGCGGCAACCAGGAACAGAATTTGGAACGATGTAAATTCACGACCGCGATCTCGAATAAGTTAAAATAGGCCTGCTTAACTGTTACTCTTTTTTCAAAAACGTCCATGTGATCCTACCTGAAACTCTCCACACCTTCTGAGCTCTGCCCTTGGGTAGTTCAGGTACCTGCAGTGCGACACGTTCTCTTGTGAGCTCAGCCTCCTCCGTCAGGCTGTACGTTAGTGCTCTGACCTTTACTTTTACCAGGGTTACGGTCAACACACAGTCATAGAAAGAGCCTCTCTCTGTTTTCTGTAAGACAGTTGTTCAAGACATTACCCAATAGGTCACTATGCACGTGTAACAATCCGTGAGCGAAACCCCTTCCAGAACACAGTTCTGGGAAAAGGTTCCCCTCTGCTGGGAATCTGGCTTGGTTTCCTTTGACCAAAAGCGACCGTCTCAGTGCTCTGGCATTTCCCTTTTGCCTGATCCCCTTGCATTCAGTGGCTCCTTCACGATGGCACCAGCCATTTGGTGTGTCAGTTGCTTCTTTTGGATAATCTCCCATTTTGGTTTCCGTGTTAGTGGCCGTGCTGCCCATGGGTCTCTGCCCCCTCTTGCATGGAGGCGGGTTGGGAGTCGCGAGGCCTCACCCTGTCTCTCCCGTGTCCAGGCACCGCTGGGAGCTGCCTGCGAAAGTTCAGCACCATGCCCTTCCTTTTCTGCAACATCAACAACGTGTGCAACTTCGCGTCCCGGAACGACTACTCCTACTGGCTGTCCACCCCAGAGCCCATGCCCATGTCCATGGCGCCCATCACCGGGGACAACATCAGGCCATTTATCAGCAGGTGAGCCGGGAATGTGTGGGAGCAGATGCAAGACAGCACAGGGATGAGTCTCTCCTGGTCCGGACACATGCATTGTTTTAACATTTTTCTCCAAGACATTCAGTCCGCTGCCATCCAACTTATTGGCTGTGATATCTGAGTTTTGTAGTAGAAACCAGCCACAGCCATGGTTGGATCTAATAGTCAGCTATCATCTTCAAAAATTGTAGGGCAAAACCATAGAGAGATCAAGCCCAGCTTAGAAACACATTTCGCATGTTATGTGACTGGCTGGGGTGTCTCCTCTCCGCCTGCAAGCAAGTGGTATGCTAGATTCTTCAGCAAATCACAGAACGGTATTTCTCAACCTTTCTTTTTTTTTTGAATTAGCAACGTCCCTAAAAAGCTTTTAAAGACCTTTTTTCTGAGTTGCCCCTGCCCCTTATTTTTAATTGTGATAAAATGCACATAACATTAAATTTCCCCTTTTAGTCATGTTTAAGTGTATAGTTCAGTGATACAAATTACATTCATGCTGTCATGCGACCATCACCACCATCCATCTCCATCATCTCAGGCTGAAAACTCTTTCCCCATTAAACAACGGCTTCCACGTTCCCTCTCCCCAGCTCCTTGCAACCCCTTCTCTGCTTTCTCTCACTGTGAGTCTGATTATTCTCACTTCAACAGAGTCACAGTGAGTTGGCCTTTTGTGACTGGCTTATTTCACTGAGCATAACATCTTCAAGGTTCACCCATGTTGCAGCATGTGTCTGAATCTCCTTCCTTTTTAAGCCTGAAGAGTATTCCATTGCATGCATATGTCACATCGAGATTACCCATGTATCTGCCAGTGGATAATTTGTGGCTTCCAAACCTTGGGCAATTGTGGATAATTGCAAGACCACGGGGACGTAACTATGTCTTGGAGACTCTTCTTTCAAAACTGTGGCATGTCGTTGATATTTGCTTACTGTGACATGCAATTATTTTTTAATTCTTAAAAAAAACCTTTTCATTTCTTCTAATGCCAGTGAGAGGCAGCATGCAGTACTAAAAAGACACAAGACAAGTGTAGGTTTTGAAATTAGACAAACGCGAATTCGGATCCGAGCTTTGCCGAGTCTTAACTGTGCCTCTGGGCAAAGTCAGCTAACACATCTCAGTTGTCCCGTCTGCGCAATGGGGGTGATACGACACAAATAATTTCTGTGTAGGATGCGTGCACGTAAGGACACAGCACAGAAGCACGTGGTTGGAGGGTTCTCTTTTAGCCACCAGTCTCTTCGGTTTCTCTCATCTGTTCTGTTTCCCTCACGTTTCCCTTCCCAATCCTGTTGTCATTTCTCTCCTGAAGTCATTCTTCTTTTTCCCAAGGGCAGCCTTACTTAAGGCAAAGCCCTGACAGTTAGCAGAAATTATTGGAAGTGGTTACAGGCTTGGCAAATGCATACAACTGGAAGGATTTCCCAGAACTTAGGGTTTAAATGCTACAACATAACACCAGCCCGGCTCTGGTGGTCAGGGTGATGCCCTTCCCGAACTCACATGAAGCATCTCCATGCAGTTGGAGAGATGAGGAATATAAACCTGGAAGCGGAATTGCTAGACCCCAGGGTCGCTCTGTTTTTAATCGCAAAACCTCCATCCCGCCTTCCACAGTGGCTGTCCCCTTCGCGTCCCCACCCACCCACCCACGGGGCACAGGCTTCCACCCACACTTGTGACTTTCTTTTTTTTTTTTTTTTCTGATAGTAGCCATCCCAGTGGCGGTGAGGTGGTTCCCATGAAATCGTCATACCACAGACATGCTGTATATTTCTTCTGTGTTCTGCATGTATGTCTGTGTTTTATACTTAAAAAGCGATACCTATTTATACATAAAAATTTGGGCAGTAATAACCTTTTTCACACCCTCCCAACCCCACAAGTTTTTGCTCCCTTGGGGTAACTGATGTTTTACCCATTGAGAATGCATGTGCTTTTAACTGAAGGATTTCTCAAATGAAGTGCCTGTCTGCACTCATGTCTGGGGTAGACCTTCGGAGTCCAGAGAGTCTGCCTGATAGGATGTAACATGGAAAACTGAAATGACAATGACGGAAAGGTACAGGATGGTCCTATTTTCGCCTCTGTCCTTTAGATTAGAAGGAGATGGCTTAGCAATAGAAAAGCCACCATTGAGTAAATTCATTAGACTAAGAAGCTATTCTATCATTTTGCTTTGTACACATTAATATAATAAGGATAAAAGATTAACAAGTCAGGAAAAGGTGTCTTTAGGAACGCGAGAGGGAGACAGAGTTAAGCCTGGGCGCTGCAGGCTGGGGCCGTGAACTCAACTTCTGTTTCTTCATGATTGGGTCCTGTTGGGAAAAGACTCCAGGCAGGTCTTGGCAGATCACAAATTTAGCAGAAGAGCCATGGGCCCTGAAACAGAAAGGCTGGGACACTGGGAGATGCTTATTTTATAGGAAAAACCATACGTTTTTGATCGTATTAAAATATCCTCTGACCGTTTTCTTTGATTTATTTTGTTGAGCTCTACAAAACTTACTTTATGGGTCTTAACATGGAAAATATCAGTGGTTCATCTTTCTGTGTAGCACTTTCAGAATGCAGACGGTGCTTTATCTGTGCCAGTGAGGGACAGTCATTGATTGTTCTGCTCTGAGACCATTTTTTTTTTCTCAGAACCATGCTTGATACACTAGAAGCAAAACTAACAACTTTTGTAGGTTTTTAAAATTATTATTTACTCAACAGGGAGTAAATATGTATGTCTTTTTATTTACCTTCTTTTTCTTTAAGTCGGAATCTCACTCTGTCACCTGGGCTGGAGTGCAGTGGCACCATCATGGCTACTGCAGTCTTGACCAGCTGGTCTCAGGCAATCCTTCCACCTCAGCCTTCCAAGTAGCTAAAGCTACAGGCGCGTGCCACCGTGCCTGGCTAATTTTCTTGATCTAGTGTAGAGATGAGGTCTCGCCATGTTGCCCCGGCTGATCTTGAACCCCTGGGCTCAGACATTCCTCTTGCCTCGGCCTTCCAAAGTACTGGGATTACAGGCAAGAGCTACTGCGTCCAGCCTTATTTACCTTCTTGATAACATTATTTGACCTTGACACAGGGGGCTCGGGCAAGCGTTGGTGATATCCCAGAATCAGGTCCCAGACAGGCTGTGTGTCTCAGACAAATGTTTCACTATGGACCCATCACCATCAGAAACTCCCTGTTCTGTCAGCGTAAACAAGAGTCTAAGTTGCTCCAGGGCCCCAGGACTTTGCATTTGTGGGTTTTTACATCTTTCTGTTAGCTGACCCATAGAAACTCAGCACGAGGGGGCCTTCCTGGTCGTGTCTTGAAGCTGGTACCCAGCAGTCTTGTCTGTCTCGGCCTCCCTCGTTGCCGCTTCCTCCTGGGCTCTGAGTGGGCAGGTTTCCATGGTTACTTTACTTGGTGGTTGCCCTCTCTTCTCAGAACTTACAGGTCCCCTCTCAGGTCTTCTCTTGGGGGAATCCGAAAGTTTAATTTTAGAAACAGTGAAGAACCCCAAACCCTTCATTCTGAGCAGAGAAGGTAGCAACTCGGCTGATCGTGAGACCTTGTCTAAGTCCTCCCTAGCTCTCCGCAGACAAGAGTCATCAGGACACTGCTGATGGTTTAACTGGTCTCATGGAAAGACCCTGATCTGAGAGCAGGGAGAACTGACTTCTAATTCTCATCTGACATTACGAACCCTGCCCTTTGTTTTTCAAAGGCAATATGGGAATCAAACCGTATGGATTTTATGGAAGCCACCCCTCTGACAGGGGTAGGACCACCCTGCCGACTGCCACTTGGACTCCTCAGCCCAGAGACAGCCTCAGCTAGACAAAGCAATTCCCCGCAGGCTGTGATTCTGGCTCCTTTGTCTGGCAGACAGATGGGGGCAGATGTATAAGGTCAATTCCAACAACTTGTTTAGCTGAACCTTTTAACTCATCTGCGTGTGCGTGGATCAAACAGACAATGGCACACACCACACAGACACACATACACACACACACAAGTTCATGGAGAAATCACATGGCTCATTCAGGCCTTGTTTCCCTTTCTGACCCATTTTCATGCAAATGTCCCGACATAACGAGGTGTAATTAGCAACACCGGTTAGAGCCATTTATCTGCATTGCTAACACACGGTTCCTTTTAAGTCTTGAATGTAATTATTTTACTGTTGGTGTTTAATTGAAAAAAAAAAAACCAACCAAAGCATTATTCCACCATCGAGGGGTTCCCTTTACCGAGCAGGTCTTAGAGCTCTGTGTTCTGGTTTATTCTTGGGTGCTGTCCCAGTGGCTGAGCGTTAGCCAGCCTGGCTTGGGAAGTGTCCTGTCTTTGGGTGGGGGGTCACTTCAGCTGACTCCCTTGGACTTCCAAGGCCCAAGCCCCAGGGGCAGACCAGAACGCCTGTTGGCGTTCTTCTGGAAGCTTTAGAAGGAGGTTCATGTGAAACTTCGGGCTCAAGTGCCTTAAAGCTATGCTGCATGTTTCATTACTTAATTCACTAAGGGTATTTCTTACATTAAATATTATTCATAGCTTGAAACAAGCTGACGTTCTGGATTTCAACAGCTTTTTTTTCTTAAGCACCCATTGTGTGCGCGTGTGTGTGTGTGTGTGTGTGTGTGTGTGTGTGTGTGAGAAAATGCATGCTCAGTATTGAGAAAATGGGAAACACTCAAATGCACAAAGGAGGGAAAACCAAAGTCGCCTGTGACACTGTCTCTCCTGGATAGTCCCTCTTAGAACGTGGCCTTCCTTTTTTTCCTCTCCTGCAAAACAGATGGCTAAATAACAAGGGTTACATATATTTTTGTTTGTTATTTTAGCTTTTCAGAGATGGGATCTTGCTCTCTCTCCCAGGTTGGAGTGCAGTGGCGTGATCATAGCTCACTGTCGCCTCGGGCTTCTGGGCTCGAGTGATCCTCCCACCTCGGCCTCCCGAGTAGCTGGGACTACCGGCGTGTGTCATCATGCCTGGCTAATTAAAAGTTTTTTGTTGTAGCGACAGGGACTCACTATGTTGCCCAGTCTGGTCTCGAACCTCTGGGGTCCAGCAATCTTCCCGCTTCAGCCTCCTAAGTAGTTGAGATTATAGGCATTTACCACCAGGTCCAGCAAATTTCCTTTTTTTTTTTTTTTTTGCAGCAACAGGGCCTCACTGTGTTGCCCAGGTTGATCTTGAATTCCTGGCCTCAAGCCAGCTTCCTGCCTCAGTCTCCCAAAGCGCTGGGACTTAACAGGCGGGAACTGCCGGGCACCGCTCTGTTTTTGAACAAAAACGTTAATAACGAGGCTCATAACACTTGCAGGGAGGTCTGAGTCTCAGTGACTAAGCAGCGAGCACCATTTCCCACTTAGCTGTGGCGGAATCAGGAGGACCTTGGGGAGATGAGTGTAAGGGCTGCCCATGGCCCAAGGGGCAAGGCCTGGCCCCGCCCCCACCGTGCTGAGCGCCCCGCCCCTCCCTTCCAGGTGTGCCGTGTGCGAGGCGCCCGCCATGGTCATGGCCGTGCACAGTCAGACCATCCAGATTCCGCAGTGCCCCAGCGGGTGGACGTCGCTGTGGATTGGCTACTCCTTTGTGATGGTGAGTGTCTGGGATGCGCCCACCCATGCCTCCGTCCCTTCCTCCTGCGACCCCCCGCCTTCCAAAGCACGCCCAGGAGCCTGGCCTGCTCTGCATGGGGTCCACCGTGGGTGCAGGGACTCCAGGCCAGCCACAGCCTCCTCTGCTCTGAGATGAGGCGGCCGGGATGAGCCCCCTGGAAATGCGGGCCTGGGCCCCGCTGCCCCTCCGCGTTCCATAGCCCGTTGCGGCACCGTCCACGTGACCAGTCTATCGGAGTCCGGCCTATCAAAGTCCAGGTCTTGCAGGGAGAGGAGAAGACAACCTACATATATATATATATATTTTTTAATTTTAATTTTTATTTTTATTTTTTTTGAGTTGGAGTCTCACTCGGCCGCCCAGACTGGAGTGCGGTGGCCGCTCCCGGCCCCCGCAGCCTCGACCTGCTGGGCTCCTGCGATCCTTCCGCCTCAGCCTTCGGTAGCAGGAATTACAGGCATGCGCTCCTGCACCCGGCTGATTTTTTGACTTATTGTAGAGATGAGGTCTCGCCGCCCAGGCGGGTCTCGAACCCGCAGGCTCAGGCCATCCACTCACCTCAGCCTCCCAAAGGCGCGGGATTACAGGCTGAGCCACCGAGCCCAGCTGACAGCCTATATCTTATTTATTTTGGGCCAGAGTCTCCCTCTGTTGCCCAGGCTGGAGGGCAGCGGCACGCTCATGGCTACCACAGCCTCGACCTGCTGGGCTCAGGCTTCCAAGTAGTGGGAACTACAGGTGCGCCCCACCATGCCCAGTTAATTTTTTGATCCAGTGTAGAGACGTCTCGCCAGGTTGGTTCCAAACCCCCGGTCTCAAGCCATCCCTTCATCTCCACTTCCCAAAGTGCTGGGATTACAAGCATGAGCCACCACGCCTGGCTTAGACTGGATTTTTTGACTCTGTCATCATAAGTAATACTAAGTGGAATCTGTCAGAGAATGCCCACAGATGCATGGGTTAAAGAACACCGGAAAGCTTTGTCTCCTAGGCATTCCTTGTCTGGTGTCATACAAAGATCTGAAACAGTGACTGCCCGTAAATTATCAAATTCAAGAGCAAACAGAAGCAGCAATGTCCTGGAGGGCTGTGATGTCCGGCTTTTCTGGGTTGTCAGGGTGGTGGTCTGGTCAAGGAGAGTCTGGAGACCCCTGCTCGTGTCTCAGCTCTGCCTTGAAACTACGTGATCACGGCCGGATCCCAGAGTGGCTTCATCTAGAAGTCGCTTGTGTTTGCCCTGTCCTCCAAGGTCCCGGCATTCTAGCATCCACTCTGCATTCTAGCAGAATTTCTCAGATCTGGAATAAGTGTCATGGGGAGTTTCTGTAGCGTCCTCCGTGGGTTGACAGAGCATTCATTTTAAGATTTTCCTTTCTAAGTTCAAGTAGGTCCTACCTGGACCCCTGAGACCAAAATACAATGTAAGAAGCAGTTCCAATAGTAGTTATTTTTTTCCCTCTTTTTAAAGAAAAAAATTGGAAGGATTATTCTTTACCTTATTTGCCCATTCTGGCTCTTGTCTCATTCCCCACCCTCCAAGTTAGAACAGGCTTTAGCATTTCGGAAATTATACACAGTAAGCACTTCTTTAAGTTCTGATGAAGCTGGACTGGCCATCTATTTGGCCAGCACTGCTACGCACCCCAGCCGTGCATGGACTCACTTGCTGGGGGAGTCTGGGCGCAGAGTGTGTTTCATGGTGACCACGTGAGGCCTTCGGAGGGAACGCCCTGGCTCCTTCCTGGGAACCGTCAGTGCCTGCCTTGGCACTTGGGGAAGGCGTCTCTGACTCAGGCCCGCGTCTGTCCTGCAGCACACCAGCGCTGGTGCAGAAGGCTCCGGCCAAGCCCTGGCATCCCCCGGGTCCTGTCTGGAGGAGTTCAGGAGCGCACCCTTCATCGAGTGCCACGGCCGTGGGACCTGCAACTACTACGCAAACGCTTACAGCTTCTGGCTTGCCACCATAGAGAGAAGCGAGATGTTCAAGTAAGTGGGAGCGCCTGGCTGCTGTGGGGCCCCAGCCCCTCCGTGGCTTTTATTTTTAATCATCCGTGATCCTTGACTCCTTGCCGTGCTGAGTCTCCAGGGTGGCTCTAAAACAACCATTAGGGAAGCTTTTATTTTCCACGTGGAGTCACGGACATTTGGTGCCATTCTTCATGGGCAGGTGTCCGAGACAATTTTCAGAGGCAGATCTCAGGTGATGGGTTTCATTCTCCCGTTGACGAAAGAACTAAAAGAAAAAGGGTTGTCTTCTTTTTTTGGGGGGGGGTGAATGTACGAAACTGTAAGTAAAGCCACTGAAATCTCCAAATAGAGCAGGTTTAGAATGTTGTGTATTTAACAGCCAAGGGGAGAGGGACGGAGCAGTGGTCATTTTCATACTAAATTGAGTGTCTGTGTTGTATACGTTCTGAGTGGCCGAAGGAGACTTTTCCAAAACCTATGTAAATAAAAATCAATTTCAGCACGAGTGCTGCTGGAATTGAGAGGGAGCCCTTTCCTTCCTTTTCCATTACCCTAATTCTGCCTTTAGGCCAACTTCCCCAGGTGGCTACTCACCTTGCTGAAGTACGCTTGGTGCCTGGCTGGGTCCCTGGTGGACAGGGGCACCTTGACGATCCCTCTGTCCCTTATGGGGCACTGGCCGCAGGCCCTCACAGGGGCTGACGGAGCGGCAGCCGTTTCTTACTGTTCGTTCCCTAAATAAACACCTCTCACCCCTGGAGATAAGCCTTTCAGGCTGCCCCTTTTTTGGGGAGAATCATACGAAACTCAACTAGGGTCCTCTCTCTTTCCGGCTTAGATCATGAAATGCAAAGCAGCACACTCGCTCACCCAAAGAAGTGCCACTAAACACTGGGCATGCAAGCACCAAGGTGGAACAGCCAACACTGGGCACAGCTGAAGGAGGGAGGGAGGGGACGGGGACACACAGCCACCCATGGGGCACCACGTCCACCTCGTGGAAGCCCTACCTCACCTTCACACAATTTACTTGTAGGGCAAATGCTCACATGTACCCCACGACTCTAAAAACATTAAAAATAAAATTTAAAAAGTAATACAAACAAATATCGTGTAACAGCTATTAGTTTTTGGTGCCATGTGTCTTATTGGTGGCTTACATGAGGCTGCAGAAGTGAGTGGAAACTTGACATCAATGCTGCAGGTAGACATTAGCCATCAACTTCCAACATGAGCACATGCGGTTATGTCTCAGCTGCTGGGGCTTCCCAGCGTAGGGCTGAGAGGTAACAGTGGGATTTTTTTTTTAAACCAGCGCCGTCATTCTATAAACTAAAATGTCTTCTCAAACACAGTGAAGATCCCATTCATTTAAATAAGTAATTTGAGAGCACTAGAATGTATACCCAAAGTTGCTCAAATAACACCCTACCTTTTAGGACCAAATACTCTTCTGTATGGTGATGTTAATTTTAATGAAATTTTATTAGAACCAATTTTAGTTCGGATTTCACCTTCCCGATGATGAAAAAGAATGCAAAATTTCTAGGGTCAAGAAGCATTTGGGACGTGCCTTCACATCAGACCATCTGCATATAAATCCTTCAAAGGGTATAAAATTATGATTATTTTGAGACAGTCTCGCTCTATTGCCTAAGCTAGAGTGCAGTGGTGTGATCATAGCCCACTGCAGCCTCGAACTCCTGGGCTCAGGGTATCGTCCCATCTCAGCCTCCCGAGTAGCTGGGACTATAGGCGCATGCCACCATGTCTGGATAATTTTTCTTTCCTTTTAAAAAAATTTTTAAATTTTAGATTCAAGGGAGACGTGTATTTGTTACATGGACATATTGTGTCGTGGTGTGGCTTGGGTCTCAGGTGGCCTATTCCCTAGATAGCGAACATCGTGCCCATGGGTAGTTTCTGAACCCTAATTCCTCCCCTTCCTGCCCCCCTTATTGGTGTCCCCAGTGTCTGCTATTTCTAGCCTGGTGACTGTTCAGCTCCCACCTTGGAGTGAGACCATGCCGTGTTTGGCTTTCCGACTCAGTTCACCTTAGGGACAGGATCTCGCCTTGCTGCCCGGGCTGGCATATCAGTGCGTTTGGAGGTCTGGTTATTTAGTCATCACTTCATTCAACAGACAGTTAATGAACACTGACCCCATGCGTAAAGGGTCGCCGAGAATAATAGCATCCTCTTTCTACCCTGGAGGAGTTTATAATCTAGTGGAGAGGACAAGACAAAGCTAAACGACAGTACCGGCAGGGTGGCGTGGAGGGAAGTAGCTCAGTCGCTGGAGCCAGACAGATGTGGTGACTTCAGCAGGGTCCTAACTAGCCGTGGGCACCTGGGCGGGCCGTGGGCCTCAGACAAGAAAGGCGCAGGGCCGACTGCGGCGCTCTGGGTTAACGGAGCTGCGAGTACCCCAGCCCCAAGGTAACCATCGTAGGTCATTACCAGGTGGGGGCCCGAAGCGATGTCCCAGCAGGGCGGGAGGACCGAGGGCCGAGGTGTCCCATGACAGCGTCCAACAGTGTGTCTGTGTTGCGTCCTAGGAAGCCCACGCCGTCCACCTTGAAGGCAGGGGAGCTGCGTACGCACGTCAGCCGCTGCCAAGTGTGCATGAGAAGAACATAATGAAGCCCGACTCAGCTGACGTCACAACATGGTGCTACTCCTCCTCCCTTCTTCCTCTTCTTCTTCTTTGTTTAACAGCAACGAACCCTAGAAATGTATCCTGTGTACCTCACTGTCCAGTATGAAAACCATAAAGTGCCTTATACGAATGTGCGTAACTAACACTCCCTGCTTCATTGGCCTCTGTTTGCTGAAGGAGAAAAAAGAGACAATGATAAGCTTTCGATAGTGGCATACCGAGTGGCACTTTGGATGAAATAAAATACCAGTCTCTTCTGCAATCCAATGCACTGATGCGTGAAGTGAGAACGCCATCAGAACCAACCAAAGGGTGCTAGGAGGTGTGGTGCCTTCCGTAACTGTTTGCCCATTTGCATTCTGTATTATAACTGATTTTCCACCCCCAGAGATAAGTGTCTGTTGATATCACTGCCTAGATGTTTCAGAATTCAGGTCCCTTGGTCTGTACAAATGAGAGTGATGTAAAAATGGGGTTTTTTTCTTTTGGAACCTCCAAACGGAATTTCGGACTCAGTCAGTCATATCTTCCGATCCCCAAATTTATGTCTTTCTGCTCTGTGTGGTACTATGCAGCTGCTTTTGCAGAAATCATGACTCTCCTGTGGAATAAAGATGGTCCAAAAGTAGTCGGAAATTAAATATATATATATTTTAGTAATTTATATAGATGTCAGCAATTAGGCAGATCAAGGTTTAGTTTAACTCCCACTGTTAAAATAAAGCTTCCATCGTTCTTCTTCCTTGAAAAGACTGTGCTGTCCTTTGACATAGGTTTTCAGACACGAGGCTGTTGAATGTGAAACATCAGTTCTCATTGTTCACTTCTAAACCAAAAATCACGTGTTGCCAAAAACCGAACCCAGGTTCACAAATATGGTGTCTATTACAGTGAAACATGTACTTTGAGCTTGTTGTTTTTCTTCTGTATTAAATGTGTTCAGGGTTTTAAACACTAATCGCAGACTGAATGACTTGACTTCAGAGAACAAACCGGAAAGGCCTTCCTTTCACTTAGTGTTCCTCATTCTGCATCCCGGCTTGAAAGACAGCTCTGTCGAACCCAAAGATCAGTGTTTTTACACGTAAGCCCGTTCAGGCCGCCTCCTGGGGTTCTCACGAGCTGAGCTCACAGACTACAGCAGGGGAACGGACGGATCGCAGGGGGTCTGTCTCCACCACTGTGCCTGAATGACCTTTCACTCAAAGTCTCCCCAAAATGGTTTTAAGACTACTAAGGCCTTTTGTGTAATTTCTTTAAATGTGTATTTCTGAAGAACTCAAATTTGTAATAAAACTATTTGTATAAAAATTAAGCTTTTATTAATTTGTTGCTAGGATTGCCACAGAAGCATTAAAAGAACGTTCTTGCACAAGCTGCTAATAAATTTGTAAGCTTTGCATTACCTTAGATCATTTTTCATTTTGCACTTCTTCCAAATAAAAGTCACAGACCGGGTGGGGCCGGGTTGGGGGGGTGGTAACTTACAGCGATAACTACACAAAAAAACGAGGGGTCTTCTCCGTCTCTTCCTCTGCCGAAATCTCCTTCAGTTCCTCCCTTGCGTTCTTCCATCCATCCCTGCAGGCCGCCACCATCGGTCTACCCCATCCACTCCATCATTGCACGTACGCCGGTCCCCAAGCCCTGGTTAGACAAGGTTAGCAGAGATGAGTAACACACATGTTCAGCCTTGAGGAGTGACTCTGCTGGGAGTTAGACCAGAGACTGTAGTTACACAGTAGACAGGATTCCAGGTATCACTTGGTGTAGCAAAAAAAGTAAGATATGGCAGACTGCTTTTTTCCCATTGACTCAAGCTTCAGTTTATTTTTTATTTTTTGAGTTGGAGTCTCACTCTGCCCACCCAGGCTGGAGTGGAGTGGCACTCTCACAGCCACTGCAGCCTCGACCTGCTGGGCTTAGGCGATCCTTCTGCCTCAGCCTTCCAAGTAGCTGGAACTACACACCCAAGCCACCATGCCCGGTTAATTTTTATGATTTATTGTAGAGACAAGGTCTCACCAAGTTTCCCCGGCTGGTCTCGAACCCCCTGGCTCAGGCAGTCCTCTCACCTCGGCCTTCCAAAGTGCTGGGCTTGCAGGCTGAGCCACCACACCTGGCTAGCTTCAGTTTAAATGGAATCAAAATATGAGGGAAGCCCCCCCAAACCTGGAATTTATTTATAAAACATGGTGCATTGATTCTAAACTTCAGCCACTTTCAAAGTACTCTCCGTTGGATGCCATACACCTACTGGGACGCTTTTTCCCCTGCTCAGAACAGTTTTTGAGCTCGTCCATTTTGATGCCTTTTTAGTGTTTCTTCCATTTTTTGTCCCACCTCTTCCATATCAGCAACATGTTTCCCTTTGAGAATTTTTTTTCATCTGGGGAAACAACAAAGCCTCTTGGGCCAAGATGGGGTGAATAGGGAGGATGGGGCATGGGAGTCACGCCATTTGGGTCAAAAACTGCACACGGAGCGCAGTGTGGACAGGTGCGTTGTCATGGTGGAAGAATCAGTTTGCCACAACTTGGGACGTTTCTTCTGCACATCGTGATGCAAACGTCTTCAAACTTCCAGATGAAATCTTTGGCGATTGACTGAAGGAACAAATTCCGAGTGTACCATAAGGAGCCCACCCTCCAAAAGATAACTCCATTTCTTGGGGGGAGGGGTCTCCCCTCATGTAGTCCACAGAGGATGAGTGCGTGACTGAGTCCTCAAGAAAAAGCTCTCCATGGTGTCATGTTCTTGGTTAACTTATCCGGCAAAGCTACAGTGGGGGCACATGGGACAATATAAGCACTCACCACACAGTGTCCAGGCAGGGACACAGTCAGGGTCTAGCTTTCGTTACCTTCTTCCCACTTTTGATTAACATGATAAGAATTCTTCTACTCTCCTTAATATATAGAATAGTAGAGAAAAACACTAAAATCTTTCAGCTTAGTTTCTACTGAAGTTACTGAGATACATTAAACCCCTCTGCCTAGTGGCTGTTTCGGAGAATTATTTTTGCTATGGATAAAACTGACTTTCTTGTTATTATTTATTACATAATGACATTTTATATATCTTGGGAAGTACCAGGAAGATAGCACGGCTTCTTGAATCTCAACAGTCAGATCCCTTGCATTTTATATGTGTTATCCAGAAAGCAGTTTTTATGTTGTTTTAAAAATTAACGCACAGCAAAATTGACTTACGGTGGTGTACAGTTCTACAGCATATGTATGGGGTCATGGAACCATAACCGTATTGGCACACAGAACAGTTAAGTCACCCCCCAAAACTCCTTCTTTCTGTGGAGGGACACTCACCAAACCTGGTCATCAACCACTCGGTCACGATAGCTTGTCTGTCCAAGAATGGAATAGCAGAGTGTCACCTCTGGAGGCTGTCTCCTCTCACCCAGCGCAGTGCTTTTGACATGCATCCCAGTCGCTGTGCGACTCCATAGCTCATTCCATTTTATTGCTGAATGAGATGACATTTTACAGACGCAACACTTCATTTGTGTCTTCACCTCTTGCAGGGTGTTTGGGTTGGCTCCAGTTTGGGGCGACTACGAATAGAGAAGAGTCATTCACGTGCAGGTTTTTGTCAGCACATGAGTCTTCGCCTCTGTAGGGTAAATACCGAGGGCTAGGATTGCTGTGTCACGTGGTGAGCGCATGTCCAATGTTCTAAGAAGCTGCCAAGTGATTTCCCCCAGTGGCCGTACCATGCTGCGTTTTACCAGCAATGAACGGGCACGTTTCTTATTGTTTTCTCATAAGTATGGAGTGGCATTAACTGTGGTTTCACTGTGGTTCTCTAAGAGTTAATGACGTTGGACATCCTTTGTTCGTTTTTGGCCATCGTTATGTCTGCTTTTTTGAAGTATCCGTCAAGCTTTTGCTCAATTTTTAGATGGGGGTGCTTGTCTTCACACTGTTGAGTTTAGAAAGTCCTTTGCATATTCTGGTTACAAGTCCTCTTTTGGGTAAGTGATTTGCAAGTTCATCCTCTTTCACAGAGCTAAAGATTTTACTTTTGATAACATTCAACTTTTCCATGTTTGTTTTCTTTCATGGGATATGCTTTTGCTATTATGCTTAAGCACTCTTTGATTAACCCTAGGGTTAGTAAGATTTTCTTTTATATTTTCTTCTAAAAGTTTTATGGTTTACATGCTACATTTAGATTTGTGATCCGTTGTTAATTGATACAATTTATATAACAAAATTTGACTTTTTTTTTTTTTTTTGGAGTCAGAGTCTTACTCTGTTGCTCCTGCTGGATTGTGGTGGCACATTCATGGGCACCACAGCCTCGACCTGCTGGGCTTAGGCGATCCTTCCGCCTCAGCCTTCCAAGTAGCTGGAACTACAGACGCACGCCACCACGCCCGGCTAGCTTTTGTAGTTTATTGTAGAGACAAGGTCTCACCAAGTTGTTCAGGCTGGTCTCGAACCCCCAGGCTCAGGCAATCCTCTAGCCTTGGCCTCCCAAAGTGCTGGGATTACAGGCTGAGTCACCATGCCTGCTCTGTAAAATTTGGCATTATAAAGTAAACAATTCAATGGAGTTTCGTACATTCACAATGTTAAACAGCCACTACCTGCTTCTAGTTGCAAAACATTTTCATCACCCCAAGACCCCATTCTCCCCTATCCTACCCCAAACCCCGAGCCCCTGGCAAATATCAATCTGCTTTCTGACTCCATAGATTTACTTATTTCCTACAATGGAATCACAGCATATATGACTTTTGTGTCTGATTTTTTTCACTTAGCGTGATGTTTTCAAGGTTAACCATGTGAGGCATGCCTTTGTATTTCTTTTTTTTTTAAGAGTTGGAGTCTCACTCTGTCGCCCAGACTGGAGTGCAGTGGCCGCTCCCGGCCACCGCAGCCTCGATCTGCTGGGCTCTGGCGATCCTTCTGCCTCAGCCTTCCAAGTAGCCGGAATTACAGGCATGTGCTACCACACCCGGCTGATTTTTTGATTTTATTGTAGAGATGAGGTCTCGCTGCCCAGGCGGGTCTCGAACCCGCGGGCTCAGGCAATCCACTCACCTCGGCCTCCCAAAGGCGCGGGATTACAGGCTGAGCCACCGAGCCCGGCTTTGATTTTTTTATTTATTGTAGAGATGAGGTCTCGCTGCCCAGGCGGGTCTCGAACTCGCAGGCTCAGGCAATCCACTCACCTCAGCCTCCCAAAGGCGCGGGATTACAGGCTGAGCCACCGAGCCCGGCTTGTATTTCTTTTTTTAAAACATTTTTATTGTAAAGATGTGGGATACAGTTCAGGGTTAGGTATACAAACATTGATCATGCAGGTTCCCCTGTTAATGAGGCATGCCCCTCCCTCTCCTAGCAGTTTCCCTCAACTGCCAATCCCACCCCCGCATTTGTATTTCAATAACTTTCATTGCTGTATACTTTCCATCCTATAGAAATATTACATTTTCTTTGTCCACTCATCCATTTATGAATATTTGGACTATTCTGACTTTTTTGGCTATTGTGAATAGTGTTGCTGTGAACATGCATGTACATGTATTTGCTTTGAGTTTTCAATTCTCTGGGGTCTATACCTAGAAGCGTAATTGCTGACTCTATGTTTAGTTTTTGAGGAACTGCCAAGTTGTTTTCCACAGAGGCCAAGCCATTTTACACTCCCACCGGAAGTGTATGAGGGCTCTAATTTCTCCACAGCCTTGTCAACTCTTGCAATGCTCCAATTTTTGATTATAACCATCTTAGTGGGTGTGAACTAGTATTGCACTATGTCTTTGACTTGCATTTTCTTAATTGTTAATGATGTCGAACATCTTTTCATGTGCTTCTTGGCCATTTGTGTACCTTTGAAGAAATGTCCATTCAAGTTTTTTGCTATTTTAAAATTAGTGTGTTTGCCTTTTGTTTTTGCTTTTTAAATTATTTAAATATTCTGAATACTAGACCCTTATCCAATATGTGATTTGCAGATATATTTTTCAATTCTATAAATTGACTTTTTACTTTCGTAATAATATGTTTTAATGAGCAAAGGGTTTTAATTTTGATAAAGTACAATTTGTCTATTTTTCTTCTGTTACTTATGCTTTTGACGAAGACTCTTTTGTCAAATCCAAGGTCACAAATGTTTACCCCAATGTTTTCCTCTAAGAGTTTTATAGGTTTAGCTCTTATATTTACATCATTGATCCACTTTGAATTAACTTTTTTATGTAGTATGAAGTGAGGATTCAACTCCATTCTTTTACATATGAATATTCAGTTGTCCCAGCACCGTTTAAAGAGGCTATCTTTACCCATTGGATAATCTTGGACACCTTTGCCAAAAATCAGTCGGCCATGGATGTATAGCTTCTATGGTTGTTTAAAATTTTTTTTTTTTTTGAGTTGGAGTCTCACTCTGTCACCCAGACTGGAGTGCAGTGGCCGCTCCCGGCCACCGCAGCCTCGACCTGCTAGGCTCCGGCGATCCTTCCGCCTCAGCCTTCCGTGTAGCCGGAATGACAGGCGCGCGCTACCACGCCCGGCTGATTTTTTGATTTATTGTAGAGATGAGGTCTCGCTGCCCAGGCGGGTCTTGAGCCCGCGGGCTCAGGCAATCCATTCACCTCAGCCTCCCAAAGGCGCGGGATGACAGGCTGAGCCACCGAGCCCGGCTTGTTTTAAATTTTTTAATGATGTGTGAGATTTAGATTAGGGTTCATTATTTTGGATATAGGTGTGCAATTCATGAGACACTTAAAGAAAAGGCCTATGGGATTTCTCCATTGCACTTATGCTGCATCTTCGTCAAAGTCACTTGACCATATTTTGTGTAGGTCTGTTTTTAGACTCCTGTGTTTCATAGGTCTATATATGTATACCGTCACCAGTATTATGTTCTTTTGATTAATTTAGTTTTTAAATCTTTTAGACTCTTATGTTTCATTGGTCTATATATGTGTGCCTTCACCCAGACTATACTCTTTTGATTGATTTAGTTTTTAAATCTTTTTTTTTTGCTTTTAAATCTTAAAAGCAGTTGGTGTGATTCTTCTTACTTTGAGCTTCCTTTAAAAACTGTTTTAGCTATCCTAATTACTTTGTTTTTTTTATATAAATTTGGGATTCAGCTTGTCTAAATTTGCAAAACAGATCTCAGGATTTTGATTTGAATTATGCTAAATCATCAATAATTTTGGAAAGAATTGTCATCTCTACAAAATCTTATGTTCTGTGAGTAGGGTATGTCTTTTATTTATTTAGGTCTTTGATTTTTCTGTGTATAGATCCTGTACCTGGCTTGTTAGACCTATACTTAATTTTAGAAACATTGCAAATGGCATTACCTTTTAAATCTTGATTTCCATTTAGACATGCCTAATGCATAGAAATCTGATTGAATTTTTGTGTGTTGACCTTGGATTCTGTGACTTTGCTAAATTCACCGTAGAGCTCTAAGATAATTTTTTGGTAGTTTTTTTTTTTTTTTGAGTTGGAGTCTCACTCTGTCATCCAGACTGGAGTGTAGTGGCCGCTCCCGGCCACCGCAGCCTCGACCTGCTGGGCTCTGGTGATCCTTCCGCCTCAGCCTTCCAAGTAGCTGGGACTACAGGCGCGCGCTACCATGCCCGGCTCATTTTGATTTACTGTAGAGATGAGGTCTCGCCAAGTTGCCCAGGCAGGTCTCGAACCCACGGGCTCAGGCAATCCACTCACCTCAGACTCCCAAAGGCGTGGGATTACAAGTTGAGCCACGAGCCCGGCTGTAGTTTTGTTAAGATGTTCTACACAGCCAATCATGTTATCTATAAATAAGGACAATCCTATTTCTTCCTTTCCATATTCCACAGATATGTTCCTTTTTTTCTTTTTCACCTTTTTGCACTAAGACTTTCAGCACAATATTGAATATGAGTGCTAAGTGTGAACATTCTTCAATTGCTTTTGAGCTTAAGAAAAAAAATTTAGTCTTTCCTCCTTAAGTAAGATGTCAATTATAGAGTTAAAAAATAGATGTCTTTATTCCTGTATCTATCATGGGTGGATGCTAAATTTCGTCAAATGCCTTTTCTGCATCAACTGACATGATTATGTGGGTTTTCTTCCTTAGACTATTCATCCAGTGGATGATAGTGACTGATAATCAAAGATGTATCAGTCTTATATTTCTTTGAGAAAGCCTACTTGGTAATGGTGTATTATTCTTTTTATGTATTGAGCATTCTATTTGCTAATATTTTATTGAAGACTTCATGTCTATGTTAGTGAGAAAAATTGGTTTTTAAGTTTCTTTTTGTGTACTGTCTCTGGTTTCATATTAAATAATACTGTTTGCAAAAAAAAAAATGAGCTGGGAAATGTATCCATTTCTTGTATTTTCTGGAAGAGGTTATGCATAGTTGAGGTTATTTTTTCTTTAGGTGTTTGATAGAATTTGTCAATAAAGCTATCTGGGCCTGCAAATTTCTTTTTTGGAAGGTTTTAAACTATAAATTCAAATTTTAAATAGTCATAGGACTATTCTGTTTATCTGTTTCACCTTAGGTGAGTTTGATAGGTTTTCCTTTAAAGAATTCATCCATACTAAGTTGTCCAATGTGTGTGTGTAGAGTTGGTCATAGTAGTTCCTTATTATCTTTATGTCTGTGAAGCCTGCAGTGGCATTCTTTCTTTCTTTCCTGATAGTTAAAATTTACATCCTGTCTTTTCCTTTGCAAACTCATTAGAAACATGTCAATATTCTTAATTTTTTTATATTTTATTTTTTTAAATTTTTTTAATCATATTTTTTATTTTAAAATTGTGGGGTACAGTTAAGGGTTAGGTATATGAATATGCATCGTTCAGGCATCCTTGTGGATAAGGGGTGTCTCCCCAAATATTCTTAATCTTTTCAAATAATTGACTTTTGGTTTCATTGATTTTTTCTATTTTTTTTTAACTTTTGTCTTTATTATTATTTTCATGTTCCTATGTTATATTTATTTTGCTTTTCTTTTTCTAGTTTTGACAGTGGACATTTAGATGACTGAGACTTTTTTCTCTTTAATATAAGCATTTGGGCTACAAATTTTCCTCTGAGTACTGACTTACCTGCATTCTATCCATTTTGTTATGTTGTGTTTTCACTGACCTTCAGTTAGAATAATTCCTGATTTCCTTGACACTTCCTTTGATCCCTGGTTTATCTGCAAGTGTGCTATTTAATTTCCAAGTGTTTGCGACTGTTGCTGTTATATTTCTGTTTTGAATATTTGGCTTACTTTCATTATGATCATGATATATACCACGTATGATAACAGTAATCTTACGTTGGCTAAGGTTTCTTTTATGGCCTGGAGTATGATCTTTCTTGGTGAATGTTCTATGTACAATTGCAAAGAACATGAATCTACTTTTGTTGGCCAGATGGTTCTATAAATGTTGGTTAGGATCCACTTGAGTGATAGGTTTGTTTAGCTCTTTCATATCCTTGTGTTTTCTGTCTTCCTAGTTGTATCATCTTCTGAGAGTGTTGAAATTTCCAGTGGTATTTATGAACTTTTTGATTTCGTGTTCAGTTTTTGCTTTACCTATTTTGAAGCTCCATTATTAAGTGTGCATATAACATTTAATATTATTGCATCTCAGTAAGTTGACCCTTTTACCATTATGCTGTATTCTTCTCTATGGTTGACCATCACTCTTCTTGCTCTGAAGTCTGTTTGGTCTGATATTAATATAGCCACACCATCTTTCTTAAGATTAGTGTTTGCCTGGCATGTCTTCTAAACACGATTACTTTTATCCTATGCATGTCATTGTGTTCGAAGTGGTAGTCTTGGTGACAACATATAGTTGGGTCATGATTTTTAAAAGTCCATCTGGCAATCATTGCTTGTAATTGGTGTGTTTAGACTGTGCTCATGTTTAAAGTAGCTATTGGTATGTGTGGATTTTGATCTAGCTTTTGACTATTGGCTTTCTTTATACTGCCTCTGATTTTTTTCTTTTCCTGCCCTTTTTGCTTATTTAAGCATTTTCTGGTCTGCTATTTTAACTTGCTTATTGTGTTGTCTACTACATTGCCCTACTTTGTAAACTCAAGAGGAAGATGGTCTATTATATTTACCCAGATATTTCCCATTTCTATTTTTCTTCCATTAATCCTGATGTTCCAAGTTTTTTCTTTTTCTCATATGTTTTCTCTCATGACTGAAAAACTTCCTTTACCAACTCTTTTAGAGCAAGTCTGCTGGTAGTATGTTCTTTGAGTTTTCCTTCACCCCCAAATGCCTTTATTTCATCTGTCCTGAAGAATCTTTTGCACTGGACGTAGAATTCTAAAGTTCTTCTCTTTCAGCAGTTCAAATCTGCTGTTTCCTTCCAGCCTCCATAGTTTCTGATAATAAACTCTAGGTCATTCAAATCATTGTTGCCCTATAAGTCGTGTGCTGTTCTCTGGCTATTTTCAGGATTTCTCATGGTCTTTACTTTCCACACAATTATTTATAATAGGTCTGCATGTTCACTGGGTTCTCTGAGTTTTTGGAATATGTAGATTGATGTCTTCTTCCTGTGGAAAATGTTGATGCTTTGGGGTTTTGGCAGGCCAGTGATTGAGTTCGGTTTCAAACTGAAAGTTCAAGTTCACCTTCTATGCTCTGAGGTTCCAGTGTCAACTCAGTCTTGGCTTTGCTATTCAGATCTGTCTTGCATGTGCGTCACCCAGTGGCCAGTCTGGGTGTGGGCAGTGTGGACATTCTCAGTCTTTGATAGGCTGTGTGAAATCTGATCTATTCGTGCACCGATCACAGTTGAGTTCAGGAGTTCAAGTTTACTGACAACGTTATAAGGTATCCTCTGTAACTTCCACCCTCCTTGAATTCGTCCCATTACTTTCTGGTTTCCTAAAGTTCTTCTTTTCGATCCTTTGCCCACAGACCTAGGTCTTAACTCATCCTGCACATCATTCTTGCAGCTTCAGCCACATTTGGGTGAGAGGGCGGGAGGACTGGAGAAAGAAAATATGGCACAGTTTCCCTACTTTGGAGGCACACTGAAATCCAGTTTTCTTCCCTGATCTGTATGCTACTGTTTACTGTCAGAGTCCTCCACTGGCTGTTCCAGGTACTGGGTGGGAGGGACAGCCTGGCACGTGTGTCCTCAGCTTTACCTGGGACTGGTACCCATCACGATGGCAGGCGAGAGACACAGAGTGCTGGTTCTGATGGTTGTAAGAACAATGGTGATGGACAGAAGTGAATCCTTCAGCTGTGCTCATTGTGAAATCTTTTCCCTCTCTGTTCTGAAGCCTGAATGCACCGTAACCTGCTGACTGCATTCACCACCATGCAAGGCTCTTCTGTTTTGATAGCTGCATGCTAGCTTCTCCCAGGCACTTGTTCATCCTGGCCAACTGCATTTTAAATAACAGCCACTGGCTGTGTGCATCTCGGGCACGAGCACGCTCACATCCGATCTCCTGAATCCTAGGGCTCCGATGCTCAGGGCATCCATCCTCCCGATCTCCATCTGACCCCCCCCGCCATCCTGTCGTATTCGCAACACTAGACAAATCCGAGTTCAGACGCAGACCCTGCCACTTACAAATGTGTGACCTTCAACAAGGCGTAAGAGGTCTGTTTAAGTTAGGTCATTTTCACTTGCAGTTCTTCCAAATCAGAACCATAGACTGGAAGGCATGTAGATAAAGAGGAAACACTGGCTAGTCTGCACACTCCCATTGATTCAGGCATTCCTTCCTTTCATCTCTTCCTCTTCTCCTTCCATCTACCCACCCATCTCTTCATCATCCATGTTCTGTGTGCTTATGACCTCCCAGGTTCTAGGTAAGGTGCAGGATAATGGAAATGAGTTTTTAAGAAGGGATCTGTAAAACAAATAAATACATAAAATAAGATCAATGTGGAAGAAACCTGAAATTCAGTAGGTACGTAAAACGAGGTTAGAGGACTAAAAAACGCGTCCTGTGCAGCGGCTGGGGGGGGTTGAGGACTGGGTGACAAATGGAATCCTAAAAACTGTCTGCCTTAAAATGTCGCCCTGAAGATTAAAACGGGAGATGAGATTAAATGAGAGATGCACTCGCGGGTCTTCCTTTATCAGGTGTCTTGGGGTGCCCCAAATACAGTGCCTCACCAGAGTCCCTGTCTCGGAGGAGTTTATGCTGGGAGGTCGTTTTCCTTCCTCTCTCTGCACCTCCCTGCACATATTTGTCTAAATCATTTTGAGGTGACACATCAAAATCTGGTTTTCTTCCCCGATCTGTCTGCTACCATGTATAGTCAGTCCTCTACTGGCTGTTCCAGGCACTGGGCGGAAGAGACCGCCTGGAGCGTGTGCAGTCCTCAACCTTACCTGGGACTGGTACCCACCACAATGACAAGAGACGCAAAGAGTGCTGGTTTTGATGGTTGTAAGAACGAGGGTGATGGACAGAAGAGAAGCGAGTCCTTGATGGCCACCCTCATTTCCACTGGAATGGCAAACAGTGCTTAAGCTTAATTCCTACAGTACAAGACATGCTTAGTATGATTGGACCCAAGATGATCTCCCCACAGTATTAAAAGGTGTCCCTTAGAGTAACTTTTAAGTGTTTGGGATTTTGTCATGACCATGCTCTTCGTTAGTCATATCTTCTCAAGCTTTGTTACTCCAGATTTGAGAGATGTTTCCAAGTAGTATTACAGGGAACTCCTTGGCCTTGTCCGTTTGATTTCTGTTAGACTTGTCTGACCTCACTATGTCTCCCTTCTGGCTTGAGAAGAGAAAATCACACACACCGTGAAGACCGCTGATCAATCTAACGTTTATTAGGTGTCTACTTATTTCCCATGACATTCTCCTGACCTCTTGGGAGGCGGCAAATAAGGCCTACTCTCCCTGCTGGGTTCAAGATCATTTGGTTAGGTAAGGTATACACACACACAGACTGTTTAATCATTAGGGCCTTCAAGGATGGACTTCACAGTCAAAGTCCACATCTCAAGCTCTCTTCTCCCAGATAAGTGACAATATCTTTTTTTTTTTTTGAGATTCGGGGGTACACATGCGTGTTCCTTACATGGACATATTGTGTAGTGATGGGGACTGGGTCTCAGGTGGTTCATTTCCCAGGTGAACATTGTGCCTCATAGGCATTTTCTGAACCTTTACCCTCTCCCTCCTTGTCGGTGTCCCCGGCGTCTATTATCTCCATGTTTGTGACCACGTAACTCCCACGTGAGTGAGAACATGTGGTGCGTATCTTTTAAAGACAGCAAGAGGCTAGGCTCGGTGGCTCATCCTGTCATCCCAGCACTTTGGGAGGCCGAGGTGAGTGGATTGCCTGAGCCTGCGGGTTCGAGACCCACCCGGGCAACTTGGCGAAACCTCCTCTCTACAATAAGTAAAAAATATTAGCCAGGAGTGGTAGCTCACGCCCGTAGGTCCAGCTACTTGGAAGGCTGAGACGGAAGACTCCGACTCTAAATAAATAAATAAATAAATAAAATAAAGACAGCAAGAGGAAAATATTTGCTCGGTAACTTTCTGAAATGGAATTTCCCTGTTTGCACCCCCTTGTCTCCGACGCCCCTTGAATGATCTTTCTGCTTCTGCCCATAACGAAGGCCCCTCCCAGCGCCGACAAGATGCAGAGAACAGCCGGTCGTTTACGTGAAGCCCGGGCATTCATTGCCTGGTCACCAATGCTCAGCCACCTCTTCTCAGAATATGTTTTTTAATTTTTATTTTAGAGTTGTGGGGTACAAGTGAGGATTTGCGGCATACGTTGGCCGCATGCAGGTGAAGTCTGGGCTTCTGGAGGGTCCTCTCTCCCCCTGGTAGGGGATCAGGTGTCCAGGGTATTGCCATGTGCCCCCCGTCCTCCCTCCCCTGGCAGTGCCTGGAGACTGCCCCTCCCACGCTCCTGCTCATGTGTCTGTCCTTCAGGGCTCACTTATGAGTGAGCACATGCGGTGTTCAGTTGTTTCTGGGGTCGTTCACGTAGAAAGAGGGTCTCCAGCTGCAACCAGGAGTCTGCGAAGGTCATGATTTTTCTTCTTCATGGCTGCGTAATATTCCACTGTGTTGACACGATTCTGACTGCAGACCCTTCCCTCTTGGGTCCGCCTGGAAGAGTCTCTCCGTCTGGTTCTCTCCTTACACCTTCCCGCGAGTGGACACAAGGCCCAGGCCCTGGCGGGATGGAGGGGCTGTGCCCGTAGAGGGGGGAGAGCAGGTGGGTCTGGGGTCTTCCCAGCCTCGCGTGCCCCGCCTCGGCGCTCACAGGCCCCCCCACCAGCTCCCTCCCGGGCCCTCAGCCCCAGGGCAAGGTCACAGCCAGGGCAAGGTCACCTTTACAAATCAGAAGCGCGGCCCAGGAATAGGGGCGCTGAACTGGCAGGGGAAATTTGCGCGGCGGCGCCTCGAGCCGGGTGGAGGCTGGATCGAGCCTTGTCTCCGGGTCACGCGCGTGCGGGAGGCGCCCTGGCCCGCGGCTTGCGCGCGGGGCTCGGCCACCCGCGTCCCCGAGCGCACGCGCCCTGCCCTGGGGAGCTGGGGGCGGCCCTTCTCCGCACCCCCGCCCCCATCCGCGCGGCCGGGGGCCCGGAGCGGTGGAGGGGGCGCGCGGCGAGGCGGGGGGCGCGCACGTGGGAAGTTCTCGCGGGTCTGAGTCACTTCCCCGCGTCGCCTCCCACGGGCGCCCGGGCGGCGCTTCCCGCGCGGCGCGGACGGCGGGGCGGGCGAGGCGACCTCGCCGGGCATCGCCGGCCCCGGGCCGCGGGTCCCCCCACGCCGCGCGGCCCCCACGCCCTTCGCGCCCCGCGCGCGCTGAGCCCCGGCGCCGCCGGCCCGTCCCGCCGGCCCCGCGACGCGCGTGCTCCGGGCTTCCAGGCCGAAGGGGCTGCGGGTGGCCTCGGCACGCCGGGCTTGCGGCGCCCGGCCGGGGCTCCGGGGCGCTCTGCCCCGGGGGCCGTTCGCCTTTCTGGTGCCCACGAGAACGTTCTGGAGCCTGGCTTGGGGGCGGCCTCGGCGGACCCCAACGTGGACGCGGGAAACCGGGACAGGGCAGCGTCGTAGACGGCAATTCCCGGGGCGGCCTGCAGGTGGCGCCCCGGGGCTGTGGGTGCCGCCGGGTCGCGCGGATGCTCCGGGCTTTCCCTCTGCAGCCGCGCGGTCCTTTTCATCCGGTGTAGACCCGGGTTACCCCGAAGCTGGGTACTAGGGGCTGATATAATTAGGGTCTTCGGCCATGCATTTCAAAACATGAAGCTGTGTGGATAGGAAAGTGGTTGGAGAGTAACTGCAAATAGACTAGATACGTTCTTTTACCTGAGTTTGTAAATTTGAATTATAATAGTACACATACGGAGAGAACATAACTTTTTTTTTAGAGACAGGGTCTCACTCTGTCACCCAGGTTGGAATGCAGTGGCATGATCACGTCTCCCTGCAGCCTTGACCTGCTAGACTCAAGTGATCTTTCCACCTCAGCCTCCTCTGAGTAGCTGGGACGGCAGGTGCACATCACCACACCTGGCTAATTTTAAAATATTTTTTGGAGAGACCAAGGCTCGCTATGTTGTCCAGGGTGGTCTTGAACTCCTGGCCTCAACCAGTAATACTGCCTCCACCTCTCAAAGTGTTGGGATTACAGGTGCGAGTCACAGCACCAGGCCTAAGAACACGCATTTTTTTTTTTTTTTTGAATTGGAGTCTCACTCTGTCGCCCAGACTGGAGTGCAGTGGCACGCTCCCGGTCACCACAGCCTTGACTTGCTGGGCTCCAAGATCCTTCTGCCTCAGCCTTCCAAGTAGCCGGAACTACAGGTGCACACTACCACGCCCAGCTAATTTTTGATTTATTGTAGAGACAGTTCTCACCAAGTTGCCCGGGTGGCTCTCAAACCCCGCGGGCTCAGGCAATTCGCTCGCCTCGGCCTCCCAAAGTGCTGGGATTACAGGCTGAGCCACCAAGCCCGGAGAACACACATTTTTATTTTATTATTATTTTTTTGAGTTGGAGTCTCACTCTGTCGCCCAGACTGGAGTGCAGTGGCCGCTCCCGGCCACCGCAGCCTCGACCTGCTGGGCTCCGGCGATCCTTCCGCCTCCGCCTTCCGAGAAGCCGGGATTACAGGCATGCGCTACCACGCCCGGCTGATTTTTTGATTTATTGGAGAGATGAGGTCTCGCTGCCCAGGCGGGTCTCGAACCCGCGGGCTCAGGCAATCCACTCACCTCAGCCTCCCAAAGGCGCGGGATGACAGGCTGAGCCACCGAGCCCGGCTGAGAACACACATTTTTAAAGGATTACAAATGGCTGTATGCCTCTGTCTTTACTGTTTTGGGACAGTTTCCTCTTAAAGTCTTCCTTGGTGCTTAAATAGATCCTATATCCCGTGCCCCAGGCCTTTAGTTCTGCCAACGCTAACAGCCATTTCCGTGAACTTATCCAGTGTAGGTAGGAGTGATTGGGGGAGGGGGGTCACCTTGTTGCATCAGGGTCATGTTTTTTGGAATCCTTGACTGAAATTGTGAATTTGGTAAGAGAAGTTGCTGACAGATGCAATATGGTGGATGGTTCGGCAGAGGACATCACCTTTGGCTTTGCTGGTGGAACCAGACGTGGACGGAGACTTCTCCCATTGTCCAAACTCGTAACTAGAGTCCCAGCTGAAGACACAAGAGGCTGTAGAATAATTTGAGTTCCTTGGGGCATATTCCCAATAAGGGAATTGCTGGGTCATATGGAAGGTCGATTTCTAGTTCTTTCAGAAATCGCCACACTGTCTTCCAAAGAGGTTGCACCAGTCTGCATTCCCACCAGCAGTGTAGAAGCATTCCTTTTCCTCCGTGTCCTCGCCAGCATCTGTTGTTGTTTGTTTTATGAATGATGGCTATTCTTACTGGGGTTGGGTAGTATCTCAATGTGGCTTTGATACCTGCACACGTATGGTTGTATTCACAATAGCAAAAACACGGGACCAAGCCTGTTGCCCATCGAAGTGGGACTGGATTAAAAAAATGTGGTACATATACACAATGGAATATCATGCAGCCATCAAGAAGGACAAGTGTATGGACTCTGCAGCAACCTGGATGGACTTGGCGTCGACCATACTCCGTGATCTATCGCAGAAGCAAAGAACAGAGTTCCATATGTTCTCACTCATAAGAGGACCTTGAACAATGATAATACTGTAAGAAAGGGAATGGCAGTAGTGGGAAACTGTCAGGGGAGGGGGTGGAACTGGCAGTTGAGGGAAACTGCCAGGGGAGGGAGGGGCATACCTCCTCAACAAGGGGACCTGCATGATCAGTGTTTGCACACCTAACCCTGAATTGTACCCCGCATCTTTATAATAAAAAGAGGTTGGCAGGACCACCTGTTCCGAAGAGAGCTGCCCACAGTGGGGGGCGGACTTCCAAGGAAAGACCTCGGCTCACCGGGCCACCCCAGCACTCCTAGCCCCCCGGCCTCCCTGCCAGGGAGAAAGAGAAGCGAGCAGAGGGGCGAGGCATCGGTGGGCAGGGGGTCCTGTGCTTCCCCACTCGGGTGGGGAACGCGGGGCTTGCCAAGCCTTCTGCCCCCACACCTGGGGACCCCGGAAACGGCTGTCTTTGTGGGTGTCTTCTCAGAGGACGCGCGTAGGTCACCCATCTGAGGGCCAGGGTTGAGGAGGGCTGGGTGGCACTTGGGGGCAAGCAGGAGACATCGGCTGCGCTCACCGCGTCGGGGGTCTGCGGGAGGGGGCTGGGCTCCGGCTCCCCTTTGGGCCCTCTCCACGAGGGTCTTCTCTGGGCAGGGGCTCCCCACTCTGAGAAGCTGAGAGGCGTGCCTTGGGCTGGAAATGGAGCGGAAAGAGAATAGCTCAGAGTTGGCTCTCCAGGGTCGAGGGCCTGACCATAGGGAGTTTCGGGAAGCGCATCCGCAAAAAGGCTCAGAGTGGTGATGGGTTGGGGCGGCCGTGACTTCACAGTTGGGCTGTGGAAGGCTGTCCCCGCCTTGACCCTGCCTGGTCCCTAGCCCTGGAATGGCAGGACCAGGAGAAAAGGGAGGACAGAGATCCCTCCAGCCCAGAGTTCTGCGTTCGTGTCTCCTGTATGCCCAGGACACCTGCAGCAATTCCGTGAAGCCTACGGGACACTGTTTAGAAAAAAAAAATTTTATGTCAAAAGGCATGTCTCGGCTGGGCGCAGTGGCTCACTCCTATCATCCCAGCACTTTGGGAGGCCGAGGTGGGAGAATTGCTTGAGCTCAGGAGTTCGAGACCAGCCTGGGCAACGTAGTGACACCTCGTCTCTATTAAAAAAAACACAGCATAACAAAAAGTTAGCCAGGCGTGGTGGCACGTGCCTGTAGTTCCAATTACTCAGGAGACTGAGGAAGAAGGATCACCTGAGCTCAGGAGGTTGAGGCCGCAGAGAGCTGGGATCATACCACTGCACTCCAGTCTGGGTGATAGAGTGAGACTCTGACTACAAAAAAGGCATATACTAAAATGCATGCTTGATATTATAAAGTAAGTTACTATACTGAAATGCACATATCAAAATATTTTTTAAATTTTAATATAGTGACGTATGTCTTTCTTAATATGATCTGGGGGATACTGACGTTTTAGAATACTGATGGGCATAGATAGTATTTCATAATCTCTGAAATTGCCGTAATACGGTATCTGTTTTTTTCTATCGGTGACAAAGTCGTGGATACCGCTGTGACCATAGTGGTTTGTGGCCTTTTGACATAATTGAAAGAAACGCGATGTTTCACAAAGTTGGAGAAGAAGCATGAGCCTATGTCCTATCTAAGTCCAAGGACTAGTTCCCAGAGCTGGTTCTAGGGGTCATTGCTAGGAAGGGGTGCACCCAGCGGAGCAGGGAACAGGGATGTGAGACTGTGAGACAGGACAGCGTTGATCTAGACGGGACTGGACTTTCCCTGGTCCCTGAGAGGACCCTGAGAGGTCAGGGATGTGACCACGTCTCCGCTGAGGGATAGGAGACGTCTCGTCTCCCAAACCATAGCTTGCTCTCATTGGGGAGACTGAAAATTCCTCAGGCACGTGCCCCAGGGTTCACAGGGCACGATCACGGCTCACCATAGCCTTGACCTTCTGGGCTCAGGTGATCCTTCTGCCTCAGCCTCCCAAGGAGCTGGGACTACAGGCAGGCACCACCATGTTTGGCTAATTAAAAAATTTTTTTTGTAGTGACGGGGTCTCGTTGTGTTGCCCAGGCTGGTCTCGAACACCTGAGCTCCAAAGATACTCTCACCTCGGCCTCTTGGAGTGCCGGGGTGACAGGCATGAGTCACCGCACCAGTCTTGGAACCGTTCCGTTTCTATTTTGGTGTGTTCAACGGGCTCTGGAACGGAGCTGCCTGGGTTGGAATTCTGAGTGAGTCTGGACGATGATCCACTTGCCCCTGGACTCAGTTTCCACGCCTGTAGAACTGTGTGCATCGGTCGGTGACTCATGCACTGTGCTTAGAACAGGACGAGACGTGAGCCCAGGCACCCCGGGGGTGGGGGGGAAAGTGACTCGCCCAGGGCCCCCCCAAAGCCCCCCAAAGCCCCGACAGCAGCGTCTGGGGGTTAAACAAGACTCAAAGCCCTGCCTCCAGCTTCCCAGCACTCGCTTCTCAGCGTGGCCATCGCCAGCACACGGGCCTTAAACAGAATCCGCGAAGGCAGCGCGTGTCCTCGTTGCTATGTGGTCCCCGATGGTTCAGGTGACACAATGTCCCCGGGAAGCCAACCTCCATCACTGCAAAATAGCTTCCTAAATAGGCCAGCGGACCATCTTCGTGTCCTAAGAAGCTTTGCTGGCCGGGCTCGGTGGCTCAAGCCTGTCATCCCAGCACTTTGGGAGGCCGAGGCAAGTGGATTGCCTGAGCCCACAGGTTCGAGATCAGCCCAGGCAACTTGGTGAGACCTCGTCTCTACAATAAAAAACAAAAATTTAGCCGGGCGCTGTAGCACGCGTCTGTAGCTCCGGCCACTTGGAAGGCTGAGGCGGAAAGATCGCCGGAGTCCAGCAGTTCGACGCTGGGGTTCAGTCCAGCAGTTCGACGCCCTCCAGTCTGAGCGACAGAATGAGATTCCGACTCAAACAAGAAAAAAACATAGGCTCTGTCAATGAAGTCCCACCTTACCACCTTACCAGGTAGTGTTGCAGGGACTTCAAAGTGACACCATGGGAATGTGGTCAGTTCAGCCAAAGTCCCCTTCAATGATCAAGTCCCTGAGGCCCTGACCAAGAAACATGGCCTCCTGAATGTGAGTTTTATAACTGAATATTTGTGGGAAAGTGACAGCAAAACCTTCATGGTCTTTTAATTTTCCCAAATGTTTGAGGTTTGTTATCCTAAGTAAAGTCTCTTAGAATACTAAGATTTCTTTACTAGCTGGCCTGTTTCTTGTTTTTTTTTTTTTTTTTTTTTTGAGTTGGAGTCTCACTCTGTCGCCCAGACTGGAGTGCAGTGGCCGCTCCCGGCCACCGCAGCCTCCACCTGCCGGGCTCCGGCGATCCTTCCGCCTCAGCCTTCCAAGTAGCCGGGATTACAGGCATGCGCTACCACGCCCGGCTGATTTTTTGATTTATTGTAGAGATGAGGTCTCGCTGCCCAGGCGGGTCTCGAACCCGCGGGCTCAGGAAATCCACTCACCTCAGCCTCCCAAAGGTGCGGGATTACAGGCTGAGCCACTGAGCCCAGCAGGCTGACCTGTTTCTAAGGTATTCATGCAGGGGCAGGGTAAGTTCAAAAACCAGACACAGAACCCTGACTTTGAGTCTTGCTTTGTTTCACTTTGCTTATTTAATGATAGATCTGCTTGTCCCGCTTTTGTATTCCCTCTGTCCAAATGGACAGTTCTGCTTAATTAAACACAATTGCATAGCAAAAGGAGTTTAGGCTGGATGTGGTGGTGCGCGCCTGTAGTCCCAGCACTTTGGGAGGCTGAGGTGGGAGGATTGCTTGAGTCCAGGAGTTGGAGATCAGCCTGGGCAACATAACAAGACCTCGTCTCTACAAAAAAATAAAAAAAACAGCCAGACGTGGTGGCTCATGCCTGTAGTTCCAGCTACTTGGGAGGCTGAGGCAAAAGGATTGCTTGAGCTCAGGAGGCCCAGGCTGTGGTGAGCTGTGATTGTGCCACTGCACACTAGCCAGGGCCAAGGAGTAAAACTTCAAGTCAAAAAAAAAAAGAAAGAAAGAAAGAAAAAAGAAAACAACAAAATAAAGAAAAAATATCTTTAAAAATGGAAAATTAGGCAATTTCAAACAACCAGTTTTTCAACCATAATGAAACTCATTTTCTTTTTTTTTCCCTTCCTTCTTAATTTATTTATTTATTTTCATCATCAATATTTTTAATTATGGTTTTGTGGGGTACAGTTAAGGGTTAGGTATACAATTACGTTCCATTCAGGCACCCTGTTGACAAGAGGTGTTTCCCCGTCCCCAGACAGATATTTGCTACTGTTAATCCCATCCCCTCCCTCCATAGTTTCCCAGTACCGTCAGTCATTTTCTTATAGTATTACATTGGATGTTCAAGGTCCACTGTATGAGTGAGAACATGTGGTACTCGGATCTTTGTTTCTGTGAGAGGTCACTCAGTATTATGGACTCTAGTTCCATCCAGGTTGCTGCGAAATTCATGATTTTGTGAAACTCATTTCCAAAGTGGAGACCCATCCTTCCAGACCCTCCAAATTAAAAGTACGACTTGTGACACATCCCAGCGTGTCCCTGTGCCCTGGACCACCTGGGGACGTGGAGGGCCGAGTCATGTTCCCGGCGCTTCGAGTTCTCTTTCTCTCTGACATTGTGTCCATCACCTGACCTTTGTGTCACCAAGGCGAGCGTGAGAGAGAACGTCTGTCTCAGCTTTGGCTGAAGAACAGACCAACCCAAACGTGACTTGAGCCGGCTTCTTTGCTGGCAATTCTGGGGGTGTTGGTGGGCGATTTGGGCAGGGCACCCCGGGGACGGCTCTGTGGGTGTTGGCGGGGATCATTTCGGCACCCGTAGTCGACAGATGGTTGACAACCTGTCCGGGGTTCGCTGCGGGGAGGGAGACGCTTGTCACTCATCCTTCCAGAGGCTAGCCCATTTCCATGGAGTCCCGCTGCGGGCTAGCCCACTCCCATGGCGAGGTCACGGAGCTCTCAAGCGCAGCCAGAGAGATGCCTCAATGCGTTAGCGCTATTCTCTGTGGATGTCACATGCGTGGCTGTTCCCCTGGCTGCGGTGATCACAGGCCAAGCTCAGATTCAGGGTGTAAAGCAACAGACTCTACCTCTTGGGAGGTGGGGGAGGGGCTGCATAGGACACTCTGCAAAGGGTTGGGGACCCAGGCAGAGAGAGAAGAGAGGATTCATGGTCCTGGCCATCTGCCATGATATGCTCACATCATATACTGGTAAAGGGTCACCATACGTGGTCCGACAGTTGAGCCCGCTAACTCGTCCTAGAAAAAGTGTTCTGTACCTCATAGTGGAATATCACTAGGATCGTCTTCGAAGTCCTCCCCTTGGGAAGCTATGCACCGACGCCCGGGCCTAGGCCATCCATCAGAGCAATTTTGGAACTCTTTTTCTGGAATGGCCATCAGAGCCATCGTTGGCCGACGTCCAATTGCCCTTGATGTCCTGAATGTCATCAAATGTCCTCCTTTCAATATTTCCTTTATCTTCATGTAAAGAAAAAGGCCTTGGGGGACAGATCAGGTGAGTAAGGAGGGGGTTCAATATGGTTATTTGTACGGTGTTTCCAAGGTAAGCACAGTGGCAAGTGTGCGATCTTAATTGTCAGACCGCAACAAATAATGACGGCTCTGATGGCCTTTCCGGGAAAAGAGTTCCCAAACTGCTTTGGCGGGAGGACTAGCTGCCGGCGTCAATGCGTAGCTTCCCAAGGGGAGGACTTCGAAGGTGACCGTAGTGAAGTCCGGCGATGAGGTGTGGAGCCCTTTTTCTGGGACGGTTCATGACCCTCTTTGCTGGACCTCGTAGATGCCCACGAGAGGAGCAGAAGCACGTCTCTTCACAGTGTTATCAACGCTTTACATACTTGGCCAACTTCACTGACATAAAATGAAGTCCCAGCTGGGCTCGGTGGCTCAGTCTGTCATCCCAGCTCTCTGGGAGGCCGAGACGAGGGGATTGCCTGAGCCCGCGGGTTCGAGACCCGCCCGGGCAACTTGGCGAGACCTCATCTCTACAATAAAATAAAAAACTAGCCGGGCGTGGTAGCGCACGCCCGTAGTTCGGGCTACTTGGAAGGCTGAGGCAGAAAGAGCGTGGAGCCCAGCAGGTCGAGGCTGTGGTGGCCGGGAGCGTGCCACTGCACACCAGTCTGGGCGACAGAGTGAGACTCCAACTCAAAAGAAGGAAAGGCAGAAACGAAACGAAGCGGAACCTGCCGGGGCTCCCCGCCCTCCTTTTCCGTCTCTCGCTTTCCTGGGTCTTGCAGATGCGGACCGAGTGGCAGCAGCCGGTGTTTCTGCTCCTCCCCGTGTGTGTGACAGACCAGTCTGCCCCAAGGAGCAGGCCCGCTTCCCCCAAGGCCGCCCTGACAGTGCTGAGCCTGGGTCCTGCCAGGGCGGAGCTTCCAGATGGGCTGCATCTCATTTGCTGAGCCTGAGTCCTGCCCAAGTGGAGGTCCCAGACAAGCTGGGTGTTATTTACTGAGCCCAGGTCCTGCCTAAGCTGAGCTCCTAGATGCATTGGATGCTGTTCACTGAGCCTGAGTCCTGCCTGGGCTGAGTTCCCAGATGGGTTGGGTGTTGTTTACTCAGCCAGGATTCTGCCTAAGTTGAGCTTCCAGATGGGCTGGATGCTGTTTACTGAGCTTGGGTCCTGCCTGGGCTGAGCTCCCAGACGAGCTGGGTGTTATTTACCGAGCCTAGGTCCTGCCTGAGCTGAACTCCCAGATGAGTTGGGTGCTGTTTACTGAGCCTCAGTCCTGCCTGGGCTGAGCTCCCAGGTGTGCTGGATGTTGTTTACTGAGCCTGGGTCCTACCTGGGCTGAGATCCCAGATGAGCTGGGTGCTGTTTACTGAGTCTGGTCCTGCCAAAGTTGAGCTTTCAGATGGAATGGATGCTGTTTACTGAGCCTGGGTCCTGTCCAGGCTGAAATCCCAGATGGGCTGTGAGCTTCTCCCTCTCTTCCAGTAGACATTTGTGTACTTTCTTTTTTTTTTTCTGAGTTGGAGTCTTTCTCTGTTGCCCAGACTGGAGTGCAGTGGCCACTCTCGGCCACCACAGCCTCGACCCGCTGGGCTCCGGCGATCCTTCTGCCTCAGTCTTCCAAGTAGCTGGAATTACAGGCATGCGCTACCACGCCCGGCTGATTTTTTGATTTATTGTAGAGATGAGGTCTCGCTGCCCAGGTGGGTCTCAAACCTGCGGGCTCAGGCAATTCACTCACCTCAGCCTCCCAAAGGCGCGGGATTACAGGCTGAGCCACCGAGCCCGGCCATTTGTGTACTTTCAAATCAAGTCTCTGTGCCTCTCCTTACAGATGAGCCCATACACTAATTTTCTTCCTTTTTTCTGGACTAAGACATACTTTTTTGAGAAGCAAAAGGACTGGTGAGAGTGGGCGGCCACCGTGAGGGAGCCATGAGGAAAATCTGGAGAGCTTGACCAGTCGCCTGCGTGAGACTGCAGTGGTGGAGCACCAGGGGACACCGAGGCCCAGCCAGCCGTCCCTTGGATGATGGCGGGATTGTGGTATCCCAGGGGCTCCCCAGAGCCCGCTGTTCCCCGCCTCCAGTGTGCCATGCACCTGTGAGCAGGGTCTCCTGCTCTCTTCATCACCTCCAGCCCAGCAAGGCCTGAAGGGCAAGCTGGCTCACCTGCTCCTTCCTGGGCCCTGTGCCGGAGACCAGCTCCAGCTGGGTTTAGGGTACCCCAAAGATGGAGACGGCGTCGGTGATTGGGAGGAAGAAGAGAGAAAGAAAGAGACTGGACTCCAGTCTAGTGCAGAAGTGATATGTATTATTGGGAATTACAACAGGTCTTTTATACACAAAGCCAGATGTGGGAGGGGCGTCCCCCACCCACCAGAAACCTGAATCCATGAAAACTTAATCAATGATTGCCTTTAAACCCTTTTCATATGATAATCTTAAAATCCCATAACAAAGGATAACCTAATCCATGACTGACATATTCAATAAACCTTTTTCATCCTAAGCTATAGAAGCTTAAGTATTTACTTTACAAACGAAAGTGGCCCATCCCAGAATGTTTGGAATGTGGCCCAGTCCAAAGTTCACAGTGGGCTACCTGCAAGTAACCCAGCCGCATTCTTTCAACAAAATGGCTGTCTTCTAAAACTGTATTCTACCATTTACACCTTATTCAACTTCAATAAATCCTAAGATCATGACCCAGAAGCCTGTGACCAATACTAAGGCTCTTAGATGCGACATGAGTTTGAATGATAAGCTGTATGAAAGCCAAAACTGCAGTTTGTGGAAGAATGGGAGCAATGAGCTTCTAAAGTTAACTTGTGTTTGTCCCGATCTCAGAGTTTCTATGCTTTGAGCTTACAGGAGCTTAATCTGGTTAGTGCTGAGTAGAGAGGGGGAGGAAATGGGGTCAATAGCTCCCGAACGCATCCTAGTGGTCTCAGGTCAACGGCCCTTCCTGATCCCTAACGCTCAGTGGGCCTCCGTGGCCAGCTCCCAACATCCCCGCGCATACCTGCCCTCACGCCAGGGGGGAGACACATTCACGCCCTGCCCACTTGGATGCCCCCTTTTACTCAGAGTCATGCCTCTGTGATTTCCTGGAGTCCTGTGGTTTACTGAGTGGTATTCAGTGTAGAGAGTCATAGACTGTACCCAAGAAGCTCACAATGCCCAAAGTCAAAGGAAAATGTCCACTGTGAGTCCCGGCTGCAGCCAGTGTCTCATTCTGCAGATAATTGGAGATTTTAGAAAGGAGTCCCCTGCAGGCCCAGCACCAGCCTCTTCCTGTATATCAGAAGGCTCGCCCATGAAGTCCGTCAGCAGACACCCTCACTCCCTGACTCCTGTGAGATCTGGCCAACGGAGGCCACGGCAGGAGGACGAGGAGGATGGGTGAGGTATTTCTTCTAGACTTCCTGTTTGGGTGCTGACAGGGTGCTGTATTCTCTGCTGGATGCCACCACTTTGGCCACTGAGCCCTCTCAAGCCATGGGGCTGCCCTCTGGGGACCTGGGCACCCCTCACCCGCCACCCATGCGGTCTTAAGGCTGTTGAGCCCTGGGCTAGTGAACTAAACATGACTGGTTTTCCTAAACCCTGCCTCCACCCAGGTAAAGCACCCCTTGATCACATCTTTCTCAGTGCCAGCTGTTTGCTGTAGCCCTCTGATCTACATACATTGGAGCCCGAAGACTTGTGTTATGAACGAAATAATTCAGAAACAAGACCACGATTGAGATCGGGCTGGGCACGGTGGCTCAGGCCTATAATCCCAGTACTTTGGGAGGTGGAGGTGAGAGGATTGCCTGAGCCCAGGTGTTCAAGACCAGCCTGGGCAATGTGGCGAGACCTTGTTTCTACAATAAATCAAAAAATTAGCTGGGATTGGTGGCACACACCTGTCGTTCCAGCTACTCAGAAGGGTGAGTCTGAAGAATTGCCTGAGCCCACAAGGTCGAGGCTGAGGTGGCCGTGAGCGTGCCACTGCACTCCAGCTTGGGTGACTCAAAAAAAAAAATCTGACCGGGCTCGGTGGCTCAGCCTGTCATCCCAGCACTTTGGAAGGCTGAGATGAATGGATTGCCTGAGCCCACAGGTTCGAGACCCGCCCAGGCAACTTGGCGAGACCTCGTCTTTACAATAAATTAAAAATATGCTGGGTGTGGTAGCGCGTGCCTGTAGTTCAGGCTACTTGGAAGACTGAGGCAGAAGGATCGCCGGAGCCCAGCAGGTCGAGGCTATGGTGGCCAGAAGTAGGCCAGAGCACTCCAGTCTGGGTGACAGAGTGAGACTCCAACTCAAAAAAAAAAAAATCTGCCCAAAACGTGAAGGGTCCCTCCATTTCAATACATGCGCTGGAGTTGGGGCACAGATTTGACATGAAGGTTTGTAGGGAAATGAAATACATGATTTGTGATAGATTTTCTACAAAGGTCTCCTTATGAGATGACTCTCCAAGTGCTTCCTTATACCTGCAGTTTCAAGCGACCTATAGTGGTGAGTATTTGTGTGTGTTTGTGTGTGTGTGGGTGGGTGGAGGGGTGCCTTAATACTGTTTGAAGCATTCTTTTAATTCACTGTTTTTATTTTCCACATATCACCTGTTCTGTGGCTAGGATTGGGTAAGATTAGGCATAGATGGGCCAAAGTTAACTTCAGCCAGACCTTGTTCAATTATGAAATGACAGAGCAGAAATATATCTAATTTATTAAAGGGCACACCTGAGCTTATCCAGCCTGACCCATGTTACTTACAAATAGAAACAAACAAACAAACAAGTCAATAAGACTTTTCGAAGTAGCAACAAAGGGGTGGGGTGGATGATGGGTGACTCTGATTGAGTTAAGGACCAAGACATCCGTCCTCGCGAATGTGCTTCTTCCTGGTGGTGTCCCTGGAGTGGATGGAACACAGGATGCAGCCAAGATTGCCCAAGGTGGGGAGATGGGGGAGGAGAGGGGAAGGTAGACAGAGGTGGGAGAGGTTTAGCGTCCTTTGTGCCGATTGTTTGGAGGCGAACAAATGAGAAGGAAGACAAGACGCCCAGGGCTCTTGCAGAAGAGCTCACCATCTCGGGGGTGATTCAGTGACAACTGCACTGAAATCCAGATGCTGCCAGGAGCTAAGGACGCCCGGAAGGTTGGCAGCGATGCAGTCCTGGATGTCTCGGTCACGCAGGGCTAACTGTGTTCCAGGCAGCAGGATTTGCAGAGGCTCAGGAGATGTTGCGAGAGAGATGCTGCCGGCCGCGTCTCTTGCAGAAGCTCCTCTCTCCTTCCTCCCTGCCCACCCAACCCTGGCTTGGAAAAACCCAAAGCGCATCCGCCAAAAATGTTCAAGGGCTGCCTTCCGTCTTCTGCCTAGAGACTTGGTGACACTGGTCTTCACACCTGTCTTCCTGCGTGTCAATGTCTTCATGTGACATTTTCCTCTTGTTCTAAAGCCTATAGTCAAGTTGGATTAGGTGTCCACTCCACTCCAGTGTGACCTCATCCTAACTAATTGCATCTGCAATGACCCTCTTCCCAAGTGAGGTGACATTCGGAGGTACTGGGGGTTGGGATTTTGGCACCCTTTCGGGGGAAAACGACTCAACTTTTAACAACGTCCAAGTCCAGTGGCTTCGTTTCAGCAAGTGGACTGGAGAGTTCTTTACTTGAGGCCTCTTTATCAAAGGGGTTCTAACAATAGCTCATGTTACAGGTTGTGTTTATTTTTCACCAGAATGATTTCTGAAACGTCAAAGCCTTGGCCCCGTGACACGGACGGGTTTGTTTTTATTGTCAGGAAGGATTCCGAGCTGCTTTCCGATGTCTGCAGGTTTATTTTTAACCGGACAGGAAATGCATGCATTTATTTGCAGACTGTCCCTTTCTGGAGGAGAGTTCTTGTTAGGAGACCGCATTCGCTCTGAAGATGAGTTTGGACGGAGCACCATGCATGTCTCAGTTATAATTATACGATTCTCTGCTACAGATTTTCCAAAACAATCTTCCTGCTCTTCAGAATTTGAAACCTTTCAAAATAATGGTTCCATTTATTATTCACGACCTGTCAGCCGAGGAATGGCCTTTGGTTGTCTTTTGATGAAAGGCCAAGGGGTTTTGGCTTACCCCAGGGATGAGCTGAAGGTAGCATGTCCACATAGTGAGATGCAACGTGGAAGACAGAATACATAACACTTCCATGCTGTGATCACAAGACGCCAGTTCCCTTCTTGCTGTTACCACTAAACGCCCAATTATTTCGGTAGAAAACAGTGGAGAAGACCGGGCTCAGTGGCGCACGCCTATAATCCTAGCACTTTGGGAGGCCAAGGCGAGAGGTTTGCCTGAGTCCAGGGGTTTGAGACCAGCCTGGGCAATTTGGCGAGACCTTTACAATAAATAAAAAAACTAGCCAGGTGTGTAGCACATACCTGTAATTCCAGCTACTGGAAAGACTAAGGCAGAAGGATCACCTGAGCCTAGCAGGTCAAGGCTGTGGTGGCCATGAGCGTGCCACTGCCCTCCAGCCTGGGCGTCAAGAAAGAAAGAAAGAAAGAAAAGAAGGAAAGAAAAAGAAAGAAAGAAAGAAAGAAAGAAAGAAAGAAAGAAAGAAAGAAAGAAAGAAAGAGAAAATAGTGAAGAACTCGCCTAATCGCTTCATAGTTTCAGGAAAGGGACTATGATTTGGGAAAGTTCAGCTCTTGAGTCAAGCACCCTTCCCCTCTGAAAGCTGCTTCTGTTTGGAGCTGGTGCCAGGGATAAGCTGGTGTTTCAGAGCAGAGTGAGGTAATGCCATCCTAGCGCCTGAATGAGGGTGAGAAAGAGGTTCAGGAAACCGAGGGACTTTCTGCTTAGAGATAACCTGCAGTAGCTACCCTGTCAGGCGGCTGTGATGTCTGTCCTCTGAAGGGAAAGTTGGGGAAGAGGGTCTTTGGTATGACCGCCCAGCGGGAAAGAGCCATCTTCCTAAATGAGGCCTGTTCCTTCTCCTTCTTCTAGGGACACCCGAATGAATAAGGCGGTCACCTCCAACCAGCGCCCCAACCCTCTGTTGAAATTGCATTTCAGGAACCATTGAATGAGGATGAGCTGTATTTTCTCCTAGAGCCAAACTCATTCGGTGCTTGCAAGCGGGCCAGATTTCCTTCCGCTCTGCCAGCCTTCCATGCAAGCAAGGCACATTTTCAGACTCACCAGTGCACTTGGCAGTGGCTGCTTATTAAGTGCCTGCTCTGTACCAAGGGCGTCTTCCGTGGGTAGTGTGTCCCATGTCATTAAACCCTTACAAGGACCAGACGAGGTACATGGTGTCACCTTGGCAGAGAGGTGGCATGATTGTCCCGAGGTCACCGGACTAAACCCCCAGTGTGACTTCATGCCAACTCGTTGCATCTGCAAGGACCCTCTTCCCAAGTAAGGTGACATTCGGAGGCAAGGCTTTGACCACCCATCTCTTCGTCTTTGGCCCGAGATCAAGTGAGGAAGCCGTCCTATTCCATGGACTTCCTGGAGGAACAGGCAACTCAGAGCATGAGGACGATGGCTTCTCTGTATGCAGACAACTCTCCCATTTTAGGAAGAGGCAGTCTATACTAGAGGGATCCTGTGATGCCAGGAGCAGCTCAAAGAGTGTCTCTTTTCATGCTCAGGAATATCAACCATCGACCATTACCAGAACTGAAACTCACATGGCGGGGGGGGTGTTCCTGACCCTTCAGCCCTTGTTTCAGTTCCTCTGCCGTGTCCTCTGCTTTCCAGACTCTGCCGGAACCCTGGGTGGGCTCCTCTCCCAAACGCTTTCTGCAGAGGCGCATGGTTCCAGCCTCATGTCTGTCTGGTGTGACCAGTTCACACCGCACGGGGTACGTCTTACCTCTGGCAGGGCTCCCGAGCCTGAGCCTGTTTACCTCTTACCCGATTCCCCTTGCGATCTGCAAAGATGGAAGGAGGAGGGTTGAAGCGGAATGAGTCCCTCACATGTTAATTGCTCCCAGGAATGATCGGATAATTGCGCTCCTTTGAAGTGTCCCAGCAAGACAAAAGACAGCCTCTGCCAGGTCTCCGGTCTGGCCTGGCACCGTTGACAGCGACTGAATGCTCTGGGGAGAAGAAAGGGCCGGCGGGACGCCTGGCCGGAGGAATGCTAGAAAAGTCGTGTCTCTTCCGAGAGCTGCTAGTGCACTGCTCCCATGGGGAGAAGGAGCCACGTCCCCGAGCGATGGATGCCTCCGGTCGCTCCCTGGGCACGACTTGCTGCAGGCACGGGGAAGCAGGAAGCTTGGCTCAGGGGCGAGAGCCTGGCTCCCTGCCTCCTTGCCCCTGCACCCTGTACCCCATCCCTGCCTCCCTGCCCCTCAGGAGCTAGGTCCAGCAGACCCACCTAAGGGCATCAGTCCTCGCCAGCCTTGTTTTGGGAATTCCTGGGAGACAGGCGATTCTAAAAGGCTCAGCCGGTCTAAATGCAGATTCCGAAAGGCTCAGCCACGTTTGTGAAGTCAGATGCAACTCCCCTCCTGTCTGTCTTGACGACCTGCTTTTCCTAACAAGGAGCTATTTTGTTGGGGGGGAAAAGCCAAAAGGAGAAAACAGGAAAGAGAAAATAAAACGCACTCTTAGGGTTTACTTTTCTGGTGGGTGTTCTGCCTAGCTGGCGAAGCTGTCAGGGAGAGTAGCCGGAGTAACATTTGGTGTGACCGGGATTCTGGGGACCTTCGAGTGCTGGTGACTCTCTGTTCCCAGTGGGGAAGTGCTTTCTTTGTGTGTCCAAGAGTCAGGAGCGGTCTGGGGATCAGACAGTGTCAGAGTCGATGGAACAGGCCACAGAGTGCCCGTGTTGGGAGGACCTGGGCACCGCGGGCTCCAAAGTCTCCTGGGCAGGACTGGCTGTGTGCCTGAGTTCCCCTCCGCAGTGCTGAGTTAGCGTTGTGTCTTGGCTGGGGACACCTGCTCCCCCAGGACTGCGGGCCTGTCACCGAGTTGGGAAATGAGAACGAGACAGAAGTTTTGAGGACCCTGACAGTGGTTCGACAACACAGACCAGGTGCTGTGCTCACACCCGCAATTCCAACACTTCGGGAGGCCAAGGCAGGAAGATTGCTTGAGCCCAGGAGTTAGAGACCAGCCTGGGTAACAGGGCGAGACCTCATCTTTACAAAACAAAAGCAAAAACAAAAAAACAAACCAGGCCTGTGCCGTATTTCCAGCTACTTGAGAGGCAGAGGCAGGATAACTGAGCTCAGGTGTTTGAGGCTGCAGTGAGCTGTGATTGAGTCACTGCACACCAGCCTGGGCGACAGAGTGAGACCCTGACTTGATAAAATAAAATAAAATGGAGACAAGAATGCAGAACCAAGTGTCAGGAAGCTCGGTTTTCATCAGCTGGTGGCTGCCTCGAAGAAAAAAAGAGTCCCCCAAAGGCAAATTGCTGCAGCAGTGTCCGACATGGGCACCACCTTTGATTTCGATGAAACGTGAGTCTGCCCGTCTCTTGTGTGTTGAGCCGTTCTTCTGCCGTGAAGGGTTTAGGGTGCGGGAAAGGCTGGATCACTGCTCTCAAGTCATCACTCGTTCTGGGGACTAGACTCATGGTCACTGGACTGTGTGATGGCTGAAGCCCCTGGACAGAGATGACCCATCACCTGGCCATGGGGACGCAAGGGACCCCAAGTACACTCCTTGCTCTCCTGAGTTTTGCTGGGAGAAAGGTGAGTCTCCAGGGGCCGCTGGTCGTGGAGGCTGTTGTCACGGGGGACAGGTCTGAGCTGAGCCCAGATGACCCCTCCAGGAGCAGAATTGAGCCAATCCCTGTGGGACCCCGAGTACAAAAAATAAAGGCCGTAGGCTGGGCTTGGTGGCTCAGCCAGTAATCCCAGGACTTTGGGAGGTGGAGGCAAATGGATTGTCTGAGCCCACGGGTTCGAGACCCACCTGGGCAACTTGGCAAGACCTCATCTCTACAATAAATCAAAAATTAGCCGGGCATGGGTAGTGTGCGCCTATAGTTCTGGCTACTTGGAAGGCTGAGACGGAAGGATCGCCAGAGCCCAGCAGTTCGAGGCTGCAGTGGCCAGGAGCGTGCCACTGCACTCCAGTCTGGGTGACAGAGTGAGTCCCCAACTCCCCCCCAAATAAAATAAACAATAAAATAAAACAAAGGCTGTAGACCCAGAAAGTTCGCACAGGCAGTCTTGACACCCATGGAGGAGTGGGAGGGTGACCCCCAATAAAGCAGGCAGTGCCACGCCACACAGGCCAGTGGTATGAGTCTAATCCAGGGACAGAGTGAGGACGTGGTGGTGGTGATCTGAGTATCCCCCTGAGCTACTCAACCGTAGCTGTTGTGGTGTTCAGGAATTTTTGGATTACTCTGCACAAACTGACCAGTGGGACATCTTCAGGTCCTGAGGAGTCCTGGGGTGGGGGCGGGGGGAGCCTGGACTCTGTGATGGGCACCTGGGGGGGACAGGAAGGAATTCAGGACCCAGGGTGCCCGGACTACAGAGATCCGGCCCCCAGAGAGGATGCTCTCTGGAGAAGGCAAGCAGCCCTGCTAGGCATTGTCTCCTCAGAGCCGGCCAACTACAATAACAACCACACACACACACACACACACACACACACACACACACACACACACAGACACACAGACACACACACACACAGACACACACACACAGACACACACACACACAGACACACACATACAGACACACACACACAGACACACACACACACAGACACACACACAGACACACACACACAGACACACACACACACACAGGCACACACACACACACACACACAGACACAGACACACACACACACCCCTCATTCTCGGGAGTTCCTTTCAGGAGCGTAGCCACCACGATGCATAGCCCTGGCGTCATTTAGGTGGCATGCGCCGTATTAATATAAATCATCTGGGGCATCTCTGGATGCCCCCCCTCCATGCTGCTGTCTTTTTCAATTACCCCCCGTTGGCTCTCGTTCTTCGAAGTGGGTTTTAAAAGCACACTGACAGCATCATGTGGGTGATGGGCCCGGCGATGGTCAAAAGGCTTAAGGCGATTAGCTTAGCCCCTCGCCGAGATGGGTGGACTTGGCTGGGCCTTGACACCCAGTCATTCATCTGCACTTAGAGCCGTTTCTTGAAGTTGGAGGGGGGGTGGCGGCCCGGGAAGCTGCATGGCTCAAACTGGAGGCCTCTTGACAGACGCACGTTCTCGACCTCCTGGAACAAACACCACGAAAGGCGTCCCCTCAATCCTGGGGGCCAAGTCCCTTCAGCGCAAAACGGGTGAGGATGGCTTTCACGGTTTCCAGGGAGGTATCCCCTGTGACGACACATCCGGGAACTCCCACACATGAGAACTGGATGGCTAATTCCAGGTTTTTCGGGGAGCCCTGTCTTGCTGTCAATGAGAGCTTCTTGGAGTTCAAATGGTCCCCGCTATGCCAGACGGCAGCACGTCACACCTTGTGATGCCAGGACGCTGTTGCTGTCCATTTCTGGGAACTCGAACACATGGCAAAGGACACAGGTTCCTATCCTTTTCAGTCTTATGGAGAATGTCCATGCACAGTTTTTTTTTTTAGTTTTATATACTGCATTTTATTTTGTATTTATTTTTAAATTTTTTTATTATAAAGATGTGGGGTACAATTCAGAGTTTGGCATACAAATGCTGATTACGCAGGTACCCTTGTTGATGAGGTGTGCCCCTCCCTCCCCTAGCAGTTTCCCCCAACTGCCAATCCCACCTCCCCACCCCTGACAGTTTCCCACTACTGCCAAACCCTTTCTTATAGTATTATAATTGTCCAAGGTCCGCTTATGAGTGAGAACATATGCTACTCTGTTCTTTGTTTCTGTGATAGCTCACTGAGTATGGTCGACTCTAAGTCCATCCAAGTTGCTGTGAAGTCCATATGTTTGTCCTTCTTTATGGCTGGACAATATTCCATTGTGTATATGTACCACATTTTAAAAATCCAGTCCAGCTTCGACGGGCAACATAGTTGGTTCCGCGTTTTTGCTATTGTGAATAGAGCTGCAGCACACATAAGTGTGCAGGTATTATTTTGTAGAATGATTTGAGTTCCTCCGGGTATATTCCCAATAGGGGGATTGCTGGGTCACATGGAAGGTCAATTTCTACTTCTTTCAGAAATCGCCACACTTTCTTCCAAAGAGGTTGTACTAGTCTGCATTCCCAGCAGCAGTGTAGAAGTGTTCCTTTTTTTCCACATCCTCGCCAGCATCTGTTGTTGTTTGTTTTACTAATGATGGCCATTTTTACCGGGGTTAGGTGGTATCTCAGTGTGTGCACAGGTCTTTAAAACATTAATACCATGAGAAGGAAACTTACTGATGAGCTGTGTTTCAAAACTGTATTTGTAAGTCAACTTCTCAGACTTTGTAAAGCAAAGCGCTCCTGTGCCTCTGCTAGGTTGGGAAGGATGCTTGCGTTCCTGGACCAGCTGGCGTGGGCTGGGTGAAGCGTGGCTGCTGAGTTAGGATCTCACAGCACCACAGAAACGAGCCGCGTCACTGACTGTATTCTGTTTGCAGAAAATGAGCGATGCGTTTCTTCTGGGGACATGAGGGAAACACCCTCGCCTTTTCCTTGCGCTTCCAAAGTCTCTCCTGCTTCTCTCCTCTTCCTACGCACGACCTTGTGGGGAGGGACGGGGGTCAGAAGAGTGGCCACTGAGACAGGGAAGGGTAGGAGCTCTGGGGGAGATGGACTGAGTGTCACCGCGGTGGCTTTACAGGAGCCACTTCAGGGGGGGAAAAGACTCAGGCTCACTGGTTTTATCCAGAGCAACATAAGTTGCTCTCCCCAAAAGACACCTGCACACGTAAGTTCACTGTAGCACTATTCACAGTAGCAAAAATGGGGAACCAACCTAGATGCCCATCGAAAGTGGACTGTATAAAGGAAATGTGGTGCATATACACGATGGAATACCAAGGAGCCATAAAGAAGCACAAAATCATGTCCTTTGCAGCAACGTATGCGGTTTGGCAAGTAAGTTCATGAGCTCATCTTAGAGAAAGGGCTGCGTACCTCATTGCTGCACCTACGGTCACCTTTGGAGTCCTCCCCTTGGGAAGCTCTGCACCGACAGCAGTGCCTAGTCCACCTGTCAAAGCAGTTTGGGAACTCTTTTTCAGGAACGGCCATCAGAGCTGTCATTGTGAGAATGTTGGAGCTTGAATTAGAGCAATGGACAAACACAACAAATTTCTCGTTAAATTTGGCAAGAGTGGAACTGAAATCAGGGGCACGTTAGTCCACGATCACGGGATAATGCCGTGAAGAAAACGGCAGTGTCCAGGTGGATTAAGTGTTTTTCTGAGGGGCGACAACACGTCACTGATGAAGAGCGGTCAGGATGGCCAGTAACAAGCAGAACTGAAAAAAACATTGCAAACATTTACCAAGCTGTGTATCAAAATCACCAGCTGACTGTGGGAAGCATAGCAGACCCAATCAACATCGAAGGAGAAACAGGAAAATCTTAGCTGAAAATCTTGGCCTGAGAAAGGTGAGTGCAAAAATGGTCCCAAAGACGCTCTTGCATCACGACAATGCACCAGCTCACACAGCTCTGTCTGTGGGGGAGATTTTAGCCCGTAAACAATTAACTGTATGGGGACACTCTCCCTACTCACCTGACCTGGTGCCCAATGACTTTTTTCCTTACCTAAAGATAAAGGAAAGATGGAAAGGAAGACATTTTGATGACATTCAGGACATCAAGGATAACACGATGACAGCTCTGATGGCTATTCCAGAAAAAAAATACCCAGATTGCTTTGACAAGCAGCCTAGGCGCTGGCATTGGTGCGTAGCTTCCCAAGGGGAGGACTTCGAAGGCGACGGCGATATTCAGCAATGAGGTGTGTAACACTTTTTCTAGGAGGATTTCTCAAACTTGTGAGACCTCGTAGATGCAGCTGGAGACCATCGTGCTCAGTGAACCACCACAGAAACGAAGGGTGGAACACTGCAAGCTCTCATTCATAAGTGGGCCCTGAACACGGGTCACGAGCACAAGGGTGGGAACCACGCAGACTCTGGACACTGCTGGGGGGCAGAAAAGGAGGAGGGACAAGGGGCATACAACCTCACGTGGGGGTGCCAAGTCCACCACCAGCAGGGGGAAGGCCAGACCCTGCACGCAATTAGATCCTCACGTGTACCCCACACCTCTAAAATTAAATTAAATTTTAAAAAAGGAATTGCATTGGTTCTAACGGCCCCAGGGAGCCTGGCTGCCACCGCACACTGGGGCAGGGCTTTCCTGGAAGTGGGACTGATGTTCATGGGTTTTCCGGCACCTTCTTGCTGGGTGGGGTCTGTGGGAGCTGGGGACCCTCCATTGTGGGCCCTCCGTCAGAGACTGAGCAGCGGCCCCTGTGAGCTGTGTTCCCGCCGGCTGGGCGGGCTCCCGGCGTCCTCCTGGCGTCCAGCCTAGGTGGGTGACCCTTCTTCACGTGATGCTTTTTGTGTCCCAGACTTTGCAAACTCTTTCCTGGAAGAGCTCTTGCAGTCTTTTTTTTTTTTTTTTTGAGTCAGAGTCTCACTCTGTTGCTCAGGCTGGAGTGCAGTGGCATGCTCACAGCCACCGCAGCCTTGCGCTCAGGCGATCCTTCTGCCTCAGCCTTCCATGTGGCTGGAACCACAGGCGTGCATCACCATGCCCGGCTAATTTTTAAAAAATTTATTGTAGAGACAAGGTCTCACCAAGTTGCCCAGGCTGGTCTCGAACCCCTTGGCTCAGGCAATCCTCTCGTCTTGGCCTCCCAAAGTGCTGGGATTACAGGCTTGAGCCTCTGTCTTTTTTTTTTTTTGGCGTTGGAGTCTCACTTGTCACCCAGGCTAGAGTGCAGCGGCATGCTCGTGGCCACTGCAGCCTCCACCTGCTGGACTTAGGCGATCCTTCTGCCTCAGCCTTCCAAGTAGCTGGAACTACAGACACATGCCACCACGTCTGGCTTGTTTTTGTGATTTATTGTAGAGAGGAGGTCTCGCCAAGTTGCCCAGGCTGGTCTCGAACCCGGGACTCAGGTAATCCTCTCGCTTCAGCCTCCCAAAGTGCTGGGATTACAGGCTGAGTCACCGCACCCGGCCAGCTCTTACAGTCTTAACTCAAGCTTTCTTTTTCCTGAGACCCGGCTTCGTGCCCAGGGGACTGGGCCACCAGTTCCTGGTGGGGTCTGTGTGATTAGTCCATTGACGTTGGCTTCTTTTTTCTTGGAGAATGTGGTCTCCCTGGAGTCGGGGCAGTTGCAGGCAGGTGTGCTGTGTGCGTCCATTCCGCCACGAGTGAGGCTGACCCAGACACGTCTAAACCCCACGGCCGACATGCTTCAGCGTGGCCATTTGGTTAGGCAGACCAAAGGCAGCTGGGGCAACTTGGTGAGACCTCATCTCTACAATAAATCAAAAAACTAGCCAGGCGTGGTGGTGTGCATCTGTAGTTCGAGCTACCTGGAAGGCTGAGGCAGAAGGGTCACCTAAGCCTCGGCCTCCCAAAGTGCTGGGTTTACAGGCTGAGCCACCACACCCGGCCAGCTCTTACAGTCTTAACTCAATGGCAGGGGTGGCTGTGAGTGTGCCACTGCACTCCAGCCTGGGCAACAAGAGTGAGACTCCAACTCAAAAAACAAATTAGCATAGATTAGTAAAATAATAACTAGTGACTCAATCTCATTGACACCAAATACTCCGGCCCCAAGTATGTTCTGTTACAGGAGGGATTTCCACTTATATTTATCCAGCACAGCCTGAAAATATCACCTGGGACATTCTGGAGAGGCCAGGCTCATGGGCCCACCTGCCTTCTCTCTTCTAGACAGTGATCTCCCAAATTCTTCATTCCAGGAGGGATTCCATGGGGAAGCCACGGTTGAAGCCAGGTGACCTTGGAAAATGGGCTTTTGGTGGGTCACCCCCCCGTCTCCGTGTCCCACTGACCCAACCAGCCACCGCAAGGCCTGGGCACCCACCTGTCTGTCCTTCCCTTGGTGCCCTGTCCATCCTAGGCCAGGCGCTGGATGTTCTCAGTTCACACGGCTGGGACAGCTTCCTGCTGGCCTGAGGGGCCGTCCTGCGGGGGGCACCCCCTTGGATGCTCCCTTGATACAGTTTGGATGTTTGTCCCTCCAAATCTCCCGTGAAAATGTGGCCCCCGGTCTTGAAGGGGAGGCCTTTGGGTCATAGGGGCAGATGCCTTGTGCATGGCTTGGTGCTGTCTCCACCCTGAGTGAGTGCTGGTTTTGTGAGTTCACACAAGAGTGGGGTTTAAAGAGCCCAGCAACGGCCACTGCTTTCTTTTCTTTTCTTTCTGGCGGGGGGGGGTTGGTGTCTCACTCCGCCGCCCAGGCTGGAATGCAGTGGCATGCTCACAGCCACCCCAGCGTCCACCTGCTGGGCTCTGGGGATCCCTCCGCCTCATCCTTCCAAGTAGCCAGAACTGCAGGTGGGTCCTACCACACCTGGCTAATTTTTTTGATTTTATTGTAGAGAGGAGGTCTCGCTAAGTTGCCCAGGCTGGTCTCGAACCCGTGGGCTCAGGCACTCCTCTCACCTGGGCCTCCCAAAGTGCTGGGATGACAGGCTTGAGCCACTGCGCTCAAGCTCTGCTGTCTCCACACGACTCTTGGAGCTGTGGCTGCCATGTTTCCTTAGCTTTGGCCCCCTCTGCTACCATGGGGAAGTGGATTGCCCTCTCTCTCTCTTTCTCTCTCTAATTTACTTTCTAAATAACCTTTGCTTGAATACTTTGCTGGCTGCTCTGAAATTCACTTTAGAAATGAACCAAAGAATCTGCACCCAAATTGGCATCAACTGGTGCCCAGTGTGGGGCATTTGCTGACACCACATAGCCTGTAAGTATGGTGACACTAGTCTCTCTCTCTCTTTCTCTCTCTCCTTTTGGCCTCTGTTGCTTTTCTCTCTCTCTCTGATTTACTTTCTAAATAATCTTTGCTTGAAGAAAACAAGAGCCCGGCACCTCCTTCTCTCTCTCTCGCTCCTGCTCTCGCCATGTGACAAGCCTGCTCCCCTTCCGCCACGAGGAAAAGCTTCCCAAGGCCTCCCCAGAAGCAGGTGCTGGGCCACGCAGAACTGTGAGCCACATGAGCCTCCCTTCTTTATAAATTACCTGGCCTCAGGTGTTTCTTTCTTTTTTGTATTAAAAGTATGCATTTATTTACCTATTAGTTACTCCCTTATTCATTCAACAAGTATTTATTGAGTAGCTACTGTGTATTATACTCTGTTAGGTGTTTCTTTATAGCAATGCAAAACGGACTGGTCACCCCCCCCTCGGGCTCCAACCTTTCTGGACCTCACAGCCGGGGAAATCTTACCGAGGTGCTCTTCTGGTCTCCTCATTCTCACTGAAAGTTTTTTTTCGAAACATGGGCTCAACTGATGACAAATATCCATAACCAAGAAGAGTGTGAGAAGACACCCTCTCCCCCACCCCTCTCGCCCCCAGCCCCAACACTGGCCCTGCCCAGACTTCATGGGTTTTTGTGTCTCTCTCCTCAATCCAATTATAAGAAGACAGTAAATACCGGGGGTGCCCAAACACAAACACACATTTTAAGAGACACCGACTGTGTATGACTTCTCGAAGTCGAATTGAACGACGGTAGCGACGTGTCGTGTGACGTTCGCTCAAAAGATGGTGCTTGTCACCGTGGGGCAGGCGGGACGGTCAAAGAAGACGGCAGAAGCGCGGCTGTCATGCGAGGCGCGCGTGACCGTTTTGGAGTGGTATTTGAAACCCACGAACATTGTGGAAGGGCAACAAGGAGGGCGGCGTGAGTTTGCAACAAAACCTCCAACACGCCTGACACCGGCATGCATTTGGGATGAGTCTGCGATTCATGGTCCTGTGTGTAATGCGCACAAAGGGAGGTCTGGGAGGCCTCACCCAGCAGCAAGTCCTGTCGTCATCCACAGAAGCGTCTGGACGCTGACGGGAACCACCCTGGGCGCCTCTTGTCATTGCGGAAGTCAAACGTGACGTGTGCTCATCTGTTGTTATTGGTCTATATTGCGGATTACCATTTTGGTACAGCTTTTTCTTTCTCAAAATGTGTGTACTTTTTGGGGGCACCCTCTTTATATGCTATTATTTCCCGTTCCTTTCTTGCTGTTTTGCAAAGGACAGGTATACTCCAGCGGGAGAGCGTCTCACTCTTTTTTTTTTTTTTTTTGAGTTGGAGTCTCACTCTGTTGCCCAGACTAGAGTGCAGTGGCTGCTTCCGGCCACCGCAGCCTGGACCTGCTGGGCTCCGGCGATCCTTCCTCCTCAGCCTTCCAAGTAGCTGGAATTACAGGCGTGCGCTAACACGCCCGGTTGATTTTTTGATTTATTGTAGAGATGAGGTCTCGCTGCCCAGGCGGGTCTCGAACCCGCGGGCTCAGGCAATCCACTCACCTCAGCCTCCCAAAGGCGCGGGATGACAGGCTGAGCCACCGAGCCCAGCGCGTCTCACTCTTACGGCGATTCACTCGGCACATGTGACACACGCTCTTCCCATTCCTGGCCCTAAAGCGCCCAGTCCCACCCTTGGCGCCTGAGGCTCTGTGCACAGTGACTCCAGGGGACAGTGAGACCAGCGGCATGCGGGTTTCTTCCAATACCCACAACGGTGTGTTTCTCCCGGTCCCCGTTTCTGTGTCCCCTATCCCCACTGTCACTCAGGGCCTCCTCCTCGCCTGACTTTTCCCTTTCGGTCTCCACGTGTCACCCGTTTTGGCTCTGGGCAGCATAATCATCTCTGCCTCTGAGTCGCGCTCATTCTGTTTCCAAGGGCAGTTTCCCAGCATCGATCGCGCTGGTTTGTGTCGCTAGTTGCCCTCATGTGTGGAAGCCCGACAGGTCTCACATGTCTCCAAAGCTTCCCCTAGATCCCTACACCTTTGTTTCCCTTGCCAGAAAGTGAGACTGGCATCTGGGGCAGAACGAGGAAAGAGTGACTGCTTTTTAAAAATCAGATGGGCCGGGCGTGGTGGTTCAAGCCTGTTATCCCAGCACTTTGGGAAGCCGAGGTGAGAGGGTTGCCTGAGCCCACGGGTTCGAGTTCGAGACCAGCCTGGGTCACTTGGTGAGACCTCATCTCTACAACAAATTAAAAAATTAGCCGGGCACGGTAGCATGCGCCTCTGGTTCCAGCGACTTAGAAGGCTGAGGCGGAAGGATTGTCTGAGCCCAGCAGGTTGACGCTGGGGTGGCTGTGAGCATGCCACTGTACTCCAGCCTGGGCAGTGGAGTGAGACTCCAACTAAAATAAATAAATAAATAAATGATACCACTGGACAATTGGAGGCTGAGGTGGGAGGATTGATTGAGACCAGGAGTCCCAGACCAGCCTGGGCAGCATAGCGAGACCTTGTCTCTATTATAAAAAATCAAAGGCTTGGTGGCAAGAACCTGCAGTCCCAGCTAGTCAGAGGTTGAGGCAGGAGGATCGCTTGAGCTCAGGAGGTCGAGGCTGCAGTGAGTCGCGATCATGCCACTGCACTCCAGCCTGGGCGACACAGTGAGACCGTGCCTCAAAAATAAATACATAAACAATACCGTTAAAACAAACGCTCAAGGCTTTAACATACCCACCCCCACTCCCTGCTAGTAGGTTGCTGTTCTTTGAGATGCAATGGGGGGGTGTTTCTAGGAGTTTCCAGCCCCCCCAAACAATTCCCTTCTCATATGCCACGGCTTCATCGTTTCATCATGAAATAACCTCAGTCCGAGTAGACAGAAAATGCGGAGAACTTTGGTGCTTGGCATTTTGCGTGTCTCAGGACAGATACCGTCAGACTCTGTATTCATCCATTTGGCAGATAATTCCTTTGTGGGAGCCTCTGGCTGATGGGGGCGGTGTTAATTTTGCTGTGGACGCCTCCAAGAGATTCTGGAGGAGCAGGTAAAGGCAGATACGGAGGACTAAGCGATGAAGACATGGTGGCCAAGGGAGAGGGTGGGGTTCGGAAGGATCACTTTTTTCCGTTTAGACTGGAATGAGCTGGTTTGGGGGCACAGGCGTCACTTGCAGACACGTAAAGGATGACTATTTTAAGTCAACGGAAGGGAAGTATTTTAATAGCGTGGACAAGGGTCTGGGAGTCCAGAAGATGGCACACACACAAGAAAAGTAGGAAGCCGCCGGGCGCCAGGGAGCACGCTTGCAACCCCAGCACTTTGGGAGGCTGAAGCACGCGAATTGCTTGAGTCCAAGGGTTCAAGACCAGCCCGGGCACCATAGTGAAACCTCGTCTCTACAAAAAAAAAAAAAAAAGTTAGCCAGGCATGATGGCAGTGTGCACCTATAAAGTCACAGCTACCCAGGAGGCTGAGGTAGAAGAACCACCCGAGACCCGAGGTTGAGGCTGGGGCGAGCCGTGATCATCGTGATTGTGCCACTGCACTCCAGTCTGGGAAACAGAGTGAGACCCTGAACTCAGAAAAGAAGTAGGAAGCCGTGCCCTATGTAGGAGAGGAGTCCATGCTAGCCTGGGATGACCACCTGGCCACTTGTTCACTGGATACTCGATCTCTTAGGGGACGGGCTGGCTACTGTTCCCTAAGAGAGCAGGACAGGAGACCATGCCACATACAGGTAGGGGAGGGCTTGGCTCCCTCACCCCCGGGTCAGGGGCTTGGCAGCCCTGCACACATGACGGTGTATGTTTGGTATGGGGAGCAGTGAGCATAGATGAAGCTGGCCTCCATTTTAGCCTTGCTGACGACTGACTCTGGGTCTCTGAAACCAGTATACCCTGATGCCCGCTATGCCGAGGATAAACTGTCAACATACCCTCATGATTAAGAGTTTCTCTGCAGTGGGGAATGCTGTCCCCTGGGTCACCTCCACGCCTCCGTGTCCTGGGGGAGACAGAAGTCTGCAACACCAAGGGCGATGGCGGGAGACCTTGGCCTTGGAGTGGGGCAAGGCTGGATCTCAGCTCAGCTCTGGAAGAACCATGTGAGTGCAGGGCAGCCTCTGTCTCTCTCTGTCTCAGTGGCGACCTCTACGAAATAGGTGTTGTAATCAGGGAGTATAAAGCACAACGCCACTGCTGAGCCTGGACCCCAGGACGTACTTGCTTGCTGCTCCATAGACACCAGCTCTTATGATCAACCCCTCTCTTCACTATTTTATTATCAGGAGAGAAGAAACAGCAACAAACCAGCATGTCGCTACAAAGCGTTCAGTCATTAGAGTTGGTGCGGGGGATTCCACAGGTCTGGAATCCACCAGCTCTGAGCTGAAGAAACTTGCCTAACCTGTTATTTTAAAAATGTATTAATACACATTTTTGAATAGGTAACATATTCACAGGTTCAAAAATACACACACACACTGAAAAATATTTCTCCCGGTCCATTTCTCCACCTCCTGGGGTGCCCTCTTCACTACCCCAGAAAAACTTTGTTATTGATTGTTCTTAGGCATCCAGTATCTATGCATGAATATAAAGTAAAATAACACGTATTTACTTTTCTTTCCTGATTGTTTAGGCAAAAGATTGCACAGCACGCATGCTTCTGCACATGGTTTTTTCATTATTAATATTTAATCGGCCCCGGTGATCTTTAAACACCACTGCCCAGGGAGTTTGCTGCGTTGCTTCTGGCTGCACACATGCCATTAAACGGACTGTCCCCTTCCATTTAACGAGTCCCCTAGTTAGGGGCTCTTGGTTGCTTCTCTAACACTTTACTGTGACAAAAATCCCACAGTAAATAGCTCTGTGCAAGAATATCTATAGCGTAAGTTTCCGGAAATCACTGGGTGGAAAGGCATCTGAATTTCAAATGTTGACGGCTGTTGTAAATTGTCACTCTTAGATAGTACTGACTCACGTCCCCACCAGCCAGACACCCAGATGACCGTCTTTCCTCAGCGTCAACGACAGAGTGTAATTAAGCTCACAGAAATGTCCGTAGGTCAAAACCGCCTCATTTGTGTATCACTTATCATGAGCGAAGTTGGGCATCTTGTAATGTGTTAAAAGATTCTTTGGTTTAGCCGGGCTCGGTGGCTCAGCCTGTAATCCCGTGCCTTTGGGAAGCTGAGGTGAGTGGACTGCCTGAGCCCACAGGTTCGAGACCCGCCTGGGCAGGCGAGACCTCATCTTTACAATAAATCAAAAAATTAGCCGGGTGTGGTAGTGCGCACCTGTAGTTCTAGCTACTTGGAAGGCTGAGGCGGAAGGATCGCCGGAGCCCAGCAGGTCGAGGCTGCGGTGGCCAGGAGCAGCCACTGCACTCTAGTCTGGGTGACAGAGTGAGACTCCAACTCAAAAAAAAAAAAAAAGATTCTTTGGTTTTTATTTTTCGCAAAACCATCACTCAAGTCATTTGCATAATTTTTATTGGGCTGTTAGTGTTTCTTGAAAGGCATTTTGAGAAGGTCTGTTGATAAATATTACACATTTTAAAATTTGTTTAATTGTGCCCTTGATTTTGCTTATAATTACTTAATATTTGACTTTGGCATGTAGAATTCTTAATGTCAATTCAAGTTTTTCATCGTCTCCCTTTTCATGACTTCAGGGTATTGGATCATTCGCTTGCAAGTTCTCTGTCCCAAGACTGTAGAAGAAAGCCCCGTGTCTTTGTTGGAAACTTTTCTGGCTTCCTTCCCTATTGACATTTGGACCCTGATCTGCGGAGTGCTGGTGCCGGCTCACATGGGCCGTGAAAGCTTGGAGTCGCCGCGGTGGAGTGTTTTCACCACGAAATTGGCAAATGCCTCATGACCGGGGCTTGAGGTGTCTGTGTATATTTTGTGAGAGCCATTGGTTAAGCATTTGCGAGCCCATCACTGCCTTCAAGCCACTTGAATTTGCACCAGATAGATGTTCCTTAACTTCAGGGTCAGTTGCCTTACCTGGGCAGGAGGCAGCCAAGGCCAGGCCCAGGCCCCCAGCCCAGGGAGGTGCCAGGCAAAGGGCCCTGTGCACTCCATTCCCGGGGGCAGGATTGAAAGGCCAAGCCTGTCCAGGGCACAGGCTGCTGGTGGCGGGGCTGGCCTGGCACCCAGATCTGCGGTGTGTTTCCCTCTGAGTAACAGAGTCATGACGGGGCGTCTCTCTCACTCTGGAGAGCGATAGGGTTGCAGGGGTGGAGGAATGGTTGACTCTTGTGTAGACAGACGGGGGTTTCCAAGTCCTACTTTGGGGAGGCCTATACTGCCTTCCATGTGCAGGTGAGAGGGAATCAAGGAGGCAGCCAGGAGAAGAAGCTGCAGGTGTCTGAAAGCCCCCAGGGCCTCCTCCCCTCCCAGCTCTCTATGGGGAGGCAGTGGTGGGATGTCCTCTCTTTCCCTTGAGATAAGACAGTCGCTCTTTCCTGTGTGGGAAAACGGCCTCTCTTTCCCTTGTGATAGGATGGCCTGTCTTTCCTTTGTGATAAGAGGGCCTCTCTTTCCCTTGAGGCAGGACGGCCTCTTTTCCTTGAGGTAAGACGGCCTCTCTTTTCCTTGTGGTAGGAAGACCTCTCTTTCCCTTGAGATAAGACAGTCTCTCTTTCCTGTGTGGGAAAACGGCCTCTCTTTCCCTTGTGATAGGACGACCTCTCTTTTCCTTGAGGCAGGTTTGCCTCTCTTTCCTTTCTGGGCGTGCGACGGACTGCCTGGGTCTTCATGGCTGCTTCTCTCCACGTGTGGCTTAAGCCCGATCCTTTCACGGAAACACGTGGTGCCGGAGGCGGGCGATGCCAGAGAGATTTGCCCCACACGTCTTCGCAATGGCCCTGGCGGAGTGTTCTCTTTAGCACAGGAATTTAAACAATCAGAGTGTTTCTCATCCACACAGCCGGTGACCTATGGTCATTCGAAAAACTGTTTTCCCTCTTAGGCATGCATTTATTGAGAGATGATCTCACTCTGTCTCCCTGGCTGGGGTGCAGCGACACGATCGTGACTCGCCACATTCTCCACTTCCTGGGCTCAAGTGATCCTTCTGCCTCAGCCTCCCGAGTGGGTGGTACTACAGGTGCACATCGCCACACTCCGCTAATTTTTTTTACATTTTTGTAGAGACCAGGTCTCACTATGCTGCCTAGGCTGGTCTCAAACGCCTGGGCTCAAGCGATCCTCCCACCTGGGCCTCCCAAATTGCTTGGAGTCACCATGCCCAGCTTAGCGTTTTCTTTCTTTAATTTTTTTCCTCTCCTATATTTTTTCCTGTTTCTGCTCCACTCTTCTGCTCAAGGAAAACTCCTCACAACTCTTCCCTTAAAGAACCGTTTAGGGAATTATGAAGACTCTTGGGGGTGATGGAAGGACAGAAGGAAAAGCCCGTCAGCACAGAAAATGAACTTTCGGGATGTTTAGGAATCGTGTCTCCGAGGACATCGAACGCTTAACTGGAACGAGTGTGGGATGTCGTAGGCTGGGGTGTGCAACCTTTTGCCTTCCCTGGGCTGCATCAGTCAAAGAGGAATTGTCTTGGGCGGCACGTACATCATATAGTTATAGTTAGTGCATGGACATAATAAGATGCCTTTTTTAATCTTGTTATTATAAGGTCTCGCAAAATGAGAGCAATATAAAACTAGTGGGAAACTGGACCGCGCTCTTGTCAAACAAATCTCTCAAGGCCTGGTGGGATGGAAGCCGTTGCGATTCCTGGCGAGTTCTCAAGGTGCTCGTCGGACACCTTCGTCTGAATTTTGCGCTTTGTGGAATTCCTAACCGAAAATGACAGCTCACACGTGAATGTGCTGCCCCAGAGTGAGGTCACGAAGAAGGCGTGCTGGCGAACTTTAAACACGGAACAACGCGTGCAGTCACAAAGAAGAGAAACACTAAAAACACGCGATGGTCAAAGGTGGTTGGGGCCACATGACCGGCTGCCCTGGGCCACAGGTGGCCTGTGAGTCACGGGTCGGACACGCTTCGGGGGCTTAAACCCCACGAACCGGCGATCTGACGGTCCTGGAGGCTGGAGTCTGACGGGGCTCATGGGAGCGATTCTTCTGGAAGCCCCCGTGGGGAGCCACGTCCTCGCCTTCCTGGTCTCTAGTGAGGAGTGGTGGTGGCGACCTCGCCCTCCCGGCCTCTAAGGGGGAGCCGTGTCCTTCCCTTCCCGGCCTCTAGAGGGCGCCCGCGCCCCGCCGCTGGCCACAGACCCGCGCCTGCGTTCGGCCCCATGGCCAAGTTCCCAAGAGAATCAGTGTTTTCAGCTGGAACAATGTCAAGTGACGGCAGAAAAAGATACACACACGTAACGTACCATAGATAGCTCTCCAGCAAAAAAAAAAAAAAAATCAATTTTTCTGTCATCTTTAGCGCCGCTTCCTTCTTTTCTAACACACCCCAAAATAATAATAACAACAGAATAGTAAACAAACGTGAAAAAAAGTCAGCTTTACTGATCCCAAACACATGTGCACATACGTGTGAGTTCTACGCCAGCAAGTATACGCCGGTGTAGTTCACGCTGGTACCAATCCCACAAGTCACACAATGGAGGGTTATTTCAGTTCTTCACGATGTTCTATGAAGGACGAAGCCGTCTGGGATTCTGGGTTGTGCACCCCTTCACGCACTGGGAGACTCAGATCAGACCTGGCTGACTTTCTCATCAGCACCTGCCGGCCTTCTGGCAGAGGGCCGCCGCCACGTCTACGAAATATTGGACGTTGCAGGCACCTTCCTCTGCAGGTGGCAGCCTGGGTGGCCTTCAGTCCCGACTGAGCTTTGAGAGGCCTTTCTTCGGTGGACAGTCTTTGTATCCCTGCACCACGTGGGCCCTGTCCACGTCCTGCAGAACACACCCGCTTCTGTTCTGTTTCACAACCTCCCTGAAATGCTTGTAGATGGATCAGAAGACCTCCCTTGGGTGCACGCCTTCACAGCGGCCACTGAGGAGGGAAGGAACGGAGCAGGCTCCAGTTATGACCAGGTGAGTCCCTACCCTCGCCATACCCATTCGCAGAGGAGCATTGTGTTCTGCCTCCAGTGGGTGCTAGAACAAGGCGGGATAATGGCCATCAAAGCAGGAAGTCCCTTTAAAGAGAGAATGTCCTGGTCCATTCGGACTCCTGAACCCTTCCTAATGGCACCTGTGACTTAACTCATTACGCTGGACGTGGGCCAGCTTGCTGAGCGTGTAGCCAGACTGTTTTCGGCCACAGCCACGCTTAGGGCATCCCGTGACTATAGTATTCTTTAAAAATGGCAGGGGCAGTCTAAAGTTGGAATCTCCTCTTAGAGGAATGTGTTCCTCTAAGAGACGAACCTGCTGAAAATGTCAGTCAATCTGCCCACAACGGCTTGATGCTTCATAGAAAACGAACCTGGCTGTAGGGAAGACGGACGGGTGGAAGAGGCCGTGCCTCCCTCAGGAATTTATGGAATGGAGAGAGATCAGACAGAGTCCATCAGACAACCAGAGGGCAGTTTAAGACTCCACCGAAGACGGATAAATCACCCAGGAGAGGGAGGAAGCCCAGGAGGGCCTCAGAGACAGGAGAACGTCAGGAAGGCAGCAGATGGGCACGGTGGCTCATGCCTGTAATCCCAGCACCTGGGGAGGCGGAGACAAGAAGATTGCTGGAGTCCAGGAGTTCAAGACCAGCTTGGGAAAAAAATAGCAAAACCCTGTCTTTATAAAAAAAAAATCACAAAACTTAGCTGGGCTTGATGGTGAGTGAGTTCCTGTAGTCCCAGCTATTTGAGAGGCTGAGGCGGAAGATTGCCTGAGCCCAGGAGGTCGAGGTTGTAGTGAGCGGTGATGGTGCCATTGTTCTCCAGCCAGGGTGACAGAAGGAGACCCCGACTCAAAAAGGAAAGAAAAGAAAAGAAAAGAAAAGCTGCAGAGAGAAGCGGGCCAAGCCCAGGTGTGGGGGATGTGAATCGAGAGAGAAAAGGAGCAGCCATGTCACCACAGGAAACAAGAACGACATGCAGAAGGACCGTGAAACAACCACCTGGAGTTGGAACAAGCCGGTTCAAGGTGAATTTATGCAAGACATAAATAAATAAACACACAACTGCAGGAAGCTGGATGTCTTAGAAGGCACAGCTAACATGTAGGAGGGAAACCTACTCCACCCCCTTTCAGACGTCTCTTGGAGATGCTCTCAGAGACCGCTGCGTGTTATTTCCTTCGTCGTTCACGTACCAGTGTCATCCGACCGCTCGCAGGGAACGGTTACTAGGAGCGTGAGCATACACACGGCCGTGTCTCACCCATGCTCTGGGCTTCATGGGAGGTCGGTCTGGAGTGACTTGGGAGCACTGCTCAAGGAGCAATTCATTGTGCCAGGAGAGGTCCTGAGTCACACAGCGGGTGGCACTGAGCAGAGTGGAACGTTCGCCAGATGGGTGAGGATGGGGCCCCGCAGACCGCACTGCCTGGGGCGTCCACAGAGGCACCCGGAGCCTGAGTGGGCGGGACACTCCGGCGTGTCCTCGGGCAGCACTCAGGGTCAGTTCAGAACGACATGACTGCTTTTCCCACATATGGTGGCAGGACCCCTGTCCTGGGGGCTCTGTGTGAGAGGGTCCTGGGCACCTGGATTTGGAACCCTCCCTCTGTGATTTTGACAGGCGCCCTTGGTTAAAAAACAAGGGATGGGGCGAGAGTCACAGGGGTCTGGGGAGGAGTGAAGATACAGGCTGGTGTGGGGGTCTGAGCTGTGCTCACCGTTCTTCGATATTCTCCACTTCGGGAGGTGTAGCTTAATTTCTGTCCTTGTAAAAATACTGTTGATTTTTTAATCTTTATTCTTCAGAGACAGGGTCTCACTTTGCCTCCTTAATTTCCCTCATTTTGAGCGTGGGTTGGGCTTCGTGGCTTGTTTTTAGGGAAGTGAATCAGGCATGTGACGATGTGTGATTTTGGAGATGGAATCATATGATAGGTTTTGGGTTGCTCTTAACTTTCTCTCTTGGGTTGCTCCCTCTGAGGACACCAGATGCCATAGGGTGTAGACACTCAGGCAGCCCTTGGAGAGACCCATGCGGTGAGGAACTGAGACCTCCTGCCGACAGCCGAGGACTGATATTAAAAGTAATTCCCCTGGGCTTGGTATGGTGGCTCACACCTGTAATCCCAGGGCTTTGAGAGGCCGAGGTGGGAGGATCACTTGAGGTCAGAAGTTTGAGACTAGTCTGCTCAATATAGTGAATCGTTATCTCTACAAAAAATTAAAAAAAAATATTAGTTGGCCGGGCTTGGTGGCTCAGCCTGTAATCCCACGCCTTTGGAAGGCTGAGGTGAGTGGACTGCCTGAGCCCGCAGGTTCGAGACCCGCCTGGGCAACTTGGCGAGACCTCATTTCTATAACAAATCAAAAATTAGCCGGGCGTGGTAATGTCACCTGTAGTTCCAGCTACTCGGAAGGCTGAGGCGGAAGGATCGCCGGAGCCCAGCAGGTCGAGGCTGCGGTGGCCGGGAGCGGCCGCTGCACTCCAGTCTGGGCGACAGAGTGAGACTCCAACTCAAAAAAAAAAAAAAAAATATATATATATATATATATACATATATACATATATATGTATATATATATTAGTTGTGTGCGGTGGTGCATGCTTGTAGCCCTGGCTACTCAGGAGGTTGAGGCGGGAGGGTTGCCTCCCAAAAGTGCAAGACCAGCTTGGGCAGCATAGTGAGACTCTATAAAAAAACATTAGCTGGGCAGGGTAGCACATACCTGTAATCTCAGCCACTTGGGAGGCTGAGGTGGAAGGACCATCTGAGCCCAGGAGTTTGAGGCTGCGGTAAGCTATCATCGCACCACTGAGCTCCAGTCTGGGTGACAGAGAGAGACCTTGTCTCTAAATAAATAAATGAGTGAATACATGGATAAACCAAAGCTCCCCCAACTTGAGTCCCGCCTTCAAAGGCCTGCAGGCCAGCCCTTGCGGACACAAGAGAGCCTCCCCTTCCTGGGTCAGCCAGTTCCCAGAGATGGCAGATAACTCTCCTTTGGGCGTGGCTCACGCACAGACCAACCCAGAGCCTACACCCCACCCCGCCTCCTCTACGGGCCTCTCACGCTCAGGGCCACCTCCGCCTGTCCTAACTGCCCAGGGCCACCGCCAGACGAGCAGAGTCAGCTCCTGTACCCGGTGCTTCTGAAACGATGCAAGCCAGTGGCCCCCACGTCTGCCCACCCGGCCTCACCTCGTCTTTGCTACGGAAACCGCAGTCAAGGCTCAAGCCCGCGCGTCCCCTGCTCCCTCTGCCCCAGTGTCTTCCTCCTGGGCTCTTCGCATGGTGTGGAGTGTCCCTGTGTCCCCTCCTCCTGGGAGCTGTGAGCAACAAACTCTCTTTCCATGGCAGTCGTGTCCTGAACTGTTGGCCTCAGTGTACCTGAGAAATCATAAACGCCACAATTTTAGTATTTTATTTTTTGAGTCTGAGTCTCACTCTGTCTGTGGCCCAGACTGGAGTGCGGTTGGCACAATCACAACCCACCATAGCCTTGACCTGCCGGGCTCAGGAGATCCTCCCGTCTTAACTTCCCAAGTAGCTGGGACTACAAGTGTGTAGCACTGCATCCAGCTTAGTTTTTAATTTTTGTGCATGTGTAGATAAGGTCTCGATATGCTGCTTAGGCTGGTCTTGAACTCCTGGGCTCAAGCAATTCTCCTATCTTGGACTCCCAAGCGCTGGGATTACAGGCATGAGCCACTGCACCCAAAACCCAGTTTAAAAACGCACAGCTAAACTACTCGTGAATTCCCAACCTACAGAGTATTTGTTGTTTGAAACCATTAAGTTTAATGGTGATTTCTGACATAGTGGCAGATAACTAACACATCCATGAAGGCCTAAAGCTTTGGAAATTAGGGGGATACCATTTTTTTTTGAGTTGGAGTCTCACTCTGTTGCCCAGGCTAGAGTGCAGTGGCATGCTCACAGCCACCCCAGTCTCCACCTGCTGGGTTCTGGCGATCATTTTGCCTCAGCCTTCCAAGTAGCCGGAACTACAGGCTTGTGCTACCACACCCGGCTAATTTATTTATGGTCGAGACAAGGTCTTGCCAAGTTGCCCAGGCTGGTCTCAAACCTGTGGGCTCAGGCAATTCACTCGCCTTGGCCTCCCAAGTTGCTGGGATGACAGGCTGAGCCACGTCTGGCCCCATAGTTTTTAAGAAGGACAGCACTGATGCGGATTTTTCAGGTCAGCCTGGGCTTCGAGAGTGTCAGCTCAATGGGTCGGCCAGCCACGCCCCAGAGAGGGTCGTGGAGGGGCTGGTAAGCCTCGCCCCGGAAGTGACAGCTCTACTGGGCTGGCAATCCAAGCCCTGGGAGCGCTGCTGGTTTGGTGGGCTGGCAAGCCTAGCCCCTGAGGTGTGTCAGTTTTGGAGTCTCACCTCCTTCTGGCAGCTCTCCTGGTTCAGCTGGCTTTGACGATCTTCTGCAGCTCTCCAGGTCACAGCTCCTCGGGGTCGAGGCGCTTGTCTCATGCCCAGGAAAAATGAGGGCTACGGACGGCCGGAGAGTGAGAAAGCAAGATTTATGGAGAGGACAGAGAAGCTCCCACGGTGGGAGGGGACCCGAAGGGGTTGCCCACCTGGGGCTGAAAACCTGGTGCTTATATAGCCTTGAGTCCAAGCCAATTGGCTAGCACTGGCTGTGAGCTGCAGCCGTTCTGATTGGCCAGAATTAAGATAGGGGCCTAATGGTGAGCTGATCGATTGCTTCTCCAGCCCAGCAGTGAGTACCTAAGCTTTAGCTTGAGAGGCTGGCAGGAAACTTGTTTATCAATGCTCAGCCTGAGAGGTTTGCCGGAAATTCACTACATGATTGCCAGAGGACACGCCTGCTGTCGGCCTACCCTTTGTCTAGCTATCTCCTGTCTCTGTACCACACTCAGCGTGTATTGACAAAAGTTACCTGGGTAACTACTGAGGGACTGGAGAGAGAGAGAAGAGAGATGGACCCAGAGAATGCTGTCTGGACCCCCACCCTTCTGGCCCACCACGCTAGACAGTCTTATCATCCTCTTATTGTGTTAATACGGCCATCCTAGCCCCTGTGATGGTGGATTCTGACTTCGAAAACAGCGTACAGAGCGTCGGTCTCATTTGACTCGCTATTTTCCAAAGCATTCTGTTTCATCAGTGCCTTTCGTGACAATGATGATCTTCCATGGGGAGCTATCCTAAGGGAACACTTAGTATTTTTTTTTTTTTTTGAGTCGGAGTCTCACTCTGTCGCCCAGACTGGAGTGCAGCGGCCGCTCCCGGCCACCGCAGCCTCGACCTGCTGGGCTCCGGCGATCCTTCCGCCTCAGCCTTCCGAGGAGCCGGAATTACAGGCACGCGCTACCACGCCCGGCTGATTTTTTGATTGATTGTAGAGATGAGGTCTCGCTGCCCAGGCGGGTCTCGAACCCGCGGGCTCAGGCAATCCACTCACCTCAGCCTCCCAAAGGCGCGGGATGACAGGCTGAGCCACCGAGCCTGGCTAAGACTTAGTATTTTTATTTTTGCTGAGACAAAGTCTCACTGTGTTGTCTGGGCTGATCTCTAACTCCTGACCTCAAGTGATCCTCTCGCCTCAGCCTCCCAAACTGCTGGGATTACGGGCACAAACCACTGCACCTGGCTTAGATCTAGTATCGACCAGTGTCCCATTTCTCACGTCCACGCTCCATGTGTTTGGAGTCTAAAACACCCTGTGGACTTTTCCTTCCCTGCGACTTTATTTATTTTTTTAGTTAAGTCACATCAGAAAAACCCCTGCCTCCCTGCCCAGGAATCAGAGTTGGCGGCTTGGAACTGAGAGACATCATTATATCTTCCTGGTCAGGACAGGGTAATAGCTACCCGGAAAGCCAAGGAACTGGGGGATCCTGGTGTGGAGAGGGAAGGCAGACCATGGACGTAAGAGCGTCTTGGTGTGAAAGATGGGGATTGTCCCTCCTGGAGCACAGTCCGGAGTCAGCTGCTCATCTGCATGGAAGGAGGGACATGGCAGGGTGCACTCACAGGCCTGCAGGGTCGATTCTAGAAGCCAGGGACAGTCTCCAACGGCCAGGGAGCCCCTGCAGACCGCACAAGTACTCCGCAGCCATGGTTGCGTTACGTGTCAGCGTTGTGCTCAGGGTCACCACCGAGTAGTGTTAGTGATTTCTTAAAATCTGTATTGTCGTACGTACAGATCCAAATCTGGACAAACTGTTTTAAACAAATAATAATGACAATAATACAAATAAACCATCAATCACTGCTGGACACTCCTTGAGGAGTGTGCTTTTAGAGTCAAACGTATTCAAAACTGACACAATGGAGTTTTCTTGGAATTGGAGCGGATAGAATTGTGGGAATTGGCTGTCCCGGAGCTTGGAGAATGTGTCTCTTGGGCAGAGCCCAGGACCCTGAGGGGACCCAGGGACGTGCTGGGACACTCACTCAGTGGGTCTCTCCTTCCTAGAAGGCCCCGGTAATTACCCTGGCCTGTTTAGGGAGGACAGTGGGGGACGTTTCCAAGCCCTCACCGTCACGGTGCCGTATGACACAGGGACATGGTGAAGCTTCCTTTCTGACCCCGCTGGAGAGAATGGGTCTCCGGTAAGGACCCGCGTAGGGACACGTAAGGAGCCTGGCGCCCTCTTAACACAACTCAGCCTGCCAGCATCTCCAGCTGCAGGGCGCACAGCGCTGAGTCAGGATGAGTGCCTGGGGACGTTTTGGAGGGTGCCGGGTCTCCACTGGCTCCTCCCTCTGCCCTGGGCTGGTCCCTCCCTCCCAGCCCCCGTCCTACCCTCCCTCCCAGTCTGAGTCTAGAGACAGAAGCAACCCAAGCCAGCGTGGGCTTCAGCGTGCCAACTGGGAGTCTCTCCGGGCGCGCCCCTCCCTGGGTGGCAGCACACTCCACGGAAGGCAGGCAGAAGGTACTTGCCACCATGCCCCACCCTGTCCCGGGCGGGGATCCCTGACTCGTGCGTTCTGGGCCTCTCCTGCGCCTGGTCATCTGCCGGTCCCTGCCCTGCCACTCGCTTACATGCATTCGCACTCAGTATGCTCACTCGCACATCTGCACTCACGCCACATACTCACACACATGTGCGCCTGGATGCACTCATCTGCACATCCACACTCACACAGAGTCACATGCACTCACACATGCACACTCACAAATGCACACACAGTCACACACAGAGTCACACACACTTATATGCACATGCACACAGGCACACGCACTCACACAGAAATGCACACATAATCACACCCACACACATGCACACAGGTGCACTCACACACCCACCATACACAGTCACACACACACACATGTGCACACGGGTGTACTCACACCCACTCCACATAATCACACACACACACACGGGCACACAAGGGCACTTAGGGGACACCACACATGCCACATGCAGTCATACACACATATACATACAGGTGCACTCATTAACCCACATCACACACGTAGCCACATACTCATGTGTACACACTCACTTGCACAAATAACACACACTCACATGCATACTCTGTCATAGGCACACACACATACATGCACACGCACTGTCACACACACTTTGCCACATGCATGTGCACACACTCCTATACTCTGTGACGCGCATCCATACTCACACACATGTGCACCAGCGTGCACTCACACACAGCGTGCACAGTCATATACATGCACTCATGTGTACACACATTCACATCCACACACTTACATTCACAAAGTAACACACTCTTATGTGTCATATGCACACTCACACATGCACACATGCCCTCTCACACCCACACTCTGTCACATGCACGCTCACACACTCTCATACTCTGTAACACACATGCACATTCATGTGCTAACACATACACTCTCATACATGCACACACTCACACTCTGTCATGCATACATTCACACTCTTACACTTTGTCATGCATACAGGCACACTGATACGCCCACGCACAGCCTCATTCCCTAACTTTTGCAGCAGCAGTCTCACACATGAATATACATACACATCAATGTCCATCCACACCCTCTGGCGCACACATACACATTCGTGTACTACCACTTGTACACACTCACACATGCACACACACTCACACGGTCACATGCACACTCTCAAACTGTCACATGCACATGCACTCTATAACACAAATGCACACTTTCAAATGCACATTCACAGTCACACATGCACACACTCACGTTCACACACTATCAGAGATACCCATGCGCATTCACACTCTCAAATGCACATGCTCATGTGCACACCCTCACAAATCGAACACACGTAGTCACACGTTCTCTTTCACATGCACACTCGCACAACTCACATGCATGTCAGCATACCTAACACGTGCCGTCGCACACACACTCTCAGGTGCACATGTAGGCATACTCACACCCACCTACACACCTTCACACTCTGTTACGCTTGCTCACCACTCACATGGGAACCCAAGCGTGCTCTGTCAGGCACACGCACTGTCATGGGCTCACATTCTCCCTTGTGCCAGTGTCTCCCTTGTGTCCTGCTCTCCTGGGCCCAAAGGCCCAGAGTCTTATGGGTGTGGTAGCCATGGGTGGCCATGCCTTGCCATTTGCTGGCAGGACACTGTGACTCTCCAATGCAACTGGATGACTGGGGAGTATATTTTGCTTCCAGTAATCCCTGCACCAGAGGGCTCAGCTTGCCACAGTGTCAGGGTGCTGACAGTAGCCACCTGTCCTGTGCTCACTGTGTCTACATCAGGGCCTAGCACCCCCCACCCTCTCTCACTGGCTGCGCCCCCGATGCTCACAGAGATAGTCCCTCTTTGGTGACTCGCCAGCGTCCACAGGGAGTGAGAGGACTGAAAGGCCAACCACTCCCTTGGGCACTTGGCACCACACGCGACCGCCCCAAGCACCTGACCCTGGGCCCAGCCACCCAGGGGCCTCTTGGATCCAGGTTCTTACAGCTGCTTCTTGGAGAGTGGCCGGTCCTGCAACAAAGTGACCCCTGAGCGCAGGGCCACAGGGAGCCCTGGTGATGCAACACCAGGGGACACCCTTTATGTATCTGAGGGCACTTCCCAGTCGTGTTGGGAGGAATGAGAACCTGTTATTTCAAGAACCCAGTCCCCGCCATGCCGCCACCTTGTAGAAGGACAGTGTCCTGAGCCTCTCTGTCCTTCAGAAAACATAGGCTGTAGTAATTACTATCTCATGCTTTAGGGCTGCGGTTACAGATTGCCACAACTGGGGTGGCTTGAAACAAGAGAAGTTTGTTTTCTCACAGTTCTGAGGCCAGACATCCACAATCAAGGTTTCTGCGGGGTCTTGCCCCCTCTGGGGGTTCTGCCTCTTTCAGCTTTGGGTGGTCGCCACCGTTCTTGGCATTCCTTGGCTCCAGTCGCCTCACTCCAAGCTCTGCTTCCATCACACATAGCGCTGTCTCTCTGTCTCTGCCCAAATGCCCCTCCTCTTGTATGGATCCCGGTCACCAGAATAGGATCCCAAGTCATCCAGCATGATTTCATTTTAGCTTGATTACATCTGCAAAGTCCTGTCTTCAAGGAAGGCCACATCCATGGGTGCCCGATTTAGGATGTGATAATCTCTTTGGAAGATCCATACAAGATTTGAGATCTAGAGATTATGTGTGATTGAAGATTATTATTGATTATTATTATTGTGATAAATGACATACAAGGGGGTAGCCCCCAAAGCTCCAGAATTTATTTACCAAAAACTGTGCATTCATTTCCTTATTTTTGGGTCGGAGTCTCACTCTGTCACCCAGGCTGGAGTGCAGTGGCACACTCACGGCCACCTCCGCCTCGACCTGCTGAGCTCAGGCGATCCTTCTGCCTCAGCCTTCCAAGTAGCTGGAACTACAGGCACATGCCACCATGCCTGGTTACTTTTAAAAATTTTTTATTGTGGACACAAAGTCTTGCCAAGTTGCCCAGGCTGATCCCAAACCCCTGGGCTCAGGCTATCCTCTGGCCTCGGCCTCCCAAAGTGCTGGGATTACAGGCATGAGCCACTGTGCCTGACTCTGTACATTTATTCTTACCTGTTTAAGCTTCAGTCACCTTCAGAGTACTCTCCGTTTGATACAATACATCTATCGAGTTGCTTTTCCCACTGTTCAAAACAGTTTTTTGAACTCGTCGATTTGGATGCCTTTCAGTGCTTCTGCCGTTTTTTGGTTTCACCTCTTCCACAATTGCACAATGTTTACCTCCTTTTTTCATCCCAGTAAATACACACAAAAAAGTCACTTGGGGTGAGATTGGGTGAATAGGGAGGGTGGGGCACGGGGGTCATGCCGTTTTTGGTCAAAACTGCCGGACACTCAGTGTGGTTTGGGCAGGTGCGCTTGTAAATTACCCATCATGAAATGGGCAAACACGCTGAAAGAATCTGCAAAAGAAAATTCATTAAAGCTGACCGCAGCCTCTTCCGATAACACTGGCTGGTCCATGGAGGCCGATGGGTTCCTGGGACACTGACCTAGTGGGGGACACCTGCGTTCCAAGGGGCCTGCCCTCTAAAAGGTGAAGAGATAATTCCAGGTTTTTTTTTTGTTTTTTTGTCTTTTGTCTTCCCCTTGTAAATGAAAGCAAGCAGGCATCAGGCAGGGCTGCTCACCAGTCTTTCCAGGTCCTGAGCACATTTCCGGGCCTGACCATCAGCTCTGTTTGGGGTAGTCCTCACCCCTGTCGGATTTTCTGCTGTGCAGACACAGGAGTCCTTTTGTAGGGTCTGCTTGTTGCTACCACCTCAGGGACTCTCCGAGGCCAGGCATTTTCAGGAAGGCGGAGGAACAATGACGGTCCCCAAGGTGGAATGTGGTGTGGGGCCAGTCTGCCCCCTTCTAGGGGGGAGCTGGCTTGGAGCTGGTCCCAATGAGTGCCGCCCCCTTCCTGCCCCAGCCTGCTCTCCATGGGGGCCTCTGGGCGCTGACCCCAGCCTCAGGCCCATGCTACGGCCCTCTGCTTTGGAGCACCCACCGTCTTCAGCTCCAGGGGTGTGGTCAGTGGTTCAGCCCTGGCTCTCTGAGCTCATGATGCAAAGACAATCTCGAGTCGTCGGGGCCTTCCTGGAGCTCCTGTCATTGTCCCTGGACCTCAGGATGGAGAGCGGCCCACCCTGTCATCAGGCATTGGAGGAGGCCGCTGGCCCCCCATGGGACAACGGATGTCCTGTGGGAACGCTCGCAGCTCTGTGAATCCAACCTGTCTGTCCCTGCTCTATCCCTTGGGTGACCCCTGCCCAGAAAACCCGGCGTGTCTACATACTCATCTGTACCTGGACACCTTTAACACACCTTGTTGCTTCTAGTAACTCAGGAACAGAAAACTAAACCCCACATGTTCTCACTTATAAGCGGAAGCTGAACTAAGGAGTCTGCAAAGTCTTAGAGGATGGGGTCATGGGCACTGGAGACTGCAAGGGGGAGGGGGAAGGGGTGGAGAAACAGAAAGTCACCTGTCAGATACCACGTGCGCAGGTGGGGGTGGTGGTTGCACTTAAAACCCAGGCCAAAAACTATTTGTACCCCCCAAAGCTATTGAAATACAGGAAAGATAATTTTTTTTGGAGTTGGAATCTCACTGTTGTCGCCCAGGCTGGAGGGCAGTGGCACGCCCGCGGCCACTGCAACCTCTACCTGCTGGACTTTGTGTATCCTTCTGCCTCAGCCTTCCAAGTCACTGGAACTACAGACGCACGCCACCACGTCTGGTTAGTTTTTGTGATTTATTGTAGAGACGAGGTCTCACCAAGTTGCCCAGGCTGGTCTCGAACCCCCAACCTCAGGCAATCCTTTCGCCTCGGCCTCTCAAAGTGCTGGGATGACAGGCTGAGCCACCATGCCTGGCCAGGACAAATAAATTTTAAAAAGAAGAAAAACAATAACATATGTTGCTGCTTCTGTGATGTGCTTGCAAAAGTCTCACTATGATTGTTGTTTAGCAAGGAGAGGTGACCAATTCTCAAACCACGTGACAGCAGCAGTTAGTCCATTGCCCGACCTGAGCCGTTCACGTAAATAATTAATGCTGCCTCCTCTACGATGCTGGCCTCATTATGGAATGAAGAAGGGAAGCTGGGAACGAACTGAGAAGTACTTGCCACGTAGCCCGTGGTTCCAGAGCCTGACGCTGGCTTGGAGGACAGAAGGCTGGGTTTGAATTCTGGCTCCATCACCTCCTGGCTTTGTGACATCAAGCACGTGAGTTGACTCACTCTGTCCATCTGTAAGATGGACTGGCTCAGAGGGCCTGTCTCGCAAATGGCTATCCTGCTCAGTGCTGAGGTGATTCATGGTAAACGTCTCACTGTGTCGCTTGGCTCATTGAAGCACTTGATAAATGCCCGGTACGTGTTATTCATTATCACACTATTAGCAGAAATAAAGGAAGCCAGTGGAACGGAGTGAGAGAAAAGCCTGGAACGTGGGTTTCAAATGAGCTCTCTCCCCTTCCAGCCAAGTCTCTTCAGAAAAGTCATAGCTTCTTCTAACCTCAGAGGTGGCATCACTCAAACGGGACAAGAACGGCATTCCTTCCCACGGTCGCGCGAGGCTCTGGCGGAAACAAAGGCGTGATTTTATTCCTCTGTAAGTCATCGCTAAAGTCATTCAAGTTCTGTTTTACGCCTGAGGAGAAAGGAGAGTTAAAGACATCTTTGTTGCATGGAATGCATGAGGCCACGGTGCTGAAGTCCTTCAAAGTGTGTCGAGCATTCGCCCTCCGAGGTGCCATGATGCCGACTAAAGACACCAAGTCAAGGTCGCATAAGTGACCTCAAGTTTAAGTCTTGAAAAGGGGCAGGGCTTGTCCATGAACGCTGTAGCAAGGACTTGAATTCTGATGACTCGTTCCTCTTGACTAAGTGCCACAGTGGCTATTTGGACCACTCTTGTACAGCGTTAGTTTAGGTCAGTCGCCTCTGACTGCCCTTGGTTAACGTTCAAGAGGGCAAATGCGGGCCAGGTGTGGTGGCTCATGCCTGTCATCTCAGCCATTTGGGAGGCTGAGGCAGGACCCGGGATTTCCAGACCAGTCTGGGCAACATAGCGAGACACTGACTCTACAAAAAAAATCCCCCAAAATAAGCCAGGTGGGGTGGCATGTGTTTGTAGTCCCAGCTGAGGGAAGCTGAGGCAGACGGATGGCCTGAGCCCAGGAGGTTGAGGTGCAGTGAGTTGTTTTTGTGCCACTGCACTCCAGTCTGGGCAACAGAGTGAGACCCCAGTTAAAAGGGAGAGAGAGAGAGAGAGAGAGAGAGAGGAGAGAGAATGTCAGAGCAGTCTGTGTCCTGCAGAGAGGAGACAGACCTGGCACTTTCCTTCCCAAGCCACAGGCTCCTGTCCTGTGGTTTAAACCATGACGTCTGAGAATTGCAAACACACTAGTTCATGGTGGAGTGTAATGTCGTATGTTGGCAGGCTGAGATATTGTTCAAGATAGCATTAAGGAGGGCACTATGTGAAGTATTCCTGCCAGCCCGTGGGAAGAGAGTTTTTCCTAAAATAACATGGGAGCTGCGTGTCGGAGATGGGAGACGTTTGGCAGTGCTGGTGGTGGTCATGTTTGGGGTGCTAGTAAAAAGGCAAAAGAAAAGACCCTCAGAGGACGCGCTGGAACACCATGGTGCCTTGTTTGGAAATGGGGTACTGGGGCTGCCCTCAGGAAGGAGTAGGTTCAGCTGGGGGTCTTAGCAGCTTGCGAACTCGGCCCAGTGCAGTGAGGGTGGTGGGCTGGGTGTGTCTCCCCCTTCCCCTCACCTTGAGGGACCAATCTTCCCCCTGTCCACGCCAGGGCAGAGAAGCCTGAGGGGTGGGCTCCCACAGTCATGGCTCCAGTGTGTTTGGGAAAAGAAGACATTTACTTTGGCTCCCCGGATGTTGGTCAGATGTTTCCACCCTCCTCCCCAGAGCACATGCATGGCTCAGTCCAGGAATTTTCAAAGTGTGGCTCTTGGACCAGCAATATCACTGTCACCTGGGATCTTGCTATAGTGGCCAGTCCTAGGGCTGCAATCCAGACTAGTGACTCTGCAATACGTGTTTTAACAGCCCTCCAGGTGGTTTCCAGGCCTCTTGAAGTCTGGGAACTCCTGGTTTATTTAAACTTCAGTCAGTTTAAAAAATAAACTTGTCTTGTGTCTAGTTATTCCTTTTTTAAGGAATTTATTTCATTTCCAGGAAATATTTCTGTGAATACACTTATGCTAGCGTGCAAAGATTAGGCACGGATTCTATAAAAATTGAAAATGACAGTAAAAGTCTACGAACAGAGCAAGGGTTAAATAAGTTATGCTCTATATGCAATAAGCATTAACATAATACTTACAAAGCATACTAGTCTGTATGTTAAACAAGATACTTTTTTTTTTTTTTTTTTAGTTGGAGTCTCACTCTGTCGCCTAGACTGGAGTGCAGTGGCCGCATCCGGCCACCGCAGCCTCAACCTGCTGGGCTCCAAGCGATCCTTCCGCCTCAGCCTTCCAAGTAGCCGGAATTACAGGCATGTGCTACCACGCCCGGCTGATTTTTTGATTGACTGTAGAGATGAGGTCTCGCTGCCCAGGCGGGCCTCGAACCCGCGGGCTCAGGCAATCCACTCACCTCAGCCTCCCAAAGGCCCGGGATGACAGGCTGAGCCACCGAGCCCGGCCAGATACATTGTTAAAAGAGGAAAAGGCAATTGTGGAATGGTACCCAGAATGTAACCTACTCGTGTTTGCAAAGGAGGCTCCCGCCTGTAGTACCAGCTACTCAAGGAGGCTGAGACGGAAGGATCGCTGGAGCCTGGGAGGTGGAGGTGGGTGAGCCATGATCATGCCTCCATTTTTTCCATTCAAAAATTAGAAAAGGAGGCCACACACACACACACACACACACACACACACACACACACTCATCAGTTTGTGTCTGGAATATCTACCACATGAGCATGCCTTTTAATTGAAGAGTTTTGCAACTACCTCGTGATAAGAAATGAAGGTCAAAGCATGACCTGGAGGAAGAGCCCAGGACTGTCCAGGCCCTCGCCTTCTCTCACGCCCTGCCCTCGGGCTGTGGCGACTCTCCAGCTCACAGATTAAGTCGCCAACTCCCTGCTTCGCGTTTGTCTTCCGTGAATACCGAGCTATGGGGCTTCATAACGTCCAAAGGCCTGTCCGTACTTCCAGACCACACCGTTTAAGCTCGCCATCTAATTTCTCCTTAAAGCCGCAGCCATCGCTTCTGTTTTGCTGTAGAACTGTGCACAGTTGGGCCCGTTTGGAGACGTCAGGCTTGGGCATGGCTCATCTCCCTGGGGAGGTGAATGTTACGAGGGTGGTTTTGAATCAACGGTTAATCGTGCACGGTGCTTGTGGCGGTCGGGCAACCTCCGAGGCAGTCCCTCTGCAGGGCTGACGTCCGGGCTTGTCAGTGCTGGGAGCCTGGAACTCACAACACTGAGTTGTGCCGGTAAGATTTTGAGACCACCTGTCTGTCTCTGATGTGGGGCTGTAAAGGGTCACAAGAACAGCTGCCTTCACAAAGGAGCACTGGTTCCCTGGCTTTCTGGGGCCTTCCCGAAGACCTGCGGGAGAGAATCTGGAGTGTCTTATCAAAACCACCACGGAAGCCAGGCTCGGTGGCTCAGCCTGCAATCCCGCGCTTGGGAGGCTGAGGTGAGTGGATTGCCTGAGCCCACGGGTTTGAGACCCTCCTGGACAACTTGGCAAGACCTCACCTGTGGGGTCCCGCCCCGCAAGGTGGTGAGATTTCCTGAAGGAGAGACGGATAGGCGAAAGATGAAAACATTATATTTGGACATCTGTTTCCTGAACAGATGACAATTTAATGTCAGTTAACACAGAGCTTTTATACCATGCGTAAAGGGGCAAGACAAAGAAAATTCCTTCACGTACATATGCTCCACAAGTTACCACCATCTAGTGGTCTTAGCAATAAACAAGCCAAGAACCCTGTAAACATTCGGACAGTGAGTCTTATTCATAAGGCCAAAGATGATAGCTTTAGTCCAAAGTCCCGAATTACAGTCCTTGAACTGTCTCCAGAAAGTTTAGTAGTAGTTTTTTTTGTGGGGGGGCTTTATGTCTTTTAGAGTTTTGTAATTGTCTTTGTTGTCTAGGTGTCTTTGTTACTTTTTTTTATTTTGTAGTGTTTGTTTTTAAAGAAAACTCAAAAGAAGTTTTAGTAATGTTTTTTAGGCCCCCAGGGTTGTTTTTTGTCTTTAGTTAAGTTGTTATAAAAGTGTCTGATTAATGTATTATGAGTTTAGTGAAAACCCATTTTATAAATGTTAACTTAGAGTTTTAACTATTGAATTAAGTAAAAACTTTAAGGATAATCCTTATTTTATGTCAGTGAAAACAGTGTAATAAATTATTTATATAACTTTTAGATAAGTCTTAGGACTTGTAATGAGCTCATAATAAACTTATTATAAACTTGTGTTTTTAAAGAACCTTAAGTCTTAACACTATATTGTATAATCTTAAATTAAATAAGGAGTGAATACATTTATATCACTTATTACTTAAGCAGTATCTAGTAACTTATAATTAAGTGAAAGAAAGTATTTTTGATGTGTTTTAGAGTTTAACCCTTGTTAGAAAAGGTCAAGTGGCATAGTGGGAAAATGGAAAAATGAACCATGACATCTCCAGGTTAGCTGTGATTCTTCGCATAAACATGTCATCTTTTTTTTTCCACGACTGCACAGAATTTCTTCAGCTGTATCAACAGCAAAGACGGAAGACAGAAGGGCCTCAGCTGCCCGGACTCGCTTTGCGGCCGTGGGTCCTCAGCTCTCCTGGACTTTGTCATCAGGCGGGCCTCCAAGGCTGGCTCCCAACACTCATCTCCACAATAAATCAAAAAAATCAGCCGGGCGTGGTGGCGCGCGCCTGTAGTTCCGGCTACTCGGAAGGTTGAGTGGAAGGATCGCCGGAGCCCAGCAGGCAGAGGCTGCGGTGGCCGGGAGCGGCCCCTGCACTCCAGTCTGGGCGACAGAGAGAGACTCTGACTCAAAAAAAAAAAAACCACCACGGAAGCCAGGTTCGGTGGCTCAACCTGTAATCCCGCGCTTTGGGAGGCCGAGGTGAGTGGATTGCCTGAGTCCACAGGTTCGAGACCCGCCTGGGCAACTTAGCGAGACCTCATCGCTACAATAAATCAAAAAATGAGCCAGGCGTGGTAGCGCACGCCTGTAGTTCCGGCTACTTGGAAGGCTGAGGTGGAAGGATCGCCGGAGGCCAGCAGGTCGAGTTGCGGTGGCTGAGAGTGGCCACTGCACTCCAGTCTGGGTGACAAAGTGAGACTTTAACTCAAAAAAAAAAACAAAACCACCACGGAAACTGCTTCTCTCTATTCCAATCGGGGTCAGACAAGCCACGTGGGTGAGGATGAATGCCTATGTGTCATCTGTGACTGAGACCGAGTGGGAGAGAGACAGGAGGTGGACCCCAGCCATGGGGAGATGGGAGGAGGGTCGGTGTCCCTGTTAGCATACCAAGTCTATGAGTGCTAGGGTGTATGTGTGTGTGTGTGTGTGTGTGTGTGTGTGTGTGCGCGCATGTGTGTATGTGTGTGTTTCACCATTCTTTCTTAAATTTTTTTCACCACAGAAGACACATTTCTTCATTTTTTTGGGGGAAAAAAAGAAATACAGGGCTAGGAGTGAGTTTCTGTGGAAATGAACAAACCAATTACAGCTTTCATCTGGATCCTGTCTGTGCTGCAAGCAGCCTGGCTGACGCGCCCGTGGAATGGTATCTGGATGGGGTTCTTTTTTATTTTAAAGATGCGGGGCACAATTCAGGATTAGGTAGTTAAGTGGTCATCATGCAAGTAGAGTTTGGACCTCCCATTGGTCCCCACTTTGCCTGGTTTGAGATCAGGTACGCTTATGGATGGTATGCGCCCCCACCCTTCCCCTGACAGTGTCCTGCTACTGCCAATCTATTTCTCATAGTATTACGGTAAATGTTCAGGGTCCGCTTATGAGTGAGAACATGTGGTGCGCGGTTCTTTATTTCTTGATAAACCACTGAGTATGATAGACTCGAAATCCATCCAAGTTGCTGTGCAGTTCATAGGTTTGTCCTTGTTTATGGCTGGATGGGGTCCTTTAGTTTGGAACTGGGAGGCTGTGAGAGTGAAAGAATGGCGAAGCACCTACGAACCGGTGAGGTGACAGCGCGATGAGAGTCGTACACTGCGTCAGGCACATGGAGCATGTGTGATCCTTGTGTGACCCGAGGACACGCCCCGCTTTCCTGGAAATTGGTCACTTTCCTAGACGCCAGGCCTGAGGCAGTATCTCTTTCTCTTTTTAGACGATACTTTTCCTTGTTGCAGATCTATTCACAATAGCAAAAACATGGAACCAACCGTGTTGCCCATTGAAGCTGGACTGAATAAAAAAAAAGTGGCACATATACACAATGGAATCTCATGCAGCCATAAAGAAGGGCAAATATATGGACTTTGCAGTAACTTGGATGGATTTGGAGTTCATCATACTCGGTGATTTATCACAGAAACAAAGAACAGAGTTCCATATGTTCTCACTCATAAGCAGACCTTGAACAATTATACTGCAAGAATGCAATTGGCGTTAGTGGGAAACTGTCAGGGGAGGGGGGGTGGGATCGGCAGTTGAGGGAAACTGCCAGAGGAGGGAGGGGCACCCCTCATCAACAAGGGTACCTGCATGGTCAATGTTTATGCACCTAACCCTGAATTGTATCCCATATCTTTATAATAAAAATTAAAAAAAGAAATGATTTCTTCATTTATTTTTCTCATATATTATTACAGTTTTTGTATTTCAGTGGCTCTAGGGGCCCCAATGGCTTTTGGTTGCATGGCTGTATTGCACAGTGGTAAAGAAGTCTGGGCTTTAAGTGTACCCCCTGTCCCCACCTGTGTACATGGGACCCCATAGGTGCTGTTTCGTTCCTCCCTGGCTTCCCTTCCATTCTGAGCCTCCAGTATCCATTATCCCATTCCGTATGCCTATGCAGACTTTAATTTAGCTCCTCCCACTCACAAGTGAGAACATGCAGTGTTTGCTTTCACGTTTCTGTGTTATCTCACTTAGGACAATGTTCTCCCATTCCAGGCAAGTTACTGCAAAAGACATTATTTCATTCTTTTTTATAGCTAAATAATATTCCATGGTTTGTGTGTGTGTGTGTGTGTGATTTTCCTTATGCATCATCAGTTGATGGGCATTTAGGTTGGTTCCACATCCTTGCAATTGTGAATCGTGCTGCGTGACTGAGGCAATATCTTACTCTTGGTGCCAGCTTGTTCTTTGCTTGATCTTTGCATTATCCTTTCATAGTTTCTGCACCGATTTCTGTGTTAGTTACCTATTGTTGCTAAACGAATTAGTCCCAAATTAACAGCTTAAGTAACAGCCGTTGTCTCACCATTCCTGTGGGTTGGGAATTTGGGAAAAGCTTAGCTGGGTGTTCCAGTGTGACATGAGTCAAGGTGTCAGCCAAGCCTGCAGTCACCCATGGCTTGACGGGACCACTCCCAATGCTCTTGACAGGAAGCCTCGGTTCCTAGCCACATGAGACTGTCCACAGGGCTACCTGAGCTTTCTCATGACATGGCAGGTGGCTCCCCCCAGGGTGGACAATCCAACAAGGAGAGGAAGGACGGAGTCACAGACTTTTCACACCCTGTCTCAGAAGTCACGCATTGTCACTTCTGCCCCATTCTATCGGTCAGAAGTGAACATCTAAGTGCCTTTCACACTCAGGGAGTTGGGATGCCCCTGGGGAGAGAGAGTCCTGAGGAATCGGTGGCCACAGTTTAAAATCACTGCAAGTTCCATGAGATGGTCTCACATTCACAGCATCACTTGCTTGTGTGTCCGTTTGTTCACCTTTCCATTCATCCAACACGTTTTATTTTAACAGCACAATGCCAGGTGCTGGGTCAGGGATGGGTGAGGCAGAAAATGAAGCTGTCCCTTCTCTTTCCCCACCCACTACCAACTCCGCATGTTTATACACCTAACCCTGAATTGTATCCCATATCCTTATAATAAAAATTAAAAAAGATATGATTAGACAGAGATGAGCAAGGACAATAGGAAATAAAAGCATATGTTGGCTGGGCTCGGTGGCTCAGCCTGTCATCCCAGCACTTTGGGAGGCCGAGGTGAGTGGATTGCCTGAGGCCACGGGTTCGAGATCAGTCAGGCAACTTGGCAAGACCTCTTCTCTACAGTAATTCAAATATAAGCCGGGCGTGGTGGTGCATGCCTGTAGTTCCAACTACTTGGGAGGCTGAGGTGGAAGGATCGCCGGAGCCCAGCAGGTCGACACTGGGTTGGCTGTGAGTGTGCCACTGCCTTTCAGCCTGGGCGATGGAGTGAGACTCCAACTCAAAAAAAGAGCATATGTTAATATCTGTGGGAGCACTTCTTATAGGAATGATGGTTGTCGATGTATGTTTCAGGGGGGAACTGAATGGGCCGTCCCTAGGTATACAAGGTATACAAGGTCTGACAAATACGTTCTTGAACTCATCCTAGAAAAAGTGCTCCATGCCTCATTGCTGAATATCCCTAGGGTCACCTTTGAAGCCCTCCCCTTGGGAAGCCATGCACCCTGAGGCCAGTGCCTGGTCCATAGGTCAAAGCAATTTTGGGACTTTTTTTCTGGAATGGCCATCAGAGCTGTTGTTGCAGTGCCCTTGCTGTCTTGAATGTCATCGAATGTCTTCTTTTCAATATTTCCCTTATCTTCAGGTAAAGAAAAAAGTCACTGGGGGCCAAGTCAGATGAGCAGGGAGAGCGTTCCAGCCCAGTTTTTTGTATAGTGCTGCCAGTGAAAGTGCACAATGGCAAGTTCGCAAACTTAATTGTCGGTGTTTACTGACCACAGTTCTGATGACCATTCCAGAAAAAAGAGTTTCCAAATTGCTTTGACAGGTGGACTAGGCACTGGCTTCAGGGCGCATGGCTTTCCAAGGGAGTATTTCAAAAGTGAGCGTAGTGATATTCAGCAATGAAATACGGAGCACTTTTTTAAGAATGGTTTGCGAACCTAATTGTCCAAACTTGTATGTTCTCCAGGAAGGCTACAAAATGGTAGGGAATTCTACTGTGCTACATGAAAGTGACCAAGGGTCAGCATGCATTGTTCTGAGGGAGGGCAGCTCTCTGCTGAGGGAGGCACTGAACGTGCGCTCCCAAGGGCATCTCGCCACAGGAAATTCTCATGTTCAGCTGTAGTGGTTTGTGTTGCCACAATGCAACCTTCCTCCTTCTCTCCTTAAACCTTCCGGCTCATACCAGTGCCTTGTGTGAGATGCTCTTGGAGCTGTTGACCAGAACTGGGATCCCAGTTGAGGCTGGCAGCAGTGAATTTTCAGTGCCTGTCTGCTCTGCCTAATGAACTGAAAGCTTGAACTTCCGCTCAGATGTATATTTTGAAATCTTCGCCCTCCAGGCGATGGTATTAGGAGGTGGTGCCTTTAGGAGGTGATTAGGCCACGAAAGTGGAGCCTTCCTGAACTGGATTCGTGTCTTTATCACAGAGACCCCGAAGAGATCTTGCTCCGTTTCCACCAGGTGATGGTCCAAGAAGAAATCAACTTTCTATAGCCTGTAATGAATAAGAAAATAAAACAACACTCACTCTTTTGAACCATGGGCTTGATGAGCTTCTGCAAATGTGTAGACTGTGTAATCACCACCCCAACCGGGACGGGGAACTATCCCATCATCCCCCGCATTTCCCTCACAGCCTTTGCAGCCAATCGCGCCCTGTCCCCAGCGCTGGCGCTTACTGATCAGATTTCTCTCACCACAGTTTTGTCTTTGCTGGAGTGTTCTGTAAATGCAGCCATGCAACATGCTGTCCTGTGTCCTGGCTTCTTCGACTCAGCCTGATGCGCTGGAGAGGCAGCCCATGGTAGCATGATAGCCGCCCTTTCTTTCTTACCGCCAAGCGGTAGTCCAGGGTGGGTACCCCACTGCGTGTTTATGATTGCCCAGGGGATGGCCTGGATGACATTCTTTCTCGGGCTTTTAGGAGTAAATCTGTTAGGAACATGTACCTATGGGCCTTTGGATAAAAGTAGGCTTTTTTTTTCTCTTGGTAAATACCCAGGAGTGGGATTATTGGGCCAATAGAAGTGTAGTTTTAACTTTTAAGAAAGTGCTAAAATATTTTCCAGAGTTGGGGCACCCTTTTGCATGGCCATCAGCAATGGGAGTTCGATTTTTTCCACATTCTTATCAGCATCAGGTATGGCCAATTTTTGAAATTTTATTGAGTCTGGTAAATGTGTAGTGTTATTTCATGTAGTTTAGTATGCATTTCCTGAATGCTTAAATATATTGACCATATTTTTATATGTTTATTTGCCATCTTATTTGGTAAGAGGAGTTTTCAAATCCTTGGCTTGTTTTTAAAAAATGACTTCTCCTTCTCCTTCTTTTTCTTGAATTATAAGGGTTTTTTAAAAAATATATTTTAGATGCTACACATATTTTATCAGATATGGAATTCTACCAGTATTTCTTTTCCCAGTCTGTAATTTGTCATTCCATTCTCTTAAGATCATCTTTGGGAGAGTGTAAGTTTTTCACTTTGATGAAGTTAAGTATTTAAAAAAAATACTTTTTTACTTTTTGTATCCATCTAAAAAAACCTTTGCCTAACTCAAGATCAAAGAGATTTTTTTTCCTTAGGTTTTCTTCTATATCCCAACTGTATTGGCCAGGGTTCTCCAGAGAAACAGAACCAACAGGAGATCGATCTGTCTCTCTGTCTCTGTCTCTACCTGTTTATCTCTCTCTCCCTCTTCTTCTACCCCCTCCATCTTTACCTATCTCTATTCCTTTATCTATATATCTATAGCTACGTCTATGTTATAAAGCATTGACCTATGTGATTCTGGAGGCCAAGTCTTGAGGTCAGCAGTTGGCAAGCATGAGAGTTGACTGGAGAGTTTATTGCATACTTCCAGAATGAGTCCAAAGTCCCAAGAAACAAAAGAGCTGATGGTGCAGTTCCAATCCAATCCAAGTAAACCGGTGTCATAGTCAATGGCAGACAGGTGGGAGAAGTAACCTCTTATTTGGGAAGGGCCGGCCTTAGCCTTTGTGTTCTATTCAGGCCTACCACTGATTAGATGAGGCCCATTGCATTAGGGAGGCAATCTTCTTTACTCGGGCTACCAATTCAAATGTTAAACTCATCCCAAAACACTCTCATGGAAATATATTTGGCCAAATATGTGGTCACCCCATGGCCCAATCAAGTTGACACATAAAAATAATCGTTGACCCTTCTTTTCTATGAGAAATAAAAATCCTTGAAACACAGAGAGGTTCTCAAATCATCCAGGAAGCACAGAAGGTTAATAGCATAATGAGGATTAGAACACAAATCTCCTGGCCTTTGGTTCTTTGCCGTAGTAACATCTGCACACCGTTTGTCTTTTGTTCCAATGCAGCAGACCCCAGCCTTTTTGGCATCAGGGGCTGGTTTTGTGGAAGACCGTTTTTCCATGGCCACAGTGTGGGAGGTTGAGGGGATGGAGGGTCATCAGGCATTAGATTCTCATAAGGAGTGTGCAACCTAGATCCACTCATGCGCAGGTCACAATAGGGTTCGCGCTCCTATGGGAATCTAATGCCACAACTGATCTGACGTAAGATGGAGCGCCACTCACCCACTGTTCATCTCCTGCTGTGCAACCCAGGCCACGGACCAGTATCGGTCCACCACCTGGGGGCTCGCGACCCCTGTTCTAATGTGTAGTTTTGACAATAAATACTGCCGAGAGTTTCTTCATTTGTATCTACATCTTCTATAGAGGTGTTTCTCAGAGTATGATTTGTGGATTTGTGTCAATTCTTGAATGGTTTTCTGTCTGTCCGAAACCAGATGTAAGCACAGAAATGGAGAGTAAACACTTAGAAACATTATCAGTAATATGACCTCCAAAAACATATACCAAAGTAGATAGTGTTAGATTTGTGGGATGGGTTGAGTATGCCATGAGCTGTTCTGTTTCCTGGTAGTGCTACACTGTGGTCATGAAGGCTTGAGAAGCTATCAGTATACAAAATTATTCCTTTATCACACCTATTCTGGGAAGTGCTGACCTATATCTCTTTCAGTGCTTTATAATGCTATTTTTTCTGACTTGATCATTAACGATTGGCAAAGGGGGAAAGACATTGAAGAATATATGCATGTGTCCTCTTTGAAATTTATCCATAAATTCAGATTTTCCTATTTATGGTCCTGGTTCTTGTAAAGATTCTGGTAGTTCACTCATTCTCAGAAGTCTGATTTCATAGAAGTTGGAGGGACCTGAGAATCTGCATTGCTAACCCTCACTCCGGGTATTTTGATGCAGGAGTTCAGAAGGTTTGCACTTTGAGACAAGGTGACCTACAAGAGGGAGATGCTAATGGTGGCCTCTCCATTGTCGGGAAGTAGGAGAATCCTTGGGGGCTGACAGTCCTAGACTTGAGGGGCCATGGGATTTTCCCTCTGCCCATCAGAATACCGGTCCTGCCTCAGACCAGGAGGTGCTCTAGCTGTCATCGGGAACCAGAAACTTTCAGAATGTCTCTCCTGAAGAGCTGACTTCCTATATGGAAAGTGAGGGGCTTTATACCGCTTAATAGTATATTTTTCCAAGAATACCATGCCACGTGGACGATAAGGGTCTTCCCTCAGATATTGGTGAACCCGTTAAAGCAAGAGGGCATGCTTTCTCATTTCTCTTTTCTCTTTGGTCTCCTGAATATCACGGCATGAGAGGCAGAACCATTCAGCTCTTGGTAAGAAAGTCATTTTGAACAAAAGATTTTGCATGTGCTGACTCTCTTGCTGTCCTAAAAGTGACATGAGTATCTGGTCACTTTCTTAGATTATATTGCTTCTAGGGCCAGTTTTAAATATACACAGACACCCCTTAATTATTTGGTGTCCAATGACAAGAAAGCTCAAACAGACGGATCATCTTTTAGGGATTTCATTTTCTCTGTTCTTGTCCTATTGAAACATGACATGTTAGCCCCCTTGGAGCACATGGGCCTTAGAACCCCGCATGGGGACAATGACCAGACAGCACACACCGGGGAGGACGCCAAAAAAAGTGGACGCCTGCTCATGCCCAGTGCTTATTTAGTTCCTTGTCCGTCCTTGTCATGATTCCTTCTTCTTATAAGGACACCAGTCATGTATAGCAGGGGTTCCCACCCCCAGACCATGGACTGGTACTAATCTGTGGCCAGTTGGACACCAGGTCACACAGCAGGAGGTGAGTGGCGGGCGAGCCAACAAAGCTCCATCCGTATTTCCAGCTGCTCTCCGTCACTCATGTGACCACCTGAGTTCCATCTGCTGTCAGATCAGCTGCGGCACTAGATTCTCGCAGGAGAGAGGACCCGACTGAGAACTGCACATGCCAGGGATCTAGGCTGAGTGCTCCTTCAGAGGATCGAATGCCTGGTGATCTGAGGTGGAACTGAAGCCATGATGCTAGGGCCGGGGAATGGCTGCAAACACAGATGAACTGTAACAGCGAGGCTGGCCTGCACAGAGACCATCATAAAGCAGTTGCTTGGAGACTTATAGCAAAACCCTATCCATGAGTGTCAAGTGAGTCAATTGAAGCAAGTTGCTTCAATTATACAGCTCCATCTGGGGGTAGACTTAAATCAGAAGCCGACACTTATTTTAGTCTCTGCAAGGCCCACCCATTATTTTATTTACCAATTCCATCCATGCCTCTTCCCTGCACTGCACACTTGTCTTAGTCACCGTTTTAATGAGTCCACTAGCTAACCCTAGCCAAAACGGATAAAAAACAAACATCCCTGGAGAGCTTCCCTGAAAAGGGGGAGAGACCCAATGATGAGACAGCAGGCATTCTAAGGCTGCCAACTAAAGAAACCTGCATTTAAAAGAAAGCACCAAGAGTCCTACTTAAATCACGGGTTCATCGCAACAGGTGATCCACATTCTCCCAGCCCGCTTTGTGTCATCTGTGGTGACTGGCCATCCCAGGCAGCCATAAAACCTTCAAAACTGCTTCATCCCATGGGACCGAGTACCCTGCATTAGAAGACAAGACTTTGGAGTTTTTCAAAAGAAAAAACATGAACATGAAGAACAGAAGCAATTGCTGAAGGCCATCACTTCATCAAATGTGTCTGCACTGAGGGCATCCTTCTTAGTGACCAGCCGCATCGCTAAAGCTGAGAAGCCCTTGACTGTTGGTGAAGAGTTGATCCTGCCTGCTGCTAGAACATTTGTCATGAACTTTTAGGAGAGGCTGTAGTTCAAAAGTTGCACGTGTTCCCCTTAGACTAGCACCATAACTAGATGAAATTGATGAAATAGCAGAGGCTATCGGGGCACAATTTTTAGAAAGAACTAATGAGTCACCCTGGTAGGCAATCCGGGTTGACGAGTCTACCGACATTAACACCAAAGCAGCGATGCTTGCTTTTGGGAGATTCATTTTCCAGGAGGATGTGCATGAGGATATGTTATGGGCACCTTCGTGGCCAACCGATGCCACAGCTGCAGAACTATTCAAGTCTTTGAGTGCTTACATATCAGGAAAACTAACTGGATCATTTTGTGTCGGCATATGCACGGATGGAGTGACTGCCATGACCGGTCGGATTTCCAGTCTCACTACTCAGGTCAAAGAGGTCGCTTCTGAATTGGAGTCTACACACTGTGTCATCCACAGAGAAATGCTGGCTAGCCAAAAAATGACACCTGAACCTAACAACATTTTGCAGGAGGTGATTAAAATTATCAACCACGTTAAAGTACATGCCTTTAACTCATGTCTGTTCACATAGTTCTGTGACAAGAAGGACGCAGAGCACACGTGCCTTCTCTTATACCCAGAAGTGAGAAGGCATTCTAAAGGTAGATTACTGACCAGAGTTTCTGAGTTACGAGAGCCGCTCCAGAGATTTCTTTTAGAAAAACAGTCACCACAGGCAGCACATTTCAGTGACACAGAATGGGTCGCAAGACTTGCTTACTTGTGTGACATATTCAAACTGCTCAACAAACTCCATCTGTCCCTTCGGGGTGAATGACAACTATGCTCAAGTCGGCAGATGAAATGGCTCCATTTAAAGCCCAACTGGAATTATGGACGTGGCAAGTGAACACTGGGATTTTCGACATGCTTCAAACATTGAAAGATCTTGAAAGAGACAGAGCCAAGGCCTCCTTTCTCCCAGCTGGTGCATGATCACGTATTGCTGCTTTCAGAAGGGTTTGGACATTAATTCCGCACCTCAAAAGACGCCTGAACTGGGAAGGAATGGGTGCGCGACCCGTCTGTGAATAAGCCAGGTGTATCGCCTTTGTGCTAGAAAAGAATCAACTGCTTGAGATCACAAATGACGGTGGCCTTAAAAGTATGTCTGAGATGACTTCAAATTTCCACACGCTCTGGATTAAAGTCATGGTGGAAAAGTCTGAGATTGCCACGAAAGCACCGACTAGCCTGCGTCCATTGCCAGCATCCGACCTTTGTGAAGCAGGGTTTCCCGCAGTGGCAGCCACCAAAACGAGGCTATGTAATAGTCTGGCCATAAGCGACACACTTCGGGTGTCGCTGTCTCCCATCACCCCCAGGTGGGACCATCTAGCTGCAGGAAAACAAACTCAGGGCTCCCGCTGATTCTGCATGATGGTGAGTTGTATAATTATTTTATTATACATTACAATGTGAAGATATTAGAAACAAAGTGCACAATAAATGTAATGTGCTTGAATCATCCTCCAAGCCATCCTTCCCCCCTTCCCCAGGTCCGTGGGAAAATTGTCTTCCACGAAACCAATTCCTGATGTCAAAAAGGTTGGGGCCCGCTGATGTGTTGGACCCCCCTAATGACCTCATTTTGACTTATTTACCTCCTTAAAGACCCTATCTCCAAATGTAGCCACATTCTGAGGTACTATGAGTGAGGGCTTCAACATGTGACTTTGGAAGGGATACAACTCAGCCATATCATTCCCAAATCATGGCCGTCACGAACGCTTCACAGGCCTATACCGGGTGGGGATCCAGGCACTCATCATTAAATAACCTAGAACTTGTCACACTGGGTGATTTAAGACGGGGGGAAAAAAGAAATCCTCCCTTAAAGGGTTTGCAGAAGAAGCAAGCCTCTTCTCCACACACAGGAGCCTTTCTCTTATTTGGGGGGAACGGGATCACAAGGGCAACCCAGGTCGAAGACATTTCCTAAACACCTTAAAGCTTTGGATGCAAGTCCCAGCCACCAGACCCTCGGTGTCGGGGGAAGCAGGAAAGGGACCAGCGGATGACAGAGTAAACGCCGTCTCATCAGCCTTGGGATGTTTACGAGCCAGGCATTCGGCAGCCAGGGCAGCACACATGGATTTAGGGGCCCCCTTGCAGCAGATACTAAGCTCCTGCCGTGCAGGAGCTGCAGGGGAGGAGGGAGCCGGGTCTGGCAGGCGAGGGTGCAGGTATTGGCTCCGGGGCACGCCTGAGCTGTGATCCAGCTTCGAGCACAATCACGCCTTGTTCTGGGCGTCCCAGGCCCACACTGCATCAGCTTTCAAAGGACTCTGACTAATACGTTCCGACTGCAGTGGAAGCTTCTGAGAATGGACGCGAGGGCAGTCAATGTCACTATTGTGTAGGGCTGAGTTTTAGTTTACCGTGGCAAATAGACCTGGCTGGCCTCGCAGGGGCTCAACTGACAAGGCATTGTGTGATCCCAGTGAGAAGCTGGGCTGGCGGAAGGGCTGGATTCGGCAGTCCCACCGGAGGCCTTACTCCGAGCGACCGTGGGAGCCAGATGTCAGCACACGGCCGTCTTCAATCCAACACTTTCTCTTCAGCCAAACCCCCGTGTCAGCTTCCTAGGGCTGCCGTGACAACGTGCCACAGACTGAGGGCCTTAAACGGCAGACGGGGATTCCTCACAGCTCTGGAGGCTGCAAGTCTGAGATCAAGCTGTGGGCAGAGCTGGTGTCTCCTGAGGCCTCTCTCCTTGGCGTGCGATGGCCGTCTTCCCCGTGTCTTCACAAGGTCTGCCCTCTGTGCCCATCTGTCTCCTAATTTCCTCTCCGTAGAGGGACACCAGTCACATGGGGAACTGCTCTCATGACCTCATTTTAACATCACCACCTCTCTGAAGACCCTGTCTCCAAATACAGCCACATTCTGTGGGTCTGAGGCTTCAGCGTGTGACTTTGGAAGGGACACGATTCAGCCATAACAATCCCAAGTCATCGTCATCATGGACAATCCGTGGTCACATACTGGATTGGTATCCACTGGCATCATTCAAAAACCTGATTGTGACAAACACCACAAGAATAGGGCGTCACAGCATATTATCATTGACGGGGCCTTTAGAGAGGTTTTTTCCCAATCAGCTCTTTTGTGGATGAGGACACTGGCGTGTGGAAAGGCAGGAAGACTTGACCATGGTGGCAGGCAAGTTAGGGCAGAACCAGGATGGGCTCTGTGACTTCCTCTATGCTGGCTATTCTTGCAGGCAGCATGGGCTACAAAGAATCCCCCAGGTTACCTTTTCAGCTTACAAATTCCCCTGGAGCATGGAACTCCATAAATTCAAGCACTGAGAGCTTTCATGGGTTTCTGCTACTGGGCCAGGACTGGAAATCACTGCTTCTTCTAGAGCAGGGGTTGGGTGTCCAGCAAAAGGCCAGATAGTACTAAATATCTGTGGCTTTTGGGGTCAATTACAACCCAAGTTTTCAGGCAATAACTACTTATAAAAACACAGAAGGGCAAGACCAGGTCTCTATGCACAAGTAGTGACAAGACATAGTCATAGATGCAGAGGAAAGACAGCTAGCAGGACTGGCAGCCCAGTGCACACCTTGGAACGGTGGTTCCCAAATGTGACTGCTGCAGAATATCTGGCAAATGTGAAACTTCCAGAATCTCAGGTCTCACCACGGAGACTCTCGGACAGTGGGTCACACATGAGGATTCTGAATTTTAATAATTTCCGCGTGGAATTCTCACGTAGCCCAGTTCGAGATCCATGCTAAGGGGTCCATTGGAGTGTCAAGGTTAAGTAGAAGCTTTGAGAAGAAGGAACCCTTGTGCATTCCAATGTGAACATATCAGAGAAGCCTTCCTGCAGAAGATACTGTGTGAGACAACTCAGGGTTTGGGAAGTTCAGCTAGGAAGGCGAAAAGGACACAGGCTGTTTCAGGCAGGGGCTCACTGTCCAGGGTGGGGATGTGTGGCCAGGGAAGGATGCACTTGCTGCAACTGGCCTGTAGGTCAGAGAATCACGTGGCCGTGTAATTGCAGGTCGAGTCAGTGAAGGCATACTCTGCAGGATGGTGGTTTTCACTGTATAAAACAGATAAGAGCAGAACTATAAGAGGGCTGGGGAAAGTGCACCCTTCCCCCAAAAAAAGTTGAAAGAGAAGACGAGCAAAGCACTCACATGATCTGATTTCAAGATGTACGACAAAGTAACAGCACGGAGACAGCCTGGCATTGGCAAAAGAATAGACACATCGATCAATGGAACAGAATGAAGAGTCTAGTAAGAGATCACACAAATGTGGTCAATTGATTTTAGGCAAGTGCAAAAAAAAAAAATCAATGGAGAATGGATAATCTTTACAAACAAAGTGTTAGCATAATCAGAAAACCACGCACAAAAAATACAAAAATAAACTCAAACTGTATCCTAGAACTAACGTAAAAGGCAAGATGGTCAAATTTTTAGCCACAAGAGGCGGGAGTCTTTGGGAAACTCTGTACCTTCCACTCAGTTTTGCTGTGAATCTAAAACATTTTAAAAAATGATAAAGTCTATTTTAAAAAGTGAGCTAAAAACTTGAAAGACACTTCATCAGAAAAGACATACTGATGGCAAACAGCAAATAGAACCTGCTCAACACCGTCAGGCATGATGGGAGCTCCAAATCCATGCATGACGTGATGCCACTACAAGAGAGGTCGAGCTGAAATCTGATAACACCAAGTTCTGTCCAGAATGCAGAAGAATAGAGACTCACACACTGCAGGTAGCAATGCGGGGTGGAAAACAGCTTGACAGCTTCTCATCAGGCTAAACGTACATTTACCAAATCAGCAATCCCACCTATGTATTAATTCAAGTTAAAAAGCAAAAGTGGGGGGAAAAACCCCCATGTGTGCACTATTTAAAGTGCATAAATATTTATAGTTGCTTTACTCATAGTTGCCTCAAACTGGAAACTGATGAGACCAAAATCCTCACTGGGTGAATGGATAAGCAAACTGCGGTGCACCCATAAAGAGGAATAGTACTCAGCATTAAACAAGAACACACCGTTGACTTAGGCAACAGGATGTGTGAATTCAAATGCCGTTATGCCCACTGAAAGCAGCTAGACCCAAAGGCTTCATTATGGGTGGTCTCTGTTATATGACCTTCTGGAAAAGGCAAAGAGAGCAAGAACAGATAAGTGAGGAAGAGGCTACCTCAGGAGGGCAGCATGGGGGTATCATCTGGGGTGATGGTGCTGTTCTGTGTTATGGTGGTGTTGGTCACGTGATCCTATGCGTCTGCCAAATCCCCTAGGCGTGTTCACCAAACAAGCACCTTTTACTGTATGCAATTTCAAAAATAAATAAGCAGAAATTTAAAAGAGGGCAGGAGGTCTCAGGGTCTCCCTGTCAGCTGTGCCCTAACCCTTGACCCTTCTTCCTCTGCACCCTGGTTACCTCTGAGGAAGCGTGAGGTTGACCAGGGCAACCAGAGCACCCTTGCCCCTGGCCATGAGCTGCACTTCTACGTCCTTGAGCCAGGATGTGATTAGATGATGAAGGTGTTTGAGGGAGAAAAATACGGAGGTGACATATCCTGTGTCTTTGTGCCTGCACTCTGCTATTAATTGCTTTTTTTTTTTTTTGAAAACAGAACCTAAAAACATTGTATTGTATTTTTTATTTGAAAGATGTGGGGTACAGTTCAGGGTTCCGTGCATAAGTGGTCATTGTACAGGTAAAGTTTGGGTCTCTCATTAATCCTCACTTCACCTGGTTTGGGACCAAGTGCCCTTATTGAGGCTATATGCCCCCCTCCCCAGCAGTGTCCCACGACTGCCAATCCCTTTCTTCTAGTGTTACGATAAATGTTATGAGTGAGAACACGTGGTGCTCAGTTCTTTGTTTCTGAGACAGATCACTGAGTATGATCGACTCCAAATCCATCCAAGCTGCTGCGATGTCTATAATTTTGTCCTTCTTTATGGCTGTGTAATATTCCATCATGCATATGTACCACAATTTTTTTCTGCAGTCCAGTTTCAATGGGCAGCACCATTGGTTCCACGTTTTTCCTATTGTAAATAATGCTGTAATAAACATGCCTGTGAAGGTATCTTTTTCATACAGTGATTTGAGTTCCTCTGAGTATATTCCCAGAAGGGGGATGATTGCTGGGTCATATGGAACGTCGATTTCTAGTTCTTTTAGAAATTGCCACACTGTTTTCCAGAGAGGTTGAACTAGTTTGCACTCCCAGAGAAATTCAAGTCAAAACCACACTGAGATACCACTCTGCTACTAAGAAGATTAAGACACGGAGGTGAGGAGGTGAGACCTCGCCTCTCCTGTCAGAGAACCCAGAAGCCTCAGTGCTGAAGGGGTTTTATGCAGCATCTGCACTGGTTTCTCTCATTAAAGCTTCCCTTCTCCAGCCTTCCAAGGAAGGGCCAGCTTGTCAGCTCACTGAAGGAGTTTCAGGAGGGGCTGGCACTTCCGGTGTCCCTGTTCTGCCTCGGCCACTGTCTGCTGCTGAGTGGATCCCTCAATGGCTCTGGGTCTCATCCTTGATTTCAAGAACTGATTTTAAAACTGGGTCTTGGCTGGATACTGGTAGGAGAAGGAGAGAGGAAGGGTGGATAAGGGGCACACGGCCACATACTGGGTACCAGGTCCGCGATCAGAGGGAGAGACGGCCCGATAGAAGCCCAGACCGCACCGGCACACAATTTCATCGAGTAGTAAATCCTCACATGTACCCCACACCTCTAAAATAACACTTAAAAATAAATAAGTGAGGGTGGGTTTGGGAATGGTTCATGGGTAGTTGAAAAGCTGGAGGTGATAGGGAGGGGAGGAGACAAGGTAAGTCTGCTTTTTGCCCTTCACACCCCCCGAGAATCATTCCGGCTTCTCCGTTGTATACGCCGGGCTTCCAAGTGTGCCACTGACTGACAAGATGACCTCGTTTCCTTATCTGTAAAATGGGCATGCTGATAGCACTTTCTTCCTAGGAGAATTGTAAAGATAAATAATACACACAGAGCAAGTACGGATAAAGCATACACACACTTACCAAGGTCCATAGTAAGGGTTATTTAGCAATGGCTATTCTTATGCGTTTTCATTTGAGATAAGTATTCTGTGAATAAAATAAGCTCATGGCACATCAGTGAATACTTTTTACAGATCCTTCTAGCTCGACCATTTTGTGGTTTTATGATTTCACATATGAGAGATCAATAATAATCAGCTGTTCATTTGTTTCCAGTGGTTAAGGATTTCTTCATTATTCTAACATTTCTTTCTACCATATTAGTACTTTTCCCTGGGACGCTGCAGAAACCCATGCCTCTCTCCCCAGGCATCAAGGATTTAAAGACAGTCATGATCTTCCTTCTTTTGCCCAGGAAATGTGGCCATGGCTCCCTCGACTGTCCCACAGATACGCCAATGGCCATGGCTTTGCCACGACAGCATTACTGAATGCTTGCCGTGTGTTGTTTCTTTGCTGAGCGCTTTGCAGAAAGGATCTCACTGAAGTTTTACAAAAAACTTGAGGGACAGGTGCTTTTTTAAAACAAAACTTCAAGATGAAAATTTATTTTTATTTTTAGAGATAGGGTCACACTCTTGCACTGGCTGGAGTGCAGTGGTGTGATGATAGCAACCTTTAAATCCTGGGCTTAAGTGATCCTCTTGCCTCAGCCCCCCAAGTAGCTGGGACTCCAGGCCTGGACCGTCACACCAAGCTAATTTTTAATTTTGTTGTTGATATGGGATCTGGTTATGTTGCTCAGGCTGAGCTCGAGCTCTTGGTCTCCCAAAGTGCTGGGATTACAGGTGTGAGTACTGCACCCAGCTGGGCTGCAGGTGTTACTTTCACCTTATTATTACAGATGAGAAAAGTTGCCTAAAGAAATTCAATAATTCATGCAGGATGACTCATGTAGTAAGCAATGAAGCAGGGATTGGACAGAGGCAGCAAAATACCAGGGCTACGGCTCCTGACCTGAGCAGAGTTTCTCCTCTGACTCTGATTTGTGTTTGGCAGGTCGGCTTTGCCTGTTGGGTTTTTGCCTCCCTTCCGTTTTAGAGTTCGCCTTTCTCATTTAAAAACTTTGTGGGCTGGGCTCGTGGCTCAGCCTGTCATCCCAGCACTTTGGAAGGCCAAGGCGAGTGGATTGCCTGAGCCCGTGGGCTCACCAGTCCGGGCAACTTGACAAAATCTTGTCTCTATGATAAATAAAAAATTAGCGGATGTAGTAGTGTGCGCCTGTAATTCCGGCTACTTTGCAGGCTGAGGCAGAAGGATCACTGGAGCCCAGCAGGTGGATGCTGGGATGGCCATGAGCACGCCACAACACTCCAACCTGGGCAATGGAGTGACTCCTACTCAAAAAACAAACAAACAAACAAAACTTTGTCGATCTGGAATTAATTGTGTGTGTGTGGTGTGAGGTATGGATTTGACTGCATATATTTAATTTAGTGAAAAGTCCAAATTTACCCGTAGATCTACAATAGAGACTGCAATGAATCAAGTTTCCTAGCATTGTAGTACAGCTTCTTCACTCTCTTTGGGGTACCATTGCTCAGATGGTCTGTCCCTGCCCCGTCCTTGGTTGTTTTAACCACACACCCTTGGTTGTTTTAATTCATTCTGATATTGGGTAGCACAGGGACCCTCGCCTTGGTCCCTTATTCACGAGTCTCTTAACTACTGGCTATTTGGGCATCCATGTGTACTTTGCAGGCCTTTGTTTAAGTTCATAAGACATCAATTTGCATCTTATTTAGGACTGGATTAATTTCATGGGTTAATTTGTAGAAGAATGGATGCAATTTCAATATTGAGTCCATCTAGCAAGTTTTTTTCTTAATGCCTTAACATAACCATAAAGTTGCCTCCGTTAAGGTCTTGTACACATTGGCTGCATTTATTCTTAGAAATATTATATTTTGCTGCTCTTATAGATTGTATCTTTTCAAAATGAAATTTCAGTTTAACCTAGGTATACAGAAATGTAACGGAGTTTTGTGAGTTGATCACGTATCAATATAACTTTGCCAAGCTGTCTTATTAATTTTTAATAATTTCCTTGTAGGTTTTAAATTTTAGTAGAAGATATTTGGGACAAACATTTAAAAAATACTTTAACTTCCAAAATGTTCATCCTTTTTTTTTTTCTTCTGTTATTTGGATGACCCAGAATCTCCAGTAAAATGTCAAATAGAAGAGGCAGAAGGAGACATCAAAGAAATGTTCCTGAAATTTTTCTACAGTTATTGAGATGATAATATATCTTTTTTCTTTAATACATTAAAGTGTTGAATTATCTAAATAAACTTTCTAATATAAAATTCATCTTGCATTCTTGGAATAAGCCAACAAAGCCATTAGGCACCATCTTTACATGCATTGTGAGACTGGTTTGCTCACATTTGGCTTAGTGTTTTTTCTCTTCTCTTTTGTCCATTCTTTGTTTTTGTTTTATTTTAAAATTTTTACTGATACATAATAGTTGTATGTATTTATGGGGAAAGATATGACATTTTGATACAAGCATACAATGTGTAGTAATCAAATCTAGGTAATTGGAATATCTGTCACCTCAAACATGTATCATTCCTTGTTGTTGGGAACATTCTTTTCTTCTAGCTATTTTTGAAATATGCAAGAAACTATCGTCAACTATAGTCATTCTATTGTGTTCCCAAACACTAGATCTTAGTCCTTTTACCTAACTGTGTCTTTATACCTATTAACTAACCCCTCTCCCCCATCCCCTTACTACTTTCTTCCATGTATGTTTTGGTGGCTTTGCCCAAAATGAGTTAACTGTACATGTGTAGATTTATTTATGGGTTCTCCATTTTGTTCCATTGGTCTATATGTCTGTTTTTATGCCAGTAACATGCTGTCTTCATTACTACAGCTTTGTCATATATCTTGAAGTCAGATAATGTTATTCCTCCCGTGTTCTTTTGCTCAGGATTGCTTCAGTTATTTGGGGTCTTTTGTGCTTCCATATACATTATAGGCTTTTTTTTCTACTTGTGTGAAGAATGTCATTGATATTTTGATAGAGGGTGTGTTGAATTTGTAGATCACTTTAGGCACTGTGGACATTTTAAACAATATCAATTCTTCTGGTCCATGAACATGGGATAACTTTCCATTTTATGTGCCCTCTTTCATTTTTCTGATCAGTGTTTTGTAGTTTTCATTATAGAGATTGTTCACCTCTTTGGTTACATTTATTCTTAGGCTAATTTCTTAGTTATTATGAAGGGGGTTGTTTTCTTGATTAGTTTTCCAGATATTTTGCTGTTGGCATATAGAAATGCTACTGACTTTTGTATGTTGGTTTGTGTCCTGCTTTCTTACTAAATTCATTTATCCATTTTAATAGTTTTTTGATGGAGTCTATAGGTTTTTCTAAATATACGATCATATCATTTTCAAAAAAGGACAACTTGACTTCTTTCTAATTTGGGTAACTTTTATTTCTTTCCCTTGTCTTAATACTTTGGCTAGGACTTCATTACTACATTGAATAAAAGTGGTGAAAGTGAGCATCCTTATCTTGGGACTTTCTATTTCTCCCCATTCAGTATGATGCTAGTTGTGAGTTTGACATATATACCCTTTATTGTTGTGAGGTATGTTCCTTCTATACATAATTTGTTGAATTTTTGTCATGAGGGAATGTTAAATTTTATTGAATGATTTTTGGGTATCTATTGAAATGCTCATGTGGTTTTGTCTTTGATTCTAATTAGTGTGAGGTATCACAAGTATTGACTTACATATGGTGAACTATCCTTGCATTTCTGGGATGATTCCCACCTGATCATAGTGAATGATCTTTTAAATTTGTTGTTGAATTAAACAATAATTTTACTAGTATGTAGGTTACTAGTATTTTGCTGAGAATTTTACATCTGAGTTGATCAGTGACATTGTCCTGTATTTTTCTTTTTCTGTGCTCTGATAATGCTGGCCTCATAAAATTAGTTTAGAAGTATTTCCTCCTCCTTAACTTTTTGGTATAGTTTGAGTATAATTGGTATTCGTTCTTCTTTATACATTTGGTGGAATTCTGCAGTGAAGCCATCATGTTTGGGACTTGATTAGTTTTTTGGTGGGAGACTTTTTATTTATAGCTTCTCTCTTGTTACTCAATGTTGATCTATTTAGATTTTCTATTTCTTCATGGTTCAATCTTGGTAGGTTGTATATGTCCAGGAATCTTTCCATTTCTTCTAGGTTTTCTCATGGTTCAATCTTGGTAGGTTGTATATGTCCAGGAATCTTTCCATTTCTTCTAGGTTTTCCTAGAAGAATTTTAGTCTCTGATCATTTGAATTTCTGTAGTGTCAGTTGTAATGTCTCCTTTTCCATCTCTGCTTTTCTGTATTTAGGTCTTCTTTCTTACTACTCTAGTTCAAGGTTTGCCACTTTTGTTTATCTTTTCAAAAAACCCACCTTTTTTGTTTTGTTGATCTTTTGTGCCTTTTCTTTTAGTCTCAATTTCATTTATTTTTGCTCTGATCATTATTTCTTTCTTTCTATTAATTTTGTGTTTGGCTCATTCTTGATTTCTTGTTCCTTAAGGAGTATTGCTAGGTTTTTTACTAGACATCTCTCTACTTTTTTAATGTAGGTGTTTATTTCTATAGAATTCCTTCTTTTGCTTTTATTGTATCCCATAGATTTTTTGGAATATTGTGTTGTTATTTTTATTTGTTTTCATCAGTAGCAATGCTTTTATTTTTAGTGAGTCTGGTTTTGTATCAAGGATATATTATCATAAAATGATTTGGGGAGAGTTTCTTTTTTCTGTTCTTTTAAATAGTTTATATAAGAATGAAATTCCTGATTTATTAAGCATTTGGTAAAATTTACCCACAAAACCCTCTTTGTGGGTAAGTGCAGTGGTTTGTTCTTTGTAGGTAAGTGTAATGAATTATTCTTTTTGCAAAAATATTTTTATGACTAATTCAATATCTTTAATGGTTACATGATAATTTAGATTTTTTAAACTTTTCATTAAGTCAGCTTTGGTGATTTATGTATTTCTGGAATTTGTTTACTTTCTTGGTTTTTGACTGTATTGGCACATGGTTGTTTTAATTTGATCTATTTTTTCAATATTTCATCTCTAATTATGCCTCCTTTTCACATCCATTCTTATTTATTTGTGCCTTCTATTTCTTAGTTGATCTATTTTTCCAGGGATTTGTCACTTTTGTCTTTTCAAAGAATCATGTTTTGTCTTCTCTGGTATACAGACAAACAAATGATTCATATGTATCTTTTATTTCCACTTTTTCCTCTGCTTTTGTTTAAAATTTGTTTTGGCTTTTTCTAACTTCTTAATGTGAATGCTTAACTAACTGATTTTTAGCCTACCTTCTTTAATCATGTAATTTCTGAAACTTATGAATGTTTCTACAATTAATGTCTTACTGCATTCTACATGTCTAAATCACTAATTTTTTTATTATTTATATCTCAATATTTTCTACTGTATATTTTTTGACTCGCAAAGTATTTAGGAGTGTTACCTTTGTTCTTGAGTTTTAACTTCTTTGAATTTAATTTAAAGAACGGGGTCTGTAAAAACACTGACTCTCTGAAATATGTCTTACTTATTGACCCAGCATTTGCTCAGTATCTCTATATATTTCATACATAGTAGTAATGAAGAAACTTTCTCCAGGTTTTGAATGCACCATTCTTTATTATGTTTATTAGATCCAGCTTTTCATTTTTAAAATCTTCACGTGTTGCCTACTTGAGCACTCAGTTACTAAGTGCATTTTATTCAGGTTCTGAGTTTACATGTAATTTCACTCAGAGTTTTGATGCTATTACTGTTTTGCAGACATGTTTTCCTCTTGGCCCCTGAAAATCTCCTCTGTGTCTCTGGTTTTCTGTCATTTTACTGGCATCTCTATTATAAACATTTCTCCCTTATTCTGCATTATACCCCTGGGGATTTCTAATATGAGCATTTGTGTATCTTATTAATTTTGGAAAAGTGTCCATCATTCTCTTTGAATATTGGTTCTCTCACATTTTTCTCTCTTTCTAGAACTTAAGTGAAATGCATAGAAGATAATCTTGTTTTATGTTTCTTAACCTCTAGTTCATATCTTCTATATCTTTGTCTCTATGCACTTAATTTTGGGTAATTTATAGAGGGCTAGTTTCTCAGTTGATAATTTTTCTTTGGAGCTATTTCAGATTGGCTAATATTATTTTTAACTTCCAAGACATCTTAGTGCTTATAAAACTTATCTATAAAACCCATCTGAAGATGATGTTTTCTTTTGGGGATAAGTTAATATCGTTCATGGATAGATGATTATTGAGATATTTTTCATTTCTTCTTGAGTTGGTTTTGACAATTTGCATTTTTCTAGAAACTTTTTTATTTTCCCCAATTGTCAAATATGTTGCTATAAGATTGTAATTTGGGACAGGTGTGGTAGTTTATGTCTGTAATTCCAGCACTTTGGGAGGTGGAGGCAAAAGGATTGCCTGGGTCCATAAGTTTGAGACCAGACTGGACAACTTGATGAGACATCATCTCTACAATAAGTAAGAAAATTAGCCGGGAGTGGTGGCACATGCCTGTAGTTCCAGTTACTTGGAAGTCTGAGGTGAAAGGATCACCTGAGTCCAGCAGGCCAAGGATGTGGTGGCTGTGAATGTGTTATTGCATTCTTGCCTGGCCAACAGAGTGAGACTCCAACACACACACACACACAAAGAAAAAACAACAAAAAAATGAAATAAATGCACATAAACATATTACATATCTTTATTTTAGTTCATTTGATATTTTTTCTAATATCTGCAATTTCTATGGGTTTGAGTCTTTATTTTGATTGTGCTCATCTGCTTGACTCTTCCTAATAATAACTTTTTTCCAACATGTTTTGTATTATTTGATTGTGACTTTAAGATCTTTGCTACTCTATTCATGGAAAATTTTAAGGTCCCTAGAAACACTTTATACCCAAGATTTTTGCTTTTAAAATGTTTTGCTGCAAAAATTGCTTGAAATGATATCATGCTTACATAAAGGACTTATCAATGGAGAATTTTCTTTCTTATCTCACCAAGAGGCCAAATGAAAATGGACAAGCATGTCCGTCATCATCTCTCTTTGTGGGTGCTTCATCTTACAGGAATCCAGCTTTATCCAGGAGCCTTGGATGTGACCTCCCTTGTTGAGGTGCCTGTCCTGACACCATGCGACCTAAACTACCAGGGATTGAGAAACGTCTAAAAAATGCTATCTTTGGAGTCCTCTTAAATTCTCTATTGCCACTTTGTCATCCTTTCTCCCCTCCAAAGCCTTCTTATTTTTGTGCCTCGGCATCTGCACCTTTGAAATATTAAGTGTGTGTATATATGTGCATATACAGAAAGTGTCAAAAATGTATGCACATTTTAAGAAAGGAAAAAACTATTAAAATTGCAATACTCAATATATACTGATAATGAAATGTGAATACAAGTCACGTTTGACTTCTGCAGTTACAAGAGGTGCACATTGTTTGGTAGACTTCTGTGGTGGGCACGTAAACTGTTCCAACCCCATGGTAGAAGAAGTAGAACTTGTTGCTGCGTGAGGCCTCCCGGGTTTTCCCTGTACACTTCACATACAGGACCAGGCATCTCAGACTCATCACAAATGTATGCAATTGTCAGGCATGTTGGAGACTGTTGCATACTCACATCTCCCTTGTCTTGTCACAACATTCTCAAATTTCAAATATCACTTCAAAATGGTCTTGCATTCTTCAAATGATACCCATGCTTCCGCTACTTTCTTTGTCTGTCCTGCCTGTTGCATGGAGATGCTAACATTCCTTTGATGAACGCCGTCTTTTGAGTGAACGTCATACTACACATTGCTCCTGCAATTCAATTCAGTTTCAAAAAGTTATACATAGATAGCCTCTCTTAAAATGTGCATACATTTTTTTTGGCACCCCAGTATATTTTCAGGTATTCTGTATCAAGGTCATTTTTCTGTACATGGAAGCTGCTTTATTTCTTGGACTGAATTATTTCTTATGCATTCTTCACTGGAAACTGAACCGTAATGGAGGGCTTTCCATTCCATGAGCGGGACCAGCCTTTCAGTGAGACAAGTCTGTCATCATGTGCCTCTGTTGGTCTCCAAGGTCGTAATGCACAATTGTGTCAGCAAATTGAGATGTCAAGGGGAATTGTATTTGCATTATTTGGATTGTGACTTCAGGATGTTTGTTACTTTATTTGTGGAAAATTTTAAGGTCCCTAGAAACACTTATGCCAAGTGTTTTTCTTTTTTTTATGTTTTGCTGCAAAAGTTGAGACACTTACATAAAGAAGGACTTATCATTAGAGATTTTTCTTACAATGTTATAATTGTATTTACTCAACAGGAAGTCTAACTGCATTTTGGAAGTGAAAACAAAACACCACTAATTTCACCACCTTGATACAACTCCTATGGATATCTGTGTAATTTATCATTTTTTTAAATATCCACGTGATCTCTTCATAGTTCCTACATTGTGTAAAAAGCATTTTATGGGCAACCCCCTCGGGTACTCTCCCACTGTGAGAGATTTTCTGTCCTCTAAAAAAAGAGAAAAAGTATTTTACATGTATTTGGATATATTAATCACCAGCATTATGAATGAAAATGAAATAGTCATTCTAAGGGCATTTTTGCACAACCCGGAAGCTTAAGACCCCCTTTAGGACACACCAAACAGCAAGTCAGTGCGGTGTGTTGTCTCATTTTAAGACTAAACAAATTTTTTTTTTTGGAAAGCACAGATGATGCTTGATGATCCCACAACGTAAGTCACCATTTGAGTCACTGTCATGGAACCAGGACAAAGGTATGAAGAAGCCAATGTGTTCTCCCTAGAAAATCTACATGTGGTCCTTAGGAGTTAGCTATTAACATTCTCACCTTGACGCTGGTGCCCAATATTGAGCAACCTTCGATCATGTTATTCTTTGTGACTATGAAAGAGGGTCACACTTGACATCATGCTCTGGGAAGGTGACTTGGGTGGGGTGTCAAAGTGCTGAAATCCCATCAGCAGGAAAGTAGGAATCGATGATCTTGGTGTGGGACCCTAGACAAAGGGCAAAAATGAAGGCCCCACCATCTCCAAAGGCAGAGATGGGGTTCTCCCTTCAGGCTGCACTTATTGAATGAAAGACTAAAGGAATGAACAGAATAAAAAGGCAAAACGTGCTCATTTTGTAGCCCTGGAGAAGCAGGCTGGTCTCTGAAGCAGCTAGTTGATGATAACACACCTAACTCTCAGACTAGGTTCTGGTTGGACAGCTTCTTATGTGGTGTCGTGTTAGCTGCTTCCGGCTTCTCCAGAGGAGAGGAACTACTATGAAAGTTGTTCCTAGGAACTTCTCTAAGGTTGTGAGTATGGTGTTACTATGATCTTAAATATACCCATTTCTTTGATGCATACTGGAATGCATATGAGCTTCTTAAGTGTTCATAAAGTGTTTCCGCATTAAAAAAAATAAGCCCAAGAGCAAACATTTGAGATGCATGGGGTTAGAACGATTGCTATGGTCTTTACTCTGCATTAATGAGCTCTGTTAGTCATACATACCCTACATACATACATACATATATACATGCATACATATATATGTGGGCCATATTGGCTTTCAGGTACTCAGGAATGTTTATATCTGAAGTCATTGGGCAATGAAGAGCAAATTTATTTGAATTCTTACATTTTATCTTACAGTGCTAATGCCATAATATAGCCAGGTTTTAAAAATATAAAATAAATGTTTCCCTAAATATTTCTGAGTAAAATACAGATGCTTCCAAGAGCTGTTCCATTCTTATCTTACGGCAAGAAAGCACCATATGACCTGTCACCAACTACCAGGTTTGAAGGTCATGTAATTTTGTACTCAAAAAAGTTAAAAATGAAAGTGAAGCAGCTTTTTTCTTCCCCTTCCCTTAGGGTGTACCAACAGAGGTAGCCTCCTATTTGAAAATATTATTTTGAATTGCTAATCAGGGAAAATACTCTTGCAGTTTGTGCTGGTGTGTGCTTTGTGAATTTTTCTCTATGAATTTATTTGTCACGCGAGTCTTGGAAGACATATAAACATAAGGAAATCCACTGATCATCACTTAGTGCATTTCTTTCTAGACCTTATATTAGACATACTATTTTGTGATCTGCTTTTTTTTCAATGTTCTCCATTTTTAAAGTAAAATTTTATCTCAATTAATACCCAGATCCCAAACCATCTTTATTTGATTTGTTCAAGAAGATTAAATCCAAGATTTCTGTATATCTGGTTATTCTGTCCCTTAAACATGTTTTTTTTCTATTTATTTTTTACAATTTTTACTTCAGTGACTTTAGAGAGTACAAATGCTTTTTGATACATGGATGCACTGGACAGCGGCGAAGAAGTCTGGGTGTTGAGTGCACCCTCCACCCCCATCTGTGCACATTGTACCCAGTAGATGAAACTTTCGTCCCTACCCCCAACCCTTCCCCTTCTGAGTCTTCAATGTCCATTATGCCTTTCTATGTATTTGTTGTGATTTTTTTAATGCCACCAGAAATGATCAGCATTTTTGCACAGAGAACTCTGACATCTGTCTTACTGGATCACCATGTCAGAGGCTAGGTTTCTTTCAGTGTCTTTCTACTTTTATTACAAGCCCAGGTTGCCTGTTCCTCCACACGTGTCCTGGACAATGGCATCTCTTCTTTCATTTGCTGTAAGACACCAGGCCTTGCGTCCTTGACTTGAGTGGGCAGAGCCACAGATGACAACGGGCCTAGCCATCTTCATCACAGGCCACATGGCAAGGACAGGGAAGCTGCTTTTTCTACTGCAGGAAAAACCAATCAGTGCTGTTTAATGGAAAGCTGCTTCCTTTTGTCTCCTTTCTTATAAAGCGAATTAAGCGTTCTAGTCATCGTACATTTAAAATAAGAATAGAGAACAAAGACCAAGCTAAAATTAATAAAACCATGCAGTATGACCAGGTAGGAGGAACAGAAGAAGTGTAATAAAGGGATACGAAGGCAGACAAAAGCAGAGAAACACACACACAGGCAGAGAAGCCCTCGCGCAGATGGGTACACTTACTTGGGTTGACACAGACACAGCCCATACAGTGAATACAGCAAGCAATGGCACGCCACCCTATCTTGTGTCCTCAGGTCTTGAGTCTTCTGGAATACTGGGAACAGAGACTTTTGAAATCAGGTCGCCTTTTCACAGCTATGGTGACCAAGTTCCTTCAAGTACCTGCTTCATCTTCAGGAAGACTAATTCTTTTTTATTTTATTTCCCATCTCTATTTTTAAATGATTACTTTCATTCTAATTAACATGTGTTTAACTGAAATATACAGAGCAGCATCTCTCAAAATTCTATCTATATCCCGGTTGCACAGGAAACGTAGACTAGAAAACATCCTTTAGGTCTGCGGTCCCCAACCTTTTTGACATCAGGTACCAGTTTCACAGAAGATAGTTTTTCTTTTCTTTTTTTCCATGTGTCTCTCTTTTTTTATTTTCGAGAAAGCAGGTTTTATTGAGAGGACAGAAAAGCTCCCACAGTGGGACGGGATCTGAAGGGGTTGCCCCAGAAGGTAGTTTTTCTACTGGGGGTGGAGGCGGGGGAAGGATGTGCAAACTTCACCGCTCAGGCTAATGTGTGTTTGCATTGGGAAGAGCATCCTGAAGATGTCCCTGGCGTCTGAGGAGGAGAAGGTCTGGGACCAGGCTGCACCCGAACTCCCAGCACTAGCATCATCACCTCCGCTCCACCTCAGTGAGTCCTTAGACTCTCAGAAGGAGCATGCAACCTAGATCCCTCGCATGTGCAGTACACAACGGGGTTCATGCTCCTATGAGAATCTAATGCCGCTGCTGATCTGACAGAAGACGGAGCTCAGGCGGTCATGTGGGTGATGGAAAGAGGCTGTAAATGCAGATGAAACCTTGCTCACTGGTTCAAGGCTTATCTCCTGCTGTGCGGCTAGGTTCCTAACAGGTGACGGACTGGTACTCGTCCGTGGTCCAGGGGTTGAGGACCCCTGCTTAAGGACGTTCACAATTAGACTGTAAACAACTGTCTTAAAGATGTAATTGGCCATTGACCATACCCAGAAAAATTTAAAGAGAAAATACTAAACTCCTTTAGAAGTGGACAAAGGTGAATCCACCTTCTGCTAATTTCTCTGCACGCTGTGGGAGTAGATAATGTAGTCGTTGTGATAAGTGTTTTGTTCTTTATCTCATGAGAAGAGTGCAGAATTTGAGGTCTGTAGGTATCAGTGTCTGTCATGCTGGATGGGGAGATAAAAGGAATTTAAATGATTTGGGTAACGTTTTCTAATATCCCACTTAGAGGTGATTTGTTTTAACCTGCTAGGATTCTGTTTTTTGTTTTCTTGGGTTTTTTTTTTTGTGAGTTTTAATTGACATTTTACCATGGAAATCTTATGAGCAATCAGGGGAAACGAGATTATGTTCTTTTTAATGAGAAGGATCACTACTTTTCCATTTTTTCTCATGTTTCTGTACTGACCAATCAACCAACACTACTGATGGTGAACAACTATCACAAACACACATGTACACGTGCTTTTGTACACGTTTGTGTCTTTGGCTCTCTGAACCCTTGAACTTTTGGGTTTGGTGACTTTTGTCTGTTCCATGAAGACTCATCCTTTGGCATTCTTGTTTCCAGACATGTGTGGGAAGTGTCAATCTGCTGGCTACTTCCTGTAGGCAAAACGTGTCAAACTCATGCCGTGTCTTTTTTAAGGCTTTAGCACATTTTTCCTAAAAAAAAGAGAGTTGACCCTCCAGTCATTCACAAGGAGTCCTAATCTTCTCTGCAGACTCACTGTGTGACACTGGGCCACCACTGCCTGCTGAGGGACAACTTGAAACAAACGGGATGGGGACAGTTGTTCTCGTCCTCCCTGGGGAGACGAGAAGGGCCGCGGGGGAGTCCTCAGGAGATGAAGCTTTAAGGCGCATCTGGGTTGAACAAGAAAGTCCAGAGGATGAAGATGGAGCCAACTTCTTTCCCCACGACTAGACAGCATCTGCTCATCAGGGCCCTGGGGACCTGTGTGACAACGACTTCTAGACGCCTCCAAAGGTTTGCCTTGAATCTGCAGGGTTCAGAGACAGTCAGTCCTTTAGGATTGATTTACAGCCATATTTGAAAAAAAAATATTGTATAACGTTCAAAGTCCAATACAACAAGAAGAAAAATGACTGAATGTTACTGAACTCAATTTTCCCCCGACAGGGAGGGCAAATCTTGCCTGAGTTCAAGCAAAGACTAGACACTGATTTCATGGCTTTTTTCATTAAAAGTCATGGAGTTGTTTTTTTTTTTTTTTTGCACCATTTGTTATTTTTTGCATTAATTTCAGAATCCGACTTGGCTGTTTGGAATTGACTTGTCAAGGTGAAGACACAAGTGGTGTCGTGGTAATGGGTGTTTGTGGAAAAACAGAGACATTTCCTTAGGTAGTGAACAGACTTCAAAAGTATATTGTTATTATTTCTCCCCCTCGTGTCTTTTAAAAAATCTCTGGGCAAGAACTTTCAAAATATAATTCATGCGAATGCCCATGAAGTCCACTATGTTTTAAAACAGTATTTTTATCAGAGTATTCTAAAGTTCCTAGAAGTTCTGTACTTACTTTTAAGTAATCGGAGCTTTATAATCCAATCCACTAGAAGCCTCAGATGTCTTAAATTTTGGTTTACTTTCACAATCAAAATTTCGCAAGGTTTATTTTGTTCTTGGATTTTTCAAAAAACAGATATGTTTATGTGATCAGCAAAAAGAATAAGTTGTATTTCCAGTGTCTGCTAAAGACTTTCTTTCCCTTTCCATCACCCTGGACAATTTCTTGGCTTTCTTCTTCTCCTTTGTTTTACGTTGTTTTATTGGCATTGAGTTTTATAAACTTTTTGGAAGGAAGGTAAGACTGAACAGATTTTCCATTTTACAGGGCTAAGGATAAAACTACAGAAAGTTTTACTAGTTTCCTGGGAGATAGAGAAAAGTGAATTACTTTTGGTGTCTCAGGCTTAAAATGGGCATAAAGGGATATACAGGTCTCTAATTGGAGCAGAAAGACTCCATCTGAGATCTCTAAAACTTATTTTCCAGCCATGAACACCTTGTGATGTTGCTATTGTGTCAAAGAAGAGGTTGCATGTTCCTAAATATTACTTGAATTTTAAAAGGCATCCAGGCCAAGTGTGGTGGCTCACACCTGAAATCCCAGAGTTTTGGGAGGCAGAGGCGAGAGGATTGCCTGGACCCAGGAGTTCGGAACCAGCTTGGGCAACTTGGTGAAACCTCTGCTCTACAATAAACCAAAAAATTAGCTGGACATGGTGGCTTGTGTCTGGAGTCTCAGATACTCAGGAGGTTGAGGCAGAAGGATCTCCTGAGCCCAGCAGGTCAAGGCTGTGGTAGCCGTGAGCATGCCACTGCACTTTAGCCTGGGCGACAGAGTGAGACTTTGACTAAAAAAATTAATTCAATGAATGAATAGCTAATTAACTAACTAGCTAGCTAGCTAGCTAACTAAGTAAATAAATAAAGGCATCCATCCAAAGTAGATTAAAGGAACGATTTTTAGCTAGCAAGCTAAAGGACAGCTGTTGTGCTTAAAAAAAATGTTTTAGTTCACTTGACAAACAACAGTTGAAATACATAAGTGAATGAGGGTAGACAGGAGATCATTGGACATTGCTCCAGGATGGATAGAACCCAGTCAGCAGCAATTTGGTGGGTGGATGAAGAAGTAGAAGGAATGGCAATCTTTTATGGGAATTCTCATAAACACACTTTACTTGTCAAAACTACATGAATTCAGATATTCAATCTGGGAAGTAGAAATCAGGTCTCCATTTTTAAAAGAGCTCACTGATGTAACTTGTTTGGCAACGACTCCATTTCTGCCTGACTGACGTCCTGGCCCCAGACTTGCCTGTTGAGGTCAGGGCGTGAAGGGCTTTGCATCACTGGGGAGGCATGTTTGTTCTCTGTCTCTTCACATTTCTGCTATGATTGTTATGGTTTCTTCTTGGTACATACTGTTATTTGGAAGTAAAGTCAAAGCGAATTCTGTCTTGTTTTTCTTTTTTTAAACAAAAACAATACTAAGTGTCACCTAGAAGTCAGACGCTGTTATTAATTGTGATTGTGTGGCCTGGGTGAGTCATTCATTGCCATGAGTCATTAACCACTGAGCATCTGCTCTTAGTATTTGCAGAGGATGACGTCTTTATAGTCTGGAATCATTTTTGCTGAGGATTGCTTGGGCTTGTCTGTTTCCCTCCATGTGAATTTAAGTATTGTCCTTTTTAGGTGTGTGAAAATGTTGCTGGTAGTTTGATAGGGATTGCATTGAATCTGTAGATCGTTTTGGGAATGTGGACATCTTGAGGACATTGATTCTGCCAATCCATGAGCATGGGATACCTTTCCATTTTCTCGTGCCATCTTGGATTTCTTTCAGCCATATTTTGCTGTTCTCATTGTAGAGATCTTTCACCTCTTCAGTTAGATGGAATCTTACATATATCTCTGAAGTTTCTAAAAATATATTTTAAACAATTCAAAAGCTTAAGGACAATTGTGACATTTCGGAGTCCCTCGTAATTGAGCTGGAACATGAAGACCATACATATGTTTTTCAGGCTGGTGTGTTCTGCCATTTGCTGTTCATTAATGGAGGAATAGGCTGCTCTGTCCACCTTTTATCAATATCCAATTCAAATGACAAAATGAAACCCTGTTTTAATATTTTTAATTTTAAAGATGTGGGGTACAATTCAAGGTTAGGTATACAAATGTTCATTATGCAGGTACCCTTGTTGATGGGTTGTGCTTCTCCCTCCCCTGGCGGTTTCCCTCAACTGCCAATCTCACCCCTCTCCCCTAGCAGTTTCCCATGACTGCCAAATCCTTTCTTATATATATGATAACTGTTCAAGGTCTGCTTATGAGTGAGAACTTATGGTACTCTGTTCTTCGTTTCTGTGATAGATCACTTAGTATGAACGAGTCTAAATCCATCCAAGTTGCTGCAAAGTCCATATGTTTGTCCTTATTTATGACTGCATAGTATTCCATTATGTGTATGTATCACATTTTAAAAATCCAGTCCAGTTTCGATGAGCAGCATGGTTGGTTCCATGTTTTTGCTATTATGACTCGAGCTGCAACAAACATGCATATGCAGGTATGTTTTTTGTAGAATGACTTGAGTTCCTCCAGGTAAATTCCCAATAGGGGGGTTGCTGGGTCATGTGGAAGGTCAATTTCTAGTTCTTTCAGAAATCACCACACTGTCTTCCAAAGAGGTTGTACTAGTTTGCATTTCCACCAGCAGTGTAGAAGAATCTTTTTTTCTCCGCATCCTTGCTAGCATCTGTTGTTGCTTGTTTTATTAATGATGGGCACTCTTACAGGGGTTAGGTGGTATCACAGTGTGGTTTTGATTTGCATTTTTCTGATGATGAGTGAGGCGGAGCACTTTTTCGTGTGTCTGTTGGCTGCTTGTATCTCTTCTTTTGAGAAGTGTCTTTTCATGTCTTTTGCCTACTTTTTTTTTTTTGAGTTGGAGTCTCACTCTGTCGCCCAGACTGGAGTGCAGTGGCCGCTCCCGGCCACCGCAGCCTCGGCCTGCTGGGCTCCGGCAATCCTTCCGCCTCAGCCTTCCGAGTAGCTGGAATTACAGGCAGGCGCCACCACGCCCAGCTGATTCTTTTTGATTGATTGTAGAGATGAGGTCTCGCTGCCCAGGCGGGTCTCGAACCCGCGGGCTCAGGCAATTCACTCACCTCTGCCTCCCAAAGGTGCGGGATGACAGGCTGAGCCACCGAGCCCGGCTTGCCTACTTTTTAATGGGGCTGAAAATGAAACTCTTAAAAGGGAATAAAGCCATAGCAAAATCCTAGGAAATAAGACAGAAAGTCGTCAGTAGGCAAGACATTTTGAGGAATTCCTCCAAAGAGAAAAAGCATCTGGGATCGAGGTGGAGAAACAAGAGTGAGAAATCTCCACCCAGGTCAACAGGGACAGAACAGGGCTTCCCAAGAGAGCCTCAGGCAAGGTTCACCTTATGAATTAAATACGCATATGATAGAAATAGCTTTCACAATGGACTGAGTACAGCTCATCCTTAAGGCCTTCTCTCAAAACCTGTAGCTGAAGGCTGAGAACTGTTCTCTAAAGAAAGCAGGCCCCATGCTGAGAAAGGGCCCCAAGGAGCAGAACCCCAGAACCCTACAAAAGAAGGAAAAAGGAGAAAACTTTTTTCTTTTGAGTTGGAGTCTCACTCTGCCGCCCAGACTGGAGTGCAGTGGCTGCTCCCGGCCACCGCAGCCTCGACCTGCTGGGCTCTGGCGATCCTTCCGCCTCAGCCTTCCGAGTAGCTGGAATTACGGGTGCGCGCTACCACGCCCAGCTGATTTTTTGATTTATTGTAGAGATGAGTTCTCTCTGCCCAGGCGGGTCTCGAACCTGTGGGCTCAGGCAATCCACTCACCTCAGCCTCCCAAAGGCTCAGGATTACAGGCTGAGCCACCGAGCCCGGCTGAGAAAACTTTTTTAAAAATAAAAAAGTAGTTGTTTTTTTTTCTAAGGCAGAACTACACTATTATGCTCCAGAGTAAACTTTATCTTACGACAGCCAGTGTGGAAATTTGCTTTTCTGGTGCTTACCCATCCCTGAAAAACTTGCCTTCCTGGATTTGCAAAGAGGGTCCAGGTGTCATAGAGGAGGCCCACTAGGAATATAAATCCACACCACCATGAGACAAGCACAGACCCACAAGTCAACCACCTACAGGAAACAACCAGGTCCTTCATTCGACACATGAAGGCAAAAATCAAGAATCATCAGATATTTGGAAAATCCCAAGAACACCAAAAAGAACAAATAAAACCATCAAGCAGAAAAACTAACCCTTGAGGAAGCCGCGACAGTTCACAGAATGGAAACAAATGTAAAATTTCCTGATGATCAAGGAGAGGAGAATTCTTTCATAACATGAATAAGTTACTTTGAAAGAAGAGCTATTCAGCTTCACTAATCATCAGAGAAATGCTAACCCAAGCCACACTGAGATACCACCTAACCATATCAGGAGTGGCCATAATTAATAAAACAGAAAACAGCAGATGCTGGCAAGGATGTTGATGGGAGAGCAAACTAGTGCATCCTCTATGGAAAATAGTGTGGCGATTCCTAAAAGAACTAGAAATTGACCTTCCATATGACCCAGCAATCTCCCTTCTGGAAATCTACCCAGAGGAACTCAAATCTCAAATCATTCTACATAAAAGACACCTGTGTGTGCATGTTTACTGCAGCACTATTCACAATAGCAAAAACACGGAACTGGGCCGGACACGGTGGCTCATACAATCCCAGCACTTTGGGAGGCTGAGGTGAGACGACTGCCTGAGCCCACAGGTTTGAGACCAACATGGGCAACTTGGCAAGATCTCATCTCTACAATAAATCAAGAAAAATTAGCTAGGCGTGATGGCGCGTGCCTGTAGTTCCAGCTACTTGGAAGGCTGAGGTGGATCAATCGCCTGAGGCCAGTTGGTGAGTGTGCCACTGCACTCCAGCCCGGGTGACAGAGTGAGACTCCAACTCAAAAAACAAAATAAAACAACCACAACAAAAATGGAACCAACCATGCCGCCCGTGGAAACTGGATTGAATAAAAAAAAGTGGTACATATACATGATGGAATATTATGTAGCCATAAAGACAGACATAATTATGAGTGGATTTGGAATCTATCATGCTCAGCGATCTGTCACAGAAACAAAGAGCTGAATACCACATGTTCTCACTTATAAGTGGACCCTGATCACCTATCATAGCACTTCAAGGAAGGGGATGGCAGCAGTGGGACACTGCCAGGGAAAGGGGTGGGGTCCACACCACATCAATAAGGGTACCTGATCTTAATCTATGTGAAGTGAGGTCCAATGGGAGGTCCACTTGTCCCGAACCACTTATGTACTCAAACCTGACTTGTACCTCGCAACTTTAGAAGCAAACAAAAAAAGAGAAAGAAGAAAGAGAGAGAGAGAGAGAGAGAGAGAGAGAGAGAGAGAGAGAGAGAGAGAGAAGAGAGAGAGAGAGAGAGAGAGAGAGAAGAAAGAGAAACTACAAAAAAGAGTTCAAAAAAGAGTTCTTATTAAACATGCTAAAATTAAAACCTGGATAGGTAAACACTGGAATGGATTCAGTTAATGAGCCAAGTGTGATCTGGAAAATCATGTTGAGAAAATTTCAGCTCATAAAATAAAGGGAGGGAAATTTTAAAATATAGTAAAGGCAAAAGAAAAAAAAAACAGAGATAAGAGTGAAGCTGACAGAAGGGAAGTGGAGATCCAAGAATTAACTGGAAAAAAAAGTGTCCTTGAGTCGAAAATGATTGAAATTTTCAGGCTGAAAAAGCCCGGATAATAATCCAAGCAGAATAAATGACAAATATCAAGCTATTCTTGGAAGCATAATATGTCATTTTAGAAGAGCACCCAGAAGGAGAGAACCCTAAACACCCACAGGGTGAATAAAACATAAGCAGTCAGCAGGTGGCACAAGAAGGAACAAGGGTGACACGAATACCAGACTGCCTCTCTGTTAAAGGATGTTGCCAGGCCACAGGGCAGTGGGTTCCCAGCTTGCTTAGTCAATCAACAAATCTTGGCTTGGTGTTTTCTGCATACCAAGCCCTGTTCTAGAAGATTCTCCCTGCCTTCACGAAGCTCATATTCTCGTAGGAGAGGACCAAGAACAAACAAGATAGATGCGTAATTTATACTGAATGTTAGTTAGGTGGTGTCAAGCGTCTACGAGAAAATGATCAAGGAGCCATGGGATGTTGACTGGGGAGGGAGGTGGAAGTGTGGAGAGGTGTCCGAGCAAATTCCCTCTCAGAAGTTCCTTTTGAGGAGAGGTGAAGACACAGGGAGGTAAGCATGGAGATTCCAGGACATTCTTGTCAGAGAGAGAATAGCGAGCATACAGGCCAACAGGAAAGTGTTTACCCAAGTTCTAAGAACGATGGATTTGACCCTTGCTGTGGTCTGACTGTGTGTCCCCTTGAAATCCGTATGTTAAAATTTTAATCGCTAAGGTGACGGTGTCAGAAGGTGGGGCCTTTGGGAGAGGATAAGGTTATGAAGGCAAGGCTGTCATGCATGGGATTAGTGCCCTTATAAAAGTGACTTTTGGGCCGGGCTCGGTGGTTCAGCCTGCCATCCCAGCACTTTGGGAGGCCGAGGTGAATGGATTCCTGAGCCCACGGGTTCGTGACCAGGCTGGGCAACTTGCCGGGACCTCATCGCTACAATAAATCAAAAATTAGCTGGGTGTGGTAGTGTGCACCTGTAGTTCGGCTACTCGGAAGGCGGAGGTGGAAGGATTGTCAGAGCCCAGCAGGTGGAGGCTGCGGTGGCCGGGAGCGTGCCACTGCCCTCCAGTCTGGGCGACAGAGTGAGGCTCCAACTCAAAAAAAAGTGACTTTTGTTTCTTCCACCGAATGAGAAGGGCGGAGTGAGAAGATGGCCATCCATGAATCAGAAAGAGGCCCTCACCGAACACCGAAGCTGACCATGCCTTGATTTTGGACTTCCTAGCTTCAGAACTGCATGAAATAAATTTCTGTTGTTTACAAGAGTAAACACCCCCAAAACCTGAAATTTTTTAATTTTTAAAATTTTATTTAATTATTTATTTATTTATTTTGAGTTGGAGTCTCACTCGGTTGCCCAGACTAGAGTGCAGTGGCCGCTCCTGGCCACCACAGCCTCGCCTGCTGGGCTCCGGCAATCCTTCCGCCTCAACCTTCTGAGTAGCCGGAATTACAGGCACGCGCTACCACGCCCAGCTGATTTTTTTTTTTTATTTATTGTAGAGATGAGATCTCGCTGCCCAGGCAGGTCTCGAACCCGCGGGCTCAGGCAATTCACTCACCTCAGCCTCCCAAAGGCGCGGGATGACAGGCTGAGCCACTGAGCCCGGCAACCTGAAATTTTTAAAATAAAAAATTGCATATTTATTCTCAATGCCCTTCAAAGTACGCTCCATTTGATGCAATGTGCCTATCAAGACTTTCTTTCCACTGCTCAAAACAGTTTTTGATTGCATCCATTTTGATGTCTTTTAGTGCTTCTGCCGCTTTTTGTTTCACATGCAGCAAAACGTTTCCCTTTAAGGACTTTTCATCTGGCAAAACAAAAAAAATTGCTCGGGGCAAGATTAGGTGAATAGGATGATGGAGCATGGAGATCATGGCATTTTTGGTCAAAAACTGCTGAACACTCAATGTGGTGTGGGCAGGCACGTTCGTAAATCACCCATCACGAAATGGGCAAATGCACTGAAAGGATTTAAAAAAATTATCTGAAGCCAAATGCAACCTCTCACAATGCTAGCTGGTACAATGATGCCGATGGGTTCCTAGAACACTTACCTAGTGGGCGAAGCTTGTATTACAAGAAGCCCAACCTCCAAAAATGATTCAGGGTTTTTTTTTTTTGGCCCCCTCTTGCATAAACCATCTTGTTTATGGCATTTTGTTATAGCAGCTCCAACAGACTGAGACCAACCAAAAATTCTGTGCTATGCCAATATCCAACAAAGTGTTAGGAAAAAATGAAACGATTTTTTACACATGCCAACACTCAGTAAGTTTTCCACCTACACACACTATGTGTATAAATGTACACACGGATATTCTGGAGCATGAAACCGGAATCCAAGACGGAACATGACCCGAAGCATAAGAAATATAGACAGCTAAGTAGGAGTCAGAAGGTGCAGAACATCAACACAAATTCAAAATGAAACAAATGTGATAAGAACAGACTATTATAAAACCTCAGAATGAAATTGGCTTTTTCTCAGGTTATTCAATAGGCTGAAATGAATGCAAGAAGATAACTGAAAGTTTGATGAAAGAGTAACCGTCAATTTGTGTGAGATACCCACAGAAAATGTCAAAATCTGTCTTCATTAACGAGACATCCTTGGGTTTTATTCAAAGTTGAAGAGACAATTGTGACTAATTTACATTGGGTTATAAAAAAACGATTTGTAGCCAATCCAAGTTGATGTCAATAAAATGGGTTGTCAGGCCAGGGGTGTTTCTAGGAATGGCAATGGGAATGCTAATGGGGTTGTAACATAATTGCACAATGTCATGTCTAGAGGGCTTGGAGGCGGAGAGTGTCTTAGTGACCCAAATGCTAACTGCTCTGTGGCATTGACTGTTGGACAGCTATGAAAATGCATGGCGGTCTGTAAAAGCAGAGAGTTAGTTTGTTGAGCTGCTTTGATGAAAAAAGAGAGATATTTTTGCAAAAACAACAACAACAAAGTCATCAGTTTTCTTGACGGCAGACCAAGTAAGATAACACCGTTTGTGACACTCTAGTGCATTTACAACGGATCGTTCCAAAGTTTACATTTAAAAGCATAGTGTAATCATTATCCCCATCAAGGTCAAAACACCCTAGCAGCAGAAATGACATTCAGGTTGCGTGTTTCCATGGATATATCTCAGAAACTTTCACTTGGGAGAATTTCCTCAATTTGACAGGTAATTGCAACTGTGAGAGAATTCTACCCTGGAAGCTTTGGACAGTAGCATGCTTAAACATTGTCTGGGAATACAACGCGGGACAGATTTCTTTCGGTGTCCACTTTTCAGGTCTTAAAGTTTTTCAAGGGAAGGAAGGATTGGAAAGAAAAGCTATTTCCAAGGTAGACTAGGCAGTGTTTATCACCTTATTAGACAGGTTTATTTTAGGAGAGAGAGGAAGCTGGGTTGACAGCCAGGTTTCTGGGTTGGATATTACTAGCCAGGATGGAGACTACAAAAACGAGGGCAAAATTCCGAGCAGAGAAGAAGTCCCATTGGGGACTATGAAGTTAGGCCCTAAAGGACTTCAGGCAGAGTGAGAGGCTCATAGACATTGTGTGCTCTGTGGAGATGCAGGAAGAACATTGAGTTACAAATCAGGGCACGCTGCCTGCATCACATGAGAGGTAGTTGAAATCATGGTGGATGGAGTTGGCTAGATAACAAAACACCACCAGACTGGGCGGGACGAAGCGCTGTCATCTAGAAACCATCAGGCTAGGCATTTATAAAAGAGAGTAGGAAGAGAAGTATAGTGAGAGAGAGAGAGAGAGAGAGAGAGAGAGAGAGAGAGAGACATTTCAGTGTGCTTGGGATGCTGGTGGGACAGAGCTGAGTGTGAGATAATTTGGTAGGAACACCATGAACACAGGCTTCCGGATTCTGTCCTAATGAGACCTTGGAATTTCTTCTTGGTTCCTGTCAACACTAAGAGTCCCTGAATAAAACGACTCCCGATACTTCTTGTAAAAAATACAGCAATAGTGGAACTGGGTGTATTTTTTTTTCCTCCCACAGTATGCAAAATCATCGACAAGTTGACTGTTACCTCGAAATTAAAGAAAACACATGCCAGTTTTAGGTTTGGAGGGGGAGGACAATGAGTGAGTAGAAATTTTACATGGTTGTTGGGGGCAAAATAGTGGCCCCCAAAGGTGTCCACCCCAGAGTCCTCAGAGCCTCTGAATACGAGGTGCAACCCTCCAAAACATAGAATTATCTTTTGGAGGGTGGGTCCCTTGCGGTACAGGCATCCCCCGCTAGGTAAGTGTTCTAGGAACCCGTGACATCAGTGAGTCAGCAGGCGATACTGGGAGAGGACGTGGTCGGCGTTAGTGAATTTTTTTTGGACATTCTTTCAACACATTTGCCCATTTCATGTTGGGTGATTTATGAGCACATCTGCCCACGTTGTGCTGAGTGTTTGGCCGTTTTGGACTAAACATGGCACCACTCCCATACCCCACCCTCCCTATTCGCCCCATCTTGCCCTGAGTGATTTTCCCACCTTCCCGCCATGGAAAAAATGTCCTCAAAGGGAAATGTTTTGCCGATGTGGAAGAGGTGAAACAACCACAAAAGCACCCAAAAGGCATCAAAATCGAGTTCAGAAACTGTCTTGAGCAGCGGAAAAAGCATCTCGAGAGGTGTATTGCATCCAGGGAAGAGTGCTTTGAAGATGACTGAGGTTTAACTATATAAGAGTAAACACACAATGTTTTATAAATAAATCCCGGGATTTTGGGGTCCCCCCTTATATGTGGCCTCACACGGTAAGGGATCTTGCAGGTGTGTCTGTGGTTAGAACCGTGGGGTGATGAGATCATCCTGGATACCCAGGGAGTCACTACCGTCACCTGAATCTTTAAGGCTGCAGCACCTTTGCAGCCGTGACCCACAGCCCTGGTACGCGAGGGGCACTCAAGGTCGCTTCGAAGATGGTGGTGGGGGCCAGGAGCCAAGGCATGGTTGGCCTCTAGAAACTGGAAAAGGCAAGCGATTGAACTCTCCACTGCAGCCTCCAGAAGGAACCAGCCCTGTGACACCTCTGTGTTAGCCGCGACACCCATTTTGAACCTCTGCCCTCCGCTGTAACGTGGTAAGTTTGAATCTTTAAACAAACACCAAGTATGTGGTACTTGTGACAATGGCGCTAGAACACTGATAAGCGACTTTTTAAGCATATATAATGTGACAAAGTTTGTATTCCTAAAGTTTATGTTTCAATACATATGTGAAGTCATTGTATTTATACTTTTTTTTTTTTTAAGTTGGAGTCTCACTGTCACCCAGGCTGGAGTGCAGTTGCTCACTCATGGCCACCCCAGTGTCGACTTTCTGGACTCTGGCAATCCTTCCACCTCAGCCTTCCAAGTAACTAGAACTCTAGGCACGCACTACCACACCCCACTAATTTTTTAAAAAATTATTGTAGAGACGAGGTCTCGCCAAGTTGCCCGGGCTGGTCTGGAACCCGCGGGCTCAGGCAATCCACTCACCTCGGCCTCCCAAAGTGCTGGGATGACAGGCTGAGCCACCGAGCCCGGCCGGCATCGTATACATTCTTAAAGGGCCCTATTGAATCCCACCTGGCTGTCTGTATATACAATGAAAATATGGTCTCGGAGTTGGAAAAAAGAGAAAGCACCGTTGAATGGGAGCAGCTCTTATTTTTTCTCAAACAAAACTGGCACTTTGCTCCCCGGGAGAGAAAAACAAAACCTGCCCTAATTTCGGGGCACCTGTGTCACACCACAACCATGTGACGCAGCGAGTATTCCGGTTCCTGGGCTAAAAATAGGCTGATGGCACTGTGTTCTATTAACGAGTACAGGATCTTATCACAGGCCTCTGGGCTTTGATCTATGTTCATCAGCTTCGAACCTTTATAATTAGCTTTCCTGAGAACTCTGGCCTTCTTAATCTTTATATATTTTTTTCCAGTCGAATGACCTCTAATTATCATTCAGTATTGCATACATGGATGCCGTTTCTCGAAAAGAAACATTTTTTCCCTCTGAAGTCCCTTAAATATCATAATTCTCGCTACTGTCTTATTCATAACATGAGCGATTGCCGTCACTGTCGGCAAAGATCGCACCAGCCTGTCCTCCTCACTGAAGGGTCATGTCGGCGCTCCGTTCTCCAGACAGCTCCAACTTACACATGCGTTGCGTCCCAGGGTTCATGTTCAAGTCTGTTGTTTGGAATTTGGAATAGATTTTCCCAGATAAACAAGGTAATGAAAGATGGCTTGTTTCCCGGGAGAGTTTGTGCATGTGTGTACGTGTCAGGTCTCAGTCTGTTGCCCAGGCTGGAGTGCAGTGGCACCATCAAGGCTCATCACAGACTCCGACTCCTGGGTTCAAGTGAACCTCCTACCTCAGCCTCCAGAGTAGAGGGGACGACAGGCACATGCCACCCCACCATGCCCAGCGAATTTTTCTTTTCTTTTCTTTCCCATCCTCCTTCCCTCCCTCCCTCTCTTCCTCCCTCCTTCCCTGTCTTCCTTCTGCCCTTCCTTTCCTCCCCCTCTCTCCTTATCCCCCTTTTCCCCTCTGTCCCTCTCTCTCTCTCTCTCTCTCACTCTTTTTCATCTTGCTTTTGAGTGTGCAGTGGAATGGTCTAAACCAAAGTCTTCTGAGACAAGAGGCCACTCAGTGAGGGGGAAGTCCTGAACGGACGAAGAGCACCTCTCCTCAGCTCAGGGAGACAGGACCGGCCCCAGACGACCTGCCGAGGGAGGGGAGGCCCATTTGCTCCTCTCCCCAGACCCCAAGTGCCACTGCGTGGGTCTCACGGGAACCCCACCTCCCCAGCTGTGGCCAGTCTCTGGGGTGACATGAGCTCCAGTCCTCCCAACATGAGTTTTTCAAGGTGGCCCCTAAAACCGCCAACTTCAGAGCAGCCGGCGTCTTCTGGGGGTGGCCCTCAAGAACGTGGCCTCCCTAGATAGACATGGGCCTCACTTTCCATGGTTCCAGCACGTGTTATTATCTGGAGGCCGTGTGGATTCCTCAGTCTTTGCGAATAAGCTTAATGCCTAACACATGTTTCTCAGGGACAGCCGGTGCCAGGTGCCTGCCGGTTGTGCTGACACCAGTAAGAGACCTCAGAGTCCTTGTCACACCCTACCCTGAGCGTGGGCCACTATGCTTTACCCTGGTGGCTCTGTCATCCTGACCACAGCTGACCGGACACTGGCCCTAAAGAAGCCATCGGTAAACGGCTTGTCCACCAGACAGCGGCCCAGCCAGGGTGTCCCACACTCCAGGAGATCACACATGTCGCCTTCCCCAGGACAGTTCTGATGGATGCCTTTCATCCCTGAATGAAGGAACAGGGCTCCTTGGCACACCCACAAGTGTCCTCGCTCAGAAGAGTCACATGGTCACCCAGTCACCCACGGGCAGCGTAGACAGGTGCAGCGTTTTTGTGGGGTTCAGATGAGCCACACAGGGAGATGGAGTCATCAGCATTTGGAAGGCACAGGGGCAGCAAGACCAGAAAAACCACAGAGCCACGGAGATAGCTAACTCCAGAAAGGCTCTCGGTCATTGTTTTCGAAAGGGATGACCCCAAGATGGGTCCGCCATTGATTCAACAGATACAGGATGGGCCACGCCTGGCCTACACTGCCCAAGCCAGGGAGGCTGCGTGGACAGCTCGGTGCGGCCTCACCTTCCCAGGACGTGGAGACCCGCAGCCAACGGGCAGGCAGGGCCCGCCGCGTGACCAACCCCCCTTGGAGAGACAGGCAGGCCACACAGAAGAGGACCCCTTCTTCTAGGAGACCCACCCTTTGTGGGGTCAGAAAAGACTTTCTAGACAAGGCCCCGAGGGTGCAGAGAGCAAACTGGCGGAAGGAGAGGGGTGGAGCGGAAGGAGAGGGCGCGCGTGAGCTGAGGACCACCCGTGGCTGAGTCTCCGGAGATGCTCCCGGCCCTGGTACCCAAACCTGGAGCCCAGACTCGCCGCGCCAGCATCCCGGGAACGCGCAGCAAGTGCGCACGCGCAGGCCCCAGCCCCGCCCTGCCGCGTCGGAAACGCCGGGGCGCGCCTGCACCTGCGATTTTTGGAATGGGAGTTTATTTTTCCGTATAAAGGGCAGAAGTTTAATTCCTGGAGTTTCACGGAGAAGCCCGAGGTTGCGGAGGGAGTTGCATCTTGCTGAGTCGTCCCGTGGGGGAAGGCAGAGGGACAGAACTACTGGGGGCGGAGGGGGGGAATGGCGGGGGGGGGGCAGAGGGAGGGAGGGAGGGGTCTGTGGAGAGAGACGGAGAGGGGAATGGAGGGAGGGAGAGAGATGGAGAGAGACACAGACGAGGGAAAGAGACGGAGAGAGAGAGGGAGACAGAGCGGCAAGAGATGGAGAGAGACAGGGTGGGAGAGCACACTCCAAACCCACGTTTTGCCAGGCTCCAGGGGGCTGAGGCCTGCTCGGCTGAGCCCCCCCCCCCGTGCTGACTCTCACAGCCAGCCCTGTTCCCCTTGGAGTCCTGGGGAGCCAACTGCTTCTGCAGGTGCCTCCCTGGAGGCCCCCACACAGAGGCTTGGGAAGGCCCCACCCTGGACAGGCCTGGGGCTTCTCATGGGTGACACACCTGACTTCAGATGTGAGGCCTCAGCCTCTTCTCCCGTCTCTGGGATGTCCCCAGTTCTAGCCTCTGCTGGGTGAAGACTCGTTTATACACACATAACCTGGGCAGAAGGGAAGAGAGAGAGAACGCAGCCTCATGGATCGATGTGGGCATCTTTTCCGTGATGCGACCTTTTGACACTTACCTGTGATTTTCCACGAGGAACAGATAATCCGCGGCTGATGCAGTGCGGTCAAGGGCACAGACTGTGGAGTCAGATGTCCTGCCTTCAAGTCAAAGCTTCACCCGTCTTCGTTGTGTAGCTCAGGGCAAGATACCCTGCCCCCCTGTCTCAGTTTCCTCATCTGAAAAATGGAGAGAATCTTTCCTACCCCGTAGGATTATTGTGGGTAACAAATGGGTTAATACATGCAAAGCTCTTTGAACAGGGCCGCGCATTATTCCTAAAATGTATGTGCTGAACTTTAGTTCTCAGGGACTGCTGAAAGATGCGATCTCAAGGACTTCGGAGGTCAACCAACTTTAGGAAAAGTGGAATGAAAGATACATGAAGGGACCCCATAAAAACCCAGAATTAACTTTTGGAGGACGGGCTTCCCTCACTAGCTAAGTGTTCTAGGAACCCATCGCTATCAGTGTGCCAGCTAGCATTGTTGGGAGAGGCTGCATTTGGCTTCAGTGAATTTTGGGGGGTGCCGGGGTGTGTCTTTCAATGTATTTGCCCATTTCATGGTGAGAGATTTAGAAGCACACCTGCTTATACCGCCCGGAGTGTTCTGCAGTTTTTGACCAAAGATGGCATGATGCGCATGCCCCACCCTCCCTATTCACCTGATCTCTCCTCAAGTGACTTCTTTTGTTTTCCCAGATGAAAAAAGTCCTCAAAAGGAAACATTTTGCTGCTGTGGAAGAGGTGAAACAAAAAATGGCAGAAGCACTAACAGGCATCCAAATGGACGAATCCACAAATGATTCTGAGCAATGGAAAAAGCATCTTGTAGGTATCTTGCATCATATAGAGAGCACTTTGAAGGTGACTGAAGTTTAAACAGGTAACAATAATAAAAACACATTTTTAGATAAATAGATTCCTATTCATTTTTAAACAGGTCTTTTGTTTTCTTCTTCCTGAAGCGTATTTTATCCTGCGACAGATCTGTGCAGTGTTTCACCAAATGATTTGTTCTAAAGCACTTCTTTTTTTGGTGGGGGAGCATCTCCAGGTATAGGGGCTGTGGGCCGCTCTCAGAAACATCCCTTATAGCCGGCCCAGGTAGAGGGGTGAGTTGTGTGTCAGGGGAGAGTGGCCGCCCAGTCGTGAAATTTTTGTGATCTTGACCCGCCTGGGCTGGCTGTGACCTCCCTGGGCTCGCTAGTGCACGGCTGCCTCTTTTACAACCAGGATATCGAAGGCTTCTGTAAATTCCTGGATTCTGAACTGCAGACGGGACAAGGCAGTGCTGGAAGAGAATGGAAGGATTTGGGGACAAGAAGCAACCAGAGCCAGCCAGAGAGACCCTGAGAGGTCACCAGAAGAGAGACAAGGACGAGAGTCTTTTTGTCATTGTCTCAGAGGAATTTCAGTTACCAAGAAAGCAGACACCGTGGACCCCAATCCAAACCATGACGGACAAAAGGGAAGTCAGAACACAAAATGCCGGTGATGTAGCCGCAGCACGAGGATTGAGGAGAAAAGCCTTGCCTGCTGTCAGCTGAAGTCATACCCAGGTCTATAAAGAACTTAAACGACCTGACAGGAAAAATAAAACAAACACACAAATCGCCTCACTGAGAAAATGGACAAAGGACATAAATAGACCCTTTTTTTTTTTTGAGTTGAAGTCTCACTCTGTCATCCAGACTGAAGTGCAGTGGCCACTCCCAGCCACTGCAACCTCGACCTGCTGGGCTTGGGCGATCCTTCCGCCTCAGCCTTCCAAGCAGCTGGAACTACAGGCGCGCGCTACCACGCCTGGCTGATTTTTGATTTATTGTAGAGATGAGGTCTCGCCAAGTTGCTCAGGCGGGTCTCAAACCTGCGGGCTCAGGCAATCCACTCACCTCGGCCTCCCAAAGCGCTGGGATTACAGGCTGAGCCACCGAGCCCAGCAGATAGATCCTTTCAAAAGAAGACACACGTGAGCCTACAAGCATATGAAACAGTGCTCAACCTCACTAATCATCGGAGAGGTGCAGGTAACAGTCGTGGTGCAGAACCAGTTCACATCAATTGGAATGGCTATTTCATTTTATTTTTTTTAAAAAATTTTTGAGTTGGGGTCTCACTCTGTTGGCCTGGCTGGAGTGCAGTGGGCGTGAACATGGCTCTGTGTAGCCTCAACCTCCTGGGCTCAGGCAATCCTTCCACCTCAGCCTCCTGAGTAGCTGGGACTGCAGGTGCATGCCACCATGCCAGGCTAATTTTTTGATTTTTTTTTTTTTTGAAGAGACAATGTTATCCAGGCTATGTTACCTAGGCTGTGTTACCCAGGCTGATCTCAAACTCCTGGGCTCAAGTGATCCTCTCTTCTTGTCCTCCCAGTGTGCTGGGATTACAGGTATGAGCCACCACACCCATCCAGAATGGCTATTATGAATAAGCCAAAAAAAAAAAAAAAAAAAAAGCAGCAAATGTTATGGAGAGCAGAGAATGCTCATAGTGCTGTTGGTGGGAAATGCAAGCTAGTTCAAGTCCTTGTGCAAAGCACTTTGCATATTTCTCCTGGAATGGAGAATAGGCTCATCACTTGACCCAGCAATCCCACGACGGGGCATAAACCCCAAAGAGCATAAATCACTCTACCAAAAAGACACCTGCGTTTGTATGTTTATGGCAACACTATCCACAGCAGCAAGAACAAAGCCAGCCTCGGTGCCCATCAGTGGTGGACTGAGCAAAGAAACTATGGGACACAAACACCAGGGAAAACTGCACATCCCTGAAAAAGACCAACATCATGGCCCTTGCAGCTACATGGACACAGCTGGAGACCATCATTCTGAGTGAATTAGCAAAGCAGAAATCCAGATGCCGCATGTTCTCACTTTTTTTTTTTTTTTTAATCAATATTTTTTATTATGATTTTGTGGGGTACAGTTAAGGGTTAGGTGTACAATTACATTTCATTCAGGCACCCGGTTGATAAGAGGTGTTTCCCCATCCCCAGACAGATATTTGCTACTGTTAATCCCATCCCCCTCTCCCCATAGTTTCCCAGTACTGTCAGTCATTTTCTTATAGTATTACATTGGATGTTCAAGGTCCATTATATGAGTGAGAACATGTGATACTCGGATCTTTGTTTCTGTGAGAGGTCACTCAGTATTATAGACTCTAGTTCCATCCAGGTTGCTGCGAAATTCATGATTTTGTTCTTTTTTATGGCTGCATAGTATTCCATCGTGTATATGTACCACATTTTTTAAATCCAGTCCTCTTTTGATGGGCAGCATGGTTGTTTCCAGGTTCTTGCTATTGTGAACAAGGCTGCGATAAACATATGTGTGCAGGTATCTTTTTTATAGAGTGATTTGAGGCCTTCAGGGTATATTCCCAGTAGGGGGATTGTGGGGTCATATGGAAGGTTGATTTTTAGAGCTTTTAGGAATTGCCACACCGCTTTCCACAGAGGTTGCACTAGTTTACACTCCCACCAACAGTGTAGAAGTGTTCCCTTTTCACCACACCCTCTCCAGCAGCTGTTATTTTTTGAATTGTTGATAATTGCCATTCTGACTGGAGTTAGGTGGTATCTCAGTGTGGTTTTGATTTGCATCTCCCTGATGATTAGTGAGGTTGAACATTTCTTCATGTGCTTGTTGGCAGCTCGGATGTCCTCTTTTGTGAAGTGTCTGTTCATATCTTTTGACCATTTTATAATGGGGTTGTTTGTTTTTTTCTTTTCAGCACCTTTGAGTTCCTTGTAGATCCAGGATGTTAAGCCTTTGTCAGACCTGGAGTTGGCAAATACTTTTTCCCAGTCTGTGGACTGTCTCCCTGCTCTCTTGATGGTTTCTTTGGCTTTGCAGAAGCTTGTCAGTTTAATAAGGTCCCACTTGTCTATCTTCTCTCTTATGACCTGTGGGTTTTGGGTTTTGTTCAGGAATTGGATGCCAGTTCCGATTTCCATGAGGGTATTTCCTTCCTTTTCTAAGGTTCTTATGGTTTGAGGTTTTACATTTAGGTCTCTGATCCATTTGGAGTTAACCTTTGTGCATGGGGATAGATAGGGGTCCTGTTTCAATCTTCTGCATGTGGTCGGCTAGTTTTCCCAGCACCATTTACTGAATAGGTTCTCCTCTCCCCAGTGGTAGGTGGTGGGGGCTTTGTCGAAGATGAGTTGGTTGAGAAATTGAGGTTTTGCTTCTGGAATCTCAATTCTATTCCATTGATCTATATGCCTGTTCCTGTACCAATACCAAGCTGTTTTGATGATTGTAGCTTTATAGTAAAGTTTGAAGTCTGGTAATGTGATACCACCTGCTTTTTTTTTTTTGCTGAGGATTGTTCTGGTTATTCTTGGACGTTTGTGTTTCCATATGAATTCCTGTATTGTTTTTTCCAGGTCTGAGAAGAATGTTGCTGGTAATTTGATGGGGATTGCATTGAATTGGTAGATTGCCTTAGGTAAGATGGACATCTTCACAACGTTGATTCTTCCGATCCATGAGCATGGAATATTTTTCCACTTGTTTGTGTCATCTTTGATTTCTTTGAGCAGTGTTTTGTAATTTTCATTGTAAAGGTCTTTCACGTCTCTGGCTAGGAAGATGCCAAGGTATTTCATTTTTTTTTGTGGCTATTATGAATGGAATTGTGTTTTTTATTTGGGTTTCTGTTTGTTTATTATTGGTGTAGAGAAATGCAATTGTCTTTTGTACATTTATTTTGTATCCTGAGACTTTGCCAGAGGCCTTTATCAGTATAAGGAGGTTTTTGACAGATTCTCTTGGGTTTTCAAGGTACACAATCATATCATCTGCAAAGAGAGATAACTTGACTTCCTCTTTTCCTATTTGGATACCCCTGATTGCCTTCTCTTCTCTGATTGCTCTAGCCAGGACTTCCAATACTATGTTGAACAGGAGGGGTGAGAATGGGCATCCTTGTCTAGTTCCAGTTGTCAGGGTAATTGGTTCCAATTTTTGTCCATTTAGGAGTATGCTGGCTGTGGGTTTCTCATAGATGGCTTTTAATATTTTGAGGTATGTTCCCCGTATCAAGGGTTTTTATCAAGAAAGGGTGCTGGATTTTATCAAAAGCTTTTTCTGCATCTAATGATATGATCATGTGGTTTTTGTTTTGACATCTGTTGATGATTTTAATTACATTTATGGTTTTACGAATGTTGAACCAGCCTTGCATCCCAGGAATGAAGCCTACTTGGTCATGGTGGATGATTTTTGAGATGTATTGCTGAATCCGGTTTGCTAGGATCTTGTTGAGAATTTTAGCATCTATGTTCATCAAAGATATTGGCCTGTAGTTCTCTTTCTTTGTTGGATCTTTACCTGGCTTGGGTATCAATGTGATATAGCTGTGTAAGAAAGCCATGCCTGCACCCCTTGGAATCTAAAATTAAAAAATGAAAATAAATAAAAATTAAAAAAGATTAAATTGTAAAAAACAAAAGTGATCATGGTTTTAGTTGATATTTTTTAACACCATGAAAAATCTGCCTGCTTCATGTCATTTGATGCACTTTCCTGAATCATAACTTTCTTTCATGCTCTGGGGATTGTGAAGAGTCTGTACCCCACTAATCCTCATCCCCCTTGGGCATCAGATCCGTGGACACCCGTGGACACTAAGCATAACCGAACCTGCTTGTTTTGGTGTGGTGCACATTATCAGGTCTTTTCTGTCCTGTCTACAAGGGAAGACCCAACGAAACCTGGAATTCATTTATAAAAAATTGTATATATATATATTTTTTTTTGAGTTGGAGTCTCACTCTGTCGCCCAGACTGGAGTGCAGTGGCCTCTCCCGGCCACCGCAGCCTCAACCTGCTGGGCTCCGGCGATCCTTCCGCCTCAGCCTTCCAAGTAGCCAGAATTACAGGCATGCGCTACCATGCCCAGCTGATTTTTTTTATTTATTTATTGTAGAGATGAGGTCTTGCTGCCCAGGCAGGTCTCGAACCCGCGGGCTCAGGCAGTCTTCTCACCTCAGCCTCCCAAAGGCGCAGGATTATAGGCTGAGACTCCGAGCCCGGCTATATTTATTCTTACATGTTTAAACTTCAGTCACTTTCGAAGTCCTCCCCCTGGATGCAATACACCTATGGAGACGCTTTTTTCCACTGCTCAAAACAGTCTTTGAACTAGTCAGCTTTGATGCCTAGTGAGTCTGCTGTTTTTTGTTCCACCTCTTCCACATTAGCAAAACGTTTGAGGGCTTTTTCATTCAGGGGAACAACAAAAGTTGTTTGGGAAACAACAAAAGTCGGGCAAATAGGGAGGGTGGACCATAGGGGTCATGTTGCTTTCGGACCAAAACTTCCAAATACTCAGCACGGTGTGGGCAGGGGCTCTCATAAATCACCATCATAAATGGGCAAATGCGTTGATAGAATCTCCGGAAAAATTTCACTGAAGCCAAATGCAGCCTCTCTCAACAACGCTAGCTGGTTCAGGGATGCCAAGGGGGTCCTAGAACACGTATCTAGCAGGGAAAGCCTGTACTACAAGCGGTCTGCCCTCCAGAAGATTATTCCAGGCATTTTGGGGTACCCCCTCCTAGAGCTGCCCAAGCAAACACAACCTCAAATACTGCAGGTATTTTTACCTTATCTGACATCATGGGAACTTCCAGGTTCCCTCTGCCAAGTTGAAAAAGTATCTTAATTTTTCCAAAGCCCTGGAGAATAAAGAATAAGTTCGAAAATCTTACTTAAGCCTATAATTCAAATGACTTTATGAGACATTTTCCACCTTTCAAATAGATGTGACTCTAATGCCACTGCTTCTGTGAGTGGTTCTCAACCTCAGAGCCAGAGGGAGACTGGTAGGTGGATCCTTCCAGAATTCCCTCTCCGGAGAACTTGCTTCTCCCCCAAAATAAGATGGCAGGCATCCACACGAGCTCTGTACTGTGTATTTTCTGGGCTCTTCAATCTTTAAATCGAGTTTTGCAAATCAGTCATAGCTGAGGGGTACATCTAAAATAATGTTTTGTATTTTAAATTGCCTAATACAGTTGATAACTGATTTCTTGTAAGAGGTGAGTTGAGTCACTGGTGGAGTTTTTTTTTTTTAAATCTTTTCTTTACTCCACTTTCTACTCTACTCTTCTTGGAGGGATTGGAGTAGAAGAAATCAAGGTGTGACAGACTGAGGAAAGAAACGGCCTGATGCACTGTGTGTGGACGTGGCCGGTTGGCACGCTGATGGAAGTGCGGCTGCTAGCAGGAGAGGTAAGAAAACAATGAGTGAGAGACAGAGTACTCTTTCTAGTCCCACGAAGAACCATGGTCACCCCTGGAATCTTCTTGCTTCTTGAGAAGGACAGCGCCATGGATTGGCTAGCAGAGGAACAGACCTTCAGGTCCAAGAGCAACGAACTAGCTTCTCATCGCGGAAATCGACGAGACAACTGCCGGGCGGTCTGAATGTGCTTTGCAGAGAAGAAGAATCTACGTCGTCTTCAGATTTCCCTTTGGGTAAAGGGCTTGCGAAATGAAAGAACTGTGGTGACTATGTAATTTTCAAGAGAGGAAATAATCATGTAAAACTTAAGGTAAGCCGGGCTCTGTGGCTCAGCCTGTAATCCCGCGCCTTTGGGAGGCTGAGACCCGCCTGGGCAGTGAGACCTCATCTCTACAGTAAATCAAAAAATCAACCGGGCGTGGTAGCGCATGCCTGTAATTCCGGCTACTTGGAAGGCTGAGGTGGAAGGATCGCTGGAGCCCAGCAGGTCGAGGCTGCGGTGGCCGGCACTCCAGTCCGGGCGACAGAGTGAAACTCCAACTCAAAAAAAAACCAAACAAACAAACAAAAAAAACTTAAGGTAAGGCGGTAAGATAATTGTCAATGCCTGTGACAGATCCCTTCCTTCTGTTGGGTAGAGCCCTGTAATGTAAGTTGCGAATCAAAGTTTTACTAATATTGGTAAATATTATAATGCAAGCTACTTGAGGAATATGATAATTTAGCTTCATGTCCTTACTAGTAGTCGTGGATATCTCATTTAACAAGGGGTCCTACTGAAACAGGCTCACTTAATGTTCAACAGGTTTCCTTAGTGTCTTTTCAAGACAAGACATTTAGAGCATTTAAAATATATCGGCGGTGTATCGATATACTCTCAATATCTATCTTGGTGTAATTTAATTTAAAAATTTAAGTTAGTTTCTTATTATAAAAATACGGGACAAAATTTCAAGTGTTGTGGAATGATACAACGTGAAAAGTAAAATTTTTTTTCTGACTCCCTTGCATTTTCCCTAAGAGCTAACCACTAGGAACATTTTTTGGAGTGTCCTTCCAGAAATTTTTACTCAAATGCTATTATGTTCCTGCAATTTGCTCTCCCATGACCACCTCACTTAATATTACTTTGGCCATTTTCCATGTCAGCAAATATAGGTCTTCCTCAATCTTTTCAAAGACTGCATGCTGGTCTTTGGGCGGACATTCTGGAGTGATTTTTTTTTTTTGAGTCCGACGCCCAGGCTTGAGTGAAGGCTGGAGTTCAGTGGCATGCTCACGACTGTCCCAGCATCAACCTACTGGGCTCCCATGATCCTTCTGCCTCAGCTTTCCAAGTAGCTGGAACTACAGATGGGCGCTACCACGCCTGGCTAATTTTTGATTTATTGTAGAGACAAGGTCTTGTCAATACTTGGACTGGTTTCGAACCTACGGACTCAGGCAATCCACTCGCCTGGGCCTCCCAAAGTGCTGGGATTACAGGCTGAGTCACTGAGCCTGGTCAATTCTGGAGTGATTTTAACAGACGTCTATTTGTAATCACCTAGCTTCCTTCCACTTGTTTCTCTAAATTCAAAGAATGCTGAAGTGAACATTGTGGAACACATGCACATCCTTGTGTAAGTATAGGATGCATTTATTTTGGTATATAGAGTCTAACTGGGGGTTGCATTTTAAATCATTGATTGCTGCTGTGAAATTGCCCACTAGGGAGGCTATGGCCAATTCCACCCAGGTGTAAGAACATTCATTAATTCCTGGCCTCACTAGAAGTTACCGAGCTCTTTATTTTATTTGTGTGGCAGATAAAAACCTACGTCTTGTTTTACGTAAATTTCCTTTATAATTATGATGTTGAATGTCTATATATTTTGTCTATATACATATTCTTTTTTTAGAAAGCAGGATTTATTGAGAAGACAGAGAAGAGCTCCCACAATGAGAGGGGACCCTTGGGGGTTGCCCTGTCTATATTTCTTAATGTTACTTATTTTTATATGAGGTGATCTAGGTTTTTTTCTCTGTCGTTGGTGAGAAGTCTTTGTATAGTAGAAAAATTAGGTCTTGGTATGTTTGATAGACTGTAAATATTTGCACATTTTTTAAAAGGGATTTTAATTTTGTTTATGGTATTTTAAAAGCATATATCTGTTTAACTTTTTTGATGTTTGCATAGTCACATATGCTAATTATTTCTTTTCTGACTTGTGGAGATAAAATGTTTTTAAAGCTAACTTGGCTCTGTCTTCTCCCTCTTTTCTCCTGCTATATTGGTCATATTTTGTTATTTGCAAAAACACAAAAATACAAGCTTTGTTACCCCATTTCCCCCTTTCTATTCTTTATCCTACCAAGGATAATTTTTTTCTTCCTGAGAACCTCACTTTTTATTGATTGGCTGATTGATGGATTGATCACCTTCCCGAAGATCTGTGCCAGGTTGTTCATCAGCTTATCCAACATTTAAAACTAAACCAAAATCCACTGACCCAAACAGCAAATGCAGATCATTTGGAAAATGCATAATAGTACCAAGTAAAGCATAACAGTTGAGCAGACGTAATCGGTGTTGCTGTTTTGGTGAGTTTCTTAAAGTTTAAGCACACCTATGTGTGCTTCTTTTTAAATTGCTTTCCTTTAGACTTGGAGGACACATGTGCAGGCTTCTTACATCATGTGTCTCGTAATGTTTAGGTTTGGGCTTCTGATGTCCCCATCACCTGAATTGCGAACACTGTACCCGGTAGGTGGCTCTTCAACCCTCACCCCCCTCCACCCGCTTCCCTTTTGGAGTCTCCCGTGTCTATTACTTCTATCTTTATGCCAAGGACAGTTTTAAGAAGTACAAATAGTCCTGTTGTGTGCCATGGAGTTCAGCTAACGTGGGCTTTGCACTCGCGAGGGAGATAATGACCTTAACTGAGATCCTCAAATTAATATGATCACAGCCCAGTGAGGTCAGACCATGTCGTCAGGGGTCGGAGGAGGAGGGCGGCTCAGGACTTGGAGAGATTCCTGCATTTCAGGCTGGCTGTGATGTTTGCCATTCATGTATAACTGAACATTTTCGAACATTCCCTCTAGGTGGACAGTCATACTGTATCGACTTTAAGGATAATGATGGGACGGGAAGGAATCTCCTCCTTGCCATCCTGGGGTTCTAGCCTTTCTGTCCTCAGAATGCAGCAAGACAACCGTTTCTGCTGCTTTTGATGATGGTGGTTACCAGAGATGTGGCCAGCTCTAGATCAACTGAGTTTTTTTGGTTATTTGGTTCCTTGTCCCTCGAGATGACTGAACTGAAAATTCCTCTCTCCTTTGCTCTTTGAGATATAATTACATACAGAAAATGACTTTCAGATATAATTGCATACAGAAAATGAGCTTATTTGATAGAAAACCAACATGTATAAGAAGTTTGGGGTGAAATGTTAAGGAAAAATTGCGACATGACAGTCCATGAATATGACTTTTGAGACAATAGAGGGTCTAAAAATACCAGACAAAGAGCAAATTGAAAATTGGAAAGTGGTATCTTGTTTGGATGTGCATTTCTTTGCTGACTGGTGAGGGTCAACCTTTTTTTGTATTTTAATGACCTTCTTCTGTATTTCTTGCCATAAACCTTAAAAACAATGCCTTTGCAACTGGTTTTTGGACACTTGGCTGAGCATTTCTTTGCCTTCTTACATTCTGGTGTTAGAGAGTATGTTTCATGAGACCAGAAGAGAAATTGCTGAGACTCAGAAGGCTGGAGCTGAGGTCTCTAGTGCACTAACTGCCATCTGTGTGACATTGGGGACATTTTCATCCATACAACGGTGGTCAAGGCATGTATGGGGAGGACCCAAAAAACCCAGAATTATCTTTTGGAGGGCAGGCCCCTTTAGTACACTTGGAATTTGTACCTTCGGATCAAAGGGTCAACCAAAGTTTTTAACTGGAAGTTTTGCGACGGTTGCCTCAAGATTTGCAGAAGAAACATACCGAGTTGTGGCAAACAGGTGACTGCTTCTTCCACCACGACCGTGCACCTGCCACACTGTGCTGAGTGTTTAGCAGTTTGGACCAAAAATGGCATCACGCCCATGCCCTATCCTCTCTGTTCACCTGATCTCCACCTGAGTGACATTTTTTTTGTTTCCCCAGAAGAAAAAAGTCATCAAAGGGGAGTGTTCTGCCGATGCGGAAGAGGTGAAACAAAAAACGGCAAGGTATCTACATAGACGAATTCAAACACCATTTTGAGCACTGGAAAAAGCGTCTTGGTAGGTGTATTGTGTCCAATGGAGAGGACTTTGAAGGTGACCAAAACTTGAACGTGCAAGAATAAATATGCAGTTTTTAATAAATAAATCCCATTTAGGATTTAAATCTCCGACATTCCCACAGGGTCTTGTGGAGAAATAAAAACAGTCAGAGACATAGAAGTATTGCTGAAGCTGTGAAGTACGTGTGGATGCTTTAAACAACAACAACGACAACAACAACAGCACAACTGAGAGAGTAGAACCCTTTTCCTTTTCTGGGGAATGATGTCTGCATCAGGCACTATTTTTTTTTACCACACCTTTTCTATTTACACACTCATGTTCCAGGGCTCTATTCCCAAGGCCAATCACCAGGCTGGCTGTCAACTCCAGCTTATCTCGGAGAACGGTCTGCAGTTTCACTCTGAAACTAGAGTTTCCTCATGATGAAATGCAGGGCCACCTGAAGCTTCTGGAACAGACTTTCCTCTTTGAATCGTCTTAGCGTGCAGGCCCCACAACTTTTAGTAAACTCTCTTGAATGCGTACATTGAACATTGAATTTTGTTTTCTAGGGTTTGTTAGGCGACACCCCTCTTTTCTGCTTCTGTAAGTTGTAAGATTTCTGTGACATGTGATTGTCTTCTGTGCTCCCTTGCCCAGGCTCTTGTACTCAGTTATTGAACCAGAATTTAGCCTGCATATTGCAGTGAAAGCGTTTTGTAGAAGTGCCTAGCATCTACAGTTGTTTGACTATAAGTTGAGAAGATTACATTCACTCCACGATCCGTACAGGCAGCTGAAGTCCTTGAGAGGACAGCGGTATAAGGACAGAGGTATCCTAAGAAGCAGGGATTCTGCCTCAGGGCCGTGGCGTGAACTCCTGCCTGAATTTCTAGCCTGCTGACCTGCCCATTAATTTTGGATTTGCCAGCCCCGACCATCTCATGAGTAAATTTCCTGAAACTGTCTCTCATCTCTCATTTCCTATGAGCTCTATTCTTCTGGAGAGCCCTGGCTGACTTAGGGACAAGGTCCAGCAGCTCCATGGCGCCCTATGTCCAAGGCGGGTAGGAGGGTTTTGGAATGTTCTTGGGCGTCCACACTAAGACAAGCCTGCACCTTCTTGCTCCTGCCTTCACTGTCCGCTAGCAGGTGGCCTTGCTCAGAAATGCTCTAACTCTCTCCTAGAGAACAAAAGACTGCCAGTGTCTTTACCACTCCCAAATCTAAATCAGAGGCTGCTACTGGAAAAGAAGAACGGCCTGGCTGTAGAGGAAGGTCAGCACAATAGTTCACGGCATTAACAAATCTCTTCTGTGCCAAATTCCAGGGGTCTGGGGCTCGATTTCCAGCCCAGAGCTCCAGCGAGTAGGGACATTGCCTGAGCCGCTTTACAACACCACTGCCAAATGCATGATAATTTACTCCATGGTCCATCCCCCGTGGCAAGCCACTGGCCGAGTTTCAGGATGAGAGAGTCGCCTTGATTTATCCTTTCTCTGTCCTGGTGCTGAGGAGAACGTCTGTGCTGTCACGGAGCAGGCGTACTACATGCCGTTTTGGCAAGACTGTGGTTTCCTCCTCCAGCCAGGGTTCGAATCTGAAGACTGCCCTGTCCAAATAGAGCATTGGAAATACATGCGGTCTATCCACTAGGGATCTGGCATGGCAGAGGACGCAACACAGATAGGCACACAGAGCTCTCAAGGAGTTTTCATTTGGGCAGAAACACGAGCAAAGAGTATTTTAGGTTCTGTTTTTTTTCCCAAGATTAGAGAGGAATCCAAGTAGGGGAATTTATTCAACATGTAGTCTAAGAAAGATCTGGTAGTCACAGTGAGACCGGTAAAGATAAGACAGGAATATGAAGTACAGGGATGATAGCAAGAGTCACATGGAAGGTCTAGAATCTGCCCACCGGCCTTCTGTGGACTTGCAGGTTTCTTTGGATGCCTTGCCTACACTTTTCCTCATAAAATAAAAATTAAGGTAATGAAAAAAAAGACTAGCAAACCAGCAAATGGAAAGGGCAAGTCTTGCTGTGTTCCTTTATCTGACTCACTTCTGAGCTTCATGACAGTCTGGAAAAAAAAAAGAAGAAAAGAAAACACTATAAATTACCAAGCTTTTGTTTTCAGAAAGTAGGGGAAAAAAAGAAAAGGAAAACCTCATAAATTGCCAAACTTTTGCTTTCAGAGAGTAGGACAATACTAATGAGAACATTTTATGAGGACACAGCAGAGCATTGGTCCTGAACGATCCCCATGCCACGAACAATTAAAGGCCGGAACAAAATCTGCAATGCGACTGTTTTCTGACTTTAAACAACCACAGCAACGGATGTGGTCTCTGGGGGTGGCACGGGGTGCAACGTGTGATTGCCCTGGCTTTCTCCGGGGGCTGGTTCTGCCCATAGGCCGGGCAGGTGGGGCTCATACACAGCATGGTGGCCTCGCTGCGATGGGGAGGCTGGGGCCAGAGGTTGGGTGTGTGACAGTCACTGTGTTTGGAGTAGGGTCCTGGAGAGGCGCTGAAGAAATCTGCCTGTGAGTCCGCTCGAGATTTCAGACTCTGCTGCTTCGCAGAGAAGGGAAGCTCTGAGCAGATTGGAGATTCCACAGGAGCATGGCGAGAGAGAAAACTGGAGCTCCCACTGTCAGACAGGAGGTGGGGGTGGCTGAGCCCCCCGGTGTTCAAGTGAGATGAGGAAAGGGCCGGCATTGCAGAAAGGCTTTCCCCAGTTGTCAAGTTGGGGCTACTCTCATTCCACTTTACAAAACTTACAAGTTAGCCCGGCAGGTCAGCCAGTCCCACCATAAGCTCACTGCCCGCCAGGACTCAACATTCCTTCTGAGGAAAACAGCAGAGTCCAGAATGTCAGCATTAAACATTGACAATGCCAAACATACGCACACACACATATGCACACAATCATGAGAGGCATAAAGGAGCAGGAAGATGTAAACTGTCGTCAAGAAGAAAACAGGTTGATGGGAACATACTTAGAAATGGCAGAAAATGTTGGGATTCGCAGACAAGGACTTCAGAACAACGAATATAAATGCATTCAAAGATTTAAGGGAAGACAGAGATAACAGGGTGAACAGCCAGAGATTTAACAGGAAAAGCAAAAGTCTTAAAAAGGACACAATGCAAATGCTAATGCGGAGAAATGTCCTAAGGGGAGTGAAAAAATTTCGTAGATTGGCTTATAGTAGATCAGATACTGCTGAAGAAAAGATTAATGCATTTGAGTGCAGGGCAATGGAAATGATCCCAATGAAAGACAAGAACAGAACAGTAATTTGAATTGGATGCGACCATTAACAGAGCTCAAAATACATAAAGAAAAATGACATAATTAGGGGGAGAAACAGACAACTCCACAAACATAATTCAGTGAGTTCAACATTTCTCTTTCAGTGGTTGAGCAGACTGAAAATTTGGTAAGAATATGGAATGCTTGGACATTGTTGTCAAACAGCATATGGTTTCCCAAACAATTCAGTGGGAGAAAGCAAGTGATTTTCACAAATTGTGCTGAAATGGGATATTCGTGCAGAAAAAAGTGAGTTTTGACTTGCCCTTCCCACTTGTAGTGAGTGGATTTGTTTCCCCCCCCAAAATTCACAAGCCCCCGGTGACTCAAATGAGACTTTATTTGGAATTAGGATATTTGCAGATGTACACGGGGGAAGCCCTCAAAGCCCTGGAATTATCTTTTAGAGGGCATACCCCTTGTAGTACAGGCTTCCTTGTTAGGTGAGTGTTCTAGGAACCCATGGGCATCAGTGTACCAGCTAGCATTGTTGTGAGAGGCTGCGTTCGGCTTCTGGGAATTTTCTTTTTTGAGATTCTTTCAAGTGTTTGCCTATTTCATAATGGGTGATTTATGAGTGTCCCCTCCCACACCGTGCTGTGTTCAGCAGTTTTTGACCAAACATGGCATGACCCCTGTGCCCCACCCTCCTTATCCATCCAATCTCACTATGAGTGACTTTTTGTGGTTGTTGTTTCCCTGGATGAAAGAAGTCCTCAAGGAAAGAAAACGTTTTCCTGATGTGGAAGAGATGAAACAAAAAGATGACAGAAGCACTAAAAGGCGTCAAACTTGGCGGACGAAAAACTGTTTTGAGCCGTGGGGGGAAAAAAATCTCAATGGGTGTATTGCATCAACGAAAAGCACTTTGAAGGTGACTAAAGTTTAAACATGTAAGAATACATACACAGTTTTTATAAATAAATTCTGTGTTTTCTTGGGGTCCCTGTTTTGAAGGATATCGAGATGAGCTCAGCTGGGGTTTGGTGGGGCCCCTAAATCCAGTGACTGATGCGCTTAAAAGAGAAAGGAGAGAGAGTATTCAGAAATACTAGGAAGAAACCTAAAATGGCTAACTTTTTAAAACCTGAAAACAATGAATGTTGGTGAGGGTGTGTAGCTACAGGAGCTTTAGCTTTCAAGTCCAACCCTTGCCTAGACTATAATCCCTCTGAGGGTGGGGGACAGGTATATTCATCCTGGCAGCTCAGCCTATCATAAAGAGAATATTCAGCCACTTGTGTTGGGTCAGGGGATTGAGTCAGAGCTGTGCAGCACCAATGTGGTCACCTCCTGGGAGGCCACTCAGGAGTTCTTCATTCTCATTTTGAGGGAGGCTTTCTTTTTTTTAATTTTAAAGTGGGGTACAACTCAGGGTTAGGTATACAAACGACCATTGTGTAGGTAAAGTTTGGGCTTCCCTTTGGTCCCCACTTTACCTGGTTTGCGATCAGGTACCTTTATTGATGAAGTATGCCCTCCCTCCCCTGGTAGTTTCCCACTACTGCCAATCCCTTTCTTATAGTATCGTGATAAGTGTTCAGGGTCTGCTTATGAGTGAGAACGTGAGGTATTCAGTTCTTTGTTTCTGTGATAGATCACTCAGTATGATAGACTCTAAGTCCATCCAAGTTGCTGCAGAGTTCATATTTTTGTCCTTCTTTATGGATGCATAATATTCCATTGTGTGTATGTACCACCCTTTTTTTTTTTTTTGAGCTGGAGTCTCACTCGGTCGCCCAGACTAGAGTACAGTGGCTGCTCCCGGCCACCGCAGCCTCGCCTGCTGGGCTCCGGCAATCCTTCTGCCTCAGCCTTCGGAGTAGCCGGAATTACAGGCATGCGCTACCACGCCCGGCTGATTTTTCGATTTATTGTGGAGATGAGGTCTTGCTGCCCAGGCGGGTCTCGAACCCGCGGGCTCAGGCAATTCACTCACCTCAGCCTCCCAAAGGCGTGGGATTACAGGCTGAGCCACCAAGCCCGGCTATATGTACCACACTTTTTAAATCCAGTCCTCTTTCGATGGGCAGCATGGTTGGTTCCGTGTTTTTGCTATTGTGAACAATGTTGCAATAAACCTTGTGCAGGTATCCTTTTCATAGAGTGATTTGAGGGGATCTCGGGGTCGTATGGGAAGTTGATTTATCTTTTAGGAATCGCCAAGCTGTTTTCCACAGAGGCTGTACAAGTTTACACTCCCACCAACAGTATCTCTGACAAAGGCCTAAGGGAGGCCTTCGTAACCCAGTTTTATCAACGGTCTGGTTGGCAAGGGGAGGTTTACTCGTGTGAATACAAATAGGTTTGTCTGGAGCGCACTGGGAGAGAGGCCAAGGGGAAGTCGTAGTTGGGCTACTCGAGGGCCACGGATAGGTTAGAGGGAAGTTGGGTCCCAGATGTGGAGAAGAGGGGAGAGTCTGCCAGCTCGATGCAAGCCAGGCACCAGGGACTAGAGAGCGTGTCTTTTGGAGAAACACGTGTGAAGCTGGAGGACGTTTTCTGCAGTGAAATAACTCAGAATCAGAAAGCCAAGGACTGCTTGTCCTTACTTCTAAGTGGCAACTAAAAGGCAGGCACCTATGGACATGCAGAGTGGAATAACAGGCTTCAGAGACCACGGAAGGGGGAGGGGAGATGAGGGGTGAAAAATTACCTATCGGGTCCAGTGTTCACCATTCAGGTGATGGGGACACTGAAACCCAGACCTCACCATTACGCAAGATATGTATGTAAGAGACCTGCACTTGTAACGTCTAAATCTACCCCAGGGGGACCCCCCAAACCTGGGATTTATTTATAAAAAGTTGCATATTAATTCTTACACGTTTAAACTTCAGTCACCTTCAAAGTCCTCTCCACTTGATAATAATCACCTGTCAAGATGCTTTTTCCACTGCTCAGAACAGTCTCTGAACTCATCAGTTTTGGTGTCTTTTAGTGTTTCTGCCATTTTTTGTTTCACCTCTTCCACATCAGCAGAACATTTTCCTTTGAGGACTTTTTTCATCCAGGGAAACAAACAAACAAACAAAAAAGGGTCACTCTGGAATGAGGAGTACTGGGCGTGAGGGTTATGCCGTTCTTGGTCAAAAACCGCTGAACACTCAACATGGTGTGGGCAGGTGAGCTCGTAAGTCACTCATCATGAAATAGACAAGCACCTCGAAAGAATCTAAAAAAAAAAGAATTCACTGAAGCCAAACGCAGCCTCTCTCAACAAAGCTGAAGGGTTCACTGATGCCGATGGGTTTCCAGAACACTTACCTGTTGGAGGAAGCCTGTAGTACAACTGGACTGCCCTCCAAAACGATAATTCCATTTCTTTTGTTCTCCTCTCCTATACATAATTTTTTAAAAATTAGATAAAAGGAAGTAAGAGACAAGCTCAGGGGCGATCTGGAAACAGGGTCATTTCAACTGCTGTTTTTTGCAGACCTTTTTGAAGACCCAATTTTTAAACAAAATTTCCTGTGGTCTTGTGTACTTATGTCTGCATGGTTGTTTTTAAAGCTGGTGTTTATAGACTGTGTGTGCGTGTGTTTGTTTTATCTTTAAATCTCTTACAAGACCTCAAGTATAAAGCACTCCAACCGTTTTTTAAAAGTTCAACTGCTTTGCATAATTGCTGAGGAGCATTTGCAGAAACAGTCCCAGAAACAGTGAGTGCAGCGGTTTCTGTACTAATTATCCTACCAACATCCCCTTTCTCACTTTTGGAGAAGGAAAAAAGAGGCAGAATAGTTACATTTTAAATTTTTATTTTTGAAAGTGGGCGTGAACATTTTTATTTTGTATATTTGGTATATTGAAAATTATTCTAATATAAACAAAATTATGTAGCATATCTATAAGCAGAATTGTCTGTGATGTCTGTGACTGTGCCTTGGGAAGCATAGGGACTGAGTTTTGGGTGATTAGGTCTATTGGTCAAATTCAGCCAGTAGGTACGATCACTCTTAATTATTCAAAAGAGCTTTCGAGATCACTCTCCACCTGAATAAAGTTTATAAATCTGGCTACTGGGCAGAATCTAACTAAGCTGTCCACTTAAAAAATAATTTTCCAGGCCTGGCGTTGAGCTGCCAAAGAACTTCTCTCATGCTTTCAATATACATGGTGCAAAAACACTGCAGTGCTTTGAAGCGTCTCTGTGAGATCATGAGCTCTTGGAAGGGTTGTTTACATATTTTGGGGAGAATCCAGGAGACTGGGATGGAGCTCTCCTGGCTAGAGAAAGAAAGCTGTTTACTCTTTCTTATTTTGTAGAGACCATGAGATTAGATATTGCTCAAAAATGCCCTATGTATAAGTGGGCAACCACCAAGCAGAAGGCGCGGGCCACACCTTTTTCAAAAGTTGTTTTAGCTGGACCCACCTCCCCCTCCTCTGAACAGGACAGAAACCCAAAATGTCACTCTAAGACCCAGTCCTTGAATCACAGGACTGCTCCCAGCAAAAAGTAGATGATGCTCTACATGTTCCTTGTATTGGGTAAGCCTTGTGAAGTTGCATACAAGGGGTGACCCCCCCAAACCAAAAGTATCTTCTGAAGGGCGGGCCCCTGGTTGTACAGACTTCCCTCATTAGGTGGGTGTTCTAGGAACCCACTGGCATCAGTGTACCAGCCAGCATTGTTGGGAGAGGCTGTGGTTGGCTTCAGTAAATTTTTTTTTTTTGAGATTCTTTGAACACATTTGCCCATTTCATGATGGGTGATTTACAGCTCCTGCCCACATTGTGCTGAGAGTTCAGCAGTTTTTGACCAATTGTAAACAGCATGACCCCCACGCCTCACCCTCCCTATTCACCTAATCTCACCCTGGGTGACATTTTTTGTTTCCCCAGATGAATCGAGTCCTCAAAGGAAACACATTTTGCCGAGGCGGAAGAGGTAAAACAAAAAATGGTGGAAGCACTAAAGGGCATCAAAATTTGACGAGTTCTGTTTTGAGCAGCGGAAAAAGCATCTCAGTATGCGTATTGCATCAGACGGAGAGGACTTTGAAGGTGACTGAAGTTTCAACAGGTAAGAATAAACTCACAATGTTTACAAATAAATTCCAGTTTTTGGCGTACCCCCTCGTATACCTAGTCATTGATGCCTGAGAGTGAGGGAAGGTTCAAAATTTTTCTTTGAAAACACAAAAGGGAGTTTTGAACTGAGGAATCAAAGTCCTTCTCGGGCGTTGATGGAACTTCCAGGCCTCACAGAGCCAGGGTGCTGGAGGTGGCAATACCTTTGGGGGGAGAACCTCAGTGCAGGCTGCGGTGATAAGGGAGGCGGGATGCTCAGGAGAAAGAAGCAGTGGTGCTCTGTGTTTCTGTGTGTCTTCTTCCCCAGGGGCCTCTGGCTCGTGCCTCTAGAATTTGCATTAAATGTTCAGCTGCTGCTTTTCTTTTTTTTTGTTGTTGTTGAGTTGGAGTCTCACTCTTGTCACCCAGACTCGTTCTTTTGGCTAAGATCAAGTGCAGCTGCTGCTTTTCAGAAACATGCTTGGCCTCCCCATCCTTGGACATGGCAGTTCTACAAAAATCAAGGATGCTGGCTTGGGGACGTCAGGTCATGGGAACAGGGGGTGAATCTTCTGGGCTTCTGTTTCTGTCTCTGCAGCCATCAGAGTTGCAGACTTTTTTCGATAATCTCTCCCTCATATTTTTTTGAGTCAGAGTCTCACTCCGTCGCCCAGGCTGGAGTGCAGTGGCACGCTCACTGCCACCCCAGCGTCGACCTGCTAGGCTCCGGCGATCCTTCTGCCTCAGACTTCCAAGTAGCTGGAATTACAGGAGCTTTACCATGTCCGGCTAATTTTTTTTGATATCTTGTAGAGACGAGGTCTCCCCAAGTTGCCCAGGCTGGTCTTGTACTGCTGGGCTCAGGCGATCCTCTCGCCTCGGCCTCCCAAAGTGCTGGGATGACAGGCTTGAGCCACCGCGTCCTGCTCAATAATCTCTTATGATCAAATTTACATGCTCATTACAACGTGCAACCTGCCACTCTCATGGAGGATCTCTGAAGTGTCGCTTGTGTGGTTTCCTGGAGAGTGGTACATGGGCCGTCCCCAGATCAGGGTACATGTATGGCAAACCTGTTCCTTTTGGATATTAAAGGAGGAGTATGAGGGATGGCGCAGAGGTCTGTGGAAAGCCTGCCACAGGGAGCTCTGTGCTTGCACGACTGCTCTCTCGGGATGTGAGCTGGTTCTGCTCTGCCTGTGTTTGTTGTTTCAAAGAGAGGTTCCCATGCGATGTTCCGGCACGGTCCTGTGCTAGTATTATGCCCTGATCCGGAAACTAACAATCATGAAATCACCTTGTCATCAAGAAATCAGGGTCATCGATTTTTGATACAATCATGTTTTATCAAGGAAAGGTTGGGGCTCAGGCTGGAATCACATTAGAGTGCGTGGGGAGTAACCTTGGCAGAGTGGGAAGATTGCAGATTTCTCTCTCTCTCTCTCTCTCAGCCCAGAAACTCTTGGAGAAACCAAGCCACAGTATTTGGTACGAGTGACAGATACATTTCATTTTTAATTACTGAATGCCACAGACGGTGAAATGAGACTGGTAGTGATTATTATTCAGCCCAAGAGACTGGAGAAGTAGTCATTGGGGCATAATTAGGAAAACGGTTGCTATCTAAATACATAACTTAGTGTAGGTCTCAGACGTGGCACACTGTCCATATCCCATTCATTTGTGAAGTGATGGAGGACCCTGTCTTATGTTTTTAGGAGCTAGTTTGTCCGAATGCCCCTCCCCCCGCCCCCCAAAAGGTTGAGGTCTCACTGAGAATTTTAAGTAAATCTGTTTTCAGTTAGATTTCATTCAATGTAACAGTTCTGTCTGGTAAGTTCTTAGAGTAAGTTGAATTCTTAATGGAACTGGTGTCTGCCTGTGAGTTAGAGTCCCTTGTGGTAACGAATTCAGCTATAAAGTTTTCCACTGGGAGAGAAGGAGGGAGGGAGAGAAGAAGCTATTTTAGAATCTTAAACTTCTCTACAATGCGATGGGAATGCCTGTTTCTGCACTGACTGGTTCACTCGTATGCGTGGTGGTGAGAAATGAAGAATCCCCAGATCACCCTTGACTGCCTTCTAAAAAGTCTCTAGACTGTTAACCTTTGTAATTGCGTTTTCTAAAGATACCTTTAAACGATACACCCCATCAGAGTTAACAGCACTGATAAACACAGAGTGGAAATGGGGAGAAGACACAAAGAGTTTTATTTTCAGTTTTTTGAAATGTAGGAAATGAAAAAAAGATGAGTGATCACTGTGCTTAGAGATACGTTTGTTTTTTTTTTTTTAAAAATTCTCATAAAAAGGTAAGAGTTAATGGGATGACTCCATTAATATTTTATAGCCCAGGAGTGATATATTTTTCCCTCAGGAAAGAGGTGGAATTCACTCTTCCTGAAAACCGTGTCTTAATGCTGGTCACTGGATAGGGACCCCTAAAATACTGTGGCCTGTGAGAAATATTGAGGGTCAGGAGACAGAGGGGAATCCTTAGTGCTATTGTAAGTTTGTTTTCTGTTCTTCACACATCGACCTCCTCGGGACGTTGTGGACAGTTTAAAATTCGTGTGACATGAAGTAGCTCATTTCTTCCTCTGTAGCTAACATGACTTGCTGATTCTTAAAGAAGTTAAAACGTGGGTGTGTGTGTGTATGCGTGTGTGCATGTGTGTGGGTGTGTGCACGTGTGTGTCTGAGTGCAAATGGACTGGCTATTCTGGTACATTTCTGAGCAAGCTGGGCTGTGGGTAAAGAAGCTGGGGTCTTACACAGCAGGGCCCTGAAGTTTGGAAGGTTGACAACAGCTGCCAGCCCCTCCTGAGAAGGCTGAGAAATAAGGGTTCTGGTCTGCCCTTTCAGTGATGGACGGAGGGGGCGTGCTTCTTGGAGATGTTTTTGGGACTCTTGGGATGAATTTCAACCTCCCAGACAGCAGCCTCAATGTGATCTATTCCTGGGGTCTCTGGGGTCACCAGGCATGGGGAACAGGGATCCGTCTGCGTGTCTCCCCAAGAGCGTGGCGTGGTCGAGGACTGGCAGGCATCCCTAGCAGCAGAGTCGGGGCCAGGGCCATAATAAATCTCCCCTCTGCTTAGCTCTTCAAGATCGGTTTCTGCCGAGTGCTCTCGCTTCCTTTACCAGGACAGAAACGAAGGGTACCACCAATCCCCCACGGAGTCCATTAAGTAAGGGACTCCTGAGGGAACAGCTGATTCCTGCGAAAGAACTGCCTGGAGAAGAGACTGAGATGTTCTTTTCCAGCTTGGGCTGGGCAAGGATGCTGAGAAAGCTTTCACAGCATGTCACTTTTTTTTTTCTCTCAAGATTATTTTGGCTGTGTGGGGTCCTTTGTGGTTTCATACAAATGTCAGCATTGATTTCTTCCATTTCTGTATGAAATACCACTGGAATTTTGATAGGGATTGTGTTGAATCTGTAGATTGCTTTGGGTAGTATAATCATTTCAATAATATTAATTCTTTCAGCCCCTGAACACAAGATGTATTTCCAATTTTTGCACCTTCTTTAATTTCTTTCATCAATGTTTTACAGTTTTCTCTGTATGCATTTTTCACTTCCTTCATTAAATTTATTCCTATAAGTACGTTATTCTTTTTGCTGATATTATGAATGGGACTGCTTTCTTGGTTTCTGGTTTGAGGTAGATTGCTATCGGTGAAAAGAAATGAGACTGGTTTTGTGCATTGATTTTATATCCTGCTATTTTATTGAATTCTTTAGTTCTAGCAGGTTTTTTTTCATGGAGTCTAGGGATTTCTATATATAGAAAACTCTAAATTATACATGTTATCTGCAAACAGGGATCATTTTACTTCTTCCTTTCTGATTTAATGCGTTTGATTATTATTTTTTTTTTCTTGTCTGATTGCTGTTGCTATGACTTCCAGGACTATGAGAATGGACATCTTTGTCTTGAACCAGATTTTAGAGAAAAACCTCTTTTTCCTTATTGATTGTAATATTAGTCATGGAATTTTCGTAAGTGATCTTTATTATATCAAGAAAATTTCCTTCTATACCCAGTTTGTAGGAAGTCTTTATATGAAAGGATGTTGAACTGTGTCAAATGCTTTTTCTTCATGCATCAAGATGATCATGTAGTTTTTACCTCTCATTCTGTTATGCGGTGCATCACAGTGATTTATTTATATATGTTAACGGAGAAAAAAATTTTCTTTAATAAATGCTGTTGGGAAAACTGGATATCCATATGCAAAAGAATGAAACTGTACCCTTATCTTGCCTCACATACAAAAATCAGTTCAAAATGAATTATAGACCTAAACATAAGACCTGAACCTGCAAAAGTCTTAGAAGAAAACATAAGACAAAAGTTCCTTGATATTGGACTTGGCAATGATTTTTTTGGACATGACCTCAAATGCTCAAGCAACAAAAGCAAAAAATAAACAAGTGGGTCTGTATCAAACTAAATACCTTCTGCACAGCAAGGGAGACAATAACTAGAGTGAAGAGAAAGCCTATGGAAAGAAAGAAAATATTTGCAAACCATACGTCTGATAAGGGGTTAATATCCAACTGACAGAAGGAGCTCACACAAAGTGATATCGTACTGTGGTTTTGATTTCCATATCTTTGATGATTAGTGATGTAGAGTCCTGTTCTTATACCTGTTGACCATCTTTACGTCTTCTTTGGAAAAATAAGGACCTATTCAATCCTTTACTCATTTTCCAACTGGATTTTTTGTTGATTTGTTTTTTAGCTGTATGAGTGCCTTATGTAGTTTGAATATTAGCCCTTTAACAGGTGTAATCTCTAATTGTTCAGCAAGGATGACAAACTCACTCATCCTGGCTAACATGAGGGATGCTACTTGTTCACTAAGTGCAGCTTCAGCCTTGCTCTGGGCATCCCCTCTTCTAGGTAAGAGTTCTGAAGTCACCAATTCAGGAAGCACTGTAGCTTCTGACAGTGTCTAGTGCAGAGCAAAACCCTGCATCCTTGAACTCTTTGCCAAATTAGTGAGTACATTCCAAATCCTACGATGTATCCTTCCTAACAGCCTCTCACTGAGATGTCCCATGGCATGTGTCTCAATCATTGCAATGAGACAGTAGACCCAGCTTTTGTCAACTGAAGGTGTGTTCCAGGTGGTCTTTGACTGTAGGACATTGACAGCATTTGCCAAATGGATAATTATGTCCCATTACAGAGGTTTCACTGTCAGTCTGAAAGACAGCATAGCAAGGGGGAAGAGAACGGGATCTTTGGAATTTGACACAGTTAAGTTCAAATTCTGGCTCCACCTTTAACTCTGTTTAAGCTTCTAGTTCCTCGTCTATTATTGGAGTATTTAATACAACATTCCTGGCACGCAGTCTTCCTTGTGGTTAACACTCAATAACAATATTATCGCTATCACATGAAAACAGATGACTTTTCTTTCGTTATAATTTTTTTTTTTTTTTGAGTTGGGGTCTCATTCCATTGCCCGGGCTGGAATGCAGTGGCACACTCATGACCATCCCAGCATCGATCTGCTGGGCTCCGGTGGTCCTTCCGCCTCAGCCTTTCAAGTAGCCGGAACTAAAGTCTCATGCTACCACATCTGGCTAATTTTTTCTTGTTGCTGTTTATCATAAAGACAGGATCTCGCCAAGTTGCCAGACTGGTCTCGAACTCGTGGGCAGGCATCCACTTGCCCCAGTCTCCCAAGTGTTGGGTTTACAGGCTGAGCCACTGACCCCGGACTGTTATAATTTATTTTGATATATTTGAATACATTTTTAAGTACAAGATTATGAGAGCTACACATATATTTGTATTAGATACGTGAATTGTTACCAGTTATATAGCATTAAAAATTTTTTAAAAATCTAATTTCTTGTAAGACTCTAAAACTGATGCATCTCTTGCTATTACTAGCTTTTCTTGTTTCTCTCCAAACTTAGAAATGCAGCAGCAAGTTCATAGAAGTTAAGTAACTTAGTGGTGCTTTATTTGGGAAATTTTGCAGTTCGTTTGTTGAACAGATGTGGAGCAGCTTCTTTTTGAACACCATTTGCGAAATGATATAGCACTGGAGCCACCCAATGACAAAAGAAAAGGGCATATGGATGGAGTTGACCATGAAGATGTTGTTTTTCTGACTTCAAGTCTAGGGTAGTGGTCTGCTGATGGATACCCTCTGCTTACCCTGAGTCACTGAGGACTCCTATGTCTAACAAGGAAGAAACGCACAGTTGTGTTAAAAGTCAAAATGGTTGTGGAGACTTGATACTCAAGAGGATGTGTGTGTGTGTGTGTGTGTGTGTGTGTGTGTGTGTGTGTGTGCGTGCGCGCACATGTGCGTGCCTCTGAAGCAGTTTTAGTTGAAAGAGAAATGTAATGCCCATTTTAGCCAGACTAGGCATCAGAGTTTCCCTTCCTAATCAAACGAGGGACTTCCTGCCAACTGGTCATTCTCATATCAAGTGAATATATTTTAGGAATGTAGTTAGATTTTTTTCATACTCTACTTGGCCCTTAGAAAGTTTCTCTTCAATTATTCTTAAGCCCATTTGTATTTCCTTTAACTAAGACAATGAACGTGCCCTTGGAGATTCGCTTTTCTTAGCACAGTTTGTGTATACGTGAGGATAAGTGTGATTTAAAAATTCATTTTCTGTCAATTTTATTTACATATTATTTAAAACAGTTATTCAGAGTCTACACTTGAAAATGCTTGATGTAGATAATTTAGGTCAACTTAGGCAGCCTTGTTTGTCTAACACTCTCCAGATCATTTTGACCAGGACCTTGGGATTTTTACTGCCTCACCTGAATAGCCCATGTGCCTGAACCTCTCTGTGGTTTAGTGAGTCCAGGAGACAGAAGCAAGAAACATCTTGTGCTGAGATCCCAGAGGCCAGATTGGTGCTAAGCCTTAACTCTTCATGCGGTCTCCCTCGAATCTTCTGTGTGAATCCATGAGTGGCAATGTCTTAGATACGCATCTTGGGTTGGCATGACCTGACATCACGGCACTGTTGGATGTAAATCCACCACCCATGCATTTTGTCTGTTGCTCACTCACATTTTGCCGTAGAAACAGGTTCTTCTGTGGCCTCTCCTGTTCCTGCTTGTGGTCATGTAAACACCTACCTAAGAGGACAGACTCTTTGGGCGTCGGTCAATTATTGCTCTGTGAATTCTTTGAGTTTCTGCATATGTTGGGTCGTCCCACTGTGTTTTCACTGTGTTTTGCAGAATAGAAATTCTAGAGTGCCCATATAAGTCATCTTCTAAACCAGTTCTCTGTTGAGAACACTGACACGCTGAGCCCAACGAATGCTGGGAAAACAGCACAAACTGAGGAGTGTGGTTACCTTATCTTTAGGGCATTGTAACTTGTATTTTAAGTGGAATTTAATGAAAAATTAGTTAATGGGCCGACATGAACATCCCTAGAGCACAGTTCTAAAAAAGAAACTGAGAGGTAAATAAAGTTGTTTACCTAAAGGCTCTCTCTAGTCAAGGTCCTTTGAGCTTTATAAAACATGGCAAATATTTGCACTTGACTTTGTAGAAATAAAGCTTGATGAGAAGAGAGTTTGAAGTGGAATGCATCCACTTTCTATGCAATATTTGATTTAAATTCAGTTTCTAGGACCCTCAGATGAATGTGGCTGGTGTATCAAAGGACTGAACTTAATTTATTGTGGCCTTAAAAACACAGCTAGCTAACCTATGAATGAATATATATACAGAAAAAAAAATCCATTCCCTTAAGAGCAATCAGGGGCCACCTATATCAAATTTCTTGGCACGCTGTGAATATTGATAACTCCAAAGTGCCAATGTCAAATGAGTTGACTTAAAATCGCAAAATTGGATAATCTCAACATTTCTAAACAAAGACTAGCATCTTTGAGTCTTGAATACCAGCGAGTTCTTGGACTCCAATTGTTTATTTTTCCTTTTCTTTCCTTTTTAAAAATTTGAACAAGCTCTTTTTCTTGACACAAAAAAGTAGGAAAAATATTTCATATACATATATGATTTGAACAACAGAAATTTGTTCTTCACCATTCTAGGGCTTGGAAAGTCCAAGATCAAGGTGTCAGCTGATTTAGTTCCTGCTGAGGACACTCTTCCTGGCTTGCGGATGGGCGCCTTACGACTGCGTCCTCACATGGCAGAGAGCAAGCACTCTGGGTCTCTTCCTCTTCTTTTAAGGAACAGTTCTAATGGATAAGGATTAGGGTCCTGCCCTTAATTATCTTAATTATTTCCTGATAGGCCGTGTCTTCAAAATACAGTCACATTGGGAGTTAGGGCTTGAAAGTGAATAATTATTAAGACTATTTTGGGCTTTAGAATGTATGTCTATAGGGGAAACCATACATTTCCTTTGTATTTATGTTTTATTTTGTTTAATATCAAAATGTGTTTGCAACAATGAGCAGTAGGCAAATGCATTCTGGATGGGGAAAAATTGGAGGGGGCTGTCTAGAAAGTATATTTCTTAGGAATATGGAGAATGTAGGTATTACTGTAAACATCCAGTATTTGTAGTTTTATTAGATGACAGTTTCCTCTGATTAGCTATTTGATGTGGCTTGGCAATGTCACCTGTCTCGGGATGCCGCGTGCAGCCTGGTTTTTGGCATGTGATGGCCAGGCAAGGTCTCTGGGCAGGTTGGCTCTAGCTTCAAGGGGAATAAAATTCTGCTCCCTGCTGTTTAAGATCAGCTAAAAGATGCTGTCCATGTCCTAGGAAAGAGGTTGCCATTCATTTCAAGACTGATAGTTTTCTCTTAAAGCGTCAAGTTATATTTTAATGTTGACATGGTGTCCATTTGGGATTCGTGTTTGGCACCAGGTTATTGAAATTTTTCTTACCTCAACTTATTTTCTATCTTGTTTGGGGAGAAAAGAACATAAAGTGGGTAGGTTTTTATGCAAGAAGTACTTTTCTGTTCTCTATGATAATACCTGAAAGCTTAAAACAAAGATATAAGCTATATAGGAAGTAATTAAAATTCTTCTTTATTCTTATTTCATTTTCACTTTTGGGAAAATTGTCACCAGTATTTTTGAGATCTCATTTTAGGAGTTTCATCTTTCACCTCTGCATTTGTATTATTTTTGTATTCTCCATGCAATTTTTAGTTTTGAGGCAGTTTCACCCAAGGGACACACCTTGCAGTCGCCTCTAATGGCCAGCAAAGAATGAGCAGTGGAGGGAACAGAAGGTTTATGGCTTTTTTGTTGTTGTTGTTAAGGGGAAAAAATTAACACACTTCATCAAAACTCCCTTTTCTTTCTTTATCCTCCCCTCCATCCCACCCTCCTTCCCTTGGGATTTCAATTGTGTGATTGGTTTGGTTTCCACACAAAGGAAGATTTATTGCTTTAATGTCTTTGTGATTTAGTTTTATGTGATCTGACTGGGGACACCAGGGAGTGCCTTCTATCCTTTTCATATGCGTTGTAATCCCCTTTGAGGCAAAAATACAGGTTTGTGGGAGGAGAACAAAGCTGTCCTATCATCTTGAATCTTGCGTTTCTGAGTTAAGTATTTGGCATCAGTGACAAAGTAAGATCAGACACTGAGGACAAGAAGGATGAACGCCAAGTATATGGAAAGCACACAATTGATGCATCTCACAATTTTTAAATTCTTCTTTGTGAACACCATGGTTACTATGTCTGAAGATGGTTACCAAATGGACACACACCTCCAAAAAAGAATTCTGATTTTTTGTTGCTTCTTATTTACTTAGATGTTGGATTGAGTAATGTAGTTTTAACCTTGAACTATTTTCTTAAAAACTTATTTGAGATTTAAAAAATACATAAAGGGGCAGTAGTTGTGGCAGGAAGTGTTCAGGGAAACTTCTGAAGGTGATTTTGGTGGTAGGGCTAGCACCTCGGCCAATGTGGAAGGAATTAGAAGTAAACGTGTGCCACTGACTATGGCTGTAGCTTGAATCAGAAGTTTTGCAACGCTACTGATCTATCAAGTAGACCAATAATTCTATATAAATGAGTAAACTGGTTTTGTCATCCATTATTGCACTTACTTAAGTGTGTTTTGGCTTAGATTAAAATGTCGTTGATATCTACCTTATACTTACACGTTGAACAAGTCGACCACATTCATGATTGAATTGATGCCTCATGAGAACTCCAGGTCCATACCATCTCTCCTGTTTTACAGGTGATGGATCTGAGATTCAAAATGAGCAGGTGGCTTCCCAAGGCCAAAGATAAGCGCCAGGCTGTTTTAATTCTTCCTCATATGTGAAGTCTTTTCTATTCTTCACTGGCATAGAAATCTCAAGTTGTTGAGGTCTGTAGACACTTATGTCCTTATCAAGAGACTAGGATTTTCAAAAAAATCAGACAAGATGATTTCAGTTCTTTGGGACCTTCTTCCTATAATGTGTGTGTCAGAACGCTTTAGGATTGCAGATAACGACACTGTCTATCTTCTGATTCAATCAATTCTGATATTTGTTCTACTCTGCACTTTCAACTAGCTACATGAGAGGTTTTTTAAGGCATGTTTTTCACTTAACCAATTTGATTTGGGTTATCTGAGTTGGTTGATTCAGAAGCTGAACAGTGTCGCCAAGATCTGCCTTCTAAAGTTGTGCTTTGTCTGAAAGCTAGTTTCCTTGTTTTCTAGAAAAGATTCAGGGCACTCTAGCAGACACAGAGGATTGCCAAGCAGCATTCTTGTCAAACTGTTGATGTCAAATGACCAGATGGTCTGGCCAGAGAAGGAAAGTTGCTGTCCTGGTCACTCCTGACACTGTGTGGGGTCACCCTCTTCAAAAGTCTATGGGCACCCTGGTCTGGGGAGGATCCTGGGATGCAAATCTGTGTAGTATCCTTCAGGAAGAGGGGGAAAGTGGACACTGTTCTAGTAAACTGATAATGCCCATTCAGTGTTTAAATTCTACAGACATTAAAGCCTAATTCTCAGTTTTAGAATAGAATCTTCAGCACAAGATTTCTGATCTTGCTCAACAGGAGGAAGTTGACCTGACTTTTGTTCTTTCTGCCTTCTCTCTTGGTGAGCACTGCGTGGTTGTGGTTATGCATGCTCATAAGTTTTGGGATCATTTTATTTAAATCCTGATTTTGAAGTTTTATATGGAGCGTAAATACCCAGGTGCCTATTTTATTTCTCCCTTCAAACTTCAAACTTCGTAAAAAAAGAGATTTTTCTAATTTTTGTTTGGGTCTTCCATGGTCCTTAGCATAGTGGGTAGATGATCAATAAGTTCTTGTTGTACTACATTATCGTCTATTCAGTGATGGCTTAAGTCTAGGCAAGTGCCTCGTTGGATGGAGTTTGCCAGTTTTTGACCAACATTTTTAAAGAAAATCCTACTTGACTTCAGTAATTTACTCAGTTCTATTTCAGCAAAATTTTTGTTGTACTCTGACTACATAGCCTAAGCTATTTTGGGTGGTTGGGATACTTAACATATTAAAAAACACTCAAGACCAAATTCCTGTTCACAGAAGCTTGCAGAGCTGTGAGGGGTCATAGATTAAAGAAGAGAAAGATGTCTATAGCAACGTCAAAAGTGTCGCACGAATGCTATGTACTTGCCCATGGAAGCTGTGGGGGCGGGGAGGGAAGAAGAGGGGAGGGGAGGAGAGGGGAGAGGAGTGAGGGGGGAGGGGGGGAAGAGGAGGGAGGGGGAGGGCTCCCTTAAACCCAAATATCCGGACTCAGTAGGCGTTGTGTTCTGATGTATCAGTTCTCTGACCAAAACATGCTGCTCGACACACGCCTTGCCCAACTCTTCTGGCGCTTAATTTCCTAAAGGAAAACTCCCTGAGAAAAAGAGACCCCAGCCTTTGAAATAGTCGGCGAGGTAGGCCAGTGATCATTTTCGATGTTGGGTGGCAAATCCCGGCCCTTTGTGGACAGGACTTATTTAAGCAGAAGCTCTAGTGGCATTGGGTGAGAGAAGGAAGAAGGGGAAGGGAGAGGCGAAAGGAAACATTTTCACATCTTGTTAATTTAACACGTGCAGATATAGCAACACCTCCAACACTGTCCCCGTCTAGTCTGGCTCCAGGGAGCCGAGGGGGGTTTGGGGTTGGAGAGAGCCATGAGGGATCAGAGCTGAGGGTTGAAAGGCACCCCTAGAAGTTTGCCCGTTAGTTCCCATTTGAGAGCAAAGGCCATGCTTCTCTCTGTGCCATTCTGAACAACTCTGGCTTTTCCTCCAGAAGTTGGATGTTTAGGATGAGGAAAAGACTCAGTCTTTTAAAACAACACCTGAGTGACTTCTTAAATTTAGTCAGAATCTATAATTCTTAAAGCCACCTATTGTTGACTAGACTGTACCACCGCCCACCAATTGGTAGATTGATGTTTTGACCCTAATGTGACTGTATTTAGAGAAAGGGTCTTAAAGGAGTTAATAAAGGCTAAATGAAGTCATATCAATGAGTTTCTAATCCAATAGGGTAAGTGTCCTCACAGAGAGAAGAAAGGGACACCAGGGATGCACGCAGATAAGAGGCCACATGAGGACTTGGTGAGCAGGTGGCCATCTGCAGGACAGAAGGAGAGCCCTCACCAGACACCAACCATGCTGGCCCTCTGATCTTGAACTTCCAGACTCCAGAGCCCTGAGAAAATAAGTTTTTAAGTTTAAGCCACCCAGTGTGTGTCATTCTGTAAGGGCAGCCTGAGCAGGGGAATACACCCACCCCCAAACAGACCACCATTCTATACCCTAGCAGAGAATTACACAGAAGGACACCCTAAACTTTCCATACTGGTACATTTCCCAGCAGCTTGGAAGGTGCTCTTGGTGGGGGAATGTATACTTCGATCCCTCACAATTATTTTTATTCTGTATTTTATTTTTATTTTTATTTTATTTTATTTTTTTTTGAGTTGGAGTCTCACTCTGTTGCCCAGACTGGAGTGCAGTGGCCGCTCCCGGCCACCGCAGCCTCGACCTGCTGGGCTCCGGCGATCCTTCCGCCTCCGCCTTCCGAGTAGCCGGAATTACAGGCACGCGCTACCATGCCCAGCTGATTTTTTTGATTTATTGTAGAGATGAGGTCTCGCTGCCCAGGCGGGTCTCGAACCCGCGGGTTCAGGCAATCCACTCACCTCAGCCTCCCAAAGGCGCGGGATTACAGGCTGAGCCACCGAGCCCGGCTTATTCTGTATTTTAAAATGTCGCTTAGCTCCGTATATCCAAGATGGTGAGGCAGGCACGTTTTGCATGTGCAGCTGTTCCTTGATTGCCTCCCCTGATGTTTCTCTACAGCCTCGTTTATGTTCAACATTGGTCTGTTGAGTGACTCATATCTGACTGTGACACTGGCTTCTGGATTTATCGCTGAGACTAAAACTCTAAAACTCCAGAAGGGGCAGGGCCCATGTTCTTGGTTAACGAAGATCACGTTCTTTCTTTTATTTTTAATTTTTCTCATTTTAATGTTAGATTCAGGGCATATTCATTGCCTGTTCGTTACTTGGACATATTGTGTAGTGGTGAGGATTGGGTTGCAGGTGACTCATTCCCCAGATAAGTAATTTGAAACCCAATTCCCACAGAATGCACACTGTACCCAGGAGGTGATTTCCGCACCCCAACCCCTCTCCTTATAAAGATCACATTCTTTTTTTAAATTTTTATGTTTCCCCCCATTTTTATGTTAGATTCAGGGGGTACATATGGCTGCTGGTTATGTAGACATATTGTGTAGTTGTGGGAGTTGGTCCTAGATGGCCCATTCCCCCAAATGGTGAACGTCGTGCCCCGTAGGTAATTTTGGAACCTGTTACGGTCCAAATAAACACTCGGTTGTATCTCTTGATGCCAATAAATCAGAAGACAGAGAACAGACAGAAAGAAGTTTGTTTCTGGATCCAGAATTTGGGGAGACAGACCCTGGTACCTGGCATTTCTGGAACTGGTCTGCTCACTCCTTAGCTTTCACAGTCTGCTTTTGTAAGTTTAGGGTTGCTGGTATCTACAGACTGACTACGTGACTGACAGAGCGCCATATAGAACTTAAGTTACAGCCGCATTTTGTCAGTAGTGACATTGATGGGCTACGTTTCCTGGAGCCAGTTACCAGGTGTAGCCCACAGTTATTCTCATCAGTAGCACCAAAAAGAGGCATTGACCAAGCTTGCCATAGATTAAGGGTGTCAGTGGAGCCCATCACAAAGCAAACATTATTCATTGCAACACATTGCTAATTAGTAGTTACAACATGCCAAAAGTTGTACCAATTACAAGTCTTATGGTTACATGGGGACTATATATTTCAAATCTATGACTACTGATAAAAGGAAGTGAATAAAGTTTCATTTCTCTCAGTTGAATGAGTACAGACTGCAGGGAAGTTAAGGATTTCTTGAAGTGACTTGCAGGGAATGGATAGGCGATAAAACACTTTTCTTTGCTCATTTCCAGGACTGTAGGTACGTGCAGGCCTGTTCGAATGCTCGTTGGGCCTTTCTTTAAGGGTTGTGGCAAATGGACAGACCATAGTGGATTTCAGTATCAAGGCCTAAACCCTCCCCACAAAGATCACTTTCTAATGACGTGTGTCCTGCTCTGGCCTGTTTCTTAGCAGAGTCATCTGTGTCTGACCCGCTTCTGCATTAAAGACTTTCGAGGAAGCTTTGCATGTTGGTTCCCTCTTTTGGTCCTGGGGACTGCACGCCTGGGGCCCATCGCTAGCTCAGGAATTCCGGGTGACGAGGCGAGCCAAACTGCTGACTTCCCTGCCCATCGGCATCAGCCAAGGCCAGCATACTCCCGGTCCAAAGTGGTACAGGACTCAGGGAACGCTCGAGGATTTAGTGTATCTTCTTTCTAGAGAAGGCTATTTCATATCAGGGAGCCCCAACGCTGGGGTATGATTATACGGACAGTTCATTGAACTCATTCCGAGTACTGCAGGGGCTGTTCATCCTACTTAGACAATTGTGTACAGCTAGGCCTGGTTAAAAAAAAGACTCTAAAACAAAAACCCCTTTAGATGCTTTGGTAGAAAGAGTGTCCTGGCCAGAGCCCCATTTTCTGGTCTAACCAGCTGGTGCAGGAAGGATTGTTCAAATACAACACCTATTCCCCTGTGTGTGGCTCACTTAAGGCCATCAAAGAAAAGCTTATCTTCTCTCCTCCCCCATCCCCTTCACTGATTTTTTTCCCCTTTAATAGTGGTTTGGAATGCTCCATACCAGGGTCTGACAAGCTCCGACTGTAAAAACGGAGTGTATGATGTAAAACACGAGCCACAGGGGTGAGTACATGGGTTGGTTCACGACAGGCTATGTGACGTGTCATTTAACAGTCAAAAACAAGCCAGCCCAAGAGATCTCCGTGGAGATGGCATGGCTCTCTGTCTTGAATATGGTCGGGCATACAAACATCCGTGTGTAAAGTGGTAGAGAGCGAAACACACGTGCACAAGGAGGACACCCAAAGCTTGTAAAATGGATGGATTGTGTCCATGTTAGGCTCCTTGGTGGTGATATGGCCCTATGGTTTAGAAAGATGTCACCATTGGGGGACGCTGAGTGATGGGGGCATGGGCTTTTCCCCCATTATTTCTTAGAGTTGCATGTGAACCTATGTTTATGTCAATAAAAATTTTAATGAAAAATGTTAAGCTGAAGTCCTAAATACGATTTCCAAATCTCTAAATGCTAGCAAGGCAGTGGGGGAAAATGCTATCTGGTAAGAAGTACAAGTGAAATAGTGCTCTTAATTATTTGAGCCGCGGATAATGTTTTCCAGACTGTTTCACGGATAGGCATAAAAATTGATTAACACACACTTCTGTTGGGCTGGAAGATGGGATCTCGTGGAAGTCCTAGGGCAAACAAATGAAGAGATTTGAGCATTTAGAATTATGATGCTGAGACTGTGTCCATTTTTTTTTTCTGATTATAAACATAATGCTATTTATAGAAAACCGGGAAAACAGAATCAAGCAAAAAGAAGAGGAAAAAAAAATCTATGATTCCCAGATTCGGAGATGGTCATGGTTAACAGTTGATTATATTTCCAACTGTTTATTGCTCTATGCAAATATATATTTACATGCACGTAACAAATATTTCCTTATTTTCTAGGAAGCTCTTACAAAAAACGTTCTCATGGCTTTTTGAAGCTCATGCAAAGTGTAGTTGTACATGTTTAATACTCTGCCAGTGAACAGCTGCATGGCATTCAGATCAGCATCCATTCTGCCTGGCCGGCATCTTTTCTGAATGGTCATGTCATGGTTGTGAGCAATTTTGAATGTCACCCTGGACTGTACTATTCGGATTCACCATCTCTTTGATGTTGGGTAGGCAGGTTGTTTTGAATGTTCATTGTGATAAATCATGCTGTAATGGAAATGTTTTTGCATCATGCCTTTTCTGAACTTTAGGTTACTTCATTAGGATAGATTCTCAGGAGCAGAATTAATGGGTAACAATGTATGACTGTTTTTCAGGCTTTTAATATGCATTGCTAAATTGCTTTCCAACAGGGCTGCAATCTTCAGATATGCATATATGTGCAAGGGGTTTCCACCAGTGGGCACTTTCTCTCACTATCTCTCTCAACTTTTCTGGTGTTATAGGTAGGATATGTATCTCACTGTTTTAGTGCGGTGAGGTGAAGAGTCTTCTTAGATGTTTGTTAGTCATTTTTATTTCTCTCTTTTGTGAATTGCTTGCTTACATACTTTGTATGTTCCTTGGGATAGGGGCCAAGCCGTGCAACGCTAATGCTACTTGCCATGAATATAAAGATGTTAATGGCTTTCTTTATTGAGAACGTCGGTACTTTGTAAGAACTTCAACACGTGAGACACTCTGGGGCATTCACTTTTTTCTTTTTCTGGTGAACTAAATCATGATCTTTTTGCTATTTCCATTTTGAGTTGAGAATACAGATAGGTACTTCTTAACTTATGGTGTGGTTATGTCCTGATAAACACATTGTAGGTTGAAAATATTGTAAGTCAAAAATGCACTTAGCACATGCATCCTACCCAGCATCCTAGCTTAGCCTAGCCCGCCTTAAAAGTGATCCAAACATCAACACAAAGCCTATTTTATAATAGCCACATAAACATGGAATTGGTCGAATGCTGTGCATGTCAAAATTGCAATGGATTCATGCCACCGTGAAGTTGAACAGTCATGAAGCTGAACCAACATAAGTTGAGGACACACAACGTGCTGTGCAAAGGAGAGTGAACTTTGATGGGAAGCCCAGGATATTGGAGTGAGGAAGTGAGCCTGTGTGTGATGTCATCCGAACCCACACTGGACTCTCAACCCGCCAGTCTAGTCTGATCCAAGGAACAACATCCAAAGAACAGAATCCACCTTCTGAATCCCCGCCTCAGTGCCGGCACCCTACTTATGCCCTTCTGGGGCCTCACACACTCTGCTTTTACTCCCGACTTCGGGAAAACGTGCTTTCCAACTGCATTGCCACTCAAATGGGGCGCTATACAGTGTGATGTGAAAATTAATAAAAACAATGCTGATTTTCATAGAATTTATTTTTCCATTAAAAAAAAATTTTAAATTGGGTCCATCTGAGGATTTGCTACGGAAGTCAATTGCGTGCAGGTGAGGTTTGGGCTTCTAGTGAGCCCTCTCTCCCCCTGGTGGTGGACAGGGTACCAGTGGGTGGATGTGTGCCCCGTATCACCCCTCCCTCCCTTCTCCCATGAGCAATGCCTGGCATCAGTTGTCTCCACCTGTGCGCTCGTGTGGTCAATGTTTAGGGCTTGCTTATGAGTGACAGCGTGCCGTATTCAGTTTTTTGTTACTGTGATAGTTCACTTAGTGTGATGGTCTCCAGCTGAATCCATGTTGCTGCAAAGGACATGATTTTGTTCTTTATGGCTGCATAGTATTCATATATATATGTTCTTTATGGCTGCATAGTATTCATATATATATATATATATATATATATATATATATATATATTTATATATGCCATATTTTCTTTATCCAGCCCACTTTTGATAAACAGCTGGGTTGGGTCCATGTTTTTGTTATTGTGAGAAGTGACAGCATTACTCTTCATTGGAAATTCTGCATGATAATAGTTTTGAATCCTTACAGTAAATTGTAGAACCACAGAACATGAATGTCTAGGCAGAAGCCAGGGCACAGCGCAGGATTTTGAGGTTGTCTAACTGCTCTCAAGTCACCTAAGTCATAATGATTGGCACCAAGTTGGTAATAGTGCCATGAAAACAAAAATGTGTTTGTATACATTGAGGCTTTAAGTACTTATATATAATGCCACTGCTGGTCCTATCAAATATAAGAAAAAATTTTTAAACCGGATCTCTCTATTCTCAAGCCATATCTTTGTTTCTTGGGCCCTTCCCCCAAAATAAAGAAATGTGTATTTTTTCATGTAAATAAAGGCATTTAGAAAACTGTAGTTTTAACTCTGCACTTATACAATTTTATAACTCCCCACTATTGTAGTTAGACCTCAGCATTAAAAGTTGCCCAAATTTTTACCCTGGTACCTCCAAAAAGTATAACAGACAAACTTCTTTCACCAGTTGGAAGGAATGGCAGAGAATATGAAGAATTTGTAAATAGATGATCTTTCTACAGAGGGGGACCCAAACAAACCCCAGAATTTATTTATAAGATCCAGAATTTATTTATGAAAAGCAAACCCAGAATTTATTTATGAAAAAAGGTATTCTTGTATGTATTTCACAAAACATGATTCCAAATGGTCAACCAAAGTTTTGAGAAGGTCGTGCCGTGATTTGCGGGAGAAATGTCCTGAGCTGCGGCCAAAAGGTGACTGGTTCTTCCACCATGACAACGCTCCTGCCCACACCGTGCTGAGTGTTCAGTAGTCTTGGACCCAAAGCGGCATGTCCCCCGTGTGCCAACCTCCCTATTTGCCCGATCTTGCCCGGAGCCCCCGTTTTTTTGTTTCCTCAGATGAAAAAACGTCCCCTTGAAGCGAAAAATGGCAGAAGCACTAAAAGGCATCCAAATGGACAATTTCAAAAATGTTTTTGAGCAGTGGAAAAAGCTTGTCGATAGGTGTATTGCATCCAGCGGCGAGAACTTTGAAGGTGACCAAAGTTTAAACACATAGGAATAAAATGCACATTAAAAAATAATTAAATTGCTGTTTTTTTAGGGTCCCCCTCATGTACTTTGATGTTATCCATGGAGTGAGTGGATGGGCATAGCAATACCCTCGCCCCCCAATTATCTCTGCTGTGGTGTTACTTTATCTGCACAAAATACCCAGCCTCGGAAGGGTTATGGGCTCACTGGACACATCCCACAACTCTGGTTGTTTGCATGGCTGTCTGCAGGGCGCAGTGCATTGTCGGGTTGGGGTAGTCGCGCGACTATTCCTCCACTTACTGCCTCCTCTGGGTCTCAGGGGCCGTGTCTTGATCACTGCTCTGTCCTTGGAGATGTGAGGTCTCCCTGCAGATGATACACAAAATAGGTATTTTCTGAGGGAACCAAAATAGATACTCCATGAATGTTTTCTTTAGCTTCAGGGACCTCAGTCGAAAGTCTGCTCGGTGTGGCTTGGTGTGGTGTGGCATGGTTAAAAGTGCAATCCTTGAAGGTGGACCTCAGGTCGCACCCCTTGTCGTTTCCTCACCAAGAGCACCAAAGAGTAAGTAGAATGCAGAAAGGCAAGACAGGAATTCAAAAGATGGATTTTGTTTTCTTCAATCTCTTCCCTCCGTTCTTGCTTTCTCTGGCAGAGCCCAGCAGTCGGCGTTCAGTGCCTGCCCCTACCTGTAAAAGATATTATTTAAAAACATCTGCACCTTGGGTAGGGAGATGGTTTTTGGTTTTTGACTAGGAGGACAAATCTCCGTGTCCGTCATGAGAAGCTTGGCCCATGATAAACTCTAAGTCTGTTTGGCTCAATCCATATCGTATGCCCACCATAGAGTACACGGCAGGGTTTTTTTTTTTTTAATTGTGCATATTTATGGGGTACTGTGTGACGTTGTGATCTACATACACATTGCAGAAAGATTCAGTTAAGTGTTGTTTTTCTCATTTAACTCACTGTTCTACCTTCTTAAAGTAAATTCCCCTTAATACAGAGATGCATCTTACTGTGACAGCAACACCCCCTTTGAAATGAGATCTGGTGTGTTCTGACTCTTGTTGGCTTTGTTTTGACTGAACGAGATCTCCAGTGGTGAATTTTAAAGCCACTGATATAAATGTGCAATTGATCGCTTTTCTTTATTGTTTAAGCAATGTTATTTTAGTATCTTCAGCTGTTACAAAATCCTCCCTTCCTTCCTTTTTTCCTCCCTTCCTTCTTCTTTTTCTCTTCTTCTTTTCTTTTTGAGTCAGGGTCTTGTTCTGTTGCCCAGGCTAGAGTTCAGTGGTACCATCATGGCTCATTGCAGCCTCAAACTCCTGGGTTCAAGCAATCTTCCTGCCTCAGCCTCCTAAGTTGCTGGAACCACAGGTGTGTGCCACCACGCCTGGCTAATTTTTTAAAAAAAATTTTATTTGTAGAGACAGAGTCTTGCTATGCTGCCCAGGCTAGTCTCGAACTCCTGGGCATGAGCAACCCTCCTCCTGCCTTGGCCTCCCAAAGTGTTAGGATCACAGGCATGAGCCACTGCACCCAGACTTACAGACATTTTTCTGTCACGCCAGGCACCTCCATTCTTGGGTGACATTGAACAACCCCCTTTGCATAGAAGAGGCATGAAAAGAAGCTTGCTTCCTATTAATGATACAGAGTGCACTTGTGGTCCATGGGAGGTCGGGTGGGATCAATATCCACAGAGTATCCATCCAGCCTGTGAAGCACAGGTGTTTTTCTCCTTCTCATTTGATGCTGCAGATGCTGTAGAAAAGAAGCCAGGCTTTTTTTTTTTTTTTCCTAGACAGTACTGAAGGGTCACAAAACCTTCTGGCTTTCCTGAGGAATGGGGCAGGGACTGCCACGTGGCCGTGCTGGGGAGGGTTTCAGCAAGACTTTATCGGCTTGGCTTTTACTTTATTTATTGAAGAGCAGAGTCTTCATTATCTTTGTCTTTTGCAGCAAATATTAATCCAAGAAATCAAGGACGTCTTGGCTCCCGGGATCCATGCCAGCCTCCCAAGACGCAGAGTTCCAGAGACGAACGCTTACTGTGGTCACAGCAACACCCTTGGACCTGGGGTCTAGTGTGTCCACCCTTGCTATGTCTTTGTTTCGGCTAAGCGAGATTTCCAAGGGCAAGTTTTAAAGTCACCAGTATAAATGTGCAACTGGTTGCGTTTCTCCATTGTTTGACCTTGCTCCAGCTTCCTCCCAGCAAGACTCATTTATGGAGGGTTTTCTCACTGGACATTGAATTCTGGGTCGGTACTTTTCTTAGTCCAGAACCTTCCATTTTCAGCCTCTTGTTTTCTGGCCTCTGTGACCAATCGCAGCACTGTCTTTGGTAGGAAATGGGTCTCTTTCCTCCAGTCGATTTTAAGATTGTCTTTTTCTCTTCAGCATTATCACTGTTATGGGCCCAGGTGTGATTTTTACAATTTATACTGTTCGGGGATAATGAGCTTCTTAGATCTTAGGTTTTTTCTTTTTTCTTTAAAAAAATTTTTTTTGGCCTTTTTCTTTTTTTAAGGTTGAACACAGTGGCTTACATCTGTAATCTCTGCACTTTGGGAGGCCAAGGTGGGAGAATCATTTGAGGCCAGGAGTTCAAGACTATGCTGGGCAACATAACGAGATCCCAACTTTACAAATAAAATAACACAATAGAATAAAGTAATTTCTACTCTCTCCCAATTTTTCTTTTTCTTTCCAGACTCGAATTTCACGTATGTTAGGCTGTATGACATTGTCCCATCCACCACCAAGTTGTTTTAAAATAAATCTGTGTCCTTTTTTCAGAATAGACCACTTCTGCTGATTGAATTAAAGCTCAATTACCTTTCTTCTGCAGTGTCTGGTCTGTCGTTTGGCCCATCAGTGGGTTTTCTGTTTCAAATGTTGCACTTCCCAGCTCTAGAATTTCCACTTGGTTCTTGTTTTATGGTTTCCATTTCCCTGCTGAGATTCTCCAATTGTTGGCTTATTCGGGCCAGATTTTCTTGTAAGTTTTTGATTTACTTATAATAATGGGTTTAAAGTCTTTTCTTCTTGAATTCAGGATCTGAGGCTTCTCAGGGCTCTGTTTGTACCGACTACTCCTTTACTTGATTATAAGTCAGATTTTACTGCTTCTTTTCAGGTCTAGAAACTTTGGATTGGATTAAAGAGGATTTTCTGATGGTGCCTGATATGCTGAGGATGGCTGGACGGTTTTCCACGAACCCTATTTTTAATGAAATCTCTTGCTCGCCTGCGTGGTAGCTGTCATGGCTCCAGTTTACAGACAAGCAAACCAAGCCTGTGTTAGTTACAGACCCTGCTTCATGTCATACAGCGCATATGTGGCAACACTGCCACTCAGAGTAAGAATTTCTACTGTTATATGTCAACCAGATTTGGCCGATTAGAGGTGATTTAAGCCAAGTGTGGTGGCTCACGCTTGCAATCCCAGCATTTGGGGAGGCTGACTTGAACCCAGGAATTTGAGACCAGCCTAGGCAACAGAGCGAGACCTTGTCTCTCCAAAAATATTAAAAAAAAAAAAATTAGCCAGGCATCGTGGTGCATGCTTGTAGTCTCAACCACTTGGGAGGCTGAGGCGCAAGGGTTGCCTGAGCCCAGAAGGTTGAGGCTAAGGTGCCACAATCACACCCCTGCACTCCAGTCTGGGAGAGTAGGACCCCGATTCAGAAAAAGAAAGTGCTTTGGCTGGGACGTCCTTGTGTGTACCCTGCCAACATTTCTGCGTGCCCAGATTCCGACTTCTCTGGGAGAGGACCGAGGCCCCTTGGCCCTGTGCTGAGCAGTGGGTGCAGGCAGGACACAGACCTCATTTTCCACGGTTTCTGGAAACCACTTGGGGCACAATTGGCCTCGTGAGCTCTCTCTGCTCTGCCATATACGGCTGCCAGCTTTCCAGGGCCGTGCAGGACTCCCCAGGGTCTTGCTGCAGGGGCAGCGATGAACAGAGGTGTTTACATGTCTCCGAATGTACCATGCTATAAATAGAGGCTGCTTTCCCAGCATCCTGTGATACTGGGTTTGTTCTTCTCTTTTTCTTTTTCTTCCCCATTTGTCAGCTTTAATAAAGAAAAAATAAAATAAAAATAAAAAGCCGGAAAGAGGGCAAGGCAAAACAAAACAAAGCAAAAAAAACCCACCCACCCATCAATTTCAGATAGACAGAAAGAACATTCACTTAGCTGCTCAGATGAGCTACAGTAAAGCTCTCAGCCCTCAAAAACGGAAACAGACTCCAAACAAAACACACAGTTCTCCTGAGAAACGGAGGATGGAATTCGACAGTTAGGGAGCAAGTCTCCTGCCTGGTCACTTGGTGCCCCCGAGAGCTCTGAGCGGTGTCTGATAGGTCTACAAGGTACACCCCCTGAGCCTTCCTGGCTCCTGGGATCTGAGGTCTAGTCTCCAGAGTTCTAGCATCTTAGATGGAGATACTGTCTTTGTGCAGAGCAGGGGTCCAGAAGCTGGAACTATCGTGGGGTTTTGCGTTCTCCGATCCCACCAGGTTTCCCTGGGTAGGGTGCTGAGGCCATGCTGTGACAGTAAAGTGCAGGGCTGGAGGTGGGGGCTGTGCCTCAAGCCTCCCGTCATGGATGTGGGGTCCCCCACCGCACAGGGAAGAGCATGCTCCTGACGGATGACCACCTGCGTGTGTTTCTACCACCATGGGCCAGACATCAGGGCTGAAGCTTGTCGTGCAGTATCTCTTTATCTGACAGTAATCAACAAGGAAACAAAGGCATCTTACCCATTTTAGGCAGGAAGACATCGGGGATTATGTAAGTCATTTTAGGTCATGCACTGGCAACTGGCAGAGCCAGGCTTTGTATACAACTTGCAGCTTTGCTTAGCCTCCATACATTTCTCAGCAGCTGCTTTCCATTTCTGGCCTAAGGTGAGGTCTCTTGAGGCTGTATAATGAGAACGCCTAAGGTGAGGTCTCTTGAGGCTGTATAATGAGACCTGATCCTGGCCAGGTGAGGTGGCTCATGCTTGTCATCCCAGCATTTTGGGAGGCCAAAGTGGGAGGATTGCTGTGGCCAGGAGTTGGAGACCAGTCTGGGCAACATAGCAAGACCCTACCTCTCCAAAAATAAAATAAATTAGCCTGGCATGGTGGCGTGTGCCTGTAGTCCCAGCTACTCAGGAGGCTGAGGTGGGAGGATTGCTTGAGCCCAGGAGGTTGGGACTACAGTGAGCTATGGTCACGCCACTGCACTCCAGCCTGGGCAAGAGAGCAAGACACTGTCTAAAAAAAAAGCGAAAAAGGAGTCCTGATCTCTGGCAGTTTAAAAAATATGGAACAGTATAAAAACATCATTACTTAGAAAGGTACAAAGGGCTGAGAATTCAGAAAGAAGGAACAAACGCTGCTGAAAAGTCATCTGTGGACACATCCAAAAGTCCTTCTGTCCTGGGGTCCCTCCACTCAGTCACACACTCAAGTCACACTCAAGTCACACAGCTGGAGGGCTGCTGATGGGTTGGGAAATAACGCAGAAAAGAGAGGAGCTGTGAATTTGGGCCCCAAGCAAAGGTGTCCACATTGGTCAGGGTTAGGGGTCTTCTCCCCGTAGGTGGTACAACTGAAGTGGGAGGCTGGGCACAAGGAGAGAGCCTTTCTCTTTCGTTTGTCCTGGCTCCCAGAGATTTTCTCCTTGCTCAAGTCCACATGAAATGGTAGAAGCGGGAGGTCTCATCTCCTGAATACAAAGCACGGGTGTGAGATCTCTCTTAGTTGTTCCTCAGGCCGTACTCCTGGGAGCTTGTGAGATACAGTTGGGACATAGACCGTTTCCCCCATACCTGGCTTCTTTCCTTCCCCTCCCTCAGGGTGCAGCCTCTGGCCGAGGCTGGCCTCTCCAGGACACGCAGAGTCCCAGTAATGAGTCATGGGATGGGTGATCAGCAAAGCTGAAAACAATGTAGGCGTCACTCTTCATCAATGTAATGTAATGCCGTAGAGTGATTTGAATCACTAACTTGATTATAAAACTGCTTGCTGTACTTCCCCGAGGAGCGGATTCTTCAAGGAATGGCCACCATTGATGCATCCTGTAAGTGCTGATAAACCGACATCCTTCCTGCTGAACCTCTGGGAGACTTCTTTGGAACAAGTAAACATCACGCACAAGCCCTCTCGGATTTGGGGCTACCGCATTACAGGGCTGCTTCCATCTCCTCATCTTCTTACATCAACATGCTGTACAGGATTCCTCCTCAAAGGGTCTCTCCCTTCTCAGGCTACTGGAAATGCAGATATCAGGCATTCCGGAAACTTCTGCCACTACTTCTGTCCTTCCTCCTCAAGTTCAGGGCCATGACCATTCCGATCCCAGCTTTCTTGGAAGAGCTCATCCTTCCAGAACCCATGCCCCAGGGAAGGGTCTTTTGGGCACCTCCCAACTGACCTAGAAACACAAAATTATTATCAAGCCGACTCCTACCGGGGAGCCCACACTCAGAACACAAAGGATTATTGGGTCAGAGGGTGAAAAACATCTTAAATGTATACCTGTAACAGGGAAAAACAAGTCTAAAGTTATTTCTCAATCAATTTTCTTGCTGTGTTTACACAATATCCAAGTATTTCATCTACCCAGAAGAATATATATATTCCTATAGAACTGCTTAGTTCCAGCTATACAGATGTTTCTCCACTTACAATGGAATTACGTCCCAGGGAACCCGTTGGAAGCAGAAACCATTTCAAGTTGAAAATGCACTTAATATGGCCAACCTGCCAAACATCATAGCTTGGCCTTGCCTTCCTTAAATGTGCTCAGAACACTTCCACGAGCCTACCGTTGGGCAAAACCAGCTACCACAAAGCGCATTTTATAATCAAGCGTTGGACATCTCATGCCATTTATGAAAATATGGTGCCGAAAGGGGAAAACACAGTGGTGGTGCGTGTACTCAAACTGTGCTTTCTACCGAAGGCGTATTCCTTGCCAGCCATTGTGAAATCGAGTCACGGTCAGTCTCACCTTTGTAAGTCAGGGACCGTCTGCCAGTGTTTCTGTGTTTCTTTCGCTGCCTCCTCATTTCCCTGGCTTTGACCATGCAAGGGTTTTCTGGCCACTGTCCTGCTTCCTCAAATCCACCTTCCACCCTGTGGCTGTGGGTATTTTAAATGATGCAAATATCACCTCCTCACTTCCTCTTAGAACATCCCAGTGGCTCCTCTGTGTCCACAGGGTAAAGTGGAGACGCCCTGCCTGTGTCTGGACCTTGGCTTTCAGGATGGTGCAAGGTTCCACCCCCTGGTTTCCATCTGATGCTTCGTACCCCACCTCACCATTCCCTTGTCATAACCCTAAATCTTTGCAAAACACTCCCTTTGTCTACCTTCGTGCTCCATGGATGAATTCCTACTCATCCTCTGAGGACTTGGCTGTTTTCTTGTTCATGGCCATGTTGGATCTTGGCCTTCTTCTCCTGGTACTTGTCTTAATCCGTGGTGATCATGAGGGCACTTCTCTCTTTTGCTGTTACTGTGAGCTCCTGAAGGCAAAAACCATTTGTTCATTCTTATTTATTCCCCTGGTGCCCGGCGCCAGTCTGGAAACATTCACACTCTCAAGCAATTGTGTGTTGAGTGAATTTAGCTTTCTTAGTGGGTAGGGGGACTGGGGGGGCAGAAAGGGGTCCACTCTGCCCAAACTGGGCTAGCAGAAAGAAAAGCAGAAGGAACCCACCTTCTTCATTCTAAGACTTTAAAAAAAGTTGTCCTTTCATTTCATCAATGAATAAAGTTACAAGGAGAGAAGGACAAATTTTTCCCATCTCTGCCAGGATTCTCCCGGGAGATTGAAGTGACAGTCAGAAAATAAAACTGTCATAGGAGGTCAGAGAGTGAGATGAGTTGCCAGACACTTGGCATTAGGTTATACATCAGGTACTCTGCTCCAAGCTTTAGAGACGTCCCACCGTGGGTGATGGGTCCTTGATCATTGAGTAGCTACCACATTCATCTAATTTTCTAAAGACAGAAGTGAAAATATGATTCATGGAAAATCTCCAAATGAAATGCTTAGAGAAAAGGCTGTCTGTCCACTGCACACAGAACATTCTAGAACAGTGCAACAGAAGAAAAGTGTCCTTGTGTTAGGACCAGTGTCGCCGTTCAGGAATATTCATGGCGTGTCTTCCCTTTCAGGGTCGTGTGAGGGGAAACACATCTGTACTTGCCTTCCAAGAGCATGTAACTCAGCTACAGTGGTAAGATGGGAGAGAAGACCCCATAAAGGCCTGAGCTATAAGGTACAACGTGTCAAGTACCCAGGGAGATGCCCTTGGAACTCCACAGGCAGAAGAGGTTGCTTCTTGTGAAGTGGTCAGGGCAAAACTTGGAGCGAGTGCTTGGGGGTGGGGAAGACCAGGGTAGACAGAGAGAATGGGGGAGGCATTCTAGACACAAGGAAAGTAACATGGGGGGAAATTGTGAGGGGACTGAACTAGTCTGATGGGAGTAAAAGCCAGGGGTGTGTATTGTGAGCCAATAACATAAGACCCAACACGACAAGCTTAAGTTCTACGCTGTTCCAACGTTTACTGAAGGTGACCCCATCAAAGTCAGATTCTTAAAAGAGTTGGGTATCAACCCATGGGACAGCCTGGGATGGAGGACATTTTGTGGACAGTGGTACCGTGATGTCAACATAGTGTCAATCAAGAAACAAAGAGGGTGCAACAGAAAGAACACTGGACAAGACATCTATGGGTTTCTCTTCCAGGGACAACTCTTCTCCCTTCCTACAGTGAGACTGAGAGCAAGAGCCTCTGATCTCCCCAGGCTTGGGTTTCCTTATCTGTGACATTGGGGTAGCAAGCTAGACCCTTAATTGGGCCCACAAACCTTTTGTATCTAAAAGCCTCCATTTTTTTTCTCTTTCTAAAGGTAGACGTTGAGGAGAATGATGGAAGAGTCAGTGATGATTTGGAGATACTGAGCTTGAGTGAACAAGAAGGACATTATCACCGACAGAGCAAGGGATAATACGGGTTATTCTCAAGCAATGCGATTCTCGAAAGCCGAAGAAATGGCTCTGGAATGATGGGTGTAGGTTAGGCTGGCTTCTCTTCCAAAGACTTCTTGCAGGCAGATTCTTAGCCGAATTGGAAGGCCCGGAGGAAGAGGATGAAACTACTAGAAGTGAGGCGGAGAGGATGGCATTCCCTGTGTTAGGAGTCAGTGTGGTTGTGTTTTTGTTTGTTGCCTTGGGGAGGCCGCCTCCGGTGAGGAGAATACTCTACTATAGAAATAAAACTAAGGAAAATAAGGAGGAAGGTGATTGTTGCTGAGGTTGGGGATGGGGGCTTGCTTCAGTGATTCATTTATGAGATGGGAAGAGCCTGGTTGGGAAGGGTCAGGAAGAAACTGACCTCAGACACACAAAGCTCGCCGCGCCTGGTTAAGACGCTGAATGCTCACGGCTGTGGCCACTCGGACCGTGGCTCCATGATGGACTTGGAGCAGGCATCCATTTGGAGCTGGTAGGGTTGAGAGACCCTGAAACTTTCAGCCTCTACTATTGTATTCTATACCAGGCAAGTCCAGCCCGTGGCTCATGGATGGCCTGAAGCCCAGGATGGCTGGTCATGCAGCCCCACAAAATCTTTTAACATCATGTGTTTTTTAGCATTTATTTTCTTTGTGGCCCCATGCGTAGTTCCGTTTTTGAAGTCTGCAGTCACGTCTTATGCAGGATATTGCTTTTTGGCAATTTGTGAGCAGCTGTTTTTAATTATAAAGCACACAAAGAGCAGCATTCGGACAAACATTTCTGATGAGCACCTTAGAAACTTACTGAGAATTGTGACTACTTCCAGCGAACCACTGAAGGATTAGTCTTACAGGAACAAGTTCAAGTTTCCCACTAGTTTTCTATTCCCATTTTTCTAAATTTTGTAATAAAAATATAACAAAATAAAGTCTTATCATATACACACACACACATATACATACATACATATATATATATATATATATGCTAGCTATATTGTATAGTTTATGCACAACCCCAAATAATTCCTCTGTACTTGACGTGGCCCAGAGAAGCCAAAAGGGTGAACACCCCTGTTCTACAAGAATGACTGGTGCTTGGAGAATGCTTCCAGTTAGTGGGACGATGGTGCATAAATAAAGGTGTGGCATCACCTAGGACCCCCGCAGAGAATGCTCACTGTGATGGGAGTCCCTGGTCCCTGGTATTCTCGGCCTCAAGGGGCCCCAGTCATAATTGATGGCATACTCAAGGACCTGTTTTTTTCTGTTTAGGGTTCTTGCACTGTCAAAAAAAACCTCTGAGAAATAATGTAATTTGGCCCTCTAAGTTGAGTTTAGTTATGCCACAAGCATTTGGTCTTCACTTAGGTAACACAAATGATCCTCCACATTTTCCTGGACATTTACTGCAAGGTGATCACTGGAGAACATCACTCAACTTCTGATCTTCCAAGGATCCCAAAGCATGTTTAAGCTGCCCCGAAGCCTGGAACATGAAAGGGAAACTGCATGGTGACTTCAAATTTTCTGAAGGAAATAAGGAGCCAGTCATGTTCCAGGTGATGTGGCACGTAGGAATGGGAGGAAGCAGAGGCCTTTGGAACTTCAGAAATGGGAGTGGAGGTGTGGTCATTCTGCTCCCTGTCTCTGAATCCTTAGGGAAACGTTCTCTTGTCCCAAAGAAGGGTCCTGGGCAGCACACAGAACATCACACCCAGCAAGTCCACTTGGGGAGGCTCAGTTTACTCAGGACGGTTCACCAACCTCAGCCCTCCTGACACTCTGAGTTCCAGTTGGACGTACTTCCGCTCAAGTTGGACATTTTCAGCTGTTACAAGCATCTCTTCAAACTTAGTGATTTCTTCTAATCATTCTTAAAAAGAAGGGGACCAGGCTTAGTGACTCACACCTGTAATTCCAGCACTTTGGGAGCCTGAGTCAGAAGGGTCACTTGGGGCCAGAAGCTTGAGACCAGCCTGGGGAACAAAGTAACACCGTATCTCTACAAGAATAAAATAAAAATTATCCAGGTGTGGTGGTGACTGAGACTCAGGAGACTGAGGTAGGAGGATCATCTGAGCCCAGGAGGTGAAGACTGCAGACAGCTGTGATTGCATCACCTCATTTCAGCCTGGGCAACAGAGCGAGACCTTGTCTCTAAATAATAACGAGAATAGATGAACTGAATAGAATACATAAATGACAAATTCACAGAAGAAGAAATCAAAGGTCACGAAAACACTTAAAACCAAAACATTCTTGAATTTATCAGTTTGCAAAGAAATGGAAATGAAGATACTGCTTTGCAATTTCTGCTTGCACTACGTTGACCAGATTTTGTTATATAAGAAGTCAAATAAAGCCGGGCTCGGTGGCTCAGCCTGTCATCCCGCGCCTTTGGGAGGCTGAGGTGAGTGGATGCCTGAGCCCGCAGGTTCGAGACCCGCCTGGGCAGCGAGACCTTATCTCTACAATAAATCAAAAAATTAGCCGGGTGTGGTAGCGCATGCCTGTAATTCCAGCTACTTGGAAGGCTGAGGTGGAAGGATCGCCGGAGCCCAGCAGGTCGAGGCTGCGGTGGCCGGAAGCGGCCACTGCACTCCAGTCTGGGCGACAGAGTGAGACTCCAACTCAAAAAAAAAAAAAAAAAAGAAGTCAAATAATGTAGCCAGGGATATTTCCACACTGAGTAACATCAGAGTCATATTAGCAAGGAGGAAGGGAAAAACAGATATAAGGTAGGCAAGTAACAGTATCTTTGACAATAGTTATTAAAGATTGCAGGCATATTTTATATACATTATGTACAAATGTATACAATGATAATTATATATAAAGAGTGCATGCAAATTATGCATACATTAGATATAATATATATAGCACATGTAATCCTCACGTGTGTGTGTGTATGTGTGTGTGTGTGTGTGTGTGTGTGTGTGTGGCTAGATAGGGGATAGACAGATAAAATGGCACACAGCTGAAAGATCTTAAAATTAAGAGTTTGGTTCGGAGAAATGCTTAAGAATTCACAGTAGAATTTATACAATGGAATACTCTGCAATGAACAAGCATAAGGCCATAGGAGGATATTCAAACTTGTCAAAACCTTGTCATGTATCGGTAAGTAAAAACTAGACTCCACGCAGTGTGCATGGCAAAGCACCATTTAGGGAGGAAAAAAAAATGGGCATCTGCCTAGGACCACAGAAAAACAGCCAGAAAGATGTCCTCAAATGTTAATGGTGATTATCATGGTGGGGAGTGGAATTATGAGTACTGGATGATTTTTAAAATATCTTGGTGTTTTTATGAGTTTTCCGAGGTTTCTGCATTGAACAGATACCACTTTTGTCTTCTAAAAATAAAAAGCAATAAAACAAAATAAAGGGGTGAGTTTAACTTTTCCTGATGGAGTCCCAAGGAAATGAGTCGTTTCATGGAACTGGGCCAAAGCAACAGAAAGCTGGTTTCTGGTTTTGGATGGTTTACGTTCAAGAAGTTCAGGACTTATTTGTGGCAAGCAATTGCGCATTCTCAACCATCCATGTTAGTGTCCAGGACAGCTAAACAGACAAAAACCAATGTGCTCTGGCCTGTTTCTCTGGTAGTTTTACTTTTATATTTCATTTAATACTCAAGGTTATCAATTTTTAAAACACTTGGTAAGGATAAACACAGAATGCTACTATGCATTGGTCTTAAATGTCATTGTGCCCTTTGCAGTGAGGATTTTATTTTTAACTTTTCATGTCAAAGATTTTTCCTTTGCAATTGTAATGGAAGTTGTGAGAGAGAGAGAGAGAAAGAGAGAGAGAAGTTGCATTTCCTGGGGGAAAACACTCTTTGCTGAGATGAGTGGGCTCTTTATTACTCTGCGAACACGCAGTACAGAGTGCACTGTAAGGGGATCTATATTTATGCTGTGCGCACAGCTATATTTATAAGATGTTCTTCCTAATAAATGCATCCTGAGCTGCAGGACCAGCTGGAGTCCTTCTGCTGGAAGTCGCTTAAAGCGCCCTGACGTCAAGTTGAAAGAGACCGCCGCACATGGGCTCTAACAGGTGTTGCAGTCTGCGTTCACTCATGGTTACACCCAGCATGCCCATAGCCCCCACAACCAAAACAGAGAGGAGGGCTTGTTCTCTGTCCCGAGTGCCTGGGCCAATACACCCCAATGAGTAAAATAGGAGGTTGAAGACGTGTGCCGGGGAACGCAGTTCTCTGCCTAGTTTTTCAATGTGTTACAGATTTAGAATCAAAGTAAAAGGATGAAGCCTTTTCTAACGAAATACCCATAAGGCATCTATTTCACCCTCTTACAGAATCTCCGGGCTCCAGCTTCTCATCCATAACTCTCGTCTTGTTGGATGGCCACAACGTGGCGTGACTATGTGTAGATTCCTTAAGCCCACAATAGATGGTGACTGTCCAATAAATGACAGCAGTGATCATTCTTAGTAGTTATTGTCATTATTTTTGTTGTTGCTATTATGATTCTTTGGAGTGAGTGACCAATGCTTTATTGACTTATGTTTTTGAGGGCCTTTGATCACAAAAATACAAAAGACATCAGCGCCTCCACTAAACAGTCTAACAACTCAATAAACCAGTTTATCTAAGAATGTGAAGAAGGCCAGAGAGAATAACGACTCCGTTTCTATATGCAGAAGGTTTGTAGCTGTATGATACAATTTCAGGGATGCCAGGAATGGCTGCCTCTCATTGTCTATCCTTTTAAGTGTCCACACTATTGATCCTTAAAGTAATTTACTCTCTTAATTGGTCTAATCCTCTTCTACCTGCAATTTACCAGAAAGGGGGAGGGGTCCACATATTTCCTTGGTAACACCTAGGCCTAGAAGAGTTGGTGGGATAATTTTGAATGGCCTTTTTGGCAATAAGGGAAGATGAGATTGAGAGAGCATGATAAAGGACAAGGCGATCTAACACACTGGCATGGAGAGAAAGGTAATGGAAGGGAAGGTGGTGGCTGTTCTTCTCACAGTCCTACTTAAGTAAGATTCCAGTCCGGTGTGTCCTTAGTAACTTTCAGAATAAAAGGGCACTGACATAGTCTACAAATTGCCATCATAACAATAAGTGTAATTTATAAGCTAGTTATTAAAATAGCTTATATAGCGCCTTTATATTTATTATGTCACTAAACTAGGTCAAATCACCAATCATTCATTCACCCAATAATAAAAAAAACATGATGTTATTTTGGTGGGTCAAATTTTCCCAGACCACTAACCAGGTTCCTGTTTCAGTCTGCAGCATGACGGCAGAGGAGGTCTGACCTAGACCACGGTTCCACACACATGAGATTATCCCAGCAAGTCAGATCTTTGGACATTTATCACCATTACTCTGAGAAAACGCAAAGCTCATCCTGCTGGCTGTGGATGATCGTGGGGTGTGAGTGAGAGCCGATTTTCAATTTTTTCTCAAGCCTCCTAGATTTATCTTGGAAGTGTGTTGGAAAGATAAATGACACCACAGGTGGGGCCCCTGGTTTATTTTTATCCTCTTTCATTTTTCATGAGATGATGGCTCTGAATGAATGAAAACAGTGTACTATTTCCACAGAGTTTCGGGCTGTCCGTGGGACTGCAGATCTTCTGGAAAACAACACCGATGCAAGTTGTTATTCGCACAAACTCTTGAGCAGGGAACACTGCAAAACCCAGGCCTCAAAGAGGTCAGACTTGGTGCCCTCTGGGGACTCTACCCAGAACAGCTGGTTATTCCTGCGTCGGGTTTGGGAAAACACGCACTTCTGTATGCACGATTCACGTGTGTGTGATTGTCATCTTCAGCTCAGTGCTCCTTAACATCAAAGCAGACAAGAAACAATGCTACTACTTGAATACAGTGATCACACTGAGGATTAGGCTTTATTTTTATCCGAAGGAGAGGGTATGCATCTTACTTGGTGTCCAGCCCTACAAAAGCAGTTTATGGGAAAGAAAAACTTAAAGAAGACACTTGGGAAAGGGGAAAACAAGTTCTGTTCAGGAGAAGAAAAGTTATAAGGAGATTGGGTTTCTTCTGTTTTACAGTCCTCAGGGTTGGAATGTTTTATGTTGCAAATTAAGCTACATTTAATCCCTTCATAACGTGTCCCTGAGCCATTATTATGGGCTTGCATTTGTCAGGGATTCTACTGAGATGTGTTCATTTTGCAATAGAAATATACAATAGCGAGAGAGAGACTTTCATGGGCTCCAAGCACCAGAATTCAGTGTCTGTATTTAGACTGAGGAGGTTTCGGGCAGTGACTAAGAACTCAGAATGGGGAGAGAAGAAGAAATACAACTTGTTATTAGTCTTTCTCCTCCTCCTCTTCCTCCTCCCCCTCTTCCTTCTTCATCTTCCCAGTCACAGGAAGAATTTTTAAAAATTATTTGCGTTGTCATAGTTTAGTGACCCATATTGTGGAGTCCCTGTTCCCTACTTCTCCTTACTTCTCAGGGGCCACCATAGAGTAGAGGCTCAGGGATATGCCAGTGCCAAAGCAGGTTTATCCTCTACATGTGGCTCTTGGATAGGTTTGAGAAAAATGCCAGCTATCCGCGGAGGAGCTCCTGGCTGAGAGATCTATGGTGTTTTAGCCTGAGGTTTTCTGGAGGATGTCAATACCAACTCATTTCTTGGAAGAACAGTGCTGAACCCTTGGCTGTTAGCCTGTGTGCCTTGATCTTCAACATCTAATAAACCTGTTGCACATATTAAAACGCAATGTTCCTATGGCAGTTTGATATAGTTTGATTCTTCTTCATGACTTTCTTAGAATTAGCCTCTTTGTTGTCAGCTTCAAGGGCAGGTCATGACCTCATATTCCTGAGTTTTCTGTCTTTGTTGACCAATCCTCTGATTAATTCATCTTCTGATTCATCAAAACCACCCTTGTCAAATGCAAGCACATTCTCTCCAAATCACTTCTATACCATATATTTGTTTAATCTGGCATTGTAGCATTGCATTTTCCCCCCATTATCAAGTTTTGTGAGAATAGCCATGTTACATTTTAAAATCTAATAAACATGATCAGATACCACATAAAGATTACCTCCAAAATGATAGCCCTAATTTCAAAAGATTTTTGGTCACACCTTGTTTAATGACCTTCCCTCAATGTGTTGATATTTCATTACTTAGAAAAAAACCTTGAGCCTTCAAATGGCTTTTTCCCTGAATATGAAGTAAAAAATTGGGACAATCTGTCCTTGTAATATTTCCTGGTCCAAAGCTATTCAAGATGAACACAAGCTTTTGAAGAGAATAAGCCATTTTAGATCAATTACATTTCCACAGATTTAAGCAAGGATACTGGTTGGGGAAAAAAAGTGTAACGCTTTAAACCTTGAAACCCTTAGCAAAACAGAATGTGTCAAATAATACTCATGTAGGTGGAGAGGGAGGAAGTGCTCATTTCTTTTCACTTAAAAGATTGAACTGGAGTCTTCTTTTTGATTTCCCTTTGTGGGTTCCCAGCGAATTGGTTTCATGATGCCTTTGTACTGCTACTGCCTGCAATGTGGTTGTGGCTGTTGTTGAAAACATTATTGAGTGATTCTTTTTCAGGTTAGAAAATACAGTTTATTTAAAAGGTAAATTAGAGAGAGAAAGAGGAGATTCACCTCCCCAAGGCAGGGAAGGGGGCCGAAGTCAGAAAGCACGGCAACAGCCAGAGCTCAAAGAGCACCTGGCCACACCAGAGTCTTGCAAGGCTGTGGGGGCGATGGTCTGGCAATGACTCTTGAGTAATTTTTAAGGCACCTGCCTTCAGTTCGTCAGAGGAGTTGGAGGACGTTCTTTCTTCTTCACTTACAGGTCACCTTCTCTGTGCCTCCTAAAAACGTTTCTGTGAGGATTATGGTTTCTGAGTGTGGCGAGATCTTTTAAATGATGACTTATGAACAGGTGCTCTCCAGATCGGAAGTGTAGCCAAGGCTTCCATTTCCGTGACTCAATATCTCAAGCCACAAAGCGATCGCTGAATGAGTGTGCTGTTGCTGACGGATGACAACTATGGATCAAGGTAGGTTTAGGGTTCTTTTATTTTATTATTTTATTTCAACAGCTTTAGGAGGTTCAAATAGTTTTTAATCCCACAGGTGCATTGTAGAGTGGTGAAGAAGTGTGGGCTTTAAGTGTACCCACCACCCCGACCTGTGCACATGGTACCCGATAGGTGACTCTCTGTCCTTCCACCCATGTTCCCTCCCGCTTCTGCGTCTCCAGCGTCCCTGACATCGTTCTCTGTGCTTTGCCGATCCTTAGTTTAGCTCTCATTATAAGTGAGAACATGTGGGGTTTGTTTTCTATTCCTGTGTTAGTTCACTTGGGATGGTGTTCTCCAATTCCATCCAAGTTGCTGCAACCGACATTATTTTATTCTTTTGGATGACTGAATGGTATTCCATAGGTTTGTTCTTAAGGCATGACAGTAAAAAGGCTAGAGGAAGATGGAAATGAATGGGAGCTTTTCAAAGGTAAGAGACACATAGCTCTGGCCACAACAGAAATCATACCAGGATAACTGTTCCAAAGCTCTCAGTGGAGTGAGTCCTCTTTTGATTAGCATGTCCTTTGCCAGACCAGCATTGGTCCTTGCCTGGCAGCTCCTATGCACTATGCCTTTAATTCCCACCACGGACGGGGGTGACAGCCCTGCCCAGCATATTTGGAGATGACCAGAATTAAATTTTCTGGAAGCATTATTGAATTTGCTCTTTAAATGAATTCCCATCATCTACTAGATGGCGAGTACCAGAGAGTGTCACTAGGCAGGCTCCACCAACAATGCGAGGATGCTGAAGGTTACAGATTCTGTGATGTAGACCTTTGATTGAAACCTCTTTCCAGCGTTCCTTCTTTCTAAAAAAGAGCTGATCCCCCTTCTCCTGAGGACATGAGATTTATCAATCAAGCCCAATCATGTTCTTATGCTGTACGGACCGCTAAATTTATCTTTAAAATGTCTCAAGGATGGCTGGGTGTAGTGGCTCATGCCTATAGTCCCAGCTCCATGAGGAGACTGAGGGGGGAGAATCACTGAGTCCAGGAGGTCACAGTCCTGAGACCAGGAGGTCACAGTGAGCTATGATCATGCCACTGAACTCCAGCTTGGGCAACAGACCCAGATCCTGTCTGTAGAAGATAAAAATAAATCTTGAGTTCATATGATGGTGTCACTTCAAGGTTTCAAAGCCAAACAAGAACCTATCAGCTTTTCCTTCAGTCATTAATAAGCTAATCTGAACAGCTCTACCTTTGTTCTGACTGATAAAGTGGCGCCATGTTTAAGATGCCTCTGAATTTGCATGAATCCCACACTTCCAATGATTTTTATTATTTTCTTTTTCCATGAAGTGGATAGGTCCATGGACAATGACCTATTCAAGCAAGGTTCCCAACATGTTGAAAGAGTGAGAACCTCTCATTGGAATCAGTGGTCTATTTTCTTGATTTTTTTTAGAACAAATTCCATCCATGTGGTAGAAACTGAGCTGGTGACAGTCGCAAGAAGTGAATGATGACTGAAGGCATCCATATTAAAAAGTGGCTTTATCTCTATTTTCTCTCAGACTCCATCACTCTAAGCAACAACCCAATTCCAGAAGTCCTCAGAGGCCATTCTGGTACTGGGTTGACATATAAATAATAAAGTGGAGATAAAACACAATAACTTAACAATGGAAGTAACTGGCAAGTAGCTATTTGATCTATGGCACTTAAGCAGAGGCTGAAATACAAACCCTCATGGGGCCGTGAGGGAATTCCCAATTAGACAATGTTGATGGATGAGCTATATCAGATAGCTTCTATACCTTCTTGAGATTTCTAGAACCGTATTTTCTTATTCGAAGGCAGGGACCAGCTACCTCTTCTATTATCATGGGTCATAAGTGATTAAACACAGTACCACGCTTTTAGCAGCAAAAATCACTATCAGTTGTTTATAAAGTTAGATTCAGACAAACCTCACTGATAATGGGATTTTGTTACAGATCATTCACTGAGTGCACTAAAGATTCTGATACAAGGCCCCCTCTCAGACCATAGGCATGAAATGCATTTAAAAAATTCAAAATATTACCTGTATTTCAGACATAATGAGAAACAGCAAACCGGCCTGAAATTCCAGGAGCAATGGGCCCTAGAATATGAATAGGCTTTTAAGACCGATTGCTTAGAGGAACAAAATGTTACAGCATCATGTAACCCTGGTCCTCTCTATACTGGAACTTTCCACCCACTACTTCTGAAAGGAAAAAGTACTCTCGACTCCTGTGTTCCTCATTACGCATTTACGCCTTCCTTAACAGCGACTGGCGTGTTCTCTGTTGAGAGGGGTGCTCTGGGATGTCTCCTAGGCCTTCATGATTTCTCTTCTATTCTACGTAGTTGCATTCCTTGTTAGTTATGAAGTGGAAAGTGCGGTACTGTAACTTGCCATACCTGCACATAAGCGATAAAAAAAAAAAGAAGTTAAACGATTTTTTTTTTGGTGTCTGAAAAAGACGAGCCAGAATAATCTAACTCTTAGTTTCTCTCCAAATCATATACTACATTTAATTGGAATGATTTCTGAATGAATTACTAATATAATAAAATAATTAAACTAATGTGAAAAAGCTGGTTTGTTTTTGAATGAGTGGAATTTTTAAAATCAGAAATTTAGACCATGCCATTGAAAGAATTTCTGATGATGAGGCTGCACTCATCTTATTTGGCCTACTGTTTTGAAGGTCTCATTCTTTATTATTATTATTTTTAATTACTATTTTTTCTTTTTTTGTAGCTTAATATATGCCTTAATAAATAAACTGCATATAAGAAAATACAAGTACATTTTCTAAGGTTTTATATGTCCATATATTGTGTCTATTGTTTTACAGCTGTCTTGTTAAAACAATTTCAAATTTATAGTTTTCAAATATTTAGGACAGGCCTTAGAGATGATTTGGTGAGCTTATCTACCACTTCTTTGTTAAAAACTTAAAGCATTGATGTACTACTCACATTGTAGTGCATAAGTGGACCTGAACAACTATCGTAACACTATTTTCTTTTTCAAATGTGGGTTACAAATGAGGGTTAGGTACATGCGTGGTCATCCTACAGGTGAACAGTCAGTACCCTTATTGATATTATGTGCCCCTGCTCTCCTCCAGCAGTGTTCCACTATTGCCAATCCCTTTCTTAGGGTATTATGATAAATGTTCAAGGTCCACTTATGAGTGAGTACATGTGGCACTCAGATCTTTGTTTCTGTGATAAACCACTGAGTATTATAGACTCTAAGGACCCATATTCTTACATCACTGAGCTCTATGGATGCTTGTTGAATAAAACGAGATGGCACTGAGTGTGGCCTCACCGAATTTCACATGTAGAGATCATGGTGAGCTCATAAAAAGGAAGCTAGAGGAATGCACGGTGGACTTTCTGAGGACGCCACCTGTTGTAATCGAGCTCACGCATACTCACTTTGCAGCCTTGTGTCTTATAAAGTCAGAGAACTTACTCTGTGGGTAACACCAGCCTCTCCTCTGTTTGCTGCTCACGCCCATCTGCCTACCCAAAGAAAGCAGCAGAAAAGGAGCGGAGACAGGGTTTAAACTTCGGTCTGTCCCATTTCTTATAGGAGGCCAAAGGTCCCAACAGAATTCAATGTTTGAATAATTTAAGTATTTCCACCCTTTATCTGCTCCTTTTCTCTGAGGACGACAGGCAAGACTGCTCGTTGCAATTTCAGTGACGAGAATAATCTTAGAAGATGCAATCCTGAAAAATAGCAGACGGACTCTCACTTACTTATTCATATATCCAGGTAATGTAATGCAAAACATAGCTGGATCTTCTTCAAGGCCTCTCCCTTACTGATTGCAAGTTTAAGCAAACCACTTTACTTAGTTAATCCATCTGCACAATGGGCATAATTCCTACCATGCAGAGCAACAGAAAACATTCAGGACTTAGCAGGTACTCAGTACATTTGATTTAATACCCTACTGGTCAAAATAGATGCACCAAATAGCCAGAGAAATGTTTCCAGCAAAAATATCATTGTCATTTGTTGTTTTGCCACACTTATCTGGCGACTTCTAGATTTGCTGATATAGTGCACGTTCTTCACCATTTAAATTCAAGAGTAAAATTTTTAAAAACCACGCAAATAAAATAAAATAAAAATCGAATGAGCTTTCTTATGAAAGTAGTAATAGCCACTGACCTAATCAAGGGGCTGTATTTCCACCACTCTCTCTTCCCCCAGTATCTTGTGTGAACCTTGGGGGACAATTCCACAAACATTCCAGCAAGACCCCAATGTGTAAACAGCTCTCGTCTAGTGAATCCAACATGGGCGGAGATCTTGTGTAAATTATTTGTTTTATGATTTGATCCCGTCATGTGAGATGCCTTTTGTATGTCACCAGAGACATCTGTCCTTGTGTGCCATGATTTTGAAATTCAAGATTCACAATATTTATGGGTGACTTAAAAGCAAAATCATTACACAAAGAAGACATCTTTGTGTCTTTGTTTTTCACAGCACAATTCATAATCACAAAGGTGTAGGATCAACCCAAATGCCCATCCACTGACCAGTAGATAAAGAAAATGTGGAACATATATACCACGGAATACTAAGCCCCAGAAAAGAATGAAGTGATGTCTTTCACAGCAACTTGGGTGAACTGGAGGCTCTCATCCTAATTGAAGCAATGCAGGAATGAAGACCAAATCCCACACGTTCTCATGTCTAAATGGGAGTTGAGTGAAGGGTGTGCAGTGGACACTCGAGTCTCAGGAGGGGAGGGAGGAGATCAGAGACGAAAATATCACCTGTCAGTTATAACGTGCACCAGTGGGTGTTGGGTACATGTGAAGCCTAGACTTCTTTACCACAATATAATATACCCATGTAACCAGAAGCCACTTGTACCCCCAAAGCTACTGAAATTTTTTTAAAAAGCAATTGCCTAAATAACTAAATACAAAAAACACTTATTTAGAGATTTGTGGCTGGTCGACTCCATGCCTCCTTGTGGGGTAGAGACAGCTGCGATGTCTTATTTGAGTTTGAGGTTCGTCCAGACTATGTGTCCTGTGGGAACTGGAGACACGTGAGTCTTGGGGGTGGGGGTCTTCGGCGGCCTGGGAGAGGGGGTGCAGCAATTGGGATGTTGATTCTGTTTGAGAGGATGGGGTTGGTGATGGGGGGAAGGAGGTAGGAACTGGACATAGGAGGCAGAAGGCAAGGTGGATAATGTACAGGGGGACCCCCAAAATCCCAGAATTTGTTCATAAAAATTGTGTATTTATTACATGCTAAAACTTGTCACCTTCAAAGGACTCTCCATGTGATGCAACATACCTATCAAGACGCTTTCCCCACAGCTCAAAACAGTTTTTAAACTTGCCAGTTTTGACGCCTTTTAGTGATTCTGTCATTTTTCTTTTCACCTCTTCCATTTCGGCAAAATGTTTCTTTTGAGGATTTTTTTTCATCTGAGGAAACAGAAATGAGAAAGAAAGTTTCTTGGGGTAAGATCGGGAAAATTGGGAAGGTGAGGCACGGGGATCATGGTGGTTTTGGTCAAGAGCTGCTGAACCCTCAGTGTGGTGTGGGCAGGTGTATTGCCATGGCGGAAGAACTCATCACCTGTTTGCCACAACTCGGGACGTATCTTCCACAAATTGTGACTCGACCTTCTCAAAACTTCCAGATAAAAACTTTGATTGACTGTTTGGTCCAGAGGTCTGCCCTTCCAGAGATAATTCTGGGGTTTTTCTTGCCCCCCCCCGCCCTCCCCACCCCTGTACAGCAAGGCTTTGGGCAGGGCTTGAGCTTGTGGTCCTGTGGCCCACGTACGTGACTGGCAGCGACGTGAAGGCACTGATTTGCTGAGGAGTGAGGCACGGTATGTCATCCCCTTGGCTAGATCAGAACGTAACACTTAACACAGTCTCCGTGGCAGGGCGGAGCCTCACCTAGGTACTGCCAACGCCAGCGTGGAGCCGGTGAATCATTCCCCGAGATGAGGCGGCTCCAGGGTGATTACAATAGACAACATTATGGCTGGGACTGGCAGTGCTGTCCTCATTTTAGGATCTGCTAGTTGTTCCATTAGACCATCCAATTTGCCTCAGACGTTTCAATTCCTTCTAAACTAAAGCCTGGTCAAACTTTCCTCGTAGTCAAAACTTCCTCACGGCTGACTTTCCTTCTTTCTTTTTTTAATAGCTTCAGGGATACGCTTTTTGGTTACGTGGATGTATGGTGGCAGCGTCGCCACGTATTAACTGTAACACAGGAGGGGTCTTTAACTAACACGAGGCTTGGTTTGCTCATCTGTAAACCTGAGCCATGAGGGCTACCACGCAGGTGAGCATGAGATTTCCATAAAAACAGGGTTTGTGGAAAACCGAAAACTGTCCAGCCTTTTCAGCGCATCAGCCGTAACTTCTTTAATCCAATCCAAAATCTCTAGATCTGAAAAGAAACAGTAAAGTCTGACCTATATTTAAGTAAAGGAGCCGTCGGTACAATCAGAGTCCTGAGACAACTCGGATCCTCAATTCAAGAAGAAAAGACTTCAAAACATTCGCTATAAGTGTGTTCAAAAACTTACAGGAAAATCTGGCCCTAATAAGCCCACAATCGGAGAATCTCAGCAGGGAAATGGAAACCGTAAAACAAGAACCAAGTAGAAATTAAGTGCGAAATTTGAAACAGAAAACCCACCGATGGGCCAAACGACAGGCCAGATACTGCAGAAGAAAGGCAATCAGCAGAAGTGATCTGTTCCGAAAAAAAGGACACAGATTTATTTTAAGCCGAGCCCTGGTGACGGGTGGGACAATATCATACAGTCTAACGTACATGAAATTCAAGTCTAGAAAGAAAAAGAGAAAAATTGGGAGAGAGTAGAAACTAAAAACAAACAGCCCCCCCCAAAAAAACCAGCCAACACACCATAAAAGTTGGTAAAAACAAAAACAGATCTAATGAGTTAACAGAAACTCATTAACCCCAAACAATATAAATTTAAAAAATCACACCTGAACCCATAATAGTGATGACGCTGAAGATAAAAAGGTGGTCTTTTCTCTTTCTAATTTTGGGCCTGAGGGGTACAGGTGGCTTTTGGCTCCATGGATGCCTTGTGCAGTGGTGAGGAAGTCTGGGCTTCCTGTATTGGCCAACCCTCCCAGGGCACATGGTATCTGCTGGGTGATTTTTGAAACCTCTGCCCCTCCCCCTCTGAGCTGCCACTGGTCATTGCACTGTCCTATATGCCTTTGCCCACCCCTCATTTAGCCCCCACTTATTAAGAGTGAGAACATGTGGTATTTTGATTTCGTTCTTGCCGACTTCACTTGGGATGATGGCCTCCAAGCTGCTGTGGGAGACATTATTTTGTTATTTTTTTATGACTGAATAGTATTCCATGGTGTGTGTGTATGTTTGTTCTTTTTCCACTGATCAGTTGATGGGCATTTGGGTTGATTCCATATCCTTGCAACTGTGAATTGTGCTGTGATAAACATATACGCACAGGTGTCTTTGTTTTAAAGTGTCTCTGTCATATGGAAGTCAGGTGGGGAACATTTTGAATGTGGTCCTGAATGCTTGTGTGTAAGGGCAGGATTTCTTAGTGATGTATAATGGGGGTGTAGTTACAGGTGTCTACTGCACGGTGTATGCTAGTGGACAATCTGCTTTGCACTTACCAGTGGATTTTAAGATGCTTCCGTGAGAATGTGGAGGCGGGAAGAACTGTTTGTGTCAGCAAATTACCCAGGGCCCAACATGTAATGCGGAAGTCCGAGTCTCGAGGGATGGCCTCGTGCTCTCTTTAAGACACTGTGCTTTATTACATCACTGGGTCAACTCCTGGGAGGAGCCAGGTTCTTAATGTTGGGGCATAAACGTACAGGATTGGCCGATTTGTTGGAACAGTGGAGATAACTACCCAAAGAGTTAAGGCAGATGTCTACTTAGCGGCATAAACGGATGGTTTTGATTGGGTAGATGAAAGTCACAGGGTGGTTGTTCATTGGCTCTTAGACAAGTCTCAGGTCCAGTTTCCCTGGCCTTTTCTGCAGGCTGTCCCTCCCCCCAAGTTTCACGTCCCCACCCCGCTGGGTGCCCCCACGTTCGCCACTCCAGCAGGACTGTCCTAGGGTGAAAGCCAGGCTTACAGGGAACCAGATTTAAGGAGGAACGAGCTCTCCACAGCTTCCCTTCCACGTGCCCCACCCAGAGCATGGGCACCTTCTTAAGCTTTGCACCCAGGGTCCCTCACCGCCCCCCTCCAGTGCCAACCCTGACCCCAGGCAAAATGGACCTTGGGTGCCCTAAGAACTCAGTCCTCTTCTCTGAGACTCAGCAAGGTGGTGTTCCCCAAGTGTCCTGCTGGACTCCATGCCACATCCACGATAACCAGGGCTATATTCTGTTCCTGGCACTCTCCTTAGCACCTGCTTTCCTGGGGCCATTCTATTTCCACTCTCATTCCTCACCACGGCCACGGGGCGTGGCTCTTATCACCCGTGATATTCGGGCGAAGCCCAGAGAGATTGTGGACGTTACCCAAGTCTCACTGCTACCTGTGGTGGGCCCAGGCTTCAAATCTAGCATCAGAGCTAGCCTCCTCATGCTCCCCAGTTTGGGTGCTGGCTATCCATGACAGAGCCCTTTCTCGGTACCTCCATGGCCATTGCCCGCAATCAGAACCGGGGTTCCATCTTCCCTTTATGACCCCGCTCTGTGACAGATGATCCCATGTCCAGCTCGGGCCTCCACAGGTCACCAGCTCTTGGTTGAGTGGTCTCAGGGGCTGGTTTCACCACGTCATAGCGCGTGATTTAGGGAAGTCACTCATCACCGAGTGTCTTGCTTTCCTCGGGTGTCAAGAGGAGATTCTCGTAAACATGTACCTCAGAGGCTGTGGGGAGGATTAAGTGAGGCTTGGGTGTAAACCCCTTCCAATGGTGTCTCACCTTCAGACCGCATTCAGCCCGTGTTGTCAATCATTATGACATGGTCTAGCATGCGCTGTCCTCTTAGGAAACCTCATGTGGACTTCCACGGTAGCAGCTGCAGGAGGCTCCTGTTCTCAGGGCCACCCTCTGAACTGTATTTCTCTGAGCAACCAGAGATGATCGTCTTCTTCAGACCCCTCCTACTTTCTTGTGCTGCCGCAGTTGACTGGACCTCGCCTCGAGGAGTGACGTGAACAGGCCACAAAGTGGGCCGAGACCCCGGAGTGTCCAGGACAAGAGAGTGCGGCGATGGAGGCGGGTGGGGGGTTGAAGTGAACCGGTATGCGGCGTGAGCTGATCGTGCTCTCTCGGGAGACAAGCAGGAACCGGGTCGACCACAGACCTCCTCCCAGCAGCTACTGTCAGCATGCCATCCCACCACAAGGCTAAAAGGTATGATTGTCACAGGTGTATGTTGGTTCCAGATGTAGTAAGATGCCATCGATTTTGGGGTCTGGATAGCTGGGTGTGTTCATCAGGATTGTTCAGAGAAACAGAACCAATTCGTGTGTGCATTTGTGCATGTGTGTGTGCCGTGTCTGTCTCGCTCTCTCTCTCTCTGGAGAGCAGAGACTTATGACGGAACTGGCTCACACCAGAGTGAGAACTGGCAAGTCTATTCCGCAGAGCAGGCCAGTGAGCTGGAGCCCCCGTGGAGAGCCGACACGGCAGATGAAGTTCCAAAGCCTCTGCTCGCAAGATCTCCTCTTCCCTGGGTCTTTTTTCTGAAAGCCTTCAACTGATTAGACGAGACCCACCCACACCATGAAGGGTAACCTGCTTTACTCAGTGTTTCCCGATTTAAATGTTAATATCCTCTCACAAATACCTTTGCAACAACATCCAGACATATTGGGCCAAATAGCTGGGTTCTGTGGCCCAGCCAGGCGGACATGTAAAATCAATCAGCACCCTGAGCCTGTGAAGTGGACTGGATGTCAAAGGCATTCATTCTTCACCTGGGACCTTCCCGTTACAAGTTATGTCAGGCCCAAATTGCTTTGTCTCGTCTTAAGCTACCGTGGAAGTTAAAAAAGTATCCCTTTAGGGATTGGCAGTAGTGGGACACTGTCAGGGGAAGGGGGTGAGAGTGGCAATTGAGGGAAAATGCTGCGGGAAGGAGGTGCAGACCTCATCAACAAGGATGCCTACCTAATCAATGTTTGTATACATAACCCTGAATTGTACCCCATGTCTTTAAAATAATAATAATAAAAAAAAGTATCCCTTTAGGATGATGACTTCAAGGGTTTTCAAACGGACAGGTGGCACGCCCTTGCAAACGGTAGATCTGTCTTTCTAGAGCATTCTCCAGACGTGGGTGAGCTCGTCCATGCCATTTCCATGGTAGAATCACAGACAACATCTGCAATGGATGCTGCTTTGGGTGTTCAAACAAACAAAGTTCTAACTGGAAAACTTTATCCTGAATGGGGAATGAGTGCCTTCTTTGAGTGACACCCATGAAACCCTCCCTCAGTGTGCTGGACATATAAAGAAAAGAAAGTTCATCTCTATCTTCTCCTTTATTGAGAAAACTCAGAAGAAAGTATTTCAGTTGTGTTGTTTGCTGCACACTTACAGAGACCATCAGCCTGTGAATAACACAGTGAATTATTGTGACAGGCAAGAACACTCTGGTGGTCATGATACGCTTCTGAGATTTTTATGGATGCTGGAGGGAGGAAAAATGCGATCCCGTAATACTCTTATTTGTACACGCAGTACAGATCGTGATTGTTTGGGAAACTGGACAGTCATTGTTTTTAAATGTCAAATAGGTAGTAAAACTGCAGAGACTGAGAGATCTCCTGTGCCTTGAGAGAACAGCCTGGCTCTATCTGTCGTTCTTTCTGGGTACCTTGCTTTCTCCGTGGGGGACCTGCAGCTGTTTGGAAAGAATGGGAATATGGGAGTCCAAGCTCGCCGTGAATGCAAACGTTAGGCTTCGAAATGAAAAGTGTCCTGTTGTGGCTGGAGGAACAAGGAACTTGAATTGACTTCACCTTTGCCAGATAAGACCCGTGATTCTGGGACCGGCGGCTGTGGTTTTTCTAGACAGCCCAGATGTCGTTTTCCTCTGGGCTGCTGTCTGGAGATGCTGGGCTTGCACGGTTTGTGAGAAGCATCCCCTGCATGGAAGCCCCTGCCCAGGGATCACAGCCACCTGCCAGCATCGCACACATCTCTCTGTGGAGTACCACGTCCCTGGTTTCCCCGCCTCTGTTCCTAGTTTTGCTCTGTCACATTCACAGGTCCAGCCATCCCATTCCCTGCCATCCCTCTGGGAAGTTCTTCCTCAATCTCTTGTCTCTCTCGTCTTCATGTGAACATGTTCTCTTGCTATTTGCTTTTAAGACTTAAACAAAAATCCTCATTCTCTTACCATTTTGGGCCGTCTTCTCCACTTTTACCCTGGAACCTACACTATCCCTACAGCCACGTCACCCTTTCTCCTAAGCACTGGGGAATCTGATGGAACACAAACATTGACATATCTCACCCCCGGACATCTCTGGCCTACAAGGAGTCAGGTCCTATTATACTATTCACAGCTGAGAGAAGACTCTCTACCTTCTTCTGCTGGATCCAGCAATAACCACAGCAACACAAAAGCCAGGGTGGAGACCCCTTAAGGGTTTATTTGATTTCATTGCCATGGAATGTGCTGTGAAAAAGACTTAAATGTGTATTTTTCTTGTGGTAGCTCGTGGTATTCACGAAGGTTGACTCATATTTGAGGAATTTGGAAATAAAATATTTTATAACAATACTGAAACCAAAGTCACTTTGATTCTTCCTGCATGATTACACATTAATTATTTGGGTCGTTTCAGTAGGTACTGTGGGGAGTCAATATCCTCTCTTTAGAGAAAACGTATTTCTGAAAGTCTGGGTCCTAGAGCCGAGCTTAGGGGAAAGGGGCTGAATTGTGGATTGGAGGAATAAATGGTCTTCTATTTTCTCAATCTGTTGGGACATGAAAAGGCAACAGGTTTTATTGTGAGCTGCAATACATTTCTAGCCAGTCAGAATGGAGATACAGGCTGGAGTTAGGAGTTATACCTGCCATCATTCTTTAACTCTTATGACTTTAGTACAGGAGGCTTAACCGCCAACTGCTAGCACCTGCATCTCTGGGGCCAGGTGCTCTTTCTGACTGCTAGAGCCTGCTACCCACAATAGGTCAGAAGTACTGAGGCTTTCCAACCCAGATCAACCTAAATTAAAGACCATCTGGAGTTGATGTATGAATACCTCTCTCCATCCCCCCTTGGGTGGGACAGCTCTGAGGTGTCTAGTCCACTTGGGTCCCAGCAGAACGAATCTCCAGTTGCCCGTGGAGGCAGTGTGTCTGGTTATTCATGCTCACTCCTTTTCCTTTAATTCCCTGTCTCAGTTTCCTCATTGTTCTCTGGGAGAATCTCCAAATGTGCTGCATGCCTTTGAATCCTTGTCTTGGCTCCTCTGCAGAAGATTCCCAGACTACAACAGAAGTTTACAAGCCATGATGGCATCCCTGTTTGATCACTGCCAGTGAACACAGGGGAGTCAGTCACCTCATACATTCCAGTTTCTTCATCTGTCAACTAATTCTACCCAAGTGATGCTACCTCACAACAGTTGTGCAATGCATTGACGCCGAGGCTAAGGTTAAAGTGACTGTTGCCCCGTCACACTTCCATGTGCTGTGGCATGGGAACGCACATGGTGGAATAGGTACCTGACCCTTCTGTAAGACGAGCATTTCAGAGGAATGTAGCAGTGCACTGTCGTGAGATCACTGGGTTAAACAATGGAAAGTCCCTTATGACTTTTGATGAAAAGAAATCCATTTGGCTTCGTTTTGTCCTACTGTGCCCACCTACCCTGGTTCTCCTGTATCTGAGAACTTGTGTTTCACTTGAAGTTCTTGTCACTTCACTTCTCTGTCCTTGAGTCGTCATGCTGTTATGTCACTTCTTGAGAGCCACAGACATCCTTTCCCTGTGCCGAGTTGCCTGCGGCAGAATAAGGAGTCTTGTAGAGCAGGGGTCCTCAACCTTGGGCTGATCCATGGCCTGTTAAGAACAGGGCCACTCAGGAAGTGAGTGGTGAGTGAGTGAGCCAAGTTTCATCTGCATTTACAACCCCTTCCCATCGCTTGCTTTGATGCCTGAGCTCTGCCTCCTGCCAAATCAGCACTAAGAAGCCTGCTTCTACTTCCAACATCTTATCTTTGTGAAGCAGGGTTTTCTGCTCTGACAGCATGATTGGACAAGTAACTCGCTTTGGGTGTTATTGTCTCCCATCACCCCCAGTCGCAACTGTCTCATTGCAGGAAAACAAGCTCAGGGCTCCCACTGGTTCTGCGTTACGGTGAGTTGTATAATTATTTCATTATATATTACAAGGTAATAATAATAGAAATAGGGTGCACCATAAATATCTTGTGCTTAAATCATCCCCAAACCGTCTCCCCACCTCCCTTCCCTCAGGCCCACGGAAAAATTGTCTTCCACGAAACCAGTCCTTGATGCCATAAAGGTTGGGGATTGCTGATGTAGGGGACATGAAAGTGATTGAAATGGACCCGAGTGGCTGCTTGTTCGCCATAAGGTTGATAACCTGATGTGACCCTGACCTTTAACTCAGGTCTCAGGCTGGAGAATCTTGGATTAGCGCCTGGAAGCAGCTGTGAGGGATTCTGTTGAATTCTTAGAATCTTGGGCTTCTCTTCTGCAAATCCTCTTCCAAAATAGCCTTTTCAGCTGGGTGTGGTGGCTCATGCCTACAATCTCAGCAGTTTGGGAGGCCGAGGTGAGAGGATTGCCTGAGCCCAGGGGTTTGAGACCAGCCTGGGCAATTTTGTTAGATCTCATCTCTACAATAAATTTAAAAAAAATAGCTGAGCATGGTGGCACTGCCTGTAGTCTCAGCTACTCGGGAGGCTGAGGGTGGAAGGATAACCTAAGCCCAGTATGTCGAGGCTGTGGTGGCTGTAATCGTGCCACTGCACTCTGGCCTGTGTGACAGAGTGGAACTCTGACTCAGAAAGATAGACTTTTCCTAGCAGGCACATCCATGGTACTCCTCTAGCCATGCTCCTCCTCCAGGACATTGGGAGCAGGGGTCTGTGTGTGCACATGTGCCCTCCCTCACACAGACACAGGCAGTCCCCATGCTCACATCAGCCCAGAAGCTGCATGTCCAGTGACTCAACTCAACTTTTTCCACCCTCACTGGGATGTTCCAGGTCAACATTCCCTGTTTGGTTCTCACTTTCTGTAGCACAGAAGCCAGGCCACTTTGGCTGAGTTTCTTCCTGTTGAGCAGCCTCTGCACAGAAGGAATCTTTGAGAAATCATAGCTCTTTGCTCCAGTATCTATTGATTTTATCTCAAACTTCACGGGAGCCAATCTCGCCAAGGCAGGGTGTCCTGCTATGTGTCCCTGTCTTCCCTGCCATAACTTTCATTGCAAACAAGCCCAGGTATCCACACAGGGTCTTCTGATGGGAATATACTCTGCCTGGTTGGCCCCACAAGCTGTGGAAAATGATGGTGTCCCGCCTTGACTCAGCTCTGTGACATCCTTTTGCAAACTGGCGTTGATTCTCTTCTTACACACTCATTGGGCGTGAGTATAATTGAACTCAAATATTTGCAAACTTTGCATCTGTTTCTCCTTGCAGATTTTGGCAAATATACCAAATATTCTTCTTAAAATACATTTGGGGGAGAGAAAAAGAAAAAGTAGGATTGAACTTTGGGGTTGCACTGAAGAATTTATCAAGCTTTGCTCTAAAATATCTTGAGTTAGGATATACTTACTGCGCACAGCAGATGTCTGCGTGTCCCACTGTTTTGAGAAAGAGGTTGAAGTTTATTGTTTTCCACGGATAGCATCTGAGAAAGGAGGAACGGGGTTACCCACATGCCCCCTTCCTGCTGTCGTCTTGGGCTGCATTCGCTGCCTCCCAAACAGCTAGATGGAGCTCTTTCATCTTTAACAGGAAACCATTGCTGGAATTAGCTTAAAAGTTGGAGAAGTGAGTCAATGGGGCGAGGTCTGTATTGAAATCACTCGTGGAAGGCATCTTCTCCGTGACAGGGCTGTGAGGACGGGGTGGAAGGTGAGGATGGGGTGGAGGGTCATAGGTGGCATGTTGGGAAGAGCCTGTCAGAGAGCCAGAGCACGAAAAAAGACAAGGAGGATAAGACCCCCCTGAAGCGTGTGACCTGGCCAGTTGTATCAGCCGGGGTGATGCCTTGAGCACATATCTTGGAGCGAGTCGAGCAGAGTGGGGTGATATTTGTTTGGTAAATCCTGACGCTAGTTATTCTACCAAGTGGTTAAGTAACATTGGTGTGTTTTTCCCCCCGGAGGGTACTTCGACGTTCAGGAAAAGGAGTCTGTTGGAAAATTTAGACTCCAGTAAGAGACTGCAAACACAAACTTCGCTGTTTGTTTTTAGAGAGAGATGTAGAGATTTCAATCTTGTCTCCACTCACCCGTGAGATTCTTGGAGACTGACAGAGGCTTTTTCTCTGTAAACTTAACACCGTGTCTTAGGCAATAAGTACACTTTGGTTTTTTGTGTCATGGACGAAAGCTTTTGTGTTGAGAGGAAGTTCATAACCTGGTGCTATGAAGTGAGTTAACTTTTCCCAACATTGTGTTACGAGATTTTTAAATCGTACAGACAGCAAGCCGAAAGAGTTGTATTCAAGACACCACCTGGATTCTCCCACTGACATTCGACCTAGCCAGTCTGTAACTCTATCCATCAACTCACCCACCCTGTATTTGTGTACATTTCCTCTCCATACTTCAACATACATGCTATTGACTAGAGTTCAATCTTTGTCCACAGATTTTTTTGATGTAAAATTAACAAATGAACACTCAGTGAAATAAGTTCCATTTGTATACCTAACCTGAATTGTACCCACCTTTAAAATAAAAATTAAAAAAAAAAAGAAATACATTTTATTTTTGAGACAGGGTCTCACTCTGTCACTCAGGCTAGGGTGAAGTGGTGTGATCGGAGCTCACTGCGGTTTCAAACTCCTGAGCTCAAGAGATCCTCCCAACTCAGCCTCCCAAGTAGCTGAGTCTAAAGGTGTGAGTAACTATACTCGCTAATTAAAAACGATTTGTTTTTGTAGAGATTTTTGTTTTGTAGCGATGTTGCCCAGACTGGCCTCAAACTATTAGACTCAAGAGAGCCTCACTCCTCAGCCTCCCGAAGTGCTAGAATCACCATGCCTGGCCGATAAGTTTTGATCCATGAACACACCTATGTTACTATGACCTCAGAAAGTTCCCTCCTGCTTCTCCCTGTTAATGCCAGCTCTTCTTACTCTCAGAGACAATCATAGCTGTGGTTATTTTCAAGTGAGATAATTTGGAACATATTTATCTTTCTTTGTAGACTGGATGTGCAAAAACAAATCAAATATATCATGAAATGCCATTCATGGATTGTTTCGTTTACCACTTTTGTTCTGGGAAACAATAGAAAGACACATTTTGGCAGAGAACAGCAAGGTCTCCTGACCTCTATAACCTTAAGGGGATGCCACATTTACCCACCATCAGATCCACCTTGACAAGCATCCGAGGTGCTCACCTGGGGGTCCAGGTTGTAACGGAATCTAAGTTTGCTGCAATTTTTTCAAAAACAAGAGTTTTGACCCGGCACGGTGGCTCAGGCCTGTAATCACAGTGCTTTGGGAGTCTGAGATGGGAGGATTGCCTGAGTCCAGTAGCTCGAGACAAGCCTGGGCAACATAGTGAGACCTTCTCTCTACAAAAAAAGTCAAAGAATTAGCGGGTTGTGGTGGCATGTACCTGTAGTCCCATCTAGTTGGGAGACTGAGGTGGGAGGTTTGCCTGAGCCCAGGAGGTCGAGGCTACAGTGAGCCATGATTGTGCTGCTGTACTCCAGCCTGGGTGGCAGAGTGAGACCCTCACTAAAATAAAATATTATAAAATGACCTTTAAAATAAGTATACATTATAAAGTTTTTATTTTCCTAATCCAATCATTCAGATACATGGAAACATACATTTTTTATTTATTTATTTTTATTTTATTTATTTATTTATTTTTTTGAGTTGGAGTCTCACTTGGTCGCCCTGACTAGAGTGCAGTGGCCGCTCCCGGCCACCGCAGCCTCGACCTGCTGGGCTCCGGCGATCCTTCCGCCTCAGCCTTCCGAGTGGCCGGAATTACAGGCATGTGCTACCACGCCCGGCTGATTTTTTTATTTACTCTAGAGATGAGGTCTCGCTGCCCAGGCGGGTCTCGAACCCGCGGGCTCAGGCAATCCACTCACCTCAGCCTCCCAAAGGTGCGGGATGACAGGCTGAGCCACCGAGCCCGGCTAACATACATTTTTAAAAGCTATTTGGATTTGTGGTCAAAGCAACCTTCTTCCAAAGCACAAGGTTTCAAGAAGGGAGCTTTGTGGATGGAGGGAGCTCCGTGGCCTCTGCAGGTGCCGTCCATCCTGCCGTCTTGAAATTCTCCAAGTTTTGCATAAAGACAGCACGTTTGACCAGCTCAGAAGTCAGCGAATGCATTTCCTTTTTCCATAAATCAAAACGGCCTTAACCTAACAACAGGGACCCCGGAATGCGAATGAGGAGAGAGGGCGTCATCAAGCTGGAGCGACACGTCAGGGAAGTACGTGCAGTGAGTCCCCACTCACGGCTGGGGCCCGTCAACCATAGGGTAATCACCTCCCAACACTTGGCTCTGATACGTAAGAGAGAAAATTTGGAGTCATTTAGTGTCCTGAGGGCTCCAGCAGGCTTTGCTTAGATATCAGAGACCCGAGAGAAATTCTTTCTTTTTCTGTTGGACACTGTCCTTCAGGAACATGCCTGAGTGTTTTGAGACATAGATAATGACAAGGACACCACCCCCCTCTAGCCAAAATACCTCCAGGGCCCATTCCTCCGACCACAGCCTATGCAGAAGATGGAGTAGCCTACTGGTCTGGGCAACAATCCCGTTTGCTAAAAGCCGTTACTCCGTTTTTATTCTGTTTTGCAGACAAAAGAAATAAACAAGTAATTTATTGTAAACAACTTCCAATTGCTTTGTTTTTTCCAAATTTCGAAAGAGTTTTTCCTTCCCAGTTCCTGTCAAGTGATCCCCTTATTTGTGGAACCCTTAATGCTTGCTCAGTTTTGAGGTTCCAGGGGTCTGTGACCACCCTGTGTGTGTCAGGCCTCCCCCAGGACACCCTTTGAGGCGTGGCCATTTGGTGTTGGTCAGAACTGAGGCTGGTCAACACCGAGGCATGTGTCACTTCCATGGAAGCCACCCCTTGAGTCAGCCAGCGTGCCGCCCTCTTGCACAGGGGGCACACTTCCAGGAGGCCCTGCTTACTCCCAGCCTGTCTCCTCCACCATCTTCAGTTTGTTTTCCTTCTCAGATAAGCTCGCCTTCCTCTGGACCAGAGGAACACCTCTCTGTGGAGTGGCGTGGGTCTGAAGGAGACCAAATAGCATCCTTCCAAGCCGTCTCCTGAAAGCCACTGACCGAGGGTAGAGATTCACCCCTCTAGGCAAGGATATCCCAGCTAAGCTCCATCTTTCAAAAATTATTGAGATGGGAGCCTCGCTATGTTGTCCAGGCTGGTCTCAAACTCCTGGCCTGCCTCAGCCTCCCAGAGTGCTGGGATTATAGGTCGAGCCGCCTCGTCCAAGCTAAGCTTCTTTATATCCGTGATATTCACAACTGATTTTTCTCCCGAGTCTGATTTTAGCTATTAAAAGAAGAAAAATATTTAATTACCCTGAAATATCTAGGCCAGGAGGATTATCAATAAAGATAAGAATGGAGAAAAGTGGATTTTACATGGATGTTGGTTTCCTTGAACCCAGATAAGTAGGTTGCATGTTTGCCGACGTTGACGATGCTTAGAGAAAGTCACATGAGCAGCTGGGTCGACTCCTGATTCATTCATTCATTCAACAAACATTTATCGAATGGCATCTACACCCTGAGACTCTAATGAGCACTGGGGAAATGAACAAGAAATCAATCTCATCCCACCTCTCCAACGAGTGGGCGAGAAACCTAAGCATGTAAAGAACTCTCCCTAAAAACTGGCCCATGTGAGGGGCTGAAGAGATTCAGAGTCCAAGGGCCAAGGATGCACAAAGGAGAGAGTGGTTCATATTGTCTGGGGTGAACCGAAAGAGCATCCCAATGATATTAAAAGCAGCTGGACCCAACCCTTGCGGAGTGGCTGGGAGTCTGCTAGCAGTGAAGAGAGTTGAAGGACATTCCTGCAAGAGGAACAGCCAGTCGCCAGCCACGGAGGTAAAGGTACACACAGCATGTTCTTGGAACTGTGGTGGGAGCGACAGGCTGGACTGGTTTGGAATCAGACAGCCTGAGGTTCTGCCCTTGGTCTGCGATGTTGGGCAGGGGTGTCACCCAAGGGCCCTGAGCTTTGGCTCCTGTAAGTGGGAAGCTGGCGTTGTACCTCGTGGAGATGGCAGGCTGGCATGAGTAAGTGAAGTGAGGCAAGTGGTGAATGTGTGCTGTCTGGGGCCACTGGGGCAGGAAGTGTCGACTTGCAGAGTCGGAGAGTGTTGGGGGGGTATCTGAAATGGTGGGTCAGAGCCCTCTCGAGGTGGCATGGCCTAAGGAGGTGGGCATCACAGGGTCGGCTCTGGGGAGATAGACGGCAGCATTTCTAACCTGGGAACTCTCCAGCGTTATCTGTGTTTTGAATAGTTAACGCCCTTGGCAGCAGGGAGAACGCCAAGAAAGAGAAGAGACTGCAGTTAGCCAGAGCATCTGGGCAGCTCTCACAATCGTCCGTGCCATGAAAGCTATAAGCTTTAAAACTGAAATATTTTCCATACAAAAGTAACTCACCATAGGGTAAAAAACTTGAAAAGAGAAAAGAAAAAAAAAAAAAACACGGAAAAGTCAGCCGTGGTCCTGCCACCTGCACATCATAAATACCTTGTGTATTTTGTTCAGGTCTCCTGCTTGGATGGGTTTTGTTTTTTGTCTGTTGGTTTCGTCTAAGTAATGCCACTCCTACTGATATACCCTTGCATACAAAGTCCCACTGATAATATGCCTTAACAGCATATCTTGTGCATGTTTCTGTATTCACACACATTCCTCTAAATCTTCATTTAAAAATATTAAATGGCTATGATGAACCTGTAATTAACGTGTTTTCCTTATTTAACATTCCTTAGAATGAATTCCAAGAAGTGAGATTAACTGACGAGATTATATTCACATTGGACAAGTTTTGGGTAAATTTTCATACTGACCGTCAACATAAGACAACGCCCTATATTGATAGTAAACTACGATGATGATTGCTAATTCAAAATATTTGTTATTTTAATAAGAGAAAATGGCGTCGCATATATGCTTTAATGCTTTTTCTTTGGGAACATTTTCTCATATCCCCTCTTAAATATTTCTGCTTCTGCTATTTGAAAAAATACCATATTGAGGATTTGCTCATAGAATATTAGCGAGACGAGGCATATGGGGGTCTTCCAGTTTAGATGTCATGCCTGTGAGCCATTCACTTTTCTCATTTATTATTCTTATTCATTCATTCATTTGCTTACTAGTTTCGCGAACCTACAATAAGGCAAGTGGCCTTGGATTCTACCTTAGCTCACCCTGCCCTCCATTCTTAAATTCAGGGAAGCTGGAGTTTAGAGTGACACACACACACGTTATGGCTACACTGTTCACAACAACAAAAACATGGAACCCACGCTGCTGCCCCTCAAAAGTGGACCGGGTAAGAAAACGCGGTGCATAGACACGATGGAGTATTGTGCCGTTGTAAAGAAGAACAAAAATCTTGGACTTCTGTTGGATGGAGAGGCGGGCCATCACACTAAGTGAACAATCACAAAATCAAGGAAGTGAAGACCGTGTGTTTTCACTTACGAGCGGACCCTGAGCACTTGGGAGGCACGGGGCACTGCCAGGGAAGGGAGGGAGGCAGGAGGCAGTGGGTACGAGACACCACAAAGGACACTTGGGTCACTGCTAGAGGGAGTGAGGACCAGTTAGAAGCCCCAACTTCACCCCAGGTTGCCCACTTGTGTACTTAATCCTCACTGTACCTCACATTTCTAAAACAAATGATTGTGTGTGCACATGTAAGTATGCATGGGATGAAATAGTTGCATGCAAATTGCTTTTGGCAATTTTCATTCCGGTGTTTTCTTTTTTTTTAGCTGGGTGTCGTGGCTCATACTTGTTTTCTCAGCACTTTGGGAGGCAGAGGTGCGAGGATTGCCTGAGTCCAGGGGTTTGAGACCAGCCTGGGCAACTTGATGAGACCTTGTCTCTACACACACACAGAAAATTTACTGGGTATGGTGGCATGCACCTATAGTTCCAGCTAGTTGGAAGGCTGGGGTGGAAGGATCACCTGAGCCCAGTAGGTTGAGGCAGCAGTGGTTGTGAGCATGCCACTGCACTCTAGTCTGGACAACAAAGTGAGACTCCTACTCAAAAAACAAAAATAAAAAAAAAACACTTTTTAAAGTCTTCAATACTGAATGACCTATCACAGAAACAAAGAACCAATTATCACAAGTTCTCACTTATCAGCGGACCTTGATCAACTATCGTAATACTATAAGAAGGGGATTGGCAGTAGTGACAAACTGCTGGGAGGGGGTGGAGGTGCGATTGGCAGTAGTGGGAAACTGCCAGGGGAAGCGGGGGTAGGGTCACATCTCATCAACAAAGGCTCCTGCATAAAGAACATTTGTATACCTAACCCTGAATTGTAGCCCACATATTTAAAATAAAAAAGTCTCCTCTTCTAAGTTATAGATTAGGTCAGGCTCGGTGGCTCAGCCTGTAATTCCAGCACTTTGGGAGGCCGACGTGAGTGGATTGCCTGAACCCACAGGATCAGGCAAGAACTCGTCTCTACAATAAATCAAAAATTTAGCCGGGAGTGGTGGCGTGCACCTGTAGTTCCAGCTACTTGGAAGGCTGAGGTGGAAGGATCGCCGGAGCCCAACAGGTTGAGGCTGTGGTGGCTGGGAGCGTGCCACTGCCCTCCAGTCTAGGTGACAGAGTGAGACTCCAATTCAAAAAAAAAGAAAAAAAGTTATAGGTTAGAAAAAGGTGCACTTATTTTAAAATTACTACATAACAAGCTCTGTTCTACAAGTGTTGAAGAAACGAAAGTCATCAATTGCCCTCCTCTAAGACTGACAAACTAAAAACTAGCCTACATTATCACCAGTGTAAGGAGCATCTTTCGGAGAGAGACTAAACTGTCACCTTACTTTTTAACATTGTTTTGACTTTGAGGAATAAATCCTCAAGGTTCTGTGTCTCCATCTCTCTCCTTCTCTCTGTGTGTGTGTCTCTCTCTCTCTCTGTGTCTTTCTGTCTCTTTACAGCTTTGTTTTCTTTATGTCTCTCACATTTCTCTCTGTCTTGTTTTCTTTCTGTCTGTCTCTTTCTCCGTATGTCTTTCAGCATACGTTTAGTATCGAGTACAATGAGACAGCAGGTGGGATGACGTGATGTACTGAACTTTTACTGTGAAGGGCAGGGCAGCTTGTGGGACCGATGTCAGATGCCCACGTGGTGAAGGGTGGGTGGCAGAGAGGGTGCAACCTTGCAGTCTGAACCCTTCCTTACTACCAATGATGACGCGTGGGTCTCTCTCTGTCATCGGAACTCTGTCCTGATGCTGCTGTTTCTTTGATCTTTCACTGCAGTGCACACAGCTTCTGCTGCCGCCCAAAGCCCGGGTAGGCTAATGTTCACAGGAGCAAATAATTATCCAAATTAATTAACTTATTTTCTCTCTGTATGAACATCCATGCTCAAGGCTAATTGCTCATTTAATTAAAGCCTTCAGCCTTAATCAGGATTACTTTCTATGTAACTCACACACGTCTAAGATACAGCAACCGCTTTCATGGTCGTGTGCCTGTAACCAAGACAGAGTCAAATAATAAATAAACAACTTAGGAGATGGAATGACAAATAGGAGCCTAGCAAAATGACTGTCAATGGTGTTTCCCATGAGCTGGATTGACTTTGAATATTTTCTACTGGGAGCTAAATTTAGAGATTTTTTGTTGCCACTGTTTTCCTTCCATTTTACCCTCAATACTCCACTCTCTGGTTTCTGTTTCTTTTCACATAAACATTTTTGAGAGGTTAGTCTTCGGATGCTCATATATTCTTCCCAAGCGGAGCATGATACTGGATTGCAAGTCATGTTGAATTGCCATAGAGTACAGGGGAATGGGGGTTTGTAAGGAGTTTTGCATGCAAACTCCCTGGCAGGGCCAGTCTCAGGTGACCAGGGCTGGGGCCTGGTTGCAAAGGGGCACTGATGTACAGGAGCATCTTTGGGTACTGAGCATGGCTGTCTTCAGTGGTTGCTTTACATCCTTCCAAAATTTTTGTATCAAAATTTGCAAGAGATGAAAAATGCAAGATGAGTTGGATTAAAGAAAACAAGAGAAGTTAATGTCACACATAATTAAAAAGTGTGTGGGTAAACTCAACTTCACACATGGGTGGATTTAGGCTCAAATCATGTCACGAGAGGCAGTTTCTTGCCATCTCTTGGCTCTGTTATCCCTAATGTTGGCCTCGTTTGCAGACTTTGTGCAGTGATGAAATGACCATGACCAACTTCACCCAAGTTCAAATACTGCAGCACAAAGAGAGTGCTCCTTTCTTGGCAGTCTTGGTAACAGTCTCATCTGCTCTGCGGGGGTCACAGAGGGTCCATCACCATGGCCGGGGAATGTAATGGAATCACTGGGTGACAATGGGTCACAGACTGCTCCATCCCAAGGAGCAGGGGTTGAGGTCAATTCCACTGAAATTCCATGAATTGAAATTAAGAAAAGGGGCTTGTTACCCAGGGAGGAATTAGGGTGTCATTATCAGAAGAAATGTGAATGAACACAGAACAGCAAAACAACCGACTCTCATCTGGAGAGGAGGGTGAGATTGTGGGGGAAATAATTTACAAAGGCGAGCAATTCAAATTCTTTTAAGGAACTTGAGCATTGAGTAGTCTCTCCGGAGTCTTCCCTTGTAAAAATGGGGATGGGAGATGGCAGCATATCTTAAAGAGCTGAATTTTCACCGGCCTCTTTCTCACACCTGTGCTGTCTTTGGAGCTGGGGTGTCTGAGATGTCTCCTCCTGGCCAGAGGACTAGGAAACTCAGAGTCTAAGTTGCCACCTTGCAAAATAAGGATGACTGCATAAATTCTGCCAGCCTCATGGCGAGTGTCGGAGCCCCAAACCCAAAGACACAGTGATTTGTTGATAGCTCATAGAATTGAACCAAGCATACTCAAAGATCTTGAGCCATGATGTTCTAGACCGTTGACAGTTTGCTGTTTGAGTGTCTCCTGTAACACGGTTTCTTTCTCTCTGTTTCTCTCTGACCTGTAGCCCGGGTCTTCTGATTAACTTCCAGAGCGACATCCATCATTGGCCTAAGTTTAAATTTCACAGGCTGCACCAACAGCCAAACTAAAGTGTTGCTGATTGACAGAACTAGGCCTTCTGTCTCCAAGCTGCGCTTTGGGGGGCTTTTCAACAAAGCCACGGTAGAACTGACTCAGGTGGGATTTCCTGTGAAACTCACTGAAGAAGCCCTCTTACCCAAAATACATCTGACAACCTGTTGGAAAAAGAGTGAGAGTTCAGTAGAATTAGATTACGGAGGATCTTGAAGACTGGGCGACAGAGTTTATGCTTTTAAAACATGGAGGGAACACCCAAATATTTCCTGAACAATAGAGTAATACGAGGCCCAACAGTGAGGCATGTGAACCATCCTGGAAACAGGGATACATACTTCATTTGAAGTACTCCCCTTGGGAAGCTATGCACTGATGTCAGCACCTTGTCCACCCACCAAAGTAATTTTGGAAGTCTAGAATGGCCATCAGAACTGTTGGTTGTTATTTGTTGAGATCTGACACTTAAGTCCATCAGCTTGCCATCATGCACTTACGCTGGCAGCACTGTGCAAGTAACATTGGAATACCCTCCCCACTAACCTGATCTGGCCCCCAGTGACTTTTCTCTTTACCTGAAGATACAGGAAATATTGAAAGGAAGACCTTTGATGACATTCAGGACATCAAGGGTAATACAACAATGGCTCTGATGGCCATTCCAGAAAAAAAGTTCCAAAGTTGCTTCAGTGGGTGGACTAGGCGTTGGCGTTGCTGCATGGCTTTCTGAGGGAAGGACTTAGAAGGTGACTGTACCGAGGTGAGCGGATTGCCTGCGCCCACAGGTTCGAGACCAGCCTGGGCAGCTTGGCGAAACCTCATCTCTACAATAGATAAAAAGTTAGTCGGGCATGGTAGCATGCTCCTGTAGTTCCAGCTACTTGGAAGGCTGAGGTAGAAGGATTGCCCGAGCCCAGCAGGTTGATGCTGGGATAGCCATGAGCATGCCACTCCAGCCTGGGTGACAGAGTAAGACTCCAAGTTAAAAAAAAAAAGAAGAAGGTGACCGTAGTGATATTCAGTAATGCGGTATGGAGCACCTTTTTGGGATAAGTGCGTGGGCTTAATGATTGGACTTCTTATGATGAAGATGGCTTTCAGAAAGGAAACACTGGCCCATATTTTCCATGTGTAGATGAAGGGAGAGGCTCAGTCAGCCAACCTTGTGACTGTGACCCACTGATCACTCTAGGAGGACAAGCTATGTATAGAGAGGCCAAAGAAGGCATGGGCTGGGCACACACAGAAGGGACGAAAAGCAACGGTGTGATGAGTTCCTTTCGAACGTCTGACTTGAAGAACCTCTTGCTACTCCCTGACTCCATTTTCTTCATAAAAACAGACTTTTCTTATAGTATTAAAATTGTTCAAGGTCCGGTTATGAGTGAGAACATACGGAAATCTGTCCTTTGTTTCTGTGATAGATCACTGAGTATGATCGATTCCAACTCCATCCAAGTTGCTGCAAAGTCCATATATTTGTCTTTCTTTACCTGCATAATCAATGTTTGCATACCTAGCCCTGAACTGGGTTACAATCTTTACAATAAAAAATAATAATAGGCCGAGCTTGGTGGCTCAGCCTGCAATCCCAGCGCTTTGGGAGGTCGAGGTGAGTGGATTGCCTGAGCCCGCAGGTTCGAGACCCGCCCGGGCAACTTGGCGAGACCTCACCTCTACAATAAATCAGAAAGTTAGCTGGGCGTGATAGCGCACGCCTGTACTTCCAGCTACTTGAAGGGTGAGGCGGAAGGATCTCCGGAGCCTAGCAGGTCGAGGCTGCAGTGGCTGGGAGCATGCCACTGCACTCCAGTCTGGGCAACAGAGTGAGACTCCAACTAAAAAAAAATATAATAATAATAATAATAATAATAATAAACAACAAACAAAACCCCCAAAACAGGCTTTCCTCCTTCTGCCCTGGTGGATGAGTCAGGGATTTCCTTGCTTGATCTCTTGCTGATGTCGCAGCTGCTGAATCACATGTTTGCCAGGAATGAAAGACTGTCTCACAAGCCCAGCTACTATGTCTCCAGGCTGCCTCTTTAGCCCTTTAGGTGAAGCTGGCCAAAATATCTACACCACCCATAGTGAACTCTGCATCTCCAAGTATGTCTCCTTATCAAGGAATAAAATTAAAACGTGTGGCAATCTCGGCTGGGCACGGTGGCTCAAGCCTGTCATCCCAGCACTTTGGGAGGCTGAGGCGAGGGGACTGTCTGAGCAAGATCTCACCTCTACAATAAATCAAAAAACATTAGCCTGGCGTAGTGGCGCGCATCTGTAGTTCTGGCTACTTGGAAGGCTGAGGCAGAAGGATAGCCGGAGTCCAGCAGGTTGACACTGGGGTGGCCATGAGCGTGCCACTGCACTCCGGCCAGGGCGGAGTGAGACTCCAACTCAAAAACCAACCAAACAAAAAAAGTGTGACAATCTTACCTGTGACCCTTTGTTTCCCAGATGAATCCTATAGCATGTTAAACAGCAGTTGACAGGTGCCAGTCTTTATGTATTTCTGGAACAAAGTGTCAGAAAGCAGGGAAACCCTGGACTTTTACCTTTGCAGAAAAACTGAGTGTCAGAAACCAGAGACTGAAAAGTGAACTTTGACTCATAAAATCACTGAGTCGATGCCTTTCAACATGGATCCGAATTTTACCCCAAATAGTGTCTGTTAAGGAAACTGTGTTTATATACATGCAGAATGTGTGACACCCCATCACATTCCTCAGCCGTCTTCAAAAACAAAACAGTAGCAGTATTCGTCTGAGTCATTTTAAATGGCGAAACAGTCGGATCACTGCTAAATCCCATCCCTAAAATGCTAAGACGTGACACCATCAACCACGTGGCATAGTGTGTCTCACAAAGAGCACATCTCAATCTCTTTCGGCCAAATGCGTGAAGAGCAGGCTGCTTTAAGTCTTCCAAAATGACACTAAATGAAGAAGAACGTACAGTTTTCATTTAATATGTGCTGATAGCTCGCTAGAAAACAAGCACACAAGTAAATGTTACCCGGAGAGTCAAAGAGAAAGAAATGTGTGTGCTTTCAACACCAGTAGTGGAGATAACAATAGTGCATGCCAATAGCGGAGATAACACGGACTAGAATAAGCTTAAAGGCTCCAAAATGATGTCACTAGACTCAGAGGATTGGGTTCCCCACAATCCCTTCCCATGTATACACAAGAATGGAAACTCATTTAATCCGCAACCCAGCAACCTATGTGTGGTCATCTGGCGTAAGGAAGATGGACTTCTAATTCCAACAGACAGCGTTTGATGGTAGTCTGGCTCTATCGTTTTCTAGATGCCTCTGATGCCTCAGTTTCCTCATCTGAGAAATGGTGGTGCAGGGTTACATTGGAGAACAGTGTGAAAGGGATCTGGGGTACCAGAACTCGATGCCAGTTCTCTCTCACCCCCCACCTTTCAGAAACAGCTAGACTTCAAAGAACAGCAAAAGAAGCAGTCTGCAGAAACACAACTCCCTTCAGGCTCTGCTTACTTTTCTTGCCTTTTTTCTACTCACTGTCACCTCCACTGTGTTTTCTCATTCCATTTCTGGACGTTCATCTATGTTGACATTGCTCGTCATTCATTTGCTTTTGCCTTGGTGGAAAGTGGATGAGTCTAAGTGCTTCCAGAGGAAGTTGCCTGGATGTCCTTACTGCAGGGGGATGCCCATCTTTTGGGGGGGGGGCATACCTGCATTCCAGAGGGCTGGCTCAGACATCTGTGTATTTCAGTCCGCAAACAACAGATTGGCTAGAGCATGCGACGATAGATCTCTTCTAGAATCAGCGGTGAGCTCACAGAATCCACCCCCACCAGTGAATCTCATCCAGTAAGCTGTTTGCTTCCTTTTTGTTTGGTTCTTAATCCTTGTGGAGTTCTTAGCAAAGCTGCAAGCGATGTGTGGATACTTAAGGTGATGGACTGTGAACGCCCTAAGGAGGAAGAAGCAGTTGTCAGAGCAAATTAATTATTGATGTTTATGGTTTTCCTGTCTTAAGGGTTTTAGATTCCCAGCTGTTTTGTGTTTTAGGCTGTGATGTCTCCGACCATATTTATGCAGTGAACGGGGAGGCAGTGTAACCATGGCCGGGAGGCTGCCCACAGTCACTGACGAGCCGAGACCCGCTGGGAGAGGCAAGCGCAGCCTTCACCTTGGGGGCCTACGTCCTGCAGGAGTGGGGGAGGGGAGCAGAGGCAGGAAAAAAGGGCTTGTTGATCCCAAAATAAAAGCATCTCCCAGACTGCCCGGCTCCCTACTTCATGCAGAGGAGAAACACCCAGACTGCCCGGCTCCCTACTTCATGCAGAGGAGAAACACCCATGGCGTTTCCAGATCGTCTCCTGAGGAAGACTTCTTCAAATTTGAAGTTCATTGGAGATTTTTAAAGGACTAAAAATAGGTTTCCATTTTACCCAGCAGTCCCACTTTCCAGAGGACGTATATATCCGAAAAGACATGGGTCCCCCTACCAAAAAGACACCAGCACACATTTATTTATCACAGCACCATTCACAAAACCCCAGGTGTCCATCCGTGGCAGGTTGGATAAAGGAAACACGGTGCCAGTCCTGGCTCGGTGGCTCAGCCTGTAATGCCAGCACTTTGGGAGGCCTGAACCTGCAGATTCAAGACCAGCCCGGGCAACGTGGGGAGATCTCGTCTCTACAATAAATAAAAAATTAGCTGGGCACGGTAGCGGGTGCCTGTAGTTCCGGCTACTTGGAAGGCTGAGGCGGGAGGAGCGCCTGAGCCCAGCAGGTCCAGGCTGCGGTGCCCTAGAGCGTGTTACTGCACTCCAGCCTGGGCGACAGAGTGAGACTCCAACTCAAAAAACAAAAGAAAAAGAAAAAGAAAGCATGGTGCCTGCACACCACGGAATACTACGCAGCCGTAAAGATGTCCTTCGGGGTTCTGGACTGTGAGGGAGGGTGGCTGTGAAAGCAAATAGCTTCGCTGTGGTTGGATGCAGCAGTCCTCAGACGTCTGTGACGTCTGAGAACGGACTGGACGTGATGTCGTGAGCCTGAAGGCCCTCTAATACTTCAGAGAGGATGAAGAAATACTGGAAGACTAGGGGGAATGCGGATTTTGTGCAGTGGACATTTCTGTGTTTTTGTTGGTGGCGTTTGTTTCATTTTTGATTGTACTCTGGAAGTTAATTGCTTTATCTTAACAGGTTTTTTGTGTATGGAGTCAATTAAACTACAGATAAGCAGAAATGCCCACCCCGGGATTGATCCCAGCTCCTGGAGATAAACGCAGTAGCTTTTTTCCTTCTTCCTCCCTAGTTGCACATCGGGAGACAGTCACACACACCACAATCAACTTCATTGATTTCAGTAATTTATTTAGTTAGGCCGCCACTGCTGGACTCTCAGGATGATTGCAAATTGTCTCTATTATAAGCAAGCACCTGAACAGACATAGTCAAAATTCTGTGAACAATAGTCTCTATTCACATCTTTAAGTAAAATTCTGTGATACAAGGGAGCTGTTGAGTTTGTAGTATGCCTGCTTTTAATGTTTTAATGCGTGTTGCTAAATCACTCTCCTAAATGTTAGAACAATGGGTTTCATTTCTTTCTTAAAATAGAATTTTCCTTCTGAATAAAATTTTTCAGTTGGAACATTGCTCTTACAACTTTAGTGTCTATGAAATAAGATCATTCCCAGATCCCTACATTACAGAAGTGACAGCAACAACACAAATACAAGTTAAGAAAAAAAAAAAGAGAGAAAGAAGGAAACGGAAAAAATAAAAGATGAAAAGAGCAAATCCTGTTCTATGAAGGTAAGGTCTGTAGACCAGAGGCTCTACTAACCCACAGTGATATAAAGACTCTCACTTGCCAAAAAACTTCTTTTTCTCTCCTAGAAATCTCTCCACTCTCAAACCTTCCTGTTGACCTTTGCTACACTTGGGGACAATAGCTTTAAGTGAGTTTGGACTCTTCCTAACGAGGTCACAAGTTCCTGGATGACAAGTTGCTGCCATTTTCACCTTTATTTTTTCTAAATATTTTGTAGAATGCTTGGACATTGAAGGCTCTAGTATATTGGTCAAATGGATACACACTTTATTATGTGGATTCAGACTATTCCTTAAAATGTTAATTTCCTTGTAGGTTGAAGATGTGTGCCCAGATGTTAATACCTTCTAACGGACATTCCTGGAGTGGATATGAGCTCCTGCAGGTGGCAATACAAACCATTTGCACAAATCCATTTCTGACGAAAGGAATGTGTATGTTGCCCCATCAAAGGAAACCCCAGGCCTTTTTATATGAAGTCTCAATTAGTCTCAAATCAAGTTAGGAGTTGAGGAAGTGAGAACAAGTTATTCTTTTCTTGACTGAGTTTTGATTAATTTGTCATTTGATTGTATTCAGAGAAATTCTTTCAGTGCCTTTCTTTTCCTTTTTGGAGTCTGGGATATTGGCAGAATTGTGACAAATATTTTTTATTTGTCCTGCTCGGTTGTCAACATGCAAACACAAAGTTTTTTTCTTTCTAATGGTTACAAATACTGGAGAAGACATACAAGAAAAGAATAAATAAAGCCCAGGCTCTTGCTTGCTTCCTTAAATTAGAACATTTGCCTCTGTGAACCGGGCAACACAAATAAGAAAACACCGGGAAAACATCAATATTTCTTGAATAACGTATTCTCGGCAGGCTCTTTTAAGCATGCCGTCTACGACAATTCACTATGAAAAGATATAGCAATCTGTGTAGAACCAAGCTGATTTTCGACAACTGAATGCATAAAATACATCTTAAGTCAGGTCTGTTGTGCATACAGCCCTTATTTAAGGAAATTGTCAGAATTAATTTTAAAATTTGTGTGGTTAAATGATTTTTGTGATTTTTAAAAACCATGTTGAAATTTTGACAAGCTGTTGGCCTATCCCCATCACGCTCCATCTGGGTCCTCGTAACGAATTCCTGTTTCCTTCGGCGTTTGCTCAGGCATCATTCCCTTACACAGAGACTTGTGGGTTGACGGAGATTAAAAAGCACTTAGTTTTGTGCTGTCAAAAGCTTTGTGAAAGTAAGCTTTCAGTCTCCTTGGGAGTGTAATTAAAGACTTCAATATCCTTAAAATACATTTCTCCACATTCTTTGCATATGTTTATTTGAGTTTTCGGTTTGTTTGTTTTTTTTTCTGTTTTTCTTAATATGACCTTTTTGGGCTCACGGTGTATTTGAGTTAATAAAACATTCTGGTTTACTGAGTACGTTTTATGAAATGCTTAGTGTGTGTCAATTACTGTGCCAGGGCAATAATAAATGACTTCATTTAATCCTGACCTCCACTCTTTAAGGTAGTTAGTGTTGTAAGAATTCTTATCAGAAGAGGCTCAGGAAACGAAAACTCAGGAAACATGAAGTGAGTAGCTTTTGGATAACTGAGTGATTTTGGATAGCTCGCATACCTTTTCCAAGTCTTAGTTTTTCTTCATTTATGAAATGAGGGTCATGATAATCTCCCCTCCCACGCAAGAAAGCTGGTAGGGTGCTTAAGTAGAATAAAAGACAAGAGGCACGTAGCACCATGGCTGGCAGATGTCAAGATCAAGTGCTGAGTCAGGTTGCGCTGATTACTTATAATATTTCCCGATTTTAAAACAAGAGAATAGTAACATGTTTTTACATCTCAGATTCTGCTGAACACAGTTAGCCTCCTGAGAAATAATTGAGAGGGATGTGTCCAAACTGGTTGCCAGCTCTTGGTTTACTCAGGAGACTCCTGGCCAACATGCTTGGGATGTGGCAGGTTTAGACTTTGTTTCTGGGAACGTGTAATCCCAGCAAAGTAAGTCTAATATTTCCAATCCTAGAAATATTCTAAAGTGTAATAATACCTTATCCAATAGAATACTCTACTGGAAGGTAGGGTAGAATCAAGTGATTGAAGGTATCATTTGAGGCCTGACTTAGGTCCGATATGATTGTCCTATGTTTAAGGATGGTTTTGCATCATGAATAAGAAGGATGTAACAGTGAAATCGTATGGTCTCTTTCTAATGGACCAGGCACACACTCTTTCTTTACTCTTGTCAAAAATTAGCAACTTGCCAAGCGTCTCCTATGTATCCTGGTGCATAAGTGCTAAGTGTGGGTTTAGATTCTCTGAAAATTTTCATTACCTTTTAACAGGGCATGGAGTGCTTGTACCATGTTAATTTTTAAGCCTTGCAATGTGGGCAACTGCTACAACAGAAAAATCGTCACAGAGCCTGAATGTCTTGTCAGAGTTGAGCTAACTCTCCTCACCTCAGATGCATTGCAGGGTTTATGAGTCTGGAGTGTAACTTGGTAAGACAAAATAATAGGAAACTATGAATACTGAGTATAGAAATAACACCCATCAGGAAATCTGAAGCCACAACTCACTCTGCGATGTCTCTGACCCCCACATACGTGGTGCGAGAGGAATTTAGTCTTGCATCTTCTGTTAGCTGGAGAAACTTGGACACAAATGGAGAAAAGTTCCTCACTGTGGGTTCCACGTTCCTCGTGGATGGGTACATCGAGGGGGCTTCTCCACGGTGGTCTGTGTCTTGAGATGCCATCATGCTACCTGGAAGACAATGAGTCTTCTAGTAACATAACCATACCTTTGGTTGGAATGGGGACTAGTTGAGGGCCACTGACAGTGAGTTAACCTGACCTAGCAATGGGCCCTGACCACTGATTCATGACACCGTGAAATGAGCTCTGTGGGACCTTCAAACAACTTTTCTTGACTATGTTAGAAAACGGAGCACCATCATATGAGTCAGCTCATTCATAAAAATGTCCAGTAAACTTTTTTTATTATCATTTGGGGGTAGAGATTGGCTATAACTCTCTTATCACCTTTTAACGTAACATTTGTAGGCAAACATCTTTCTTTTGTTTTTTTACTTGCTGAAAACCAAAATGAACACACATAACAAAGAATAATGTGTATGCCTTCAATATCTCTTGGTTCTTGGGTCAGTGCTCTAAAATATTTCATTTTTAAATTACTTGTCTCTCTCTCTTTGTTCTTTTCTTCTAGTATTTCTATTTTTGGTGCATAGGAGTTTGATTCTGCTTGGAAGCTTGGGTTGCATCCTTGTCATCACCATTTGCAGGTTATTCGATATTTTTACAAATTGAGTTATGTTTGCATTTAATTATTAAGCCAAACACATTTTTAATTTTTTAACACAATCACCTCATTTTCTCTTATATTTAGAATTCTTAGCACTGAATCCCAAGTTCTGATTTAAACAAATTTTTTAACTCACTTCCTTAGTTTTTATTTAGAGTTAAAAAAAAATTTAGCAGTAGAATTCCTCTTTGTTTTTGAAGTAGCACCTCTTAACTCCAACATAGAAGAAGTAATTTAAGTGGTGCTGCTTTGGGTGAATGAGGGCTTGGGAAGTCTGGCCAGGCGCCTACTGGCTCAGCTACTGAAACTTCCCCAGAGACAATGCAGCCTTACAACAATGCTCTGCTTGAGAGACTTAAGTTTATGCTTTTATTCCTTCTCTCTCCTTCTGCAATGCTGGGATAATCATGTATAGCTATTCATTTTAATGTACATGGACACCAACCATCAGGGCTGCATTCTGACCATGTCAGATTAAAAGTTATTTTTAAAAGAGTAAAATTATATTTTATGACTGCCTAGTCACTCATATAAATATATTAATATTGCATATTAAAATATTTAAGTTTTAAAGCAGAGTTTATTAGTGAATGGAAAAGAAGGAGAAAGGGAGATTCATGGCAGAAATACTTGCCATGAGCAAGTTTCTCAAAAAGAAAAATTCCTTTTTAAAAAAATCAAAATACACAGGTTGTTTTCTGTGATTATTCTTCTTTAATTTTATTTTTTGGATGAGAGACAAGGTCTTGCCATGCTGCCCAGGCTGGTCTCAAACTCCTGTGCTCAAGCAATCCTCCCACTTCAGTCTCCCAAAGTGCTGGGATGACAGGCGTGAGCCACTGCGCCCAGACTAATTTTTTTTAGTCGAACTTTCACTCTGTCACCCAGGCTGGAGTTCAGTGGCACACTCACGGCCACTGCAGCCTTAACCTGCTGGGCTCAGAGGATCTTTCTGGCTCAAACTTTCATAAAATATTTTTAACCTAAAAGTTTATTTTAAAGTTCTGATTGCAAAATAAACTTAAACATCAATTTCTGAAAGTATTGTGACCCTGCTATGCTCCTGCCCCTAGTGTATATGTCAAAGTTGGCCATTTCATCATCTTAGGGAGTATCCATAGTGGGCCATGCTCCTGAAAAAGGGAAAAAGAAGATAAGCAGGTAAACTTCACCTTGCAACATTCGGTGGCATTCATGGTTAAAATAAGAGAGTGTCACACACAGAAGGCAAATAAGAATGAGTCAATAATTTACATACATTGAATTGACTTTGGCAAAAGCATATATTTTTTTTAAAAAAATCTTTTATTTTGAAATAATTCTAGATTTATACAAAAGAATTGCAATGATGTTGCAGAGATTGTCCATATACTCTTTACCTGACCGCCCTGATGTTATTATCTCACATAATCACAGAACATTATCAGGATTGAGAAGTTAACCTAAGTGCAATATTGTAATAACTCTCAACTATGGACTTTCTTCAGAGTTCATCGCTTTTCACAGATGCCCAGGACCCATGTGGCATCCAGTTGTTATATCTCTGAGTCCTCCAATCAGTCACCATTTTCTGCTCTTCCCTTGTTGTTCATGATGGTGACACTTTGAGGAGTATTAAGCAGGTGATGTTTTGTAGAATGTCCCTTACCTTAGGTTTCTCTGGTGCTTTCTATGAGCCTGACTTAGCAGTGGAAGAATGCACCAAGGTGATGCACATGTGCGGGACACATGATAGCAGCTGGGGTATCACTGGGTCAAACCTGCTCAGCTGACAATTTTGTGGTGGAGTCTTCAGGATTCCTCATAAGAAACACATTCATATTTCATGTTTCAGACTCTATTCATTAGAAATGAGTCACTAAGTTCACTGTAGTGGGGATAGGATTAAGCTCTACCTTCTGGAAGAAGGCACATCAAAGAATTTACAGACACATATTAGACCACCATGGTCAGTAACAAATATGTCAGGGGAGAAGCTTTGAGGCCATACATGATAGGCCATTTCTCCTTAAAGTCTCATCCACTAACTCCAGCATTCACATGCATGTTCCAGTGGTGAATTTCTGTTCCCTTACACTGTCTATACTTATTAGTTGAAATTACTTCATAAGAAAGAGGTGGTTCTTCCCTCCTACTTATCTGCACATTTCATCTTTTGATTCTCTCACTATGGAATCATGGATACTTATTTCCTGCTCTTTATTTGTCCCTGGGCCATTGACCCTGGGCCTTCCAGACCTTTCTGATATGGGAACCCAAGGCTTCTTTTGTTCAATGAGCAGCCTGGCATTTGAGCTGGCGAGCTTTCAGAGGGCTGACCAGAAAGATGTTCTTCAAATGCCTGTCCTTTTTAAAGAAGTATTTTCTGCTTACGTTCTGACTTCTGTGTACACGCATTACTCCCAGGAGAATTGTCTTCAACATCTCTCAGAATGAATTACACGCTCAAAAGAAATGAGACCCCATTTCCTGTTTTAAAGAACAACGGGTCTGGGAGAGGTAGATTTTAGGTTGCAAATTGATTTGCAGGTGTTTTCAAGATATCTCCTTCCAGATAATATTTTTAGTAAAAGTGAAGTGCCCTTGTTTTTCTTCCTCTGGGGTTTAGAGAGCTGACGAAAGAGGGTGAGTTCTGAGTTTAATCTGATTAGACATTTCAAAGATATAAATATTGGGAGCAAAATCTTAGAGCAAAATTTTTACTTACATTTCCTTTATATAAAAGGAAAATAAAGCGAATTTATTTTACAGCTTTACTGTTATGGGTTGAATTGTGTTTCTCATCCCAGCACCCAAGATTTATATGTTGAAGTCCTAATTCTCAGGAGCTCAGAATGTGACCCTATTTCGAAACAGGGTTTTTACAAAGGTAAGTAAATTGAAATAAAGTCGTCAGAGTAGGCCCCAATACAATACGACTAGTTTAATGGCTTAAATTTGGACACAGGCATGCCTCAGAATGAACCAACCCTGCTGAGACCTCTAACTAAGCTTTCCAGCCTTAAGAGCTGTGAAATAATACATCTCTGTTGTTTAAGCCACCCATGCCTGAGTATGGTGGCTCACACCTAGAATCCTAGCATTTTAGGAGGCTGGGACAGGAGGATCACTTGAGGCCAGGAGTTTGAGACCAGCCTGGGCACCATATGGAGACCCTCATCTTTAAAATAAATAAGCTGCCCAGTCTGCAGTATTTGTTGCAGTGGCCTTAGTAAACCCCCACACTTGCATTCCTTCTGGGAATTGAATTTAAAATATTTATAATTTCAAAAGACTCAAGAAGTCAAATGTCTTTTCAGTTTAGGAATGTCTGAGACATGATTCTAATTGGTCCTGCAGACAGTTATACTTAAGTATACCCTGCTTTTTACAACTTTGGCCTAATTTCTGCTGGACTTAAACCATGAACATATGCTAATTTACATGGCTGAACTGAGTTTGGGACTGGGGTGTCACCTGAATACCCCTAGCCCGGAAGGTAGACACAAACCAGTGATGACACATTTCCAAACAAGGGCACAAAAAATGAGTGGTGAAAATCTTAAGTACTCAGAGCTGCCTGGCTGTCTTTTTATTTACAAAGCATAAGAAGTCTTAGTTTCTATACTAAAATAATCGTCTTAACTAACTTGCCAGTTTTTATAACTTTAGACTACCCTTCTGGATTTAACTTACCCTGTTCCCTTTGCGCCTTACAAGTTCCTGGAGGTGGGGGTATTTTAGTCCCAATCCTAAAATGGTCGTCTTAATTCATTTCCCAATATTTATATCTTCGGAATGTTTAATTAGATTAAACTCAGAATTCACCCTCTTCCTTCAACTCTCTAAAGCCCAGAGGAAGAAAAACAAGCACATTTCACTTTGACTAAAAATATTATCCGGAAGGAGATCTCGTGAACACACTTGCAAATCAGGGAAGATTTCCTTCACGTTCTATATTCACTCACCTCCCTGGTCCACTTCCCTCCCTCCCACCCTAGGCCCAGCTCTGACATCACTGAAGGGATTTGTCTTGTTTATCTGCCTGCTTGTTTTTATAACCTCAGTGCTTCTGGGAATACCCAAGAATCAAGCGCCTTGAATGTTTTATGCCTCTCACCTGCTTGGACGTCATTTCATTGCCCTGAGACCGGGCTTTCCCTTCAGCCTGTGGTTAGAGGGCTGATCTGATGACAGCCGGTCAGTCCTGGGTGACCTAGAAGGGGCTGCCTGTCGAAAGGTATTAGCTCAGTCGCTTCTGCATGTGTGTCCTGAGAACATCTGAGCTGGCTTTATCGCTCCAGCCGAAATTGGGTAGCAGAAGGTCTCTCACTCATCCCGCTAATAATCAAAAGGACTGAAGAGGTAGGCATTCTCAAGTGGAGTCAAGTTCAAGGGAGAGGTGGTCAGGGCTGGGCGCCTTGCCTGAGAGATTGGGACAGGGCTGCACAGTGGGCACTCTGGGCCTCCTGGGGAGGAGCCTGGGGTCCTAGGTGTTTGGGAGGGTGGGTTAGCAGCAGAAGGTGTGCAGGGGAGATTAAATCAGGAGAGGCCAGAGGCACATTTTCCTGTCTCTGCCGGCCCGGACTGTCTCCAGAAAACATGCCTGTGCTTTCGTTCTTGGTGACTGTGACTTGTTTTGCTGATAGAGGCAGAACCGAAACCCACTAGGAACTGGAAGATGGAAGCAAGGAGGGACCCTCAGAGGCAGATGAAAGCTGGCCTGGGGCACTCACTTCCCGCTCATGACCTCACCTCCGCACGGAATGCACACCTGTGCTGGCCTCCCCTCTCTGTCTCGCCTCCGCCCGACCACCGCCCGGGAGTGGACACACAATCTTGCTGGCTCCTTGGTGGGTGTCAACGGGAGGAATGACCCCCGAGATGGAGTCGTGTTTCACCTCTTGAGGCTTTGAGTTCCTCATTTATAAAAGGAATAGGCTCATCTAAATTCTTTGTGGGTTCTTTAACATTTTTTTGAAAAACCATAGAAACTGTTTCTCAAATAAACTTTTATACAAAAACCTGAAACTAAAAGCAGAATAAAACAGATTTTTCTCCTGTCTCCGGCTGCTTCTGGCATGCCCTCCCCACACCATCCAGACCCTCACCTCTCCCTAACCTCCCAGACAGCACCCTCCTCACCTGTGTCATAGGGAGAAAGGCCAGAGAAGTTCCATTCCTTACTAAGGGACCTACAGGTAGGAAGAGCCCTGCGGGAAACATTTTTCCAACGTCCATCACCAGCTTCCAGTTTCTCCTGTGGAAAGGGCTGCCCAGGGCCCGTCACTGACCACTAATTCTGATCCACCCGCTAACAGTGGCTTTTCCTAATAAGTGTTTGGATGATTGATTGATTGATTGATTCTGGGTCTCACTCTGTTGCCCAGACTGGAGTGCAGGGGCACAACCGCCTGGGCTCAGGTCATCCTCTTGCCTCAGCCTCCCGAGTTGCTGGGACTACCGGCACACACAACACCGTGCCCGGTTCATTTTTATTTTTTATATATTTGTTTGTAGAGACAAGGGTCTTACAGGCTGGTCTCAAACCCCTCGGGTCAAGCAATCCTCCCGCTTCAGCCTCCCCAAGTACTGGGATGGCAGACGTAAACCACCTTACCTGGCTCTTGCTTTTAGTTTTGGATGTTTTGTTTGTTTGTTTGTATATTTTATATGCAAGGGGCTGGTGTGGAGGTTTGTGACATGAGGATCTTGCGCGATGGTGAGGTTTTCAGGCTTCGATCAACCCCGGCTGGAGGTGGGTCTGGTTCCCAGTGAGTACTTTTCCAGCACTTTCCCTCCTTCCTCCCTCCCCTCTCCCTGTGTACTTGTGTGTTTACGGCAGCACTATCCACAAGAGTAAACACATGACAATATTTGGAGTTCTAAATAAATCTGCCATTTTCGAAAACAAGTAAACAATAAAACAAAACGAAGCATTTCCACATATAAACAAGACTCTGGCCGGGAGCCTGAGGGGTGGGCTGTGTATTCCCCTTGACAGTGACAGGGCCCGTGGGATCGTGTGGGACCCAACGACTGGGTTTTCCTGGCACAGAATGAAACGGCTGGATGCTAGAAGTGCTGGAGACTTCAGGCACAGAGACCAGCCTCTGCATTATAGAAGTCTCCATCAGTTTGAAACGTGTTACTGCCGAGCCTGGCGTGTGTCACAATGTCACCTTTGGGGCAAGGCATATGAAAGCAAGAGGAAGCGACTTTTCGTGAGCATAGCACATGGACGCCTCTTCCTCTCAAGCCTCTTACGAACCCCAGCGACGATCTCCTCGCTTCAGTTATGGGTGAACCTGTACTGAACTTAACAGGAGGGTCCATAGAGAGTGCCCAGATGCTTCCCTGAGGTCGCTGCAGGGGGCTGTGGGGTGCCCACACTCTGGGCATTGCAGTGTGAAGATAGCACCTGTCTGGACCTCCCACCAGGGAATCCAGGTGTTCTGTCACAAAATCCTGAAATCATAGAAACTGCTGCTTTTGGCACTGTGAGCCTGGGGACCGTTTAGGTGTTAAACCTTGCATCAAAGGACTTAAGTTGCTTGATGATACTGACCTCGACTGGGTAATACTATGATCGCACATCACTGGTATCATCATAGGCTTGGACTGCATCAACAAAGCACTACAGGCTTGGGCCAGGTGCCGTGGCTCACACTGGGAAACCCAGCACTTTGGGAGGCTGAGACAGGAGGATTGTTTGAGCTCAGGAGTTCGAGACCAGCCTGGGGAACATAGTGAGATCTTGTCTCTACAACAAATTAAAATATATTAGTCCCAGCCACTCTGGAAGCTGAGGTGGAAGGGTCACCTGAGCCCAGGAGGTTGAAGCTGTGGTGAACTGTGATTGTGCCACTGCACTCCAGCCGGGGTGACAGAGTGAGACCCTGACTCAAAAAAAAAAAATAAAAAGGCACCGCAGACTGAGAGGTGTATACAGTAGACACTTGTTTTCACACAATCTAGAGCCTGAAAGTCCCATGCCTGGGGTCTTGGCAGAATTCATTCCTTCTCCATAAGAAAAAAGTCCCTCTCCTTGACGTGTAGATGGCCGCCATCTTCCCGAGTGACTTCATATCATCTTCTGTTGCTGTCCTGTGTCCACATTTCCTGTTATAATTATAGGAACATCAGTCATATTTGATTAGGGCCCACCCTAATGACTGCATTTTACCATGGTCATCTCTGTGAAGGCTCTGTCTCCAAACACGATCACATTCCAGGGTCCTGGGGTTGAGACTTCAACAGGTGAATTTAGGGGGACACAAGTCAGCCTAACGGTCATCAAGGGTCAAAGGCCGCTGACCAAAATAGAGAGTGAGAAACATCAGGGGAACCTCCAAGGCTGTCCCGGGCAGTGAAGGCCCATCCAAGGGCATGCTGAGGTCACCACTGGATCAAGACTCTCCACAGGGAAGGGTGGATATGACCTGTCACCTTTAATTTCTTAAAAATGCGCTCAGTCTGTACGGATTCACAACATGACATGCGCATTTGTCACTAGAGACTGATTTGGAATCCACATGAAATGCAGGTGATTGGGCCTCTCTCTGGGAGCTGTGGGGACATTCCCGCTGGCCCTGAGTGACAATCTGCAGGTGGGTCTGTGCTGAGCGGATGTGAGTCCTGTCTTGCCGGTGGCCATGATGGAGACTGGCTTGTTGCAAACTTAAGCTGACTCGAGGCATTAAGAGAAAGAGAAAAGGGAGACTGACTCAGGTGAAGACACCCATGGGCGGCACAGCAAATAGTTCGAATCAGGGTCCAATGTCTGAAGTGGGATCTGCTGGGAGCACCATTTGCACAGACCCTGGGCATCTGCTGAAATTCAGGGTAAAGACTTGAGGCAGGCAGTTGAAGCCCGAGTGGTGAACTCTGGGTTCAGGGTAACAGAATCTGCCTATCCGCAAGCCTAGAGGACAATTCATGGGACCAGTGACCCCGAGGGCTGGAGCTGGAGGAGAACCCGGCCTGGACACGTGCTGTGCCAGGTGCTCAGGAGAACACGAGGTAGCCTGTCTGTCGTCTACCCTCTCTGGATGTAAACCCCTAACATGGCTGCCTTCGTGCTTTCTATCGAGGGAGGCACGTGGTGAGAGGACTCTGGAAGAAGAAAGGGAAGATGTAGAAGAAAGACAATACTCCAGCTCGTCACTGGGAGTGTTGGGGACCAGCATGAACCCTTCCCACCTCATTCTTCGTGTCCAGCCCTCTTCAATAGGGTGTCTGGTTCTGGGCATCCCATAAGGGAATTGATCACATGGAGAACCACTGCAGAGGACGCAGGGGCTGGAGGCCACGCCTGGGACAGGCCCAGGGAGCTGTGCACGCTCAGTCTGGAAAAGCACATCTCCTGCCCTGTGGCCCTGGACCACGGCTCACGGTGGGTGGATTGGGGGTGTGGCGCTGGGAAGGGTGGAGCTCCCCTGGAAGCTGGCACGCTGACGTCGCGGGAGGTGGCATGTGCACAGTGTTTATATTTGGAAACCAAAACATGTACATACTGTGCTCACGACACAAAAATAGAAAGCAAAGTGCAACCAAATCTTTGTTTTATGAAGTGTGCGTTATGCAAGCATCGTGCAATTTAACATATATCACGTACACACCAAGAGGGTGTTCGTTTAAGAAAAAAGATACTTTCGTTCAAAAATACTGCTTGATTTTCATCTTTTTTCTCTTCCCTTCTTCCCTCCCTCCCTTCCTTCTCTTTCTCTCTCTCTCTCTTTTCTTCCCTCCCTCTCTCCCTTCCTCCCTCTTTTTTTCTTCTTTCTTTCTTTCTGCTGGAGTCTCACGCTGTCACCCAGGTTGGAGTGCAGTGGCACAATCATGGCTCACTGCTGCCTCAGCCTCCAGGGCTCAGGCGATCCTTTCTTTTCAGCCTCACTAGCAGCTGGGACTACAGGCATGCACCACTCTGCCCAGCTATTTAAAAAAAAAAAATCTATTGTAGAGACACTGCCTCACCGAGTTGCCCAGGCTGGTCTTGAACCTCTGGGTTGCTCAGGCAAGTTTCTCATCTCGGCCTTCCAAAGTGCTGGGATTACAGGCACCAGTCGCCTTGCCTGGCCTGATTTTCTGTTACGTAAGTGAAGGAAAACACGATGGGGACACGTCATGATAAAGTTTAACAAAGAGGAGCAAGGGTCTGAACAGTGCCAAAAACATTGATGGAGAAGGGGGCTCTCAGTTTCGTGTTCCAGGAGCCCCTTGCTGGCCCTGGAACGGCTGCGGTAATCAATGGCTTGGTGGAAATATTTAATGACCATGACAAATGCACATCACATTTCATGGGTTACAAGACACACTTCTTTACATTAAGCAGGCTTATTTAATTGTGAATAGCAGAAAGCTTGGGGGGGCGGGTTGTGCATCAGGGTCCCCAAAGATCTTGAAGTGTTGAAATGCAGGGCTGTTTTATAACTGGTTAGATTCAATCACGGTAAGTGCATTTGTTAACAAAAATCCCAACTGTATTTTAGGTATAGATAAATCATGGCTAAACTACAACTTAATTTGAAATAGAACTTGGATGTGTTAGGAGACGAAACACTAAGTGAGCTGGAAACAGGAGGGGGTTGCCGTAAGAGTTCATGTGACTTGAGCTGCATTAATAGAGGTTTTACTCTAGACGAAAGGAGGTGCTCATCTTTAATCTTGACTACAAAGATTTCGTCTAGAGACGAGAGACAGCATCCACAACATGGAATTTAAGAGTACGGGTCCTGGAACCAACTGACCTTCTGCCACCCAGCGGTGTGAGGACCTTGAGTTAGTCACCCAAACTCTGTTTATCAGTTTCCCTATCTATCCGATGGAAGTTATGACAATAATTCCCTTCTGCTTTGAGGACTAAAGGGACCTGCCTTAGTCAGGTTGGGCTTCCATAACAAAATACTACAGACCAACTGGCTTTAAGAACATACATTTATTTTCTCACAGGCCTGGAGGCTTGGAAGTCCAAGATCCAGGTGCTGGTTGGTTTGGTTCCTGGTGAGGGCAGCCACCTTCTGCCTGTCCTCACGTGGTTTTTCTTCTATGCTGTGCATGGAGAGAGAGACAGACAGAGAGAGAGAGAGACAGAGACAGAGACAGAGAGAGACTGGGAGAGAGACAGAGACAGACAGAGACAAAGAGAGAGAAAGAGGACAGAGAGGAGAGAGAAAGAAAGACAGACACACACACACACACACAGAGAGAGAGAGACAGACAGACACAGAGATAGAGAAAGAGACAGAGAAAAAGACAAACAGAGACTGGGAGAGAGACAAAGACAAACAGACTGAGACAAAGAGAGAAAAAGAGGACAGAGAGGGGAGACAGACACACACACACAGAGACAGACAGACAGACACACAGAGATAGAGACAGAGGCAGAAAGACAAACAGAGACAGAGAGAGACTAGGAGACAGACAGACAGAGAGAGACAGAGAGAAAGAGACAGAGAGAGACGGAAAGACAGAGAGAGACAGAAGGAAAGACAAAGGGAGATAGAGACAGAGACAGATTCAAAGAGAGAGAAAGAAGACAGAGAGGAGAGAGAGAGAGAAAGAGACAGAGAGAGAGAGACACAGAAAAACAGGAGAGAGAGAGAGAGAGAGAGAGAGACACAGAAAAACAGGAGAGAGAGAGAGAGAGAGAGAGAGAGAGAATGCGTGCACGCTAGCACCCTAGTATTTTCTTTTCTTTTCTTTTCTTTGAGTTGCCCAGGCCGGAGTGCAGTGGCATGTTCATGGCCACTCCAGTGTCGCCCTGCTGGGCTCGCCTGCCACTCCTGGCTAATTTTTTAATTTATTGTAGAGACGAGAGCTTGTCAAGTTGCCCGGGCTGGTCTCAAACCCATGGCTCAGACCCTACTGTTTTCTTATAAGGTCATTAATGTTGTGGGATCAGGGCCCCACCCTTACGAACTCATTTAATCTTAATCACCTCCTAAAGGCCCGAGCTCCAAACCCAGTGGCACCAAGGGTTAGAGCGTCAAGACACAAGTCGGGAAGGGGCAGATTTCAGTCCATAGGCACGACCGTGGAGTCGAAGCAAATTAAAAGCCTTAGCCGGGCTCGGTGGCTCAGCCTGTAATCCCGCACCTTTGGGAGGCTGAGGTGAGTGGATTGCCTGAGTCCGCGGGCTCGAGACCCGCCTGGGCAACTTGGCGAGACCTCATCTCTACAATAAATCAAAATGAACCGGGCGTGGTAGCGCGCGCCTGTAGTTCCAGCTACTCGGAAGGCTGAGGCGGAAGGATCGCCGGAGCCCAGCAGGTCGAGGCTGCGGTGGCCGGAAGTGGCCGCCGCACTCCAGTCTGGGCGACAGAGTGAGACTCCAACTCAAAAAAAAAAAAAAAAAAATTAAAAGCCTTTAGGATAGAACCACATACTCAGAATTCTCACTGCATGATAGCCATTGTTATCTCAATTTTGTTGTTCGAATGTGGGCGCAGCTTTGCTAGGGGCATGAGCAAACTGGATGAAGACTGTCTGAAGTATGGGAAATGTTTAGACTAGAACGATAAAACTTCGGGGACATGAGCTGCTTTCAGCTGTTCCCAGCTGGCGGGGTGAGGAGCTGTGAGTTCGGTTCCAGTTGACTGAGGGCGAGGGCCAGGAAGACAAACAGGTATCGCGTGGGGAGAGCTGAGGACCGGCCATCTGCAGCTGGGCACACTCTGGTTCACTGGTTTTTTCAGAGGACAGTTTAGCAGTTCCACTCACACATGCTAAAAGTGTGTCTGCGCTTTCAGCCAGACATTCATTTGGGGAACTTGGCACAAATAGCCAAATGTCTATTACATAGAAGTGTTTACACTTTTATTTGTGAGAGTAAAATAGAAGAGGCAACCCAAAAGTCTAAATAAGAAATTGAATCAATAAATTAGGCGACATCAAGAAAAAAGCCAGCGAGGTGGCTCAAACCTGTCATCCCAGCACTTTGGGAGGCCGAAGTGAGAGGATTGGCTGAGTCCAGGGATTCGAGACCAGCCTGGGCAACTTGGCGAGACCTCTGCTCTACAGTAAGTAAATCAAAAAATTAGGGGGGTGTGGTGGTGCGCACCGGTAGTTCCAGCTACTTGGAAGGCTGAGGCGGAAGGATCGCCAGAACCCAGCAGGTCGAGGCTGCCGTGGCCGTGAGCATGCCACTGCACTCCAGCCTGGGCGACAGAGTGAGATTCCAACTCAAAAAGAAGAAGAAGAAGAAGAAGAAGAAGAGGAGGAGGAGGAGGAGGAGGAGGAGGAGGAGGAGGAGGAGGAGGAGGAGGAGGAAGAAGAAGAAGAAGAAGAGGAGGAAGAGGAGGAGGAAGAGGAGGAGGAAGAGGAGGAGGAAGACGAGGAGGAAGAGGAGGAGGAGGAGGAGGAGGAGGAGGAGGAGGAGGAGGAGGAGGAGGAGGAGGAAGAGGAGGAGGAAGAGGAAGAGGAAGAAGAAGAAGGAACAATGAGTGGAATTTGAGATAATTGTGTGTTCTCAGATATTTTCCTGGAATTTTGAAAAGTAGGAGAAGCATTTAGAATAATTGTTTGTTTCCAAAGACATTCACAACATGGTGATAAGTGAGAAAATTAAGACCCAGAAGAGCATGTTAAGAGTAATCCAATTTTATTTTATTTTATTTTTTGAGTCAGGGTCTCACCCCGTCATCCGGGCTGGAGTGCAGTGGCACGATCATGGCTTACTGCAGCCTCGACCTCCTGAGCGTAAGTGATCCTCCCTCCTCAGCCTTTTCAGCAGCTGGAAGGACAGGCATGCACCACCACATCAGGCTAATTTTTTTGATTTTTTCGTAGAAACAAGGTTTTGCTATGTGACCCAAGCTGGTCTCCAACTCCCGGGCTCGAGCGGTCCTCTCACCTCAACCTTTCCAAGTGCTGGGATTACAGCATAAGCCCCCGTGCCTGACCCCAATTTTTATTTAAAAAAAGAAGAAGAAGAAGAAGAAAGGAGCCAGTTGTGTGGTGGTAAGTGAGGACACACAGGTTCAGACAAGATAATGAAATGACGAATGTTTTGCCTTTTCTTCTTCTGTACATTCTCATTTTTGTAGAGCAGCACTATCTTCAACAAGTGAATCTATTCAAACAAATAATTAAAGTGAAGCTGGAGGCCTGGTGATCTCAAGACCTGAGACATTTTTAGAAGTTAGATCATGACCCAATTTCAGGGACATCATGGTCCCGGTTTTGTGGTGAGGACACCGGGGCCTGGGGTGGGCAAGTGACCCATATTCACCACCTGGCTGTGGGCACCGCTGAGCGTCAAGCCCAGTTTCCTTGACTCAGTCTCTCTTAAGAGTAGCTGTCACTGCGCCCAAACGGGTTGATGGGATCTCAGCACCACGTATCTCCCTGCAGGAGGGCCACGCTGGTCAACAGTGAAGCACAGTTTGGAAGAACAGAGACTCCCAAGCCATTTTGCCCTGGCTCGGGACACCCCATCCATGCCGTCCCTAAGAAGTCCTTGGGAACAGGGACACGGACATCACAGACGCTGCAGGACCTGCAGCTGTGGAGGGGCAGACCCTCCAGAAACTCCTTGCATGCCACCCCAGGGCTGTTTCCATAGCGCTCTCGTCTCTGAACATACTTGCCTTTAAAATGATTACGTGGCAGTCATGGCGGCTCATGTCTGTAATCACAGCACTTTGGGAGGCTGAGGCGGGAGAAATGTTTGAGGTCAGGAGTTCGACACTAGCCTAGGAAGCAAAGCGAGACCCTGTCTCTACAAAAATTAGCTGGGCATGGTGGTGTGTGCCTGTAGTCCCAGGTACTTGGGAGGCCGAGGCAGGAGGATTGCTTGAGGCCAGGAGTTCGAGACCATCCTGGGCCACAAAGCAAGACCCTATCTCTATAAAAAATAAAAATCATCTGGGCATGGTGGCATGCGCCTGTAGTCCCAGCTACTTGGGAGGCTGAGGCAGGAGGATTGCTTGAGCCCAGGAGTTGGAGGCTGCGGTGAACTGTGATCATGTCACTGTACTCCAGACTGAGTGACAGAGTGAAACTCTGTCTCAAAATAAAACAAAATAAGATAATTACTTATGGCTAGTACATCTTGGGTCAGCAGTCACCCTTCTGCGTGGCAACAGAGTAGCCAAATATGTGGTGACCAAAGTTAAAATTAAAACTTAAAAACTGTAGGTTCCTAGCTGTACTAGCCATGTGGCTACTGGCTACCTCATTGGCTGGTGCAGAATTCTAGAACATTCCACCATGGCAGATAGATCTACTGTACAATGCAGTCCATGTGGACGCCAGTGGCGGTGGTGTAGCACTGGAGGGCAGGACCTTGTCAGCAACTGACCCAACCTCGAGACCTGGCCCTGCACCCACTGGCCTACGAGTCTTCCAACCCACCGGGGACCAGGACTCTGACCTTTCTGGGCTCACACGCGTGCTCAGCATACAGTGGATACTGTGTCCGTATTTACTTAGAATTGAATGAAAACCTACATAAAGATCCAGCACGCAGTAGGCACTCAACGCACGTGGCCTCCAGGCGGTGGGGGCATTTGAAGGAGAAGGGAGCTCCAGCATCCTTCCCTGCCCGGTGTAGATGCAGCAATGCATTATGGGAGCTTCTAGAGCGTGCTGTCGTAAATATCTCCAGGATAAGGCTACTCGCTGACACAGGCACTCACGCTATTGCTAAACGCTCGCTGCCATGAGCGATTTGTCAAGGGCCCACCCATCAGTGAGCCCGAGAGGTCTTCTCAGAGGGCGAGTCCATTCGTCTCATCCCTCTTCTCCATGCTGTGAATCATCCTCTCTGATTGTTCAGTAGGGCAGGCTGGGGAGGGGTGTCAGTGGGCAGCGTCACTGTCCCCAGCGGCTTGTCACAGCTTCAGCATCCTGACTCTGCAGCTGACACGCAAGGAGAGAGTACACACGCCTCGCCAAAATAAGATGCCTGGATCGCCCAGGACCGGCCTGGGAAGCTCGCGCAGGCTTCCTGGCATGACAGGGGTAGACAGACTCGGCGCCACCGGCTCCACGCCCTCCTCACTTGGCACGCCTCTTGTTTAGGTCTGTCTTCCTCATTTGAATTCTGCTGGGGCTGCTGGCTGCGCGTGGCGACATCCCTGTTTCATCTTGTGTATCTGTCACCCTCCCCACATCCATTTTAATTGTCCCATTTCTGCCTGGCTTTTTTGGCACCAGGGGTCTTCATAACAGGGCCCAGAGAATATTTTATTTCTCCTGATGAAATCTGTTAGGTTTTTTTTTTTCTTCTGGGGCTTATGGAGTTCTTTTCATTTCTTCCTGTTTATTACCGTCCTTCTCGGTGACATGGCTAATCCTTGAGTTGCCATCGTGTGTGTGCACGTGTGCGTGTGTGTGTGTGTGTGCGTGTGCGTATTTAATTACTTGCAAACAAACATATAGGAAGATAAAAGAGATCATTTTTTAAAAAAGCACCACCACCTTTGCAGAAACATCATGTCAGTCTCAGACCTTAGCTGCTCCTTTTTTTTTTTTTTGAAGTCGGAGTCCTACGTTGTTGCCCAGGCACGATCAAGCATGGCCTTGACCTCCTGGGCTCAAGGGATCCTTCCTCCTCAGCCTCACAAGTAGCTGATTTTTTGTAGAGTCGGGATGCTGCTATGTTGCCCAGGCTGGTCTGGAACTCTGGGGCTCAAGTCATTCTCCTGCCTCTGCCTCCCAAAGTACTAGGATTACAGGTGTGAGCCACGCACCCAGCCTGGAGTCTCTGGACTCTATGGATAATAGTGCTTTTGGTTGGGAGGCAGAAAAGCCAGAGCTGCAGGATGAGAGCTGGTTTAAGGTGTCCTTTCCTCTCTGTCTTCCTGAGATCTGTATTTTTTTTTTTTTTGAGTTGGAGTCTCGCGGCTACCCAAGCGTCAACCTGCTGGGCTCCTGAGATCCTTCCACCTCAGCCTTCCAAGTAGTTGGAACTACAGGTGCATCCTACCACACCCAGCTAATTTTTTATTTATTGTAGAGATGAGGTCTCGCCAAGTTGTCTGGGTGGTCTTGAACCCGTGGGTGCAGGCAATCCTCTTGCCTCAGCCTCCCAAAGTGCTGGGATTGCAAACTGAGCCCCCGAGCCTGGCCAAGATCTGTATTATTGACATTGCAGTGTTTCCAGGTCTTCCAGAGACCTGCTCTCTCTCCCCTCCCAAACAAGTTGAGCTGAAATCCTTTTGATCTACTACTTCACAGCACCCTTTCTTCCCAAGTACCTGCTGTATTTTATGGGGTTGGGGTAAAAATCCCCAGAATTGTGTTTTGGAGGGAGGGCCCCTTATAGTACAGTCTTCCTCGACTACGCAAGTGTTCCAGGAACTCATCAGCATCTGTGGACTAGCTACCATTGTTGGGAGAGGCTGCATTCTGCTTCAGTGAATTTTTTTGGAGGGCGAGTCTTTCAACGTATTTGCCCATTTCATGATGGATGATTTATGAGTGCACCTACCCATGCTGCACTGAGTGTCCAAAAATGGCATGACCCCTGTGCGCTACCCTCCCTATTCTTCCGATCTCACCCTGAGCAATTTTTTTTTTGTCTCCTTGGATGAAAAAAGTCCTCCAAGGGAGACATTTTACCATTGTGGATGACGTGAGACAAAAAATGGCAGAAGCACTAAGAGGCATCAAAATGGATGCATTCGAAAACTGTTCTGAGCAGTGGAAGAAGCGTCTCGATAGGAGTCTTGCCTCCAATGGAGAGGACTTTGAAGGTGACAGAAGTTTGAACATGTAGGAATAAATATACCTTCTGCAGGGGTCAGGTGTCTTACTCAGCTAAATGTTTCAGTTCTTTAGATGATACATAACACATCCCTTATACTAGGAAATTTGGATAAGGTGCAGGCAGGTTTAGGGCTCACTTTGGGGCAGTTGTCTCTGGCTGCAACGTAGCAGAAGCCATCCACCCCGTCAAGAAGTCAAAGTGACTAAAAATGGCAGAGAAGCATCACCCAGAAACAAGTTGACTGGGGTGCCTGAGGCCATCACTGCTTGGAGCTCCCAATGACCACAGGACACCCGTGATCTTGGGCATCATGGCTCTGGCTGTCTGCTCAGCCATCTCAGGGACGGGCAGACCATCTGTCTTTAGAACTCAACAAGGGCTCTGGGGAGTTTTGCCTTCCAGCACTTTCTTTCTTTCTTCACTTGCCTGCCAGGGTCCATCTTGCTGGCTTAAGCATACCATGGACTCCCTCGACTTCTCTGCCTATCTTCCTGGGTCTCACTGACCCACAAACTCCATCCTTGGGGAGTTTGTGTCATTGTCAACATACAAGGTGGGACCCCCCCCCAAAAAAAAACCCGTTGGAATTTATTTATTGAAAATGTTGTCTTTATTATTACATTTGTAAAAATCATTTTAAAATTTCATTTTATTTATCAAAATTTTAGATTCAGGGGCTACTGATGCGTGGTCATGATGTGGGCATATTGTGCGGTGGTAGGGACCAGGTCTCAGGCGGCCCATTCCCCAGATGGTGAATACTATGCCCCACAGGTATTTTCTGAACCCTAACCTCCTCCCCCTTTATGGGTGTCCCCAGTGTCTATTATTTCCATCTTTATGTCCGTTAACTCCCATATTTGAGTGAGAATACGCGGTGTTTGGTTTTCTGTTTCTGAGTCAGTTCACTTAGGATGACAGCCTCCAGCTCCATCCATGTTGCCACAAACGACATGATTTTTAAAAAAGAACGTATTTTTACAGGTTGAAACTTCAGTCCCTTCAAAGTACTCCCTGTCTGGTGCAATATACCCATCAATAGCTTTTCCCACGGCTCACCTTGGATGGATTTGGAGTCAATCATACTCACCGATCTGTCGCAGAAACAAAGAACAGAGAACCATATGTTCTCCCTCATAAGCGGACCTTGAACAATTATAATACTAGAAGAAAGCGTTTGGCAGTAATGGGAAACTGTCACGGGAAGGGGGGTGGGATTGGCAGTTGAGGGAAACTGCCGGGAAGGGAGGGGCATACCTCATCAACCAGGGTACCTGCATGACCAGTGTTTGTATACCCAACCCTGAAATGTACCCCATATCTTTATAATAAAAAAAAACCAGTTTTTGAACACGTCCATTTTGATGCCTTTTAGTGCTTCTGCTGTTTTTGCTTCACCTCTTCCACGTCGTTTCCCTTTGAGGACATTTTTCATCCAGGCAAAGAAACAAACAAACAAACAAAAGTCACTGGGGGTGAGATCAGGTGAATAGGGAGGGTGAGGCATGAGGGTCATGTGTTTTCTTTTTGGTCAAAAGCTGCTGAACACTCAGCACAGTGTAGGCAGGTCCATCCCCCTCCAAAAGATAATTCTGTTTTTTGGGTGGGTCCCCTTCCTCGTTCAGACCACAGATTTGGCAGAAACAAAACCCGTGACCAAACAGCAGCACACTTACATCAGCATCTTCTCATCCTACCGTGCACACAATTATTTTCTATCCCCTCAGCAACTTCTCTGGCTTTCTTAGGTAAATGTGACTTTAATTTGTCAAAAGCTCTCCGAATGTCGCCCGCTGGAAGAAATGCCAAAGCAGGGTACGTGGCACATGTTTAAACTAAAGTTTTTATTGTTGCTAAATCGCGAGGCCAACCCACTCCTCTGCATTTCCCACCATGTGCATTGGGCTTAATGGAAAAAAGCAAGCTTTGCTGGCGACACCTTGAAATTCCCTTTGAGAAGCCAAGGTCACAGACCTACCTAATATGGTGCAGCTCTCCCATGACTGTGACTTCCAGGATCTGTGGCAGTAGGGATTTAGACTTCCTGGACACTGAGCTTCAGGGATTTCAACGTCTGGAATGACGGCTTTTAGGACTGTGCCTTTGGGGATTACGACCCCCACCCCACGTGACAACGGAAGCAGAGATCGGAGTGACTTGTCTACAAGTCAAGGAGCACCACACCGGCACTGATGAGCACTGGAAGGCAAGGAAGTATCCTCCCCAGAGTCTCAGAGGGAGCACGGCCCTGTGACACCTGGATTTCAGGCCTCCAGAACCGTGAGAGAGTGAAATCCGTGGTTTTATAAGCCTCCACGTTTGCGGGACTTGCTAAGTCAGCCCTAGGAAGCAAGTTCAACGCTCAACAGAGAACGAACACGCCGTGATGCGTCGGCGAATGCCAGATGAGAGAGGCCTTAAGGCCCAGTTGCACGATTTTGCCTTTCTTGAAGCTTCTACCCAACTGCAACTCCAACCACAGAGGGCGGGCCTAGGAGAAGGAAGGAGCAGCCGTCTGAGGAGGAAGCCCTGCCCCTCAAACTCCTGTCTCAGCGCCTTCCTCCCTTGCCTGTGCTCCCCCACTTGGTGCAGGTCTCCCACTTGGCCCTGCCCTGAAGCATTATAGTCTTTTTTTTTTTGAGTTGGAGTCTCACTCTGTCGCCCAGACTGGAGTGCAGTGGCATGCTCCCGGCCACCACAGCCTCGACCTGCTGGACTCCAGTGATCCTTCCTCCTCAGCCTTCCAAGTAGCTGGAAGTACAGGCACAAGCTACCACGCCCGGCTAATTTTTGATTTATTGTAGAGATGAGGTCTCGCCAAGTGGCCCGGGTGGGTCTCGAACCCGTGGGCTCAGGCAAACCACCTGCCTCGGCCTCCCAAAGCACTGGGATGACAGGCTGAGCCACTGAGCCCGGCCAGCATTATAGTCTTTTGCAGCTTTCCACTTCTCTGCTTCAGCAAACCAGCATAAAGGCTGGCATTCCGTTTACCAAGGCAGACGTGAAACAGGACTGCTCTCTATTCAGCTTTATGTGATAGAACTCAGGAAAAGACATACATTTTTCTCTTTAGGTTTTTTTATTTTATTTTTTGAGTCGGGGTCTCACTCTGAGTGCATGAGTGCGTGGCTCACCACAGCCTCAACCTCCTGGACTCTGCCTCCCATCTCAGCCCCCTAGGTAGCTGGGACTACAGGAGTACACTACACACCAGGTTATTTTTTCTGCTTTTTGTTCAGACGAGGTCTTGCTATGTTGCCCAGGCTGGTCTCAAACTCCTGGGCTCTATCAGTCCTCCCACCTCAGCCTCCCAAAGTGCTGGGATTACAGGCATGAGCCACCACACGCCCGGCCATTCTTCTCCTTAGTGACACCATTCCTTGCATACTCGCACAAGTAATAAACAGTTTTTAAGTATCTAAGTTGGTTACCAAGCCCTGATCAAGGCAGAGTGGGCCTCTCTACCAAGCTTTCAGAGCAGGTGATAAGTGAGACTCTTTCTTCAGTCTCACTTATCACCTGCTCTGAAAGTTTAAAACACAGGCGTCTCTAACACGTCAAATTTCACTCTTGCTGTATTCCATAGTGCATTTGTCTCCTGATTATTATTTCAAAATTTTATGCTTCCTGCAGGAAAGTTTGCTCTCCGTCAGCTGTCGTACCTGGAAAGTGTCACGTGTGTGACAACCGGGGAGTTCAGTCGTATTGTAAGAAACTGTGGGTGCCCACAAAAAAGCATAAAATACTTTCAGGAGAAAGATGGCATCGAATGACACACTCCTTATAACCCCTGGAGGCCACTTCTTTGCCTTGTGCTATTTTTCTTTGCTCTCAGCATTGCTTCTGAGAAAACCAAATGTCTCAAATTCCTTAAATTCATGCTTCACACCTCATGGCCTAAAAAGATGAAGGAAAAATTGACATGCGGTGACCTTCCCCCAGCTAAATGTCCAGGGGTGTGTTTGGAAGAGCCAAGCTCTTTGTAAAGGAGATTTGAGGTGTGTCCCCATGAAGGGAGGTGGTGACAGCTTGGTGGCTGTTGCTGACACCCCTCCCAACCCTGCAGCAGCCTGGCATAGACTCAGCATCCCAAATCCCCTTCATACCTCCCACTATCCAGCTCAGGCAAGGGCATCCCACCACGACCCATCAGGTTAAAGTCCTCACAGGGTGAAAGAGGAGGAAATAAAACAACAGGGAGAAGCCCTCAAAATACCATCAGAAATGAAATCGACTTTCTCCTCCTGGCTCTGCAGAAATACAGGTTTTCAAGGAAAAGATCCTGAATTCTACCTTGACTCGGAGGTTTTCAAAAATGATGAGGTCTCGTTCCAATTATGTATGTGCCACATCAAATATTGAAAGGCCAGGCCTCCAAGGCCGAGGACGTAGTCCGCTGAGGCTTCCACTAGGATAATTCAGAAGAGAAAAAAAAATCTCCTTCGCTCCAAACCACGTCGGAGTATGGACGGGGAAGGTGTTGTGTCTGGAATATCCATGAAACAGAGACGTCTTTCCTGCTTCCGTTTGCCAGTAAAGATCTGGCGCGACGAGGCCCCCAAACTTTTTTTCATCATGGATTAAAATAGAATAAATGGACACAAATAGACAACTGTCTGGGAACGGAGGAAGATGGAGTCTCCCTGGAAGCGGATGGGAAGCGGAGCTGGATAATTGAAGCAACAGAACTGTAACTCGCTGCTGGTGTCCTGAGAGCCACACGGCTCGGCATCCACTCAGTGCAATTATTTTAAAGCGCAGTGTGCTAATTCCGCCTTGTCAGGACATAGGGCTGTCACCATCTTTTCTGGGTTTCCTCCAAGATGTCACGTGTGGAGGTGACTCGTCAACCTCTCTCTGCATCCAAGGTTTCCCTCCACGAATCATGTTCTCCTTGTGATTTCAAATCCTTTCTTCTCATAAGGCAGGAAGAGCTCTACTCAGAGCTTTTCTTTTGTTTAAATTTTCTCCTTTGTTTCTGCTTAAAACCATTCGACCCTCATTGTACACCATACCTTTCATTTAAAAAGATATTCAAAGTGGTGCCGCTGGTTGCAGCTTAAAAGACTAAGAATAGAAACACACTTTAAGGATTTAGACAAAAATATGAAGGGGTGTCAGGCTGGAAAACAATTGTGCAAAATGCGACTCTCCTGTTATTCAGAAAGCAGCCGGGGCACCAGGTGGTCACACAGAGAGTGTCGCACAGATCCAGCGAGTTTGATGTGTTCATCTGACTACGCTGTGTGAACTTAGCTGTTCTTGGTCTATCAGGTTGAGCAGTGGGGGCCGTGTGCAGAAGACGTTCTCAATTCGTGAGATGTCTTGAAAACCAGTGGGCTGAGGCAGGGAGGTGCGGGGGGAGGAGTCAGGATGGTGAGTTGATGCCAGGCCGCTGCAGGGCTGGGGAGCACCCAGGACAGGAGCTAAGTCCAGCAACAGCCACCGGGCGTCACCACCTCTCCTCGTGGGGACCCACCTCAAATCTCCTTTACAAAGAGCTTCGGTGAGAATTAGAAATGATCAGAGCTGAAAGTGAATTAGGAGATGTTTTGCATTACTTTAAAATGAGAGGAAAACCAAAACACACACAAAACCCAAACAACCTTTTTTTGTTTGTTGGTTTAATTTCAGAGACAGAGTCGCCCCCCTCCCCAGGCTGGAGTGCAGTGATGCAATCACAACTCACTGCAGCCTCAAACTCCTGGGCTCACGCGATCCTCCCACCTCAGCTTCAAGAGTAGCCGGGACTGCAAGCTTGCGTGCCACCGCGCCTGGCTATTTTTAAAAGTTCTTTTTCAGTAGAGACGGAGTCTGGCTATGTTGCCCAAGCTGGCCTCAAACTCTTGTCCTCAAGCAATCCTCCCACCTCGGCCTCCTGAAGCGCTAGGATTACAGGCATGAGTCCCCGCACCTGGCCCCTGCTGTTTTTAAAAGAAACAGTGGCATACTCAAAAACTCACGAATTATTCTGAAAATATGAGTGAAATGCTGGAGTTCTGCATTGCACATTTAAGCACAAGACACCTCATGCTTGTAAATACAGCACTTTCCCACACTCGTGATGCAACTTTGTGTACTGTTGTTTTTAGTGTCCAGCCTCCAGCAGCTGAGGAAGGAGGCTGTCCCATCTGGTGGCTGGTCAGGAGGAGAGTGCACACCCACACAGAGGCCTGGGGCTCACAATGAAGGAATTTCAGACACAAGGGCGCATTCGGAAATGTGCTCAGGCTCTCAATATTCTCCAGATAGTCTAATATTCTCTCTGTGGGTGATGAGACAGCGCCCAACCAGACACCCACATGCCTCCTCCCCGCCAAGGAGCTCAGACCTGGGCTTCCTGAAAGCCATCCACTCAGCTCACTGGAATATTCGAGTAACCATCAGAACATAACTCCAAGGGCTTTACACTGGCCCCGCTGACACGTCTGACATTTCACATCACAGAACTATAAAATTCTAAAAGTCATTCGACAACGGTGTCAACCAGTCAGGAAACGCGTGGCTTCATACATGTCATTTTTTATTTGATCAGAGATGAAAGCATCCCGTTTTGAAATGAAAGTGCATTAAAACATCTGTTTCCTGGGACATATTAAAGACAGCAGAGTCTAGCAGAGATCAAGGCGAGAGACAGAACCAGTCAAGAGGAATAAAACATCGTGTTTTTGGAGGAAGGTGGAGAATGCAGGGACTCTGGCAATGCCTCTATGAATCCGTGGGGCTGTCTTTAAAAACTAAAATATTATGTAATCTCAGGATTTCAGGGTAAAGAGGCCATGGAGGTCAGTGCGATCAAGACCTTTATTTATATGTTGGGTGTCGGGGACCCCAAAAGTGAAGGAGACAGGCTATCAATTTTAAAAAATACACATACATGCATAAGGAAAATCTGAGAAAATGACCGTTTCTATTTGACCTTCTCTAAAATACATGCTTTTCCTAGTAGTTTCTTTAATGGACGAGATCCCCTTTTTAGAGTCCTTTGATGCGAAATCATTTTCGATAGTCAGAAAATTAATTGCCAATATCTGAAATAACTGTAGACATTACTACACTGGTAATTGACATAGTGTTCTGGGCTCGAAGTTCTTATTTATGTTTCCAATAAAGTAATTAACAAGAATGGCTTTCCCTGCTGCATGATTTTAAAATCAATATGTTTTGAAACTCCAAAATAAATAGTTTGGAAGCCAAGTTATGTTTGTGTGATTTGAGTACTCAGATTGCAATAATTTTAGGCTCTAAAGGGTAGGGGGGCTGAAGGCTGTGTGCAAGTTACAATGGCAAGTTTTCTAAAGTAGATGCTGGGTCATATGGAAGGTCAATTTCTAGTTCTTTCAGAAATCGCCACACTGTCTTCCAAAGAGGTTGTACTAGTTTGTATTCCTACCAGCAGTGTAGAAGCGTTCTTTTTTCTCCACATCCTTGCCAGCATCTGTTGTTGTTTGTTTTATTAATGATGGCCATTCTTACAGGGGTTAGGTGGTATCTCAATGTGGTTTTGTTCTGACCAACTGAGTAATTCCCCTGTTGGGAATATACCCGGAGGAACTCAAATTATTCTACAAAAAAGATACCTGCACATGTATGTTTGTTGCAGCTCCATTCACAATAGCAAAAACATGGAACCAGCCATGTTGCCCATCGAAGCTGGACCGGATAAAAAACATGTGGTACATATACACAATGGAATATTATGCAGCCATAAAGAAGGAAAAATATATGGACTTTGCAGCAACTTGGATGGACTTGGAGTTGGTCACACTCAGTGATATATCACAGAAACAAAGAGCAGTGTTCCATATGTTCTCACTCACAAGCGGAACTTGAACGATGATAATGCTATAAGAAAGCGATTGGCATTCGTGGGAAACTGTCAGGGGAGGGGGTTGGGATTGGCAGCTGAGGGAAACTGCTAGGGGAGGGAGGGGCATACCTCATCAACAAGGGTCCCTGCGTGATCAATGTTTAAATGCCTGAACCTGAATTGTATCCCACATCTTTATAACAAAAATTAAAGAAAAATAAAGTAAATGCTCTAAGAAAAGGGAGGACAGGGCCCTCAGCCAGGCTGTGGTGGAAGCAAACAGTACAGGCTTGATGTCTTGGAGCTTTCCCAGGCAGGACTTACGGGGCTGGAGTCATCGTCCTAAGAATGTGGGCGTGAGTGGTTAGAAGTTGTGCTTGTGTTTGTTCAAGTCTCTCTCTCCCTCTCTCCCTCTCTCTCTCCGTGTGTTGCAGGGCGCAGTGGACACAGCTGCGGGTCTTCGGTTCTCACTGGCCAAGGTTGAGGCCGGTTGAAGAGTGGTTTCAGAGGCACCTGATGAATGTTTGGTCAAGGACAGCGTCTTTGTCAAGACACACATGTAGTCCCAGTCGTGTTCTGAGGTGAGAAGGGCTGAAAGGTCTCAGCTGGCCTCACTCAAATATCTGAGACCCGATGCTGGCTGTCGGCAGGCCCTACTGGCCAGCTTAGGACACCTTGTGTGGTGGCAGGGGTATTAGGGGGGAACACAAGTGGAGCCACAAGCCCTCTCTGGCCTGGCTCCAGAACACACACAGCATCCCTCTGTCACCTCCAGGGCCAAAAGCAAGACTCACCTGGGCTCTTCCTCTGATGGAAGGAGGTGCTCAGTATTGTGGATGTGTGTTTTATCACTTTGCCATGATAATCTCTACAAATTGAAGACTCCCATCAGCATTTCATGGAGGGTATTTAAAAAAAAAATACATTATTGTGACTTGTCCAGTCATATGAGCATACCAAGTGGTTCTCAATGCTGGCCTCCTTTTTCTAAAGGGCAATTAAAGTTTTGCTACTAGGAAAACAACAGAAATAAGAAGGACGGTAACAACCATCGCTGCTCACATATATGGTATCGAGCATTAGTCGTAATCACAGGATTCCCCTGAGTGTTTCAAGTGCAACAGCTGATAAAGTCCCCCCAGAGAAACTTCCTGTGATGCTCACCTTGGAGCATCCAGAGATGAAGGAAGTTCTCATGGCCTTGCAGCTGGGAAGTGATGGCCCTACAGTCCTGGCCCTGGATGTATGGCTGCTTCCCAACTCTCCATCTCCAGGCACTGTGGTCAGTTCTAGGCACGAGTTTGGGAAGCCGGAGTCTCGAGGGAGGAGAAGCATCTATTGCCAGAGGTGAGGAGAGACTCTGGGATACTGGAAACCTCCAGCACCTCCATCCTTCTAGAATTCCCCTGCCAGGCGTCTTTCAGATCCCCAGGGGACAGGAACGTTCTGCAGCTGCTTCTTTGTCAGAACCCCCTATTGATGGGACAGTTCTTCTTTGTGTTGACTCAGAATCTGTCCCTGCATCACACACGCTCAAGCTTCCAGATTCTTCCCTCTGAGCCTCACAGCACAAATCAAGCTTTCTTTGATGACAGTATTTTCATGACAAATATATTGTGGGGATTTGTCTATATGGGAACATAAAGAATTATTTTTGACTCTGTAGTATCTTATTGTATGAATGTCTCATGATGTATTTTGTGAGGCTTTTAAGCATACTTAGAGGTTTCTAATTGTTTGCTGTTATGGAAAAATGGCATGCTAAATGACCTTACACATCACTCTGGCTTGTGTGAGTTCGTCTGCAGGATGAATCCCTGCCGTGTCAGAGGGGATGTGCTTCTAGAATCGGGCAGGTGTCGGCAGTGTCCTTCTCTGACACGGCGTGATGTCAAAAGGGTATGTTACTGCTCATCCAAAAATGTATGATTTCTCAAGGTAACATTAACTCGTATGTTTCTTGTCATTCATGAAGTTGAGTGTGTTTTGAGAGACTTCAGAGCTGTCATTCTTTTCTGCAAACTCTCTGTTCCTCTTTTTCCGTGTCTCTAATGTGTTCTCGATCTTTCTTCTCTTTGATTTGGTGGCGCTTTTTGCACATTTATGAAACTAGCGCCTCGTGATACAAACAGCAACTATTTATTTCAATATGTCATGTGTCACTTTATATTGCTTATGCGGCTTCGTGAAGTGAGTTTGCATATTTTTTTCTATGTAAGCTTTTCAAGTTTTTGGTGAGCTCAATGAATCATTTCTTTCCTTGATGTTTGAGTCATCACTAGACAGAACCTCTCAAAGTTTATAGAAAAATATTGTCTCATTGTTTTATTCTAGCGATTTTAGAGTTTTTATTTTACTCTTAATTTTTTTTATTAATTCAGAATCTACCTCTTTTTACAGTGTCAGGTTGGAATTCAATGTTTTTAGCCCTTAGTTCAGTTGTGTTACTGCTTTTCAATAATTTATCTTTTCTCCATCAATAACAAATGCCACCTGCACTCTAAGCTAAATGCCCAAATGTAATTGATTTTGTTTCTGGACTTTCTGTTCTATTCTACTGACCTCTCCACTGTTCAAATTGCTGAGGTGTTAGGGCAACTTCTAGTATCTAGCGGAGTTAGATATGGTTGTTATTCCTAGTTCTCAGGGTTTTCCTGACTATTCATGTTGATTATTCTTCAATGTGAAATTTAGAATTTTATTGTTTATTTCAAATGTTGATATTTGGGATTGTATTGATATTGTGTTAAGGATTTTAATTAGATTAGAAAGAATTCACACTTTCTGATGCTGAGTCTTTTATCTATTTACAAAGTAAATCTTTACATCTGTGCGTATTTCTCTTTGCCATTCAGACCTGCCTTAACATTTTCCTGACATAGATCTTTCACAATCTCAGGCACTGTCTTGACTTGTTGCTTTTCTATTGCAACCCATGGTGTTCCTTAACATATGCTCCACACAATTACTTATTTTGGCAGCTGTAAATAAAGCACTGAGTTACTTGAAATTCAATAAAATTGATGAGTCTTTTTTTCTTTATTCGAACTCAGAATTTTGTTCATTCAAACCTTTCCTTTCTCGTTCTCTTTTTTAATGGCTTTCTGGAACTTAATGGATGACTTTTATATTTATCTTTTAGAATCTTATTATATATCATCAATGATGTTAGCCTTTCTGGATTATTGACTCAAAATATTAGCTTCTCCTTCTACAATTTTGTCATCTAAAATTTTTGTTAGTCACCAGTCTCTACCTCCAAGACATTCAACAAATGTAAAATTCCCTGCTGACCAGGACAGTACTCATGACAGAGTCTTATGTCACTCCACTAGACACCTCCCTCTGGGGTTTCCTCTTTCATTTACCTATTATCTGTCCGTCCATCCACTCGCCCATCCATTTATTGTGGTGTGAATGTTGGTTTCCCCCCAAAATTCATAGATTGGAGTCCAGTCCTCAATGTAATAATAATATTAAGAGGTGGAGCCTTTAGGAGGTGATTAGATCATGAAGGTGGAATCCTGACGGATGGCATTAGTGTCATCATAAAAGAGGCCTGGGGGAGCTTGTGTTCTCCTTTCACCATATGAGATGCAGCAAGAAAACGCCATCTGTGAAACAAAGAGCGAACCCTCACCAGCTGTTGAATCTGCTGGTGCTTTGATCTTCTTTTTATGCACCCCAAAGCCACAATCCTAATACTTTAGCTACAAAGGCCAAATAACATTAGATTATAGAATTAAGTCTATTAGAATCTCTATCTGAGCGATATCTGAAATAATCTTTGAATAATAGGCTTTGTAGCTTGAGACTCTGAGTATCCTTGTGACATCAAACCAAAGCCTCTCTTCATATTTGTCCCATACCTAAGAACCCATACCTAGTCTCCTAATTTTCACATTGCTGAAAGAGCAAAAAAAGAGATCTGTAATACAAAAATGCCTGAACAATGACAAATTCAAAGTTGACACATGTCTACTCATTTCAATGTTTTCTGTACCTGCGTGGTGACTGCTTCAAAGTCGGCCGTTACTGGCTTGGGCAATGCTGTCATTTCTCTCTATACTCGATTCACCCAGAAGATGGGGTCTGCTAGGTATGCTGAGAAATGGGACCAGCACTGTCATCAAATTCACTCTCCCAGGCCAAGATGACAGTGTCTGACTCATTTCTCCCTCTGGCTTTCACCACCTGATGCTTCTCACATGCCTTTCTGCAAAGCCTCCCTGGTTTCCAACGTCTTTTCTGAGGCTGTTCACAGCATAAATGCCCACCTCTAAGTTGCAAGACCCACCTTCCTCTCTTTGTGGAAACTGGAATGTTTATGCAAATCCAATCTTCTAGGTATCTTTCCTCTCCTCTAAGGTATCTCAAGTTTTTGGTGAGCTCGATTAATCCCTCCTCTCCTCTAATTATTCTCTCCTCATTCTCCCTTCCCCCCACGGACAGATGCAGCGGAAGCCACCTTCTAGGGCTTCCATGTCCAAAGTGGGTTCTGAGACACCTGCAAGTCCTACTGACAACCAGAGCTCCTTCGGACCAGCGAAGTCCTCCTTTACCCCACTTCCTGGACTTGGGCTTCACCTTTCTTTTGCTTTTGCCATTTCTGTCATTCCACTCCGATGACTGTTCTTCCTGACAGAAGACACAGAAGGAAATTGGAGGCTTAGCTTTCTCTGTCATCTGCAGTGTAGCATCGCTCTGAGACAATGGGCCCAGCCCTACCCAATTTCTCTTCTAAACGCGTAAGTCAGGGATCTTGTGAGTGTGGAATTACCTTTTCTGAGGCTGCACCTGTGTGTTAATGTCTCCCGGTCTTTGCACCTCAGGCTCAGTCCATGGCTGGAAAGCACCCTGGACACTTGCCCAAAGTATATTTTCATCCCGACTTTGAAGTGCTGGTTTTAGCTCTTTCAATTTTTGAAAAATGACCACAATAAAATCTATTCCTTATTGTCAAATTAGTTTGCCAAAATAGGACTTGTTTTTTGCAAAACAAAACTTTTTGATATCATTTCTTATTTCACGGAAATGTGTTCACTAACGTGCAAATCTATAATGGACCTCTCAATTTTGAATTCTAATTCCAAGCAAGAGGCCAGAGAAATAGAAAGACAGACAGATTATCAGCAGGCAGTGACTCATTGGATAAAGTAAAGGCTCCATCCCTTTAATAACTCTTGCAAGTTGCTGTGGCCTGAAGGGTTGTGTCTCTCCCCTCCCCCCCAAACCATATGTTGAGATCCTACCTCCCAAGGTGATGGTACAAGGAAGCGGGCCCTTTGGGGATGTGATTCGGTCATGAGGATGTGTGGAGCCCTCAAGAATGAGACGAGTGCACTTAGAAAAGAGGCCCCAGGGAAGCCATTCTCCCTTTCCCCCATGGATAGATGCAGCAGAAGGTACCCTCTGTGAACCAGGAGGTGGGCCCCCATTGGACACCAAATCTGCCCATGCCTTGGTCTTAGACTTCCCAGCCTCAGCATTATGAGAAATGCATCTCTGTTGTTTATAAGTCACCTGTCTAAGGTATTCCATTAGGGCAGCCTGAATGTTCTGACACAATATCTCTGCTTATGTCTCTTCCAAGATTCTCTACTTCAGAGGGCATCTTCTCAGACTGCATCTTGCTCTGGTGCCCTGGAGGTTTTTAAACCTCGTGTCAACCCATAGTAATAGTTAGGATGCTTGAGAGGTATGGTGAGCAGATGTTTCTTTGGCAGATGAGATTCTACAAAGGGTACAAACAACTCTAGGGCACTAGAGTAAGGGACAGTCTGAGAAAGATCTCCTCCTAAAGTAGAAAACTTTGGAAAAGAAGCATGCAGAGCCTTGCGTCCAAGTGCATTCAGGCTGCCATAGGAGAATACTTAGTCTGAGTGGCTTATAAACAACATAAATGTATTTCTCATAATTCTGAGGCTGGGAACTCGAGGACCTGAGCATTTATTTCCATAAAGCTGTTTGTACCACCTACCATGTCTGTGGAAAATCTTCACGGATCCATGAGAATGCCGTGTCAAGAGAGGAGATGTAAGGCTCCGTTTTCCTGCGGGTCCCCGATTTTCCTCCAGTGATTCTTGGAGGGATCCTCTTGGAACACTGGACACTTGGCTTGTTGCAGGAGAGGAACCACCACAGCACCCTGCACCGGGTTTGTCTCCTGACCCTGTCCTATCACTCTCCCTTCCTTATGCTTCTGTGTCTCTGCTGCTATCTGGCTTCTCTTTCTCTGGACTTCTGGTGTGGTGGATGGGAATTCCTAAACTGGAAAATCTCACCTTTTCATAGACTGTCATCGTGATTGCATCCCTCTTAGGTTTTAGTAGTTTTATCCCCCTTTTCTTCAAAATGGTTCTTAGTGACCGATTCTAGAATGAGGAGAAAAGTCAGTCGGTAAACTTTATGCTGCTTACACAGTGTTCTTCAGATAAAGTGCCACACACGAGGCAGCTCGTTGGTTTTGGAACAAGGGATGCTGAGTTTCTCCAAAGTAATGATTATTCTTATTACTTCAATCCTATGGATGTTGTATTCCCAGCAGCTATCTTTCATTGCATTGCCTGATAGAAAATGTAAAGCCGACATGTGGTTTCTGCAGCAAAAACACAGGTGTCACCTCTGACTTAATGTAGAAGGCTCAGATCCAGGTTATTGTACATTGACTTTTCAAATATTTCTCTGCCTTGTTTTCTACACCGACATATTAAATTATCTATTAATTTCACGCGGCATGCATGTTTATAGCAGCATTAAACCCTTAATGAAAAAGGAAGAAACTTATCTATGTGTTGGGCCTCCAAATTCCCTAGAATATCTTCTCTCCTATATAAGGTCTTAGAAGCATAACTGTCATATGATTAGAACCAGTTTTGAAAATTCTTGAAAAACCAACTAACACTGAAGAGTTAACTATTATTTTTAACTTCTCATGCTATCTGGATTTCCAAAAGTGACTTCTGTGTTAGTTATCTACTGCTGTGTAACAAATGACACAAGTTCAGTGGCTTAAAACAACACCCATTTACTATCTCATGGTAGGTCAAGGACCTGGCCACAGCTCAAACAGTTCTCTGCTCAAGTCTCACAAGGCTGAAATCATGATGTTGGCCGGGGATGTGGTCTCCTCTGAGACTCTGAGCCTCTTCCAAGTTCAGCGGTGGCTGGCAGAATTCAGGTCCTTATAGTTAAAGATGCTCACTACTAGAGATCACCCACAGTGCCATGTGGACCTCTCAAACAGGGTCACTTAATTCGGTAGCAGGTAAAGAGAATCTCTATCCCCCGTTCCCTGACAAGATACAGCCTTACATAATATAGCTTAATCATAAGTGTGATATCCAGTTGCCTTTGCCATGTTCTATCAGTTCAGATTGCATCACAGGTGGGGCCCTCACTCAAGAGAAAATTATACAAGGCTGTGAACACCAGAAAATGAGATGACTGGGCATTCTCTTAGGGTCTATGCACTACATCATAAACTTTTGCCTGTACTTTTGACCGTACAGGAAGAAAGAATGCAAAAATGATCACATAAATAAAGACTTAATTTCAGTTTGATATTGATGGCAGTTATTTAAATTTTATGCATAGTTGTGTCAACTTTGCCTCCCTGTAATTGTAAGCTTATGGTGAATAGGAAATACATCTAGTTTAGCTGGTTCTCATGCAACCCATGACACATGCAGATGTTTAATCATCCATGATAACATTGGTGAGGAATTCACTGCTTTAGAGAGACGTGCAGAAAGTTTCAATGACAGAAGATTAACTTTCAAAATCATTGAAGTTTCTTCTCTTTCATTCAAAAAACATGCTATCTCAGAATCAAATTATATGGTTGAAAGAGGAGAGTGAGATTTGCATTTCAGTTATGACAGCAGAAAAAGGAGAGGAAGAAGGAGGAGGACAAAAAGCAGGAAGAGAAAGAAGACAAACAGAAAGAGGGAGAGGAGGAGAAGAAAGAGAGAGAGAAGAAGGAGGAGCAGGAGGTGGATTGAGATTCAGAGTTGAGTTGTGGAAATGTCAAGTGTGAGACACCTGCAGGAATCCCTGTCTGTACAGCAAGCCAACAGTTGAACAGAAAAGGTTATAAACCTTGGAAGGGTTTAAACTAGAAATAGCAACGTGAATGACACCTGTATATAAATGGCAGCAAAATCCTGTAAGTATGCACAATTGCCTATGGAATGCACAAACAATGTGAAGCAGTCTGCTATGGTGAGATCACTCTGGAGAATACCAAAGGTGAATGGGTCCACAGAGAGGGATCCTTGAAGAACCAGAAGAAAAGCAAACAGAAAGGGAAGAAGAGAAAAATGAGGGACTTGCTTCAGTCAATTGGAAGGGGATTTGTTTTCAAGCAGAAGGGAAATTTCAAGTACTCAGGATTAAAGGTAGCAGAGATTTTGAGACAGAAGGAGAAGTAAGGAGGGAAAAAAGGGAGAGAGGAACCTCCGCCATTTTGTAGGTGGTGAGTGGGAACTTGTAATTGCTGACCTAGATCGCCCAATTCCTCGCCAATCTAGTAGACGGATAAAGATGAAGAAGACTGTCAGAAGGCACTGGGGAGCTGGTCATGGGAGTGCAAGTTTTCAACAGCTCCTCAGGTAGGCAGGGGAATGTTCAGTGGGAGTGAAGCATGGTTAAATATGGTGTAGGGTCAAGCTGATGTTGGAAACCAGCAAAAATTCATGACTCCATTGGCCTATTTTCTGAGTTTTCCCCAGAAGGCCTATGCATCAGAGTTAGAGGGTGCAGATCATTGCATCCATTCACCCTGAGCACGGGTTTTGCTAAGCATGTGCAGAGGGATGGGGAGAAAGGGAGGTGAGGGTCCAGGGGTTGCTGGGAAGCAAGAAGAGAACTGAGCAGTCAGTGGGGAAGTCTTTATGAACTCAGTGGGAGTGTGGGTTGTAAGTGAGAGTTGTAAGGGAGAGAGTCCTGCAGTTTAATATTTCAGAATGAAAGTAGGCCAGGTGCCATGGCTCATGCCTGTAATCCCTGAACTTGGGGAGGCCAAGGGGAGAAGATTGCCAGAGCCTGCGGGTTTGAGAATAGCCTGGACAGCATGGCAAGACCTTGTCTCTACAATAAATCAAAAAATTAGCCGGGTGCGTGGCACACGCCGGTAATTCCAGAAACGTGGAAGGCTGAGGTGGGAGGATCACCTGAGCCCAGCAGGTCAAGGCTACAGTGGCCAGGAGCATGCCACTGCACTCCAACCTGGGTGACAGAGTGAGACTCCAACTCAACAACAACAACAACAACAACAAAACTTTGGGCAACCATTTTTCGGGTCCCCTCCTGCTGCGGGAGCTTTTCTGTCTTGTTAATAAACTCCTGCTTTCTCGAAAAAAATTAAAAAAAAAAAGATAAAGAAAGCAGTTTTGGGATGACATCTATCATGGGGCAATGTGTGTCTGATTTTGTGATCTCTACCAGGAAGCCTTCCCTGATGCTCAGGTCAGATCACTTCCTCTCATTCCTCTGCACCTACACATTGCTTTGTTCTTTTCTTAAACATGGCTTCGTGCACCAAGTGTGGTAGATTACAAAAGTGGCCCCAACTCTCCACCTGTGTCCAAACCTTTTGCCAATTCACTTTGTAGTTCTCTCCTCCTGTGACTCAGTTGACCGTGTGACTTTCCTTGGCCAATGGGATGTCTTCAGTTATAATATAAGCAATGACTGGAAAGCATCTGAGTGGTTAGGACAGCCCTGGCCCACTGCTCTGTCCTGGTCATGAAAACATGTCTGGGCTGGCCTCCTGGAAGAGGGAAGACATGGTTGCAGAGTTGAGTCAGTGTCACACAAGTGAGGCCATCTTAGGTAAGCCAGTACCCAGCTGAACTCCCGACCTTAAGCCAGCACAGCAGTGGTTGGCAGAACCTTTAGACAGTGGTCCCCAACCCTTGTGGCAACAGGGACCCGTCTCCTGGAAGACAGTTTTTCCACGGATGGCGGCTGGGGGAAGAAGATTCAAACATATAACATTTATTGTGCAGATTAGCGGCAGCATTAGAGTCTCATAAGGAAGCAACCTAGATCCTTGCATGCTCAGTTCCCAATAGGGCTAGCGCTTCTATGAGAATCTAATGCCACCACTGATCTGACAGCAGATGGAGGTCTGCTTGCCCACTGCTCACCTCCCATGCACCCTGGTTTCTAATAAGCCACGAATGGGTACCACTTGTGGTCTGGGGGTTGGGAATTCCAGCTCTAGGTGACCTGCAGCTGACCATACACAAGACACATGGGTGTGCTCAGCTCAGACCACTCAACCCCATGGAACCGTGAGCTACATAAGCATTCATGTTTGCATTTCACTACGTTTTTGTGGGTTTTTAAATATTTACCAGAAGCTCATTCACGGCAGGACTGTGTGGACAACCAAAATGCCAGACATTGAAAAGTAAATGAAGAAGAGATGAGAGCTGAGAAAGCGGCACACGCCTGGCTTGCCATGGAGCCCCGGGAAGCCTAACCGAGGCTACATTCACAGTCGGAAGTCAAGACCTGCAAAGGAGTTAATTGAGTTAGTCTTTCTTGACCACCAGACTAGCAAATGTAGGATTTAATAAAGCAAACGTGGAGACTAAATCACCCAGACTAGAAGGGGGAAATCATCTGGTGAAAGTGGGGTCAGTTCTTGATTTTGTGACATACATTCCACAAGTTAGGTGATAAATCTCGATTTGATTAAAGCTTTGTTTTTTCACGAAACTAAGAGAATGATCTATAGGAAGAGGGTCAAATTTTAGAAACCCAGCTGCAAGCTTCACGTTACACAGGCACATTTATTTCTGTTCATCATTACAGAAGTATTTCTGTGTTTGCCAAATTTGCTACATGCCTCTCTGTTTAAAAGGCCAGAGAAAGGTGGTTTTAATAAAGTTTTCTAATGTAATAGAACAAGCAGTAATAACATCCTGTTTGAAAGCTCTGGGGGGAAAAAATGTTTCTTTTTGAAATGTTTTTTTTTTTTTTTTTTGCAAGAATTGTTTTCAACTAACGAGAAGAGGAAAGATGTGTGTCCGGGCCCCGAAATGGGTGCTCCATGGTAATTCGCAGTTACTCCTTTCATGTTGTTGATTGATGGTATTATTAGGGGCTTAGAATTACCCTGTGATCAAGCCAAATATCCAGAAAGCTGAAAGCAGAGGGGACCCTTGGAATGTGGCCACAAAGAGAAGTAAGTTTTCCATTCCTTTCATCAAAGTGGCTGACGTGTACACGTGAAACTCGCAGGCACGGCTGTCGTGAGGAACAGCGCCAGTGCCCCACGGAGGGAGGTGGCTCGTTCTCACACCAGTACAAGTAATCCTTTAAGTGAACGTGGTTACATAACGGGAAAGAAATTTAATGCCGACCTCTCTGCTCTCACAAATGCAACCCTGGCACACTGTCAGCTATGACTTAAGAAACACATCATAACATTCTGGCCATACTCGGCGGTGCGTCACTCAAAGAACCCATCTGTACCTGTATCTGGATACTAGTCCAGGGAGTTGAGGCCACGGAATTTTGTTTTTGTATTTGCTTTATGAATTCTGCGGGCTTTCCTTCACGCCGGGCTGGAGGTCCCGTGACGGGGACCTGCCTCGCAGACCTAGTTTCCGAGGAAAAGACTGCCTTTCAGTCAACTGTCTGTTCCTAGAAAGGAATCAGGGCTTAAACAGGGCTCTTTGGTGTCAGGCCAGTGCCCTGGAATGAGGTGACCGCAACAAGGCTGTGTGTGAGTTACAGGCAGGAGGCACCAAAGGGGAGAGCAGCCCGGTGTCCTTAACTGACTCGGCCGAGGCCAGCCCTTGCCTCTCAGGCAGAAGCGGACACTGCAGATGGCATCTCACGCTTGTTTAGTCGCCGGCGGAATCGTGGTCAAGTAGGCCAGGTCCCAGGGGCACAGTCCCGTGGGAGCCCCCTCTCCCAGCCCGGGGTCTGCCCTGTCACTGCCGTGCCACCAGTTTCTCCCGAGGTGACACCCTGAGCTCATGGCTCTTCCTATTTCCTGTTTTCTCATCTTCCACCAACCCTTTGCCTGTCCCTGCTGTGGTCTATCGGGTAATACAATTGACTACTTGTTGAGTAGTTACTTGATTCTTTCAATGATTGCTCTAAGTAATTCTTATTATTCCTTTTTTTTTTTTTTTTTGAGTCGAGGTCTCAGTCTGTTGCCCAGGCTGGAGTACAGTGACATGGTCACAGCTGACCACAGCCTCAACCTCCTTGGCTTTGACAACCTGACTCCACCTTGGCCTCCTGAGTACTGGGACTACAGGCACACACCACCACACCCGGTTAATTTTTTTTTTTGTATGCACAGCTAAGAAGCACACATTCCTGGTCGGCCTCCATCCAAAACCTGTGTGATGCTGAGAATGGTCAATTCTACGTGCCAGCGTGGCTAGGCTGTGGTGTCCAGTGGTTTGGCTCAATATGAACTTGGATGTTGCTATAATGAGATTTTGTAGATGTGGCTGTCATCCATCCAGAGACTCTGAGTGAAACAGACTCTCCATAACGTGGGTGGACCTCACAGCGGAGACTGACGTTTCCTGAACAAGAAGGAATTCTGCCTCAGGACTGAGGCATAGAAATCCTGCCTCAGTTTCCAGCCTGCCACTCTGCGGGAATTCAGACTCAAGACGGCAGTGGCAATGTCGGTCTACCCTATGGATTTCAGACTTGTCAGCACCCACAATCGCATAATTTCTTTCTTTCTTTTTTTTTTTGAGTTGGAGTCTCACTCTGTCACCCAGGCTGGAGTGCAGTGGCACGCTCCTGGCCACCGCAGCCTCGACCTGCTGGGCTCAGGTGATGCTTCTGCCTCAGCCTTCCAAGGAGCTGGAACTACAGATGCACACCACCATGCCCGGCTAGTTTTTGTGATTTATTGTAGAGACGAGATCTCCCCAAGTTGTCCAGGCTGGTCTCGAGCCCCCCGGCTCAGGCAATCCTCTCGCCTCAGCCTCCCAAAGTGCTAGGATAACAGTAAGCTAATTTCTTAAAAATCTCTCTTGCACTCTCTCTGCTTATGTCTTTCTCTCTCACTCACTGTGTGTGTATTCCCCTCCGAATACAGACATCGGTCACCCCGTATTTCTCACACGAACACACCCAGGCTTTCAACATTGTGACTATAAGATGAGAAACCACCAGCATTCAGACCACGTGAAACTGTCAAGAAGTAAACTGTGCTTTCACGCCGTCTCCTCTTCCCGACTTGCTTTGACGGCTCCTCGATTGCGAAGCCTAAGAAGAAAGCAGACACAGGCACTGCTTTGCCGCAAGCTTCCCACTATTTTCACCCACTCTACAATAAACTCCGATATTTGCTAATACACTCCGCTGCGTTTTTAAAGATTGTTCTTGAGGCCCACTGCATTGTCGTCTTGATCCAATAACGAGTGGCAAGTTGCAGTTTGAAGAATATCCCCCCCGTCATGGTTTGCTCCGAGCAGCCACCGCCATGGTCACGAGTTCTCTGACTCCTGAGTCCAGCTTTTCTTCTTTCTTGTCCCTGTTTCCTTTCGATGAGCAGAGAAACCCACTTTCAGCATCAAATGTCCTGTCTCCCACTAGGATTAGACCATTCTGCTGGGGTCTCTCTCACAGGGGCACAGACGTCATGTCCCTCATATCCACATACTCTCTCTCTTTTTCAATATCAAGATTGCAAAACTAACACGGTCATGCTAGAACATTTGGAAAGTAGAAATATGGCCCTCTCTCCCATCTTTAAGCATGTCCCTTACTTTGGGAATCCCAACAGGCTTCTGCCAAGGGTGCGCTCAGCCCCGCCCTTAACACTGGGCTTCGCCATGTGACTTGTTCTGGACAGTGGGGTGTTAGACGGTATTCTGTGAGCACAGGATGGAGAGGAACTTTTGTCAGGTGACAGCATCTCTGCCATCCCCATGAGAGGATGCCCAGGTGGGGTGGTAGGCTCCAGCAGGAGGAGGAGGGAGGGGTGTGGACAGAGCCCTTGCAACCCGGGTCACTGCAGCCACTCCCCACTGCCTGTGAGCGAGACTGGCCAGGATCGGAGGAAATGTCTCTCCTCAATATCCCACTCACAGGCCACGAACAAAATAAATGCTGACAATTTTAAGCCACTCTGTTCTGGGGGTGGTTTCTTACATAGAATTGCTGTAGCAATACATAACTGGTTTGGCAGAAGAAAATATATATCTGCATTTTAAACAAGCATCCAGATAATTCTGACGTAAGTGGTGTGTAGGCTAAAATTTGAGACAATCTAAGTGATGATAAAATAGTAGAGAATCAGAGTTTGGAACCCAACTATCAAAAAAATTGATCCATTTTCTTTTTCTTTAACCCCAAAATGGATATTATAGGGTGTTTTTTTTCAAGAGGCCTTTATATGGGCATCTTTTTAGATGATTATATGATTTTCTTTTTCATCTATTAATGTGTCAATATTGTATTAAAATATCCTCACGCTCCTTGAATAACTTTATTTGATCATGAACTATTGTCATTGCAATATACGCTTGAACTGAAATTGCTGGTACTTTGTTGAGAATCTTTATAAGCTCATTCGTGGCTTGTCGTTTGCTTTTTTGTGTCCCTTTAGTCAGGTTTTGGGATCAGAATTGTGCCAGCTTTGTAAAATGGGTCGGGAAGCTTCTAGAGCAGTTTATGTAGCGTGCGAATTATCTGCTCCTTGAAGGTTGGAGAGAACGTAGCCCAAAACTGTGGGCTTGAGGAGTCATGCTGTGATAGTTGCTGTTGTTGTTGTTGTTGCAGTTGTTGTTTTCCGACTTTTCCTTCTGCCCTCCCTCACTTTTCCCTCCTCTTCCTCTTCCTTCTCCTCCATCTTTCCTGAGATCCTTGTACTTTTAGATGGTATACTTGCCCTTCAACTGGTTTTTGGGAAACCTCTGCTCCTTATACAAAAGTCATCCACTTTTGCAAGATTTCCAAATGTGATATCATGGAGTTAACCACGTCTGTTGTGAGAGGTTTTTACCACATTATTAATTAATCTTCTATCTAGCTGTGTTCCCATGCTTTATTTTGCATGTTTGTATTTTCTCGTTTTTCTTGAAGAGGTGGCCAGATGTTTGGCATGTTAATTATTTTTTTTTCCCCTCAAAGAATGAGCTCTTAGATGTGTATATCAAATCTGGTTTTATTCTATTTTTTGCCATCACAATTCTTTCTTAAAAATGACTTCCTTCCTCCTGTTTTGTTTTCTTTATATTAACTTCCTGGAGTGAATGCTTTCCTTTGTTTTCATTTCTTCTTGTTTAATAATAAAAGCTTTTACGGATATGAATCTGTCTTTGAACACAGTTTAATTTCATTTCACTGTGGTCAGAGTATTTGGCCTGTACAGTTTCTGCCTTTTGAAATTCAGTGAGGTTTTCCTTTTTTTTCATATGTACTCTGATGCATACTCAATTTTTGTGAGCATTCTGTAGACCCTTAAAAAGAATATATGAGTTTCTATATAGGACAAAATCAGAACAATATTTTTTAAATTACCCTTATCATGACATCTTTCAGGTGTGCCAAAGATTTATTTATTTATTTTTTACTATTGATCTGTTGAAGACTGAGGAAGTTTTTTTTTCCTTAGTTTTCTAATAGCAAAAGTATTTACTTTGCTGAATAACCCTACATTTTAAATAAATGTAAAAGTAATCTTTAAACATTTTCTTCCATTCTTTTTTATCCCATTAGTCCCTTCACCAAACCAAAATAAAATAAGATTTTAAAACCCACCCCAGGTAAACACCATGACTCGTTTTTGTTTAGCCTTCCAGAATTTATTTCTGTAAATCAAATAAATACAAGTATATTCTTATTTTTGCACTTTATTATTTCACATGTGTGATGAAACTCCTTAAATTCCAAAATCATGATATTGCCCCGTAAAGTCCTTTAGGATCCATCTAGAAATTAGCACTCTCACGCCTAGAAAAACGTAATAACTTTTCATTTTTCTGATCCTGAGCACGTAAGCCTGTCTTTCCAACTGTCCTTCCAAACGTGCTTTTTCCTGCTCTCAGAGGATACCTATATGGCCACTGGTTGTCTCCTCTCTGAAGTCTCGCATTTTGTATTTCCAACTTTTAAAAATATGTTTCCAAAACCTCGGGAAGATGGAAGGAGCACTGTCCATTATTCCAGACATCAGTAGGAAAGTGGGGACTCATAGTCATTGCGTATGACGACGACATCCAGTCACGGCACCTGTGGTCTCTTCCACCTCCGTGATTTCACTCATATTGATTCAGTCAACGTTCCTCCAATCAGTTCAAGCCACTAACATCCTTCTCCGGTTTTATTTCATTTTATTATTTCAGAGTTGTGGGGTACATGGAAGAATTTACTACATAAGGAAATGGAAAGGGCCTCTAGTGCCCCCCCTCCGAGGTGGACCTGGCCCCCCGCGTGTGGCTGTGTGTCCCTTCTCTCTTCCTTGCCGCCTTCCCTCCTTCTGCTGTGCCCGGCGTCTGTCACTCCCACTTCTGTGCTCAGGTGACCAGTGGTCAGCGCCCGCTTATTCTTGATGCTCTGTTTTCTTCCACATTTGCCCAGGGATCATCCCCGAGTCTGGCTCCTCCCGCCCCCAACAGCTGCCATCTGCTTTCTTGCCCTCTGGCGTCACGGGGTGTTTAGAGTCTCACAGATTGTGTCAGTAGAAACAAAACACTGAAATGAATGAATGAAGCACCCAACTTAAAGGGTTAGCAAAAGATCAAAATGTATTGAAGGAACATCGATAAACACGTTTGTCCATTTCTTCCATTTCTTCAGTTTTTTCTTCCGGTATTCTGGCACTTTGTTGTCCAGTGCATACATGTTTAGGATTATTATTCCTTTTAATTAATCTTTCTATAATTATATGATACCTGTCTTTATTCTTAGTAGTTTTCCATGTCCTGATGTTTTTATAGTCACTTTCACTTTTTATTACTGTTTGCTCGGTATAGCTTCTGTCTCTTTATTTTCAGTTTAACTATATCATTATATTTGAAGGAGATTTATTGTAGGTAATATACAATTAGTTGGTTTTCGAAAATTCAGTCCCACAACTTTTTTTTTTTTTTTTTTTGAGTTGGAGTCTCACTCGGTCGCCCAGACTGGAGTGCAGTGGCCGCTCCCGGCCACCGCAGCCTCGACCTGCTGGGCTCCGGCGATCCTTCCGTCTCAGCCTTCCAAGGAGCTGGAACTACAGGCGCGCGCTACCACGCCTGGCTCATTTTTGATTGATTGTAGAGATGAGGTCTCGCCAAGTTGCCCAGGCGGGTCTTGAACCCACGGGCTCAGGTAATCCACTCACCTCAGCCTCCTAAGGCGTGGGATTACAGGCTGAGCCACTGAGCCCGACCCACAACTTTTTTAAATGAGTGCTTTTGGACTATTTATATTGAATGCAGTTATTGAGATGATTGGATTTCGGTCTCCAATTTTATTGCTCAAATTATGTCAGATTTGACACTGAGGACTCTTTCAAATCATGGGGGGATGGTCATGCCTTTGACTCCAGTTAAACATTATGGGGTTCATTTTAGCATTTTGCTCTTATTCATTTGCTCTTCAACTCTCTGGCAATAAGACTTAAATATATTATTCCTTCAGTCTTGGAGCACAAGTAAGCTAGTTTCAGAATCGGCTAACTCCCAGTCCTGTGAAAAAGAAACACATCAGCTACAATACAGTATGCGTATGCCTTTCAGTTTTTCTTCATTGTAAAGTTCTTGACCATTTTTTGATTAATCCATTTGAACTGCTTAGAGCCGAGTCTCTGGTGTTTTTCGGTCATTCATCCATCCTGTATCTGCCTCATTGAGGTGTTCTTTCCTATGACTGTGGCCCAGTCATCTCAAACTGGGAGGAGAATTTGTTTTTGGACAGTATGAAGTAGACCTTTCCTAGAAATAATGAACTGACATGGCATGAGTCCCAGAAGATGATGCGCCAGTGACCCTTCCAAACTCAGCACCTCTGCTAGCCAACATCACCTCCACGGTGGAAAGCATTCTCCCACGGTCATGGGTACCTCAGTGGAAGCAATTGAATCAATACAGATACTGCAGAGGAAGGGACCAGAATGGTCCTGGAGCCCTGAGAAAGGAGCTTTTTGTGGTGGGACTGTTCTCTCTTAAGGATACAGGAGGGAGGAAGGAGGAGAAGTCGCCTCATATCTTTCTGTGTGATCAAATCTTTGTTAATTCAGTTTGCATTTAACTTTTGATTTTTAGAAACTACCCCTCTGGTCTAACAGAGCTTGATATTTCTGCGTCCCATGCCTTTCTCAATATTTTGTTTGTTTCTTGATCAGTTGCGTTTAAGAGAAATTGAAAATAAATTTGAGGGAAATTTCTCATACAAAATAGTTTTGATAAAAATTTTCAGAGTCTTTTTTTTTTAAAAGCTACTATCTTACTCTGATGCCAGAAAGTTCCCATTTAGTTTCTAATTGGTGATCCTCTAAATAGCCTACAATAAGAACAACTAAACTTTCCATCCTTATTCGGAAGAGGACGATTATTTTGCTACAGATATAACTTGCATTTGGGGGATTTTAGAGTTATGCCATTTAACATGGAAGTGGGATAAGTCCACGTTTTTAATGTCACCAACCCATTATTACTAATCTTGCTCAATTTATGTAACTAATTGAATATCTAGTAACATAGCTTTTGGTATGCTCATCGTTGACTCACAGAGGAGTATCAGCATTTAATACTAAAAACTTTGTGGCATTTTGTTTTATAAGTGCTTTCTATGAAATTAGAGCGTATTTCTACCCATCGCACAAATAAAGGGTAGTCTCACTGTCTAAATATCTCTGTATCATCCACACATGTGTTTAAAGGAGACATTAGCACATCTTTTTACTTAATATCCTGCTTTAAGACACAAGCAGAACAGAATGCAGATGTTGTTATTGTCAAGTTAAAGGATGAAAACTATATGGGATAGGATAGAAATAAGCAAATACAAAAGCAAATTTTATAAGCCTTAATAATTATTGTAACAATTATTAATTAGGACTTGTTCTAACCTCAAATGTGTTTTTAATCTTGAGAAGTATAAATCTTTTTAAGATGTTACGTTAGTATTTTTAGAATATTTTATAATGAGCACATTCAAGCATACAGAAAATTTGAATGGATTTTAGAGTGAACACCTGTATACCTAATACCTAGATATGGTGGGAGGGAGGGTAAGTTTTCGCCATTAACACTTTACTATTCTTTTCTTATTATACATCTGTTGATTTATCTATATTTTCTCTTTTTAGTTAATTTCTTAACTGGAAGCCAGATTTTACCTCGAATGACCTTTGGACTTCAAATAAACTAGATGTCAATATCTTTTGAAGAACATTTGGCTGCAGACTCCAACAGCTTTAATCTGCCTCTCATGACCATATTTGAGCTGTTAGAACCAAGTGGACTTCCATCTTAGAATTAGACTTTTGTCTTAGAATTAGATGACTTCCATTTCAAACTGGACTCCTGTCTCTTTTCCTATCAGAGACAACTTCCTGGCCCGTACTTTTTGGGAGCGTCCCTGCCATTTTTGCCCTTTTACTTGGTTTTACCTTTCTTTTCAGCACTAAGCATTGTCCAGTACTGTTCTATAACTTCGTGTACCTTTACTAGAAACGTGCAAAGGAAAATTTTTGTTTTCTTATTATACTCATCTAGAGTTTACAATTTGCCTGGCACAGAGAGTTTAAGTTCATAGATGTGGAGGGCTGTTGATCTGACTTCTTTTTTTTTTTTTTTTTTTGAGTTGGAGTCTCACTCTGTCGCCCAGACTGGAGTACAGTGGCCACTCCTGGCCACCGCAGCCTCGACCTGCTGGGCTCTGGCGATCCTTCTGCCTCCGCCTTCCAAGTAGCCGGAACTACAGGCATGCGCTACCACGCCCGGCTGATTTTTTGATTTATTGTAGAGATGAGGTCTCGCTGCCCACACGGGTCTCGAACCCGTGGGCTCAGGCAATGATCTGACTTCTAAGCCTCTGCTCTAAACCACTATTCTGTAAACTTGACGTTTTACAACATCGCTCTGTCCTAACAGTGTTGCTTAAACTGTCAACATCTATTGCAAAAACAGCAACAAAAAAACCAACAAAAAAAAAACCCCATAATTACTAATGTTTCCAAAAGGGTGATTTATATCTTTTTATCTTAACTCATAAGGGATCAGGTCTTGTTTGCAAACTCTCCCCAGACAACAGACAGCATCTTCTTCAGCTTAATGACCAAAGATCAACATTTTTTCACTTTCCATGTTTTAATTGGTTTTGTACTGAAATTTCTTCTTTTACAACTGTTAAATTTTTTCCTTGTGTTTTGATTTCTTTATTTCAAACTTCCAACTAATTTGTGTGTGTATGTCTGTCTTCTTCTTGAATTTGTATGTGTATGTCTAATTTGTGTGTGTATGTCTGTCTTCTTCTTACAGTCCTTGCCCATGTAAGGTGGCCTATTATATCCCAAAGCTTATTTTTTCTGGTCAGTGAAATAGCAGATAATCATTAACAAAAGGAATAAACTACTTTGGTGGAAATCTGCTCAGACAACCTAAAAATCATCACCCTTCAATTGTAGATGAAATTGTGTGCTTCACATCTTCTTCACCAGGCCAGGACTGTGGTGTGTTGCATGGTAAGTGTCTGGACATTGCCTCTTTCCCCCTGTACCTGGCTCTTGTCTGCCCCTCCCAGGGAGCAGCTTCTGGCCAAGGCTGGTCTCTGCAGAATATGCGTATTCCCTGTAATGAGTCACAGGGCAGATGTGTCACGGGATGCAGGTAATTGAGTAGCACTGAGCACAATGTGGGTGGCACGCCAACTTGCTGTGATTGTAAACACTGTATAGCAATTTGAATACTTAACTTGCTTGATGATAAAACTTTGTGGTACTGTTCCAGAAGGCGGATTTCTCAATGACCCGCCGCATTTGGTTCCCTCCCATAAGTTTAAGAAAGCAGTATCTCTCCCTGCTGGACCTCTGGGTGACATTTTTGAAGGAGATAAACATGACACAGAGCTCTCTCATACCTGTGGCTACCGTGTTACACTTGTTAGCCAAGATGAAGTTATCTGGCTAGGAGAGATGGATTTTCCTGGTGTTAACTTGAATCATAGAATGTGAGATAACATGGAGAGTGGTTCCTGATAGTGGGAAGAGGAAGACAAGGGCTGCCCCCACACGGTGGATCACAGATTGGGCAGAGGATCCTGAGACCCAAGGCCAAGACTGTATCTCAAGAAGATGAAAGTCACCTTCTCAAGGAACTTCTTTAAAGGACAATGAATGTTCTCCATCTACAATGAGTAGAACTACGAGGTTATACATCATTCTCAGCTGAAATATGATGTTTCAGGCAGAGAATGACATAGATTATGACCTGGCAAATATTTAACCCTTGATCTTTTCTGGAGTCGGGGTCTCACTCTGTCTTCCATTCTGGAGTGCAGTGGCACCATCACAGCTCACAATAGCCTCGACCTTCTGAACTCAGGTGATCCTTCCACCCCAGTCTCCTGAGTAGCTGGGACTAAAGGCATGCGGTATCAAGTATGGCTGATTTTTAAATTTTTTTCTAGAGACAAGGTCTTACTATATTGTCCATGCTGTCTTGAACTCTTGTGCTCAAGCGATTCTCTTGCCTCGACCTCCCAGAGTGTTGGGATTACAGGCATGAGCCACTGTGTTTGGTCTAATTCTTTCCTTTTTTGTCATATGGTATTTCAAAGTTGTGACCTTAAAAATGTTTGCTATATGCCTGTTCTTGTGCCAACACAACACCAGGCTGTTTTGATTATTGTAGTTTTATAATTAAGCTTAAAGTCTGGACACATGATGCTTCCCGCATTTCTCTTTTTTTTTTTACTGAAGATTTTTTGGCTATTTGTGGTCATTTATGTTTTCATATGAATTCCCATATTGTCATTTCCAGGTCTGAGAAGAATGCTGCTGGTAAATTAATGGATATTTCTTTAAATCAGTAGATTGCCTTGGGTAGGATGGACACCTTAACAATGTTGATTCTTCCCATCCATTTGCAAGGAATAGCTTTCCATTTGTTTGCGTCATCTTTGAATTCTTTGAGCACTGTTTTGTAGTTTTTGCTGTAAAGGTCTTTGACTTCTCTGGTTAGGAAGATGTCAAGATATTTAGATTTTTTTGTGGCTTTTGTGAATGAGATTGTGCTTTTTATTTGAGTTTCTGTTTATTTATTTTTGGTGTATAGAAATGTGACTGATTTTTGCATGTTGATTTTGTACCCTGAGACTTTGCCAAAGTCCTTTATCATTGCAAGTAGGTTTTTGACAGATTCTCTTGGGTTTTCAAGGTATAGAATCATGTCATCTGCAAAGAAGGATAGGTTAACTTCCTCTTTTCCTATTTGGATACTCTTGGTTTCCTTCTCTTGTCTGATTGCTCTAGCTAGGACTTCCACTACTATGTTGACCAGGAAGAGTGAGATTGGGCGTTCTTGTCTTGTTCCAGTTTTCAGGAGAAATGGTTCCAATTGCTGTCTGTTTAGCAGTATGCTGGCTGTGGGTTTCTCATAGATGGCTCTTACTATTTTGAGGTATGTTCCATCTATGCCTAGATATTTGAGGGTTTTTGTCAAGAAGGGGTGCTGGATTTTACCCCAAATTCTATAGACCAATGGAACAAGATAGAGATTCCAGAAGCAAAACCCCAGTTTCTCAACCAATTCATCTTCAACAAAGCCTCCACCACCAACCACTGGGGAGAGGAAAGCCTATTCAGCTAATGGTGCTGGGAAAACTGGCTCACCACATGCAGAAGACTAAAATAAGACCCCAACCTATCACCATATAAAAAAATCAACTCTAAATGGATTAAAGACCTAAACATACAACTTCAAACTATAAGAACCTTAGAAAATACAGGAGACACTCTTATGGAAATTGGAACTGGCAACCAATTTAGGATCCAAACTCCAAGTGCCCATGCCACAAGAGATAAGATAGGCAAGTCGGATCTCACCAAACTGACAAACTTCTACAAAGCCAAAGAAACCATCAAGAGAGCAGGGAGACAGCCCACAGATTGGGAAAAAATATTTGCCAACTGTATGTCTGATAAAGGCCTAACATCTAGAATCTACAAGGAACTCAAATGTGTCGAAAAGAAGAAAACAAACAGCCCCATTACAAAGTGGGCAAAAGATATGAACAGACACTTCTCAAAAGAAGACATGTGAGCAGCCAACAGATACATGAAAAAATGCTCAGCCTCACTAGTCATCAAAGAAATGCCAATTAAAACCACACTGAAATACCCCCTAACTCTAGTCAAGATAGCCATCATCAATAACTCAAAAAACAACAGATGCTGGAGAGGATTCAGGGAAAAGGGAACACTTCTATACTGTTGGTAAAGGTGTCAACTAGTACTGCCTCTGTGGAAAACAGTGTGGCAATTCCTAAAACATCTAAAAATCGACCTTTCATATGACCCTGCAATTCCCTTACTGGGAATATACCTAGAGGAACTCAAATTGCTCTATGAAAAAGATACCTGCACATGTATGTTTATTGCAGCCTTGTTCACAATAGCAAAACCATGAAACCTACCGTGCTGCCCATCAAAAGTGAACTGGATTAAAAAAACGTGGTACGTATACACAATGGAATATTGTGCAGCCATAAATAAGGACAAAATTATGAACTTCAAAGCAACTTGGATGGACTTAGAGGTCATAATACTGAGGGATCTATCACAGAAACAAAGAACCGAGTATCACCTGTTCTCATTCATAAGTGGAACTTGAACAACTATTGTTATACTATAAGAAAAGGATTGACAGTAGTAGGAATCTACCAGGGGAGCAGGGCACACCTCATCAACAAGGGTACCTGCATAATGAACATTTGTATACCTAACCTTGAATTGTAACCCACATATTTAAGATGAAAAATTTAAAAAAAGAAAGAAAACCAGAGTGTTGAGCGGCTAGGTGGAAAAATTCTCTAAACCGAAGAATATATATAACAACAACAAAAAATGTTTGCTAATCATAAGAGAAGTTTGGAAACATTGAAAGTGCCAGCTCCTTGGATGGGATTCTGAGATCCAGGGTGTCACAGCCCCACAGAAGTGGCAGCTAGACTAGCCTGCTCAATCATGGCTTCACCCAGAGGACACTTTGTACCAACGTCCCTTGGGAGAACTTATTGAGAGAGAGTCTGATTGCTTTAAGGGTTTAGCCTTGGTGATGTCTGCCTTTAATTCTTTTTTTTCCCATTTGTAGGGGGGCGGCAGAAACCCAGAATTTATTTATTTAGATTGTGTATTTATTTTTACATGTTTAAACTTCAGTCGCCTTCAAAAATACTCTCCATTTGTGGCAATACACCTATCAAGACCTTTTTGCCCACTGCTCCAAACAGTTTTTGAACTTGTCAATTTTGATGCCTTTTAGTGCTTCTGCTGGTTTTTGTTTCACCTCCTCCACACTGGCAAAATGTTTCCCTTTGAGGACTTTTTCACCAGAGGAAACACAAAAAAGTTACTTAGGGCAAGATCGGGTGAATAGGGAGGGTGGGGCACAGGGGTCATGCTGTTTTGGGTCAAAAACTCCTGAACACTCGACATGGTGTGGGCAGGTGCACTTGTAAATCACGCGTCATGAAATGGGCGAACGCTTTGAAAGACTCTCCCCCTCAAAATTCACTGAAGCCTCTCGCAACAGCGCTAGCTGGTACAAGGGGCCTGCCCTTCAAAGGATAATTCCAGAGGGCTTTTTTTGGTCCCCCCCTTTTTGGTCCCCCCTTGTTGGCCCCCCCTTTCACTTTCTTTGTGACTATATATTTGTGCATATGAAGCAACAATCGTCTCTCTCCATCAAGATCTAGTTCTTAATATAGATGACTTTTCTGTCCTTGGCACCAGGTACCAGGCAGACTAACAGAGCAATGAAACACGCAGTTCTATGTCTCTTATCCATTTGTCAGCATGGTCTTCACATAGTAGACATATTACTGAAAATGCAGACAAATAATTTCTCATAAGATTGACATATATATATGGGGGTTGAAGTCTCAATCCGTCACCCAGGCTGGAGAGCAGTGGCACGCTCACGGCCACTGCAGCTCCGACCTGCTAGATTCAGGCGATCCTTCCACCTCAACCTTCCACGTAGATGGAACCACAGGTGTGCACCACCACACCTGGTTAATTTTTTCATTTATTGAAGAGATGAGGTCTCATCAAGTTGCCCAGGCTGGTCTCAAACCTTTGGACCCAGGCAATCCTCTTGCCTCTGCCTCCCAAAATGCTAGGATTATGGGTATGAGCCACCGGGCCTGGCGACTTCTACTTTCAGTACAGGTGATAAATTCACATTCAAAGGAGGACCAGGGTGGAGAAGCCTTTGAAATTCATACTTACCTTTCTCCAGTTTTATGTATTTTGAAATGAGATGTTTAATACACTTAGTTCTCTTACACCGGGGTATAACCTATAGCACTTTCCTTGTACGTTCATGCAAGTACAATGTGTATTACAAGTCCAAGCTCAGGACATTTGAGGGACCGATGTAAGAGACTGGGGACTGGGGTGGTGACTCTCACCTGTAATTCCAGCACTCTGGGAGGCCAAGGCAGGAGGATTGCTTGAACCTGGGAGTTCAAGACCAGCCTAGGCAACACGGTGAGAACTTGTCACTGCGTAAATAAACAAATTAGCCCCCTGGGATGGCCCACACCTGTAATCTCTGCTACACAGGAGGTTGAGGTGGGAGCCTAAGCCCAGGTGGTCGAGGCTGCAGTGAGCTGTGATCATGCCACTGCACTCCAGCCTGGGTGACAGAGTGAGAACCCCACTCAAAAACAAACAAACTGGTTAACACAACTCACAAATTTCCCCTCACAGCAACACCAGTGCCCTAATTTACCGATTCCCTAATCTCCTGATGTAGCCATGCCTTATGGCTTTCGTTTTCATTCTGAATCCGGAGATATGAAAAGCTGTGGCATCTCACAGAGCAAGAGGTACTTGTGCCCGAAGTGTTCTTAGACTGACTATGTGAGCTTCAACAGTAAAGTATGCGTGTGTATCTTGCAGGTAGGTATACCAGGTGCTACAGGAGTGGACTCTGAGGGCTTGGACCTGACCATGTTGACTTTCTCATTCCACACTGGGAGTGCGCATTCTGTTCCTTCTGGGCATTTTAAAGACCAACCTTCCAAATCATACAGTCATCTTCACTGGTGTCTTTTATTTTATTTTATTTTATTTGAGTTGGGTATCTCACCCCATCACCCAGGCTGGAGTATAGTGGCACACTCACAGCCACCCCAGCACCAACTTGCTGGACTCCTGTGAACCGTCCACCTAAGCCTTCCCAGTAGCCGGAACTATAGGTGTGCACTACCACATCCAGCTAATTTTTTATTTATTGTAGAGACGAGGTCTTGCCAAGTTGTCTGGGCTGGTCTTGAACCCACGGGCTCAGGCAATCCACTCGCCTTGGCCTCCCAAAGTGCTGGGATGACAGCCTGAGTCACCAAGCCCAGCCTGCACTGGTGCCTTTTAAATGATGGGGCTGGCTTAGAAACCATTTGTGAATGGCTGCAGCCATGATGCAGCCATCACAGCAAGTGTGATGACACGAAGTCCACGGAGAACTGTCCCCTTCACGCTCAGCTCAGCACCCGGGGACACCTGGCTCCAAGGTGTATGAAGACGTGAACTTAGGATCGCTGTGCATGCATGATGAACACGAAGTGATCGCAGAGCATGTATCTGAGACAGGTTTACAGGCCTATAAGAACAAAATGAACGTGCTAGAATTGACACACCGGTCCCCAGGCAGCAGGGGAGGCAGAAAGCCTCCGGGGAGCGTGCTGTGTGTGGCTCAGAACCTGAGTGGATAGGATGCACCCTGGGAAGATACAGACTCAGATGGTGGATGCCATCAGGGGGACAGGGGAGAGTCTGGACCACTTGTGATGCTGGGGTCAGTGGCAAGTTGGTGAACAGACCGGCTGTGGGGATTATGTGCGAGGTGACTCCCAGGGGAGGTAGGTGAGCTGCAGGGCGAGGCTCACTTCCTGATGTGCCCGGGAGAGTTGCAGGGCACAGCCAAGTCCGGGGCTGAGAATGTCCCCACAGGCACTCAGAGAGGGGGCTGGTGGCCGGTCAGTCATGCCCGATTTCTCCTTCTTGCACACTGCTTCTCTGGAGTGGAGACATTTCTTCTGTGGCCTTTATGACACTCACCCTTGCCATTGTGAAATAAAGTCTCTTTTACAGACAGGCCATAAAGAGCCTTGGAATTTCCACTAAAAACAGAAATGTTGAAAGCCACAAAGATTATTAATCGCTGTCAGTAGACAGATCATAAATTATACAATAGATTGCACAATGTGATTTCAATTTATTTGTACATTACTTTTATAGTAAACGATTTCCTTAAAATTGATCTAAGAAATACAATTTAGAGAAACAAACTCAGCAAAGATTACAGACCCTAAAAGGGAAATTGAATGTCCTAAAGATGTAGACACAATGAAAATTATCAGAGAGCTCAGTCCTAGCATGAAAAACAAACACTCATTTATAATTTTTAGCTTGCCAGAACTTCCTTCACCCTCCTATACATGCTAAGGAACTAAAATCTACTTGAACGCAGTCTCCTTCCTGTGCTTGTTTATAGGTCTAAGCAAGAAACCAAAAGATACAAGTTGACAAAATAATGAGGTTGCTGGGCACAGTCACTCGAGCCTGTAATCCAAGCACTTTAGGAGGCCAAGGCAAGAGGATTGTCTGAGCCCAGGGGTTCAAGACCAGCCTGGGCAACTTGGTGAAACCTTGTCTCTACAGTATATCAAAAAAATTAACTGGGTGTGGTGGTGTGCCTCTGTAGTTTTGGCTACTTGGAAGGCTGAGGCGGAAGGATCGCCTGAGCCCAGCAGATCGATGCTGGGGTGGTCATGAGTGCGCCACTGCCCTCCAACCTGGGCGACGGGGTGAGGCTACAACTCAAAAAAAAGGGGGGATGGGAAATGAAATATTTCAACAGTCTCCAAGTTGGTTAAATTATGGAGTGAGCTCCTGTCCTGTAAATATTTTGGAATGACTTCGAACATTATGGAAGATAAGCCTTTGCAGTTTTCTCTTCGGGATATGAGTTCTTTAAAGATGAGCCCTGTGTTGTTTTGGTAACGCAAGTTTGACCTGGCACATCAAAAGGCAGTCACCCTTGGATAGAGGGTAATGATCACACGGTTCTGAGAGTGTCTGCATTGTGGTGTAGTGTGTTCAAACCCTTCCTATATAAGAGCGCTGCTTACCTTGATCAAGAGAAGTGGGATACACCTGTTGTTAAGCTTTGGGACCCTGCTAGAGTGAACTTCAACTCCAGATTTTGGGGACTGATATTGATACTGTTACTTGCAGTTACTATTTCTGAAGCTGGTTGATTGACTCTTGGGATTTTTCTAAGCAGGAAGAGAATAGAATTAAGGTAGGCAGAAAACAAGAAGAGACTTATGGATATTTTGAGCAAGACAATATCAGTTGTCATGATTTACCCCAGCTATTATTTATATTTATATAAGGGAGACCCACAAAAAAGCCCCCTGGAATTTATTTATTAAAAAATCATGTATTTCTTTTTATATGTTTCAAGTTCAGTCACCTTCAAAGTCCTCTCTGTTGGATGCAATTCACCTATTGAGATGCTTTTTCCGATGCTCAAAACAGTTTTTGAACTTGTCAATTCTGATGCCATTTAGTGCTTCTGCTGGTTTTTGTTTCACCTCTTCCTCATCAGAAAAACATTTCCCTTTGAGGACTTTTTTCATCTAGGGAAACAAACAAACAAAAAGTCGCTCAGGGTGAGATTGGATGAATAGGGAAGGTGGGGCATGGGGGTTATGACATTTTTGGTCCCAAACTGCTGAACACGGAGCAAGGTGTGGGCAGCTGACTTGTAAATCGCCCATCATGGAAACGGGCAAATGCCTTGAAGTAATCTAGAAAGAACCACTTACCTAGTGGGGGAAGGTTTTACAACAAGGAGCTCATCCTCCAAAAGATAATTCTGGGTTTTTTGGGTCCCCCACCCCCATGCTAATATTTTTATTCATTATCAATATGATTATTGGCCAAGTGTCAGAAAATCTGGCTATTTTGTATGAGTTTATGTAAAGAAGTATAAAAGTGAAAGACAAGCTATGGGGCAAGGGACTGGTAACCACCTTGGAGTTCTGTTAGCTTGGTGGGGGTCCAGCAGACCCTGGGGGTGCCCCCATAGCCTCAAGAACTTGCCTTTTGGATGCCTCCAGCTGACTTTCCACATATCTGCATCTCTGTACCTGCGGGTTTTCTGCATTTCTGTGCTTGCAGGAGCAGGGGGGTGTTTGCCCCCCTACCACCCTGCTCCCACACTCAAGCAATGATGCTCAGCTCATGACACACCCCAGACACACCCATTGCCCCTCAGGTGGGGTTTTCTTGAAGCCCGTGACGTGCACCATTGCCCAGAGTGTCCTTGCAGGGCTGAGACTCAGCTGCCCACAGTGGTGAAGGACGTACAGGCATGCCTCGGCCGGCTCCGTCCCCCTTGTCCCTGTGCCAACTCCCTACTTTCCTGCAGAGTTGGGAGCACCTCTTTAATCGCCCCTTGCCTTTGGACCATTGTCTCAGCATCTGCTTCCAGGAGACCCCAAACTAAACAAGTGGACATACAAGTGACTTGCTTCAGATTGAACGTCCACTGCAAACTGTGAACCGGAGGGTGCCCACCATGGGGACAGGCATCATGACCCCACACACCAGGCTGAAGACTCACAGGCAAGCTTTCCCAGAAGAATGGACAAGCCATCTAGAAAGAGTACAGTGTTCAGGGACTCAACAAGGCCCTATGCCATCCCTGTCCTCTGCTCCCTCCAGTAAATATTGCTGTAAGTAGCTTATCACACGTAGACATTGTACCTAAGAGATGTGAGTATGGGATTCAAGGGGGAACAGCATTTTCGACACGGTATCTTCTCTCAGACTTTCTTGGTGAGGCTGTCTTTCATGTCCAACCTCTTTCTCTAAGTCACTCCAGAACCTTGTTCATGCCATAGATTGGATTTCTACATCCGATGTAACAAAGACCCACACACTGGAGGACTCAGATAAAAAAATTTATCTTCTCATATTTCTGGAGGCCAGACGTACAGGTCAAGGTGTTGGCAGAGGTGGTTCCCACAGAGGGCTGCAGGGACGGATCTGTCCCGGCCTCTCCCCTGAGTGTGTGCATGGTCATCTTCTCTGTGAGCCATCTTCCTCCGTGTAAGTCTCTGTGGTTCACATTTCTCATGTGTATAAGGACACTGGTCATATTGGATGAGGGCTCATTCCAATGACCTTGTTTTAACTTGATTACCCTGGTAATCAAGGTTAAATCAGGGTTACCTTGGCCATCAAGTTGGTAGTCAAGTCAAGTCTGAGTCAAGGTGTCAACAGGGCTGGTTCCCACAGAGGGCTGTCAGGGAAGGATCAGTCCCCGCCTCTCCCCTGAGCATGTACACTGTCATCTCTCTGAGCCTCAATTCTCCTCCTCCGTATGTGTCTCTGTGTTCAAATTTCTCATGTGTATAAGGACACTGGTCAGATAGGACGAAGGCTCACTCTGGTGACCTTGTTTTAACTTGATTACCTTGATTACCTTGGTAATCAAGTTGGCAGCCATCATACGGTAGTTCTAGCTTTAATTTTTTGAGGAACCTCCAGGCTGTTTTCCATCATGGCTCCACCATTTTGCATTCCTGCCAACAGGGTGCAAGGGCTTCAACATCTTCACATCCTTGCCAACATTTGTTGCCTTCTTTTATATATAATGGCCGTCTTGACAAGCGTGAGGCGGGTATCTCATGGTGGTTTTGACTTGCACTTTCCTGTCCAAATAAAGTCGCTCTCCAGGTACTCAGGGTCAGGACTTCATCCCTCCACCATGACCATGTTATGTTGTCATCCCTCATTCTTTCCCTTAGTCCACCATGAGCTCTTCAAGGTCAGAGCCTGGAGTTTTTTCTTTGTGTATTTGGCACAGCTGCTGGAATCTTTTTCTTTTTTAAACTTGTGTTTTGTTTTGGTATAATCACTTAGCATAAGATCTAGGCTCTTGACAAATTTTCAAGTGTACAGTGCAGCAGTTAACTATGGGCCCAGATGTCTAGAGCTTATTCATGTCGCATATCTGGAATGTTAGGTCCTTTGACTAGTAACCCCCTTTACCCTCAGCCCATGGTGACCACCAATCCACTCTTCGATTCTGTGAGTCTGATTACTTTGGGTCCCTCCCTTGAGTGGAATCACACAGTGTTTGTCTTTCTGTGACTGGCTTATTTCACCTAGCATAATGTTCTCAAGTTTCAGCCATGTTATTGCATGTGCCAACATTTAGCTCTTTTTGAAGGCTGAGTAGTATTCCATGGTGTATATATGCCAAAATTTTTTTTACTTATTCATCTGTTGGTGGGCAGATTATTAGGTGGTTTCCACATCTTGGCTGTTGTGAATAGTGCTGTGGTGAGCATAGTGGGATCTCAATTCTTTTGGATAAATAATAGCCAGAAATGGGTTCCTGGATCATAGGTAGCTCTATCTTTAACTTTTTGAAAAACCTCCATAACATTTTCCACGAAGGCTCCACCGTTTTGCATTCCCACCAGCAGTGTGCAAGGGCTCCAGTTTCTACACATCCTTGTCCACATTAACCATCTTCTTTTACACACAGTAGCCTTCTTGACAGGTGTGAGGTGATATCTCCTTGTGGTTTTAATTTGCATTTGTCTTACGATGGTGACAGTGAGCATTTTGTCGTATACTTGTTGGCCATGGGCACGTCATCTTCGAAGAAGTATCTTTTAAGCACTCAGAAAACACGTTTAAGTGAAAGAATAAAGTAAAAAGTAGATGCTCAGCAGAGGTCGTTGAATGAACTGTTGCTAATTTATACTAAGGTACAAATGGATGATACCAGGTCCTTTCTGACAGCAGGTTTTTATTGCTGTCAGGAGCTAGTGCTGAGGTGAGAACAAGGGCTATGGGTCTTTAGCAGGGGCAAGAGGGGAGCGATCGACAGGGATTCTAGAAGAGAAAGGGTGTTCTCCAACAACAAATACTGATCTTCAAATTTTCCTTGGGCCATCCTTACATTGGGGACTTTTGAATTTAAAATCTTAGCCTTACGCTCTAGGTAGATGAGGGGGACCCAAAAACCCGGAATTATTTTTTTGGAGTGCAGGCCCCTTGTAGCACACGCTTCTCCCACTAGGTAAGTGTTCTAGGAGCCGTCGGCATCCATGGACCAGCTAGCGTGGTTGGGAGAGGCTGCGTTCAGCTTCAGTGAGTTTTTGGGGGGAGATTCTTCCACCACATTTGCCCATTTCATGATGGATGATTGATAAGCACACCTGCCCACACCGTGCTGAGTGTTCAGCGGTTTTTTGACCAAAAATGGCACGGTCCCCATGCCCCACCCTACCTATTCACCCAATCTCACCCCGAGCAGCTTTTAAAAAATTGTTGTCGCTCCAGATGAAAAACGTCCTCAAAGGGGAACGTTTTGCTGATGTGGAAGAGGTGGAACAAAAAATGGCAGAAGCGTTAAAAGTCGTCAGAATTGAGGAGTTCAAAAACCGTTGTGAGCAGCGGAAAAAGCATCCCGATAGGTGTATTGCCTCAAACAGAGGGTGCTTTGAAGGTGACTGAAGTTTAAACATGTCAGAATAAATGCACACACATTTTTGTAAATAAATGTTGGGTTCTTTTGTGTGTCCCTTCATAAGTGATTGGGTAACCAAGTTAGACACCCCTGGTGAGATGGGGAGAAATAACATTTCCTTCTTTCTGGCTTATCTAAGAAGATGTTCTCTAAGCTCCAGGCTGTTAATAGTCCTGCAAAGATTTCTGGGTGACCCTTGCTACCGCCATTACCCTTTTCAGTGGCTTGGTATAATCTCATCTTTTTTCACGACATAATATTCATACAGGGCCGTTACACCCGTGATGGGATGAGCCTGCATAGAAAAGAGGAGATGACAACCTTAAGGGAAATTTTTAAGTTGAAAATTGCCCAAGACGTTGGAGAGAAGCACACATATGCTAATGACATACAAATTACATACAAATCATATGCAAATATATCCTTCATCTATCCAAGTCTCCTTCTGCTCTGATGTGGCCCTCGGGAAGCGTCCTGCTACAGATCATCAATCTCTCAAGAGTTGATTTAACAGTCTCCTCATTCTTTAACCTTCTGTTACCTAATTGCCTTCATTAGCTGGAATAATGCACAAATGCGCTCCTTGGAATCTTCTAAGAAAAAGCCCGTGGTTTCCACAAAGGGATTTTTATTTGGTGAACAGTCTTATCACATCGATACACAGACCCATACACACATATATATGCACAGATCTACATATATATATGTAAAAGCTGCATTTTGAAAGATGTTAAAGGAAATTCGAATGCAAATAGAAGACACATTCATAAGAGTGATCACTTTCAAATTAAGCACATGCCCTCTTTAAGAACTCTTCTGTGAAATGCATGACTCTGGGTGCTTGGTAGAGCACACCAGTCACATCTAGGTACCGAATAGGTCTCACAAAAGCTGTAACGATAGACATTGACAGGATACTCATTTTAAAAAGAAAACGTAACTATATTGGCGAATGTAAGGCAAGTTGTCCGGAAATCTTGGCAGGCATTTTTAAGGTCACTGTGGGGACGAATCATGGTCACAGACTGGGAGAGAGGAGGCCTCATGCCTGTCTCTCTGTTCATAGGCACGGAAAACCCTCCATGCGTGCTTGGAAGTGAAGACAGAGTTGCAGTCGTGCTTATAGGAAGCATAGAGCTTCAGGGAATGGTGCAACAGCACTTTCCTGAAACAAGTTAAAGGAACGCAGTTTTCTGCTCCGATGAAGTAACTGAACATGTAGAAAAAGTGACCGAGATCCAGTCAACTGTCACCCTCTCCCTCATTCCCCCGCTTCCGTGTCCTCAGTAAATCAGTAAACACTCGCTGGGTATCTATGGGACACAGACGGGGAAACAAAGAAGTACAAGTATACACTGGCCACCAACGATTTTTTTTTTTTCAATTTTTAGCTTTTTGTCTCTGTGTGTGTGTAGAGACAGGGTCTCACTAAGTTGCTCATGCTGGTCTCAAACTCCCGGCCTCAAACGATCCTCCCATCTTGGCCTCCAAATATGCTGGGATTATAGGCATGAGTCACCCCACCTGGCCCATCACCCCATTAACATTATCGTATAAATTATCATCCAGCTTAGCTAATGCAGCCATACAGCACAAAGATCTCACCCCTGAGTGTTTCTCTTCCTCAACTGCAGTTCAGAGCGGGAATGTGGAACTATGAAAAATTATTTAACGAGAACTGGACTTTCATTCATCGCTGCACGGGCCATGATCCTGGCTGTTTGCTACGGACACGATTGCAGTGCACAGGAAGGTCGTGGGTTGTATTTAGAAATTTGATATCCTGGAAAGTCTTACTAATTAATCACAATTAATGAACTGTATTGCATTTGAGAGAGATTAAAGAGAAAGTGAATCGACACTCACATTCGTGGTTGTATCTGAAAATATTTCACTTTCAGCTTATTTATCGGTTTATGTTCTCACTCACAGACACCAAAAACCAAACATATCATTGGTGTGAAAGATCATAGACTCACAGCCACCACACCCTTCCAGATAGAGCTATGTCCCAAGGGCTGCACCGACCTCAGAAGGAACCTGCTAGCAGCAACAGCTCTTACTTCTTCTTCTTTTTGAGTTGGAGTCTCACTTTGTCGCCCAGGCTGGAGTGCCGTGGCACGCTCATGGCCACTGCAACCTTGACTTGCTGGGCTCAGGTGATCCTTCCAACCCAGCCTTCCAAGCAGCTGGAACTACAGACACACGCCCAACTGGTTTTTGTGACTTATTGTAAGACGTGGCCTCACCAAGTTACCCAGGCCGGTCTCGAATCCCCAGGCTCAGGCGATCCTCCCGCCATGGCCTCCCAAAGTGCTGAGCCACCGCGCCCAGCCAGCTCTTGCTTCTCAATGTATTTCTTTAGCCTTATTTAGTAAGCACGCCAATAGTGTTTACTGTGTACCAGGTCTATTCTAAGCGTTCTGAAAATACTAATCCTCCAAAGAGCCCTGTGTGGTCTGGACTATGTTCTACGAGAAAACGGAAGCACAAAGAAATAGAAGCATTTTACTCAGGTCCCCACAGTGCAAATTCAAACCCAAGGCAGGCAGCCTGGCTCCAGGGGCTGTGTCTTCAGCCGCTACTTACGTGTCCCTTTCTTTTAGGCCATAAGATTTCCTAAACACTTTCATAATTTTCTAGTCACATGCCAGGATAGCGCCAAGAATTAGGAACTGGAGGTGATCCAAAGCACATTCGTTACCATTCAGAACCAGGAAGAAGATCGCATCCAAAAGTACGTTAAGACACAAAAAGAAAAAAGAATTTGCTTATAATCTCAGTGCCGGAAGTGATCCACCAAGCTGGCTGTCATCCGTAGTGACCGGACAGTCGAGCTCTGCTCTGCCAACAGTATCGGCACGCATGGGAGAAGAATGGAGGGCCAGTCATTCTCAGAGACCAGACTAAATATTTCAGCTGAGGCAGAACAGAAAGCGCCTAAGGTTTTGGAAACTGCAGCCAGCGAGTAAGATAAGGTGGAAAGCAGCTAGACAAGAATCAAAGAAGTCCAAAGCAGCCCCTCCAGCGCTTCCGAGGGAGCCAGTCTGTGGTCTGCCGCTCGGCTGATTCAGCCATTCAGCCACTGGGAGGGAGAGGGGACATTGGTGACAGGCATGCATTCGGAGTTTGTTTAGTTTTTGGATTCAAGGGGTTATGGAGTCCATCACCCAGGGGGTGGTCGTGGTTCTCAGTCTTTACCCCCTTCTTTCCTCCCTCCCCCCTTTAGGGATTCCCCTGTCTCTTTGTTGTTGCCATTCTCCTGCCCGTGTGTATTGTGTCTAGTTCCCACTTACAAGTGAGAACGTGTGGTATTCAGTTTTCTGTTTCTGTGATAATTCGCTCAGGATAATGGTCTCCAGCCACATTCATCTTGCTGTAAAGAACTTGATTTTACAACAGATGTTGGCGAGGATGCGGAGAAAAAGGAATGCTTCTACACTGCTGGTGGGAATGCAAACCAGTGGCACCTCTTCGGAAGACAGTGTGGCGATTTCTGAAAGAACTAGAAATTGACCTTCCATATGACCCAGCAATTCCCCTATTGGGAATATACCCAGAGGAACTCAAATCATTCTACAAAAAAGATACCTGCACACGTATGTTTGTTGCAGCTCTATTCACAATAGCAAAAACATGGAACCAACCATGTTGCCCATCGAAGCCGGACTGGATAGAAAAAGTGGTTCATATACACAATGGAATATTATGCAGTCATAAAGAAGGATAAACATATGGACTTTGCAGCAACTTGGATGGACTTGGAGTTGGTCACACTCAGTGATATATCACAGAAACAAAGAGCAGAGTACCATATGTTCTCACTCATAAGTGGACCTTGAACAATAGTACTGGACCCTGGCAGTACTGTAAGAAAGGGATTGGCAGTAGTGGGAAGCTGCCAGGGAAGGAGGGTGGGATTGGCAGTTGAGGGAAACTGTCAGGGGAAGGAGGAGCATACCTCATCAACAAGGGTACCTGCATAATCAACGTTTGTATACCTAACTCTGAATTGTACCCCACACCTTTAAAATTTTTTAAAAATAACTTGATTTTGTTCTTTTTTATGACTGCATAGTATTCCAAGGCATACAAGGAACACATTTTCTTTACCCAGTCCACTTTTAATGACCACCTAGACTTCCAGCCAATTCTAGCTTATCCTTTGGCAACTAAACTTGATAAACTTTAAATTAACATCTCTTCCTGGTAGCCATTCCAGCTTGCCTAGACTCAACGTGGCTATATTTGAACACTTAAAAAAAACTGATGCCTACCTAAAATACCTCATTTGCTAGAAAATAACGAATTAAAATTAGGGACAAATTGAAAGCGAGGTATTGCCCCAAGGTAGGTGGAGAGAAAAGTGGAAGCTGCATAGAAGAAGATGCTACATGCCACAGCGAGGGGCCTCAAGGTTGTCCTCTGAGAAGGACCCCAGCCCCTCCACAGGGACCCTCACTTACCAGGAGCAGGCCTGACCATTAGTAGAGTCATGCTTCCCTGGGCTTCTCTCCCAGGAGAAGCTTGTAGCTATTTTAAAAGCTCCATGCAGTAACCAAAACAGCATGGCACTGGTACAAAAATAGACGCACGGAGCAATGCAACAGAATGGAGAACCCAGAAATAAAAAAAGCTGTCTTACAACCATTTCATCATTGACAAAGTCAACAAAAACAACCACTGGGGAAGGGATATCCTCTTTCACAAATGGTGCTGGGAAAACTGGCTAACCATCTCACACCAGTCAGAATGGCTAGCATTAAGAAGTGAAAAAACAACAGATGTTGGTGAGGGTGTGGAGAAAAGGGAGCTTTCATGCACTGTTGGTGGGAATGTAAGCTGGTTCAATCCCTGTGGAAAGCAGTTTGGAGATTTCTCAAAGAATGCAAAACAGCTTCACCATTCAACCCAGAAATCCCAGTACTGGGCATATCCCTGAAGGAGCATGAATCACTCAACCAAAAAACAATTATTTTTTGGAGGGCAAACCTCTTATAGTAGAGGCTTTCACCCCTAGGAAAGTGTTCTAGCAACCTGTGGACATCTGTGCACTTGCTAGCATTGTTGTGAGAGGCTGTGTTTGGCTTCAGTGAATTTTTTTTTTGGAGATTCTTTCAAGGTGCTTGCCCAGTTCACGGTGGGTGATTTACAAACGCACCTGCCCACACTGCACTGAGGGTTCAGCAGTTTTGGACCCACCATGGCATGATTCCCATGCCCCACCCTCCCTATTCACCCTATCTCACCCTGAGTAACTTTTATTTGTTTATTTCCCAATGACAAAAGTCCTCAAAGGCAAGCGTTTTGCCTGTGTGGAAGAGGTGAAACAAAAAATGGCAGAAGCACAAAGAGACATCAAAATCGATGAGTTCAAAAATTGTTTTGAGCTCCTGCATCCTGTAGTGTTCCCCAGCTCCGTGCTTGCATTATTTTTTTCTATCATGATTGGATTGGTGTTTGGGGGTTCTAAATGTCCTTAAAGACTTGCAATTCTTTCTGCCTTTTCTGTGTTGCTTTCAGCTAACTCAAGCCTTTTCAATAAGTTGTTATCTAACTTGCAATAAAGCTAGACAGGCCTGGAAAGGGATGGACGATGCTCCCCACCCCAGGCCCTACTTCACAAACAAGTTGGGTTTGATATAATTTTTCTTCACTAGTATTTAAGTATCACAGTTTTTCCTTTAATAGGTCATTCTAAAGTTATGCTGTCAGTTTTTTTATTCAGGAGTAAGCATCACATTTACCTGCTTGCACCATGTACTCCTGCCTTTGAAAGTGTTTAGTGGGGTCAGGCACATGTGGATAAAGTATCTCGATAGGTGTCTTGCATCTAACGGAGAAGACTTTGAAGGGCACTGAAGTTTAAACACGTAGAATAAATACACTATTTTTATAAATAAATTCTGGGTTTTGGGGGGCCCCCCCTATGTGAGGGACACATGTTCTGGGGGGCGGGACAAGCCTAGTTCTCCTGCAGATCAGGGTCTCTCAGCCCTGTCACCATCAGTGTCGGGGGTTGATACGTCTCTGTTGAAGGGGCTATCCCATGCACTGTAGGAATCTTTAGTTGTATTCTGGCCTGTACCTGCTCAGTGCCACCAGCACCCTCCTCAGTTGTGACAGCAAAAGTGCCTCCAGACATTGCAAACATCCCTGTTGAGAACCACTGGTATGGAGCATGGTGATGTATTGAGCCTTGTGGTTGAACAGTTGAAAGAATTCGGATCTCTCTCTCTCCTTCTGTCTCTCATGTTTCTCCTTAGGGTTTTCCCTCTCAATGGGTCAAGCCTCCCAAAGTCACGAGTAGAACATGTGGCCCTAACTGTGGCATAAAAATGGGCACCATGCTTGAAATTGAAATCCTGCCGAGATACCTCAGACATGCAGCAGATGTTACTTACGAAAGGTGTGCGGAGGGCTTGGTCCTCTCCATTACCAGCAGCTAGGGGAGGCCCCCCGCTCTGGCTAAATCAAACTATTGCTAAGATGATCAGAGCTTTTCCAGGTAAAAGTGGTCCGTCCCTGAAGGCCCACTCAACCTCCCCAGTCAGAAATTCTTACCTCCAGGGCTTTGCCGTTGAAGGAAGCAATGCAGGTCTGAAGCCACAAGGCTGTAAAATCACATGGAGTTCACCTGTATGACCTCCTGCATCCTAGAATTCCATGAGTGCGCCTTCGTTCCTGCCTTGGGTCCTGGAATTCTACGAGTGCACCTTCGTTCCTTCCCTGCATCCTAGAATTCCTACGTATGCCTTCATTTCTTCCCTCCCTTCTAGAATTCCGTGAATGCGATATCACTTTTTATGAACTTTCATTCACAGCCCACTCATGGTTAATATTGAACTGGTGGTTAAGATCCTTAGGTGGAAACCTGTGTGTAGTTAGACTTTATATCTATGCTCAGGTGGTTAGAACTTTGTATTTCAACGTAGAAACTCGTGTGTGTCCTTATAGAGAAGCATGCTTTCATTTTTTAATCACCATGAGACAGCTCCTGCAACTATCTGACACATCAGATGTGTTCAATAAATATTTGTGGAATGAAACAGTCAGTGGGTTCATTTTATTCCCCAGTTAATTTTTTTCTGTGAGTTTGGCCCACCCATTTTATTTTAACTTCCCTTTAAAGAAAAAAAGAACTTTAGATTTTGTATAGAATTTTAGATTTACAAAAATGTTGTAAAGATAGTGCAGAGAGTTCTCTGTATCCCTGGTCAGGCTCCCCGTTTGTTAATATCTTACATGACCATGGTTCATTGGTCAAACTAAGTAGCTGGCATCGATGCATTGGTATTAACTACACTCCCAGCTTTGCTTGGATTTCATTAGTTTTTCCATCAACATTCTCTTTCTGTTCCAGGATTTAGTCGTCACAGTCTCCTCGGGTCTGTGGCAGTTTCTCAGTCTTCCCTTGTTTGTCCTGACTTTGACAATTGGGGGAATACTGGCCAAGTATCCTCCCCAACTCTGTCCTTGCATTGTTTTTTTTCTGTCATGAGTGGATTGAAGTTTTGGGATTTCAAATGTCCTTAGAAGCCTTGCAGTTTTTTCTGCCTTTTCCGGCTCTGTGTTGCTTACAGCTAACTCAAGCCTTTTCTCTAAGTTTTTACTTAAGTTGCTGATAAAGCTAGACAGACCCAGAAGGAGATGAACAGTGCTACCCACCCCAGACCCTACTTGACAAACAAGTTGGGTTTGGTATAATTTTTCCTTACTAGTATTTAAGCATCACAGTTTTTCCTTGAATAGATCATTCTGAAGTTACGTTGTCTATTTTTTTTTTCCGGAATAAGCATCACATTTACCTCCTTGCACCATGTACTCCTGCCTTTGAAAATGTGTACTGGGGCCAGGCACACGAGATTGTATGTATAATGACATACACATGGCTGGGTTCACACACACACGTTAACTCATGTTCAGGTAGGCATTTGAATCAACACTTGATGGAAATTCTGTCCCTGTCGTTTATCTAGGTTGTAGTCAGAAGTTTAACAAGGCCTCTCTATATCTTGGAGACAAAATAAAGCAACATGAACGATCTGGTTGTAGAATTCAACACCTTTGCTTCTGGTGGTAGTGTTGGTTGATCAACTGGTGACTGTCTGGAGGAGGCTTCCAGAAGTGGACAGCTGGACTTTTTCCTGGGTTCTATTCTGGGATATCCTAGCCACCCCAACATGTGAAAATGCGGAAGGAGAGTAAGAAAGTGTGTAGAGCTACAGACTTATCTCACTCCTCAGGTGAAAGTAACATTGCATCAAACTCATCTTGACAAACAGGCATTGTAGACCAAACTAACTGATCCAACATGGTAATGTGCCCTTACACTTCAGAGTATGATTCTTCGTGAGTGCGTGAGTTTGTTATGGATGCCATAACCAAATACCACAAATGAGTGGTTGAAAGACCAGAAATGTGTGCTCCCATGGTTCCAGCAGCTAGGAGCCTGAAGTCAAGGTGTCAGCAGGGTGGGATTCTTCTATGGTTGGTGAGGAGAATCTGTTTTGTGCTTCTCTCTGAGCTTCTGGTGATGTTATGGTGATCTTTGGTGGCCTTTGGACTGAAGAAACATCTTTAGAATCTCTGTCTTTGTTTCATTTGCCATTCTGTCCAACGATCCCCTTTTTATAAGGACATCAGTCACAATGGATTAGGAACCTACCCTACTTTGTGGGTATAGTTAAGACTTCATCTTTTCCATTTCCAAACAATGAATGAATTTTCAGGGGACAAAATTCAACCCATAAACAGTTCTGGTTACAGCAAAACCTCATGGCGTCAATCCCACAGTTGACTGAGCTCTGAAATTCAGACAGGACAGTGGGAATCGTTCATCTCATGATGTGTAAGGTCTCTGCTGGGAGGATGCATAGCTGACACAATTGTTGGGAAGCACCTGAAGGCCTGATCACTCACACGTGTGATACCTGGGCTGGATGATTTAAAGAGTAGGTCTGCTGACCAGTGCCCCTGCATGAGTCCTCCTCCCTACTCACCCCCCTCATGGCTGTGCTTCCTCACAATATGGCCGCCATGAGGTCATATTATCAGCCAGTTGCAGGCTCCAGGCTTGAGTGTTTTAGGGAATGATATAGAAGATACATTGCCTTTTGTGAGTCAGCTTCAAGGTTACAGAACATCATTGTCCCCACACGTTCCTGGATGAGGCAGCTACAAACTCCCAGATTGGAGGGGAGAGGAATGAGGTTGCACCTGCTGGGGAGTGACCAAGTCGTACTGTGGAATGGAAGGACATGTGGAATGGGAGGCGGTGTTGTGGCCGCTTCTGGGGAACACTGTCTGTCCTAGCATCCCTCTCCCCCAGGGTCAGGCTAGCTGGTTGGGAGATAATCTTATGTAGTCCATCGTGCAAACCTGCCTTTTGAAGTTTATCCATTTTTTCCCCCTTAATTTGATTTTTCCGTAGAGAAGAACTGATCGAAAAATTTCATCCTGTGGAATACAAGATGACTCACTCAAAGATGGCGTTCCTTAGGACCCTTGCTAAATCATGCCAGGACCTGGTGAGATCTGTAAGAAAGTTCGTGGAAATACAAAAGAGTCAAAGCAAAAGCAAAGTCCTCCAAGGTACGTGACAGTGAAGTTTTCATGCTGAAAGACCATCACTGTAAATAGCTCTTTGTTTCAAAGAAAATTGCACAAATCCTCATGTAAAAATCAGTACAGAGTGTTTTCATCCCAGGGAGAGAAGATACAGGGCATGGTAGCCATTAGAAAAGAAATTGAAGACAAGCCTTTTTAGTCTAGTGATTACGAACCAAGCCTTCACCAACAATCACAATAATTTAAATTCTTCCCAGACCTCGAAGAGCCCTGCATCGGCCCCCTCACTGTCTTGACCGCACGGGAAGAAGTCATAGGCACAGTTTTCTCCACAAGTGAAACAGATTTTGGGCTTTCCCTTTCTAGCCATGACACCTTTCACCCTTTTAGTCTTCCTTTCTCAGTTCTTATGGGTTAAGATTGATTCTTCGTATCCAACTGCAGGTTTTCCAAAGTGGTTGCTAGAAACTTTCCTTCAGGAAGTTCACCTCATTCTAGAAAAATTAGCCACTGTGATGGCTTGGCAACGCCCTCTCCCTGGAGACCCCTATCCCACGCCTGCACAGAGCAACCCGCAGGCCATTAGGAGTTCAGTTTAGAATGGTTTTCTCAGCGTGCCCCTGTCTCCTTTGTTCATAAATGTCATAATATTGTGACTGACATTTCCAGCCTCCATCACGTTCTGTGTGAGATCTATGGATGTCTGTTTTTTATTTTCCTGAGTTCATAAGGCAGTTAGAATTGGTCTTGATGTTTATATAAAGACAAATCTATTGGTTTCTTTCGACTCAATTCTCTATCTTTTCAAATTGAATGCTAAGTTTTCTTGCAATTCTTCAAACTTAATAATTGAAACATTTAAGGATGTGACTTTTGCCTCAGAGAATGACTTCGGTTGAAACTTTAAAACTTTACTACTTTGTAGTCGTGATATATTATCGTCAAAACAATCAGCAACTCTAGTTTTTACTTTCTTTTTGCCTGAGGTTTTTATTAGAATTTTATTTCCTGCTTATATGCTTTCATAACATGAGAAAATTACAAAAAGAAAACACAGAACACAATAAAACCATCATGCATATTTCTATCATTCAGACTGAAAAATTGTCATAATTATTTAATCTTTATTTCAGTATCTGTATTAATTGCACATGTAATGGGTGCATACATTCTTCATAAGGGAAAGAAAAATCAATCAATGCTATTGACAATGCTGATTTCTCCTCTGAGGGTTACACCCAGTCCCATTTCATTTCTAATTCCTCTTATCTGGAGCTCACTAGCAGGGGTTAGGTGTATATTGCTTTCATTCATTCATATGTTTTTAAAGCTATTTAAAAACATAATCTGCATTTTATTTCCTCATTCCCTACTGAAAGTGCTTTCTGTCATCTTCTGTGTTTCTTCCTCCTGTAAACATTGCTTTGATATCTTCTAGTAAGTCTCTCATCCTGAACTTGTAGAAGTATTTCCTTATGGCATGCCCTTGGAAGGGAAATAAAGAAACTGATGGATGTCAGCATTCCTACTTTTAACGACTATTTCCCACTGCTCTTCAAAGCCTCTGCAGCAATTCACGTTCAAAGGTTAGCGTTTCAAATGTAAACTTTTACTAATAATATCTCGTTTGCACATGGTCAGAGTATACCGCTGACGTTATAGAGTCATATGGAAAGAATACATCTGTTTACATTACCTTCTCCTTGAATTCCTGACAGATCTTACTTTAAGTTTTTGATGTTATAATTCTGATGCATTCAAGTTTATTGCTCTTCTATTTTCAGTTTGGATCACTCCTTTTATTAATATTGAATGGCCTCAGTCGCAGCTGATTTTTTTTCCTGCGTATCCTAAAATTGTTTTGCCATACATTGCTTTCCTTTTTGTCTTTTGCATTTGCTTACATTTTTGCTCATTGTTTTATTTCTTTCACCCTCTATTATTTGTATGGTATGTTATACGCCCTCCTGTCTTCAAATATGTCCCCTGGCAAAAGAGAAATCGAAGGGCAATTTGATATTTCCGCATTTTAAATAACTTGTTTATGACCTGAATCCTTATGGAAATTTTCTTTATGTTGTGTTTCTGGTCATCCGTCATATTCCGCGTTTTATTTCTTCATTCCCTACTGAGGAATGAAGCTTTTATTCCCTACCAAGGAATTTTGGAATCAGAAACTCAGACTTTCTTTCCTCCCTCCCTCTGTTCCTTTCTTCCCTTTTTTCTGTGACTTCAGTCGGTAAACTCACCCACGTTTATTGAGGATTCAGTATCTCTAGCTGTTTATTTTCTTTGATTTTTCTGTGCGTATTTCAGTCTGTACATCCAAGCCTTTTTCTTTCACTGCATTTCCACTCTCTACCCTTCACAAAAATAATACCTTTGTTATTAGTCATTGCTTTGCTTTTTCCTTCTGCCTTCTGGAAGAGCTCTTCAAGTTTCTTCCACATGACTGGTGTGTTTTCTACAATGTCAACTCTGCTATTTCCTCTTCTCCATGCTGATTTACTTGCTTTTATTGAATTTTTGAATGATTTTTATTTCTTTCTTCACTTTCCCTTTTATATTGGGTTTATGGACTTGTCCTTTGATTTCTTGGATGCCATTCTTGCTTCTCATTAAGGTCTTGAGACAGTGTAGCAAGCATTATTCTAACTATCACATTATGCTGATTTTCAGAAGTATTTTCTTCTCCTTACAGTCTAGGAGATAACTCCCACTTTTTAAATCCTGTGTTGTTTTATTTGTGGGTGCATGTGTGTATGCACTCATCCTGGAGAGAGATTTACTCAGGCCCAGAATTTGCCAAAAGTCAAAGTAGACTGAGCCCCAGCTGAGACTGAGCACTGCCCCTCACATCCACAGGGACAGGTGATGGAGACAGCTCAAATTCAATGTCACTCAAGTTTTCATGGGGGGTGGCCTACAGTTCCTTGTTGGGTCCTTTGATAACTGGAGCCAACAGCACATACAGCATTCCCACCAGGCTTCTCACCACCTGCCTTTCCCTGATCTACCAACTCTTTCCACGTTGGAATTATCCAGAATTCTCCACGTCTCCCACACCTCCAGGTTCCTTCCTAGCTTATGGTTATGTCATGATCTCTTCATTTAAAAAAAATTATGTATACATAACAAGATTGTGAAGCGTGGTGATGGTAGAGTTGTGTTGGCATGGGAGGGAGTGGTCTGGTCACTTCAAAATACCAGTCATCTGTAGTGGAAGCCAAATTTTCTGTCCTCTGAGCAAGAGCAGGGAGAGAGGGAGGAAATAATGTCTCCTCATGTGGGGAAGGAAAGAAAACCTGGATAAGACCTCATTTGGGTTCCTCTGATTAGCCCTCTATGCATAGAATTCCCCCCCCAGATATGTGTAATAAGTGTAATCCTTTGCCATCTTTTTGCTAAGTCTTGGAAGGTCATTTCTGAGATGCTAGCTAAAATCTATTCTTAATGACATGTATCCTAGTAAATTTTCTAGAAATCTCATTTCTGTTATAAATGCTTTCCATTAGACACGTACTTGAACATTACTGAGTGTCAAATAGTCATGAAATGGCATTAGTTCTATGAAACAGTTATTTGAAAAATCATCATAAAATAGCTTGTTGTATAATGAATGCCTTGATGTCAGTAAGTCATTGGTGGTGGACAATAAACATGGGGGGGTGACCGATTGAACTCACACAAAAAAAAAAAGAAAGGAAAGGAGGGAGAGAGGAAAGAAAGTCTGAGTTTCCGAGCCCGAAATCTGTAAGATAATTAGAAACACGCACAAAATGAATGGCAGAGCATTTTCTACCTGTAGATTGATGTAAGCAGACGTTCTGATTAAAGGAGAAAATGCTGCATTCAAATAAGCCATGTACCTTTTGTTTTATGTGCGTTTATGCTAATATTTTACGATTAAGAGCCATGGCAAGAATGCAAGTTCTATCTGGACCGTTTTATTGATGTTTTTTGTTACAAATTTAGAAGCATAGGACACATACTATGCTTTTTATAAACCTCACAGCTTATAAAGCCACTGGAAAGTTGGCGAAAATCCAGTTTCTGTCTTTTGGTCCTAATTCCTATGCTGCTTCAGTACTCTGCCAAGAGCCTTCACCACACCGTTTATTTCACATGAACTTTCGTTGTGCTCCACGGTTACTTCATCCATAGTGTTAAAAGTATGCAGGTGCACTAGCCAAGTGTGCTTTCATGTTTCTGTTTTATTTACAGTGTATCTGCTTGTTTCTGTGGCTTTCAAGTGACACGGAGAGGGTGCATCAGGACCCTCACCCCGTAAAAACAAGCACATCAGTGTGGGAAGGGCTAGGAACAGAAGTGGCCATCGTCTCCTCTTCAGGAAAATGATCTGACTTCAGGCTCAGATCAGATCAGCTGGCCTCTCCCAGTGTGTGATTCGGGATGTACAAAGTGGCTCCCCTTGGTCGTATGCCTGCCGTGCCCTCCAACTGTTACAAATGTGAGTGCTATTATGGATGATATTTAGGCAGGAAATTCTGTGACTTTTCACAAGGAACATGCTAAAGTCACAGTGTTTTTCACCTGTCCAAAAAATTACCTTTAAAACTAAAAGGTGTTGCCGAGCATGGTGGCTCATGCCTATAATCCTAGCACTATGGGGGGCCAGGGTGAGAGGATTGCCTGAGCCCATGGGTTTGAGACCAGCCTGGGCAACTTGGCAAAACCTCTTCTCTACGATAAATCAAAAAATGAGCCAGGCGTGGTGGCGCGTGCCTGTAGTTCTAGCTACATGGAAGGCTGAGGTGAAAGGATCGCCTGAGCCCAGCAAGTCAAAGCTGCGGTGGCCGTGAGTGTGCCACTGCCCTCCAGCCTGGGCAACAGAGTGAGACTCCAATTTAAAAAAAAAGAAAAGAAAAGAAAAGAAAAAACATTAAAAGGTGTAAATTTTTTTTTGAGGAATTCTACTAACAAAGGAATGTGAGTTGATAGCTTTTATGCCAACCTGAGGATTTATGAGTAAGTCATGATCCCAAGAGCATTGGAAGGTATCGGTCTAAATACCATCCTAATTAACACTGTTAGACAAAGATTAATTAGTTTACTTGGATTCACAGGGCACCGGGAACTTGGTTGTTCATTATGAAAGGGAATAAACATTCCACTACTCTTAGACAAATGCTAATTCTAGGGTGTATAGGACCTGACAAACTTCAACAGGCTAATAATATTTTAACAAGGATTTTAATAGCATGCTGATGACAAGGCTGATGGGAAAGCATTTTCAATCACATCAAGACATGCTCATGTCCCTTGTACTATAATAAATAAGAGGCTCACTCGTGTTGCTGCCCTGAATTTGTTTACTGTCTGAGGTCACTAAAACTTATTCTGGGTCACAGGTTAATGACCAATGCTTCCCCCTCCCCCAAAAAGGAATAAGTGTGTGTGTGTGTGTGTGTGTGTGTGTGTGTGTGTGTGTGTGTGTGTGTTTTAATTATGTCAGTTGCTAATTCAGTTCATCTATTCATTAAGTCTGGTCTATTTTTAGAAATGTTATTGTCTTAGTCCATTTTCTGCTGTTATAACAGAACACCACAGACGGGGTAATTTATAAAGAGAAGGGATTTATTCAGCTTACAGTTCTAGAGGCTGAAACATCCAAGTACATGGCACCATCATTTGGGGAAGGTCACCCGGTGGCGAAGGGTGAAAGCAAGAACTCGAGACTTGGAGAAAGGGGGAGCTGAACTCTGGCGAGAACTAACCCACGCCCGTCATAATGTCACTAATCAACTCATAAGTATGGTGCCCTCTTGACCTAAATCATCTTTAAAGCCCCACCTCCCAAGACTATGCCATTGGCAATTAAAATTCAACTTGAGTTTTGGAGGGGACATTTAAACTATGGCATTTCACTCCTGACCCCTCAAAACTCATGTTCCCATTGCACACAGTTACATGCATTCCTACCCCAACCCCCAAAACCCTTAACCTGTTCCAGCATCAAATCAAAAGTCCAAAGTCTCCCCTATATCAGATATGGATGAGACTAAAGACACAATTTGTCCTAGGGTGAATTTTCTCCAGCTGTGAGCCTGTAAAATCAAAACAGAGTATCTCCTTCCAAAATACAATGATGGGATGGGACAGGTGTAAGATAGATGGTCCCATTTCAAAAGGGAGAAATGGGCAAAGAAAGAGGGGTGACTGGTCTCCAGTAAGTCCGAAACCCAACAGGGCAAACACAGTGTCTTCAATCTGGAGAATAATTGCCTTTGATGCCATATCCCACTTCTTGAATACACTGGGGCAGGGGTTGGGCTCTCAAGAACTCAAGCAGCTCTGCCCCTTTGGCTTTGTTGGGCTTGGTTTAAGCAGCAGCTCTGACAGGCGAGTCTCACGTTTGCAACCTTCCTAGGCTGGGTGACACACCAGTGGCCCTGCTGTTCTGGGACCTTGGGGAAGCTTTACTCCCAGGGCTTCACTAGGTGTTGTCCTAGTGGGGACTCTCCCTGGGAGCTCCGCCTTGTGCCTGGGCCCCCAGTATGTCCATAACATCCTCTGAAATTTGGATGGAGATAGCTATGCTCCAGAGCTCTTGCATCCTGTAAGCCTGCAGATTTGACGCCACATGGATACCACCAAGATTTGTTACCTGTACCTTCCAGAAGGGTGGGTTGAGCCACACCTGAGCCTACTTGAGCAGCACCTGGGGCCACACCACAACAGAATCCTGAAGTTGCCTTGGGCAGCAAGGCTGTGGAGGGTGCTCCAAAGCCAACCCCTCAAACCATTCTTTCTTCCTAGATCTTTGGGACTATGGGGAGAGAAGCAGTCTTGAACCTCCCCCACCCAAACCCCTTAGGGGTCTTTCTCTCACGTTTTGATGAATAGGACCTGACTCCCTTCTAGCCATGGTCATCGCTTTAGCAATTGGTCACTTGGCCACACCCATTCTCTCCTGAGCAAACTTTTTTTATCTTTCCATGGCCTTGCTGCAAATTTTCTAAATCTTTCCATCCTGTTCTTCTTTTAATGATAAATTCCATCTTTAAGTCATTCCTTTTTTTACTTCCTATCTCACTGTATGCACCTAAGAGTAGGCACACAATGGCCTGAATGCTTCGCTACTTGGCTATTACTTCCACTTCAGGTATCCCAATCCATCACTCTTATGTTCTGCACTTTGCAAAGACTGAGGACAAGACACAATTCAGACAAGTTATTTGCCACTTTAAGATAAGGATGGTCTTTCCTTCTATTTCCATCACCTTGTTCCTCATTTCCAACTGAGACTTCATCAGAATGGCCTTACTGATCAACATCCTGGTCATGATTTCTGGAGCAATTCCCCCCAAAAGATTAAGACTTCCCCTATAGATCTTTCATTCTAAGCCCTCACCAGAATTGCCCTTCCTGCTCTATTCACAGCAATAGAGGTTTAGTCTGGCCTGCATCTCCAAACTCTCTCAGCCTCTACTCATTACCCAGTTCCAAAACTGCATCCACATTTTTAGATATTTGTCATAGCAACAACCTCACCCCTGGGGACCAACTTTCTCTTTCAGTCCATTTTCTGCTGCTGTAATGGAATACCACAGACTGAGTCACTTGAAATTTTAAAAAATTTATATATTTGACTCATAGTTCTAGATGCTGGAAAGTCCAAGAGCATAGCGCCAGCATCTGGTGAGGGTCATCTCACGGTAGAAATGTGGAAGTCAGACGTGAACACTCCAGAAAGAGAGGACAAGGGACAGAACTCTGAGATAATCCACATCTGTGAGGGTAGAGTCCTCAAATCACTTCTTACAGCCCCCACCACCCATAACTCTTACATTGACAATTACTTTTTGACATGAGTTTTGGAGGAGACATTCCGATGGTGGCGGGTGTCAACAAAGTCATTGGAGAAGGCATTCTTTATTTCCCATGATGACTGTATGTGGGCAACCCTCTTGGGGTTTTCAGGCCACACGAAGGATTTTGGCATTAGTAATAAAAAATATGTAATGTCAAAAATTAAGGGAAGGAAACCCAAATGTTGGACACTGAGTACCTAGAAACAGAGGAAGGAAAAATACTATGAGAGAAAAAGCCTTAGAGAATTAGTAAATTCAAAAAAATATAGCCGTATCATGGCAGGTCACAGAAAGTAAGTCAGACATAAATTAATTTTATGTTCTGTTTAAGGCTAAAGATGAACACTACCACTGCTTGGGGAAGGTCTTATCATCAGCTCAATCCCAAAGGATTGCCAGGAAAAGTGTAACAAAGGGCAATTGTCAATGCTGGAATTTCCCACCAAGTTCTTTCCCATTCTTAAGAATGTTTCAAGAACATAAAATCTTTTAGATTGGTGCAGTGTCTAATGATGTGGCATTCTTCTTAACCTCCCTTATTTCCAATTTATTTGCAAGGCAACAGCTCCTAGCACTGGGAAATCTAGTAAACTTGTGACACCTTGGAACTAGAATTCACTCTGAGTCTCTTAAGAGCATTATTTCATCATTTAAACCTCCTACCAATACATGTGTCATTGTCTCTATTCAATGTGCTACCTCTTGAAAAAGTTCTAGGTCCAAACACTTTCCCTGGTGAATGCCTTTCAGCCTTCAAGGATAGCACCAGTGCTATTTAAACCATTATAAATTTGTAAAAAGTTTTTTAAAATATAAAATCAACAAACACACACACACACACACACACACACACACTCACTCAATCACACATGCACATGCACCTCATGTAAACTATAGACCAGCCTAATTCATAGATAGTGACATAAAGATCCAACTTAATAGCAAATACAGGACGGGCACCGTGGCTCATGCCTATAATCCCAGCACTTTGTGGGGCCGAGGTGAGAAGATTGCCTGAGCCCATGGGTTAGAGACTAGCCTGGGCAACTTGGCAAGACCTTGTCTCTATAATAAATTAAAAAATTAGCCAGTTGTGGTGGTTCGTGCCTGTAGTTCCAGCTACAGGAAGGATCGCCTGAGCCCAGCAGGTCAAGGCTGTGGTGATCCCGAGGATACTGCTCTGGGTGACAGAGTGAGAGACTCCAACTCAAAAAAAAAGCAAATAAAATTAAGGGGCATTTAAAATTCCTTATGATCAAGCATGAATATGCCAGAGAGGTAAAGAAAATTTGCAATTAAAAAAAATATATTTATATAGTTAAATAAACTTGTGCTTATTTATATATTTAATTCAATGCATATTTATTGATATATTTACATATGATATAGATTTATATACTTATGTATATAAAAGAGAGTTTATTGATTACCTTCTCCAATGATGTAGCATTTCATTACCTGGCAAAGACCCTGGAAGATTGAGCTAACATTGCATGTTTGACCCTTAAATCTTGTTTTCACTTATTTATATTAATAAATATATAATACTATGCTTATACCTCAATATTAAGAGTGTAAACAACCCAATGAAAATACCAACAGATTTACAGGGGTACTTCACAAAAGAAGATGTACCAATGGCCAATAAGCACATGAAAAGATGTTCAACATTGTTAGTCATCAGGGAAATGTAAGCAAAAAGTGCAATGAGAGACCCACACGCATGAATCTGCATGTCCAAAGTTCTCGTTTCTTTGCCATCTCTGTCTGTCTGTGTCCCAGATAAGCTATGATCTTATTTCTTTCACTAGAAATCTGCTTATACGTTTCTAGAATTTTATAGAAATGTACAGTATTTCATCCTTTGTGTATGTTTGTTTTTATTCCCAGCAAAATGGCTCAGAGGTTCATTCACCCTGTTGCAGGCATCACCAGTTTATTCCTTTTCCTTGGTGAGCAGTAGTCCATTGTATTGCACATTGTATTTCATTGCATAACCATGTTTCCATCAATGATGAACTCCACAAATTCAAGGATGGTCCCGTAAGATTCAGAGGGAGATGAAAGACCCCTATTGCCTGGTGATGTCTTAACCCTGCAATATCCTAACACAAGGTTTGACTCATGTGCTTGTGGTGATACTGCCAGTCATAGAAAAGCATAGCACATACAGGGATATACGGTGCGTAATACTTGATAATGATAATAAAGTATGCTACCAGTGTATGTATTGGTTATACCACATTTTGTCGTTATTTTAGAGTGTACTCCTTCTACTTATGAAAAAAAAAGTTGATTGTAAAATGGCCTCAGGCAACTCCCTCAGGAGGGCTTCCAGAAGAAGGCGCTGTTATCATGAGAGATGACAGTTCCATGCGTGTTATCACCCCGAAGACTTTCCAGTGGGACAAAATGTAGAGGCGGAAGACAATAATATTGAAAATCCTGACCCTGGGGACGCCTAGGTTGATGTATGTGTTTGTGTCTTTGTTTTAAACAAACTTTCAAACAGTTAAAAACATAAAAATACTTCAAATATGGAATAAGGATCTAAAGAAAGAATATTTTGCACAGTTATATGTGCTTATGTTTTAAGCTAAGTATAATTACAAAAGATTAATAGAATTAGAAAGCTTACAAAGTTTAAAAAAAAAGCCACAGCAAGCTAAGAGTAATTTATTACTAAAGAAGAAAAATGATTTTTAAATAAATTTAGGGTAGCCTCAGTGTACCGTGCTGATAAAGTCTACAGCAGTGGACAGTGATATCCTGAGCTCTCCCGTTTACTCACCACTACTTGCTGTTCCACCCAGAGCAGCCTCCAGTCTTATAAAAGATGTTTCTTTTTCTTTCCTTTTTTTTTTTGAGTTGGAGTCTCACTCTGACAACCAGGCTGGAGTGTAAGGCATGCTCACGGCCACCCCAGTGTCAACCCACTAGGCTCCTGCAATCCTTCCGCCGCAGTCTTCCAAGTAGCTGGAACTACAGGGGCGTGCTACCACGCCCAGCTAATTGTTTTATTTTATTGTAGAGACAGATGAAGTCTTATCATGTTGCCCAGACTGGTCTCGAACCCTTGGGCTCAGGCAATCCTCTCACCTCAGCCCTCAAAGTTCTGGGATGACAGGTTTGAGCCACCGCGCCCGGCCAGATGTTCAATTTTTTTTTTTTAATCTCTTACATTTTTACTCTGCCTTTTCTATGTTTAGGTACACAAATATTTTGTGTTACAACTGTCTAGAGCATGCAGACATGCTGTGTAGGTGTGTATCCTAGGAATGATAGGCTATACCATCCAGCCTAGGTATGTAGTGGGTTATATCATTTAGGTTTGTGTAGATCTGTGATGTTCACACTGTGATGAAATCCATGAATGATGCATTTCTCAGCACGTGTATCCGTTTAAGCAATGCATTGATCCTGTTAATGGCATTTCGGGTGCTCCCCTTCTGGGTCTGACACAAATACATTTGCTATGGATGAATGCGTACAAGTCTTTTTGTGGGCATTTGCTTTACTTCTGTGGAGTACATCCTAAGGAATGGAATGACTGAGGTACACGAGAGGTGCGTTTTTAAACTTTAAATAAGCTGTGGGGCAGTTGTCCAGAGTGTTGGACTGAGCTGAGGTGAACTGAAATGTTTCAGCCCCAACAACACCCAGCATTTCTTGACCCCGGGAAAGGTTTTATACCCCACACTGCACTGGAATGTTCTTCCAAGGACTTCAAACCCTTCCGATGGTTGGCTCTCAACCGTCACGCTTGATCTTACTTGACTCATCCAGTTGTCTCTGACACAGTTGATTATTTTCTTCTTGAAATGATTTCTTTGCTTCCTTCCAAGGCAACATGCTTGGCTGGTTTCTTTCCACTGCTCTCTTAACTGCTTTCCAGTCTGTCCTGCGGGACCACCTCCTTTTCCTGAGGTCCAGACCTGAGTGCCTTAGGACTCAATGCTCAGACCTCTCTCTCTGTCTGTCTCCATGTGTTGGGGCATCTCCTCCATGACTGTGACTTTTTTTTTTTTTGAGTCAGAGTCTCACTCTATTGCCCAGGCTGGAGGGCAGTGGCATACTCACAGCCAACCCAGCGTCTACCTGCTGGGCTCTGGCGATCTTTCCACTTCAGCCTTCCAGGTAGCTGGAACCACAGGCATGCACTACCACACCTGGCTAATTTTTGATTTATTGTAGAGACGAGGTCTCGCCAAGTTGCCCGGACTGTTCTCGAACCTGCGGGCTCAGGCAATCCACTCGCCTTGGCCTCTCAAAGTGCTGGGATGGTAGGCTGAGCCATCAAGCCCTGCCCCATGCCTGTGATTTAAATGCACAGGTCCTCTGGTCTGTCTGTCCACTTCTCCATCTAGCTACATATCCAATATCTCTCCCTTCATCCACCTTTTTTAAAAAAATCTTTTCTGTCTCCGCCCTTGACCACTTAATCTGAGCTCCAGAACTGCATATACAAACACCTTTGCAATCGGTATTCTACATGTATGTCTAAGAGCAGACATGCATGTGTTTAAGGAACTCCTGACTTCTCTTCCCTTTTTCAATCTAGATCTCCCCTCATTTTAACAAATAAAACCCCTCACCAAGTTACATTGGTCAAAAGACTACAAGTCAGCATTGATTTCTCTTTTTCTCTTACACCTCACATCTAAGTCATCAGTAAGGCTTTAATTCCAAAATACAATCTTAATTTGAGCACTTCCTGCTGTGTTCACTGCTGCCCTCCTGGTTCCTAACACTGGGGCCATCTAAAAGGATCTCCTGGGAGTACCCTGTTCACACTCTTGGTCTCTTACAGACTATACCCCACATAACAGCCAGATCGAACTCTTTCTAGGATCAATGGGGTCTCCCCCTTGCTCAGCACATTCTTTGGACTTCCATTTTACTTGGAATCACATGAAAAGCCCAACCATAACCCAACAGCAAGGTTCTGTGTAATCTGTGGCCCGCCCTCCTCCGAGTGTCACCTCACACATTCTCGGGACTCTATTGTTCCATGCTGGGCCCTAGCTGTTCTTCAAATAGGCCAAGCTTGTCTGGATGTGGAGGTCCTGCCCCTGCTCCCCTCTCCTTCCCTGGAATGCTGTTTGTCCCGTTTTCTCATAAACTGCCATCTTGTTTTTTCAGTTATCTGATTTCTTAACAAAAGCACCCCCAAACATCGTATCTAAAGAGCCCACTCCGTCTCCCCGACCCCTCACCTCCTCCACCGTCTGCTAAGACACTTATCTCCACATCAAGTTCCATAAAGTATAATTGACTCTTGATCATCCATCTCCCGCTGGGAGACAAGGACAGAGACTTCCTCTGAGATTTCCATCATGCCGCCTAAGAAATGCCCCGGTGATCATGCGCATGACCTGAGACTCTCTATGCTTGGTGCCACAGATGTTTGTTTCTTCCTCAGGACAAGTCCTTGTGGTTCTGGGTGGTTCTTCAGAGACAGCATCCTCTACTCTTGGATGCAGCAATCCAGGCTGAGGGATGCCCCGGCATCTTCTCCCTGCCCCACCTGGAGCACGTAGGTATGGCCACAGAAGACATCAAGTGGAGAATTGGGCTCTAGATATCAAGTCTTTTTACCTAGAGTGGACACGGGCTACTTCTACTCACACAGCCTTTCCAAAATATCTCACGTGGTGGCACCCAACGTCAGGGCTGTGTGGGCCTGGAGGAAGCAGGAAACCCGGTGAGGGGCAGGGTGAGACAACATCGCCCATCTGTCTTGCCAAACGTCCAACTTTCAGCACCAGAACTTGGTGATGAGGACCTGGCTTAGTGTAGGCTCAACAGATATTTGTCGAGTGAGATTCAAAACGTCCAGATCGTGGTTTTTCTGCCATGAATGTGTGGTTCTAAGAAAACCAGACAGCTTCCAGCCGTGACTTTGACCTGTTCCCCTCCGGGTTTGACTCACTTGGTTAGACGTGGACTTCTCTTCATTAGACGTGCACTTCATGGTCCCTCCTGTTGGAGATGATGTATTTAGTAATTCATTAGCACAGCTGTGTGACTTCCTTCAGCACGTCATCCAGTCAGAGAAATGACATTACACATAACCGTTCCAGGCTCGGAAGAATGTTGTTAGGAAGAGCTGTCTTCCTGGTGTCTTCAACTACAGAAGCAACCACCTACTTCCAAAAGGACTGTTTGCCTTATACATTCTACCTGCTTAGCTCACATCACTAATCATGTTACCCCCTGGTATTATGCAATTTGTCCCAGCCCAATAGACTCAAGTCAGGAAAAAAAAAAAAAGCAACCTTTGTGTGTGTGTGCATGTTTCTTCATTTTTGTTGGTACCAACAGATTTTATCCATGAACCGAATGATGCTCTCATAGCACCTCGGAGGTTTTAGAGACCGTCTATTCTAACTCACCAATGAGCAAAGTAGAAGAGATTGGCGGAAGTTACACAGCTGTTGAAGAGATCACTGGAAGTTACATGGCTAGTTCAAGAAGGGGTAGGTGTGGGAGCATGCAGCACGTCCTAGCCCAGAGCCCAATGGGACCACAAAGTAAGAAAACAAATTTTTATTTTTACTAGTCCATTCTTAAAAGATTATGGAAAATGAGAATTTAAAATCTATCCTAAATCAACTGTTTCTATGAAAAACCTCTCTTCTTATCAGAAAGAATAAGTTACTGAGTTCCCAGCTATGCTGTCAAATCTTTATAATCAAGCATGATTTTTTTAAAAAAGTAAAATAGCCCTTGAGGTTTTTGTGAATTCCTATGTTTCTGAGGAAATGATATAAGAAATCGCTCATCTTTGATAGGAACTAGGTGGACTGTGAATGTACTTTTTCCGCAATTTTGTATACTCTACAGAAATCAAACCCTCAGAAGTGATGTCATTTTTACTATGTAGGAGAACTTAAACCCTTGCCTGAGCAGAGACCATAGAGCTTATCTGTTTTTGGAATAATTAAGAAAAGGACCAAAAAATGAGAGGGAAATCTCAGCTTTTTTTTAGTTAAAGGCCATTGACATCGTGATAGCATTATCTGCTTACGCAGCACATTCCACCCAAGACAACAGAGTGTGACGTTTCAGAGCACTTGGAAGCAAATGTGAGTTGGAAATCTCACTGCCTCTTGGAGCTGAGTGGCCATGACAAGCCACCATGGGCCTCAGCTTCCTCATTTCTAAAACAGGGATGCTAATACGAATAACACCAGGCACGAGGGTTGTTGAGAGGATTTGGATTCAATTCGATGCATGAGTTTCTTTGACAGGCCGCCTGCTATCCTGCGACGTTTGAGCCTTCTCAGGCTGTTAGCAGCAGTGGGAGAGCTCTCCGATGGGGCTGACCGGAATAAAAAGAATAACTTCACGGTGTTCGGCATTCACTGTCTTCACTACTTACTGTCTTCAGCATTCCTGGCCTTCAGCCTTCCCCGTCTCTGTCTCTAGCCTTCCCTGTCTTCCGCTCCCTCATCTTCTATCTCGATGAACGCTATGACTTCCATTCGCCAAGACAGCCGCCCACGGATACAAGTCTTCTTAGTACACATGCACCGAGGGAAGCATTGCCCTGAGTAGAAGTAAAGCACGATACAATATTTAACAGCTGCCATCTGTCCTCAGAAAGATCTTTTGCATTCTGGCCCTTGTGGGAATTTCTAGTCCTTGTCCAACCACGACAGGCATCTACTTTGCAGCAGGTTCCTCCTGAGTCTCTGATCCCAGACGTGAGTCCTATGCATGCTCTGATTCTGCTGCCTGGACTGCCCCGTCTGTCCATCCTCCCTGTTTTGCAGGGCCCAACAAAACCCACCCCCAGGCCGGGCTCGGTGACTCAGCCTGTCATCCCAGCACTTTGGGAGGCCAAGGCGAGTGGATTGCCCAAGCCCGTGGCTTCGAGATCAGCCCGGGCAACTTGGCGAGACCCCGTCTCTATAATAAATCAAAAATTGTCCGGGCGTGGTGGTGTGCGCCTGAGGTTCTGGCTACTTGGAAGGCTGAGGTGGATGGATCGCTGGAGCCTGGCAGGTCGATGCTAGGGTAGCCGTGAGCATGTCACTGCACTCCAGCCGGGTGACAGAGTGAAACTCCCAACTAAAAAAAAAACCAACCAACCAACCAAACAAACAAACAAAAAAACCCATACCCTCGCCATTTGGCCTCCATTGCCCACGAGGGTCTCTTGGGTTCTGGCACATAGCTCTCCTGGGGCCCAAAGCACACTGTTTTCTCCTTATTTCCAGCTTTCTTTGTGAACTATGAGCTCTTGGGAGAAGCAACCATGTCTTCTCCATCATTGTATATCCAGGGTCAAACTTGACACACAATAAATTCTTAACAAGCCTTGTTAAAAGAACTGTAAATTGTCGAGACAGGGGCCAGGAAGCTACCCTTGTTCCAACATATCCATTTATCCGATTGCCTTGGCGTCACCTCAGCCAGATCGACCCCTTGCCTCTGCACTCTTGTGACGCTACTTGCAGCCTGGAAGGCAGCTTTGGAGTCAGGCCTGAGAAGTCGCCCCTCGCTGGCTCAGTGATCTTGACCAAAACCCTGGGTCTCACGGAAGCTTACAGAATACACATTGTCAAGGGCCTGGCTTGGGGTCAACACTTCTTGCATGGCTTCCCAAGTTCACGGGCACACTGGAATGATCTTCAGAAAGTATGGGTTGAGTCTCAACACCTTCCCATGGTTATGATGGTCTGAGCTGCAGCTTGAGCTCTGAAGGATTTTTTTTTTTTGAGTTGAAGTCTCACTTCGTCAGCCAGGCTGGAGTGCCATGGCACACTCACGGCGACCCCGGCATTGACCTGCTGGGCTCCGGCCATCCTTCTGCCTCAGCCTTCCAAGTAGCCAGAAGTACAGGCGCATGTCACCACACCCGGTTCGTTTTTGATTTACTGTAGAGACGAGGTCTAGCCATGTTGTCTGGGCTAGTCTCGAACCCACAGCCTCAGGCAGTCCACTTGCCTTGGCCTCCCAAAGTGCTGGGATGACAGGCTGAGCCACTGAACCTGGCCGAGTTCCGGGGTTTTTAAAAGATACCAGGTGATTCTGTACTATACACAACTAGGAGCCGCTGGCTTGCTAGCTATTGTTGCTGTTGTGATTACAGTACATTTAAAATATCATAAAAGACATTCAATGTAAATGAGTCTTAACCTTGTCCAGAGGGCTAGGAAGAGGTCAATGTAGATTGTACTTGGGAAGATATGTGTATTAAAGCAATTATATGATTCTTATGAGTCTGGATTACTTCATTAAATCATTTTTGTTCTCTCTGAGGGAAAAGAATGGATGTTGTGGCCATCTCACTAAGAGAAGGACAGGGCAGAGAGCCTGCAGCCCAGCATGGCAGGGGCCTTTGTCTCCTCTGGACAGAGCTGGGAACAGTCCAGTGGGTGTCGGGATCTGTGAGGGTTTGCTGGAGGGGGATTCTGAGAGCTGGGAGGAAACACAGATCTGCAGAATGTCAAGACCCTCAATTCTTGGAAGTAAAATGGCAACAGTGTTGCTGTTGCATCTGCAATCAACAAACAGTTACATCTGTGGTTTACACCCCACAGTTGCAGACCAACCATGACTCACCATCTCTGAGCTGCTCTCTCAGGTTTAACTTTAATATCTTGTCTTATCATAATTTTCCTTCATTTCCATCCCCTCTTAGTATGGACTTTATGTTATATCTTTTTATGAGCAGCAGATTTTTTTTTTTTTTTGCCATTGTGCTGGTTTTTAAAAGTTGATCATCTTCATTAGAAGAGAACCAGCCCTAAATATTTATCTTTCTTTAAAAAGGAAACATACGGAAATGTATCATCGCAAGAACGAGCAATTTGTTTTGTTTCCACAATCGTATTTTCCAGACAAAAAACATCGTCATGAGTAGAATCAATGGCATTCCTTAGCTACAGTTTTCTATTCATCAATAATTGATATATTTGCTGTACGTTTGTCAACCTAAATTATGTATATATGCGGAAAGGTGTTGCTGTGTTGATACTCTTAACAATAATAATTGTAAAATAGTGGAGGAACTGGTAACCATGCAAAAATCAGTTTCTAAAACGTTTGTGTTAGAAAATAGGTATGTAAAAAAAAAGAGACAAGAGAGAGAGAGAATGGTGACATTAATTCCAAAGCTGAATGCCTATTCACACTTGGAGGAAATGCCGTGCTTTCGTGTGTGTTGTCTGGTGAGACACAGAGGTGGGAAGGACCAGGGAGGCATCTCGGAACGGTGAGGACGGGCCTGGCCCAGAAGGAGGAGTGTCCCCTCTCTGAGAATCGTGGCTTGTGGGGGACATGAGTCATCTTGTCTGCTCTTCCTGGTTCCTAGGACTCCAGCAAGTAGGAGAATGTGTGGGCCTTTCTCTTAGCCAAATACCTCTTGGGAATCCCATGAGCTGAGCTACCGATGTGAGGACACACTATAAATAGAGCCTCTATTCCAGCTCTCCACCACATCCTATCTGTGACATTTAAAGCCACTTAAGAGACACAGCGTTGGCTCTGGCTGCCTCCGAGGAGTTCTTATCAACAGGCAGTGGCTTAAGGGAGCATCTCGGGATAGTTCAGGGGTGCCTCCGTCAACACAAAGCCCCAGGCTAAGTCTTACCTTCCCCTGCTGACAGCATTCTCAACCTGCTCTGGAAACCTTTCTTCACGGTGCAAAGACAAGCTGCAGCCCGTGTCTCCTGTCCTCCATGGTTGCATCATGAAACTCACGGCTCCGTGGCTCAGTCTGTCATCACAGCGCTTTAGGGGGCCGAGGCAAGTGGATTGCCTAAGCTCACAGGTTCGAGACCAGCCCAGGCAACTTGGCAAGACCTCGTTTCTACAATAGAAAACAAAATAAAACAAAACAAAACGACCCGGGTGCGGTAGCCTGTGCCTGTAGTTCCGGCTACTTGGAAGGCTGAGTTGGAAGTCTCCCTGGAGTTCAGCAGATTGACACAGGGGTGGCGGTGAGCTTGCCACTGCACTCCAGCGTGGGTGACGGAGTGAGACTCTGACTCAAAAATAAATAAACAAACAAATAAATACATAAATAAAATAAAATGGTCCACTCTCGGGTCCCTTGTGGTCAGGACCTGGGTTGCCTTTCTCGCCATGTGCCCAAATCCGAGCATGATGCCTGGTGCCTGGGAAGCTGCATCCTGGGATTGCAGAACACCTGCCACAAATCTTACCGCCTCGCTTCTCAGCGTGTGGTCAATGGACCAAGACATTGGCGTATCAGGAAACTTCTTAGAGACACAGAATCTCAAACCCCACCCAGGCCTGCCAATCTGCCTCTTGGCCAGGTCCCCAGGGGATGTGAGCACACATTGGAGTTTGAGAAGTGGTGTGGCGTAAATAAATGTTAGGAGGTTATCCTCTTCTTCCGACTGTCTCTGCTTCCGGAGTGAATTGCAGATAATGGGACTGAGGGAGGCGTGAAGCCAAGAGTAAACTCGCAAATCTCTTATTCATACATTTGAATCCACCCCATCATTAGCGAGAAAATGGACTCCTGAGTAAAGCCACTATTTCTGTCATGTCACTGCACTCTCCCATTAAAAAAATAAGGCCAAAAAATAATACAGATGCTGGGTGAGGTGGCTCCTGCCTGTAATCCCAGCACTTTGGGAGGCCGGAGGATTGCTTGAGGCTTGGAGATCAAGACAAACCTGGGCGACATAGCGAGACCCATCTCTAGAAAAAATAAAAAAATATCATTGGACATGGTGGCACTCACCTGTGCTGCCGGCTACTTGGAAGGCTGAGGAGGGAGGATCGCGCGAGTCCAGGAGACTGCTGTTGCAGTGAGCTGTGACTGGGCCACTGCACTCCAGCCTGGGCCACAAAGTAGGGCCCTATCTCAAAAAAAAAATAAATTAAATGGGACAACGTTCATGCTTGTCCCATTTCAGCTGAACATTACATCTAGTTAATTAAATACTCAACCTCAACCTCGTGAATTACTGCTTGCCTATTACTTCGGGGGGTGGAGGGCTGGACGGGGGTAGGTGTGGAACACCACTACTACAGCAACCAAATTAATTCTGTTTGGAAAACTTAATTCATGCTTGTGATCCTTGACGTACATATTCCTTCAGTTACATTCAGATCTGCATATTCCTTCAGTTACATTCTGTATGATTTCACTTGGGTTGCCACATACACACAAACGCACACACAGATACACACATACATTACAATAAAAATTGAGGAGTCGGGCGCGGCGGTTGCCAGCACTTAGGTTAGGCCGAGACAGGAGGATGGTTCGAGGCCAGAAGTTTGAGACCAGCCTGGGCAACACAGCGAGACCCCGTCTCTGCTAAAAAAAAAATTAAAATTATAAATTGATAAGTAGATAGGAATTAAAGTAAAAATCGAAGACTATGCTACTTTCAGCAAAGCTTGAGGACGAAAGCTCACCCTTCAGGTGCTACCGCTTGGGAGTGGTTTGTTACTGGGCCATGTCTGTTGTTAATATTGGAGCTGGATTTAAAGCTAAACCCTCAGGGCCCCTGAGCCGTGTGCTTGCAACCACTTTCTTTCCAGTGACTCAAATTCTGCAGCCTTGCAGCTCCCGTCTGGCACTGTGGTGTGGAATTCTCCACCCGCCCCTGCTGGGCCTAAATGCAGGCAACGGGAATGTTGGTATGGAGATCCCTGGAGAATCTCCCACCCAGCCCTTCACCCAGAGGCAAGGAGAGGGCGCTCAGGGTAGGAGCACAGACCCAAATACCAAGATCCCTGGTCCTGGCTCATCCTAAAGCACACACGGCCTCTGGCATTGCGGACCCGGAAGGAATAGGATTCCGGTGTCCCACAGGCATGGCAAAGACCTTTCCTAGTCACAGGGACTCGAAGGACACCGTCTGGGGAAGAATGTGACGAGGCAGTGACCTCACTGTCCACAGAAGCAATCGGGAGAGAAGACCCACAAGACTCTTGAAACAGCACCAACGTGCGCGGGGCCCAGATTCCCCAGACGGCTGCCCCTTCAGCCTGTGAGCACTGCTTCCCCACTCTGCCCCTTGCCGTGTTTTGCGTGGTGCCTCGAGCACAAGAAAGGTTGAATGTGTGCTTTGTCAGACTAAGATTCTCTGACATGTTTTATTTGGAGTGGCATGTTCATCTTACGCCCGGCCTCCCTCACGGATTGCTCGATTAAGATTGAGTAACAATGATTTTTTAAAAAATTTAAGTGTAGCTACAGCGACTCACATCTGTAACCCCAACACTTTGGGAGGCTCAGGAGGGAGGATTGTTTGAGGAATCGAGGAATTCGAGACCAGCCTGGACAACATAGCAAGACCTTGTTTCTATAAAAAGAAAAGAAGAAAAGAATTAGCCAGGCATGGTGGCACTAGTCCCAGTACTCAGGAGGCTGAGGCAGAAGGATCCCCTGAGCCCAGGAGTTCGAGGCTATAGTCATTGAGCCACTGCACACCATCTTGGGTGACAGAGTGAGACCCTGGCTCCCAAAATTTTTTTTTATATACAATATTTTGAGCCTTGACTTCAAAAGCAAGTAAGGAGGAAGTCTTGGTTTGACCAAGAATGGGAACAGAAAGAACAGATCTTAAAACACTGAAAATATTGAGGCTAAGATACTTTTTTTTCCTTTTTTAGGAGTCAGCATTTTAAAATAGAAGTGCGATGAAGATTCACTATAAATTGGGTTTTATTTAAATAGACCTAAAATTGCACACTTAGTGAGCGTGGACACTGCATTCTGGTGTGGTGTGGGCAGACGTTGTGAAAGTCTCTTCATAATCCACCAGTGCCCATTAGTCATAGGACCCAGCAGGTCTCATGTTCCTTCTTGGGGAGAATAAATGGGGCACAGCCACTCACTCGAAATCTTAGTCCTATTTTTAAGCTCTGACCTTCAGACCTCTGACCCAGTTTAGGAAGGCCCGTCTCTGGCCTCATGCTCTTTATCTTCTCTGGTGCTTTTCTTCAAGACGTTTCTCAAGGCTGTGTCTTTTTTTGTTTTTATTTTTTTGCTTCAGTGCCCCTCAGCTACGTGTGAAGTTCATTTGTTTATTTATTTGTTGGAGACAGGGTTTCCCTCTGTTGCTCGGGCTGGAGCGCAGTGGCAGAATCATGGCTCACGGCAGCATCCAACTCCTTCTGCCTCAGCCTCCTGAGTAACTGGGACCATGGGCATGTGCCATCATGCCTGGCTAATTTCTTTTTTCTTATTTGTAGAGGCGAGGTCTCACTATGCTGCCCAGTCTGGTCTCAAACTCCTGGCCTTAAGCAACCCTCTTACCTTAGCCTCCTAAAGTGCTGGGATTGCAAGGTGTGAGCCACCACCCCAGCCTGGAGTTCTTTTATTTATTTATTTATGCATTTATTTTTAACATTTTACAACTATATTTATTTAGTATTCTTAGGTTATTCTAATTGGATAAATCTTTATGAAGGCATTGAGAGATTAGCCATTGCCAATTCATGACGATCATAAAATGTTTTAGCAACATACTTTAGGAGATAAGCAATCATCTTTAAAATGCATAATCTAAAATTGATGTGTCTAATTTTTCTGAATATTTTTAAGTTCTTTTAAAAGTACAATGAAGCCGGGCTCGGTGGCTCAGCCTGTAATCCCGCGCATTTTGGGAGGCTGAGGTGAGTGGATTGCCTGAGCCCGTGGGTTTGAGACCCGCCTGGGCAGCGAGACCTCATCTCCATAATAAATCAAAAAATCAGCCGGGTGTGGTAGCGTGCGCCTGTAGTTCTGGCTACTTGGAAGGCTGAGGCGGAAGAATCACCGGAGCCCAGCACGTCGAGGCTGCGGTGGCCGGGAGCGGCCACTGCACTCCAGTCTGGGCGACAGAGTGAGACTCCAACTCAAAAAAAAAAAAAAAAATACATAAATAAATAAAAGTTCAATGAAATACGTATGTATTGAAAAACAATAATAGCATGATGAATAAAAAAACACATAAAATGACTTATGCAGCTAACTAATATACTCCTTTACTTATTTATGATCTGAAAAAGAAAAATCAGTGTTTACTGATCTTCAATTATTTTAGCTACTACTAAAAGGTAACACTATATTGCTAATCATGAATTAAATCACAATTAAAATCACATATAACACAGCTATCATTGAGTTTTGTTACATATATTTTCCTAAATAAAGTTATATGCATATCCATAATAAGTCTGCCACTTACTGATATGGTTTGGATGACTGTCTCTCCAACCCTCATGCTGAAATGAAATGTGCTTCCTACCCCCCCACACCCCCCACCTCCGTGTTGGAGATAGGACCAGGCAGGAGGTGACTGGTCTAAACAAATATAGTACTATTGAATATCTGTATGATAATTAACTTTCTTTTCTTATAGTTAGTTAATGACTTTAAAGAATTCTGGGCGACCCTACATATTTATTTGTTTTTTTTGTTGTTGTTATAAAGATGTGGGGTACAATTCAGGGTTAGGTATACAAACATTGATCATGCAGGTACCCTTGTTGATGAGGTACGCCCCTCCCTCTCCTAGCAGTTTCCCTCAACTGCCAATCCAACTCCCCCTCCCCTGACAGTTTCCCATTACTGCCAAATGCTTTCTTATAGTATTACTATTGTTCAAGGTCTGCTTATGAATGAGAACATATGGTACTCTGTTCTTTGTTTCTGTGATAGATTACTGAGTATGATCGACTCAAATCCATCCAAGTTGCTACGAAGTCCATATATTTGTCCTTCTTGATGGCTGCATAATATTCCATTGTGTATATGTGCCACACTTTCTTTATCCAGTCCTGCTTCGATGGGCAGCATGGTTGGTTCCATGTTTTCGCTATTGTGAATAGAGCTGCAACAAACATATGTGTGCAGGTATCTTTTTGGTAGAATGATTTGAGTTCCTCCGGATATATTCTCAATAGGAGAATTGCCGGGTCATATGGAAGGTCAATTTCTAGTTCTTTCAGAAATCGCCACACTGTCTTCCAAAGAGATTGCACGAGTTTGCGTTCCCAAGCTTGGAGTTCTTTTAGACCTCACATGGTTTAAATTCTGTGGTTGTGAGGGAAGTTACAAGAGATATCGCCACGTAGCCATATGAGGACAAAGTTTTCCTCCTGGTGCCTGCCATCAAGCTGCAACAGACACAGCCCTGTGACTGGAGGCCTTCAAACAACTGAACACCCAGTTGAATGCCTTTTAGGAAAGGACGACCAGCAGTTGATCACACACCTTCTTCTGTTTCCTGAAATCTGTGTCTAGAACCCATCAAACACCCAGCTCTGAGTGGTGGGTCTTTTCCCCTGTTGGTGACCCATTTTCTGACTTAGACCTTGCCCAACTCCTCACAAAGCCCTGCCTGCCACTTTCTGATATGGTTTGGATGACTGTCCCCTCCAACCCTCAGGCTGAAATGAAATGTGCTCTCCCTGCCACCCCCCACCACGTTGGAGATGGGATCTGGGACCAGGCAAGAGGTGATGAAATCAACATCTTGTGCCCTCCCCACCATGATAAATGAGTTCTCACTCTGTCTGTTTATGCAAGAGCTGGGTATGTAAAAGAGCCTGGCACCTCCTCCTCTCTCGTGCTTCCGCTCTTCCCATGGGACACACCTTCTCCCCTTCCCCTTCCACCACGAGGAAAAGCTTCCTCAGGCCTACCAGAAGCCCAACAGATGCTGGTGCTGTGAGAACCATGAGGCAAAATAAACCTCTTTTCTTTATATGTGACCCAGCCTCAGGTATTCCTGGATGGCAATCCAAAAGGACATAATACACCTTCTGTGCGGTGAGAGCTCCTGAGTCCTGTGGTGGGAGCAGCTTCGGGGACACGAGGTCACAAGACACCAGTCTGTCCCAGTGCCATGGAAATGCCATGATGGGTAAGACTGGTCTTAAAGTCAGAGGGCTGTCCCTGGGTCTCTCCGACACTCCTGTTTCTACCGTATATGTGGTCACGCTTGACTCGCTCAACAGCCGAGAAAGAGATCACCAGTGACACAATTGCACATCTGACCATTCTGGGGTCACCGCTTTCCTGGGTGGACATCTTAGGGGTGATCATGACTATGTCAGCATTAGTTCTGTAAAAAGGAGTTATAGTCTGTGCTCATGAAATCTAGAGTTGAGAAGAAATCTTGGCGTTGACCTAACGGACCTTCCTTCCACAGGTGAGGATAAGGAAGTTCCTTCCCAGGCCTCCGATCACTTGGCTAATGGCAGAGCCAAATGCGATTGAAATCATCTTACTCTTTATCCAAAAATGACTGGGTAGGAGGTAAGTCCTGGCTTTCAAATACTCCAGAGCACATAATCAAGACAGGGAAATGGCAGTAAGACATACCAGAAGGAAGCACGTCTGGGCTCTAGGTTTTATTGTGCAACTTAGTTTTTCATGTGGTTCGTTGGGCAAATCTCTTTGCGCATCTAACACACAGTTGCCACATTGAACAAGTGAAGCTGGGACCCCCTACCTGTCTATACAGGCAGGGCTGGATCCAGTGATGTGTTGAGGTCGCTTCTGACTCTTAGACTGATGATTCCTGGTGGAGGGTGTCCTCTGGGGCCTTCAGGCGGGACTCCTGGCCAGTGGGCATGTGTCTGGGTGACATGCTGGTCAGCTTCTTTACTACAAGCTCAAGACTTGCAGACGAGATTGCTGAATATTTTGTAGTGTCGCCTAGTATACAAAGATCTTGTCTTGAGTTTCTTCTGTTTCCTTTGCGGACCTTTACAGGTATGTGATAAAGATTTTTTTCTCCTTTTTTCAAATTATCTGACATTAATTTGATCTGAAGCCTCTTACAGCTTTCTTTTCCAGCAATTTCTGGACGCTTGGGTAGTGTACGTCATAGAAAACCATCACCTGTTATGTGTGTTTTCTTACCCATGGCAAAGGTTCCCAGCTCTCTCCAGCAATCTCCTAGGACTCTTTCTAGGTTTTTCCAAGATGCATCATACTATTTCCCCAAACCACAATCTTGCCCATTTGCTCTAGAGTCCCAGAGTGTAACTATCATTTTTTTCATTTTCTTTTGGGAAAAAAAAATTATGCTAAATTCATTCCTTGCATGTGCTTATTTGACTTGCTGGATTTAAAAAATATTCTTGTATTTTCTGCTGTAAGAACTTTATATCTGACATGAGAAAATTATTAACCTTCATAGAATCAAATTTTTACAGAATCAAAAATGTCACACATTTTAGTAGTTTAGTAATGAAAATACATTGCCAAAAAAAGTAAGACACATTTCAAATCCTAGGGTTGTTTGAAGAAAAGCATCAAAATAGCCTATCAAGTATTCAGAATACAGTTGTATATGTGCTTTAGTCTGTTCCAGCTACTATAACAAAATATCCTAAACTGAACAACATATAAAACCCAGATATTTATTTCTCCCCGTTATGGAGGCTGGAAGTCCAGGATTAAACAGTCATCAGCTTGCACAGACACCATCTTCTCGCTGTGTCTGCACATGGTAGAGATGGGAGGGGTCTTTCTTGGGCCAATTTGATAACAGTTATCCCTTCCATAAAGCTCCACCTCATGACGTATTCACCTCCCAAAGTTCCCACCTCCTAGTCCCATGACTTTGGAGGGTAGGATTTCTCAACACGTGAATGTGAGGGGTGGGAGATACAAATATTCAATGTATTGGCCAGTGGCTCATGTCTGTAATCCCAGCACTTTGGGAGGCTGAGGCAAGAGTATTGCTTGAGCCCAAGGGTTTGAGACCAAGGTGAGCCACATAGCAAGACCTTATCTGTATAAAAATGTAAGTAAATGGAAATAAATTACCCCGGCAGGGTGGTGTGTGCTTGAGGTGAAAGGACCATCTGAGCACAGTAGGTCGAGGCTACGGTGAGCCGTGATTGTACCACTGCACTCAATCAAGCCTGGGTGACCAAGTGAGAACCCCAACTCAAAAAAAAAAACAAAATCAATCTGTAGCAAGTATTACACTGGTGAATAACCAAGTTGACATCATAGCTGAATGTATTTTACAAAAACGGTCACACAGATGTATCTTCCACCTCACTCATCTTTATAGCATGACCTTCACACTCTTCCATCGAGAGGTGGGGTCTGTGTTCCTTCCTCATGCTTGCAACCACATTAGAATGTGGGGACAGTGATGCTACATCTCTCCAAGACTGGATCAAAAGAGGCAATATTCTCTGCCTCTCTGAAATCCAACATTGTGAGGACGCCCAGACCTCAGGGGTAGTCCACGTGTGGGTCTCCCAGATACCTGTTTCCAGTTGACAGCAGGCTCCACCGTCCTACATGGGGGTGAACAGTCCTCAGGTGGTCAAAGACCCCAGTCCCAGTGTTCCAAATGAGCTCCAGATGTCACAGAGCAGAGATACGCCCGGCCAGAATTCCTGACCCACATCATACATGATAAATAATTAATAACAACAATGATAAATGATTATCACCCTATTAAATCACTAAGTTTGGAGTTATTTGCTACACAGCAATAGATAACTTAAAGTCTCTGCCTGTAGTATGTAAATTACAGGCATATGTCCTTTGTATATAATTAAATGTAAATTACATACAAATTACAAGAAAGTAAATTATAGGTGCCTTAATTATGGTCATAGGGATTAGGAAAAATACATGGCATGCTTATTTGCATTCCACTTTTATTATTCAGCTGTAACCCCAGTGCCCCCCTCTAAAAAAATTAAACATGATTTTAAAATTCTAGGCAAAGCTCAATCATAAGTTGAGGGAATATTTATCTTATTGATGCTTTTGTTTATACAGTAACTTTTTTTTTCTTTAATTTTGCACTTGCATGTTAAGTGGACATGCAAATAATTGACTAAAAATTCACGTACGATACTAATAAAAAGGGTCCCTTCAGGATACATCTATACTAATGCAGTGGGATCCTTGTGGGTTTTACCAGGCATATTTGAATAATTATGCCCATGCTAAATTTAGAGTTTAGTATAACTTTCATTTCACATGGAATGTGCGTGTATATACTCTACTGTGAAAGATTTAAGCTAACCAGGTTCTCGTCTTCTTCAACATGATGGTTTCTTTGTAGAAGCTTGCCAGTTTAAGGGGGTCCCACTTGTCTATCTTATCTCTCATGGCCGGTGCATTTCGGGTTTTGCTCAGGAACTGGATGCCAGTTCCAACTTCCATAAGGTTGTGTCCTGCATTTTCTAAAGTTCTTATGGTTTGAGGTTTTACATTTAGGTCTCTGATCCATTTAGAGTTAGTTTCTGTGTATAGGGATAGATAGGAGTCCCGTTTGAAGCTTCTGCATGTGGTCAGTCAGTTTTCCCAGAACCATTTACTGAATAGGTTCTCCTCTCCCCAGTGGTGGGTGGTGGAGGCTTTGTTGAAGATGAGTTGGTTGAAAAATGGAGGTTTTGCTTCTGCAATCTCAATTCGATTCCATTGGCCTATATGTCTGTTCTTGTACCAATACTGGGCTGTTTTGATTATTGTAGCTTTATAGTAAAAAGTTTAAAGTCTCCTGCTTCGGTTTTTTTTTTTTTTTTTTTGCTGAGGATTGTTCTGGCTCTTCTTGGTTGTTTGTGTTTCCATATGAATTCCTGTATTGTTTTTTTCTAGATCTGAGAAGAATGTTGCTGGTAATTTGATGGGTATTGCATTAAATCTGTAGATTGCCTTAGGTAAGATGGAAATCTTCACGCAGCCATAAAAAAGAACAAAATCATGAATTTCGCAGCAACCTGGATAGAATTAGAGTTTATAATCCTGAGTGATCTCTCACAGAAGCAAAGATCTGAGCATCACATGTTCTCACTCATAAGTGGACCTTGAACAACTACCATAACACTATAAGACAAGGATTGACAGTGGCGGGAAACTAAGGGGTGGGGGGGACAGGGAGGGGAAGGGAGGTGGGATTAATGGTAGTCAATATCTGTCTGGAGAAACGGCACACCTCATCAACAGGGGTAACTGTACAATGAATATTTGTATACCTAACCCTTAACTGTACCCCACAACTTAAAATAAAAAATATACATTATTAAAAAAACATGATGGACATTTATCATTGATATTAAATTACAATCTTTCAGAGTTAGTGACTATCGCCAACTCGATGACTATACAAGGCGGACCCTTCAAAAAACCAGAATTTACTTACAAAGAATTGTGTATGTATTCTACATGTTTAAACTTCAATCACCTTCAAAGTACTTTCTGTTGGATGTAATACACCTCTCGAGATGCTTTTTCTACTGCTCAAAACAGTTTTTAACGTGTCCATTTTGATGCCTTTTAGTGCTTCTGCCATTTTTGGTTTCACCTCTTCCACATCAGCAAAATGTTTCCTTTTTGAGGATGTTTTTTTTAAATCTGGGGAAATAATAAAAAAGTCGCTTGGGGCAAGGTCAAATGAATAGGAATGGTGGGACACGGGACTCATGCTGGTTTTGGTCAAAAACTGATGAACACTCAGCATGGTGTGGGCAGGGGTATTTTTATGGTGGAATAGCCTGTTTGCCACAATTTGGGATGTTTCTTCTGCAAATTTTGATACAACCTTCTCAAAAATTCCAGATAAAAACTTTGGTTGACTGCTTCAAGAGGAGCAAATTCTGAGTATACTATAACGGGACCACCCTCCAAAAGATAATTTTTTGGGGGAAGTCTCTCCTCATACAATGTAATGTCATAGTCACATAATATCACATACATGGTACAACTCCCCACAGGGAGTTCTGGTATACATGTAAATATAGGCTGCAGATTGTTAGAGACCAATTTCCAACATGGTCAATTTAAGTTAATTTTGAAAAGATATTTGTCCAAAGGTAAGCCCAGGATTGGACATATTCTAAGATTTGGTGGAACCAGAGGTGTGTGTATGTTTTATAATCATAATAATAAAAAATAAAATCTGGGCTGGGCACGGTGGCTCAAGCCTATAATTCCAGCACGTTGGGAGACCGAGGTGAGAGGATTGCCTGAGCCCGTGGGTTCGAGACCAGCCTGGGCAACTTGGCAAGACTTCTATAGTAAAAATCAAAAATTAACCGGGCATGGCAGTGAGTGCCTGTAATTCCAGCACTTTGGGAGGCCGAGGTGAAAGGATGGCCAGAGCCCAGGGGTTTGAGACCAAATGAATGGGAACGGTAGGCTACGGGGGTCATAGTGTTTTTGGCAACTCCTGGAAAACTTGGTGAGACCTCCATTCTACAATAAATAAAAAATTAGCCAGGCATGGTAGTATACACCTGTAGTTCTGGCTACTTGGAAGGCTGAGGCAGAAGGATTGCTGGAGCCCAGCAGGTCGATGCTGGGCCAGCCTGGGTGACAGAGTGAGACTGACTCGAAAAAAAAAAAAAGCAAAATCTAACTCTTAAAATTAAATTTTCTTTAGTTTTATAGGGAAAGCATTTGTGTTTCTTCTTAAATAACTGCCTTGATGACATTTCTGAACCTCCCATCAGAATAAATTTCCAGACCCAAGTATAACCGTGCAGCTGGTTTCTTCTGTTAAAATCTCATGCCCGATTCAAGTAGCCTCTGCCATGTGGGGTTATTCAGCCCCCACCCGCCCACACACAAACACGGATGCCACTTCTAGCTATCCCTGGGCCTGCAGTCCTTTGCAAAGTAAGTATGTCCCAGGTGCTCTTGAACTTCTGTGTCGGATGTTTCAGTCTAGGGAGGCTTGTCCTGGAAGGAAGAGTGACCTGGCAGCTACTTCTGCTTTGAAACGCCATTTTCTTTTCTTTCTCTACGTGAGTACCATTTCCCAGCAGAGCCTGAGATCCCAGGAGGGGCTGTGGATTAGACGCCAGGCCAGGGCAGAGTCTGCCCGCTTGGTGCCCCCTTGGCCCAAAGGCCCCCAAGAGGCGGACAGTCCTTTTGCTTTTACTCACTGTTACATTTTTCTCCTTCTGTCATGCAGGCTGGCTCACCACAGCCTCCAAGTCTTGGGCTCAGGCAAGCCTTCTGCTTCAGCCTCCCAAGTAGCCGGGGCCACAGGCATGTGTCACCACATTCCTAATTTTTTTGACTTTTTTGTAGAGAAAGAGTCTTACTGTGCTGCCCAGGCTGGCCTCGAACTCCTGGGCTCAAGCCATCCTCCCACTTCGGCCTCCCAAAGTGCTGGGACTACAGGTGTGAGACACTGTGCCCGGCTTGTCTGACATCTTTATAGGCGATCCTAAAACCAAAGTTGTGGCTTGTGGCACTGCCCTTGTGGTCAGAGGTGGGTCTTCCTCACTCAGAGAAACAGAAACAGGCTTCCCTGGGGTCATGCGATGGGTCAGTCGGGACTTGGAGAGGGAGGTTCCTAGATTATAAATCAGCAGACCAGAGTCGCAGAAGGGCCGGTCAACCTGATGTCTAGCCCTAAAATCTCGCAGACCATCCCTTTCACCAAGCGGGTAGAACGAAAAGTGACAGAAAATGCGTCATTAAGTAGCAAGGCTCTAGCCGTCCCCTGCTGGATCTTAGGTCCTCGAGGGGGAGAGGGCTGTGGACAGTCACACAGAGCCCCGCCTGTCCTGGTCTGGCCTCCGTGTGGGCTTGTTTGCTCTGCACTGATCTCCCCAAGGGAGAGGCCTGGTGGGCCAGGGCGGCAGGCAGGATGGCTGTAGAAGTGTGAGAGAACGCAGAGATGGCCTGCTGGCTTAAGGGCCACAAACCAATTTTTAAATAGCGAGATTAGGATGGGAGACCCAATTACCTCTTTCCAGTGGACAAGTCCTGGCCTGCGTCCCAAAGGGAAAGCGATGCTGAATGGGAGAAACCTTCCTTTCTCCCAAGGTCCCCCCTCCCTTCCTCCTCTTTCTCTTTTTTTTTTGAGTTGGAGTCTCACTCTGTCGCCCAGACTGGAGTGCAGTGGCCGCTCCCGGCCACCGCAGCCTCGCCGGCTGGGCTCTGGCAATCCTTCCGCCTCAGCCTTCCGAGTAGTCGGAATTACAGGCGCGCGCTACCGTGCCCGGCTCATTTTTTGATTTATTGTAGAGATGAGGTCTCACCTGTCCAGGCGGGTCTCGAACCCGCGGGCTCAGGCGACCCACTCACCGCAGCCTCCCAAAGGCGCGGGATTACAGGCTGAGCCACCGAGCCCGGCTCCTCCTCTCTCTTTATTTCAGCTTCACTTTGTTTTCTCCCTTTCTCTCTTTTCCCTTTTTAGTCAAAGCACTCAGTGTCTCCGTTAAATACATGACAAAAATATTATTTGGGAAGGCACGCTGCACGAACTCACTACGGTTTCTACCCAGGGCAGACAGGCCCGCCGCAGCAGCGCCCGGTTTCTGTTCAGCAGGCCATCGCAGCATGCCAAGGCTGTCCGGGAATAACAGTCTTCGTTTCAGTCGTGTGGAGATGACCTGGCCTTTTATTTCTTGACACCTGTCAAAACCTTGCCAGGACCCAGGGACCATCAGACCCGCGGTGGTCCTATTTCATCCCCGAATCGGTCCTGAAGAGTCATCCTGCGGTTGGCTCTTAAGTTTCTTGGATTTTTGAGATGCTTTTCATACCAGTTAAAAAGATTATTTTATCAGTGACCTTTGTCGACGAACTCTGGAGTAAACAGGAAAATATTCAGCCACGATGAATTATGTAATACTTTGAGATTGTCTAGACGGTGTGAGCAGGGCAACAGATGGAGCGAATTCTTAGAAATGAAAAGCAGTTTAACAGGAGCGTTCTGAGCCGAGACGGTGGCCACATCTCCCCTGCCCCGGCCTCTCCAGCCCTGCCCTGCCCCGTCGTCCTAAACCCTTTGACCCCAAGACGCAGAAGGACTTATTTGGAGTCAGTTACGGTCTACCCTTTCGACTGATTTAGTAACAGGCTGCAATGTCAGCTATGTGCTCATTTGTCATGTTTCATTCTCAGTCTCCTTGCTGCTGGCCAGAGTTTTAATAGGGGAAGAGTCAAGGGTGGCATAGCAAGTAGCAGCCGTGACTGTAGAAATTACGACCGCAGCGTCTCACACGTGTGGCAGGGAGTTTAGACACAAGCCTCAGGGTCTGGAGAGCTGTGCTCCGCCCCTTCCATTGCAGGAAACCTGGGGTGCCCATAAGAGTATCTTGGGCACATTTACATCATAGGAATGAAATGAAAAGATAAGAAAAAGGCAGACTGGATAATTCAGTCATCACTTACTGAGAAATCGATACATGTCTGGGGAATGAATTAATGCATTAACTGTTGGCAGCCGTGCTTTCTTCCCAAATGAAAACAAAATAAAGCAAAACAAAACCATACACTGAGGACAGTGGAAGCTACAAGAAAATATAAAACATGAATCCAAACCTACAAGAAAACAGTGACATTCATTTGGGAGCAAAGTGCCGTGCATGTTAAGAAGGTAACTGGCCCGGTGTGGTTGCACACACCTTTAATCCCAGGGAGGCCCAGGTGGGAGGACTGCTTGAGCCCTGGAGTTGGAGAGCAACTTGGGAAACACAGTGAGACCTCGTCTCCACAGAATAACAGTTTTTAAAAAATTAGCTGGGCGTGGTGGCACACGTCTGTAGTCCCAGCTACCCAGGAGCCTGGGGTGGAAGGATCACCAGAGTCCAGGAGTTCCAGGCTGCACTGAGCCATGATTGTGCCACTGCATGCCGGCCTGGGTGACAGAATAAGACCTGGATTCAAAAATAAAAAAAGAGGAAGAGGAGAAGGAGAAGGAGGAGGAGGAAGAGGAAACAGGATGATGAGTGATAGGCTTCCCTCAAAGCAACAAAATGATATTGAAGATCCAGCTCATTTTTATGGGGGAAGGTCAGAAATGGGTTTCATCAGGGATGTGAAATTTGAGCTGGTCCTAGAAGGAGGGTAAGATTTAGACAAAGGCGAAGTGCCCGGCAGACAGCAGGGACATGAATCAAACGCTGAAAGGAAGAAACAGTCAGATTCAGTAGGAAGGATCGGGCATGGTGGAGGAGAGATCGCTGGCTGTGCGGCTGGGAGCAGGCCTATCCCGGAGTCCGGGCATGGCACAGTGTGGAGCGTGGATAAGCATCTTGTGTGTTTCATGCCTGCTGCCCTAGGCATACCCCCCAGGACCCTGTGCTCAGACCTGTCCCCATCCCCCTGCAACCCAGCACAGGGTGGATTGGGGGACACGTCTGGTTTTCTCAGAGCCTGAGACTGGGACTTCTAGGATGATCATTTAGGTGGCTAGGAAGCACGAGTAATAGACTGGGGGAGTGAGTGAGGAGTGACTTATCTCAGGATGAGAAGTGGGCCGAGGGAGGGCACTGCCACACTGGGGCCATCGCGAGTGACGCTGGTGAGTCTCACGGGGGACGGTGATCCACGTAGGCCTGGAGCACAGTGATGACACCCCACACCAAGTTGCTGCCCATCCTGGCCATAGAACGGGCCTTCTGGAGGTTAGAGCCCGTCTGCAGGTAATCCGGGCTACAGCACAAAAGGTGAGTGTCCGAGCATGAACCCGAAGGGATGCCTTTTGTTTGTCTTCATGACAGCCACAAAACCTAACACAGCGTCTGGCCCGCAGGAACTCGGTGAGAGTCAGATGAGTAAGTACAGAACCATCTTCAGCAGAGCATTTGGTTCCCAATGAAAACAAAACAAAGCAGATCGGCCCCTCCCACAGACCCTCTTTTGTGACTTTCTGTCCCTCCTGACTAGGGATCCCTGAGGCCTCTCATCGAATGCCACCTTCTGACACCAAGCAACTGAGTCCCCGAGCTAGGGGTTCGCAGGTGGCCTCCACCTGGGTGCCTGCCAGGATCACCTCCACGCCCACTGTCCCTGAACCCGTCCTTGTGACAGAGTCCAAGACAGTGCGGGGGTGGAGGGAGTCATGCAGGGGGTCCTGCTCGGGAAGTGCCAAGGCTCCTCCCAAAGACAACAGCGGGAAACCAGCATGAGAAGACCCCAGGAGAAGTGTGGCCAGGAAAGCGTTTGGGAACATTCCTTGACACTCCGAGTGTTTGGTTAACTATTTCTTGGAAGCCCTTGGGAAGAGATGTAACGTGACGTATTGATTGCAGGCAAAGTTATCTTTGGCCGGTCACCTGCTCTTTCTCCGCTGCTGAGAAATGAGATGTTTTTTGGAAAAACAAAACAATGGATGCTGACATGCGATGAGAAATGGAGACGATACCAAAGCGGAGGCATGTGTCCATCCTTTCTAGGCCCCTTTTAAAAGGATGCGGGTGATTCAATCAGTGGATTCAATTAAAATTGATTGAGGGCCCACAGACATGGCAGGGTCAGGTTTCCTTTCCAGCCTTCTTACCTTTCATTGTCTGGAAATTAACCACGGCAGGGTGGTCGTGCCAGAAACATTAGCAGGATCTTGACACAGTTATTGGAGGGAACACACACACAGCCGGCTTTTTCCATGAGCCTTTAAAAAATAGCCTCCCCCACCCCAGAACCCATAAGGCACACCTCCCTCACTTTATGTGTCTTCTTCCTCGGTGCTTGCCTAGAGTGAGCGACAGGAGCTGGATTTAGAAAGGAATGCCAACTCGCCCGGTGAACACCCCATCCGAGCAGCGCCTACGAGGTCCTACCATTTTGCAAACTCACCCTAGACAAAGTGCTCCGGCCGGGCGCAGTGGTTCAAGCCTGTCATCCCAGCACTTTGGGAGGCTGAGGTGAAAGGATTGCCTGAGTCCAGGGGTTCGAGACCAGACTGGGCAACTTGATGAGACTTCACGTCGACAATAAAAAAAAAAAAAATTAGCCGGGTGTGGGGGCGCGTGCCTGTAGTTCCAACTACTTGGAAGGCTGAGGTGGAAGGATCGCCTGAGCCCAGCAGGTCAAGACTGTGGTGGCTGGGAGAGTGCCACTACCCTCCAGCCTGAGTGATGGAGTGAGATTCTAACTCAAAAAAAAGAAGAAAAAGGGAAAGTGCTCCATGCCTTATTGCTGAATATCACTATGATCACCTTCGAGGTATTCCCCTTGGGAAGCGATGCACCGACTCTAGTGCCTAGCTCACCCGTCAAAGCAGTTTTGGAACTCTTTGTTTGGAATGGCCATCAGAACTGTCCTGTTATTACCTTTGATGTCTCGAATGTCTTCCTTGCAATATTTCCTTTGTCTCTGGGTAGAGAAAAAAGTCATTGGGGGCCAGATCAGGTGAGTGGGGAGGGAGTTCCAATACAGTGCTGCTCACGTAAGCACACAGTCGCAAGTTTGTGAACTTAATTGTCAAGGTCTCAACAAATCACAGTGACAACTCTGAAGGCCATTCCAGAAAAAGAATTCCAAAAATTGCTTTGACGGGTGGACTAGGCGCTGGTGTCAGTGCACGGCTTCCCAAGGGGAGTGCTTTGAAGGTGACTGTAATGATATTCAGCAATGAGGTACGGAGCACTTTTTTTCTAGGGTGGTTTGCAAACTTCATTGTCGAACCTTGTATGTGTGGGTTGATTCTTCCAGTTTAGCAAAGACTTTTGTGGAGGCAAAAAGAAGAGGAAAGTTTTAAAGGATTAGTGCATAGTCCTGGCAGGTTGCAGTTTAGCCAGATACACCTGGTAGGGGTATGCCAACACTGACCTACGTAGGATTTTAATTTACCTGCACATTTCAGAAACTGACACTGCTGACCTCAGAATGAAAACTAGGAGAAAATAGTTATGGTGTCCTGTATTTTACCGGTTTTGAATATAACTACAAAAGACTTAGTTTCTGATGGGTTTCTGGATTGTAACCTTCATTCTTTTTTTTTTTTTTTTCTTTTGAGTTGGAGTCTCACACCATCACCCAGACTGGAGTGCAATGGCACGTTGACCTGCTAGGCTCTAGCAATCCTTCCGCCTCAGCCTTCCAAGTAGCTGGAAATATAGGCATGTGCCACCACACCCGGCTAATTTTTTGATTTATCGTAGAGACGGGGTCTTGCCAAGTTGCCCGGACTGGTCTCAAACCCGCGGGCGCAGGCCATCCACTTTCCTTGGCCTCCCAAAGTGCTGGGATGACAGGCTGAACCACCGAATCCGGCTGCAGCCTTCATTCTTTAGAGTACTGACCGGCAAAATCACCTGGAAGTTTGCTTTACTTTTGCTTTTCTTCCTCTATAGTGGCCTTGGTGAAAGAAAATATAGAGATTTGTATCTTCCTCCTCACATCTGAAGCAGAGGGCATGGCCTCTTATGTAAAATTCTTGGGTTGTTAGTTTTGTTTTTTCAAAAAAGAGGACATGAGCTCAAATACTTTTGAATTTGAGCCAAAAATTATCTTGCAAATAGCCGTCTCCCTATGTCCTCTAAACTATATGCATAGAATATATATCTCAGCAGCTGAGCTGATCATTCATTTAACCAGCGTCTCTTGAGTGTTCACCAGGTACTCAGAATTTAGGCCGAATGAACACGGTTTGTACTTTGGAAGGGCTTAAGGTGCATTAGAGGAGACAACAGATTGTTTGCAAAGCCTCTTTCCTGGAATCCTCCCCTCTATTTTCACCTGGTTAAGTCCTTCTTAACTCATGCAGGCCACCCTCCTCACAAACACAGATGAGCACACCACGTCCCGTGACTGCTAACTGCAGGTGCAACACTGTACCCAGACCTCCAGGATTTGCTCAACTTGCTAGGCTGAGACTTAATGCCCATGGGTTAGTAACTTCCAGCTGCCATTTTTTCCTTAAAAGCCTTTCTTGACTCTCCAAAGTGTGTGCTGTGTTCCTCTATGTTAGACACTGTTCTAATTCCAGTGTCTTCTGGGCCTGGCCACATGGCGAAAAATCTATAAATATTTTATGAAGAATGAAGGAAGTCACCAAGTGCCACACATGATGATAAGGCGTTTGGTGGGATGTGTGTGCAAGGGAGACTTCTAAGTCCAAAGTTTCCCCGGAGGGTTTTGGAGGATAAATAAGAATTTGCTAAAGAAGAAAGAATAGCCTTCCAGGCAGAAAACCAGTACCCATGGAGGTTCCAAGATACGGAGAAGTGCTTCTGGGACTTGAAAACAGGTCTTCCTGGCCTCACAGAGTCCCCGAGTAAGAGAAGGAAGGCAAGTCTAGAAGAACAGACAGGCTCTGGCACAGTGGTTCATGCCTGTCATCCCAATACATTGGGATGCCGAGGCAGGAGGGATGCTTGAGGCCGGGAGTTCGAGACCAGCGTCTCTACAAAAATAAAAATTAAAAAAATAGCCAGGCACAGTGATGTGTAACCATAATCCCAGCTACTTGGGAGACTGATATGGGAAGATGACTGGAGCCCAGGAGTTAAGGCTACAGTGAGCCCTGATCACACCACTGCACACCAGCCTGGGCAACAGAGCAAGACCCTGTCGCAAGAAAAAAAAATTGGAAGGGCAGACAACAGCTGAATTACAAAGGACATCACAGAGACAACTCATTGGATGATAGGAAGACACGTCCTAGTTCAATGGTGGTCGCCACTGAGTTGAGAGACTTTGGGTGAGTTAGGTCATCCAAAGCTTCCCTATTGAGAAAGTGTCCTGGAGTGTCTTTCAAAAAAAATGTGCCTCCCAGGTCCCAGTCCAAAGGCTCTGACCAGGAGGCAAGGTGTGAGCCTTCTGGGGGAGTCAACAAGCACTGACATAGTGTCGATGTACCCTGTAGGCAAAGGAGCGCCTCCGAGGTCATGGAGATAGTCACTGCTGGGTTAGGGATGCAAATCCAGGCAACCAGGCACCATGCTGTGGGGGTCTCAAGGTCGTTATGACCCCCAGGAGCTGGGATTGGGGAACACAGGCAATCATGCTGCTCCCTCATTCTCATTTTCACTGTACCTTCCTCCGCAAGTCCACACAACAGAGAGGCACAAACAGACCAGCGGGAAACCCAGTGCTCAGCACTATTTTAATGTCAGAGGATGCTGACATGTCATCATTTTTATGAGCGATTGTGGTTATGGAGTGACGAATTGCTCCTCCAGAGACAATGGAATGGCTCCTTCCACTTCCTCGTGAAGCTTCTTGAGTCAAGGCTGGCCCCCTTGGACCCACTCCTTCCTTTGAGATTCTGGTCGGATTCCTTTTGGGCTCCCAGTTGGGCTCTGGCCTGGCTTCTGCTGCTCGATGGAATTTCTCCGAGTTCCTGATGTATTCTTCATGAGCAAATGCCTGCGCTGGCGTTCCTGACACAAGGAGGGCCTTCTCGGCGTCAGTGGGAGAACAGTGCGGTCCCCTTTGTGAGTGGGCGCCGGGAGCTCTCTGCGGTGTCATTAAAGCATCTTGGAGGCCGGGGGCGGCCGGCCTCTCTTTGTGTGCTGGCGGGCTGGGGACCAGCCCTCTCCGTCTTTTGTCTGAACCCTCAGTCTTTGCTCATTGCCTGGCAACGTGCTGGTGCCTCCGACTTGGGAAAGCACTTTCTCTTCTTTCCATGTCATGTGTGTACTCACCCAGAAAGATGACAAAGTGACTCCTGGGGCCGCGGCCTCCTCCCTCCTTCGCATCTCTGCCTCACTGCGTGGTCTACATGACGCTCGCAGATGTTTTACCTGCAACTCGGTCCTGGTTATGCTTCAGACGACCGGTGCCGTGTCATTTCCAGAAACAGAGCCTTTTTCTTTCCATCTGAAAGGACGCCGGAATGGATGCCTCTTGGAACCGACAGAGAGAGAGTTGCAAAAAGAATAGTGTGTTCTCTCCTCCTTAGAAATGAAATGGAGGGGACTGAGCCAGGTATCTCTTTTGTTCCTGCCATGACCTCATTGACCAATGGGGACACTGTGTCCGTGGAAACCGATCATTTTCTTTGCAGCTATTCCGGGCCGGCATTTTTGTAGGAATTATGACAGCTAGATTTCTTATGCTCATGTATCTCAAGCAGGCACTCACTCAACAACTCATCTAACTGGTGAACAGGAATCAGCGTTAGAGCAATTCACCTAGATTCGACCCTGTGGTCCCTCAAGATTTTTCATTCTCTGTGCCTTGTTTTTAATGTTTCAAGACACTACGAAATGACCTTGAATTCTGATGACCCAAGGTCAAGTGCTTTCTCGGCATGTTTAAAAGCTTATAATCTTGCAGAGGTAATAACGATAAAAATTACTCTAATAACGAAAGCCGTCTACGTCAGGTGTGTTCTATATGCCAAGTATGGTGCTGAACGCTTACCAGGAATGATCACAATCAAGTCTCACCGGCATCCCAGGAAACAGGTGTGTTGCCAACCTTATCTGTTTAATGTAGAAATGATTCCAGTTGCCTTGCTAAATCCAAAGAGCGCTCTGAGGATCAAAACAAATGTCATCCATAAAGTTCTCCACTCTTTCCAAAGCACTGTACACATGTGAAATGCTATTGATCTGGACCCTATCTGAGCACAATCCTGACTCACTGTTTCTAGCACAAGCACGCAGAGAGTTTTGCCGAGAGTAGGGTGAAGTTGACCGCACTCTGCTTGGCACGTTCTCCCGAGGGAGACAAACAGGCTGGGTTAAGCACAGCCCCTGTGACTAGGGCCTGAGGGGCCAACACAGTGGGAGAACTCAGCTTCTGTCATCCAAGCCCTTCATCTCACTCTTGGGCTTCAGCCGTCCTCCCGCCTCAGCCTCCCAAGTAGCTGGGATTACAGGTACAAGCCACCGCATCAGGCTAAGTTTTTCTAATTTTTATTTTTGTGGAGACACTGGCCTTGAAGTCCTGACTCAAGCAGTCCTCCCGCCTTGGCCCCCAAAGTGCTAGCATGACAAGCGTGAGCCACTATGCCTGGCCCAATCTGCCCTTCTGGATTTACCTTCTTTCTCTCATTCGGGGGAATCTATGAGGTCATGGAGACCTGTTTTCAAGTCCCAGACACCAATCAGAAATTGTTATTGGCCACTACTCTTCTATAGCTTTAATTCTAACAGGGAAGGGGTGACGGGACCAAAAAAAAAAATCACTTAGCGGGTACAGTGAACCCAGGTGGGAGCAGTGGGTGTACGCAAAGCCCAGAATTCTTTGCCACTGAACAATGCAGTCATGGAACCAAAAACTGTTCTTACCCTTTAAAGCTATTGAAAAAAAATTTTTTTTGAGTTGGAGTCTCACTCCGTCGCCCGGGCTGGAGTGCAGTGGCACACTCACGGCCACCCCGGCGTCAACCTGCTGGACTCCAACGATCCTTCTGCATCAGCCTTCCAAGTAGCCGGAACTACAGGCATGCACCATCATGTCAAACTAATTTTTCTTGGTCTATTGTAGAGATGAGGTCTCACCAAGTTGCCCAGGCTGGTCTTGAACCCATGGGCTCAGGTCATCCTCTCACCTCAGCCTCCCAAAGTGCCAGGATTACAGGCTTGAGCCACCGCGCCCAGCCATGTTACTGAAATGTAAGAAAGAGACCACAGAGAGCTAGGCAGCTCCTTCCGCTTCGTGGGAACACAGCGAGAAGTCACCATCTATGTGAAAAAGAGGCCCTCACCCAACACTAAATCTGCCAGCACCTTCAGAATCTTCCAGATTCCAGAACCGTGAGAAATACATTTTTGTTGTTTATATATAAATATTAAAAACCCCTTACATGCCACTATATAACTAAGTCTGGAACAGCGATGGAATCAAATTGTAATTTCTACCATTAACACCATTGAGTGATTTTTTATTAAGGTCCAATAATTACTGCTCTAGCATGATGTTGGACCATTTTCAATGTTTTAGTCACACATCTAGAGATACGTTATGATTGCATTTTTTTATTGTCCCAGATTATGTATTAAATACAAACTGTTATGTACTTTGAACTGAGCTATAAAAATTTGCCTCTAGGTATTAGAATGAAATTGTATTTTCCAAGGGCAAGCTTTGATCAAAAGGCAGGATTTTATTAACAGACTGCAAATATTTTTATGATCATGCGTATGTGTAGACATAGACGAATGGTATGATGTGTTAAATTATGTTCCCCTAAAGTCATAAGTTATAATCCCAGAACCTCACAATCCGACCTTGTTTGGAAATATGGTTTTTGTGGATATAGTCGAAAAAGATGAGGTCATCAGTGTGTGCTCCAACTTAATATCACTGGTGCCCTTTAAAATTGGAGAAATTTGGACAGAGGTCTGCACACAGGAAGAATATCACATGCAGATGAAGACAGAAATTAGGGTGATGTAGCAGACACCAAGAAACACCAGCGATTGCCAGCACATTACCAGAAGCTGAGAGAGAGGCATGGAACAGATTCTCTCTCACAGCCTTCGGAAGGACCAACACTGCCCACAGTTTGACCTCTGACTTCTGGACTCCAGAACTGTGAGATAATATGGTTCTGTTGCTTAATCCACCCAGTTTGGCAGCTTTATGAAACTAAGATAGATAGATGGATAGATAGACAGACAGACAGATGGTATACAGATGGTAGATAAATGGTATATAGGTAGATGATGGATGGATGGATGGATAGACGGATGGATAGGTAGAAGATAGATGATAAATGATAGAAAAACAGATAGATAGCTAGAAAGAATTAGCCACCAACTGAATCCACAATTATTTTCCTGTCTGCTTTAATTCATCTATGTATGTTTTATTTTTTATTGATGTCAAATATACACAGAAACGTGCACATATAGCGTGTAGATGGATAATTTCCTAAGTGGATGCACCTGTTTAGCTCCATTAGGATCAGAGTGTGCCCAGCATCCAAGGCAACTGTCATTCCCATCTCAGTCACTGTAGTCCCTGCCTTTCCAGAAGCCTCCACTGCCCTAATTCTATCACCATAGCTTAGTTTACTGATTGCGAAATGTATACAGATGGAATCAGATCATGTGCACTGTTTGATATCTGACACCTTTTGCTTAACATTATGTCCTGCAGTTCGCCCACGGTGTTGGGCGTATTACATTTCACTTGTTTTCTTTGGTAAATAGTATTCCTTTGTATGAATACATCACAACTGATTTACCTATTTCACTACTGAAGGATATAATGGTTGCTTTCAATTTGGGACTACTACAAATGAGATCGCCGTAAATAATCTGGGTGCATATTTGGTCTTTGGTGCACACTTGCATGCATTTTAGGCGAACACGTGCCAAGGAGCGGAATTACTGAAACGTAGAGCACGCTTAATGTTGGGTTTTAGAAATGACTTCCAGTTTTCTGCAAGAGCTCCAGTCGCTCAGCATGTTCATCAACGTTCAGAATTGCCTTTCCCCCTCCCTCCTTCTCTTTATTCTTCCTTCCTTTCATTCCTTCTGTCTCTGCCTATTCTTTCTTCCTTTCCTTCTTTCTTTTCTATTTTTTATAACTGTAGCCACTGTGATGACCATATACCGTGATTTGATCCTGTCCACATTTTCTTGCTAAAAGGAGTTTAAGCACTTGCTCAAATGCTTACTGGCTACTTGGATATACACCTCTGGGAAGTGACCTTTCAAGTCTTGGCTTTTCGTGTTCCATCAACGTTTTCTTTCTTTTTTCTCTTTTCTATTTTTTTTTTAACCAGTGTGTAGAAATTCCTCATTTGTTCCGATGATAAGTCTCTTGTTTAAACCCCAAATCGGCAGATCTTTGATCTTGTATTTTCCAGCCTTCAGAGCTGACAGAAATGAATTTCTGTTGTTCAGAAGACACTCAGTCTAAAGCGTTTTATTAGAGCAGCCCAAATGGACTATGTCATATAATGCATTATATTGATTGGTTTTCAAATGTTAAATCAACCTTGCATTTTAAAAATAAAACCCACTCGGTAGTAACGTCTTATCAGCTTCTTAAATTCTTGAATAACTTTACAAATATTTTGTTAAGAAGTTTTGCTAATACATTAACAAAATATATTAATCTGTATCTTTATTTTCTTTAAATATATTTTTTCCAATTTTAATACCAGGGAAATGTTGGCATCATAAAAAGTGGAAGGATATATATATATAAAAAATAAGTTTATATAGAATTGGTATTATTTTTTTCTTTAAATATGTGGTAGGTGAAATTATCTGGGCATAATGTTTACTGGTTACGCCGGGCTCGGTGGCTCAGCCTGTAATCCCGCGCCTTTGGGAGGTTGAGGTGAGTGGATTGCCTGAGCCCGCAGGTTCGAGACCCACCTGGGCAGCGAGACCTCATCTCTACAATAAATCAAAAAATCAGCCGGGCGTGGTAGCGCATGCCTGTAATTCCGGCTACTTGGAAGGCTGAGGCGGAAGGATCGCCGGAGCCCAGCAGGTCGAGGCTGCGGTGGCCGGGAGCGGCCACTGCACTCCAGTCTGGGCGACAGAGTGAGACTCCAACTCAAAAAAAATGTTTACTGGTTACAAAATATCTAAATACAAATTCATTTAAAATTTTTTAAAAAGTCTCTTGTTAGATGCATGTATTGCAGGTCTATGTATTGCAAAATCTTTACTCACTTGATGATCTGCATTTTTACTTTCTTAACAATGGTTTTTATTTTTAGTATTATTTTTTATTTTAGAGATGTGGGGTACAATTCAGGATTAGGTATACAATGGTCATCATACAGGTAGTTTGGGTTTCCCTTTGGCCCCCACTTTGTCTGGTTTGAGCTCATGTACCCTTATCGATGAAGTATGTTCCCCTTCCCTCCCCTGGCAATTTCCCACTACAGCCAATCTGTTTCCTATAATATCATGATGATTGTTCAGGGTTTGCTTGTGAATGAGAACATGTAGTACTCAGCTCTTTGTTCCTGTGATAGATCACTGAGTATTACAGACTCTAAATCCATCCAAGTTGCTGCGAAATCCAGTGGCTTTTGTATACAGAAGTTCTACATTTTAATAGAGAAGAATTTCTCTTCTCTTCCTATTTCCAGATAGCACGTTTTGCATTCTTTGCTGAGCCCATGATCATGAAGATTCTTTACATTCCATGTTTAGAACTTCAACCCATCTGGAATTGATTTTTGTATGTGGCATGAGGTAGGAGTCAAAATGTATTTGTAAAACATGGACACTCAATTATTTCTGTAGCATTTACTGAAAAAATATATATTATATATTGTATCCATCTTGTAAGGTATCAAGGCTTATTACAAAGCTATAGTTGGAATAAAAGTTCTCCAGTTTTGCTATTTTTCAAGATTGTGCTGGCTATTCTTCGACTTTTGTAATTTCTTTTTTCAAAATGCCTGATTGTATTCTGACTGAGACTGCATTGTGTCTACATATGAAATCACAGATGATATTCTGTCCTTCAATTCAGAAAAAGAGACTATCTCTTTATTGAGGTATTCTTTAATTTTTGTTTATAAAATTTTCAAAATAGTTACTTTTTTTAGATTAACTCCTAGTTGATGTATTTTTAATACTATCATATTTTATATCATTTTAAATATCTTTTTGTATTTGTTTATTGCTGGTTTATAAAAATGCAATTGATTTTTGCAAGTTAATTTAGTCACCAGTAGACTTGTTAAATCAGAATATCAATTTTAGTAATCTGTAGACTCTTGGATTTTCTCCATATTTAATCATATATTCTGTGAATAAATACAGTCTTATTTTCTAATCCTCATACATTTTCTTTCCTGAAAATGTTGGCTAGGAATTCAAGTGGAATAACTTAATAGAAGTTGTGACAGCAAGCATGGCTTCTCAATACTGATCTCAGGACAACATACTTAAATATTTTACAATAAAAATGATTTTACCAGGCTTTATTGTAGATATTCTTGATCAGATTTTAAAATTGTTTATTTCTAGTGATTTTCTGAAAGTCACACATGCATGTTGAATTTTATCAAAGCAATTCATTTGTATATATTACAATAGCCTGATTATTTTTTGTGCAGTAAATTCCAATGATTAATTTTTGAATGCTAAACCAACCTTGCATTTCAGGAATAAAATTCCAATTTTGTTTGATGGGTTATACATTTCATGTATTGACTGATTTGAATTTCTAATATTCTGTATGGAAATTTTACATTCTCTATAAAATAGATGGCCTATAATTCTCTTTGTCTGTAAACTGCTCATCAGACTTTGGTATTATGATTTTGCTGATTTCACAAAATGTAATTTTATATTTTTGTTATCTGAAATAGTTTGTGTAAGAATAGTATTTTTTTCCTAAGTGTCTGAAAAATTTTACCAGGGAAGCCACATGGCCTGGATTTTGTGTGTGTGTGTGTGTGTGTGTGTGTGTGTGTGTGTGTGTGTGGTGTGTATGTGTGTGTGCAAGGATCTTTCATTAAGTAATGCATTTATTTGAAAGACATAGAGCTCCTTAAATTTTCTATTTATTTTTATCTTCATTTTGACAGACTGTGTTTTCCTAGAAATTTGTACATTTTATATACATTTTAAAATTTACTTGTATAAAGGTTACATTCAAGGATGAACCCAAAACAACTGGAATTTATTTATTAAAAAATTGTGCATTTATTCTTACATGTCATCTTCAAAGTACTCTTCAGCTATCAAGACACTTTGTCCATTGATCAAAACAGTTTTTCATCTCATCAATTTTGATGCCTTTTAGTGCTTCCATCTTTTTTCTTTCACCACTTCCACATCAGCAAAATGTTTCCCTTTGAGAGTTTTTTTCAAAGAAACCGACAAAAAAAAAGCTGTTTGGGGAAAGATCGGGTGAATAAGGAGGGTGGGGCGCGGGGATCATGCCTTTTTTAGGTCAAAAACTGCTAAACAGCATGGTGTGGGCAGGTGTACTTGTAAATCACCCATCATGAAATGGGCAAATGCGTTGAAAGAATCTCCAAAAAAAATTCACTGAAGTCAGCCACAGCCTCTCACACCAACACTAGCTGGTACACTGATGCCAATGGGTTTCTAGAACTCCTACCTAGTGGGGGCAAGCCAGGACTACAAGGGCCCACTCTCCAAAAGAGTCCCCTCTTGTGTACTATCTCTTGCAATACGTTCGATGCCTGTAAATTCTATAATGATATCTCTTTTTAATTTCTAATTTTGATTAAAAAGTTTTTCTCTCATCTGTCTTTTACTCTCTCAGTCTTGCCAAGAATTTACCAGTTTTATTAATGGGATGAAAAAAATCCCATCTTTCTGACTTATCTACTTTCTCTATTGTATTTTTTTATTTCATTAACCTCTGTTCTTGTCTTTACTATTTATTTCCATTTCATTCCTTTGAGATTAGTGGGTTTGAGTTTCCAAGCTACAGAGATTGCTCAATATTTAGTCTTTGTGTATATATCATATACACATTTAAGACTATGCATTTCCCCTCTAAGAATAGTTTTCACTGCACCCCCTGAAGTTTTATTATGTTGCATTTCCATTATCATTTACTCAAAAATATTTTATGATTCCCCTTGAAATTACCTTTTTGACATAAGTTTTCTATGGGCTACTTAATTCACAACTGTTAGAAGCTCCTTGTTACAGTTTTTGTTGGTGTCTGGCTTAATCCCACTATGGCCACATAAAATAATCTTTATGATTTCAATGTTTTGTAACATATTTTGACTCAGCAGATTTTCCATTTTGGCAAATGCTTATGAACTCCTATTCCCCCCCCCCCAAAAAAAATCTATTCTTCAGTTGCTGATTGGTGAATGTTGATTTATTTTGGATGCAATTAAAGAACATTTACATTTCTTGGTTTACTACACTGGCTTTCTGGAAGGGAAGAAAAGAACTTTAAAAGATTCTGAAAACGTACGTTGGCATCACCAGAGAAGCACACTTTGCTCATTAGACATGGTGCCAGTGAGGCGAAGAGCTGGCCATATGTGAGCTGTAGACGTACTCGTCACTTGAGGTGTACCACTTGAAATATGCTCGCTCTTCCTTACAGGGTAGGGTAGAAATAGTCTAGGGTACCGCAAATCTCCTTTCTCTCCTCTGCTTCTCAGACCTCCCCGTCCCTTCCCCTTGTTTCCATTGTGACGTTGTCTTCTTCACCTGGATGCTCATCAATCCTTCTGGAAAAGTAACTGCCAAACTCAATGCCCCCAGACTCTCAGTTGGTCTTGTGGCCTCTAATCTCTCACTTCTGTAAGTACAATTATTCTTAAAATCAAAGTCACATCACCCGCATCCTTCAACTCCTTCAAATGTCTTCATGCAAACGGCACAATACATAAGTGTATTATCATGGCATTTGAGTCCCATGACCCAGACCTAGCCTAAGTCCAAAGCCTCATGTCCCACTCCGTCTCCTGATGCATTTTGTGGCTGTGCTGCATCTGGTCACTATGTTTAACAAAAGCCACTCACTCTTATGAGTTCCTGCTATTCCATCAGCATGGTACCCTTGGCCCTCCACAGCAAAGCCCACTCATTTAGTCTCCACCTTCATCTTGGTCTCCCCTCGGAAATCATCCTCCTTCCCTTCACGATCCCGTGTCTGGCCCTTCTCTGAGATTTCATCCCCTTGTGTTCCTGTTACTTCAGTTTCTTTTGCACATGTAGCATCTGTTTTGGGTTGCTTGCTTTTTTTTTCCGAGTTGGAGTCTCACTCTGTCGCCCAGACTGGAGTGCAGTGGCCGCTCCCGGCCACCGCAACCTCGACCTGCTGGGCTCCAGTGATCCTTCCGCCTCAGCCTTCCGAGTAGCCGGAATTACAGGCATGCGCTACCACGCCCGGCTGGTTTTTTGATTGATTGTAGAGATGAGGTCTCGCTGCCCAGGCGGGTCTCGAACCCGCGGGCTCAGGCAATCCACTCACCTCAGCCTCCCAAAGGCGCGGGATTACAGGCTGAGCCACTGAGCCCGGCTTGCTTGCTTTTTTGAGTTGGGGTCTCATTCCATCATCCAGGCTGGAGTGCAGTGGCACACTCATGGCCACCCTGGGTCAACCTGCTGGGCTCCGGCGATCCTTCTGCCTCAACCTTTCAAGTAGCCAGAACTGCAGGTGTACACTACCACGCCCGGCTAGTTTTTGATTTATTGTAGAGACGAGGTCTTGCCAAATTGCCTGGGCTGATGTCGAACCCACGGGCTCAGGCAAATCCACTCGCCTCGGTCTCCCAAAGTGCTGGGATGACAGGCTGAGCCACTGAGCCTGGCTACATCTCCCCCCACCCCCATCTCTCTCTGTCTCATTAGGCTGCTGACTCCTGGAATCGAGGGCTCTTGTTGAAGACACGTTTGGTACCCCCTCAGGACTGTGCACTGCACTTCTCAGACTTACCCATTAAATGAATGTGGTGTTGAATCCCCTTGGAGCTGTTCTTGCTCATAATAACTTGGAAAGTATGTGCACTTCTTAGAACCAGCCTTTCGAGTGAAATGAGTCATATGAAGGTCAGGGTATATCAACGTGGTATTTTGCAAGTGAGTCTAGAGCAGGAAGCATTAAGAAAGAAGTAGCTCCGAGCTGGGAATAAACGAGATTAAGTAGGAAGGGAAGTGAAGGTCACCTTCCAGCTCAGAAGATTAGAATTTCCACTTTCTGTGTATTAAAAATAAATCTTTGATCTGAAATCAAAGACTTTGGCCAAAGCTCTCCCCTTCCCGGGAAAGCCTCTTGATGGTCAGCACTTCAGAGTTTGCCTCTCCAGCCCTGAGTTCCAATATATCAACCGAAACTTGAAATGTTCAAGATGGAAGTTATTAAATTGGGTGAGAAATGTTACAACCAAGAAGTAGCTTAGACGTTTTTCCCTATCATGCTTCATTGCCCCAGTGCTTTCTGGAGAGAGAGAGAGGAAAGCTATCCTATTGCATACCGTAGTTGGGTCGGCTTCTCATCAACTCAGCACCCAGGCTAGAAACCTTGACTCAGGCTTCCATTCTGCACGTCACTTCTTCTCTTTTTGTTCTGCCAACAGCTGCTGTTATTTCTTCCTCTAAAGTTGACCTTGAATTAGATATCTCCTTTCCATTCTGTCACCTCTCATCTCCTCCTGACTGTATTGTTTCCTGGCTGGTTTCCTTGGCAGTAATGTCTCTCCTCTCAAAGCTACCCTCAATATTTTTGCAGCGTTATCTTCCTTTAAAAAAATTAATCAGGTCACTCTGTTCTGAACAGTACCTAATGGAGTCACCCTGCCTAAGCAGCCACATTCCATTTCCTCTGCCTAATTTCAAACCCATCCATAACTGGGGCCCACCTGTTTTATCCAATTCTAGTTCCTTCTTTCTAAAATGCAAAATTTAGTTCCAAGGTAGCATAACATAATGATGAACAGAGGATGAATTTGGCTTTGACTCCTAAATAACCTCCATGGGCCCCAGTTTCCTCCTTAAAATGTGTGTGAATGTACACATTATACCTAATTGTGGTCAAAATTAAATGATGCAGTATATGTAAATTTCTTAGAATGGATCCACTCCTAGTCAAAGCTGTAAAAAAGAAGACGGCCATTACTACAATCAACTGGGATCTACATAATTTTGTCATCCCTGAACTTGCTCCTGACCCTCCTTTTCTGTAGAAGAGTCTAAACTCTGTAGCTTTTCAAGAGTCTAAACTCTGTGGCTTTTCAAGACTGTGACCACCTCTCACTTATGAGGGGGACCCCCCAAAACCTGGAATTCTATACAAAATTGTGTGTTTATTCTTACGTGTTTAAACTTCAGTTACCTTCAAAGTACCGTCTGCTTGATGCAATCCACCTGTCGAGATGCTTTTTCCACTGTTCAAAACAGGTTTTGAACTTACCCATTTTGATGTCCTTTAGTGCTTCTGCCATTTTTTGTTTCACCTCTGCCACATCGGCAAAACGTTTTGCTTTGAGGAGTTTCTTCGTCTGAAATAAACAGGCACACAAAAAAAGTTGCTGGGGGTGAGATCAGATGAATAGAGAGGGTGGGGCATGGGAGTCATGTCTTTTTTGGTCAAAAACTGCCAAACACTCAGTGAGGGGTGGGCAGGTGCACTTGTAAACCACCCACCATGAAACGGGCAAACACGTTGAAAGACTCCAGAAAAAATTCACTGAAGCTGAATGCAGACTCTCACAACAACGCTAGCTGATAACACTATTGCCAGTGGGTTCCTGGAATGCTGGCCTAGGCAAAAGATAATTCTGGGGATTTTGGGGGTCATCCTCATGTGTTTCCTCACTATTCTCCAAAGGGTATCCTTCATTATCCTATCTGTGACTGGTTTATTGTAGCTTGCAGTTTTCACAATGCAAGAGTCCCAGTCAGATACTTTTGGGAAGCAATGCATGCTCTAAGCACCTCTTTGAAATGTACAGTGACTAGCAATATTCAAGGGGTCTAAGGAAACCTACAGTAAAGAACATGATTGGCTGGGCTGGAGGTGGTGGCTCACACTTGTAATCCCATTATTTTGGGAGGCTGAATCTGGAGGAGCGCTTGAGACCAGGAGTCCAAGACCAGCCTGGGCAACATAGTGAGACCTCATTCCTACCAAAGAGTAAAATAAAATAAAATGAAAATAAAAAAGGAAAGGAAAGAATATGATTAAATCGTTTAGTTTGACATTTTCCACATTTATGACTTTCTAGACATTTTTTCCTGTGAAATGCAACACTAGAAAAATTAGGAATTCTGTCTCTTAAGTAAGAGTCGTTATGTGATTTTGTTGCGTTGAAGGTACCTGCAACAGATCAGAAAAGGTCAAATATTAAATTAATAACAATGTCATCTTGGTAAATTTATGACCTGTGTACACATGTGTGACCATATAAAAGGTAGTGATCTAAATAAGCTTATTACCTAAATTCCAAATATTCTGTTTACTCATTACTCAGCTGATGAAAGTCAGAAGCCTCAATGGCATGCCGAGATACACTCCTATAATACTTAAGCTTAGCTTTTTCCTGTTTTTTTTTTAAGAGTTAAGCCTCCCATATGATTTGGTTGCAATTTAATTTTACTGGTTAATGATCCAACCCAAACTCATTCATTATTCCCATATTTTAATGCTAATTTTAGTTTCCGTTTAATTCTTATGATAAACTCATTCTTTGGTTTTCAGTCAATTAAAAGACAGGATCTATAGGCTTTTACCATTAATTAGTACATTAAAATGACCTTTGAGATGTGTGAAAGTCTGAAAAGACCAACGTTTTTCTTAGGACTTAATATATTCCTTTGTGGTGGGCAGAATAATAGACCCCAAAGAGGTTCACCTCTGTCTCCAGAACATGGAACTAAGTTATGTCACCTGGCAAGGGGAACTCAGGTTGCAGGTGCAACCAAGATTGCTAACCAGCTGATCTTGACATGGGAGGTTAGCCAGGATGATCCAGGTGGACCCAATATGATCCCAAGGGTCCTTATAAGTGAAAGAGGGAAGCATTGTCAGGGAGAGGCTGTGAACAGCTCAACCAGCCCCTGCTGGCTTTGGCGAAGGCAGACAGCCATGAGCTGAAGGGAAGCCTTGCTGACACCTTGACTTTAGCCCAGCAAGACCTGTCTTGGACGTCTAACCTGCAGAACTGTGATGTACCTGTGGTAGGGTTTGTGTTGCTCGAGCCAGCAGGTTGGTGGTCACTCCTTAGGCAGCAGTAAGACACTGGTATGTCCCTAAAGGGTAGCAATTATCCTGGATGTCAGTGTTGGTTCAGGATAAATTAGGTAAAGAGTTTCAGAAGTTTGATGCTTATTAGAGTGAGAGAAAAAGATGCCATTGTAAACAAGAAGGATTGGCAGTCATGCTGTTATAATGGAGTTATAATGGATTATCTAGGTTCCTCACCCTGCAAACTTCCTTCCCCTCAGCCTAACTGTTCAGGCATGGTCTGTGGGCTCTGACCCCAAATCTGATGTCAGCCTGGAAGCAGCAAGGTGCCTCTTTCAGTAGGGTTGGGGTGACCCCCTAAGTCCACCTTCTCCTCCTGCTCAAACACCCCTCTCAGTTGTAGTTGAGACTTAAGGATTTAGAAGGCGGGAACCCAAAAACCCCAGAACTTATTTATAAAAAATTGTGTATTTATTCCTACATGTTTAAACATCAGTCACCTTCAAAGTACTCTAAGTTTGAGGCAAGACACCTGTCCAGATGCTTTTCCCACTGCCCAAAGCAGGTTTTGAACTTGTCGATTCTGATGCCTTTTAGTGCTTCTGCTGTTTTGGGTTTCACCTCTTCCACATTGGCAAAACATTTCCCTTTGAGGACTTTTTTTCACCCAGGGAAACCAAACCAAAACAACAACAACAAAAAAATAGGTCGCTTGGGGCACAGGGGTCACAAGTTTTTGGTCAAAAACTGCTGAACACTCAGCATGCTGTGGGCAGGTGTGCTTGTAAATCACCCATCATGAAACGGACAAATGTGTTGAGACAGTCTCCAAAAAAAATTCACCAAAGCCCAATGCAGCCTCTCACAGCAACGCTAACTTGCCCACAGATGCCGATGGGTTTCTAGAACAATTACCTAGCAGGGAAGCCTGTGCTACAAGGGGCCACCCTCCAAAAGATAACTCTGTTTTTTGGGGAGGGTACCCTTGTGTTTTTGCGAACAAACGTCTGCCCTCCCCTCAAGTAAAAATAACCAGGCTCTAGGCTTTCCGCTCCTCCTGAGCTGCATGGTAGCTCAAGTTCATTCGTCTAAGCCTTTCTTTTTCCCTTGTGACTCTTCCAAGGAAGGCACTCCCGGGTGGAGGTTTTTCCCCCTTCTGGAAAATCCTCCTGACACCAGACACCTGACCACAGGATGTCTGAGGCCGCCAGCTCCCAGGACCTCGTGCAGTCTTGCCAGGACACCACCTGCTCACTTCAGCGCCGTGACGTGTTGGTTGAGGCTGACACCACCCCGCCCTGTCCCTGGTGCCGTGATCTCCTGACTGACTTGCAGCTGTCCCTGCAGTGCAGGATAATCTGTGTTGGTCACCATCTTCTTGCTCACAGATCCAATCTGTACATCTGTACTTAGCACTTTCTTCAAGATCCCAGTGTCTTTTTCTCTACAGCTGACCTCAGCCACCTTAGAGAGACAGTGGTGACCTTTGCACTTGAACTCTTTCACCATCTCCCAGCTGGTCTCTGTGTACCACCTGCCCTTGGTTCTCTGCAGACTCCACCACGACTGTTTCTAGTTTTGCCTCCACCATGCTGACCTCTGGGACTTTGCTAGGTCTCTGAGACTTTAGGAAAAATATCTTTTAAATTTTTTTTTATTGTGGTAAAACGTATATATCAAATTTGCAGTTCTAACCGTTTTCTTTTCTTTTTCTTTTTTTTGAGTCAAGATCTCACGCTGTTGCCCGGGCTGGTGTGCAGTGGCATGATCACGACTCACCACAGCCTCGGCCTCCTGGGTTAAGGTGATCCTTCCGTTTCAGCCTCCCAAGTAGTTGGGGTTACAGATGTGTACCACCACGCCTGGCTACTTTTTGTTTTATTATTTGTTTGTAGAGATGAGCGCTCACTGTGTTGCCTAGGTAGATCTCAAACTCCTGGGCCCAAGCTATCCTTTTGCCTTGGCCTCCCAAAGTGATGGGATTAGAGGTGTGAGCCCCCACGCCTAGCCAATTTTAACCATTTTCAAGTGGACATTCACATTGTTAGGCGACCATCTCCACCATCCAGCTCCAGAACTTTTTCATCTTCCCACACTGAAATTCAGTCCCCATTAAAACATAACACCCCACCCCTCCCTGGTCATTGACGCCCCCATTCATTCCACTTTCCGTTCTATGACTTTGAGGACTCTAGGAACCTCTGGTAAGAACCACACGGTATTTGTCTTTCTGTATCTAACTTCATTCATCAGGATTGTACTTCCTTTTAAAGCTAAATGACAGTCCTCTGTCTATGTCTACCACATGTTGCTTACTATCCATGAACACTTGTAAAAATACTCCTTGACCATGAGTATGGAAGTACTTGATGGAATTCTTGCTTTCAATTCCTTGAGGTATATACCCAGAGTGGGATAACCAGGTCATGTGGTCATGGCTAGGTCAGCTTTTTGAGGAACTGCCAAGCTGTGTTCCACAGTGGCTGGACCGTTTCTGTTCCCACCAGCAATGCATGCATGCTCCGATTCCTCCACACAGCGCCAACACTTGTTTTCTGTTTTCTTCTTTATCGCCGTCCTGCAGGGTGTGGTCCCTTGGCTTTTCATCTCTTCTTCTCCCTGGCTCCTCTCCCTCAAGCTGCAAACATGCCCCTGGGCCCTACCGCAAGCTGTCCTTGGACGGGATGTTCACCCCAAATTATTAAAAGTAGTGCAAGTCATCTGCCTGTAGTTCCGTGCCATATGTTCTCTCTTGAATCCAACCAAGCACCAGTTGTAATCTCTAGGGAGGTTTCTGGTGTTTAGCTCTCTTCCTCAGTCCTCACTCAATGTGATCCTCTCTGCTCCTGTCACTGAAGGTGTGGCATGGGGACTGGTGACTTTGGTGTTACCTGGGAGCGTGTGAACACTGTGGACTTCCTGGGCTCCCCAGGCACACAGAATCAGAATCTGCACATGGTACCCAGGTGTCTCCACCCATAGCTCTCTGGAATTTTAACCTACTGACACCCACTTATCTTGAGGCAATCTTGTCCCCGGGTATATCGAAAGCTGTTCTCTTAGGGTGTGTGTCCTTCCTCTCAGAGCAGTTTCTCAATGTCTTTGCTTGCTGGTGACCTTGACCTTGACTTGACTCAGGATCTTCCTGAGTTCTGGTCCCAGCCTCCTCCTTTTGGAAACTCAACCTGTTCTTCCAATATCACCTCATGCATTCTTGACTTCCGAAATTACTTAAATGACTATGAGTCCTGAAACCTTGTTTCTGGCTCAGAGTTTTCTCTTGAATGCCAGGCCTATCATTATCTGTAGTCTCACAGCCCAGTGGAGCATGTGAATCTCAGCACAGCAAAATCAAGTCCTCACCAAGGTGATGGAGACATCATACTTACCCATCCCTGATCACCCTCAGGTCCAATTCTAATCCCTGCTTATGCAGGAAGCCCCCAAACCCCTGGAACTTATTTATAAAAATCGTGTATTTCTTCTTACACTTTTAAACATCAGTCGCCTTCAAAGTACTCTCACCTTGATGCAATACACCTTCTGAGATGCTTTTTCCACTGCTCAAAACAGTGTTTGAACTCATCCATATTGATGCCTTTCAGTGCTTCTGCTGTTTTTTGTTTTACCTCTTCCGCAGCAGCAAAATGTTTCCCTCTGAGGACTCTTTTCATCAGGGGAAACAAAAAATGTCGCTCAGGGTGAGATCAGGTGGATAAAAAGGGTGGGGAATGGGAGGCATGCCATTTTGAGTGAAAAACTGCTGAACACTCAGCACAGTGTGGGCAGCTGGGCTCGGAAATTGCCCATCAGGAAATGGGCAAACACAGTGACAGAATCTCCACAAATAAAGGAAAAAATCACCGAAGTCAAACACAGCCTCTCAAAACAACGCTAGCTGGCCCACTGATGCCCATGGTTTCCCAGAACATTTACCTAGGGTAGGAAACCTGTACTACAAGGGTCCCACCCTCCAAAAGATAACTCTGGGTTTTGGGGTCTCCTTTATAGATTTAATTGTATAACTTTCCTTAGGAAAAGCATGCAATGTTCCCCCTGCTACCAGAAACTAAGGTTTAAAATCCTATGGGTCTTTCACAGCTGTTTAGAATCTATCCATTTTCCTAGTCTCATCTCCCAGGCCTATGTTCTAGGCTGTGACAGTCAGCACGGGCTGTCCACCTGGACCACCTGGGGAAATTTGGAGACTTCAAAACCAAAGCATGTCTGTTCGAGACCTGCCATAAATTAGAGGGAAATTAGACCAGGAACAGGCAAGAGTTCCTGAATCCAAGGACATGTCACTCCTAAAAGACACTTTGCTAAATCCTTACCCTGGAACACAGAACCATCTCTATTTAGGGGAAACGGAGTGAGGGAACATTCTTCCCTTTGCAGAGGCCACCCTTCTTGTAATATCCCTAATGGATTTCACTTTCATTCTAATTTAGTAAAGATGAAAGTGAACGTAGGAAGTCCAGTCAAATACGGCCTTCCAGGAATGAAGATGTGCCAGGGATGCATTAACTTAATTGGTCTATATTAATAGAATAAAGGAATATAACGTGGTGATCTTTAGAATGTATCATAAAAGCATACTTGTTGTCTAGCTATAAAGGTGAACAGAGTATTGGGGAGAGTCTTTTAGTCTCTTCTTTAAACTTGCTTTGCCTCTGAATTTTGACCTTACTGATTCTTCAACTTGAACAAACCCTCAGTATGAGGAAGACTTAATTGATATTCTGAGTGGTGGTGGGGACCATGTCAAAACTTCCAGGCAACACGCAAGGAAAAAAAAAGTTAGTCCCAAATGTAGCTTCATTATGAATTGGCCAAGAGGTGGTATTGAATTTTCTGTTACACCTTACCTTGTGATTTGATTCTTTCAAATAGTAATATACGTTACTTTTAGTATAAACTTGAATTCCTAAGGAAGACATCCATGGTCTTTCATTTGTTATATTTCATTCGTGATCTTTCATTCTTGGTCTTTCTTATTGTTTTGACAGTTTATGGTTCCCACCCACACCCCGATAAACTAGCATCTAGCTGCAAAAGTATTTCTTGGCCTTTTATTCAAAAGCTATGTTAACATACATACATATGTAGCTCCAAACCTTTTTTGGAAATATTCCTGGGTGGTGGTAGTGTCGTTTGTGAAATATCTTGAAATCCCACTTGCTCCCCAGGAAAAACTCACAATACTACGAGGATAGCACAACAGAAGTTGAACAGACAACATCTGCAGTCAAACCAGGCAGGTGTTGGCAAGGTACCTCCCAACCTTCAAAATGACAGAAAGAAGCCAACAGCAGCCACGAGACCCGAGTGGCATTATAACCTGGTTGGGAGGTGGCGGGACAGCTGACGGGCGCCAAAACGAGAGGGCCACCAAGCAGCCCAGTGATGCCCACCGGGAAGCACTGGAGTCCATCTGGGAACAGTGACAGCAGAGGCTTTTGCAAGCTCCAGTCTGCGGGTGAAGGCCAGGAGTTCCCTCTCACACCAGTCAGCCAAGCTTCCTTCTGGGACAGGGCGTCACGCCGAGGAGGAGTTGCTGGGAAAATGAGCAGCGCAGAGACCGTAGGAGAGAGAGACAGAAGGAAGGAGAGAGGGACAGACATTGGGGTGGGTGAACTAGGGCCAGCCCCACCCTTGATGCTTTCAGGAAACAGCTGCAGAGGGAATTCCAGAGCCAGGAAGCTGGAAACGCTCTTCAAAGCCGTCTCTCTCCCCTAACAATTCAGAAAAGTTCATCTCAGTTAAAAGTGCGTAACAGAAAAGGATGACAGGACTCGTCCGTTACAAAGTTACTCCAAGGAAAAGAATAAGGAACATGCTCACATTCTAAAGGACACCTGCACTCATGTGTTTATCACAGCACTATTTGCACTAGCAAAGACGTGGGACCAACCGAAGTGCCCAGTGACAGTGAATGGGGCAAAGAAAATGTGGTACACATACACCGTGGAATACTAAGCAGCCATGATGAAGAACAAAACCATGTCCTTTGCAGCAGTGTGGATGCAGCTGGAGACCGTTATTCTGAGCAAATGTACACAGAAACCAAAAACCAAATACGGCGTGTTCTCATTTTTAAGTGGGAGATCCACACTGGGTGTACACTAGCACAAGAAGGGAACAACAGACACTGGGGGCCCCCAAGGAGAGGCAGAAGAGGGGATAGGGTTGAAAAATTATCTTCTGGGCGCCATGTTCACTATTTGGGTGACAGCTTCAATAGAAGCCCAAGTTGGCCATCATGCAGTAAGTCCAAAAAAAAAAAAAAAAAACCTTCACAGGTATCCCTGGATTTGAAATAAAAATTAAGACAAATTTTTCTATAGATAATGAGACTATGCCTGGAAAACACACTCACAGAATCACAAAACAGATGAAAAATAACATTTCAAATTGAATTAAAAGAATTCAGAAAATAATGGACGGTGTTGAAGCTCAGCCCAACTCAGGCAGCTGGTGACAGGAAAGAGTTAAAGTGTTCAAAAAATTATTTTCAAAATGAGATCTTAATTAGAAGACACATGCAACGACTTCATGGAAGATTCAAAGAAGGAACCATTTAAAAAGCAAAAGGAAAGTGGAAGATTTTAGATAATTGGGAGCCTTTCAAAATATGTATAGCAAAAATTCCTGTAGAAGACACAATAAAGACTGGAAATTACAATGCAATCAATCTTTCCTAAAATACAAATAAGGACATAAAATGCACATTGACATGGAGCACTGCAACCCTGTGCATATGGGACCAACATGACTAAGACATATTCCCGTAAAATTATTGCATTTTTTTAAAAAGACAAAAAAAATCCTTTGGACTTTTTTTTTCATAAAGGAAAGAAAATCAGATTGCCGTCAGAGTTTTCAACAGCAATGTTGAGTCATGTTTCTATTTATGATGTCCAAGGGGAAAAAAATATGTAAGCCAAAGCTTTTGTATTTCACCTGTCAACCTAAAAAACAACTGGGATGGAGGGGGCTCTTTAAAAGAAAATGTCACTTATTTGGAAACAGGCATCTCAATGCGTCTTTGCAAGCCCTAGGAAACTATGTGCGTATTCAGGGAGGTAAGGGAAGACAAAGGTTGTGGAGGAAAATTAGGAGGATTACATAATAATGACAAGGGTGACGCCAGTCCAGGGCTGGACAGGCAGATGCTGGACAGATGTCCTTGCAGAAGTATTTTTTTGTGTCTGAGATTGCAATGGCCTTTGAGCGTGAGACTGCTGTCTTTGTGGCTTTCCCTGGCTCCACCCATCAGGGTTTTTAATACAAGTGGCTCCGTTTTAATTCTGACAACTTTTACACAGCAAATGACTGTCAGATATAAAAAGTGGCATCAATTATAAACTTGTAGGCACTCAGGGAACATTATTCTTCTGAGGGAAGTTCTAGAAAAGAGCATCAAACAGCCAACATCAGCCTAAGGACAGGTTGGTTGGGCTCAGTGCCTCACACCTATAATGCCAGCACTTTGGGAGGTCAAGGTGGGAAGATTGCTTGAGCCTCGGAGTTCAAGACCAGCCTGGGCAACATAGCAAGCCCTCATCTCTACAAAAAATTAAAAAAGCCAGGTGTTGTGGCACCCGCGGGGTCTTGGGAGACCAAGGCAGAAGGATCATCTGAGCCCAGAGGGTAAAGGCTGTGATGGACAGTGGTCGCAGCGCTGCATTCCAGCCTGAGCAACAGTGTAAGACCCTGACTTTAAAAAAAAGAAAAAGTAAACACAAGGATAGGTGATGACAAACACCTGAGATATCCCAAGGTGAAATTTCATGGGCATAGTGGGTAGACACGTCCTTCACTGCCTACCCACTAGAAACTTCCATCGCTAAAGATCCCTGTGAAGCAAAACTCAAGACAGATTTAGAAGTGAATGACTGCCGATACGCAGTTACGGTGACCATGGCTTGAACACCACCTGCACTGTTGAGATGACAGCCTTCTATTTCAAAAAAGCAAGAAGAATCTATGACTTTGTCTTGATAAATATTGAAATCATAATCGGGAACATCATATCTCCTGGGTAGAGAATGTAATGCTTTGAAGACATGACCATTTGCTGTCTTGGTGATCTCGAACTTCTGGGTTCAAGTGATCCTCCCACCTCCATCTCCCAAAGTGCTGGGATTATAGGCGTGACCCAGTGTGTCTGACTTACAAGTCTTTTTTATGACTTCTGGTTTTGGGTCTTCCCTATATTGGGAGAATTCCTCTACATTTAATGGCCTACTGGCCTCTGCAAGTGATCTCCTGCTGCCACATTGAATTCACACGTAGAATTGTGTCCATCCTTGGAGCTCACCTGTTCCTCTGAAGACTTCCACATTCCTCCCAAGTCTCCATCCTTCTCCCAGATGTGCAGATTGTGTGTTCAAATTTCGATCTCTGCTAGTTTCTAAGAGACAAACAGGGTCGCCTGTGTCTTTAATTCTCACTCCTTAGGAGAGAGGTTGAATATCTATTCGTATGTCTAACAGCCATTTGCATTTCTCTTAGTGTGAATTGTCTACTTGTGTCCTTTGAACTTTTCTGTCAGGTATCAGATTTCTCTTATTAATTTGTAAGATATATGTTTTGACTATGAAGGAGGTATGCATTGTGTCTATCAAACATATAGCAGTTGTCTTTCTCAGGTTTTGCTTGCTTTTTTTCTGCTTTGCTTGTGTTATTTTTACCAAGAAGAAAGTCACCAACTTTGTCAGTTTTATATAAATGTGTGTCTCACTCCAAAGACATCACCCAACGTTGTGTCAGGTGAAGGTGCAAATTCGAACGACGGGGCGTGCCATCTCCCCCAGCAGTAAATTAAGAAGCTTCTAGGGCAACCCCAGCTCCGTGGGAAAGTAATTTTTTTTTTTAATTAAAAGAAAACAAAACTGTACTTATACCGCTGACTTGCATTCCTTGCTTGAAAATGTCACCGGATGTGGGGGGTAGGTTCACGCACACCCTCCCTCCCTCCTCTTCCCTCCTGGCAGCTGTTTTGAGGTTCCAGGGGTGAAAAGCACCATTTCACGGCCTGGGATAGGGTCCCTGTGCCATTGGGGACTGTCCCCATCAGGCTTTCTAAATAAGTAAGGCTAGGACCGCGTGACCAAAAAGTTTGCAGAAAGAAAGATGTTGTTTTGACAAGTTCATTCTGGTGTCTCCAAAACCAGAGAAGTGCTTTGACACGGAAGCTGGCCACTGAGTAAGCTCATTACTGTACAAAATGAAACAACACATTTGTTTGGTAAGAACAGGTTGATGGTTTCTCTTAAGAGCAATCAAAATTGATGGAGAAAAAGGCTGGACTCTTGTAGGCATATTTATCTATGGGATTCCCCAAGAAAGGATTTATCAAAATGAAAAGTTGTTTGGTTTTTGTATTCTAAAAGTAAAATTGGGGTGAAATAAATGAGAGCTATTTACTCTGTTTCATATGAGGGAGACCCCAGGAAACCCAGAATTTATTTATAAAAAATTGTGTACTTATTCTTACATGTTTAAACTTCAGTCACCTTCAAAGTACTCTCTGTTTGATGCAATACATCTTATTGAGGCACTTTTTCCACTGCTCAGGCTTTTCAGCTAGTCAATTCTGATGCCTTTTATGAGGGGGAGCCCCCCAAAACCCAGAATTATCTCATTTTTGTTTTTTTATTTTTCAAGGGCGGGCCACTTATAGTACAGGTTTACCCTGATACATAAATGTTCTAGGAACCCATTGGCATCAGTGTACCAGCTAGCATTGTTGTGAGAGGCTGTGTTCAGCTTCAATTAATTTTTTTTGGGGGGGGGTTCTCTTTTTTTTTTTTTTGAGTTGGGTTCTCACTCTGTCACCCAGGCAGGAGTGCAGTGGGGCGCTCTGGCTACCGCAGCCTAGACCTGCTGGGCTCCGGCGATCCTTCCTCCTCAGCCTTCCAAGTAGCTGGAACTACAGGTGCGCGCTACCACACCTGGCTAATTTTTTATTTATTGTAGAGATGGGGTCTCACCAAGTTGCCCAGGTTGGTCTTGAACCCGCAGGCTCAGGTGATCCTTTCGCCTCAGCCTCCCAAAGTGCTGGGATTACAGGCTGAGCCACCAAACCCAGCCTGGGTGGATGGGGGTGGGGGAGATTCTTTCAGTCGTTTGCCCATTTCATGATGGATGATACATGAGTGTGATTGCCCACACTGCGCTGAGTGTTCAGCAGTTTTTGACCAAAACCAGCATGATGCCCAGGCCCCACCCTCCCTATTCACCTGATCTTTGCCAAAGCAACATTTTTGTTTTCACTGATTTAAGAAGAAAAAAAAAATTCCTCGAAGGGAAATCTTTTGCAGATGTGGAAGAGGTGAAACAAAGAAACACTAAAAGGCATTAAAATAGACGAGTTCAAAACCTGTTTTGAGCAGTGGAAAAAGCATCTTGATAGGTGTATTGCATCCAGCAAAGAGTGCTTCGTAGGTGATAAGTTTAAGCATGTAAGAATAAAGACATACTTTTTAATAAATTTCCAGGTTTTTTGGGTCCTCTCCTGTATTTTTCTACATTTTGATTTGGTGTATAAATTTGAAGCTAAAACATTAAAGGGACTGGAGGTGGTGGCTCATGGCTGCAATCTCAGCACTTTGGGAGGCTGAGGCAGGAGGATCGCTTGAGCCCAGGAGTTCAAGACCAGCCTGGGCAACACAGTGAGACTCCATTCCTACAAAAAATAAAAATTATCCAGGCATGGTGGTGCATGCCTGTAGTCCCAGCTACTCAGGAGACTGAGGTGGAAGGATCGGCCAGATCGAGGCTACAGTGAGGCTAAGATCATGCCATTGCACTCCAGCCTGAGTGACAGAGGCAATCACTGCCCAATTTTCCCAGCTCCCACTACTGTGGGGTCTCCCGAGGCCTCAGAATCCCTCACTGAGCTTGCCTCTCCCTTTCCAGCTCCTAGGGAAGCTTTTTAGTGCTCCAGGCTCTGTCTACACCAGCTTCCGCCTACCATATCTGAGTACGTCTGTGTCCATGGGGGCAAATCAGGACATTTTCATCTCTTAATCTAAAGACCGTGAGTGGCCTTTGTCCTGGAAGTTACATCCAGACCCATGCACTCCCTATCTCCTAAGAGGAAAAATAACATTTCTTGGGGAATTCCATAGGTAAACAGGTCTACAAGAGTGAAAATGTCACATGGGCCATTTTTCCCAACAAATGAGAAGCCGCGTCTTTGCATCTGGGAGAAAGCCAAAATTAGCATCCATCTACAAAGTTGCCACCAGAAAATGTTGCGACTCTGTCTTTAATTCATGAAGCCCTGGACTGACTCCGGTGAGTCAAGGGGTGCTGGTGATCTCTGCTGGGAGGTCTTTGTTTCAACAGCAAAATAAACCCATGACTTAAGTTGAGAGGAGAGTGAGATACCACCTCAGATCCAACAAGAAACAGCCTCAGAAGAGGGTGCAGGCAGGTGCCGAGAAATGTGTTTTCAGCTGGCACGATGGAGAAGCCGTGTGTGTACATTTGAACCTTGAAGAAGCCTTGATATTTTAGGAAACCCTCGTTTCTTTCTGTTTTGCTTTGTTTTCTTTTGCTACCCAACTTTGCTGTCCTTTAAATTCTTCTGACTTTTCACTAGACATTCAGAACAAAAGAAAGCAGAAGTTGGGAGTTGCAGCCTGTTGTTTGTGAAGAGGTTTGCTGTGAATTAGACCCGCCAAAGCAATAGGTTTTTATCATCCCACGGTGGAGGGCAGTGGAAGAATGGATTGGGGCTGAGAAACGTGGATTTGAATTGCTATTCTGGTGTGTATTCGCTGTGCAACCTTAAAGGGGTTCATTGACTTCTCTGAACCACAGTCTCATTCTCACTGAAAAACGTTACTATCACCTCCTGCTGATTTACAGAAGATCATGCTGGTCACCTCATTACCATGGACCTCAGAGAGTGGGCTGTCCTTCTGTTTCTTTAAACACGTCAGTGGCCTGCCCAAATCTCTGGGCAAGTGTCAACTGACTCCCTATTTTTTGCCCGGGAATGTGTGGTTGCCACACCTGGACTAGAGTATTTCATGCTTGGCGAGGAAGGGCATCCTCTTGGCCTGGGCAGTCTGGTCATCCTGTTGTGTCCGGCTTCTGGGCCCCGGCCCCCTGCCAGCCCAACCTCTGTCCTGGGCTTCCCTCTTCCTGTCTTGGCTTTCACATCCGTCAGCTGGGGTGGGCACTGGGCCACCTGTGGCCTCTCTCTGGCACCACACACGACTCCAGCCTTCCCAAATACGGGAAAGCAGAATCCCTTGCAAAGCACCGAGCGGGATCCTGTGGGCTGTGATCTCATGCCTGTTTCAAGATCCGTTTTGTGTTCCCATTCAAGCAACACGCTTGTTAAGTGAATGCCGCTCAAGTGGTTTTCACCAGAGGACCTGGCGTCTTCCACCAAAGAGCTGGCTTTTTAAAAATAAAAACCTAGCACGAACTAGAAAGTGCCTAAGTGCCAGCCTGTCACGCGTGGAGGTGTGGTGTCTTGAGCAGTGTCTGAACCGTTCATCCTCTTCAGGGCTCAGGGCTGGTGCTTAAGATGTTTTTAAGGACTGAGGTTTCAACTGCCCAACATGAAGTCTAGGGCTAGAAGGGTTGGAAATAGGTTGGTGAAAAAAATGACTTAAATGATTCATAGACTGGCGATTTTTTTCTTACTTTCTTTCTTTCTTCTTCTTCTTTTTTTTTTTTTTTTTTTGTAGAGGTGAGGTCTCACTCCATTGCCCAGGCTGGCCCCTGGTCTCAAATTTTGGGCTCAAGTGATCCTCTCACTTCGGCCTCCCAAAGTGCTGGGATGACAGGCATGAGCCACTGTGCCCAGCCATTTTTGCACAATGGAATACAACAATTAGATGGAGTGTCCCACACTGTCCCTGAGAGAAGGCAGTTAGGACTTAGTCCACCCAGCTGTTTATAATGAACGAGGCCGCAGAGTATTCACATGCACTCTTGGGACAGGCTCTTAGCTGGAAAGGGACCAAGAAACAACAAACTCCCACCTCCGAGACCCCACCCCTCACAGACTTGGGGTCTCTTTGCCCTCACGGCATTTGATTATTTGAGGACAAGGCAGTCGAGGAAAAAAACTAAAAAGAAAAAGTAAACTTAACAGGTGACAGTGAATCGGTTTTCTTTTCCACCTTCCTCCAAAACTGTCATTGTCTTCACTTGAAAAGTGGAGAGAGAGAAAGACTGCAATAAATCCAGACAGTGGAATATTATACAGCAATAAAAAAAAGAAATGAGCTCTCAGGCCACGCAATGCCATGGAGGAAACTTAAATGCAAGTTACCCCACGAAGAAAGCCAATCTGAAAAGGCCATACACTGTGTGATTCCCACAATAGAACATTCTAGAAAAGGCAAAACAATGACTGTAAAGAGATCGGTGGCTGCCAGGGGCTGGGGGGAGGGACGCAGAACACAGAGGATTAGGGTGGCAAAACCACTCTGTGTGATATGCAGTGTGGGTATGTCACTCCACACTTGCCAAAACCCACAGAGCGCCCAGCACCAAGAATGAACCTCCCTGCAGACTGTGGACTTTAATTAATAATCATGTATCAGCATTGGGTCATCAACTGTAACAGGTGAGTCACATCCAAGATTTAATAAGAACAAAGCCTGCTAGGAGGAGGGTGGGGCGGTTAGGGTTTAGATGGGAATTCTCTGTATTTTCTGCTCGATTGCTTTGGTATGTCTAAAATGGTACTGAAAAGTATGGTCTACATCGGGTGTGGTGGCTCATGCCTGTAATCCCAGCACTTTTGGAGGTTGAGGTGGGAGGATTGCTTGAGCTCAGGGGTTTGAGACCAGCCTGGGCAATATAGCAAGATCCCCATCTCTGTAAACAATAATTTAATTTTTATTTATTGAGTTGGAGTCTCACTCTGTCACCCAGACTGGAGTGCAGTGGCACGCTCCCGGCCACCACAGCCTCGACCTGCTGGGCTCTGGCGATCCTTCCGCCTCAATCTTCCAGGGAGCTGGAACTACAGGTACACGCTACCACACCCGGCTAATTTTTGATTTATTGTAGAGATGAGGTCTCGCCCAGTTGCCCAGGCGAGACCTCATCTCTACAATAAATCAAACCTCTACAGAACTTGTGGGCTCTGGCAATCTACTCACCTCGGCCTCCTCAAGCGCTGGGATTACAGGCTGAGCCACCGAGCCCGGCAAATAATAATTTTAAAATTTAGCTGGGTCTGCTGGTGCACGCCTGTAGTCCCAGTATCTCCAGAGGGTAGGGTGGGAAGATCACTTGAGCCCAGGGGTTTGAGGCCATGGTAAGCTAGGATCGTGCCACTGCCCTCCAGCCTGGGCCACAGAGAGAGACTCTCTCTGTCTCTCTCAGGTACATAGACAGATAGATATAGATAGATATTATATAAACTACTAATTTTTTTTTTTTTGAGTTGTAGTCTCACTCCTTTGCCCAGGCTGGAGTACAGTGGCACACTCACGGCTACCCAGCACCAAGCTGCTGGGCACCGGCAATCCTTCTGCCTCAGCCTTCCAAGTAGCTGGAACTACAGGCATGTACTGCCATGCTCAGCTAATTTTTTAAAATTTATTATAAAGACAAGGTCTTGCCAAGCTACCCAGGCTGGTCTCGAACCCCTGGGCTCAGGCAATCCTTTCACCTCGGCCTCCCAAAGTGTTGGGATTACAGGCTTGAGCCTGGCCCAATTTTTTAAAAATGAAGATAGCCACTGGCAACTTAGAGTTCTTGGAGTCTCTGTCCTGTGCCTCACAGGACAGGAAATCCCTGAGGTCCTGTGCGTTTGCCCTGCATTTTCAGTGCTCAAGAGCCTTCCTAGGAAGCTGGAGTGCAGGGCGGTCAGCTGCCGATTTTAACTCTCCTCGGCCCTCCATCGGCCAGGCACCTGCATGCAGGCCTGGGCTCAAGGCCTTCTGGGAGGTTTCCAGCCCGGCTCCCCCAGGACTTCTAGTGAAGTTGGTGGCCTCCTCTGGATATTCAGTGGGGAGCAACACTTCCTGCTGCACTCCTGGCATGGTGGGGTCCGTGGGCTGTTTCTCCCTTCCCGTGGGGTGGCTCGTGCTGGGGTGAGCGTGGACCATAGGTGTTTCGCACTAACACACCTCGCATTTGCAGCTGGCCCTGCAGCACGGCCAGGCAGGGGACTGGGACAGTGCCTCTTGGCAGCCGCCCAGGGCAGAGCTGCCATTCAGCCAATGGCTAATATTAGCCATCTACTTAGTGCCAAGCACTGTAACAGGCAGGGGACACTGTGGAGAATACGACTGGTCCTCAAGAAACAATCCAAGGGATAAACCTATCCCCTCTCCCTCTTTCTCTCCTTCTTTCCTCTTTTCTTCTTGCTGCCTCTCTCTTCTCTCTCTTCCTCTCTTTCTCTCTTTCTCTCTTCTTCTATCTCTCCCTCTCTCCCTCCTGAGATGGGTCTTGCTCATGTGATCGTCCTGCCTCAGCCTCCCAAGTATCTGGGACTACAGGTGCAGGTCACCACTTCCAGATAATTTTTTTTTTTTTTTTTGAGTTGGAGTCTCACTCAGTCGCCCAGACTGAAGTGCAGTGGCCGCTCCCGGCCACCGCAGCCTCGCCTGCTGGGCTCTGGCGATCCTTCCGCCTCAGCCTTCTGAGTAGCCGGAATTACAGGCATGCGCTACTATGCCCGGCTGATTTTTTGATTTATTGTAGAGATGAGGTCTCGCTGCCTGGGCGGGTCTTGAACCCACGGGCTCAGACCATCCACTCACCCCAGCCTCCCAAAGGCGCGGGATTACAGGCTGAGCGCGGGATTACAGGCTGAGCCACCGAGCCTGGCTCCAGATAATTTTTAAAACAAAATTTTGTTGCCCACGCTGGTCTACAGTTCCTGGCCTCAAGTGAGCCTCCCATCTTGGCCTCCCAAAGCTCTGGAATTACAGAAGTGAGCCGCTGCACCCAACCCAGGATGAACCTATGAATGTGGTAAGCATTAAGCATCGAAAGGGGGTCGTGGAATCTGGGTTTTTTAGGGTCAGAACAAACCTGTAGGACCCAGAGCCAAGGAGAGGGATGAGGGGCGCAAAGCCCTCCCTGGCAGGCGGCACCCAGCAGGTGGCCCCCATGGCCTCCCTGAAGCCTGCATGGTACCAGTCAGGTGTCTTCTATTCCACCTGTCCCCCCAGTGGGGACATCCCAACCTAGGCTCACAGCCGGCAAGACCCTTGCCACACCCTTTAGCGAAACAGGCCTGCATTGATGATTCCTGAAAGGACCCTTATCTAAAAGCAGCCGGGTTTCAGGGCGGGCGGCGCCTGTCACAACAACATGTTCTACTTCACACTCACCCCATCGTGTGACATCCGAGCGGCAGGAATCTCTGTCGTCCTCCATGCATGCTAGACCTTAGGGGACCGAAGTCCCCCCAGGTACAGTCTGGTTAGGGATTTTCCCTGCGCTGTCATGATGCTTCTCAGAAGCAAGACAGGGGAACAGGAAAGATCCATGGGGCCGCCACCCCCTTTGGATCCACATCAGACACGTGGTTGAGGGCGAGGATGTGAGCAATGGTATATTTACTGTGTCAAGGGCTCAGATCCTGTTTGGAGGTAGACTCAGCAAGGATAATATATGAGGGGCGAAATCCCCAAAACACTGAAATTGCTTTTTGGTGGGCGGATCCCTTGTAATACAGGCTTCGCCCACTAGGTAAGTTTTCTGGGAATCTGAGGGCAACAGTGGACCAGCTAGTGTTGTTGTGAGAGGCTGCGTTGCGGAAAAAAACATCCCGAGTTGTGGCAGACAGGTGACTGATTCTTCCATCGTGACAGCACACCTGGCTATACCATGCTGTATTCAGCAGTTTTTGACCCAAAATGTCATGACCCCTGTGCCTCACCCTCCGTATTCACCCCATCTTGCCTTGAGTGACTTTTTTTGTTTGTTTGTCTCCCTGCATTAAAAAAAAAAAAAAAAAGTCCTCGAAGGGAAACGTTTTGCCAATGTGGAAGAGGTGAAATTCAACATGGCAGAAGCACTAAAAGGTATCAAAATGAATGTGTTCAGAACCTGTTTTGAGCAGTGGAAAAAGCATCTCCATAGGTGAATTTCATCAAACAGAGAGTCCTTTGAAGGTGATGGAGTTTAAACATATAAAAGTAAAGACATGATTTTTATAAATAAATTCCAGTTTTGGGGGGCCCCCCCATATGTCCATGGTCCTGACCATTCTCAGGAGTGGCCCACCTCTTTTCTCATTCCTGATTTACCTGGGCAGAAACACAGGTGCAGGGACCTTTTCGTGGGATACGATAGTTCCCACATCCCCAGAAGGGTAGCTTTAGATGAGTTACGGCCGTCATCGCCTCCAGCCTTGAGACGCAGACAATGCCAGAATTCCCAGTGTGGGTTCCTAAGTATTTGACCATGATTGTGAGTGATACCCCCTAGGTCAAGCATCTTAACTTTGCCTTGATTTACCTCTTGGACATCATCTGGTGCCTTCTGTATGTTTTATTAGTTTTCAATTTTCTTTTCTTTTTCTTTCTTTTTTTTTTTTTTAGAGATGAGGATGTACTCTGTCACCCAGGGTGGAGTGCAGTGGTGCAATCATATCTCACCATAGCCTTGAACTCCTGGGCTCAAGTGATCCTCTCGCCTCAGCCTCCTGAGTAATTGGGACTGCAGGCATGCACCCCCACACCAGCTAATTTTTCAAAATTTTTAATTTGTATTTTTGGAGAGACAGGTATCTTACTATGTAGCTCAGGCCGACCTCAAACTCCTGGCCTCAAGCGGTCCTCTATTTTAGCCTCCCAAGTCCTGGAATTGCAGGCGTGAGCCACGAGGCCCAGCCTTCAGTTTTAGTCAGAGAAGATCGATGTGGTATATCCTTGGATACTCAGTAAATGGCTTTCCCCTGTGACTAGTGGAAACAAAACTGTGGAAAATACCCATGATGGACATTTTGGGGCATATGAATGCAGTTCATCACATCCTAAAGTGTTAATAGGTTTCTCCCTGGCAGAACAAAAATGGTAATATCAACATAGTAATATACAAAGCTTTTTATTCCAAACTTTTAGTTTTTAATTATGTAAAAAAGGAAGTTCTCTTGTGGTTTTGTGCATGTGTGGGTTGGTTTGCCCATCTTGATATTGCTATGTGAGTTAATATTTTGGCCGTAAACTCAATGGTTTTGGGAGGCTGAGGTGAGTGGATTGCCTGAGCCCGCGGGTTCGAGACCCGCCTGGGCAGTGAGACCTCATCTCTACAATAAATCAAAAAATCAGCCGGGCGTGGTAGCGCATGCCTGTAATTCCAGCTACTCGGAAGGCTGAGGCGGAAGGATCGCCAGAGCCCAGCAGGTCGAGGCTGCGGTGGCCGGGAGCGGCCACTGTACTCCAGTCTGGGCGACAGAGTGAGACTCCAGCTCAAAAAAAACCAAAAAAACAAAAAGAAACTCAAGTGTTTCTGATGTCAAAGGTGTTGTGTTTGTCCTGGTTCTAGTAACGTTCAGCACTAAGTCCCACGGCAGAAGAAGAGATCGGTCCCAGGTGTCTGCACTGAGCAGGCTTTGAGGTCTGTGTCTCCTGGTGATGCCACAGTCACAGAGGACCCCAGCCAAGTGCCCTCTGCTGTCACGGCTGTAAGTGGCTGTAGGATCAATGTATCCACCCAACGCAAGCAAGGACTTCTCTCACAGTGTAGAGTCAGGTGACACAAAGTCATATCATCACTGAGAATTGCCATTCAGCTTTTGAGAAAGGGTTCTAAGTCTTTTTCTCTCTTAGCTACACTTTCGAGATTGGTTTTTCCTTTCTAATCTATGCTTGAAAGATTCCAGAGACTGGTCTTGGAAGACAGAGCCTGGAGATGCCCCTGGCAGAATTCTCTAGGGCTCACAGTTGAGACGGTCTCAGCCAGCTCTCGGGGCACGGCTGGAGACAGCCATGAGTGTGGGGGCAACTCTGGGGCTGCTGCCAGAGTCCTCATTTCATTCCTTCCCCTTACAAACCCCCACCCTTAACCTAAAATTCTGAAATGCGTTCTTTGAAGCCTGAACCTGGCCATGTCCTGTCTGCTGGCTTTGGGAATCGAGTCTCCTTCCTTGGATGATATCTGTTGCTAGTTCATTTCATCCTGCAAGCCATGAGTCACAGAACGGCCATCAATGACAGCATGCAATTATTCCCGGTGAACCTTGGACCCACCCCGGAGAGAAAGTTTTAGAGCAGATTTGCAAATGATGTGTGTGTGGCCAAGACTGGCCTCAGGCTTCACCCAACTCCTGTCCTTCCTCCTCGATGAGTCCTTCCCCAAATGGTGACGTTAAACTTTTTTTAGAAGGTAGTAGGGACAAGTCACAGGGAGTGTGGCCCGGTAAGCCCAAGGACAAGGATGGGGATTTTTTTTTTTTTTTTTCCGAGTTGGAGTCTCACTCTGTCCCCAGACTGGAGTGCAGTGGCCGCTCCCGGCCACCGCAGCCTCGACCTGCTGGGCTCCGGCGATCCTTCCGCCTCCGCCTTCCGAGTGGCCGGAATTACAGGCATGCGCTACCACGCCCGGCTGATTTTTTGATTTATTGTAGAGATGAGGTCTCGCTGCCCAGGAGGGTCTTGAACCCGCGGGCTCAGGCAATCCACTCACCTCAGAATCCCAAAGGCGCGGGATTACAGGCTGAGCCACCGAGCCCGGCTAAGGATGGGGATTTATCCTTCTTCCCTGTCCTCCCCTGCAACTCAGAACAGGGCTGGGCACGCACACTTCTGGGCATGTGTGGTCGCTCCATGCTGGTTTGATTCGACTTCCCAGAAACCGGCCATTCTGGCATGTGTTCTGCTGTGTCGCTCTTTGCTTTCTGAGAGTCCATTCAGGTAATACCTCCATCAAAGCGTCCCTACCCCATCACACCATCTGATGCTGCTTGCTCTGTGGCTCCAGAAACTACCTGTGGAATGGCTGTTATCACCAGGTACTGCTTGTCACCTGCCTGTCCCACTGCCCTGGAGTCCTCAAGAGCAGAGGTCGCATCTTCCAAATCTCTGTGTCAGCACCGGTGAGGCACCGGTTGCATTCCAGGCATTTACAAATGCTGTTTTTTGGAAAGGTGCCTGTGATGAACAGGAGCTTGGGGTCAGTCAGCAGAACACAGACGCTGACAATGGGCACAGAGTGGCCACACTTGCTCAGCTGATCTCTTGATTTCTATACCACAGGAAGTGGAGCCCACATGGGATGGTGGCTTTCTTTTCTCCACTTTCAGGCTAATCATTCCTGAACACTCTTCCTGTTCTCTCTTCAATACCTCTTTGCCTTCGAAACTATATTTTTAAAAATGTTTCCTGTGCCTTTTTCTATCAATATTGGTTCCCTTCGTTACAAAAAGAGGCTGACTTTTAGATTAACTTGTATAGTACCCTATTGTGCCATCGAAGTTATGTAGCAGATATTATTTGAAACTTAATAGTAAAGGAGATTTTACCTGCCAGACCCCTCAGATGTTCATATTATACCAAAGGCGGGCTGTCTAGGTTAATTTATTCATGATGAAATTAATCCCATTGGTGCACTCATTTTTATTTTGATCTGTCATGATTTCAAGAAGTGCTCTTTATGTTAGTATATGCCTTGCCAAAAATATATATGTCACGCCATAGCTTCTAAGGAGGGATGTCATGGAAGTAGGTTTCACGGCAGTAGACAGAGCTGGCCCCACACTGTTCATTCAGCATGAAAGTGTGTTTGAATCACATTATGATCCCAAATGTGAAAAAAATGAGTAACTATCCTGGGGTGGTAGACTTCTGAATGATTTCACTTCTCTTCTTCATGCTTCTCTGGATTGGGACGTTTTCTTGGATGGACAGAAATTTATTTGTATCAAGGTGGGGAAAAAATGTTTCTCAAAAATCCTTGACATTTGGAATGTTCAAGCCATAAAGTAAAATTTCCCTTTTTTCCTTAGATATTCAGAGAGTGGGAAGCCCTCAGTTCACAGACAGACCAGGGGATGCTTGCTACTTTTCAAGGTGTGACAAGTCTCCACTGTCAAGTAGGATCGTGGCAAAGGGACATCTTCTGTGTTTGAAGGTTGTGTTCCTAGATTTGGTGGAAAAGACCAGAATGTTCTATAGTGGGGTAAGTTGTGGATGAGCAGGAAAGTCCAAACCAGAGGACATGAAGGGTATTTTTGGGAGTACTTATAAGTTCAGGTAAACTGAGGCACTCAGCCTCTAGGAATCATCATGGAGTCCTGTCATGGAAGACCTCCTTCCCCACAGGGCCGCATGCAGCCACCGTCAAAGCAATGCCGCAGTGGCCCAAGGAGAGAGAACACCAGATGAAGACACAGCTGACTGCAACCCCATGACTGATGTCAGCTGAACCATCGTGTCACATCTGCCAGCACAAGGTGCATTGAGAAGAGGGGAAATGGCATTCCCCAGCACCCACTCTACAAACCTGCGTGATGCCTAGAAAATAGCCTCATTACACAGATGAGGAACCCAAGGTCCAGGGTGGCCATAGCCAGAGCTAGAAAAAGGCAGAGCTGTTGTCCACACCTGGGTCCTCAGATTCCATCCGAATCCCATCCCCTACCCACCCCCACCCCACCAGGTGGTGTCCCAACCCCAGAGAGCTGAGGCCGCTGTATGGCCTTGAACACCAGTCAACGCCTCTGAGCTTCAGCTTCTGTCTACACAGAGTGACAACTGAACTGATGGATTTTGAGCTGCTCTTCGACGTTCACATTTTATGATTCCTTAATGATCTTATTCACACACTGGAGTGACAGCTTAAGGCAATTTCTAATGAAATGCTGCATTCTTTTAGGCATTAACTCCACCGAGCAAGGACACCAAAGCAAAGACGGGTTATGTTCAGAGGACAGAGGATTCCAGAAAGGCTGCGATAAGAATCGCTTCTCCGTAGGTTTGTTCCTCCTGCATCAAGTACCGAAACGTTAGAGAGATCAGAGTGTTTGATGGTGAGCTTCCGGGTGTGGCACTGAAGCGTGTGTTTATATGTGTACGCTGTATCTAAATTGTTATGTACCATTTGAGGTGCACAGATCAGCTCTTCATCCCATTTGAGTTTGAGTTTCCTCAAAGCCTGTGAGACAAGTCTTCAAAATGGCAAGAAGAATCTTCCTGCTTTGCTTTGATGCTAAAATTTGAAATAAATGTATACTCGTGTTCGAAATAATCGGTGTGTTAATTTCACAAGTGTGCAATAACAAATACTTTTAGTATGCTGTCACATATGCATTTGTGAGATGTGAGCCATGTGTATGAAAATTCTTTTCTTCGTAATCATTATTAATGTCCAGAGAGAAGAATACACTTGAGTGCAAAGATGTCAGAATTTTGTGATTTTTTTTTTTTTTTTGGTAAAAATGAGAAATTTAGTCCATTGTTTTATGTGAATATATACTTCTAAAGGCATGAGGACTACGTTGGTTAATTGCTGAAAATTGAGGAGAAACAGGTTATTGGGCTTTGGGGACAGAGAAAGATGAAAAGAAGAGTGTGTAGACTTCATTTTTGTTCTAAGATATGCAGGATGTGCTTGGTGGGTGCCTGTCTCTGGACCCAGGTGATGGTCACTGGATCTGGCTTGTGGACCTGAGAGGTCTCCGTGGAAGGCCTCTGGACATGGCAGGTGAGGCAGCCAGGGAATTGCTTGGAATCCAGCTCTGTCTCATACTTGGTGTTGATGCTTCTGCTACTCCCTTAGCAGTCCACGAATGTGACCACAGATTGTTGCAAAACCTTGGGCCTTGGTTTCCACTTCTGCAAAGGTAGGTTAATAATTTCATTTCCTCACATGATGGTACTGAGGACTCCATCAGATGAGAAGTATAACATGCCCTCCCAGGGTTCAGTATGGGTGACCGTCAACAAATGTCAGCACTTACAAGTCAGAAGCAGGATGTATGGGAGAGCAGGGTGAGAGCAGAAATCCTGGGACCAAGATGGAGGAATGGCTGGACCAGAGACCAGGGGCATTCGAGAAGAAAGGTCCGTGCTGGTGAGAGGATGGCATCATATGTGGAAGGACCGCAGCCTGGTTTTCACCTACACACTTTTCTGTCCCCTTGAGCTAGGCCGGTAACAGCTTTCTCTCTCTCTCTCTCTCTCTTTTTTTTTTTAGTTGAATTTTCACTCTGTCACCTAGGCTGGAGTGCAGTAGCATGATCATGGACACCACAGCCTCGACCTGCTGGGCTCAGACGATCCTTCCACCTCAGCCTTCCAAGTAGCTGGGACTACAGGCCTGAGCCACCATGCCTGGCTAATTTTTTTAATTTTTATTGTAGAGACGAGGTCTCACCATGTTGCTCAGGCTGGTCATGAACCCCTGGTCTCTGACGATCCTCTCACCTTGGCCTCCCAAAGTGCTGGGATTATCTCTCTCTCTTTTTTAAGCACCAGTCACTTGATGCTCTTCAGAAGCACTCATTCTCACCCAAAGAAGCAGCTCTCGCTTTCGTTATCTCTTTGAGACTGTCCCTATGTCCTTGTGTTTGTAGGAAACCTCACTTAAGAAATGCCTGTCTTGGTCAAGCATAGTGGTCTATAATCCCAACATTTTAGGAGGCAGAGGTGAAAGAATCACTTGAGGTCGTGCATTCAAGATCAGCCTGGGCAACATACTGAGACCAAATCTCTATTTAAAAAAAAAAAAGCCAAATGTGGTGGTGCATGCCCATAGTTCCAGCTACTTGGGAGGCTGAGACAGGAGGATCGCTGAGGTCATGCATTCAAGACCAACCTGGGCAACACAGTGAGCCCAAATCTCTATTTAAAAAAAAATAGCTGAGCTTGGTGGTTCATGCCAGTAGTCCCAGCTACTCCGGAGGCTTGAGGCTGCAGTGAGCTGTGATTGTACCACGGCCATCTAGGCTGGGTGACAGAGTGAGACTCTATCTCCAAATGCATTCTTCTGTTCCTCTGCCTGCCACAGAGTGCTATCTCTGCATAGGTTCAGCCTCAGGACACACGTGGCTCAACTGATAGGACATCAGCCAGAAAGCCCTGGGTATGTGGTTAAGACAGCCCTCAAGCGCTTACAATTGTTGATTCATTTTTTCAGTGAAATCTCAGGGAAAGAAGAAGTGAATCATTCTAGATCATCCAAGGGTGTCCCCTTCTACCTGTTGCTTACTGAGGACCGGAGAAAGCACAAGATAGGTCATTTGTTCTTCTGATGGGTTGTACCGTATTTTTTTTCTTTCAGTGAATGATCTTGTCAGAAACAAAGACTGATGCAACAAAAATAAAGATACTCTGTAGTACTTTCTTTGGGTGGGTTCCTTTATTGATTTCCCTGGCTGTTAGTGTTCCTTCATCGATTTAGTCCGTGGGTGAGGGTGTTATTTAGAATCTGAAACATTACAGAAGCGTTTTCGTAAGAAATATAATCATACGATCCATCACCCAGGCACCACGCCAGACTTTTCATCTCACTATAGCATCAGAGATGCAATTTTTAATATTATGGATGCCTGGGATTCTGTTAATAATACATCTAGATGATTTGGAGCAAACTGTGGTTTGGTGTTTTGTCCTCAGTTGTCTGGTGTACTTTTGCTGATAATGAGGGATAGTGTGGGTTTTGGATTAAATCACCTGAAGAGCCTGATTAAAAATTATTCTTTGAGTGGTTAGGCATATGGTTTGTTTCCATGGCCTCCATGAACAAGGAAACCAAGCTGCATTAAGAGGGACAAGTCGTTTCATTGGAGACCCCCCTCAAAAAAAAAAAAAAAAGAAAGAGAGAATGAATGAAACAAATGATGATGTGACCAATGATGTGGGTGAGTCCAAGGCATAGACAGAGACAGAGTGAGCACTTTGTCCTGGAGATGAGAGCAGCAATTGAAAGAAAGTGACGTCAACCACTAATCTGTGAATTCATTTCACAGAGAGCCGTCTATGTTTCTTCACCTGGACCAGCAATGGCATTTCCTCATTCCACTGCCGCCGATGTGGAGAATTAAAAACAAACAAAAGAAAAATCTTGGATACATCCTATCAGTCGATCTGAAGCACAGTTCCGTGCTTATCAGTGGATCCCTACCCTCTGGGCGGGAGAGGACTGCACCTTCCACCCAAGGGTGTGTTGCTGTTCGCAGTGGAGTCAGTCATCGGGGAGGGGGTGGGACCGGGTCAGCGTCACTTGGCGAAATCCTGCACCCACCAGAAGTCAAGAAAAACACGTGGGAGAGATGGAGAATGACGAGCCACTAGAAATAGCCACGGGGAAAATCCTTAAGATTCCTAGGAAATCTCAATAGTTTGATTTTATGACAGAGTAGATTCATATCACATCATTATACGAGCTCGCCTGGTTCATTGATTTTCAAATTATTTCTTACAGCAGATCCTGTTTCAAACAAAATCTTAGGCAGGTCTCTAATACTGTGAGATACACAGAGAAGAGAAAGGAAGACCTGCTTGATTCGAGCAGGAGTTGGGTGAGAGGCCCAGAGCAGATTGTTCTAGAAGGTTCTAAGACATTTTTAGATCAAAATAGCGAGCCTGAAGAACAAAGAGATTCTAAGTGTGAGTGTGCTGTTCAGTCATCCAACTCACTGCAAACAAACGTGTGTCTAGGACCCTATCAGGTTTACCAGGACGCTGGGGTAGTGTTCTTTCTAGATCCCATGTTGCCAACCGTGAATGTTCAGTTAAGTATGGGATTGAGGAAACTTTCCATCAAATGGTCCAATTGGAGCACCAGATGCCGAAGGATTCCCCTTATGGACCTAGTCAAGTTGTCCTCAGGATGGGATCACTTCACCTAAGGACACAGGGTAACAGGTGGTTCGTCTGTATGTTGACAGCGGTGCGCATGATTGGTTATCAGAAGCAGGGTGATGCCATGACAGTTTCCAGTCTTCACTCTTACCCTGTCTTCCATTTTTTTTTTTTCCTGTCACAGCCCCTGGATAGGATGGCACAGGACGGTAACGACATTGTAGCAATGTAAGTTTCCTGGTTTTGATGTGGTGATATTGTTGTGTAGCCTGTAACCATTGCGGGGAACGGGAAAAGTGGGTGGGATGGTAGTTTTTGCATTTTCCTGCTCATCTATAATTATGACAAAATAAAAGATTTCTCAAAAGGTCCCTGGGATCCCTTTGTTAGTTGAGACTTGGTTTTCTTCAAGATCCTTGTTTTTCTCCTGGGTACCTCAACTCTGCCACTGGGGTATGTGTGTGGGGGGGGGATGCGGAGAATGCAGCAGAAGTCCATCAAGCTCTAGGAGAGCTGGACTTGGGCGGGGAACGGTGTGGAGCCTGAGTTGCTGAGGGAACCCCTGTCCCTTCTCCCTTGTCTCCTTCTTGGTCACCAGGTCCGGGTTGTCCACACACATCAACATAGAACTAGGACTCCTATAAGTTGTAATGTAACTTGTATTGTTTTGCTATCAGTATCCCTGTCCGAGTCTATGCACGACAGACCTTTTCAAATTTATGTTATGTATGTAAGCATGTTTGTATGCATGTAGTTTTTAAGATGAGGTCTTACTCTGTCTCCCTGGCAGTGGTGCCATTGTAGCTCACTGCAGTCTCAACCTCCTGAGCTCAAGCGATCCTCCTGCCTCAGCCTCCTGAGTCGCTAGGACTGCAGGCAAACTCCACCAGGACTGGCTAATTTTTTTAAAAATTATTTTTTAGAGGTAGGGTCTTGCTCATTGGCCAAAGTGGTTCCAAACTCCTCAGTTGAAGTGATTCTCCTACCTTGGCCTCCCAAAATGCTGGAATTACAGATGGAAAGCAATGCACCTAGCCCCTTAAAATGGATTAAAACACACACACACACACACACACACACACACACACACACACACACACACACACGGCTGGGCTCGGTGTCTCAGCCTGTAATTCCAGCACTTTGGGAGGCCTAGGTGAGTGCATTGCGTGAGCCCATGGGTTCGAGACCAGCCCGGGCAACTTGGTGAGACCTCGTCTCTACAATAAATTTAAAAAAAAAAATTAGCCGGACGTGGTAGCTCGCACCTGTAGTTCTGGCCACTTGGAAGGCTGAGGCAGAAGGATCACTGGGCCCACCAGGTCAACACTGGGGTGGCCGTCAGTATGCCACTGCACCCCAGCCTGGGTGACAGAGTGAGACTCCAGCTCAAACACACACACACACACACACACACACACACACACAGGTTACTTCAGAGAAGAAATTTAGTTTTTCAGTTGTGAAAGCACATGGCTTTTTAGGTACTTTTCAGTGTCACACACAAGTTCCCATTAGGACACCAGAGCTTACAGTCTGTGGCTGTCATGGGATCGTGGCAGAAGAGCCTGGAAATCTTCTCCCATTGTTTGTTTGGAGGTGAAGGAAATCTAGGTACTTTTCCCATCAGTATAAAAGGTCGGCGTCAAGTGAGTAACTCATAGAACATTGGAAAAACCCAATTACAGTTGTTCTAGGATTTTCCCAGATCGTACTCCTTTGAAAATCATTTGTTTGCAGTTAATGTAAGACGTATGCCTGTGGTCTGTGGTCACATTTATTATAAGATTTATGCATCTTTACTGCTTTTCCCCTCTGAGATATGCAAATTATATATCTGAAACAATGAGGCTGAATTAAAACATCTTCCATAGTGTGGTGAAAATGCTATATTCCGACACATTGGCATAGACATTGTTACTTATAACTGTATCATCATTCTAAGGATTGTCAGACCTGCTATTTTAAAAGGTTCAGTTTCAACTGGGCACAGTGGTTCCCGCCTATAATCCTAGCACTTTAGGAGGGTGAGGTGGGAGGATTGCTTGAGACCAGCCTAGGCAGCAAAGCGAGACCACATCTCTACGAAAAAATAAAAAATTGAGCCAGGTGTGGTGGTGCACACCTGTAGTCCCAGCTACTCAGGAGCCTGAGGTTGAAACCTGAGTCCAGGAAGTGGATGCTAAGGTGAGCCATGATCTTGTCACTCACTGTACTCTAGTCTGGGTGACAGAGAGAGACACCAACTCAAAAAAAAAAAAGAAAGAAAAAGATTCAGTTGTAAAATTCTTTGAGAAACAATATTTTATAATTCTCTAACACTGATTGCAAATAATGTGCATTTCAAAATTCCCTAGGGATTTGAGTAAATTATTAAGGAATTAAAAGTAGAGGGAAATACTAATCCTGGTCTTTGAAGTTCATTTGAAATTTAATTGACCATTAGGCCACCAACTATCCTGGCACGCGACCATTTAATAATGAGAAACTCAACCTTACATTAGAAACGAGAGCAGCATAATTCATCACACGCTACACACCATTTACACTGCTTTCCACGGAGGTTTCTTGGGGAAAGCGCAGAACACACAGTTTTAAGTAATTTATGAGCTCTTTAGAAGTGTTACAGCAATTGAGTTCTGGCAATGATGAAAATGTTTGTCGACAATGAGGCTTACGTTTTTCCTGACTTAGGCCCTGATTATACCTCATCTCCTTCCACAGAAACTCAGGCTGCAATAATGAAGTCATAAGGCAGGGGAGGATTTTTAAAAAATGGCAACACTGATACACAGAAACATCTTTAAGTTAAAGCCTTCAATTCAAATAACATCAATTTATAAATTGCATGGTTGGGTACACATGACATAAAGATGAGGACCACAGACCCTGGAGACCCCTAAAGTGAAGAAAGGAAAGGAAGTGAGGTTTAAAAAACTACCCACTGGGTGCCGTGCTCACTATTTGGGTGGTGGGGTCAACAGAAGCCTCCACCTCCCCATCACGCCATCCACCCATAAAGAAAAATAAAATAACAACATAAAATTGCTGTTCGAACAAATCTCATTTGCTCCAGATGGATCCAACTGTTAAAATATCAGTTGAACGGTTAGTTTTCAGCATTACTGAAAAATCATTACTCTCACATGAACCCTATGCCTATCGTGAAGAAATATGATCATCGTTATTGCAAATTTTGGTCTGAAAACAGACGTCATCCTGACCTCCTGTGAGCTTTCCACGGTGGGGACGCTGACTTGGTCTCCACCACCATCTCTCTGTTGAGAGGCCCAGGAGGTCACGGTGAGAGAGAGAAGAATCTGACAAACTGTGGCCTTGAACAGGACATTGACTCTCTCTGGACTTCAGGCTCCTGTCCTGTAATTCAAAAATATATAGAATTGTGGCTTTCACACTTTAAACACATGAGGACCAACTTTTATGACATCAAAAACTATATAGAGCCGGGCTCGGTGGCTCAGCCTGTCATCCCACGCCTTGGGAGGCTGAGGTGAGTGGATTGCCTGAGCCCGCGGGTTTGAGACCTGCCTGGGCAACTTGGCGAGACCTCGTCTCTACAATAAATCAAAAAATCAGCCAGGCGTGGTGGGGCACACCTGTAGTTCCAGCTACTTGGAAGGCTGAGGTGGAAGAATCACCGGAGTCCAGCAGGTCGAGACTGCGGTGGCCGGGAGCGGCCGCTGCACTCCAGTCTGGGTGACACAGTGAGACTCCAACTCAAAAAAAAAAAAAAGTATATATATATATATATATATATAACATTATATGGTAAGATTCACCTTCACTCTCCATGGGCTAAAACACAAATATATACTATTTATATAAAACCAGGGCCTCTACTATGTGAACACGCATTTAGAATCTCAAAATCCTAAAATTACTAGCATGTATGTGTGAGAAATGGAATTTATTCGGTCTATAAAACCATAAGAGCTATGACTGCTTGGGCACTCAGGTGGCAAGGATTGTGCTAATTATGCATTTGGCATTATACATGTGAGTATGCAATCTTAGTATACTTATTTCATAGATGAAGGAACGGAAGCCTTGAGAGATTGATTAACTTGCTCAAAGTCACAGAGCTAGAAAGGTGTGGGCATATTGGGTGGACTCTTGCCATTACCCCAGACTCCTGGATTCCCACTTTCCCAGCCTACATGTTGACATTACCTGAACTGACTAGCCGAAGTTTCATCATTCCATCATCATGTCTGACTCTTTACTTAGAAGAATTCACTTATTGTTCAGCACCAAACACCCCAGATCAGATGAAAAGATCTTACCCAGTTTTATTTATTCCACAAGGATTTATTTACTCAGTCAAGTGCAACGATAGATTCTGGATACATGTATGACTAACTGGATAATTCATTAGCTATGTAGATGAAACTGTCTTTGGTTAATAATGTGCTCCTTTTTGGATTTGGTATGAACCAAAAGAATCGGATCATTACAGAATACCCAAGTAAGAAATGTAGGAGACAGTGCATTTTTGGAGAAGCTGGCCTGCAGTGAGTCCAACGAAATGATGACTTTAAACTTCTTTTTCTGCACGGTTTATTGAACTGTGTGAAATGCCTAAATTGCGGGAGATTTCCAAGGTGAACAATGATGAGTCTTTCAACATATCATAATATTCAGTGAAACAGGTGCTACTAGGGTTTTAAGGGATGGCTCTATTATCCATCAGCATTTCTGCAAATATACCATTCTATGATTTAATACCTGTGATATAATTTTAAATCTCTCTTCTGGAAAAACCTTATTTTTTGCTGTAAGCATTGGACAAATATAGGATACTGCTATTAAACTTGAACCAAACTGAAACCATGCTCATTTGGATAAAGAGGGCCATAATTGCGACTCTCCCATTCAAATCAGTCTCCCTAAGCCGGTCTGTGCTGGATGAATCCTGCCTGTGAGCCAGAAAGACTGTTTAACTCCTTGATTCAAGTGCTGGGGGTGGGGGAAGACACAACTGCGAGTGTCAGTGAGGCAAATATACGTATTTGATCTCAGTGTTATTTTAGGTGACATGTGGCCTAGTCAAGCAATGTCATCAAAGTCCTACTTGATGTCCTGTAACTTCTGCTTGGATAGGTTTTCTAGAATGAAAAGTGCATATACATCACAACGACTAATGCTAAATCATTTCAAGTTATAGTGGTTTAATATGTTGATATAGCTAATGAAATATATAAGAATATTATATACCGTTACACAGGTACATCAGTATAAATATATTAGTTATTATATAATAATAGAACATATTACTATACAATGTAAGTGCATTTATATTAATACATTTGCATAAATCTTGTTACTAAGTTTATTTGCCTATGGAATACTGTTTTAAAAAAGGTTGTCATTTCTAATTATTTTTTAACCACCTCCTTTATGCCATTGAACAAATTTGCTTGTAATAGTTCACAAGAGACACAATTTCCCTACAGGAATCCACTTCACTTATTCTGGCGATACTTTAACGGGGTACAGTTTTGCAGATGCTAAATGTTCTTCTTTTTCCAAATGTTCTTTCCTACTTGAAATTTGACCAAGGAGTATTTACTGACACTGTGTATAATTTAACAAGTCGTGGAGATTTTCTTAACAATGTTTTTAATAACAGAAATATTGCCTCAATGATGCTTAGCTTGAAAAAAAACAAATGCTTCAAGAAAGTGTCTTGAGATGCATGAATATTTGATGCATATTTAGTAAGCACCAAGAGAATAGCACGATATATTAATTTCACTAATTGAAATGTAAAAAAATCAAAACCCTTATGTTGGTTCTAGTACAAAAAAGAGTATTATGTACTTTTTAAATATTTTCAATAGTATCAGATTTTTTCTTACAATTTTACCTAATAAAATTTACCAACTCTTTTACTTTTGACAAAAACAATACATTCCAGCTTGCCCTCTCAATATGGGCTTTATACTATTTTTCTTACTAAAGTATTTGGTTGCTCTATCTAATTTGTGGCTTATGATACCATTATGCACAAAAATAGAACCTTGTCATTTTTTTTTTCAAGGGAGCAGGTCCTCCAAAACATTGGTCAGATTCGAAAAAGCAAATTTTTGGAAGGGTTGTCCCAGGCATGGATGCATCAAACAGCTATTGAAAACCTACTGAATCCCAGACAATTAGTGTGCCAGCGAACACTAGAAATGGGGAGATTATGTCCCGACAGTGGGAATCACTCTGCAAACAGGAACAATAATGAATGACCGTTTTATAGCAAGTTAGAAAGTGACCGATGTCATGAAAGGCGAAACGGGAAACGTGAAGTGGTGAAGGACGTCAAATGAGGTGACACGGGACCGATGCCATGAAGGAGGCGGGAGGGTCTTGGGGACAGCTGCAGACCCAACGAGAAGCCGGCCTGGGAAGCCAGGAGCGACAGGTGCAGGGAGGGACAGGGAGCTAGGGAAGATGGGAGACAGGCACCCATGGTAGAAGTTCCTTGAAAGAGCCCGTGGCTTTTTCCCTGGAAAATGAGCAGTGTGGTGATCCAGGAAAAAGCATTCTATGTAGAGTGAACGGAGAGGCCCAAGCCTGCCAGGAGTGGTTACACTGTCCCCGGGAAAGGGATGATCAACTCCTAATCCCCAGGGCCTGTGCATGTTTCCTGATTCAGAGACAGGCTCTTTGTAGAGGTCATCAGGTAAAGACGTGGCCATGAGGGCGGGAACTAATTCAATGAGACCAGTGTCCCTTCCAGAAAGAGACAGACACACCGGAAGAACTGCATGGGACGACGGAAGCAAAGGCTGGAGGACTTCGTCGACCTGCCGAGGATCGAAGGCCACCCCTGGAAGGAGTAAGGCAGGGTTCTCCCCTTGGAGCCATCAGAAGGGGTGTGGCCCTGCTGACACGCTGATACCAGCTGTCCAGTCTCCAGAACCGCGAGAGAACCACCTGCTGTTGTTCGACGCCACGCAGTCCATGGAGTGTTCTCAGCTGCCCGGGGGAGCTAGCCTGTCCGCGGAGAGTGAGGACGGGGTAGGTGGAGACTTGAGGGTGGAGAGCAGCGAGAGGAGTCCCTGGTCGTGGAGGCGTCCTGCGCAAGCGGGGTGTGTGTGTCCACGTATTTCAGGAGAGACCCATTGGTGTGGCGTGTGTCTGTGCTCATGACCCCCTGGGTGGGGCACTTGTACCTTAGTGGAGAGTTGCGTTGCTCCACAGGTGTGGGCTTTGCAGGTAAGTGGGGGCCCTGGCCAGGATGTGATGATTGCAAGTAACCTGCAGAATCAGAGATGGGCAGGGAGTGCTGGGATGCCCCCTGGGAGAGATGAGAAACCGTGCAAACGTGGGGGAGGCAACACGCTGTGGGTCCCCAAACGTTAGTTCGCACCTTCCGATGCCTGGTGCAGCCTCTCACACATGATTTCTGTCCAATACATTGGCTAATTAAAACAATACATTCCTGGCTGGGTGTGGTGGCTCATGCCTATAATCCCAGCACTTTGGGAGGCCAAGGTGAGAGGATTGACTGAGCCCAGGGGTTCAAGACCAGCCTGGGCCACTTGGCGAGACGGCATCTCTACAATAGATCAAAAAGTTAGCTAGGCATGGTGTCAAGCCTCTGTGGTTCCAGCTCCTTGGAAGGCTGAGGCAGAAGGATCTCCTAAGCCCAGCAGGTGGATGCTGGGGTGGCTGTGAACATGCCGCTGTACTCCAGCCTGGGAGATGGAGTGAGACTCCAACTCATAAACAAACAAACAAACAAAGCAGTCCCGAAGCTCTGTTACTCAGAAAGTCAGGACTCTGGGTTTGAACCTTGTAGAAGAATGGTGTTCTTTAGAACAGGAAGGAACCCTTTGCGAGTTTCTGGCCAGGCGCACACACATATTTAGATGAGGAAATGCTTAAGGCAAGAATGCTGGACATAATTCCATCGTTATAAAGTTGTGGGAGCAGAAACAGACCCGGGTTGTTGGTTGCTGTCTGGGGTCGGCGCCTCATCACCGCGTTGGCTGGATTTGGGATGCTGATGACCTTGAGTGTCCTAGGAGGACATGTCCTACTGAACTTATTCAGTGGGGTCGGCAACCCAACCAAGTGAGGCGGGTGAGGGAGGGAAGGGAGTAAGTCACATGCCTTAGGTTTGAGGGGTTTATGCTCATATCACGTTGTTTACTCAGTCAAAACTGGGGCAAAATAATATAACACTTCTAGAGTCTATATGGTAAAATTTCAGCGATTCCTTGTCTATCTTTTCTGCTTTTCTTCTTGGCACTTCATTTCATAGTCTCTTTTTATTTATTTATTTAGTTTTTGAGTCAGAGTCTCACTCTGTCACCCACGCTGGAGTTCATGGGCACGCTCCCGGCCACTGCAGCCTCGACCTGCTGGGCTCAGGTGATCCTTCTGCCTCAGCCTTCTAGGTGGCTGGAACTACAGGCACACACCACCACTACACATGGCAATTTTTAAAAAATTTATTGTAGAGATGAGGTCTCACCAAGTTGCCCAGACTGGTCTCAAACCCCTGGGCTCAGACAGTCCTATCACCTCCGCCTCCCAAAGTGCTGGGGTTACAGGTGTGAACCATCACACCCGGCTGTAGTCTCTTTTTATAAATATTTTATTTCATTGATTAACTTACTGATATATTTACTGAGACAGGGTCTCACTCTGTAGCCCAGCCTGGAGTGCACTGGCACGATCATAGCTCACTGCAGCCTCGACCTTCCTACTAGCTGGGATTATAAGCTCACACCATCATGTGTGGCTAATTTGTTGGGGTTTTGTTTGTTTGTTTGTTTTTGTTTTGTAAACATCTCACTATGCTGTCCAGGCTGGTCTCAAACTCTTGGCTTCAAGTGATCCTCCTGCCTCAGTCTCCTAGTAGCTGGAACGATCCTAGTAGCTGGGATTATAGGCATGAGCCACCACACCCAGCCATAGTCTCTTTAATCATCCGTGCTCCCAAATGCATCTGCTTCTGCCATGACATATGGAAGAATGTGTCCTATTCACCCCCACTAACCACCCGAACCTGCCTAAAGAAGGAATACCCATGTGTGAATGTGTCTGTGTACAAGTCCGGAAGAAAATACAGAATTCTTCTCATCTAAAACCAACTCTGGTCACCCGTAACTTACTTGACTTAAACATCCATCAACTGAAACATGATGTTCACAACTTTGAAATGCAGGTCTTCCCGTGTGTCCATTGACATGGACCCTTTGTTGTACAGTGAGCATTTGAAGAATCAAGAAGTATTAGAATAGAAAGTGACCATTTATGATATCTACATTGTACTTTAAGCCTACTTCCTTGTCTCACTAAAGTATACCCTAAAAAGAAAAACAATGTTTTTAAACGACTTTTAGTAATTAGGCAATTGTGGGGTTATGAGGTGGAGGAGGGTGTGGCGAGAGGGAATTGCATTCCCAGGGAGTGATTTGCATTTAAATGTATGCCAGATGCTTGGTGATAATTTATGGACAATACATTCCCCTGGTTGTCATGCACTGCAAGAAAAAATATTAGTCATATATGGAAAAATCTGTGCTGTTGGCCATATCTAATGCACCATGTTATGTTCAATAAGCTACGTTGGAGTGATTGAGACATTTCCAGCACAGCTGAGCTTGTTATTGGCCTTCAATCTTTTTTCTTTTTTTTTTAATTCAGAGTGTCACTCTGTCACCCAAGCTGGAGTGCTGTGGCACCATCATGGCTAATCTCAGCCTTGGCCTCCTGGGCTCAGGCGTTCCTTCCACCTCAGCCTCCCGAGAAGCTGGGACTACAGGTGTGCACCACCGCTCCTGGCTAGTTTTTTTAGGTTTGGGTTTTTTTTTTTTTAAAGAAGAGGTCACGCTATGTTGCCCAGGCTTCAGGGCTCAAGTGATCCTCCCACCTCAGCCTCCCACAGTGCTGAGATTACAGGCATGAGTCGCTGTGCCCGGCCTCCATTATTAAAATGTTAACGTAACCTTAACGCTTTCATGTCCTCTCACACAGGCTCTCACTGCTACACACACCAAGAAACAAAGCCTAAGAGGGAGGGACCTCACCTCTGTCCCACTGAAGGTGGCACTGAGAGGATCGCTATGGCCTTTCTGGGGTGGGGCGGGATCCCCGTGGGCTCCGCCAACCCCCATGTGTCTCCTGGGGCGCCTCTGCCTGCGTCTCCCCCTCCAGTTCATCAGCCAGCTCTCCTCGGGGCCGACATGCCGCTTGTGTGACCAGACACTTCTCTTTCCACTGGAGAACATTCCCCCACTCATCCCACGTGATTCTGGCAACTCACATGCGGGACCCACCCGTGCCCAGACACAGACTGGAGTGCGTGAGGGAGCCCGGTTGATCGCGGGATCCCACGGACTCTCTACATGGGTGGGCTCAAGGGGCCAGACAAGCCCGAGCAGAACCAGCTGGAGTCCTTCTGTGAAACTGACATGCAGACGCCGGAGGAAAGACGATACGGCTCCTTCAGGATGGCTGGCTCAGAGGGGATGGGGGGTGGCCGGTGGCCATCTTTCCCACCACATGGGACAGTCCGCTTGGGGAGACAATAGAGCCAACAGGAAAAAACGAGTCAAAATAAGCTGAGAAATAAAGGAGATATTAGTGGGGAAGGAGGGAGGAAGAGAGGAAACGAGAGAGAGAGACTTACATCACACCACTTAAACCCTTGATCCAGCTGTGCCTGAAGTTCACTCAGCTGTTGGCTTTGTGCTGTAGGCAACAGGTACTCTCTTCTAATAAAGCGAGTGTAACCCGTTGACTAAGCAGACTGGGATCGGTAGGCACCACTGCCATCTAACGACTTCTCCCTCTTGTCCTTTCTCGGTCTCCTAAAATTTACACAGTTCCCATGACTTCTCTGGTGATGATCGGAGTACTGGCTATCTCAGACATTTTTAAAAACCCCGCTTCAATCTACATGAACGCTTTGATTTTTCCTATTCAAAACATCTCTTCTTTCCAGGTCAAGAGCTCCCTGAAATGCCAGGCCCCAGTGGTGAGAAGGGGGCTGGCTGGGTGCAACCTCTTGGGATGTCCGACTGTGGGGAGTGAGTTTCTACCTAAACAAATGCTTGTAGTGTGGCGGCTTATTCCTTCTGTCTGGTGAGCATCTGGGTGAGGGATACTCCTCTGTGTAGTTCAGGTCACTCAGGAGCCTGTCTCCTCTCCGACATTCTCCATCTCCTGTGGGCTTCTTGGCGATGACTTTGACGGGCCTCCACCACTTTCATGGCGTCCACCCGGTCAGTGTGAAGACTCAGCAACTTTCGCCCTTCCCCACCCCCATCCCCAACCTGGGAAGAGCGTGTCTCTGTCCCTGCAGCCCTGTCTCTTTGTCCTGCTTGTGGGACAAATACCAGCCTCTCAGCTGCTCCAGGTGAGAATCAGTCAACAGCTCCTCTGTTTAAATGGGCCTACCAATTCTAGAAGACGCCTTCTGCCCGCCTCCGTGCTCCAGGAGCTTCTGACCAAGCCCTGATGGCCCAATGCAGGTCCTGCGAGATTTACAGCTTGGGAAGTCTCCTCTTTTGGGAGTATAACTTGCATTGCTCAATGATTCTCACAGGCATCTATTGGCCTGGGAAAACAAACGCCATGGACTCCAGACTAGACCACTAACTCCCTTCAAGGGAAGCCACCTCGGTGTCCAATCTCCTTGAATTCCTCCTCTTCTTGCATATCGGCTGGTGGTGGGGGATGGGCCAGCGAGCTCAGAAATGGGTCTGGCCGCTCTTGCACGTCAGGCGGTGTTTCCCGTCAGCGGTGAGGACCACCCTGCCCTGTTGTCTTCAGCCTCGAAGCCATACCTCATCACAACGATTTCAGCTTATGGTGCGTCCAGTGCAAGCAAAGGACCTCCCCCACCCCCCGTCATTCATTTCTGAGGCCTTAGGGCTCCTTTAAAAAAAAAAATCTTTGCCGGGCTCGGTGGCTCAGCCTGTCATCCCACGCCTTTGGGAGGCTGAGGTGAGTGGATTGCCTGAGCCCGCGGGTTCGAGACCCGCCTGGGCAGCGAGACCTCATCTCTACAATAAATCAAAAAATCAGCCGGGTGTGGTAGTGCGTGCCTATAATTCCGGCTACTCGGAAGGCTGAGACGGAAGGATCGCCAGAGCCCAGCAGGTCGAGGCTGCGGTGGCCGGGAGCGGCCACTGCACTCCAGTCTGGGTGACAGAGTGAGACTCCAACTCAAAAAAAGAAAAAAAATCTTTATTATAAAGATGTGGCGTACATTTCAGGGTTAGGTAGATAAACATTGATCATGCAGGTCCCCTTGCTGATGAGGTATGCCCCTCCCTCCCCTAGCAGTTTCCCTCAACTGCCAATCTCACCGCCCCCCCGCCTCCCCTTACAGTTTCCCACTGCTGCCAATCGCTTTCTTGTAGCATTATAATTGTTCAAGGTCTGTTTATGAGTGAGAACACATGGAACTCGGTTCTTTGTTTCTGTGATACATCACTGGGTAGGCTCAACTCCTTTAAAAAGTGGGCAAAAGGCATGAATAGACACTTCTCAAATGGAGACATACAGGCAGCCAACAGAGACATGAAAAACAGCTCAGCCTCACTCATCATCCAAGAAATGCAAATCAAAACCACACTGAGATACCACCTAACCCCTGTAAGAATGGTCGTCATTAATAAAACAAACAACAGATGCTGGCGAGGATGTGGAGAAAAAGGAACGCTTCTACACTGCTGCTGGGAATGCAGACTAGTACAACCTCTTTGGAAGACAGTGTGGCGATTTCTGAATGAGCTAGAATTTGACCTTCCATAGGGCTCCTTTTTAATAGGTGCTTGTTTCTCCCCATGAAGGCCCCTGGAAGCACCAGGATGCTGACTGCTGTGTTTCAGTTCCTAAATATCCAGCTGGCACCCCCAGGGCATTCCTCCACCACTTGCTCAGAGGTCCTGGCCTTCCTCTGGCCCTGCTCTGTGAGGAAACATGTCAACACAGGATCGATGGGCTGCCTTCTCCCAAGCTGTTCAGGCCGGAACTTTTCCATGGGAAAGTTCATGGCCAGGGGTCACCATTCCTGATCATCAAACCCCTTTCCTCACCCACACAGACCAATGCGCTTCGGTCTCTGCAAAGACAGATACGACATAAAGAAAGAAAGCATATCAAGCAGTCAACAAGACGACGAGGACTCTCAAAGAAGAAGGAACCAGCTTCTACCAGCTTGAGAGCAATGGCGGAAGATAGGAGCATTCTTTGGGACCAACCAATGAAACCCAGATGCTGTCATTCAGGAAACACACGCAGAGCACAGTCAGTTGGTAGAAAGCCCATCTCGTGAAACAACTACCAGGACAAGAGACTGAACAAGACCAGCCTTCCAGAAGATCTGTGTGTCCTTAGCCCAGTGACAGACTCTCTCCCTCCAAAGTCACCACCATCCTCTCTTGTACCAGTCACTTCCTTGTGTCTTTTATTGTTACACTTCGACTTGATGTGTTTTTCGTCTATATCTCTCCCATTCCGTTCTTTTCCCTATAATTCATCGGTTGAAGAATGCTGGCCAATTCTCCTATGGCGCTTCCCACAGACTGGCTCTGACTTTTGTTTACTCTTCTGTTTATTTATTTATTTTTTGAGTTGGAGCCTCACTCCGTCACCCAGGTTGCAGTGTCATGGCACACTCACAGTCACCCCAGCGTCGACCTGCTGGACTCGGGCGATCCTTCCGCCTCAGCCTTCCAAGTAGCCGGAACTGCTACAGGCACCTGCTACCACGCCTGGCTAATTTTTTGATTTATGTAGAGATGAGGTCTCCCCAAGTTGCCCAGGCGGGTCTCAAACCCGCAGGCTCAGGCAACCCATTCACCTTGGCCTCCCAAAGTGCTGGGATTACAGGCTGAGCCAATGAACCCGGCCTGTTTACTCTTTAAAAAAAAAAATTGAGAGGGATAGATGGGGGAGACTTGCTATATTGCCCAGGCTAGCCTCAAACTCCTGACCTCAAGTGATCCCCTCGCCTTGTCCTCACGAATTGCTGGGATCTCGGGCGTGAGCCACCATAGCCAACCTGAATCTTGCTGATTGTTGGTTGCATGGGGGCATCTCTCCTGCATCTCCTCCAGGCAGCTGGATTCAGAGGTCTGACATGATTCATGCCCAATTCCTCCGGCAAGGCTACCAGTAGCATCATTTCTACCATCTGAGGTACACGGTGTCTGATATTTGCTCCTTTGGGCAGTAACAGTCATTGGCGCTCAATGCCTGGATGCCTCGATCCATTGGGGAATGGGAAATACATTCTTTCTTTTTTTTTTTGAGTCAGAGTCTTACTCTGTCACCCAGACTGGAGTGCAATGGCCGCTCCTGGTCATTGCAGCCTCGATCTGCTGGGCTCCAGCGATCCTTCCCCCTCGGCCTTCCGAGTTGCCGGAATTACAGGTGCGCGCTACCATACCCGGTTAATTTTTTTGGATTTATTGTAGAGATGAGGTCTCACCAAGTTGCCCAGGCAGGTCTCAAACCCGCGGGCTCATGCAATCCACTCACCTCAGCCTCCCAAAGTGCGGGATTACGGGCTGAGCCACCGAACCCGGCTGGGAAATACATTCTAATGCTATGTTTTGTTTTTATTTATTCTCTAGAATAGATTTATAAGGAGATCCTTCTCCTCCTCTAATCTTTAGTTATCTTTTGGTAAAGTTAATGCAGGATTAATTTTTAAGAAGTGTTCAAATCTTCTTTTTCTCTACCAGTATTTCAAGATAATGGATTCCTTACTTATCTTCCTCAGAATCAACCAATTTTAAAAAAATATCGTTATGAACACAGGGAATGAACACACGCCAATCCATACCAGCTCTGACCTGACACAGAGTTTGCTGTTTCTCCGGACTCCACTCAATACTGACGGTGTAAAGAGTCACCAGCTACATGGGTCAGGACAGTTTTCCCAAGTGAGACACACGTCGCTTCCAAAACCCAAAGAAAGCCCCCAAGAGCCAAGCCAATTCCATCATAATGGGTACACGAGGCAACCTCATCTTTACTTGAGAGTGGACGTCTAGTAGCATGCCTTCGACCATTGGGCCGAGAAAAACTTCACTGAGGTGTAACTCCTGAGTCTTTATAAGGGTCATGGGACACACGTTTCTGTAGTGTGCTTGCCACACACTTTGGCGAGTCCAGTGAGCATGGTGTCACCAGTGTGGCAGACCCGCATGAAATTCTGCACCTACAACATAAAAGTGACAGAGGTCCCTGCAGATCATATTTTAACAAAGCATTAATACAACCCTTTGATGTGACATTGAAGGCACTGCTATGCTTCATCATAAAAAAAAAAATTAAAGCTTTTGATCCTTCTGATGGGGATTGTGAAGAATGCAATTAACAGATCAATAGTTGCATGACACCTGACACATGATAACGTATTCCTATACAGAGACCATGGCTAGCACTCAGGCTGTGGTTAGCCCCACCACGTGGGTTGTGCTGTGGCTGTCCACTGTCCTCTGTGGCTGGAGGGTCCATAGGGGAGAAGGGCACGGGGATGTAGTGAGGGCAAACACCTCATCCTTGGAATCTGTGGTTGGCATTAATTTCCCTGGTTCCTTCCACCACGAGGTATCTCTTTGGGTTCACTGTCAAGGCCCAGAGGTGATACAGATGCAGGGACTTCGACCCATGAAGTGTCTCCGCTTAGCCTCTGTCGTTCCCGGATTGTATACTCCGCATTGATGAAAGTGTCATGGCGGCGTCTCCTCCAGGGGACTCTGACGGGAAGAGACTTTGTACCCTGTGTTTCTAGAGATGACGCTCCGCCTCATTGTTTCACGAAGCGAGGCCCCTTTGCGTTCTCTGAAGGCACACAATCGGAAGGTCTCCTCTTTAGTCCCAAGCAGAAAATCCATCCTAAAATCCCCACAACTCTGAGCCTTTGGGTCTACTCCTTAAACACACCCTCCTGCTCCTTTACTGTAGGGCTCGTGGGGCTCCAGGCTCAAGGAGCCATTCCAGCAGAGCAGTAAGACTCGCTCAGGGTCCTTGCCAGCCCTTAAATCCTCTGTTACAGCCAAGCGCGGCCTTGGCAGTAAGGGGTAACTGTCAGGGGAGGGGAGGTGGGATTGGCATTTGAGGGAAACTGCTAGGGGAGGGAGGGGCATACCTCACCAACAAGGGTACCTGCATGATTAATGTTTATATACCTAACCCTGAATTGTACCCCACATCTTTATAATAAATAAATTTTAAAAAAGAATTCTCCTATGGTGTGTTATCATCCATAGTTCCTACTGACAACCCGAAAACCCACTCTACAAGCTTGTTACTTAGACAAGTATATTTGCTCCCAGAATGGAAACTTATTCCTCAGGTTAGCTTATCCAGAGATCTGACCCGAGTCCTCGGCTTGGAAGCAATGTGTGGAGATGGGAATGCGATTTGAGGAGGACGGCCATCATCTCGTAAGTGATCCCCTTGAGGTGACGTTTTTCTCTAGGAAGGGAAGGCTGCTGTCCTCCAGGGAAGGGAGGGGTTCTCCTGGCCTGAGGAGTCCTAGGGAGTCTGAGAGTCTGAGGGGGCTCAAGCATATCTGTCCAACACCCCCACTCCAGGTCCCAGGGTCCCTCTGTTTCCCATCAAAGCCCTGAATTTGGTATGGAATAGTTGCATCTCTACTGTACGGCCAATCTGCTTTGTAGTTCAGCGAACCCTAGGGCTTAATTCTCAGCACAGGTCTGTTCCGAGGTTGTAGGAAGTCAGGGTCTCTTTGAAGTCTCCCATGGAAGCCTCTGACTTTCTCAGCATAATTTAGCTGATAGTTGGCAAAACGGAGTTTGCTCAATCTTTTAAGGCTTCCAAATAAGTTAAACAAAATGTAGCCAGCTCCATGTTATTTTCAAGAAACACTGCTCCTGGACTGTTTGAGGGTCATAGTTTAACAAGTCCGGGCTTTCCCTTCTATTTGCATTATATTCCAACCCACTTCACTTGAGCATCCTTGGTCATTGTGAGGACACTTGTACTCACACCCCACTGATCACCTGCTCTGGGATCCTTCTTCTCCCTGACTAGTAACCCATCCCGGTCCAGAACCCTTACTGAGAGTGTGTTTTCTCCAGCCATCCAGGCACCAACTTTCACAGTGCTGAAACAGACACTGACACCAGGCCTTGCATACGTGTTTCCAAAAAGCAGGAATGAGATTATGGGAAGTGTAAGACAGAGGAGGAAGACAGCCAACACAAAGATGGCTTCATGTTGGCCAAGCCGTGAGGGGCTGATGCTTGGTCCCCTGGGTTGGGACCACCTTAGAGGTCATATAGACGCTGTCTCAAGACTAGTTGCATATAAAAGACACGTGCCAACTGCTCTCATTCTCTGTGGATTGAGAGGTGTCTAAGGGGGAACTATGGCATGCTATCATCCCAGGACTCCCAGCTAGCATAAACAGAAGCACCCAGAAGGCATTTTTCTATGTCTTCAGTATCAGAACATTCCAGAAAAAAGGCAGGTGTTGAGTGGCAAACATGAATTGAGGTTCTACCAGTGTGAAGGAAGGTGCGGCCTCACTGGACTGCTAGCCGTCGCCGTGACTGGAGTCTAAGGTGAGGTTGAGGGGATGTGGGACATTGCACAGGACATGTCCAATGCAAGGGACTCAGGTGGGGCAAAGGTTGGCCTCTCACCTGTCAACCCAGAAGTAGGTGGTGCAGGATTGGCGAGGGGGAAGCATCTCCCACACGAGTCTTTCGCCTTGAGTCTCAGTGTGGTTGCTCTGGGCTCCATCGACACAGGTGAGACTCAGCCGGAAGGAGCTGTCTCTGGAGCACGCGCATACTCTACAAAGGGCCTGTCCTGGAAGTGGCTTTTCTACCCCATTGGCTGGAACTCAGCAACACACGTATATCTAGCCCCAAGGGATGCTGGGAGATGCTTCAACAGTCCTTGCCAGGAACTCTTGGGCTTCACTAAAATCACTGGGAAGAAATAAGGACGGGAGAAAGGATATTGGTGGGCACTGAATGTTGGAACCAGCAGCAGAAGCAAGACTAGAAAAGATGAAAACGCCATATGCATGCGACATGGTGGCCAACAGAGATCTTCGACAGCTGGGGGGCGGTGGTGATAGTCACGCTAGAAGAGGGAAGGACCCAAGGGGGTTCAGAAACTTGCCCACGGGCCAAGATTTTCATGTTTCTTTATTAATGTGGTCTCAACATAAGGGAATTGGTGCTGTCTTCCATACACAGCTCAAACATTTGGCTGGTTATTCCTTCTTACCCTCTCTTAGACCGACACTTCTGGTGGGCTAGGGTCTCATCTCTTAGTAATTTCTTCCCATTCTACCAAGTTGCCTGGGCAAGAGGCAACAGTTCCAAAGACATGCAGACAAAGAACAATAGCTTTAAAATATTTTCCACTTGGGCTAATTTGAAAAATAAATTTGACGCCAGGCGCTTCCAGGAACTCAGTCATGCTGGACAGCACCCTATGGAGTCAAATGAAGTGACGTGGAGAGGTCGCTGGAGTCCACTTTTACAGCCACACAGAGGACCTGGGCAGGGTCTGCAGGGGGCGTCCCACCAGGACTGAGCGGAAGGATCCCAGCAACCAACCACCATCTGCGGAAGGAAGGTTCCAGAAGCAGGCTGATCTCGGGGATTTTCTGTGGATTCTGCAGATAGATCCGTCTCCAAAACCCGGAGCAGCCCTAGAACTAAACCCAGGGGCTTCCAGGGCTGCAGGGGCGACGTGGTGCCAGGCTGCCCAGTGACTGCGCCCCACTGTCTCCCTCTGGGGCTCCTCCCTCCTTCAGAGCTGCTCCACAGCAGATGGAAGGGAGATGCCAGGTGGGTTCTTGGTCCATCGTAAAATTATCACATGGAGCCAGTACTATGTCTGTTAAAAAAAAATTAAGACAAAATAAACAGAACAGACTTTAATTGAGCAAAAACTGATTTGCGCATCAGGCAGTCTTCTGAACCAGAGTACACTCAGAGAGACTCAGGGCCCCCTCTCTGAACATGGACAGAGAAAAAAAGTGACAGACAGAACGCGGGGGGGAGGGACAGGAGCAGCCGGTTGGTTGCAGCTCAGCGCTGGCCTTGCTGAAACCCGGTTGGAATAGTTGGCCACACTTGATTGGCCAAAGCTGGTGACTGGCACAAGAGCAGGTGTGTCTGTCTGCATATCCAGGTAGGTTACAGTTCACCGTGTGAAAGACAGAGCATCCTCCAGGTCAGAGTGTCCAACCTCTAGGCTTCCCTGGGCTGCATCCAGGAAAGAGGAATTGTCCTGGGCCACACATAAATTATATCATGTAGTCAGCATATATACATAATAAGGCTTATATTTTTTATTATGAAGTTTAGGAAATTGAGGGCGATATAAAACTCGTGGAAATTTCACCTTGTTCTTGTAAAACTCGTCTATCTGCGTCTGGTTCGACGGAAGGGGTCGCAACTCTCAATGAGCTCTCCAGGTGCTCGTCAGAAACATTTGTTCGAATTCCGCTCTCCGTGAGCTTTCATAACTGGAAACAGCGGCTCACAAATGTATGGGACGCCAAAAAGTGATGTCATGAACCAGGCGCGACTGTGAACTTCAGAAATGGAATACGCATGGGGGTCACGAAGAAAAACACGTGATGTTAACAGATTTTTGTGTGGTCTCATGACTAGCCGTTCTGGACTTCTTGTGGTCCGTGGTTTGGACATGCCTCGTCCATGTCGACGCAAAACATGCAAGGAGGAAGCTTTGGACTACACGTGATTTAGCATGTCTATTTCCAGTTCTGTTGTAAGAGTCCCAAAGGCAGGAACCGTGAGCAGGTGTCACCGTCCTCACCCCCCCAACACACACACACGGCACCATGCACTGCACGCGGACGGCCCTGTGTGCTCTTTTTTGCTTAGCTGGTGACGGGAATGTGAAACAGAGCAGGTTATTGGCAATATTTCCCAGTCAGCCTCCACGTGGGGTCTGGGCCCCACGCAGTGTCAAGAGGACATTCAGAGAGGCCCACAGAGCAGAGTTTCCCAGCCCTGCGCTCACTCCACTGTCTCTCCGCTGCGTGTTTTCAAGTTCAGCGCCTCTCTGTGTCTGGTTTGTCATCTGTAACCCTGGGATCATGCTACTTCTAGAACAATCCCTGCCCGGGGATCATGATACTTCTAGAACAATTCCTGGCGTTCCCTCCGTCTCCTTGACCCCATGTGGTGTCCGTGAGGGGAGGGGCTGTGATGCTTTTCTCTTTGGACCCTCAGTAGCTTGGAGGCCAGGTTTAACAAAGTCTTCATGAGCTGAACAGAACGGCCCTCCCCATGCTGGTCCAGACACCAGCTGACCAGCTGCCTCGCTGCTGCTGAATCCCCGGTGTCCATGGAGACACTTGACATTGGAAGCGCGGTGGGTGTGACTCTGCTCCCCAGGGCACCATTCTTATTTCCTTCCAGCCACAGAGAAGACACAGAAAGGCTGCATTTCCAGACACAAGGAGGTCGACAGGGCCACGATCCTGTCACAGCCAGTGGGTTGTGAGGGAAGAGACATCAAGGCACTTCCCCTGGCTTGGGTGGGGGCACCATCCTGACTCTCTCCCGCCGCTGGGAGCCAAGGAGGCTTCTGATGGCAGAGACTCCTCCATTGATGTATTCATGCACGACTCTCGGCAGCCAAGCCCCCTCCAACCTGCAAGGGCACAGCTATGAGACAGAGATTTCAGATAGCCTGGCTACTCCCTGGCAGTCCACGCCGTCGTTTCCAAAACAATGGATGTGAGTTACAGGAAGGCATGACACAGATCTCGTTTCGCCACGAAGCCTTTCTTGTCTCTCCCAAAGCATATTGTTTTCTTCCTCCTTTGCATATTCATAGTTTATTTTTCACAACTCACGATTTTGCAAGTGATCATCTCATGTCCTAACTCATTGCATACATGTTTCTCATTCACGGAGTACACGTCCTCCAAGAGTGTGCCAATGAATGTGCCCTGCAGGCCTCCTGCTCTCAGACCAAACCCCAGGGGCACCCTGGGGGGTCAGCTGTGGAGGCCAGGAGGGGAGAGCTGAGGATAGAGTCTGTCGGGCAGAGGAGATGGGCGGGGCAGGGCTCCTGCCTTTCTCTCAATCCACAGTCCTGACATTATGTGTAATTGCTTCCATCAAAAGAACAAAAGCAAGTTATCCTGTTGGCCTTCCCCTTCGGGCCACAAGATCTCCTTTGGAAATGAGAGAATGACCCCACCCCTCAGAGTAGCTCAAAGCCAGAAATGAGCCTCTGTACCTTGGTAGCTCAGGTAATTGGTGGCTGCCTGCTGCAAACAGTGCTCCCTTTGGGGACAGGCAGTCCGTGTCATCACAGGATGGCTGAACTCTCATAATGAGGTGTCAAAGGGCAATGCTGATGCCAGCTGATGGACAAGGCAGGTACTGACCACACAGGCCCGTGGTGGTCCCCCAGGGACCGTGGACATCCCTCTGAGAATGTCCCTGTGTGTGCAGCCTCAGTCCTGCACTTAGGAACATAAGGTCACCTTGAAGCGTGATGAGCATTGACCCACAATGATTTCTGGAGCTCCAGAGAGGCAGAGGCTGTGGCCTCAGTCCTTTGTGACGGCAGACATGTCCAGGTGGACAGGGGAGGAGGAAGGGACCTGGTGTGTACTGTACTCACCCCTTCTGGCCGCCTCATCAGGGGCTCCCCATGGGTCCCATCGAGGGAGGTGAAAAGCCAGATAGTGAATATTTGAGGGCTTGTAGACCAGACGGTCAGAAGCACCCAACAGGTGGGTTGGAACTGGGATTCCAACTCAGGTTTATTTGACTCTGAATCTTTTGAGGTTTTCCCTGTGGGTACCCTGATAAAATATTCCCTGCCTGCTCTTATAGGCCTATAATATGCCGGACATTGTTGTAAGCACGTTTCAAAAACTCACTCACGTGAGCTCACACATCAGGATTTAACTTATTTGATCTTGTCTATGAGGTGGAGCTTCCCTTTACCTTCATTTCAAAAACAGAAGACTGAGGCAGAGAGAGTCTAAGTCACATGTGGGTTGCTCAAGGGCACACAGCTGGCTGTGGTGGTGGCTGGGACTTTTTTTTTTCTTTTTTTGAATTGGAGACTCCTTCTGTCACCCAGGCTGGAGTGCAGTGGCATGATCACGGCTCACCGCAGCTTTGACCTCCTGGGATCAGGTGATCCTTCCGCCTCAGCCTCCTAAATCACTGGGATTTCAAATGCACACCACCACGTTCCTTCATTTTAGAATATTTTTTTTTTTGTAGAGATGAAGTCTCCATAAGTTGCCAAGACTGGTCTGGAACTCTTAGGCTCAAGCAATCCTCCCGCCTCGGCCTCCCAGGATGCTGGGGTTACAGGCATGAGTCCCTGCGTCTGGCCTGGTGCTGGAATTTGGGCCCTGAGAGACTGCCTCAGAAGTCTGGGCTCCTATCCACTACACTAAAACACAGGTGAACCTGTGTCCACAAGAAGAGGAGCTGTATTATTGAATGCGCAGTTGGGTGATCAGGACTCAAGTCACTGCAGGGGAAAGTCCAAGTGGAACAGAGCCATCAAAACAGCCCCATGAGAGGAGATAGCAGAGAGGGGGAGGGGAGGGAGAGACCCCTGAGGGAGGGCAGAGAAGACTAGGACAGCACCTGCCTCCATGGATCGATGAGATTTGCACCTCATTCCCACATGTCCCACCTAATCCATCACCAGAATTTGTCAAGCACTCACAACACGACGGGCCTTACCCCCTTAAGCACTTGCATTTCCCTAAAAGACACACTGACCTGGTTTACTACACAGAAAATCAGGAAACATTCAAGCTAAACAAGGCTTGAAAAGTCACCTGGCGGCGGCTGGCAACCTGGTTTTGGAGGCTACATGCCCTCTGCCGGGAGGCTGATCAGATAGGACCTTTCCCTCTTCAGGTGGCGGACAGCCCATCTCAAACTGGCCTATGTCAAAAAAGCAGATTTATTGATTTATTGGCCATAGACTGAAAGGTCCAGTGGTGGCTGGGCATGGTGTCTCATGCCTGGAATCCCAGCAGTTTGGGAGGCCGAGGTGGGAGGATCACACGAGGCCCGGAGAGTTCAAGACCAGGCCGGGCAACACAGTGAGATGATAGTGCGTGCCTGTAGTTCCAGAGACTTGGGAGGCTGAGGCAAGAGGATTGCTTGAGGCCGGAAGTTCAAGGCTGCAGTAAGCTATGATTGTGCCAGGCTGGGCAGCAGAGTGAGACTCCGACTCAATCAATCTGTTAGTCGATCAATCAATGACGTTCCAGTGGTAAAATCAATGTACTTGTCTGCAGCACAAACCAGGCCCCCAGAACCTGGACTCTCTCTCTCTCCATTTCTCACCTGCGTCCGAGGCTCTGTGGCACCTCTTCCCTGACTCCATGTTGTGTCATGAGGGGAGGGGCCCTATCTCCCAGTCCCTGGCAGTGCCCTGGCTTCTGTCTCTGCAGTATCTCAACCCTCCACCGAGCCGAGAGGGAGAGTACCAGAAAGTTCTCCGCCAGCACCTGTGTCAGAAGATAAGGCTGATTCGCTGCCTCTGGCTACCTGGCGGAGGTCATGTGACCGTTCCCTGGGCCAGTAGAGCCATCTGACTTTGGCAAGTCTAGCTCATAAGCCGTCCCCAAGGCTTGGGTGGTTTCAGCCTGTCTAGGTCCTTCTGAGTCCCTGTCACCCCGTTCTACCACGCACCCCACAATGCTTTTTAAATTGTGGCATGTAGAGTCACTTCCTCCGAGCTCAAGCCCAGTGTCCTCACAAAGTGGGTGTGGGTGCTGGCATCCTGAAAACAAGGTTTTCCCACTCTGTTAAATAGTCCTGGGCTGGTGTCTTATGCTCCACCTGCCTCAGTTTCCTCCTATACCCATCACCTTCTAGGCTCGATGTATAGAGTGTAATTTCCTTAGAATTGAGTTGTCCTTTTTTGTTTGTCAAAAAAAATCAAATTTAACACCATTAAATTTCCTTAGGATCGAGTTGTCCTTGTGCCCAGCACCCTGAGCAGCTGGCAACCCCCACTGTTCCCTCTCTACCTCTGTCACCCTCGATATCCCTAGTAGTGCCCTTCCTGACCAGGCCGCCAGAACGTTAGAGGACCACTCCCCATCGGGACGGGTGTCCCAGGGCTGAGGCGATGTTCCCGTGAGAACCTGCTCCTCTTCTTCTAGCAGGCATTCCAGGATCCTGGACACGCCTGCCAAAGTGGGGATTGGGGCGTGTTAGCATGGATTTGTGTGGTGGGGAGGGTGTTTGCTGTGCACAGCATTCAAGGCCCCTACAGGGATGGTAAGAGCCTGGGGTAGAAGGAGGAATGAGGCTGCAGACCAGGCACAGTCACTAGTGTCCCATCCCATCAGGCTGACACGGACCTCTGAGGTCCGAGGGTCTGCAACGGTACCTGAACTCAAAGCAAAAATGTTGCTTACCTGTTTCTGTTGAGTGCGAATGTAAGGGGTCACGATGCGGTTAAAAAAAAAAAAAACCCTAAAAGTCCCTGCACTTCCCTATGTCATGCGTCATGTTTATTTGTGTCACATGTGCACTTAACAAGATAATGCGTAGAATTCAAGTGTAATGCCTCGCATGTAGCTGGCATTGAAGAGTTTCGTACCATCCTGTACTATGTAAAAATGGCATGTTAGAGGTTAATTGCTCAAATAGCAGCAGAGTAAAGTCTCAAAGCCATATCTCTAGTCCTGCTCTCCATTTTCCCCCCCAAATTATACGCACCCTTATCAAAGGTTCCTGATGACGCTATCAACACTTCTGAATGATTTTAAAGGCTTACCTTAAGTGACACTCGGTAAGAAATGATTCAGAATTCCATATGATTCTATATGCGAGTTTTTTTTACTTTTTAATTATAGCATAGAGTATAGAAATCCAAAGTGTATAGATTAATGAGTTTTTCTTTTATACATACCTGTGTAACCGCACCCAAGAGCATCCAGAAGGATCCTTAATATGTTAGTTTGTTTCTACTACCGAAGCACGGCCTTGGCTTGTAAGCAGGAGTCACACAACAGGGACCCTTTCCTACATGATTGGGCTGTGAGACTTATTTGCATGGGAGTTTATGGCTGTGGTATGTTCTTTTTCATTGCTTTATAGTGCTCTATTGTATGAGTACATCCTAACTTATTAGTATCCCACTCTTGATGGATATTTAGCTTGTTTCCTGTCTTTGCTACCATTAAAATAGCTGGTCGAGCACCGTGGCTCACACCTGTAATCCCAGCACTCCGGGAGGTCAAGGCGGGAGGATCACTTGAGCCTACGAGTTCAACAACAGCCTAAGCAACCTAGTGAGACCTTGTCTCTAAAAAAAAAAATCAAGAACTTAGCCAGGCATGGGGGTGAGCAATTGCAGTCCCAGCTACTCGGGAAGCTGAGGAAGAAGGATTCCTTGAGCCCAGGAGGTTGAGGCTGGGGTGAGCGGTGATCATGCCATTGCACTCCAACCTGGGTGACGTAGTGAGATGAAGACGAAGACGAAGAAGAAGAAGAAGAAGAAGAAGAAGAAGCAGCTTCCAGCAACATTTTTGTACCTGTTCTTTAGTAAAAAAAAAAGAAAGAAATAAGTACCTATAACTTATGTTGGGAATTTACTTGTACCTAGAGAAAAAAATGTAAATAGTGACAACTTTATGAATAGCAAAATTTATCAAAATATCAAAACTGAAAAATAAACAATATAGACCAACAGGAAAAAGATAGGTCATTAGGTACACGATCTTGAGGTGTAGTGTTTATATAAGAAGAAAAGTCAGTTTTGATTTTTATTCACACCATTTATCAAAATGAAAACACTGAATACACAAAACCACAATAAAGTATAGGAAAACACAGGCAATAGTCATATCTGGACAAGGAAGAAATCTGTAAATATGAAAGTCTAAGTAAACCACAATAGAAAAGAGATGAAACTTCCGAGAATATAACAGTTTTAAAACTTGGCAGGTCAAAACATATAATTAATACAATTATAACTCATCTAATGATTCAGAAAAGTATTTATAACAAATATATTGCAAAAGCTTAGTAACCTTCCTATAACCACAGTTCACACAAACTGGTGAGAAGAACATTATCAACCCAAGAAAAGAGTTAGCAAAACTGTAGACACGAATTTATGCAGGCAGTAGATAAACATGAAAACACTTCAACCTTTTTAGTAATCAAAGAAAGGAAGACTAGAACATGGGGACATCATTTTTCACGAGTCACAAGGTACAAACAAATAACACCATTAATACTGGGAGCTGGAGAGAACGGGAAAAGGGCGACATCCTTATATGCTGTTGGGACAACTTCTCTGGGCAGCGATTCAGTAACCGGCATGTGAAACTGAGAAACCTCCAGAGTGGTTACACCAGTATTTCCACATTCAGAAATCTGTCCCTTGGGAATAATGCAAAATATAAATGAAAATGCACATATCACGAATTCATCAAAACATGATTTAGCATGAAAGAAATGAGATTTTAAAAAGTGATACTTAACAACAGGAAAGCAGAGAAACAGGAGTATGAACCACGTGATGGAACATGATACAGTCGTTAGTGGATGACAGTCACTAGATTGTGCAAAGCAAGGATGAGAGGCCGGGTGGCACGCCCATCACACCTTCCCCAGTAGCCTGGGTGAGACCCCACTGTCCATCACAATCAGGCAGTAGCAGCGGTGCATCTCACACAGATGCTCATTGCCTAGAGAGAGTCTGGTCCTTGAACTGCAAATCTTTAAACCAGCCAGTAGTCCTCCAAGCTTTCTGGTATCAGGGACTGGTTTCCTGGAAGACATTTTTTTTTTTTGAGTTGGAGTCTCACTCCGTCACCCAGGTTGGAGTACAGTGGCACACTCATGGCTACCCTAGCGTCAACTTGCTGGGCTCCAGTCATCCTTCCAAGTAGCCAGAACTACAGGCGCACACTACCACACCCGGCTAATTTTTGATTTATTGTAGAGACGAGGTCTTGCCAAGTTGCCCGGGCTGGTCTCGAACGCGCAGTTTCAGGCAGTTCATTCGCCTCGGCCGAACACAGTGCTGGGATGACAGGCTGAGCCAGGGAGCCCGGCTGACAATTTTTTTCATGGACTGAGGTTGAGGGGAATGGTATTGGGAGGATTCAAGCACATGACATTTATTGTGCATTTTATTTCTAGTATCATTACATTGTAATATATAGCAAAAACAATGGGAGTATGAAATTATTATTGTGACAGGCGTCTGCAAGTCATTGATTTGTGATGGCCTCTGTGCAGTCAAACCTCACTGCTCATGTTTCTCTGTAATCAGCCCCACCTCAGGTCATCAGGCAGTAGATTCTCATCAAGAGTGCAGAGCCTGGATCCCTCACATGTGCAGTTCACAGTAGGGTTCGTGCTCCTGTGGGAATCTAATGCCACCACTGATCTGACAGGAGGTGAAACTAGGGGGTCATGCGCATGATGGGGAGTGGCTGCAGGTACAGATCACTTGCCCGGTGCTCACCTTCTGCTGTGCGGCCCAGTTCCTAACAGACTGTGGACCAGTACCGGTTCATGACCTGGGGCTTAGGGAACCCCGCTTCAAACTACAAGACCGGAGATATGCCATCAGGGTGATTTCAGGACCTTGGATAATTCTGGCGAGGTGACAAGATTGGGCATGGCACCCGGAGATGGCAGGAGATGGTTGTCCACCTGCATTTGGAATAAGGAGAGTTCTCGGCAGGAACAGGCTGGGGCGAGAAAAAGCTGGAGAGAGACATGACAGGTGTGTGTGTGTGTGTGTGTGTGTGTGTGTGTGTGTGTGTGTGGTGTGTGCGCGCGCGCGTGTGTGTGTGTGTTGAGCCGAACACAGCAAGGGATGAGACAGTCTTCTTTGGCCGATGGGAGAATCTGAAGCAAAATGAGGAGCATTACCATTCCTGTGATCCTATCTTTAACTTCATGTTGTGCTGAGCTCAGGAAATGGCTCTGGGTTCCAAAGAAAGAAAAGATAAAGGGGAAGACTGACGTTACCTAACTTACTGCGAGATGAAAAGAGAGGGGACGGTGGAAAACTGGGGCACGCACACAGCTCTTGGCTGCTGCCTTCAGCTGAAACCAGGTTGCTTTGATGACTTTATTATGTAACTTGATGTTTTTAAGACTCGAGTGAGTGGCAAAACTCAGGCAGCCTTTGTAGCAATTTTATGGGTTCTCTCAGAGGCATGCACGACGGTGGTAATAACATTTATATGGTAATTTCATGCATATTAACCCGTCTGTTCATTGCATGAACCTTGTGATGAGCCTTATGTCACAGGTAACTCAATGTTCGGGCATGTTATCTGCCTCAGGATCAGGACAGCCGCACTGCTCAAACCCAGGGAGCGCCGCTCACGGCGTGGTATTCGCGGGTGACGCCCCTGGAGTTGTGTGTGGCTTTCTGCGGCAGTCCCGACCAGCCCCAAGCAAATGTCAAAAGAGACCTCTCAAAACGAGGCTCTTTGTCATCTCATTCCAGGGTGTCATGTTAGCTACATCTGTCAGAAAGGAAAGGAGGATTTGTCTTCTGTCCCTTGTCTTCCCGTATTAGAAAATAGATCTCATCTTGCAAATAAGCTACCACTCACATATGACTTACTGAGGGAATAAATCACCCTTTTGGGGGTTCGATATCTTCAAAATGTTAAGTAATTTTGTTCAAATGTATCTTATTTGGTATTGTTACCTACTGGTGTGACATTGTATACACATCAAATGTCATTTTAAGAATATGTATGCAATAGTCATATGTTCATTCTTAGTATTAAAAACCACTCAGACACACGCAGAGCCCAGTGTTGGAATTATCAGACACAAAGTTCTTCTTTCAAGGTTATTTTTTTAGGGGAACCCAAAGTTAAAGAATGACCAAGTTAGATTAATTCCAGAATGGAAAGCCATTAATGTAGCTTGCCACGCTAATAAATTAAACTGAAAAAACCTAAGATTATCTCAGTAGGTACTAACAAGTATTTGATGAATTTTTACATCCACTTAGCTTAAAGCTGTTAGCATGTTGGAATGGATGGGAACTTCTTTAAATTAAAAAAACCCGGAAAGCTACCAAAATATTAGAGCAAACATTATATCAAATGGTAGAATTCAAAACATTCTCTTTCAAAAAGCGTCAAGACAATGTTAACTTTACACCACAGATTGGTGGCTCTAGCCAGTTCAGTAAGATGATACAATTTGTAAGAGAGACCCCCCCAAAAAGCATTGTTTGTATATTATCTACAAAGAAACATTCTCCAAACATCTTTAAATGATTAAAATTAATATGAGGGTTTTACAAAATTGTTGGATATGAGATAAATTAAAAATCAATTTTCTTTCTACACCCAAGCAATGAGAGAAAATGCCATTAAAAAAAAATACAGATGCAATGTATAAGAGTAACAAAATATATAAGGAATAAATCCAGCAAAATATGTTGAAGACTTCCATGGGGAAAATTATAAAAGCTTATTACAAGACATTAAAAATTCCCCAAAGAGATTGAGGAATGTGCTACATGCCTGGATAGGAGAATTCCATGCCTTAAAATGTGCCATTCCCCCATATCAACCTGAATCTTAACAAGGTGGTTCATTGAACCTGTCAAGTGGATTCTAAGATGTCTAAGGGAGGGTTTATAAGTATCCAAGATGCTTCTGAAGAGCTGAGTGAAGGAAGTAGTTTACCAGACAGTGCAATGTATTAATAACATGTAGTGGTTCAGGCAGCATGGTATGATGGTATTGGCATAAGAATACACAAACAGGCTGGGCGTGGTGGCTCAAACCTGTAATCCCAGCACTTTGGGAGGTCGAGGCGAGAGGACTGCCTGAGCCCAGGGGTTCAAGACCAGCCTGGGGAACTTGGCGAGACCTCGTCTCTACAATAGATCAAATTAGCTGGGCGTGGTAGTGCTCGCCTGTAGTTCCAGCTACTTGGAAGGCTGAGGCAGAAGGATCACCTGAGCCCAGTGGGTCGAGGCTGTAGTGGCCGTGAGTGTGCCACTGCTACTGCACTCTAGCCTGGGTGACAGAGTGAGACTCCAACTCAAACAAACAACCAACCAAAGAATACGCAAATAGAACAGAAGAGGAAAAGACAGAGGCACAGAAATGGACCCACACAAAGCCACAGGCTAGCTAGAAGTGCTAGCTAGCTCAGATGAGAGAGTCAAAATGTGCTTCAGAAACGATAAGAAAAAAAGGAAACTGAGCCACTGCCACAGACCATGAACAGACACATAAGTCAGGAGAATTAAAGCTAAAAGAAGAGAAGAAGAAATATGAGAGCAGATACTTTAAAATATGGACATGGGGGAAAGTTTCAAACAAAACGAAAAAAGGCACAAAACTCAAAAGGAAAGCTTGATCATTTGGATTCAATTTAAATGTAGAATTGTTGCTTATTTAAAGGACAACATAAAGATATTGAAATGACAAGTAATAAATTGGGAAAACATATTTTGTAAAGGATTAATCCATGGCATCTAGAAACAATATCTACAAATCAATGGAAAAAATTAAAACTCGGTGATACCCTGGTGGTGGAATTTTCAATTTGTACACTCACTCTAGAAAATAACTTTTTTCCTAGGCTAATGTCCAAAAGAGTATTTCCTAGGTTTTCTTATAGATTTGTAAGATTTAGGTCTTTAATCCATCTTCAGTTGATGGGGTCCAGTATCATTCTTCTGCGCATGGCTGGTTGGTTTTCCCAACACCATTCGTTGAGTAGACACGGTGTCCTTTCCCCACTGCTTATTTTTGTCACTTTTGTTGAAGGTCAGTTGACTGCACTCATGCCTCCTGAATCTAAATTAACGTTTTTTAAAAAAGAAAATGATTTTTTATTATGCATTAAAATTGAAGATGAGCAGACATAACACAGCAATCCCATTTTTCAGTCCAAAGCACTGTGCACAAGAATATATACACAAGCAGAAGAATTTCTGAAAGATACTTTAATTATTAAAAAGTACATACTTGTCAAACATACTTTTTTAAAAAAAATGCTTGTAACAAAAAAATAAAAACAACTACAAATAACCCGAATTCCACTAGCAGAAGTGAAAAATTATTATCCATGTATTCCTATGGAAATGAACAGATTGCAGCTATAAGGGTTAAAATCAATGACTTTTGTAAACATAATGTGAAAACCAGGAATGATGGCCAGTGGATATGAAGCTTCTCAAGGTTTTTTTTTGAAGTGATGAAATGTCCCACATCTAGATTGTGACAATGATTTAATAACTCTGTGACTATGCTAAAAAATACTAGACTGTATATTGTTATATGTATATGAATTACATCTCAGTTTTTTTTTAAAAGCACAATGTTGAGCTTGAAAAGAGCAAATTGCAGATAAATGCAACTAGTATCAAAATATTTGTCTACTGCTTAAATATAAGTAAAATGCAGAAATATTTATATAAATATTTGGTAAAATCATAACAACAATGAAAGAATAATTAACACAAAGCTTAGGATCATGGTAAAGCCAGTCAGTGGACTTCAAAATATCGATAATGTCCTATTTATTAAGCTTAGAGCTGACAACACTGATTTCAAATTATTATTTATAATAAACATATACGTCAAATATCATGTTGCATATGTGAACTATGTTGCACAATGCAATAAGACAAGAAAGGCACAAAATAAAACTTCTTAAGGTAATTAAATTTCATCAAAAAATTGAGGGAAAAGTTGGAGGAGACATCTGCCTCTTAGGGTGACAGTGAAAAATGTAAGATACTAAGAATATTGCTCAACCAATAAGAAATTGAAGAATATCCAGACAAAAGCATTGGGAGAAGGGTGGAAAGATGTGAGCAGAACTGAGAGCTGTTTTGGGTGGAAAATTTACAGGATTTGGTAATAGCTTGGGATGAGGCGTGAAAACGATTGCAAGAATGATGTGGGTTTCTAATTTGTGTTATCAGATCTATGGTGACCTAGTTAACAATATAAAAGCCATCCCCAAATAATCATTAACAGTTTACTCTTTAACTGTAAGAAATTAGAAACAACAGCACTCATCAAGTATTAAGACATTGGTTAAGTCAATTGTGGTACAACTGCACGGAGAGACAGCATGCCATCCTTAAAATCACCTGTTAAGAGATCCCGTGCGTTAAATGCCTCTTGTCTTGCTGGACCAATAGGGAACTAAAAAATATTAGGACAATCGTGTTCATGAGGAGGTAGGAAAAAGTGAATATTTGGGATGGAAAATGGATAAAACTTGGCAACAGATTGGGACTGAAGTAAAAACTATGGCAAGAATGACTTGTGAAGAGAGGATGACGTTTTACATTTTAAAAGCAGATTGATATCCATATACACAAGAGGTTTCCATCCTGCACGATAACAGATATGCACACATAAAAAGATAGCCAAGACATCCTTCCAGGACCAGCACTGGCTGTCTCTGGGAGATGCAATCATAACCCATTTTAATTTTCCTCTACTCACTTTTGTGTAGTCTAAAAATGTTCTGTCATACACAAGCATTGATTTAATCATCAGAATATATGGTGACATTTTAAAATGCAGCAAAAAAAAAAAAAAAAAAAAGACAAAAAACATTGCCAATCTCTTCAAGAGTTAATCTCTTCAGTGAGGACACTGAAGTTACATAAAGGCTCCCAAAAGCCACACACGAATCCGTGCGTGTGCTGTGAGGTCGTGTGGGAAATTGATGGAGATGAGAAATGTTCCTGCTTGTTTGTTATGAAATAATTATGTGGTTGGGGGTTAAAAGCCTCTCCGGGCAAGCAAATGACAGCTTTCACCGAGACACTTTTAATGCATGTGCAAAATGCCTTCTTCATAAGTATACCCTGGTGATTCAAGGTGTATGCTCACAACAGAACCTTTTTTGCAAAAAAAAACTCAAACAAAAAAACACACAAAAACCAAAGAAGGGTTGTCAAATTACTTTTTTTCCAGCCCAGGTTTTAATTTAATTGAATTTAATTTTTATTTTAAAGATGTGGGGTACAATCAGGATTAGGTATACAAGTGGTCCTCATACAGGAGAAGTTTGGGCCTCCCTTTGGTCCTACTTTGCCTGGTTTGAGAGCAGGTACCCTTATTGATATTGTGTCCCCACCCACACCCCTACCCCGGCAGTATCCTACTACTGCCAATCCCTTTCTTAAAGTAGTATGGCAAATGCTCAGGGTCTGCTTATGGGTGAGGGTTGCCAAATTATTAGAAACAATTCTTAAAAATCAGACAGGAAGATAGGCACATCTTGGTTTTGCTCTTTCTAATTAATTTGCCTTTTTAATTTTTAGTCAAAATCTCACTCTGTTGCCCGGCTGGAGTGCAGTGGCATGCTCACGGTCATTGCAGCCTTGACCTGCTAGGCTCAGGCAATCCTTGCACCTCAGCCTTCCAAGTAGCTGAGACTACGGGTGTGTACCACATATAGCTAATTTTTGGATTTCTTCTACAGACAAGGTCTCACTATGTTGCCCAGGCTGGTCTTGAACCCCTTCACCGAGGCAATCCTGTCGCCTCAGCCTCCCAAAGTGCTGGGATGATAGGCGTGAGCCGCCATGCCCGGCCTAGTTTTTCTCTTTCTCCTAATTTTGGAATGTCAAAGTTATGCACATTTATCATTGTCTTATCCCTTTCTTTCATTTTCTCTGTCACTTTCTCCAATTCTCCTTCCCTTGTTATGAAATAAGAATGAAGAATGTCCTTTGGAATAAATATTATGTTCTGACTTGTCTATTTATTATAGTAGCCATGGTACCTAGTACTTGAACCTTTTCTTGTAGGTAACATGACTTAATCATGGAAGTCAGTTGAGTTTATTTTTAAATTCACATAACATAAAATTAATCATTTTTAAATACCATTCAGTGACAATTAGTACTTTCTCATAGCAAATTTGAGACATGTTTCTATTTACCATGTGTTGGTCCTGGTTTTCAATGTAGAAAAGGTTTTCAATGTGCATTTTGTTGTTTGGGAGTCTAATTAATTTGCCTGTAATCCCAGCACTTCAAGAGGCCGAGTCAGAAGGAATGCTTAAGCCCAGGAGCTCAAGACAAGCCTAGAAAACCAAGTGAGACTTCATCTCTACAAAGAATCAAAAAATTAGCTGGGTGTGGTGCTGGGCACCTGTGGTCGCAGCTACTTGGGAGGCTGATGTGGGAGGATCACCTGAACCCAGGAGGAGGCAGTGGTGAGCTGTGATTGGGCCACCGCACTCTAGACTGCGTGACAGAGCGAGACCCCAACTCAAAAATAAAAAAATAAAAAAGCTTATCCTTAGCACCCTGTCCATCTTTCATGCCTTCTCCAGGCCACATCCCAGCCCTCCCCTGTCCCTGGCCCCGGTATTCCCCACATCAGCAAACTACTCACGTCCGATCAACAATGGTTTTCGAATTGCCAGATCCAAGGGGCAGCCCCCTTTGACTGGCCCACCCTTCCTCATCACCTACGGCTGGCCCGGCCCTCCTGCAACAGTCTCCACTGACCACCCTTGAGATTCCTCAGCCTTCTGGTTTCTTCCACTGCGTCGAATTCTCTCTGCTGGCTTCTAAATACTAGAGCAGTTTGGGCCCACCCTGGTGCTCTTCTGTCTCCCCTCTCTCGTTCTCCATTTTCACAAATCCTGCAGATTTCAACGCAGCTAGACACCCGTGACTCTGAGCTGACATCTCCAGCCTGGACCTCCAACATGTTGTCTTGGATTTCTAACGGTGATGGCAAACCTCGCCTGTCCAAGATAAGTCTTTTAGTCTCCCTCCCCGCTCACTGGGCAAGACATGAAGGATTCCTCTTTTCTTCCCAACCCTCATGCCCAAACCATCACCAAGACCTAAATGATCCTCTGACATCAGAGAAACGAACACCGAAACCACAGTGAGACGCCGTCTCACACCAGTCAGAATGGCTTTCAATAAAAAGTCAAAAAACAACAGATGCTGGCGAGGGTATGGGGAAAAAGGAATGCTCCTGCACTGTTGGTGGGAATGCAAGTTGGTTCAGCCCCTGTGGGAGGCAGTTTGGAGATTACTCAAAGAACTAAAAGCAGATCTACCATTTGACCCAGCCGTCCTACTACTGAGTGTGTACCCAAAGGAACACAATTCACTCTGCGAAAAAGATACCTGCAAAGTGCATGTTTATTGCAGCACCATGCACAACAGCAAAAACACGAAATCAGCTTAGATGCCCATCAGTGGTGGACTGGATAAAGAAAATGTGGTATATACACGCCATGGAATACTGCGCAGCTGTAAAGAAGAACAAAATCATGTCTTTTCCAGCAACATGGATGTCTCCAGAAACCCCCATCCTAAGGGAATTATCACAGAAACAAAAAACTGAATACCACCTGTTACCCCTAATAAGTGGGAACTAAACACAGAATGCATAGAGGGTCACTCCTAAAGGGGGGAGGGAGGGAGACAGGAAAGGTTGAAACTACCCACTGGGTGATGGGTCCCATGGAAGCCCAATCCTCACCATCACGCAATATACCTATATAACAAATCTGTACCCCTTGAATCTAGAAAAAAAATTACAATGAATTCCATTTACACGGTTAAATATTTAATACATTCAAGGGAGACACCCCAAAACCCAGAATCGTCTTTAGGAGGATGGGCCCCTTGTAGTGTACTTGGAATTTGTTCCTCTGGGTCAAATGGTCAACCAAAGTTTTTATCTGGAAGTTTTGAGAAGGTTGCATCATGAGTTGCAGAAAAAAATGACCCGAATTGTGGCAAGCAGGTGACTGGTTTTCCCACCATGACAATGCACCTGCTCGCACCGTGCTGTTTAGCAGTTTTTGACCAAAACCACATGATCCCCACGCCCCACCTCCCTATTCCCCTGAGCAACTTGTTTTTCTCCCCCAGATGAAAAAAGTCCTCCAAGGGAAATGTTTTGCCCATGTGGAAGAGGTGAAGCAAAAACAGCAGAAGCACGAAAAGGCATCCACCTGGTCAAGTTCGAAGACTGTTTTGAGCAGTGGGAAAAGTATCTCGATAGGTGTATTGCATCAGACGGAGAGTCCTTTGAAGGTGACTGAAGTTTAAACATGTAAGAATAAATAAACAATTTTCAATAAATAAATTCTGGGTGCTTTTTTTTTTTTTTGCATTCCCTTCCTACTTACACTACAATATTCAGAAAGTTCGAAAAGTAAGGTGGGGGAAATGGGAGTCCCTCCCACCCCACCCCACCCTTGGGAACCCAGCTTGGCTCCTAGAGTCAAAGATGGCCACCAGATTCTCGGGTTCACTTCCAGTGGGTATCTGCATCTGCACTCACACATTTTTAAAATATGATAAATGGTCATACAATATTATACACATGGTTCCATGTCTTGTTTTCCCACCTTATACATACAGAGGGTGCCAAAAAAAGTATACATTTTAAGAGAGGAAAAAGACTATTAAAATTGCAATACTCTTTGGCCTTGCAGAAGCTTGTCAGTTTAATACGGTCCCACTTGTCTATCTTCTCTCTTATGACCTGTGGGTTTCGGGTTTTGTTCAGGAATTGGATGCCAGTTCCGATTTCTATGAGGGTATTTCCTTCATTTTCTAAGGTTCTTATGGTTTGAGGTTTTACATTTAGGTCTCTGATCCATTTGGAGTTAACCTTTGTGCATGGGGATAGATAGGGGTCCTGTTTCAATCTTCTGCATGTGGTCAGCCAGTTTTCCCAGCACCATTTGCTGAATAGGTTCTTCTCTCTCCAGTGGTAGGTGGTGGAGGCCTTGTCGAAGATGAGTTGGTTGAGAAATTGAGGTTTTGCTTCTGGAATCTCAATTCTATTCCATTGATCTATATGCCTGTTCCTATACCAATACCAAGCTGTTTTGATGATTGTAGCTTTATAGTAAAGTTTGAAGTCTGGTAATGTGATATCACCTGCTTTGGTTTTTTTTTTGCTGAGGATTGTTCTATTCTTGGACGTTTGTGTTTCCATATGAATTCCTGTGTTGTCTTTTCTAGGTCTGAGAAGAATGTTGCTGGTAATTTGATGGGTATTGCATTGAATTTGTAGATTGCCTTAGGTAAGATGGACATCTTCACAATGTTGATTCTTCCAATCCATGAGCATGGAATATTTTTCCACTTGTTTGTGTCATCTTTGATTTCTTTGAGCAGTGTTTTGTAATTTTCTGCAAGGCCAAAGAAACCATCAAGAGAGCAGGGAGACAGCCTACAGACTGGGAAAAAGTATTTGCCAACACCAGGTCTGACAAAGGCTTAACATCCTGGATCTACAAGGAACTAAAACGTGCTGAAAAGAAAAAAACAAACAACCCCATTACAAAGCGGGCAAAAGATATGAACAGACACTTCACAAAAGAAGACATCCGAGCAGCCAACAAACACATGAAGAAATGTTCAACCTCACTAATCATCAGGGAGATGCAAATCAAAACTACACTGATATACCACCTAACTCCAGTCAGAATGGCAATTATCAACAACTCAAAAAAATAACAGCAGCTGGAGAGGGTGTGGCGAAAAGGGAACATTTCTACACTGTTGGTGGGAGTGTAAACTAGTGCAACCTCTGTGGAAAGCAGTGTGGCGATTCTTAAAAGCTCTAAATACCAACCTCCCATATGACCCTGCCATCCCCCTACTGTGAATATACCCTGAAGAACTCAAATCACTCTATAAAAAAGATACCTGCACACGTATGTTTATCTCAGCATTGTTCACAATAGCAAGAACCTGGCAACAACCATGCTGCCCATCAAAAGAGGACTGGATTTAAAAAATGTGGTACATATACATGATGGAATACTACGCAGCCATAAAAAAGGACAAAATCATGAATTTCGCAGCAACCTGGATGGAACTAGAGTCTACAATACTGAGTGACCTCTCACAGAAACAAAGAACCGAGTATCACATGTTCTCACTCATATAACGGACCTTGAACATCCAATGTAATACTATAAGAAAATAACTGACAGTACTGGGAAACTATAGGGGGGGAGGGAGATGGGATTAACAGTAGCAAATATCTGTCTGGGGAAGGGGAAACACCTCTTATCAACAGGGTGCCTGAATGAAACGTAATTGTACACCTAACCCTTAACTGTACCCCACAAAACCATAATAAAAAATATTGATTACGAAAAAATAAATTGTAATACTCAATATATACCCACAACAAAAGACAAAAACAAGTCACATTTGACTCCTGCAATTACAAGAGGTGCTCAAAGTGGTTACCCTCAGTGTCCAGACACTTTGGATTACAGCAAACATCTCTTAAAATGTATATACAAGGACGGACATGGTGGCTCACACCTATCATCCCGGCACTTTGAGAGGCCGAGGTGAGAGGATTACCTGAGCCGAGGGTTTGAGATCAGCCTGGGCAACTTGGCGAGACTTCAGCTCTACAATAAATCAAAAAATTAGCCGGGCATGGTGGCACGTGCCTGTGGTTCCAGCTACTTGGAAGGCTAAAGCAGAAGGATTGCCTGAGCTCAGCAGGTCAAGGCTGTGGTAGTCATGCGCATGCCACTGCACTCCAGCCTGGGTGACGGAGTGAGACTCCAACTCAAAAAAAAAAAAAAAAAAAAAGTGTACACATTTTTTGGGCACCCCCCAGTATACTCAAATATTACTCTGAGTCTGTATAAACAGAGCTGTGTCATTGGTTACTTAGTGCTCAACCTCTAGTACCGTAATGGATGTGTGTATATATTTCTATTCAAAAAAATGCAATGAATATCCTTGCAAAAAAATATTTCCCCATATGCACAATTCCTAGAAGTGAAATTGTGGGTCAAAAACACACAGGTATTTGTCACTGGGTAGCTACAGTCCAGTTGCCTTGCGTGGATGTTGTTTCAGTCTCCACAACCAGCGGCCTCGGGTGGGAACCAGTTTCTCGGGACTCTGGCAAACACCCTGGATTATCACACTTCTTGATCTGTGCCAATCTGATAGGTGAGCTATTGTATCACGCTTTGGCTTTCATTTGCATTACTCTTATGACAAGAAAGGTTAGGCAAGGTTTCATACGTTGAGGACTTTCTTGCAATTTATAAACATAGTTTTAAAACCACCACTTGGACAAAAACATGACTGCAAAGTGAGTCAATCTGCTATGAAGAAACGATTTCATCTATATATGTATTTAATTGGCACATAATAATTGTACATATTGATGGGTACAGGCGATGATGTTTCATACATGTATGAATGTATAATGAATCAAATTAGGGTAATCGACATGTTCATCACCTCAAACATTCATCTTCGTTTGGGTGGAGAGTTCAAATTCTTTGTGTAGAGGAATTCAAAATCTTCTCTTACAGGAAATTATGGTTAACTATAAAAATATGTTGTTGCCTTAATTGTCATTGTTGTGAACTTTGTGTTGAGATCATTCAGTCATTTTTATAATATGTTTTTGGTCTCGTTATTATTATCTCATAGGAACTCTCAAAGGTATTAAGTGAACATATTGTTAGCATTTCTTCTGTGATATTAGATGCTGTTGCTCCAGCTTGCTCTTTATACTTTAACTTTGATATTTCAGTTTTCCCCCAGAGGATTCTATTTTAGAAAGTCAGGTTTATCAATATTTATTTCCATTTCTCCTAAGTTTTATGATTTTATGTCTTAATATTTAACTATTTGATTCTCCTGACACCTTAGTGAAAGGAGACAGAAATTCAACTTTGAGGTGTCTTCAGATATATTTTCTGGCTATGTGAACCTTATTTATTGAATAACCTGTCTTATCCCCTAATGGAATAAAATGTCTGCTTTATAATATGAGGTCCAACAATTAGGTTCATGAACCATCCTAGAAAAAGAGTTCCATACCTCATTGCCAAATACCACTACGGTCACCTTCGAAGTCCTCCCTTGGGAAGCTATGCACTGATGCCAGTGCCTAGTCCATCCATCAGAGCAGTTTTGAAACTCTGTCTGAAATGACTGTCAGAGCTGTCACTGTTATTTGTTGAAGTCTGATAATGAAGTTTGCGAACTTGCTACTGTGTGCATATGTTGGCAGCACTGAACTGACTATATTGGAAGACCCTGCCCACTTGCCTGATCTGGCCCCAGATTTCTTTACCTGAAGATAAAGCAAATATCGAAAGGAAGATATCTGATGACATTCAGGACATCAAGGGCAATACAATGATGGTTCTGATGGTCAGAAAAAGAGTTCTCAAATTGCTTTGAACTAGGTGCTGGCATTGGTGCATAGCCTCTCAAGGAGAGTACTCCGAAGGTGACTGCAGTGATATTCAGCAATGAGGTATGGAGCACTTTTTCTAGAATGAATTTGTGAACTTAATTGTCGGACCTCATACATTACTTTGCTCCATGTAATTGGATTTATTTCTGTCCTTCACACAATTCGCCTTTTTCTTTTTCTTTCTTTCTTTTTTTTTTTTTGAGTTGGAGTCTCACTCCGTCACCCAGACTGGAATGCAGTGGCACGCACGTTCCTGGCCACTGAAGCCTGGACCTGCTGGGCTCCAGCGATCCTTCCGCCTCAGCCTTCTAATAGCTGGAACTACAGGCATGTGCTACCACGCCTGGCTAATTTTTTTTTGATTTATTATAGAGATGAGGTCTCGCCAAGTTGCCTGGGCAGGTCTCGAACCCGCAGGCTCAGGCAATCCACTCACTTCAGCCTCCCAAAGTGCTGGGATTACAGGCTGAGCCACTGAGTCTGGCCAATTTGCCTTTTTCAAACAAATTTTGAGTTGGGGTCTCACTCTGTTGCCTAAACTGGAGTGCAGGGGCACAATCGCAACTCACTTCAGCCTCAGCATCCTGGGCTCAGGCAGTCCTTCTGCCTCAGCCTTCTGAGTAGCTGGGGCTCCATGGATGCACCATCATGCCTAGCTAATTTTTTGAATTTTTAAAATTTTTATTTTGTAGAGACGTGGTCTTGCTATGTTACCCAGGCTGGTCTCAAACTCCTGGGCTCAAGTAATTCTCCTGACTCAGCCTCTCAAAGTGCTGTGGTGACAGGTGTGAGCCAACACACCTTTCCCAATCGTCCCTTTGATTTGGCCATTTGCATATAGGCTATCCACCTCCCCTAGACTCTGAGCTTGCTAAGAACACTGTTGGGGTCTGGGATTTTATTCTACTTTCCTACAAGCTAATGAAAATAATAATAACGATAAGCTTGTCACTGCTACACAGATGGGGCAAAGAATGCAAGCCTCTGAGGTCAGAGACCTGCACGCCACGGGGTGACATGAGGGAGACCTGAAGAGTGACACCACACCAGCTTTGCGTGGGACTGTGTCTCAACGGACACACTGGGCTGGGAGAACACCCCCCACCCTTGTAGCAGGAAATAAGCAAGCCTGTCCCTCGTCCTGGAGGGAGATCTCATCCTTTAGGACAGCTTGCTGCAAGCATGACCGCTAGACAGGGCTTGGGGAATGAGGTCAGAGTCTTATGAGGTTAACTTACCTAGTAAGAGGTGTGGGAGCGAGACGGGCCGAGGAAGGACTGTCTCTCCCAATGGGCACAGCTGGGAGGTTGCTGTAGGTTTGCATTTTGATGCCCAGAGGATCAAACAGTGGCCAGCACAGACTAGACGGCTGAGACATGTTGAAGAATTTGGCAGAATCGAAATTTCATCAAGTTAGTATGAGTTTATCGCCATGTTACGTAACTAGGAACCATCTGTTCAGAATATTTCTATACTACGCAATCTTCCCTTGTCCTATAGACATAGGGCCATCAGTAGCCTAAGACATTACCTTTTTAAAAAAAAATCACCCTAAAGATAAGCCAAACTCATGTTTGACTCATTAAGACTAATTTCCATGAAATGAAATTTAGAAACTTTATTTACTAACTTCGTTTCCTGTAAAATGTTCAGCTGATAACTGGGAAAGGAAGCACTGAGTTTAAGCACCCTTAATTGCTTTTAAATGGATGCGAATTATTTGCAGAATGGACCCTTGGTTATTATCACTAAAAGGTTTTAATTACAAATTATTATGCTTGACATTCTAATCTAATCACGACTAGGAAGACCATCCAGTAAACAAACAGGAGGGGATAAGATAGTACTTTTCCCTCCCATGAAATTAGCTAGAGATCGCAAACACCATTTAGAAATGAGAAAGGGAGTTTAAGAACCTACAGAAAGAAAAAAACAAAAAAACAATGAAAACCAACAGTGAGGCACACGGCAAATAGTTTAATTATATTTAAGAAACACTGGCAATGAGTAACAGGAAATGTAATACCAGTAAGCATGTAGACTTGTTACTGTGTATCTGAATGTTGAATACGAATTTAATAACATGGCTGATGCCTTCTGGGTAGCAGGTTTGAAAATACTTCACATCATAGGTGGATGGGCTGCCGAGACCTCATTGAGACTGGAGTGCTGAAGACAGCTCTCAGGATCACTTTCAGATCAATTTAAATGTTAGGGGCTCAACATTTAACATCCGTAAATTAAAATACAACACGGTTGATTTTAAAGTTGTCTCAATTTACTTTCTACTTGTTCTCGCGTATCTCTCCATTCTTCAAAGCGCACATAATTTTAATCAGAAGATAAATCTATTCCACCAAGGTAGAGTGCAGTTCTTGTCTTCTGACTGTATCTTTCTATCACCTTTTCCTGGAATCCTCCTCAATGTGTAATCTGATGTGATATCTGATACCTTGTGACACTTCCTAGGCGCAAAGATGAAAATCACTTTCTCTACCACACACCATTAGTAAGAAGGGGCATACACAGCAGCACTGGGAATTAAAATTAAGGATGAAGAAAGTTAAGAAAAATACAAGATGAGGGTCATATGACAATTTTTGTTTTCAAAATATACGTGACAATATTGTAACAAAAGATATAAGAAAAAGAAATTCATCAAACAATTAAGAAAAATGTGTTATCATTTAAGTTGAAAGCAAAAGAGGCAAAGGCTTATATTCTGGGTAATTCTTGGAATACGTTTGAGGCTTGACAAATATTTAACATTTTTTTAGTAACTTAATGTTTGCCAGTTTTAATGTTTTGAGCTGAAAAAGCCACATATGCACCTTTATAATAAAGATTGAGCCCACTTTTCTATTATTCTGTAACTAAAATGTAAAACAACTTAAAGCAATGAGTCAAACTGCTGACCTATACATTAATTTTCTTTTAAATTTATACTGTGAGAAAGGCAGGTGTCATTTTGAAATTGTGTTGTACTTTTAGGGTGAAGGAGCTTTAAAATTAGTTATGTTTACAAAATTAGATGGATAATGAACATGTTTCCAAAACAGCTATATATTTCATTTTGTGTGTGTTCTTAATAGCAGTGAGGATTTTGTTTTTTAGTTTTCACTTCTGCTACCTAAAAAGACATCCTGCAGTATAAAATATAATTTTAAGATACTTTCAATATATAACTCTCATCTTTTTCTTGCTTATTCTAGGGTAGCACCTGAAACTTTACTGAAGATCGAGCAAACATTAAAATGCAGGCTGATGTTTCCACTTCCAGGAGTAATTCTTAGAATGTGTTTATCTGAACGGAAATCTGCATTTAACAGTCAGCGGGGAAATGGCAATACATGGTATCTGCTTAAATTTCACAAGTTGTTTTATTTGCTTTTTTGTGACCCTCAGGAATCCATTCTCCCTCAAGTTACTTTAGCTTAGTTAATATCATTTGCCTGGTGAGTGTCCTGAACAAGGAAACACGTGTAACCCACAAGTAAGTAGCTAATTGCTCTTCTTAAACATTGTATATACCCTGAGGACTCATGGGACAGGTTGGTAAGGATTACCTAGTGGGAGAAGAATGAAAAGACTGTCACTCAATTCCCAGTTGTGCTATGACCATGTATTTATAATATCTTCACGTGGGAGAATGATACATTTTTAATTTATTTTACACACTGGTAAGAATCAAGTGTTACAATGTATGTGAGTACACTGACAAACACCTCTTACAAATTGTTACTATTATTGCTATTTTACCATCAACTTTTTAAAAAAATCCATAGATAAAGATAGCTCAAGGACGTTTGGTAGAAAGTAAATCAAGCCTTCTGATGCCTTCACTCCTTCACTCTATGGAATAACAGCTCTGGACACATTCACTAACTTGAATATCTTTTCTTTGCAATGCTTGAGGATTAAGAACACAGCAATTGGAATGGATAAATTATTAATGGGTGCATAACTTCAAATAATCTTAATCAAAGTCACGTTAGACGCTTATGACTGCTGTGTTATTTATAGTTTTAAATACATATTTTTATTTATAGTTTTCAGTTTTCTTTCCCATCCATACTTTTTCAAATTGTGCTTGCTTTTCATCTTTCAAGATGACTTTGGCATATTCTACAAAGATTTTGAGACTTAAAGGTCAATGTAGGTGAGGAATATGACAAAAAGTTTACTCACAAGACAAGCAAATCTTGATCGCAATTCATGTTTGGTTGAGTAAACATTCTAAAATAATACTGAAGTTAGATTCTTGTTTGCTTTTTATGTTGCTGGTGAGATAGCTTTCTAAAATCTTAAAGAGACACTGATATACATTTCCATTCAACTGTACTTGGTAAGTAAATATGCAAATTGGGATAGAGAATGTTTTAGAAAATGTGCACCTATTAGCTTGGTACTTATTTAGCCATAAGAAAATTATTGCACTTTACTAATGTATTCAGTCCTTACCTGTCATCTGATATTGCACTTAGTCACTTGTTATCAATATACCTTTGTGTGATCTCAAATTATTTTGAGTAACTTTCTTCAAGATTCATGCAATGCAAAACTACGCTAGGTCATGACCAACTTTCTCTCAAAGCAACCACCACTCTCTCTGCGACGACTCACCCAAGAGCCCTGGCTCGGCCTTGGGAAGAAACATTGCCAGTTGGTGGCAGCATTCACAAGAGAGGGTCACGTTTCCTCTGTTATCTTTGGGTTGAATTTCAAAACAACTCTAGGAAGCAGGCTCAGAAAAGAAGCCTAGAAGCAGCCTGAGAACAACTGCAGAAAAGTGGAAGGTTTCCGACTATAATACGTTCTTTAAAACAGTAGCGCATCTGACAAAAAGCTGGTTGGTTCCTGTCCTAACAGTTATCGCCCGAGTAGTTTACAAAAACAGGGTAAGAGTCACCAGCGAACACAGGCTGAGCTTCACCTTTCATAACATTTGTACTCCACCAAGACACTCCCAGCCATCTTCCTCAGCACACCTCCCTCTCCCAGAAAATACAGCTGTGTCATTTGAGACACATTTTTAATGTCATCTGCCTATGATGTACCGATCAAACAGCAGACAATTTTCTTCTGCTCTGGCAGAAAATTTTTTTTTTTTTAATCAACAGCTAGGATATAATCAGCAAGCAATACACAGGGCATCGATTTAGTCGTGCAAAATATAAGCGCGTTATATTACAAGGGCCAAGCATTCCGAGAGAAAGTGATGGTCAAAGAAGGTGCGCTTGCATTTTAAAAACATCTAATGATGTTGCACAGTCATTAATGTGTAATATTCACTTCAATAATGGAAAACCTTTTGGAAAAAGAAAGTATTGGGGTTTTTTTTTAAAATCTAGAAACACAGTCTCAAGATTCTAACACAACATAATCTAGAAATATATTCACAAAAATTCTGAGTCCCTAACTGCAGTCACTTTTAAATGGGGGTTTATATTTCTTCAACATAATTATATTTAAGATGAAACTGTTGAATATTGAATTAGCTGCATCTGTACCTACTACATATTTTTCTAAGTAGTACTAATTCCATTCATACACTTTCCAGAAGAATTCTTGTTTAAAAGTTCTTCGTTTGTTCTACTGTGTATGCACATACATTTATTTTAGAAAATCCTCCTTCCGCAAATGAACATTTAGGATACTAATTGGTATTTTTAATAAGCAGAATAAATGCTAATGTGGAAAGCCTTTACAATTTCCAAGGAACTGATACGTGCTATGAACAAATCCCGACTCTTTGTTTGCAATGGACAGGTAGGAAATGATCCAGCCTGCGGTTACATTCTTTCACATAAATCATTCTGTTGCAGCGTATACACACAGAGTTAGCATGTTACAAAATCCTTGTGAAATTTCAGTTGAAACATGTTAGCAAATAAATTTGTACCAAAAAAAAAAAAAAACACTTGCTGGTAAAGGACAAGAAGTTCTCTTATAAACCCTAGATGAAGAAAAGTCTGCCCACAGTTCTTTCATCAGAGAAGTGGAAATTTATTAGATGAGGCACTGAACATTATCTAATAAGGTGAAATACAGTGACATATTGCCATTTATTTGATATATACCCCAACCTATTCGCGTGAAGTTAACATCTATACCTCTTGAGATACATTTTAAATTAAAACTATTGTAACCGGTTGCATAGCATGCCACTTAACAATCTGTTTAGTTCATTTTTAGATCAAGCTCACTTAACTACAAAATACAGCCAAAAGGTTAAGAATTAAAAAGAGAAAAGCAAACCTCACAAGTCCTTAGGTATTACCTACCTTTCTCCTCCTATACCTGCCTCTCTCATATGAAATAAAGAAGGAATGAATGATGATCAGCAGAAGTAGTATTTCTATTTTGCATTTGTAACACATTAAAAACAAATCTCTACACATTCCTTTGTGAAAAGCAATTAAATCATTTCAGAAAGACTTGGTATTTTCATAAAATAATCACCATTGTGCAGGATTCTGTTCAAAATAGAAAAACAAACAAAAAAAAACCTCCCTGCTAAAAGATATGGCCATTTTATTATCCGTGAAAGGAAAGAAAGCTTCCAGCGAAAGATCTCGGGCCATGAGAAAAAGTTTCAGCCAGGCTGTTTGCTGGCAATGGGCCATGGTGGCAGCACCTGATCCTGTGTGCAGAGCACACTGGCAGATGTTATGAGCTGACTTTTGCTGCAAAGGTATGGAAAAACAGTTGGAAAATCCCAAGGTGTCGAACAAGCTTTAAATAAATAAATAGCCTATTTGGCAATCAAAAGGGGGGAAAGAAAACGAGTGGCTTGGTTGAGGAAGCAGACTGGGATACTGCTAATGATGGTGTCTTGCTGTTGGTTCGTTTCACGGGCTGACTCTTAATGAGAACTGAGATTGCACCATGTTTGTATTTAGAAGTTCTAACTTCAGAATTAAAATCAGTTTCCAGTTTGCTATAGGAGATTTGTAATCTTTATGATGTGGGAATGCTACTGGTCTAGATGATAATTCTTCACTGGTCTCTCTTTTGTCCTTAGTTTGGAAACTGAGGCAGTACCTGGGGAAAGGTTAACTGCCAACTTAGAGCTTCTAACGCATCCACTTAAAAACACTGATGTTTAACACTATCATGGCCCTAAGAAATGAACGAACACAAAAGATGACACTTGCTAGCATGTGATGGGCACAGTAATATGTATGAGAAAATCTAATTTCGTATCAAAAGTCAAAAGAATAAGACAGCTGCATATTTTCCCAGAAGAACCATGATATGACACGGAGAACAGGGGGCCCTGCCGTCACCGCCTGCTACGTAGGGTTCCAGAACATCTAGGCAGACCCACTTACATCTCTCACAAAGTGGAACACACGTATTCACCAAGCCAATCAAACTGGGCCACATTTTCATCAAGCTCCAAGATAAGAATCGCTCCATCCTTCCTCTGAGTAGACATATTGCTAGGCAACATTTGTTAACATTAAAAAAAAGGCAACAAGAGCTGAAAAGAACACCAAAGCACAGCATTCATAAAGGGGGTGGCCCCAATGCACACACACAATCGTACACACACACAATCGTACACGTACACACAATCATACACATATACCCACAACCATACATATATGCACACAATCGTACACACGCACGCACACAACCATACACATGTGCACATACAACCATACACACACGATCATACATACCTACACAACCATACACGTGCACACACAATCATCAACACGAATACATAAAATTATACACGCATGCACACAATCACACACACAAGCACGCACACCTACTCACACAATCATCCACAGTCACACACTCACAGGTACACACACACAAAGCGATAGTTCTTGAGACATTATTTTTTTTTAACGGGATGATTTAAAAATGGAAGATGAGCTTCGAATGCACCTCTTCGGCGCATTTTATGATATTCGCCTCATTGATTACTCTTCCCAAGTGTATGCCACCCATCAGTAGTCACAACTGCACGCATGCTAAAAATAAGCGCCACGACCTTTGGGCTCATCAGTGCGGGCTCTCTCGGGCTCCTAAGACCAGCCCACACGACCTCCGAGCCGCGTTTCGCACAAATGCCCTTCCGAAAACCACAATCTTACATTAGTTTTCGTAGATCGAGGCTAGCACTGCACTTGACATCAAGACGTTTAGAAAGGGGAGAGGACACTCCAAGGCCCTCCCTCTAGCGCTGATCCAAGGGCCACTGGCCCTGGACTTCAGTCACCCAGATGACAAGGAGATAGGCCACCGCAAATTATCTCGCGAAGACACAACTGCGTAAGGAGGCACGGGCTCGTTCGGCTCGGCCTGCTCGGCTGAGCCTTCGTGCCCGCAGGACCCGGGCCGGCTCCGATCGGAACCCAGGGAGGCCCCGCCCTCCCCGGGCGCCCTCGCCCCCGGCCCGGGCGGCCGCAGTCGTCGGGACGCCGTTCGCCCCCGACTTCCAAAGTCGCCGGAGCCACGCAGACGCGAGACCCCAGGCGGCTCTCCGCCGGCACCTCCGGGCGGGCGGCCCGGCGCCCGGGTGTGGGCACGCCACCTGGGGCCGCGCGCGGGCGCAGGGTCCTGCGGCGGGGGCGGCGCGGGGCCGCGGCCGCGCGGCTCCGCGCCCAGGCCCGCCTCTCCCCGCTGCTATGGAAACCGCGTTTTCGCCGCCAGCGCGTCCTCCTCCTTTCTCCTCTGACATCCCAGGCACGATCCCGACCTCCCGGGAGCCGACGCGCGGAGGGCGCGGACGACGCCCCGGACCGCGCCCCCGAGCGCGGGCCGCGGGGGAAGGGCGCCCCGAGCGGGGAGGGGGCGCGGCCGGGGCCCGGGCCGCCGCGCCCGCGCCCTCGCGCGCCCGCTGTCCTTCCAGGAAAGGGCACGAGCTGTTATCGATCCGGAGCTCGCCGGCGACTCATGTGATGCTCGTAAACAAGCCGGCGGGCCGGGCACCCGGGAACCCCCAGCGCGAGGCCGCCGGGAGGGCGGGGGCGCCCCGTCGCCGAGCGAGGGAGAGGGGGCTGCCAGGGCGCCGCCGAGCTAACCGCCCGCCGCGCCCCCGGGTGGGGCGGCGGCGGGGGCCGCGCGGGGCCCGCGCGGGGCGCGGCCGCCCCCTCCTCCGCGCGCAGCCCGGGCCGCCGGCCCGCTCTCGATCGTCGCCGCGCCCCGCCCCCGCCGCGCCCCCTCCCCGCGCCCCCTCCCCGGCGGAAGCGCGGAGCCCAGCTAATGGAGCGCCAGGCGGGAGGGAAGGGCCCCGCGCGCGCGGCCCGCCCCGCGCCGCGCCCCTTCCCGCCCTGGGTGGCATCGCCTCCGCCGGCATCCGCAGCGCGCCTCCGGTCCGGCGGCCCGGCCCGGCCCCCAGCCGCCCGCCCCGGCCCGGGCCCCCGCGGCGGGGGAGGGGACGGCGGGAAACGCGGCCCGCGGAGAAAGGGGGGCGGGGCGGCGCGCGGCCCGCCCCCCGGAGCCCCGCGCCGATTGGCCGCGCGCGCCGTCCGTCCGCGGCCGCGGCGCCAATGCGGCCGCCGGGGCGGGGCGGCCGCGCCGTGTGTGCCTGCGTAACGCCGAGTCACATGTTGTTTTGCTCTTCTTAGTTCAGTCACTCGGTGCGCGATGTGTTACTCACTGTGCGGCGGGGACCGCGACGAGCCCGGGTCGCCGTTGGCAGCAGCAGCATCGGCAGCCCCGGCGGCGGCGCGGACCCCGAGCGCCCGGGCGCACCCCGGCGCCCCGGAGCGCGGCGCGGCGGCGGCGGCGGCGGCGGCTCCGGCGCGGCCGCGCGCGCCGTAGGCTCGGCCCCGCGGCCGGGGACCCCGACTCCCGGCCCCGCCGGCCGGTGCCCCGGCGCCGCCCGCGAGCGGGGGGCGCGGCGGCCGCGGGCGGGCGGCCGGGCGGCCGGGCCGGCATCCTCGGCGCGCGCGGGGCGCCGCGCCGCCGCGCGGGGCTGGCCCCCGCGGGCCTGCCCGCCGGGACCGAGGGCGCGCGCCCGGGCGGGCGGCCGGGCGGAAGGGGGGCCGGGCGCCGCCCCCGCCGCGCCCCCCGCGCCGCGCGCCGCCGCCGCGCCGCGCGCCCGCCATGGCCAGCCCGCCGCGGCCCGCGGCGCCCGCGGCGCCCGGCGGCGACGGCCCCAACCTCAACAACAACAACAACAACAACAACCACAGCGTGCGCAAGTGCGGCTACCTGCGCAAGCAGAAGCACGGCCACAAGCGCTTCTTCGTGCTGCGCGGGCCCGGCGCGGGCGGCGACGAGGCGGCGGCGCCGGCGGGCGCGGGGCCGGCGCCGCAGCCGCCGCGGCTCGAGTACTACGAGAGCGAGAAGAAGTGGCGGAGCAAGGGGGGCGCGCCGAAGCGGGTGATCGCGCTCGACTGCTGCCTGAACATCAACAAGCGCGCCGACGCCAAGCACAAGTACCTGATCGCGCTCTACACGCGCGACGAGTACTTCGCCGTGGCGGCCGAGAACGAGCAGGAGCAGGAGGGCTGGTACCGCGCGCTCACCGACCTGGTCAGCGAGGGCCGCGCGGCCGCCGGCGACGCGCCGCCCGCCGCCGCCGCCGCGTCCTGCAGCGCCTCGCTGCCCGGCGCCCTGGGCGGCTCGGCCGGCGCCGACGACAGCGGCGGGCCGGCGGCGCCCGCCGCGGCCGCCTACCGCGAGGTGTGGCAGGTGAACCTGAAGCCCAAGGGCCTGGGCCAGAGCAAGAACCTGACGGGCGTGTACCGCCTGTGCCTGTCGGCGCGCACCGTGGGCTTCGTGAAGCTCAACTGCGAGCAGCCGTCGGTGACGCTGCAGCTCATGAACATCCGGCGCTGCGGCCACTCGGACAGCTTCTTCTTCATCGAGGTGGGCCGCTCGGCCGTCACGGGCCCCGGCGAGCTGTGGATGCAGGCCGACGACGCGGTGGTGGCGCAGAACATCCACGAGACCATCCTGGAGGCCATGAAGGCGCTCAAGGAGCTCTTCGAGTTCCGGCCGCGCAGCAAGAGCCAGTCGTCGGGCTCGTCGGCCACGCACCCCATCAGCGTGCCCGGCGCGCGCCGCCACCACCACCTGGTCAACCTGCCGCCCAGCCAGACGGGCCTGGTGCGCCGCTCGCGCACCGACGGCCTGGCCGCCACGCCGCCCGCCGCCAAGTGCGGCGCCTGCCGCGTGCGCACGGCCAGCGAGGGCGACGGCGGCGCGGCGGCGGCCGGCCGGCCCGGCTCGGCGGCCGGCAGCCCGCTGAGCCCCGGGCCGGCGCGCGCGCCGCTCAGCCGCTCGCACACGCTGAGCGGCGGCCGCGCGGGCCCGGCGCCGGCAGGGGGCGCGCTGCAGCACAGCCGCTCCATGTCCATGCCCGTGGCGCGCTCGCCGCCGCCGCCGCCGCCCGCCGGCCCGCGGCCGTCCAGCGGCAGCGCCTCGGCCTCGGGCTCGCCCAGCGACCCCGGCTCCATGTCGCTGGACGAGTACGGCTCCAGCCCCGGCGACGCGCGGGCGCCCGGCACGCCCCCGGCGCGCGAGGGCGCGGGCGGGCCGGGCGGCTACGTGAGCATGGAGCGGCCGCCCAGCCGCGGCGGCGGCCGCGCGCCCGAGCCCGAGCGCGGCGGCCCGCGGAGGCGCACCTACTCGCTGACCGCGCCCGCGCGCCAGCGCCCCGCGCCGCAGCCCTCCTCCGCCTCGCTGGACGAGCACACGCTGATGCGCGCCACCGGCGCGGGCGGCGCGGGCCGCCCCGCGTGCTCGCCGCAGGCCGCCTACCAGCCCTACCCCGAGGACTACGGCGACGTGGAGGTCGGCGCGCGCCGCGGCTCCGGCGGCGCGGCGGGCGCGGACGACGGCTACATGCCCATGACGCCCGGCGCGGCGCTGGCGGGCGGCGGCCGCGGCGACGACTACGTGCCCATGAGCCCCACCAGCGTGTCGGCGCCCAAGCAGATCCTGCAGCCGCGCGCCGCGCCGCCCCCCGCCGCCGCGGCCGGCCGCGCCGGCCCCAGGGCCGCGTCGCCCGCCGGCGGCTCCCCCGAGGACAGCGGCTACATGCGCATGTGGTCGGGCCCGCGGCCGCCGGGCGAGGGCGCCGACGGCAGGCTGCTGCCCGCCGGGGGCTACCTCCGCCTGTCGCCCGGCGACGCGGGCGGCCCCGGCTCCCCGCCCGACTTCTTCGCGGCCGCCCTGCACGCGGGCGCGGAGCCGCTGCGCGGCGCGCCCGGCTACTGCCACGGCTCGCTGCCGCGCTCCTACAGGGCGCCCTGCGGCTGCGGCGACGGCGACCACTACGTGCTCATGAGCTCCCCCGTGGGGCGCATCCTCGAGGAGGAGCGGCCGGAGCCGCCCCCGTCCCCGGCGCCCGCCTGCCCCGCCTGGCCCGCCTTCGGGGCGCACCTGCCGCACCTCCCCGCCGGGCCCGGCGCCGCGCGGCCGGGCGGCGGCGGCCGCGCCGACGGCTTCCTGGGCGCGCGCGGCCGGGCCGTGCGGCCCACGCGCCTCTCGCTCGAGGGGCTGCAGACGCTGCCCAGCATGCACGAGGACCCGCTGCCGCCCGAGCCCCGCAGCCCGGGCGAGTACATCAACATCGACTTCGGCGAGGCGGGCGCGCGCCTGTCGCCGCCCGCGCCCGCGCTGCTGGCCTCGGCGGCCTCCTCGTCCTCGCTGCTGTCCGCCGGCAGCCCGGCCTCGTCCCTGGGCTCGGGCACGCCGGGCACCAGCAGCGACAGCCGGCAGCGCTCCCCGCTCTCCGACTACATGAACCTCGACTTCAGCTCGCCCAGGTCGCCCCGGCCCAGCGCGCGGGGCGGGCACCCCGTGGGCTCCTTGGACGCGCTGCTGTCCCCCGAGGCCGCCTCTCCGTACCCGCCGCTGCCCCCGCGACCCGCGGCCTCGCCGTCGACCTGCCTGCCGCCGCCGCCGCCGCCCACCCCGGGGAGCTGTACCGCCTGCCCCCCGCGTCGGCCGCCGCCGCCGCCCAGGGCCCCCGCGCGGCGGCCTCCTCGTCCTCTGAGCCCCCGGACAGTGGCGACTACACCGAGATGGCCTTTGGCGTGGCTGCCACGCCGCCGCAGCCCATCGCGGCCCCGCCGAAGCCGGAAGGCGCCCGCGTGACCAGCCCCACGTCCGGCGTGAAGCGGCTGAGCCTCATGGACCAGGTGTCGGGGGTCGAGGCCTTTCTGCAGGCCGGCCAGCCCCCAGACCCGCACCGGGGCGCCAAGGTCATCCGCGCGGACCCGCAGGGCGGCCGCCGCCGCCACAGCTCCGAGACGTTCTCCTCGACCACCGCCGTCACCCCCGTGTCCCCGTCCTTCGCCCACACCCCGAAGCGCCCCAACTCGGCCTCGGTGGAAAACGTGTCTCTCAAGAAAAGCAGCGAGGGCGGCAGCGGCGTCCTCGGGGCACCTGGAGGCGGCGAGGGGCCTCCCACGTCCCCCCGACAGCCGCAGCCGTCGCTCCCGGTGGCCCCTCTGGCGCCGCAGGCTCGGCCGCGGACTCCGGGTCAGCCTGCGGGCTTGGTTGGCTGCCCAGGGGGCGGTGGCTCTCCGATGCGCAGAGAGACGTCTGGCGGCTTCCAAAATGGTCTCAACTACATCGCCATCGACGTGAGGGACGAGCCGGGGCTGCCACCCCAGCCGCAGACACAGCACCCTCAGCCCGGAGACAAGACATCCTGGGGTCGGACCCGTAGTCTTGGGGGTCTCATCAGCGCTGTGGGCGTAGGCGGCACCAGCGGGGGCTGCGGGGGGCCGGGCCCAGGCGCCCTGCCCCCTGCCAACACCTACGCCAGCATTGACTTCCTGTCCCATCACTTGAAGGAGGCCACCGTCGTGAAAGGTGAGGCCCTTTGGTGCTGAGTCTGGTGGGAAGGAGGGCCGGGGGCTCTGAGCGACTTGGGGTTTCAGGCTTCCTTCCTGGGGTGCCTTGACCTAAATGCCAACGTCTTGGTTCGGGTTTCTTGAATTTCTTTCTTTCTTTTTTTTTTTTGAGGGGAGCCTCACTCGGGCTGGAGTGTCATGGCAAGATTGCTGCTGTCTGCCTGGCGGCCGCCTAGACCCCTGGACTGAGGCCTTTCCTCCACCTCAGTCTCCCATTAGGTGAAACGACAGGTGTGCGCTGCCAGGCCCAGACAATGATTTTATTTCATTTTTTTAATTTTTATTTTTGTAGAGAGCATGTTTCGCCATGCTGCCTAGTCTGGTCTCTAACTCCTGGACTCAAGCAATCCTCCCACCTTGGCCTCCCAAAGTCACGGGAGCTGCTGCACCTGGCCCGAGACTTCTTGTTTTGTTTGACTTTGGCTGCCGTGTTCTCCTCCTTCCTCAGAGAACTGGCCAACAACAGTCAGGTGGTCTTTGAGTTGAACGTGACGCTTTCCACATGGAATGGAGACTGATGTTGTCTTAGGCCCGATGCATTTTGTGTCCCACAGCCCTTGGCTTCCTATCTGTCAACATGATGAAGGTTCTCCCAGGTTCTCCGGCCAGAGGCAGGTGGTGACACCCCGTCGTCTGGGTCTGGGTGGCGGCTGCAGAAGTCTGGGAAGGGCCTGAGGGCCTCACCCTTCCCTTCACCCTTCACCCCTCTCTCTGTTTCTGGGCCTGGGCCTCCGCGGATTCCCCCTGAGCCTGAAGGTTTATGAAAACAGACCTGAAAGTCTTTTAAGAAATGAGCATCCATTTTGGTAGCTGCTGGAAAGAGGAGTTACCATTTCCATTTCCACATACATGATAGGAGCATTTCCGCTAAAGGCGTCATTTTACTCTCAAAGGGGGGATATGGGAGCCCCGCCCAGACACAACCCAGGAGCGGCGATGCTCACCTTCACCTTGACATGGGGGACACCTGGAGGCTTTGCTAGAACACAACTCTCCGGCCCATATTAACCCCCCAGTTTCCAATGCTGTGGGTCTGGGGTGCGGCCCAGCATGTGCATCTCTGAAAAGTCTCTGTGTTATGCTACTGCTGTGGGTTGGGGGACCACCTCTGAGGACCCAGCTCCAGATGACCCTCACCTGGGGAGGCCTTGAGCAATGATCTGTGGGGCCTCACCCTCAGGCACAGTAAAACATTAGATGGGCAGAGGCCAGGCACCAGCGTTTCTCAGCGCTGCCCCGCGGATTTTAACGTGCAGCCAAGATTTAGAATCAGTGCTTTAGAGAAAACAAGTAAAAGACAAAAACATGGGTCTTTTCAAGAACAATCGGGTAGGAGGCTGCCCCGTATTGTTCTTTCCGTCCTCATCAAATATCCATGAGGAGAGAGCACTGTGCTTACTTTGCAGCTGGTGTTGCATGCCGGCTGTCTCAAACTTTGACTGGTGTTGGGGAGTGGGGGAATAAAAGAGCCCTGGATGTTCAGTTCGAGAGAGTTTCTTTCATTTTGTAGCTGTTTCTTTGCAGGGTTGCAGGCGGGGCTGAGGCCCTTGTGGGAGCTAGGGAACACACAGGAGCAAATAGTGCCCCTTGGATGCTGTGTGAGAGGCCAGCCTGAGGTGTAAACAGTCTGTAAGGGTTATGAGGTGGCCATGGGGGCCATGTGGGCATCGGTGTGCCTTTTGTTCCTAAAGTAAACAGACCGGTTTCATGCTGTCTAAATCCAGTAGCTGCTCTGTCGTATACATGGGACTGCCAGTCCATAGGCTCTGAGGTCATAGCTGTGGGGTGAATACCGTCGCCTTATTTTCGTCAAAGCCAGAGGATAGAAGAGGAAAAGAATCTCAGAGAATTTTCAGGAGGCCGATGCATCCACGCCTAATTGCATCCATTGGAAGTTGTCAGAATGTACCCCTTACACAGTAACTCTCAGCTGAAGGTCACTTTGGTCAGGGTTACGTTGAGCACACTTGCGAGTTTGTCGGAGTAGAAGGATCAGCTGCCAAATGAGACATTGCCCGTGTACGTACAGCAGCAGACGTACAATTGAGTGGGGTGTTCGAACAGGACACCCTACACGCGCGCACACACATGCATAAGTGTTACTTGGCATGCCCAGTTGGGTACAGGCCACTGTGCGCATGAGAGGGACTCCATTTTCCCTAAATCTGATTCTGATCAGGAAAACAGTCTGAGAACATACCGCCTTTTCCTGCTTTCAGTGGAGAAGGGGACGGACCTTGGGGGCAATATCAGGTGGGCCTGGGAGTGGGTTCTGCCTTGATGGAGTTCGCGCCCACAGGCCTGAGCGACTCAAGGCCTTTTTGCTACAGTTGACACATTCAGCAACAGGATTTATCTACTTGAGAATGCCCCTTTCAGACTAGGGAAGATTTTGACCAGCAGGAGAGAAGTTTCATTAGAGACCCAATGTAGCTTTTGTTTGACATTTCCCACCGGTGTAAAATTCCTTTCAGCCTCTAGGATTCTGAATTCTGAAACACAAACAGCAGTGTGTCCTCTGTGGCAGAGTGGGGGGGTCGTTGGGGTGCTGTTTATCCAGAGTCTGTGTGGGTGTGATGGCAGACACCCTTCTAAGAAGGAAAAGGACTATTTTACATCAAAATAGATAACTGCAGTCAATCCATTGTGCCAAAACCACATTACCAACATATATACATCTGCCACAATGGATTTCTAGCAAATCAAGTTAGTTGAAACAGAGAACAGCAGAAAGGCCAGAGACATCTTAGTTCACGTAGCAGGAAAGTCGTGGGGTCTCGAGACAGCAAGGGAACACTTGGACACGGGAGGCATGTCTGCTTTTTATTTAGCGGGCACATGCGCGTAGACATTTGTTTGTGGTGCCCATAAATCCAGAGTTCAAGCAGATAAGTGTCCTTTGAGAGGATGATTTATAGAAGCCGGGCTTGCAAAGCACGTCTTTGAAGATGAAGTTGAGACGGCACTTCCTGGGTGGCCCCCTGCCCCGCCTGGCTCTCAGAAGTGGCCTGTTTCCACACCCAGCTCCTGTGTCCCACGTGGGGAAGCCACTTGCTGAAGTGGAATAATGGGGGGGGTTCCTTGGGTCCTGCTGAGTGTTGACACAAATGGGAACAGAGCAGTGGAGTTCCTGCAAGGTCTGATCCTTGTTTACAGCAGAGTTGGGAAGGGGGGTGGGGTTTCCACGCATGAGCCAATTGAAACGTCCGCCTCAGGTAGAGACAGATTTTTATTAGTCCAGAGCAAGCTCTAAGATGTGCCTCTTATTTGGGGGCAAGAGAAGGTGACTTATCAAGTGTTTTGTATGTCTGTATGTATAAAGACAAATCTAGCTCATCTGTTAAGGGTTTTGTTGTTGTTTAGGAACTGGAAATATGTTACTGAATTTAACTGTGCTTTAAAACTGCTTTTTAAAACTAACTTTATATATTTTGTGTTAGGGTTAGAGGTCGGCGTATCCTATAACAATATATGCTATTTCAGTGTTCCTCTGTAGTGGGATTTTAATTCTAAGATTGGTTTGTATATATGTATAAAACAGATTAGATAAGAATCACCACTGGTCTCATCTGTATTTAAATTTTGTCTAATAAAAGGACTATCAGTTCGTATCCTGGGGTGAAAGTTACGAGATAAATGTTTCCAAAGGGACAACGAATTCCCAATTGACGTTCAAAAGTGCTGCCTTTAAGCGGGGAATTTGCGTATTTTTAGAAACAGTGAAGTGACTTGACAAGCCACACAGGCTGTGTTTTTGCTGCTGTGGGTGCTGTTTTTTGCTTCAGCAGCTAGCCATGGGCGTTACGAGATAATATAGCCACGGCTCCTATCCTGCTCACGGGAACAGCTGACTAAGGTGCTAATGAAAACACACACAGGCTTTCGTGAATGAAAGTCACGTGACTCGTTCTGTTTCCTTTATTGAGAGAGAAACCTTTACAAAAATAGTACTTCATAGAAGGAAGTATAACACTAAACCAGGAATCAGGAAGCCAGGTTTCTAGTTGCTGATCTTAATGAGTCATTGTGTGGCTGAGGGCAAGCCACTTAATCCTTCCTTCTCACTTTCTCTGTCTGTAAAATGGGGGTAATTATAATCCTCTCTAGCTGTGTCACAAGGCCACTGGGAGGTAAACGAGATCATAAACGTCAAGAGTGTTTTAAGTTCTTCTAAAGGAAGGTGCTCACCAATCCAATTGTTGATGCCTGCTGCTTTGAAACCATGAACATAGAGACAGGAAAGACGCTTTTGTAAATGGGTGCTCCTAAATTTAAAATGCAGAGCAGTCCCATAACGGAGAACACACCTTCCCGAGAAATGCCTGCTTTTATGACTTCACTGCTAGTTCCACTCCCATCTCAAAGAACCATTGTTTTTTTCCCCCCTTTATTTAAGATTTATAGCTAATTGTCAATTGTAACAAAGTTGTGTTTCAAACTACACGGTAAAGTGACAATTAAGGAAAACAGTATCATCCTGAGTGCATATTGGCTGCACTTTTGATTACCTTTTATGACTTGTTTATAGATTTAAGAGATATTGGCAAGATGAAAATGTGCAATTAAAATACACATTTTTAAAAAATTGACTCGTAATGCAAGAAGCGTTAAAAGAAAAACAGAACCCTTGAACTTTCAGCTGTTTACCCATTGTTTAGTCTGGGGGCTCATCTTCAGGGTTGGTTTAATTAGGGAGGTCTCTCCTGTAGTTTTGCTTTGTAGCTCCATGCTGTTTGCTTGTCAAGCAGGGCAGGAAAGCGTGTGATTTGTTTGTTCTTCCACTTCCAAGAAAGGAATTTTAGTAGATACTTCGTGTTTTATTTTCTTTACAAGTATTACTATTAGAACGAGGCGCTTTTTCTGAAGAGAAGAGCTTGCAAAAGTTTTAGTAACAGCATGGGTATAATGGGTTTTCTGTTAAAATTCTCACTAATGCATTTTCTCTAGAAGTATAGTTCCAAGAGCTAGTTAACTTTTAGTATCAGATTTGGCAAGTGGAAAGGGTTTTTTTGTTTGGGGTTTGGGTTTTTTGGGGGGTGGGGGAGAACACAGAATGAGTGTTCCTGTTTCACCTTAGAAACTTAAGGGAAAATGTAACTTTACTCTTTTACTCGCATTGCCAAGTAGAGTGAGGAAAACACTGCCTGCCCCTCACCAATTCTTCACTCGGGTGACTGAAATAGAAGTGGATTCTCTGTAGAATTTCTCAAGCACAGACGTGAGCAGAATATTTATTTCTATGCAGGATGAGCAGAGCACTTTGATGCTGGCATTTTAGTAAGCACGTGAAAACAAAATTGTCGGAATCTTTTAAAATGATCAGTTATAAACATGATGTTATCAGGTCACAGCTTTTGGGAAAACAGTGCTATCTAAATTTAGATGAGGTCACTTTTTCTGAATTTATCTGGTTCGAGTGGGTCCATCAAGATTGCAGTAATTACTTTGACTCATTTAGGGTAGATTATCATAGACAGCATTCAATGGTAGGTATTTCTCTGAGGAAAACCGATAAAGTCATCATTCAAGGTGGAAGACATGATGCAGTTGATGATTGCTACTGATCATTCAGTTTCCTTTGAGATAGCTACAGAGATTTACATTAGCTGTGCACTGACATAAAACACAGATGGATGAAAGTTTGACTAGAGAGTGTTGGAGTATATGTTGTGTACCAGTATCTTGCTCTGTGGGTATAAGTAATGAAGGATATGTCTGTGCTTGGTAATCTTATTGCTTAATTGAAGTCATCACATTAGAATGCTGAAATAGAATTGGGCTGACTTATAGGCTGCATGTTTACAAATGATAAAATGGTCAATTTAGCTGTTCTGATTAATTTCCTATTAGACTAGAAAATACTGAATTTGCATAGAGTCACTTTTGCATGTCTAAAGACACTGAAAAACTTGAGCAGGTAATCGTGTCTTTAAGTTCTGCCCAGTTTTCTTATACCATGTCTGATCTCTATGAACACAAACAAGGTTTATAAAACATTCCTTGTTTATGGTGCTTTTATTGAAATTTGTCATATTTGGTCAAATATTTTTATCTGCGGTATACTTTCAAGATAAATGAGCACACATACGTTGCACTATGTAAATACTGGATCTTTTCATATTTATTTTAAAGAGTATCAGGTTTTCCAAAAATATTTGGGGCTGGTTTGTGTGTGTGTGTGTGTGGTGTGTGTGTGTGTGTGTGTGTGTGTAGCTCCATAATATCTAGTCATAGTCTAAGAGACCTGATGTGAATTTTTTTTCATAATTGAAACTAATACTAATGATGTGTTCTCTGTTTATGTTGAAACTTTATAACTTTAAGCGTAATTTTAGTCTTACTGTATCTTTAATCTATCCCAGTGGAATTGCTGCAAATACTTGAGTGAATTATTATGGTGTAATATGAAATTCCAATTTTTCTCAATGCACAAAAATAAATATTATGATATAGTTCATTATATTACATAATTTTAATAGTTACCTTATAATCCATATGTTTATGGATGTTTATGGATTAATAGTTGCCTTATAATCCTTATGTTTATGTTAAGAATAACTCATTATTTTGCATAGTATAATGCATAGTCTTTAATATTCATAGATATAACATGAATATTAATAAATATGATATGATTACATATCTTTATACATTCTGTGGACTTAAATGAGTCCATCTTTCACCTCCAAAGTATAAGTGTAACTGACAGTCCCACAGCTTGGTAGACAACTAATGATTTTGAAATTGAATGAAGTGACAATGTAACCGTTACTCTGATCAGTATTGAAAGATAACTGCATGACCCTCTTCTCTTTGGGTCAAAGGAATGATGTAAAATTCAAAAGATGTTTTTCTTCATTTCATAGTGTTATGACATTTTCATACCTGTGACATGTGATGATTCAAGAAGTCCTATGATACAGGCACAGCCACCTCGAACCCTGTATTTTAGAATGAAGATCCTGCTGCTTAGAGAGGCCAGATGATTTGCCCAAGATCACTGAGCCGAAGGGAAGAGGAATGTTGGGTTCAGCTTCATAATCTCCTCATACCCCTAGCCCTGTTCTCTTTACTTATATCATGTTGTTTGCTTGGGAAGCGCATGTGTATTAGTTAGCATTAGGATTTTACTGTAGACCCTGCCTCAGACAACTTTTAAACATGTTGTTTTCAAAACTAACACTTGGGTGTTAGTTACTTAATTTCTCTTTGTCTTTTATGTGGTATTAACCCAAAGTAAGATGGAAACAATTGAGGAAGACTGGACATTGTAAGAAAGCTCTCCCGCCCTTTTAAAATTGGTTTGTACACCTGCTAGTTTGAAGAGTTTAGGGCTTGATATTCCTTTCAAGGCTCTTATGTTGCCAGTGAACTTGAGAGTTGACAATCAAGTTGTGGGTGTGGCTCTGTTCTGGGGGGTCCCGGTCATGTTTTCTCACCTCCAGTGGTCCATAAAGTGGAAAACATATATTCCCTCCAGTTTCTTGATATGGGTTTTAGTAAAGTGTACCGTATATTATACTTGGTAGGCTGTCTCCCGCCACCAATATCAGGTACATAAGACTCTTACAACTCAGTGTGGTGACAATCAGAAAACAATAAATGCAAGGGTGTTCTGAGGATAAAAATTTGGGAACCATTGATATAATATAACATATTTTAAGATTGTGAAAACAGAGGCTTTGGGAGGTTGGTGTCTTAGGCAAGGTCATGTGTTTAATTAGTGGTAGAGTTGTTTGTAAATATTATCAAGAGAGAATAGGAGAATGTGATACAAACAGTAACATGTCTCTGTTGGTTCTTTGTGTGCTGATGAGTAACTTTCTCCCAGGACACAGCCTATTCTCTTTAGAACAGCTTGGTGTTTGTAGAAGAGATATTAGTTTTTTTCCTTTGGAACGTTTGAGTCAGTGGCTTCATATATAGGCTAAAAGCTACCCTGGAAGCCAGAAATAGAGAATGCAGTATTCCTAAATAAAGAAACGTGTTGTAAGTCAGGGAAATATGGATGTTCACAACCATGTGGGCAGTGTTTACTAAAGAGGCAGAAGAGAGATTTGGCAAATATTGAAGATCATATATTTGCTTCTTAAAGAAAAGAAAAAAAATTCTCGGGATAATTTACTTCTAAAGGCCTTCATTATCTGCCAGAACTTAAGTTCTTGCTGTTTGTAGGTAAGTTCAACCTGGGCTGTGGACCCAGTAAGTAATGAATCAGTTGGTATTTTCAGTCATGCTGTGAGTGTCTTTATGATGCGCGTTTATTCTATAGATAAAATATCATATACTCCTCATTATGAATAAGTACATTAGCAGTTTCCTGAGAAATGAGTCATTAACCTATTTAATGGTGAGTTTATTTGAAAACTAACCAATTTAGAATTTGCCTTAGGACCAATAAGTAACTAATCAGTCATTGCTAGGTGGTTATCTTCTGAGGAGCTTAGTATTTCACCAGGGCCTTTATGTTTTTAAGGTTCTTTTATTTTTTTAAGTTCTAAGGGAAAAAAATCATTTAGCTGAATTTCTACAGGAAGAGAAATGGTTTTTATATGCATTTGTCAGAAGTTGCTACTTTTCTAATGACATTACTAACCTCACTTTCAAAAGTATATAAGAATACTTTAGCAGATCTAAAAATGTTATAAGTTGTCCGTGTTTTCAAAAGTGTAATAGGCGAATGTATGGCCTTGTGCTCTTGTAGGTATCCAGTGTTTTGTTGTCATTAGCTGTGAGTTCCTGCAGCATCCTAGCGGAAAAAATCATCCCTCCCAGCAGATGGCAACCCCAGGGCCTGGGCTGGACACCCTGAACACGCAGACATCCACCAGACAGCGGCCTCCCGGGACAAACAAAATATGGAAATGGTTTTCTATTCAGGGTGAATGGAATGATGAGACTTCATGCAGGTTAAGAAGAAAGCCAAGTTCAAAGATGCCCTGCCTTGCAGGGTTGGGTTCGTTGAGCACTTACCAAGGTAGTCAGTAAAACTCACAGGAGTCGTGTTTATGCTGTGCTGCATAGACAGTCTTCCCCGATAGACCAGAGTGCTCTCCCTGAGTGAGTTTGGATCCCTCTGAGAACGTGTGCCTTCTGCAGAGGGCCTGGGAATGATCATTCACCTAAGGTACCCAATGCTGTGAAGCCACCGAAATTAGGGACTGAAGTCAGTGACCCTCCGACCCACAGATACCCAGGTCTGTGGTAGGAGCTGCCCCTCATGCTATCATGCATCATGGGTTATACTCACTCCACCCCTGACGGCCCTGCCGGGGGCCCAGCACACACCGGGGTGGCATCTCTGCTTCTTCTTTGTTAGGGACTCCCCACCGTCCCCCACGTGTCCCCCCCCACCCCGTGGATGGATAAATAAAGGGAATTGTGAAGCAGGGAGAAAAGTTTGGGAACTAGGCCAGGATTTCCTTACTAAATTTAAAAACCATACAAACAACACTTTAGAAACTCCAGGCGGTAAGCAGGATTAAACAAGCCATGGTTGGGGAGTGTGGTGGGGAACTTGCTTTTGTTTGAAGAGGTCAGAAATGGAGGTACCAGGACCCTGGTTTACCATGGACATTGCAGAACTCTTCAGCTCCCCAGACAGAAATTTCTGGAAAAGGAGATTCCAGTGTTCGGTGTCTTACCCCAAAACTTGGATGCAGTTTCTAAAAAATAAATGGCTGAAGCGATTTACTTCTGTTTTATTCGGCTAGGACAGTAGATATTCATTTTTTATTGTCTTCTCACATAAAAGTGACCTAAAATGATATTTTACACTTGCAAATGAAATAGAAAACAAATCCATAAGCTATCCCTGCCTTCTTCCTTTGATAGCTATCACATGAGTTCTATGGAACTTCTACAAGGGACTTCTGTTACACTGTCAAGCAGGCATCTAAGAAATGTACAGTTCATTTGAAAATATGTTTACATATGCTTTAGCAAAACGCATTTGTTGCAACACTTCAAAATCTTCCTTTCTGTTTTAGAGTACAAGCTTAGGAGTGTACATTTATTTTAATTGCAGTCCGTTTCAGAAAACTAACTTTAATTTAGCTGGTTGAGAAAGGAAACAAAATCAAAACTATAATAATGAACTGTGTGGAAGTCCTAGATACGAAAGCCACACAAAACCATTATGAATGTAAACATTAGCAAATGTGCAGACATTGCTGAGATTATTTGTTTTGGTGAGTTTTTTCAATGGGAATGTTGTCTTAAAGGTTATATAGCTTCCCAATATAATGACGTTTAGGCATTTAGAGTTAGATTAAAATGTTCACGGTGCAGAAGAAAGATTCACCTTGGTTCAGTTTTCCTTTTAACTCTTATTTGTGCCCTGGTTTTTCAGCAGTGCTGGCTTCTTAGTGGTCTTAGTCCAAATGGAATAGTCACTGCAACATCATATCCAAGTTTCCCAGCATGGAGCATTTAATTGAGTTCTTGGAATAACACTGGGTGACAAGCATTGGTCTTTGTGAGCCTCGAGTTCATCCAGCTCCTTTGGAGGGTCCAGAATTCATTGGGTCTTCAGCCATTTCCAAAAGGCGGAACACAGTTGACATTTTTAGCCAATTTATGGAGAGTGCAGTGTATGCCCAGCATGTGAGTTGATATTATGGGAGATACTACAGAAACAAGAAACCTGGTCTCTGCCCCCCAGGTGTCCCTGGAGTCCACGTGGGCAGTGTTCCACCAGGGCTACTTTCTGGGCAGCCACTGTGACCCCATCAGCAGAGGCTCCAGGCGCTCTTGGCCACAAAGAATGGGATATCCCTGCTGGGCCTGTGGGTGTCCTTGCTGGAAAGTCATGATAGAACCACATGGATGTCTCCTGCCTGCACCTCCACTCGCGCCTGGGCTGCATCGGGTGAGGCAGTGTTTTTGTTTTTTGTGTGTGTGTGTTGTGTGTTGGAGTCTCACTTTGTCGCCCAGACTGGAGTGCAGTGGCCACTTCCGGCCACCGCAGCCTCGCCTGCTGGGCTCCGGCGATCCTTCCGCCTCAGCCTTCCAAGTAGCCAGAATTACAGGCACGCGCTCTCACGCCCGGCTAATTTTTTGGTTTATTGTAGAGATGAGGTCTCGCTGCCCAGGCGGGTCTCGAACCTGCGGCCTCAGGCAATCCACTCACCTCAGCCTCCCAAAGGCGCGGGATTACAGGCTGAGCCACTGAGCCCGGCTGAGGCAGTGTTTTTTGATAAGTTTGCTTCTCTGAAAAACCATTGCTTTCATTTTGCTGCTGTCCTAATTCCTAGATGTCAGCTTGTCCTAGGCTTCTGGCAGCCCGGATCTCTGGGCTTTCCTGGTATTTTGTTCGGTGCTCAGTCTTCATTGTAAGCGTAGTATTCCGGAAACTTCCCCGGTGCTAGGTTTTTGCTTTCCTTTCCTGACTCTCTATGATTTTTCTCTGTTTATCCTCGACTGTTGCTTCACAAAGACACCCCCTCTTTAATTAGTGGGGTAAGAATTATTTCTGCGAACTCATCCATCTTTTTAAAAATAACTTTTTCCTTTGCTTTCCTACATACACATGCGAGAAGGCTCATGTTTAAAAGGTGTTTATGGTCGGACACAGGGACTCATGCTTGTAATCCCAGCACTTTGGGAAACTGAAGTGAAAAGATCAGTCGAAGCCAGGAGTTCAAGACTAGCTTGGCAACATAGGGAGAGTCTGTCTCTACAAAAAATAAAAATAAAAACAAATTAGCTGGGCTTGGAGACTGACATGGGAGGATTGCCTGAGCCCAGGAGGTTGAGGCTGCGGTGAGCAATGATCGTGCCCTTTCATTCCAGCTTATCATTCCAGCTTGGGTGGTAGAGCCAGACCCCATCTCTAAAAAAATGAATAAGTTAAAAAGTCAAAAAGATCCACATGTTTTCTAGTAAAATGAAGACAATGAGATGTCATTAAGGTCGGGAAAACTACTGGGACATGTTTACAAGATAAACCACAAAATAAAAGCACTGGTTTTTATTCATGGAATGACTTGCTTCATTCTAAAAAACTCACACTTGTATACCACCTTATAACTTATAAAACATTTAAAAGTGGTATTTACCTCCCTGTAGGGTAGGTTTTTGTTGTTATCCTTATTTTCTGTATTTTTGTTTTTATTTTTGAGTTGGAGTCTCACTCTGTTGGCCAGGCTGAAGTGCAGTGGCATGATCACGGCCTATCGCAACCTTGAACTTCTTGGCTCTTGTGATCCTTCCGTTCCAGCCTCCCAAGTAGCTGGGACTATAGGCATGCACCACTATGCCTGGCTTTTTTTTTTTTTTTTCCTTTTGTAGAGAAGAGGTCTCACTGTGCTGCTCCCAAGCTGGTCTCAAACTCCTGCGCTCTAGTGATTCTCTCGCCTCGGCTTCCTAAAGTGCTGAGATGACACCCATGAGCCACTGCACCCAACCTTATCCTTATTTAATTGATTTTTTTTCTTTTTTTCTTTTTTTTTTTTTGAGTTGGAGTCTCACTCTGTCGCCCAGACTCTGGAGTGCAGTGGCCGCTCCTGGCCACTGCAGCCTCGACCTGCTGGGTTCCAGCGAGTCTTCTGCCTCAGCCTTCCAAGTAGCTGAACTACAGGTGTGCGCTACCACGCCCGGCTAATTTTTTGATTTATTATAGAGATGAGGTCTCACCAAGTTGCCCAGGTGGGTCTCGAACCCGCAGACTCAGGCAATCCACTCACTTCGGCCTCCCCAAGTACGGGATTACAGACTTAGCCACCAAGCCCGGCTATTAATTTTTTTTTTTAATGAAAAATCTGAGGCCCAGAAACACCAAGCAGCATGTCTGCCCAGCCATGGGACCTGTCTCCTGCTGTTGGAGAGACCTTTCCCAGTCTGAAGAGGGGATGTCTTCCTAGTGGGCCTGTTGCTTCTTGATTCTGTATCTTCTGGGTACCCCAGGGCCTTCATTAAAAAATAAAAGTTTCTCCTGGTAACAGACTCTAAGCTGAATCTGCCTGTTCCTATACCTCCCACTTGAGGAGGGGCACCCAGGACATTCTGCTGAAGGTGGGCTTATAAACCAAATCCATTTCATTCTTCAGCTAAGTTGGAAACAAAAATGATACAAAGTAGCAAGTATACAGATAATTTATTAACCTCTATGACTGTGTTTCATAAGAAAGCACAAGCACTAATGGAGTGAGTTTAGAGCTCAAGGTATAAGACCTTAAGGAAGCCTAGGCTAGATGTTGCATGGATTCTGGTGTCATCTTAGCCTGTTGGTGAGGAAAAGGCACATTTAATAAATGGACTCCAGCCAACTGTGTGTGGTTATTTGTAGCCTGCATAATTTTTAAAACTTGGTAGAATGTTTAGGTCTATCTTTAGAATTTAGGCTTAATTTGATTTAGTTTTTCTGAAAGACGTAAGAAACTAATGGTGTACGTAAAATGTCTTTAAAAAGCTTATCCATTTTGTTAAAAAAATGAGACCTCATCTTTTACTATTTGTTTAAACTACATTGGTAGTTATTCCTTCTAAGTAAAAACTGTAAATGGTCTTTGTCCTCTAAGGAAAATTGGGGTAATAACAAGTACTTTGTGTGAATTTATGTATACGGAGTATCCCAAAATGATACGACTGAAAATTTTAAATGGACAAATCCATTGACCAGGTTGGACTATCACAGAGTGATGCTCTCCTGGAACTTAACTTATTAAGTTCCTAATATGGAGGATATAATCATTGTGTATGTGTCTGTCAGCTCTGTCCTGAATTCTGTCCCTTTGATTACTCAAGAGGTAATTTAAAAGATACATCTCTCTTCAATCTTCTTGAAAGTCTTAGAGGACTCACGCACCTTCAGGACACCTAGACATGGGACCCTGTAAGTCCCAGCATGCTTTGAGTATAAGAAATGCATTTGTTAGAGTTAATTGATAAACCCCTCCTTCTTCCAAAAACCTTCGGCAGTTTGGGAAGTTGCGTCTTTGTGCTGCTGGGTATTTTGTTCTTTCCAGCTGCTTCCTTCCTGCTACTAAAGAAGGGAGGGCAGGGAACGTGTCTGTGACCGTGTCTCCCCCGTGTTCCCAGTGTGTCCCTCCCGGACAGGGAGGCAGTGCGCACCCTGACCTGCACGTCCTCTGGCCTCTCCTCCTGGGCCTGAGAGGCTGCAGCAGGGAGCTTGTCCTTGCTCCAAGTCCAACAGCTGGTGGCCCTGAACACGTCCCCGCTCCCCGCTGACCCTCCAGGAGGGGTTCGGGCCTGCAGTTCCCTCAATCTTTCCCCAGATCCCTGACCCAGGCATCCCGGGGTCCCCCTGGAACGTGAGGCCCTTCCCAGCCCAGGAGCCTTTGAAAGTGTCTGTAAGACCATTGCCCTTTTAGGCCCTGCCAAGGTTAAAAGATTGATCTTTCAGGAAGTTTCCTCTGCTTAGACTTCAGTTTTCGAGTGACACGATAGACACATCGGCATTCTGGCTGAAAGGCTGTGTGCAGCAACTTGATAGGACTTGGGCACCATGGGAGGCCCACTGTCATGTGAAGTCGAGCCAGCCCAGCCAACGTGGGTGGGGGTGGGGCGTCCGCAGGCTGGTGGGGAGGGAGAGGAACCACAGAGATGGGCTTCCCTGTGTCTACTTCCAGGACAGGCCTGGCCGCCACTGCTGCTGTCTTACCGTCTTGTTTCATTTTCTTTCTTTCTTTTTTTTTTTTTTGAGTTGGAGTCTCACTCTGTCACCCAGACTGGAGTGCAGTGGCCGCTCCCGGCCACCGCAGCCTCGACCTGCTGGGCTCCGGCGATCCTTCCGCCTCAGCCTTCCAAGTAGCCGGAATTACAGGCATGCGCTACCACGCCCGGCTGATTTTTTGATTTATTGTAGAGATGAGGTCTCGCTGCCCAGGCGGGTCTCGAACCCGCGGGCTCAGGAAATCCACTCACCTCAGCCTCCCAAAGGCGCGGGATTACAGGCTGAGCCACCGAGCCCGGCTCATTTTCTTTCTTAATAAATGAACTCCGTGTCACTGGTCACTTGGCACCTTTCGTTCTCCAGTCCTGTGATCTCAAGAAATAGCCCTTTGTGGGGATGTAAATCTCTCTCACCTGCGGCTGGGGAACCTAGATGCCATCTTACGCTCGAGCGTGCCTTCTTGTAGAAACCAGAGAGGCGGGCAGCGCTGCCCCCCCGCTCCATGGCCTGTCCTGGATGGAGCTAGCCTGTGGATGGCGCGTTGTGCTTGCCGGGCACGTGTGGCGCAGAGAGGGGCCTGTGTGTCCTGCCTGGGCAGCTGTCTGCCCGGTGCACATGTGCGCCCTTCCCGGGTGTTTTGTCCCGTCCACAGGGCGTGGAGACAGCAGCCAGGCAAAGGCGACACTCTTCGCAGCTCTCAGTTGGCCTGGAGTGACCCCCCCAGAAAAACAATCCCACTTCTGTTCTGCTTCTGTCTAATTAAAACAAGTTTATTCATTTTATCCTCGGAGCCATTAGCCATTGTTTTTGTGCATTCATTGGTTGCTTTTTTTTTTTTCTGCTTGAAGTTGTGGTTGTTCATGTTGTCATTCACGGGTATAATTTTGAGTAAAAAAGAGCTGTGTGACCAGTGCACTAAGAGATACCACTGCTGGGATCCAGAAATGAGCCAGCAAGGGAGGGTGGAAGGAGCCCGTCTCTCCCAGGCAGCTCAGGGCTGCCTGGCCTTGAGAAGTCTGTAGCTCAGGACACAGCGTGTGGCGACATGTCTGTATGATTTGAAGGTGTTCAAAGAAAGCCGAAGGAATCCAGTCACAAGACGCAAGTCACGCTTGATAGCACGTGCTTCTTTGTGAGTGGAGATATCTCTATGTGCTTACATATTTTGTGGGTATTCCTAAGGCATACATTCGATACATAGACTCTCATTTGATGCTTTCACTGTGACCCCACTGAGGAAGTGAAGGCAGGAGAGGTAGTGTCCCCATCTTCACGAGAGGGAGCAGACTTAGAGACATAGCTGTGAAGGCTGCAAGGCTGGTTCCTGGACACCAGCTCGAGCATTCCAGCCACTGCCAGGGTGGCCACTGCCTTCTAACCTGTATCACGTGGAACTATGGAGATGACATGTGGGTTAAGGCATAGAGATGGTTGCACGAGGTCATTGCTCCACTCCCAGGAAGCCACAGCTTGTTTGTTTTTGTTTGGAGGAGGGGGTTGGTTTTTTATGAGTCGGAGTTTTACTCTGTCACCCAGTCTGGAGTGCAGTGGCATGCTCATGGCCACTGAAGCCTTGACAAACTGGGCTCTGGCAATCCTTCCACCTCAGCCTTCCAAGTAGGCAGAAGTACAGGCACACACCACCACACCCGACTAATTTTTTTGATTTGTTGTAGAGATGAGGTCTCACCAAGTTGCCCAGGCTGGTCTCGAACTCCTGGGCACAGGCAGTCCTCTCACTTCTGCCTCCCAAAGTGTTGAGATTATGGGCATGAGCCTCTGTGCCCGACTGTGCAGCTTGTTTCTGAAGTGATAGATTGGTGGGAATAGATTCTTTGGCCTGTGCGGAGACAGCTTGTGCTGCAATTACCAAGTAGAGTTTGATCCTTCATCCTTGGCTTTCGAGTAGATTTTGCAGTTAAAGGCTACGTGCTCAGTTGGGCTTGGTGGCTCAGCCTGTCATCCCAGCGCTTTGGGAGGCCGAGGTGAGTGGATTGCCTGAGCCCATGGGTTTGAGACCCGCCTGGGCAACTTGACGAGACCTCATCTCTACAATAAATAAAAAATTAGCCGGGTATGGTAGCGCACCTCTAGTTCCGTCTACTTGGAAGGCTGAGGTGGAAGGATCGCCGGAGCCCAGCAGGCCGAGGCTGCGGTGGCTGGGAGCGTGCCACTGCACTCCAGTTGGGGCAATAGAGTGAGAATCCAACTCAAAAAAAAAAAAAAAAATAGGCTGCGTACTCATTCACACAAGGTCTTTTAAATTAGATATATTCTTCCCCCAAAGAAACAAAGCTGAAATCCTGTATTAACATAGATGTTATAGGCTGGGAGAGAATTTACTTGTTATTTAAGTATTTGGGGGAGAAAAGTTCAGTTGAAATGATATATAACAACTGGGAGACGGATACATATTGAATAAGTAATTATTTTACATTCTTTAATTTGATAGGAAAAATATGATAAATAGGTCTTATAATTTCTAAACAACATAAACATTTTTATGATGTACATAGAGTACATTTTTTTTAGATCAGCAAAAACTCATGTACAGACTTGTGTTAAATCTGGGAAAATAATTAATATTGGCCGGGCTTGGTGGCTCAGCCTGTAATCCAAGAGCTTTGGGAGGCTGAGGTGAGTGTATTGCCTGAGCCCACGGGTTCGGTACCCGCCTGGGCAACTTGGCGAGACCTCATCTCTACAAATAAATCAAAAAAATTAGCCGGGCGTGGTAGCGTGCGCCTGTAGTTCCAACTCCTTGGAAGGCTGAGGTGGAAGGATAGCCGGAGCCCAGCAGACAGAGGCTGCGGTGGCCGGGAGCGGCCACTGCACTCCAGTCTGGGTGACAGAGTGAGACTGCAACTCAAAAAAAAAAAAAATTAACATTGTTCATCAGATATTTGCAGTTTTAATGCAAGTTATGTCACTTAGCTCAAATTTTCTTTGGGCAGAGGCTTCATGCTTGTAGTCACATTCTCAGATGAAAGAAAAGGGAAAGGACTGAAGACCTTTTATGAATTGCAGATCTCACAGGTCAGCCTTTTCTTTACCTCCATTTGAGTCAAACATACTAGTTGTACAGGATGTATTTAGGAACAGCCAAGTCGATTTAGCACTTTTGGGTTACGCATGAAAAGGCAAGTAGAAGAGCCACAGCTAAGAGAAATTAATTCCAAAAGTGTGCTGGCTTCATAAATGATTCTATGACTTGTGTCCTTATTTTCAGTGGGGTCTGTAATAGGATAGCGTGGTTTTTAGTAGATAGTGTTGCATTTCTAAAGTACGTATGCGTGCAGATAATTTTCAGAAGGGTATCAACTAGTCTCCAGGTTGATCACGCAGATGGAACTAAGTGGTGCATTTTGACATGCTTGCCTGACTCTCTTCAGGCAAGTTGCCGTGTTCATGAGCTCCCTAGAAGGGTTGGCAAACTTGTGACATAAAGGTGCAGGTAGGAAACCACCTAGGCTTGATTGCTATGCGGTCTCTGTCATAGCTGCTCCGGTCTGCGGATGGTGGGAAGCAGCCATTCATAAATGAGGGAGCAGGGCTGTGTCCCAATAAAACTTTATCTGCAGAGACAGGCAAAAGGCCAGATGGGGCCACGCTCTACTGACATCTGCCTTAGAACATCACCTCACGTGAGCTGAAAAGGACGTTCTTTTCTTCTGGGTCTCACACAATCCTAAAGCCTTGTTCACCTTTAGAACATCTACTTCGCTTTTCTGCCTCTGAAAGATGGCTAAACCACTGGGGCTTTGTCTTCAGGCTGATTCCACAAGCATGATTAAGGACCTAACCAGCACTGTGCTGACTGCTGGGGACAGTAAGGGAAGAAAGGCAGGTTCCCAGACATCATTCAGCGAGGGAGACAGATCCACGAAGCACACAGCCATCGACTAGTGTTCAATACCTTTCATGAGAGTTGTGTAAGGAGCTAGTGGTGTAGTGTGGACATTGGCACTCTGGGGCCCTGAGCAACAGGGACCGGAGTCTGCTCCTGCCCGGTCCCCACCCATCACGCCAGAATCAAAGGGGAGCAGAGAGAAAAGCTTCCTGAGAGAAGCCAAGGACCCTGCTGTTCCCCCACCCTGCACCGAGACGTCACCACGCCATTTATACTTTCTCATCTGCCTCTCTAAGAGAGGTCTAGAATTTTGTCATTGATGAGAAGGGGCCTACCAGGCAATTCAGGGGCCATTTTTGACTGTCAGGTCTTTGTGCTGGATAATAATTGATTCTGTTTCTCATAGGGTTTTAGATGGAGCTGCAGGCAGAGGGTTGGGGGGGAATTCTTGACACGCAGAACAGCTCCCATTCTGCACGTGTCAGAGTTTTTGTCAACAAACCCAGAAAAGAAGCAGCCATCTAAGTACTGTGCTGTAAAGTCTGCTGGGGCTGCGTGCTGGACAACAAATACGGATTCCTGTGTAGGAAACTTGGTATACAGGAAATTTGAAGGGCAGCGGGAATAAGTTTGGGAGGCCTGCTTCTTATGCGAAGGATGAAACAGGAGTTCAAGGAGGAAGGATTCCTTTTATTAACTCTCCTGGGAGACAACTAGATCAACGAGATGTCTCATCTCGCTTTGTATGGTGTTATTAACATCAAGTTACAACTTGATGTTAGGAAGTTTCTTTAATAACAAGCATTGGAAGCGAAATAACTTTGTCAGTGGAAACGATGAGCTCCTATAAAAGAAAGTTCTGAATCTTGGGGTAATGTTGGAGAGCAAATTACTGCCCTCATTTGTCATAGAGTACTTATCCTTCCATGTTTTCCTTTTACGTGATATGTACTTTTTTTTTCCAGCGTAAAAGAAAAATTCAAGTAACTGTTTTTCTTAGAATTTCTGGCTTGTTCGTTATCACACCCAACCTTACTCTTTTTTTTCCCATATTCTTAGAGTGTTTTGCTTTTAGCAAAGTAAGGAGATACTAAATTATCAGGTTCATTTTTCTAGGAATTTCTCCTGCAACTGAAAAGTTTATTTTCCCTTGCAATCCTGTGTTTAACATAAAAGGTTTAAACTGGGCACTGCGATATGCCTAGACACTGACGTGTTTGAATTCCCCAGAGGGTCATTTCTGTCTTAGTCATACTTGCTACTACAAATTAAAATACATTTTAATTTTAAGAAGTGTGTTGTTTCCTTTGGTCTTGCAAATTAGCATGGGGGGGCAGTGCCCAAAAAATGTATACACACTTTAAGTGATGTTAAGAGAAGCGTCTGGATGCTGCTGGGAACCATTGTGAGCGCCTCTTGTAACTGCAGAAGTCAAACATGACTTGTATTCATCTTATTGAGTATAATAATTTTAATACAGTTTTCTCCCTTCTTAAAATGTGTCTACCTTTTCTGGCACCCTCTGTGTTTATAACACACCTCGTCCAGATAGGACAGAACATGAAAGCTTTTTCACTTAGCGAATTTGCTCTCTGGATGGTCCAGTGTTGCTCCTTAGTGGCCTCTGAGGCCCATTTCCTTCAGCTGTGCCATGGGTCGCTGTGCTAGGCCCTCCATGGGACCCCCCGTGGGTGCTGTCATGGGCCTTACGTGGGGCCCTGTGCTGGGCCCTGCTGGGACCCCGCATGGCACCTTAACGTACATGGGCTTTTACATGAGACCTTACATGGAACCTTGCCTGAGCCCGACATGGACACTGTGATAGACCCTACATGGGACACTACATGGGACCTTTCATGAGACTTAGCTTGCATGGGACCCTACGTGAATCCTACGTGGGTCCTGCATGGGCCCTTTTTCGGGTGCTGTGTTGGGGCTCTACATGAGACCTTACATGGGGGCATTCGTGGGGCACTACATGGGATGCTTCGTGGGACCCTACCTGGGACCCTCCATGAAGCCTACATGGGTCCTACATGGGACCTTTCATGGGACCTTAGCTTACAAGGGCCACTACGTGGAGCCTCACATAGGATGATATATGAAGCCTACATGGGCCCAACATGGGGCTCCATGTGAGACCTTACATGGGGTCCACCAGGCTCTCTGCAGAGAGAACCAGGGCCTTTGTGGGCAGAGTGGCCATGACCCAGGTGTACACACTGGATTCTGAGCACTCACAGGTGACCTTGAAGTCAGACATGTCCAAGCCCAAATTATCGTGTGAAACATAAAGAAAAAGTAACATGGAGTCAGAATACATGTCTAAAATGCTGCCTGACTTGATTTCCTGCAGCAAATGGAACTTGTTTATCTCAAACACATTCGAGGCTCAGTGTTTGCTTTAGTTTTCTGTAAGGTGCTTGGAATCGTGGCACCCAGCTGCCTGGTGTGGTGAGTGTCAGTGTTTGATCCATACACTACGAGGAAGCTTTCCTACTTGTAATAACAGAGTTTTTTTTGGTGATTTGTTTTCTTTTTCTCTTCCTTCTTTGTCTCTTTTTGGGGGGTGGTGACATAGAGCAAATTGAAGGCTTTCCTGACAGCACACGCCCTCATTTGCATTCTGATTGCTCTTCTAAATGGAAGAGAGAAGGGTGGAATTATTGCAAGTCTGCAGGGTATTACGATTACTGGCACATGAGACCATATCCTACTTATGGATGTCATCTGTCACAGGTGACAGCAGAAAGAAGGTGAGGAAGAGCTAGATTGCATGACATGTCATGCTGAACAACTGTCATCTGCCTGCTAAAAGTTGTTGGTTTGCTTGATTTTTTTTATTTTGCTTTGTTTTGCTCAGGTAACTCTAGACAGATGCTTCAGTGAATGGATTTCCCTATAAAGCAATGTCTAAAGGACAGAGTAGTGCGGCGTGGAATGACATGACAAATTCAAAAAATGTCGATGTGTTTGCATTTTTAGATGCACGTTGCCTCTAGAAGCAGAATGGGTGCTGGGCTTCAGGAGTTGTGTTCACCAGTAACGTGAGATTCTTACTGTTTTACATTTTGTTTTACACCTGAGGGGCTCAAAGAATGTCTCTTTTCTTAAGGAAAACTCAGTGGAGAGTGACTGTAAAGTTATTAATCTGTTCTTTTCTTCTAGTAAAATTGGCATAGACAATACAATAAGTAATTTCTTACTGGAATCTCCTCTTTAGGAAGCATGCACTTTTAAAGGTCAAGGATATCAGATGTAGCAGTGCTAGAAAAAAATTGGCTTTTCTAGTCTGGATGAACAAGGTTAATTTTCAGGGGGAGGGATCACTCAATGTACTTTAAAAGTAAATAGGTAAAAAAGGCCAAAGTGCCCTCCCATTCCAAGGTGCAAATCCACAGGAACTCCTGCCTTTCTCCCTTCTTCCTGAGACAGGGAGTGACCTTGATGAGCCGGTGGGTGGCAGGTACTGTGCTTCCTCGGTGGCCATCAGCAGGGGCACCCGCTCTCGGTGTCTAGAGTCTGAATGCTGTATCTAGACACAGAGAGCCTGCCTGAGCAACTGTGCATGTCAAGCTTTTAGTTCAGGCATCTTTCTCCAGGCCTGTTCCCTCCTGTGGAGGCCAGCTCAGGGCCCTTGCTAATGCTTGCAGCAAAGATTCCACCACCGGCTCCCATTGGAAAAGGGTGTTTAGACATCCATTGTGGCAGACAGCTCTTGTCTTAGGCCTTCTTTCCATAACAGATGAAAAACTTTAGAGTTAGCTTTCTAAAAATAGATCCCTTTTTACCTACATGCATTCTTTTCTTTGAGTTTGGGTTCTTACTATGTCGCCCAGGCTGGAGTGCAGTGACACAATCATGGCTCACTACAGTGTCAACCTTCTGAGCTCACACGAACCTTCTGCCACAGCCTCCCTAGAAGCTGGGACTACAGGTGTGCACCCCCACTCCTGGATAATTTTTTTATTTGTTGTAGAGACCAGGCCTCGCTATGCTGCCCAGGCTGGTCTCAAACTCCTGGGCTCAAGCAATCCTCCTGCTTCAGCCTCTCAAAGTGCTGGGATTATAGGTATGAGCCACCGTGCCTGGTCTGTCTGACATCTTCCTAGGACTGTACTCTCAAACTGAAGGCAGAGGTCTGTGGACTGGTTCCCACATGCATGCCAAGTGAGCACTTTTTTCTTGGGTGCCCATCTTATCCAGAGCCTTCTGCTGTGATCCCTCCTCTTCTGGATCCTATTTAGATGTGTTCACAGCCTATTCCTCGCTGGCCGCCTTTGGCTCTTCCACTAAAGGTGGTGTCTGAGGGCTTGTTCTCTGTATGTTTGTGTGGGTACTTCCCAGCAGCTCAGACCGTCACTCCATCAGCTGCCACCACAGAAGCCTGTCTCGGCCACCCTGTCACTGAGGGAGGATCCTCTGGTGAGTGGGTGATGGAGAGCAGGTCTGTGAGCTGCAGGCTGCCTCTGCCATCTGCATGAACCCGAGCCCCGTGGTCCAGGGCAGACCCAGTAGTCTCACTTCCTTCCCTTTTCCCAGCAGTTAGTTGTCTTTAACCTAACAGGAGACAAGTTCCATCCATACTGCCCGCGTGTTGATGTTGCCGTGTGTTGACGTGTATGAAACTCTGCGTAGTGGGTGTCCGCGTGCCTGACCTCTGAGCTGGTGGCTGTCCTGTCTCTGGTCTCTCCTGCCTGAGCCTTCTTGTGTCCTTCACTTGTGCCACAGACAGATTAATCTCCCTAGACTAATACTTTTTAAAAAATCATCCTTCTTCCCCCAAGTCATCCGTGAGGCCCCATGCCACAGCAAACTTGAAAAAAGAAAATTGTGAAAAGGTTGTTGTGTGAATAAATGACGGATAAATTATTTTCCACGTGGTATATCAGCTCTTTTCTTTAATAATACTAATGCTTAGAGAGTAAAGCATGGGTGACTATTGTACATCAAAAAATAAAGTTACAGGTTCATCTTAGTTAGGGTTCCCAAAGATCTAATGGTTAGAAAGAGTTGGGTTTCACAGCAATACAGCAGCCTTGAAAACAGTGAGACTGTTAGTAGCCCAGTGAATTCGCAAATGAAAATGAAGAGTAATTTTTTTCAGCAATAATTAACCCGCCATTTGTGTAATGAGCATGGATGTCTGAGAAATTGAATAACTTCCTTGCTTAGCTGTTTCCAAGATAATGGACTTGGAGTTCACATTTAGCTAATCGTCGGTGTAAAAATAAAGGAAGCTTTGACTAGAAATCTTTCTGATAAGTGGATTCACGGGGTCTTGGTTACCTGCTCTGGGATGGTCGTGGAAGTCAGTCCTAATCAGAATTTGATTGACAGGGTGAAATGTAAGTTGAAGTGGATTTTAGCAAATGCCCGATTCTTTGTTGTTGTTGTTGTTGTTTTAAGGGATGCAAGCAATTAGAGTCTCATGGCAGTCTCTTGAGATTGAAAATCACAAGAATGAATGAAAATAGTGAGGGGACTGATCTTTCCCTAAGAGGAAATGTGGTTGCCTGAGCGGGTTCGAGACCCGCCTGGGCAGCGAGACCTCATCTCTACAATAAGTCAAAAAATCAGCCGGGCGTGGTAGTGCATGCCTGTAATTCCGGCTACTCAGAAGGCTGAGACAGAAGGATCGCCGGAGCCCAGCAGGTCGAGGCTGCGGTGGCCGGGAGCGGCCACTGCACTCCAGTCTGGGCAACAGAGTGAGACTCCCAACTCAAAAAAAAAAAAAAATAGGAAATGTGGGCCCTGTTTTCTGTTACAATTCATTGGGAGAAAATTGTTTACCTGTTACATTTTTAAAGAGCATAAAACTTTTTAAAAATAAGATAAAGTAGCACAGCTTCAAAATGTCACCTTGTGGGAAGCTTTTTAAATAAGGCATGAAAAGATACAATGTTTGCCCCTGACATGCACTCTTGTACCAGCTTTTGTGTCTCTGGTTCTAGGATGGGTTTCAGGAACTCACTCTCAGCTCCAGGGTACACTAGAAGTTTCTTTCTTGCTGGAATCAGTCCCCTGAGCGCACAATGGAGGGAAGAGAATTAGATGCACAAAAAAGTAAACCAGGAAGTGTGGTGAGTCTAGGATGAGAATTCTAAATGATCCCGTAAGAGAGCCCAAGAGTGTCGTGTATAAGCACAACTACAGAGGAACAAAACATGCCTGTTTAAGACAAGGCCCAACCAGCCATGCTCACCATGGCTGTGACAAGTGATGAAAATTAATCATCATTTTGGTTAAGAAAAACAAAAAGCTCAAAAAAAAAAAAAAAAGTAGTGACGTAGTATGAAATGCCAGAATCTTCCAAGGTATTCTATTTCTTGAAGTAATAACGTATCAGGTAAAAATAGGCTTAAAATGTTAGAAATTGAGAAAAGGGTAAAGATGTTTGGCCCTTCTCCCTGGGAGGAAGGGAGCAGTTAGATCTGGCTAGCATTTTGACGCCCTGTCCCCTCTGAGCACAGAAAAAGAGGGTCTTATTTAAACTGGAGCATATGGAAGTTAGGGGGATGAGAAGAAGCCTTTCCTTATGTGGACGGTTGGGTAACAAGTGTCCCTCTACAGAGCTTTGCTAGCCTGGGCACTTTTAAAGAGGCTAGATTGTCCAGTCGGAAATAATCTGGGGGCAGAGGCACTCGCTAGTTCCTCCACTCTCATCATACAAAGAAGGACCCCAAAAAACCCAAATTTATCTTCTGGAGGACGGGCATCTTGTAGGCCAAGCTTCCTCCGCTAGGTAACTGTTATAGGAACCCATCGGCATCTGTGGACCAGCTAGCATTGTGGGGAGAAGCTACCTTAGTCTTCAGTGAAAAAAAGTGAATTTTTTTGAGATTCTTTCAAGGCATTTGCCAAATTCATGATGGGTGATTTACAAGCGCACCCCCCCATACCGTGCTGAGTGTTTAGCAGTTTTGGCCCCAAAACTGCATGACCTCCATGCCCCGCCCTTCCTATTCACCTGATCTCGCCCCAGGCAACTATTTTTGGTTTCCCCAGATGAGAAAAGTCCTCAAAGGGAAACATTTTGCCAATGTGGAAGAGGTGAAGCAAAGACATCAGAAGCACTAAAAAGCATCAAAATTGATGAGTTCAAAAACTATTTTGAGCAGCTGAAAAATTGTCTCGATAGGTGTACTGCAGCAAACAGGAAGTACTTTGAAGGTGACTGAAGTATAAACATGTAAGAGTAAATGCACAATTTTTTCTAAATTAGTTCCAGGGTTTTTTGGGTCCCCCTCATATAACACACATTCGCAGAATAAGCCCAGTTTATGGAGCATTTTAACACACATCACACATTTTCATCTTTTCGTCACCATGTGAGGAAGATGGTGGTTTTTTCACTCCACACAACACACAAAGAACTAAAACCTTGAGCGTGAGATAGCTCCCAGGTTGAACAGACACTCAGTTTGCAGGCTAAAATCATGCCCCTGTGTCTCTTATGTCTCATTCGATAAAATGATTCACAAAAGCACATGTGAATGTATTTCTTAAATTGAAAACCTGCACCTCACTGTATTGACAGTTTGTCATCACAAACTAAACAACCATCCTTCCAGGAAAGCCATATCAGAGTTTACCCATTGAACTTGTGTCAGGAAAACAACGAATGTGTGTTTGCATCTCAAAGGGCATCATTTTATGAACGTCACACACATCACAGAAGTGGCTTAAGGAGGGGTCTTTTCTAGAACTCTGGAGACTGCTCCACTCTGGGGAGAGTCTCTGTTCACTTTTCTTTTTTCTTTTTCAGAGTGAAGCTCTGTCTGGCTTTATCACCATGATGTCACACATCAGAGGATGTCATTGAAAGAAGATACTCAACATTTTTTTCAGTTCGAAGCTGCTTACAATTTTCTTTTGGATCTGAACAATTCCTAATTTTGGAACATCTGTGGACTACATTAGACAAGGAACCAACGAGGCAATCCACACCTGCCTCTCTCGTGTGTCCCTGCACGGGATGCTCATCATTGTGCTGTTTGTGTTTTGTTTTGTTTTTAAACAAAATTAACTGAAGAAGTTATTCTCAAGAAAATGGGATGTTCTCCATTGGCCTTCTTAAATTGTGGCCAGTGTCTTAATTGCTTCTTACTTTCGTTTTGGCAAAGCAAGTGTATCCCTCAGCATGCTAGGAGATTCTATCAATACCCATGAAAGTGGTAAAATCTGGTATTTACTGGCTTATACTCAAAACTACCACAGTCCTACCTCAGTTCAAGGTAAAGCCAGATGTGCGTGGCTGGGGTCCTACGAGACCTCCTGTGTCTCTCTGGAGTACGGTCATCGGCCTTATTGGACTGGTTCAAGTAGACAGCTGCTTGTTGGATTCCAATCCAGGTACCTGCAATGTTTACTTACATACAGAGCCCAGTGTGGGACTGACATTTCTCAACAGAAGTGAAGTCTGGGATTGGACTTTGAAGACAGATGAATAAATAATAATTATTATATGTAACTGAAGCAACCTACTTTTGAAAAATCAACTGTATTGGGTAGTGGGGGGGGGAGGGCAGGGATCTGGGAAGGGGATGTAGATCTCTTTTTACCTTCAACAGACTTGTTTAATCTTCTCTATGTAGATGTTTATGTAGGTACTTCAAATTGCAAAAGCCTTTTATCCTATTTACAAGCTCAAATGTCTCTGCTATCTTAATCTTGGGCTTGCATTTCTTTAACCAAAAATTCACGTAGGCATGCTTGCAATTCAAGGGTGGTCCAGATCTGGCAGATTTACTTTTTTAAAAAATGTATTATCCTTAATATAATGCTGTTATGACAGCCAGCGAGTCTGCCCTGAACAAAAACGAGAGAGAGAGAGAGAGAAAAAAAAAATAAGGAATGAAAAGAAACTGATCTAAAGAGGCATTCCAGCTCCTACGTTATTCATGGAAACGGAAAAAGAAAAACAATCTCGCGGTACATGTTCCTTGTCGAAGAAATTCCTGACAAGACTTACCCTTGTTTCATGTTTTCAGTGTTCTGAAAATATCAGTGTTGTGGCAATTATCGCAGATGTCACCTAAAACTGCTGACCCTGACCAGCAGAATGTTCTGGAATCTTGTGACTCTCTTGATACACACACAGTTGGAGGGCTACTGACTTCTCCTCCCATAGGGGCACCCCAGTGCCTGCCTTCTCTGATAGTCATGGAGAGGTTACACTAATTCATTGGAGATGTGAGTAGTTGGGTTTTTGGGGGTTTTTTTGAGAAAAAAAATATATAAATATATAGGTATATATCACTATAGAATAATGCATTAATAAAATGAGGCTTTTTTAGAGGAAGACCAAAAAAATTCAATGTCTTAAACATATATTTAATGGCAATGCAAAAGTCTTCCTGCTTCCGTGCTGAACTTTAGAACAGAGGATTGTATTGCAAGACAAAGTTGAATGTAAAGTGATCCCCCTGGACATTCTTAAGATTTTACTTTTCTGAAATTACACGTCACAGCAGTGCACAGACCATACGATGTTAGTTTGAAGGTCAATTTCTGTGTATGATGTACTTTATTAAAGATGTATAAAATGCCCTAAAGGTTTTATTTAGTTTGGGGAACAGGAATCGGTGGGTGGTATTTGTTTTCCAACCCCCACAGGAACGATAGGACTGAATATCGCCCCTGCTGATTACAGTGTATTGACGCATACCTACTTAATGCTCCCTCTCTCTTTAGAATAGTCACGACACCATACACATGGTTCATGCTCATACTGCAACTTAAAACAAGCAAAATAAAAGAGTTGACAATAGACTCAATTTTCCTCTATCCTGTACATTTCAAAAAAGAAAAAGGCATATGCAATATTTACATTTTTAATTTAGTTTACAGAATGGAACCAAAATGTATAAATGTTATGTTTGCTAAAAACTTCACGATGTATATTAGGTCTTTGTACATTTTGCCTGACTTACCTTAAATTTAAAATATTTTTTGCTATATAAACTTTAACAGTTATTAAACAGTGTTTTCTTTTGGGGTACGTATTGTTTCTGGATATCGAGATGTTAAATATATTTCTCGCTGTTGTGCTATGACAAAAGACTTAACTTATCTCGCTCTGTCTTCCACGGGACACGCTGCGTCTAGGAGTCAGCGTGCTGCCGCTGGAGACGGGGATGAACTGGATAGAATAGTGCGTTGTCTGTAGTCTATTGATCATGGATGCCCTCCTTAATAGCCATATGCAATAAAATAAAATACATTATTTATGAAATGAGTGCAGCTTCCAAGATTGTTTTCTGGGTGGATTCTGAGTGTCATCGAGAGCTGACCTCCTCTTAGAGTAACTGAGTCAATATGCAGGTCTAAAAGTACTTCAACACCTTTTACGTTTATTTTCTTTCTTTTTTTTTTTCTTTTTGAGTTAGAGTTTCAGTCTGTTGCCCAGGCTGGAGTGCAGTGGTACGCTCATGGCCACGGCAGCCTCGATCTGCTGGGCTCTGGTGATCCTTCCGCCTCAGCCTTCCAAGTAACTGGAACTGTAGGCACGCACCACCTTGCCCGGCTAATTTTTTGTTTTATTGTAGAGATGAGGTCTCGCCAAGTTGCCCAGGCTGGTCTCGAGCCCGTGGGCTCAGGCAGTCTCCTCAACCTCCCAAGGTGCTGGGATTATAGGCGTGAGCCACCACGCCTGGCCTTAACCTTTTATTTTTATAACTTTCATTCTGAAAACCAGAAAAGACCCTTGGATCACAACATTTATGAAAACATGCATGCATTATGAAAACAAACAAACAAAAAAATTTACTTTATAGGACATAGAATCCTTACAATAGGCAGCATGTCACTTTAAATGCCTCACAAATACTAATGTCCTAAGAGCTCATAGCAAACTTAGGAGGCAGGAGTTGCTGTCTTCATGGTATGAGTGGAGGACACAAAAAAACCGGAATTATATTTTGGAGGACGGGCCCCTTGACGTACAGGCTTTTCCCCATTAGGTGAGTGTTCTAGGAACCCATTGGCAGTAGTGTACCAGCTAGCATTGTTGGGAGAGGCTGTGTCCAGCTTCAGTGAGCCTTTTTTTGGAGATTCTTTCAACCCTTTTGCCCATTTCGTGAGGGATGATTTACGAGCGCACCTGCCTACACCATGTTGCGTATTCAGCAGGTTTTTGGCGAAAACGACATGACCCCGTGCTCCACCTCCCTTTCCATGCCATCTCACCCCAAGTGATGGTTTTTTCTTGGTTTCCCTAAATGAAAAGAGTCCTCGAAGGGAAACATTTTGGCAATGTGGAAGAGGTGAAACAAAAAACGACAGAACCACTAGAAGGCATCAAAATGGACAAGTTCAAAAACTGTTTTGACCAATAGAGAAAGCATCTTGATGGCACTTTGAAGGTGGCTGAAGTTTAAACAGGTAAGAATACATACACAATGTTTTATAAATAAATTTCGGGTTATTTTGGGTTCCTCCTTGTAGATGAGACGGGATGACTTGCTTGAATACAGACATACACGCATTCCGTGGGTGGCAGAGCCAGGAATCATTCCAGCAGGACAGCCTAGAGTTCGCTCAGTACTTCTCTGTTCCCTCCCCGACCTGCGTGCAGAAATACCACTCCACATCTCTGGAACACAAGACGCAAATGCATCAGGCCCAATGATGCCTGTGCATTTTTATCAAGGACAGTGTTACCTCCTCATTTGAAATATTTTTTCCTTTTAAATTTGTTTTTAAACTTTATGTGCATATGTATTTATTTATTTGCAGAGATGGCGTTTCATTCTGTTGCCCAGGCTGGTCTCAAATGCCTGGCCTCAAGCGATCCTCCCATCTCCCAAAGTGCTGAGATTTACATGCACCAGGCCTGAAATATTTCTCTTTACCTCCACTTTGCCCTAAAATTGGAGTCATGGGATAATGTGCGTGTCGTCTCTTGAACAAATAAAATCAGAGCAATTTGGAAAGTGATTTTTAAATGATCGTTTTTAAGTCAGCAAGGCTGGCTCACACGGTGGTGTGTGTGGGAACTTGTCAGGGGTGACCACAGGCCGGCATCTTCCTGTTCGTGCCCAGATGGATGGTTCTAGCAGAGCCGTTAATCTGCAAGGCTTGATGTCCCCGGTCTGCTAACCTTATAACGGTGAAGGGGCAAATGGCTCTTGTCATTCCAGGGGCATTGTATAAGACAGGAATAGGCAAATGGTTTACCCGAGAGGACCACTGTAGATCACGTTCGTGGAGGTGGCATTATTTCGGAGGCCCACAGGTCCTGGGAACATTCGCTCCAAACCAGTTTGGAGACTTTTATAAGAACGTTGCATTACAGGAAGGACAAAGATCCCAGTGCAACTGATTTTGAAAGAGTTGGGTTCAGACCCATTGATGGCCTCAGGGGCTGGCTCAAAAGATGCACGTTAGGCCAGGCACGATTTCTCAAGCCTGTAATCCCAGCACTTTGGGATTGCCTGAGCCCACGGGTTCAAGAACAGCCTGGGGTAGCTGGGCTCGGTGGCTCAGCCTATAATCCTGCGCTTTGAGAGGCTGAGGTGAGTGGATTGCCTGAACCCGCGGGTTCGAGACCCGCCTGGGCAACTTGGCGAGACCTCATCCCTACAATAAATCAAAAAATCAACCAGGCATGGTAGCACGTGCCTGTAATTTGGCTACTCGGAAGGCTGAGGTGGAAAGATCTCCAGAGCTCAGCAGGCAAGGCTGTGGTGGCTGGGAGCAGCCACTGCACTCCAGTGTGGGCAACAGAGTGAGACTCCAACTCAAAAAAAAAAAAAAAAAAAAAAACAGCCTGGGCAACTTGTCAAGACTTCATCTCTACAATAAGTTGAAAAAAAAAATTTGCCAGGTGTGGTAGCATATGCCTATAGTTCCAGCTACTTGGAAGGCTGAGACAGAAGGATCGGCTGAGACAGAAGGATTGCCTGAGCCCAGCAGGTTGACGCTGGGGTGGCCGCAAGTGTGCTGCTGCACTCCAGCCCGGGTGATGGAGTGAGACTCCCACTCAATAGAAAAAAAAAATGCACGTTAGCTCGAAGTACGATCAGTGTTTTCTAGATTCATCCTTAAGCTGGCCTACGGGGTCCTCGCCAGTCCTTCCTCAGACCTACCTTCAACATTGCTGGACCATTAGATAGATTGTTCACTGGTTAGTGCATATAATTGTGAGTTGAATAGGTATTGGTACCCAAGTGACGCTAGTGTCAGGTATTTGTCACAGCAACTTTTGGATGATGTCCGTTGAGGGCTGGGAGGATGGCGATTCCTCCTCTGAAAACAGGTGTCTCTTCACTATCCTTGCCCCAGCGGCTTTTGCTTGAATGATACAACCGGGTGAAATCTTGTGACTCTTGCCTTGGCCATGATCCACCTGTGCTGTGACTAGACTATGCAGGCGACAGTAAGAAGACGCAAAGCAGCCGGGCTCAGTGGCTCAGCCTGTCATCCCAGCACTTTGGGAGGCTGAGGCGAGTGGACTGAGCCTGCGGGTTTGAGACTGGCCTGGGCAACTTGGCAAGACCTCGTCTCTACAATAATAATTATTAAAAAGCTGGCTGTGGTAGTGTGCTCCTATAGTTCAGACAATTTGGGAGGCTGAGGCAGAAGGATTGCCAGAACCCAGCAGGTCGACACTAGGGTGGCCGTGAGTGTGCCACTGCATTCCAGCGTGAGCGAAAGAGTGAGTCCCTGACTCAAGAAACAAAAGAAAAGAAAGAGGAAAAGAAAAAAAAAGAAACTAGCAAAAATATAATTCTGTATTTGGTTAAAAAGGTCTATTAGCTGGGTTTGGTGGCGTGTGCCTGTAGTTCCAGCTATTTGGAAGGCTGAGGCGGAAGGAATGCCTAAGCCCAGCAGGTCAAGGCTGTGATGACCATGAGCGTGCCACTGCACTCCAACCTGGGTGAGAGTGAGACTCAGGCTCAGACAAACAAACAAGCAAAAAAAGATCTTAGCTGGGCATGGTAGTGTGCGCCTGTAGTTCTAGCTACTTGAGAGGCTGAGGCGGAAGGATCACCGGAGCCCAGAAGGTCAAGGTTGGGGTGGCTGTGAGCGTGCTCCTGCGCTCCAGCCTGGGCAACGGAGTGAGATTCCAACTCAAAAAAAAAAAAAAAAAAAAGATGCAAAACCTCCCTTTAGACTGCGGCTCCCAGCTGCCTCCCCCGTGGTCTATCCAGCCTGCTGGCCACAGATCCATCCAGATGCCCCTAAGTTGCAGCTGGGCAGGTTCCTGCCTGCCTGTCCCCCTCTGCCTCTTGATCTCACGCTGCCCCCACATCCCTTGAACCCACCTGCATGCTCTGATCACTCAGGGCCTTTCCACTGCATGTGGAAACATCCCGTCCTATTTTCGTTCATCTGACACCAGCTCCGTCTGAGTCTGTACCCACTCCATTTTTCTTTCTCTATTTCAGAACCCCTCCTGTCACCTGAGAGCTCCAAGAGCTCTCCATTTCTGCCAAAATTGCTTACACCTCAAGAAACCTGCCCAACTCCTCCTTCTTTGTGTGTGTGTGTGTGTGTGTGTGTGTGTGTGTGTGTGTGTGTGTGTCTGGGTCTCATCCTGTCACCCAGGCTGGAGTGCAGTGGCACGATCACGGTTCACCGCAGCTTTGTCCCCCTGGGCTCAGGCTCCTGTCTCAGCCTCTTCAGTAGCTGGGACTACAGTTGTGCCCACCACGTCCAGCTAACTTTTTTGTAGAGATAGTCTCTCGCTCTGTTGCCCAGTGTGGTCTCAAGTTCCTGGGCTCAAGCAATCCTCCTGCTTCAGCCTCCCAAAGTGCTGAGATTATAGGTGTGAAGCAAGGTGCCTGGCCTTCCCCAACCTTTCACCACCTACCTGGGTGGCCTCAAACACTTATCAGGGAATGTATAACATACTCCTCTCTCTCCAGACCTTCCTGTCTATGCCACTGTTAATTCCCAGATAACGTTGATTCTCAGAACGTCATACTGATTGATCATTTATTCTAGAAAAGATACATAAAATACAATTTAAAAGCTGTATTTATTCGGATGTATTTATCTGCAAGTTAATAGAACCTCCAATAACTCTTAGTTGGTTTGGGCTGTTTTAACACCCTAGACTGGGTGGCTTACAAGAGACAGGGTTTTTTTCCCCCCCTCGCAGTTCTGGAGGCTGGAAGTCAAGGATCAAGCTGTGGCAGTTTTGCTGTCTGGTGAGGACCAGATTGCCGGTTCATAGATGGCGCCTTCTTGCTGTGTTCTCATGTGATAAAGGGGGTGAGGGAGCTATCTGGGGTCTTTTTTTTTTTTTTTTCTTACCAGGGCCCTAACCTCATTTGTGAAAGCTTTGCCTCACGGCCTCATCACCTTCCAGAGGTCCCACCACCTAATGCTATTACTTTGGGGAATAGAATTTTAACATGTGCATTTGAGGAGGGGAGAGACACGAACATTCAGACTTCAGCAAGCTCAAATCAGTCGTTTTAAACCTTCAAGTGTATTGCTGGGCACCACTCCCAGACTCTTGTTCAGCAGCTGGAGGGTAAGGGCCCAAGAATGGGCATTTCTAAAAGTCTCCAGGTAATGCTGTTCCTGGCCTGAGACCACACTTTGAAAACCACTCAACAGTAAGGGGATTTATTCTTTCTCACGATGAGCCACTGAGGGTTGGTTAATTAGGCAGCTAAATGACTTCCTCGGAGGGCCTTTTCGTCTTTTCGTCTTTTTACTTGGTCTTTTTACTTGGTCACCCCCAGGATCTCTGCTTCTCTTCTCAAACTTGGTCCCTTGTGTTTAAAGATGACAGCTGTGGCAGCTGCAAACAGCATATCCCCTGGTAAGAGTATCCGGTAAAGGCAGAATTGTCTCTTTCTTGCTTACCATTTTGGAGTGGATGCAAATGATCCCAGAACCCTCCCGGCCCCGCCCCCTCAATTCCCTTGTCCAGAATTGGGTCATGTGCTCGTTCTTACATCCATCACTGGGAAAGGAGACGATGATGGATTCACACGAAAAGAGATGCACCCTCTGGTGCTGACTGGAGGGGTTAGCATCCCATGAAGAGATAGTCAAAAGTTGGGTGTCGGTAACAAGGGATTAAAAAAAGTGACGTCACTTCAGTGGCGGGTACAGTGACCTGCTACGGCAGCAAACGATAACAGTGGCATCAGAGCCCCTTTCCAACCCCCAGTTATACCTCTCACATATTATCTCCATACGTGTTGTGCGTGCCTCCACACCCCCAGTGACTTTGAACGGGGAGATTCATAGTCGGATGCAAGCAGAATAAAATTATGGGCATGACGCAAAACAGGATGGTGTTACTGGCTTATATGTACAGCACTGTTATTTTAGAGACGCTGATCATAATTCTACCCCTATGATCTTCATTATGTTTGCTTTTTGTTATTGAATTCTGTACAACATTGGATGCTGTTTTATAAAAGATGAGGATACGAAGGGGCGGAACATCAGACCTTTGAAGGTATATTAAAGAGCTAGGACTATTTAGGCTGGAAAAAAGAAAGAGCTACTGTGTGCTTTATTAGCATTAATTACACGAGAGGCTATGATAAAAAGATTTGTTGGCTGATCTCCTCAACAGAAGATATAACCAGAAGAAGAGGTATGATATAGTGAGAAAAATATGTCCAATTTCCATTAAACATAATTTGATGATAATGAGGGTTATTAAATATTGGCCTTGAGAGGATTTTAGATTTTGTTCCTCAGAGGCATTAAAAAATAGGACTTGGTAGCCAACGGTCTTTGAAGTGGTGGGAGGGGGTGGGTAAGTCATATAAACCCTATCGGCCCTTCCCCCCAGGTCTCTTTGTTGAGGGCTTTAACAACAACTCATGGACTTAGGGCACAGGGAACTGTTTAGCACTGGATTTAGTTGGCAAAATTGAGTTTCTTATGCCTAGTTTACTTGGTGGTTAAAGTATTTACCAAAGTAGGCCAAGCAGGGTGGCTCATCCTGTAATCCCAGCACTTTGGGAGGCAGGGGCGAGAGGATGGAATTGCCTTAACCCCGGGGGGTTCGAGACCGGCCTGGGCAACTTGGCAAGACCTCATTTCTACAATAAATCACAAAAACTAGCCAGGCATGGTGGAATGCAACTGTAGTTCCAGCTACTTGGAAGGCTGAGGCGGAAGGATCACCTGAGCCCAACAGGTCAAGGCTATGGTGGCCGTGAGCATGCCACTGCCCCTCAGCCTGGGTAACAGAGTGAGATGCCAACTCAAAAAAAAAGTATTTACTGAAGTTGTGTTTAAGAACCTGTAGGAAAGATAAAAATTTGAATGAAAAATCAGGATGTGAGGTCAATCTTAAACATTTCTTCATCACATTACTTAAGGAGTTTTTTTCTTTTCTTTTTCTTTCTTTCTTTTCTTTCTTCTTTTTTTTGTAATTTTTAGAGACAGTGTCTCACTCTGTTGGCCAAGCACTGAGCTTGTCACAAAATTTAATACTTTTATGACTCTATTCTTTGTATAAAAAGTTTCCTCTGCCCTGGTCTGTTGAAACCTTCTTCACCTAAAAATTTTTATACCGTCTCTTCAAGACAGATATGATTACCTGTATCTGTCAGGATGGACTAGGTGATGCCGCAGGAACAAGCACTCCCTAAATCTCAGAAGCTTTATCACACCAAAGTTTCCTTTTTACTCACAGTAACATATCCAATGTGAGCTGGAGGAAGGAAGAGTGTGTCTGGCTTACAGACGTTCCCAGAGGCATAGATTGATGGAGACATCACCATTTGTGCCCTTGGTCAATATGACAGTTTCTAGGAAATGTGAAAATTGTCTACCACCTCGTAAAATTTACACTCAAAAGTGAGACTTGTCATTTCTGCTCATTTTCTCTTGGTCACAGCTGATCCCATGGGGACTTCTTCAGAGGAGACGAGAGGCAACTCTACCATGTGTCAAGAGAAGGAAGACCAGGAATATTTGGTGAATGGTTCCAGAGATTACAATATGACCTGCCACCAGCTCACCTCAGCAGAGCTAGTGACTCCCTTCTCCAGATTGCCAAAACTCTCTGTTTGCCCTTCTGTTGGGGTCTTCCACGTGTCCCTGGATCATCTGTTTGTTTGTGTTTCTCCCCTGAGGAAGCTGTTGGTGGCAAGAATCACATCGTAGACATAGCAGCTAGCAAAGCTGTATTGCTCCGCTAAGACATTCATCTACATTCTGTTTCACATTCACAAACCTCTGTGGACTAAGTGTCATTAAGAAAACTGAAGCTAAGAAAGGTTAAACCACTTGCTCAAGGTCACGGCTAATAAGCAGAGAGTTGGAATTCAAAGCACTTATTCAAATTCAAAGCACAATTTCAGCTTATTCCAAAGCTCTTTCCACTGTAACCTGGTAGACCTGACACGATACATGACACATGGTAGGTTTGCAACAAATATGTTTTGAAATTTTTTTTTTTTTTTTTTGAGTTGGAGTCTCACTCTGTCGCCCAGACTGGAGTGCAGTGGCCGCTCCCGGCCACCGCAGCCTCGACCTGCTGTGCTCCGGCGATCCTTCCACCTCAGCCTTCCGAGTAGCCAGAATTACAGGCATGTGCTACCACGCCCGGCTGATTTTTTGATTTATTGCAGAGATGAGGTCTCGCTGCCCAGGCGGGTCTCGAACCCACGGGCTCAGGCAATCCACTCACCTCAGCCTCCCAAAGGCGCGGGATGACAGGCTGAGCCGAGCCCGACTGTTTTGAATTATTTTTAACGAATGAACTTGTATACCACTTGCATACCCAGCCTGAAGGATTGGTTTGTTTTGAACAACTACACTGTAGATATGCACAATTTCCTCAATATTTGCCTTGTTTATTGACCTTATGAAGGCATACCTTACTCAGGGAATTAATACATGACTAGTATTGAATCCCAATGGTCTCCTTACGTGGAGGGAATACCTGTAACTGCATAGAACAGAAAAGCCAAATCATTAATGGCTTCAACCTGGAATGTGTTGTTCTCTCAGGTAAAACTAGACACGTGTGGGCATCTCAAAGCTGGCCTGCTGTTTCCATCAAGTTTCCCAGGATCCAGGGTACTGCCGTCCTTCAGTTTTCCATCCTCGGTGCACATCTTTCTATCTTCACGGTTGCCTCATAGTCCAGTGTGGCTTCTGAAGCCTCAGCCATCACATTTGCTCTATTATCAAGAAAGATTTTAACGGGGAAACACTTTTTTAAAAAGCGCCTTTGCTGGCTGAGTTCATGACTTCATAAGCGAGCCTTCTGCTTGGGTCTGGTAGGCTGCATCTTTGAAAGACTTCCCTGAGAACACTTCCTTTCTCCATTATCCATTTTTCCAGCAAGTGCTTATTGCATTCTCACCCTCATATGATACAGGCAGGGCCCCCCCCCAAAAAAAACCCGGAATCTTTTGGAGGGCAGACCGCTTGTAGTACAGGCTTCCTCTGCTAGGTAAGTGTCCTAGGAATCCACCGGCATCTGTGTGGTGAGAGGCTGTGTTCGGCCTCTGTTGAATTTTTTTTTGGAGTTTCTTTCAACACGTTTGCTCATTTCATGATGGGTGATTGACAAGCACACCTGCCCACACTTATGCTGAGTGTTCAGTAGTTTTTGACCAAACACCCTGACTCCCATGCCCCACCTCCCGATTCACTCGATCTCAGCCTGAGAGACTTTTCTTTGTCTCTCTGGACGAAAAAAGTCCTCAAAGAGAAACATTTTGCCAATGGGCAAGAGATGAAACAAAAAATGACGGAAGCACTAAAAAACATCAGCATCGATGAGTTCAAAATCTGTTTTGAGCAGTGGAAAAAGCATCTCGGTAGGTGTCTTGCATCCAACAGAAAGCACTTGAAGGTGACTGACGTTTAAACATTTAAGAATAAACACATTTTTACTAAAAGAAATTCCGGGTTTTTGGGGGGTCTCTCCACATACTCTTCTGGGCACTGGGGATGGAGTGAGGAAGCCTGAGGACTTGCACTCAAGGAGCTTTCTTCTAGTGGTGAACAAGTAAACAGAGAAAGAACATGAGATGAAACAAGCAAGACGGTATGGAGAGGGAAGAAAGTCAACACAGAATGGGCGAGAGAGTGATTTCACCCACTGAGGCGTGGTCAGAGAAAGTCCCTTTGAGAAGACAGTGCTTGACTGGAGCTCTGAGGGTCTATCGTGTGGATACTCAGAGGAAGAGCAGCCCTGAAGGCCTCCAGGCCAGCAAGTGCACAGGTCCGAGGCAGATGGACACTTGACAATTTAGAAACACAGGAAGGAGATCAATTACTCCATTCCCGCTCTACTATCCTGTTTGTTACAGTTCTCTATTTAGAACCCTCATGTTGAAATATGAGCCAGTTATGGAAATAGTCAGCTGGGTACATTGGCTCATGCCTGTAATCCTGGCACTTTGGGAGGCTGAGGCAGGATGAACACTTGTACCCAAGATTTTGAGACCAGACTGGGCAACACAGCAAGACTTAGTCTCTATAAAAAAAATTAAAAATTAGTCAGGCGTGTGGGCACATGCGTGTAGTTGCAGCTATTCTGGAGGCTGAGGCAGAAGGATGGCCTCAGCCCAGAAGGTTGAGGCTGTGGTGAACCATATCTTGCTTACCGTGCTCTGGTCTGGGCCATGGAGAGAGACCCCTGAGTCAACAACAACAACAAAACAAAACCAAAAAAGTGGGCAAGGTGGCTCATGCCTGTAATCCCAGTGCTTTGGGAGGCGGAGGCAAGAGGATTGCCCAGGAGTTCCAGTTTGATACAAGCATGGGCACCATCGTGAGACTTTGTCTAAAAAAAGACAACAACAACAAAACCACCCAATTACAGAAATAATCTAGCAAAGTTTTGCCATTTAAGTGGATCAAAGTGTGATTACTAAGAGCTTTGCTTTAGGCCAGGTGCCCTGGCTTATACTGTAATTCCAGAGCTTTGGGAGGCCAAGATGGGAAGATCCCTTGAGGCCAGGAGTTCAAGACCAGCCTGCGCAACATAGCAAGACTTCATCTCTACAAAAAAACAAAATTTTTTTTAATTTGCCCCGCGTGGTGGCATGAACTTGCAGTCCCAGCTACTTGGGAGGCTGAAGTGGGAGGATCACTTGATCCCAGGAGTTGGAGGTTGCTGTAAACTATGACCACACTACTGCACTTCAACCTGGTCTAAAAAAATAAAAGAGGCTTGCTTTACTTCCTAATACAGAGAAGGGTGGCAGAGGAGGAAGGAAGGACTGTGAAATAAACAGAAGCTTTCTTTTGCATTCGAAGGTGTATCCTTTTGGAGTGCAGACATATGTCACGAAGCAGGACAGGACACAGGTAGGCTGGACACTGGAGTAGACATTGTATCTTCCAGAAGAAGGTGAGTACAGTGTCACATTCGTTGGCTGGTGACAAAACCCTGCAGCCACCCCACTGATTAAGAGGAACTCTGGGTAACGGTCGCAGGACACACAGACACTGTTAATCAATAGCTGACATCGACAAGACATTGCCTGTTTTAGCTATAAATACTGAAGGTCAAATCTACCTGAATGTGTGGGTTTTTGGAAATGATGCCAACCTGCCTCCCTGTAACCTGGTTGCAAAATAAACCCATTTTCTCCCAGCAATCTGCCTCTCACCTTTGGCTGTGAGGGAAGCAGCTGATTTATTGGACTGGATGGTAAAAGAAACAGGAAGTAGACATGTGCTCAGTACCTGTTTCCTGTTGGGGACCCTGCCTGTCCCTGCTATTAAAACAACAGACTTGGTTTCCTCCATGACCTAACGTGGCTGCAGAAACCACAGCCGACAGTGCAACTGATTCTCTTTACACCAACACGTCCAAGACAGCTTGCAGGAGCAGAGATTTAGGGGCAGTGGGAGCCCTGTCCTGGCTCATGGGCACCTCACATACTGTGGTTGCAGAAGCTCGGGCTTGGCACGCCATAGCCTGACCCACAAGGCTCCTACGTGCTGCCCACGGCCATCTCATCATTCAGGAGTCTCTGATGAAATCCGTGGCTAAGCAACTTGGGCCTCACACTGACGAGATCTTGATGCTGATATACCTTTCACTCTGTGCGAAGACGTTTAATTTACTCTTATGGGTACACGTAATAATTCCCAGGCAGTGTATTAACTTTATCTGCTGATATAAACATTACTATCGGTAGAATTATCATCTTGATTACATCATTGATCACATCTGCTGACACTATTTCTGCTGTCCCAAGGAAAGTTAAAAAAAAAAACAAAACAAAAACAGCAACAACCAATAGACAGGACCCCTGCCCTCACACGGTCATGCGTAACGAACATGAATTGACAAGCTGAGGAGAGGAGGCTGTCATACCCCACGAAAATAACTAAAGACAAGGTTTAAAGAATATACGCAACCTCTCTAGCTGTTGTTTTGCATGAATGCCGGAGATTGCACAAATACCATCAGGGGAACAGTGACTGTAAGATTAGATATTTGGTTTACAAGGAGGGACCTCCCAAAGGACTAGAATTACTTTTTGGGAGGTAGGTGCCTCGTTGTACAGGTTTCCCTTGATAGGTAAGTGTTCTGGGAAGCCATCGGCATCCGTGGACCCGCTGTCGTTGTTGAGAGAGGCTGTGCTCAGCTTCAGTGGATGTCTCTCAATCATTTGCCCATTTCACGCTACCCACACCGTGCTGAGCGTTTAGCAGTTTTTGACCAAAAACGGTGTGAGCCTCACACCCCACCCTCCCTAGTCACCCAATCTCACCCTGCGTGACTTTTTTCTTTTTCCTCAGATGAAAGAAGTCTCCAAGGGAAACGTTTTGCAGATGTAGAAGAGGTAAAACAAAAAACGGCAGAAGCACTAAAAGGCACCAAAATGGATATGTTCAAAGACTGCTTTAAGCAGTGGGAAAAGTGTCTCGATGGGTGTACTGCATTAAACAGAGAGGACTTTGAAGATGCCTGAAGTTTAAACATGCAAGGATAAATACGCAATTTTTATATAAATGAATTCCATTTTCGGGGGTCCCTCCTCATATAACTGCATAGTGCCGCATGTGTGTGAGCGGATTTTTCCCTAAGAAGCCACACAGACCAGTTCATCTGAGGGCGTGGGAAGACAGACAGCTGGGGTCTTTCTCTGCACCCTTTTTGTCCTTACAGACGAGACACCTCTTACACTCCTCATCCCAGAGGATGGGATAAATTCCATTTTTTATCCTTCCCTTCCTGCAGGAAACCCCACAGTGGTGACAGGCTTCATGGGAGTGAGCTTAAGCTGTCCCTGGGGACCACCCTGCAGGCCAGAACAGGTGGGAGGATTTCACCTGGCTTTGCTTCCCCTCCACTCCCTGCCCATGGGTGAGCTGAGTGGGGAAGGGTTCTCCCACAAAGGTCAAACCGCACTTGGATCTTCTTCTGTGCCCGTGGAGGCAGTAAGGAGACTCCTATGGCTATTTGCCCTGACTCTATTGTCGGAGCTGCCGAGACCACCCTGTGGGGTGTGGCCCAGGCCAATGCCCACCCTCGCATGGGGACCCCTGCAGCCCTTGACCTCTGTGACTTCCTTTGCAGCCCGAGGAAGCTCTATCCACCGCCTGGTTGCGCTTTCGACGATCTTCCGCTTGGAGATGTCAGAATCCTCTTCCCTGGCAGGAGGCCAATATTTTGTTTACAGCTCTGAAAGTAAACTCACGCTCCTTCCTCCTGTCCGGTCCATTTTTTGAAAACATAGAGCTCTTGGCTGGCAGTCATCGCCTCCTGCTTTTATCTGCTCAGCCTGAAACAACGATGTCCGGCCAGAAGGTCCTGGCCAGCCCTCGGGCTCCTGGCATCCTCCAAGGGCAGTGACCACAGTGCCCGCCAGGCCCGTTCACTGCAAGGCCAGGCGCTTGGGAGTGTCAGAGAGATGTGCGCTCTCTCTTCTCGTTGCTCTCCCCTCAGGAGTTATTAGAATCAGGCCTCTTTTCAAGACTCCATGCAAAGGGCAGCACGCCTATCCCTGGCCACTGCTACTTCCATTCTAGTCATGAGTGGTTTTTTATTTTACAGAAGAAAATGAGGCTGGGAGCAGTGGCTCATGCCTATAATCCCAACACTTTGGAAGGCCGAGGTGGGAGGATTGCTTGAGGCCAGGAATTCGAGACCAGCCTGGGTAACGTAGTGAGACACACACCCCCATCTCTACACATGTAAAAATTTAAAAATATTAAACAATGAGCCAAGCACGGTGACTATATCTGTAGTCCCAGATACTCAAGAGGCTGTGGCGAGCGGATCACTTCAGCCCAAGAGTTGGAGGTTGCAGTGAGCTCTAAAAGTCCTGGCCAGGCTCGGTGGCTCAGCCTGTAATCCCAGCACTTTGGGAGACCAAGGTGAGTGGATTTTCTGAGCCCGCGGGTTCGAGAGCAGCCCAGGCAACTTGGCGAGACCGCGTCTCTACAATAAATCAAAAATTAACTGGACATGGTAGCGCACACCTATAGTTCTAGCTACTTGGAAGACTGAGGCAGAAGGATTGCCTGAGCCCAGTTGGCTGATGCTGGGGTGGTCATGAGTTTGCCACTGCACTCCAGCCTGGGTGGTGGAGTGAGACTCCAATTTAAAAAAAAAAAAACAAAAGACCCAAGTCCTGCCTCTGGGCACAGACCCGTCGCATGGCTGCCGCATCTGGGTTTGAAGCCAACTCTGCAAGATGGCGGCCCCCTTGGTTTGCCCTCCAGTGTTCTCCTAAATCCTGGAGTTTCTCTGGTAATTGAGCCTTCCTTCTGGCATCCTCTGGCAGGCTAATTGAATACAGCAGGGCGCAGTCACAGAGAGCTTTTTAGCATTTCTACGGCCTCTGAATCACACACTTTTCCAATAGGAAGCGAAGACACTCTGTTCAAGAGAATAGGTCTCCCCCTCCCACATAACCTTTCTCCAGCACACACATTCCGATTTCTCAAAGGTATGTGGTTTCCCTTCCACAAAGAGTTTTTCCCCCCATTACCTGGAGGCATCCAGGTGTGGCTGAAAATGTGCTCAACCCTGGGAGTAAATACCTACACCTAAGGGCAGTGAGTATCAGAGCAAAACAGTCTGTGTAGGGCGCAGTGTGCTTAAAACAACCTGCGGCTGTTGATCTATCTGGTGAGTCAGACAGGATGCAGGGGCCAGATGGCTGGCATATTGCAAAGGCTGCCGGGCGCTCTCATTTGATTGTTTAAGAATAAGTTCACACCGGAAAGGGGATTTCACACGTCCTCCTCCATTCTGGAGTTTCCGTGTTAAGCTGCTCTATCAACTACCGTCTTGAGGAAGGAACAAAAAACTTTTAATTATGTTTCCTATGCATCGGAGGTCAGGCAGACAGGTGAGACTTTTAGTTACTGAACTGCTCCAAGGTGCACACGTAAGTAAACTTAACATATATATCGAAATCGTTACTGCGTCTTTTTCTAGAAAATAATAACTTCTTTTTTTTATTTTTATTTTTCCCTTTGTAGAGACAAGGTCTCACTCTGTTCCCTAGGCTGGAGTACAGTGGTGTGATCATAGCTCACTGCAGCCTCCAAATCTTGGACTCAAGCAATCCTCCCACCTCAGCCTCTCAAGTATCTGGGACTACAGGTATGGGTCATCATGCCCAGCTCATTTTTTAATAGTTTTTGTTTTTACATATGTAGAGATGGCTGTGGGCGGGGGCGGAGGGTATCTCACTATGCTACCCAGGCTGGTCTCCAACTCCTGGCCTCAAGCGATCCTCCCACCTCAGCCTTACAAGGTGTTGGGACTGCTCCCAGCCTCATTTTCATTTGTAAAATAAAAACCCACTTGTGACTACTATATAGAAATAGCTGAACTGAAGCTGTATAAATAAAAGGCCAAGCTAGTCAATAGCAAAAAAAAAAATTAGTTTAATTTTCTCAATCTCTGGTACAAGAAGCATGCACTGACTTATCGAAGGACTCGGGAAATAAACTCAGAAAACCTCAGTTCAAGTCCTGTGTGGCATTGGACAGAGGGTGGACATTACTAAGCTTCATGATCCTTATCATCAGTAAGAATAAGAAAAAGATCTCTTGGATTTCTGTGTTGTCAATGAAGTGGGAAAAATGCTTGAAAACACCGTGTCATGTCAGTATTAAAGCCACATCAGTCACTCACACGACCATCTACAGTCACTGTTGTCTTGCTTGGTGCCTTGATGCATACCTCAAATAACTCCAGTGGGTCTGTTATTGAAAGGGAGGATGTTTATTGTTCAGTTTCTTCGGAAGTTTTTCTTTGAAAAATCTTAAGTGGCGTGCCATTTAATAATAAATCGCAGTGCTTTCAGGTGGGTACAGTGGCTCGCGGCTGTCATCCCAGCACTTTGGGAGGCTGAGGTAGGTTGATTGCTTGAGCTCTGGAGTTTGAGACCAGCCTGGGCAAGATAGTGAAAACTCGTTGCGACAAAAAGAATCACCCGGGTATGGAGGCACACACCTATAGTCCCAGCTACTTGGGATGCTGAAGGAAGGATTGCCTGAGCCCACGAGGTCAAGGCTGCCTTGAACTGTCATCATTGTGATCATGCCACTACATTTGAGCCTGGGTGAAAGAGAGAAAACCTGACTCAAGAAAAGTATCTAACGGTACTTTTAAATGTCAGCATGGCCAGGCTTGGTGGCTCAGCCTGTCATCCCAGCCCTTTGGGAGGCCAAAGGGAGAGGACTGCCTGAGCCCATGGGTTCAAGACCAGCCGGGGCAACTTGGTGAGACCTCGTTTCTACAGTAAATAAAAAATTATTCAGGCATGGCAGTACACACCTATGGTTCTGGCTACTTGGAAGGCTGAGGTGGAAGGATTACCGAAGCCCAGTGGGTTGATGCTGGGGTGACCGTGAGCATGCCACTGCACTCCAGCCTGGGTGACAGAGTGAGACTCCAACTCAAAAAACAAAAACAAAACAGATGTCAACATGCACACAGACCTCCCTGGAGATCTTGTTAAGATGCAGATTCTAATGCAGAAGTTCCCAGGGGGAGTCTGAGATTCTGAATTTCTAACAAGCTCCTGGATGACACTGATGTAGTAAGTCCAGGGACCACACTCTGGATAGTGAGGTTGGGCATTGGGAAGCATAGAGTTGTGAAAGGAAAACTCTCAGACAAATGAAATGGAACTGAGTTTAATGGAACAAAGGACAATTTATGCATTGGGCAGCCCCCAAAGCAGAGTAGGTTCAGAGAGACTCAGGCAACCACATGGTGGAAGAAAGATTTATAGACAGAAAAGGGAACCTGACTGACAGAAAATGGACGTGCGAGATGGACATGGCTGGATTGGCATTTGCCTAATTTGAACCTTGATTGCACTGTTGACTGTCTTTGATCAGCCAAACTGGATGGTTGGCACAAGAGTTGTTTAATCTGTTTACCCACTCCATTAGGTGACAGTTCACGATGTATGAAGAAAGCCTTAGACTTAAGATCTATCAAGAGGTAGCTTTAGGGTAAACTTCATCTAACGTAGTGAGTGGAAAAGCATGGTGAGAAAAGGTGCTAACTCTTAAGAGTCAAGGCCGGCATGGTGGCTCACATCTGTAATCCTGACAGTTTGGGAGATGGAAGTGGGCGGATTGCTTGAGCCAAGGAATCATGGAGAGCAGCCTGGGAAACATAGCATTACCTTGTCTCTACAAAAAAAAAAATAAGTGTATGTGGTGGCAAGTACCTGTAGTCCCAGTTCCTTGGGAAGGTGAAGCAGAAGGATTGCCTGGAGGTGGAGGCTGTGGTGAATGAACCATGATCATGCCACTGCCTCCAGGCAACAGGGCAACAGAGTGAGACCCTGACTCAAAAGCAAACAAACAAACAAAGAAAAGTCAGTGCCCTCCACCTTACTTGTTATTTCTTGAATTCTGCCTTACCCAGCTAGCTGCCACAACAGGGCTGAAGAACCTTGTGGAGAAGGAAGGTCAACTCATAGACATGGCAGCCAGGAGCTGGAACACCAGAGTTCTCTGAGCCTCTCTCCTCCGAGGCTGAGGTGCCAAGGGCTTTGGCCTTCGCTTGGGCCCTCCACGGAAGGATGCAACCCAGATCTGGCTGGAAGGATCTCTGTAAAACCCACCTGAAAGGAGAAGGGGAGCCTTTTCTTGGCCTCTCCTGGGCCACCCACATGTCCCTGGAAGTCTGTGAAAGATTTGGCTTCCGGAGTCTGGGGAGAAAGAATCAGAAGCCACGTAAGAATGACAACCTTGCCTCTCTTTGTCCCTGCGGACCCTGTAGTCCTTCACTGCAGGCCCTATGACTTGCCTTTTCCCTTCTGTGAATGTACCAGCAGGTTCCTTAGAAGCACACTACACCAGACTCCTTTTACTTATGTTTGGAGGACAGAAGGCTCCCACTTGGTGGGAAGGAACAAGGAAACCAGGCGGGATGTGTGATGTGGATCGCCTCCACCTGGAGTCCATGTGGCACGTGGGCCTTTCATTTGCACGTTTCTTTTTTTTTTTTTCTTTCTTTTTTTTTGTGTTGGAGTCTCACTCTGTCACCCAGTCTGGAGTACAATGGCTGCTTCTGGCCACCGCAGCCTTGACCTGCTGGACCCCGGCGATGCTTCCAAGTAGCTGGAACTACAGGTGCACGCTACCACGCCCAGTTAATTTTTGATTTATTGTAGAGATGAGGTCTTGTCAAGTTGCTCAGGTGGGTCTTGAACCTGCGGGCTCAGGCAATCCACTTACCTCGGCCTCCCAAAGTGCTGGGATTACAGGCTGAGCCACCAAGCCTGGCCCGTTTGCACGTTTTTGTTTCCCTGTATTATAAATATCAGGGTTCTCATCACTGCCCTGGGCCTGTCACTCGCCACCTCTTCCCTAAATGCCCCTACCCCCTCACTCCTTCACCTTCCAAATCTACCTCTCGCCTCCAACTCTGTGAGCCACACGCCACATGCACAGTGGCCTGCTGGGAGTTCGAAGGCTCCATGTAATCTCAAGACAGAAAGTCTTATTCCTCCCAGGCCCATTCTTCCTCCGAGTCTCTCGTTCGGCGCCATGGCCGGACATCCTCTGCATCTTCCACCCAGCAACCTCCCTGCAAAGTACACAACGTGGGATGGCAGTCTCACAAAACCACACGGCCCCCGAGGCCGTCTATAGGCCAAGGGCCCTCCAATCACCTTAGCTTCTCTGCAGGTATGTGCAACGCATGCGCCCAGATCAACATGATCCAGAAAGACCTCCTTACCTAACAGGGTCCACCCAACCTAGCCCTCTGCTGCTGTCTCACCAGCCTTCTGCTCGTGGACAACTGGCACGGCCAGTCAGCCAAACGTTCAGGCCAAGAAACTGGGTGCCAGCCGGGATTCCCCTAGTCCACACGCCCCACTCAGTCCTTCAGCCATCCTGCTGTCTTTACCTCAAAGCACATCCGGCTTTCACCCAACCCGTGTCCCCCCTTCCGCTTGGCGTTCCAGTCACCGTCCCTTCTTGCTGGGTCTGTGCCACAGCCTCTCAGTTGCCTCCCTCCCCTGAACTCCCACAACCCTCCCCCAATTCCACTCCATTCTCTACACCACAGAGCGACAGAGTGGAATGTATGCTGCATAAATCCGCTCTGATCACTTTCCGGTGGCTTCCTGCACACTTCGGGCAGAAAGCCACCTCCTCTCCTTGGTTCTGCAAATAGCTGAGCATTTGCTCTGCCCGTCCATACCAATACAGGTCTGTACATCAATGCACCAGTCTACTTTAATTGTTTTGGTACTATGGGAGCCATTGAAAATGTGCAAGGAGAAAATGACTATTAGGTGATTCATGGTTACTCATTCATTTGACTTAGAAAGCATATATGGGCTGGGCACGGTGGCCCAGCCTATCATCCCAGCACTTTGGGAGACCGAGGTGAGAGGATTCCCTGAGTCTGGCGGTTCAAGACTAGCCTAGGCAGCTTTGGCGAGACCTTGTCTCTACGATAAATCACCAAAACTAGTCGTGCATGGTGGCGTGCAGTCTGTAGTTCCAGCGACTTGGAAGGCTGAGGCAGAAGGAGCGCCTGAGCCTCGCAGGTCGAGGCTACGGTGGCCTGGGCAACAGAGTGAGATTCTTACTCAAAATAAATAAATAAATAAAAACACATATGTGAATGTCCATGCAGACATGAAATGTTAAATATAGTCAATATGTGAATTTTACAAGGGGGAACCCCCCCCCCAGAAAAACCCAGGAATTTATTTCTAAAAAACTGTGTATTTATCTTTACATGTTTAAACATCAGTCACTTTCAAAGTACTCTCCATTTGTGGCCATACAACTATCCAGACACTGTTTTCGCTGCTCAAAACAGTTTTTGAACTTGTCCATTTGGATGCCTTTTAGTGCTTCTGCTGTTTTTTGCTTCATCTCTTCCACATCAGAAAGACATTTCCCTTTGAGGACTTTTTTTCATCCAGGGACATACAAAAAAAGTCACTCGGGCAAGTCTGGGTGAATAGAGAGGATGGGGCACAGTGGCTATACTATTTTTGGTTAAAAATTGATGAACAGTCAGCACGGTGGGAGGAGGTACACTCCTAAATCACCCATCATGAAATGGGCAAACTGTTGAAAGAATCTAAAAAATTTTTTTTTTTTTTTTTTTACTTAAGCTGAACGAAACCTCTCCCAACAATACTAGCTGATCCACAATGCCAATGGGTTCCTAGAGCGCTTCCCTGGTGGAGGAAGTCAGGACCACAAAGGGCCTGCCCTCCAAAAGATCACTCTGGATTTTTTTGGAGGAGGTGGTTCCCCTGGTACAGCCAAATCAGCTGCATAACAATGGGAGTCTCCACTTGTGTTTTCGTTCCTTTTTTTTTTTTTTTGAGCTGGAGTCTCACTGTCGCCCAGAGTGGAGCGCAGTGGCCGCTCCCGGCCACCGCAGCCTCGACCTGCTGGGCTCCGGCGAACCTTCCGCCTCAGCCTTCCAAGTAGCTGGAACTACAAGCGCGCGCTACCACGCCCAGCTAATTTTTTTGATTTATTGTAGAGATGAGGTCTTGCCTGCCCAGGCGGGTCTTGAACCCGCCGGCTCCCAAAGGCATGGGATTACAGGCTGAGCCACCGAGCCCGGCTAACTCTGTAATTTCAATCTCAGCTTAGGTCCCATGGATATGTTGTTAGTGCCATCTCTTTTATTGGTAGTTGGGTTACTCAGTGCATGGGCTTTTTCATGCTCCCTCTTCTGGCTTACTCACTCCACATTGAGCCTTGTTCCATATAGTGATCGCTACAAACAGGAGGTGGAATTCCCCAAGCAGGAGTTTCCGTCCTTTCTCTCCTCTCTTCCACAAGCTGTCCCTGCTCCTCACACATCCTACCTTCCTGCATTCTGTGTCCTGCTCAGAGAGAGAGAGTCAGCTGTTCAGCTAGCATTTGGTTGGAACCTGTTCTATGATGAGGGCATCAAGTGACTGCCTTGAGTCACTTTTCATCTCATCATTGTGGGTGCTTTGGTGGAAAACGAGCATATAAGAAAGTAAGTGATTGGATCATGCCCATTGGGACCTAAAATAAAGAACAATGATTCATGGAGACACGAGACAATGGAGCCACAAATTCTTTTTTTGAAGAGTCAAGAAAAGCTTTAGAGAAGGAAGATGCCAGCTGCAACTTGGAAGGAAAGGGGGCTTTTTCCAGAGAGTGAAGGAAAGGAATAAAAGGTTCATCTCTCTCCTGCCATGTCACTCACGCTCGACCTCTTTGCAGTCTGGCTTCTGCCACCCCCAGTCAGCGAAATGGTCGTGTATGACAACCTCGACCATCACAATGGCTCTGACTGCCCTCTCTCAGTAGCATCCTGTGCTGACTGATGCTGACCTGATAAAGCTCACAGGTGCGGTTTCTTAGTGCTCGTTGTGGACAAGACCTTGCACCAAACACCTCACATCTTATTTCACCCTCACAGCCACTCTCATTTAAAATGCAAGCCAAAATGGCTGAGCAAGGTGGTGCGTGCCTGCAATTTCAGCACTTTGGGAGACTGAATTGGGCCAGGAGTTGGAGACAAGCCTGGGCCACACAGCGAGACACCATCTCTACAACCAACGAAAAATAAACAACAACAGCAAAAATTAGCCAGGCATGGTGGCGCATGCCTATAATTCCAGCAACTTGGGAGTTTGAGGTGGGAGGATCACTTGAGCCTAGGAATCCGAGGCTGTGGTGAGCTATGATCATGTCACTGCACTCCGGCCTAGTAACAGAGCAAGACCCTGTCTCTAAAAAAAAAAAAAAAAAAAAAAGAAAGAAACTAAATTAAAAATAAAATATGAGAAAATGCTGACAGAGTGATTAGATGGATTTCCCAGGAGCCAGGGAGATCATGAGAGCAGACTTGGGCTCACCTGGCGTCAGGCTGACTTCACACCTGGGCACAGAGTTTTTCTCCAGCTACTGCACTGACTGCCCCTCCTTTGTTCTTCTGAGCATCACTGGCCCCCAGGTTTTCCCCCACGGCCTTTCATCCCCCGTTTCCTTCCTGGGTGATCTTGCTCTTTGGCCTCTTTCTCCATGGCTGCTGCCCCCTCCCCAGTGCCAGGAGCCACGTGGCGCCCCAGCCGTTTGCTTGCAGGTTGCCCTAATTTGGTTTTCTCGATGGCCTCTTAGACTGAGCACGTCCAGAACGGATCAGTGCCTTCCCTGAAAACCAATTCCACCTCCTAACCACTTCCTCTGAGTCCCCGGGTCTAAAACAGAGAGGGCCACTTATTTCTGACAGTTCCCCTGGGGCTCCCTCCCTGCCCCCCACATGCATTTCAGTTGGTTGCTGTGTGCAATGGCCCTGGCATCCGCCTCTCCCTTGAGTCCCTCTGATATCACGTTACTGATTACTGGCTGTTCCTGCCGGGACCTGGAAGCTGCTGGATCCTCCCCGTTTCTGATTATCTCCCGCTCAGCACATCTCTGTGGCCTCCCCAGATCAATCATTCTGATGCTCAGCTGGGTCATCTCACTTCTCCATGCAGGTAGCCTCAGCCGTTCCCGTCCTTACTGAGTAAATAAAGTCCGTGCTCTGTACTTTGGGTTCTGGGCCCTTACAACTGGGCCTCGCCTGAACCTTCACCGCCAGGAGCCTGTGGGCATGACCCCCTGTGTGATCGTAGCAGGCGACAGTCAAGTTCATTCCCCTGAACATGTCCGCTTTCTCATCTTCCTGTGTGTTGCTTTCTCTTTTCTTTTAGCTTGGCCTGGTAAAAACGTCTCCATCCTTCAAGGTCTTTCGCCACTGTTACCTTCTCCATGAAGACCCTTTTGACTTCCTCCAACAGGTGATTGACTCAAAGCTCTTTTTTTTCCTTTTTTTGCTTATTATATTTGTCTTTGAAGAGACAAGAGGTGCCTCAGATGAGGGTCTCTCTGCTCATCAAGTTTGGCCTCTCAACCACCCTGTTCTTCTGCGTGGCCTACGGAGCCTCGTTGTCGTTACCTGAAACCTTGGACAGAATAGCCAGGAGGTCAGCAGTAAAAGAGAAAAAGAAGCAGGATGAACTGAAATGGATTGCTCGAGAGTTGGCAGGAGCCCAAGATGACAGCATCTAGAAGTGAGAGTCCCTGTAAGCCTGCTTTTTCCCACAGAAGTGGAGGATGACTAAAGCTTCCTGTGTTGTGTGAAAAATAAAATTATCTTTGAATCAGGGTGCTTGTTTCATCTTCTAAAGTGTATGTTTTTTATTTTTATTTTTTTTTGAGTTGGGGTCTCACTCTGTCGCCCAAGTTGGAGTGCAGTGGCACCGTCACAACTCATGCAACCTCAGCCATGACCTTCCAGACTTGGGCATTCCTTCTGCTTCAGCCTCCTGAGTAGATGGGACTATAGGCACATGGCACCATGCCCAGTTCATTTGTTGATTTTTTTTTTAGAGATGAGGTCTCCATATGTTGCCCAGACTGGTCTTGAACTCCTGGACTCAAGCAATCCTTCTGCCTCGGCTTCCCAAAATGCTGGGATTACAGATGTGAGCCACAGTGTCCAGCTGTGAAGTATATGTTCTTTGAGGGTAAAGATGAGTGACTGTCTGGTCTACCATGGACCTTGACTCCTATGAATCAAATTTTTAAAATTGACTCGAAATCATAAGCTATGGTTGTAAGAATAAGAGGGTAACCGTGGTTTTACAACTCAGGGATAATCCTTTTAAAAATATGAAGAAAAAGAAGTAGACAGTGGAGGTTTGTCCTGTGGTTGTCAAGCAACCCATGGTTTTAGGAGAGCTAAACTCTAGGGGAATGTTGGCCCCTACTGATTACGGTTTTGATGCCAATACTGTTGGATTTCTCAAAGAACGTGAATGTTTGGGTCTTTAAAGTCATTTGTTTGTGGAATTGTGGGTTGGCCTGAGCAGTCAGCCGTGGGGAACTAACTTTGGATTTTGAGAAATGACTTTTGTGGGCAGTTTGGGTAACCTTGCTGCCCTCTGTTTGTATATTTTGGAAGGTCTGTCCTTGAAAGATATGATTATGTGTAATTCTGACAAATAGATTAGAGGGTTTTTTTTTTTGTCTTTTGGATTTAATGAACCTATTTATAAGAGGAACCCTAGATGTTTCTTTGGAAGGTCCAACTGAACAAACATATGGACTAACTTGGATGGATTTAGAGTCTAGCACAGAAACAAAGAACTGAGTACCACATGTTCTCACTCATAAGCGGACCCTGAACATTTACCATAATACTATAAGAAATGGATTGGCAGTAGCAGGATGCTGTTGGAGGGAGGGGGTGGGGGGAGGAGTATCATATAACATGAATAAGGGTACCTGATCTCAAACCAGGCAAAGTAGGGACCAAAAGAGTGGTGACCAAACTTGACCTGTACAATGAACACTTGTACGCCTGATCCTGAATTGTACCCCACATCTTTAACATAAAATTAAAATTTTTTTAAAAAGATCTAACCAATTGATATCGCATGATGAGAATCTTCTCCCTGAATTCCCTCATTCACAGGAAAATCATGTTAAAACTCACCGCATGCACATTCCTTTTCTTTGAACATGTGGAGACATCATAAGAAATAAAACAACAGTTTGAACTGGAGGCAACCGAGTCCAGCTTTCCCTCCCCAAGGCCAAATTGTCTTAACAGAAAGGAACATGGCCCCCCAAACCCACACCAAGCCCATCAGCAGCAAATACAAAAAGATATCCTCACTCTAGTAGGTCGGCTGTTTTTTATTCTTATACCATACTCATACTTAGTATATTCTTAAACTTTGTTTTGGGATCATAAAGACAAACATACAGGCAAGCAAACAGAATTACTTTATTCATATATTTCTCTCTCTTTCCCTCTCCTCCTCTCCCTCTCGCTCTCTCTTTCTCTTTGCAGATGTTTCTATCTCATAAATTTGACCTAATAACTGCATGTGACACCACCGAACATTTTCTTTTCCTTAAAACACTTCTACGCTTGGTTGTGAGAACTGCACCCTCGCTGTGTTTCCCCCTTCCTGTCTGCCAGTTCCTGGTCTGTTTTGCTTGTTCCTTTCCTAGCTACACCTCCCAACACGACCCTGTCCGATCTGACCTTGGATATATTTGTTGTCTGTCTCTACCACGGACATTCCATCCAATCTCATGACTGTACAAGTGTCAATGGCTCCATCTCAGGTTCCCAGATATCCATTGGAGCCCTTGAATCACCCCCCTAGATGACTGATAGGCACTGAAAGTTTCAACATTATCCCGAATCGATCCCCCTTCCCTCTTTCCACCCTCCCCACTCAAACATGAACACCACCTTTCTGTTCCTGCCCCCTCCCGCCTTCACTTGTGGCAATTCCACTCTTTTGGTGACCTCAGCCAAGAGTGGGGACCTCTTTCACTCTTGTGGGCCCACTCTTGGCTAAGGTCACACGTGTGTCCCATGAAGCTACCACTACTGCCCCGGCTGCCACATGCCCATGTTGCTACCTCTGGCCTGGATTTCGGTTTCGGTGTCCTTCCCAAATAGTCTCCCTACCTTTTCCCCTGCCCCTTTCAGCTTATTCTTTATTAAGAAGCCTCTGTGATCCTGTTGGGAAAATAGAGCAGAGGTGTCACAAATTCATGAAGAGTCAGAGTCTAACCACGTCCCAAAAACCTTAATAGTTTGGTTCCCAGCTCCTATTCTGATCTCATTTCTGCTTGGAACTGTGTCCCACTGCCCATCTGCATTCCCTAAGTGAACCCCACAGCTACCACTTCTCAGAGTCACCTGACCATCACCTGACCTGCCACAGAAGTCGTTGCCACCTTTGCCATCTTGGTGGACCATCCCATAGGTGCCAAGGACTTCCTACCTATCTGAGGGTCACTTGGGTATGGGTAGGGGGTATCAGGCAACCGTGGACCACCTCCTCATCCCCCAACAGATTCTCCATGTGTTCTCCAAGGGCTATCAGCAGGTCGAGCCCCTGTGCCCCAGAGCTAACCACTCATGAACATACTCCCTTTGTGTTTTTCCTTCCTTGTTTCATCTCTCAACTTCCTGACTAGATTTTGTGGAGTTGCCTTCCAGGTCGACTACTGGAACCCCAAGGCTTGTCTCCGGGACTGTTTTATCATGGGAGTACTTACCTACAGGAATGAGACTCAGTTAAAGCATCTCTGGCTGCTTATTTAAAATGAAACTCCAGCCGTTGACTCAGTACTTCATAGACTCCTGTTTTATTTTGTTTTTTTAATTCTTATTGCTCTTTAAATACCTATTTTGCTTATTTATGTTGTTGACTGTCTCTCTTTCCTACCAGAATGTGACATAGATAGTAATGTCAGTTTTGCTCACTGCTGGTTATACAAATCCTACAAAAGTGTCTGGCACACAGTAGACATTCAGTAAATGCTTTGTGAGTCTTCTGTTATCACAAAGTGAGACATTTCAAACAGGTACAACATTACAGAATCTTGGACTTGGAGGAGAACTCAGAAGGGACTGAGTCCAATTTCCTCCTCAGTGCAGAAATTCTGGGATAACATCCCTGACAAATAATCAATCCTACTTCCTCTTCTTGAGCTTTTCCTAGTGATAGATTTGCCACTTCACATAGTCCATTCCTCTGTTAAAGAACTCAGTTAGCTAAATTCAACAGATATTTCTACGAGAATATTGACTCCTATGCAGGGAGGATGACAGCACCTGCAGCTCCCAGAGGGACTGCTCAGTCCCTCTCTGCTGTTCAGAGAGCTGCAGTGGCACCTGAGAGGGGCTTTCTGGGCTTAGGGGAAGGATTTCCAGCCCTACTGAGAAGTCTCCTGGAAGCAGCTCACTGTGGATATGAGGAGGTTTTCAGGCAGACTGATTTCTACCAGTAGTGAGCCTGGGACCCTAAGAGGTACTAGCTTGGATATGCAGCCAATACTGTGGATGAACGCACAGAAAGATGGGAAGAACCTGAGACTTTGAAGACGTCAGAGAATGCTTATGTCCATCAGTCATGAAGCAGGCCCTGCCTCCAGGCGTACAGCCAGAAGAGTCACTACGTGTCCTTAGTTTAGTTCAGGTTTTTTGCATCCTAAAGGCCACAAAGTTAACATGCAGGAAGAAGACTGCAGATGTATTCCCAGGGATTAAGTCAATAATGATAGAATTTCTGATATCATGACGTGTTATGAAGGTTGCTGTCCAAAGGCACCCTCTCATTACAATGAATTCTGGCTCTTATCAACCCCTTTTGGATGTATTAAATGAATGCAAAGTAGAAAAATAGAAAGAGTGGTTTCATTTTTTTTCCCCAATAAATCAACTAAGTTTACTTATACTGGTATTACTTCCACATAAGTAAAGTACATAAGTTATATAAATTTTAGAAGGCATAGTCACTCATGCCAGTAATCTTCGCACTTTGGGAGGCTGAAGTGGGCGGATCACTTGAGCACAGGAGTTCAAGACTAGACTGGTCAATATAGTCAGACCCCATTTCTATTAGTTAATCAATCAATTAATTAATTTTAGAATAATCTGCTCCTTAGTATATAAACTTAATTTGCCTCCATTACAGATTACCAATTATCTCTACATTTTGCATTTTTTTTTAGTTTAAATCTACTTTGCACTTGATTTTATAGGGAACAAAGTGTTCCTATCAGTCATAAAAAAAATATTTATTTATTTATTTTTAGTTGAGGTCTCACTCACTCGTGCAGTGCAGTAGCACATTCCCGGCCACCACAGCCTCGACCTGCTGGGCTCCGGCAATCCTTCTGCCTCAGCCTTCCAAGTAGTTGGAACTACAGGTGTGTGCTACTACGCCCAGCTAGTTTTTTTTTTTTTTTTTTTTTTTTGTAGAGATGAGGTCTTGCCAATTTGCCCAGACAGGTCTTGAACCTGCGGGCTCAGGCAATCCACTCACCTTGGCCTTCCAAAGCATGGGATTACATGCTGAGCCACCAAACCTGGCTGAAATATAGTTATTTAATATAATCCAAGAAACTCAAGGACACAGATTATAATTTAAAATTGAAACAGATGTTTCAGGCTGTAGTGTCCAATACTTAAGTGGGTAACTATGACTTGATTTTATTGTCTTGAGTCAAAGACACATGAAGTATATGTACCTAACTAGAAAACTGATCCTGGCATTACTTTAAAAAATTTGTCTTCAATATCACTACGGACCTTCAGTTTTTTTGTTGTTGCTGTTTGTTTTTTTTAGGTGAAATGGAAGTTTCAAATTGGGACACAGAGTCTGACCATGAAACAGGCTGTTGAGGTTCAAACCCTCTTGAACAAAACCCACACGTTCCATTGCCAGATCCTTTTGTGAATTGAAACTAGTCAGCTTATTCATAATAAGTGAGTTGTCTGTACATCTTTTCCAGGTATTGTTGGAAAAAATAGAAGAAAAAGAAAAGAAATAGGCTCATGAATGAGATAGCTAGAGGTAGAGCGAAATATTTGTGTGTCTTCTCCACAATTTCTTCTCCACCACCACTCCTCTCCATTAGCTCTGTACAACCCATTTTTTGGGGGTGAGGGAGAAGTAATTACATTTTAGAGGCCACGTTTAAGTGTGTGTTATGTGTAACGAACAATGGCAGTTAAGAGAGGAGAGGCTTCTACAGCAGACTTGGGGAGGTTTCAGTCGTTGAACTATGCACAACCATGGCTGGGGCTGAAAACAGCAGGAAGATGAGATGCCTGGTGCAGAACCAGCCAGCCTGCAGGCATTCCCCATCTAAGGAAAACACTTTAATTAATATGTAAAACAGCAGTGGGGAGAGAAGCACGGTTAATTTCCAAACCACATCACTACGGGTTATGAAACCTTGGGAAACTTCTAGGAGCTCCTGCTTAAAGGTACCGAAGTGCTTTCATGTGTGAGCAGCTTCTGAGGTGCTCAAAAGCCCCTTGATTCGTGCCCCCTATGATGACATTCCTCTTTGGGCACTGAAACACTTGGCCTCCAAGGGGCAGGCTGTTGTTTTCCACTGGCAATACCTCCTCCATTTTTGCTGGAAGCAGCGTCTGGAAAAGGAAGAGCTATCTGGTTTCCTCTCCACTTTCTTGCTGCCCTCTTAGCTGCTGGCTGCCTTTGGAATGTGTGACACAGGCTGTCTTCTGCCGATCAGGAAAATGCTCTGTGCTTGCCTGGGGTGAGACTGCAGCTCATTTCCGGGGCTGAGGTCTGAAATCCTGACCTGCACAGAGCGTATCAAATACTTGCTACGCCAAGGATCAGCATAGAACAAGACCGTTGGAGGCTCCAAGGTCAGAAAAGTGAAACAGCGGATGGGTCTTTCCCTGCATTGAACTGAAACACGTCATTCGGTGCTTGAACAATGAGCACAACGGAAGAATGTGCAGGCCGGCGTGGTGGCTCTCACCTGTAATCCTAGCACTCTGTTAGGCTGAGGCAAGAGGATTGCTTGAGCTCAGGAGTTCGAGACCTGCCTAGGCAACACGGCAAGACTGCACCTCTACAAACAAACAAAAATTAAAAATTATCCAGGTATGGTGGCTCGTGCCTGTAGTCTCAGCTACTCAGAAGGCTAATGTGGGAGGATTGCTTGACCCAAGGAGTTTGAGGTTGTGGTAAGCTGTGATCCTGCCACTGCATTCCAGTCTGGGTGGCAGAGTGAGACCCTGAATCAAAAAACAAAAACATGCAGCTTCCTAAACATGTGCCGACGTGTAAATACACGTGTGCCCTCATTTCCTGACTCTCTTTTTTGCAATATCGTGCAGATTCCTCTCTTGCCTTTCTCTCTTCCTCCTTCCCTTCTTTCTCTCTCCCTCCTTCTCTTTCTCACACACACACACACACACACACACACACACACACACACACACACACACCTAGGAGCTTTCCCCCTCTGTCAGGAATACTGAACCACAGGTGATCCCATGTCACCTGATGTGTGCATTGCTCTGGACTCAGATGATCTGGCCATTGGAGAAGACTGCATTTGGGAGTCTTATCTGGACACATCCCACCTCCATCTCCAAGATCGACCCCCACATCCAGGCTCCACACCAACCACCTACCATTTGCACCTCCCCCCATGTCCCCACCCCCAAGACAACTGTCCCTGGCATCTGCTTGATCATCTCCCAGAATCCCCTGGGCTCCCCCGTCCCCACCACCCTCTGCGGAAACATCTTGTCAGTCCTCCCAACAGCAGATCTAAGATCATTCTGCCTTCAGTGTCTCCAGGAGCCCCTCACCATAGCTGCCAGGTAGGTGGGTGCAGTCCTCCTACTTCCTGTCCTCTTCATGCTCTGGTCACCCACATTGTCTTTCTGGGCCACGCTTTCTCAACTCACTCAGCCAATGCAAGGATGCATTTTAGTTTCAGTCTTTCCAATATTTCCTCTAAGGCTCTGTTTTCAATCATTTTCCCATCTTGGATAGAGTTTTGTGTTGTTTGGAATATGGTGCCCATCCAATGGCCAGATCTTTACCTCTAGCCCAGCTCACCCCTCTGTGGCCCAGACTCTTGTTGCCAACTATTTCATGCTCGTATATAAATGACAGACGACTCTGCATGTCTGTGTGTCTAGCAGTCCATTCCACAGTGGAGCACTCCCGGACAGGATACCCTTCTCTTTAGCTTTAAATTGCCTCTTCCTTGCTAACAGCAAGCGGGGAGGTCTTTTCTCACATATAAATAAACACAGAATAAAAGTAGACACAGCCTCAAAGAAAATGTCTGTACTGTAAAGTTTTCGATTGTAAAATAATTGTTTGCTTGTGATTAAAAATTTTTTTGGTTACTTTTTAATGAAAATAGCTCAAAACCCTTTTGTTTTTTCTTTGTTATAGTTAAAGTTCAGGCAAAAACAGATGGGAATCTATTGGACCATGAAACTTTAACATTCCCGGATTGATCTAGAACACTGGTTTTCAAGTTGAGCGTGCGTCAGACCCACCTAGATCGCTTGTGAGCAGATGTCATGGAGTGCCGCCTTCCAGAGTTTCTATGGCTGAGAATTTGCATTTCTGGGGCTGATGCTGCCGTTCCGGGGGCCCTATTCGAGAACCCCTGCCCTTGAGCATCAGGCACTGCTGGACCAGGTCTCTGGTGATATCTACCACCTCCTCACCTTCTCCATGTTGAAGCAACAGAGTGGGCTCCCAGCCTTCCCAGGCTAATTTCTTCCTTAGAGTTAGTAATTTCAGAAAGAGATTTTCCAACATGCAGACTACTTTTCCAAAATATGACTCTGATCCTACATGGGTCACACGTTTACCCCTGGACCAGTCACTCAGATGCCTTGTGAGGTAACATGATTCTCCAGCCTGAGTCACATCACTACCCACGTGGTGAGCATGGGACAGAGGATGGTACTTGATGGACAGCACTCTTGCCCACCCCACAGTCAGAATCCTATGTAGGGGAAGGAAGGCAGGGCCAATGAGATGTGGCATATGTGTGTGAGTGCGCATACACACACACACACACACACACACACACACACACACACACACACACACGCTGGGGGACCCTCCAAAACCAGAATTATCTTTTGGAGGCTGGGCCCTTTGTAGTACGGATTTCCTCTACTAGGTAAGGGTTCTAGGAACTCATCGGCATCAGCATACCCACTAGCATTGTGGTGAGAGTCTGCGGTCAGCTTCAGTGAATTTTTTTTTGGAGATTCTTTCACCGTGTTGGCCATTTCATGATGCTGGTGATTTATGAGCACACCAGCGGACACCGCACTGGGTGGTCAGCAGTTTTTGACCCAAAACAGCATTACCCCTGTGTCCCCCCCTCTCTATTCACCCGATCTCACCTTCTGTTTGCCAGATGAAAAAAAGTCCTCAAAGAGAAACGTTTTGCCGATGTGGAAGAGGTGAAACAAAAAAAGGCAGAAATAGAAAACGGCATCAAAACCGATGAGTTCAAAAACCGTTTTGAGCAGTGGAAAAAGCATCCCCGTGGGTGTATTGCATCCAAAGGAGAGTCCTTTGAAGGTGACTGAAGTTTAAACATGTAAGAATACGTAATATTTTATAAATAAATTCTGGTTTTTTGGGGGGTCCTCTCATCTGTATGTATGTGTATATATATTCCATCTACGATCTGTCATCTATGTATCTATTTATCATCTATGTACCTATTATCTATCTATCTCTCTATTGTCTATCTGTCTTTCTACCTGCCTGCTTGTTGAGCTGGACAGGGTACTTGGTCTTTTTGCACCATTTGAAACTTAATTTATCTAGATAGTTGCTTCAATAACATCTAGGTTCAGGATCATTGTGTGGATGAGAAATATCATGTGCTTCAAGCAGCCAGCACACCGTCATCCATATCAACAACGTGGAATAAATGACAGCTGGACAGCAAAGGAAGACCGCCTCACCCCTGATCGTCTGCCTCCCTTTGCCATGTAAGGTGGCCAACGGGGTTTCTGACACCAGACAGGTAGAGCCAAATTGAAGATCCCCACCTTATCATTTGTCCCCACCCATCTCTGACTCGTTGACCAGCAACTACAACCTCGCCATCTACTCGGTTGACATGGAGTTTCTCCATTGGAAAATGAAGCACGTGTTTAAGAAACGCGCATCAAATACCTGCATCCCTTCGGTGAGAGAAGTTGGGATGAAAAGACGCTCCTTCCTGCTGCTAAGGTGTGCTTTTGTGTGGTTCTGACTCCGTGTTCCTCGTGGAAGGCTTCTCCAGGCTTCGGGTGTTCACAGATCTCCAAGGGTGCTGTGAGGTTAACATTTCCTTCTTTGAGCTGATGATCACAGCTCTGTCATTCTCTCTTGTGGGTCTCGCCTCTGAGCGCCCACACAGAGAGCACCTCTATGGAGCTTCTATTAGGGTAATTAGGGCACTTGGTTATACGGAAGGCAGATGAGTTAACTAACTACCCACCTTCCCTGTTCCTTGATTACAGGTTCAAACTAATCACAGTCACCTGAAGGATAGTGATCAGGAAAGTCACAATAATAAATAACTATTATTTACTGAGTTGGTGATGTGCTGGGCAAGATTCTCTTTTCATTACGTTTTCACCAAGCCTGGGCGGTAGATACTCAATTTTACGGACGAGGAAACTAAGACCCTGCAAGATAAGTGCCTCCTCTAACATCAGGTAGCAACACACAGCTGGCAGAGTGGGAGGTCCGTGAATGCAGACCTTCTGTGTACCCGCACTGTTCTTTGGACCTGGATCGAATTCCTCCCATGAAGACCTAGGGAACATTAAGTTGTTGATGTTGTTGTTGTTGTTGTTCTAAATTGGATTACATATAAATCCTCTCTCCCTCCAATATTCGGTGAGATGTTGGCAGTCCAGGAAGACTCCTTGCCTAATTGTTGCCATGGGTGATTTTCTCAAATCACTGCTCTGGGCCTGGAGCCATCACAGCGATTCCCCACACTGAAGAGATGGCTTTGTTAGCGCAAAGGCAACCTCAGGTAATCCACGGCTCAGCTCACCTCCGGTCTTAAGCATTACATTAATTTCAGAGGTTGCCTAAGGAAAGGCCGACCCTTCTGTTTTCTTTGGGAGTGGCCAGGGAACAGCTCAGCTGGAGGGCGAGGAAGGCCATGCCCTCAACCCTGCCCTCGCCGCTCTGCTTTCATCAAGCAGGGGATGCATTTGGGACGGGCAAGGGCTCTCGAAATTGGCTCAGCCTGTCATCCCGCGCCTTTGGGAGGCCGAGGCGAGTGGATGGCCTGAGCCCGTGGGTTCGAGACCCGCCAGGGCAACTTGGCGAGACCTCATCTCTACAATTAATCAAAAATCAGCCGGGCGTGGTAGCGCGCGCCTGTAGTTCCAGCTACTTGGAAGGCTGAGGCGGAAGGATCGCCGGAGCCCAGCAGGTGGAGGCTGCGGTGGCTGGGAGTGGCCACTGCACTCCAGTCTGGGTGACAGAGTGAGACTCCAACTCAAAAAAGAAAAAAGAAACAACAAGAGTCCTGGTCTGATGTCATTGGCAAGCACGTGACTTAGGACAGCCCAAAACTTAAAATACTGGGCTTCGGATCGCAAGAAGTCCTATCACCACCGATCAGGAAACTTATCAATACCACCTCCTTTCTTGGCATATATTTATGCACTTGACCTACATTTTCATGGTTTAAAAAAAGGTGCTTTTTTTTTTTTTTTTTTTTGAGTTGGAGTCTCACTCTCACCTGGACTGGAGTGCAGTGGCCACTCCCGGCCACCACAGCCTCGACCTGCTGGGCTCCGGCGATCCTTCCGCCTCAGCCTTCCAAGGAGCTGGAACTACAGACATGTGCTAATTTTTTTGATTTATTGTAGAGATGAGGTGTCGCCAAGTTGCCCAGGCGGGTCTCGAACTTGTGGGCTCAGTCAATCCACTCTCCTCGGCCTCCCAAAACGCTGGGATTACAGGCTGAGCCACCGAGCCCGGCCTAAAAAAAGTTTTTTAAAAATTACAGCCGGGCTCGGTGGCTCAGTTTTTAATCCCACGCCTTTGGGAGGCTAAGGTGAGTGGTTTGCCTGAGCCCGCGGGTTCGAGACCTGCCTGGGCAGTGAGACCTCATCTCTACAATAAGTTAAAAAAATCAGCCGGGCGTGGTAGCACATGCCTGTAATTCTGGCTACTTGGAAGGCTGAAGCGGAAGGATCGCCGGAGACCAGCAGGCGAGGCTGCGGTGGCCGAGAGTGGCCACCGCACTCCAGTCTGGGCGACCAAGTGAGACTCCAACTCAAAAAAAAAAAAAAAAAATTACACTGTAGGCCTTCCCTGCAATTCTGCTGTTGACCCTCGATGAAATAAACAAAACTAGTGAACAAATGCATGAGTGCTCTGAACTTCGTTAAATCAAGCGTGTGAGAATAAAATAATGACAAGTATGAAGTCTCATTTCTGTTGGAAGTTCACTCGAACTTCTTCAAAATTTGGGACTAGCTGGAAGGCAGTCCCGATTTAGGGAGAAAATGAGTCCCACAGTTTGGGGTGTATGAAAACTAAGTGGAAAGGCATTGTGAACCTCTCTGAGAAGATTTCAAACAGCTCCACCGTAAACCCTGGGGCTGTGTGCCTGTGACTTGTGAAGGGAAAGACCCTACTTTGATCTGAGCGAGCCAACTGAATAATGGCTGCATTCAGCCTCCCCCGGGGGAGGACAAATCAGAAGTTACATCGGTGATGCAAGCCTTTCTGTCTAGCCCCGTTGTTTCTTCTTCTTCTGGGGTCGAGGATGTAGGTATTACCCAGGGAGAGGGAAAACCCATCACCATTTGACTGGGTGTTGAATTTAAGGACCCCCGGGGGGAAAGAGGAGACCTTATGATTGAATTTTGCCTATTAATGAAAGTTCATATAAATCAATACTCACATAGCTCTTATATGAATAAAATATTGTACCTGGAGGCAGGAGGATGTGATATGTTTTACTATCTTCATTAATCTGCAAATTTGCTATTGAAGACAGGCCACAGATCACTGTCAAGGAAAGACATTCCCTTCTGTATCTGTTTTCCCAGGTCAAGAAAAGGCTCTTTCTTTAGGAGGACAACTTTATTTTAGCTGACAAACATCTGACTTCACCTTTTGTAAGATTTCCAGAGTGACTGAGGCATAGGTCCGTTTAGGGACAGGCAAAGTGCTTGAGCCATCTCTTACTGCGATTCCTAGCCAGCGTTCTGTATTTTAAAATTAGCGATGTTTTACTCAGTCACAGGCGAAATTCATTACAATGAGAAAGACCCATGTGGTGGCAACATAGTCTCTGACTAGATCCACAAACACACGGCTAGGCTGTTTCCTGGGCTCACCACCCGGGCTTTACAAATAGGAGAAATGCCAATGCTTAACCTAGGCCTTTGGTGAGACACTTATCCTGAACTCTGGAAGTTTCGATCCGTTCAATATTTTGGTTTGTTCCAATCCAGCAGTGTTCATGACCTACTTTGACAGGTATTCAGGATGTGCAATAAGGTGGTTTTTCTTTTAAACTATCTTATCAACCAAGCAGATTCTTCTTTGTGACCATCTGCTCAGTTCTGCAGCCCTCAGCTGTTCCTGGAGCTGGAAAAAAGAAATTCTACTGTGAAAAAAAAATCAATGTACTTCTCTTATAGAGGCAGAGATTTAATGTTACAGGAATAGATGCTGTAGCAATACCAAAATTGATAACCCTGATTATATCTCCATTTGATTGAGAGATCTTAGGGCAAATGAAATATGGCACGATTTACGATCAGATCATTCCGGCCATTATTGTAATAACTAACTCTGTAATTTTAGAAAGAAGAATAAACTCAGAGCGTTTTTATGCCGCAAAAGATTTCAGACATCCTTCGTGTAGGTGATGTCTTGTTTGGTGACTATTTTCCTGGTGTTTTTGAAACTGTGGTTCTGTTTGTAGTTTCAAAAATAAGAGCTTTGAATTTGGCTACATTTGGGGTTCAGCAAATTAGTGCAGTTTGTTCTGGTTTTTATTTGAGGTTCTGCCTGGGACAAGTCCCGGGAATTAATGCCATGTTTGTGAACAGGGCCCACTTTCATCTGAGCACGGAAATAACAGGAAAAGCCAGCGTTGGCAGAAAGCCTCCCCAGTCACCCCCCGCACTGCTGCCTTCACATCCGCCACCCTGCAGTGGCCCTGGAGGTGAGAGGCCGTTTTCTCTGGTCTAAACGTACGGGGTGAGCCTAGGGAAAGACAGCCAGGGAGTCAGTCAGTGGATACCTTACAGAGAGCAAGAATCCCAACCTCCGTGCCCTATCCCAGCATGTGTGTTGGAGGGACCCAGACACAAAGCCATCAGCACTGGGTCTGCCTTGGGAACTCTGTGGGGTCTCTGTCACTTACTAGAGGGGGTGGGTCAGTGTCAACCAGACTCTTGAGTGCCAGGCAATGTGCTAGGCCCTTCCACAAAGGTGAACTCAGCTAGCGGCTGCAAGATCCCTGCTCTAGGTGGTATTGCTTCTGGTTTTTGTTTTTGTCTGTGTTTTTTGTAGAGACAGGGTCTGGCTATGTTGCCCAGGTGGGTCTGAAACTCTCTGCCTCGATCCTCCCGCCTCGGCCTCCCAAAGCACTGGGATTATAGGTGTGAGCCACCACGTCTGGCCTTCAAATGCAGTCTCATAAAGGACTCACAACTGAAAACCACGTGGCTACAAGTGCTAGAGTTACTGTGACCGAACGCTGTCTGGCTTTCCAGCTGTTCTGCACTCTATCTTGCGGCCTCCATAAAAACAGGTAGCTGGTAGCATATAAATTGTCAACTTGAGCATTTTTACAAGCCAAACATCTGTGAAAACCACAGTAGTGTAATTATAAAAATCCCATGTAGGTATAAATATTTTAACACGGTGAAACCAAAGAACAGCAACCGCTTTTATTTGAATATAGCCATATTACAGACCACGCGATGTTTTCATCAAACATAATCATTATATCTAGTAAGCCTGTTATTTTTTGGAAACAACTTCCCTCCTGCTTGCTTCAGAAATGACTTTTTCTGGATAAAAAACAGACGATGGAGTTCCAGTCTTGTTTTTCTGTTCACTAGACATGGGCTGACCTACGGGCGTGGGGAAAGTTACACGTTCACCATCGCTTCACTAAGCCTCCTGCACCTCATGCCCGTGGGGGTAGATCAGGTGTACCACTGTCCGTCCAACACGGAGAACGCTGACGCTCAATGAGCGACTCCCCTGTGATCTAGGTATGACATGAAATGCATTTAAATCTCTACTTTTCATTTGCTCTGGGTTAAATCAGGCAGCCAGCTAGAATATGCTTCCAACACAGCATATGAATAAAATAAAGTATTTACAGCAGCTGTGATTGTTAATTTCAGCATAATGTGAAACTCTTAGAGTGTGGCTTGCTGTAGATTTGTTTTTTCTTTTGGGGGCTTATTTGTGTGTGTGTGTGCGTGCGTGTGTGTGTGTGTGTGTGTGTTTAATGGAAGAACGATGTTTTCTGTTTTTACCTTCTTTTTCAAATTTTATTTTGTGGTTTAGACTCTTAGGTTTTCCTATTAGTTTTACCCCACTTAAAATTCTAACTCATCTTCCTTAGCTGTGTCTTAATATATCATTACAGTGACCCTTTAAATGAACAGAATGATCCCTTTGAACCGTGGAATCTGTGAACGACCTTTTGAAATACACACACATTCTGGTGCAATGCAGCCAGCAAAAACCAAACAAATTGACAGCCAAATAAAAAGTGATTGGTTCAACTGAGGTACACCTGCCAAATCAGGGCTGCCTGCAGGGAAATTCTTACGTATTTTCCTAAGTGACTGTTATATAAAATATTGAGGCTGCGTGTATCTGTAAGCAATCATTGCTCTGATATTTAAAGAGCTCGTTCTTTTATTTTTCTTTCCCGGAATGGGGAAATCAAGAGACCAGGGTTTACATATTGAAAACAAGCAACCAGACCAAACAGTGGCTTATTCTTTAAAGTACACAGAGCAAAGGCTATCAGTGGCAGATGTAACCAAGAGCTGGCTCTACGGAGACAAAGAGGAGATTATGAAAACAAAAATCTCTTCCACTGAAATAATTACCTTTCATTCCTGAGCCAGGAGTTGCACTTAACAGTCTTCATTTGCACACATTTTAAGTGTAAATGATGCCGAGAAATGCTAATCAGGAAACAGAGGCGATTGCTTCGTAGATTTGGTGGGAGGGCGACTGAAAGTCCATCCTTTTCCCTCAAAGTCCTGCTGAGATCCGCCCTCGCTGGGCAGTGCTGACCAGTCCTTTCCTCTGTATTTCTGAAATCCACAAGATTGTGTTATCAATGCAGCAACACCTTGGCAGCCGGCTCAGCTCTTTCTCTTCAGCTGATAACCTGGGTGAACAAAGGCTGGCTCCATCCAGGGTTCCTAGTTGAAAACCTGAATAACAAAACAGAGTGCTTTTGATGAATTCTGTTCCGTTGCGTATCTTCCCTGGCACACTACCTACTGAAAGCGTTTCTGGGGTAGGGGGCTTTATGCCTGTCTCTTTTTCCTCCATAGCCCCCAGCAGGATGTTGGGTCAATCACGAATGACGGATGATTGGATGAATGTGGGAAGGTGTCCAAGTGATTGCACTGTGGTTTTTAAAGTTTATTCAGATATTTGGAAGAAGATCATAGACGCTCTCCCACAGATAGTAAAGCCTCATCCTTGAGCCAACTAGTCAGAGGCAATCAAGGCCATCTATAAAATTGCTTCAGCGTCATGCCCAACGCCATTTCACGGTGAACGTCACCCCACTCAAGGTTTGCTGTGCATTTCGGACAGTGAAAGTAGTCGTTTGTTATTGCTTGGTTTTTAAAGTCTGACCCTGGTTGGAGTCAATCTGTGTTCTAACAACTCTGTGCTCTTTTAGAGGGGAACACCGTGGACGAGTGTCACAAAGGTAGCCAGATATGTCCGGATGAGACCACTAGACCTTCCAAAATCCCATGGCTAGCCCTTTATCAAAGGTCCTCGACAGGATAACACCAAGGAGTTAAGGACTCTCATTAACGTAGGTGTTGCCAGTTCTCTGTTTTACCCTAACAAACAAGATCCTGCTTTGGAATCTGAACAATTTCTGCAAATTATACACAAAGCCCTAATTTTCTTCTTCTGCAAAAGTAGTAGTCTGTCTGTCTCTCTCTCTCTCTTACTGATTTTTATAAAGTTTTATTGAGAACTGTTAAACATTCAATTCCTGCTGTGTGAGAGACCAGCTATGATCTCTAAGCATAAAACTAAATTTCAATGTAGTTACAAGAATGATCTTTAGCCCTGGTGATTAGTACTGTGAGGATATATTTCTGTTTAACTAATGTTTTTATGAGGATGGTATTATCGTATTAAGAAATCGATTTGGTGTGGATAATTATCATTTGTGTGTATATACTGGGGGTGCCAAAAAATGTATACACATCTTAAGAGTTGTTATCTATAGTGCTTTTAGTTCACCAATCAGAAGTGTCGGGACCCTGATGGTAACCACTTTGAGTACCTCTCATGATTGCAGAAGTCAAATGTGACTTGTATTCATTTTTTGCTGTTGATATATATTGAGAATTGCAATTTTAATGCAGTTCTTTTTTCTTTCTTAAAATGCATATGCTTTTTGGGGCACCTTCTATATATGTTTTGTATATGTGATACATCATACATGTGTAGCATGTGGTACATACATCATGTGTATGTTATATGAGTGTTTGTGTGTGTATACTCATGTGTGCACCCACATGTATTTAGACTTTTTGGCTATGATCTCTGTTTCTTTGCAAAACACATGTTTTTTCTTTTTTTCTTTTCATCCCAAGAAAATATTTGTCTTGAAAAAGTGCACTGGAAATATTTAGGTTGTTGATTCAAAATAATTATCCCTGGAAAAAGCATGATTTCTGTTCAGCTCACAGTGTTACTTGGTTCCTTCCCATGCCCTAAGGAACTATATTTGTAAAAGGATTTTGTCCTTTTGCCCTTTCCATAATTCACCATCAACTGTGAGTCAAGTTGCAGGAACAATTGGGGCTGTTTTCCGGAGTCAATAGAACTTGCTGTATTGCCTTTGAGTTTTCGGGGTTTCTTTACTTTCTTCTTTTCCAAAGTCCAGCTGTCCTAGGATCCTGATCATATTAATCGTCAGAGTCCCTCAGCTGTTACTTCCACGATCAGATTTAAAATCAGCCTGTTGAAATAGATATTTTGAGTTAGATTCTGTTGCGTTGTCCTGTTTATTTTATGAAAGGACATTCTCATTTTTGAGTTATAATTCAATCACAGTTGGCTAATAAATGTATACTAAGCAATATTATGACTTCTTAGGAAAATGAGCTCGGCCTTTGAAATAAAGCACATTTTCTCTGCAGAAAATGCAAACAAAACAAGACCAAAAACAACCCCCCCTTAGAGGATTACCAAATATCTGCTGTGCTACTCCCCCGGAAGCTTCTGTTTCTCCAGCTCTGCTATCTTCCTGGTTACAATGTAACCTAATTAAAAATAGGCCCACGTCCTCTGGGTCACCTCTCACGACGGCTTCCTCCAGGAGGCTGGAAGGACACAGGAATGGATGGCCCAGTGTCATCTGCCAACTTTGGTCTCTAGGTGCTTGGAACCACCTGTCAGGTTCCCTGGTAGAACTTACCCTGGCATAACCCCTAGGTTGACTGGGGTCGTCCTGAAGGGTCCAGGATGGCGGAACTTCACATCATTGCAGGAAGGAAAGGTCCCTAATGTGTGTGTGCACATATACCATGAAGGCTTCATGGCAGGTGCTTCTTTTTTTTTTTTGAGTTGGAGTCTCACTCTGTCACCCAGACTGGAGTGTAGTGGCATGCTCCTGGCCGCCGCAGCCTCGACCTGCTGGGCTCTGGTGATCCTTCCGCCTCAGCCTTCCAAGTAGCTGGAACTATAGGCGCGTGCTACCACGCCCGGCTAATTTTTTGATTTATTGTAGAGATGAGGTCTCTCTTGCCCAGGCGGGTCTTGAACCCGTGGGCTCAGGCAATCCACTCATCTCAGTCTCCCAAAGCATGGGATTGCAGGCTGAGCCACCGAGCCCGGCTGGCAGGTGCTTCTTATATGAGGGGGGAACCCCTCAAAAATGGAATTTGCTTATAAAATCGTGTATTTATTCTGACATGTTTAAATGTCAGTCCCTTTCAAAGTACTCTTCATTTGATGCAATACACCCATCGAGATGCTTTTTTCACTGCTCAAACTGCTTTTCAATTCCTCAATTTTGATGTCTTTTAGTGTTTCTGCCAGTTTTTGTTTCACCTCTTCCACATGAGCAAAATGTTCTCCTTTGAGGACTTTTACCATCTGGGGAACAAAAAGAAAAGTCACTTGGGGGTGAGATCAGGTGAAAAGGGAGAGTGGGGCATAAGGGTCATGTTGCTTTTGTTCAAAAACAGTTGAACACTCAGCGTAGTGTGGGCAGGCGAGCTCGTAAATCAGCCATCGGTGTTGAAAGAATCTCAAAAACAAACACAAACAATTCACTGAGGTCAGACGCAGCCTCTCCCAACACTAGCTGGTCCACGGATGCTGATGGGCTCCTAGAACACTTACTTCCTGGGATATCCTGTATGACAAGGGGCCCGACCTCCAAAAAATAGTTCCGTCTTTTTTTTTTTTTGCCCTCCGCCCCATACATTATCTCAATGGATCTTCACTCCAGCTCTGGGACATCCCACCTTGGTGGGCGGCAAGTTTCAGAGAGGTGAAGTAGTTTGCCCAGTCAGAGATAGGAAGTGATGAGATGGACAGGAACACAGGTGAGCATCAGCCCGCCCTGCTGGAACTTTCCTCTGGTCTCAGCAGACTTTCCTTCTGTAGCAGGGAGGTTCTTGCCTGGTGCTCCATCACCACGGCCTCAGAATGGTAGCTCTTGAAGGGGTTTCTTTTAGCTATCTGTTCTTCCCCTCCCACAGATGCTTGGCGCTCTAGCAGTCACTTACCCCGAATACCTCTTCGGTGTTCATCCTTAAGGATATGCATATCCTGCTCATTGTCGCCATGCATGTGTTCATTCTTGTAACTTCTCACCCCCGTTCAAGTGATTGATCACTTTTAATTGATCACTGGGAGAATTTCCAGTTTCAAAGACATGTGATTCCCTGGAATGAATGACCTCTGCTCTACAAAAATGATAATAATAGTTATGATCATCATTATTATTCATAGCGACGACATTGTGAATCGAATAATGTCCCCTCCAAGTTGGTGTGCTGAAATTCCTAACCCCCAGGACCTCAGAATGTGACCGTATTTGGAGATCAGGTCTTTGCAGAGGTGTACAGAGATACAGGCAGAGAGGAAAGATGAGGTGAGAGACACAGGGGGGAGATGGCTGTCTACAGCCAAGGACAGAGGCCGGAACAGGGTTGCCTTTCCAGCTTCAGAAGGAACCAGCCCTACCAACACCCTGATCTTGTACTTCTGACCCCCGGAACCATGAGATAATACATGTCTGTTGTTTAAGCCACCCAGTCTGGGGTGCTCTGTTGTGGCAGTCCTAGTAATATAAAACAAACAACTAAAGCTTTAAAAATACAGAAGTCATAGACTATGCCCTTACCATACGCATAGTGTGCTTTTAATGTAGCATCCCACTTACATGTTCCTGAAAACTTGCTTTTACCAAATAGTACTAAGATTTAAAGATTAAAAACTTGCCAAAGACCAGATAGCTATTGGTGAGAAACCCAGTGTTCAAGCCCACCCCTTTCCCTGCAAAGCCATCCCCTTACACCATCACAGTGTATAATTCTCCTCTAGGATAAAAGGTCCTCACCGAGCCCTCTGTGTCCCCACTTTAAACTGCCTAAAATATCAACAACTTCATCAGAACAACAATACTTTTTTTCACATCAGTATAATATTTGGGGATATTAAATTAAGCAGGGGTTCCCGTATTCCCAGTCTCCACAAAGCAGAACAATCTTTTATTTATTTATTTATTTATTGAGTTGGAGTCTCACTCTGTCGCCCAGACTAAAGTGCAGTGGCCGCTCCCGGCCACCGCAGCCTTGACCTGATGGGCTCTGGCGATCCTTCCGCCTCAGCCTTCCAAGTAGCTGGAATTACAGGCATGCGCTACCACGCCCAGCTGATTTTTTGATTTATTGTAGAGATGAGGTCTCACCAAGTTGCCCAGGCGGGTCTCGAACCCGCGGGCTCAGGCAATCCACTCACCTCAGCCTCCCAAGGCGCGGGATTACAGGCTGAGCCACTGAGCCCGGCTGCAGAACAATCTTTTAGAAGGAAGAAGGTCATCTCCCTTGTAAGGCATTGCCTTGAGATGAGGAACAAATACTGTTGCTGACTCTGGCAACAGAGGATTTTGAGCCTGAACAAAAGTCAGAGTGGTACCATGAAATGTCTCTTCATTAATGTATAGGTCACTACACAATACACAACAAAATGTAGCTTCAGAATAAGCCTGATGGCTGGACATCGTGGCCCGGGATCCCAGTATCTTGGGAAGTCAAGACTGGAGGATTGCCTGAGGCCAGCAGGTTGAGGCTGCAGTGAGCTATGACTTTGCCACTGCACTCCAGCCTGGGAAACAGAGTGAGTGAGACCCACTGCCTCAAAACAACCACAAAAACAGTGTGCCTGGCTCTTGACGTGTGGGTTGGCAATAGTGAATTGTAAGTGGCAGATCTCTAAGGATTTAGGTGGAACATGGAAGATCTTTGCTGCTCCCACCCCCTCACCAAGGCAACGGGAGAAGGTATTTTACCCTTGGCAGACCTAGATTTTGTTTGCCTGTGGAGGCAGATTGGAGAGGGGCTTTGAAAATCAGATGTCATTGGTGATGTGGTACACATTTTGGTAAACCCATGCTAATAATAAACCTTTCAGTCAGGCGTGGTGGCTCATCCCTGTCATCCCAGTACTTTGGGAAGCGGAGGTGAGAGGATTGCCTGAGCGCAGGGGTTTGAGAACAGCCTGAGCAACATGGCGAGACCTCATCTCTACAATACATAAAAAAATTAGTCGGGCATGGTGGCACATGCCTGTAGTTCCAGCTACTTGGAAGGCCTAGGAGGAAGAATCACCTGAGCCCAGCAGGTCGAGGTTGTGGTGGCCGTGAGCTTGTCACTATACTCCAGTTGGGCGACAGAGTAAGACTCTGACTCAAAAAATAAACAAAAAGAAAAACAACAACAACAAAACACCCTTTCAGTTAGATCTGATCTGAGTTAAACTGTGTTCTTTTTCAGTGAGTTTCTCTGACTTGCTTTTTCTTATTCTTCCATATTTATTGCTTTTTCTACGACTTTCTGATCTTACAAAGGCTTGAAAACAGAATAGATATTTAGTATTTATATAGCTAACAAATAGCACTTTTCCCTAAAATTGTTTAAAGTCCAAACTCCATTAGCAAGAGAGGGCTTCTCATTTTTGAAAGCGTTGTCTGAATCAGATTAATCGAATTGTTGTTCCTGTCAGTCTTGTGGAATTCTTATACTAACAGGGTAAAATAAATGGTGAGTCCAGATGTTACTTTCGTCCTCCTGACATATTTCTTCCATCTGACTTGATATTTTTGAATTTTTGCATAATGAGAGTTGAAATCTCTGCTTCCCCCCTCCAACATTTTGGTGAAAATATGACCGTTCTTACGAATTGGTCTGTCCATTTAAACAATTGTTCTTTCTCAACAGTTAAGATTCAAAACTGAGAACAGACACATGCTTCAGCAGCGAGAGAATATCATGGAAAAGCAGGAAGTTGTGGAGTCCTGTGGAAGAGCCCACATCCGGGATGCGGATGATTATAAGTGACGTCATGGATGGTACCCATCCAATAAGTGGTAAGCACTCTACCTATGAGTGAGAGTTTTCCTCCGTCAACGGACTTGACTCTGACCATGGAATCCGTATATACAATGCTGGAACAAAGAGGAATCACCTCGCTGTAGCCAAGTGCCAGATTTTATGGGAGAGAAGCTAAAGCTGAGGCAAACACAGCCATTTGTCCAAGGTCCCAATACAAGTCAACCCTGGGATGATAAACCACGTCTCCTGAGCATTATCACGGTATTTTCTGACAGAATTCAAATGCTACCGGCTGTTTTGTCCGTTAGACCCAGTTTGCTTCGTGTTGCCTTGTGCTATCTTGAAAGGCAGCAGCTGGGTTTGCGGTCCTTGTGTTTTTGCACCCTGAACCTAGCACGGTGCCTGAGGTATGCTCAAATACGTCTGCAAATTAAAACACTGATCACTTTCAGAATAAATCTAACATTCATTTAAGGATATTAATTCTTTGACCCTTCTGTTACTCATGAGTATGGCTACCTGACACGGAAAATCAGGGAAACAGAGGTAAAACTCACTTATGTCCTTTGGCTTGCTATTGGTGATGGTGAAAATTTTCATGCCGGAGAAGATAAAAATCAATGGGAAAATGGAGTTGGGGGGGTACTGATGACAGCTTCGGTCCATGCATCTGTGTTCCCTGTTATCACAAATGGAGACTCCGCGGCAACAGTAACACAATGTGTGTTTACAAAGCCTGTACTTAAGGCTGTTAGGATCTACCAGTTCAGTCACAGATCCAGAGAGGTTGATTAAGCTTTGAAGAGCGTTCAGCTTCACTGCCTCTAGGAAATCTGTAGGAAAAAGGGCCCCAAATTCCCTCACAAAACAAACAAAAAACTAAAAAACAAAACAACACAAAACAATTTCCTCTGTGTGAGTTGACTCCAAGAAAGCGGTAGCTGGCTTCTGCCCTAAATTGACAAATATAAGTAGATATTTGAAGGCATGCCGGGGGGGGGCAAAAAACCTGAAATTATTTTTTGGAGGACAGGCCCCCTGTAGTACAGGCTTCCCCCACTAGTTACATGTTTTAGGAGCCCAACGGCATCCGTGTACCAGCTAGCATTGTTGTGAGAGGCCTGCCTTTGGCTTCGGTGAATTTTTTTTTTTGGGGGGGATTCTTTCACTATGTTTGCCCGTTACATGATGGGTGATTTACAAGGACACCTGCCCATACCAAGTTGAGTGTCCAGCAGTTTGTGACCGACATAGCATGACCCTGTGTTCCACCTTCCCCATTCACCCCATCTCGGCCTGAGTGACTTTCTGTTTTATTTCCCCAGAGGAAAGAAGTCCTCAAAGGTAAACATTTTGACAATGTGGAAGAAGTGAGACAAAAACGGCAGAAGCACCAAAAGGCACCCAAATCAACGAGTTCAAAAACTGCTTTGAGCAATGGAAAAGCATCTTGATAGGTGTATTGCATCTGAAGGTGTCTGAAGCTTAAATATGGAAGAATAAATACACAATTTTTAGTTTTATTTTTTTGAGTTGGAGTCTCACTCTGTCGCCCAGACTGGAGTGCAGTGGCCGCTCCCCGCCACCGCAGCCTCGACCTGCTGGGCTCTGGCGATCCTTTTGCCTCAGCCTTCCAAGTAACTGGAACTACAGGTGCGCGCTACCACGCCCGGCTAATTTTTTAAATTTTATTTATTGTAGAGATGAGGTCTCACTGCCCAGGCGGGTCTCGAACCCGTGGGCTTAGGCAATCCACTCACCTCAGCCTCCCAAAGGCGCAGGATTACAGGCTGAGCCACCGAGCCCGGCTAATACACAATTTTTAATAAATAAATTCTGTTTTGGGGGAATCCTCCTTTGTATATCTAAGAGGGTAACTTACTATATCCAGAAGAGTAAGAATAATAAAAAAATAGATTTCTGAGGAAAAAAATTATAAAATAGCAAAGAAACGATATTTTTAGTCCTTCAGTTATATATGGGTGCTTCTCAACTTACACTGTGGCCTCATCCCGATATATCCATCATAAGCTGAAGATATAAGTTGAAAATGCATTTTTTTCTTGCCTCTCTGCTAATGGGAAGGACAATGCAATTTTTACAAAAGTTAGAGTCTCACTCTGTTGCTCAGGCTGGGGTGCAGTGGCATAATCACGGCTCACTGCAACCTTCAACTCCTGGGCTCAGCTGCTCCTTCTGCCTCAGTCTCCCTGGTAGCTAGGACTACACTTGCATACCACTATGCCCGGCTAATTTTTGTAGAGATGAGGTCTCACTATGTTGCCCTGGCTGACCTTAAACTTTTGGGCTCAAGCATTCCTTCTTCCTCAGTCTTCCCAAGTGTTGAGATTACAGACATGAGCCCCCATGCTCAGCTGAAAATCACATGACAGCTTAGGCTAGCTCATCTTATACCTGCCCGGAACTCTACATTAGCCTGCAGTTGGGCAAAGCCATCTAACACAAATACCTCTTTTTAATAAGAAAGGTGTTGAGTATCCCATGTCATGTATTGAATATTGTACTGAAAGCGAAACAGAGAATGGCTGTTTCTACTGGATATGTGCCATTTCTGCTCCACCTTAAAGTTGAAAACCGTCAAGTTGGGGACTGTGGTTTCTTGTAGGCATCTCAGTTGCACCATTGGAGGCATCTGATAAGTTTCCAGTCGTTAGATTTATTATGCTGGACTTTCTATTCTTTTTTCTGTGCCCTTTGCCTTCAAGTGCAGTTATTTGTTTCAAGCTGATCTCACAGATAGAAACAACTCCCAGAGACAGTCTGAATATGTTCTAAGTACAGTGAATAATTTCCAATTAGACATAGGCTAACAGTGGGTTTATTTTGTTTGTACTCCACTCTGACTTAAATTGCTTCCTCAGATCATCTGGGAAATTGTGCTGAAATGGCTAATAAAGCCAAACATAAGCAATCGCTGAACAGTTTTTTAGGTCGCTAGAATGAGAGGTTGGGAGTCTCCTAAGATGCTCTGGAGAAGGTGAAATGTGTGTGTTTATCAACACATCAACAGAGGTATAGACTAGTTAACCTTTCTGCCTCCAGGCCTCCGCCCCCTGCATTTTGCCTAAATTCCATTTCTTCTTTCTCTGCAGGCTGTCAGCTAATCTCTCTGAGAGTGTTAGCTGATAACTGAAGGTGTGACCACTCCCAGGAGTATTGCATTTCAAAAGAGGCTTCCAGATAGAAAATACCTCACTTAGAGGAGCTACAGAAGGGAGGAGGGTTAGGGGCAGGTTGTTATTTTTTAACCTACTTGTAGGTTGAGTTCCAGGCCATTTAACTCAATCTCTAGTGAAAGACCCCCTGAGCTCCTTCCTTCTCCCCCGTCTTCCGCCCAATTCTGAGAGCCAATGGCTGGGAGTGACATTTCCTCACCCGAAAGCATCATAATACAACAATATCAGGCTCAAATTCAGTTCACTAGCCTCTATTTCAGCTACAGAGTGTGTAGTTCTGTGAGGGTGGTCAATTTTATCCAGAACAGAAATGTTAAAACGATTCAAACCTTGCACGACACCTCAAAAGTGTGTGAACGAAAGCGTATTTCCAGGACTCTGTATCTGTTACCACTCAGGGGAACCAGGCTTTCATAAACATCGTGGCATCTTTTATGCTTTGATCTTAAAATCTTATTACCCATTTGGTTGCATGTTCTCTTAAACATTTGGACACACTTAAATATGAAGCAACCAGTGTGCCAGAGTTTGCTCACTGAGGTTTTACTCTACTCAAATCAGTATGAATGATATATATATTACATATAACTATACAAATATGTATATAGATTATGCCAGTGTTTTCAATTTATTCTCATATGGCGAGAGTTATAGCAATGATTTACATGTTGAAAAGCAAACATGTATTGTCTTTTCTATGGTCAGCTGACACTAGACATTGGCTAGGCAACTAGGAAATTATATATAGTCCTTGGGTTATGAGGGAATTTCTTCCTTATCTAATCTCATTTCCATCCTTCTGAAAAAAATGAAGACACTCAACGGTGCTCACAATTTAGGGGGATAGCCTCAGTTTTTAGTTTGTTTAGACCTTAGGATTACAACTGTCTTTCTTTTTCTTTGAGTCAGGGCCTCATTCTATCGTTTAGATTGGAATGCCATGGCAGGATCACAGCTTACCACAGCCTCCAACTCCTGGGCTCAGGAGATCCTTTTGCCTCAGCCTCCTGAGGAACTGGGACAACAGGTATACATCACCACACCTGGCTAATTATATGATTTTTTTGTAGAGACGAAGTCTACCTGTGTTGCCTAGGCTGGTCTTGAACTCCTGGGCTCAAGCAATCTTCTCTCCTCGGCCTCCCAAAGTTGCCGGGATAGCAGGAGTGACGCACTGTTCCAGCCACAACTGTTTAAATTTGCATTGGGGTTAGTCAAAGACTGCAGCCAGCAACATGAGAATATGCTTATTTTGTTGTTAGAGTGTATATTTTATTTTTAAATTTTAAATTTAAATTTTATTTTAAAGATGTGGGGTACAACTCAGGATTAGATATACAAGTGGTCATCGTCCAGGTAAAATTTGGACCTCCCTCTGGTCCCCACTTGGCCTGGTCTGAGATCAGGTACCCTTATGGATGTTGTGCCTCACCCCCACCCTGGCAGTGTCCTGCTACTGCCAATCCCTTTCTTATAGTTTTACAGTCAATGTTCAGGGTCCGCTTATGAGTGAGAACATGTGGTGCTCTGTTCTTTGTTTCTGTGACAGATGAGAATACGCTTTTTTTTTTTTTTGAGTTGGAGTCTCACTCTGTCACCCAGACTGGAGTGCAGTGGCACGCTCCCAGCCACCGCAGCCTCGACCTGCTGGGCTCTGGAGATTCTTCCGCCTCAGCCTTCCAAGTAGCTGGAACTACAGGCGCGCGCTACCATACCCAGCTAATTTTTGATTTATTGTGGAGATGAGGTCTCACCAAGTTGCCCAGGCGGGTCTCGAACCTGTGGGCTCAGGCAATTCACTCACATCAGCCTCCCAAAGTACTGGATTACAGGCTGAGCCACCAAGCCCGGCTGAGAATATGCTTTTTCATGTGGCATCGTCTTGTCTATTGAATTGAGGTAGGTATACTTTGTATTCACACTCGCACACGTAACTTGAACATTCAGATATTGACAGTCAAGCCTATGAGCTGTATCAGCAGTGCTGGAGTTCAGGGTAGTCAGTTCTCGTCCAACTTGGTTCTGCAAAATGGTTGTGGTGCTGTGTACCCATGGGGAGAGATGCATCGCGCACAAGCAAGCCAAAATCTGTAGTCTTCAATTTGTAAAATTTGGTGAATGATCCCTAGTAACTTCAGGGTTCAAATATTGACATGTCTAGAAGCTCTTTTGATCTTTTCTGAATATTACTATATATATTTTTAAGCTTCAGGTTTTAAAAAATGGTCTTTTCCCTGAAACAATGAGGCTGCTCTCTGTTCAGCAGAAAGTCATGCAGCAGGATATTGTTTTGTGAGCATCTCCCTGCCTCCCCGCGCCTTCTAGGGGGAAGACAGCCCATGTTCCCTGGGGCAGCTGCCTGCATGTGGTGTTCCTAGACTCTTTGCCACTTGCTAAGGAACAATTCTGAGGACGTTGGACTCACTCATTTCAGAAGCAGTTTTCTTCTCAATAAGCCAATCTTAATGACAATGACACATTTGTTTGACCCTCAACTAAAAAACATTTTAATGACTAATTTTTAAAAAATATTCAGAGAAGGGAGCCTGCTTCAGGCTCTTATAAACTCTTGACCAGTCTTGTTTCACATATAGCTCCCTGCATTCCAGGGCTAGAGTAGAAAAATGAAGTGCTTGGAAAAGTGGAGAATTAATAATCTCGTTGAGCAATGTGTGTGTGTGTGTGTGTGTGTGTGTGTGTGTGTGTGTGTGTGTGTGTGTAAGAGAGAGAGTTCTAATGTGTCATATGACTTGTGGACCCTTACAATGTTGCTATCAGAAGCACGGGGCTCTAAAAAAACTTTAGGTCCACATTTTAATTTTAAATTTAATGATGTAGCGTAGCTATTTTCAAGATATCAGATATCAATAAGTAGACAACAACAACAAAAAAACACGGTCAACTTTCCAGAAGTTCCTATCTTTAGATTGCTATTTTTGTACAGGTAAAACATCTAGTTTATGTTTCACGGTACATGAAACAAGAATTGATTCTGGTCATAGCTGAACAATGAACCTGGGGTCTGGTCACTTCAGGATGACCTCGGGCAAGTTATTGACTCAGTTACTTGTGGTTACACTTTCCTATTTCTTTCCTTTATTTGTTTTTTCTTTCCAGTTATGTGTTTTATGTTACTTTTTTTTTCCAAAACATTCACTATTTTCCACTACTTACAGGACAGAAAACTTTAGTCTAATATTTGAGAATTACCACACTCTTACACAAATCCTGCTTTCCAAAGGACAGTTTTGATTCTCCGCGGCTACAATTATTCTCTTCGGTTACAGTGATTTGTGGACAAGAGGCAAGTTTGTGGACAAGAAGTTTGCTTAATTCATCTTTGTATCCACAATCACTAACGCAATGACTGATCCAGTGTAGACGTTCAATAAATGATTAGTGGGTAGATAAATGGGAGCCTCACTTCATCTCTTTTTTTGTTTTATAATGTTATTAGACCTTGAGTGGGTGGGTAAAAAAATACCGCAAAGCTTTGATTTCTTCAAAGCACCCAAGATGTGATTTATTTAGAAGATTGTGAATTGATAGCTAGATTCCGGTTTTAATTTATGAAACAGATTTCCAAGTCTTTCCCAACAACTAGTAATTTTTTAAAAAAAACAGTCAGTTGCTGAAGGTTTTATAAACCATGATAAATGTACTCTATAATAAATGGTGATTATACATGCTTCCACATGCTTAAATATTAGGAAACACTGGGGTGTTCTTAGTATGTATATACTTGTTTTATTATGTTTTCATGGTCTTATTTGAAATCCTTCTTAAAAAATTAAATTATTGTCCTTTACTAACTCTGCTCCAAGTAAAAGAAAATCTTTAGAGCCTTGAATGATGATAATCCTTGTGTTCAAAGCCCATCGGCATTTGAAGCACTGTCATGGACCTGATGCTTTTTGAGCCTTATGATAAACAGTGAGGTGAGAAGTTTCCAAGTTTAGCATTCTTTCATGTTCAGTGGTGAAAAGGTCAGGTTTAACACCCATCTTTGTAGTGCTGTGCAGAGGGCAATAAACAAGCCATCCTGGGGTTTACGTGGGTGAATCTGTTCATCATGAAACCCACAAGCTTGAACTACATCAAGAGTATGCATAATCTTGACAAGACTATGAGGACAGCAAAGACAACCAGCAGATACAGGGGTCATTCTCGCAACTGTTGGGACTGCCTACAGGTCGCACAATGCAGTGAGGCTGCCTGAAGCCAGGTGCCATTTGATCTCAGACCCAACCTCTTGAGACTTTACATTCCTCTTCTGTGAAACAGAAGCTTGTGTGATAATTCATATACTGTTGCATACGTGAAGCTTCTATATCAGTGAATTTGGTAACAGGCTAATTACTGAGAGTCAGCTTTGTGCGATATCTGACTGGTCTGTATTTTACTCTCAGTTCAGTTCATTCATTTATCCATAGATAAAATAAACATTAAAAATGATTTCTCATTTGTGTGCTCATGACTTTTATCTACTATGTAACAACAGTGTGCTAGGTGCTACATCTTTTATGTAAACCTTGAGACAAACTCTCCCAGTTGTGGAGTGATGTAGGGTATAATTGCTTGGTGGGTTTTTGACTTCACAGCAGAAAAGAATTTCAGAGCGAGTCCAAAGTAAAGTTTTAAAATAAAGTTCAAGAGAGAATGTGGGTGCCTTAAAGAGAAAGGACACGAGTTTGCTGTTAGCAGAAAGCTTTGTATATTATCAAAAATGATGATTAAGCAACCTATTTTTTAAGCTAAGATTTGTGAGCTATGTAGGCTACAACAAGCTATTGATCACAGGTTTCAAATCTTATAATTGCACTACCAAGTGTACTTGCATCATGAGGAATTTTTGAGATAATGGGAAAAGTTACTGTTTAAGTACATTGTTTTTAGAGCACTGTACCTCAGTGTCTCTGATAACTCCTTTACTACCTCTGTGATTGACTGCATCAGCTGCCCCTGATTCCAAGGTTGGGTCTGCTGTGCCTGGTCAGTGTGGGTGTTGTTCAGGAGAACTATCTTTTGATAAAAAGCCACCAGGATGCTGACCATCCTGCTCCTCATTTATTTAATTTGCTCCTGCCTACAGAAATTCATCTATCTATATCTGAGCTATGCCTCATCCCCTAGATGAAAAAGCCATTCACATCATTCTCACCAAACCATCTTGGGAAGGGCTGCAGGGGGCATCGAACTGGGCACTGTCCAGTAGAAGCTCCAGCATTAAAGGAAGCACTTACCACATGGCTTTCATTCTGTTGACAGTCACCCCTGATGGCCAGATAGGCAGGTGCTTGCCTCTGTGGCAGTCACTACGCTGGCCTTACCTCTTGGGAAGCAGGGAAGGGAGAAGACACTCTCCGTCCTGCCCTCATGACCTCTAGCCTAAAAGGGGCTCCGAAGACCACCAGTATCACTCTGGCCAGATCCTGTTCCTCCTTTTCACGGCCCTCTCCAATCTCTCTTCCCACGACACATACAATATTTCCACAGACATTCTGAAATGAACGTTGCCTTTTTATCCAAAGATAGGCACTCTTGCCTGTGATAGTGTTCAACTTTTTTCTTTAATCACGAGAACCCGAATTTTCTTCTGAACACCACTGTGTGTCCGTGAACTTCCCAAGAGGCTTCCTCCTTACTCTGCAACTGCTCAGCGCCACTCTCAGGCTTCTCTTGAGAATTTCCACACCAGCTGCAGCTCTGCTCCCTCCTCCCTGTGAATTTCTCCTGTGACAAGATGCATATCGCTTTGCATCAGGTTGCATCATATGATGTCAGAAAGCTGAAAGAAAACAAAGTGCTTTCCCTGGGGAACTGGACACTCGCGACAACAAAAAGGAGCCTTGGGGGAGGGGCCGATCTTGGGTTTCAGCGGGAGGGTGTCTACTCCTGGCTTCAAATAATCATTCTTTAGTTCCACATTCTATATTGTGAGTGAGTGTGTGTGTGTGTGTGTGTGTGTGTGTGTGTGTGTGTGTATGCACTTTCTCAATGGACATTGAAAACACATTCTTAGTTCTTAGGTGTCTTCTGGGACTCCAACTTCATTTTTCTGTTTAATAACATTCAAGGTTCAGTACACTACTTGATTTTGTGTCCCCAGCATTCCAGGGATAGATGATTAAAATACCATCAACAACACAGGGCACCTTGTGAAATACTTCACCCCAGAACTAATCTCCTATTGATGACTGTTTTGATCGACTAAAAACTCACTTATTATGAGAGACTATAGTGGGATCAAATGTTTTGAAATAAAACTGTATATGTAAAAAATGTAAGTAATTGTTCTGTTTAAAAAAGAGATAATATGACATGAGCTTTATTCATTTCTTAATCATGATTTTTTTTCTGCTGATGGTCTTTAATTACATTTTATAAAAGAGCCTTGAAATCTATTTGACACTGACTTTTTTTCTCATGAGACCTTGGTCCAACTGCTAAGGTAAGATTTCTGAGGGTGCCTGGCTCCCCAGTGGAACTGGCTGAGACATCTTCTCAGAGGATGTGAAGCAGCTGTGAGGTCCTTTGGAGAGACCGTGCACTGCCCTATGGCCGACGTGGGGTCGAGTCTGCAGGAAGGCCTCCAGTGTGCTCAAGTTGCACAAAGATCAGAAACACACACACACAGATGTGGGATAAGAAGTCACACCATAAGGTAATCTGACTTGAACTCATGGTTCTAGAATAAGGGTACATAAGATAAAATTAGTCCTGTTTCCTTTTCCATCCATAATTTTTCCATTGGAGGGGAAGCTAGGCCTTCTCGAAATCTACAAGACTGAGCCACTCTCTCCTCAACCACAGGCCGCCTACCTTGAGGGAAGCCTCAAAAACCACCGACGGGAAGGGGTGGGCAGGAGGTTGTCTGATGCTCTGCTCTCCCAAATTAATCTAGAGTTTTCCACTGTCATGGAAGACATTTTTCCAAGTCTCCACCATCTTTATCTCCACCCCCGTCACCATCTCCCCCTCTACCACCTCCCCCACCACAATTCCACCACACGCATCACCCCAGCACCACGACCACCTGCACCGCCATCACCACCTCCACTATCCCGCCATACTCACCACCACATCCACCATTACCCCTCCTACCACTTTCCTACCACCTCCACCTCTCCCCACCACATCCACCCCCTCCATCACCTCATCACTGCATTTCAGACCCAGGGCAACCGGTGGCAGTGCTGGGAAGACAGCTACGGAGAGCAAAGAACAATTGTGCAAATAATGGTCCTCCTTTGGCTGGCGTTGGTCTTGGGCATGTCTGGGGAATTTAATTCCCCACTGAAGGGTATCACCACATAGGAGAAGATGGGACAGGGGAGGGCAGGAGTCTGGGCTCCGTCCCGAGGCGGTGCTGGCATCCAGGAACTCACAGCTCTCACTGCTCCCGCCTGTGGATCATGAGTGAGTCAGCAGAAAGGTCATCGAACCCAACCTGGCAGGCACCAGATTCTGTAGACGTACGTGCTCCGTGCCAGGGCTGCCCCAGAGTGTCCCGCCTCCTTCCCTCTCCCGGTTTCCCCTTCTTCATCTTCATCGGAGCTGAGATGTACCATCATGCTCAACCACAGCGAGCAGCTCCCTGCTCGGCCTGAAGTCCAGTGGCTACCCAGGCCCGGGTGCCTCCTTGCTCCTCCCTTCCTGTGGCCTCATGGACTCTCTTCAGTTGTTCGTGGTACGATGCTCTTGCTGCCTCTGGCTGTTCGCAGATGCCTTCTCCATTATCTGAACAACTCTTCCTCTTTGACAAGATGGTTCTCATGGATCCTTCAAAACTCACCTGAAACATTATTTCCTTGAGGAAACTTCTGTTCACTCTCAGATTAGGCAAATATCCTCCTTTTTTTATGATGTCATGTGCCGTGTACTTCTTCAGTGGTTACAAAACAGAGCAAACACTTGTGAGATGCACTGATGTAATCGTGGGCTCCCTGTTTCCTGGAATCTGGCCTTGCCCCCCTTAGCCTGGGCAGCCCCTTGCTCCGGGGGAGGAAGGGTGATCAGTGGGAGTGCGGAGAACAGGTTTACCCGTACATGTAAAGATAGGCAGCTTCTGGCACGTTAATTGGGATACTTGAGTTCACAGAAACACACCAGGCCCGAAGGCTAGGCTTTGGAGAGAAAGAAAAAGATTTCCCAACGTGGGGGTTTCCCTTTTTGACATTTTCAAAGCCAGGCAAAGTGGGTTTGATCATGGAGTTTGGTGTAAGGATGGTGCATTTGGAAAAGAAGGAGAAAAGGATGGCCTTTTGTGTTCCGCTCCACAAAGGGGGAGCAAAGCAGAGTGAGATAAAGGCTGGTGAGTATTGGGGTGCCTGTCTACTCCTCCATGGGGGGCTTGCTCTTCATGGTTGACAAGGTAGGAGGTGAGGATGAGGGTAGGAATGTATTACAAAAATCTAGAAAGATGAAGGGTTATTTGTCAAGGGCAGATGGGCTTTGGCCATGCTTTTTAAAAAAACTTTGTGCATATATGAGGGGGACCCCAGAAAACCAGGATTATCTTTTGGAGGACATGGCCCTTCCACTAAGGGCTTCTTCCCCTAAGTCAGTGTTCTAGAAACCCATTGGCATCAATGTGCCAGCTAGCATTGTGATGAGAGTTCCTATTTGGCGTCAGTGAATTTTTTTGGAGATTCTTTCAGTACATTTGTCCATTTCACGATTTATAAGCATACCTACCCACACTGCACTGACTGTTCAGTAGTTTTTTTTTTACCAAAAATGGCGCAACCCACGTGCCTCACCCTCCCTATTCACCTGATCTCGCCTTAAGCAACTTTTTTTGGTTTTGTTTACCTGGATGAAAAAGTCCTCCAAGGGAGATGCTTTGCTGATGTGGAAGAGGTGAAACCAAAAACAGCAGAAGCGCTGAAAGGCATCAAAATGGACACGTTCAAAAACTATTTTGGAACAATGGAAACAGCATCTCGATGGATGTATTGCATCCAACGGAGAGAACTTTGAAGGTGAGTAAAGTTTAAACATGAAAGAATACACAATGTTTTATAAGTAAAGTCCGAGTTTTGGGATCTTCTCTCATATGGCCATGTCGGTTTCCCGTGGGTGTGTGGAGGGAACCAGAGAACTTTCCAGAGGTTGTGTCTGGGGCAAGGGTTACCTAAATCTGAAACCCAATGAAAATCATGGACAGTTTCAGGGGAGTCTGTGAAGCTGGTGAGTGTGCAACCCAGGGAGCAGGGGGAATGACTGGGGCATCCAAGAAAACAGCCTGAGGCAAAAGATGCCAGCTTTTGCCAGCCATGACCTTTAGCTGTCGGTGATGGGGAAGCGTCAGGGTGGGTCCTGTGGAGATGGCTGGGTCCGAGGGTTCCGCAACCCAGAAGCATCATGGGAAATTTGGGGCCTGAAGAAAGAGATGGCACATAATCAGGGTAAGTACGTTTGTGGAGACTGGCTCTATGGTCAGATCCATATTTGAATCTTGAGCCTACTACATACAAAAGATAGAATGTTAGCATGGCAGCTGAGCATGCTTGTACCTCAGACTCCCCACGCCTCACAGTGCTGCTAAAAAAATTAAGTACAGTCCTTAGAACAGGGTTTCCAAAATAAGACATATATGCGTTTGCTAGTAAAACAAAAAAAAAGTGGACAGGAGAATTAAAGAGTAATATAACACTACACACAGCCATAAGATAATATATTTTTATATCTACCCGAAATGAATACATTTCTAGGAAAATATAACTCCCGAAAATATAAATACCTTAAGAAGATACAGGAAACTTGAATTTACCAGTGCTATGGCGGACACTAAGAAAAGCTGGGGTAAAGCTATTCTTCTGCTGATAGAAAGACATATTTATATTTTGCATCCACTTATTCATTTAACAAGCGTCAGTTATTTATCTACTATGTACCTCATGCTGTCTTTGTTCTATTAAAGATAGGGTTATGCTTTTTATTTTCATTTTTTAAACATTTTAAAAGCAATCCATGCTTCTTGTTAAAACAAAAGCGATGCGTGCCAAGCGGTAAAGATAAAAAGCGACATCCTACTTCCTTTTCTTCCTAGTTTCAACTGTCTGCAGTGTGTCCTTTTAAATATTTAAAAATATCTACCATCTACCTATTGTTTATCTACTAGCATCTATTTATCTATAATATATTCATGTGTTTTGCAACTTGTTTTTTACATGGCGATGTGCCACCATTGCAGCAACTAGCATCATAATCAGGCGTGTTTTCTTTCTTGACAACAAGATGAACGAATGAGCCAGGAGCAAAGCAGTGTCCTCCCATGCCACTAAACTCCTCCTGCATGAAGAAGGGTGATCCAAGTCCAAGATCTTTTAGACTTTTTCCACAACCTTTGTGAGTTTCCTGAGCTTCCTCTAGCTGCCACTGGTGCACGCATGCCACGTTGGCCTCTTTTCTATTTGCTGTGGGAGCTTCTAGAATTTTTCCTGCCATTTTGGTGTCTGCAACTTTTATCAGAAAGTACCCAGGTCTGAATGCATTTTCTTTTTATCCTGTTTAGTCCTTGGTGGACCATGACATGAGAAGCTTCAGCTCTGGAAAAGGTTCTTTGATCGTTTCTCCTAATGTTTCTAATATTTCTGTTCTGTAATTTTAAAAATCTCTATTAGACAGTTGGGCCCTCCCGACTTGGTCTTGTAAGATTTACTCAGGTGTCTGTTTATTTCTCCTTTTGAATCTGGGAGATTTATTTGACTCTACCCTCCAGCTGTCTGGTCTCCACAGCGGACCGGCCCTCTAGACAACCAGTTTGACGTTTCAGTTAAATTTCTATTCAGTCCGTCCTATTTTATTTACCCACACCTCTTTCTTTTTGTGAGTGGTCATCTTCTCCTCCTCTCCTTCCCCTCTCTGTCTGCTCCTTTTTCTAATTGCAGCTAATTCTAATTTTATGGGTGCAGTTTGCCCTCTAATCTCTCCAGATCAAATTGGATTTTTTTATTATTATTATTTCTGTCTCCTCTCAGGTGAGCTGCTTTATTTGTTCATCACGATCATTATCTTTCATGCTGGTACTTTCCTCCTGTACCGGGTGGCCCTGGGTTTGGCTCTTTTTTATGAATGAGAGGCTGGGTTGATTTATTGTGGGTTTCCTCTGCAGTTATGCACATCTGTTTCCTGCGCAAGCTTCTCTCTTGAATGGTTAGCTACAGGCCCCATGGATGTGGGTGAGGCATCAACAGCAGGAAGAACAATCAGGCAGCCTGGGGCCCTCCCAGCCCCACGCCCCTCCCGGGCCAGTTGCCAAACTGGGAAGATTTCCTCTTTCCTGAGAACTGATAACGATAGCAGGGAGACTTCTTCAGCTTTCTTGATCCATGCCTTCCTCTCTGTCTCCCTCGTTTTTGCAAAGCAGCTCTAGGCCAAAAGAACCTCTTGACGGTTCTGTTTGTAAGTAGTTAGGTCCAAACAATGTAATAAACGACGCATGTCCTAACAACTTACCAGCTGTTTGAAAAACGAATACATAGGGATTAAAAAGAAAAAAAATAATCTTTTATCCTTAAATCACTATTGCTGACCACAGGGCTGAATTGCCCAGTTTCTTCTCAGACCCCAGGTCCCTTTGCTTGAATTTTCTGTCCCACATTGATTTTTTGATAGTGCTTATTTGTTTGCTTTTTAAAAACCATAGCAACTGCTGAAAACCCAACTTCACAAAGATATGCCATCAGGAAAAGGAATGTCATGCAACCAAATGTTGGGACCATGGCCTATCTAAAGCAAATATTTCAAGTGGTGACTGACGGGTGTCCAGGATGACTGTTCCCCTAAAAAATTTAAAAACTCCACAGCGCCCCTGTGAGTTTGCTAGGGAGTCCTGGGCCTTGTGTGTACCCTTTGGGTCACAGCTTTAGTTTGTCTCTTCTTCCTCATTGACTAAGGTGAGGGCCTACTCTGTTTCTTTTGGTCTCTAAATCTTCACCGAGAAATTGATTTTCTTTAAAAAAAATAGTGTTGGGCTTTAGCTTTGGGAGAAATATTTCCTCTGACAGTCATCTATAGATCCCATTTGGGGGATCAGTGACAAGGTCTTTATTGACCCAGCAGTTTCAAATCTCACCCTAATGTTTGACTCACAGCAAATCCTTTACATTCTTGACTTTGAGCTCAGAGCTTTCCCTAGACTTGCTTGGGAAGAAGTTTCCAATAATTCTATTAACTGTTTCCCTTTTTTCTTTTCCAGTCATGTTATGTTTTCATTTATATATTTCCCTTGTCAAGAAAGAAAGAAAGAAAAAAAGAAAGAAAGAAAGAAAGGAAGGAAACCTGGAAAATAGTAAAGTTAGAATTATGTGCTTAGTCAGCTATGCTGAATTTGCTTGAGATTCTAATTGGACAGGACACCAATTATAATTCCTAAAATTTGCTTGAATTAGAACAGTGAATTTTGAATCATATTGATTCTTTTTAGATTCTACATTTTATGCTGTCAGTTATTATTTAGCTTGACTTGTATCCTAAATCATACAAAATCCAATCATTATGGCTTCTGCATTTTAATATGAGAATCTGAGGTTCAAAGTTAGTCGATTTTACAATACATTCTAAAGTTTGTGAGAATGGGCACTGAATAATTACTGTTTTCTGAAATAAGGCTGACTAAATTAGAATCACAGAGAGCAGACTTCCTCTCAAATGAGCTCGGTTTTCAAATGAAAATGGAAAAACCACAGAACATAGCAGAATTGCTCATCTTATCAGATGGCTGAGACCTACATTTGTGAAAAAGCAGTTTGGTTCATTATGATGGCCAGGTTGGAATTTGATGACCCTGAAAAATAAAAGCTTGACGCATACTTGTTGGAAAATGTGAGAGACATTAAGAAATACAACAGAAGTCTCTTAAATTTCTGCTTAAGACTCAAGACAATAGAACTCAAGGATAATACTCCAAGATGGAACTCAATAGTTGTCAAGAAAACAAGACGTTATATCAACACAGGGTATGTCTTTGCCAGGCAGCCCTGGTGGAGTGTATACAAACTGTTGGCAATGTTATACTTTAGCACATGTATGCTTGTCTGAGATATTATTTTTATCATGGGATGAAATATTTCTCACATTTTCTCACTCTACTGTCTCCCAGAAACAAGCTTTTTGATAGTCTTTATTTTATGTGTATAGCACGTCCATGGATATTAACCATGGTAAGAAGTAAAATTACCAGCACAATTATTAATGAGGATGGCAATTAGCTGTCAGAAATTAATGTCTCCCCACCCCATATACTCCTCCTTGGTATATTTTGGGCTTCTTTATCGCTGAAGAAAAGCTTTAAAGTACATATTCTGGGGAACCCTCCTAGGCTCTGATAATTTCAAACTGGCACACTGCTGATTTCCAGTAATATAGCTACATCTTGATGTCTTGCCATGAATTGCTGGCTCTGATTTGCCAAAGGCTCTCTGAACATCTGCACAGTCACCTTGAACTCACCATGTCCTCATCTGATGGACTTTCCTTCCCTGCTGCCTGTTCTCCTGTGTTCCCCTTCTGAGCAGTTGATGTTACGACAGTACCAGCTGTGGATGGCAATGCCAGTCTCTCCTGCCTGACCTCAACCCCCCACACAGTGCCTGTCTGTCCTTGACGCCTGCAGCCACCATACCTTGGCCTCTTGCTTCTCTCTCTGAAATATTTATCTAATCCTTCCCTCTGTCTCTTCCTCCTCCTCCTCCTTCTCCCCCCCCCCGCTTCTTCTTCTCACCCACGTTTCCCTACCTCAGGCCCTGTTTTCTTTCACTTGAATCTTTCTCACATAGTATCTCCTTCTCCAAAGATACTGTCACCTTGTCCCCTTTCCAGAAGCTGAGATCGAGTCACACTGCTCTAGAATCTCAGATACTCTCACCGCATGTAGGGAAAGATCCACATTCTTGGCCACGTGACTCAAGACCTTCTCCAAGTCTGATTGCACCCTAGCGTCATCTGCCATTTTGTCTATTCGTAAGCCCTATGCAACCGAGCTTTCCAGAATACACTTTTTATATCACAGTTTGTTCTGCTCTTACCCTGAGATGAACTTTTCTGTGTCTCTGAAGTCTACCCACATGTGAATGCCCTGCTAAAACACTCCTTCTGCCCAGACACACATTCGCTCATGAGCCCTCATATCAACTGTGATGGCTACTTCAGAACGCACTGGATCTTTCTGTTGTTCAAGTCTTTTAGTTGCTGGCTTTGTTTGCTCACTACTCATTCCTTGTCTTATCCCAGACTTCAGACTCATTTAAATGTCCATAGCTTCAGTTCTAGACCAGTTTATCCTCCTGCTGTATTTTTGGAGGCAAATTTTCATCCAAATGTACTTACAAAAATTCTTAAGAAATATCTTAGTCAGAAAGCAATTTTGTCATGCTTGCACTATGTTTTTGTATTAACTGAGATTTGCCCAGAAAGGACTCAATAAGCCAAAAATTTTAGGCAGTAATACATGACATTTAACCTTCTGGAAAGGATTGATTTTGTCATATAATTATTCACTGTGCACTTTTGAAACATGTATAGGATTGTCAGAGTCTCACTTTGTCGCCCAGGATGGAGTGCAGTGGCATGTTCACAGCCACTGCAACCTCAACCTGCTGGGCTCAGGTGATCCTGCTGGGCTCAGGTGATCCTTCCGTCTCAGCCTTCCAAATAGCTGGAACTACAGACACATGCTACCACACTCACCTAATTTTCTGATTTATTGTAGAGATGAGGTCCTGCCAAGTTGCCCAGGCTGGTCTTGAACCGCTGAGCTCAGGCAATTCTCTTATCTCGGCCTCCCAAAGTGCTGGGATTACAGGCCTGAGTCACCGTGCCCGGCCACATACAGGATTTCTAATACGTTATGTGTTTTAGTTGTTAAGCCATTAGAAGGTGTGAATAAGTTACCCTTTGTAGAAATCCTACGCGTACCACAGTCTTGCCATACCCTGGTGAGTAGCAAATATTTTGTGAAGAAAATGAAAAAGTCAAAGCTGGGGAAAAAATAAAATTTCCATTTGAGAAATCTACCTAGGAACCAAATGTGAGGGGTCCTACAGCTAGTTCAAAAGTTGTGTCTGTGTTCTTCTACTGTGGGGGGGAGAGAAACATAAATGAATTTTAACCCAGTAGATTGGTATTAAGAAACAGGTAGAAGAGTGACATGAATCTGGTCATGTGGCTCAGACTTGTTTGGGATAGAAGGTGGCTTTCTCCCATAAGTGGGTATACAAGAAACGGGTGCAGAGAATGTGTTGGCTAAAAAAAAAAAAAAAAAAGTTACCTTATGGAAGACCTGGGGAAGAATTCAACTGTTTCGGTTCAACAAGCAAGCACTTTGGCTGCCATCACAACCTTACCATGAATTAGCTACATTCTCTCAAGCAAGTCAATGAGTCTCCCTCGGTCTCAGTTTTCTCAATGTTAAATGAGGATTTGGACATCTTTCTTGGTGGCCCAAATCTGGGATGTCCTGATGCTGTGTTTAACTCAGCTGTTCGTTCCACGCAGTGAGATGTTAACAACCAGACTTACGTGCATTGGAAGGGGAAATGGTTGATTCCTTTCTTCCTTCCTCCGTTAGCTTCTAAAGTGCTGCCTTCTCCTGGTTCTTGTTCTGTTCTCCTTGGCTACACATCCTCGGTTTCCGTTTTCTCTCTGTTCCTGTATTGTGATCTCCCTGGGCCCCCATCCCTGACTGCTGTCTTCCTCCCTGGCCCTACGAGCAATTCATCAAAGACAGCTTCAGCCATATGTATAGATTCAGCCACCAAATTGTGATTATTAGCTCAGACCTGTTTCTGGAGCTCCAGACTCCTGTCTTCAACCCCCTGCAGACATCTTTGCTTTAATGCCCCCAAGTGTCTCTGACTGTACGTACAGAGATGAATTCATTACCCCTTGCCCTTAATTGATCTCTCTTGCAATAGAATCCTAATTGATTTCCTTCCCTTCCATGTAACTCTCTCCAATCCATCTTCAATTTGTCAACAGAATGATCCTACTAAAACCCAAATCTAATCATGGTTCTCTTATGATGAAAAATCTTTAGTTTCCCCATCGCAGTCAGAATTCATTTGAAACTTCTCCCCAGCTCTTCACAACCTGGCTATCTGCTTTCAGAGTCTTTGTTTCTTACCACGTGGATCCTTCAACTATTCAGGAAAGTTGACTTTTTTTTTCTTTCATGCAGGTCTGATTGGTTTTGACTCCTGTGTAACCGCTGCCACAATCAGGATACAAACAATCCCGTCACTCCAAAAACTATCCTGGGCTGTCCCTTCAGAGTCACACCTGCCTCAAATCCCTACCCCTGACAACCGCTAATCTAGCCCGCATGGGTTTGTCTTTTTTTTTTTTTTTAAATCATGAAACAAGATTTATTGATGGGGATGAAGAGCCAGCAGAGTGAAAGTCTTCACGAGTGCAGGACCTGCCACTTGGCCAGGGGGCCACGACTGGGGATGTATTTGACCACACAGTCACCTAGGATGAGCCGCTTCTCAGCCACTGTGTCTTCAAATTCATCTGCGTTAAACTTGGTAATGCCCCGCTTCTTTGAGATATGATAGATCTGGTGACCAGGGAACTTGAACTTGGCCCTGTGTAGAACCTCAATCACATGCTCCTTGTTCTTCAGCTTGGTGCAGATTGACATGGTGACTTGGCCAATGTGCACCCTGGCCACGGTGCCCTGGGGCTTCCCAAAGGAACCTCGCATCCCCGTCTGCAGCATGTCAGGACAACATCTTGTTGATGCGGATGATGTGGAAGGGGTGGAGCCTCACTCGGGTATGAAAACCATCTTTGCCACGACCATGTACTTGTTGGTCCAAATACAGGCAGCCTCCAAGTCTTCAGAGGACAGCTGTTCATATTCATCCGACATCACGTGGCCACAGAGTGGGAACTCATCGACTTTTGCCTTCTTCTGCCCCAGGTCAAAGATGCGAATCTTGGCGTCAGGGATACCTTGGCAGAAGCAAGATTTTGGGTATGGCTTGTTCTTACAATACCAGTAATGACAGGTGGGGCGGCAGTCCATGGTGACACCAGCATCTTCAGTGGTGCACCGAAGAAAAAGAGAGGGTTTGCCTTTTCAATGCTGTCATACAAATGTCATCCTAATGCACCTCACCCCTTTTTTTTTTTTGAGTTGGAGTCTCACTCTGTCACCCAGACTGGAGTGCAGTGGCTGCTCCCGGCCACCGCAGCCTCGACCTCCTGGGCTCTGGCGATCCTTCCACCTCAGCCTTCCAAGTAGCTGGAACTACAGGCGTGCGCTACCACGCCCAGCTAATTTTTTATTTATTGTGGAGATGAGGTCTCGCCAAGTTGCCCAGGCGGGTTTCGAACCTGCGGGCTCAGGCAATTCACTCACCTCAGCCTCCCAAAGGCGCGGGATTACAGGCTGAGCCACCAAGCCCGGGTGCACCTCACCTCTTTGGACTGGCTTCACTCCCTCATGTAAAGCCTTCCAGATTCATCCAAGTTGTTGCATCTAGTTTGTTTTTTTTTTTTTTTTTTACTGGGTTATATTCCATTGTACCAAGGAACCACAGTTGATTTATTTGCTCACCTCTGGAGGGGTACTTTGGTTGTTTCCAGTTTGGGGCAATTATAGAGTTGCAATAAACATTCATATACAGGTTTTTGTGTGAAGACACATTTTCATTTCTTTAGAGTAAATAACCAGGAGTAGAGATTGCTGGGTCATATGGTAGGGCTCGCTTACCTTTATAAGAGCCTGCAAAGCTGTTTTGAGAGTGGATATTTGCATTTTTTTTTTTAAAGACTTGTAGCTGACCTTAACGCCCACCTGGGTTTGGAGATCAGGCTTGAAGATAACCACTTATAGGTCAGTCTTCCCCACACACTACAAGCACCTTAAGGCAGAGACCATGTGCATGTTTGTTTTTGTAATCTCTGTAGCCCCAAAGCCCAGCTGGGCGACCAGTGCATAGTCAAATAACTAAGAGTACGTGGTCCTTAAGAGGGTGATGAGTGGGTGCTCACACCCTGGCCGTGCTCCGATAGAGGGACATTTGACACACAGGACAGATGATACTTCACACCCCCCTGCTGTCCATAACAAAATTATTTTTAGTGATGATCATGTAATCAGCAATAGTAAGGATTTTCTTGATTTGTTCTTTAAGTTTAAAACCGATTAAAAGCAGTTAAAATGGTGCATGCTTATTTTTAAAGGTTTTCAAATTCAGTGAAACATTTTATGAACTAAAATGTGCATTTACCAAGCAAAAATATTAAGTCTTATTGTCCGTCGTCTGTTACTCTGTTTTAGAATTTAGGCAGAGATAAAAGAGAGCTCTAGATGGTCACCTTCAGACACTGAGTCAAAATAAGTCAAGGGGTGTTCTTCTGTCTGCAAAGTCAGTGTACTGTCTTGGCTGATTCAGAGTCTAAGGTGTAAATTTGAGGATAGGTATTATCCCAGAGGCTAGAGAGGCAGGCGAGGCAGGTGTAAAATAGTTTACCTCGTCAACCTCCTCCCCTCGAGTGTTAGTGAGAGTCCCTGTGAGTTGGGGTCAGCTGTAAAACTTGCAGTTTTCTGGAATAACTTTCATGTAGAATGTGATGTCTGTTGAATGATGAAGTGCAAGTGAATTGATTGAAACTTACACATCTGTATTAATTTCGTAAGGCTGCTGTCACAAATGACCACAAACAGGGTGTCTTAAAACAACAGATATTTATTCTCTCACAGTTCTGGAGGCTGAAGGTCCGCAGGGCTGGGTCCTTCTGAGACCACGAGGGAGTGTCTGTCCCACCCCTGTCTCCATCTTCTGCTGGTCGCCCTCAGTCCTGGATGTTGCTTGGTTCAGAGACATGTCACCCAACCTCTGCTCTGTCTTCACAGGTCGTCCTCACTTGGGTATGTGTGCTTCTATTCACCTGGTCTCATATTGGCACTAGTCATATTGGATTAAGGACTCATTGTACGATGTCAGCTAAAATCGACTACTTCTACAAAAAGCCCCTACTTCCAAAGAAAATCACATTCAAGGCACTAGCGTTTAGGATTGGAATATGACTTTTTTGCGGGGCTCAGTCCAACCCATGATAAATATATACGTGTATCTAGATCATAAATGCACATAGATCATATATACATCTATATGTATCATATCATGTAGATACATATGTGTATCTATGTCATATATATGTGTATATCATATATACACATATAGATCATATATATATGTGTGGGTGTTGTATCACATAAATAGATTTAAAAACAGTGACCACAGCAACTATTTAGAATGTTCATCAACAATTAATTTTTGTGTGTGTGTGTTGGGGCCTTTTCTCACTAACTGTATTTAGGATGACTCACTTATGGTGATAAAAGCAGTCCCGTTGTGAGCGGCTTACTTATTGTCTTTAAATTCTCTACAACAGAACTTGCTGCCTGTACCCAAGCCTTCAGACCAGCCATTGGTATCCACTGCCCCCACATCCTCGGTGGCCATGGCGGGTGCTTGAGATTCCTGGAGATGTTTGTTTTCTGCGAATATGATGTTTTCCAACAAAGGCGCCATCATCTTGAAGGGAGGGAACGTGTAGCCCTAGTCAGTGTTGCTGGGGCTCCTGGCAACTGTGGGAGAAACATAACTTCTTCCTGGACCATGAATTTAGCTTGAAGATAAGCAATTTAAAACATTTTTGGCCGGGCCCCGTGGCTCAGTCTGTAATCCCAGCACTTTCGGAGGCCAAGGCGAGTGGATTGCCTGAGTTCACGGGATGGAGACCAGCCCAGGCAACTTGGTGAGACCTCATCTCTACAATGAACCAAAAAATTAGTCAGATGTGGTAGCATGCGTCTGTAATTCAGGCTACTTGGATGACTGGGGTGGAGGGATCACCAGGTCCCAGCACGTCGAGGCTGTGGTGGCCATGAGTGTGCCACTGCACTCCAGGCTGGGCGATGGAGTGAGACTTCAACTCAAAATACAAAAACAAAACAAAACAAAAAGGTAACATAAATATAACTACAGTACACAATGGGCTACAAATTTTGCATGTGTCTTTAGAATTAAATATGAGATGACAAAACATGACCATAACTGCAGGCCTCTGGAGTTTCCTTCCTCCGTTATTACGTTAAACCAAATAAACGAAGACAGAGTGGAAAGAGTTCATTTCAAACCAATAAGATCAGCAGTGTTTCTCAGCACGACTTCATCATTTATTGGAAGTAATGTGTACAAGCAATGAACATGATACTGCCTTCTGGTTATCTTAGTACACACATTTGTGAGCAAGCAATTTCACGTGGGAACAGAGCTTTCTGTTCTCAGAGGAACGTCGTTTTCCCAGGAGAGGGTTCAGAGTCGGGATGGGCAGTCTTTGTAGCTAGTTCATAACCATCTCAGACTGGTGGGTCAGACCTTCTATGATCCAACCACCCTGCTGTCACAGCCTGAAACTATCGCAGGTGACACATACATAGCCGAACCCAGCTGTGTCCCAACACAGTTTTACAAAAACAGGCCAGATTTGGCCCGTGGGCTGCCGTTTGCCAACCTCTGACTTGGAAGAAGAGAGGACACAGGGAGAAGAGGGGGAGAAGGCATGACATTTTTGTATGTATTCACTTTCTGTCTTGATGGATGACACGAGATTCTTATATTTTCACAAAACAAAGCAAATTGTGCCTTGGAGTTCACAGTTTATGTTATTGACATTGGTAGTTTCTTTTTAAAAATTTTAGTATGGGTAGTGATTAATTAGATAAGATTCAAGCTATGCATTTTGTTTAATATACCTTTCTTCCTCTGCTTTCTTTTATTGCTTAGGTGTTCGACTTCAGTAGTTTTGAGTCTTCAAGCATTTGCTGTCTCCTCTGAGGTCTTGGGGCGTTGCACTGAGAGGCGGTGGCAGCATGGGGGCAGTGGGGAGAGAGAGCAGGGATGTGGAGGGGTCCCAAGGGTTCTCCTCTTTGCCCTCTCCAAGCAGTGCTAATATCGAAAGCTGTGAGACCGATGTTTCTCAAGCTGGGGGGAGGTGGGTCCTGGCTGTTTGCAGGTCATTAAATCAATGTGGTGGGTCATGACCTGCACTTGAAAGCATAGGCTTGGCTGAAGGACACAAGGCTAGAATGGAAAATAACAAGGTGCATCATTTGTGGGACTTGGTGTTTTGTGAGTTTCTGTTGTACACTTGGACATGTGTGCGTGCTAGATAGCATACTACTAGTGGGACAAGAAAGCTGTTCCCACAAAGTAAAAACTTTGGAAAGAGCATCATCAAGTCACTACATTTCCCCCCCACCTGCCACCCTTTTTAGTTATATGTAGAGGGGACCATTGTGAAAAATTAGAAAGCAAAAACATCTGAAAAGATTTTGCATGCAGATGGCGTCGTAAGGACTTCTTTAGTAATTTAAAGAGCTCCCAATTATGTCAGGTGGAGTGGCTCACACCTATAATCCCAGAATTTTTGGAGGCCAAGACAAAAGGATCCCTTAAGCCCAGGAATTCGAGACCAGCCCGGGCAGCCTAGCAAGACTCTGTCTCTACAGAAAAATAAATAAATAAGGAAGAAATTTCAATTAGAATTCAGGGCTAGGGATGATGGATGTTACTTATGCAAAGCAAGTAAATGAATGAATACAGTGCTGAACTCTCATCAGTGGATCCATCCTTATTTTATTATCTTTTAAAGTTTTAAATTTTAAAGGTGTGGGGTACAGTTCAGGGTTAGGCATACAAATGTTCATTATGCAGGTGCCCTTGTGGATGAGGTGTGCCCCTTCCTTCCCTGGCAGATTCCCACTACTGCCAATCCTACTTCCTCGCTCCCCTCCTGGCAGTTTCCCGCGACTGCTGATCATTTTCTGATAGTATTACGATAATGGTTCAAGGTCCGCTTATGAGTGAGAACATGTGATACTCAGTTCTTGTTTCTGGTAAAAATAACTCAGGATTATAGACTCTAAGTTCATCCAGGTTGCTGTGAAGTTCATGATTTTGTTTTTCTTTATGGCTGCATAATATTCCATCGTGTATATGTACCACATTTTTTTTTTGTCCAGTCCTCTTTTGATGTGCTTCACAGTTGGTTCCGTGTTCTTGCTACTGTGAACAATGCTGCAGGAAACATACGTGTGCAGGTATCTTTTTGAGTTCTTCCAGGTATATTCTCATTAGGGGGATTGTGGGGTCATTTGGAAGGTCGTTTTTTGGCCTGGCACAGCGACTCACGCCTATAATCCCAGCACTCTGGGAAGCTGAGACAGGAGGATCACTTGGGCCTTCAAGACCAGCCTGAGTAACGTAGTGAGACCTCATCGCTATGAAAATTACAAAAATTAGCCAAGCATGGTGGGTGAGTGTCTGTGGTCCCAACTACTTGGGAGGCTGAGGCAGGGAGGATTGCTTGAGCCCAGGATATTGGGGCTGTGGTGAGCTGGGATGGTGGCACTGCACTCCAGCTTGAGTGACAGACTCAAAACAAACAAACAAAAAAAGCCTCTTCCCCTCAAAGCAAATATTGGTGCTGGTATGTAATGCACAGACACAACTCTGCCAATTCTCTGCTCACACCCAGCCTCTCTTTGAACTGTCCTATGTTTTGTTCGCTCCCAGGTTGCCCACCTGCAGAGCCACCCCTTGCTGTGATGGACGGGCACTCTTCTCTTACCCACGAGTTGAAGGAAAAGTGAGAATGACTTTAGGAGAAGGGAGAACTGAACTTCCAACTTTCACCTTCACCACCTTGGAATGTTCGTTGTGGTCTCATCTTTGCCCTGTCCCCTTGGCCCCTGTAAAGAGAGACACATAGCTCGGGGCTGGGCTACAGCATGTTTGAAAAGTGGAGAAATCGGGATATAAAATGGATTCTCTCCATGAGGCCAGGCAAGACAGCTAACTCCCCCTCACCTTTTCCCTCCCCCGCAGGGCGCACCGGGGTGTGGGGCTCTCTTTCCCACTCTGTTCTGATGGCAGTGTCTCCAAGGGCAATGGTCACAGCCTTAATTCCAGCACTTTGGGAGGCTGAGGTGGGAGGATCTCTTGAGCCCAGGAGTTCAAGACCAACCTGGGCAACACAGGAGACCATGTATCTAAAAAAAAAAAAAAGGCGTGAATGGTGAACCCCGGTTCGAGCGCCTGGGCAGCGAACTCATCTTACAATAATCAATCAGCCGTGATGGTTTGCCAGCCCGAATTCCAGCACTGGAAGTGCTGAGGGGAAGACCAGCCCAAGGTCGAGTTGCGGTGACGAACGGCCCGCAACCAGTTTGGGTGCAGAAGCCCTAGAAGTTGAGATTGCAATGAGCCTTGATCTTACCACTGCACTCCAGCCTGAGTGACAGAGCAAGACTCAGCCTCAAACTAAATAAATAATTTAAAAAAATTATGTTGTAAAACAATGAAGTCAAGCCCTTAGAGAGACAGAGTCAGCCCCAGTGAGCATGGGATTCTTGGGGATCTTAGTGGAGGGGTGTGTCTGTGCACGGGGAAGGCACGAGCCTCGTCTGACCCGTCTGTAGGTTGGAATGCTGGAAGCACTGGGACCACCACACAGCACAAACGGCTCAGGAGCAGTGGGCACAGCATTTTCTGAGCAGTGACTGGGGTCTCAGGAGGCCAGGGCTGAAGGTAGGAGACAACAGCATTGAGTCTGCAAGCCATCAAACTGCGATGCGGAACTGAAGAACACGCCATGCATGGATGTCGCTGGGCAAGCTGTCACAGGAACAGAAAACCCAACACCGCATGTTCTCACTCCCACCTGGGCCCTGAACGTTGGGCACGTGGGCACAAAAGCGGGATCAACTGACGCCGGACACTGCTAATGAGGGCAGGGAGAGAGGACGAGGGGCACACAGCCACCCACGGGGTACCAGGCCACTGCCGGGGGAGAGAGGCCTCACTGGAAGCCCGGACCTCACCTGCACGCAACTGTCTCACAGAGCAAATCCTCACTCGTACCCCACAACACTAAAATTAAAAACAACAACAACAATGAATGAACCATGCAATGAGAGTGACAATAAAAAACGTCCTGCTTTTGTTTAGTTGGAAGCCTTCTTTTTCCACAGGTATATCTGGGGCAGTTCAAGGTCAACGTAACAGAAAGCAGGTAGCACCCAGGTGAGATGGTCAGCATCTGTCTCCTCTTCCGTGTCAGAGCCCTGGCACAGGCTGTCTGCTAGAAGACTCTTGGCCGTGACCTGGGAACACCGGGCTGCCATCAGCTCTTGCCTCCCAAGCCTGGGGACCCCACCGGTGGACGGCTTGGCTGTGTGATGTGTCCACACGCAACTGTCCAATCGTAGTCCAGTGAGGGGAAATGTCTTCCTATAAGCAGGGCATCTGAAAGGTAGAGTATGACAGAGTTGCTAATGACATCGTCTCATCATCAGTTGACAAAAAATAGGTGCTGTATTGTAAAGTGACTAATCTGTTTGCCTCTTGAAAACCTCTTGGGAGTAGAGGAAAGACATCCAAACATTAATTGCCCACGCTGTACGTGAAAAAAATAGACAGATGTATGTCACTCTATCCACAACTGGTGAAGTCATGATAACCAGGGATGTTTTTACTAATGCATTTTGTGATTCAATATCCATTATTATTGGGAAATTATTATTAAATAGATACATATGGAAGGATGGACTGATTTGACGAACACTCAAGTCCTCATCCCCTTCCTCCACGGCCCCACTGTATCTTAGCATTTTGCTACATTTGCTTCAGATAGTTTTTTTTTTTTTTTTTTTGAGTTGGAGTCTCACTCTGTCACCCAGACTGGAATGCAGTGGCCACTCCCGGCCACTGCAGCTTCGACCTGCTGGGCTCCGGCGACCCTTCCGCTTCAGCCATCTGAGTAGCTGGAACTACAGGTGTGCGCTACCACACCCAGCTAATTTTTGATTTATTGTAGAGATGAGGTCTCGCCAAGTTGTCCAGGTGGGTCTCAAACCTGCCGGCTCAGGCAATCCACTCACCTCAGCCTCCCAAAGGCGCGGGATTACAGGCTGAGCCACCGAGCTCGGCTTAATAGTTTTTAAAGAATTAAAACTTTAGATTTTATGAAAGCACTTTCTATTTCTACCATATCTTCTAAAATAAATGAAGTCCAGGCACGGTGGCTCATGCCATTAATCCCAGCACTTTGGGAGGCCGAGGTAGGAGGATTGATTAAGCAGGTGTTCAAGATCAGCCTGGGGCTGGGCTCAGTGGCTCAATCTGTAATCCCAGCATTTTGGGAGGCCGAGGCGAGTGGATTGCCTGAGCCCGTGGGCTTGAGACCCGCCCTGGCAACTTGATGAGGCCTCGTTTCTACAGAAAATAAAAAAAATTAGCCGGGTGTGGTAGTGCTTGCCTGTAGTTCCAGCTACTTGGAAGACTGAGGCGAAAGGATCGCCGGAGCCCAGCAGGTCGAGGCTACGGTGGCTGGGAGCGTGCCATTGCACTCCAGTCTGGGTGACAGAGTAAGATTTCAACTCAAAAAAAACCCTCTCTATAAAAAAATCAAACACATTAGCCAGGCTTGGTGCTACTTGGAAGGTTGAAGCGGAAGGATTGCCTGAGTCCAGCAGGTTGAGGCTACAGTGGCCGTGAACATGCCGCTGCACTCCAGTCTGGGCGACAGAGTGAGACTCCAACTCAAAATAAATAAATAAATAAATAAACAAACAAATAAATAAATAAATAAATATCTTAAAGGATCTTATACAAATTGCATTTTGTACAGCAATGAAGTCAAAGCCTTGAAGACCGGGCTGCTTAGTGGCTTTCCCTCCCAGGCTGAGAAACTGCCCTGCAGAACAAAGCCTGAAGGGAAGAGCCGAATGTCCCAGGCATGTCCTTTCTGTGCTCAGCCTTCATTCTGGTTTTGTGACCAATAAGATGTCTTTGCTACGGCACAATATGTTCTCTGTCCCAACAGTATATTGTAGACAGGGGGACGCCGGGAGGCATGATTATGACAAAACATGCTTCGCTCTGCGGTCTGCGGGACAAGAAACGCCTTTGCAGCCCTGATCACCTGGGTTGGTGTAAAGGTTGGAGTTACTGCAATTTTTACAAGGGCTAGGGTCCCGTTCTCTGCTCTTTGATGCGAAAGTCACTCTCTGGTAATGGACACGGAGCTGGGTTTTTAAAAATTTGATTGTTTTTAATGGTGCAGGAGGATAAAGTCATTGTTTTGAGGCAGATGTCTGCGTCCTGATATGGCAGAGTACTCAACTTTCCCCGTACTTCTGCCTACTGCCATATAGCTAGGAAAAAAACAGTGGTCGAGGCCTTCAAAGGGGCGACGAGATCTGCAATTTGTGGAGAGAGATGAAAAGCATCCTGGAAAGAGTCATTTTGAAAAGTGCTCGGGTGGCATTCATGTGCCCATGGCAGAGTGTAAGCGTTTCAGGAAACCAACAGCTAAAGCATTGGGTTTTTCCGGTGCGGGTGTCACCACCGGCCACAGACCTAGCGCCCTGGAATCCCAGGCCCTCAGCAGGAGATGCATGCGAGCTCCCACCCAGCTGCTGTTTACAACGTGCGGGTGACCCCCAGAGGTGCCACCATTTGCTTACCTGGTTTTCCCTGGCTGTTGATTCCAAAGAAATCTGGGTCAAATAAAGAACCCTTTCAACAATTTTCAGGAAAATAGAGGGATGAGCTTTGGTAGGAACCAGATACCCTCTCAGTGCCGGCTTTCTGCCTGAAGTCATGGGGACTTTCCTCCATAACTGGAGGCCATTTTTCTCAGCCCCTACCGTAAGGGGCGTAAGTCAGAACCCGACTCGTGCAGACTCTGAAGAGAAGGCTTTGGAAGTCACGTCTGAGATCAAGCCAACTTCCTGGAGGAGGGATATTGGAATTCTGAAAAGACAGCAAAGTTCAATCCAGAGGACTTTGACTTGACGCCTAGCTCATAAAAGAAGCCAGTCGGAGGCTGTTTAAATGGGTACAGCAACAAGGCCTTTGTGGGCAAATGAATTCTCGGAGTGTGAAAGGGCAAATCCTGCCTACAACCGGGGTGCATCTGCTGGACCCTTTTCCTGGAACGCTCCTGTCCCAGATCGCTGATTGCCTTGTGCTGAGTTTTTCTTTCAGTTCTCTGTGTAGATGTCACTTGATCTGTAGGGCCGTCCCTAACCACTATGAGTAAAAGCTCCTTCTCTCTCCCCTTGCCCTCTCTTGTTTTCAATAACACGACTGCCTCACGTGTTCTATGACTAAATGTGTATTTGGCTATGGATCATCTGTTTGCCCCTTCCAGAATGTGAGTTACCGTGAGACCAGGCCCTGGATGGGTCTTATCCACTGCTTTGTAATCAGGCCTAGGATAGAGCCTGGCACAGGCTAGGCTTGTTTTAATTATTTGCTGAATGAATGCATGTATGACCGGATACATGTCTAAGCAGAAGTTTAAAAACCCTAACTTCCTAGACTCCGGATTTTATTTTCAGGAGCGAGTTTGGCTTTGTGTTGTGTTTAAGTAACTCATTTAGACTTCTTTCAAAAGGGATCTTTGACGTCTTAACAAAATGTACATAGAATAACATAAAAATAGATAATAAAGTCAGAGCAGAGAGAAGAACAAGAGTGGCTTCATTCTTGCAGGCAGAAAACACGTATTCTGAAAAATACATTTCTCACATGTTCTAAGACAGAAAACAGGAAGTAAAAGACATCTTAGGACAATGGTTCTCCAACTGTATTCCTGTGGAAAGGGTGTGCTTTGCCATTAAAATAAAACAATGGGTCAGGCTCGATGGCTCGGTCCGTAATCCCAGCACTTTGGAAGGCTGAGGCGAGAGGATTGCCTGAACTTGCGGGTTCGAGACCAGCCCGGACAACTTGTCGAGACCCATCACTACAATAAATAAAAAACTAGCCGGTTGTGGTAGTATGCACCTGTAGTTCTGGTTACTTAGAAGACTGAGGTGGAAGAATTGACAGAACCCAGCAGGTCAATACTGGGGTGGCCGTGAGCGTATCAATGCACTCCAGTCTGGGCGACCGAGTAAGACTCTAACTCAAAAAATATGTAAATAAATAAAATAGAATAATGACCTTTCCCTGGGGGCACACATGAGGTGGAGAGAATAGGTAGACTTTTCTTAATTGAAAAAGTTCGCTACTAACTTTTTAAATCTTTGGCACATTCTCCTGCTTATCTGCCAGAAAGCACTTACACTGATAAGGAAGGAGAGTGACCGAGTGCTAAGCCCTGGCAGCAAGCTTTGGGACCAGCTAGCTGAGGCGGGCTGACAGTTGGAATTACATGGGTGGCGGAGCTCCCAGCTGCGAATTTGTATTGTGTGATTTTAATGTTGCCGTCCTTTTAAGCACTAAGACATATTAGTTTTAAAAATAGAGATGAATCTTGATATTTGGTCATGTTTCCTAACGTTCTGATCATGTTTCATTCCTTGAACAATTTTAAGAACCTCTGGTTAGACATCTGGCTCTCCTGGACAGTCAAAAATAGGAATGGGGGCTTTTTTCCTCGACAATTGATGTATGCATGGAAATTTGCTGCCAAAAATAAGAAGGGGTCGATTTTACTTAAATTTGGTCTTTGTTTTCTCCTGTTGGATGAAGAGTAGGCCTTTCCACTGATCTAATTGTCCCAAATAATTGTTCAGTGCTTCCGTTGGTTTTCCTAAAGTGTCGGCCACAGGATTACACTGTAAACACCAAAGTCCAGATTGAGTCCGGCACCTCTGGCCCAGTGTCTTTTATATTTGGCTTCAAATACAGGCGCCACTGGCTCCAAGAGATTTGTCACGAAGAGTGTCGGTACGTGGCAAATTTTAGGAGCGTCGATCAAGGTAGGAAGCACGAGTCCCTTCTATAACTGCATAGCGACTGGCCTCTTCCTTTCTCCCCTTCCCCTCCCCTCTCTCTCCTCTCTTCTCCTCTGTCGGGATCGTGAGCCTTGCTCTAAGCACGTGGGCCAGTCCAGCCTGTGATGGGCTCTTCCTGGCAAGCCTTAGGGACGCGTTGTGCACCCAGCTCATTTTCTCAACCCTTCACTCGATTTTCGCTGTTGGCACGGGCTCAGTGGGCTCCAGAATTTCTTCCTTGACTTCTTGCAGGCAGTTGCCTAACCTTCCCCTTTAGCCTAAACATGACAGAGCTGCCATTCTATGCGCCGGCCTGTGACATTTACTATTCCAGCTCCTTACATGCGGCGAATTCACGCTTCCCCAGCCCTGAAGTAAACATCACCTTTCCCCTAGTTGACCTGCTGGTGCTGAAAACACACCCACCCCTTCCTGCTCGAATTACAAACTTGGACTTGACCTCGGGCCAAGTTGCCTTTCACACAAGAGCAGGCTCTCTGCCTCACACGCAGTTTCCCAAGGGAGGCAGGGGCTGAGGCCGGGTCAGACAACACTCAAGCCTTTTATTCTCTGGGCCACAGGGAGCCTCAAAACATGTATTCTGCAAGGTCATTTCTCGTGTGTGCCATCTTCCAAAATACGCTGCTTGTCTGGCCTATCTCTTCCTGCTTTTCAATTATATTTTCTGAGATCTGACATAAATGTGTCCAACCTCTCTCTCACTTGCTCTTGGGGATTCTATGAGATTTCGATATTTGGGGCAATTGCAGGGTTTTCCTGGAGTGGGTCCTGCTGCATAGATGGGTTGTCCTGGTCTTGGAAATGGGAGAAAAATCCCAGGGTTACTAGACTAGCTACGTCATAAAACAATAGGAAACATTTCTACATTTTTAAAATTTTTATGATTATTATTATTTTTAAAGTCAGGGTCTTGCACTGTTGCCCAGGCTATCGTGTCGTGGCACAATCATAGCTTGCTACAACCTCCAACTCTTGGGTTCCTCATTTCTTAGTCAGCCTCCTGTTCCTCATGTCTCCTGTTCCTCATGTGTTCCTCATGTGTTCCTCAGTCAGCCTCCTGACTACAGGTATGTACCACCCCACCCAGCTAACTTAAAAAAAAAATTTTTTTTTTTTTTTTTTTTGCAACAGAGTCTTGCTATGTTGCCCGGGCTAGGAAATATTTCGATGTACAATAAAAATAAGTCAGAGAACTGAAAGCTGCTAGGTTAGGCTTCATTCTGAAAACAGGGTTGAACGACCTTATTCCTGTATTTGCTTGGCTTGATGGAGCTTAAACAAGCACATCTTCTCTGCTTTATGAAGCAGAACTTTCCAACGGCACTATATGTTTGGCGCTGAGCTCCTGCCACCCCCACCCATGACTATCTCCAGGTGTGGGTCATTTTCTCAAGATGGGAACCTTGGCTCTGACTTCCTTGCTTTCATGACCCAAAGACTCACCGGGCTTTGAGCTTCTTCTCTGTCGTGAGAGTTTCCATGACACCTCTATGATCTCTGCCCCAAGCTTGCAGAACTTGGGCATGCAATTATGTCGAGGGATGTCACTGCAGGTGATGGTGTCTGAGCAACAGGGCATTCAGGCTGTGGTGACGGGTGGGGGTTCCTAGTTCCGCTCCCACAGTGACCATTTCACACCGTAACTGTTTCCTCAAGCGCCCACCCTCCCCTCCCCCACCCCCACTCCGAGCATCCAACCTTGATTTAGACTTTTCAAAGGAAACAGACATCACCAGGACCAACACCTTCAACCTGCAAATCACTTTTGCACCAATTTACTTCTTTTTTTTTTTTTGAGTTGGAGTCTCACTCTGTCACCCAGACTGGAGTGAGTGGCATGCTCCCGGCCACCGCAGCCTCGACCTGCTGGGCTCAGATGATCCTTCTGCCGGAACTACAGGTGTGCGCTGCCACGCCCGACTGATTTTTGATTTATTGTAGAGATGAGGTCTCACCAAGTTGCTCAGGTGGGTCTCGAATCCATGGGCTCAGGCAATCCACTCACCTCAGTCTCCCAAAGCGCTGGGATTACAGGCTGAGCCACCGAGCCTGGCTCCATCAACTTACTTCTATCCATTTACGTATCTGCTTTAAGCTCCTTCCAGAGTAGAAACTTTTCCTCGTGTTCTTCACAGAAACACTTAGTATGGCTTTTTCCATCAATTTATCGACTACTCTGCCATCTTTTCCCTCTTGTGTTTCTTCTATCTTTTTTTTTAAACACGTACTTATTAATTTATTTTGGAAACAGGGTCTTGGTCTTTCACCCCAGCTGGAGTGCAGCCTTGACCACTTGGGCTCAAGTGATCCTCCTGCCTCAGCCTCCCAAGTAGTTGGGACCACAGGTGTGCACTGCCACATCCGGCTAATTTTGTTATTTTATTTTTAATGTTTTTTTTTTTCTAGAGACGGGGAATCTCACTATGTTGTCCAAGCTGGTCTCGAACTCCTGGCCTCAAGCAATCCTCCCTCCTTGGCCTCCTCTTTTGCTACTATCTTAAAAAGTCAACATAAAACCTTCTATAAGTCTTTGGTGCTAAATGTTTCCTTAAGCCTCTTCTTCCTCCTGTCTTCTCTATATTCCTCTGTTCTTGTTTATCATGTCTCTTTTACACTCCATACTCAAACCCTTATCCTGTCATTGCAACGATGCTTGCTGTTTCACTCACTCAACAAATCTATTGAGCGGGTACTTGATGCCAAAAACTGGGGTGGATCTTGGGGTGCAGAAAAGAAAGTGCTACAGTCCAGAGTGCCCACACTTCTCAGAAGCTTTACCTTTTTTTTGAGTTGGAGTCTCACTCTGGTCCAGACTGGAGTGCAGTGGCCGCTCCCGGCCACCGCAGCCTCGACCTGCTGGGCTCCTACAATCCTTCCGCCTCATCCCTCCAAGTAGCCAGAACTATAGGTATGTGCTACCACGCCCGGTTAATTTTTGATTTATTGTAGAGACGAGTTCTCACCAAGTTGCCCGGGTGGGTCTCGAACCCGTGGGCTCAGGCTACTCACCTCGGCCTCCCAAAGTGCTGGGATGACAGGCTGAGCCACCAAGCCCTACCAACTTTCGCTTATTTATACCACTGCTTGCATGTTAGCTTCGAGATAGCGGAACAGGCGCCTTCTTGGTGCCGGCTATGGAGTTGGGGCCACCCTGACCAGCTTTGGAAAGCATGACTGCAACTCTCTGCAGGAGATGAACTTGGAGGAGACGAGAGATACCAGGTCGCAGCTCAGTGGTGCTTGCGATGCCTGTCTTCAGAATGCACTGTGAGGGCGGCACAGCCCGTTGCCTGGTGGGGTTGGGAGGCTTTCCTTGAGTGGCACTGGAAGGACGAAGAGAGGCAGGAGACTGAGGATGGAGGGAATGGGGGCATTCGAGGCAGAGAAGGGATGCTGAGAGCTCACGAGTGACCAGGGACTCTTTAGCAGGATGGAGTTACGGGAGGACAAGATGTGCCAGGTGTGGACTGAGGGCGGGCAGGACAGGAATGGGGTCTTGTGGCTCACGGCTCTGGGGAGCCTTGGAGAGAGGAGGATCACACTGGCGCTTGATTCCAGTGCAGAACTTCTTGGAGCAGCTCGAGATTGGAGCAGGAGGCCGTTCCAGGAGGCCAGGTGTGGATGCTGAAGGGCTGAGCATTGGCTGTGAGGGTGGAGCTGGAGAAGAGCTGACAGGTCCAAGCAACATTGGGGTGCAGTCAGGCAGACCTTGGGACGAAGGGCTCACAGGGTGGGGAAGGGCGGATTCAAGGGGTCTTCTGCCGAGCTGTCCTCGGCTCTTGAATGCCTTTTCCTTTCCATGCGATTGGTCCCCTACGGTCCATCACCCTCGTTTCCTCCAGAAGCAGCGCTGCGCTGAAGAGGGACAGAGGAGGGCTGGTGCAGGGGCAGGGCCGTGGCAGGGCTCCCCCAGGCCGCCGGTGCCCTCTGTCCTAGACCTCCGAGCGCCCAGGCGTGGGTTGTGTTTCTCAACCTGGTCTTATTGCCCTTCTTTTTTCTGGCACTTTTCCCGGAACCTGGCAGGGGTGGTGAGTAGACAGTCCTTGTTCTCAGTGTTGGGGCATTTTCTTCCTTTTCTGTGTTGTCCTAGGTAGCCAGGAGCAAATGGGAAGTGTCTGAGCCAGGCGTTGCTGGATAGGGGCTGTTTTCATCCTGAAGCACCCTCTGCTTGAAATAACTGTGCTTGGGAGAAAAAGTAACTTGTGGAAGAAAAGGAGGCATGGCCAAAGTGAACCACTTGGTGTTCAGAACTTCCCAGGCTCCTCTGTGCATGCGCGCGCGCGCGTGTGTGTGTATGTGTGTGTACATGCATGCACGTGTGCACATGTGAGCACACACCAGGGTTGGCTATGTGCAGAGAAATGCAGCACCTCAGAAAAAGCACAGAATTTGGGATCATATCCTCTGACTTTTGGCAGCCATGTGACCTCAGTCATTCTTTGACCACTCTGAACTTAATTTTCATCATCTGGAAAATAAGATGACTAAATCTTCAGTCCTGGATTTCTATGAAGAATAGAATGAAACAATTGAGTGCTTCGTTCAGTGAATGATATAATGCTATATCACTCCAGAAAAAGCCCCCTCTGCCCAAGAAACCCCCAAAGAAAATATATTGTTATGATATGAATGTTTTTCATATTATGCATGGATTTATGATTTTAAAAAGCCATGTTGAAGTTTTTTCCAAATTAAAGCGGTTTTAAACAATGTTATAGTTCAAATCTTTAAACATTTCTAAGTTTTAAACATATGAATAGTAATCAGTTATGTTTATTTATTAAAAAATAAAATGTGCTACTGAAATTTACTTTAAAAGTTGACAAAAAGATGACACTATAAACCAATACTCTAGAAAACGCATCGAATATAAATGTTGTGTTTGCCATAGGTCATATTTTAAAGCAAGATCTCTTTCAAGCTTTTGCATCTCTTACAGCCAAGAGATGAAGGGGTGGTGTGGCCAATGTCACTGCTCAGTCCTTATAACTGGAAGCTGGCACTTCTGCCAGCCTCTGCTCAGAGATCTGGAATGTTCCCTGGCCCCAATGTGCTATTTCACAGGGGCGCACTATGACTCCAGACGAGGGACAGGTGATGAGAGAAAATGGGGTCACACAAACCCACCTCCGTGGTTGGAAACATCCATTCCCTCATGTGCTGCATTGGGTGCCTGCAGAGCTGGTTGGAATCGTGATACAGCATCCAGAAGACACAGGGTTGCCCTGGTCAGTCATTGTCTAGAAAGTCAGGTGGATTCTACTTTGTGGGCTGAACCCAAGCCTTGAAACCTTTTGGGAAACACACTGAGATGGTGACCTGCAAGGGAACTCAAGTGCAGTTAGCGACAGCAAGCATGTCTTCAGTGAACACATAACGCCTTTTATTCCACCTTCTCTGCCCTCTCACCAAGTGAGGCGTCTTAAGGGTATATAGGGTCTCTAGTACACACGCCATCATAGATGTCCTTGTTGGTGGCTGTAGATCGACGTAGGGTAGAGGAAGACCTGATGAAACACGTGAAGACAATTCTCCTCAGAAGGGTAGCTTGGGGACCCTTGCCTCTACTCGGACTGTGACAGCCAACACCACTGCTCTGGGCCCCAATGGCACGTACTCTTCATTTTTTAACCTTGGGCATGCCTGTTCACATGTTACAATCAATGCTATATTCTAAGTCTGTGCTTTCTAGTTAACTGCATGCCATCTTCACCACTGCTCCGGGTCCCAATGGCACATACTCTCTGCTGTTTAACTTTGGGCATGACTATTCCTATGTTACAATCAATAGTACATTCTACATGGGTGCTTTCTACTTGCCGGTGTGCCCTCTTGGCTCTTCACCACCATGATTCTTTTCTTCGCTTCTCAACCTTCTTACCTGCACTCACTAGGACCTCTCCCCCTTTGCTTCACACCACGGCTTCCTAAGTCAGGCCAAGCTCCTTGAGGGAGCCCCACGGCTCCGGCTTCTACACAAGGTTTCCTTCTGTAGACTGCACCACCTCATGAGCTGAAGTCCTATTCCATTCCAAGTTCTGGTCCCACAGGGGTGCCCTCCACTCAGATGCCAGCTCTCTTTTTTTTTTTTTTGCAGCATTACATAGCATTTGCCTATGTCTCTTTGATGGCACTGACCATTGTCTAGCTGGTGGAGTTGTTATTTGTGGGAGTGTTTTTGCATTCCTTCTAAACTAGAAGCTACCAAGGGCATGGCCAGGTCTTGGTCATTTTTCAAAATACTCATCAGCATTCATCACGCTGTTTTGCCAATTATAGGTGCTTAAGAACACTAAGATAGGGTTTGCAAGGTCACTCCGTTGCCCAGGCTGGAGTGCAGTGGCACACTCACAACCACTCCAGTGTTGACCTGCTGGGCTCCGGTGATCCTTCCACCTCAGCCTTCCAAGTAGCCAGAACTATTGGTGCGTGCTACCATGCCTGGCTAATTTCTTTTTAAAATTTTATTGTAGAACTGAGGTCTTGCCAAGTTGCCTGGGCTGGTCTTGAATCCACAGGTTCAGGCAATTCATTTGCCTCAGCCTCCCAAAGTGCTGGGATTACAGGCTGAGCCACTGAGGCCGGCCACTCCTTTGTTCTTGCATTGGTTCAAGTATTTATGTCACATCTATGACCCTGCAGCAAGATCCACACAGCAATGACAGCAACAACAAGAAGTTGTATGCAAAGTTGTGTTTCCCTGTTTTTTTTTCCTAGTCCCTATCTACAAAGTTTGAAGTGAAAATAGAATGCTTTGAATCCCTTTGTTCCATAGACACACAGTTATTGTGCACTTATTGTGTTTCAGGTACATTCCTGGAGGCTTCCTCACACATCAGCAAATAAATCCCTGCCCTCATTCAGGTTATATCCCACAGGGGGAAGACAGATGACAAACTATAGACATGATAAAAACGTTATACCAGGAAGACCCCCCAAAACCTAGAATTATCTTTTTGGAGGGTGGGTCCCTTGTAGGACAGGCTTCCCCCACTAGGTAAGTGTTCCAGTACCCATCAGCCTCAGTGTACCAGCTGGCATTATTGTGAGAGGCTTCATTCCACCTCAGTGAATTTATTTTTTGGAGCCTCTTTCAATGTATGTGCTTATTTCATGATGCGTGATTTACCTGCATACTTGTCCACACCACACTGAGTGTTTAGCGGTTTTGGTCCAAAAATAGCATGTTGCAATTTTTGACCAAAAACGGCAGGTTCCCTATGCCCCACCCTCCCTACTCACCCGATCTTCTCAGGAGTAACTTTTTTTGTTCGTTTGCTTCCCCAGATGAAAAAATCCTCAAAGGAAAACATTTTGGTGATGCAGAAGAGCTGAAACAAAAAGCAGTGAAAAAAGAGTCTTGATGAAGTGTGTTCCATCGAACGGAGAGTGTTTTGAAGATGATCAAAGTTTAAACATGTAATAATAAATACACACTTTTATAATTAAATTCCGGGTTTTGGGGTCCTCCTGGAACACTATATTAGACTATAATAAATATTGTAGAAACAAGAAAATAAAGTCAGATACGGGTGATAAGAAGTGTGCTCAGCAGTGGGGGGGGGAATCAGGCAAAAACTTAGAGATAATTTGACAATTCAGTGACAGAGAGAGGTAAGCAGAGTTGGCATTTACTTTTACAATAGTTCAGAGGTTTAAATGGAAGATAATTTCTATCTGAAATACAATGTATAAATAAGGCTTGTGTGGGCTTTTAATATAATGTAACTATATTTTTTTCTTTAGCCCTACATAATAGCTCTCCCAGAGATAATGAAGAAATTAATTGAATAAAGTAGTAGAGTTTTTATTATAAAGAGGAGATTTATAAATCCACAATAAATGGCTTTGAATCTATCTTAATCTTCAACCAAGGATCTGAGTAGCTAACATTTATCTAATATATAGCTTTGAATGGATTCACTTTATTTTATTCTCATCCCCTATCTAATCCATCTGGGTGTTGTTTTGCTATCCAGTTTATTAATTTTGTCTCTGATTTTTTTTAGCTTTGTCTTTTGTCTTTGTAGTGACAAATCAATGTGTTAAGAAATAGCAATTATAGTATTTGTATTGCCATTTTACCAGAGTTCTGTAAATAGAATTATAAAAAATTATTTTCCAAATAAATGGATTTAAAAGTACATAAAGCAATGACTCAAGATCGCTGTTTTTCACTGAAAAATTTGTTTAGATAGTTGTAGATTAACATGCAGTTGTAAGAAATAATACAGAGAGACACCATGGACCCCCTAAAATGTCCATGGTGATATTTCACAAAAGTGTCACAGCCAGGATATTGGCATTGACGTAATCCACCAATTCAGTTCCCCAGTTGTGTGTGTTTGTGTATGTGCACACGCGCACGTGTGTTCATGTGCCTGTGTGTGTATTAAGTTCCATGCCATTGTACTCCGTGTGAGTCAAAACACTGATCAAGACACCCTCTTCCTTCCCACCCAGCTGCCTCTATCTCTGACTCCTGGGACCCATAATCTGTCTTCCATTTCTAAAGTTTTGTCATTTCAAAGATGTCACAAAACAGAGTCATACCATATGTAAACTTTTGGAACTGGATTTTTTTCTCTCAGCATAATTTCCTGAATATACACTCCAGTTGTTGTATTGATCATTTGTTTCTTTTTATTTCTTAGTAACATTTTCTGGTAGGCATGTACCACCATTTGTTTAGTCATTCAGTTGCTGAAGGCCACCTGGGCTGATTCTCACACTTCGGGGCAATTATGAGTAAAGCTGCTATGTACATTCCTATACAGCTTTTTGTGCGATATGTAACCTTTGTTTCATGATCATTTTAAACCAAGATTCTGAATTTGAATGTTGGCCTTGAATCTTAACATAGTCTCTGTGTCCTTACTTTTCCTTCAGTGAAACTGGCTGCTAACTCATGTTCTGATATATAAAGATAAAGGAGCTTTCTAAATCAAATATACAAAATGCTTGACATACAGTACAAAAGCATTAATTACTTTTTTTTTTTTTTTTTTAGAGTTGGAGTCTCACTCTGTCGCCCAGACTGGAGTGCAGCGGCCTCGACCTGCTGGGCTCTGCCGATCCTCCCGCCTCAGTCTTCCGAGTAGCCGGAATTACAGGTGCGTGCTACCACGCCCGGCTAATTTTTTGATTTATTGTAGAGATGAGGTCTTGCCTGCCCAGGCGGGTCTCGAACCCGCGGGCTCAGGCAATCCACTCACCTCAGCCTCCCAAAGGTGCGGGATTACAGGCTGAGCTACTGAGCCTGGCTTAATTACATTTTAAATTTTCATAGAGAACGCCGATGCATGAGATCATTTTGGCATTTTGAAGCATTAGGTAGGACGTCATGCAACAATGATATTTGTTTTTAAATAGAAACATTGTCAGAATAATTTTTCTTTTTTTTTGAGTTGGAGTCTCACTCTGTCACCCAGACTGGAGTGCAGTGGCCGCTCCCGGCCACCGCAGCCTCGACCTGCTGGGTTCCGGTGATTTTTCTGCCTCAACCTTCCAAGTAGCTGGAACTACAGGCGTGCGCTACCACGCCACAGTAGTTTTTTGATTTATTGTAGAGATGAGGTCTCACCAAGTTGCCCAATCAGGTCTCGAACTCTAGGACTCAGGCAATCCACTCACCTCAGCCTCCCAAGTGCAGGATTACAGGCTGAGCCACCGAACCTGACATAATTTTTCTTAAATTAAGCGTTCGGACTTGAAGTCCCCAAAATGTTGAAGTCCTAACTATTGATGCTTATGAATGTGGCCTTATGTGTAAGTAGAGCATGTGCATGTGACCAAGTTAAGATGCTGTCATCAGAGTAGGCCCTATTTGAAGATTCCTGACGTTTTTATGAAAGGGAAAATTGGACATAGAGACATATGTAGAAGGAAGGTGATGAGACACCGAAAGAACACAACCACCTACACGCCCAGGAAAGACTCAGGCTGGGAGAAACTAGGTGAGAGACATGGAACAGAGTCCCCTTCGTATCCCTCAGAAGGATCCAACGCCTTAATCTCAGACTTCCCATCTCCGGAACCATGAAGCAATACATTTCTCTTGGTTAAGCCTCTGATTTGCGATACTTTATCATGGAGGCCCCCAGAAAATGATACAAGATATACCTATATTATCCTGTACATGGATGAGACTTTACTTTTCTCATTAGCTATCAAACCCACGCTTTTTTTGGCTATATCTATTCTGAAGACCTTAAAAATGCTTGCGTACACAGAATGTGACCTGGATCCATTCTAAACTCTTTAGGAGTCTTGCTCAATAACTTCTCTACTGTGTTTCTCTTTAGTCTCATTCATATTTTTACACAGCTCCCAAATCATCAAGCAAAGACAAAACAACGAAACAAGCCAAAGGAAAACAAAAGACTGACTACTTGACTTTGCCATGCCCCAACTTTACAGCTAATCCCTTCCTGCTCATTCCTGCTGGTTTTCTTAATCAATAGCCTCATCCCAACATGTGAAGGAGGAAGCTGGGTCTACCAGATGTCCCTTCTCCTTCTCAGGAATAGGATCTCAGTGCTTAGTGGAGTGTGTTGTCCTCTGGGTTAAGGGTTACGTCTTCCAGCCTTCTACGTGTCCATGGTGCGATGACTAAATTATGGCCAACGGGATGGGTGTGAAAGTGTGTATAGGCCAGGCTCAGTGACTCAGCCTGTCATCCTATCACTTTGGGAGGCCGAGGCAGGTGGATCGCCTGAGCCCGTGGATTCAAGACCAGGTCGGGCAACATGGCGAGACCTCTACAATAAATCAAAAAATTAGCCAGACGTGGTGGTGCGCACCTGTAGTTCTGGCTCCTTGGAAGGCTGAGGCGGAAGGATTGCTGGAGTCCAGTAGGTCGGCCATGAGCATTGGGGTGGCCATGAGCATGCCACTGCACTCCAGCCTGGGTGACAGAGTGAGACTCCAACTGTCACTAAAAGGCTCTTCCAAGGGAATAACCCAGAAGGATCTTCCTTTGTGATCCTCCATTTTTCCTCTTCCTTCCAGCTTGTAATGTGGCAATGATGGTGAGTGCCCAGCAGCACTCAAGCGTGAGGGTTGAGAGGGACAGCCAGAAGGATGGGGCAGAAAAACAAAGAAAAAGAAGGCTCGAGGCTCAGATAACTGCAAACCTTCCAAAGGGGCCCTGGATTGCCCTCCTCTGGACTTACTTTTTGTAGTGTTGTTATTATTATTATTATTATTTATTTTTTTTTTTGGAGTCAGGGCTAACTCTGTCACCCAGACTGGGTGTTGTGGCATGAACATGGCTCCCTGCAGCCACGACCTCCTGGTCTCAAGTGATCCTACACCTCAGCCTTCTGAGTAGCTGGTATTACAGGCGTGCACCACCATGCCTGGATTTTTTTTTTTAATTGTGTAGGCTGGGTACAGTGACTCAACCTGTAATCCCAGCACTTTGGGAGGCCAAGGTTGGGCAATGTGGTGAGACCTCCTCTCTACAATAAATCACAAAAACTAGCTGGGCGTGGTGGCATGTTTCTGTAGTTCCAGCTACTCAGAAGGCTGAGGCAGAAGGATTGCCAGAGCCCAGCAGGTCGAGGCTGCGGTGGCCGTGAGTGTGCCACTGCACTCCAGCCTGGGTGACAAGAGTGAGGCTCTAACTCAGGAAAAAAATTTTTTTGTAGACAGGCTCTTGCTATGTTGCCTAGGCTGGTCTCAAAATCCTGGGCTCAAGGGATTCTCCTGTCTCAGATTCCCAGAATGCTATGATAACAGGTAGGAATCACCATGCTGGCCTAATTGCATCCATTTCTTCAATAAATCATGCAAAATTAATTCTCTCTCTCTCTCTCTCTCTCTCTTTTCTTTCCTTTCTTTCTTTCTTTTTTTTTGACTCAGGGTCTCACTCTGTTGCTCTGGCTGGTGGGCAGTAGCACAGTTACGACCCGCCAGTTTCAACGTCCTGGGCTCCAGTGATCCTCCCGACTCAGCCTCCCAGAGTCCTGGAATTACAGCAGTGAGCCACCACGCCCAGCCTAATTGCACCCATTTCTACAATGTCAACTTTCATTTCTAGGCACATGTGCCTTCCAAATCTCAGCTTTAATTTCCTCTGACTGCTGAACTCCTGCCCCTAGTTTTCAACTGCTCCATTTCCGTCTCCGCCTAAACACCCCGCCCTGGCCTTTCGCCTAAACAGGAACTATTCAAAACATTGGAGTTCAATCTTGCTTCCAAAGGAGCTCCCCTTTCACCTGTTTCTGACAGAAGCCCGGTGGTCCTCACTGCCCGATGAGGTCTGAGAAGCACCAGGTGCCAGTCCTGGTCCCCCCCTCCCAGTTCCCTTCTTCTTCCTCGTCCTCTCTCCTTTCCCATGACAGGCATCAGCTCCATCTGCCTTTGGGCCTCGTTGACTCGCAGGTGAACTGTGCCCGTAAAGAGTCTTCTCTGCCTCCGGGTTGTTGCTTCTCCAATCCAGCATTGCCAGGTCAGAATTCCTGAAATGCAGCTCTGATGCCATTCGCTCTCCAAAATCCTTGCTTCAGGTGTGGTCTGGTCACCTTATTGTCTGAATTTCTCACTCCATATTCTGGTAATATCTTCAAGATGCTCCAGTTGGGTGGATGTCCATCGCCTGCATTTTCTCAGCTTAATGCTTTTGCACATGTGTGTCCTTCCTCTGGTCCCAAATCACCACAAAAATATATCTGTCTCTAACAGACACCTTTAGAGTTATTAATTATATGTCAGACACACTTCTAAGCAATTTGTTAACACGAATCTATTTAATCCTCACAACACCCCAATACGAGTTCTATTAATAGCCCCTTTTATAGATAACACTGAAGTAAAGAAAGGTTAAATAACTTGACCAAGACCTCCCATTTTGTAGGTGACAGAGCTGGGACTAGAGCACATGCCTGTGCCGTGACCCATAACAGTAGTGTGCTAAAATTCGAAACAGAGATCACTGTTATGTAACTCATTAAGGTGTTTTTTTTTATGACAATTATCCCTTATGCCCATAAGAAAAATAGAGAATGAAGAGTTATAGAAAACAGACTGTTTTTAACTTCCAGAAAAAGGACAGGCCGGTATCCATCAAAGGCTTATAATAGAGAAACTCAAAATTTTAGTCACCTGGAAGAGCTCATCATTGGATTCTGGTCCTTCACCCTGTACATTAGTCCATGAGTACAATCTCTATGGAAATCGGTATGGAGATTTCTCAAAGAACTAAAAGTTAATCTACCATTTGATCCAGCAATCCCACTATTTGGTAACTAACCAAAGGAACAGATGTTGTTACATAAAAAAAACACCTGCACCCACGTGTTCATTGCAGCACTTTGCAAAGATGTGGAATCAGCCTCAGTGACTCTCAGCCAATTCGTGAATAATGAAAAGGTGGTGTCCATACATTGTGGAATACTATTTTGCTATCAAAACCATGAAATAACGTCTTTTGCAGTAACATGGATGAAATTGGAGAACATTATCCTAAGTGAACTCACTCAGGAACAGAAAACCAAACACCGCATGTTCTCACTCAGAAGAGAGCTAAACTAAGGGTGTGCAAAGGCACAGAGAATGGGGTCATGGAGAGTGGAGACTCAGAAGCGAAGGGGAAAAGGGTGGAGAGACAAAAAAATCACATATTGGGTCAGTATGCACAGGTAGGGGGTGGTGGGTACACTTAAAGCCCAGACTTCTTTGCCTCTGTACAATGCAACCTTGTAACCAAAAACTATCTGTACCCCTTAAAGCCATTGAGATAAAGAAAAGAAAATCTGTTCATCAAGTATACTTACAGAGTCTTAAAAAAACCCAAAACTATAGGCCGGGCTCGGTGGCTCAGCCTGAAATCCCAGCACTTTGGGAGGCCGAGGCGAGAGGATTGCCAGAGCCTGCAGGTTTGAGACCCACCCAGGCAACTTGGTGAGGCCTCATCCCTACAATAAATCAAAAATTAGCTGGGCGTGGTAGTGTACGCCTGTAGTTCCAGCTACTTGGAAGGCTGAGGGAGATGGATCGCCGGAGCCCAGCAGGTCAAGGATGCGGTGGCCAGGAGCATGCCACTGCCCTCCAGCACGGGTGACAGAGTGAGACTCCAACTCAAAAACAACAACAACAATAACAACAACAAAAACTACAAACCATTCCTTTTTGTAAACTTTTAGTGTCACAGTAGGCGTCCATGGGATAGGAGTGTTCATAGTTCTTACCATAATATCATAAACCTTCAGGAAAGAGTCTGGAGATTTCTGGGAGTCCTAGGTCCAGAACTTTAGCCAGGTGGTCCTGTGATTTCTATTATTCTTCTTCTTTTACCAGTAACAGCAAGGAGCAGTGACTTCACTTTTGCCCTGGCAAGCAATCTTGAAGAAATTTTATCAGATAGAATATGTTATTTTTAACATGAGGCAATAAAGACCTGGCTCTGACATTACTCTTCTTCAAATGATAAAGTCCAGCTCATCTCAGCAATGTTTATTGTGTGGCTTCTTGAGTTTCTGCTCCTTCTCTGACTGTTCATCTCAGTCTAATCCGGTGCCTTAGAGGTGAAGGGCCCGGGTTTTGGAGAGGACACACACCCTGTCTAAGGTAATCAGAACACCTGTGGCAGCCAGGAGTCAAGCCTGGTTGCTCTGCTCCTAACTATATTCTTGGGCACATCATAATGGTTGGGATATTGGGATTTAAAAAAAAAAAAACATAGTTCTTATACCGGTCGTAGCAGCTCACATCTGCAATCCCAGCACTTTGGGAGACTGAGGAGGGAGGATTCCTTGAGCCCAGGAGTTTGAGATTAAACTGGGTAATATAGTGAGACCTTGCCTCGACAAAAAATAAGAAAATTCACCAAGCACAGACGTGCTCACCTATAGTCTCAGCTACTCAGTAGGCTGAGGCAGAAGGATCACCTGAGCCCAGGGGTTTGAGGTTACAGTGAGCCGTAATGGTGCCACTGCACTCCAGCCTGGGCAGCAGAGTGAGACCTTGTCTGAAACAAACGCACAAACAAAAACCCCAGAACACCCAACCCATAAATAAATCACAGTTCTTAGCATTTGAGGTTCTCTGGAGCCTTAACTTAATTGCTATGTAAGTCACAAATTTAAGTTGTAAAATTTGGTTACCTTCATTCATTTATTTAGCATGTCTCTTATGTGGTGGACGTGCTGTTTTCTAGGTCCCAGAATTTATAGGAGGGAACAACGCACTAATCAGAGATTGCTGAGATAAAGACAAATCAACCAACCAAACAAACAACCAGCCAACAAGCAATTAGTTCTCACTGTGCGAATCCTTCTGTGATTAAGGTCAGCAGAATGTGGAAGGAATTCATCTGTTTACTTCCTTTGAGGGAAGAGAGAGTTAAGGGTTAGCCTCTCCAGGAACTCACATAAAGGATCGACTGGGCAAAGCTTAGGGCCAGGCCACAGTCAGGCCACTGTAGTGGTCAGCAATCCAAACAGGCAGGTATGCATACGTCATTAAGGACCAGCCCTGGCAAATATGTTCACGGAGAGCAACGAGAAAACCAGGGCACTGAGTGGGTTCTAAGAGGCCACTGTAGCCCTGGGAATTGTTTGTCTCTTTACTCTCCACCATAAGGTAATTCATGAGAAGCACAGACCACAGAAATGCCTGAGGATTGGAGAAAAACAATATCTCTGTGGTCTATTCATTTTAAAACATTTTAATGTGAATATTCATATCAGCTTTTTGGTAAAAGTCCCAAACTATACATGTCCAGCAACCTGTGATAGGAAGATAAGCTGCAGTATATCTGTACAATGGACTACTACTCAACAATAAAGAGGACAATCATTGAGACACACTGCAACATGTATGGATCTCACAATCATCACGTTGAAAAAGCCAGACAAGCAGGAACACACATTGTAAGATTCCATTCATGTAAAACTCTAGAAATAAACAAATCTATAGTACAGTGCTGTCTATTTATATGAGGAGGACCCCCCAAAACCTGAAATTATCTTTTGGAGGGCAGGTCCCTGGTACTACAGGCTTCTCCCTTTGGGTAAAAGTTCTAGGAACCCATCGGCATCAGTGTGCCGGCAAGCATTGTTGTAAGAGGCTGTGGTCAGCTTCGGTGACTTTTTTTTGAGATTCTTTCAGTGCATTTGCCCATTTCACGATGGGTGATTTACCAGTGCACCTGCCCACACCATGCTGAGTGTTCAGCAGTTTTTGACTCAAAACAACTGGAACTCCCCTGCCCCAGCCTCCCTGTCCACCTGATCTAGCTCCAAGTGACTTTTGTTGCTGTTGTTTCCCCGATGATAAAAAGTCCTCAAAGGGAAATATTTTGCCGATGTTGAAGAGGTGAAACAAAAACAAACAAACAAACAAACAAAAACGACAGAAGAACTAAAAGGCATCCAAATGGACGAGCTCAAAACCTTTTTTGAGCGGTGGAAAGTGTCTAGATGGTGTATTGCATCCAACAGAGAGGACTCTGCAGGTGACTGAAGTTTTAACACGTAAGAAGAAATACATAAGGTTTTATAAACAATTTCAGGGATTTCTTGTGTCCCCTTGTGTTCTTGTTTTCTTTAGGTCTGCTTCATATCATCAAGCTCCATGGTTATAGGACACTATGCCATTTCCCCTGTATGTCTGTCCCTGGTTTCTAAGCAATCAAGAAATTTCATTTCTTTCTCAACATTCACTGATGTGGAAATTTGGGAATCCAAGCCAAGGCACTCTGCCGTCACCAGGTCATTGGAAAAGCACAGGAGGGAACACAACGCTAGCGTACCTAGGTTGAGAAATCAGCTTGTCTACGAATCCAGCTCCAGTTGGCAGGGAAGCCCTCCCCTGTAGATAGCAAGATGAAAATCCCTGGAGACTAGTTAGGTGAAAACACATTTCATTGAGTCGGGGTTTTGTTATGAAATAGATCAACGTGCGTGGTTTCCAGGCCAACATTATTCAAACTACGAAAGTCTTGACCAAGTTGGCAGTTCTTTCTAGACGCCTCTTAGTTCCACTGGAATTAGCAGGTTCATTAAAACGAAAACTCAAAGAGGGACATGTGAATTAGCCAGGAAACTGAGTGAACGAGGTACTCTAGAAAATGTCATTGTGACATTGGGTGCGCGCCCAAATCCCAGTGGCCTTTGCCTCAAAAGAGATCGTTGCATAAAAGTGGTGTAATGTGAAGGAAAGAGTCTGAGAGGAGGCAGAGTAATCAGAGAAGTCATTTCTGTTTCTATCTGCCATTGACCCTCATCTATTTTATTTTATTTCTGTAAAGACATAATTCATCTATCATAATATCCACTTTTCAAAGGTGTACGGTTCAGTCATTTTAAGCATAGCCACAAAATTATGCAATCATCATCACTACTTCGTTTCAAAACATTTTCCTCTTTACATTGAAAAACAGTTTTAGATTTTGGGGGGGGCAGTACAGGTGCAAGTTTGTTATATGGGCAATTGCGTGAGGATGAGGCTTGGGCTTCTACTGAGCCCGTCACCCACACGGTGAGCATGGTACTCAACCAGTGGGAAGTTTTTCAAACCTTGTTTCCCGTTTATCCTCCCTTGGGAGTCCCCATTGTCTGCCCCAAACCATCATACCTCATTTTCCTTACTTCTAGTTCCTGGCAACTACTAATCGACTTTCTGTCACTGTTAATTTGGGCATTCTTGATATTCCAGATAAGTGAAATCATACTTATGTGTATGAGTGTTATGTGTATGGTTGTTTGTGTCTGGTTTCTTTCACTTAACACAATGTTTTAAGGTTCATCCATCTTGTGGGATGTATCAGTATTTCACTCCTCTTTTTAGGACTAATATTTTTAATAACTAATAGTCCATAGTACGGATAGCCTACATTTGGTTCCTGATTTTTAAATAAGAATATTTTTCTAAATTGGCCAGGTGCAGTGGCTCATACCTGTAATCCCAGCACTTTGAGATGTGGAGGTGAGAAAATTGCTTGACCCCAGGAGTTTGAAACCAGTCTAGGTCACATAACAAGAGCTCCTCTATATAAATAATAATAATGATTTTAAAAAATTAGCTGACCAGGTTCGGTGGCGCAGCCTGTAATCCCAGCGCTTTGGGAGGCCAAGGTGAGTGGATTGCCTGAGCCTGCAGGTTCGAGACTAGCCAGGGCAACTTGGCAAGACCTCATCTCTACAATAAATCAAAAATTAGTCAGGCGTGGTAGCGCGCTCCTGTAGTTCCAGCTACTTGGAAGGCTGAGGCAGAAGGATCGCTAGAGCTCAGCAGGTCGAGGCTGGGGTGGCTGGGAGCATACCACTGCACTCCAGTCTGGGCAACAGAGTGAGACTCCAACTTAAAAAAAAAATTAGCTGAGTACAGTGGTGTGCACCTGTAGTCCCAGCTACTCCTAGGCCTGAAGTGGAAAGATCACCTGAGTCTAGGAGATGGGGTCTGCAGTGAGCCAGCCATGATCATGCCACAGCACTCCAACCTGGGTGACAGAGTGAGACCTGACTCAAAAAAAAATAAATAAATAAAAAAGGAAAAAAGAAAGCAAACTCCCCCAAAAGAACTTGGAAAAGAACATGGTGTCTCTGAAGATTCTGTTTCCCATTCAGAGGCCTAATGTGCCACAGTCATGCGTCATTCTGGAGGGCTGAATACCCTGGCGGGGGGGTATCCATGCTTTTAGTAACACGTGTTGGGTACAAGGGACTCCACACCACTGAGTGGGCGACACACAGAGCAGGCCTTTCACCTGTTAGCAAAGCCCCAGAGGTGGGGTGGTCTGAGTGGGAGAGGTACGCAAGCATTGATGTTGGGCCAAGCAGAGACGTCAAGCCCAAGTCACCACATTTGTTCCGGTGGGTTCTGGAAGTCACAACTCTCACAGGTTGGAGCGCTACCATGCCTGACTAATTTTTGATTTATTGTAGAGATGAGGTCTTGCCAAGTTGCCCTGGCGAGTCTCGAACCTGCAGACTCAGGCAATCCACTCACCTTGGCCTCCCAAAGCGCTGGGATTACAAGCTGCGCCACCGAGCCTGGTCAGCTAATTTTTTTAAATCATTATTATTATTTTTAAAAAAATAATAATTATTATTATTTCATCGCGAGATCTAGGGCAGCTTCCACCAATGGATCACAGAGGAACAGATATTCCCCGCCTTCAACCAAGGGAGCAACACGCTCTGGTGGCTCTGTTCGGTAGGCACAGCCAGGGCAGGGTAGGGGAGAAGGGACCCACTCCCTGGGTGCAGGCTGGTCTGTTCCCGGACACTGCATCCTTGCCATCTAACTCAGGGACCACTGCTGGGGAGGAGGACAAGAGACGTGCAGCCAGAGCCTCCCAGATCACCGATGAAGTCCGCCAGGAATGCTTCAGGCTCTGAATGGACACTCCTCCCTTTCCGGGGTCACACCTGTTTTGTTTCTTCTGTAGAAACAGAGAGAGCAACTAAGTACGTGTCTGAGAATGCCTGAACTAAAACCTCCCCTAGGCTGATGGAAGAATTGTGTTTTTATTTCCAGTTGCCTTCTAAAGCAGAGGACATGTCATGGAACCTGCCATTATTTAGGTCTAAATTCGAGGTCTGACAATTAGGCTTGTGAACCATCCTAGAAAAAGCGCTCCCTGCCTTGTTGTTGAATATCATGACGGTCACCTTTGAAGTCCTCCCCTTGGGAAGCCATGCACAGAAGCGAGTGCCTAGTCTACCTGTCAAAGCAATTTTGGAACTCTTTTCTGGAATGGCCATCAGAGCTGTTGTTGTTATTTGTTGTCATCTGACAATTAAGTTCATGAACTTGTCACCTGCGCTTACGTTGGCAGCACTGTACAAATGACCATATTGGAACACCCTCCTTACTCGCTTGATCTGGTCCCCAGTGACTTTTTTCTTTACCCAAAGATAAAGGAAATATTATAAGGCAGACATTTTGGTGACATTCAGTACATCAAGAGTAACAGGATGACAGCTCTGACGGCCATTCCAGAGAAAGAATTCCACAATTGCTTTGATGGGTAGACTAGGTGATGGCACTGGTGCATGGCTTCCCAGGGGGAGGACTTCGGAGGTGACTGTAGTGATATTCAGCAGTGAGGGATGGAATACCTTTTGTAGGATGAGTTCGCAAACTTAGTGGTCAGGGCTTGTATTTATAGAATGGAGATTAATGGGCCTGGCTCAAACCTGCTTCGGAACCACACGGGGAAGGCCAGTGATCCTTGTTCTGGAAGCAGTAGGAGCTGTCCTGGTGAATAAACGAGGAAACCGCTGCTTGGCCTCAGATGGCCTTGCTAAGGTTTTTTCTGGCACGATTCGGGATTTGAACTTCCCCCTTAATTTCTGGATTTATGTTGTGATAATTGGCTTTGGAAAGGTCACCAGAGGTTAAGTCTGGCCTGACACAGAGGCTTCAGCCGATGCCAGCGGGGCACGCTTGGTCCCCGAGCTCACCTCAGATCCCCGTCTTCTGTGGGAGCCTGTGGCGATGGAAAATCCAGCCGAGCTGATATTATCCAATCCCTGTTGCAATGCCTACCTGTCCCCACCTTTAGCCAGAGCAGGACTGGGATACGGAACGTGGAGCAGGTGGGCTCACCTGCGCCGTGTGTCCTTGGTCTAGGCCCTGAGAAGATCATCCAGAAGATCTGTGTAGGATCGGTCCTTAAGGAATTTTCCCAGATTAATTTTTTTTTTTTTTTTTTGAGTTGGAGTCTCACTCGGTTGCCCAGACTGGAGTGCAGTGGCCGCTCCTGGCCACCGCCGCCTCGACCTGCTGGGCTCCGGCGATCCTTCCACCTCAGCCTTCCGGTTAGCCGGAATTACAGGCTTCCCAAACTAATTTATCAGGGCAGCACAACTGGGGAAAATGGGCCACACTGAAGAGGTGCTGACATTCCTCAAACCATCGCAAATGGCAGCCAGCATGGGTGTTTAGCCTCCCAGGGTCTCCAGACAGAACTTGGAGCTCTGGGCACCTCTCTCTCTCTCTTTTTCAGTCTGTTGCCCACTCCAAGCTGCCCTCTGGGCTCTTAGGGCACAAGTTGATGCTTCCCCTGGGGAAGAGGAGGGTGCAGGCCTTCTGGGAAGGTTAATTGGGCCCTTTCTATGCAAACGACATCATGGAGCTGACACGTGTTTATCACCCTGCCTTTTGTTACATCAGAATGCGGCTTTTCACTCAGCAACTGGGGAAGCTATCCCAAAACGAGGCTCTCTTTTTCCAGGGAGAGGCGGAGAGGGGTTTCCCTTCTGCCTTAAATCGTGAAATGGTCCACTCCAGCGGCTCCGCCTGGCATCTGTGAGGGGGGCCCCCGTGTACAGGCTCAGTGGAAACGGGGATGGGGAAGAAGGGGGGTGCCCCGTAACTCACTACAGATCTCGGATAAAATTACAATTTGAATTACAACCTTTCACGCAAAAGCACCAGAAGACTGGGTCCAAATACTTCATCTCCTACCAGCGGGGCCTAATTTTGCCTGACAGCTTTAAGCCATTTGGAAAACTATCAAAAGAAAGAAAGAAAAAAGAGGGTCATGTTTCTAACACGAGAGGCAGAGAGGCTCAGGTAACCGAGTAAGGTTTTCTCCTTGAATGCAGAACAGTCTTTATAAGGAGGGTAACTCTCCTTTTAAACTTACCTTTGGCTATGTATTTTCAAAGAAGTATTCACTTTAAAAAAAAATGCAGCGTGTTCCTGTTTTCTTTAAAGCAGATATCTACAGAGACATTGATCACATTATCATAACCTCTGGTTGGAAACAATTATATGTTTGACTCCATGGATCTTTTTTTTTTCTCCCGCTTTTAGAAGTTGCTGCTTTATTCCCAGATGTAAAATTCTAGCTTCAAAGTAAATACCTAGCCAATCAACACCAAATAAGGCAAAGGAAAAAAAAAAAAGCCCTCACAAAGCCTAAGATTGTAAGGGCCTAATCAGGTTTCAGAAACTCTAGTCCTCACAGGCATTCCTAACATACTCCAGGTAGCTCTTAGCTCGGGGCACTTAGCAACATGCAGCCTTTTGAATTTCCTTAAAACTATTAAGAAGTAATTAAGTAGTTAAAGGGTCTTTTTCAGCCCCGCCAGGTTCAGGAGGCGGGCTAAATGAAAGAAAACAAGCACACTCACCCAGCCCTGTCTTCCTTTTAGCTGACCTTGCACGCTAATAAATTCATCCTGTATTTTTCTGCTACTGCCAATTTACGGCCTACAGGAAACTAATCTTGTACAATAACTACCTTCCTGTTCTTAGTTCCTAAATAGAGCCAAATGGATTTGGTGGCGGAAGAGCTCCCCAGCAGTTCCTGTGAAGCGGTGCTGAGCCCAGCAAGATCTGATCAAGGCTGGATGCTCTTATTGACTCTGACGATATAATTACGTTCTTGTTTGGGCTGCCCTGCACTTAAGAGCAGAAAATAAAAAGCAATGCTCTGCACAACGCCTACCCCCGCTGATTTCAACTTCAAACCGGAGAGTGAGACGCGTATGTCTTTGAAACACACCACACAGACACAGTTACTGTGAATTCAGGAAGTGGAACACACAGAGGCAGTCCATATTTCATGGGAGCCTTTGAAAAGAAATATGTATCTGCTCTGTGATTTCAAAAAATCCCAAAGAAGTCAACTTTGTAATCAGCTAATGAAAGAATCATGTTCTCATTTTAAAGTCAGATGCATTATTTAGGGGGAGACAGAGATAAGGAGAGAGAGAAAAGAGAGAGAGAGAGAGACAGATAGAGAAAGAAAGACAGAGGAAGAGAGAGACAGAGAGAACGAAAGAGAGAGAGAGATGTGGGTAAGAGAGAGAGAAAGAGAGACAGAAAAAAGAGAGATGCAGAGAGAATGAAAGAGACAGAGAGATAGAGAAAGAGAGAGAGAGAGAGAGAGAGACAGAACGAAAGAGAGAGACAGAGAGAGACAGAGAGAGAAAAAGAGAGACAGAGAGAAATGCAGGGAGAACAAAAGAGAGAATGAGATGAGAAAGAGAAAGAGACAGAGAGAGAATGAAAGAGAATGAAAGAGAGAGATATGAGGAAGGGGGAGAAAAAGATAGACAAAGAAAGAGATAAAGAGAGATAGAGAGATATACAGAGAGAAAGAGAGAGAGAGAGAGAGAGAGAGAGAGAGAGAGAGAGAGAGACATATATGCGGGGGGTGGGAAGGGGGGGTGAATTTGTTCATTCAGTAATCAACCAGGTTAATATAGGCTTGGATTAAAATAAGGGAAGGTTGCCAAAAAGCAGGCTAACCTGTGTGCTATCATTTTAGATTCTCAAATACCTCAAATAGTTGAGCTCAAAGAGCTCAGGACTTGTCCTTTAAAGAAACCGATAGATAAGAGGTTTGATAAGAGCCTGGCCCCCCAGGGTTGCAGTTCCCAGCACCAGAGGCACCCGGCCACCTGCCCACGCAATCTGATGACTTCACGTGGACATCGTCAGTCCATGTGAATGGCATCTACTTCTTGTGTTAATTTGCAGTGTTGTTCTGGAACCCTACACGAAGCTGAGAATGCAAAGGGAAATGGAACCTTCTACAAAAAGGGTGAAAATATCGCCCTGACCTGCAGATGAGGGCAAACATGAAAGGAAGGGAAGGCATAAGTAATTGCCACCGGGGCTGAGGAGACACGCCTGCAGGAGCTTTTTCTTCTCAACACCCCACCCCCGCCTTAGAGGCAGGGTCTGGTGGCATGAGTGCAGTGGCATCATCATTGCTCACTGCAGCCTTGAACTCTTAGGCTCAAGCAATCCTCCCTCCTGAGCCTTCCAAGTAGCTGGGACTGCAGGCACACGCCACCACGTCCAGTAATTTAAAAAATATTTTGTAGAGATGCGTTTTCGTTATGCTGTCCAGGCTGGTCTTGAGTTCCTGGCCTCAAGCGTGCCTCCTGCCTCAATCTCCCAAAGTGCAGGAATTACAGGCATGAGCCACCACGCCCAGGCTACAGGAGGTTTTAAACTCAGGACTGTCACCTAGATGACCTGGGTTAGAAACCACGGGGCTGCAGTCCAGACTTCTGTATTTCCCCAAAGTTTTGTGAGGGCAGGGGGAGCTATCTGTTAAATATCGGAAGAAGTATGGCTTCTGATGACGGCACAGAGTTTCCAAACGCTGTGAAATAAAACAATGGTACGGGGCCAGCAAGAAGGCTTGGCTTCCTTCTGGCTACGTACAGGTTTATTTATGTCTAAATCACACTTCTCCAATGATAAAGTGGCCACATCAATTCCCACTTTGTCAGAATCCTGTGAAGATTATAGATTACAAATGCAAAGAGATAAAAATATATCAGTGACATCATAATTGCATTTAAAAAATCTTTGTAATGGTGACTGACCAATATTTTGAATTTTTTTTATTTTAAAGATGTGGGGTACAGTTCCGGGTTAGGCATACAAATGATCATTATGCAGGTACCCTTGTTGATGAGGTGTGCTCCCCTGCACCCCTGCAGTTTCCCACTACTGCCAATCCCACCCTCCCTCTCCTGGCAGTTTCCCACTACTGCCAATCCCTTTCTTATGGTTTTATGATAATTGTTCAAGGTTTGCTTATGAGTGAGAATATGTGGTACTTAGTTCTTTGTTTCTGTGATAGGTCACTCAGTATTATAGAGTCTAAATCCACCCAAGTTGCTGTGAGGTTCATAATTTTGTGCTTTATGGCTGCATAATATTCCATCTCGTATATGTATCACATTTTTTAAAATCCAGACTTTTTCGATGGGCAGCATGGTTGGTTCCATGTTTTTGCTCATGTGAATAATGCTGCAATAAACACTCGTGTGCTGGTATCTTTTTCATAGAGTGATTTGAGTTCCTCTGGGTATATTCCCAGAAGGGGGATTGCGGGGTTGTATGGAAGGTTGATTTTTAGATCTTTTAGGAATCGCCAAACTGGACTAACCAATATTATGACTGTCATTATTATTAATATCAGTGGGAGTATTGTCTGATTCAAATGGTGCCTTTGATCTGGCAGGTGTGCGTGGTGGGATGGAAGGATTGGATGGGCAGTGGGCTGGCATGAGCAAGGCGGGAATTGTTGGAAGTGGCCAGTGAGGAGATCAAAAAAGCAGCTCGGCTTCTCAGCTATTTCCTCATTATTCTGCCACACTCTTCTAAAAGAAACTAGGATCATAATCCAAGGAGGGACCCCCCCAAACCGGAATTATCTTTTGGAGGGCAAGCTCCCTCATGGTATAGGCTTCCCCTGCTAGCTAAGTGTTCTAGGAACCCATCGGCATCAGGGTGCCAGCTAGCCTTGTGTGAGAGGCTGCATTCAGCTTCAGTTAATATTTTTTTTTGGAGATTCTTTCAAAGTGTTTGCCTATTTCATGATGGGTGATTTACAAATGCTTCTGCCCACACAGCCTGACCCGCCCGTGCCCCACCCTCCTTATTCACCCGATCCTACCCCAAGCGCCTTTAAAAAAAAAAAAAAAAAAAAAAATATATATATATATATATGTTTACTTGATTAAAAAAAATTCCTCAAAGGGAAACGTTTTGCCCATGTGGAAGAGATGAGACAAAAAACGGAAGAGAACTGAAAGACATCAAAATGGATGAGCTCAAAACTGTTTTGAGCAGTGGAAAAAGTATCTCCATAGGTAGATTGTATCAAATGCAGAGGACTTTGAAGGGACTCAAGTTTAAACATGTAAGAATAAATACACAATTTTTAATAAATAAATTCTGTTTCTGGGGGGTCTCCCTCGTATTTATGCCTTATGTTTACATAGCACTTTGTAGTTGCATTGACCTTTTATTTTTTGTGCTTACTTAAAAAATTCAAGCCTAAATGTCAAGCAGAAGAGGAGTGAACGTGGAAAGGTGCTGTTGCCCATCCCAGGTTGGACAGAATGGTTCTAGGTTGCTACCAAGAAAGCAAATAGCATTGACTCATTTAGCCTGTCCCCCTCAAGAGGGCTGGGCACAGTAAAGGAACAAGAAAAAACATTCCTGAGCAAAGCAGGGTTCAAGCACGGAGATGGGCTGGGTGTGGTGTCTCACCTCTGTAATACCAGCACTTTGTGAGGCTGAGGTGGGAGGATGGCTTGAGGTCAGGAGTTTGAGAGCAGCCTGGGCAACATAGTGAGACCTTGTCTCCACAAACAAACACAACAAAAACAGCCGGACATGCTGGTGTGTGCCTAGTAGTCTCAGTTATTTGGAAGGCTGAGGCAGGAGGATAGCTTGAGCCCAGGAGTTCGAGGCTGCTGTGCTCTTGCCATTGCACTCCAGCCTGGGTGGCAGAGTCAATCTCTTAAAAACACAATAAAGCCGGGCTCTGTGGCTCAGCCTGTAATCCCAGCACTTTGGGAGGCTGAGGTGAGTGGATTGCCTGAGCCCGCGGGTTCGAGACCCGCCTGGGCAACTTGGCGAAACCTCATCTCTACAATAAAGTCAAAAATTAGCTGGGCGTGGTAGCGCGTGCCTGTAGTTCCAGCTCCTTGGAAGGCTGAGGCGGAAGGATGGCCGGCCCCCGCAGGTCGAAGTTGCAGTGGCTGGGAGCGGCCACTGCACTCCAGTCTGGGTGACGGAGTGAGACTCCAACTCCAAACAAAACAAAACAAAACAAAGCAAAAAACCACAACAAAACACAACAAAACAAAATGGAGACCCACTCCATGCCAACTCATGGGATGAGCATGAGTCAGTTCACCTTGGGGCGGGGTCACATATCCAGGACCCACTGGTCCCAACTGTAGCTTTTTACTCCCTGTCCAAAGGTTGCCCTGAAGCTGTGTCTTGGGTGGACCAAAGGGTCTCACGTGTGCAAACGCTCCTTGCAGAGTTTTAACATTTTCTCTTGGAGAACATGGAGCCTGCTACCTGGTTTGCATAGCACGTGGCAGTCACCCAGTACATGTCGGTGGAGGGAGTCATGAGCGAATAAACGAACGACAGCTCTGGGGCTGTCACGTGGAGCCCAGGCCCTCTCTTCTCTCATCTCTCAGCTACCCACTGCTGCCAGGAGGGGTGACTCAGCCACTGCTCCGCCGGATGGCAAGGACCAGGGATGTCCCTGGTCTCGGGAGGGATGTCCCTGGTCTCGGGGAGGGAAGAGGCAACAGAATATTAACACTCCAGTGAAATCCAGACGGACTTGCTCCCCAGCAAGAGGCAGGCATGGACTCTGTCTCGCTGCCGGCGTCAACACGTGCCCCCTCTGTATCCATGGCAATGTTTTCCACGTGCCACTCGGAGACACAGCCACTGAGAGGGCCCCGGTGAATATAATGCTTAGCCCTGAACATTGTCATTCTCCATCTATTTGCAAGAAAAGCTTCCAACAAGAATGAGGACATCTGATGCCAACGAAGTTCCCGGCCCCTGAGCATTTTTTGGGGATGGGAGTTTTGCAGGACAAGCTGGGTCAACCTACAGAGTGGATTTGAATCACAGAAAACATGCTGGAGATACAGGAAAGAGTGAAAAGATTAAACAGGAGCTCACAGCTAGCAGAGAGATGGTGGTTGAGGCCTGGAGCACTTTGCTTAAAAAAAGTTGCCTGAGTGAAACGTATTTGTATACCTAACCCTTAACTGTACCCCACAATATCATAACCAAAAAAAAAGTTGTATTTGAATGTACTCGCATTACTTTTGAGACCAGGTACTACTGTCATAAAGATGGTATCAGTGAACGCAAGCCCACAAAATAAGCACCTGGCAGGGTGGCAGAGGGCGAGGAGAGCGGGATGTGAGTGAACATTCCAGAATGTTCAGCTCCACTTCTTAGCCAGGTGGCCATAGGCACCGAACACTTCTGTGTCTCAGGTTCATTCCTCTGTAAGAGAGAGAGAGTTACTGTGTTCCCTTTGTGGGTAACGGTGATGGTGACTCACAGCGGAGTGGCTGGCCAAGTCATTCAACCTCTGTGAACCCTCGTCTCCCATCTTTGATATGAGATACTAACTACCCTCATTTGGCAGGATTGTTGCGATGATTGCGTGAGACGGTGTGAGTGGAACACTTAACACGTAGGAGAAAATGGCAGCTCCGGCTATTTTTAGTGCTGCCGTTATTCTTGGTCCTAGATTCTCTGATCTCTTCTCACGGGGCGTCGACTTGACTAGATTCCAAGAATGAAATTGCTTGACCCACTCGGGTGGGGCTGGTCAGTCTTCCCAACCCTCCTGGGCTGGCAGTGGATGGAGATCATCTGTTGATCTCACTGTCCTTTATTTAGGACATTGGCAAATGTACGGGGGTTTTTGTCACCATGCAACGCGCTGGCATTGTGGAACATGCCTGTCTTAGTACAGCAGGACCCATGTGACCTGGGAACCATGCAAGGTCAAAGCTATGGAGCATGAAAACCGGGAATGCCCTAGGTGGATGCAGAGGCTGTCCTGGCATTCAGGGCTTTATTTTCACTGGAAGTTCTTAACCTCTCTTCATATATAAAAGTACCTGCTATGAAATGCTGCATTTTTTCTTTTGACTAGGAGTCTCTCTCCGTGAGACTCCTAGGCTGGAGCGCAGTGGTACACTCACAGCCACCCCAGCGTTGACCTGCTGGGCTCCAGGGATCCTCCTGCCTCAGCTTTCCGAGTTGCCAGAACTACAGGCGTGCGCTACCATGCCTGGCTAATTTTTTGATTTTACCGTAGAGAGGAGGTCTCATCATGTTGCCCAGGTTGGTCTCAAACCCCTGGGCTCAGGTAATCCTTTCACCTCTGCCTCCCAAAGTGCTGGGATGACAGGCTTGAGCCATTGTGCCCAGCCTTAAATGTCTACATTAAAAACAAAACAAAACAAAAAAAACTCCAAAATAATACAAGCTACTTAAAAAAAATTGCAAGTACAACACAGATATGTTTTTCCCCGGGCCCTTTGAGAATAAGTTACCTATGTGATACCTCATCAGCCCTGGGTATTTTAGTGTGTATTTTCTACAAACACAAATATTCTTCAGCATAACCATAGTAGAGACAGAATCTGAGAATTAACATTGGCATGTGGCTACTGTCCAGTCCTCAGCCTCCAAAAATGTCCCTCAAAGTGAAAGGATCCACTTCAGAGGCAATGCTGCATTTAACTAGAGCATTCTATCGGGCTCCACCAACTTGGAAAAGTCTCTCTGTCTTTCTGTGACTTTCATGGCCTTGACACTCGGATGAGTATAAGTTGGCTCTATTGCAGAACTTCCCTCAGTCTGTCGCTTCCCTGTGACGAGGTTCGGGTGGGACCTCTGTGGCAGGAGAACCCAGGAGTGACCCTGTGACTACCTCATCCTGTACCCTCATGATCCAGATTCACCTTGCCCCTGGTGACGGGCACACTGGTGACCTGATTGAGGTGGGGTCTGGCCTTCCTCACTCTTTTCTCCCTTTGTCCTGAATAAGTACTGTGTGGGGACGGCCTTAAACTATGCAAATATCCTGCTCCTCCTCCAGTGTTGAACTTACTCATGTGTGTTTTAGCCGTCTCAGTCTGGATTTGCGGTTTGCTGTCTTATTCTGTGGATTGGAACCTTCCATTGCCATGACTTCCCTTGATGCTCATGTTTTTTTATTGGCTTGGGTGTCCTCTCTGAGCACTTCCTTGAGATGTTTCAGACTCATGGTGGACTCTCCCTGCCCTGAACCTACAACCAGCCAGTTTTTCCCCTGAGACAAACATGGGCTTTAGACACCATGACCTTGGTGTTGGGTGTGCACATCTCAGTGGACAGTGCTGAACACTATATGTGTGTTCACACTCACACTTTGTTTTTTCTAGATAAATCTATATATGAAAAATCATGAGTTCACACATCTCCAGTTCAGCCAAGCGCCTCAGGGTTCACCCTTGCTTTCTCCCTTTCTATATTTTTGACTCCTGTCCCTGCTGTAAGCCACTCTGTCATCCTCTACATCACTGCCACACCCCCTCTGCACAGACACCATCTAAATTTTGTGTGGTCTCAAAGGCTGGGCACTAGCCACATAGGTGTCCTCTCTGTCCATTTGTGCTATGATATTCCTGTCTGGACCCTTCTGCTGTGGGTAAGACCTTTCACTCTGCCCTTTCTGGACTTCACATAAGCCCAGATGGCAAGACTTCCTGTGGGATGCCCTTCTCACCCTGCTCAGATGGATGCTTGGCTCCAGTTTCTTCCTCTCCTCCTTCATCCCCCGCCCACTTTTCGGCCATCTCTACTCCTGCTTGGACACTCTCTCCATCTCCTTGGACATTCCTTGCCATCTCCTGCTTGGACACTCTCTCCACCCTGTTCAGGCTCCAAGTCCTACTTCCTGACTCCCTCCAGGGACACAGTTTTCATCCCACTGGACTCTGGGACATGGGCCCTCCGATACCCAGTCTGTGCTCCCACAAATTTCGCCAGATTCCATCCTTACTCACCGTGTTCCTCTTACCCAGCATGGAAGCCCACCTTGTGGGACCCACGTAGTGGCTTTGAGATCAATTGTTCAGGAACTGGAAAAATATTTTAACAGTTGGAGCTAGCCTTTGGAACATAATGCTAGTAAAAATTCACTAGGGATTACTAGGCAGGAAGTTGGGAAAGATAAGACATCTTCTCACCCAAATCTGCGTATCAGTCAGTGACATCTCTGGCTGTGTACCTGGGCCTGGGGGGTGGGCATGCCAAGCATCATTGCTGGTCCTAATTTCTGATGGAGACACAGTGGCAGTGACCCAGCCAGTAACCTCATCTGTGTACTCTGCCTTAGACACTCTCTACCACACTGAGTTGTTGAGTGAAGCCTCATGGCTTCTTTCCTGCGATTCCTACTTACCCAGTGGGTGGATTCCTGAAGTCTACCTGGGCAGGTGAAGGCAGTAGTGTCCACTCTGACTCTAGCATGGTCAGGGCCCTGGGCTGATGCTGTCAAGAATTCCCCAAGTGACCTTCAGAAAGAAGTAGAATCTAGAGACTGAGCCACTGTGCTTGCCCTGGGTTAGAGTATGCATTTGTTAAACTTGTGAATGTGCAGTGCCTTGTTTAGAGGGATGCAATTGGGATTGATGTTTTCACAGGAAATGCCAAGAAGCTGACCGAGATTATTGGGAACCCAGCAGTGACTAGCAGGAGGCATTGCATAGCTGGAGATTAAAAAAAACCCAAAAAACTGTGCATTTGTACCCTTGAATCTAAAGCAAGACTGGACACACAACAAAAAAACAAACAGTAGTGGGGAAAGGCTAGCTGAGCAGAGATCTGCTCAGGCAGTGGTCAGCTCTTCTTTTCAAGACATGCAAACACTCAGCTTTTCTGACCTCATCTGTAGATATTGACAATTATTCTAAGATGGTTTTTTTTTTCAGGGTGAGCTGTCTATAGGAAAATAATTGATGTGATAAAGTTGGCATTTTAAAATCCAGTGGAAAAAGATATTTTGTGTTTAATAAGTAATGCTAGGACATTCAGCTAGTATTTGTAAAAACAAAACATAAGATAACAAGCGAACAACGAAAATAATTAGATTCTTACTCCAATTAAATTTCTTAAAATCCAGGTAGATTAGGGAGTCAAATGTAAAAAAGAAAAAAGATAAGATCTAAATTAAAATATAAGTAACCTTTGTAGAATTTTTTTAAGTATAGAGCCAATTGAAGAAATTTCAGAGGAAATACTCAAAGATTCAACGATGTAAAATAAAATTCAAGCATTTATGTAAACAAAAACCAAAAGCCGAAACAGAATTAAAAGGCTAACACAAAAAGAGTAAATAGGTACAATATTTTGGACAAGTAGTCATGGATTTAAATGTGTAGATATTTTACCAATCAATAGCAAAACGATGATTACCCCAAAAGAGAGAATTACAAAGGATAAGAACAACAAATGCACCACTGAAAATGGCCTAAAAGAACTTTGACAAACTGCAGGTCTAGGGAGCAATATTTCAAATTGAAATGCCAGGCCTCATGTAAGGATAGCCTCAAGTTGGCCTAGATTGATGTGACATGTTCTGGTATGACTTACAGATGAGGGTGAAGAAAGACTTGCAGAAAAATAATGAGAGAGGAAAATTCTTATGTTCTAGCTAGGAGTGTGTTTTATTTTGTTTCCATTTTAATTTTAGATTCAGGGCGTACAAGTGCAGGGTTGTTTTTTGTCTTCAGCTATGCAATGCTGCCTGCTAATCACTGCTGGGCTCTGAATACCTTTGCTATTGGCATTCTCAGGGTTGGACATAAGACCTAGGAATCTGAGTTTATTTCATTTGATCATGCATTATTCTTGAGTTGGTCTCATCTGTCAAACCCTGGCAAGGAGGGGATTTGGCAACTAATTAAGTAACCCCCTATTTGATTTTCTGTAGAGATATTTTTGAGTTCTCATCATTCTCATTTAATGATTCATGACGCACAATTTATTCTTTTGGTAAAATGTATCATACATTTTCTCAATCAGTTTTCCACCATAGGGTTCACTCATCCAATAATTAATCTACTAAAAGTAAAAGGAATAATGAAAATGATACTAGCTAGCATTTACTGGATGCATTCCAGGCACCAGCATTCTATATTCATAATTTCATTTAATCATCACAGTAAGCCTATGAGTTAGATATCATTTGTTGTTATTATTATTATTCTCCACATTTTCTGAAGGAAGAATTGAGGTCTGGTGTCTTACCAAGAGTTCCTGGATCAGCTAGAGTCAAAGACAAAATTCAAACCTTGCTCCTGAGTCCTGTTTGGTGATCCAAAATCTGCACATTGATGTCAGATAATTATCAGCATCAATATCATCCCTGCTCCTTAATTCTTTGATTAGCCCTGATAAGTGAGCATCACCTTAGCGAGATTAAATCACCAGCATGATCTACCTTGCTTTAAAGGAAAATATGGTAATTTTCAAACAAAGCACTGTCTCCAACTAAAAGTACAAATTAAGAAGCTTCCAAAATGTCCCCTTCGCTGATAACCAGTCTATGTTTTCATTTGTTTTATTGTTTAAGACTATAGATTTAGCCGGGCTCGGTGGCTCAGCCTGTAATCCCGCGCCTTGGGAGGCTGAGGTGAGTGAATTGCCTGAGCCTGCGAGTTCAAGACCTGCCTGGGCAACTTAGTGAGACTTCATCTCTACAATAAATCAAAAGATTAGCTGGGCGTGGTAGCGCTCGCCTGTAGTTCTAGCTACTTGGATGGCTGAGGCGGAAGGATCGCCAGAGCCCAGCAGGTCGAGGCTGCAGTGGCTGGGAGCAGCCACTGTACTCCAGTCTGGGTGACAGAGTGAGACTCCAACTCAAAAAAAAAAAAAAAAAAAAAAGAAAGAATATAGATTTAAGGCAGGCTGTTTTGAAAGACATATAGTCTAGAAGAGGCCAATTTAGGCTTGCAGTTTTCTTTTCTGACAGCCATAACCAAAGTCACCAGCTTTGATGAAGTAAATTCCCACAAGATTTTTGCCAGATTTAAGCCTGATGAAGGTAAGAGTTGGGTTTCCTTGCTTCTGTGCCCAGTACAATAGTATTTGCTGGACTTTTCACCACGTCTACTAGACTCTGGGAATATGTGCTTTTGTCTTTTTTAAAAAACCGAGGTCATGCTTAAAAGAAACTGGTAATGTCTGAAAATTAGTCTGAAAATTAGTTACCGTCGGAAGAGTCACAAACATGATTTGGGTAGTTTCTCCAACTTTCAGAAGTGGGAACCTGTTGTTTCGTTCATACCTTTCCCTTCCACTCTCTAAACATCACTGGCCTCACGAGAAACGGACTGATAACGTCTATGGCATCCAGGAGTTTCCACTGGCCACGGAGCAAAGGCCACTTCCTCAGTCTGTCCTTCATTGTTCCTCGACGACCTGGTCTGCCCAGGCTTGTTTCTGACTGGCACAACTACCCCTTCAGGCCCTTGCATGCCCAGATGCTGCAAAGTTCTTCTTGTCCGGAAACCCCCACAGCTCTGGGTCTAGTTCATACTGCTTCCTGCACCCCAAATGCCCACCCCCTTCCTTTGACACCCCCACTCTCCCCCAGTTTGGCTATTTGGAGAACGATATTCTCTATCAGTGATTCCCATCCCTACAACCTATTCGGTCATTCCTCATCCTCACAAGCACGTTATTTGATCTTCCCTGTCGGGGCCTTAAATCATTAGTTTCCCAGAGCTGGATAACCAAGTGCGGCACGCTGGGTGGCTCAAAAAACAGGTGTGTCCTTGCTCTTCCTTGGAGGCTAGAAGTTTGGAAGCTGGGTGTCTGCAGGGCCAGCTTCTCTTGGAGGACTGCGAGGGGATCTGTTCTGCATTTCTCTTCCAGTCTCCGGTGTGGCAGGCACTCCTTGGTGTCTTTGGCTTGTAGACACATCACTCCATCTTTGCTGCTTCATTACATGGTGTTCTCCCCCGTGTCTCTGTTTTCTCTTCATGTAAGGACGCAAACCACTGGATTAAGCCTTAATCTACCTCGCCCCTGTATGACCTCATTTCCACTAAATCATACCTGCAAAGACTTTTTTGCAAATAAAGCCACATTCCGAGTTTGTAGATCAGGCATGTCCAGCCCATGGCCCACGGGCTGCATGTGGCCCAGGACAGCCGGTCGTGCAGCCCCACAGCATCTTTTAACATCATGTGTTTTTTAGTGTTTATTTTTAATTTGTTTTTGACTTGGAGTCTCACTCTGTCACCCAGACCTCGAACTGCTGGACTCCAGCAATCCTTCCACCTCAGCCTTCCAAGTAGCCGGAACTATAGGCGCGTGCTACCACGCCCAGCTAATTTTTGATTTATTGTAGAGACAAGGTCTTGCCAAGTTGCCTGGGCAGGTCTCGAACCCGCAGGCTCAGGCAGTCCACTTGCTTCAGCCTCCCAAAGTGCTGGGATTGCAGGCTGAGCCACCGGGCCTGGCCATAATGTTTATTTTTTTGGTGACCCCATGCCTCATTCCATTTACAAAGTTCACCACCACGCCTTATTCGTGACCTTGCTTTTTGGTGAGCACATCATACATTTCTGAGCAGCTGTTTTCAGTTCTGAAGCCCACAGAGAGCAAAATTCAAACAAGCAATTCTGATGAGCACCTTGAGAACTCACTAAGAACTGTGACCACTGGCTGGGCTTGGTGGCCCAAGCCTGTCATCTCAGCACTTTGGGAGACCGAGGTGAGGGGACTACCTGAGCCCAGGGATTTGAGAACAGCCTGAGCAACTTGGCGAGACCTCATCTCTTCAATAAGTCCAAAAATTAGCCAGGTGTGATAGCGCATGCCTGTAGTTCCAGCTACTTGGAAGGCTGAGGCGGAAGGTTCACCTGAGCCCAGAGGTGGCAGTGAGTGTGCCACTGCACTCCAGCCTGGGTGATGGAGTGAGATTCCAAATTAAAAAAAAATTGTGACCGCTTCCATTGAACCAGGCATTCATAGATTAATCTCGCAAAAACAAGGTCAAATTTCCTGCTAGCTTTATATTCTTCTTACTTTTCTAAACTTTATAATAAAAAATATTTTTAAAAAAAAGTCTTATATATATACACACTAACTATATTATATAATTTATTTGTCGCCCAAGACAATTTCTCTTTACTTGATGTGGCCCAGGGAAGCCAAAAGGTTGGACACTCCTGTTCTAGGTGGACATGCCTTTTGCAGGACCACTCACTAGTCAACCAGCATGGGCACCACGCTAACCCGAAGACCTCCAAATCCCAGAACACTGTCCAGCCCTGGTTCCCAACTGCCAACACGCAGGCCAGTGCTGATACAGAAGGGATGACCACGGTGACCTTCAGGTTGATGGAATGATAATATGACTGAGATGTCGTGATAGCACCTTATCTGTCTTCCCTTGGAAGGACTCCTTTTTCCTAAGATTATATTTTTTTCTGTTTTCTTCCATATTGAAAAGTATCTTTTAAATGAAATGATAGCAATAAGTGACAGCAAGGAGAACCAAGAATTGCCCTGATGTTGAAAATTTTCCTTACCTGGAAATCCTAAGTCTGTCTCATTTTTCTTTTTTTTTAATCATCCATCCCTTCTGCCACCCTTACTATCTGTGAAATCCAAGTCTGGTAAACACAGCTTTATGGTAACTATTTATTTAGACATCTGTCATCTGCTACTTGATGAGAACTCCTTGAAAGTAGAATTTTTTTTTGGGGGGGGTCTGTGTTTCACTCTGCCACCCACGCTGGAGTGCAGTGGCACGATCATGGCTCATCACAGCCTTGACCTCCTGGGCTTAGGCAATCCTTCCACCTTAGCCTACCAAAGAACAGAGACTACCGGCACACGCCACCATACCCGGATACTTTTTTGATTTTTGTAGAGATGAGGTCTCACTCTGCTGCTCAGGCTGGCCTTGAACTCCTGGACTCAGGTAAATCTCTCTCCTCAGCTTCCCAAAGTGCTGGGATTATAGGCGTGAGCCACCATACCTGGCCAAGGAACAGAATATTATTAATGTTTATTTCTTTTGAGTTCAGCCTGGTGCCTAACCCATTGTAATCACTGAATGTGAAAATAAGTGAAGAGGGAACACACAAAGTGTGTGACTTCAAGTCTTGGCTACAGAGACTTCTAAGACAACGGGTACCTCCGAGCAGGACCTGAGGCTAAGGTCTGGAAAGAGAAACAGCACAACGTGTGTCTTCAGAAAACAACATGTTTCTTCACAAAACACAGACTGAGCTCTGGCGAGTCACTGCTGGCTTTCTGGTGGGATGCCTGTTTTTTCAGACGTGTACTCAGGTAACTAGAATGAAAACTATGTGAGCATCACCTGTCTACTCCCGGCTCCAACTGTGGGTCATGACCGGGCATTTAGTGAGAGTAAAACCATTGCTACTATGTTGGTAATTTTTTCTTTTATTTTTCTTAGATTCAAGGGGTACCTATGCAGGTTTGTTACGTGGGGATATCATTGGGTTGATGCATATGTGTGCAGTGTTTTCCATTTGCCCGGGGAATGCAAAGTTTGCACACGATGGCTGGCGGGTCCCAGTTCATCGCATCTGCAATTCTGGGGTTGACTGATGTGGATCATCATGGATTAACGCTTTTTATTTTATTATTTTATTTTATTTTAATTCAGAGTCTCACTCTGTTGCCCAGGCTGGAGTGCAGTGGCACGCTCATAGCCACCGCAGCCTCGGCCTGCTGAGTTCAAGTGATCCTTCTGCCTCAGTCTCCCAAGTGGATGAACACATTTAAATGATCTTCATCAAGACCTGAATGTGGAGAATCACTCAGGTCAAGGTGGCCCTCTTTGAAATGACAACACCGTTTTCTTCCGTGCCGTCCCTGGTAGGCAGGCTTTCTCCCTGCACACAGAGCAGATGTCTCAAGCCGCCTTCGCTGCCTTGACTCCTGTGTTCAACTCAGAGAGACGAATACATAGGGAGTTGTCGGTTTTTTTTTCCACTTGACATTGCATCTTCTTTAGCCCATGAATAGCACTCGCTTTCTTCAAACCTGCAAAATGCAAGGCGTATTCACAAGCACAACATTGTCACTCCAAATGACAGACGACAAACACGCTCCCAACACTGCAGTGCTGCCATGCCAAAAACAAACCCTACGAACTTATGCGTCAACCTAATCCATGATGGTGAAGTCTGTGCTTCTGTTGAACTCATCACTCAAACAGTAAACATGATTCTCAATAGGTAGTATTTCAACCTTCACCTTCTTCTCCCTCTCCCTGCTTTAGGGGTCCCTAGTGTCTGTTCTCATCTCTATGTTCATGTATACCCAGTGTTTAGGTCACTGATCTTTTTTTTTTTTTTTTTGACCAAGAAGTATTTTTCCTAAGTGATAAGACTTAGGCTTTTTGTGTGTGTTGTGTAGAGTATCTCTTCTCTGAAGAAATCACTGGCCGTAGAAATAATTCTCACGTGGCAATGGTGGCTCTTAGATGGGATATTTCGCTCTTTTCTGATACTGAAAAGGGGGAAAAAATGGGAAGAAGGGTAGAGCTGAGCCCTGCCTGAAAGGATGCCTGAATAACCGATCTCATGCCAGCAAGAGCTGTGGGCAGATTGCCTGCTTGAAGGAGGAGAAATCATCTCATTTGGGTACATCTTTCCCAAGGAACCCTTTCAGGAGAGAGAGCTTTCCTGTTTGTCACTTTTTTTTTTGAGTTGTAGTCTCACTCCGTCACCCAGGCTGGAGCGCAGCGGCATGCTCATGGCCACCCCAGTGTCGACCTGCTGGGCTCAGGCGATCCTTCCACTTCAGCTTCCAAGTAGCCAGAACTATAGGTGTGTGCCACTACGCCTGTCTAATTTTATGATTTATTGTGGAGATGAGGTGTCACGAAATTTCCCTGTCTGGTCTTGAACCTGCAGGCTCAGGCTGTCCTCTCACCTTGGTCTCCCAAAGTGCTGGGATAACAGGTTTGAGCCACCACGTGTGGCTGTTCATCACTTAAAAAAAAAGATGTTATTGTGTACATTTAAGGTTTACAACATGGTGTTATGAACACATATCGGTGATAACATTTTAAAATAGTAAAATAAATTAACACATCCATCAGCTCACAGTTACCTTTTTGGGGGGTTTGTTCTGTGCTAAGAACAGCTAAAATCTACTCATTTGGCATAAATCCTGCCTAGAGCACAATGCTATTACCCATGGTCCTCATTTTGTGCCCTAAAGCCCCAGAAGTGTCCATCCTGCACATTTGCTACGTTGAATTCTCTAGCCCACTTACATGTCTCCATTCTATCTTCTGACAACCAGATTGTTCTCTATTGCTGTATATATTATTATTATTATTTAGATTCTGCATGTAAGTGAGATCATGCTTACTGTCTGGCTTATTCCACTTAGCACAACAATGTCCTCCAGGCTCATCCATGTTGGGGCAAAAAGACAAGTGTTCATTCTTTTTTAGGGCCAAATAATATTCTATTGTACGTATGTAACACAGTTTCTATATGCATGCATCCATCAACAGACATGGAGGTTGTTTCTGTATCTTGGCTATTGCGGATAATGCCACAATGAACATGGGAGTACAGATATTTTTATTAAATGGTGATTTCATTTCCGTTGGGTATATGCCCAGAAAAGGGATTGCTGACTTGCATGGTAGTTCTATTTTTAATTTCTTTAGAAACCTCTGTGCTGTTTTCCATAATGACTGCACTAATCTACCTTCCCACCAACAATGTACAAGAATTCCCTTTCTCTTCACACCCTTGGCAGACAATACTTGTTACCTTTCGACTTTTTGAGGACAGTCGCCCTCAGGGTGTAAGGTGATATCTCATAGTGGTTTTGATTTGCATTTCTCTGATCATCAATGATGCCGAGCACCTTTTCTTTTCTTTTTTGAGTTGGAGTCTCACTCTGTCGCCCAGACTGGAGTGCAGTGGCTGCTCCTGGCCACCGCAGCCTCGAGCTGCTGGGCTCCAGCGATCCTTCTGCCTCAGCCTTCCCAGGAGCTGGAACTACAGGCACGCACTACCATGCCCGGCTAATTTTTTGGTTTATCGTAGAGATGAGGTCTCAGCAAGTTGCCCAAGCGGGTCTCAAACCCGCGAGCTCAGGCAATCCACTCACCTCAGCCTCTCAAGGTGCGGGATTACAGGCAGAGCCACCTAGCCTGGCACTAAGCACCTTTTCATATACCTGTTGGTCATTTTATGTTTTCTTAGAGAAATGTTTTATTGTGGTCTTTTGACCATTCTAAAATTGGATCATTTGTTTTTCCACTATTGAGTTGTGTGAGTTCCTTATACATTTTGGATATTAATTCCTTATCAGATATATGGTTTGCAAGCATTTTTTTCCTAATCTAAAAGCTGTGGTTTTATTTCGTTGATTATTTCCTTTGCTATGCAGAAAACTTTTAGTTTGATGTAGTCCCACTTATTTACTTTTGTTTTTATTACCTGAGCTTTTTTGTGTGATATCCAAAAAGTCATTGCCAAGGCTAATGTCCAGAGTTTTCCCGTACGTTGTCTTCCAGAAGTTTTAGGATTTCTGGTCTTACATTTAGATTTTTAAATCAATTTTAAGTTGATTTTTGTGTGTGGCATAAAATAAGGTGTAAAATAATTTCAGTCTTCTGAGTGTGAAAATTCAGTTATCCCAACATCAGTTATTAAAGAAATTGTCCTTTCTCCATTGTGTCCTTTTACTGCCCCTGTCAAAAATGCGTTGACCCTATATGTTTGGATTTATATCTGGGCTCTTAATTCAGTTCCACTGGTCTATGCATCTGCTTTTATGCCAGTACCAAACTATTTTCATGGCTACAGCTAGCTTTGCTGTATAATTTTAAATCAGGAAGTGTGACTTCCCAAACTCTTTCTTGGAATTGTTTTGGCTACTCGAAGTCTTTTATGGTTCCATATGAATTGTAGGATAGTTTTTTCTGTTCCTGGGAAGAATGTTATTGAGATTTTGATAAAGATGGTATTGACTCTGTCTATGGCTTGGAGTAGCATGGACATTTTAAATACTATTCATTATTCTGATCCATGAGCACAGGACATCTTTTCATTAACTTGTGTCTTCTTTAATTTCTTTCATCAATGTTTTATAGTTTTTAGTTTTTAGCCCTTACAGAACTTTTATCTCCTCAGTTACATGTATTCCTAGATATTTTATTTTATTTTTTGATGCTATTGTAAATGAGATTTTTCAGTTAGGTTGTTATTTCCTGTTTGTAACTTCAACTCTGTAACTTACACCTGTCTTCAGAGGCTCACTGGGAAATCTCAAGCTACTCTCCCTTGACCAAGCAGTCTACTGCCCAGTTTCTACCCAGAAGGCATGTCTAGGGGTCTCTAAAACTCATTCTTTCCTCTTTTTAAAAAAAGGAGCCATGTAGATAAATCAATGTAGATAAAATACAGACAATCAAAAAGAATGACAAAACAACTCATCATGCCTGTGCCAGGGATAATCCGTTAAAACTCTGGTGAGGATTATTCTAGAACTATTTTATGCATTTCATTAATTTTTTTAAAAAGGCAATAATGCCTTGCACAATGTGTTAACTTGATTTCTTTCCTCCACTTAACACTATTTGAAATACATCTTTTTTCCTAGTCATTGAATCACTACGTATAACACTATTTTGGTCTCTCAGCAATATTCAGTTGTGGAATATATTCTCACTTAATTAAGTAATTTCCTATGACCAGACAATCAAAATTTATTTTAATTAATTCTATAAGATCCCTGTGGTGATTTGAATATCGGTCCCCTCCAAAACTCATGTTGACATTAGATCTCCAATGTAATGGTATCAAGAAGTAGGGCATTTAAGAGGTGATTGGTTCATGAGAATTCTGCCCTCATGAGTGGATTCATTCATTTATGGATTGACAGATTCACGGGTTATCATGGGAGTGGTTTAGTAATCACAAGACTGGGTCTGTCATAAACGCCAGTTCGTATACTCTTACCCTCTCATTACAGGGTGTTCTCTGCCATGTGCTGAAGCATCAAGAGGGCCCTTACCAGACACCAGAAACTTGCATTAGACTTTCTAGCCTCCAGAACTATGAAAATGTATTTTTTTTTCTTGATAAACAACCCAGTTTACGGCATTGCATTATGGCAACAGAAAATTGACTAAGAATCCTTCTTTTAAGTCTTTGGTAAATTGACTTTCAACTTTGAGATTATATAGGTATGTATATATAATCATATATAATTTTTAAAATTTATTTTTTATTCAAGCTGAGAATTGCTTGGAGGCCTAGAACTATAAAAATGCCACAGGTTATGGGTACATAGAAACCATAGAATACACACAACATTTGCAAATATTTCCTACATTTGTATCCAATAACCTGGTTACTTACCTGGATTGAATGCAATCTGGGTTAATTGCTCCTTCCATTCCCAAGATATACTGTGTAAACTACAGGCTCAAACAGTAGATACAAGAGTGCAATGCCCATTTTGGAACCAAAATGGTTGTTATTTGATATCTATAATAGACTGATGACCTGGAAAAAAAAAAAAAACCCAATCCTATGAACATTTATTATAGATCCCTCCATTTTCTTTGGAATTTGACACTTTTTAATATTTTCTTACTGAACAGGTTAAGCACTAAGTATGCTTTGTAGCTTGATCTCCTGAGACAAGTACATGATGTTTCTGAGCTGTAGTTGTCGTTATTCAAAAGCAGTTATGAGAAATGACATGAGCTGGTTGGGGAAAGCAGATACGTTTATCTGCACCATCGTCCATCAGGGACAAATACCAGATCCACGATTCACATGTGACTCTTTTCCCTACTCTTGATGAGCTATTACTAACATCAGAATTGAGTCGGTGTGCGTTAGTTTGGAGACTGATTTGAGTTAGTTTAATTCTCTCACACACACAGACACACTTTTTGTTTTGGAGACTGATTTGAGTTAGTTTAATTCTCTCACACACACAGACACACTGCAAAACCAGAGTTGGAGTGCACGGATTCTCATACCAGAGCACCACATCCTCCCTCAGGACAGCTCTGTGGTGTTTGCTCTACTAAGATTTGCTTTTAGGATTTCCGAATTTGTTGCTTACAAGAGTTCACCCAGAAAGATGAACACGTTTTAATCCAGTTTATCCCAGTAAGCAAACATATACCATCGTGTGTGAAGCATATTGATTTTGCCAACTTTGACGCAAATACAAGGAGAAGAAAGGTTTTTGTTTATGTTCTTTGATATTCTTTGATATAGCGTTTAAGATAAGAGAGAACAAAGAAAATGCACCAAGTTCTGCCTGCTTCCCTCTCAATCTCCTGAATCTCCCCCTCTTATCAAATTAAACAATTTTACCTTTAATATAATGCTTTCACTGGGCTTGAGATTTTTTAGAAAATATAAACCAAAGCTTTGCATTGCAAATATGAGACTGGAGGACTTGCAGATATGAGACTGAGAGACTGTGTGACAGCCTCAAACAAGGACCAAGTCCTCGGACTCTAGCACCTCCTGTGTGAGCCTACTCCATGGATACTCTCTTGACGTTCAGTGAAAAATTCTGTGCTTGTTCGTTCTAATTGCCACCATTAAATAGGGGCAACCATTTGCTCTTGCTGGCATTTTTTTTTTTACAAAGATGGGACAGTGGGAAGGACAGATTAAAGAGACAGTAGAAGAAGGGTGTCAAGTAGGGAATGTGTGTAGGGAGAGGTGAGCTAAGTGATCGAGCCAGATGAGACTGACAGAAGCAAGGTCTGGTAAGAGGGTAGCACCTTAGTGTGCAGGGACCATATTGGGATCATATTGAACATTGAGAGGGTCCGCTTACTTGCAATTTATACAGAAGATAGGTTTTTAATCAAAATTACCAAATACAGGACACATGGGTGAAGGAAGTGTTACCATTTTAAAATCACCACTTGACCAACTTCATGACACTTTCTTGTTCTGTCATCTGGATTAGCAGAAGCCTTTGCAAAAATACTTTAACCTTCTCAGTTCAAAGAAAAACTCAGAAGAGAAATTTTGAGAATGTGAGAGCAGCTGTCTTAAATTTCTCCTTTTAGGGATTTTAGAGAAGTCTAGGGGAATTGTGCATTATGGTGGACATATCTGTGGTAACCTACCATGACTTATTTCCTGGTTTTTGTTTCTGTTCCTGCCTATCCAATAAGCTGTCAATACTTCCCATTTTGCGTCTGGCTGGTTCTTTTCCTTCTTAGCAAAGAATTGCAGGGCCTCTAGCAGATAGAATTTCTGGGAACATCAGGTGGAATGTACCTGTTGACATTAGTAGGTGGGTAGGCCTTGCCACCCAGCTTCTTACTCTTTCCTCACAGAAAGATATCTCACCAGAATTATTTTTTGGAGGGTGGGCCCCTTGTGGTACAGGCTTTCCCCTGCTAGGACAGTGTTCTAGGAACCCATGGGCATCAGTGTACCTGCATTCGGCTTTAGTGAATTTTTTTTTTGAGATTCTTTCAACATGTTTGCCCATTTCACAACGGGTTATTTACAAGTGCACCTGCCCATACTGTGCTGTGTTCAGCAGTTTTTGATCCAATATAGCATGATCCCCATGTCCCACCCTCCCTATCCACGCCATCTTGCCCCCAGTGGCTTTTTTTTTTTGTTTCCCAGATGAAAAAAGTCTTCAAAGGGAGACATTTTGCCAGTGTGAAAGAAGTGAAACCAAAAATGGCAGAAGCATGAAAAGGCATCGAAACCGGTGAGTTCAAAAACTGCTTTAAGCAGTGGAAAAAGCATCTATATAGGTGTATTTTATCAAATGAAGAGTACTTTGAAGGTGACTGAAGTTTAAACATTTGAAAATGAACACACAATTTTTTATAAACAAATTCCATTTTGGGGGTCCCCCTTGTATATATACTGCTGGTGCCAAAAAAAGGGATGCGCATTTTAAGAGATGTTATCTATGTATGACTTTTTGAAGTTGAATTGAATTATGGTAGCAATGTGCAGTATGACGTTCACTCAAAAAATGGCGTTTATCAGATAAATACGCCACCCTGCGAAAATCAAGATAGAGAAAATGGCAGAAGCATGGTTGCCATTCGAGAGTGCAAGACCATTCTGAAGTGTTATTTGAAGTTTCAGAGCATTATGGAAGCACAACAATGGAGGCGTGAGTTTGCAACAGAACCTCCAACACGCCTGACAACGGCACGCAGTCGTGATGAGTCTGAGGTACACGGTCCTGTGTGTGTTGTGCACAAGGGGAGATTTGGGAGGCCTCACACGGCGAGTCCTGCATTCATTCACCATCTTCAGAAGTGTCTGGACACCTATGGGAACCACTTTGAGCACCTCTTTGTAATGGCAGAAGTTAAGCGTAACTTCTATCCTTCTTTTGTTATCGGTATGTATTGAGGATTGCCATTTTAATAGAGTTTCTTCCTTTCTTAAAATGTGTGTACATTTTTTGGCACCCCCTGAATAGATAGAAGATAGATAGGTAGAGAGATAGATAGGTAGGTAGGTAGATGTGTATGTGCATATCCCACTTTTATAAATGAAGCAACTATGTTCTACATCCTAGAGAGGCCCAAGTGTGTTTGGCTTTTAGGTAGGGGAGCTGCGATTTAAACCCAAGACTTTTAACTCCAGAGTGCTCACTCAACCAACCTGGCAGGCTTGAACGTTTCTCTCAAGTTCTCTGACTTGCTACGAAAAGTTCTTATGAACCAAACCTCAACTCCTCTCAAGAACGCAGTGAGAGCCCTCAGGAAAGGCAGTGGGAATTAACCAGGCCCAGAAGAGGTCACTGCACGGATCTATGATGCTTTCAGATACTTTGGGTTAACCAGGAGTTTGAGATTCTGGCACCCTGCAGCTAGAAAGGAATTCTTTGGGAGGACCCTTATGGAGGCTTACACAGAAGACATGGTATGACCAAGGGTCGTGATTGTTCAGATTAAACCAATTTCAGCTTCTGCACAGTCATGGTGGGACTTGTTCTCACCCCACTCGACTTGTGATACATGGTTTTCTCTTGTTTTCCATTGCTGTCGTGGGAGAAACCATTGAGAAATTTCCTACTTGTCATTTGACTGCTCTGTTATTTCTAAATTCAAGAGGAAGACAAGGGGAAAAAAAGGGAAATGAAGACATTCTTGGTTTAGAATTTAACTCTTCCCCTGAAATTGGAAACAAGTGTGTCATTTATGTTGAAACATCAGCCTGCCTTAGCTCACAAAACACCATTTATCAAAATTCCTAGCTTCCACAGTCACACTGCCAGACTCAATCACAGAGTTAATTCCGCCCTAACTGGAAACAGAGGTTTCGGTTCATTTCCTCTCCAAAATCTCTGGGGACGCCTTTGATATAAATCCAGTATGTCCAAGTTCAAGCCAGTTCAGTTTGAATCAATGGGCACTTTCTGGCTTAACTTCTATGAATGTGGAAACACACCACAAGCTCACACACACGTGCACTCAGCACACACGTGTACACAGTCCCAGGGTCCCTTCAGACATTTGGTGGGCAGATCTTTAAGAAGCTGCATTCTTAATCTTCATCAGCCTTTACAAGTCGCGCGTGTAGATTCCGTTGCGTTTTTTTCCCTCACGATCTGTTTTCTTAGATGGCTGCCTTTTCCCTTCCTCATTGCAGAAGTTACATTTAGATTAACAGGAACTGACAAGAACAGAACAGTGTGTCTCAGTGAACCCCGTCACAGAACTCTGTTACAACACTGCTATCACCACCATCGCTTCCTTAGACCAAAACATTTCCACCAGTTCCGATGCACAAACTGAATTGTGGTTTTTAACTCCTTGGGTTAATATAAAGTTGATTGCTACATATCTATTCAGATGCACATAGAAAAGTGTGTAAATATGTGAAATATCACTATTTTTATTCATTGGCTTCAAAAGAATATTCGCAAGGATTTCCGCTTGTTGTTCAAGCAGATATGGTAGGCAAAACTGAGAAATTCTCACTTTTGTGGGTAAAATGATTGGATATCATCCATTTTATGTCTTCTCATTAGAGGTAAGTTTACACAGTTGAAAATGTCAGGTAGAAGATGAGTCTCACTTTTGATATGTTTGTAAGAATTCTGACAACTAGCTCAAGGCAAAGCAGAGAACTTTAAAATATATAGGCTAATCAATGAAAATAAAATAATTTTCAAAATCAGTAACATATAAATACCCAAACTTTCTAAACAAGGACATTTACATTTAGTGACAAGCCATTGTATAAAGCTCAGATAAGCATATGCTTTAGTAGAAAAATTAAAAAAAAATACAGGATATGATTTCACATTTAGTGAAATGGAAGTATACTAAATTACATTAAAATTCTTAAGATATTAATTAAAAAAGTAGCAATGTGGTCAAACAAGGTAAAAACACCCCTGAATAAGAAACACATTTCTGTAAATTATAGCTAGTATTACTACTAGCGACCCAGAATAATACATTAAATAGAAACCTCAGAAAAAGCAAATGTATGTAGCTGTAATTTAATGGAGGGCGTAGGTAGTTTCATCTTTCTTATGTGAAGATGTAGCATTTTAACTTTAACTGTAGCTTCCATTACCAGATTTCATGTGAGATATTTTTTTAACTGAAAAGTTATATAGCAATTTTTTTATGGTACTTTTCAAGAGCCAGTTGCCATGAGGTCAGAGCATATTAGGAAATCCCCAGGGTTTTTTTGTTTGTTTGTTTTGTTTTTGTTTTTAAACAAAGTTTATTAGAGAGAGAAGGGAGGAAAGAAAGGAGGACATGCCAGAACTGGCATGGGCGAAAGATCCTGGGAAACCCCCAGTTTTTAGAAGCTGTTGTTCTAGATTGGGCCAGTTGGCTAATGGACACTCTTTAAGGATCATCTAGGGTCAAGTAACATCAGGTGTTGGCCTTCTGGAACTGTAGTGAATAAACTTGAGATTCCCCTTAGTCCAAATTTCATTTGTGATAAAGAAAGTAAAGTTGTCATGCAACTGTGTGGGTTCTTTTGTGGCAGTAATTCCGGTCATTCAAATTCCATGCCGCTGGGTTCATGTGGTGTCCAGCCTCTTATATTTGGGATCCTTCAGAGTTCTATGACCTTGAGTAAGTCTCTTAACCTCAGAATCAGTTTCCTCTCATGTAAAACTGAGATAACAACAATCTCTACTTCATTGAACTGATGTGGGAGTTACATTTGAAAATTCATGAAAGACTTTTGGCACTGTGTCTGTCACGTGTTGAGTACTCGGTCAACAGTTCCTGGGGAAATTGTACATGCCACTGAATCACTTTCCGTACTGGGACTTTTAACCCTGTATCTCAGTCCTTTGACAATAAGGAAACACTTCATTTCCGGCTCGAGAGAGAAAACCATGGCTGCCACTTTATGACAGGAAATACAATCCAAACAATAACATTTTCTTCCCCCCCCCGCTAGACTCAAGTTTCCTCTTTGAGAACTTCTCAGTTGCCTTTCCTGAATCTTGGCTGGCTCTTACAAGAAAGGCTTCCGAGGGCTGAATTCATGAGAACATCTCATGTGTTTCGGGACTTGTCACACAGATGTACTTTGACTGTCTGAATTATGTTGCTGAAGGGGTCTGAGTAGGGTCTCTACCTCTTCACTCTTTAGTCACTTTTCCTGCAATGAGGAATTCCTAAGGGAGCCAGAGGGGTGCAGAAACCCACTGATCTCATCCACTATCATAACGATTGGAGCCGACACTCAATATTATCCTTCCAATTCCTTTAATTTGCAGGAGACTGAGAAAGGAGAGGGAAGACATATGTGACTATTTTGTCCAAACTTTGCAGAGTTTCAGTACTCCAGTCTAAACCAGAGGCATCCAAGCTTTTGGCTTCTCTGGGCCACATCCAGTAAACAGGAATTATCTTAGACCACACACAAATTATGTAATAGAGTTAGCGCATATGCATAAAATCTTGTTTTAATATGTTGTATTATATAAAGTTTAGAAAAATGAGAACAATATAGAACTATTGGGAAATTTGACCTTGTTTTTGTAAAACTAGTCTATCAACGCCTGGTTTGATGGAAGTGGTAGCAATTCTTAGTGAGTTCTCAAGGTGCTTGTCCGAAATGTTTGTTCAAATTTTGCTCTTTGTAGTTCATACTTGAAAACTATTGGTCTCAAATGTATGTCTGCCAAAAAACGATGTCATGAATAAAGCATCATAGCGAACTTCAAAAATGGACCTGCGCATGGGGTCACAAAGAAAATAAATGCTAAAAAACACATTATGTTAAAAGATTTTGTGGACCACATGACTAGCTAGCTGTCCTGGGCCATATGAGGCCTACGGGCTGCGGGTTGGATGTGCCTGGCCTAAATCGTAAAGAAATAGGTCATGGTAATAAGCTTTCCTGGACTTCTGGATATCATAACTTCTATCTCCTTAACTCTTATCTTGTGGACGGCAGTGTTGACTGTTTATCTAACATGCCCAAGCCTTGTGTGTGGACAGTCATTAGGCAGAAAAGGGTAGCGGGGATCTTCCTGCCTCATGCAAAATAAAATCCCAAGACTTTGCAGAAGCTCCATATGCGGGCACTACTTGCATATTTTTCATTTCCTTTTGGCGCTTGTCCAACCAGCTAGAGGGCCCATCCAAGCAGCCCTGCTCAATTACTTCCTTGGGCATCTTTTTATTTCCGCTTGCTGGATCTTCTGTCATCCCAAACACCACTTGAATGTAGCACACTCTTTTTGTCAGAGGTATAAACGATTTCTCTCTGATCTACTGTCATAGAGCAGTGGGAACCCAGATTGGTCGCTGAGCCTTGGTAACTGGGATTTAGTCTAGGTTGCTGCTTTGTGGGCGTTCAGATCTGGAGGACATCCGAGAGAGGAGACCCTCAACCCAACTTGTACAAACAGCAGACGTTCACAGGTGTTTCTACCTTCTCCTCTCCTAAATACGTCCAGGAAGCAGTATTCATGTCATACTTGTTTTTTAACCTTCCTCTGGGAAGGTTAAAAATAAAAGACTTTATTATTACTTTTAAATTTCATTCATTGTTATTATTGTTATTATTATTGACTTGGAGTCTCACTCAGTCACCCAGGATAGAGTATAGTGGCACAGTCAAGGCCACTGCAGCCTTGACCTACTGGGCTCAGGTGATCCTTCCGCCTCAGCTGAAACTACAGGTGTACACTACCACATCTGGCCAACTTTTTAAAAAATTGTATTATAGAGATGAGGGCTCGTCAAGTTGCCCAGGCTGGTCTCGAATCCCTGGGCACAGACAGCCCTCTCACCCTCCAAAATTGCTGGGATTACAGGCGTGAGCCACTGCACCTGACCCTCAAAGACCTTGTTGTTACTTCAGCCTCTGAATTACTTGTTATCGCACACCAGTAGGTGATTGTCATCTTTCTTCTTCATTTACTTTTTATATCATTAATTGTATCAGCAATATTTTTACAGTTTCTAACATTTGGCTAGGATACAATTATGAAACTTAGGGAGTATGCTAATTTTCATCTGTATTTTTGTAAATAGGTTTTTTGTTATTGATGTTGCAGGTTTCTAATTCATCTTTATGGAATAGCCAGGCACAGTGGCTCATGCTTGTAATCCCAGCACTTTGGGAGGGTGAAGCCAGAGGATTGCTTGAGTCTAGGAGTTTGAAACCAGCCTGGGCAACATAGTGAGAACGCATCTCCACAAAAAAATTTTAAAAGATTATTTAGGTGTTGTGGCACATGCCTATAGTCCCAGCTACTTAGAAGTCTGAGGAGGAAGAATCACCTGAGCCCAGGAGATTGAGGCTGCAGTGAGCCATGATCATGCCACTGCAAGCCAGCTGGGTGACAGAGTGAGAGACTTTGACTCAAAAACTAAAAGAAATCTTTACTGAATAAATGCATGAGTGATTCCCACAGCCATATCATTACTATGATTAAAGACGGAGTTATTTCCATTTTGAATGTTTATTGCAAATACCTACTTGCTGAGGATTTAAAAAAAAACTTTTGGAAAAATTTTAAATTTATAGAAAGTTTCAAGGATAGTGCAGAGAAGTTGTGCAGCATTAACATTCTTAATATGTTATGAAATTTTCCATATTACCAAACAATCCCCTACTGGGAATATAAACAGAGGAACTCACATCATTCTACAAATAAAGACACCTGCACACCCATGTTTATTGCAGCACTATTCACAATAGCAAAAACATGGAACCAACCATGCTGCCCATCAAAACTGGACTGGATAAAATAATGTGGTATGTATACACAATGGAATATTATGCAGCCATAAAGAAGGACACACATATGGACTTTGCAGCAACTTGAATCAATTTAGAATCTATTTTACTCAGTGATCTATCACAGAAACAAAGAATAGAGCACCACATGTTGTCACTCATAAGTACACCTTGAACATTTATGTACAAGAAAGGGATTGGTAGTAGCAGGATACTGCTGGGGTGCGAGGAGGGAGGAACAGAACAACAGTAATGGTACCTGATCTCAAAGCAGGCAAGTGGGGACCAGAGGGAAGCCCAAACTTTACCTGTACGATGACCATTTGTACACCTAATCCTGAACTGTACCCCACATCCTTAGATAGATAGATAGATAGATAGATCGATAAAAGCAAAGGACATTGCATTTTAAATTCTCCTTTTCACTACTCTATTTTTAATTTCTTTCTTAATATGGTGTTTTTCAGCTCCTCTAGAAATATCATTGCATATCTCAGTATACATAATTTATTTTGTTTGGTTTTTTGAAATAAACAAAATTATTCCCTTAAAAATGTTATGAAACCACAATACATTTGTTAAAATTCAAAAATTAACATCACTATGTTATTTGCAACTTAGCTATGGACTTTGTTCTGATTTGACTGGGTTACCAACTAATGTACTTCCTTCAGGGCACCACACTGCACTTAGGAAGAGTTGTTTCTTTTTTCTTCATAAAATTAAAAGCTTAAAAAATTCCCCTTAAAAAAAACTTATTGATGGACTTTATGAAGAGTTGGCAGTATTATTCTGTAAAGAACAAGTTTGTAAACATTTTCTGCCTATGGGCCATACAATTTCTGTTGTAACTACTCAGTTCTGCCCTGGTAGTTCAAAAGAAGGCATAGACACAAATAAACAAATGAACATGGTTGTGTTCTGATAAAGCCTTATTTACAAAAGCTTGTGGGGGGTCATGTTGGACCAATAGGCAAGTTTGCCAATCTCTCACTTTATTGAACTGTGATTCAACATCAAGCCTGATGTACTAGTCATGAAGACACATCTTCTATTATTGTCATCAAAGCATGTAGGGTCTTTGTTTGTATTGCCCTGAACTGACTGTTCTTTGTGATGAAGAATTGAAACAGGCCTCCTCTCCTGTGGTCTAGAATGGAGGTGGTCGAGTTCTCTTGACTGAAAATTTCTCCCCCCTACTTTTGTTTATACCCAGGAGTCCTCATCCATAGTACCAATAGAATAATCATCATAGAAATTTAATTTGCTCATTTATGAATATCTTCATGTGACACGAATGCCAGTTAATATCTACCTTGGAAGGCACTCTTGATTGCACTGTTATTAAATCCAGCTGATCAATTCCCTTTAACTGATATGTATTTCTGTAAGATTCATTTACTTTTCATGTAGTTAAATTTGGAGGTTACTTCCTTAAAGAATGCACTGTTTTTTTCTGAGTTAAGTTTTATTTTCTAATGTAGATTTTATTTTTAGAGTAGATTTTTTAGGTTTACAGAAAAATTGAAGGGAAAGTATAGTTTCCACATACCCCTCCCACGCCCACACACGGAGTCATCTACTGTGATGGGCAATTTTATGTTTCGACTTGACTGGACCACAGGGTATCTACATGTTTGGGTCAAGCATTGTTCTGTGCATTTTTGTGAGGGCCTTTCCTGATGAGATTAACTTTTAAATCAGTAGACTGAGTAAGGCAGATTGCCTTATGATGTGGCTGGGCCTCTTCCAACCAATTGAAGGCTTGGCTAAAACAAAAAGGTTGATTCCCTCCCCCAAAATGCTGATCCCTCTTCTCAATAAGAGGGAATTCCTGCCTGTTTTCTGTGAGCAGGGACGCTGGTGTTTTCCGGCCTTCAGACTAGAACTGCAATGCCAGCTCTTTCTGAGTTTTGAGGCTGCTGGTCTTTGGACAAGAACTTACACCATCAGCTCTCTTGGGTTTCCAGCACACCAACTCACCCTGCAGACTGTAGGACTTATTGGCTTCCAAAATCACAGGAACCAATTCCTTATTCCCTCTCTTTCTCTCTCTCTTTCTCCACAAGCACACCTCAGTTGTTCCATTTTTCTAGAGAACCCTGACTAATATGCCCATTATCAATGTCTTGTACTAGAGTAGTCCATGTGTACATGGAATAAACCTATGTGGACACATCATCATCGTTAAAAATCCATGGTTAACATGAAGAATTTCTCTTAGTGTTGCACATTGAGTCATGAACGTGTGTCTGCCATTATTGTCTCCTAGAGAGTAGTTTTGCTGCCCCAAGAATCCTCTGGACACATCTATTATCCCTCCCTCCTCACTCCCCAACTCCAGAAATCATTCAATTTTTTGCCTCCATAGTTTTCCCTTTTTCAGAATATCATAGAGTTGGAGTCCTACAGCCTTTGCAGGTTGGCTTCCTTCACTTGGGGGTATGCATTTATGTTTTCTTTATGTCTTTTCATGATTTGAAAGCGCATTTCTTTTTAGCACTGAATACTATTCCATTGTTTAGATGCACCACAGTTTGTTTATCCTTGTTTCCAAGTTTCAGCAGTGATGAATAAAGCCGCTATACATTGCAAGAAGAATTAAAAAAAAAAAACATGTTTTCAATCCATTTGAATAAATATCAAAGAGTACAATTGTTAGGTTGTAGGGAAAAATGCATTTAGTTTTGTAAGAAACTGCCAAAACTGTTTGCCAGGATGGTGGTACCGTTTTGCTTCTCATCAGCAATGAATGACAGGATATCTTGCTTCACATTTTCACTGGCATCTGGTGTTGTCACTGTTCTGGATTTTATATAGGTGTGTAGTGGTATCTAATTGTTGTTATAATTTGCAATTTCTTGGGACATCTATGTTGAGCATATTTTCATATGCTTATTTGCCATCTGTATGTCTTCTTTGGTGAGTGATTTCTTTTTTCCATTAAAAAAATGGACTGTTTTTTTATTTATTGTTGAGTTTTAAGAGATCTTTGTATATTTTGGATAACACTCTCTGATCAGATATGCCATTTACAAATATCGGCTTACAGTGTGTGGGCTTGCTTCTCATTCTTTTGTGAGTTTCTGGTCATTGAGCAAACGTTTTTAGTTTTAATTAAACCCAGCTTCTCAATGATTTCTTTTATGGATCATACCTTTGATGTTGCATCTGAAAATCATTGCCGAACAAGGTCATCTCGCTTTTTCCTGATGTTGTCAACAAGGTGTTTTATAGTCTTGCATTTTACATTTTTAAGCTAATTTTTGTGAAATGTGTAAATGTGAAAGGTTTGTGTCATGATTTTTTTTTCCTTTTTTGTGTGTGTGTTTCAGTGTCCAATTGTTCCAGCACAGTTTGTTGGAAAGGTTTTCTTTTCCTCATTGTTTTATCTTTGTTACTTTGTCAAAGATCAGGTGACTATATTGATGTGGGTCTATGTCAGGACTATCTCTTTGGATCAATGTCTCTGTTCCTTTGCCGATACCTCTCCATCTTTATCGCTGGAGTCTTATAGTAACTCTTGAGGCTTGGGTAATTTTGGTTCTGCATTTTTTTCTCATTCGATATTGTGTTGGCCGTTTTGGGGTTGTTGATCTTTTAAGACATTCTGTAAGATTTGGAGATATGGTTTTTCAACCTCATCTCTTTTTATGTGACAAAGCAAAGCAAATATTACCTTTAATTGAGATATTATATATATGAACATTTTTTGAACTTCTTTCCTTTTAAACCAAGAGTTTTCCTTCTTCTCTGATCTCGTTGGTTCTCATGTAGCTCTTAAATTTGTTTTATTTTTTCCTACTGTGGTGACCATGCACATAATTTTTTTTAGTTTTTTGAAAATGTCTATAGGTTTTTTTAATGCCCCAATAAGACAAACTGTTGAATCCACAGTTTTTGGTTTAGAGACTTCTTTATGTAGCTTGGGAAAATGACTTTCCCAGAGTTACAAGGTGTGGCATTGGCATGTTCAGTAAAAAACGAAACAATAGTAAAGGAATTTCTAAGAACATTCTTCTACTTATGAGTAATCCCATTCTAGTTCCTGTTTGGCTCCTCTAAAAGGAATTGATCCTCCTGGGAATATCTCCGGGTTTCACTAGACCAGCAGGGGATTGTGTGGTTTATGAGGAGACCTGAGAGGAGATGAACTTTGGTATTATGGAAGAAGAAATTGGCGGGTTTGTGATTGTTGACTGCTCACTTTCCCTTTGCCTGCCTCACCTGCGAAGTTTCGAGGGGGCCCAGGAATGCAGCTGGAGAAATCAGTGAGACTAAAAAATGTCATTACTGGTAGTTAAACACAAGCTTGTCTAGATTAGAGTTTTATACAGAGACTGCTACAGTTTTTATAAGAAAGAAAACGTGAGATTGACCACTTTGAGATTAATGTTTATTTTTAAACCAGTGTTTCTAATCTTTTTATTTTATTTTATTTTTTGAGTTGGAGTCTCACTCTGTCACCCAGACTGGAGTGCAGTGGCACGCTCCCGGCCACTGCAGCCTTTTGACCTGCTGGGCTCTGGCGATCCTTCCGCCTCAGTCTTCCAAGTAGCCAGAGCTACAGGTACGTGCTACCACACCTGGCTAAATTTTTAAAAAATTTATTGTAGAGACGAGGCCTTGCCAAGTTGCCAGGCGGGTCACGAACCCGTGGGCTCAGGCAATCCACTCACCTTAGCCTCTCAAAGTGCTGGGATTACAGGCTGAGCCACCGAGCCTGGGAGTTTCTAATATATATATATTTTAAATCCTTTAGGAATTTCCTGGCAGCTATGAATCGGGTTCCTAGAAAAATACACAGTGGCACACAATTTTGTTTATAGTTCTAAGGGGTTCAAGGAATCTCTGTACCTCAAATGAGAACCTATGTTGTATTCATTTATTTATTTTTAATTTTTTAAATTTTTATAGTCAATATTTTTTATTATGATATTGTGGGGTACAGTTAAGGGTTAGGTATACAAATATGCTTCATTCAGGCACTCTTGTTGATAAGAGGTGTCTCCCTATCCCCAGACAGATATTTACTACCGTTTATCCCATCTCCCTTACCCTCCCCCCCCATAGTTTCCCATCACTATCAGTCATTTTCTTATGTATTATGTTAGATGTTCAAGGTCCACTATATGAGTGAGAATATGTGATACTCAGATCTTTGTTTCTGTGAGAGATCATTCAGTATTATAGACTCTAGTTCCATCCAGGTTGCTGCAAAATTCATGATTTTTTTCTTTTGTATGGCTGTGTAGTATTCCATCATGTATATGTACCACATTTTTTTTTTTTTGAGTTGGAGTCTCACTCTGTCACCCAGACTGGAGTGCAGTGGCCGCTCCCAGCCACCGCAGCCTCGACCTGCTGGGCTCCGGTGATCCTTCTGCCTCAGCCTTCCGAGTAGCTGAAATTACAGGCATGCACTACCACGCCTGGCTGATTTTTGGTTTATTGTAGAGATGAGGTCTCCCTCCCCAGGTGGGTCTCGAACCCATGAGCTCAGGCAATCCACTCACCTCAGCCTCCCAAAGGCGCGGGATTACAGGCTGAGCCACCGAGCCCGGCTTGTACCACATTTTTTAAATCCAGTCCTCTTTTGATGGACAGCATGGTTGCTTCCAGGTTCTTGCTATTGTGAACAATGCTGCAATAAACATACGTGTGCAGATATCTTTTTTATAGAGTGATTTGAGTTCTTTAGAGTATATTCCCAGTAGGGGGATTGCGGGGTCATATGGGAGGTCAATATTTAGAGCTTTTAGGAATCGCCATACTGTTTTCCACAGACGTTGCACTAGTTTGCACTCCCACCAACAGTGTAGAAGTGTTCCCTTTTCGCCACACCCTCTCCAGTAACTGTTATTTTTTGAGTTATTGATAATGGCCATTCTGACTGGAGTTAGGTGGTATCTCAGTGTGGTTTTGATTTGCATCTCCCTGATGATTAGTGAGGTCGAACATTTCTTCATGTGTCTGTTGGCTGCTCGGATGTCTTCCTTTGAGAAGTGTCTGTTCATGTCTTTTGCCCACTTTATAATGGGGTTATTTGTTTTTTTCTTTTCATCACGTTTGAGTTCCTTGTAGATCCAAGATGTTAAGCCTTTGTTGGACCTGGAGAACTTATGTTTTAAAATCCTACTTTAGAACTTACATTTTGAAAGGCATATATCAGATATAATATATACGTGCTGCTAAGTCATATTTTGTAGATATAATCTCTGTTAAAAATGACAGTTTTGCTTCACTGCTGTAAGCCAAGAGTCAGCAAACTGTGGCAAGGGACCTAACGTGGCTAGCCACCTGTTTTTGTAAATATGGTTTTATTGACCACACCATTTGCCCATGCATTGTCTCTGGCTGTTTTCTTGCAAAGTTGAATGGTTGCAACTGAGTCTTCATGGCTTGCAAAACTGAAAATATTTACTTTGGGGATTGTTTTTTAGGAAAAGTTGGCTGAGTCTTACTCTAAAGATGGAATCTGAAAAGATGGAAATCATGACTTTATATATATATATATATATTTTTTTTTTTTTTGAGTTGGAGTTTCACTCTGTCGCCCAGACTGGAGTGCAGTGGCCGCTCCCGGCCACCGCAGCCTCGCCTGCTGGGCTCCGGCGATCCTTCCACCTCAGCCTTCCAAGTAGCTGGAATTACAGGCATGCGCTACCATGCCCGGCTGATTTTTTTTTTTGATTTATTGTAGAGATGAGGTCTCGCTGCCCAGGCGGGTCTCGAACCCACGGGCTCAGGCAATCCACTCACCTCAGCCTCCCAAAGGCGCGGGATTACAGGCTGAGCCACCGAGCCCGGCTATGACTTTATATTTAATGCACTGCAACAACTGATTATATTTGAAGCATCATCCACACCTTGACATTTTTTCAGGAGGATACCTAGTACCGCTTTCCCTGTTATTCTAGAATTTGGCCAAGGACTCCAAGCTGAAGATGAGGGGTGCTCACTCCCTCTCAATAATACAGAAAGATGCAAAATGCGTGCTTGCTTGCAACACTTATGGAAAGCTAAGTAAACTGTTTCCACGATCAGCACCCCTAAGGGCTAACATAACAAAGGCCCAGCATGCACTTTTAGAGGATAGAAACTGAGTTATGTGATTTCATAAATATGAAGACTGCTGTGGCATTTGCCTCTCCCTCTCAGGAGTAAGTGAGAGGTTGGGGCCTAGGCGAATCCCAAATAGAGACGGACAGAATCAGATTGTGCTTGTAATTGGTTGTTTGCTGAGCTGCAAAGGCCTGCAGGCCTGCTCAGTGCTCCAGCTGGAGTGAGGCCGGGAACCTGTCTCAGCAGAGCTGGAACTGTGTCATCTAGCACAGTAGTCATAGGGACCAGAGTCTGCATCTCCTGATATAGAAGACTGTCTGGTGGGGGGGAGGGGGAGAGAGGGAAGAGAGAGAGAGAGAGAGAGAGAGAGAGAGAGAGAGAGAGAGAGAGAGATCAGGAGGTGGCTAGACAGTATAAATTTTGAGAAAGGACCATGGTTTTCTGTGGGTCGGAAGTCAAACTCATTCATCTAAGACCTGATTCAAGAGGGAGAGTTTCTGGGTTTCTTCAGGGGAAAGCAGTTGGAGGTGGACCTCAAGGCAGGAGCTGAGAGCTGGGAAAGGCAAGGGAGCTGGAAATGCGTGGACCCTACCAAGGAATAGTGGAGAAGGAGATTCCCCAGCTGAAGAATCAAGAGAGTTCTCAACTGCACCTCACGCAAAGGCCAGTCGCAAATGGCTGCCATGACAGAGGACACAGGCAGCTGAGAGAGGGTAGGCCTAGCCTCAACCCTCTTTACCTTTCATTCCCTTTCATACTACCTCCCTTTCCCCAGCCTTCAGCCAGAGGCATCAGAGAGATTCGGGAAGGAGGCTGAACCGCAGACTGAAGACGCACCATTCCCTCCTCCCCATCTGTGGTCAAGACTGAACAGAGGGAGGTGACACGCATGGAGATGGCCAGGAGACTGAAGAACAAACCAGGACGGAAGATTCTCATCCTGGAAAGTCAGCAGGAAGCTGCAAGGCCCAGCTGGGGAAGGCACCTGATCGGACCCCGTGAGTCTGAAGATATGCGTAGGAGCAGAGAGAAGACATGGGACCGGTGACCGAGGGTGCGCTACCGGTCCGTGGAATTTCCTCCCATGTTTTCTTTTCCTCTGAGTTCAATAACGATGAGAATTGTCAATGCTCTCTCTTTTCATTTTTTAAAGCATTTTCTTTTTTTTTCTAATTTATTTTTCATTTTATTTTAAAGATGTGGGGTACAGTCCAGGATTAGGTCTGCAAGTGGTCATCGTACGCCATCTCTATCTGTTCAACTGTCTCCTGACTTTTCTTCCCCTCCCCCACCACTGGTAAACTGAGATTTAGTAAGCAATGACCTTGTAATGCTTTTACAGATGGGGATGTTTCCTTCCTCAAGAAGCAAAACAAAACAAAACTGAGTGAAAAGACAAAAACATTATGAAGCACTATTATGCTCTGTCTACATTAATTTGCCTTTTTTTTTTTCTTTCAGGCAACGTTTTCAGCATACATCCATAAAATCATATGGCCGCACCTCCTCTTTTTTTTTTAGAAAAGGCTAAATTTTAATTTCCTTTTTAGGTTAACTTTGATGTAAATATAAAACATTTTTTTCCTTACTTTTTAAAACCCTATTACATATCGATTTGCTGTTAGGAAAACAAATCACGAAACTGAGATCTCTTTATGCTCTTTTCCTGCGTCAAACCATCTGTATATCTTGACTTTTCTGTCCCAACAGTGCCACATGCTCTGTTCTAGTTTTTCCCACTAGACACCAACTCTTGATCGCCTTACACTCCAGCATTTTTGCCCTCACATCTGGCCTCAGGATGTCCCCAGCCCTGGTACCTTCTCCCAGTGATGCCAGAGTGGTGTGTTGAATTGAAAACAGGCTCATGGTATACCCTTTCCTCCTACAAAAGCCCCCTCCTCAAACCATGGAAGGCAAGACTCTTCCAAGTCCCCGCCCCCCCACCCCTAGTCTCATCCCTGGGACTCTGCACACTTGGAACTGATCCACTCCAAGGACACCTTGAACCCTGCCTGCCTGCCTGGCTCACCTCTGTGGTCCCCGCTCTTTATGCCCAGCCTGGCAAATGATGTCCACAAAATAGTTCCCAAGTAAAGGAATTAGTAAAGTTCTGAAAGTCTCCCTTATCTCATGTGCATGGGGTGTTAATACGTGTCTACCTTTTTCTCTTTTTTTTTGAGTTAGAGCCTCACTCTGTCGCCCAGACTGGAGTGCAGTGGCATGCTCCCGGCCACCGCAGCCTCAACCCGCTGGGCTCGGGCGATCCTTCCGCCTCAGCCTTCCAAGTAGTCGGAACTATAAGCACGTGCTACCACGCCCGGCTAATTTTTTGATTTATTGTAGAGATGAGGTCTTGCCAAGTTGCCCAGGTGGGTCTCGAACCTGCGGGCTCAGGCAATTCACTCACCTCGGCCTCCCAAAGCGCGGGATTACAGGCTGAGCCACTGAGCCTGGCTACAAGACTGCAATGAGAGCCCAACGAGAGTATACGTCTTAACGCCTAGCCATCTGTCCTAGCAAACGTTTCTACTTCCATTTTTTGTAAAAAGGTAGAAACTGTCAGATCTGAGGTCTCTAGGGGAAGTCATAGTGTGGATTTGAGAGTATCATTCATTCATTTTTTTCCCCAGCAAGCATTTATTGGACAGCTACTGCAAACACAACTCTGTGGTTGATGATGGAAACAGGCCAAGTGAGACATTACTGGAGGTCACGCAGCCAGTAGGAGGGTCTGGACTCCAATTTGAGTCTGTAAGCTATAGTCAAGGCCTCTCTCTACCTACTTTCTTTCTTTCTTTCTTTTTTGAACTGGAGTCTCTCACTCCTTCACCCAGGCTGGAGTGCAGTGGCATGCATGCTCATGGCCACCCCCGGGTCGACCTGCTAGGCTCTGGCAATCCTTCCACCTCAGTCTTCCAAGTAGCCAGAACTGCAGATATGTGCTACCACACCCAGCTGTTTTTTATTTTATTGTAAAGACGAGGTCTTGCCAAGTTGCCCGGGCTGGTCTGGAACTCACGGACTCAGGAGATCCACTTGCCTTGGCCTCCCAAAGTGCTGGAATTACAGGCTGAGCCACTGATCCCAGCCTCTACTTCCATTCTTGTGACCAAGTATCAGAATAGGGGCTGCCCCATTGACTGGATTTGCTCCCATCAATGAATGACAGACAGCCCGATGTTGTAGACATCTCATGCAGGGAGATCCAGTCATCCTTGTCAGAATCAGCTCACGAGTGTTTGCATGCATCTAGGCTGAGTGCTGTGGCTCATGCCTGAAATTCCAGCACTTTGAGAGGCTGAGATGGGAGGATTGCTTGAGCCCAGGAGTTCAAGGCTTCAGTGAGCTCTGATATTGCCACTGTACTCCAGTCTGGATGAGAAAGTGAGACCTTGTCTGTAAAATAAATAAATAAAATGAATGAATGCATCCCAAATAAGCAGAGACCATGGGAGTAGTGAATCTGCCACTCTGGCTGGTTTGCATCATTATGTCGAGAGAATGTGAAACCCCAGATCTGCTGGATGTGATGGGCCAGCCAAAATGGGATTGGGCTGTGGTGCCCCAAGAGGGCTTCAGGTTTCCCTGAGGGAACATGCCTGTGAGTGGCACAACCCTACACAGCCCATGCTTCACCTTGGGGAGAAGTGCTGGTTGCCAGGAGGCAGAACAGAACCCGGGAGTCTCATCTGCCCTTGCAGAGTCTCCTGGTAAGAGTGGACCAGGAAGACAATGCCATGTCGAGCCTCTTCGCCCATGTTCCACTGATCAGAGCTGCAGTTGGAAGAGGTGTTGCTTTGACCTGCAGGGCTGAGCCAGTACTGAGCACAGGGTGAGAGGGCACATCCTTTTACCCCTTTGGAAAGAGGAACTGTGAGAATCACACCTGTGACCTGCAAGAGACAGGCAGTCTTTGACGAATGATCAAACGCCATCCACGTAGCTGTGACTGGACATAGGCTTGTCGTTTCAGCCAGTTAGTGGCCTGGCAACTGGCCCACACTCAGACTCTGGAGCCAAGCACAGAGCAGAGACAGTCACCGAGGACAGACAAATGTGTACATCCATAGGGAAGACACCCAATTCCTGGGCGAGCTGTCTACTTCCCAGAGACAAACGAGTGGGACCTGCTTCCTCTACAGAAAGGCCAGGAAGCTTCTGGCATTGAGGGTGAGAAACTGTGGGTCCATATTGAACATTATATGTATTTTTAAAATTTTTATTCTGTAAAATTTCAGCAACTTTGGGGGTACCGACGGTTCTCAGCTACAGGGTTGCTTAATATGGAGGCCAAGAAGTCTGGGCATCAAGGGTACCCACCACTCCACCTGTGCACATTGTATCTAATAGATGATTTTTGGTACACCCCTATTACCACTCTCCCTCTTCTGAGTTTCCTGTGTCCAGTATATCACACTATATGTCTTTGAAGATCCTTAATTTGTCTCCCACTTATGAGTGAGAACATGCAGTGTTTGGTTTTCTATTCCTGCATTAGTTCACTTAGGATAGCATTCACCAGTTCCATCTGGGTTGCTGCAAAAGCTAATATATCTTTTTTCTGGGTGACTGAATAGTATTCCATTGTGTAGTTTTTCCCCCCTTCCCCCCCCAGTTGCCAATGTCCGTTATACCATTCTCTATGCCTTTGCAGACCCTTAGATCCGCTCCTACTTATAAGTGAGAATGTGAGGTAATTGTCCATTCCCTAGTTATTTCACTTAGGGTGATGTTCTCCAATTCTATCCACATTGCTGCTGAAGACATTATTAGTATGCATTTTATTTATTAACTCATCACACCTGATATATTTACATATTCTTTATCAAGGCATTACTAAGTGAATTCTCTTTGCTGATTCATGATGTAAAATGTCTCAGACAGATCTTGCTGCTTGGTACCTGCCTAATGACATCCTTGCCTGTTCCTCTCCTCACTTTTCTTGTTCAAGTTCCAGCCAAAGTCAAAGGCAGGGAAGATATGTCCGGCTTGGAATACATTTTAAAATCCTTGAGACCTCCAAGGGAAGAGGCCGACATTTCTGTACACAGGAAAGTACACACACATCTTGCCAAGTTATAAGATCAGGGTGATCATGTTAAGAACTGTTCTCTTGGAAATAGAAGACAGAATTTCCAAAGACAGAGTTGGTTTCCACGCACCTGTTTCTAAGCCCAGAATGGAGAACTCATTGATTATGTAGAGCATACACTCTCAAATGTATGATATTGTCCCAGGAGGTGAAAATTGATTCTTGACAGGCAAGAAAACTCGTAGATTATACAATAGTTTACGACTCTTCAAATGATCACAGAACACACACAGATAGACAGTATATCTGTGATATTAAATTTTCTTGGGAGAGGAGTTAGGAAAAAAATGTCTTCAAAAAGCTCCTTATGGGGATTAGAAAAAATGTCTACAAAGGATCCTTAAGTGGGTAACAATGAAAAAAGTTGAGGGACACGGAGGCAGCCTGTTCCCCCTCTCTCTTCGAGGAATGGGATAACCAGGCAAAGATATTTGGTTGTTTACTTAACCACTGATGGATCTGGAAAGGATATCTTCACCCATTGGGCCACTTGCTAGGGTAACACTGTGAACACCACTGACAAGTGTCTGCCCCCAAGGCGACTCCATTCCAGTTGGGAAAATATGAGAAAATTGCAAGTAAAAGATCAATTTTTAAAATTGATGGGCCTCTTCTAGATCAGCAGGCAGGGAGTCTTCTTCATAGAAGTGCCACTGAAATAGAAGCCCAAATCCCGGGATGGAGCCAGCCACGAGGGGTGGCAGGGGAGAGCATCCCCGACAGCGGGGCCCTTGGGGTGTCCCAAGGAGGCCAGACCCCAGCAGCAGTGGAGTAGAGCCAGGCATGGATGGAGCACGGTGGGAAGCATGCATGTGTGAGCTCTGAGATGGCCAGCCGTGCTGGGCAGGACAGCCTCTCCCCAGAAATCCCCCCACCTTGAACATGTGAACGTGCTCTTATTTGGAAGTAAGGTCTCTGCTGAAGTCATCAGGTTATGAAGCAGTGGAAGAGAATGGACTTTAACCCAATAGCTGGTGGCTTTACAAGAAGAAGGATTTTTGGACAAAGACACACAGGTAGGAGAGGGAAAGGGACAGAGATGTCAGGGAGGCACTGCTGAGCCCAGGGGTGACACAGATTGCCAGGGACCACCGAAAGCTGGAAGAGACGAGGAAGCATCCTGCCTCCTGAATCTTCAGAGGGAGATGGCCCTGCACATACCTTGATTCCAGACTTCCCGTCTTCAGCACCACGAGAGAATACATTTTTGTTGCTTATACCATCAAGTTCATGGTGCTTTGTGTCTGCTCCAGGAAACGAATTTAGGAGCGAAGCAGCCAGCTCAGGAAGGGCCCTGTAGGCCGTGCAAGTTTGCATTTTATTCTATGTGCAATGGGACACCCGGGGAGGGATTTTTTATTTTATTATTTTTAGAGACAGGGTCCTGCTCTGTCGCCTGGCCTGGAGTGCTGTGGTGCCATCATAACTCACTGCAGCCTCGGCCTCCTGGGCTCAAGAGATCTTCCCACCTCAGTCTCCTGAGTAGTTGGGACTATGGGCCCACACTACAATGCCTGGCTAATTTCTTAATTTTTTGTAGAGATGAGGTCTCAGTATGTTGCCCAGGCTGGTCTTGAGCTCCTGACCTCAAGTGATCCTCCCACCCCGGACGTCCAAAGTGCTTTGATTCCAGGTATGAGCCACTGTGCCTCACCAGGTAGGGCTTTGTAAATAATGGGGTCATATGATCTGATTTCCATTTTGAAGAGCCCATTTGCTGCTGAGTGGCACAGAGCTATAAGCAGAGTAAGAAAACCAAAAGGAGAAAAGCTCAACATCACTAATCACCAGGGAAACTGATTGCCAGGGAAATGTAAATTCACACCACAGTGGGACCGTGCCACTTACACTAGTCAGAATGGCCATTATTTAAAAAAAAAAAAGATGCCGGCGTGAATGCAGTGAAAAGGGAATGCTTATACACTGTTGGTGAGAGTGTAAATTAGTACAATCTCTGTAGAAATCAATAGGGAGATTTCTTGAAGAATTAAAAGTAGATCCACAATTTGATCCAGCATTCCAACTCCTGGGGATCTACCCAAAGGATCAGAGGTCGTTATGTCAAAAAGATACCTGTCCCCACGTGTTGAACTGCAAAGATGTGGAATTCACCTACGTGCCCATCAACCAGTCATGGTTACTGAAAATGTGGTCCCTACACACTACGGAATACCATGCAGCCATCAAAAAGCATGAGATAATGTCTTTTGCAGCCACATGAATGGAAGGAGAGCATTATCCTAAGTGAACCAATGCAGGCACAGAAAACCAGACACTGCATGTTCTCACTTCGAAGCGGGAGTTAAACTAAGGGTCTGCAAAGGTATGGGGAATGGGACCATGGACACTGGAGACTCAGAAGTGGGAGGGGGAAGGGGGAGTGAGAAGAAGGCACCTATCGGGCAGAGACTGCACAAGTGGGGGTGGTGGGGACACTTAAAGCCCAGACCTCTACCGTGCAATCATGTAACCCCAAACTATTTTGATCCTTTAGAGCTACTGAAATTAAAAAAAGAAAGAAAGAAAGAAAGAAAGAAAGAAAGAAAGAAAGAAAGAAAGAAAGAAAGAAAGAAAGCAAAGGAAGAGGCAAGCAGGCTTCCCTGTGTGTCCAGGTAAGTGGGGATGGTGCCCTGTCCTGGGTGGGGGCAGCGGGGTGAAGGGGACAGCCAATCATGGGACAGGCACACCTGCAGTGGGGTCCACAGTCAGTGGGGGCAGCTGTGAAGACAGGGTGGCTGGGAATTCAGGAGAGGCGGAGGTGTTGTGACAAGGGTGGTCGTTCTGGGAGATGGACAGGTGACTGGGGATGGGCTGGGTTTGAGGGTGAGGGCAAGGGGAGGGTGAAGAGTAACTCCCGAGCGTCTGGCTCTAGATAATTGGCAGACGGTGCTGCCGTTGCTGAGACGTCAGGGATGGAGTGAAGCCAGGCTTCAGGAGGGCGGACGTATGTCCTGCTGTAGACGTGTTGATTGCCAGATGTCTATAAACGTCCGAGCAGAGATTGCTGTCTTTTCTATCCCACTCGCCTCTGCATTTTCAACAGCAATAGCCTTTCATTGTTTTGTTTGTACAGCTCACTGGAAAAAAAAAGGCAAAAAAAATGTGTTCTTGGTCTGACGTGTTTATTTAGGATGTTATATTTGGTTTCAGGGTTGGGAGCATCTCTCGTTGTCCACCCGAGGGAGGCAAACAGGTGACGATGGTAGCAGTGACGTGAGGTTGGATGCGGAGTTTCCGGCTCTCAGGGAGCTGGGACCTCTGAGCCGGGAAGTTCCTCCTTGGAGTGAGTAGGCAAATCGCTGCCGAGCTGCAGAAGGCAGTGCCAGCCCTGAGCTCAGAGACCACACCCGTCGGGGGCCCTCCAGGTGTCCTGGAAGGTGGGCTTCCCCCATCTTCGCCAGGTGACCCCTCGGCTCCTGCAGGCCTCACCCACAGTTCCTGTGTATTCTCACTTCTGTCGGCCACAGGACAGAGGGAGAGGTCCCTCAGTCAGGGAGGAAGAGTGGCCTGGATTCCACCAGCATTCTAATACCTGCTCAGCCTCCTACCAAAAGCTTGCCAGGTTTTTTCTTTTCCTTTCCGTGCCCTGGGGGGAATACACTCTTCATTTAACTTACTTTCTTAGTGTTTCCTTTATTTATTTATTTAATTTGGAGTCAGAGTCTCACTCTGTCGCCCAGGCTGGAGTGCAGTGGCACGCTCATAGCCACCGCAACGTTGACCTGCCGGGCTCAGGTGATGCTTCCACCTCAGCCTTCCAAGTAGCTGGAACCACAGGTGTGTGTCACTGCGCCCGGCTAATTTTTTTGATTTACTGTAGAGACAAAGTCTCACTGAATTGCCCAGGCTGGTCTAGAACCCCTGGGCTCAGACAATCCTCTTGCCTCAGCCAAAGTTCTGGGATGACGGACGTGAGCCACTGGGCCCAGCATATTTCTTAGGGTTTTTATTTTTCTGAGGTTTTTTTTTTAATTGCTTCCTGTCTTAAGACACTTTGGGAAAATTTACCCAAGGCTTGTTTGGGGTATATTTCAGGGGTTCCACTTGCTGTTCCCCAAAACTTGTCACCCCCCCAGGCATCAGCCCAGCCCCAGTGCCTACCTTCACAAGCTGGCCGGCCTCCAAAGGTGGAAATCAACTGTGATGGCTTCTGTTTCAAAAGTCTTAACTTCAGCTCATGGCCTGACTTGGCATAACAAGACCGTTTGCTGATTCATGCTTATGCCCGACCATGTGTAAGGGGACAGCTTCACACCTGGCCTCTCTCCTCCCCAAGCCAGGAGGACAGTGGAATCACTGGGAAGGAAGTGGAGGGGGATGGGGGGGAGACAGGCTGTCCAGAACCTTCGCAAGGACTGCAAATATGTTTCAACTCTCTTGTCACAATCAATATCCCTCTATGTAGAGACCACAAGGAAAATTTATAGTTGATAATACATTGATTTTCTCCAGAAACATACTGATCACATAAAATTAAGTCAAACAAAACGTCCCACATTGGCAATTACTTTGACTGTCTTTGATGAATCTTTCTTTTTTTTAAACAAAGGAACATTTTAGTGCTAAAGCATTCTATAAGTTGTTGGACACCAACGCACATGTTGTATGACATAATGTAGTGGTTTTGACAGGGCAATCGTCCTCTTTAGGCAATCACTTTCACGTAGACAGAAATGTCAGAGAATGTCAGAAAACTGGGGGCGGGGGCGGTGCATCTCATTTTCTGATCTGGGAGGGCTGACCCAGACTCATTTACAGAGACTTGGACCAGGTCCGCCAATGTGTAAACAGAGTATTGTGAAGTGTTTGGCCTGGTGGCAATGACATCATCAAAACCACAGAATCAAAACAAAACAAATAAAAATATTGTTTTGGTGTCGGTAAGAACCTATTGCACAACTTGAACTCAAGGCACTGAGTTCAGCTGTAAAGACCCCAAACATAAAACTACGGGCAGGCTGGATGTGCCCTGGAGGCACAGACATAACAAACAAACCCAAAAGGGCTTATTTTTGTGCGACCCCACATGGCCTTCCCTTTTTCCGAAGAGTAGTCTGTTTGGAAACCCAGGGTTTCCAAATGCAGTGAAGCTAAGAAGAATGGAAAGATTGGCAGAGAAGGAAAATCCAAATCCATTCAACAATAGAAAGAGGTGAGAAAAAGTCATTGCTGGGCAGTGTGAAAAACAATGAAATGGAAGAAAAATGCCTGACGCTGGCTGTCTCCCCTCTGCCTCTGTCAGGCTGAGCATCCGTTTCGAATATGACATGAATGCTGGAAAAACGAAAGTGAAATACGGCAAATTGGTACCCGGTGTTGCTTCTGCTTCTGAATAGCACAGACTTTTTGCTTAGGATGGAAATCAGTATATGAAAAGAAATCAATCTGCCAATATGCTTTTGTTTTTCTTCTCCAGCAGGGAGCTCAGCTTATTTTCAATAGCCAAGAGGAACCCGGGCTGCCTTTTACAATGAAGTCCCTCCAGGAAGCTGAGACTTTGGAAGTCACACTTTATTGGGAGAATGTCATAGTACTTGGCTCGGCTGACCTTGTGGCGTTGGTAAAACACGACCACCGTGACGAGGTGTGCTCTCTCCAGAACCTTTGCACAGAGACTTTGCTGTCCACGGTGAAGGATGAGGCAGGCGGGGAGTCAATAGGGCCCCGTGATGTGTGAGGGGACCCAGTCTTCTGTACCACACGTGGGATCTCAGGGAAGACAGGTCACTAGAGATCTGGGTCACCTTCTTACACTCCCTTCCAAGGAGCCCTGTGATCAACACCCAGCTTATCTAAACAAACACACTACAGGACAATTATCAAATCTCTCGAGAGATTGGGGGACAGAGATGAGGTTACTCTAACATCGACTCCATGGATTATTACATACCAAAATATGCAGATTTCATCTGTCTTCCGTCTACAATTCCCTCCCTCCCTGAGCGCCTTTCTATCCCAGTCTTCTTATCCTGAAGAAAGGAAATACAAATTTCTATCAAGCTGTGGGGTGTTCTTGCCAGACCTAAGAGACTCAATTGTTCAAAGCGCTTGGACTTGTGTAAAAGCAAACAAACAAACAAACATCAGACACGAAAACCAAAACCATAAAAGCTCGAGCCATTTGAAATACACAGTACATGAATGACAATATTTATCTTTTGGAAAAGACCTTTAAATAAAGACTCAGAGGAAAAACAAAGAAAAATAATCATTTGGTATATTTCCCCAACATATTGCCTTTTTAATTGTCAGTGTATGCATTTTAACTTCGGCCAAGAAATCTGCATCTGTGCTTATTACCAAGGCCTGAGCATTACATGGAAAGTCTGTTACTATGGCAAAAGCTTTTATCAGAAGAAGACTGGAAATATGAGGAATGCTGACAAGATGTACGAGTACAAACATGAACACAGGAAAAAAACCTCGTAATCCTTGGGTCTTGGTCTTTTTAAGGAGATAGTGACAATTAAATCAGTACCGCAAATATTTAGAAATTATCTATTACAGAAACAACCCCTTTTAAGAGTTGTAGGAGATCACAAAGGCAAAAATAAGACCTGGTCTCGAGGACCTTCGGTTCTAATTGGGGAATGCAGACGTAATCACATGAGAAGTTAAAGATAAGCTCCAAACAACAGACTGACAATTATCTTAATGCAGCACATGCATGATTAACTGAGAAATAAATTATTTAGACAATAGCTTCTATGGGAGTCCGGATGAGGGAGAGATAATGGGCAATGTTTGATCAAGAAAAATCTCATTGGGGAAGTGGTGGAGAAATGGATTTTTGCTGGTTGGTGGCATAGGGTTAGGTCTGAGAAAGGGTACGGATTATGGGAAGGTTAAAATATGTACTTGGGGTCTCAGGAGGTGAGTTCAAACAGTTGGAATCTGTGAAGGGAACAGTTAGAATCCCACATAAGGGTATACTCTGGGGTGTCCCTTTGGAAACATGAAGGAATTTTGATGTTATCCTACAGGAAAGGGGTCAACACTGAAGGTTTTTGAGTGGAGTTTGGTTTCCCACTTCTTTCGAGATGATGGCAGCTATCTCATGATGATAGCTGGGGACTCACATCTAGAATCGGCCCTGCCCCACTTGGCATCAGGCAGGAGGGTTGCAAGGAATGTTGATTCGTGGTGCTTTTGCACGCCGTCCAGTCTTCTAGCTCCAGGCCCTGCTCTGAGGTTGGCAACCAAATCCCTGCAGGGTATTGTGTTTCCTGCTTTCTAGGCTGACCCATGCATAACTCAGCCTCTCCAGAGTTTAGTTTTCTGCCAACAGGTCCAAATCCACCACAACCCAGTCTTCAGCATCTGCTTTGGTGTCTCTCCAAGGCTCTCTGCCCTTGTGCTTGAATCTGCAATGATATATCCTAGGCTAGTCCCCTGTTCCTGCCACATTGACCATCGTGACAGTCCCTGGCTTTGGTATGACCTTGACCTTTGTCAAACAATCTTCTCCAGGCCACTCACTTCTCTGGATGCATATTCCCAAGTGCCTATTGCTAGAACAGTCAAAAGTGCATCATAGTTTCATTGCTAGATGCTTAGGCCTGATGAATACGTTCTCTCACCAGAGCTGTCTTAGAGCTAACCAGTCAGAGGCAAAAATATATGATACGTAAAGCAGCACATGAAGAGTGTGAAATGTGCAAGACTGTGTGAAATCTATTGCTAGAAGAAAAAAAGGTAGCATGGAAACTTGTCAAGAGGGATGGCGTGTCTTATGAGAGAAAAGGTCTAAACTATGGAGGTAGTACTGAGATTGAAAAAAAAGTGATGCATATGGGAGATACGCACATACAAAAATAAGAGTAGACAAGCTGGGCGCAGTGGCTCACACCTGTAATCTCAGCACTTTGGGAGGCAGGGGCAAGAGGGTTCCCTGAGCCCAGGGGATCGGGACCAGCCCGGGCAACTTGGCGAGACCTCATACCTACAATAAATAAATAAGCAAATAAATAATAACCTAGCATGGTGGTGTGCACCTGTGGTTCCAGCTGCTTGGAAGGCCGAGGGCAGAAGTATCACTTGAGCCCAGCAAGTCAAGGCTGCAGTAGCTGTAAGAGTGTCACTGCCCTCCAGTCTGGGTGACAGAGTGAGACTCTGACTTAGGAAAAAAAAAAAAGAATAGATGAGGTTCGGTGACTTTTGGTCCTAAGGAATATGGAGATGACAAGAGTTCCTAGGATGGAAGACGGAGAGAATGACGATGCCATAACCAGTAAGGAAACAGAGGAGATATTTGACTTAGGGTGGTTAGATTAAATTTAAGTTCATAATCAAGTAAAACTGGGACTTTTTTTCTCCTAATGTTCTCAGGTAAGAGGCTGGTTTGTAGGTGATTTTTTTTTTAATGAAGAAAATATAAGAAGCAACCAGTATAAGGTAAATGAATTAGATTGGGGGGCGTTACTATCTAAGCGTAAGTGACTGGGAAGAAGCAGAAGAAAAGCCAATGGAAAGACAGAGAAGGAAGAACCAAGGAGGTTAAAACTGAACACAGGGTAATGCAGGGCTATAGATGTTAAATAAGTAATTTGAAATTTTAAAATGAAAAAAAAATAGGCCTTCCATGTTGAGTGCTGAGAGGTCACTGTGAATACAGAATAAACACATAAATTGGAAGTGAGGAATTCACTGATACTCCTTGGTGCAGTGTTTCTCTAGCGGTGGAGACAGAAGCCAGGCTGAGCTAGCCAGGAAGTCAAGAATTGTGTGCCACCTAGATCTGGCTATAAATAAGTAGAGACATTAGGCAGCGAAAAGAATGAGAAAGGCTGGTGCCATGGTTGTGCCTGTAATTCCAGTACTCTGGAAGACCAAGATGGGAGGATTGCTTGCACCCAGGAGTTCAAGACCAGCCTGGGCAACATAGCGAGACCTTGTCTCTACAAAATAGAAAACAATAAAAATAACAACATTAGTCATGCATGTTAGCTGTAATTGGGAGGCAGAGGCAAGAGGTTTGCCTGAGACCAGGAGGTTGAGACATCGGTGAGCTATGATTTTGCCCCTGCACTCTAGCCTGAGTGACAGACTCGAAGGAAAGAAAGACAGAAAATGAAAGAAAGAAAGAAAGAAAGAAAGAAAGAAAGAAAGAAAGAAAGAAAGAAAGAAAGAAAGGAAAAAAAGAGGCCTCTATCTACAGGGCTATTTCTCTGTGTCTATGTAGGCAAAAAAAAAAAAGTCACTGAAATGATAAAGACTGAAGTGACATGCGATAAAGCCCATAGTTATGTAGAAAGGACGGCGAGTGGGTGCAGGTCTCCCTTTCTTAACCTCTGCAAGGCCAATTAAACTGGAGGACATACGATGACAGTGGGGTCAGGTGGCTTTGTGTGGGACCAGGCTGTGGAGCCCAGCTGCTGCCGTGGGAGAAAACAGAAAGTGCTGCCCTTACAGACGTGGTTAAAGCTGGGGTTAGGGAGAGGGAAGCCTGTCTTAGCAGAGGTGCCAGTAGCCAACCACTCAGACTAACCTGGACAAGCGTTGATGTTCAAGGATATGAACTTGGGGCTAGAGAATGAGGAGTTGTCAGGTGACAGGAAGGGGCAAAGAAGACACAGAGAGAGTGGATGTGCTGTTTCTTAGCTCCTATGGAGTCTTTAGAAGGGTCTGTGGAATAATGAAGTAAAGAAATGCACTGACGGCTCTTGTTTTAGATCCTGACACTCTACACCAAGACTTCCCAGCCTTTGTGTGACTGACATGTTAGGCTGGATGATCCCCTCTTGTGGGGCCATCCTGGGTATTATGGGATGATTCGCAGCATCTCTGGGTTCTACCCGCTAGATGTCAGGAGCAGCCCCAGCTGTGAGGGCAAAACTGTCTCCAGACCTTGTGAAATGTGCTGGGGGTGGGCGGGGGTGCTGGGGAAAGGTGTGCAGAACCACCCTGGGGGTGTGAACCCCTGTGACAGACAAAGACGAATTTCAAGAACGAGCAGAAAAAAACCAAAACAAAATAAGTAACCCAGCAAAGAAGCTATCTAAATAAGAGGAGGGAGTTAACATGTAAAGTGCTTTGCTGAGTGGACAAACACGATGTTTTACAGGCACGCATACACATATTATTCGGTTTTAAAAGGGGAAAACATTCTGATACATGTCACAACATGAACGAGACTTGAAGATGCTATGCTAAATAAATAAACCAGACACAAAAAGACAGATATCATGTAATTCCTTTTTTTGTCTTTTGAGTTGGAATCTCACTCTGTCACCCAGGCTGGAGTGCAGTGCTGCACAATCATAGCTCACGGCAGCCTCGACCTCCTGGGTTCAGGAGATCCTCCCTCCTTAGCTTCCTGAGAAGTTGGAGACCCCGTCCATGTACCACCACTCCCTACTAGTTAATTTTTTTTTTCTTTTTATAGAGATAAGTTCTTGCTATGTTGTCCAGACTGGCCTCGAACTCCTGGGTTCAAGCACTCCTCCTGCCTCGGCCTCCCAAAGTGCTGGGATTACAGGCATGAGCCACCAGGTCTGAGCCTTATAATTTCATTTTTGTGAAGTCCCTAGAGTGGTCAGATTCACAGAGAGTAGGATGATGGTCATTAGGAGTTGGGAAGAGGGGAGGGTGGAGCGTGATGGTTTGGTGGGGGCAGAGTTTCAGTTTGGAAGACGAGAAAGTTCTGGAGATTGATGTTGGTGATGGCTGGGCAACAACATGAATGAACTCAAGGCACCAAATGATACACTTAAATGTGGTCCACATGGTACGTTTTATGTCATATTTATTTTAATAAATATGTTTATTATATAATAAAAAGTTGTTTGTGAGTACCGGTCAGGTGCAAGGCTACACTAGTTATTAAAATAAGTGTACTATTATAATGAACTGAATAATTTCTGAAGGGCAGTTGAAGCCCCTGACAGGCGTTTGGGGAGCATGGAGCGAGTGGTTCCAGGTGGGCTGTGGGCATGACGGTAAGTCTGCCTCGGCTTTCATAGCTCTGGGATCAGGCTGCCATCACAAAACTCTGCAGACAAGGCCTCTCCCAACCTAAATGCATTTTCTCCCAGTTCTGGAGGCAGGAGTTTGAGACAGGGTCCAGCCAGGTCTGCTTCTGGTGAGGCTTTTCTTCATGGTCTGCAGCCTTGTCGCTGTGTCCTCACGCTCCTTGTGTCTTTCCTCTTCTTAGAAGGACACCAATCCAGCCGGGCTCGGTAGCTCAGCCTGTAATCCTGCGCCTTGGGAGGCTGAGGGGAGTGGATTGCCTGAGCCCGCGGATTTGAGACCCGCCTGGGCAACTTGATGAGACCTCATCTCTACAATAGATAAAAAATTAGCCAGGTGTTCTAGCGCGCGCCTGTAGTTCCAGCTACTCGGAAGGCTGAGGCGGAAGGATCGCCGGAGCCCAGCAGGCGAGGCTGCAGTGGCCGGGAGCGGCCACTGCACTGCAGTCTGGGCGAGAGAGTGAGACTCCAACTCAAAAAAAAAAAAAATAAGGACACCAATCCTATCATCCGGGCCCCACCCTTATTATTTCGTTTGATCTTCATTACCTCCTTACAGGTCCTATTTCCAGAGTCACATGGAGGGTTAGCACCTCAGCCTGTGAATTTGGGGTGGGGTGCAATTCAACTCCTGACAGCTTCATTTTCCATTGAGATTGAGCAATGGGCCAAGGCACACTTGGGAGAAAACTGGCAGCACCTGCTTCCATGCGTGGACGTGTGAAGTGCAGGCCTTTCTCCAGGTGAGGAGGCGCTGGGAGGCGGGGAGTGGGTGGGTGTGATCAGAGAAGGCAGCCTCATGGTCCGCAATTGCAAAGGTGTACGTGCCCATCAGTCAGTGGATAATGAAAACGTGGTATATACACACCATGGAATACTATGCAGCCATCAAAAAGAATGAAATTATGTCTTCTGCAGCAACTTGGGTGGAATTGGAGAGCATCGTCCTGAGTGAATAATGAAAGAACAGAAAACCAACCACCGTGTGTTCTCACTTATAAGGGGGAGCTACATTAAGGGTGAGCAAAGGCATATGGAATGGGATGATTGACACTGGAGACTCAGAAGGGGCAGGAAAGCAGGGGTGGAGGAACAGAAAACCACCTATGGGGTCCCATGTGTGCAGGTGGGGGTGGTGGGTTCACTTAAAGCCCAGACTTCTTCACCACTGTTTAATGCCCCCCAAAGACTGAAAGCTATCTGTAACCCCTAAAGCTATTGACATAAAGGAGGAAAACAAAGAAAAGGAAAAGACAGACACAGCTTGGTGGTTCAGCCTGTCATCTCAGCGTTTTGGGAGGCCGAGGCAAGTGGATTGCCTGAGCCTGCGGGTTCGAGACCAGCCCGGGCAACTTGGTGAGACCTCATCTCCACAATAAACCAAAAATTAGCCAGGCATGGTAGTGCATGCCTGTGGTTCTGGCTGCCTGGAAGACTGAGGCGGAAGGATCGCCAGAGCCCAGAAGGTTGAGGCTGCGGTAGCCATGAGCATGCCACTGCCCTTCAGCCTGGGTGATAGAGTGAGACTCCAACTCAAAAAAAAAAAAAAAATAGGAAAAGGCAGTTGTCATCCCAGAGGGCAGAAACCACAGACTTGCACAGGCATGATCATGAGAACAAAATACCTCTGGTAACATAAATATGTCGCTCATAACTTCAGAAATAAATGGTGATCAAGGCCTTTGTTTATACAGCACAGTGCAGCTTCGAGCCTGTGGGTATTGATGGCATTCAAAACATGTAAGTCCTTCCAGGGGGACAAGCCAGCCCACCATTTTTCAAAGCTATTAAATATTAATGAGTGGAAGAGGGCCTTCCCTTTTAAAGCACTCCTGGAGATTTTTGCATAGTGGGTGCCGGATTTGAGTTCATCTCTGACCAGCGGGACTGAAGGCATTCAAAGTAGCAATCTGGATTGGCCCAGTGTTTTATTTTTTCTTTTCTATTTATCTGGAAGTGCTAATCTTCCTATGCTTCTATCCTCATGAAGCTGTGTTGAAAGAAATGGCACCGCACTGTTGAACAAGATGGAAGGTTAAATATGCTCTATGCCAGATTTCACTGAAACTACAAATGACACTGAGATTCTGTCCCTCGGCATGAAATTGGACGGCAGCTTGACTGATCTCATTTTGGTCATTCCTGCGACTGGTGCAGATTGCTTTAGGATGGATTTGACTGGTGTGGATCGCAAAGAGAGCCGGCACAGACAGTTTGGCTGGACCAATGTCTCATTCGGATGCTTGCCGTAGGTGCGGCCATCACCTATGCGTACATTCTAACCTGCCAAATTTTAGAAAATAACACTTAAGAAGCAAGCATTGTACAGAAAACCTATTAATTTTATTTTCCAGGAAAGTTGAATGAGGTAGCGCGCAGGGTGCAAAAGAGTGCACAGACACTCTCTGAGTAAGGAACAGGCTACTAGGAATGCTCATTCATTCATTCATGGACTAAGCCTTCACTGCTTTATCTTGAACGACCTCTCCCACTCCCTGCTTAAATAAGATGCCAAGGCTTGTGTGAGAAACTGTCGGTCGATTCCTCTTGCTGCAACCCTATTGACACACCGTAGTGGGCTTCCTCTTGCTGTGTCTACACTGCTCACAACTCAGAAACTTTCCTCATGGGCCACTTCCGTAAGTCTGTTCCCATGCTGCTCTCATTCCTCTGCCACTTTTCCAGCCCTTGTTCAATACCGTCAGCGACATCCTCCTCTCTCCCATGTACCCCACCCACAATGGAAACCAGCTTCTTAGAACTGAAGAGCTGTGATTCCATACCATCCAGAGGAACAAAAGGTAGATGTGCACTGTGCCTTTCTGGGCTTTTCTTTCCCATCGGAGGCAAGGCTGTCTCAACAGCCGGGACTTCGAACTTCCTCCACTCTGATGCAGGGAACACGTCATCAGTCAAATGACTGAAAAACGTGCCTGTGTCATATTTTAAGTGTAAACTAATGGCTTTAGCAGATTCGCCCTCTTTTCTCAGCACACCAAGTCTTGATGGGCGAAAACACTTCTACTGAAGCCATTAGATCATTTCGACTTTATGTCATGGGGTTAGCATGACAACAACTCTGGAAGAAACCGGTGGGCATGTGTCACCGCGTCATTAACAACATTCTCCTGGATACATTTCCTGTGGTCTCGGGTATTAAAAATATATAAGGCCTGTGAATTACTCACGTTCTATATCCGTGCCAGACCTCTGGTTTAAATCCACGAGGGTATTGACTCTTTGAGCTTTTTATAGCATATGGCTTTTCACTGTGGGTGTGTCATTGGGTTTGAAGTTATGACTGCTCGACCTCCTGAAGTGAGAGCTTCATGCCAGTGTAGTCCAAATGATTCATGGTAGTCAAATGGCCACAGGTTGCCGAGAAACGTGTTGAAGGGTCAACTGGCGCATTCTTTGGACCTGTGACTCTCCTGCTATTTATCTTCTCCTTCCCTCATCCCAAATTCCCATGACAAAGAGGAACGGTATCCTTGTACGGAAACAGAAATAGCAGGCACTGAGGGCAGTGTCATCCAGGGACTCCTGAGGGATGTCACGTGGCTTGGGAAACGTGACAGGTACATGGTGCCATCCCCCAGCGAACAGTTTTTCCTCTTTCAACTCTGCCCATGGGCTGCTGCTATGCTGTGTCTTGGGGAGGTAGCAGAGGAGAAACCCGACAGAAACTTGCAAGGTTAGAGCACAGCGAGAGAAGTTACAGATCACACAAACAATGAAACAAAAAAGTGATACATGGAGCCAAGGGATGGGCATTCCAGTGGGAGCCCATCACTATGGCCCCTAAATTAGAGTCAGAAGAAGGCATCCCAAGGAGAGGACTTTCAAGTGGAGACTTAAGGAACCTTTAAAGGGAGCTTTAATGGGAGGCTTGAGGGTGAAAAGGCTTTAGCTGGGTGCCGAGGCAGAGAACCCAAAGAGAGGGGTAGGAGATGACAGGATGGAAGAGTCAGGTGCAAGATCAGGTAAGAACTTGGGAACCAGATGAAGGAGATCAGACTTTCATCCCATCGGAAGCTACGGAAGAGTTTGAAGGAAGATACATTTGTATTTCAGAAAGGTAACTACGGCTGGAAATTGATTGAAAGAGGCATGAGTGAATTTAGGAAGACCCATGCTACTGCAGTTGATAAAGAAGGCATGGGCAGCCGGGCTCGGTGGCTCAGCCTGTCATCCTGCGCCTTTGGGAGGCTGAGGTGAGTGGATGGCCTGAGCCCGCGGGTTCGAGACCCGCCTGGGCAGTGAGACCTCATCTCTACAATAAATCAAAAAATCAGCTGGGCGTGGTAGCGCGCACCTGTAATTCCAGCTGTTCGGAAGGCTGAGGTGGAAGGATCACCGGAGCCCAGCAGGTCGAGGCTGCGGTGGCTGGGAGCGGCCACTGCACTCCAGTCTGGGTGACAGAGTGAGACGCCTACTCAAAAAAAAAAAAAAAAAGAAGGCATGGGCTAGTCTGCTACAGAGAAGCTGACCAAAGAAACATGGTGGAATTAGCAGCCGCTTGCCATTATCAGACCATTGTGGCCATTGCCGGGCCATCGTGGCCATTGCTTTGCTGAGCTATGGTGTGGCCAGGTACTCTTTGAGCTATGGCCAGACCATATTTTCTTAAGCTTTGGCCCTCTCCTACCTTGGGGAAGTGAATTTCCTTTTACTCTCCCTCTCTATTTAGCCTTCTAATAAGCTATATTTTCTAATCTAAAAAAAAGTAAAGAAAAGAAACATGGTAGAAACGTGTTCTGTGGGTGCAGTTGAGTTTGTGGGCATGCGTTTCCAGTGGTCAAATATACCTGGTTCTGAGATATTCTCTAGCATTATGCAGTATCTCCAACACAGGTGCAGGTAAGATACAAATTTTGACTCCCGCCCACATAATGTTATAGTCAGATTTGATGAATGGAAACTTGGTTAGGCATTGGGAAGAGGCAACCGAAGTTATTGACAAGAGACGAGAAGCTGGAAAGATGGGAAGTGAAGAGGGAGAGAGGTGATGCGGAGGGGAAGAGTGGAGGGAGAACCACACCAGAAGGACCATTTTTTGTCATCGATCACTTCCAGGTGCCACCATGCAGGAGTGGATAAGGAGATGAGGAGGTTGAAGAGAGGAGTGGCCAAGACACTGATGGCCTCTCTGCACAGACGCAAATTCCTGCAGGCTCTGGTAAGATTCCTTAGCAAGGAGGATTCTGACTCAGCAAAATCTTTAGTCAATGAGAGGGGTTGATTAGGAACATGGCAAGAAGCAAGCCAGATGGTTTGGGGATGTTGCTATGGTTACAATGAGCCAAGCACTATTCTGCGAGCTGCAAAAATGACTCAAGACAAGGCAGACAATGTCCCGCTTGCATGGGGTTTCCATTCTTGTGGGGAAATATAGGCAGCGCTCGCCAATACATAAATGGTGCCACAGGAAGGGTGGGCTCCCAAGGGGAACTGAAATAGGGTGACATAATGGCAAGTGACTGAAGACGGAGCATTTCCACTGAAATTGACATGACAATATGGATTGGCCATGCTGAGTCCTGTGCTGCCTAGGGTGGTGAAAACCTCTCGTGCAGAGAAATTATTGGTCTCCTTGCAGGACCAGCTGCTGTCAAACAGCAAGGAGCTTGGCTTTCTGATGATTTTCTCTACAATGTAGGGACTTCCTTGACAAGAATTGCTCCTTGTTGGCCCAGGGTCTCCCATGGGCCGATGACACCTGTTGATAGGCTGGGTTTCACAGTTGAGTGAGAGAAAAGGCAGTGGCCACCCCTCTTGATGGCTTTTGTCTTCCATCGAAATGGGATTGAGTAGTAGGCATGGAATAACCCAGCAATGCCAACTTGTTTTTGCATACAGACTTAGCACTTAAAAATATTTTAAAAGACCCTTTCTAGAAGTTTAGTAAAACAAAACTGGCCAGGTGCGGTGACTCAGGTCTGTAATCCCAGCACTTTGGGAGGCTGAGACAAGAGGATTGCCTAAGCTCAGAGGTTCAAGATCAACCTGGGCAACTTGGTGAGACCTCGTCTCTACAATAAATCAAAAGATAAGCTGGGCATGATAGCACGTGCCTGTAGTTCCAGCTACTTGGAAGGCTGAGGTGGAAAGATTGAGCCCAGCAGGTTGAGGCTGCGGTGGCCGGGAGTGTGCCACTGCACTTCAGCCTGGAAGACAGAGTGAGACTCCAACTCAACAAACAAACAAAAAAACTAAGAATGCAGATTTCATTCATCATCTTCTTAAGAGTTATCTTTCTAAAAAACCAAATCTAACTTGATTGGTTATAGAACCAAAGCTCAACCCCATAACATGGCATCTAAAAACTTCCAGCTTGGTCCCATACATTTTCCCAGTCATTTCCTATCACAAGCCTAAACCCTAGGCAGTCTGAATGCTTCTAAGTGCTCACACAATCATAACCTATGAGTTGAGAAATCCACCCCCTATGCCTGGAGTACACATTGCTCTTCACCCTGTCTAGCGAATGGAACCCATCCTTAAAAATTGACTCAAACATTCACTCTGGAGCCTCTTAGGCAGTCCAGCCATCAGTGCTTGCCACCTAATCTTCTCTGTGTGCACAGTCCTGCACTTATACTTTGTGCTACACTGTTGGACAGAGACCAGTCTTAGTGTGAACTATGTCAAAGGGGCCCCATGGTAGACTGTAGATAAAAAAAGCAATCAGATACCAGCAATTTCACATAGTTCAACTCAATAGTTGTTTCTCACTGTCTATTTTTTCTTGTCTTTAACAGAAATAGAATTCTTAATTTTTATCTGGGCCAATGGAACGATTACATTTTGATGTGTGGACATAAGAATACATTCTGGCCAATGAGATGTAAGCAGATGTATTGAATAATGGGTTGTAGGAAGTTTACTTAAAAGACAACTTGTTGTGAAATTCATGATTTTGTTCTTTTTTATGGCTGCGTAGTATTCCATTGTGTATATGTACATTTTTTTAATCCAGTTCTGTTTTGATGGACTGCATGGTTGATGCCAGGTTCTTGCTATTGTGAACAATGATGCGATAAACATACGTGTGCAGGTATTTTTTTCATAGAGTGATTTGAGTTCTTCAGGGTATATTCCCAGTAGGGGGATTGCGAGGTCATATGGGAGGTCGATATTTAGAGCTTTTAGGAATCGCCACACTGTTTTTCACAGAGGTTGCACTAGTTTGCATTCCCACCAACAGTGTGGAAGTGTTCCCTTTTCACCACACCCTCTCCAGCAACTGTTATTTTTTGAGTTATTGTTAATTGTCATTCTGACTGGAGTTAGGTGGTATCTCAGTGTGGTTTTGATTTGCATCTCCCTGATGATTAGTGAGGTTGAACATTTCTTCATGTGTCTGTTGGCTGCTCGGATGTCTTCCTTTGAGAAGTGTCTGTTCATATCTTTTGCCTGCTTTGTAATGGGGTTGTTTGTTTTTTTCTTTTCATCACGTTTGAGTTCCTTGTAGATCCAAGATGTTAAACCTTTGTCGGACCTGGAGTTGGCAACCTTTCGCAGCAACCTGGATGGAACTAGAGTCTATAATACTGAGTGACCTCTCACAGAAACAAAGATCTGAATATCACACGTTCTCACTCATAGAGCGGACCTTGAACATCCATCGTAATATTATAAGAAAAGGACTGACAGTGGTGGGAAACTATGGGGGTGCATGGGAAGGGAGGTGGGATTAACAGTAGTAATATCTGCCTGGGAATGGGAAAACACCCCTTATCAAAAAGAGTGCCTGAACAAAGCATATTTGTATACCTAATCCTTAACTGTACACCACAATATCAAAATAAAAAATATTGATATAAAAAAATAACCATAATACCAATATCATGCCTAAAAAAAAAAGGACAACTTGTGCATGTCCTTTGATACTTTTATTCACAGTGCTTTCTCCATCCTGCTGCCTGGAATGTGCTTGGGATCACTGGCACTCTGGCCACTCTTCTGGAACATGAAGAGAACAGGATTCGCCCTGGAGATTATGAAGTGGTGAGTGAGAGGTAGTGACCTTCTAAGATCTTTGGTGACAAAGCCATCATATCAGCCCTGGGCAAACAGATAATTTCTATTTAATAAACCACTATTATTGGCAGTGGAAACCTATTCCTAACTGATTCAATTAATTATTTTTGAGTACACTTGCTTTCTCACTAGACTGTGAGCTCCTCGGTGGAAGTGGTTACGTTTTTATTTTTATTTTTTGAAGTGGAGTCTCACTCTGTCTCCCAGGCTGGAGTGCAGTGGCACATTCACGGTCACTGCAGCCTCAACCTACTGGGCTCAGGTGATCCTTCTGCCTCAGCCTTCCCAGGAGCTGGAACTACAGGCATGCATCACCATGCCTGGCTACCTTTTTAATTTATTGTAGAGATGAGATCTCACCAAGTTGTCCAGGTTAGTCTTGAACTCGTGGGTTCAGGCAATCCTTTCAAAGTGCTGGAATTATAGGAGTGAGCCTCCACGCCCGGCCAGTGGTTATGTTTTTAAATCTGTGCCTTCAAGCATCAGGAAACAAGCACTGGGCATATGTATGTTATATATGTAATAATGTCTGTAAAGTAAAATATTTTGATGTTGTTTTGTATGGGTGATTCAAGTATAGATGATATGAATAAAAGGTAACATTTAAATAGCATCAAAAATGAAGACAAATAAACTCTCACAAAGAATGCCAGCAAATGGATGAAAAAATAGATCAAAGTATAATCCACAGGTATTTCTCACATACGACAATATCAATGCACATCAAAGCACGACAATAAGTATTTTATTTTGGTGGGAAAAACTTACCAAAGGCACTTACTCTCAGACTCAAAGGACTGAGATCAGTGAATAACAACAACAACAACAAAAGTAAACGGTCAGTAAGGAATGGTTGTAGAAAAATGGAAGAAGAAAAGAAGTGATCATGATACATGCAACTTCTTCCGATAATTGACTTTGACAAGGCTTAAACCGAAGTAAAAACTGCAGACTTAGCTTCCATGGGAATCAATAATGTCTGCGTTTATGTAACTCTGGCAGCCATGCTTTCCAAAATTGATAAGGCTAGAAGCTCTGAGTCCTCCCTTTGTGAATTATGACTTTGTGTTTAACTGCCAGGAACATTATAAACTCTGCAAATAACAGACTATAAAATTATTATAAACCAGATATCAAGCACATAGCATCTCAATAACCATATATTACCGGTTATTGCAGGCTGTGCCCAGTTCAACATAGTCCACAGGCGTGGGCTTAATAATGACATTATAGCAACTCCATTTTCACTTGATGCGAAAAGTTTATCAGTGCAAGTAAAACTATCAAAACAATCAATTTATAAGTCTAAACAAACCATTAGGGTAAAGGAGCCCTAGCGAACATTAGGATCAATGTCCAAATCAATAATATGGTACATAACTAGTGAGAAGTCAGATGCACAGGACAGGATCAGCTTTGCTGCTGCAAATGAAATCACCAGCAATCAAATATAATTTAGTATCACAAAAGACATGGGGCAGGCGCAATAGATCTAATTTCTCTCCTCTGATCAAGGAAGAAACAGGAACCCAATCACTATTCCAGTCACTGGGAAAAAAAAAACTTGCTAAAGAGAATATGTTTTTGATATGCAAGAGGCAGAAAGGCAAAGGTGCAGGTGGCAGTATAGCCTTGTAGAAGTGGAAAGTGATGGAGACGAGAGAGCTCGAGGTTCTAATTTGGTCTGCTGTTCTTCCTTGCTGGCTGACCTTGGATAAGCCATTTGACTTTTCCAGGGTTCACATTTTTCTGTGTAAATGAGGGAATCGCATTTGCAGAGGAAAGAGAGTTCAATGAGCTGTAGCTTTATTTATGTATGTATGTATTTACGTATTTAGAGACCGGGTCTCGCTATGTTGCCTACGCTGGTCTTGAACTTCTAGCCTTAAGCAGTCCTCCTCCCTTGACTTTCCAAAGTACTGGAATTATGGATGTGAGCCACTGTGCCCAGCCTAGCATGTTTTAAGGGACACGCTTTTGCCAGATCAAGAGGTGTGTACAAGATTTGGAATGGTGGAGAGAAGTCTGGTTCTAGAGAACTCATAACTCAAGGCAGGTTTGGAAGTCAGAAGTGGGCACCTGGTTTGAGAGAACAGGAAGGAAACGAAACTGGCCAAATTCATGTTGAAGCTACAGTGCAGACACGGTTAACACCGAAGAAGAGGATGAGCCGGGGTGTCGTTCTCTCCTAGGCCCTACTGTGAAAGACTCACTTTTCTTCTCACTCTTTCAGCAATGCGCTCTGCACAATCTTTAGGTCATTTGACAGAGCTGCCAACTAACAGCACTCCACTGAGGTCTCACACCATGTGTACTCGTTTCCAAGAGCTGCTGTGACCAGTGGGCACAAATCAGGAGGTTTAAACAACGAGGATTTATTTTCTAGCAATTTCGGAGGCTGGAGCTCTGAACTCAAGGTGTCAGCAGGGTCACGTCTCTCTGAGTCTCTCGGAAAAAATGGAATCCTCCCTCACATCTTGTTGACTTTTGAAGCCTCCTGGATTCCTTGGCATTCTGGGCCTGTGCCGGCATCACTCCAATCTCTGTCTCTGTCTTCCCGATCCCCTATGTGTCTTTTGGTGTCCTCTCCTCTTCTTATAAGGACACTGGATTTAAGGCCCGTCTTCATCCATTATGAGTTCATCTTAGTTTAGTTAATTACATCTGTGAAGACCCTCTTTCCAAATAAACTCATATTCTGAGGTTCTGGATGGACTTGAATTTTGAGGGCCACTATTTGACCCATGATGCCATGTGTTTTTTTTTTTTTTTTTTTGTATTTCCTGCCCAGCGGCTTCTCTGACACTGCATGGGAGGCCTGCAGGACCCCAGGGAGACAAATGTATGCCAGCTGGAAGGGACCTATGAGATGCTGGGTATGTGAAGTCCCAGCTTCTGCCTGCTCCTTTGGTCCTGGCAAAGCTGTCAGAATGGCAAAGCCATCAGAAACGAAGCAATGAGTAGAGCTGGGCTTCCCTTCACGTCCCTCCCTTCTTTCTGGAACGTCTGATCTCAGGATCTTTTGATTCCCTGGTTGCTCTTGAGTGCCTTTCCATCAATCTTTTTGGGTACTTTATTCACTTTTCTAGTTGTTTTTGCAAGAGCTGTCCTAATACACACAATTTGTTATAGCCGGGAGCAGAAGGCTGTTGTCTTCCGTATCTGTGCAATCTGTCCTTCCTGTCACTGTCTTACTTTTAGTGGGAGATAAGGAAGTACTTTGTTCAATGTATATGTGGCCGGGCTCGGTGGCTCAGCCTGTAATCCTGTGCCTTTGGGAGGTTGAGGTGAGTAGATTGCCTGAGCCTGAGGATTCAAGACCCGCCTGGGCAGCGAGACCTCATGTCTACAATAAATCAAAAAATCAGCCAGGCGTGGTAGCGCGTGCCTGTAATTCCGGCTACTTGGAAGGCTGAGGCGGAAGGATCGCCGGAGCCCAGCAGATCGAGGCTGTGGTGGCCGGGAGCGGCCACTGCACTCTAGTCTGGGCGACAGAGTGAGACTCCAACTCAAAAAAAAAAAAAAAAAAAGTATATGTGTTACACCTCCCCTCGACTACTATAGGGCTATTTCTAATCTATGAAAGCTGGTAAAGCAGTACTGGTAACGTATTTTATATATACTATTCTCACGATCAACTTTGTGAAGTTGTGAATGTAGATATTATATCCTCACTTCAAATACGGGTAAACTATGATGCAAAAAGTTAACTTTTTTTCCAAGGCCTGTCTCTAATAAATGGTAAACCGAATACATATGTCTGTGCTTCCTAGCCTTAAATACAGTGATATCAGAAATAATTATTAAATGACATCATCACATAATTGAATGAAAACTAGAAATCGAAGACAAATCATAATTTTGGTTTTGTGTGAAATCACTTAATTGACACATTTTTTTCCTGTAGCTTTCTATGCCTGTATGCCTCTATTTTGTTTAGGAAGCATCAAACTAATTAAATATTAGTCCATTTGGTTAACTTTTAGGAGATGGTACTTCCATTGAAAATAATGATTAATCCCTCTCCATAATTAAATTGACTTTTGAGCACTTTTCTCATTTATGGTCTGGATAACCCAATGCCTCCCGGGCTAATGGTTCCATTCTGAGCCTACATTTCATGTGATTTTTGTGAATGCAACTCAGCAAATTGCAAGTTAGCCATTTAATCTTTATACCTCAGTTATTCAATTTGCAAAAGAGTGATAATTAGGTTTTTGTTAGAAAGAAAGCAGCAAAGAGAGAGAGGAGGAAGGGAGAGGAAATAAAATATTCAACTTTATCAGGGTGTATGAGGATACTAGCATGTTAAGCGTGTGAAAACACTATATATGTCCATCATGTTACCAGGTGAAAATACTTGAGTGAACTAACCACATGTTAAAAATGGTATGTACCCAAGATATGACTGAATTTTAGAGACAGGAGAAAAATATCATTGATATTTAATGATTTTTTTCTGTTGCAATCAGAAAAGAATAATAATATTCACAACTGTATGATTCTTTCTGTTTACGAATATTATGCATAAATATATTGTCACTTCAACTCCTCAATGAAAAGAACGTTGGAATAGAGGACAGGAAGTAGAAGTTTTTTTGTTGTTGTTTTTGTTTTGTGAGTTTGCATCTCACTCTGTTTCTCACAGCCACCCTGGAGATCCTTCCTCCTCAGCCTTCCAAGTAGCCAAAACTATAGGCATACACTACCAGGAATGGCTAATTTTTAATTTATTGTAGAGATGAGGTCTTGCCAAGTTACCCAGGTTGGTCTTGAACTCGCAGGCTCAGACAATCCATTTGCCTCAGCCTTCCAAAGTGCTGGGGTGACAGGCTGAGCCACCGAACCTGGCCCAGAAGTAGAAGTTTTTGATAGCAAACATTCATATTTCTCTTTGGATGTTATCTTTAGCCATTCTTCTGTGGCTGTGGAAATTGTTATTCTCTTCAGCATGTCCTGAAGTGCGACATATTGTGTGGGTTACTAGGTGATTTTAGGTGCTTTGGGTTATTGGTTATGTTTTTATTTATGTTGCTACTTTCTATTTGTGGCCAGTGAGAATGTTATATGGCAATATGTCAATGAATATGGGCTCAATTTCAATGAACCTTAAATAAAACATGAAAAATATGAAGATACATATTCAGTAAATAATTGTCCTGGTGCTGTATGATTATGGGAAAATTATGGAAATCTACTCAGGTGACCAAGTTGGGCTGACATTGTCCATGAGTGGTGACAAGCGCCTCAAAGCATGGCCACTTGCTCAAACAGAAAAATAAAACCACTGACGTTTTCACTAGGAACTCTCTGAGGTCGTGTGAAGGGATTCTTCACTCTTTCTTTAGTTTTTGAGCATTATCCATTAGCGAAATAGGGCACCCTGTAGTTGCAGAAGAATGCACCACTCACTGTATCACGGGTGCAATAGCCTGAAAATTCAGGGACGTGTCTAGAACACATCATGGTGCCTTAGGACAGAGATGTTAATCTACAAGGGAAGAATCGCACGTTTCATTCAATCATATTACAAAGATTCTACCACCAATTTGCAACAAACTTGAAAAAAAATGCATACAAAGAGGAAAAGTAAAACCCAGGGTAAGTAACATAATTTGAAATTATTTTTTTAGGATTTTTCTCTTGGCTTAGAAAATCACTTTTTGCTTATATATCAGGTCAGCTTGTTTTCACTCTGATTTCAGTGCTGTTTTTTAAAATTTTGTGCTCTGATGTTTCTTGTGATGTAACAGAAGACAGGCAATGGAGGAAAGAGAAAAATGGGGAATTCTAGAGATAAGACTTCACCTTATTACAGAGCGGGTGAGCACTAGAGACTAGGCATGGAGAGCCATGTGGAGTTTGGTGTCGGGGGGCTTGGGGGGGGTGCGGGGCAGGTGACAAACAGGAAGTAGGTGAATATGTTGAAGTAAGCCTAACAAGAAAGTAGAAACTCCAGGATTGAATGTACTAAGCCTCAGGCTCATAAAAAGACCCTTATCTTAGTGTCCATCTTTATTCCTGGCACAGGTTAGGTGACCCAAAATCACAGCATGAGTTGAATTACTAAAGCACATCATCAGGTAACTCTGCAGAAGACAAGCCACGTCAGAATCCATTGGTTATGACATTTGTCTAAAGGATGAACTGGGACCTTGATGTATACATTTACTTAAACATTCATTAGTAACCTCCTAATGAAATGACACATGGTCTTCTTTAGGTTTGAGCTTTTGTTCAAATTTTCTTACCCAGTAGACTTCTGTTTCTCTGTTTCCTTTCTTCTCTTTCTTTTCCCACCCTCTGAATAACCCCGAATGACAAGGTGATGGTGTTTTATGCACATTTTGAGTTTTTAAAAGTCTCTTTAATTTTGTTGAAGATTCATAGAGTTCCGTGGCGTGTTTATCTTTTGAAATTTATTTCTATTATTATTTATCTTGCTGTAATGAATAGCCAAATAATGTGTTGGGGTTTTTGTTTATTGCTTTGTGTTTATTTTTTCAAACATGCCATGTACTAGTCACTTCAATGCAAAATAGATACATAAAATAAACAAAAACTGAAAAACTTTGTGCTTTTTATATGCACAAACTGGTTTGGGAGACAGGGTTAGCATGCATTGAGTAACTAAGAAAGAGTGCACCTCCTCATTTAATCTAATACCGAACTGGGTGGTGAGATTTTCAAGCTATAGAAATTGAGAAAAAATAAAGATCTATGTTTTCTTAGGTAGGAACATCTTAATTGAGGAAATGTAGACACTGATATTTAAAATGAAAACATTTGATTTGATAGCTATTACGAATGATGGAAATAAAAAAGTGGGTGAAAGAATTTGAAAAGTAAAATGGATTTGAAAAAATATCATGATGTTTGGAGTGTGACAAGACTTGTCCTCAAAGATCTTTTTGTGAAAATTATCAGAGGAAACCTGATTAGAAGAGGGAGCAATCAGAGAGCGATGTTAGATTTTCCTGGTTGACAACCAAATGAAACATTATCATATCAATATTTTTTGATAGCAAAAGTAATACATATTTTATTTCAGAAAGTTTGGAAAACACACGCAAGTATAATAGAGTCCAGAAGTCACTTGTAATCTTGTCACCAAGCAAGAAGCACTATAAATATTTCATTTTTAAAAAATCATGGCTTTTTTGGGTATATAGGTACATATAATTTTGGTATAAAAATGGAATCATTCTCTGTAGATTTTTAATACCTTGATTTTTAAAAATAATATTATCACATAATTATCATCAAGCCATTTTTCTTTGAAGCATGTTGGATAGTATTAATATGATCCCTAATATTAAACTATTCTCATATTTTTGAAATAAATTTTACTCAAAGATGACGATGTATTATTCATTGACTATAAGATTGGATTAAATTTTCTAATTAAAAAAATTCTACTGATAAGGAAAATTGACCAGAAGCTTCTCCTTTTTTTTTTTTTGTGAGTACAATTTTTAAAAATTTAACAGGCTTATGGAAGTGTTACTGAATTAATTGGGAAGCATTTCATATTGCTGTGCTCTGGAAAAATTTAAATACAAGTTAGACAAACATTGTCAGTATTGGGACTTCTGGTTCCAGCATCATTTGGCAAAGTTAACATAGAACACGCCTTCTACAAATACCTAGATATGCTAAGTAGAAATACAAGAGGCACAGAAATTAAATACATAGTCAAACTCCAAGAAAGAAAGGGAACTTTGAAGATGCCAAAATGAAAGCCAGCACTGAAAAGACGCAGCAGCAGTAAGTAGGAAAGCCAACATCACAGAAGGTAGTGAACAGAGACAGGGATGGCACAAACCCTAGGTAGAGCTTGGTGCCAATGTCAATATAAGAATTTTAAGTTAGATGAAGGTTTGCTAAAGGGTCAGGGCTTACAATTGCTCATGTTGCATAAACCTAGGACCTTGGAATATCAATACAATTGTGGAAAGGCTTGTATAAAATCACACATTCTCTGTATTTCAGATTTAAATCATATACCCAAAGAAACCCCAAAATTATTTTTTATCTCAGAAGTTACAATATTAGAAGGATAACAAGGAAATATCTTCAATGTTCTGGGGGAAAAAATGCTGTCAGCCTAGAATTCAGATCGAGCAAAATATCTTAAAATAATAAAGACAAAATAAGTTTATTTTTAGAAAAACAAATGGTGAAAGAGTTTGATGCCAGGATACCCAAATTAACAGAAATTCTGAAAGATGTACTTTAAACAGAAAAAAAGGTATTCTAGGCAGAATATTAGAGATAAAAGAAGAGATAAAATTCTCTTCAATCATTTTGGACATGATGCCACAAGTGGAAAATTTCACACTTCATTTCATGTGACAAGTCACAGTCAAAATGCAGACACACAACAGTTTATTCAGTGTCCCCAAGGGGGAAAAGAAAAGACTCTCCCAGCCCTCTTCAGCTGTGATAGATATTTCCCATGCAGGCCCAGATTTCTCCGTGCAAACACATCTACAAAGCGTTATAAGTTGGCATGTATGGAGGATGGACATTCGGAGGCAGGTTTCCCTAGATGCCCCATGTTGGTCCAAGACCTATGTGCATTACTCACTGTGTTTTTTTTATTGTTACTTATTCTCTGCTCTCTGATGTAAAGATGTTGTTGAAAATGTCAAAAGGGCTGCAGATAGCCCTATGGATAATAGTGATAAGAAAAAGAGGAAACATTTATGTTTGTCTATAATACAGAAAATCAAGCTGTCGGAGAAACCGCACAGTGATATAAGCGAGAAACGTCTTACAAAAGAGCATGGTGTTGGAATGACCATATAGGACATGAAGAAACAAGAATAAACTGTTCACATTCTATGCTGAAAATGATGAACTGAAGTTAATGAAACACTTAAAAAAAAAACGATTTAAAGCTAGAAATGAAGATCTCAATTGTGTATTAAAAGATTGGATCAGTCAGCATGGTTATAAACACATGCTATTTAGTGGTAGTCTGACCATGAGACAAGGATCTGTTATGATGAACTGACAATTGAAGAGAACTGTGAGTATTCAATAGACTGACTGCAGACATTTGAGAAAAGATACAATGTTACATTTTTAAAGTTTGGTGGTGATAAAGCATCTGCTGATCATGAACTAGGGAAGAAATGCATTGATGAGTTTGCCAGGGTAATTGCTGATGAAAATCTGATGCCAGAACGAGTCTATAGTGCTGATGAAACATGACTGTTCTGGCATTATTGCCCCAGAAAGCCATTGACTACAGTTGATAAAACAGCCCCTAACAGGAGATAAGGACCCCAGGAACAGAATAACTGTGCTGAAATGTGCTAAAGCGGCAAGCACACATGAGGGTAAACTTGTGTGATGGACGAAAGCTGGAGTCCTCACCGTTCTCAATGAGTGAATTTCTTATCAGTCCATTACTACGCTAACACAAAGAGATATTTTCTCTAATTGGTTTCATAGATATTTTCTTTCAATGTCTCGGGCTCACTGCAGAGAACTGGGTTGGATGGCAACTGGAAGATTTTGTTATTCCTAGAAAACTGCTCTGCTCATCTTCTAGCTGAAATTCTCATCAAAAATAATGTTTATGCTGTAGCCGTCCCCCCAAATATGACTTCATTAATTCAGCCATGTGACGAGGGTATCCTCCGCTCAATGAAGAGTAAATATAAAAACTCTTTCTTGCCAGGCTCGGTGGCTCAGCCTGTAATCCCAGCACTTTGGGTGGCCGAGGTGAGAGGATTGCCTGAACCTGCGGGTTTGAGACCCGCCCGGGAAACTTGGTGAGACCTCATCTCTACAATCAATCAAAAAATTAGCCAGGCATGGTAGCGCTCACCTGTAGTTCCAACTACTTGGAAGGCTGAGGCGGAAGGATTGCCGGAGCCCAGCAGGTAGAGGCTGCGGTGGCCGGGAGCGTGCCACTGTACTCCAGTCTGGGTGACAGAGTGAGACTCCAACTCAAAAAACAAAACAAAAAACAAAAACAACAACAAAAAGCACTTTCTTGAGCAGCATGCTGCCAGCAGTGAACAGAGGCATGGGTGTGGAAGGTTTTCAGAAAGAGTTTTGCATGAAAGATACTGTGTGTCCTGTTACCAATGCTTGGAGCACACGGCTACACAAGCATGGACAACCTCTGGCTTGGAACTATGTTCAGTAATAATAATGAATAACACAGTGACCTTAAAGGATTCTATATATCAAGTGAAATAAAAATGCTGTCTGGCCTCCTTACACACGCAAAAAATATGCCTTCAGAGTCCATCATTAAGATCAAAGAAGTGAATATCAAAGAAGTTTTTCACATTGATAATGAAACTTCATGGCTCATTTATTGACCGTTGGTGACATACTCAAAATGGTTCAACACCAAAGTGATCTCCATAGTAGTGGTGATAAAGATGACATTGTTAACACTGCCAAAAAGTGCCTGTAGATGACATGGTCGAAATGTGTGAGAGGCTTCTTGCAGGAGCAGAGCAGCGTGCATGTGTAACAGAACAAGATTATCTTATTCATTTGTAATATCAAAGAGAAACTTCTGAGACAAAAACCATTGTGAATGAGGCAGATGAATCTGGAAGAAACATTTTAATAAGACAAGCAGCAGAAAGTCTCGGCATTGCTAGAGATCCATTTCCCGGTCTCTCCACCGCTTCTGATGTTTCTTCTCACCCAAAAAGTAAAATAAAATATGGTGCAAAGAACATTTTCGTCAAAACGCAGGATCGTATGTAGAGACTGAAAGTTGCTGTCGTCTACTGTTGTAGATACATGTGTTCTGGAGATGCTGCTTTGCTGTTTCCCTGAACACACTATTTTTTCACTGTGCTAATGGTATGTCATGCTTTTTACTGGCAAGTACTTGTGTGTGATTACGTGTAAGAAAATGATTGGCCTGATAATTACTCACTCACCAAATTGGGGGGGGAGTCAAAGGCAGGACTATTCGTGAGGATGTGGGGCAATAAGTCTCTCACAAAATGTTGCTGGGGGTGTTAAACTTTCTTTGGGAACAGGTTGCATTATCTAACATATCTGAAAATGGCAGTTCTACTCTTAAAGCAGGCTATGACTTCAGGGACAGGTATCGTGGTGATGCCAAACAGCTACTGATCGCCCACATGGGTGGCCGAGATAGTGACACTTTGCTTTCCGGTTATTCAATATACACAAACTCTGTTTCATGCACCAAATTATCAAAATACTGTAAAACAAAATTACCTTCAGGCTCTGTGTAGAAGGTGTATATGAAACACGAATAAACTTTTGTTTCGTCTTTCATCCTGTCCCCGAGATATCTCATTTTGCATATGCAAATATTCCAAAATCTGAAATCGAAAACAATTCTGGCCCCAAGCATTTTGGATAAGAAACAGTCAACCTGTGTTTAACAAGTAAACAGGTAAGTCGTCCTCTAATAGAAGATATTTGTTACGTAGCTAATCAACAAAAGACTGGTGCCAGAACCTATTCATCAATAAGAAAAAAACAAAACAGAGCATGCAATCCAGTGGGCAAATGAGCAAAAACCCGAATAGACTCTTCACAAACACATGCCCAAATAGCCAGAACACATGCCCAGATAGACGGGTTTGTAATGAACCAGGTACGTGCAAATTAAAACCACTATGACAGACAATTACTCACCCACCAAATCAGAGGAAAAAAAGTTAAAGGTAGTACTATTTGTGAGGATATGGGACAAGGCGTCTCTCACAAAATGTGCTGGGAATGTTAAACCTCCTTAGGAAAACAGTTTGCAATATTTGAAAATAATAATATTATTATTGTTTTAAGGACATATTTGAAACTGTCCTCACCTTTTGACTAAGCAGTTCCACTCTTAAATATATATCTAAAAAAAAAAAAAAACCGCATATGTGCCAAAGAACACACTTTGAAAAATGTCTACCAGGCGGTATGTTTTCTAAAAGCAAATTTGAAAATAACTCGGGTGTCCACCAAAGAAAGTAGATACAATAAGTATGTTTGGATATATATAATAGAATGTCATACATCAATGACAGTGAACACACTAAAAAAAGCTAACAAAATTGATCAACTTCACAGATATAGTTTGGGGTGGGGAATGTCACAAAAGAATATGTTATGTACTGAATTTTGTCTCCCCAAAATTTGTATGTTGAAGATCTAACCCCTCATGGGATTTACAGTAGTTCCTCATATCCACAGTTTTACTTTTTGAAGTATCAGTTACCTGCAGACAACCGTGGTCCAAAAACAGGTGAGGAGAGTTCAACAAGAGAGAAAGAAAGAGAAAAGGACAGAGAAAGACATAACTTATATTATAGTATATTTTTGTAATTGTTGTTAATCTCTTGTGCCTAATTTTTAAATTAAACTTTATCAACATATGTATGTGTAGGAAAAAACATAGTATGTATAGGGTCTGGTACTATCTGTTGTTTTGGGGATTCACCGGTCATTTTAGAACATACTCCTTCAGATTTGGGGGGAATTACTGTATTTGAAGTTAGGGTCTCTAAGAGGTAATTAAGGTTAAGTGAATTAATAAGGGTGGAGCCCTAGTCCAATGTGACTGATGTTTTTATTAGAAGAGATGAAGACACAGACCTGTGCACACACATGGGGACATATGAAGACACAGTGGAAAGGCTGCCATCTGTTAGTCAAAGGACAGAGGTCCCAGAGGGAATCTTGATCTTGGGTTTCCAGTCTCCAGAACTGAGATAAAATACATTTCTCCTGTTGAATTCAGTCAATCTGTGGTGCTTTGTGGTGGAAGCCCTAGCTCATCAATACAGAATATATACTTTAAGTGATTGCATTTATATACATTTATATACATTTCAAGAAAAGGTAAAGTTATTTTGTTTAGGAAAGTATACAAAGCAAATAAGTCAAAAAATGATCTTTCTCAAAAAATTAGCTGGGCATGGAGGCCCATGCCTGTAGTCCCAGCTACTTTGAAAACTGAGGCAAAAGGATCGCCAGAGCCCAGGAGGTTGAAGCTGCCATGAGCTGTGATCATGCCACTACACTCCAGCCTGGGTGACAGAGTAAGACTCTGACTCAAAATAAATAAATAAGTAAATACAATCACTACCAATTCAGCAGGTAAAAAAATGATATTTTTAAAAGGTGTCTAGCTAATAGGGTCACTAGGAAAAAAAAATACAAGATATCCATGAAGCTTTAAATTTAGATAAAATATTTAAAAAAATTAGTGTGGTTTGTTCTAAATATTGCATGGGATATACTTACACTTAAAATTGTTCATGGTTTATAGAAAATTCCTATTTAACTATTTTTGTTGTCTGTGGCAACCCTAGTAAATATCAGAGCCAGGACAACTTCCCAGCAGGACTCTCTCCCATACCCTGATTTCAGTGCAAAGCATCCATTTCCATCCTAAGATTTAATTCCTTTTTCACACCATCGATTCTTTTCTCTCTTAGCAAAGAACTGTCGTACAAATTTATTCATTCCTTGGGCATCTCTACCTAAAAATGTCTAAGAACAAACTCATTATCTTGTCTCTAAAACAAGATAATGGTCTCCCCCCTGAACTTCCCTGTTGATGTCAAGGATGCTGTCTTAGCATCCTTTGTTGCAAGTGACAGAAACTCAATTGGACCAAGTGCAGCGAAGTGACAGTTTGCGTCCGGGTGTAGTTGGTCTACCTGAAGGGCAGAATACAGTTGGCCCTCAGTGGGGAAGAGACTGGGAACGAACTCCTTAACCCTCCTCTCTGCCAGTGGCCTCATTCTCACCGGGTTTTCAGCAGCTGTCTGGCTGGGTGGCTCCTGCCTGGACAGTCTGGCTTTCATTCTGGCTGTGCCACTTGAGTCACGGCCCTAGCATAAGTTACTGAATCTTTCTGTGCCTCCATTTCCTTACCTGTAAGCTCCATTTTAAGTCAAGGTCTGTGGAAGCAGAGTGACAGATGGCTTTGGTCTACTGAGGGAGAGATCGCAGGAGAAAAGGAGGAAAAGCAAACTTGTCCTGGGAAGGATATGGTCTTAGCTTGAGTCTGCCTTCTCCCTTCTCCCATGGGAAGCTCTCACGATCACATTGCTGTTCAAAGTTGGGGCAAAGACTGGCCTTTGTACTCTGTGTTAGTTGCTGCAGGCGAGTGGCTGACTTTGTTGGGGCCAGCGTGTGTGGAAATAGCCTCCCACAACAGGTGGCTTCTATTGCGTCAAGAGTAGCTGGGGAGAAGGAAATATCTCTGTGCCCTTAACGGCTGTGACATCCAGCAGTGTGACATCCAGCCAGTATAGGAGTCCACTGGCTTCCACAAGTCTAGGGATGACGTGGAAGCAACCCAGGGTCTGCTGGAATGACCGAGGGAAGGAATTTATGAGAAGGGCTCAGATCATCATTCGGCGTACAGTAAGTACCCCACACGTGGCATGATCACGGCCACCACAGCCTCGACCTGCTGGGCTCAGGTGATGGTTCCACCTCGGTCTTCCAAATAGCTGGGGTTACAGGTGCAAGCCACCCCTCCTAGCTAATTTTTGGATTTATTGCAGAGGTGAGGTCTCGCCAAGTTGCTCAAGGTGGTTTTGAGTCCCTGGGCTCAGGCAATCCACTCACGTTGGCCTCCCAAGGTGCAGGGATTCCAGGTATGAGTCACTGTACCCAGCCTATTTTTTTTCACTTTTAGCTAATGAGAGGTATTATGTCTAGGAAAACAAAACAAAACAAACAAATAAAGCAAATACCAGTGTTTTCCCAGCAGTCCCGGATCCAAAGCTTGAAGATCTTGTTGGTTCTACTTTCTTTGTTTATCAGAATCAGCTAATCCTGGACTCCACAATCTGTGAGACATGGTGTCGTGTCCAGGCCTATGTGGCTGAAACCCTCCACTCCCAAACAACACTCTGTTAACACACACACACACACATCCTCAGCCACAGGGTGTTCTTGTGGCTCTCTCTCTGTCTCTCTGTCTATTTCTCTGTCTTTCTCTCTCTGTTTTCTTTCTAAAATAGACTGTGATGTTTGTTTTAAATTCCAGGGGTGTCAAAGAAATGTATACACATTTTAATCGATGTTATCTCTGTATAACTTTTCAAAGTAAAATTAAATGACAGCAGCAATGTGTAGTATAACATTCACTCAAAAGACGGTGTTAATCATATGAACGCTAGCATCATCATGTGACAGGTAGGACAGTAAAAGAAAATGGTGGATGCCTGGCTGTCGTACAAGGAGTCCAAGATCATTTTGAAGTCATACTTGAAATTCAAGAATGTTCTGGAAGTACAACAGCAATGGAGGCATGAGTATACAATAACACCCAACATGCCTAACAACTGCATGTACTTGTGATGAGTTTGAGACTCATGGTCCTTGTGTGATGTGCACAAGGGAGGATCCGGAAGGCCTCACACAACAAGTCCTGCTTCCTCTGCCATGGTGTTGGAACACTTTACATGCTCGCCACAGAAATCCACCAAATAATGTGTAACTCTTCTAACTGCAGAAATCAAATGTGATTGTATTCATCTTTTGTTATTGGCACTATTGAGGATTACAATTTTAATACAGTTTTTTAAAAAATCTTTTAAAAAATATGTATATATTTTTTTGGCACTCTCCTTTTTTAAAAATCCAAATAACACTTGCATATTTAAATAAAATAAAAGAGAAATAAAGACATAAATCCAAACCCAGCAGCTCTCTGGTCAACCACTCCTAGACTCCAATTCTATTTCCTAGCGTCAATCACGTTCAGTCTTTGTAGTTGTTTCCTCCCTTTTTGTTTTTGTTTTTTAGACTCCTCCCATGTATTTACAATCTTGACTCATCATTTACTAATTTGTGGTGTCATCTGTTTTCTTTCTTTTATGATGAATGAGCTCCCATGAGCAGCTTCTCGTCTTCTCTGCCTCATCCTCACCAACACTCACCAACACCCAATACATCCCAAGGTTTGGACCGATCAGGAACAGGTTCTATCATACACATGCATCACTCCTTGCAGAGTCAGGTGGTATACTATGCATGCACTTCCTTTCTTATATAATCCATTTAACTGGAGACTCTTGCTTATTTTCCCCCATTCCATTTGCATGAAATTGTATCCCCAGACCCTCATATCTCTTCAAATGTCTTAGTCTCCCCTTGCACATGATATGCAGACTGATTTTAGAATTTTAAGATGAAGACTATTTTCCCTCTGAATTTTAAATGCATTGCTGCATTTACTTTAGTCTTCAGCATCACTTCTGGGAAACCCTGTACCTTCTGATTTCTATTTCTTGGCATGTAGGATTTTTTTTTTTAAAGAAAACTTTATCTGAGTGAGCATGTTATGAAGAGGATGCACATGTGCATGGCAGGGATAAGGAATAAGCAAAGCCACTTATCACCCACTCATTCATATTCACTGCAACTTGGACCTATCAATAGATAATCCGTGACTTTTTACCCTGAAATTCTGTTACTTCTTCCTGTGAATTCCTGTATGTCCTCACCAGCGTGTGCTGCAGTTTACTAGTCAGTTTTTAGTGAATGCTTCCAGCACCTCAATTGTACCACCTTTATTCAGAGTTCAGGTAGGATGCACGAATCTTCTTTATACCACAACTATTCGTTTTTGCTCAGGAAGGTATGGTTGTTCCACATTCCTACCAATTTTTCTGCAGTTTCTGAAGTTTTAGATATTCGACAAGGTCGACAGGTATCGCAATTTCTTGACTGTTGGTTTTTAAAGAGAGTTTTGAACTCTAAATCGAAGTCATCTGTGGTTATTGTTGGTAAGTCAGGATTTCATGTATGGACCAAGAGGACAGAACTTTGTTCCCACTCATTCATGAGCAGTCTCTCTTTTTGGCTGTTGTTCTGGTGACAGTCCTAATGTACACAAACGTATTTTGCAAGTGGGATTTTGTGCAACACTGTGTCGAGTGTATTACAACCATCACTCTAGACGTTTTACATCAACTACATTGCTTTCATCTGTAAATCTTGTAATTCCATCAAAAAAGCAATCAAGTTGTCTATGGGATGATTTGTTCCTCACAAACACCTAGTGATTATGGCTTCTAGTCCCATCAGCCTATGGATGTTTTCAGATTCTCACTTCTCCTTCCTCCGTTATTTACTGGAGATATAAGATATGCACAGATAATTCAAATTTGCCATGTTTCACTGGTGATTTTATAATGCCATTAAGTAGGAAGATGGTACTGTATTTCACAAAGGAAGAAGTTAAAACCAATAAAGGCGTGAATTGCAGTGCAATGATTCACCCATAATTTTCATCCTAAAAATCCTTAGTTTCCCCAGAACGGGAAATTTGGTTTTGGCAGAGGTAACTTTGCTCATCACTTGCTTTGAGGCCTTCCTCGCCCTTCTGATTTAGTGATGTTGTAAATAACCACAATGCTGTATCCACCTGCACAAAACCAAACAATAAATAGGATTGACTTCAACCTACTTACTTATTTTGCAGCTATAGCGTTTCATACTTTCTCCTTTCTGTACAATTTGGGAACAATCCAAATATTGGGATTTACATAGTCACAGAGTCAAAACCTCAATGTGCATGGGACGAGTGTGGCCCTTAGTCCAAACTGTAAAGTCCATCTGTGGGATGAAGATGTAGTATGAAGAGGATGATTTCATATGGCCAGCCATGCTTTTTTCACGCCAGGCCCAAAGCTTCCCAAGCTGTGCGTATTCATCCTTTTCCTGATGGGTGATTAGGCCGTTAGATGGAGGCTAAGAAAAAAAATAATAATGAGAGGAGAGAGATGGGGAAAGAAGCGGTCAGTCTTCTCAGGCTTGGATGAGAGGTAGTAAGCAGTGTGTGCACACCGCAGTTGCTGTCTTCACTTCAGAAACTGTGAGGAGTTTTCATGTAAAACAGCTCTTTCTTGCCTGAGAGCAGTAGAAATTGGAGTGGACAGTGAGGAACAGAGGGTTGAGCTGTATTAGTAAATGAGGCTTTGCAATATCAAATTTAGAGGTTAAAGATCACCTTTCAGTCACAGCAATTCTAGAAAAACTATTGGCACAATTGCTTTATAACGTTGCATTTGGTTGAAAAATGAGAAAGAGTGAAGCGGCTATTTGGGGATTCTGCAAAAATTCTTAAGATTCTGGGGAATGTGACCTCCGTCCACTGCCAGAGGCAACTTCGTCTTCTCCGATGAAGGGCTTGGAGAGAGGGAAGCATGGCGGCTCAAGACTTTGGAAGAGAACAGGTACTATCAGTTTCTGAAGAGAGAGTGGAGAATGTTTTGCACCCTCTACCCACCGGTATCAGATGCGAATGACAGTGCTTTGTAAGAAGATTTGCACATTTAAGAGACTGTCTGGATGCAAATCAAAATTGAGGTTTATAGCTAGAACTTTCATGTATGCATTTGGTCTCATTTGCTTTTTCTTTTTCATGTAAACGATATCATTTAATTTATCTCAAGTTTGCACGGATCACCAAACACAAATACAATTCATGAAACTGAAGACAGAGAATAACTTCCCAAAGCACTGGGCTGAGGAGATACCACGAATAAAGATTTCATGCCTGGACACCAATTAGGCTGTATCAAAAACTGCCATGTGTTTGGTTTTATGGGTGCCATAATAGCAATTGATGGGTTACACAATCTCTTCATATATTTGTAATGGAAATGCTCTGAAACAAACATGCTGAATGTACAGTGGGTCAAATATTTCCAGCTGAATGTGCTCTCCTGCCTGTACTTTGCACATAATTTGAGCCATGTGCTTTTGAGTGTGTATAATACATAACGTATTTATGCTTGAAAACAAGGAAGATTTGTTCCTATTTACTATAATTCAGCCAGCTACAAGTTAAAGGTTGTAAAACTGAAAGTTCCAACTTCACCCTTCCATGTTTATAAAAGCAAGAGCCTTGTGGAAAAGGAGAGGAGAGCTGGTGGACAGTACAGATGCCTTTTATGATGGACTCGGGCCTTTTGAATGTAAGTGATATCATTTACATTCAACCCAAGAGTGTCCAAGGCTTGAGATTCCACCCAGAGGAACATAAATTGCTCTACCAAAAAGACACTTGCACATGTATGTTCATTGCAGCACAATTCACAATAGCAAAAACATGGAACCAACCCAGATGACCAGTGAAAGTGGACAGGATAAAGAAAATGTGGTATGTACACATGATGGAGTACTACTCAGCAATGAAGAAGAACAAAACCATGTCCTCTGCAGCAACATGAATGCAACTGGAGACCATCACCTTAGGGAACTATCACAGAAACCAAAAACTGTATAGCACATATTCCCACTGATAAGTGGGCAAAGATGGAAACAAAACGATGGACACTGTTACAGGGGAAAGGAGGAGAGGCAAAGGAGGGTTAAGGGACACACAGTCACACACAGGGTACCAGGTCCACTGTCAGGGGAAGGGAGAGATTGCTAGAAGCTCACACCTCACCTGCACATAGTTTATTTATGTAGTAAATCCTCACATGTACTCCACAGCTAAAAAACTTGGGATTTGGCCCTCCTGCTATTGGGATAACAATAATCTGTGCCCTTGGGATGACGAACGCCACTGAGAGTGGGTAGACCAATTTGCTGTGTTCTTTGTCCATCCTCAGGGTAGATATCAGTACTTGTACAGGATCGTGACATCTTTGTGGAATTGTGTGCAATGTGACATGTCTACTGTCTTTCTGTTTGTGGAAACTGTGCCCTGTCCATGTCCTTGATTCCCTTCTCCATGTATTAATAGTCACGTGCAAACAATACAACTCTGAAGTTGAAATGATATGAATTTTAATCCTAGCTTTGTCTGTGTGTGCCTTTAATTCGCTCTTAATTTGTGTGAAACCTCAGTTTTCTTCTGTCTAAAATGGTGTTCATGACAATAGCCATAGAACATTGCCAAGTGCATTATCTGTGATGAAGTTGGGCTAGAGTAGCCATTCTAAAAATTGTAGGATTATTACTTCTTTAATCATTGTAGGTAAATAAACACGGGCGCCCGTTAGATTTTCTGGATCTTTTTTTGCTTTGCTTTGATCTTTAGCATTAAGCACAAATTATCCTGAACACCAAAGCAATGAAAATAGCTTTGCAAAACTGAGCAAGTTTGTATCTCTTGTAAAGCCATTTAATCCAAAGGCTGTTGTTTAGCTCTGATGTCAGGTGACATTTGGCTCTTCGAATCAACCTATTCTGCCTGAGGGAGTCAACTTGTTCAGTTCTTTGGCCTAGATCAAGCATGACAGAGAGAAGATATTTCTTTAGCGGAAGGCTATAGAGAAACTTAAAAATAAACACTTTCAACCCCCCTCTTTTGTTAAATGTGAAAGTTATTCCAGAAAAATACAAGGTAAGTAGAAATTCTAGATCGTAGTAAAACAGATGTTGATGACATCATTGTCCAGGACCTAAAACGTCATCTATTAAATTTTTCCTCCACTTCATTAGTGCTAAGAATAACTGTTAGAACCTGACAGATGTCTACATCTCATGCATAACTGAATTGGTAGCTTGTATGGAGTGCTTAAGAGAAACATCAAGGTGGTATTTGTCAACAGAAATGTACACACAAGAAGCAGAAACGTATCCAGGCTTGTTTGAGTCCATGCAGATTTGTTGTTGGATATAAGGGAATCTCCCAGAAACCAGCTGCAGAAAACACAGCTTGCCTGCACGGGACAGGAAGTTGAGGAGGAAGTTTTTCTATCCATTCTTCTTACCTCCCTCCAGCTTTCGCTGTCTCTTACCCCCATCCATCTATGGGTGTGAACATCAACACCTTAAAACTCTCTGCAGGTTAAGTTTCCTTGTTTCTACCTGGCGTGACCGCTTATAGTCAATGCTTATTATTCACAGTAGTTATGTTCTATAAAGTTGCTGCAAACACTAAACTAGTGAATACTAAGCCATTGTTTCTGGGGACAATAGAGTCCCCAGACGTTTTTTTAAATGGAGTTTCTACGAGGTCACAACATTTTCATCCACTGATCAGTAATAAACTTGTTTTGTGTGTTTTTGCTTAAGAGTGCCTTATTTAATATATACATAAGTCCCCTACATACAAACCTTCAATCTGTGAACTTTCAAAGATGTGAACGTGCATTCACATATCCAATCATGCAAGTTAGCTCATGTATCTGGTCACATGCATACGTCCTCTTCAAACAGCTGTGATTTTGGGTACTTTACTGTACAGTACTGTACCGAGTATAGTAGTAGTATGCATTATGTGTGTGAAAAATATTATAAACCTATTATAGTACAGCAGTATTAGCAGATTGTGTTAACTGGATATCTGCGTTAACTTTGTTGGACTTATGAACAAATTGGACCTACAAAGACTCTCTTGGAACGGAACTTGTTAGTATATAGAGGACTTATTGTATACATATTTTTGAATGGCAAATTCTTTATTTTTAATAAATTAAATTCTTCAATTTTTTTTAAATTTCAGGAGATTTAGGGGTACAAGTGGTTCTTGGTTACATGGATGTATTGTGTAGTGGTGAAGAGGTTACCTGATACCAATCAGAATGGCCTTTTTTAAAGAATTAAAAAACAGTAGATGGTGGAGATGTGGTGAAAAGGGAACGCTTACACACTGTGGGTGGAAATCAGTATAGAGATTTCTCAAAGAACTAAAAGTAAATCTACCACGGAATCCAGCAATCTAACTATTTGGTATTCACCCAGGGGGTAGATTTAAAAAAACCTATTTACTCTCTCAAAACTTACCTAAGAGTCGGGCTCGGTGGCTCAGCCTGTAATCCCAGTGTTTTGGGAGGCTGAGGTGAGCGGATTGCCTGAGTCCGCGGGTTCGAGACCCGCCTGGGCAGTGAGACCTCATCTCTACAATAAATCAAAAAATCAGCCGGGCGTGGTAGCGCATGCCTGTAATTCCAGCTACTTGGAAGGCTGAGGTGGGAGGATTGCCGGAGCCCAGCAGGTCGAGGCTGTGGTGGCCAGGAGCGGCCACTGCACTCCAGTCTGGGCGACACAGTGAGACTCCAACTCAAAAAAAAAAAAAAAGAAAAAAAAAGAAAACCATGAGGAAGAGAAAATACATCGTGTATTTAGTTGTAGTGAGGCATCGTGGAGGTCTTCATTCTTGTCGTCTTCATGTTGAGTAGACTGAAGAGTAGGGGGAGGGAGAGGTCTTGAGGGCTTGCTGTCAGGGGCAGAAGATTCACGCATATTATGCTATTGTGAATAGAGATGCTATAAACATATGTATGCAGGTATCTTTTTTGTGGAATGATTTGAGTTCCTACGGGTATATCCCCAATAGGGGAATTGCTGGGTCATATGGAAGGTCAATTTCCAGTTCCTTCAGAAATCGCCACACTGTCTTCCAAAGAGGTTGTACTAGTCTGCATCCCCACCAGCAGTGTAGAAGTGTTCCTTTTTCTCTGCAACCCTGCCAGCATCTGTTGTTTTTTGTTTTATTAATGATGACCATTCTTACAGGGGTTAGGTGGTATCGCAACCGTTTTGCCCATCGAAGCCTGACTGGATAAAAAAAAAAATGTGGTACATATACACAATGGAATATTATGCAGCCATAAAGAAGGACAAATATGTGGACTTTGCAGCAAATTGGATGGATTTGGAGTCAATCATACTCAGTGATTTATCACAGAAACAAAGAACTGAGTTCCGTATGTTCTCACTCATAAGATGACCTTGAACAATTATGATGCTATAAGAAAGCGATTGGCAGCAGCAGAAAACTGTCAGGGGAAGGGGAGGTGGGACTGGCATTTAGTGGAAACTGCTAGGGGAGGGAGGGGCATACTTCGTCAACAGGGGTACCTGCATGATCAATGCTTGTATATATAACCCTGAATTGTATCCCATATCTTTATAATAAATAAATAAATTTTTAAAAAAGAAAATTCATGCATAAATGGACCTCCAAAGCTCTCACCCTGATGTTCAAGAGTTCACTGCAGTTTCTCACTGTTTCTTGCCACATAAATTGTCATGGGAACCAAGGAAAAGGTAGCCTGCAAATTATACCATTGAGAACAATGTGCTTAACCTTTTGGGACCAGAGTCTCACGTATGCAAGATGATAATAACACTCACTTGACCACCTCTCCGGATTACTGTGTTGATGGAGTGAGAGCTTTACACCTTCTGTGTGCATATAAACATGAGACATGGGAAGGTTGGAGTTTGGGCACATATGACCACAGGACAGTGCCAATGTTCGCCTATGACCTTGGTCCCCAATAAATAAAGTTACTGAAAATAATTCCATCTGGGCTCGATAGCTCAGCTTGTAATCCCAGCACTTTGAGAGGCCGAGGCGAGTGGATTGCCTGAGCCAGAGGGTTCGAGATCAGGCTCGGGCAACTTGGTGGGACCTCGTCTCTACAATAAATAAAAAATTAGCCGGGCGTGGTAGTGTGCGCCTTTAGTTCCAGCTACTTGAAAAGCTGAGGCAGAAGGATCGCTGGAGCCCAGCAGGTCAACGCTGGGGTGGCCATGAACGTGCCACTGCACTCCAGCCTGGGTGACAGAGTGAGACTCCAACTCAAAAAAAAGAAAAAAAAATTCTCCCTAAGACTCTTTCAGGAGTGCTTTTATGGACAAAGTGATGTTCACAGCTCTTCGGTGTCTGGCCTTGTCTTCTTCGACTGGAGTGGGGCTGGCACCTCCATGTAAGGACCAATCCCAACCTCACAGGTAGAATGATAAATACGTCATCTCTTAATCCCAAAGATGGGTGAGGAGAGGCTCAAGTGTGAGAAGCTGCCCCCTCTCTCATGTATGTCTTTTCCTTTTCTGCATCAACAAAGAGGCTTTTGAATTTTCAACAGCTATTTCTTTCTGAGCCGTGCAGGTAGAGGGGTGGAATGAAAGCCCTTCCCAGGGATCTTACAGGTCCTTGGCTCTGGGATTTAAACACGGGGGCACAGACATAAACACACACATGTGACTGACATCAATGTCATGGCAAGCAGCCCACCTGTGCAGAGCTGGGTGGTCTGAGCCGAAAGGCATGGGGAGGGGCCCACTGCTCCCTGGGGACCCAGCATGGTGGCAAGGGTTCAAAATGGGATTTTGTCCCAGAATTAATGCCCCCACACATATATGAAGTTATAAATGAGAGGAATAACATGCTGAACTAGACACATAATTCAGCACGAGTCTGTAAACTGTGTTTGTTTGAGTCTGCTATGGTTTGAATGATGGTGTCCCAACCAAGATTCATGTTGAAACTTAATCCCTTGGGGGGAGGGAGGATTAAAAAGAAAAGAAACTTAATCCTTGGTGTGATGGTATTAAGAGGAAAGGACTTTGGGGGAAGTAATTAAGTCTGGAGCACAGGAGTGAAGGAACTGAAACCTCTTTTGCCTTGTCATTCTTTCTGCCACACAGCATTTAAAGTGCCATCTAAAGCCGGGCTCAGTGGCTCAGCCTGTAATCCCGTGCCTTTGGGAGGCTGAGGTGAGTGGATTGCCTGAGCCCACAGGTTCGAGACCCACCTGGGCAGGCGAGACATCATCTCTACAATAAAATCAAAAAATTAGCTGGGCATGGTAGCGTGCGCCTGTAATTCCGGCTACTCGGAAGGCTGAGGTGGAAGGATCGCTGGAGCCCAGCAGGTGAGGCTGCGGTGGCTGGAAGTGGCCACTGCACTCCAGTCTGGGCGACAGAGTGAGACTCCAACTAAAAAAAAAAAAATAATGATAAATAAATAAATAAAGTGCCATCTACAAAACTGAGACCAGGGTCCTCACCAGACACCAAACCTGCTGGGACCTTGACCTTGGACTTCCCAGCCTGCAGAACTGTGAGAAATGAATTCCTATTACTTGTAGCTTACCCAGACTCCGGCATTTTGTTATAGCAGCACAAACAGACGAAGACGGTGAAATATTCATCTCGCCCAAATCTCAGATGGAATGACAAAGGGAATTAAAGAACTCAGTTCTGATAGCTGCTCCAACTCTTTGAAGGTGGCACGGACGCCTGGTCCACCCCTAGTGACAGAGACAGTCCAAGAAGTGTGCTTGATGGTTGCCTGTCCAGGCAATGGGTCTACATGCCATAAATAGCAAGAGGGCCCATATTTCAGAGGGAGCTCCAGCTATCAAAAATTCCTTCTCCCTGGCCTAGGCAGCCCCCTACCCGCTTCTGGGGGTCCAGGTCCCCTGCTCTTCCTGCCTGTCTGCTGCCATCTGTCCCTCTTGGGAGGTCTGTGCTGTGTCTTCCCCAGGGACTCAGCCCCACTGAGCTGCTGCCCATATAGAGAGAAGAGCAGCCTAGCCTCTACCTGATAAACTTTCCTTCCATAATTACTATGCATTTGGAGTGAGATGGGAAATACGGTTCTCCTTTCAAAAAGCAAAATCTCCGGTCAACCCAAAGCACATCTCCACGCCGCCCCCCCCCAACACCCCCAGCTCATGTCACGTCTGAGGGAGGAGCACACTCGGCACAGCTGGAATAGAAAAGTTCCGTGAATTGATAAGATGCTGTCCTCTTTGTCCAGGAGACCCTGTAGCAAGCAGTTCCACATCATCTGGGCTGGAGGGGAGAGAGGATGCAAAGACAAATCTGTCACCTATTCCGAGAGAGGCATCGTACCTGGGTTAACATTGTACTGAGATGCGTAGAAACCTCGCCCTGGGTATGCTCCGTTAAGAGGCTGGAAAAGAGAGGCTGAGAGAACCAGTAGCAGACTGCTAGCTTCAAGGCTGATACAATATTGAAACACTTTATGTATATATACAGCGCTGCCCCTAGTATCTGGAGCATCCCTCGCTTCCGTTGCCTCAGTATCCCTCTTTCTTCCCAGCTTCCCCAGGACCTCAAGACCCAGTAACTCAGGGGATAAGAAGGATTCAGCCAATACCCTTTTTCACAAATCCAAAATAGCACCAGTTGACTATTTTGAATATCACTCTTCTCTATGACAAAATATTGCCTCAGAGGTAAGGGGTATTTGATTCACATAACACATTGAATAAATAGAAGATAAACCTTGGAGTAAAGAGATGATACCAGGGCTGTCCATGGAGTCAGGAGCTCTCTTTAATTGAGATGACACCTCAGCTTTCTCCCCCATCCTTGCTTAAAGGACTCTCACCCGGACAATGACAGCCGAGTGGGACACAGTATGGAGGCATCACAGTCACTTGGCAAGAAAAGATGGCACAAGGAGCAGGGGATGATTTATAAATCCTTCCCAGAGCAGAAAGGCATCTTCCCATCATTTTTATGGCTGACGTCCCCGGCTCTCATGGACCTGTGGCGTCTGCCTCCTTTCAGCTTTCTTGCATTCATCGCTTGCACTTCTGTAATGCAGGAAGGAGAGATTAATTGTATGGTGAAACTCTTCAACAATTTGCTGAACCTCTGCATTCCTGACATTAATCTTTCCCCAAGTGCCCTATCATTAACTTGAAAAATCAACCGGGCAAAGCCTTCGAGTAGGTTCATGCAAATGGAAATACATAAATAGTGTGCAGGGATGGAGATCGGGGAAGGGCTGTCGGGCCGCTGAGAACCTGCTGCAAAATGATACATGAGGCTTTTTTGTGGAAAGCTTCATCCGTGGAACATGTCATTTATCCACAACTCTGTACTATTTAGTTGGAATCGTTTATTTTGGGCTTGGACCTGCTAAAAGCTTGAAAAACATTTCCATTTTCAGGTTGTTTTCAAATTATGCAAATAAAAAATCACTTCTCTTCCTGTCTCCAAAAAATTCTTTTCCCTCTTCATTGTGGAATTCAGTGACAAGCCGCCTTCACCTCAATTTGAAAATAATATAAACAAAAGATTTTACTCAATTTGAAAATCATATAAGCAAAAGATTTACCTCGAGATGTTTCCCACCTAATCCATGTTTATTATTGTGGTAAATTTTATTAGTCTTATCATGTAGAAAATCGGCTGGAGAAGCATATTCATGTATCAACTCTGGAAGTGTTTAATACTTTTTTCAAGAAGACTCTTCCACGTGTAGATTCATCTTTATATCAGTGGAGGACTTGATTTTTGTGCTCACAAAATCATTATAACGAGTCAGATGGAAAAACAGTTTCTACCGAGAAGAAAATTTTCCCCGGGCAGGGTTTGGTCACTGCAGGTTTTACAACATATTTGACTCTGAGTGGTTGATGCCATTGTGTGGCTTTGCCTGACCAGTCTTCCCAGTCACTTTCTCGAAGGTTCCTTCTTTGTAGCCCCAAACTGTGACTGATGCTACAGAGTTTAATGCTACCGTTGGCAGTTTGGAAAGAAAAAATAAGGAGGCATCTGTGTTTTCACTGACTACTTTTAAACTGGATATATTTATATAATTATATAAATTTGTTTATCTATAAATAAATTTATCTAAATAAATATAAATAAATAATCCTATTTTATATATAAATAATCAATTCTATATTTATATATAAACAAATAATTCTATAAATATATAAATAATTCTATATTTGTATATAAATATTAAAATATAAATTTATTTCATATGCTTATTTATATTTATATATTATATTTAGTTATATAAATATAAATGTATACAGTATACATGTATATATTATATATTATGCATATTTATATTTATATATTAATCTACACTAAGCTGAATATACCCAGAAAGAAACTTTGTCTTCTAGAACAAACATATTCACAAGTCACTTGAACTCGATCGACAGAATAATACATAATTCAAATAAAAGTGGGTTCAATGAACAGGTGTAATTAGAGATTCTTGAAAAGGCAAAATTAGGGATTTGCTCAGATAGTTTTCTATGTTTAGTTGAAATTTAAATATAAAACTCACATATATGTAAAAGTAAATTTAAAGTAGAATTTGAAATAAGGCTTTTCACCTCTGATGATTTTATTTTTACCAGTGATAACATGACCAAGAAAGTTAAACTTTAGCAAAGGCTTGGATGTAAATAAAAAGGCATTTAGGTTTTTTTATTCAATTATTCATTCAATTAATATTTATTGAGAACTGCTAGGGTACACATCTTAGTATTAAACAAGGCAAACAGTCAAGAAGCCTATAATTTAGACAGTCCAAGACAAATACTTGGATAATATATAATATAATTACATATAAACAGGTCATAGGCAGAAGCTGGAGCAAACTCTCTTTTTTCAAGTTTGCTAATGTCTGAAGCTGGGAAGAACAAAAAAATGATTAGAGTCTTCAAGATTAGGAGTTTGTTTGAACTTTGCTAACTAAATTAATAATTCATTTTATAAGCTAACTGTTTCAGCTTAAATGAAAGTCAGTTGAGTTTATGTACAGGGTAATTTTTAACACTTTTTCCATATAATATTAGGTAACTCTATCTGACTAAATTTGGTGGAATCATCATGAATCTACACAAATTATTTCCTTAAACTAAAAACAATAATTAGTATTCATTAAGTGCCAGGCAGCTTACACACACACACACACACACACACACACACACACACACACACACAGTTTTATTTCTCTAAACAACCTTCTGAGGGGCATGTTATCCTCATCTGCATAACTGACAAAGTTAATGTTGCGTTGCAGTGAAAGTGTAAACAGAATTCTTCTTTCGCAAGGGACTTAGGAGATAATGGTCACCAACAGCTATGTATCAAATACTTACTGTACAGAGGCCCTGGAGATACAAAGATGATCAAGACCTGGTTCTTGCTCTCTGGCCTCCCTTCTAGAGAGAGCGAGATGGGCATGTGGACAGGTGACTGCAGATGTGGTGAAGGTATGTTACTGGAAACCTCTGAGGTGGAGTGGGGCGTGCAATTCTGAGAGCAGCTGACCCAAGGATGTTCTTGGTTTGCTTTTTTTCTAGAAGGTGGTCTGGACAAGTTGAAGCCATGTCTTACGATTCTCCAATTTCAGACAGTGTAGTTGAGGCAATGTGGTGACTATTGTTGTGATCTCACAACCAACCAAAGTCGTGGCCTACAGTGCCCTTAGCGCATAAGAAAGGGCACTGCTGAGTTAATCGCACCTACTGTAAAGATCTTGGCCAGCACTAGGAGGCAGAGGAGGGTAACAACCCCCTCATGTCAAAAGTAGGAGACACCAGAGTCTCTGGAGGCAGACTGAAACTTTCGTTTGAAACCTATTCTACTCACCAAGAAAATCCATCAGCAGCAGTCCATGATGTTGACTCAATATCCAGAGTAATGAGTGTCAAAACCAAAATCAAAGCAAAATGAATACACTCAGTGATTGTATAATCTGGTGTTTTAGCAGATACGTGTATGCACGTGTGTGTGTGTGTGTGTGTGTGTGTGTGTGTGTGTGTGTGTGTGTGTGTGTGTGTAACATAAGGGTCTCAAATAACAGTGTGTGATGGATACATCCCAATATAATTTATCTAAAACTCTTCACCTCATCCCCTAGGACCAAGCCTGCAGTCACACCCACCTCCTGTCTGAAATCACGCACCTTCTAGAGCTGTTCACTTACGCCAGTTCTATAATGGGTAAGGTTGACTTCTTTCCCTAGAGCAAACTTTAAATTTCCTTATCATAGAATGTGAGAGAATTTCAAATCTTTGTGAATCATCAGCAATCATCCTAACTTTAAAGATGTGCATACATTGAACCTGGTCTTCAAATTCCTGAGGAATCTTTGAGTTGGTTGCTTGCGTCCATCCTCTTCAAGTATGCTATGCATCTGAATTTTGCCCAAGGGCATGCCTAAGTGGTATATTTGGCCATTAACATGATATGAAATGCAACAGAGAGTCTGGGCAAAGGCTTCACAAAAGATACATAGTAATCAAAAGAAAAGCCAAAATTCCAGTTAGAACTCCCAAATGACCTCTGTGAGATGGTAGGCAAGTCAGAGTTCTTCAGTCCACAGTCCTAAAGAATATATATCACTTGATTGCTCATAGCTTGAACTCAATATTCTTTCTTGCTGTTGTTACCTCCAGCTTTATCTATCTATCTATCTATCTATCTATCTACCTACCTACCTACCTACCTACCCACCTACCTACCTAGCTATCTAAATAGCTTTAGAGGGTACAGATAGTTTTTGGTTATACGCATACATGGTAGAGTGGTGAAGTCTGGACTCGAAGGGTACCCACCACCCCCTCCAGTGCACATTGCATCCCATAGGTGACGTTTCATTCTTCCACCCCTTTCCACCCTTCCCTTCTGGATCTCCAATGTCCATTATACTATTCTACATGTCTTGGAAGAGCCTTAGTTGAGCTTCCACTTATCGGTGCTTGGTTTTCCATTCCTGCACTAGTTCACTTAAGATGATGTTCTCTAATTCCATCCGATTTGTTGCAGAAAGACATAGTTTCATTCTATTTTATGGCTGAATAGTACAATCTGTGACCATGTATTACCGCTTCTTTTACTTAGCATTCTGTTTTTGAGGTTCATCCATGCTGTGGCATGGATCAGAGCTTCATTCTCCTTATAAAATATCAAATAATATTCCATTGCACACATGTATATAAATATGCATTTTTATCACATTTTCATTCTCCACTGATGCGTTGGTGGGCATTTAGACTGAGTCCATATCTTTGCAATTGCGAATTGTGCTGTGATAAACGTGTGCCTGCAGGTGTCTTTTTTTGTGTAGCAGCCTCTGTTCCTTTGGGTAGAAACCCAGGAGTGGGATAGCTAGATGGGATGGTAGACCTACTCCCATGAACACTGCATTCTTTGTCTGCATGAGAGAAGTCCATTGAAGGCTGCTAAGATCTGACTCCTTCCTGTAATGAGGAAAGTTAAGAATGAGTGTGTCACAATGAGAGGGTTTGATGACTGATGAGATTCCTGTCCAAGAAGCTTGGTGTGCAGGGGCGTGCAGAGATCTGAGAAGCTGTCAGGATGAAGAAAGATACACCTTTTACCTCTCCCCATAACTAAGCTTGGAATAATGTGCTTTCATCATATTCTTCTGCATCTTTGTTTTTTCCTTTTTTGAATGGGTGTCTCACTCTTTTGCCCAGGCTAATATGATTATAGCTCACCACAGCCTTGACCTCCTGGCCTCAGGCGATCCTTCCACCTCAGCCTCCCAAGTAGCTGGCACTACAGGTGTGCTCTACCACACCCAGCTGATTTTTTTTACTTTTTGTAGAGATGAAGTCTTGCTATGTTTCCCAGGCTGGTCTTAAGCTCCTGGACTCAAATGATCCTCCCACCTCAGCCTCCCAAAGTGTTGGAATTACAGGTGTGAGCCACCACATTTGGCTAGTTCTTTGAAATGAATTTTTAGAAACTAAGACACATTATTCACATGTAAGTACAAAAGTCCTTCTGAAACTAGTGTTGGTGAGGATGTGAAGAAATCGAAACCCTTATACTATGCTGGTGGAAATGTAAAATTATGCAACTACCTTGGAAAACAGTTTAGCAGTTCCCTAATAAGTCAAACATAGAGCTAACACACGACCAAGTAATTCTACTCCTAGATGTAGACCCAAGAGAATTGAAAATGTATGTCTACACAACAACTTGTACACAAATGTTCTTATCAGTTGCATTCATGAGTAGCTAAATTGGAAAAAAATCCAAATGTTCATCAACAGGGGGATAGATAATAAACAAATGTGTTTTTTTCTGGGCAGTGGAATATTAGTTGATATTTTATAAAAATAATGAAGCTCTGATCCATGTTACCACATGGATGAACCTTAAAAACACTATGCTAAGTGAAAGAAGCAGTAATAATAGGTCACAGATTGTAAGATTCCTTTTATAGGAAATGTTGAGGCTGACAAGCAAATCTATAGACACAGAAAGCAGATTCATGGTCGCCAAGTCTTGGGGGAGGCACTGGAGAAAAATGGGGAAATTATTAACATGTTTTATTTTGGGGTGATGACAGATAGTGGTAATGGTTTTATAATTCTTTAAATAAGCTAAAAAATCACTGAATTGTATTCTTGAAAAGGATGAATTTTAATGATTTGTGAATTACATTTCAATAAAACTGCTATAAAGATCTTTTTGAGCTCTTTTAAGTAGTTGAAGCTTTTGTCCTGATCAATTTCTGTAAATGATCAAGATTAAACGAGTTGTTTGGAGATGTATTGAGCCTTTAGATGAAATAAAACAAAATTTTAAGATAAACAAAGACAACAAAGCAGTAAGAAGTTATTTTCTCACATGTGTTGACATTTCATGTTTTCAAACATCTGAAGAGAATCATTTATAAAATGAATCAGAATGATAATAGATATGTTTTTGCAATACTTTCACAGATGGTCTTATTTAAACACATTCCGGGTGATGATAAATACAGAAGCTTATAGAGTCACATCATATGAGACTCTTGGTTTAGATGTTAGACTAGACAAGCAAGTTCTCTGAGGGAACATTTCTTATTTGTCTTTGTGTTTCCCAGGGCACAGTGCATGCACTAGTTAAGGAAGGGTTAAATGGGTAATCATTTTATAACTGTGACTTTTTGAGGGGCACCTTCAACTGACAATAAAATAAACATCCTTTTACTTTGAACTAATACAGCTTCCAAGGAGAGACCATTCTCGAATGCAGAAGATGCTTGCTAAGTGTTTCATAAACGAATGTCTGAAGTAATAGCTATGTGAATAGGCGAAAGTGGAGTATATAAAAGTGAATACTAGCGCTGATCCCCTTCTGAGGTCTAAAGGTAGCTTCTTCCTCCATTTCCACTATAAGCATTAAGATGTTGAAGCCTTTTTAACAAATGAAAGCTTTAAAAATACTTGTGGTTTGGTTTATGTACAGAATGGGTCCCAAAGGGTGCTTTTGTCTCCCAAGTCCACAATCAGCGATGTTAAGAACTTTAGCAGTAAGACGTGACAACATGTTATAGTCTTTCAAATAAAAAATGAGGACAAGCATTCCGAAAAGTAATTATTTTGGAGTGAAACCTAGTTCTTAGTTAAATCAAGTGATTATAAAATATTTTTATATAAAAAATGTTGAGAGAGCACAGAGCTTTTCATCAGTCTTTCACTATTGGTTTTCTCACACAAGCTTAATTAAACTAATATTCCATAATTATATATATATGAATGTGTGTGTGTGTGTGTGTGTGTGTGTGTGTGTGTGTGTGTGTGTACATTTTCTCCAATAAAATAACACTTTAGAAATATATCTTGTTTGTAGAGGGTAAAGAGAACAGAGTGGAACATTGTTTCTGAATATTATCATACCCCTTACTGACTAAGATTCCTTCAACTTTTTAGTCACTGTCCATTTTTGAATATATTTTTTAGTAAAAATGCAAAAATCACCAGACTTCCCTTCATATATTGTATTAACATGGCTTATAGTTATTTGAACCTGATAATTTATTGATTTTAGGAACATGCAAGTTGGACTTTCTCTGAATTAGTAACCAACAACCAATGACTCTATTCAAGCTTACCATTGTCTCCATCCACATATCTTGATGAGGTCAGTGCCCAGAACCTGCAAAGCAGAAATAGCAAGTCCAACCAATTGATTTTAAGGGTTTTGAGAATTCCTTATGGATTTATTAACAAGGATTTGCACATTCTGAGATCAAAAAAATAGTGAGAACATTAGATTCCTCATAGGGTAAGTCTTAAGTTCAGGCATAAAAATATGATAATATTGGCCATTATTACATTGCTTTGCATGTAGAACAACATTATAAGTCTATTAGCTCTTCTAGAATTTGAGCAGGTATTCTAGCTTTGTCTGGTAATGCGGCACGTTCTCTGCGTCTGTTGACAATGCATCATACCTCATAATAAAATGTGTGACTCCATCAACTCCGTTCTCAATCCTGTCTTTGACTAATCCTGTTCATGACCTCTCTTGTCCAGCCAGACTCTCTGAATTAATTCTTGACCATCTGACCTTACTACCTCTGTCTCCTCTTCTTGCTATTTTTTGTCACTATCAAGACCTTACTAACCATTTCTTAACCTTAAGTTTACTTATTCTCTAAAATGCCTTCTGAACCCGATGATTATCTATCCCTACTCTGAACTCTTAGCATTTGTGTTAGTGTCAGACATGTGGCATGCCCATTTACAACTTTGTTTTGAAGTTAACTGTGGACATGTTTATGCCCAGTGCTAGATTATGACTGCCCTGATTGATTTTTTGCAAGATACTTCCTGCATAGCAACCTTGCAGTGAATGTTTGTTGACTGAATGAGTGAATGAGAAGAGATTAAAACTGAGGCAGTTATTCATCTAAAAGGTGCCCAAATGGTGAATGATTAAGCAAGGTGCAGTAAGTCATACTGTTCTTTTTGATCTGTGCTGTTGTTTTGGAAGCCGAGATCCTTTGGTCACTAAATAATCAGATATATGGATGTACTCCCTTAAGGCATTCTTAGGAAGAACTTGGGTTGTCACACACAAAGCAGAGAGGAATACAGATCTGATGCTAGCTTGCTCTTGTTTTCTTTTCTTTTTTCTACTTTTTGCAAAGAGGCAGACTTTTCATGTAACTCTCTTTGGTCACAAAACAGCCATGACTTTCTCAACGCATTTTTAAAAATTTCACTTTAGAACGTGGACAAGTAACCTGGGATAAATCTATTTACCCTGGGGTAACAATGGATTTGATATTGTGACTGAAATGGTAATTCGGGTCTCTCTCAGTAGCAGGCTGCCCAAGCGGCAGAGACATGAGATTTCAGTAAGTGCCATGACCACATTCAGCCTGGTAGATTGTTTTCAAAAGGTTCCAGCACAGACCACTCGGGTACAAAGGGTCAAACGCAGTCCAAACAAATGCTTGACAATAATAGGTACAAAGGACTCGTGCCCTTGGTGAATGATTAATCATAAGCTATCATAAACAAAAGTGTTCCATACATTTGATAAACAGTTTTGTAAAAGAGCACAGGAAACACAGGAGAAAAACCACATTTTTCAAAATTAGATGCCAGTCATAAGACAGCTGACTTTTTATTTTTGAGGGGTTTTTATTTAACACTTTTAGTGAAGCCAGAGTAGAAGGTGCCATGTCTTCACCCAAGGTTGGCAATATACATGCCCCAACATTGAAATGTACCCTCAGTATGCTAAAGCGTTTCTTCCACTCCATTCTCCACTCAGTAGATTATTTTATACACATGTTCCCAGAGCCACTGTCATGAGACATCATTTTTCCTCCTGTATTTTCTCTTCTTGTGCATATGATTGTGCAACTAGCCATGACAGTCATTAGATAGAAAGCCTGTTCAGCCCTTTTTGAAAAATAAAAACAAAACACTTTGTTACATCTTTGAGTAGCCTAAAAATAAAAGTATGACTATGTGTGTGTGTATATATATATATATATATATATATATATATATATGAAAAAATGAGCTTTTTTTCCCTCCACAGATGTGCAGAAATGTATATAGCCAAATGCATGTGACCATCCTACGTCTCGTCTTGTGGGAAGATTATACAGACATTTCCCAGGAATGTTGCTGTAACTTGAAACACTTCTGAAGTTAAACATTAGGAATTATGTGGAGGGTCATTTTACAAGTCATAAGAAAATTTTCTTCCTCAGCTTAAGGGTTTACTGTGGTACAGACGGAGTTATGGGCACCTTTCTTGGTACACAAGTGGATAGAAAATGAAACCCATAGTGCCTGCAAGGTAATGATTGCAAGAAAGAAGTCCACAGACCAACAGGAGGTGGGCAAGCTTCAGTGACAGAAGCTACAGACATTATCATGGAAATGAAAAAGAAATGACAGGTAATGACAGAGTTTTCCAGCTGTCCTGGGTCAAAGGAAATGCTTAAGAAATCGTTTTTTTAGCCTTGTCATTGGGAAGAAGAGAGAAGGAACTACTCTGGCTGCGTTTTTCTTTTTTTTTTTTAAATACATCTTTATCCTCAATCCCATGACCCGTGCCTTAAGTTTCTAAGCACAAAAGACACAAGCAACAACACAAACAAAATGCACTAACTCCAGAACGTTTGGGCATAAGAGTAAGATAAATGGGCTGAAGAACTGGAAAGGAAAGGGAATAAGGAAATAGGAAGACATAAAATATCAATCTACATGTCCTCCAAAGACAGTCTTTCTTTTGCGTTTCAGAGTAGTCCTTAAAAAAATTCCAGAATCTCTATTCTCTTTCTGTTTTCTTCCTCTCAAGAATGCAGGCCTGTACATGGGGCTTCTCACAGGTCTCATTCTCCGCCATACATCATGACCCTAGTATAAGAATGAGCCCGCCAGTGGGTCAACCCAGGCATGGTCCCTGTGAGGCCAGTCTCCTGCACTGGCCTCCAATGAGGGCTCAGTCTCTTGACTCACAAAAATTTACCGCTCTCGGATCCCTTCTGCCTTGCCTACACTGGAGCAAAGAGGCCGAAGCCCAAGGTTTTGAAAATACATGATAGCTCCTGTGTTTTGTTGCCATTTTATGCTCAAATTCTCTCCCTGCCCCACGGAGAATTAAGTGAGATAATGTGAGTAACTCATCAAGTATGGGGACCCAGGGTAGCAAGAGCACGTTTGATGAACATTCTTCTCCCAGAAATTTCAGACAATCATTGATTTATTTGTTTATTTATTTATTTGTTTTTGAGTCAGAGTTCTTATGGGCTGGAGTGACATGGGACATCAGGGCTACTGCAGCCTTGATCTGCTGGGATCAAGTGATCCTTCCACCTCAGCCTTCCATGTAGCTGGAGTTAGTAGTGCGCCCCACCACACCTGGCCAATTTTTTTATTTACTGTAGAGATGAGGTCTTGTCAAGTTGCCCAGACTGGTCTTGAACCCTTGGACTCAGAAAATCCTCTTGCCTCCGCCTCCCAAAGTGCTGGGATGACAGAGGTGAGCCACTGCACCTGGCTCAGAGAAGCATTTAAAGATGCTGACTTTACCTACGGATCTGAAATTCACCCCCTAAAACTTCCACCCATTAATTCTAGATGTGGCCACTGCAACCCTACAAAGCCAGGATGACACCTTGAAAATTTCTCCATGTCTGCTTTTCTCCACATCAAGCAAGCTCATTTTCAGCTGTTTCTTGTAGGATATGATTGTTCTCCTCTGGTCGTGTTCCAGTTTGTTTTTACCTAACAGCCGAGTATTTTTAAATTGCAGTTCTGATATACTTCTTTTTTAAGTGAATATGTGCGTATGTTTGTGTGTGTGCATTTATCACCTTGCTATACTATTTTTTAGCTTACTTTTTTTTTTAACGTGTACGTCCCTTTGCTTTTACTTATTCGAGTTAATAATTGTGATCGGGACAAATGTGTAATGAGTTCTTCTACAGACCACACACTCTACCAAATATTAGCCTTCTGAGGTAGGCACACCTATCATCAACATTTTGCAGGTGAAAACCACCATCAAGTCAAGGTGTATGGTATGCAAGTCCTAAGCAGCCCAAGTTCACCAGGAAGTAGAGGACAAAGCCTAGATCGACCATTTCCAGAGCCCCCACACTTCCCTGCATTCTGTTCTACGCCCCTGGTTCTCCTTTGATTTCAAAGTGCTTTTTGTTGTCCTTCGCCCCTTTGTAGCTCCATCACGCTGGAACTTGAGCCGTGTGGCAGTGTTCTCAGAGCTCTGTCTTTCTCACTTGGTCTCACCTTAGCGGGTACACCCTTCTTTTTAAATTATGTACGTGAACGGGAGCAGCTGGCAGCCAGTCTAGTGTCTCCAGGCACTTCCTATTCTCTTTCATTTGAGTTGGGATTACGTCTGGGAGGGCTGTCTGTCCAGTCTCATTTCATGGGATCTGCCTCCTTTTCCTGGGAACGTTTCCAAACAGCCTTGCTGGTGCCCTGGTTACATGTGTGACTTTTGAAAGTGTTTTTTTTTCTTTTTTGGGGGGATGTCTCTGCCACTCAACAGTCTTGTTTTTTTCTTTTTATCAACTAGCAATCCATGTCAATGCTTTCTCCAAAATCTGGGAGATAAATCATTGGCATGGCAAGCCAGTAACCAGCCAAATATTCTACATTCAGCCTGACAGGTATAGAGTTGTAGTCTCCAATCATTTCTCCATCTTGCCTCCCTGTAAGACTTTACAGTGAAGCCAGGATCACACAATCAAGCTTTCTCTTTTCCTTCAACTAGTGAGAGGGTTGTGATGTGCTCTCTGTCTTATCAGTATAGCCTTTGATCTTCCCCAAGGTATGGGCCAACATCCCCACCCTTCCTGCTTGCAAGTTTCCTTAAAGAACAGCTCCAACTGGGCTCGGTGACTCAGCCTGTAATCCCACGCCTCTGGGAGGCAGAGGTGAGTGAGTTGCCTGAGCCCGCGGGTTCGAGTCCCGCCTGGGCAGCAAGACCTCATCACTACAATAAATCAAAAATTAACCGGATGTGGTAGCATGCACCTGTAGTTCCAGCTACTTGGAAGGCTGAGGCGGAAGGATGGCCGGAGCCCAGCAGGTTGAGGCTGCGGTGGCCGGGAGCGGCCACTGCACTCCAGTCTGGGCGACAGAGTGAGACTCTAACTCAAAAAAAAAAAAAAAAAAAAAAGAAAGAAAGAACAGCTCCATGAGTCTCTAAGGACTGCCTTGACTAAGTACCAACAAACTGGGTTCTGGAGATGAAGATGTCAGCAGGGCCTGTCTCTCTGAGACTCTGACTGCATTCTATCTTGCATCTTCCTAGCTTCTGGTGGGGGCCGTTCTTGGCCTTGAGGTTGTGTTGTACCAGTCTTGGTATCATCATCCCATTCCATTTCTCTTATCTCTACCTCTTTCTTCTATTTATAAGGACACCAGTCATATTGGATCAGGATCTATCCGAATGACCTCCTCTTTTAACCTGATTGTATCTGCACAAAGACCCTATTTCATTCACAGGAGCTAGGAGTTTTAAGATTTCAACATATCATTTTGGGGGGGGGGTGGGCGGACACAAGTCAACTCGTAACAGTTCTTAAACCTGCTTCTTTCTAGTAGTGCATACTCTTCTGCCACCATATTCTAGTCATAAATCTCACCAGGCCAAAGCCCCATGTAATGTGTAAGATGGTATTTCTCACCCTAATTATATTCTCAAGCTCACATTGCATATTATGCATTGGGTGTTGGCCTGTAGACATATGGGTCCACTTGTTTTGTTTTGTTTCCCTTAACCCTTCTTAAGTATTTCTAGGTATTTTCAATCGCTCTATACTTCTTCTTTCTGTACTACTAGGAGACTCAGGCAAGTGCCAGACAGCATTCTAGATGCTGTGGAGTCCATGAGAACTAGAACTGATGCATTCCTGTCCCGGAGCTCAGGGTCTAGTAGTAAAGACAAACATTAAACCAGCATGAAGGGAAAGTGCCGGGGCTTGCAGACAAAGCCTTTTGAAACTTGGCTCTCCTCCTTACTAGATTTGTGATCATGGGTCAATTGCCTAAGTTCTTTGTCTGCTCCTCTGTTAAAAGGGGTTGCTAGTAGTAAACATTTCATAGGGTTATCGGAAGGATTGACTAAGCAACTTTGTGCGAAATTCCCAGAACAGGTCCAAACAGGCAGTCAGTGTTCTCTCAATGCTGCTTGGTCTTATGTTAGAAAAGTCCAGCCTCACCTGGGGTCAGGACATGTCTCCCTGTGGAAGTGTAGGTAAGCTAACACCTGAAGGATAAGGAAGGGAGGAGGAGGGGACTTTGGAGATAAGCAGATTAAGGAGAGGAAGTGACACTTTGTCATGTTCGTAGAGTTTTATCTGAGCACTGCTTTTGCCCCTCTCTTAGATCCATTGACAGCTCCCTGTAGATAAGTTCATCTTCAGGCACACACTTCCTTTTTATGCAAAAAAGACCACCAACCTAGCAGCCAAAGCCATGCCCTGATTCTTAGCCAACTCTACAACTCGGCCAAGTGCTAAAATACCTTAGGAAGGGCCATCCTCCTTGTCTCTGGTCTGAAGTTCTCTAAAAGCCCCGCATGAAGAGAGCTCCCCCACCGCGTATGTTTACTAAGACCACCCTCTGGAAACACAATGTTTTTCAAGACACACTGGTTCTTTTCTCTTCTTGTGTAATTGTAGATTCCCATAGCAAATGGGGTTGAACTGTTTCCTTTTAGAATTTCTGCCATTTTGTGGAATTCGAACCATGAGAGACCTATTCAGTGCTCCACTTTGTGAAGTGCACGTGTGTTAATAGGCAGTTAGTCTTTGTCTCAGAACCCCCTGCCTTAGTGGGATTTACCTCAGAACATCTTGAGAAATCACAAACGTTTTCTGCCAACTTTCAACTAAGGGTCTGCAACTATTTTTATAAAGGGCCATATAGTAAATATTTTAGATTTATGGGCTATATGGTCTCTGTCGCAACTAGTCAACTCTGCCGTTGTAGTGAAAAACAGCCTGCAGCAACCTGTAATGTGCAAACTGTGTTCCAAAAAACTTTATTCATAAAAGTCTTCAGTCAGCAGGAATTGTCTGTGGACAAGGGTTGGTCTCCCCCTGCCTCAGACTATAAAATTTCCCTCGGAAAATCAAAGTTGTTATCCATTATGAAATCATCGTGAACTCAAGCTTTCAGTTTCATACAGTTAAAACCCAGCTCTTTTTTCAAAAACTAAAATTAGCTGCCTCCCCAGATTCCCCTATTTCTGGCAATGAGAGCGGCACTTTCCAACTCATGCACGTTTAACAACATGGAGTTGAATATTTGATTCCTCCTCTCCCCTAACTGCCATGTCTCTCACTTCTGTGTCTTTCTATTTTCATAGCTGTCATAATCTTATCACTTCACACTGACATTTATTTTCTTGGCTTTTGGATGGACTGATTTGCCTTCAGTTTTTTTCCACCAGCTCCTGTTTAGCCTGACTTTGAGGTTAATCATTCCTAAAGTATTGCTTGGGTCCATCCTTCACTCTCAACCTTCAGAAAGTTCCAGACTCTGACTGTGCTCTGCCCTTCCCCTCCATATGTCCCATGACGGTGTTTTCCTCCGACAAGGAAGTCTGCCTTGTTTTGTTCTCTTGTCCTGCTCTTTGGCTCACATGGATTCCTCTGTTCAAGTCAGCATTTCATCCACGAGACCCCACTGTGTCCACTCTCAAATGCAGAACTTTCCCCTGAAGCTTGTTTGTCGATGTTACCCGTGCTGATGTCTCCTGCCTCCGAATGCCTATCATAGGCCATCTCTAAGGCTCTTTAGTCCCTTAATGATATACCAGCAGGTCTCACTTTCTAATGTTTCAAAGTGTTGGCATTATTTCCCTAACTAGAGCAGCATTCATCAAGATCAGTAGCATACCGTCCAATGCCAGGACATTCTTTTCTCTGTAATCTCCCTTTTTACCTTCTTATAGGTTGTTGGCTTTCAAGGGATGTAGCTTGCAGGAAAAACAAAAAATTAAATGAATTATCTTTGCAGGCAATCCCCAATTTTTAAACCGCCTGTATTTTAATCCTGAAATTCACACTAATTTTTATAGGTAGACACTATTAAAACTGGACGGTCATCGTAAGATTCCAAATCACTCTATCAAAGCCCGTTGCACCGGTAAAAGGCTTAAAAATCTAGGTAGATGTAACAGCCACATGACAGAGAACAGTATTATAATAAACAAATTTTTTTTTTTTTTTTTGAGTCGGAGTCTCACTCGGTCGCCCAGACTGGAGTGCAGTGGCCCCTCCCGGCCACCGCAGCCTCGACCTGCTGGGCTCCTTCCTCCTCAGCCTTCCGAGTAGCCGGAATTACAGGCACGCGCGACCACGCCCGGCTGATTTTTTGATTTATTGTAGAGATGAGGTCTTGCTGCCCTGGAGGGTCTCGAACCCGCGGGCTCAGGCAATCCACTCACCTCAGCCTCCCAAAGGCGCGGGATTACAGGCTGAGCCACCGAGCCCGGCTTAAACAAAAATTAAAAAAATGAATTAAAGTGTTTCTTCCTTTGTTCTTGAGGGGAATACTCATGCTTGAGATAAAGAAGATTTTATTGTCGGGAGATAAAATGATAGGCAATTTTGTGGTTTTCAAAATGGGGATTTTTTTTTTTTTTGAGTTGGAGTCTCACTCTGTCGCCCAGACTGGAGTGCAGTGGCTGCTCCCGGCCACCGCAGCCTCGACCTGCTGGGCTCCTGCGATCCTTTGGCCTCAGCCTGTAACTAGAACTACAGGCACACTACTACGCCTGGCTCATTTTTGACTTATTTTAGAGATGAGGTCTCGCCAAGTTGCCCAGGCAGGTCTCGAACCCGCGGGCTCAAGCAATTCACTCACCTCGGCCTCTCAAAGCGCGGGATTACAGGCTGAGCCACCGAGCCCAGCTTCAAAATGGGAATTTAAATGTACCTTTAAAGATATTAGATACTGACTAAAAAAAAGTGTTTTTTTCCCAGAAATAACCAATTTTCCATCAACATTAAAGACTTTTATATTTTTTTTAAACAAGAAGTTATCACTGCCACTGTATATGTATATGATATCTGTCTGTTAGGGTAGGGACGGACAGGGTGAGAGTGGAGAGGCACAGGGAGGCGTGCAGCACTGCCAGGGCTGGCAAGCCGGAGGTGTGCATTGACAACCCAGAGATCCAAGTAGATGCAAAGAATTGCAACACACAGAGATGAGAGAAGAAAAGATTTATTTAAGAAAAGTTCACCCCCCACAGACAGGGAGTGGGCCTACACTCCAGGTGAGTGTGGCCACGTAGCCCCCCGAGCCCTGGCTTAAATCCTTCTCTTGGAGATGTTGCATGTGACTGCCGTGACTGCTGTGACTTCCTTGTCCACCACCTGTGGATGTCTTGGAGATCCTGTGACACAGAGAGCCATTAATGTCTGCCCACGTTATCACAGCCCCTAGAGAAGGGCCTGACAATGATTCTAATTCTCCTGCACCTTCCCAAACGACATTCCTTAGACCTAATGGAGGGTGCACCTCCCCTTATCTCCTAGGCATTCCGAGTGGGTAGCTTCGAGGGAATCCTTGGCTTCCCTGTAGATAGGGCCCAATTTACTGGAAGATCGAATCCCCACCTGCTCCCCCCGAGCCGTCATAACTTTTGAAATTACAAATTTCATGACTTTTACAGTCCTTGCCCAGTGCATGATGTCTTAGGCCTTGTAAATTCCCTTTGCTCTAGGCACACTTGATTGCCACTACGAGATACCTCTGATACCTGGAAGTCTGTTTCCGAAAAGACACAGTCGGCAAAGTTAATTTTACTTAAAGTGTGCATTTCTGCAAAAGCCTAGCTTCTACTTTTTCATCATTGTGTCAGGGTTTTAGAACAAGATGAAAAATGACTTCCCACTCTCGGTCTGTCCTCTCAATATCTGTGCATATAGATATTATATATATATCAGCTTGAATAGAAATTTTTTCTCTACGGATCAAAAACTGACAAAAATAACATTCAGATCCTGTATGTTAAAATAAAGAGTCAGCTAAACCTCTTCTTTCTATGAAGAGTAGAGAGTATAAATATATCTGTACAGTAGAATACCACACAGCATGAGTCTGCAAACTCTATCCTGCAGGTCGAATCTGGCTTGCTGCCTGTTTGGTACAGCCTGCAGACTAAAAAATCTTCTTACATTTTTAATGTCAAATTTTTTGGAAATAAAATAAAAGAAGAAGAAGATGTTACATCATGTGAAAGTCATGTAAAATGTCAGTGTCTGTAAATGCGTTGCTGTCAGGACAGAGTGCGGCTAATTGGTTTATTGGCAATGTACATTGAGGCTTACATGGCTCTGATTCTGAAAAGGACACTGGGAAACTTTATGACATGACTGTTGCTGTTTTTTCATGTTACAGTACCCTAGTGGAATAGCTGGAGGCTCATATGACCCTGAACACGAGAATACTTAACTGTGGCCCTTTAAGGAAGTGTCTGCTAACCCTGGCTATATAGCAATAGCTTTAGCAAACAGCAAGGGAGACATTCACAAATACATTGCTGAATGAATAAAGCCAGCCTCAAAAGGGTGCATGCCATATAATCCAGGTGAAATTAATCTACCGTGAGATAAATCCCGATAGAGACTTCCTCTGGGTGAGAAGGTTTTGTGTGCCAGGGAGGTTTTCTGGGGTGCTGGCAACAATTGACTTCTTGATCTGAGTTCTGGTGCACAGATGTTTCTCCAAAATTCTTTGGGCACTTAAAATCTGTACCATTTTCTGCATTTATGTTACCTTTCAGTCTTAAAATTTACTCTAAAAATAGGGGCTAGGAAGAATAAAAATGAATCGTTACAAAGAGAAATAAAAATAGAGGCAAGAAAATGTACGCTGAGGAACAGATAAGACCGGGAAGGCAACAGAGACTTTCTGGATGTATCTGAAACCCATGAGTCTGGTCAGTGGGGAGTTATCTAGAAGAGGGGCTGGGAGAGAGCTTCCTAGTTCTGTTAGGCACTGTGCAGATACCACCAGCTAATTTAGTCACCTCTATCACCCTGTGGGGCAGATAATATTATCTTTGTTTTATAGAAGAGGAAAATAGTGCTGAGAAGATTCAGCCTCCTGGTAGAGGACTCACAATTTGGATGTAGAAGACATATCTTAATTCAAGAGGAAACCATGGTTTTATCATTTTTCTGAAAGAAAAGGAAAGAGCTGGTGTGGGGGAAAACCAAGATTCACTCCCTGACTGTCAGAGATGACCGAAGTCCTATAGCAGCTCGAGAGTTCAGTGAGGATAGGGCATATGATAAGGACTTAGGGAGGCAAAGTGGTTTTAGAAAGGATAGAAAGAGGAAGACTCCACCTGCTTCAGAATGTTTGCATCAATATCTTGGCATTCTTAACTCCAGAGGCACTCAGTGTGTTCACAGTTTTTTGTTTCTTTTACTTATGGTGCATATATTTTTCCAGTCTTGAGGTGAGATACTTCATCTGTGTGTAAACTGTGTGTAAACTGAGTTTAATGGACTATAATGTAAAGATCAGTTTTCAGTAAAATGAAATAGATTGCTGAAAATCAGTGACTTAAAAATATTTTGCAATTATTCTGGGACAGGGAAAGAAGAAACATACTTTTCTTTTCTTAAATGTCAGAAGGTTTCCCAGAGTTCTTTTCAGAATCAGAGCCAGGTGAGTCTCAATTTATTTTGCCAAGTGAATTAACAGGTGAGAAGTTGGCCTGGGTGGAAAATGGATTCTGATTTAACTTATAGGAAAATTAAACAGCCTAATTAAGTGCAATGAATGCAAAATGAACAAATAAACATCAAGCTCTGTGTTCTCAGTTTGTGGGTGAGCATAAGGTGAAAATTCCCGCTTATTTTTTGTTTTTGATGCATGCTTAACCCATTCTAGCATGGGGTATTGGATTGTGTTTGGTACAAATTCCTGGTCAGATCCTGTATGGTTAAAAAAAAGTTAATTAAACATTGAATGACATACCTAAATCAAGTGAATTTTGTAGTATGTAAATCATATGTCCATAAAGCAATTTTTAAAAAGGAAGAAAGAAGAAAGTGAGAGATTTCTGGTGTGCTTGTAGGTAATGTTATGGTTTTTGATCTGGATTAAACTGGTGTTTGTTTTCTGAGTGCTATTCATTTGTCTTTTGAACCGTTTCGTTTGTATGTTATTTTGCACAATAAAAATAGTGAGATAACTGGTATTTTAAATATGCCTCTTCAACGTATATGTACTCTTCACTCATTCTGATATATAATTGTAAGTAAAGTTTGACCTCTCAGGAGGGAACAACCCACCCCTGCAAAAAGAAAGCCAGCTACAAAGGACAGTTAGAGAAACATTTGGAGGCCCAAGCGCTTCCATAAATGATGCATGCCTTCTCCCTGCAGAAACTGGTGATGTGCGTCAGCTACAGTTTCTAGCAAATAGAGACATCTCAGAGGTTGGCTTTCAGTCATTGACTTACATAAACAACAACAACAACAACAAGCTCGTGTTTCAAAAGTTAACCCTCTCCTGTTCTTCCTTCTGTTGACGTCTGTTCTCAGCAGTGGAATGACATACTTTCACCTCATGCTAAGACTCGAAAATGTCACTTGAGTTTCACATCTCAATTTTAATCGACCTATCTTTTTACTGTTGAAAAACAACCCCCAAATTTGCATTCATTTACTGAAGTGCCTTCATGATCCTTCATCTGCTTCTCTAAGAATGTCAGGGTGGGAGGAATACTGACTGGGTAATTTCAGAGCATTGTATTCATTCAAGTACTAAACTACAACTTTCTATCCCTTTCCCCAGAAAATTGAGAACACAAAACCCAAATGTGAATAACTCGGTATTTCTTGAAGGGCACACTTTTGATCATCTTCCAAGACAGACCTAAGAACTGCACTAGGACATGGCATATGTTTACTAGGGCTGGCTCACCCGGGGAGGGAGAAACTCTTGTCTGTGCTGCTGACAGTCAGGATGCTTGCCACCTTTCATTCTGGCCAGGTGGGAAAGAGTAGTAAAGGTGTGTGTCTATTATTGTTGAAGGGAATCCAGGTATTAAATAGAAACGGAAAGACCTTTTCTTTGATCCTAAGTAGGCCATTACAGCAATCCAAACTGTGGGCCCTAGTGAGTGGCAAATGACTGTTTCCAGACGTGATTACCCAGGAAGTGAACTCCGAAGGAGCTGGAACCATCCAAAGTCAATAAACCAATGCCAGCAATGTCACACATTTTTATTTATATTTTATGTATCAATGATATTGCTATTCTAGTAAGAGAGATCCGTAGACATCACACATTCAGGCTTATATACCAACTAATTCTGGCAATGAAAAATGACACCTTGGACATGGATTAATTCATGGGAACAGGTGTGGCTGTATCTACGAGGTGAGGCACCTGACAGCCTTAATGTCGTGCAGGTGCGTAATGAGTGCCCTTTGGGCCGTGGTCACAGCCATTATTTGCAGATCTTAGGTTTTTACCATGACTGTGACTCTCATACTATTTGGCAGCAAATTGACTTTTGTTTCCCAGTTGATTGAGTTCTAGAGTGAGGTAGAGCATATTAATGACTGATATTCATGATGGGAGATTAAATTAAAAGCACTGAAATACAAATTGGCTATTAAAATGTAGACATAGGAACATTAAAAAAAGAGAGGGCCATAGAGTGAAAAACCAGGGACTCATCTCTATCAGCCCTCTTTTCTCTCCTAACAGAACATTTAATTTATGATCTTCCAATTGGTCCCAGCCCTTCCCCAAACACTTTTCCGTTTCTGACTTGTTGGCTGTCACATTGTTCTGTTCTTTGTTGTTGTTGTTTTTACAGTGGTTGTCTTCCATATGCTTGTAAGTGCCTTACTCCATCCTTAAACAAGAACATATTTTTATAAATAAGCAATAGTTTGATTATATTGGACATAACCTTTATTTATTAAGAAGATCTTGACATTGCTCTAGTGTTCATAGGACTCTTGTCACAGTGCCCAGTCTGGGACTGTCAGAAAGGATGGCCAGATAAAGAATAGGGACTCTCCTGAGGAAAGCTCCGTCCCCTACACCCTAGGAGGCATTGATGGGAACCCTCACAGGCTACAAACTGGGGAAAGCCTGTTCGAAACAGCTCTGAACAATTGAACAAAAGTGATTCTACCTTAGACTGATACACTCGATCTGTGTGTGTCAGTGGTCTTTGTGTATATAACTTTGATTTATTATGAGATGCAAACAATAAAAAACAGAAAAGAAATAACCTTTCTTCGTCATCTAACATCCCTTAAGCCTCTCCACCACCTTTGACATGACATCCTGTTTTTTCTCAGTTTTTAATAAAATTGATTCTCTAAGCTGGGCACGGTGGCTCATGCCTATAATCATACTTTGGGAGGCTGAGGTGAGAGGGTGACTTGAGCCTAGGTGTTTGAGATCAGCCCGGGCAATAAAACCAGACCTCATCTCCACAATTAAAAAAAAATAGCCAAGTGTGATGATGTGCTCCTATAGTCCCAGCTCCTTGGAAGGCTGAAGCAGAAAGATTTCTTGAGCCCAGCAGGTTGTGGCTGTGGTAGCCATGATCGTGCCACTGCACTCCAGCCTGCGTGACAGAGTGAGACTTTGACTCAAAAAATATATATATATGTTTTCTGTATCCTTGGTTCTGCATTTGTGGATTCAAAAACTGTAGGTCATAAATATTTGGAATAAATAAACAATACAATAAGGAAAATAACACAAAACAAAAACACAAAACAAAAAACACTATAACAACTATTTATAGAGCATTTGCATTATATTAAGTTTTTTTTTTTTAAGTTGGATTCTCACTGTCACCCTGACTAGAGTACAGTGGCACGCTCACAGCCACCACAACCACAATCTGCTGGGCTCAGGGGATCCTTCTGAAAAGTCTTCCAAGTAGCTGGAATTATAGACATGTGCCATATATTAAGTATTAAAAGCAATCTAGAGACGATTTAAAGTATATAGCAGAATGTGCCTTAGATTATATGCAAATACTACAGCCTTTTACATGATGGACTTGAGCGTCTGTGGACTGTAGTATCCTTTGGTGTCCTGGACCTAATCTCCTTTACTCAATCTACCAACGCAAATGTGAGTCTCCTACAAAAACACCTCACAGACACACTCAGGATAATGTTTACTCAAATACCTGGGCACCCCAAGGACCAATCAAGTTGAGGCATAAAATTAACCATTGCACCTGCTCACCCCAATTCCTAGTGATCTTAGAGATATTTTAATAGTTGAAAGAGAGGGTCACATCTTTCCCTCATCCCACATTTGGAGTATATATGGAAGGTAACCCTCTGATAGTCTGGAGTGTGAATTATGGGTAATAATATGTGTGAGGCTTAATGAAGTGTATGATATAGCCAGCAAGGATAGAATAGGCTTTTACAGTATTTTGCACATAAAATAATCCCCAATATGTCAAATATGATTTGCCTTTCCAAATAAACTGACACACACAGGTATCCATGCAAACTGAACACACAGATTTCTCTCCAAAAAAGCCTTAGGCGTATTTTAAAATCTCAGTAAGCCAAGTGTTGAAATTATTCTTTGTACTGTTTTTTTTTTCTTTCTGGGAGTAAACATCACAGGGAAGAAAATGTATCTGCTGCTTAAGAGACTATCTTATTTTATAAGATAAATCTTCTGTGTTCCAAATAAAAGTGCAGATCTGGTGTTAGGTGGGTGCAGACTTCAACTATCCTACTGCAGATGGTCCTAGGCCTTCTTTAATTTAAGAAAAAGTTCGCATGAATAAATCCTCCCCCCCCTCCCCAGCACACACGTGTACACACACATTTATACCCACATGCACAGACATGCATGGGCAATGCATACACACATACATACAGCACCTAAAAAATGAGATGGGAAGGCAAAGATTCAAGTTAAAAAGCCAAGTGCCCCTGGGCTGGCTTCTACTCTTCTTAGGCAATTTTCATGTCAATGGGAAAATAGAAAAGGTGAATAAGGGCTTGTTTTTCAAACCTGAGGGAAGATTCTATCTTTACCCCCAAATTCCAGTGCATTCTGTGAGAGCTGTCAATTTAGGGAGGCTTTTAAAGTAAAACTCATAGCTCACCTTTCTTTTAGATGGGGGTTGGCTTACTGTCGCCTACATAATATAACTCCCCTTCTGCCCACGTCTAAGATGTTATAGAAATCTATAGCTTTGTTGTTTTAAAGGTAGAACTGTTTCCGAAAACTCAAGCTTTTTCTTGAGGTGAAATAACACCTTCAGTCCCGTTTTGACAATTTCTTCTCTCATGATTGCAATTGATGGGACGTACCTCATGGGATTGTACTCATTTAAATGTATTCTTTTATATAGAGGCGGTACCGGCTAAGTCCTGTCTTTCCATCATTTCCACCCTTTCTAATATGTTACTTCTCCCTAAGTCTTTATTGACTGTCATCCAAATTTGAGGCAATGATTTCTTAATCATTTTTGCACTTCTTAAAAAGCAACCGCAAAGCGCTCACCACCACCTCTCAAGATGCTCCCATCAAATTTCATATAATGTAAATTTGGGTCTTTCTTTTGACTTGATATAAGCTCGTGACTTCCATGGGATTCTGTTTCTGTGAGTATCTTCGTTGCTCGTCTCCAAAGGGTCTGCCTTAGGTGGGAGGCTTCATGGTAGACCTCGACTATATATTTTCTAATAAAGGCGATCTGGTCCCTCCAGTATTTTAAATAAATACTGTCCGTTATAATAAAATACAGTTGCAAAGAATAAAATCTCAAGGAAACAGACATGAACTAGACTTAAAAACAAATAATGTATTACTCAACCGTAAAATCATTTATGATTTGAACTAATTGCTATCATGGTTTATGGACACCGTGTGTTGCTTTATCTCCCTATATCAGGAAATGACTCCAGTGACATCATGTCCTACATATTGCTTTTTAATCACCATACCAGATGTGCACCAGCAATAGTTCTCCAAGAGGGGCACTTGCCCACTGTGGGGTCCATATACATGGAATTAGGGTATACTGCAAAAAGTACTTCTGGGCTCCAATCCTTCATCAAGGTATCGCCACTAATTCTTTATAAGACATTGCTCTATTTAGGTATGATTTTACTCCTTTCTTTCCTCTGCAACCTTATGCTGCTTCTATGCACATTTGAACTTGGTGTACATATTGCTGTACCATATTTTGGCATGGTAGAGAGTAAAGAGGGCGAGATGATATTTCACTCGCTATCTTTTGTAGAAACCAACAGCATCATCATCACATAAAATGCTGGGCAACTTCAGAGTAATGGGACTAAATTTTTGACCCCATCAAGAAGTCACTTGGAGAAGCTATTGAACTGTCCCTGAGAATGCTGCTGTCCCTAAAACCTAGCTCCAGTCAGAGTCATTTTTTATAGTTATGTCCGAGAAAAATCCCTTTACTTTATAATTGCGCTTCCTTTAACACTGCAAAGAAATGGTGTTTATTCAGAGCTGACCTAAATATTATTCAGCTTCAGAACCGGCCACATTTGCTAAACTAGCATCAAGGTCTGTAACTGCTTCAAAAATCTCACCCGCCCTAAAAATTTAATGTTGTGATTCATTCAGGATATCCAAGACAGTGCTACACCCTCTGAGGAGAATGTTTTAAAAATGAGTTCCAAGAACGTTTTGTGCAAAAGAAGGATGATGGAATGAAAAGCAAGATCTTCCAGGTGGTCAAGTTGCTATTGGTGAATTCTACCGAAAGCTTGCGAGCTCCCATGTGTGTACTTTTTAAAAGACACTCTACAACTGTCTACCTCAGTGCGTGGAAGGGGTGGGTAGCAGCACCTAGTGAGTGGCATGTGTGTGTTCTTCATCCTTTCTCAGATTTCAAGAAGCCTAGTTATGACAGGACTTGTGTAACTTCCTCCAAATGTCCTAGTCACGGGCCAGTCCAGGGAGATTCATGAGGCAGCCGGGGTCTATGTCCCCCCCCACTTTCTAAAATGAAATAGAAAATAGAGTCCTCCTTCCCTGGATCCCCGGGAAAACATCCAGCACCCCTTTGGGATAGCCTACCTCCGCTATTGTCATAAAAATAAGCACACGCCGTCTTAGGGGATGAATGGAGTCAGTTTGGCTTCAGTAGGAATAAACACAGTGAACCTTGAGAAAGCTCACATCCTCTTCCTCTTTTATCTTTCCTTTTGGCAGGTTTTCATGGGAATCTGCGTTTGTTTGCTGAGGGCAGATCTCTGTGTTCTTGGTTAATTGAGAAGGATAAGCAGGAGGAAGAGGTAGATAAAATAAGCAGGTAAGGTCTCATTGGCAAATGTGGGTGGATCTAAAACAAATTTCAGGAGCTCATTGCATTTTCATTTGTGGACTTCACAAACTTTCTAAATAAGCTTTGTTCTCACTAGGTTTTTTTAAAAATCAAATAGTCATACACACACATGCATGCACAGGATATATGCACAGGGGATCCCCCCCCCAAAAAAAAACAACCCAGAATGATTCTTTGGAGGGTGGGTCTTATGCAGTTCAGGCTTCCACCACTAGGTAAGTGTTCTAGGAACCCATCGGCATCCATGTAGCAGCTAGCGTTGGTACAAAAGGCTGTGTTCAACTTCTGTGAATTTTTTTTTTTTTGGAGATTCTTTCAATGCATTTGGCCTTTTCTTTTCTTTTTTTGAGTTGGAGTCTCACTCTGCCACCTAGACTGGATCCTTCCGCCTCAGCCTTCCAAGTAGCTGGAACCACAGGTGCGCGCTACCACGCTAATTTTTTGATTTATTGTAGAGATGAGGTCTCACCAAATTGCCCAGGCGGGTCTCGAACTCCCGGGCTCAGGCAATCCACTCACCTCAGCCTCCCAAAGGCGCGGGATTACAGGCTGAGCCACCAAGCCCGGTTGCATTTGTCCTTTTCATGATGGGTGATTTATGAGCACACCTGCCCACACCATGCTGTGTGTTCAGTGTTCAGCAGTTTTTGACCAAAAAATGGCATGACCCCCATGACCCAACCTCCCTGTTCACCCGATATTGCCCTGAATTATTATTATTATTGGTTTCCCGGATTTTAAAAAAAAGCCCTCAAAGGGAAATATTTTGCTGATGCGAAAGAGGTGAAACAAAAAACAGCAGAAACCCCAAAAGGCATCAAATTTGACAGGTTTAAAAACTGCTTTGAGCAGTGGAAAAAGTGCCTTGATAGGTGTGTATTGTCTCAAATGGAGAGTACTTTGAAGTTTAAACAAGTAAGAATGAATACACAACTTTTCAATAAATAAATTCCTGGATTTTTGGGGTCCCCCCCAGTATATGATGATGACAGTGATGCTAGTAATAGCGACTGACAATTTTTTTTTTTGAGTTGGAGTCTCACTCTGTCGCCCAGACTGGAGTGCAGTGGCCGCTCCCGGCTACCGCAACCTCGCCTGCTGGGGTCCGGCGATCCTTCCGCCTCAGCCTTTCGAGTAGCTGGAATTACAGGCATGCGCTACCACGTCCAGCTGATTTCTTGATTTATTGTAGAGATGAGATCTCGCTGCCCAGACAGGTCTTGAACCCGTGGGCTCAGGCAATTCACTCACCTCAGCCTCCCAAAGGTGCGGGATTACAGGCTGAGCCACCGAACCTGGCATGACTGACAATTTTAATGTCATCATTTTAAAGCAGGCTGCTAATTCATGACTTTATATTCTTGTCCTTGGGTTTACAGATGTTGGCATTTAGGATAGTATTTCATTTTAAACTCAAAGTAATGCAAAGGAGAATGTAGGAGGTCCATTAGTATTTCTTGACTGGAGAATGTAACTGAGACTCACAAAAGTTCAAGTACTTGCTCAAGATATCAAGGCTAAGGGGTAAGATGGGGGAATGAAACCAGGTCTTCTGACTCCACATGGTCTCTGTTCTTTCAAGATAAGGATTATACAGCAAGCTTTGCCAAGTGGAATTTTCTGAGTGACTCTGGTCTGCCCACAGATGGACTATGTCACGTCAGTGACGTGTCTCCCTCTTAAAACAAAACAACATCCCTCACAGCTGTCCCCTCATGCGTAGATGGTGGCAAATGATTGTTTGCTAAGCCTTATGCCTCCTCCCTTTCTGTGCTCCATTGAGATCATGGAAATGCAAAGTAAATAGCCATGGAGTAAAATGCCTCTGAGAGTATTTATTTAAGAGTATTGTTCCAGGATATGCGCAAAGATAAAGACTCTGTGTAATGAATGAGTGACTCCAGAGGCCAAACACCAAGAAGTTATATTCCATACCCAGGTCCTGGCCAGAGTGAGGTCACTGGGTCCTCCCTCAGGACATACTCTTAAAGAAGGGTCACCTTGCCAAGTTAAAACCAGGGTCACCTTGCCAAGTTAAAACCAGTCTTTCTTATCACAGGGGCAGACAGGAGCTAAAAAAAAAAAATAAGAAAGGAAGAAACAGAAAAAAAAGGAGCATAGGAAAGATTCCGGGTCATCGTCAGATGTCAAAGGTCAAGGTGGGAATGAGGCAAAATAAAATCCATTCACGGGGTGCAGCAAGGGAGATGGCAGCTCATGTGTGCGACTTTCATAGTAGGAAAAAAAAAAAAAACAGCAGAAAACAGTCATCCCAGGAAAAGCAGGCATTGACTTTACGACTAGGTCAAAGGGTAGGACGTTTCAGAGCAACCACCGCAGAATTAGAAAACACTGGCAGGGAGAAGCTTGCTCTTCATTGAATTCCTCAAGGGCCTGAGAAGAAAAAGAATTCGTTTGGTGCCATGCAACCTCTCTATGAAAGACAGGGAAAGCACTATTATTTGGGAAGCTGGTGTCATAGAGCTTAACATCACCCAGTTCCCTATAGATGCAGCACACAAACAAACAAACAGCAAAGACATGCACAGCCTAATTTGGAAGCATGTCAAATAAAATACTACAAAGCAGGAAGCATACACATGTCTCTGCATATTTAATGATTATTGACTTTTTAAATTGGTTTTAAAATAAAAAGCTTTCTGGATGAAATACAGATTTGAAAGGATTACTAGAAAGTGCGACTTGAGTACCCCACTTGTTTGACATAAATCCCCCACTTCTAGGCATTAAGATCCACCATTTCACTAATTTCCAATAAACATATAGCTGCAGTGCAGATTGTTTTACTGCTGAAAATACTGTAGATGCAATCTATTGGTATAATGAACAGATTTTTCATAAACAGGCCTGTTTATTCACCAACTGCCTATGAAACAGACTGTAAGGTTCTCATGAAAAACACAATCAGACGAGACGCTGTCTTCTTCTGGGAGCTTGGTTTATTGTTTTACATAATAAGAACATAAAGAATTGTGTTTTATTGATATGGGAACACATTTTATTGCTTTCTCTGATTTAACAACTTTGCAAAATGTAGCGAATTAGACTCTCCATTTCATTAAAGTAAGATTACTGGCCTTGTTTCATTATCACTGCTCTGATTCTTGAGGAAAAAATAATCCTCGACATAGCTTTTTGTTACTTAATTATTAAGGTAAGTCGCAGTTCCAACATTGACATGGGACTCTCTTTGTAGAAACACACAAAAAACATATATATGGTGTTTAAATTATGATTTTTAATTGACACATCATTGTACATATTCACGGGGCACAGTGCAGTATTTTGATACATGTGGTGTATATTGTATAATAATCAAATTAGGATAATTAGCAGACATCACTTCAAACATGTATCATTTCTCTGTGTTAGGAACATTCAAAGTTCTTTCTTCCATTTATTTAACAATATTGGGTAAGTTGTTGAAAACTAGTCACGCTACATAGAATGCTAGAACTTATTCCACTCATCTAGTTGAAATTTTGCGTCCAAGCTTTATCACCCTCCCGCCGTTCCTTCTCAGCCTCTAGTAACCACCGTCTACAATGAGATCAACTTCATTAATGTCCATGTGAATGAGAATATGCAGTATTTATCTTTCTAGGCCTGGCTTATTTCACATAACATAATATCCTCCAGGTTCATCCATGTTGCTGTGAGTGACAGAATTTCATTCTTTTTTCTTTGTGGCTGTCTAATAGTCCATAGTGCATGTATGCCGCTTTTTAATTTATCCATTCATCCATGAATGAACACATAGGCTGATTCCATATTTTGGTTGTTGTAAATAGTGCTGCAATTAACATGGAGGCGCAGATACCTCTTTGTCATACTGGCTTCATTTTCTTTGGATACACAGTCAATAGTGAGATGGATGGATCATATGGAAGTGCTGTTTCTAGTTTTAAAAGGATCTCTATACTGTTTTCCATAAGGACAGTACTAATGTACATCCCTTCCAACAGCATAGAAGAGTTCCTCATTCTCTGCATCTTTATCTGCGCTAGTTTTTTGTTTTTTTTTGTTGATAACCATTCAAACAGGAATGAGATGATTTCTCTGATGGTTAGTGACATTGGACACTTTTTCATGTATTTGTCGGCCCTTTGCATGTCTTCTTTTGAGAGATATCTCTTCAGACAATTTGTCCATTTTTTTTAGTCCCTTTTTTTCTCTTGAATTGTTTTAGTTCCTTGTGTATCCTAAATAGTAATCCCTTGTTAGAGGAATAGTTTGCAAATATTTCCCCATTCTGTAGGTTGTCTTTGCATTTGGTTGATTACTTTCTTTGCAGTGTAGAAGAATTTAACTTGATCTACTCTTGTTTGTCTCCCTGAGCTTCATTTGCCTGAGATTTTGAGGTCTTATTTATAACATCTTTGCCCAGACCAATGTTCTGAGGTATTTTTCCTATGTTTTCTTCCAATAGTTTTATAGTTGTAGACCTTACATTTAAGTCTTCAGTTCACCTTTATTTTATTTTTGTATAGGGAAAGAGATAAGGGTCTAGTTATGTTCTTCAGAATACAGGGAGACAGTTTTTCCAGCACCATTGATTGAAAAGACTGCCTTTTCTTTGATGAATATTCTTGAAGACTTTACACAAAATTAACCAGCTGTAAATATACAGATTTATTTCTGGGTTCTCTAGTTTGTCCTCTTGGTCCACATGTCTGTTTTTGTGCCAGTACCAAACCATAGTTTTTATGTCTGATGAGTAGAGAAAACAAAATAGTCTCTTTTTTTTCTTCTCTTTATTTTTAATAGACAACTATAGTAGGAGAAACCTGATAGCTCACATGCACTTTTGGAGACTTTGCATTAATTATATGGCATATAATTGTTTATATCTGATGTACACTAACTCTTAGGTCAGAGATAGACACCTCAAAGATACCCCTTTCCTAGATGAAAAGATTGAGACATTCAGTGTCAGTACTTTCCCAGAAAAAAGAAGGTAGTAAGCAAACTGATGGCAATAGGTCTCATTGAAAGCCTTTGCTAATTAATATTAATTATAGTCTTTTCTTTTTTCTTTTCTTTTTTGAGCTGGAGTCTCACTCTGTCGCCCAGACTGGAGTGCAGTGGCCGCTCCCGGCCACCGCAGCCTCGACCTGCTGGGCTCCGGCGATCCTTCCGCCTCAGCCTTCCGAGTAGCCGGAATGACAGGCGCTCGCTACCACGCCCAGCTGATTTTTTGATTTATTGTAGAGATGAGGTCTTGCTGCCCAGGCGGGTCTCGAACCCGTGGGCTCAGGCAATCCACTCACCTCAGCCTCCCAAAGGCGCGGGATTGCAGGCTGAGCCACCGAGCCCGGCTAACGATAGTCTTTTCAGTCTCTTCCTCTTTGTCATAGACCCAAGAAAGTCTTACATTTGTCTCTTTCCTGAGTGTTCTGTTCCACTTGGACAGATGCCTGTCTTCCATAGATGATCCCTTACCCATAGCCACCGAGTCCACAACTTCCAGCAAATGCTGACCAGACAGTGCAGGGTCCCCACAAAACCACAGCAGCAGGTACTGGGTGCTGCTGCCACGTGACCAAAGGGTGCGCTGGTCTTTTTCTGTTTATACTGGGAAAAAGAAAACTTGCCTTAGCCCCTGGTAACTGAGAAAGATGCGTCATAAAAGCACAGAATCTACCTCTTGGGAGTGTTGAGGATAAGAACAGGGCATCTCATGTGAAATAAAGGACCTAATCCTGAATTGTACCCCACATCTTTAAAATAAAATGTACATAAAAAATAAACTAAAAAAAAGCTGGAATTGTTCTTTCGATCCAGTAAGGACTCAGTGCATGCCAACTGCTAGTACCATTTGAAGTAGAGTATAAATAATGATATTAGTATCTCATTTAATCCTCCAATCCACATGTTCTTAAATTAGAGTATACATTTGCAGCACCTAAAAGGCTCCACAAAAGCCCTGGTGCCTCAATCTGCAGCCAAAGATTCAACTTCAAATTCAAATTCAATGAACCAGGTACAGTGGTTCATGCCTGTAATCCCAGCAGTTCAGGAAGCCAAGGTGGGAAGATTACTTGAGCCTGGGAGTCCGACACCAGCCTAGGCAACATAGTGAGACCTCATCTCTACAACATAAAGATAAAAAATTATTTAGGCATGATGGTGTGTGGCTACAATCCCAGGTACTCGGGAGACTGAGGCAGAAGGATTACCTGAGCTCAGGATGGTGAGGCTGCAGTGAGCCATAATTGTGCTGAGGCTGCACTCCAGCCTGGGTGACAGAATGAGACCCTTACTAACAACAAAACAAATACAAGGGGCCTGACTGGTTTGAGACCACCCCAGATAATTTTAATATGCAGCCAAGTTTGGGAACCCAGAGTACCAGTCCTTGAGTTGGAAATTACTGTCCCCCAATTTACAGAGACTACAGAGGGCCTGAAAGATTTAGTTATTTGTTCATTATCCTTCAGGTAATAATAGCTCCTGACCCTGGCTGGGTATTAGAGTCACTCAGAAGATTTCATAAAGATGGATGCCTGGGCCGTATTCAATGGTATCATCGTTATTTTTAAAGTTTCCCAAGCTGGGTTTGGCGGCTCAGCCTATAATCCCGCGCCTTGGGAGGCTGAGGTGAGCGGATTACCTGAGCCCGCGGGTTCGAGACCCATCTGGGCAGCTTGGTGAGACCTCATCTCTATAATAAAAAATCAAAAATTATCTGGGCGTGGTAGCTTGCACCTGTAGTTTCAGCTACTTGGAAAACTGAGGCAGAAGGATCGCCGGAGCCCAGCAGGTTGAGGCTGCGGCGGCCGGGAGCGTGCCACTGCACTCCAGTCTGGGCGACAGAGCAAGACTCCAACTCAAAAAATAAAAAATAAAAATAAAAAAATAAAAACAAATAAAGTTTCCCAGATGAATCTCATGCAAAAACCACATTTGAAATCATTTTTGCTCCTGTGAAAAATTAGCCAAATTCTTAAACATTTCCTGATGTGCATGTCAATATCGATTCCAGGACACCACCCCAGTTCTGCCGAATCATAATATATGAGGTGGGGACCAGGGATCCGGCTTTTCAGTCTAGATAAGGTTTCCTTGGCAATTCTTTTTTTTTTTTCACACACAGAATTTTTTTCTCTATTATGCACTCAAGTTTCTACATCTTAGTAGATCCCTCTCTGGTTCTTTCTCTCTCCTCCTTCTCTTTTTGTCTCACATTTCTCTTCCCCGCTACCTCTATGTGTGTGTGTGTGTGTGTATTTGTCTGTGTGTCTGTGCACCTGAGCATATTAGAAGAAGATGACTTCTAGAATAAGTTTATTTTAAGATTGAAAGACTTTAGTGGGAAATTGTATATAATGCTTATCTATTAGTAAAGTTATCTGAGAAGTACAGTATTGTCCTTCACTCCATATAAAGTAACACTGTGCAGATGTGTGAGATTTCTTTGAGTTTCGAACTTAAATTAATTTGGTTTTCTCCTTCCTTTCCTTAGCAGTTAGGGTGAAATAGCAAGGTGTGCTTTGACTTATGTTTCCTGAACTTATTTATACAGAGGACAGAGCAGGACAGAATTAAAAATAGAAACAGACAGGGAAGAAGAGAAGATGAAACCGAAGAAGATAAAAAACAAACTGAAGGTAATAAAGTAATTGCTGAAAGAAAAGATAGGATGCAGGAGAGTTGAAAAAAGGGATGGATCAGAACAGAGGAGCACAAGAAAGACATGAAATAAGAAAGGAGCAGAAAGAAACACACGCGAAGATTTTCAGTGTTTTACCAAGTTTTTTTCTTACTGGATTTTCAAACAACCCTGCGAGGGAAGCACGCATGTGTCAGGGAGCTCAGGCAGCAGGTGAGAATGTGAGGTCGGAGAGGTTGAGAACTTTCCCTGTGGGTGTCTAGCTAGGAAGTAGTGTCAAGAAACCCACCACCAGGTGGGTGATCTGATTCTTTTCAGTTTTGCTTTCTATTCAGCCCACGGCTACTGGAAGCCCTCAAGGACAACACTTCTTCCTTAAAGCTGGAGGGACACGGGGGAGGGGGAGGGCAGGGGAGGCGGGCATGCACGTGGGGCATGAGGATTGGGCGGAACAAGGTCCGGCCCAGGGGCGTCGGAACAGAACTTTGACTCCAGTGTCTTGAACTGTCACATAAAGGTGATCTTAACTCAGAGCGTAAGTCAAACATATTTCTTTTTTGTTTTTTAATTTTTCCTTCTCTTGCCTAACTCGGGCCAAAGCTCAATTTCTGACCCGAGGGTCGCGATCGTGGTCAGACACGCAGAGCTGCAGGGCCATGTTGTGGCCTCTACAGTGTCAGTCCAGGTGGAGGCCACACTGAGCGGGATGGCATGGTGGGATATTAGTGTCGTGCACTTTATGACTTACCAGCAGGGTCTGTTCTTTCTTTTTCACTCTTGAATGGAAAGCTGCCTTACAGTGTCCCTGTCCCTCTCTGTCTCTCTTCCACCAGCTTAGAAACACAGAGAGGGTGCCGCCTGCCTGAGCAGACTTGCTCGGCACGCTGTCGATAGTGGTTGTTTTATTGCCCACATCTAAGGATTTAGAAAGTAGTTCTCTTGTAGTTCAACTTGATTTACGGTGTAAGACGAATACTCAAACACCTTAATCCAGAACCCAGAGTAGGTGGAAGTATGAAGACGAGGCGGACATTCATTTTAACCAAACAGAGAAGGAGATAAGGCTTCAGAGTAGAAAGGCAGCGTGCCACAGAGATGGAATTGAGTAAATGGAAGGGCATAGGCTAGGCGCAATTTAGGGAAAAACCGGAAAGTATGAATACAGCCTGGATAAACTGATTTAAATATTGACACATTCCCAGGCCCAGGCAACAGAGATACACAGAGAGAGAGAGAGAGGAACCCTGCCCTTCCTCCGGGCTGGGTGATTGTAAAACTTCCGTTCATGGGCACTTGATCATTTTATAAACCTGCATTTTTCTTAAGCAGAGGATGGTGCCTCTTTGGAAAATAAAACAAAACAAAACCAAAAAAACAAAAACAGCCGCGCAGTTATCGTGTTTTTCCTCACTTATCTCTAATGCATGTTTTATGAGCCGAGAGATGTGTCATCTGAGCGACCCAGGAGTACAAACAGGGGCACAGAGATCCTGCTGTGTGTGCAAGTCTCAGAAATCTGTTTTCCTGAACAAACAAGTTAGCTGAAAGAACAAAGTCTGAAAGTGAATCATAAACTCTTGTTTTGTTGGAGCAGAAACTGTTTTTGAAAACATCTGTGTTGACCATTGGGGCAAAGATGTGCATCGGAGTACCAGAAATTAACTATACATTTCCAAGAAGACGTTAGACCAACTGGCTAGTTTGTTCTGTCTTTTATTCTCCCAGATAATTCAAAGGCAAAGATAACGAAAATTATTCAACATGCTGAAAACATTATACACTGTTTAAGACTCCAAGTAAACAGCTTTTGTTAACTCTCGCATAAATACATTTAATACATGGAAAAATCATTCTCAATATAAAAGAGGCTTACATGAATTTTGAGTTTGGCTGAGCAAGAATTAATATAAACAATCTGGTGGGGTTTTTTTGTAATTCCTAAGGCATTATGAATTAATAATAAAAATTTTGTAGCTGAAAGAAATTCTCTGAATTATATTACTTTCTTTACTGAAAGATGCCATTACTCTTTTGAATGGCAAAGCAAACTATATGAAAATTTAAAAATCCAAATACTCTACTTTGAGGCAACATATTAAATTATTTTCTTCTCATTAACATATCTGTTGGAAAAGCTTTGGATATCTGAATAAAATTTGGATGACAACTTAGACTGTAGACATCGTTGTTTAGACTACTTAAACTACTTACACATTACTTAAAATGTATCCTGGACCTTACGATCTGGGGATCCAGCCTAAAGAGTGGACGTTTCTATTTACATATACACAACTCTTAAAAGATACTTGTCTGTTTGCAAGGAACTGGCTGACTTTTAAAATGTTCAAGAGACTTGCTCAAGTAAAATAAAAACATCCACTGAAGTTTTAGACAAATTTTTTCAAAAGCAAAACCAGAATAAATTGGTTAATAAAAGTTTAACCAAAATGAGTTGGTTAATAAAAGTTTTCTACTTCTGGATAATACACAAAAGCCATGATGACTTTCAGTGTATTAGAAATCCCTGAATAGAGCTCTGTGTTCATTTCTATGAATAGAGGGACGGACTGATACTTGACTAGATCAGTATGGGTAGAAATGTGTAAAAGAATGAGTGATCGTTTTTGGTTGTTTAGAACTTTATAAACTTATTTACAAAATGTGTGCTCAACATTGCCTCTCATTGGCAAGCATGGCCATAATTAAAACTCCAGGATGTAAAACTGGAGTCTTGGTCTGTACACACTGAGATTTTGAACAAAGTTATTTCACTAGTTTCTTATTTTGTCATGATTTACCAGTGTGTGCCTAGGTAAAATATTACTATTACTTCCTATTATTGAGTTCCTACAGTGTTCTGGAGAAAGTGGAAGAGAACAGGGTCCTGGCGAACAGTGCCGGAAAGCCAGTGCCCTGAACTGAGTGGTGCTATGGCTCCGGACACGTGGTCCCTTTGAACAGGTCATTTAGGTGTGGTGAGGAAGAGACTTTGTGTACAGGGCAACAGTCTTCCTCGGTACACTCTGCCAGGAATCCAGGCTCTTTTCCCAGAAATAATGCTCTTCCAAAGAGGGTAGGTAAATATCTCCTCCCATCATATGGAGAGTAAACAATATAACCTGAGAACGACCTGTATACACATGGTGTCCTTGAAGCATAGACCTCTCACAGGAAAGACCGAAGGCTTGCAGGGCACCAGAGAGGGGCTTGGACAGAGCAGCCCAGGCCTGGGCACCAGCTAGGAGAGGTCTCGGCAGAAAAGCAGCAGCAAAAACAACCCGAAAAACAAACCAAAAAACCCCCAAATCCAACAAACAAACAAACAAACAAACAAAACAGGGGGCAGGCAGTTCATAGGCAACTGGTGAGAAAAAAAATAAGCAAAAACTGAGAGTGGACTCTCTGGGGCGGGGCAGGGAGGTAAGAAGCCCCTCACAAGTTCATGCATCCTTTGACGAGTGCTGAGGCATAATGACAAAGACTAGAGAAACAACAGTTAATAAAAGAGTTCTGTTTTCTTAAAGCATGGCCCAGAGAAGGGACACACGTGGGAAGACAGCACCCAGGGCACAGGATTGAGCAGGGAACGGAGTAAAACAGTGAGAAGCTCACACTTCCTGGAACTGCAGGAAATCTTATCTGGGGAAAACATTTTGAGTTCTGTTGTAGAGGGTGGGAAGAATTTTCTAGGTGTAAATTTTAAAGTTACGTATATTCTTGGCATATATCCATGAGAGAAAAAGGGACATCTGCAACAGAATGAAAACCTCAGGGTTATAGAAGCAAAAGGTGCTATGTGGGAAATGGGTGGAATGCGATGGGATAAGATGAGATGGGAGGTGATGAGATGGCACAGGAGAGGAAGTTGGGTTGGGATCGGATGGGATACAAATGAATGGGGTGGGATGGGCTGGGGTGGGATAGGATGGTATGGGAGGGGATGGGTGGGGGGGGTGAAATGGAGAAATGAGCTCCCGTGGCATTGAAGTGGCTTTGTAGAACATGGCGTGTGTATGCATGTGCACACACCCATTCCCGCTTATTCAATAACTAAGACTAAGAAGAGACGGAGGAGCAGGCTCTGAAAGAAACTGACTTCCGTTTTGCACCTCTTCAGTTTGAACGGCTGTTGACCCGCCATGGAGGAATGTCGAGAATGAAGGCAGAGTTACAAGTGTTAGGAAATCTCAGACAAAATACAAACCCAGAGCTGTAGGGGCGGACACAGGCAAACGCCCACCCCTGTGGAGAGGGCCGCAGGGGTCCGAGACTGACTCATCTCATGCGCCTGACTAATGTAGAAGATTTGGATGACAGAAATGCAGGCTCTTATCACAACAATTTCACTACAAGCATATAAAGGGTATTCATTTGCCTATAGCAGGAAGCAACATTTAGAAAAAATCTAGCTGGAATATGGAGGTATAATTTCATTAGAACAATAATCTTATCTAGTCATGGACGTGGTCCAAGGATGGAACTTAAAATATCTAGATTGGAGAATCCTTTAAATTATCTTCTTCAAGTATTTTCTTATTGAAACCGGGCTTTGGATAGCAGCTGGATAGCAGACGATAACAATTAAATTCATTATCATCTGGAATACAGATTGCTTTAATAGCTGCTTAAAGACAGAGACACAGACCTTGGTAGCCAGATAAGCAGTGGTAGAGTTCATTCTTTCCTTAAAAAATTTGGGAGCCTAACAGAAAGAAGTACCCTATAGGGAGTAGAGGTGAGCTGCAGCAGTAACTAAATGCAAAGCCATAATTTTCCTCAGAAACAAAATTCAGGTTTGTTCCAGAATGTGAATATATATTTCCTTGAGAGCTCAGAGTTCTCAGAGTAGGACTTCTCTCTGTGCTATCCCCCACCATCTCCATCCTACTGTCTGGAGTACTTGAGAGTAATGCAAACTCTTTGACCCTACCCCAGACCTACCAAATAGAAGTAGTGAAGGAGAGATCACTTTAAGATTCAGGGATCTGCAGTTTAATGCAATCCTCAGTTATTCTTAGCCACTGAGAAACTTGATAACTAATGCCTGAAAAGGGTTTAGCTTGAAAAAAATCTCAGAGTTGGTGTTGCCAGTCAAAAGGGAAAGAAATCATTTTTTCCTTCTACCCTTTATTTCTATTCATTTTCCATTCTTTTCTTTTCTTCCTTTGCTGCTTTCTCCCTTTCTTCCTGTACATTTGTTGAGTGACTACTACCTAGGGGACCCACGTCAAGCGCTTAGGCTACAGAAATATAAGCTCAGCTGCCCCCAGACACACGACTCCCAGTGTGACTGACAGAATTATACAAAAGAGATCTTAGAAAGTGAACTGAAATAGCCTGGTCTGTAGGATTATTTGATGTTTATCACTTAGCTGTTGGAGAAAATCCATCACCGATATCTTTGCTTTGACAGGTGAATGTTCAGCCCATCTTTTTTGGTACTAGGAGCCCACTTGTCTCTTGTAGCCATTCCTCATCCTTGATGAAAAGACTATGAACTGTTTCTGTTTCAAGTTGCAGTTTAAAGACCCATATCTAATAAACGCTGCATCAAAAAATTTCAAAATCCAGGTGCTTTCTGCCTAAGTTATAGTCTAAGACCAGTGCCTGGAAGATATAATCCTCACTAAATGAGTCTTTCTGAAACTACCCATTTTGCATAAAGATAGGGGAGGGTCACAGCACTTAAACCTCAAGATTGGGTGCTGAATTCTTATCCTACCCATACATAGACTGCAGAGATTCAGTCAAGAGTAGACACTTCTAGCTGGGCTCGGTGGCTCAGCCTGTAATCCCGCGCCTTTGGGAGGCTGAGGTGAGTGGATTGCCTGAGCCCGTGGGTTCGAGACCCGCCTGGGCAACTTGGCGAAGATCTCATCTCTACAATAAATCAAAAAGTTAGCCGGGTGTAGTAGCACGCGCCTGTAGTTCCGACTACTTGGAAGGCTGAGGCGGAAGGAGGGCCGGAGCCCAGCAGTCGAGGCTGCGGTGGCCGGGAGCGGTCACTGCCCTCCAGTCGAGACTCCAACTCAAAAAAAGAGTAGACACTTCTTGTTTATTCACCACATGCCAGGTGCAATATGAACCCTGGGATTCCAGGCTGAATAGTAAAAAAAAAATCCCTTCCTTAAGGCGCTCAGGACCCAGGTAAACTCATTGCTCTGCTAAAATCTCTCTGTTGGTTGTGATCACACTTTGATGTTTATTTTCTGTTTTTTAGTGTATCATTTTTTTTTTGAGACAGGAAGGTGGAACTTAACATTTGCCTCGTCACAGTTTCATTCTCTTTCTTTATTATTTTAGAGGAATAATTGTGTAGATTTATAGTTACAACATATTGTTTCAATATATGTGCACATTGGAGAATAGCTAGATCAAGCTATTTAGCATTTGCATTACCTAACATACTTTTTTTTTTTAATATGGTGGGAACGCTTAAAACCTACGCTTAGCAATTTTCAAATATATTATTTTTAACTGTGGTCAAGATGTTGTCCAATAGATCTGTTGAATTTACTTCTCCTTCCTTATTGAAATTTTGTGTCCTTTGACCAACAACTCCTCTTGCTCCCCACTTCTCAGGCTCGGGTGACCATCATTTTTCTCTGTTTGTAAGAATTTGACTTTTGTTCATTTGTAAGTGAGATCATGCTATGTTTGTCTTTCTGTGCTTGTCCTAATTTATGTAAATAATGGCCTTCAGGTACACCTATATTGTCACAAATGACAGGATTTCCTTCTTTTTAAAGCTGAATTGTATTACATTGTGCGCGTGCGCGCGAGCACACACACACACACACACACACACACACACACGCGCACACACACACACACACACACACCCCTTTCCTGTACCTATTCATCCAGTGGTGGACATTTGGGTTGATTCCATGTTTTAGCTACTGTGAATAATGCTGCAGTGAACACAGAAGTGCAGACGTCTTTTTGACACACTGAGTTCGTTTGTTGTATAAATGCCCAAAGGTGAGATTGCTGGATCATATGGCAATTATATTTTTAAATTTTTGAGGAATCTCCCTACTGCTTTACATAATAACGGTCCTAATTTATATTCTCCTCAACAGTGTTCAAGTGTTCCCTTTCCTCCACATTCTTGCCAACACTTGTTATCTTCTATCCTATTGATAGTAGCCATTCTAACAGCTGCAAGATGGTATCTTACTGTGATTTTTCTTTTTAGAAAGCAGGATTTGTCGAGCTCGGTGGCTCAGCCTGTAATCCCGTGCCTTGGGAGGCTGAGGTGAGTGGATTGCCTGAGCCCGCGGGTTCGAGATCCGCCTGGGCAACTTGACAAGACCTCATCTCTACAATAAATAAAAAAAAAATCAGCCGGGCGTGGTAGCACGCCTATAGTTCTGGCTACTTGGAAGGCTGAGGTGGAAGGATCGCCGGAGCCCAGCAGGTCGAGGCTGTGGTGGCAGGGAGTGGCCACTGCACTCCAGTCTGGGTGACGGAGTGAGACTCCAACTCAAAAAAAAATAAAAAAAAAAAAAAAGAAAGCAGGATTTATTGAGAGGACAGAAAAGCTCCCACAGTGGGAGGGAACCCAAAGGGGTTGCCCTATTGTGTTTTTAATTCATGTTTTTCTGATGATTAGTGATGAACATTTTTCATATACCTGTTGGACATTTGTATGACTTCCTTTGAAAAACAACTTGGGGAGATCTCATCTCTACAATAAAACAAAGAAAAGTGAACAGGGTGGGGCAGCGTGTGCCTGTAGTTCCAGCTACTCGGAAGCCTGAGGTGGAAGGACTGTCTGGACAACAGAGTGAGACTCCAGCTCAAAAAACAAACAAAAAACCAAAAATGTCTGTTTAGATTGTTTGCCACTTTAAAATCTGGTTATTTGTTTTCTTGTGATCAAGTTGAATTTCTTATTTGTGTGTTTGTTTTTAGTTGACAAATTATTATTGTATATTTTATGTGGTACAATGCAATATTTTATTCTATGTATGTATAGTAAAAAGATTAAATCAAGGAATGAACGTATTTGTTACCTCTCAAATTTATCTTTTTCTTTTTTGGTGGTGAGAATGTTAAAAATATATTCTTTAAAACATGTTTGAATATACAATATATCATTATTAACTTTGGTCACCAAGCAGTGTAATAAGTCACTAAAATATATTCTTCCAATCTAAAATTTTGTACCCTTTGACTAGCATTATCTCTTTCCCATCCCTCCTCCAACTCCCCAGCCTATGCTAACTACCTTTTTATTCTCTGTGTCTGTGGGATTAATTTTTAAGAGTCACATATAAATGAGATAAAAAATTAGTTATCTTTCTGTCTTATGTAACATTATGTAACAAAATGCCCTTCAGTTTCATCCATGTTGTTGTGAATGTAAGAATTTTCTTCTTTTTAAAAGACTGAATAGTATTCCATTGGGTTTGTGAATATATATTATTTATATATCTAATAATATTACACACATGCATATATATAATCTTTTCTTTATCCATTCATCTGTTATGGACACTTGGGCTGATTCCATATCTTGCCTATTGTGAATAATGATAAAATAAACATGGAAGTGCAGATATCTCTTCAACATACCGAGTTCAGTTCCTTTGAATATATACTAGGAAGTGAAATTGCTGAATCATGCGGTAGTTTTATTTTTAGATTTTTGAGAAGCTGCCATACTATTTTCCCAAATGGCTGAACTACTTACATTTCTTTCAACAGGGTGCAGCGTCCCTTTAACTCACATCCTTGCCAAAACTTATTAGCTTGAATCTTTTTGATAATAGCCATTCTAACAGATGTGAGGTGAAATCTCATTATTTTAATTTGCATTTCTCTGATGATTAGAGCAAAAACTCCATAAGTGAGTACCTCATGAGCGAACTGAAAATCAAAAAAATCATTTCCAAGTGTTGTCTTCTCTTATTTTTTTTTTTTTTGAGTTGGAGTCTCACTCTGTAGCCCAGACTGGAGTGCAGGGGCCGCTCCCGGCCACCGCAGCCTCGACCTGCTGGGCTCCGGCGATCCTTCCGCCTCAGCCTTCCAAGTAGCCGGAATTACAGGCAGGCGCTACCATAGCCCAGCTGATTTTTTGATTTATTGTAGAGATGAGGTCTCGCTGCCCAGGCGGGTCTCGAACCCGCGGGCTCAGGCAATCCACTCACCTCAGCCTCCCAAAGGCATGGGATTACAGGCTGAGCCACTGAGCCTGGCTGTCTTCTCTTATTTTATGCAACAATAACGAACCATTTCTTGATCGGATTGTGACATGTGATGAAAAGTAGATTTTATATGACAACCAGCAATGACCAGCTCCATGGTCGGACCGAGAAGCTCTACAACACTTCCCAAAGGCAAACTTGCACCAAAAAATGTCATGGTCACTGTTTGGTGGTCTGCTGCCAGTCTGATCCACTATAGCTTTCTGAATCCCAGCGAAACTGTGGCATCTGAGAAGTATGCTTGGTAAATTATGAGATGCATTGAAAACTGCAATGCCTGCAGCTGGCCTTGGTCAACAGAAAGGGCCCAATTCTTCTTCACAACAACACCCAACCACATGTCATACAACCAATCCTTCAAAAGTAGAATGAATATGAAGTTTTGCCTCATCCACAATATTCACCTGACCTCTTGCCAACTGACTACCACCTTTTCAGGCATCGCGACAACTTTTCGCACGGAAAACGCTGCAACCATCAGGATGCAGAAAATGCTTTCCAAGAGTTCATCGAATCCCGATGCATGGATTTTTATGCTACAGAAATAAACTTACTTTTCATTGACGAAAATGTGTTGATTGTCATGGTTCCTGTTTTGATTAATAAAGATGTGATTGAACCTAGTTATAATGATTTAAAATTCACGGTTAGAAACCGCAGTTACTTTTGCACCTAACTGTATTGGAATACCCTCCTTACTCACCTGATCTGGCCCCCAATGACTTTTTGGTTTACCCAGAGAAAAAGGAAATGTTGAAAGGAAGACATGTTGATGACGTTCAGGACATCAAGGGTAATACAATATCGACTCTGATGGCCGTTTGAGATAAAGAACTCCAGAAGCACTTTGATGGGTGGACTGGGCACCTGTGTCAGGGCATAGTTTCCCAAGGGGAGTACTTCAAAGGTGACCATAGTGAGGTATGTAGCACTGAGGTATGTAGCACTTTTTCTAGGATGAATTTTTGAATTTAATTGTTAGACCTCATATTAATTCTTTCAGTCTATGAACACGAGATATCTTGCCTTTTGTTTTTGTCTTCTTCCATTTCTTTCATAAATGTTTTATAGTTTTCAGTGTATTGACCTTTCACCTTCTGGTTTAAATTTACTCCTATTTTTTAATGTTGTTTTTCATTTTTAGGGGGTGGGTTTCTTTTGCTATTGTGAGTGAAATTACTTTAATCAATTTTTTTCTTAATAGTTGGTTGCCAGGATATAGAAATGCTACTAGTTTTTGTATAATTACTTTGTATTCTGTAATTTTACTGAATTTTTTTTATTACTTTTAGCAGTTTTTTTCATGGACTCTAAAGTTTTTCTATACATGATGATGTCAACTGCAAATAATGATAATTTAACTTCTTCCTTTAAATTCAGATGTTTTTATTTCTTTCTCTTGCCTGGTTGGCGTGACTAGGATTTCTAGTACTATATTGAGTAGAAGTGACAAAAATGGACATCCTTCCCTTGTTCCTGATCTCATGAGGAAAGATTTCAACTTTTCACCATTGAGGATGATGTTAGCTATGGTGTATATTATGTTGAGGTACATCTTTTATGTACCTAATACATTGAGACATTTTACCATGAAAGGAGGTTGAATTTCGTCGAATACTCTTTCTGTGCCTACTCAGATGATCATATAATTTTTGTCCTTCATTCCAATAAAGCGGTTTATCACATTTATTGGTTTGCATATTTGAACCTGGCATCCTAGGAATAAATTACACTTGATCGTGGAAAGTGATTTTTTTCATATGTCATTGAATTTGGTTAGCTAGCATTTTTTGTGAATTCAGATCTTTGCTCATCAGGGTTCTTGGTTTGCAATTTTCTTTTTCTGCAGTGTCCTGGTATGGCTTTGGTATCACTATAATGCTAGCCTTATAAAATGAGTTTGGAAATATTCCTTTTTTCCCCAATTTTTTGGAAGAGTTAGAGAAAGACTGGTATTCGTTTTTTAGTTTTTCTTGAAATGTTTGGTAGATTGAGCAACACAGCCATCAGATGCTGGACTTTTCTTTGATGGGAAACTTTTTATTGATTCACTCCCTTATGTGTTATTAGTCTGTTTTGATTTTCTCTTTCTTCACAATTCAGGCATGGTAGCTTGTGTGTCTACGCATTTACCCATTTCTTCTAGGTTGTTCAATTCATCGACAGATTATTGTTCCCGGTAATCTCTTATGATTCCTTTTATTTCTATGGTATCCGTTTTAATGTCTCCTTTTTTAGTTCTGACTTCATTTACTTGAACATTCTCTTTCTTTCTTCTCTCTCTCTCAATTTACTTAAGGGATCACATAAACAATGTTTAATTTGTTAATTTTTTCAACTGTTTATCCCATTTGTATTTTATTAATTTGTGCTTCAATTTTTATTATATCCTTTTACTAACTTCCAGCTTAATTTGTTCGTTATTTTCTAGTTCCTTGAGTGTAACGTTAGGTCGTTTATTTTGAATATTTCTTCTTTGTGGTTGTAGACATGTATTGCTTTAAGCTACCCCCTTAAACCCCCCTTTGCTGTAACTTGTAAGTTTGGTATGTTGTGTTTCCACTTTCATTTAACTAAATTTATTTTTAAATTTCTCTTTTGATTTTTTTTTGATTTTTGTGTGTTTAAAAGCATGTTTAGTTTCACAATACCTGTGAATTTTCTAAAATTATTTTTATTATGATTTCTAGATTCATGCGATTGTGTTTGGAAAAGATACTTGATAAAATGTCAATCTTTTAAAATTTGTCAAGGCATGTTTTGTGGTCTAACATTTCATCTATGCTGGAGAATGTTTTGTGTGCACTTGAGGAGAACATGTATTTTGCTGCTGCTAGATGGAATGTTCTGTATATATCTGTTAGCTCCATTTGCTCAAAAGTACAGTTCAAGTTCAGTGTTTCCTTATGAGTTATCTGTTTTGATGGTTTATTCTTAGTAGAAAATGGCATACTAAAGTCCTCTATCATTGTATTTCAGTCTATCTTTCCCTTCAGATCTGCTAATATTTTTCTTTTTTCTTTTTTTTTTTTTTGAGTTGGAGTCTCACTCTGTCACCCAGACTGGAGTGCAGTGGCCGCTCCTGGCCACCGCAGCCTCGACCTGCTGGGCTCCGGTGATCCTTCCACCTCAGCCTTCGGGGTAGCCGGAATTACAGGCATGTGTTACCACGCCCGGCTGATTTTTTGATTTATTGTAAAGATGAGGTCTTGCTGCCCAGAGACAGAGAAGGTCATTATATAATGATAAATGATCAATTCATCAAGGAGATATAACAATTATAAATATGCACCCAATGTCAGAACATCTAAAAGTAAATATTTATCTATTTAGGTGTTCTGACACTGGGTGCATATTTATAATTGTTATATCTCTTTGATGAATTGATCATTTATCATTATATAATGACCTTCTCTGTCTCTTTTTACAGTTTTTACTTAAAGTTTAAATTATCTAACATAAGTATAGCTACCCCTGCTCTTTTTTGGTTTCCATTTGTGTGATATATCTTTTTTCATGGTTTTACTTTCAGTCTTATCTGTGTCTTGAAATGTGTCTCTTGTAGGCAGCATATAGTTGTGCCTTGTTTTTATTTTATCCATTAAGTCACTCTATAACTTTTGATTGACAAATTTAATCTATTCACATTCAGGGTTATTATTGATAGGTAGGGACTTGCCACTCTCATTTTGTTAATTATTTTCTGGTTGTTTTGTAGATCCTTTAGTCTTTTCTTCCTCTCTTGCTGCCTTTTCAGAGAGAGACAGAGAGAGAGAGAGACAGTGAGACAGAGAGAGAGAGAGAGAGAGAGAGAGAGAGAGAGAGAGAGAGAGAGAGAGAGAATGTGTGTGTGAGATTAGATGATTTTCTCTAGTGGTGTGATTTGATTTCTTGCTTTTAATCTTCTGTGTATCTACTATAGTTTTTTGCCTTACGGTTACTATGAAGTTTACCTAAAATATCATATAGTTTGGTCAGGTTGTTTTAAGCTGATAACAAATTTGATTGCATAAAATAGCTACACATACATAAAACAATAACATTTCATATTTTTGTTATTATAATTAATACATTTTTCTATTGTAAATACCTTAAATTATTTTCCCTATTATTATTTTATTTTTGAGTTGGAGTCTCACTCTGTTGCTCAGACTGGAGTGCAGAGGCATGCTCCCAGCCACCGCAGCCTCCACCTGCTGGGCCCCGGCAGTCCTTCCGCCTCAGCCTTCCAAATAGCTGGAACTACAGGCACACACTACGATGTCTGGCTAACTTTTGATTTATTGTAGGGATGAGGTCTTGCCAAGTCGCCCAGGTGAGTCTCGAACCCACGGGCTCAGGCAATTCACTCGCCTTGGCCTCCTAAAGTGTAGGATTACAGCCTGAGCCACTGATCCCAGCTCTATTATTATTTTAATAGTTTTCTTTTAACCTTCATACTAAAGATATAAGTGACATATAACATCATTACTATTAGAATATTCTGAATTTGACTTTGTACTTACTTTTTACCAGTGAGTTTTAAAATTTTATAAGTTTTTGTGTTTCTAATTAGTGTTCTTTTATTCCAGTTTGAAGAACTTTTTTCAGTCTTGTTTCTAAGATGGGAGTGGTAGTGATAAACCTCTTTAGGTTTTTGTCTGGGAAAGTCTTTATCTGTCCTTCAAAAATTCTAAAGGACAGCTTTGCTGTGAACACTATTCTTGGCAGTTTTTTCTTTCAGCACTTTGCATATATCATCACACTCTCTCAGAATCTGTAAGGTCTCTGTTGAGAAACCTGCTGTTATCCTTATTGGCACTCCCTTGTATGTTATGTTCTTATTTTCTTTTGCTGTTTTCAGGATCCTTTCTTTGTCTTTAACTGTTAAACAGTTTAATTATAATATGTCTTGGTGTAGACTTGTAGACTTGTTCTATTGAATTTTATTAAAACTTTTGACTTTTATATCTGGATATTTATATCTTTGTCTAAATTTGGAGAGTTTCTGATATTATTTTTAGAAATAAGCTTTGTATCCTTTTGTTTATCTCTTCTTCTTTAATTCCTATAGCTCAAACATTTGCTCTTTGATCCTGTTCCATTAATTCCATGATAGTTATTTATTCTTTGTCATTTTATTTCTCCTCTGTCTATGTATTTTCAAATAAGCTAGAAGTTCACAGATTATTTTGTCTGCTTGATCAATTCTGCTATTGATGCTCTCTACTGCATTTTTCATTCATTCATTTTATTTTTTCATTTCCAGAAATTCTGTTTTTTTAATATATAATTTAAATCTGTCTATTAAGTTTCTTGTTTTATTTTTCTGCGTTTGATGAAGTGTTTCTCAGTACATTTGCTGATCTTCCTTGAAACAATTATTTTGAATTATTTGCCACATAGTTTGCATATATCCATTTCTTTGTGGTCAGCTACTGGAAGGCATTTTTGTTTTGTTTTTTAATGGTGTTCCAGCTCCTTGCTTTTTCTTTTCTTCTGTCTTTCTTTTGGCCTTATGTTGATGCCTGTACATTTGATAACAAAATCATCTCTTGTGTGTGTGTGTGTGTGTGTGTGTGTGTGTGTGTGAGAGAGAGAGAGAGAGAGAGAGAGAGAGAGAGAGAGAGAGAGAGAGAGAGAGATTAGATGGAGCTAACTTTGCTGTGAAAAGATCATTCCCTATAGAGGGCTTGATAATGTTTGCTATGTGGTGTGCAGAGGTTCTGGCACTGGTGAGGATGCAGCTGTGTAGTCTCTATGTAACTCTATCAGCTGAAGTCACTGGTGATGAAGATTACATAATTCTCAGGAACCAATGCTGTGGGTAGTCATCATAGCAACAAGGATTGGTGGGGTCTTCGGTGTCAATGGCTGCCAAAATCCTCCTGATTTTTTTTTTCTCCTACTGGGGATACTGAGGCTGAGGATATCCCTATGGGTACTTAGTATGGCTGGTGGGCTTGCTTATGATATTGCTTATTAGCAGATATGGCAGTGATGTCTGATAATAGTTACTCACGGACTGGTTACAGAGCTGAGGCCTAAAGTGTGGGCATACATGTAGGGACTACGGTTCTAGTGTGTGTGTTGGAGGGGCAGTAATGGCATTGGTGCTTAGCAAGCAGGCACCCCAGTTGCTCTTGACTTACTGACAATTTGTGAAGGGGAAAATGCTTGTAAAACAGCTGGGAAGCTGAGAACAAGAGCAAAGTCATGTAACTAAAATCACTGTGGGATTGAAGTGGAGCCTATTTCTCTATGGTGACTGAGCTGGTATCTAGAGTACAGGCAAGAGCATCAAAAGTTTGGCTCTGGGGTCAGACAGCTAACTAGCTTCCTATAGCAATGACTCTGGCATCTGAGACACAGGCAGTCCAGTGCCACCACTGAGTCTGGGTCTGAAATGTGGGTACTTATAGGTCAGTGAGGCTCAAGGATGGATGTGTGTGAGGGGTTGGGAGAGGTGGCAGTTCCTTTCCTGAAGCAGCTCAACAGCGGTTGTTTTGGAGGGAGAGAGATGTACAAGCACATCTCTCTATCTGGTGTTTTCCGATGGAAATATATGTTGATTACCTCTGTAGGAAAAGATATTGATGTACTCTTTGGAGCAGGCCACTGGAGACCACAGTGGCTTCCACTGTGTCTGATGCCAATAACTTCTGTCTTTCTTCTTTGTTCTTCATGGTATACTGGAGTTTCAGAGATGCTGATCTCACCAGTGATCCTTTCTATTTGAATATTCTTTGTGTTTTTTTCCTACTGTGTTGATGAAGGTTCTTTAATGGTCCCTTGAGCCATGTCTGATTAATTTGGTTTGTGAGTAGCTTCTATTTTTGTTTATATGTGAGAGAATAAAGGCTGATATCTCACACTCCATCATCTTTGCTTTTGCTAGTCTTCATTTAGTTTCTAGAGCTTACTTTTGTTCTGTTCTCTTTCCTCATCCATCCCTCCTTCAAAATTAGGGTGTAAGTGCAGAGTCCTCAGCTGTTTTTGACTCTTAGGGAAAGCTCCAGGTTTGAGGCAATTGACTTGCTCTAAGCAGTATAACCAGAGAGCTGGATTTCTGTTTTCATCTGGGTTTAGAAATATCAAAAAAGACAGTCACCCTTTCTGACTTGTATTCTGGTATTTCTGCTTGAATTGCAAAGGAAATATTGAGGTTTCAGAAGTAAAACTGTCAAATTATTAGCCAAACATATAAAAGTTTGACAGTCAGCATAATTGTATTATACATATGTTGAAATAGGATGCCAGAAATGAACTTGAGACTACTTGAAGTTGTATATCTTCATGTGAAAAATTCCCGATAATCAGGTCTAGAGAAGAACACTCTCTTTCTAAGGCAAATGTTAATACCTTTTCATATTTATGCATACCTAATTCCAAAATCTTTTCCAAAGCTATAACATAATTGTTGCTATGCCTGTCTGCATCTGTGATGGACACAGCACACCTTTTTCTCTACATTTATTCTGTCTTCATTCATTTTTTCATTCATCTATTTAATTCATATTGTAGTGGACTTGCAGGTCTCAAACAAATATATTATTCCCCTGCACATGATGGTATGACTCTACCAGTTGCAAAATGAGTTTCCCCAATGTCCAGCTTCTGCTCAGCTGCCCTGGAGACTGCAAGGTTTCAGTGCAACCCATACCCTAAATATCTTATCACAGTAACTTTATGCTGATCTCCTGAAATCCATCTCCTATGTCTCCTGCTACGTCCTCGATATAAAGGCAACTAAATGCATGACGAATTGCAGCTATGCTGCTGCAAACACCAAAGATAGATGATGTTTTCCAGAGCAGAGGGGACATGAGGCAGAAACACTTAGATAAAAGAAATGACAAATTAATTAGCTTGTCAAACTCTTCTTCTAGAGAGCACAAATGCAATAGACTCTTGCATAATGCAACATCATTTCACAGCAATGCTGAGAGCCCAGGTTCTTTCTTCTCTTCATACATCATTTTTTTTCCAGAGGTATTTGTGAATTAGCACAGACTTCACAACAATTGTATGAGATGAACTGGGGAACATTTCGTGACATTAAATAAGTCAAATTGTACTTAAGTTTCTATGTATTGGGGTTCCATATGTTACAATCTTGAAGCATGACTCCAGTTTTTTTTTTTTTTTTTTTTAACATGGGAGCTTGATGGATATTAAACATAAAAATTTTATTAATATTTCAAAGGCACATTTTGACTTGTTTGAATATTTTGGGTTAAAATTTCGTTGTTCACTAATCATGATTTGAATTTTGCATGACTATCATGAATGATCTTCACATGAATTTCTATAGAGATTGCACGGACCATGAAAAACATACTTTTATTTTTAGTTTAGTTTAAAACTCCCCTGTGCAAAATATGAAAGGAAAACTATGAAAAGAAAAAAAATTTGAATCCAGCTACGGATTTAACCAAAAATTTATCTGTAAATGATAGCCATTTAAGTGATGAAATTAAAATGTTTTTGTATTCCCTGCAATAATAATGATTCATTCTATACAACCTCATTACAAAATTTGAATGCTATTTATGAAACTCATGGTTTATTTTCAAATCTACAAATTGCTTTAAGAATTTTATTACTAATCCCATTTTCTATTGCTTCAGAAGTGTGCCGATTTATCAAAATAAAATAGCAAAGATACTTCTTAAAATATCTAAAAACCTTGATGACCCAAAGATCATTACTTACTTCATGTCAGTAGAACACAAATTATGTGAAACTATTTTTATAATTAGTACATTTTCTGAATAAAGAAAAAATTGAATAAAACATATATTAATCTATGAATTTTTTAAGTAGTCATTTTATTACTGATTTAAACATCTTCAGACTATCAACAAGACATTTTGATCTATGCTTATTCGATTTATTTTGCAATTATAGAGATATATTTATCCAGCCAGAAGATAGATTACATCTTATTTAGTGGTTTGTTAGTTTAGTTTGTACCTTTTGAATATTGAAATGCAGGCCTTGATTTGTACTGTTGTACTCACTGGTTTCTGTGATGTCTGATATGGGATGGGTGAATACACAGCCTTCACCAGAACTGACTTTTGTGTCAGGTTCTTTGGCTTATTTTGAAGGAATTGTTGGGGAGGATATTGACGAATCAATTATCTGTTGAACTTTTCAATGAAATAGGGAATCCTGCTTTTGAAAGAACGACTAGGGCTTCCTCTGTTTTTACTATAACTTGTGGATTCTGTGGTCAGGTAAGGGCACAGGCGTTTGAGCAGGTAAGAAAACCAGGACAGAGTTAATCTAGAGAAAGCACAATCCACACATAAATGGTGACAAAATTCTGAGCACACTATTTTATTTCATAGAAAGAAATCAGCTTGCCAAAGGCAAAAATTGCTAATTAGGCTCCAGAAATCTGACTAGGAGATAAGGTGTAAGGAGAAATCAATTTTTCCAACTGTCAGGAGAGGTGCTCTCTGGAGGCCTCTGTAGCATTGCAACACAGGGTCTGGCACATAACAGGTTCAAAGAATATACTCACTAAATAAACAAATAAAAGAATAAGTGAAGTGCATTTATATAGGCGAATAGCCGCATGGAACAGCTAAAATAATTAAATTTTGAAAAAGAACCTGAAAGTAGCTTGATGTTAAAAGTGAGGTGAGAAGCTATATAGCTAGGGCAATTCAGCACCTCTCAAAGTAACCAGTTCTCTGCAGCCAGTGTTTTATTAGGACCAGAACAGACTCAAACATTTTGTTCCCTGTTGTTACCACTACCTGGAAGGCCACTAAGCTTCTAAAGTTGGAAAGTAGGTGACATATCAAAAGTAAAGCTTTTTCTTTATTTCTTTTGTACATTTTCTTAGTTTCTTATTACCACGCTTTTGGCCACTTTAAAAAATTTTTATTTTAAAGATGTGGGGTACAATTCAGGGTTAGGTATACAAATGGTCATTGTACAGGTAAAGTTTGGTCCCACTTTGGTCCCCATGTCACCTGATTTGAGATCAAATACCCTTTATTTTTTTTTGAGTTGGAGTCTCACTCTGTTGCCCAGACTGGAGTGCAGTGGCCGCTCTCGGCGACTGCAGCCTCCACCCACTGGGCTCGGCAATTCTTCTGAGTAGCCGGAATTACAGGCACACGCTACCATGCCTGGTTGATTTTTTTTTTTTTTTTGATTTATTGTAGAGATGAGGTCTCGCCAAGTTGCCCAGGCAGGTCTTGAACCCGCGGGTTCAGGCAATCCACTCACCTCAGCCTCCCAAAGCGCAGGATTACAGGCTGAGCCACTGAGCCCAGGTGAGATCAAATACCCTTATTGATGAGGTGTGCCCCTCCCTCCCCTGGCAGTTTCCCACAACTGCCTATCCCTTTATTATTATATTATGATAATTGTTCAGGGTTTGCTTGTGAGTGAGAACATGTGGTACTCCGTTTTTCATTTCTGTGATAGATTGCTGAGTACTACAGACTCTAAATCTATACAAGTTGCTGCAAGTTCATAATCTCGTCCTTTATGGCTGCATAATATTCCATCTTGTAGATGTACCACATTTTAAATACTGCCTTCCTTCCATAGAATCATGAAAGTAGCATCTTCCAGGAATCAAAGGCCAAACAAGAAGGGAGCCTCATCTCACTGTCTGATCCTCTTCATCTTAGAGCAGTGAACACAGAGAAAAATGAACTTCGATTTTCCAGTTACCAAGATGCTTTGCGGCATAAGAAATGTTCTCTAGGAAGACTCCTTTACTGGGTTTCAGATGCTGGTGGTTTTACTTAACACAGTGGCTTGCAAGTTATGTAGTAATTTGCAAATAAACTTAATTCACAAACTGGCTGGGGACTGGCAACAAGGAGAATTTCCATCTTATTAAAAGATAACACTGAATAGGCAGGTGATATAGTTTGGATGGTTGTCCCTTCAATCTTTATATTGAAATGTGACCCCCAGTGTTGGAGATGGAACCCAGTGGGAGGTATTTGGGTCATGGAGGCAGGTCCCTCACGAGAGGCTTGATGCTGTTATCATGTTAATAAGCGAGACTTGCTCTGTTAGTTCTTGTTAGAGCTGGGTATTTGGAAAAGCCTGGTACCTCCCTTCTTTCTCTTGCTCTGGCTCTTCCCATGGGACATGCCATTATTCCTCGCCTTCTGCCATGAATGAAAACTTTCTGAGGTTTCAGCCCCAGGTGCTGGCTCCATGCAGAACCGTGAGCCCAAAAACCTTTCTTGATAAATTATCTGGCCTTGGGTATTCCTTCATGGCAATGTAAAATGAACTGACCTAGCCTGCTTATATGACTAGCACTTGTTAATGTTAAATAAAGAGTGACTTGTTAAACTTTAGGAAGACGGAGATCAGTTGAGCAGTGTGGGACTGTCTATGTAATTATAACTCATCATTTAAAAAAATCAGAAGCAGTTCTAGTATTACTCTAGATCAGTGGTCCCCAAGCTCTTTGACATCAGGGACCAGTTTTGTGGAAGACAAGGATTCCACAGACGAGAAGGTGTGGCTTGGGGCGATGTGCAGTCAAACCTCACTGCTAACGTTGCCCTGTATTTGCAGTCATTCCCCAGTGCTAGCGCCATCGCTTCACCTTAGATTGTAAGGCATTCGATTCGCATAAGGAGCTTACAACCTAGATCTCACCCATGAGCGGTTCACAATAGGGTTTGAGCTCCTGTGAGAATCTAATGCCACGGCTGGTCTGACAGAAGGTGGAGCTCAGGCCGTAATGCTGATGATGAGGAGTAGCTGTGAATACAGATGAAACTTTGCTAGCTCGCCAGCAGCTCACCTCCTGCTGTGCAGCTGGTTCCTAAAATATGGATCTTTGGCCCAGGGGTTGGGGACCCCTGTTCTAAAGTCTCAGAGTCACCCCCTTTTCTGGATTTATCCTGTGTCTGCGGAACTCCTCATTGCCCAAATTCTGACCTGCAGAAGCTAGTGGTTTCCTTGCTTGCCACTCTTGTCGACCCTTTGAAAGTTCTAGAACAATTTTGGCAAGCCTCTCTCTTTAAGAAGAGGTGGCGGTGTGACCTTTCCACATTATATGACAAAGGTGCCAGAGTAAGAAATAAATGAATAAAGAAACTGGAAATCCAGCACGTCTTATGATAGTATCAGCAACCGTTTCCGATTGCTTCTGAGTTCCAAGAAGACTTGCATTTCATTTTGTGTGTGCCTCCTTTGCTACAGAATCTTTCCTAATTCTTTATCACAACAATATTTCGCCACCAGGTCTAAAGCCACCATGAACATTTACTAATGAGTCCATATCCTAAAAAGTGGATTTAAACATTTCATCTTGACTGACTTTTAAATGCACCCAAGTTTAAAGAGAGTTACTATTTTTTTTAAAGTGCTGATTTCACATGCAATTATGAGCTCCCATCCCCTCCTCTTTGGAGAATTAACATATTATGCAAATTATTTTACAAATATGGTGCAGACGTCATTAATAAAACATGAAAGTGAGATCTGTGATGCCAATTAGCATTTTCATTGTATTTCCCAGCCCGTCTCTGCTTACAGCTTATTCTACCACCACCCTGTTAAAATTTGCACTGTTGTTGTCAGAAACCTCTATCTGGTACTTATGGCATGAGAAATGTCTGTGCTGAAGACTTGGCTGGAGACATTTGATTGAGAATGAGCAGGAAGAGAGAGGGTGGATGCTGGAGGTAGCCTCAGTGTCACCGTGGTCTATCCTGGGGCCACGCACTCCAACCGATGCCACACATCAATTCTACTTGCTCCCCGAGTTATGACATGATGAGCTTGTTTATGGAAGCTTGCTAAGCAAAAAGTTGAGATTAGATAATGGCAGAGTTTACTCTTTTCTTATAGGTTGAAATCTTATTTGGTCGCTGGATTCACAATTGTCACTAGAGCATGGCTGACCTTGAGAGATTCGTTCTTTGGTGTTTGTTTTGAAGGAGGAAATGTAAATTTTCTTCTTTCCAGTGGGAAGGTTTCTGGTAGGCTACTGTAAAATAAGCATTCGTATCTAGTGTTGCATACATTTAAAATTAAAGCTGTTTACTTCAAAGGAACCCATGTGTCCTGGTCAACATTCGCAGACCATTTCAAAGAAAAAGCTTTTGCGTTTTATTTTTCAACATCAGTAGTCTAGTAATTGTCATTAACCTTAACAACATCTCATGCTGATAGATGAGCAATACTGATACACTGCATGGAAATATTTAAAATCAAAATTACCCTGGAAGGTATGTCCCAAGCATGCATTATAAAACTGATTTCTCTGTCTAGTAGAAACAATTCTGCTGATAATTGAAAGGTATGTGCTATCCAGGGGCCAAATGAGAGAAGAATTTATGCCTCCTGGCTCCAATGAATTCTGATGAAATTATGTCGATGATTCATCTGGGGTCTGCTGCTGCTTCACTTTAACCAGATTTCTGAGGGTCAAGTCGTTGTGGTGACTGGGGATAAGGATGAGTGGACAAAGGTGCCCAACCAGGCTGACCACACTGAACATGGCCAAGGACACTTCGCCCTCCCTTTCTGTGGGCTGAGTGGGCCTAGGTGGCCAGTAAGTGCAAGCCTCCTTTTACATTTCGGAATTTCCGTTTTTGTGGCAAACCTTCATAACCTCGTCAGCAACTCAGAGGTGAGAATGCATATGCACAAAAGACTCCGACACCCAACAGGCAAGATGCAAGGGAATAACGTGTCTGTCTCACTGCTGGCAAATACAGTGATTCCAACGTCTGACAAAGCCCTAGCACCGGGTGCCAACCTCACCGTCCTCGCACGGATGTGCCCTCTGCGAGGGACTCCAGTGGGTATTTCGTTTTCAAATATTTAACCTTAACCCGTTTAATATTTAGTAAGACTACAGGAATGAAAGATGAATTATTGAAGAGATCGATGTTTTTAAAGAACCCAAAATAGATAAATAAATAAGTCACAGCCACACCGCTCTGTGTCAAAAAACTCATTTCACAGGCATTAATTTTTTAATAACGTACTGATTGTACAGTGAAGTACAGTGTTTGCTAATCAGCTCCAATATTCAGTGGGAAGGTTGTATTATTTTGGGGGGGGCACTAAATACAGTCTTAGCGGAATTCTTTCTTATGTGGGCTTCAGAAACTGTTGGAAAGGAATCGGAGGGGTTAGAGCCTTTGTTTTCCCTCTAATCTGTAAAGCCAATGCCATTGGAAAACTTTGCTGGGAATGGAAGGACATTGTTTTTCTTTCTTTTTTTTTTTTTTTAGGCCATAACTCAGCAGACAAAGGGATCACCATTAGGAATTGTGTTTTTCTGGGGGTGGAAGGAGAGGGAGGGGAGCCAGGGTGGATGAATCAAAGCAGAATCAATAGGTGGGGCTTTGTTAATCGAGAAAGCCCATAGAGGAGTCAGTCCAGATGGCAGAGTGGGGGAGGGGCAGGCATCTGGGGAGGGAAGAGAAAGGAGGGTGGGTAATCCCTTCTTTTTTTGCCATCCTTGTAATTTGCAAAATCGTCTTGGGTTTCTCTTTTACATCTGCACTGGAGAAAAGGCAGGATCTTTCCTTTACTCATTAGAACTCACAGAGACTCTTTGGTAGTGCTTCCCAGGGAGTGGATATCCTGACTGGCACGTGGAAATAGCAATGCTGGATAACTCTCTGTTGCATCTTGTTTCAAAATGAATATTGTCGAGAGGACCTATGAAGAAGACGGGTAAGCACGCCACAACTTGGAGAACGTTGGCAGGACTCAATCTTAGCAAACATTGCCCCTCGGAGAAATGTTTAAGGCTGTAAAATCAAATTGGAAAAGAGGCCGAGAGAATCTTGGGTTTCCAAAAGAAAAAAAAAAAGTTAAACTGTTTCAAGTGGAAAAAGAGACAGGAGTTCGTCCTCCCTGCAAACTCCATAAAATGTACATTTTGCATAGTGACAGCTTATGGGGATTTATGCCTGCCCCACTGCAGGGATGCATTTGCCAATGCATATTTATAAGTCTTCCTGAAATCTCTGCAGCAAAGCAGTGTGACATGTGAGGACCCTGCTCAGGAAGTCCATCCTGTGCCCCTGCCCTGGGTTGAGCGAGGCTCCAGTTTTCACAGAGGAGAGACCCTCTGTTCTCTTGGGAGAGAATGAAGCCTGACTCACACTAAAGGCTCTTTTAGAAGCTCCAAGAGCCATGTGCCTTGCTTCTAAAGACTACAGGCGCGGGGCATTGCAATGGCGAGAGAGAAAGGAAGATCACTCCAAAGTAAATGGGAAGCGACGACTTTCAAGTGATTCCGTTTCAACAAGCTGGATGGATGCATTCCTTTTGTGCTTCTTCTTTTGAAGGGATGGAAATGAGGTTCCGAGGTGAAGGGCAGTTGTAGTTGTAGAGAGAAACACACACTCCCGGACTTAGCTTTTCACTGGGGAAAATGCGAGAGGGTGAAAACACCTTTTTAAAAAACATCAATACCTTCTATTTATAGAGCTTGTAAAAATGGGGTGAAGTCAAAAGCAATAATAGCCAATGCTTTAAAACGCTACACATGCAAAATAAATTTATACAAAGATCTTTTAAGCATGAGGTCAAAGGCCTAGAGATGTACATCTAAATGGACTGTCTCAATTTTGTTTTGTGCCTATGGAGGTAGGTATTTGAAACGACTCTGAAAAGCAGTTTTCATGACGACTCTGGTTTGACCTAACCTACATGTTTGCTTAAGCAATTTCTAGAGCATTCGCTAATGATTTTTTTGGTAGGCTGTGTATTTTATTTTTCTGAGGTACAACTCATATATTTCAGAGAAAGAGAAGTCTCTCAGCAAACTCATTACAGTTATGAGAAATCTTTCGTTACAAATGTATGTGCTTGGCTCGTTTTAGAATTTCATAAAGGTTTTCAATCAGCACCATTTTACTTGAAAATTACCAAGCCTTTCAATCAAATAAAAACTTTTCCCTTTTCCTATTTTTTTAAAGGGATAGATGAGAAGATCAAAGAGAGACCCAAACTTTACCTGTATGATGACCCCTTGTATACCTAGTTTTGAATTGTACCCCACATCTTTAAAATACAAAAATTAAAAAAAAAAAGAACTGAGTACCCACATGTCGTCACTTGTAAGCAGACCCTGACCCCTTATAATACTACAAGAATGGGGTTGGCGGTAGTGGAACGCTGCCAGGGGAGGGAGGGAGAGATTGGGGACACATCACATCCATAAGGGTACCTGATCTCAAACCAGGTGAAGTGAGGACCAAAGGGAAGTCCAAACTTCACCTGCACATTAACCGCTTATGTAGCTAATCCTGGCTTTTACCCCACATCTTTAAAAGAAAGGAAAGCATTTATGTACTTTCAATTCTCCAGTGTATTTCCTCCCTCTCTTCCTCTGTCCTTTCTAGCTCTCCACCTTCCTTCCCACAATCCCCTGCCACTCAACTCCTGCATGCCTCCTTGCATTGAAACTTCTCGTGGGCACAGAGCAATAGACTCTTCCCAATCCCAAGTTTCTTGACCTGGGGTTGGGCCAGCAGGTACCAGCTAGTCCGGCGTGGGACACTTCTCCATGCTGAGGCTGTGGCCTCTCTCCATCTCCATGTCCTCTTGTGCCTTTTTTACTATCTGTCTCTTGGGCAGTCGTCTGCTTAGTCTTCTTTTCCTACCTTAACAATGCGTGTTAGTGCTCACAAGGGCTAGTCCTTCCTCCCTTATGCTACAAGTTCACCCAGGCTTTCCATTTGGAACCAACGTGAGCACCTACCTACAGGATGCCTGTGCTTGGCCTTGGAGTCATTACTGTGCATGCTATGTGGTCCCTGCCCCCGTGAGACAGAGAGATCAGAAAATTGTCATTTGCGCTGTAGCAAGATCAAATTGCTATGATAAGGGCCACAGAGAGCATCATGGGAACACATAAGAGGAAGCTGGACAGACAAAAATGCTGACTGAAAGAGGAAGGAGAGGGTGATTTCTTGTCTCTTACAAAGACACAAAAAGAGCATTCTAGAACAGTAGGTAGCTGAGTGTGGAGACAGAAAGGCAAGAAATGAAGAGTAGTAAGCTGGGCTTGGTGGCTCAGCCTGTAATCTCACGCTTTGGGAGACTGAGGTGGGTGGATTGCCTGAGCCCACGGGTTCGAGACCCGCCTGGGCAACTTGGTGAGACCTCATCTCTACAATAAATCAAAAAATTGGCCAGGCGTGGTAGCACGCGCCTGTAGTTCCAGCTACTTGGAAGGCTGACGCGGAAGGATCGCCGGAGCCCAGGAGGTCGGGGCTGCGGCGGCCGGGAGCGGCCACTGCACTCCAGTCTGAGTGACAGAGTGAGACTCCAACTCAAAAAAAAAAAAGAAATAAAGAGTGGAGGGGGCAGGAGCTGGAGTGGGAACAGGATCACAGCGCCTCTTCCAAGCTATGCTAAAGAAGTTGGTGTTTTAGCCTGAGTGATTTAAACGTGTTTAGCAAAAGAATAAAACCCTGTCAGCCTTCTATATCTGTGCATACCGCATCTATGGATTTAGCCAACCAGAGTGAAATCATTTGGGGAAAAAATTGCATCTGTACTGAACTTGCACAGATTTTTTTCTTTTGTGATTACTTCCTAACCAAGGCAGTATAACAGCCTTGTACATAGCACGTACATCGTATCAGGTATTATAAGTAACCTAGGGATGATTTGAAGTATATGAGAGAATGTGAAGGGATGATTATGCAAACACTGTGCTATTTTGTGTCAGGAACTTGGGTGTTCTTGAATTTTGGTATCTGCAGGAGATTCTGGAATCAATAATCCTAAAATTCTGAGGGAAGACTACGATTATGTTTGTACTTTAGATGGTGAACTCTGACAGCCGGTAGAAGGCAGACCAGAGCTAGTACACATTCGAAAGCAGAAAAAAAGCAAGTAAAGGTCTAAGAGACCATTTGCAAACTATTGCTGCAGAGTGGGCAGGAGAGGCTGGTAGGTCTGCATTTGCATCAGGGCAGCTGGAATAGAGAGATAAAGAGACAATTGGCAGGCAAGAAGCCTAATAATAGTTCTTAGCTCATGACCAATGTAGTAATGCCCACAAAATTGAAAGTCTCCCCTGATAGCTTTGGTAGGAAAGTCTTGGGTCAGGCATTGATTGCCTGTGTTTACTCTGTGCCAGGGATGGGGTTCTCTGATGGACCAGCCCAGCAGGGAATGGCCTGGGTTAAGGCCAGTGGAAAGTCTGATCAAGGTCTCAACAGGTTCAGGTCACAGGAAAAGTGTTTCCCATGAGAAGAAGAAACAGATGTTCAGGCATTTAAAACAAAAGGTGCCTGTGTCATATAGATAATTGTTATTTGTTTAAAAACACTTTCTTCTGGGTTTCTGATTTTCTGGCTACATGAGGAAGGTAAATGTAAATAATGGAATCGAAAGAAAGAAAGAAAAAAGAAAGGAAGGAAGGAAGGAAGAAAGACAAAGGAAGAAAGAGAAAGAAAGGAAGAAATTGCAGCCTGTTCAGTGAGAAACTGTAAACACCTTTTTTTCCACAAAATGTTTGACAAATACAAATAATTCAGCTCACCTACACGTCATGATCTGAATGTGGTCACAGGTGTTGTCAATGTGTTAGTGTTACGAGGTGGGTCCTTTTGGAAGTGGTTAGGCCATGACAGTTCATTCCTCGTGAATGGGATTAGATCCCCTTATAAAAGGCCTGTCCTTTTTTTTGTCATGTGAGGATACAGCATTCAAGGCACCCTGTTGGAAGCAGAGGGTGGCCTTCCTCAGACAACTGAACCTGCCAATGTCCAGACCTTAGACTTCTCAGCCTACAGAACTGGGAGAAAATAAATTTCTGCTTTTGTAAATTACTCAGTCTGTCGTATTTTGTTATATCAGGCCTTAGTCTTCGAATAGAAAAGATGAGATATTTCATTGTTCAGAGCAGAACTTTCCTAAGTTTTGACAGAGCACTTTCCAGAATCAAAGCCGCTCTTGCTTCCAGGATGTCTCCATCTTTAGAAGCATGTGCCAACTACATCAGAGCTTATCAGTGGCTTTATTTTTTGTGCTGCACTCTATAAACTTCCAGTGTTACATGCAGGGTAGTAACAGAAAGAGGAAGGCGGAGAGGACAGCTCTTCGGTAGTAAAAACTGCTTAAAAGTGTGCAACTTTATGTACTATGATGGTTGGAGCACAGAAGTTGAGTTTTACCTTCATTCCACCAGTAATATTTCAGCCCCTAGGGCTCTCTGGGGCTACAGAAGCAGACATGAGTCAAATCTGATTTGCTATTATGAAATTCACTTCTTGGGAGACAAATCCATACGTTCCCAATTATGGCTTCAAAAGAGAACCAAGAATAAAAGGCCTATGAAAATGCTTGTCGTCCCAATCCAAGTATTTTGTATTTTTGCTAAAACATCATTTGTGTTGTGGGAGAAAAATAATAAAGCTGCACAAGGCAAAAATGATTTCAAGCGATATCTTATTTGGCTGACGCACACGTGAGCAAGGACAGTCTTGGTGGCCCTCCTTGGTTCATCCACCTACTCCCTGAACATGATGACACGATTTTACATGATTTCTACCACGGAGGGTTGAGGGGAGGCGGGAGGGAGATAAGGAGGGAGAGGGAGGATGAGACAGAGAGAGAGAAAGAAAGAGAGAGAGAGTGAGAGGGAGACTGAGAGAGAGAGGAACGAAGAGAGAGAAAGAGAAAGGGGGAGAGAGAGAAAAGGAGAGAGAAAGACCCACTAACTAAAACCCAGTGAGGTAGGTGTTACAGAAGTCTTAACATGATGTGACAAAAAAATGATAATACAAAAATCCAGAAATGCCGTGTCCCAGAAAGGGGACGGCATCTGCCTTTGCTCACACTCATGGAGAAGATTGTTTCAGCGGAATTTGACCACGAAGAATGAATGGGTGTTTCTTAGTCAAACATGCTACTCCTTCTTGAGCCCGGAGACCCACAGCGCATAAAGAAACAAGCTGGCACCTCCCGTTGGGAGGAGCTTGTGGGGTGAGGAGTCTTCAGATATGGACACCTCTAAACACATCAGTTGAGAATGTGCAATTTTCTTTTTTTATTGTCATTGTGGGAAAAAAGCCCCCACATGACATGAGATCTACTCTCGCAACAAAATTTGGAATATATAGTACTATATTGTTAATGCTAAGTACATGTTGCACAACAGATCTCTAGAAGTTTTCCATTTTGCAAGACTTTGTACCTATTAAAGGGCAACTCCCATTTCTAATTTCCCCAGCCCCTGGTAACCACCATTCTACTTTGAGAATGCTCTATTTTTCTAGTATTCATAATTTTAGGACAGATCTTCCCGTGAACACTATTCATTCAGATTCCAGCGACCTGGGGTGGGTTTGGGGTTTCAGAATTCCTTCTTGCTCCTCAGAAGGCATCTGCTGAGGTTATGATGCACACAGTGTCTACAGCTGAAAGTGAAACACAATACAGTTTTACAAATAGCTAGGCAAACCCGTGATTTTCAATGATAGCTGGTGAATGATGAATTCGGCAATTTGGGTTAATGATTAAGCGAAGTTAAGAGACCCAAGGAAGGCTTTTGCTTCCTATTTTTTTCCCCGAAACCAGACGCTGTGTAGCTCCCTAGCAGAGGAGGGGACCGAGTCAGGAAGGCGGTCAGAGGTCAACTCAACCGTGTACTGCACATCTCCTCTGTAAAATGTGAGCAGGCCACCTGCCAGACAATTTTGTGGGAGAGAGGAAGGTGAAGAGTGTAACAGATGGCTGTGTGTCTCTTTCAAGGGGCAGGGATCCTACCCACTACTAAAGCCTGGCTCAAGAGTCTAACCCACTGCATTAAAGTTTCGTCCAATTTGGCATAGGGTGGAGTGACAAAGCAAACGCTGTATGCATATATAACACATATAAATAGAGAGACTGGGAGGGAACTCTGAGCCAAAGCCCTTTCCTCCATTGGGCCTACCTAAAGGGAGAATAGGTGTGGACCTTGTCTCTGATCTCCTCACAAACAAGAATGAAAGCAATGAAGATCAACGTAAGGATCACCTGTCACCTTGTTCTGCCCTCAGGGAGCTTAAAATCTAGACAGGAGGAACACTTACTAGACAAAAGTGAATTCATATACAGATTAGCCTGGCATGTGAGCAATGCTATAGGAATTCAGGAGTGAGGACACTGACCTGGTGTGGTCAAGGAAGATCTCGTTTTGTGGTGGCATTTTAATTGAAATTTGGATGATGGATTCCATTTCAATAAACAAAGAAAGAATGTCATTTTAGATGAGTGAGCCTAAAGCAGTATGAAGCCTTCCATTTCTTACCTGGTCTTTTAATAAATCTTCAGATTTCGGAGTTTTGAAGTTGTCGGCCAGGCAGCCTCACAATTTCATATAAACATGTCATTTGTTTTGCAGACAAAAATGTAGTTTATGTAGAAGCAACACGTCTCTACCAAATGTCACTCCTCTTCCATTTCGTGGTTATTCATTTCAGAATCCAGGGCAATAATATTAGCTATTGTGCAAATTGATCATTTTCTTGTCATTAACCACTTTAGTTTCTGAAGATAAAGCTGGAATTGGAAATGTTAAAATAAGCATTTCCCGAGCATGAGAGGAACCAAAGGAGGGGATGCTTGTCATTTGAAGCTGTACCTCCTCACAATATGCCCAGACGAGGTGGCCGCTAACGCCTTCAAGTCTTGGAGTCCTGAGTCCTGCCATGCAACTGCCCAGGATATTACTATAGCCACACCCCATGGGCAGGAAGTTGGGTTCAACATAAAGATCTTAGGCATGGCTTTGGGCATTGCCTTAACATCAGATAAAATTGTGTGGAGTTAAAGAAACTGGTCTTTGTCACTGTTCTCCAGCCTTCTATCACGTGGTCACTGTTAACATTTTTATCTTGTGGAGAAGAAGGACAAATTGAAAATGCAGCCAGACAGCATTGAGTGTGTTCTTCCAACTCCATCTTTCCTTCTCCACATCCAGCTCCAGGAGCACAAGACGGATGTGGCCCCTAGAAGCAAAGTCAGCCTCATCTAAAGCTTGCCACTCACACTTCCTAAACTGCCTCTCCGTCCTGAACTATGAACCGAGACATTTTAGGTCGAGATATTCACATCTGCATGGAACCTAGGAAAGATGACTTTTCCAGAACCCTGTTGTTAATCCAATGACCTTCCAGAAATCGCAAGATATCTCTCAGCCCTGGTTTCTCTATATGTACACATCAGGAATACTTATATTAATCCCACGTGGAATTATGATGCGCAAGTACCTTCATAATATGATGTCTAAAGGCATATTTTGAAATGTATGTGCTTATTAAGCAAATCTTATTTATCGAGTGCCTGATACAGGCCAGGAATAATACCAGCCAATGTGTAAGTGTGGTCAATGCAACAGGTTCCCCTCCTCTCTCATGGAGCTTACCGTGCCACGGAAGAGGCAGATAGTACATTTAAACACACACAAAAACAAACGTGGGGACAGGGTGTTTTGAGGAAGATTAGCACAAGGGTCCAATTTGATTTTCAGGACCAAGGTGGTCTTTGAAGAAGTGACATCTGAGCTGACCTACAAGGGATGGCTGGTTCATGCAAGCAAAGAGAGGAAGATGGCACAGTCCAGACAGGTGGGAGCCACGTGGAGAAAGGCCTTGATGTGAGAAAGACAGTGGCATGTCTTAGGAAGTGAAAGGAGACCGGTGTGATTGAAAGCAAGTTGAGAAAGTGACACAGTGTGCGCATAACTGCGAAGTGGTAAGGTACACTCCCTCAGGGTGCAGCGGGGAACAGGGTGTTATTTAAAAGCAAAGGGAAGCCACTTCATTAATGCCTCTGCCACATACCTTGCCTCTCCTACTTGATCATAAACTCTGAAACTAGAAACCACACGAACACGTGGCTGCCTCTCCTGCAACAGCAGACACGGACATTTGTTTTCTAAACATTTACTAACTAGAATGCTCCAAATGAAGTAGCTGAAAAAGTACTTCGCGGAGTATTTTTCTCAGGCCTCCCTGCAATGTGAAAGACCCTTGATCTGCACGAAGGATAGAATGTTAATTTTGTTGCATCGAACTAGGTGTGCCTGCAAAATGGGAGGCAAATACTTCACCCAACTTCATCCGCGTGTATATTTAAGTAATGACGAATAGCTCAACATATCACATTCTCTTCCTTTTGAAGTGTTTCAGATTTGTTATTTCTAGCTCCCATCAGGTTTTCCAGGATATTACAGTGATGCTGGTGAATGTTTCACGTAGCTCTTGGCTGTCATTTCACAGAAAGCAAAACAAATAGAAAGACCTCAGGGTAATTGTCTATATGTTCTGGCTGGGGATCAATAGCCTTTCTGTAAACTTGCATTCCTTGTCTAGCAGACATCAAAACCAGCAGTGAGTGTTTTATTTCCTCGCATGTAATGCAAACAACGGAAGCTTCCTCTCTGTGGATTTCATAATCATCCTATCATGGTTCCTTTTGCTACCTTTATTTATTGCTTTTAACGGTGGAGAATGATAATTCGATGTCTCCTTCAGAACACAATGTTCCAAAGAAACGGAAACGCTCAGATCTGTATCGCATTTTACATATGTTTTCTCAAGGTATTTCTTGATAAAGACATCATTTTGGAAAGTTATCATTAAGATAATTTGGCATAGGGCCGGGCTCAGTGGCTCAGACTTGTCATACCAGCACTTTGGGAGGTCGAGGCGAATGGATTGCCTGAGCCAGCGGGTTTGAGACCAACCTGGGCAGCTTGGCGAGACCTTGTCTACAATAAATCAAAAATTAGCCAGGTGTGGTAGCGCACACCTGTAGTTCTGGCTACTTGGAAGGATGAGGTGGAAGGATTGCTGCAGCCTAGTGGTTCGATGCTGGGGTGGCTGTGAGCATGCCACTGCCCTCCAGCCTGGGCAACGGAGTGAGACTCCAACTCAAAGAAAAAAAAAGATAATTAGGCATAAAATAAATTTGATGCAGGCCAGGCGTGGTGGCTCATGCTTGTAATCCCAGCCCCTTGGAAGGTTGAAACAGGAGAATTGCTTGAGCCCAGGAGTTCGAGACAAGCCAGGCTAACATAGTACTACCTCAACTCTACAAAAAAAAATTTAAAAAAATTAACCACGCCTTGTGGTATGCATCTGTAGTCCCAGTTACTCAGGAAGTTGAGGCAGAAGGATTTCCCGAGACCAGGAGGTCGAGGCTATGGTGAGTCTTGATTGTGTCACTCTACTCCAGTTCAGGTGACAGAACAAGACTCTGACTCAAAATATATAAATAAACGAATAAATAAATAGATAAATAAATAAACAAAATAAGTAAACAAACAAACAAACAAATAAATTTGATGCGAAATTCTCTAAGTGGTTGATTATTCGGTTGAGTCTGATTTTTCTCTACTTTGAGTAAAAACTGCTGAGGGATTTGTTTGGCTTTCATTTAAGCCATCAATGCCATGCAAGGGATGCCTTTTGATAAGAATATTTTTGGGGAGAGTAGGTTTTTTTTTCTGAGGGATAGGAAATAAACAGTGAAGTGTTACAAAAGAAAACTAAACTTTGTGTGCCCTGGGATTTAGTTGATACGTGAGGCCTTCTGTGTCCTGGAGATCTTAACTGAAACTGTCATTCAATGAATCAGTATGCATGCAATGGCCATGAGGACATAGAAGTGACCTAAATGAAGTCACTTCCTTACGGAGCAGGGGCACCTGCATGTGGACACTGGAACCAGCGTGAGCTATTTCAGGTCACTTGTCCATCCACGGCTGTCAGGTTCTGCAGTTTGTAGTGAGCGGAAGCAGGAAAGACTGTGGATTTCCTCCCCAGGGGCATGCCAACTCACAGGCCAAATCCCACCATGTTTCCAAACTTTCATTTTCAAGTAGGTCCAGAGACGTTGGTACAGCGCAGACATGTGTGGCTTCCCGATGTGTAGACTCCTGTCAATGACAACTTGTTGCAGGGAATAGGAAGTCACTAATCATAAAAGACACGACAAGGTGCATACCCAGGAGAGGGAGGAAGACTAGGAACAGAGGAGAAGATGGGTTTGATTTTTGATATTACTTGGATGCATTGGGGGACCCAAAATAACCCAGAATTTATTTACCAAACATTGGGCATTTATTCTGACATGTTTAAACATCAGTCACCTTCAAAGTACTCTCCATTTGATGCAATACACCTCTCGAGAAGATTTTTCCACTGTTAAAACAGTTTTTGAACTTGTCCATTTTGATGCCTTTTAGGGCTTCTGCTGTTTTCTGTCTCACCTCTTCCACATCAGCAAAACATTTCCCTTTGAGGACATTTTTTCATCTAGGGAAACAAAAAACAAGTTGTTCCGGGTTAGATAGGGTGAATAGAGAGAATGGCAATGGGGGTCATGTCGATTTGGGTCAAAAAACTGCTGAACACTCAGCGCCGTGTGGCCAGGTACGTTGTCATGGCGGAAGATCCAGCCATCTGTTATCCACAACTCGGGGTGTTTCTTCTGCAATGCAGCCTTTCACAAGAACGCTAGCTGGTACACAGATGCTGTTGGGTTCCTAGAACCTTTACTTAGTGGGGAGTCTTTAATACAAGAGGCCCGCTCTCCAAAAGATAACTCCAGTTTTCTCAGGTCCCCCCCTTGTATGAGTTTTGACATTGAAGCGGGCGTTAGGTTGACGTCTGGACCCACCCGGCCACCTTCCTGCTCGATTTCCCAGGTGAACCACTGGTTCCTCTCTGAGATGACCTTTCCCTTGTGTCCTGGATCTGATTTCCCTTTTTTGGCTAAGGGTATCTCCCCAGGATTTGCCATGCTCTCCATCACCAGTTTTTTCCTCTCTTCCACATCAATACCATCACCATAGAAACATGGTGATGGAAATACAGAAAATACACGAACCAACACATGCTTGACTCCATTTCCCTCTCTAACTGCCACCCCCCCCCATTTATTAGCTTCTCTTTGCAGCAAAGCTCTTCAGGAGAATTGTCTCTACTCTTTGGGTCCTAATTATTTTCTTGCATGCTTTCCCAAACACGCATCAAGCACATTTTTATGTCTACATCTACAGGACATTCCTCTTGTCTTGGCCCCAGTGACCTCTGCTTGCTAAGCCTGGTGGCCCATGCTCAGTCCTCATGGCCCATGACCCATCCACCGTATTTAATGTATTTGTTCTTCTTGTCCTTCCCGACATGCTTTCTTCTCTCGGGTTTCAGCACATCACACTTCATCTCTTCCTATGTCACAGGTTGTCCCCAGTCAGTCTCCTTTTATGAACTTTTCTCTTCCCCTAAAATGTAAATTCTGTACCCTGCAGATTTTTTCAAGGCAGAGGTCTTAACCTTCTTTTCTTCTGAGTCACTATTCATTACTCTGGTAATTTCTGTTTGGTCTTCCGGCTTTAAATACCCCTAATACGCTCAAGTTCCCACAGGCCTCTTTCCTAAGCCCCAGATTTGTTAACCAGCTTCCTTCTCAGCATCTCCTGTTGACTGTCTGACAAGACATTGCAAACTCAATCCATCCAAGGCTGACTTCTGATCTTTCCCCAGGAAGATGTTCCGTCTGCTGTCTTCATCTTCCTAAGTGATGATAGCCTGTTTTCCTATTGTTCACCTTTTACAAAATCTTTCCGGTTCTTCCCTCTACATACTCTATATCCCAATTCTAACACTTTTCACTCCACAGAGTCTCTTCTGCTCCAAACCTTAACGAACCCCTGCCTGGGCTACTGCGCTGGCCTCCTCACGGTTCCACCTTCTTTTACTCTTCCTGGCTTAGCTTCTATTCTTAACAGTATAGCTTTAAACATAAGACAGACTCGGCTTTTTAATGCTAGAAAAAAAAACTTGCAGAGGCTCACCATTTCAATCTGAATAAAGGCCGGGGTTCTGTTAAAGTCTCCAAGGCCCTACCTGTCCGTCTAATGGATGACAGCACTCTCCTCTTACTCTGCTGCTGCAACACCGTCTTCCTCTCTGTTCTTTAACCTGACCGGGAATGTGCCTGGCCAGGGTTTTTGCATTGCCTGGATCCTCTTCTCGCATACTCTTCTTCCAGATATCCTTCAAGTCATTGCCTGAGTCAAGGAGTCTGAGTCAGATGATGTGTTTAAGATGATGGCCTGCAGCCCTTCTTTCTGGCACCCTTTTACTCTGCTATAGCTGTCATTTTTCGGTACCACTTAGCACTTTCTAACATGCTCTTGATGTCATTATCTATTATGTTCACGATTTATTATCTGTCTTCTTTCTCATAGGATGTAAACCTTATGAGGGAAGAAAGTTAGGTCTAATTGTTCAGTAGTATTTACTTCAAGAACCTAGAACAGTGCCTGGCACGCAGAAGACCAAATGAACCAGTCAGTGGCATTTGAATGACCACCGCAGAAAAGATACATGCTCAAGTGTTGAGATAGAGGATTTCTACTTACATCGGCATTAGATGGGCGAAAAGGTAATAGTGATTAAAAAAGGAGGAAAACTATTCTCTGATGGTGCTGGAGAAGAAACACCTTGGAAGGAGGCTCAGAAATATTTAGCTCAAGAGAGAAGCTGAGGGTTTAAAAATGGAGAAGAGACAAGTAGCCAGTGGGCAGGAAGAAGGCATTGCAAGTCTTGCAGAGAGTTTAAGGAAAGAACCAAAGTGAAGTCAAGGTGAGGGCAGGCTCTGTAAAGGTGCATGCACATTTTAGGAACCAAAAGCGTTGAGAAGAGATGCAACTTTGTGATCTGGTTGTAGAATGAGTGAATTTGTCCCGCTCTACCTCATTTTCCCAATTTGGGAAATGGGAATGATTGCAGTTCATTCTGCTTTCAAATGACATCAAGTACAAAAGAGAATGGCAGAGAGCAGCTCGTTGTTCCCCAGAGGGAACAGGTCTATAAATACAAGATTTTGTTATGATACTTCAGCAAGTTTGCAGGAAGGATAGCTGGTTGTATCTGCATTGCAGGCCTGGTTTCATTCTGACCTATCAAGGAGTGTTCCTGTCAGCAAAATATTTTCTCTTGCCATGCTTTTGCTGATTTGCATCTTATAATATTTACCATTCCTCTTATAATAAGAGTGCCCAGTGATTAGAAAGGTTCATATGGGAAAATGACTGCTGTGGTCAAGACTGGCTTTAGTTCAGGAAGCTTCTAAGACTTTTATATTCCAGAAGAGTCTTGGGGATAAAACTGAAGAATGGCTTTTTCTTCCTGCTAGAAAAGAGAAGACAGATCTCTTCTTAGCTCTGTGGTATTGATGTCTTAGGAAATATTTCAAGTTACATAAAATGCTACCTCATTTGATAGTTGCATATTTGCAAATACCTAAATATGAGGGGGAACCTCCGAAAATAGAATTTATTTGTTTAAAAAATTGTATATTTATTCTTACATGTTTAAACTTCAGTCACCTTCCAAGTATTCCTCGTTGGATATAATACATCTATCGAGATGCTTTTTTTTTTTAAATCTCTCGGAACAATTTTTTGGACTCATCAATCTGGACTTTTTTTTTGAAATGGAGTCTCACTCCATCACCCAGGCTGGAGTGCAGTGGCACGCTCATGGCCACCCCAGCGTTGACCTGCTGGATTCCGGTGATCCTTCCGCCTCAGCCTTCCAAGTGACTGGAACTACAGATGCGCACTACCGCACCCAGATTATTCTTTATTTATTGTAGAGACAAGGTCTCACCAAGTTCCCCTAGCTGGTTGAACTCACGGGCTCAGGTCATCCACTCACCTCAGTCTCCCAAAGTGCTGGGATTACAAGCTGAACCACCAAGCCCAGTCAGAATTTTTGATGTTTTTCAGTGCTTCTGCCATTTTTTGTTTCACCTCTTCCACATCGGCAAGACATTCCCCTTTGAGGACTTTTTTCAACCAGGAAAAAAAAAGTTGCTCAGAGTGAGATTGGGTGAATAAGGAAGGTAGGTCATGGGGACATGCCATTTTTGGTCAAAAACTGCTGAACACTCAACGCAGTGTGAGCAGGTTATTCATGCAAATCCCCCATCCTGAAATGTGCAAATTCATCGGAAGAATATCCCCCTCCCCCCAAAAATTACTGAAATCGAATGCAGCCTCTTGCTAGCTGTTAACTGATGCTGATGGGTTCCTAGAACATTTATCCAACGGAGAAGCCTGTACAGCAATAAGCCCACCCTCTAAAAAATAATTTCAGGTTTTTGGGTTCCCCTCACACTATACCCTTTCAATTTTTTAAAACAGATTTTTCTTAACAACTAGATTGTCAATAGCCATCTGCTGAAGTTTTACTTTTTATCCTACAACTGGAGGTAAAAAATGCCAGTAGAAAATTCTCTTCCACACAAGAGTTTTATGTACTATTAGAAAGATATGAAATTTTCTTTCACTATTGGTCTCCTGCATTCATTCAACAAATTGTCATGGTCACAAATCTACTATGTACAAGGTATTTCCCTAGTGTCTGGTTCAATTAGGGAAGTGCAAGCCATCGTCTCTGGCCTTGGAGAATTTTAACGCCACTGCTGAAACCACACTGAGGAGAATTGGTGAAAAGATACAAAAAGGTACTGGGCAAATGGAAGGAGATTCATGGATGAGGGAGACAGCCACTGAATTTTAGCTCGAAAGGGTGTCAGTCTAAACCTGTCACTTCAATTATGGAGAAATGGAAGCAGAGAGATGTTAAAGGATTCATCTAAAATGCAAGTGAATCGTGAGGATGAACAAGAAGCAAACATGTCAGCGCTTTCTGTAATGAGCCTGGAAGAGATAGATGGGGAAGAAAATTGAGGGGTGCAAAAAAGGATCACAGCCCGCCTATGCCAGTGTCCGCTGTCATTATCAGCAAACAGTTTGAGTTAGGTTACGGAAGACCAAACGGGCAGTTCAGGCGCTGTTTTCCTCTCTCGGAAGTGGGTGGAGGAAGGGTCCTGCGGAGCTCGCTGTAGAGCAGAGGAATCGAGTTGATGCCATGGCAACAGGATGGCACTGCTCCATCTTCCAGCAAGGACCAGGAGGGCCTCGCTGGTTCATCCTTCTCATTGGTCATCCTCGGTGCCCTTTGAATTGACCTTCACACCATGGTTCCCATCCTGTCCTTGGTCATTCTCTTCTCTTTCACAGCTCCTGAACAGTCCCCTTGGCATTTCCTCAAGCTGAATACAGCCAGCTTTCCTTGCCTAAGTGTTGGCAAGTTTTGATGTGATTAAGTTGGTTATATCTTTTGTTCTTTCTGGGTATTTTGGCTCTAACTGATTTAAAATTGTTTGGTCATTCCTTTGTTTTTGTAGCCAACATTCTCAACTTTATGAGATTACTATTGCCAAATGTAGCTTTAAGGAAGACTTCTTTAGCTCGACAAAACAACACCCACAGAGAAACATACACACACAAACACAATTCTAAGGATTGATAATGTCGGCAAGAAATTTTAACCTCCTTTGCTGGCCATTCAAGGAACCACGTAGTTTTGTCTCAAATGCTATTCCTGCCTTATTCCATCAACTCCCCTATGTGATTTCTATTCCATGCAGGGTGAAAAAAATGACTCTTGGTTGGTTATTCTAGGCTACCTTCTATTTGTACTTTTGCTTCTGCCAGCTTGCCTGTCTGGATTACCTTATCGCTTGTGGATTTTCCTCATCATCTTACCATATTCACCTACAACACGAGCACCAACACCTTTTATGGAACTTCTCCAAATCTTCATTCTCTTTCTCAACCATCATATGTGATGTTCATATCTATATTGCTTTTAAGTAATTCACTACAATCTTCCTATCTTTTCTGTATGTGAATTATTTAGGTACTCATATACAAACGCTCTTATGGAGGAATTGGGTCAAAGCGTCACATTTAAAATGCAGGATATAGCCAAATTAAAATATAACAAGTTTTTAAAAGACGGGCTGATTAAATGAATAAAAAATTGCTACTCTTATGTTTCTTGTCACAGTTCTTTGTACCTAAGTTAAATAAAACTTCCACTGGGAAATGATCATCTGAGAGTCATTCTGATTGTTATGTTCCATGCGTTTAGGTCTATAATTATTGAGTAGGTTTTTAAAATATTGCAATTGATCATATTTTTTTCCTAATCATTGGCTTACAAAGCAGAAGTTTTTAATTTTTGAATGCATATCAAGATAGGAAAAAAAAACTGTTAATGGATTTTTAAAAAAACTCTCTAAAAATTGTGTCAAGAGTTCATATTATGATATGGAGATTAGGCATTAAAAGAACTCTTGGTAACCAAAGTTAGCACCCAGCTTTCAGGGCCCCTATTTAAAAGCAGGTTTTAGCAATTTCCTTGTTCTTATCACTCAGTGGTAAATAACACTAGAAAACATACTGAAAAGAAACCAAATGTTCAGTCACTGAAATAACCTTTACTATGAAAAAATAAAATGAAAGCTTAAGGGTAAATTTATTCCTCATCAGGAAATAGAAATCCGGCTTCAAATATACACAGTAGTGTTTCAAGCTCTACTGAGCCAGAGTTATCCCATTAATTATGGATGACATTATGTTCTAAACAAATACAAATTGTTTTGCCCTCACCTTTAGAAGCTCCTGAAGCAAATGTTTTATTCCCAGTGAGAATCATTTTGCACATCTCAAGTCTTTGAATTATTAGAAAAGCCACTATCATAGTATACCATCTAAGAATACAAAGCTGTCTTGTTGATACCTGATTTTCCATTGTATTATGTTCTGCTGTTTAACGGGAGGGAGTCATGGATAGAAAGAGTTTGGTTCTCTCCAGTTCCTGACGATAACTCAGTAGCCAGAATGGTGAAAGGAAACCTTCACTTCTAAGTGCAGGACTGCTCACATTCTGATGTTTTTCCCTCATATGGAGCTCAAGGTCAATTATCACCATGGGTGAACACTCAGAACGCTCAGCTCAATGCAACTTAAGAATTGATTACTACAGGACAGTGGGTTCAGAGGGACATGCAGATATTGGAGACTACAAAAGGTGGGAGGGTGGGAGGGATGAGGGTTGAAAAATTACCTGTTTGGTACAATGGTCACTGTTCAGATGATGGGTACACTCAAAGCCCAGACGTCACCACTTTGCCGTATAGGCATGAAAGAAAATTTCACTGTACCCTCACACATATAAAGATTCAAATTTAAAAAGGAAGCTGTGAAGACATGCACTCCAGTGAGACACAAACAAGTGATGGAAGAGGCTCTTGGTGTCACAGTGGTGACCTATCAAAATTGGTAAGTCTTTCTGTTGGGTTTCTATGACCTTGAATAGGCTGGTTGAGTTATTTTAGCTGACTGGATTCCATTCTATTTTATTCTCCCATGAGGGTTTAAAGTGCTTGGAAAAGACACTTAACCCTTCCCCTGCTGGACTGGTGAGAGAAGGTGCAGACGGCAGGGCTGTGTGCTCCTACAACCCGGTAGACCTTTTTCCAAGAGCTCATAGACCAGTCTGTACTACCAACCGTCCAGTGGTGGTGCTTCATGGGAAACAGGGAACTTTCTCTGCAGGAATGTACCATTCCAATCATGGCTCACAACAGAATTCAAAGCATCGAAAGGAAAACTTGCCCTGGATGCTGGGTCCAGTCACTTATAGATTGTCTGTCCCAAGGTCAGCTGAAGTGGCTTCCAGTTCACATCGTCACGTATTCTCCATTTGGCTCACAGTTCTCTCTCTATCACCTCCAAACTGAGATGTAGTTTAGTGAAAACGCATACCGGATCTGGAGTCAAAAGCCTGGCTTCAAATCCACTGGTTTTTGTTGATCGTTTTGACAAACATCTCCTGAGAACACATTACATTTTAGAAAACTTTTGTGTTCATTTTCTCATTTAACTTTTCCATAGCCCTTAAGCAAGTTCACTTATTATTCACATTTACTATTACAAACATTAAGGCAAATAGATGCTAAGTAGAATGGCAAAAGGAGAAAATGTGGAAGCCAGGACTTGGAACTCACTTCCAGCCGACTCTGGAGATAATGCTCTCAGTTGAGATACTCAATCACTTGTTGTCAACTGCATGACTTTGGGCAAATTACACAGCAACTGACCTACGAGCTTCCCATTTGAGTTTGAGTTTTCCCATATGAAAAATTGAGTGTGAAAATAACTCCCTCAGAACATTATGGTGTTTGGCAAAAGAAATGTGAAAGTTCTTTATAAGCCTGACTCGTCTGTAAGAAATGACAGAACTCTGAAGCCAAGGTGGCCGTTAAAAGAAAAAGCAGCAGAAATGGTAGAGGGAAGAGAACACAGTCTAGAAATGGAAAATTGGTGAGAGACAGCCAAGTGTGGAGCAACTGTGTCTGTCCTAAAGTGTCCCTACTTCTGGTATACACGTTGCAACGAGTTTTGTATATGTTTTCTGTCTAGCCCTGGACCTCATGAATATGGGACCTCCTGATATGGTAGCAGTGATAGGAATCTCAGCTTTAAGTATGTAAAATTGATATTATTTTATTATTTTGAATTGGAGTCTCACTCTGTCACCCAGACTGGAGTGCAGTGGCCACTCCCGGCCACCGCAGCCTCGACCTGCTGGGCTCCAGCGATCCTTCCGCCTCAACCTTCCAAGTAGCTGGAACTACAGGCGCACGCTACCACGCCCGGGTAATTTTTGATTTATTGTAGAGATGAGGTCTCACCTAGTTGCCCAGGTGGGTGTTCAACCTGCGGGCTCAGACAATCCACTCACCTCGGCCTCCCAAAGTGCTGGGATTACAGGTTGAGCCACCAAACCTGGCCATAAAATTGATATTAAAACCAAAAAGTTTATATCACATATGAAAAAACATATGGACAAGAGAGAAAACAAAGAAGAAAGCAAGAAAGCAAAAGAAAAGAAGGAAGGAAGGAGGGTAGGAAGGAAGGAAGATGGGAAGGAAGGAAAGAAACAAAGAAGAAAGGGACACAGCCAGAGGATCCCAAAGTTGGAGTTCTACCAGAGTCCCCAACGAAGATGAGGCAGGTGGAGAGGCTGTGTGATTTCTTGACTTCATGTAGGAAAGAATTCAAGCATGAGCCCTAAGTAGGAGGAGAAAAGTAAACTTATTAAAGAGATGGAGAAACAGAGAGATGGCTGGTCTGTGGGTCGAGCAGTCTATGTGCGGTTTCCACTGGAAAATGAAAAAAAGTTTATTGAAATGACAGAGAGTCAGCGGTTACTCCACAGGCAAAGCAGCCTGGACTTGTCCATAGAAAGAACAGCACCCACACATCACTGGGATTTATTTTTTGAGGTATCTCTTGATTATATGCTAAGCATGGGGTAGAATATTCATGGATTTTCCAGGAAATCAGCAAGGAATTCCTGGAATTGAAGGTTCCTCTTCTTTTTAAACTATATAGGGTAATTTCTAGAAGTTGCCATGGTCATTGAAAACAGTCATGGCACTGGTGGAAGTGTCTTCTAGCATGCAAATGCATTATCATGAGTGCAAAATGAGCAGAAAGGACAAGCAGAGATCACTTTTGACGCCATCTTGGTTTTAGTTGGTCTTGGCTGGCTTTGGTCAGTCTTCTACTGTATCCTGTCAGTGAGGTCTTGACCTTGTGACCTTCATTTTGGGAAACTAGTCCTGAAAGATGGTTGTCTCTGAAGAAAGGAAAGGTCCCCAGTTCCATTAAGTAATATATTACAATCATAATGTTAATAGATGATGTGACTATCAAGACCCTGGGAAACATTTTTATCAGTTCTTTATTGATTATGATGATAGAAAGAAGCAGTAAAAATGTAGGCTTCAAAAACTCATCTTTTTAAAACAGGAAAGTTTTCAGAACACTTATAAGACAAAAAAAGATAAAATTAGCAGGTAGGGCAATCTAGGGGAAAAGAAGACAATAAAGAAAAGTGAATTAGGACCCAGGAATGACCCATCGGTGGTGAAAGGCAGGACATTTTGCTCCAAACCTTCCCTGTAACCAAGTCAAAAATGAATATACAATTCCTAGTGTGATAAGATTAAACCAACAGTGCATAAACAGGCAGGAGCAGTACATCTTCTTATACTTACATGCAAATAGAATTTTTTTTTCTTGTGAGTCCTCAAAAATGGAAGATGTGTAATCATGGGACTTCCACATTAAATAACTTTAAGAAATTTCAGGAGAGTGGTTCTTAAAATGTCCTTCAAAATACAGTTCTGTGAAAAATCAAAGCAATGTGGTCCAGGTAGAGAGCCCTCTGATGGCCTGACTTGAGTCTAATGGAAAAATCAAAGCTGTAGATTTCCTAACATCTCAGGGAAGCAAGTCAAGGGGTTCATTGCTTGTTTCTCTTCACCTAGTAGATGAGAAGCGGGGAAGCAGGGAGTGAACCCTGACTGCCCACCTTACAGCCAGTAAAAACAGAACTCAAAGACTCCTAAATAGCTCAGGACCTGACCCACAAGCTGCAGAGATGACCCACAAGCTGCAAAGATGATCAAGTGCTACCACTTTGCAGGACTGCATTCTGTAGGGGCCGGCGTGACATGGGTGTGGAAATCGACAGTGAACTATGTCAGGCATAAAGGAAGTTGAAGTTCAACACAGACAAGGCTAGCCCTGGACTACCACTCTTTTCCTACAGTCTCCAGTAGTCTGTGGGGCTCTTTAAGTAATTAACTCAATCAACTATTCCACACATTTTTATTGTCTACTTTGTCCCAGGAAACATGCTAAACACATGAGTATGAGGTCATCCCTGACCTCATGGAGTTTACTGTGTAGCCCAGAGATTTGGCATAATGTATAATCTTCCAAGATAGGAAAGTACAGAATGCCGTGGACACAGAGACTGAGGAAGGATCTCATAGGGCAAAATCGTTCAATGTGAGAATCAAAGACGAGTAAGAATTAGCCAACTGCAGGCAGTGATGATAGACCAGGAGAGGAGTGTACCAGGCAGATAGCTGGAAGGGCTGTGCTACATTTGAAGAAATGAAAGATCTCTATTCTGCCTGAAAGTTGCCAGTGTTGGGAAAAATGGTGAACAGTATAGAGAAATTCAGGAATTTCAAAGAAGAAAGAAGAGTGTAAGAAAGAAAACAGAAAACACAGTAATTAATACGTTGGTGTTATTCCTTTAAACAAACAAATGGAAGTAGCTTAAGATATTAAAGACTATAAATGCCAAAAAGAAAAAAAGAGCAAGTGAGCAAAATTCAACCATCACTAAGTTTAAAAGTAAATAAATGAAAAACACATACCTGCAAAAATGCAAAGAGGAAGGCGGGACAGCAGGAAGAAAGGCAGGAACGGAGGAAGGAAGAAATAAGGAGGGAAAAGTGGGTGTAAGTATGACTAGTCAAGGTATAATTTATGAAAAGGGGAAAGGAAACATAGGTTTGAAAAATGCAAATGTAACATACAAATAAAATGTCATTGAATTTCCAAATATGAGGAACATTTGCTTCTTTCCTTTAATCCTGCCAGGCAAAATAGAGTGTGGGTTTTAGCAAAAATTCGAACCCCATTTGACAATCAGGTGTAGGCTTTTGGCTTTGGTGGTGCTGCTGTCCCAACTGCCTGTAATTGTGACCATGGCAACTTGGCCTATTTTTGGGCAAAGAGCATCAATGTTCATGAGGGAAGATAATCCAAGGCAGAGATGAGTGAAGATGCATTTAAAGAGTATAATAAAGTCAAAGGTCCTCATTAAACTCTTTGCAGCAACAGAAGATAGAAATTTGGGGGTGCCTAAAATGAGGGGCAGTTAAGGTTGGTTTGAGGGACACCATAACCTTCCCCTAAGATGTTTCTTGGGGAAACTTCGATCACTGCAGATTTCATCAATTAACAAGCAGCCAAAGTACTCATCTTGAGATCACAGGGACACAAGGGGGTAAGTTCCTATCAGAAAGATGGATGCTTGAATGGAGTTGAGATGATTCACACTGGGAGGACCGAGGTGACTGTCAGAAACACAAAATGACTCAGTAACCAAGAATGACAAAGAAAGCACAATGTGGGGAGGATGGATTTGTCACCCACATGCCAGCCCATGGTGTTCCAGCTGGACACATTGGCGCACACAGAACCCAAGGATGACTCCTACCTCACTGACGTGCAGCAGAGTTCAGGATGGTCAAGGCATTGTGTTGGTTTCCCTACACGAAGAGTGGAGCAGGGAGTGAGTAACTAGACTAAGCAATTAAGGTAGATCGATTTCATTCCATGGTGTCATAAACCCAGAATGCAATATGGTAGAAGGAAGAAAAAGTAGACAAGGGGTCTGGACACCTGGCTTTGTGTCCAGAATCTGGCACTTCATATCAGTGCGACCGTGGCCTCAGTTTCGGTATGTGTCTGTCGAGGTGCAATGGATGGTCCCATGGTGTGGCTTTAATCTTGTGCCACACTGTAGCTCTGGACATGGGGCAAGATGTCCACTCTGGTCCTTTTATGGATAAAGCAGAAAATTAGGTGGATGATATCAAATGTCTGTTATATGTCATTTAAGACTTTCTGCCCAGGAGATGCAGAAAGAAAAATGCCAGACTGGAGTAAATTTACAGAGGGGCACAGGAAGGGGACAGATGAAAGTGCCCCAGTCATGAATGGATGCAGATCGACATTTCTCACTCAAGAGAGGCTGCTCCAGAGAAATCCAGAAGCACCTCTTTTCATGCCCCTACTCAGTGCTTTACATGGTGTCCAGCCACTTTTACATTACTGTGGTGAGAAAGAGAGGGTTTTGCAGAATCAACTCAAGAAAGCCAGACCTGATGGATGAGGGTGAACCCACGTCCTGGGCTTTGCTGAGTCCCAAGGTGACCCTGTAGCATAGCCAAGTGTGAGAACCAACCGTTGGTCTATGAGGCAATGCCAGGTTTGTTTCACTACGTCTCCTTGGCCTTTTCTGATTCCACAGTTCTCTTAACTCCTCCTCTGACTGTGCACACACTGAGCTGTTTTTGTTGGTCCCTCCTGGCTCAGGGACTTGGACAACTCTGTTCTCTCTGGTCCGAAAGGTTCCTTATATCTCCTGCATCTCTTAATTGATGTGGACTCCTACTCATCTCACAAAACAAAGAGAAGGCATCTCCTTCCTTGGGAGGACGACCCCTCTGCGCTTGGTATTCTGTTTAGTGAGTAAACAACCAGTTGTAATAAAGTATTAGGCTGATGCATACATATATAGCGTTTGTGTTTGACATGGCAACACTGCGGTGTTGGAAGTTTATCGTTAGCCATTGAAAATGACAATACCATGTTTGTAAATATGCCTTCTGGTTTACAGATTTGAAGAACATGAGTGCTATTGGTGGACTAAAGAAGATAGAGGGTCAAATGGAAAAAAAAACGAACACGTCCCAATGCAATCTTCTAGTTGAGTTTGACAGAGGAGTAAAGGCTGCGGAAGCGGCTTGAGACATTTGTGCCATGTGCGGGACAATGCCCTTGGGGAAAGCATAACAAGAAAATGTTTTTGTTGCTTCAAAGAGGGCCTCTTAGACCCAAGTGATTCGCCACATTCAGGAAGACCATTAGGCTTTGATGAAGATTGTTTAATTCACTTTAATTCACGATGACCCACATCAGTCAATCTGAGAATTGTCAAATATGATGAACTGTGACCAGTCAACCATCGTGTGACATTTGCATTCCATGGGCAAGCAAAAACGCTACGAACTTATGCGTCAACTCAACAGTAATGCATGATCACACATGATTGTTTGTTTGTCTCTCTCACTAGACTGGAATTACCAAATGGCAGGTAATGATTTTATTCCCAGCTGAATTTCCAACATGTGGCCTAGGCCTGTGTGTAATAAACACACAAAACTGGGTCACACAAACACGTAAATACATGTATCGTTTTCTAGAATAATAGGGGGACTTTCTAGTCTCCTATTATGGGTTAAATGATGTCCTCCCTCCAGAAGATGTGTTGAAATCCCAACCTTTAATGCCTGTGAATGTGACCTTATTTGGAAATACAGTCTTCGCAGATGTACTCAAGCTAAGAGGAGGTGATTGCCGGGGACCCAGTTGGACTGGTGTTTTTACAGGAAGAGAAAATACCATGTGAAAACTGAGACAGAAACCAGAGTGCTGCAGCTATCATCCAAGGAACACCTGGGTTGGATGTCACCCCAAGAAAGTAGGAAGAGGCAAAGAAGGTTTGGTTCTCAGTACAGCATTGGAGAAAGTGTGATCCTGCTGATACCTTAATTTGGGCCGTCTGGTCTACAGAACTGAGAGGCAATGAAGTTTTGTTGTTTAAGCCACTCAGTTGGTGGTGAACGTGTCAGGGCAGCCTGGAAAACTCACGTGGTGCTGTTGACAGACCCTCTCTTTGCTCTTCCTTTTGCCAAAGTGACATTCTCTCTTCTGGACTGTAATTTTAAACACAGTTTATGTCCAGTGAAATAGTAAAAGATGGCATGCAATGCTATGATTCCTTGTAGCATTAACTAAATATTAGTGACCCACTGCTGAGATTGATAGTTATGTTCTTCTGTCTTGACCTGTCCTAAATATTGGTCATGGATGTGATGTGTGCTCTCAATCATATCATATGAAACACTTAGCTGTGTGAGGGATTAGTGGAGAAAAAAGCAAACACAGTGGACACTAAAAAGTCTTTTAAAATAATTTTTCCCAAAGATATGCTCTTCTGAAAATTTAGAAGAAATATTTTGAGATTATCTAATGTCATGTAATCGTATATGTATGGATGCAAATTTGTGTATATGTGGTTATCTATACGGGTTCCTGGTATCTGTTCCCTCTCAAGTAAGTACATTTAAGACTTTATATTATAAAAGCATTCCTATATAAAAAGTTGTGCAGGTGTCAGATCTTTGCCAGTAAGTTCACAATTTTAAAGAAACATTCGTAACATCAGAATATTTACTAATGTTATTCATCAAAGGTTCCAGAAAAAAATCAACTATCAATTCTAAGTATTCAAAAGTGCAGTAGGAAATTATTATTATAATTTGTCTTATATTTCAGAATAGCTGGAGGAGAAGAATTTTAGTGTTCCCAAAACAAAGAAAAGTGTTTAAGATGTTGGATATGCCAATGGCCCTGATTTGACCATTACACTACATATATATAAATGTTATGTGACCTCCCAAAATTCATACAGTTATCATATAGCAATTACAATACTTTAAAAATAGCTATCATTATAGACTTAGTGTATTTATAATGAGAATTATAGACCGATATGGCAGGATAAACATCATCAAGAATTAAGTTGAACCTTTTCATATGTGTGTGTTAAAAATACTATATGTTGCCGGGCACAGTGTCTTATGTCAGTAATCCCAGCATTTTGGGAGACAAAGGTGAGATGATTGCCTGAGTCCAGGGGTTTGAGACCAGCCTGGGCAACTTAGTGAGATCTTGTCTCTACAATAATTAATAATTTTAAAAAATAGCCAGGCATGGTGGTGCATGCCTGTGGTTCCAGTTACTTGGAAGGCTGAGGTAAGGATCACCTGGGCCCAGAAGGTAGCGGCTGCAGTGGTCATGAGTATGCCACAGCACTCCAGCCTGGGTGACAGAGTGAAGCTCCAACTCAAACAAAACAAAACAAAACAGAAAAACCTCAAAAAACAAAAAGAAAGAAACTTTTACTTAAAAATAATACTGTATGCCATAGCAATTATCTCTCATATGAAATTCTGTGGCAGAAGCAAAAGGCAGGTCCAGTGTCTGTGGTTTGGCAAACAAGCAGCCCACTTGGTATTTGATACTGAAATAGTTCATTGACTTGTGGATAAGAGAACAGTCTTCTGATATTCTTCCCAGGTTCTAACCTGGGGTTCTGACTGGGCCATCTCTTCTTAATACTGTGGTAAGTCTGTACCTTTCAACACTTTTTGACTCTTTTTCCTTCTTATTTATTTTAAATTCTCATTTTTTTCTCAATATTCAGTTTTGAAGGAGAGAAATTAACTTCCCTGTGAAGGCCCACACTAAATCAAGACTCTCTCAGTACTGTGCATTTGGTTATAACACGCAACATCCTTCTTTTGTTCATTATTCGCTCACCAACTAGAATTGAAATTGTTGCTGTGTATCAGACCAAGTTTAAATGTGAATTTTCATGTAATGTTTGAAAATGCTCACCGAGAAGTGATCTGCAAGAGACACCAAGAAGTTAATAGGGCCAATATTTCAAGTTCTTTCAAAATGTTCCTCTAGATTGAGTCCGGTGGCTCATGCCGCTAATCACAGCACTTTGGGAGACTGGGGCAGAATGACTTGCTTGTGGCCAGGGGTTCAAGATCAGCCTGGTCAATATAGAAAGATCTTGTCTCCACAAAAAGTCAAAAAATCAGCCTGGCGTGGTGGCACGTACCTGAAGTCCCAGCTACTTGGGAGGCTGAGGTTGGAAGGATGGCCTGAGCCTGGGAGGTCGAGGTTGCAGTGAGCTGTGATCATGCCACTGCCCTCCAACTTGGGTGACAGAATGAGATTTGGCTCCAAAAAATAACTAAATAAATGTTCCTCTTGGTGAGGGGAAAAAAGTCACCATCACAGTTTCAAAACCAGGAAGTTTCCGTTACTCAGTGCTGTCTGCTTTTAAAGTCATGCAAAAATGGAAGACATTTAAGTGTTGATATGTGTTCTGATGGCAGTCACTTATTAACAAGAATGCCCTCAGAAAAGTTATTTAACCTCTTCCTTGCTTCCATTTCTTCCCATGTAAATGGAAATTGCCAACTCTTTTTATAGTTTATTAGTAGCAAATAAGATAACACAGAAAACATTCCCAGAATATTGCCAGCAAATACTGAATATATACTTTTATTTTACAGTTATTTTGTTGAGTGCTCTACTACAGAATTTAGTTTGATTTTTCTTTCCTTCTGCTTTGTCTTTGTTGTTTTTATCTCATAATCTGGTTCTCTTACTTAGACCTAACAACTTCGCTGGATTCTTGAAGCGACTCTTGATATTTGTTAGACTCTTGGGATTCTTTCTGCATCTGTTTCATCAATACCCTTTAGAATTCACATGCTTCTCCCATGGAAGGCAATTTCTACACATATGTGATTGATTTATATATGTAGTTCATATCATGTGTGCTTGTGTGTGTGTATACAGAGGGTGCCAAAACATGTATATGCATTTTAGGAAAAGAAGAACTGTATCAAAATTGTAATACTCAATATATGCCTGCCTGTTGCATGGTGACACTAACATTTCAGTGAATGTCATACTACATATTACTACTGTAACTCAATGCAATTTCAAAAAGTAATACATAGATAATATCTCTAAAAACATGGATTTTTTTTGGCGTCCCCGGTATATGCCAGGCATTTTACAAACACACACACACACAATTTATACTAGATGAAATTGAAGAAAATATTTTTCTTGCTATTTCTAGACCAGCAGGATACATAGCCACATAGCATAAGGAGGCAATTGTTGGAATATGCCATTTGAGACTCTTTGACACTAAACAAAATCTCAGAGCACTCCGTGACATCTTCAAAGAAAGGTCTGGAGGGTGCCAGCCAGTAGTTTATGGTCACTTTAAAGACTCTCCCATCCAATCTTCCTGGTTCCTCTTTCTGGAGAAAAAGCCATCAGTGTCTTAGAAGACTGACCTAACTCTGTCCGGACACCATTACCCTACTCATGCCTGCACCCTTTTTGGCTTCACCTTTCCAAGAAATCCAGCAACTCCCTATGCAGCCTCCAACTCAGGTACTTCTGAAATGCCTCTGTTGCTGGCCGCTGAGAAGTCAGGGCTCTTGGAAGATGGGGTGTCCCTGCTGGACGAGTCTGCTGCAAGCTGAGAGACAGGCCGAAGCATGACACAGGAGGAAAAATCAAAGTAGCTAGACAGGATTCGAGAACACTTGGCAGGATACAAAAATGATTTTTTTTCTCAGTGCTGCATTTTCGGTTCCTTCCTGAGGATGATAAATCCTGGAATATTCATGGCAACCTTTCCTCACCTGCGTTGAGAGCTTACTTGTCCTCTCTGTGCTGGGTGCTCTGACTCACAGGGTCTGTTCCGGGCTATCGACTTTCTCCAACCCCTATGTCTAGGCTAATAATTCTGTTAATTCTCCATGCAAGGCTGTGAGTGGGTGGTTGCTGTGTTATTTCTTTTTTTTTTTTTTTTTTGAGTTGGAGTCTCACTCTGTCACCCACACTGGAGTGTAGTGGCTGCTCTGGGCCACCGCAGCCTTGACCTGCTGGGCTCTGGCGATTCTTCCGCCTCAGCCTTCCAAGTAGCTGGAACCACAGGCGCATACTACCACCCCGCTAATTTTTTGACTTATTGTAGAGATGAGGTCTTGCCAAGTTGCTCAGGTGGGTCTCGAACGCACGGGCTCAGGCAATTCACTCACCTCGGCCTCCCAAAGCACGGGATTACAGGCTGAGCCACTGAGCTCAGCCTTGCTGTGTTATTTCTTTAGAACTTTGAAGAGACACGTTCACCCCAATGTGTCTGTTGTTCTGAGTCTTCAGGACCCTGTGTCCTGCTGGCTTCCACTCCCAGAAAGAGGATACTGCCACTTCAGAGCAGAACTAACTGTTATAGTCTCCTACCTCTGCAATCACTTGTAGAAGACAGCATAATGTCCTTCACTCCCCCCCAAAATAATCCAAGTCTCCAGAATCCATGGATATGTTACCTTAGATGACAAAAATTATCATGAAGATGTGAATTAACAGTATTTAAATGGGGAGATTATCCAGGATTATCTAGGTGATCCCAATGTACAAGGGGAAACCCCCCTCAAAACGAAATTATTTACCAAAAATTGTGTATTTATTCTTCCATATTTAAACTTCAGTCGCCTTCACAGTACTCTCTATTGGATGCAATACACTTCTCGAGACATTTTTTTCCACTGCTCAAAACAGTTTTGAACTCGTCGTCAGTTCCAATGTCTTTGAATGTTTCTGCTGTTTTGGGTTTTCTCTCTTCTACACTGGTAAAATATTTGTCTTGGAGGACTTTTTTCATCTGGGGAAACAAAAAAAAGTCACTCGTGGTGAGATTGGGTAAATAGGGAGGATGGGGCACAGGGGTTGTGCCGGTTTTGGTCAAAAACTGCTGAACACTCAGCATGGTTGGGCAGGTGTGCTTGGAAATCACCCATCACAAAATGGGCAAGTGTGTTGAATGCATCTCAAAACAAAACAAAACAAAAATCACTGAAGCCGAATGCAACCTCTTACAACAACACTAGCTGATACATGATGCCAGCGGGTTCCTAGAACACTTTCCTAGTGGACGAAGCCTGGACTACAAGGGGCCCACTCTTGAAAAAATAATTCCGTTTTTTGGGGGATTCCCCCATTGTAATCACAAAGGTCTTCGTGATTGAAAAGGAGGAACAGGAGCGTCAATGTCAGAGGGACACAATGTCAAAGCACTTGTCTCACCATTGCAGGCTTTGAAGATGGAGGGAGGCACCACCAGCCCAGGAAAGATGGTGCCTCTGAAAGCTGGAAAAGGCAAGGGAACAGAGTCTTCCCTGGAGTCTCCGGGAAGAATGTAGCCCTGCAGACAGCTTGATTTTAGTCTACTGAAACCCATTTTGGACTTCCAGTCTTCACAGGTGTAGAATAATATTTTGTTGTTGTTGTTTTAAGCCACTTGGCTTGTGGTAACTTGTGACAGCAGCAACAGAAAACTAACACAGCTTCATCATCTTCATCATCTTTAAATGTTGCATTCTGAGTGGAGTTTCTAAAAGGGTTACAAAGCTTACAGATAGTGTAATAATATAACTTATCATGGAAACCAGGACATTTTCTTGGGAGTAAACGAAGGCGTCATCGTAATTACCTTGGAACAATAGGAGTAGCTGAGAATATCTGACTCGAATGGTGCAGATGTACCATCACCTCATGGAACGTGTTCCTGACTCTCTTATCATTTTGGCTCAACCTTGCAAATTTGGTCATTGTATAAGTGGAGCATTGTGGGGTAGAAGGAACAGCAATCAGGTAAGAAACAAATGTGAGTGGGGGGCTGTTTCTTTCATTGCGGAGCCATCTCACTTCAAGATCAAGACTAGGGCCATGCCTGCTTTGACGGCGAAACTTCCTCCTCTTTAATTCCCCCGCATACCTCTACTCTCATTCCTGATATTGCTGTTCAAATGCTCTAGGAGACAATATATGTTTGGAGCATGTTTATCCACAATTCCAACGCTGCAATGTCTTATGCCTCTTCCTCTTCAGCATGATCATATTGGAATTCTACATTCTTTCTTTCTCTTACTCCTATCAATGATTTAAACATGAAAACAAAACCCCTTAGGTGATAAGAAGGATGATTCACTGCATTCTGGTTTTGTCTCTGAGTTCATCCCAGACTCTAGCGCAAAAACAAGAAAATAGAGAGATGTTCGAACACAAAAGTTGTGAGAATTTTCTGGGGGATCAGGGCTGATTACGTGCTCACTGAAGAAGATAACAACCACAGGGCATCTGACCAGTGCCACTCATTATAAAAAAGACCACAGACTGGACGACTTTTAGCAGAAAGAGTATAATGGATGGAAAATACAGAGATTGATTTAGAATAATAGCAGTTGCTGGCATTTATTGAGCATTTGTTATGTGTTAAGAACGGTTTGAAACCACTTATCGACTTTGTTTCATTTGCTGTTTTCAGTAGTTCTATGATACAGGCACTTATTTCTATTTTGCAGATGGATAAATGGAAGCAAGAAAAAGTTGAGAATCTTGCTGAAAATTACACAACTAACGAGAGGCGGGTCTTCACTCCAGACTAGGAAGTCTAGACCCAGAGCCCACTAACTTAAACTCAGATGAAGGAGCCTTTAGAGAATCCAAGAAAGGCTCAGGTAGTCACTGTGTAAAGCAAATGAAATATTTTGTAAGAAAAATATAGGAACTTAGACAAAGAACGCAAAAGAAAGGCAAACCAGTAAAAATGATTACAGCCACAGTGTGCAGAAGTGAGCTGGAAAAATTCAGAGAGGAAGTCTCCAAATAATTCAATTAGTGATAAATAGATGGAAAATTTTCTAAAAAATAGTTAAGAGAATTGGAAGAAAGAAGTTGAAGTGTCACAATCCCTAATCTGGGCAATTAAACAGAATAAGAAAAAAAATACAGAGGAGATGATATATTTTGTTGAATAGAGAGAGAGAACCTTCTAATATTAAAGAAAGATGGAAGACCGAAAACTGAAAAGGCTTGTAGTATGTCAAACAGAACAGGCAAGAGAAAACTCATACCCAGATATGGGCTTCTTTGTCAGGAACAAAGAAAACGGTAAAATGTTCCTGAGGAAGTAAGCACACCATCCTACAAAGCAAAGAGATTCGAGCTGGAATGAGACAGTTGCCAGCACCCGGAATGCAAGAAAACAGCAAAATCACATTTTCGATGTGTCGGGGGGAGGGAACATCCACTGTATCATTGTGGGTCCCTATAGATAATATTTAACATGAGGATGGAACAAAGGTATGCTCTAGCATAAAGAGTCATAGAAGGCGGTCTATGCAAATTCCTCTTCCAAAACATACCTGGAGGGCATACATCTACAGAGAGAAAAATAAATCCAGGTGCATATTGTGATAGATGGGAAACAATATTAAGTAAATACATCAGATGCGTTTTGATGTTTTCTCAAAAAGTAGGAACCAAAACCAAAATGACACTATCAACAACAGAGAGAAGTGTACCTATAAGAATCTAAGACCCAAACTCCACAGCAGTGCACGGTTGGGATCAAGAGTCAGGTGACAGGATATCTGGAGGAATGGCCAAGATATCATTTGACATAAAAGACCACAGAAAGTGAGTCAATGTTGTGTCCTATTTCAGGGAGAAAGAGTTAATTTAGTACAAAATGAAAAGTGTTAGGTCTTATAATAAAAATAATTGTAAGACTTTTCTGGGTTTTTTTTTTTTGTCAAGGTCTCACTCTGTCAACCAGGAGTGCAGTGGCATGATCACAGCTCACTGTAGCCTTGATCTCCTGGGCTCAAGTGATCCTTCCACCTCAGTCTCTCCCAAGTGCCTACAGGCATGCACTACCACACCCAGCAAGTTTTTTTAATTTTAATTTTGTAGAGTTGAGGTCTCACTATATTACTCAGGCTGGTCTTGAACACCTGGGTTCAAGCAATTCTTCACCCCAGTCTCCCAAAGTTCTAGCATTACAGGCATGAGTTGCTGTACCCAGCCTAATGATAAGAAAATTAAAAGTAGAATAAATAACTTTTTAAGTCACCAGAAAAAAATAACTTACCTCATTACAAATAACAAGAATGGAAAAAGAAAAAAAAAGTTTAGTAAGTAAAACCCACTCTGAGGTTATCAGTAATTCAGTGCACGTAAATGCACTAAACCTATCAAAGGACAGATCTTTCCAATTTGACTGGTAAGGAAACAGAAAAATTCAGCAATTCATTGTCATAGACACAAAAGCAAATATTCACCATCTTCATTATATAAAGGGATTTTAGAAAGATATACTACCAAACATAAATCTCTAAGAAAGTTAAGATGGTGAATTTGTTACTGGCAACACAAAACAGTCATAAAGAACACAAAAGAGGACATGAGTGATGACATGACACATTTGACAAAGCAGATCATAGTGGCAAGAGGTGTAGACATACCCAAACATCAGAAAATAAATGTGCTGTGTCTAGGATGCATGAAGCAATCATGGAGTCTACTGTGTTGGACCATGAAGTTCTAAATCACAAACCAGCTCTGCACAATATTCTCTGACCATGATCCAACAAATCCATAAACCAAAGAATTGCTTAAAAATTCCATCTATGAAGGAAAAAGGCAGAACTATATTAAATAACGCATCAAAAAGAAAAAAGATGCGAACTTGGGAAACACTTAAAACTGAACAACAGTGAGAGCATTACATGTTGAATGTTGTGGGAAATAGTTAAAGTTGGGTTTCAGGAAGAAATTAACGGCTGTGACTATAAGTATTAAAAATAAGAAAAATAAAAAAGCAAGAGAACTCAGTATCCAACTCAAAAGCTAGAAAAGCTAAGAGTAAACACAAAGAAACAGAAGGGAAGAAAATAAAATTTGCAGAAATTAGTAAAATTCAGGAAAAAAATCGAATACATTAATAATAAAATCTGCTTCTCCAAAAGGTTAGTAAGAAAAACAATCTCTGGCACTAGACATTTTAAAAATAATATTGAAAAGAAAAGGAAGAAAATCAGGGCAGATTGAATTTATTTAAAAGGAAATTATTGTGATGCCCTTGAATACATTTCTTCTCCCTTGGCCTCTTTTTCTTCCTGATATTCACCGGTCTAAACCGCTTGTTAACTGAACTCTCCACTGAATCCCTGTCTGCATCAATTCAACCTAAATTTGACTGGAGAAAATCCTTCTACTAACTGGTCTCACATCAACTTAGAGGTCTTGAACCTCCAAAGGACGTTGGCGCTGCTGGCATTCACACCGTGCCCCGGGTCCACTGGTATTTTCAGTCACCTAGATGGCAATTTCCCACTCACTCCTCTCTCTTGAAGCCTTGAGATGAGTCTGCCCTCTTCACTCAAAGCCTTGTAATAATCAGAGGAGTATGTTCACATCCTTCTTTTCTCCCTCCCTTCCTTTTTCCTTCCTTTCCTCCTTCCTTCCTTGGTCTTGCTCTGTCACCCAGGCTGGAGTGCAGTGATACAACCATAGCTCAGTGCAGCCTCAATCTCCCGGGCTCAAGCAATCTTCCTGCCTCAGCCTCCCTAGTAGCTGGGTTTGCAGACTCGAGCCACTATGTCTAGCTTTAAAAAAAGAAAAAAAAAAATGGCGATAGAGATGTTTAATCTTGCTGTTTCCAGGCTATCTTAATTGTTCCTACCCACATCCTAACATGGGTAATGGAATACTCTGCCTTTTCACCTGTTCTTAGAGGCGAACTCTTCGTTCTCCATCTAAGGCCCAACTCTCCACTCGTGCCCTCAAATTCACATCTACTCGCCAGCTCCAAGATACCGTTCTAGCCATTCTCTCCTCCCTTCTGTGTCATCCCTTTGCCTCCTTGTGGTTCACTTCCGTTATGCCATTAGTATGTGATGAGCATTCCTGTAAAAAAAAAAAAAAAAAGACAAGACAAAACCCCCAAACTCTGATCTCTCACCATCCTGTTGCTAACCCCATAGACTTCTCTGCTTCCTTTTATCAACAAAATGATTCAAAAATGTTTGTGTTCATTGCCTTTCTTCCACAAACTCAATCCAACATAGACGCTGGCCATACCTCTGCAACTACCCGCCCCAAGTCACCCATGGCCTTTTCCTCAATCATTCCAGTCTTCTTATTACCCTTCACGTGCTTGGCCTTCCACATGAATCTGGCAACGCATGTCACTCGCTGCTCCTTGCTGCATCTTCTTTTGCCTTCCAGGACGGTGTTTTCCTTCTGTCCCACTGGTTGCTCCCACTCATGCCCTTTGTGGACCCCTCCCCCTCGTCTCCAAACTTGTCATTTTGGAATAGACGAGGGCTCAGGGTTTGCTCTTAACCTCCTCTCTGGCTGACGCATTCCCTAAAGGATTTCATCCTGCAAGGCGGTCTCAAACGCCATCTGTGTGCGGATAATTCCCAAATCTCTGTTTCTTACCCAAGTGAATTTCAAGAAGTCCAGGCTATATCTAATAGCCTGTTTCCATGTGAATCTCCAATTGGACACCTAAACTTCACATATTCAAGACAACTCCTGGTCTTTTCTTCCCATTCCTAAAGGCTGGTCCTCATGCAGTTTCTCATGTCTCAGTTGACGACAATTCCAGTCATTGTGTCAGTTACTTGGTGTTTCCTCAAGTCTTTTCTTTCTCTCGCATCCCATATTGATTCCACCAGGAAATCCTTTGGAACTTATTTTCAAAATAAATCCATAGACTTCTCACCACTCCTACTGCTTGGTCCAGTCTTGGACGCCTTTCATGAAAATGGCTATGAAATGGAAAGGGGCACCCTTATTTCTTGTGGGGAGAGGTATCTGGCACAGTCTCCCTGGCAGCATTCTATGGCATTTATAAAGGTGAGCTTGCATCTCTTCTAGGAATTGCTTGGGTCCATAACGGATATGCACAGAAGTGTCTGTGGTAGGAGAAAGTTGGAAAGAACCTAGGTGTCTATAATTAGGTGAACATATAAGTACAGTGCAGTGAAAACACATGGGTGAACTTGAAGCCACAGTAAGGAGAAAAATTTAGCAACATGGTAGATACCTAGAAAACAGCACTGAGTGGAAAAACAGGATCTGCAGCGCAAAATTATTTGTGTGGCTTAAGATCACATCGATACCATATATTGTTCAAGGATACATTTGTATCCAAGGACATTTAATAAACACACTTGAGTTGGTGCCTTGGTATAAACAGGATTGGGTCAGTCACAGATAATGAAGAAGAAAATAAAAAATTGAGATAAAATGAGAAGGTCCTTGACAGACCAGTGCTAGCAGTGTGCTTTGACTTGTACAAGTCTCTTCACTGGTGGGAAACAGTATACAAAAGCTAAAGGAAATTTTAGCAGTGGTCTTAGCTCAGTTGGTGCTGTAAAGCGTGCACACACACACAACACACACACACACACACACACACACACACACCCCATCTTATCAAGCACTGACTCTGCTTCAGTCATTTAATAAAAGATCATCAGCTATAAATTTAAAAGACTCCAATAGTCAAAATCTCCTTTTATAGAAGAACAGAGTTTTGTTAGGAGATCTGCTGATAAAAGCGGAGTAGACTAGAATTTCTAAAATGTCTCCTTGCTGGATAAGTTATTTTAAAAATGCTATGTCTTTATGTTCTTTATCTACTTTAAATAAACAGAAATTGGAAATTAAAAAAAAATGCTGGTTGCTACACACACACACACACACACACACACACACACACACACACACACAATCCAGAACTCTTTAAAACCTAGAAAAAAAAAGTATGCACAAAATAAAACCAGAGTCAAGAGAAGACAATCATAAAAGCCAATGTGCCAAAGTTCGTGGACAAAAGCCAAACTTGCAAACTAGCTTTGGGAATTCTTGTGGCCACTTAGAGGAGGGAGAGATTGGGCTTTGGAGCTGCTTGCAAATTTGCATAGTTGCATTAAAACCTCCCACATAAAGTTAGGGCAATTGAAGGAACTCTGGCTTTAGAGAAATGGTGGATGAACAAAGATCTGACTGCCTATAAGGGAACCAAGGAAGACATCTCTGACTCCGTTCTGTTTCCAAATGAAAAAGGTAGCGTCTCCCTGAGAATACAGGATCACAAGCTTGGCCTCATGTGTCTCAAGTGGACACCACCCCACACTCAAGGAACTCCCAGTCAGAAATGAAAACGTTTCCAGGTAGGAGACATCCAGACATATTTCCTCTAGAGAAAATCACCTGCAATCTTGTTTCTGAGGGATTCTCGCCTATTAAATTTGACCAGATATTTGCATGTGCATACTCACTCATCCCCTACACAAATTACCATGCTGTGAAAAAAAGCACTCTGAGTGAGATAACAGAAGCCTCTAGTGACTTATTTCCTTTCTCAAAGACTTCTGACACTACAAGAATTAAATCCAGAATGACAATGATCAGAAATGGAGAGAATATGAGTGAGACAACAAGGAAGACAGCATAGCTGATCATTTCTCAGAACTGATTAAAATAAATGAAACATATCAGGGGAAAAATGGAATGATGTCTTTTAAAAAAATGAGGTGAATACATGTCAATCTGAATTGCTGTGCATGATAAAATAAACTCTCAAGGTCACGAGTGAAATCAAAAGCAAAAACTGAAAGAACTTGCAGCTATAGACCTGCATCAAGAAACTCTGATCACATAAACCTCAGAAAGAGTATAGGGTGCCTATGAGGAAGAGGAGGTGATCTGGTGTGTAAGGAACAGGGAGGAACGTCTAAATTAACATTGGCTTATAGAAAACAATAAGGGAACCATCTAATTTATCGGGCTAACGTGAGTGACCTGAGATTATGTGGGCAACAATAGCAGGTTAGTCAGATGGGGAATGATGAAGGAACATCCCAAGGTCATTGCTGTATTCATGAAAAGGATAGGTATGCTGAATCAACCTTAGGTTTATTATTTTAATAAATAGGTGTGTATGTATGTATTTTAATTGAATAGGTATGTATGCATGTGTGTGTGTGAGAGATACATACAAGAAATAAGAAAAAATAACGATGGTACCGAAAACAGACATATAGAAATGAGATTGTGAAGATAAATCTGCTTGTACTCACAATCAAAAGAAATGAGCTTACTTGGTACAATACAAAGATTTTCAGATAAGATTAAAAATTAAAGTATATACTTTTTTCAAGGAAATGTGCCTAAAGCCTGGGAACTGCAAATGCTCAAGTAATTAATTGAAAAAATGTATGTTAGGCATATAGCAGCCCTCCCCCAAACTGACATAGTAATATTAATATCAGAGAAAAAGGCTAAAAGGCAAAAACCATTATTACAGATGAAGAGGGTCATTAGATTTTGATTTAAGTTTAAATTGCCCATGAGGTTATAAAAAGCCCAAATATTTATGGATGTAATAAAATAGCCACATATATAAGCAAAATTGACAGAATTACATGAAGATATAGACAAATTCATTAATATGGTTGAATATATTCAGATAACTTGGTTAGAAAGTGATAGGTCAGGCAGAAAATATTTATTACAGACAGAAATATTTGAACTACACAATTAACAAGCTAGATTCAATGGGCATGTAATAAAAACTGCTTAACAATTTGATAACCATTATTTTCATTATGACAAAGAACATTTGCATAAATATGCACGTGTCACAAAAAAGTCTAAATGGATTTCAAAGAATCGTTATAGATCAGACCACACTCTCTAATTACAAAGTAATCATGTTGTAAATCAATAAGTCAGATCATTTTTTTAAAAAATGCATGTATTCAGAAAATTTAAAAATACTAATTCCTATGTCAAGTATCAATTAATGAAAAAACCCAAATAAAAAGATGCAGCTGCACGTACATTATATGATAGAGCTAGTATCTATACAATATGACTTCTTCTTTAAAAAAATTTTTTTTATTATACAGTTTAGAAAAATGAGAACAACATAAAAACTAGTGGGAAATTTGACTTTGTTTTTGTAAAGCTAATCTGTCCATGTCTGGTTCGTTAGAAGTGGTTCCAATTCTTAGTGGGTTCTCAAGATGCTTGTCAGAAATATTTGTTCGGATTTTCCTCTAGTGGGCTTCATCATTGAAAATAGCTGCTCAGCCAGGCTCGGTGGCTCAGTCTGTAATCCCACACTTTGGGAGGATGAGGGGAGTGGATTGCCTAAGCCTGCGGGTTCGAGACCCGCCTGGGCAACTTGGTGAGACCTCATCTCTACAATAGATAAATAAATAAAATTAGCCAGGTGTGGTAGCGTGCGCCTGTAGTTCCAGCTACTCGGAAGGCTGAGGCGGAAGGATCGCCGGAGCCCAGCAGGTCGAGGCTGCGGTGGCCGGGAGCAGCCACTGCACTCCAATCTGGGCGACAGAGTGAGACTCCAACTCAAAAAAAAAAAAAGAAAAGAAAAAAAGAAAAGAAAATAGCTGCTCACAAATGTAAGGTGCTTGCCAAAAAGCGAGGTCATGAGTAAGACGTGGCTGTGAACTTCAAAAATGGAGCTATGCATGAGGTCACGGTGAAAATAAATGCTAAAAAACACATAATGTTAAAAGATTTTGTGGGGCCACATGACTAGCTGTCCTGGGCTTTGTGCAGCCTGCGGGCTGCGGGTTGAACATGCCTGGTCTAGGTGGAAGGAATAGTATGCCCACACACCCCACATGGGAGTGGTTGTACCTTACTGAGGATTTGGTGTGAAGTAAAGACTTAGCAACTCAGATGGAGGCTGAGAAGTTGCTCAGTCAACCAGGCCTGGAAGCCCACTAGAGGAGCGGACTTGAATGCAGAAACCCATTTAATGACTGTAACAAAGAAATGACACAACCAAGTTACTCTGTATCAAAAGCTCTTTCTGACTTTGGAGCAAAGAGCAGAGCAGAACCAGGACAGATAGGAACCCTTCAGAAACCCTTGCATCATCCAGGTGACAGGTGACTGTAGCTCTGACAAGGATGGTGGTGAGCCAGAGATGAATGGAAGCGTGTTGGTGAGATATAGGAAGAGAAGGGATGGAACTTGATGGTGAGATAGGAGACAGAAGGGAAACAAAGAAACCCAGGGCTCTCAGATAGACAGAGAGGTCCCTCACAGAGAGAGAACAATAGTGGAGGACCAAGTTAGGGCGAAGGTGATGAAACGATACAACTTTTCTCTGTGGGATGAACCTTTGAGACAGCCAGTCGGAGTTTCGTGTTAAGGATATGAATTTGAAAGTCTTCTATGTACTGAGTAAAATTAAAACCACATCAATGGTCGACGTTGACCAGTAGGGAGACACTACAGAGAAAGCAGAGAAAAGAGTTTAGGATGAGCCTTTGAGGAACTTCAACACAGAGTTTAGACAGAAGATCATATCATTAGAAGGAATGCCAGAAAAAAGGTGGTGCCAGAAGGCTGCTGTGGTCGACAAGGCTAGATGCTATTCTTGGAAAAGTCACCATAGAACTGAAGAGTTCCTATGGTTTCCAGCGCTATTGTGGCAGTGCTGTTAACGGGAACTCTTCCGAAGTCAGCATGCGGTTGGTGCAGGGAAAGGTGGATGAAGACAAGCTGAAGAATCCTTCTGCCAACCCTGCCTTTGTCATTCTAGATTCATGCTATTGATGCCACATGCCATGCGTCACTTTATGTGCAAATGCGTTCGTTCACCTTTCCAAGCCAGAGAACAGATTCCCTGGACAAAGAGAGAACCACTCACTTTCTACTTCTGTTGCACATACAAGGGGAGACCCCCCCAGCTAAGAACCTAATTATCTCTTGAAGGGCAGCTTCTAGTAGTCCAGGCTTCCCCTGCTAGGTGAGTGTTCTAGGAACCCATCGGCATTTGTGGACCAGCTAGCGTTGTTGTGAGAGGCTGCATTCGGCTTCTGTGAATTGTTTTTGTTTTAGATTCTTTCAATGCATTGGTCCATTTTCATGACGGGTGACTTGCGAGTGCAGCTGACCCCATTGTGTGTTCAGCAGTTTTTGACCAAAAAGGGTATGACGCCCATCCCCCACCCTCCCTATTCACCGGATCTCATCTTGAGTGACTTTTTTTTGGTGTTCCCCGATGAAAAAAGTCCTCAAAAGGAAATGTAGAGCCAATGTGGAAGGGGCAAAACAATAAACGACAGAAGCACTAAAAGGCATCAAAATGGAAGACTTCAAAAAACTGTTTTGAGCAGTAGAAAAGGCATCTCAATAGGTGTATTGGATGAAATGGAGAGTACTTTGAAGGTGACTAAGTTTAAACATGTAAAAATAAATACACAATTTTTAATACATAAATTCTGGTTTTAGGCAGTTCTCCCTCCTAGATTCTCTGTTTTTAATCAAGAAGAAAATTGAGACTCAAAGAGAAGACATATCAGTGAATGCATGGTGACTGCATAAAACTACAGAAAACCTCTAATGAAGTAGTCGATGCATTGTTTTTTTTTTCCATTCTAGTTTTAAAACAGAAAAAAGCATTATTGTGTCATCACTATGCTACTTGACTCTAGTCATCGGAGATGGGTCTAAAACATGGTAGTCGTCTTCCATGTTGGAAGTGCTATTGTTTCAATTGTCTTGTACAGAAGTTTTTGTTTGTTTTGTTTTGTTTTGTTTTGAGTTGGAGTCTCACTCTGTCGCCCAGACTGGAGTGCAGTGGCTGCTCCCGGCCACCGCAGCCTCGACCTGCTGGGCTCCGGGGATCCTTCTGCCTCAGCCTTCCAAGTAGCTGTGCAGCTTCCTTGTGGTATGATTAAAATTAAGTCACTTGTTCAGCAAGCATCAAAATTAATAAAAATTTGTTAAAATGCAATTTCTCAGGTTTTACCACCTGCCCCCAGTTCTGATTTATTGCAACTTTACTGTATCTCTGGACTGTTTCTCAAGGCTTTGCTATTACCATGGGTCCAGGGATCACACTTTGAAAAACACCGACCTACGTGTTATATGATCATATTTAGGATTCAGAATATTTATGGTCATTGTATTCACCATAAAACATAAAGGTATTCATATATACTGAATGTATTATTAAGATAGAGTACATTTTAGAGAGGTTTTCACCAAAGGTTGGGAAAAGAAAACATATCATGCTAAGCTTCAGTTGACCAGAAGACTAGTGCGTATCCATCTCTCTGTACCACAGAGGTCACTGCTTCACCAGGGGCTGGTACCATCTGTGGCCAGGGACAGCCTTTGAAAGAGGGCCCCTGTCCTTGGCTGTCACTCTTTTCTCCTAGGTTTCCCTACAATGGTTGCCCTTTATGAATGGCTGCAAGTATTATCTACAAACCAGGGTGCCTAGAATTAAATTTATAATCATCAAGGGACAAAGAAGGCAGAGATTAAAAAACGAAGATGCAGTCAATTTGTAATTTAGATTTTTGTTTCCTCAAATCTTTGAGGTTCCAGGCCAAATGATAGCTGAGAAAAAATGAAAAGAAAAAAAATGGGCATGTATGTTCAAAAATCTATATTTAAATCATTTATAATGTGATTATTTTTGCTTGTTCTATTAATCTTCAGAAGAGTAGCTAAATGCAAATGTAAGCATTTTAAGGCATTAAAATTATGCAGAAAAATCTGAGTGGAATTCTAAGAATATGTATGTATATGTAATATATAAATTATAATTTAAAAGCCTTTCCAAGAACATTTGCTTAATAAATAGAAATGAGAACGGAAATTTTTGCAATGCTAATTATTATACTACTTTCTATCTCCAGATCTCACAAGATGCTAGGAGATATGTTACAGGTATTCATTTGGAAAATAAATAATCTCTAACATCTTTTCATGAGGAAAAAAATGGAAGATTAAAGAAAGCCCGAGTGAGTGGTTCCGAAAAGGTGTTCCAGAACATTGTAGTTATTCATGAGTGTGCAGTGACGGAAAGAAAACATCTTTGCTCAAAGGCAACAAAGGTTGTTAATAGTCTGAGTTCAGGAAATGGGCTGGGTTTGGTCCATTCATCAATTTAAAAACAGAAGAGGCACGGTTTTGACCAAGATTGCTCAAGCTACCCTTTCATTAGGGAAGAGGTTATTGTAACAGAAGCACAGGTTTACTAAGTTACCTCTAAAGTATTTACAATCACAGACTAATAAAGTTCTCAAGTGATCTTCTGGCATGAACTCGCCTGAGGTCGGTTCTCGGAATGTGGAGAGGTCAGGCGGAGTGCAGGAATGTGAGGTCACATTCCCTCCCCCTCTAGAAGGTCAGGGTTCCATCAGCGAGTGTCTTTAACTCTCTTCTTTTTCCAGGCAAAGGCAGGTCGTGACCACTTCCACTGTTATTCATTCAGGAACCTAGAAAACAACCACCAGTGGTTTAGAATCAGTAATAGAAACCAATCTCCATGGAAAATGCTGGGCATTGCTAAGGAAAGTGTATGAAAATTATCTCCTGGATCAAAATATTGATCTCCGACAGTGAGTCCTGGTTGGTGCCATTCTTTTGTGCAGGCCTTGTGTTTTTACAGTATTGAGCACATGGACTTGCCCAATAAATTCTGACTGGATGGAATACAAACTATGAACAAATCAAAGCATAGACAACAGGGCTGCCATTTAGCAAGAATGATGCCTGCCCTGAAAATCCCGTGTAGGTGGATGGTGCAAAGGACTGGTTTTTCCACATTGCATACGGGGACATGATGTACCTAACAACTGAGTTACTTATCTGAGCCTGCTCTATGAATTAGCTATCACTCAAGAATGTAGTTCTGAGATCCTGGCTGCAATGACACAGGAGGCCCTTTGCACAGAGCGTGTGCAAAGTTCAGCCCTGTGGAACAAAGGTATCGTAAACACAGGAAGGTCACTACTTCAATCTTGCGAGTCTCGTTTGCCTTCAAAGGGTAGTAGGCTATGTTATACCAGGAGGCTTCGTTAAAAATGGGAAAGATAATTTAACCCTACACCCCAAACACCGTAGCCAAGATGGAGAGCTAGCCTACATCTGAGAAAGTCCCTAACCTCTGTGATCAGGTTCTGAGACCCCTACATAGCTCCAGACTTAGCTTAAACATGAAGGATGAAGTTAAAAGTGGTTGAGCTCTCTAATTGTTTGAAACTCCTGAGATATGGGCAGAATTGAAAATTTCACGGAGAAAGTGAATTCCTCAATGCCATTAAAGTGGCTTAAATTGAAGTTGAATAAAAAAGTAACCAATTTGTAGGTAATGCTTTGTAAAATGGCATACTCATAAAATACATTTACATTGCTTGCAAAATTAAATCTTCAAAATATATGTGAAGAAGTTTAGCTTCAATCTTGTTGACCTTTTTTCTCTCTACTTATAGATGACCTTTCAAATAGAAATTGGCTTAATTTGTATATATACATATACTGTCTGTATATCTGTGATATATATTCAGAATCACACCCATATAAACACTTATTCATGCATATGCTAAACACACACATGGATATTTACTACACTCTGTTTTGGTTATTTATTGATGTGTAACAAACTGCCAGTAAAAACAACAGTCATTTTTAATCTCTTCCTCTCCATTTCTCTGTGTCAGAAATTTAGGAAAGACTCAGCTGGAGATTTGGGCTTGAGGTCTCTCCCAGGGCTGATGTCAGAGGCTGGCACAGGAAATAGAGGTGTGGGCAGTGACTGAGCACCTCACTCTGATGCAAGGCTCAGGGCTTTTCCAAGGAGTCTCACTAAAGAGCTACGATAGGCTTTCTCACAGCATGAGAGCCATCCAGGATTACTAGAGTAATGTAGAAAGACTCGAGTCAACTTGAAGAAATCCCCACTGGCCAATGGACAACATGAACATCAAAAATAATAATCACTGCATCGAAATTCATAAAGGTCCTAAACCCCACTGCCTCAGAATATTAAGAAATAAAAGAATACTTCATTGGCCTTCTAGTTTCTTTGGCAGATGTGAAAAGAAAAAAGTAATTATTTGGCATACTGGTAACAAACAGACAAACAAACCAAAAAACCCAAGGAAATCCTCAAGCGTTTATCCTGTCTTTCCCAAATAAGCTCAGTGTAGACAGAATTGATGAGGTGAAGTTTCATTTTATAAAAATTTTCTGACTTAGGGATGAAAAAGATAGTGATACATTTAAAATATCATCATTTTACCACTCCCAATAAAATAATGGATCAGCTCACATGAGTTTTTAGCAAATATAAGTGGCAGAAAAGCATGCTAAACATTATCAGAGGAAGGCAATTAGCAAGATTCAGCAAAATTCTTCAACCAACATATAGCAATAAAAAGGGAGGAATGATACAAAATTTAAAAGAGACTGAGAAGACATAATCAGCCACGGTGGTGTCAGTTTTATTTTGAATTCTGGCTTGAGAATACTAACATAGATAGATAGATCGGTAGATGATAGATAATAAATAGATAATAAATAGTGAGATAGATGAATAGATGATAGATAGATATAGACAGACAGACAGATAATAGATGATGGTTAAATAGACGTTAGGCAGATGGACAAATAGATAATTGGAAACATGTAGCATTTAAATTGACATTGAATATGATTAGACTGGTAGTTAATATAATTTAAAAATTGCTATCTTGATTATTTTATCTTGATTGATTTTATATCGTGATTAGTTGATCTTTAAGAGTCATTATATTTTAACTATTTAGATAAAATAGTTACAAATGAAGTAATAGATGACTTCAAAATAATTTACCGGTAGCAGTTGGGGTGGGAAAGCATAAATGGGATTTACATGGAGGGAGGTTGGTAGTGGGGTGATAATTATTAAATTCAAGTGAGTTCATTATACAGTTATGCATATTCGGCATATATTGCAAATTTTCCATTATAAAACTTTTAAAAACAGTTAGTACGTATGTTTATTTTCTTTGTCTATTCATAAACATACACGTGCAAATATTCATTCTCTATACAACAGAAATCCTATTGTTTTATTATTGATTTTTTTCTCTGAAAAATTGTCTATATTTTATGTTACTAAGCACAACATGGCTTAATGGTAGCATATGTGTATACTGTAAGACTTGGACATTTATTTCCAGATCTTTAGTGTTGTACAGAGTACTGCTCTGGTTAACATGGTAGACAAATCTTTGTGCAATACCTGTTTATTGCAAATTGTTTTTAGAAACATAATTGCTTAATATGATATGCACTAATCCTCGACCTTTTTTCTTTAATTTATTGTAGAGATGAGGTCTCGTCAAGTTGCCCAAGCTGAATCCCAGGGCTTGGGGCTCAGACAATCCTCTCTACTCTGCCTCCCCAAGTGCTGGGATTACGGGTGTGAGCCACTGCATCAGGCTTCAGTGTTTTAAAATTGACTACTAACATGCCTTTCCACAATCTTCGCACTGTTAGTAGCTGTTTCAAAGTGAATCCTTACCAATATAGGTCACATACTTTTCTTCGTTTTGATAGATCAAAACTAAGTATCTTACTTTTTTTCAGGCATTTCTATGGCTTATGTTCAAAGATCCTCATGGAGAATAATCATAACTTCAGATCTGGAATCTTCAGAACAATTTAGGATTGAATGCATATTTTTAAAGAAAAAAAGGTTCATGTTTGATATTGGTCATCACTAAAATCTCAATCACAAAACAGTGTCTCATCACTTTCACATCTGTAATAATATATTTCTTTTATATTATTTACCCAATAGTGGTCTGTGTCCTAATAAAATAATTGGTATCATTTTTGAAATCTTGTTTTAAAACAGCAACAAAACTAAACATAGAAACAAATGAAAATGAAACATAATTTATCAACTTACCTCATTGACTCGTGTATTGATTGCACATACATGGATATGTTATATATCCTCTGTAGTATCAATATGTTTAAAAGGATAATAATAGCAGTAGTCTATTACTCCCAGTGATATGTAGAGTTCAACGAGGCAGTTGTTCATATTCCTTTGACCCTGACATATCCGTAAATCTGATTTTTCTTTGAGACTTAGATTTTCCCCCAACACAGAGTCCAGGGCAAACCTTCTTTTTTCAGTAGTTTCTGAAGATAATCCAGGATAGGCCAGTCTTCCACGCCCTACAATTTTCTCACTCTCTTGGTGGCCACTTGCCTAGAAGGATCGAGTCTTATCTGCCTGGTGCTGTCTGGCTTCACGATTATCCTTCTTCCATCTTTATTCACAAACCATATTGCTGTCTTGGCCTGGTGGAAAAATCTCAGAAGCATCATGTCACCTCTGTGATCTCTAGACTTCCTGCTTTAGGAATGAGGATGAGCATTAAATGCCTCTGTTCCTCAATGCTCCTATAGAAAGTCCTGCAGAAAAGAAGTGTGCTTGTGAGGCCTTGGAAAGACACTCGGGCTTATTTGATTTTACTTTGAATAAGGGGACCCAAATGCATTATTTTAGAAAACTAAATTGAGAATGTTTACATGATTCTTGTTTGATCCTTTCAGTCACTGAAATTCTTAACATTATTATTTTATTCCACCTCCTATTTTTTCTTAATTTCCTCAAGAGCAGTGTGAATCCACCAGAGTGGTATTTCTACCTAAAACGCCTCATTCCTCAGGCTTCCCTGCTCTTTGGGTCTACTCTGAGAAATTCTATCCATACGGATTTGATAATTCAAATCCAGCATGAGACTAAATGCAGATTGTAGATTAAGCAAAAAATAATAATAAAATAGTTAAATGTGATCTTCTTCATTCTTAAAAAATACAGAACATCTTACTGTCTTTTTAAATTTTTCAATTTTTTAATTTTAAAAAAATGAATTCTTGTTCTGTGGCTCAGGCTGGAGTCTAGTGGTATCATTACAGCTCATTGAAGCCTTGACCTCCTGGTTTGATGAATGCTATCTTTTGAGTGAACATCGTACTTAAAATGTGTATAATTTTTGGCACTCTTTTTATTTATTTATTCATTTATTTATCTGTTTGTTTATTGAGTTGGGGTTTCACTCTGTCATCCAGTCTGGAGTACAGTGGTATGAGCCTGGGTCACTGCAGCCTTGACCTCCTGGGCTCAAGCAATCCTTCTGTCTCAGCCTCCCACGTAGCTGGGCCTCCAGACGCACACCAGCACACCTCACTACTCTTTAAATATTTATTTTGTAGACATGAGGTCTCACTATGTTGTCTAGGCTTGTCTCAAACACCTAGGTTCAAATGATTCTCCTGCCTCGGCCTCCCAAATTGCTGGGATTATAGGTGCAAGCCACCATCCCTGACATGATATAGTATTTATTTTTATTTATTTATTTTTGAGTCGGAGTCTCACTCCGTTGCCCAGGTTGGAGTGCAGTGGCATGCTCATGGCCACCCCTGTGTCAACCTGTTGGGCTTTGGCAATCCTTCTGCCTCAGCCTTCCAAGTAGTCAGAACTATAGGTACATGCTACCATGCCTAGCTATTTATTTATTTATTTATTTTAGAGACAAGGTCTTGCCAAGCTGCCAGGGCTAGTCTCGAACCCGTGGGCTCAGGCAATCCACTGGCCTTGACCTCCCAAAGTGCTGGGATGACAGGTTGAACCACTGAGCCCAGCCTATATAGTATTTAATGTGGCACTCACTAGATTGCAAACTGAATAAGGGCAGGTAGCTTACATTCCCCTTCTCTGTTACCTATCATAGTACCTTCTAAATGTCTGCAACTGCTGTGGGTGTTTAAATAATATGAGCATAATGGACTAAGTGATCCAAGAATTTTGTGTCTTTGTTCCATTTGTGAGGACAAAGTCTATGGAAATCAGGCAAATATTGCCGAAATTACTTTTTATTTTGTTTTTATGGTTTCAGCTCATTTCCTCCCCCCAATAAACTGAGATGAATTGGTAACTAGGAACATTGCGATTGTATTCTCCCACAAACCTTCTTGGTGTTTTAGGTGCCAAAAAGCTCTTTCAACTCTGTAATGACCTTTCTCGGGTTTTTATGACCTTTGTCTCTGTTTGTGACTTGACTGCCATATACTGTAAGACGGTGTGATCTGCCTTCTTGTTTCAGCCTTCGTCCTGTTAGCGAGTGGTCTTTCCATGCTCTTTTTACTGCCACATCTTTCGCCTTTTTGAGCCTTTTGCTGGTGATTTTGCTGCCCAAAATGGCCTCCGTGCACTAAAATGACCTCCATTCCTGTACTGAAGTTCTGTCTAGTGTCCCTAAGCACAGGAAGGTTGGGATACTCCTCATACAGAGAAAACATGTATGCTTCTTTGAGGCATGAGTGGTAGTTTCGCTGGCCCTGGTTCAGTGCTGATGAAGCAACGATATCTATTAAATAAGGAGTAAAACAAGGTTATGTATTGATCATTTGATAAAAAAGTTGGGACAAGAGGCTCGCAGGGACCTAACTCTGTATTTTCCCAGGGATGATGGCTCAGTCTCCGTGAGCTCAGTGTCTGCGGTGACTTTACAGTGCAGGACTACTGCAGATTACAAGGGTTGACCATGCTACACACATCAATATTGGACACTCCCATTCCTCATACTGTTTTTTTTTTTGCAAGTGATTATGTTTCTGGGTTATAATCTCATGAAGTGGAGCAACCAAGACAAATTCACAGCAGCTAACATCCAACCTGGAGTGTCAAGACCCTGGGTCTGAATATCACAGACAAAGAGAAAGAACAGAAGCTATGGCTGACCAAGGGGGTGCTCCCCGCAAGCCCTGGGTAAGGGGAAAATGGGTGCATTCTTTCCTTACATGGTGACAAAGGCCCTAGAAGATGGAAATCTCCCTCTTCAGTAAATTTATGTTTGAAAGCACCAAAGCTTTATAGGGTTAGGTAAATTGTCCAGACTGACACAGCAAGGAAGGATCAGAGTTGGGTTTCAAACCTTCATCTGTTTGACTGCTAACCCTCTCACACTCTTCTCCAAGATCTAAAAAGTTTGGACAGTTTCCTTCTTGAAAATGGTCCCTCTCTGGGTTAATAGCACCACATCACTAACTCCAACTTGAAAAACTAGAAATAGTCCATATAGTCCACATAGAAATAGTCTACATCAAGCTTGCTTGATGGCCTGGTGCCTGGCAAAGGGTGTGTGTATGCATGTGTGTGTGTGTGTGTGTGTGTGTGTGTGTGTGTGTGTGTGAGAGAGAGAGAGAGAGAGAGAGAGAGAGAGAGAGAGAACAAGAGACACGTTCTCCTTCTCCTTTGGTTTTCTCTTCTTTCATTTTTATTCTAATGTATGTGAAAAAATTGTATAAAAAGTATCCAAATTTGTTTTCCTTCAGATTTGGGGCACCAAATAAGCCAATAAGGACATGTTGCTAACCAGTCCATCTCTCTTCAGTCCCCTTTGATAGAACTTCATGCCATGCCCGATTGACATGGCCCCAGACACGTGATTTTTTTAATAAACCACCATTGAGGTGGGTCACACTCGAACTTTCCTTGTTTCAACCATCTTCCCGTTTCCTGTAGCTCTCTTTACTTCAGTGCGATAGCACGAAATAAATACCCAGAAAGACTTAATTATTAAAACAGGAACAGTAAGATGGAGACTTTTCTCGGCAACACTGCAGACGTAATTGAAACCAACTGTGCCCAGGCAGCTTATGTAACTTTTCACAATGCATTCATTATAAGATGTGCAAAAAGAAAACTTTTTGTCTTTTATAAATATCTGCTTCAAAAGAAAGAAGAGGGAGAGAGAGAGAGATATCATGCTCACAAAATCAACCCATGTGAGAGGGTTGCTTCAGGTACGTATGTTGGATTCAGTGCAACCATTTGGAAAGTTCATATGGTACAGAACAAATACATGCAGTTGTGTACATACATTTCCCAGAAACCCACCAGAACAGGATAGAAGGAAGAGCCACGGTTGTGGAGCACATTCTAAAAGTTTACAGACAGCGAAGACACTGGCACCCTTTGCCAAGGGAGTGTTTCAACGTTTGTGTGATGCGGGTTTGTCCTCTTCTCTGCCTTGGCTTCTCTCTTTATTCACACCATTACTTCTTGGAGAGCCAATAGCCTTCCCTTCTCAGCCAAGTAGAGCTTAGGCTTCAGGAAAGCTTGCCTCTTGACCGCATTTCTGCCTCTGTTTAAAGTCTGGTACATGACAGCCGCTCCATGGATCCATGTCGGATGAATGATGATCAGAAACAGCTTGAGGCCTGGGCTGTTTCAGAACATACAGTGGGAGCAAAAGGGAAGTCCAGCTTGCCAGTCAACTGGCTGTTAAACTGCCACCAGCCAATTAATTTCTGTAAGCCACAGAACGTCTGAATGTAAAATAAGCCATTTCATAATTTAGTCCCGTATACCTCAAAAGAGAAGTATGAGAAAAATGTAATTGGTCTGGAAACTTACCTGCAGGAACTTCAGTTCATTTATTGTAATGGCTGGTGTGAGGAATTTTGGATAATTGGTGGATCATTTTACTATGATGAATTCGAACCCACATTTAAGTATGGCTTGTATGGGAAAAAAAGGAACAATATTTCTTTCTTATCATAATGTAATCTCATGAAGAAATCTGAGGGAAAATAGATTAAACTGTCATCAGTCAATTAATTGGTTTAATTTTATTCATCTCTTACTACAATACGTGTGGAATAATAAATAAGAAGCAATGACTTCCTTCCAAAGAATAATACTCTATTGTCCATTGTGTACTCTGTTATGACTCTGATTAGACACTCTTTAAAACAAACCATACTTAAATAAATCATTTTATGAGGGCCTGACTTAGGATGGGAACCACTTACTCTACTCAAGCATCGGAAGCATCATTCTACTCTGAAAATCCTCGTACCATGTTTACCTCCTGTCTCCACGCAGCATGAGTAAAGACAAGTGAAATAATCGAGATCCAATCACCTATCAGATACTAGGCTCCATTCTTTACCACAGGAAAAATCTAAGTTCTTAAAATGAATGTTTCTGCAATAAAATGATGTAGCTTCATTTTTTACAAGGTGAGCAGACATCGCTAATGCACTACAAATACCCCATTGGCAACACATTAGTTTTATGCTGGCTTTTAATGCTTGTGGCTGAAAACAAGTTGATATTTCTTCACAAATACAGCACTTTATATCGTCAGCTTTATGAGCTAACTGACGTCAATCTACTGTGATTAATAGCCGGTGATTAAAAATAAATTGTTTTCGAAGGCCGGGTCATTATAACATCTAAAATATCCCCAGAAATCATCAACGGGGAAGCCAGGGCCAGTCTCTGTCTGCATCTGTGATGAGACATCCCTTCGTCACCCTTCCGGGTCTGCAAAGTCTTCTAGAATACGCAACTTCTGTGAAATCTAGGTTGTCAGCATGAAAAGCAAGTTGGCAGAACACAGGGTTCTGTTGCTAAGTGATCCCTGGCGAATACGCTACGTGTACATTATGGCACTTGATGACACCAGCGGGAGAGGGGAGATTTCCAGCTTGATGGAAAGTCACCATTTCCGAGAGCTGAAGGGGAAGAGGAGGTCAGTCCTGCCTGCCTAAGAGGCCTGCGTCAGGGACTGTCTAGCTCTGCTTTGTGAGTGGTCACCTCAATCGGGAAATAAGTGAAGGTTCTATTTAACATTTATAGTCGAAGTTCTTTCTGCCTGTGCCTAGGCTTGCCTCACTTTTGAAAGAGGAGAGAGTGATGATTCTGCTGCTTCCATTCATCAGTGCGTCAGAAGGGAGATTTAGTAGCAGTCATATGTCCAGGTGAGCAGCAGTTTAGAGAGATTCTTGAGTGAAAGAAGGAGTGGGGGATATATTTAAAACTACTACATGTGCTGGGGGGAAACATCTGGTAAAGGGCCAGGAATTCTGTCTAATTGGAGAGCTGAGAGAGGCTCTGAGACAGACGAGGAAACCGAGGCACAGAGAGGTCAAATGGGTTCTCAGGGTCACACGGATAACCCATGATCTGCTGGAACTTGACTTAAATCTCTAACAATAAACGATGTGATAGACTCTAGACACAGACCTTTGAGAATTGTAGGACCTTAATTTGATCTCTTTAATTCCATTGAAAGATACCCTTCATGATCCATCACAGACACATTCCAAAGTAAGAGAAACACAAAAGAAAGATCTGGCTACGGTTGCCAGCTGGGAGTAGGTGGAGTTTCCTCAGTCATTTTTCTGTGCTCTCTTTTCTTCTTTGGCTCCGCTGTGAATATTTTTCCTTGCTTTTAGCTAAATAAGTCATATGTTCCGGGCCAGATATTTTAAATGAGAATAGACACCTTCATCCAGATATTTTCAATGCTTCAACCTGACTGGTATGGCCGTGATGGCATATTTTTGTGTGTTAGCTTTATAACCTTAGTGATATCTACTTCTCTGTTCTACTTCACCTGCCATGAGAGATGGTTCAAAATGGTCAGTCGTCAGGAAACGTGACGAGAGGAATCAGCAATTCACCACAGTGACAAGAGAAAGGACTGCCGAGCATGTTATTCTGAAATTGAGTCATTGGGTAGCAAAACAACAGGGGCCTGACAGTTAAAAATTTGATTAGATGAAGGAATATGTCCAACGTCCATTTCAGGCCAACGGGAGCTACTTTAACAGATGGAAAGGAACAGCATATTAGAGAGCCCCAAATTGTTATTATAATGCAGAACTCGACACTTAAAATTGTGTTGTTAGATGAATTACTGTTTGAAGTGCTTAGTATGTACAATAAAAATGTGCTGTCGTTCCTTCATCTGCAAAATAGGATAATAAGAATAACTACCTCATAGGGTTGTTGTGATGATTAAATGAAACATGGTGGTAAGGTGGATATGCTCAGGAACAATTAGCTGAAATGATAATGATGACCTTCATTTCAGTGAATTAAAAATGATCACAGCGTCTATATTAATATCAAGAAAGCATCAATCGCTCCACTCTCACTCTATTCTTGTTCATCCCGATTGCCTCTTTTATTTAAAAAAGGCTTACCCAAGAGAAAATTTCTAGAAGAAAAATGTGCCTGACTTGAAAATATATAATCAGCAGAGTCCAGCCTATAGGACCGTCTGTCCATTCCTAAGCCCCTGCGATCAGTCTGCCTCACTGACTCCTGACTTAAATCTCTGTGACCACGTCATACAAGTTATACATTTTGTGTCAACAGAAGGTTTATCATAACCTAAAAGCATTTCTTTCTCCCATGGACGGGTAATAAGAGCAATGGCACACTTTCGTTTCCAACAAAAATAGTTCATCTCAGCAAAAGGAAATTACTGGGACCAATTAGTTTGCTACAATTTTCAATTCACTCATGATATGTGTTTTCAAATCTCATAAAGATTATTTGACTCTAATCCTGATCTTCAAGTGAAAGAAAGAAGGTTCTACTATCACAAAAAATCACTAGTTTGCTGCTTTTATATAGAAAAATCAGAAGTTTAAGGTCCAGTTATCACTGGTGCTTTGAAATTTCACAACTAACATTTAAATGTATCCGAATTTAGTAGAGTTAATGTTTAGTAAATAATTAACATTGTTTTCTGTATTTTGTATAAAGACTTCATGGAAAGAGTTCATTTGTTTTAAGACACTAATTGGGTCTAGAATTAAAAGTGAGTTAAATGTTTACTCACAAGGAGGCGGAAAAAGAGACAAGAAGAGAGACAGAGAGAAGGAGGTGTGGGCTTAGGCAAGGTAGTCACACTGTCCTGGTCACAAGAGAATTAAATCAAAAGTTACTTTTAAAGGTAGAAAATATACAAAGCCACGACTGCCTGCAATTATCTATATTTACCAAACAAATGAACCCAAACAATAATTTCGACTCTAGGATAAAAACGAATTGTGTAATACATAGAAAATAATGGTACTAAAACATGATACATCAGAATCTATGCCACAGAGTGAAAATAACATTGAAACGATAATTAATAGCCTTAAATATTGCTATTAATAAAAAGAGGAATAAAAACCAAGGCAATAAACACACAACTAAATGAATTGAAGAAGATTAAAAAAAAAAAAGCACCTAACAGAGCAATGGAAGGTGCTAATAAAAACAGAAATTTATGAATCATAAAAAATAAATTGTCAGAGTAATTGCTAAGAAATAAGAATCTTGGCCCGAGCATGGTGTCTAATGCCTATAATCCCTGCATTTTGGGAGAATGAGGTCGGAGGAGTGCTTAAGGTCAGGAGTTCAGGACCAGCCTGGTCAACATAGGGAGACTCCGTGTCTTAAAACACACACACACACACACACACACACACACACGCACGCACGCACACACACAAACACACACACACACACAATTGGCTAGGTGTGCTGGTGTACACCTGTAGTCTCAGCTGCTCACAAGGCCGAGGCAGGAGGATCCTTTGAGTCCAGGAGTTCGAGGATGCAGTGAGCTATGATCGCACCCCTGTATTCCAGCCTGGCTGACAGAACAAGACATTGTCTCTAAACAACAACAACAACAGCAACAAATCTTAATTTACAAAAAAAATGATAGCACCATCATCTAACTTAATCATAGAAATAAAAGAAGTATGGCACAGATGCACACATTTTGAAATGATAAAGAAGGAAAACAGAAATATTTTAAAAAGTATTAACAATAAGAGGTTATTTTGATTATGCCTATGCATATCCATTTGAGAGTCTGAATAAATAAAAGTGATTTGGAAACACTACCAAAATTGACTCTGGATAACAGGAATAAAAAAGGAGACACGTTACCAAAGAAATAGATGGCAAAAGTTGACAAAGTGCTGCCTTTTAGAATGCAGCAGGCTCAGACAGGCTCATAGGGGAATTCCAGCAGCCTTCCAATATTCAGATAACTCCAATGACATTTAAACTGCTTGAAAGTACAGGAAAAAGAATTACAAATTATCTTAACAATCCTAGGAAAAGAAATCAAAACTACAGATCAATCTCATTTAAAAATAATGATGTAAAAATATGACATTAAATATCAGTGTGCAAATTCAAATTTATATTAAAAACACCCATGAAGAAGTAGGGTGGCCTAGTTTTTGGAACACAAAGATGATTCAGTATTGAAAAATCATATCATTATGATTATTAAAAGAAAGTAGTAAAGAAAAGCAAGCTTATCTCCACTGGAGGTGAAGAACTATTAATTCAAATTGAACATCTATTTTTAATTTAACAAGAAAGAAAACCTTACCAAGTAGAAGTAAGTAGAAAGTAGCTGAATCCAAATATTTCTGTATATTAACCCCCAATCCAACATTGTATTATGCTTAAAAACAAACATGAGGTGAATTCCTAATAAGACCAGACATAAGCAGTGATGTTTACTATCATCACCATATGTAATGTTGTTTTGGAGACACTTTCAGCATAGTTAGATAAAAGAAAGAAATAAAATGCATACATTTAGTAAATAAGAAGCAACAATAAATAAACTCAGCAACAGAGTATATGCAAGATGCTTATATGTTACAGAGATGACATTTATAATCATTTGAGAAAAACAGTTTGATTATTTAATAAATAGTGTTTGAACAATTGCAGATGGCTATTATCTGCAGGAAAAAATAATGAAGTGAGATTCCCTTCCTCATTGCCAATACAAAATGACTTTCAGCTGGATTCAACACTTAAATATTAAAAACAACAACAAAAATAAGTCCTTACAAACATACGAATGATACAGGTTCACATGAGGACTTCTTTCTCGATAACTTAGACAGGATAAAGCTTTTCTAATGATGCCCTAACCTCAGAAAACTCAAAAGGACTGACAGATTTATTAATTATACTTTAAAATAACCCTCCATTAATAAAAACACCAAAAAAACCCAGAGAAATGACATATTCAGAAAAAAATATTTAGAACAGAAATCCCACTGCTATAAATTGAAAACATCAGACTAGTTAGTCTTTAAAATTCCTTCCAGGTCTAAATTTCCACCAACTTAATGCATTTAATATAATTCACATTTATTGAGCCATATATACTAGGCTTTCTCTGGTACATAAAACATGAGATTTGGGTTGAATTCCTCACCCCTAAAGAATCCAGAATGTGGTTGGGGCAGCATGATACATCTATGAGGTAACTAGAAGATCTTGCGAAATAACCACTGAGAATTCTGAGAAGATGGTGTTGATGGAACCAGCAGAGTTTGGGGCCTTCCTGAATCCTTACATAAAAATAGCAATTAGGCAGTTAGATTTCTTTCCATTCCCTCTCAAAAAAAAAAAAGGCTAGGGAGCAAGCTAGCGAAATCCAGGAGGCCAGCATGCTACCAGCACCCGCCTGGGAGAGAATGTCAGTAAGCAGTGGGGATGTGGACAGAAGACCTCCTCCAAGGGCCAGTAGACAGAGCAAGGGAAGCACGCTAACTTTGAAGGACAAACTGAAATTGGGAGGATCTTTTTAACTCTGAGTGTGGGTCTCTTGTAAGATCTGAAGAGGCTAACTCTAGACCCCACAAAGTCTTGGAACGGGTCTTCTAGGATGTCCTTCCAGGCTGGAGCCCTGTATTAATGAGAAACCACTGAGAGGATTATAATTGAGTAGGGGAAAGAAAGAGAAAGCCTTGACTGAAGTCTAGGAAAAAAATAGAGACATCACATGTCAAGAACCAAGCGGCTGCATTTTTTAACAGTATGCAAACCAATGTAAGAAGGAGCTCTTTACAAGTCATAAAAGCTATGTGCATCTCCTAAAATTCAGAAAAACTACATTTACGTAAAGCAATCGGAAAGCATGGAGGTAAAATTCCAGACAAAATTATTTTTTAAAAAATGATAGTAAATAGTAGATTAACATCTCAACAGAAATGAAAACATGATTTTAAAAAGGTATCCGTGGAAAACAGCAAAATTGCAAATGACAACATCAAACTGAGATCAAAGTTTTAGAAAATGATACAACAGAAAAGAACATAAATCAGGATGACAAAAAATTCAGAATTGAGAGAAAAAAATTAGAAATAATATAAACATGAAATGAAATGTTTAGAAATACAGACTAAAAAAGATTGAATAGATAAAATTTTTACTGCCTGACAAAAAGAAGGTTAAGGGGGGAAAAAGAAATAAAGATAATTAAAAGAATAAGTGGCAAACATTGAAGATAGGCAAAGACAGTTGATAAGAGTGTCTGATATGTGACATCAAAGAAGGTAAAATAACAAATACTAAAAATTGCATTAGAAAAAATTTTTCTTTGCATTAAAAATGAGATTTGAACCTATAAACTGAAATAGCACATCATGACTTAAATGACTAATCCAATACACATTCTCAAGCAATTTTTGAATTTTGCAAAAAAATTTTTATGACTATCTGGGCAAAATAGGACATGACTTATACAGGAAGGAAAATTAGATTATCACCAGCTTTTTCTTTTTTCAGACAGCAATGCTTTATGCCAAAAGAAAATAGAGTAGCATATTCAAAATACTCAAGGTAAGAAATGTGAGCCAAGTATTTTATATCTAGCAAAACTAATCTTCAACTGTACAAGGCACAGACAAGCTGTTATCAACATTTAAGGATCTAGGAAATTTTCTTCTCTGATCTCTTCCCACAGAATCTACTGGAGAAGAAGCTTCAGACAAACAAAATGATGACAGAAAGATGAAAATAATTCTAGTATTGAGAAATAAATGCATAATTATTGATAGAACTGAGGCCTCATGAAGACTAAGAGAGCACGTAGTGTGTAGCAGTCATATGACATAGCAATGTAGATAGACGGCAAGATAAAAATTGGAGAGAAAATGAGGGTACATATATACATTTTAACTAATAAAAACCAAAATTGGCAGTGGCAGCTTTGTTATTCTGAGACTTATTTGTGCAATGTGGGAAAGCAATGTGTGCTTTGGAGATATTATAAATGTATTATCATCTGTGTCTTTGAGAGCTAGGATGCTTGGTATGAAAGATAGGAAAAAGAAATTTAACATAAAAGAGGTGAAATACAAATACTTTAGACCTAAATTTAAATGGAAAACATTGAGCCAGGCTCGGTGGCTCAGCCTGTAATCCCACGCCTTTGGGAGGCTGAGGTGAGTGGATTGCCTGAGCCTGCGGGATCGAGACCCGCCTGGGCAGCGAAACCTCATCTCTACAATAAATCCAAAAATCAGCCGGGCGTGGTAGCGCATGCCTGTATTTCCGGCTACTCGGAAGGCTGAGGCGGAGGGATCGCCAGAGCCCAGCAGGCGAGGCTGCGGTAGCCGGGAGCGGCTACTGCACTTCAATCTGGGCGACCGAGTGAGACTCCAACTCAAAAATAAATAAATAAATAAATAAACGGAAAACATTGGTTGGTACCCAAGAAGCATTTCATCTTTAAATAGATAATGAAGTGATCTAACAACCCATCTCTCTGTTTACTGTTCTTTGCACTTTCTACTGAAAAAGTCTAACAACAATGGCCAGCCAGGAAGTAATGAACGACCTTAATGCTGAGACTGGGGCCTTGACTTACTATTTTCCACGAAAAGAGATGGAATTGAATCATCTGGACATTCTAGATAGCAAGGAAGCTGTCAAAGATTGATAGACTCATTGTGGGCGGGTCAGGTGAGGCACATATCATCACTAAGGGGACCTGACCCCAAACCAGGGGAAGTGACGACCAGTGGGAGGCCCAAATGTCACCTGCACACAGACTACTTATGCATCTAATCCTGCTTGTACCCCACTTCTTTATAATAAAATAAAGTAAAATAAATAAATAACGCCTGTGGCCAAATATGGGACAATTTGAGCTTCAAAAGGGATAAAAATTGTCATGAATTGAAGCCCAACAGATAGGCTTAAATTCATAAGTTCATAGCGTCTCTAATACTGAGTGATCTCTCACAGAAACAAAGAACTGAGTATCACATGTTCTCACTCATATAGCGGACCTTGAACATCTATCGCCATACTATAAGAAAAGGATTGACAGTGGTGAGAAACTATGGGAGGAGGGAGGGGAAGGGAGGTGGGATTAACGATAGTCAATATCTGTCCAGGGATGAGGGGGCACACCTCATCAACAAGGGTACCCGCACAATGCATATTTGTATACCTAACCCTTAACTGTACCCCACAATTTAAAAATAAAAAATATTGATTTAAAAAAAATTCATAAGTTCAGGATGACATTAAGAAATAACAATTGGTTACTGGCATTTTAAAGAAGACAGAAAAATTCATTGTCTTATAAACTAGGTAAATGCAAGGAAAGACATAGGCATTTGTCCTGGTTTTTAAAATACAAAATGTAGCATTCGATGATTTTTTTAAAAAAGAGATAATCTTTTTTAAAATTTTTACAAGTATTCCAGTTAACAAAACATCAAATTCTTTTGCAACCCTAGTGAAGGGATGGATACAGTCTTTGACCATAACCAGTAGCTACTATTAGAAATGCTTAAACTGCCGGGCTCAGTGGCTCAGCCTGTAACCCCGCGCCTTTGGGATGCTGAGGTGAGTGGATTGCCTGAGCCCGCGGGTTCAAGACCCGCCTGGGCAGCAAGACCTCATCTCTACAATAAATCAAAAAATCAGCCAGGCGTGGTAGTGCATGCCTGTAATTCCGGCTACTTGGAAGGCTGAGGCGGAAGGGTCACCGGAGCCCAGTAGGTCGAGGCTGCGGTGGCCGGGAGCGGCCTTTGCACTCCAGTCTGGGCGACAGAGTGAGACTCCAACTCAAAAAAAAAAAAAAAAAAAGAAATGCATAAACTTGTAATATTCTGAGCTTTCTGATGAAACTAATAGAACACCACCCATTCTCTTGCCAAAGGGGCCTGACGTGGGTCTAATAAGGCTCTGGATACAACTGCGCATCTACAGGGGGGAAAAAAAAGACAGAGGGCTGACTTGAACTGCTCAGAGAACATGCCATCAGCAAAATCCAGGCTGGAATACTGCATCCCAGATACTGGTCAAAGCCTGCATCCCAGAATTTTGGAACAGATACATTATAAGGTAAATAGAGGGATGTGGAAGATCATGTAACTTAAAGAGACTTAAAAGACAAGTCTAGCTTTAAAAAAAAAGCTTTAATCGGCAATTCTAAACAACAACTTCTAGGGAAACACACTTGAGTGATTCAGTCAGAAAGAAATGCAAGAAAATGGTTACCCCAGGAATCAGGCTGGGGAAGAATCTTTGAGAGGGATAGGCCCCAGGAAGTTCTATCTTCTTACTTGAATGGTGAATGTTTGGCATATGATGGTTCACTCTGCTATACCTGTGTTTGGGGTACCTTTCTGTGTATATGCTTTATGCTAAAATAAGAAAATTAAAATCTAGAATTAAAAAATAAAAGAAATATCACTATGAACAACGATTTCCTTTCATCTGAGTGTGTATTTAGCAAATATCTAATGAGCACTTACGATGTAAGCCACCAACTCTATGCCATGATACGCCGAAACTCGCTCCTGATGGAATGCCAAAGGGGCCCGCCAGGTGAAGAAGGAGATAAAATTTGGGGAAATTTCTGAAACCTGGGACCCAATCCAGTTAAATGATTTTCTGAACCTTGCTCATTATTCCAACCAATTAGAAAGCAGAGGTGAAATGCTCAGAGGTGTTTATCCCTGAAGCAAAGACCTGAGCATAAACGTCACTGTGTGCTGGGATAACAAAAACTGTCCTGATCACCCTCAGTCACCTGAGAGTTAGGAACGGTACCAGTGGGCTGGTATAATCCCATGTCCCATAGGGTTTGGCAAGTCAGAGTTTGAGTGAAAATTTGAACAGAAAAAGATAGGAGGAAAAAAAATGGCCGAGAGCTCAGCCAGAAAAATTTCCTATCCGCACTGGCAAAAACGAAAACTTTGTAGAAGAGGCTTGAATCAAATCGAGATGTTTCAAACTTGTATCATGAATTAGAAAGAAAAGTGGCTAGGAGTGCTTTTAAGACAAACAACAAAAGTAAAAACTCTGCATGGCTCCAGCCTGTATCCCTGATATAAGACAAAAGATTATGCTTCAGAACAGATATTAAAGGATGTGTAACTGCTGGCACAGGATTTGGGCATCGGGAAGATTTCTTTATTTAGAAGCTCTTGAGCCCTTTGTTTGAAGCTTTTTTGTGTTGCATCTGTGTGTGAAAAAGAAAAGTTTCTAAGTGAATGTATGTGTGCTGTCTAATCCCAGTAAAATCAACTGCTTTTTTTTTTTTTTAGAGACGACTTTGTATCTATTTCTTATAAACTGAATCCCTTACGTGTATGTTGCCTGGTTATCAGAACTGCTCGGAAATTGATAATATTTTTGACATCCAGGTTTCCAGGTGAGAGCCAAGATAAAGCCAAAAGGCTCACAAACAGGCACAGACCAGATTGTTTTTTCTTTTCCCACAAAATAAAATGCCTTCGGCTTATTCCCATTTAATCCTTAACACCACCGACAAATGGAAAAAATCAAAATGAGTTTTCTTTTTCCACGCAACAGACCCATTGAGAGCAATAAGGATAAACGGATGAAGCCCGTGACCTTCAGTGGGAATAGCTGGTTTGGACTTGTGCTACTGTGAGAGAGGTTTTCTCAAAACAAGGCAGTACAGCTAATTTCTGTCATTTCCCCTATGCTGGTGAATGAACAAGGTGATTTTTTAAAGCCTTTCAGTGAAGCTAGCTCTGTCCTCCGGCTTTTGGAGTTAATTTAGATGATTGTTTTTTGTGTTTCCATATGCTCTGTACTTGAAGAATAGCATTTAGTTGCTGTTGGTATAACAGTATTTGATTTATTGCCTACAAAGTGACACGATAGCACAATAATTGTAGGGCCGATACGAAACAGTGGCTCTCTGAGATCCATAGTGTTGGGTATTTAATGCTGAGTGGATATATTTTTGTAGTGAAGCATGTAGACTGGAATCATGTCTTCAATATACCACTCGGTATTTGTGTTTCTGGATGAGTTAGTTTGCCTCTTTTTCCCTCCATTTCTTCCTTTATAAAATGGAGCTAACCTCATCAAACTGACAAGCTTCTGCAAAGCCTAAGAAACCAACAAGAGAGCAGGGAGACAGCCCACAGATTGGGAAAAAAAAAATTGCCAACTGTATATCTGACAAAGGCCTAACATCTAGGATCTACAAAGAACTTAAATGCGCCAAAAGAAAATAGCAAACAGTCCCACTACAAAGTGGGCAAAAGATATGAATAGACACTTCTCAAAAAAAGACAGATGAGCAGCCAACAGATACATGAAAAAATGCTCAGACTCACTAATCATCAAAGGAATGCAAATTAAAACCACACTGAGCCAGGCTCGGTGGCTCAGCCTGTAATCCCGCGCCTTTGGGAGGCTGAGGTGAGTGGATTGCCTGAGCCCGCGGGTTCGAGACCCGCCTGGGCAGTGAGACCTCATCTCTACAATAAATCAAAAATCAGCCGGGCGTGGTAGCGCATGCCTGTAATTCCGGCTACTTGGAAGGCTGAGGTGGAAGGATTGCCGGAGCCCAGCAGGTCGAGGCTGCGGTGGCCGGGAGTGGCCGCTTCACTCCAGTCTGGGCGACAGAGTGAGACTCCAACTCAAAAAAAAAACAAAAAACAAAAAACCACACTGAGATACCACCTAATTCCAGTCAGGATGGCCATCACCAATAACTTAAAAAACGACAGATGATGGAGAGGATGCAGGGAAAAGGGAACACTTCTATACTGTTGGTGGGAGTGTAAACTAATATAACCTTTGTGGAAAACAGTTTGGCGATTCCTAAAAGATCTAAAAATGAACCTTCCATACGACTCCGCAATCTCCCTACTGGGAATATACCTGGAGGAACTCAAATCACTGTATGAAAAAGATATCTGCACATGCATGATTATTGCAGCATTATTCACAATAGCAAAAACATGGAACCAACCATGCTGCCCATAGAAAGAAGACAGGATAAAAAAAATATGGCACATATACACGATGGACTATCACACAGTCATGAAGGACAAAATTATGAACTTTGCAGCAACTTGTTGGACTTAGAGTCTATAATACTGAGTGATCTATCACAGAAACAAAGAACTGAGTACCACATATTCTCACTCATAAGCGGACTTTGAACAGTTATCATAATACTATAAGAAAGAGATTGGCAGTGGTGGGAAACTGCCAGGGGGAATGGGGGGAATGCCTCATCAACAAGGGTACCTGCATAATGACCATTTGAATACCTAACCCTGAATTGTACCCCACATCTTTCAAATAAGAACATTAAAAAGCAAAAAATAATAAAAAATAAAATGGAATTTTAAAAATGAATCTAATAACATCTATCTCACATTGAGACCTAGATTCATGGAAAGTTCTGTACTTAGCACCACCATTTTGCCTCAAAATAAATATTTATATCAAGTCAGTACTGTGTTAAGTGTTTTGTTTCTAGAGTTCCCGTGTGCGTGTGTGCAGTGTATATGTGTGCGTGCAATAAATACCATATTCAAGCATGTCTGACCTCTATTTGGAAATCAGCATTTAATCCTATCAAAGTATTTTTTTTTTTGCATCCTCTATTTTGAGAGAGATTTAGAAATTTAAAAATCCTGGACCCAACTTCTGACTCAGACAGGAGAGGATGTGGCTGACCTGATGATGATTGCTGTGGATAGTGCTGAAAATTTTTTCTGCCTTCGGTACAGACTCAAAAGCATCTCTGGTTTGCACTGGCACACGCTGGAGGAAGGACGGTTTTGTCCCAGGCGAGACCCTGGAGTGATGTGTTCCCTGCTTGTTTGTCAACATCCTTTCCCAGGCGGCCCCTGCGTCATCGCACTTTTCTTTCAGCGGAAGCTTCTCCACCAGGAGGGGATGTAACCGAGGACACACCAGGATGGAATACTAACTAGACCACAGCCAAAGGATTCAACTTAGGTTCACTGCCAGGTCAGCTGGAAGTGGGGAGAGGAAGAAAGAATCCAAGAGAACAACGGAGCCAGCGAGTGTGGGACTCGGAACGTGGACAGCCCTTCCGTGGCCGAGTGCCAGAGCAGGTCGAGTGGGTCCTTGAGCATGTGTGAGTCCTCAGGGGAGGAGAGGAGAGCCCGGTGATGCCAGGTGCCACCTGTAGAGTGCATAGCTGGGGAGCTTTCCCTGGGAGCCATGTACATTCATTTTTTAACTTTGGTAGGGCAAGATGTAGCCTCAGGGAGACAGAAAGATAGGTCCCCTTTGACACCTATTATGCACCCACCAAAGTCATTGTGCGTACCTTGCTCTCCTTCTTAGCGTAGATGTGGGAAAGGAGCCCAGAATGAGCAGGAAGGGGACATCCCCCCACCACCATGAAAAACAAGTGAAGGAGTGCTACCATCCAACTCCATCCTCTGTTGGCTTCATCTCAGCATTCCTCTTGGGAGGAGCAGGTGACCAGCTCCTCCTTGGGGACCCATGGAGAAATGCTGAGTCTCCGCCTTTTGCCTGGGGCACTGAGGAAAGGTGCACCAGGACAAGGTTTCTGGCATGTTCACAAGGGCAGAGTAAAAGCAGCAGAGGGCCAGGGAAAGACAGAAGCGTGTCTTGCCTGTTCAGTTTCTCGGGACCTGGGTCTGCCTTCTTAGCTGCCTCCCCTGTCGCTCCCAGAACCGCTCCATCCTTAGGCGGTCTGCCCTTGGCTCAGTTAGCAGAAGTGGGCTGAAGTAGAGACCCCTGAAGGAAGATGATCCTGAGTCTGGAGATTCCTGTTCCCTATGTCCTCTCAGCCACAGAGCTGGGACCTGGAATCCCATGTGGCGACCAGGTCCCTTTGCTGCCCTAGCCCCTTACTCCCTCTCCCTTTCTCCTTTTTCTTCCCCTGCAAAGACCTGGAGTCTCTGGAACTGAGCACCCACTTGCCTGGGCCTCCTCTGCCCCCAGGTCTCCTGATTCCTGAGGACCAAGGGCCTCCACTCCCGAGGTTCCCAGTGAAGGCCTAGGGAGACTGAAGACATTTGCAGGCTTCGGGGACCAGTGTCTGCCAGCCAGGGCTTATTCAACACTGGTTGCAACCCTGTTGGTGGTGTGGAATTACTTTAGTTGGTTGCAATCAACAGATTTAAAATAGGATCCAATGGGATAGGCTAGGCTAGGCTAGGATAGGATACAACAGGTTAGTATAGGATAGAAAGCATATATCACTTTTGATAAATACAGGTTTTCCTTTCCTTTTCTTTTTTTTTTTTTTTGAGTTGGAGTCTCACTGTGTTGCCCAGGCTGGAGTGCAGTGGTACTCTCACTGCCACCACAGCCTCGACCTTCTGGGCTGTGGCGATCCTTCTACCTCAGCCTTCCAAATAACTGGAACCACAGGCATGCACTACCATGCCTTGCTAATGTTTGATTTATTGTAGAGATGAGGTCTTACCAAGTTGCCTGGGCTGGTCTTGAACCTGCAGGCTCAGGCGATCCCCTCGCCTTGGCCTCGCAAAGAGCTGGGATGACAGGCTGAACCACCGAGCCCGGCCACAGGTGGTTCCTTAATGCAACTTCTGTTCCAGGGGCCTTCATGTGCAGCATGTGTGCACATGTGTGATTCTGCAGTGTACAGTGCATTCCTTGTAGGGGGCCATAGTCTAAAATTTAGGGTTTCACAGAGTTGGAGAAGACCCTCCAGGAGACAGGGGGCCGCCCATGTGGAACATACGGGACGTGGTCCTTCTGCTGTGTACCAGGGGTCATGCCCTGGATGAACTGTCCAGACACTGCTGTTTAATTTTACAACTCTCCCTAAATCACTCCTTAAACAGTCACCCATGGCTTAAGACACAGGGAAGCCAGCGGCCTATTTTCAGCCCTCAACGCTTGATTAACTCCTCATTCCTGATTCTATTCTCTTGGTTTCCTAGCCCTGTATTGGCCACTTCTCATCTCCTTTGGTCTCTTCTGCCCACCCTATCCACAGAATTGCTTTGGGTTATGACCCTGGGGAACTCCCTCTCTTGTGACAGTCCTAAAAGAGGTTCATGTGACCAAACTGAGTTTGTTGGAGTTTTTACGTGCTTATAATGATGCATTTTGTGTATATTTTTACAGTCTTCTCCAATGTAGCGTTACCTGCTCACAATATAATTGGTGGACACATAGCATGTGGTTCGGTAGTAGTATATATACATATTACATATGTGTATTAACGAGAGAGGCAGAGAAAGACAGAGGAGAGAGAGAGAGAGAGAGAGAGAGAGAGAGAGAGAGAGAGAGAGAGAGAGAGACAGAGATGAAGGATTCAATCTCTGGTCTTCTCTTGTAAGCATTACGTACAATTACCTTGTAAAACACTTTGTGCCACATGCAGTTATGTGTCAGTGAACTATTTGGGATGGTCTAGAACAATGAAATGACAGCAACAATAATAGCAGGCCCTTCGGAGCAGAGCCTCGTCTCCAGGCAGGGGAAGCTTTCCAGGCAGTGGCAGTTGCCAGGTTGAACACCAGCCGCAGCCTGGGACTCTGCTCCAAGATCAGAGGAGGCTCTTTGCATGGGCAGTTTTGCTGCATTGGTGTCATTGCCTGCAACAGCCGTGGAAGACAACTGAGACATCTCCGAGGCATGTGCTCTGCTTTCAGAATCATCCACACTGTGCAGAAGCCTTCTGTAAGTCAGCGCTCTCCTGTAGGATCCGTTGAGTAATTCTCTGTTGTTTCTAATTCTATTGCTAAAACTGATGATTTCCAGTGCCACAATCAAAAGAGGGAAGTGCAGCTTTTAAACTTGCTGCCGATTCAGAGAGTTCCTCTCCTGGGTGTTGTCTATGGTCTCGGCAATTATATATTTTTTTTGTCTACGACATTTTTATGTGAATAGAATAATCTCCGTTTCTTAAATGAGACAATTAAACTCCATTTTACCTGGTTTCCCCAGGGCTGTGAGGTCATTAAACTGAGAGAACATCTTTGTTTAAGCTGCCGGTAGATGCACAGCTTTTATTCTTTTTATCGACTGACGTCTATGTTGTGAATTTTTCACACCTGTATTACATGGACAGAACAGAGTGGGGGTTGAGTTGCTACCCTGTGGATGCCAGTCTGAATGATTCAGACCCACATGCAGGATAGTTATTCAACCACCCAGGAATGTTGGGTCTCACTCTGCTGTGTATATGGTCTTTGGTCAGCAGCTCTTACATACAAGCCTGCACTTCGAGAAAGACAACAATGGTTTAGTCGCTCCGAGGCCAATTCTTGCAAAGCAACGTAAACCGTGGGGTTTCTTTCTCTGTGCAATCTGCAACGCTGATATCCCAGGGAGGTCCTCAGCCTGGGTACATAAAATCCCACATGAAGTCTGTTGCAGTGGGGAAATCCCTTTATCCTTGTGATAGATTTTATTGCTGTTGGACATATTCATTCTTTCGCGAGGGGTATCAGACTTGGCCGTGGAACTGCAAGTGTCTAGTCTGATGCGAAAATTGGGAAAGACTTCTAAACCAAGCATGCACTTTTCTGAGTGTCATGTCACTTGTGTGGCCAACGTCATGCAAGAAGAAATTACGTGGATCATCTCTGAGCAGAAGCATCTCCTTATCTGGCCTTGCCTTCTGCTTGAAGACTGGCAATCTCAGATACTGATTCCATCAGACCAGATCACAGATTGAAGGAAGCATCAAGCAGAATCAAAGCTCACCCCAGATGGGCACGTAACATGAGCAAGAAATAAACTCATGCCGCTGCAGCCTCTGAGGTTTGAGGGATATTTGTTACTGAGCAGTGTACTCTAGACCACCTGTCTGATACACGTTCTAATGTGTAGCTGTTGATTGGCATATAGCTCATTCTCTTTCCCACCTCAAATTAGAGGATCGTAATTCTATCTCTCCTCTTTAGCTAATATTCTGCAATCTCTGTTTCTATCACAAAAGCTGTACAAAGACACTTTAAGAAAGATTTCTGGTCCAGGCATGCCGACCCAGGTGAGGGAGGGCATGGGATGAAGGAGGGTGACTGGGATGACTTGGAAAGTGTGTGCAACTGAGAAAAACCTCACCTGTCTTGGGGAAATTGCAGAGCTGGGTGAGTTCAGAGCTCCTGTGGAGGGTCTGTGGGGTCTTCCAGACACAAAAGCCACAAACAACCTGTTCCTCTCCATCCTACCACAAGTTTACATCCCACATGGTACGATGGCCTGTACAAACTTATACCAAATCTTAAAAGGAAGGGAATGGTAGAGGAAGTCCACTCACATCATTACAGTGGTATTACATGGCTTTTGCATGTCAAGTGCAATAGTTCAGAGATGGATGGTGTAAAAAGATTGAAGGGGTGAATCTTGGTTATTTAAAAAACATATTTCTAGATGAAAATTTGTGGGAAGATGATGCTTCTCTGTCTATGTATTTATAGAGTGGAGTTCATTAGTTTTGGGAGGTTTCTTGAGCGCAAACATCTCATAAGTCACACAAAAAAGGTACATTTGCGGCTGTTGTTGTTTAAAACATTGAAACATTTTAGGACCAAGAGGGAGGGTGTCGGAATTATAGTCTTCAGAGAGGCAGGCAAAAGTATGTTTGCAGAGTGGAGCATGATACAGCAATCTGTGGTTTTATAATAACGTGTGGTTTTGTTTTCCCAGTCTGCACTGACCTTGAGAAAAAAAAAAGTGTGTGACTAATAATTATGTTAATATTGGATATCTAATAAAGCTATTAAATTCATATTATCTTTCTTCCTTGAAGTCCCTTTTGCTTCTGTTTTGTTCTGAGCACCTTTTGAAGTTTTTCTACACCGTGAGAGTACAGTCTCTAAATTTATACAACTTAAGTTCCATTCCCAGCTCTGGAAAATTACATTTTCTTGGGCAATTTACTCAATTTCTCTTTGTCTTCATTTTTTCTTTAATCAATAGAGAAAGGGCTTTGAAATTACCTACCTCAAATAATTATTTAGAGTAATACATAAAATAATTAATATACATACTTACAATAGTGCCAGACCCTCTGAAAGCTATTAATAAATATTAACTACTTTTCTTCTCTGTTTTATTTATTTAATGCTGTCATTCTTGGATGCATTTTTAAAATTTGTTTGTTTTCGAGTAAAGCCTTACACTGTCACTCACACTGGAGTGTGGTAGCATGATCATGGCTTGTTGCAGCTTGGACCTCCTCCGCTCAGGTGATGCTTCCATCTCAGCGTCTCAAGTAACTGGGACTAGAGGCATGCACCACCGTGCCTGGCTACTTTTTAAATGTTTTGTGGAGACGAGGTCTCGATATGTTCCCTAGGCTGGACTCAACTTCCGGAGCTCAAGCAATCCTCCCAAATCCTGGGATTACAAGCATGAAGCACCGTGCCCGGCCCTGGGATGCAGGTTTTCACTGACTCTCTGCTTTGTCCAACTTTTCCTTCATTTGCCTATGGTCCTTTTATAACTTTAGAAAAGAATGTATCGATTATGTCAATTCTTCTTCTGACCAAGGTGAAGTTACAGGGACAGAAGTTCCCTTCTACCTGAGACGATTAAACAAAATAAAATAGACAAAAGAAAGAGAGAGAGAAAGAGAAAAAGAGAAAGAGAGACAGGGAGAGGGAGAGGGAGGGAGATAGGGAGGGAGGGAGAAAGAGAGATTTCTGACATTGGATATCTGCTTGGTGTAAGGCAGAGATCCTCAGAGATGGGAAACGGACAGCATCAACTTTTTTATCACCCCCACCTTCTGCCAGGCGTCTCCAGGCTGCTGTGTGTGTGTGTGTGTGTGTGTGTGTGTGTGTGTGTGTGTGTGTGCAAGTGTGTATGTGTTTGTGTTTGGAGGGGCTTCCCAGGAAGAACCTGGCTACACCCTTGGGCTCAGTTAATGGAGCTGAGGACTCTATCCATTTGCCATAGAGGTCAAATGGATAGAGTCCCACAGCACAGTATCAGGGAGGAGACAGCCACCAAGTGAGACAGAGAGGACTCCAAAAACCTGTGGAAGACTCTCCTCGTGTCTTTGGCTGAGGGCTCTCACGTGGGCGCCAGAAACTGCCTGAAGCTGAGGAAGGAACCACCCCAAATGATTCAAAGAAGCTGTCCCAGGTGCTCACGCAAGTCCAGGAATGTCGTGTGTTCCCACATGAGAAAAACCCTAGTGACTCATGAGACGTCGATGAGGTGTGCAGAAGGGCATTGCCTTGGGAGGGGGCATGATTTGTCAGGGACTGAAGGCTGTTTTGAGCCCAAATAACAAAGCCTGAAAGCAAGACCTGAAAGGACCAAACTCTTTCCAAGTAACCTAACTGTGTCCTGGAACAAAGTTTAAATATATAGGAATACAGGAACATCCAACACCCAGTAAGGTAAAATATATATCTGCCAACCAAGAAAAGAAAAAAAAAGGCATAATGGGAAGCTGATAAATAGAAACAGACCCCAAAGCGACACAGATGACAGATAAAGACATTGAAATGGTTATTTTAGCTGTGTTCCAAATGATCAAAACACCACAGAAAAATGTGAGCCTGTTACAGACAGATACTCAGAAGATATAAAAATGATGTCATCAAACATCCTAATGTGGAAAACATCAATGTCTGAGCAGAAAAATACACAGGGTGAAATTAGCAAAAGGTCGATGTTGCAGAGGAAAGTACCAGTAAATTTGAAATAGAGTAAAATAAATTATGAAAAGTGAAACCCAGAGGAAAGGAAAAAGGCTGACAAAAAATGAAGTATCATGATTTGTGGAAAAATTTCAAGTGACCTCATACATGTATCTCTGGAGTCCCTGAAGGAGAGAAGAAAGAAGGAGCAGAAGAGATACTTGAAAAAATAATGTGCACACATTTCTCAAGTTAATGAAAAGAGTAAACTCACTGATCCAAGCAGCTCAGCTCAACCTTCCCAAATGTACACACACACACACACACACACACACACACACACACACACACATACCCACAGAAGATGACATCAAGGCACATCATTATTACACCAAGTAGCTCTCATAGAGGAGCTTTCAAAAGTTTGGCATGACAGCAAGTGTTTGAATTTTGCCCCCCAAAGGGACCTTGCTGTCTTTGTTTATTTAAAGCCACCATAGGGAACTTGTGGCAGGATCTGAGGACTTGGTCCGCAGGGTCATCACGTGGCACTGACCTGTGTGACTCATTGTCCCTAGTGCTCTTTGGGTTGGACACAATCCATCGACACAGGTGTCCCCTCTGCATTTCACTGAGGAGAAAAATATACCAGGTGCAGCTGGTAAAAGACTAGATGCTGCAGAGGAAGATACTGGTGAACTTGAAAACAAAGCAAAAGAAGCTATCTACAATGAAACACAGGGACAGCTGCGGTGGCTCACTCCTGTAAACCCAGCACTTTGGGAGGCCGAGGTAGGAGGATTGCTTCAGACTAGGAGTTCAAGACCAGCCTGGACAACATAGCAAGACCTTGTTTCTATAAGAAAAAACAAATTACCCGGGCTTGATGATACTGCCTACTGAGTCCCAGCTGCTTGGGAGGCTGAGGCACAAGGATTACCTGAGCCCATGAGGTTGAGGCTTCAGTGAGCCATGATCATGCCACTGCACTCCAGCCTGGGCAACAGAGTGACAACCCAATTCAAAAAAGAAAGAAAGAGAGGAAGAGGGAGAGAGAAAAAAACACACACATACAAAGAGGAAAAAGACAAACAAAAAGCTCTAAATTTCAGGGCTGTGGTCTTTCCATTCCTTACAGCTCAGCTTAAATGGCCTCTGGGTACCACGGTGGCCCCAGGCACTGCCAGTCTCTCCCACTTCCTCTAGCGTTCACTCCATCTCTTCTGGCTTTCCTCTCCCTGCCTGATCACCCTTGTTTGGGTGTCTACCACCATCAGAATCTTTGGTGGCCTGCCCTAATTTTCCTGTATGTCTGCTGGGGGCGGTTGTGCACACCACTCCTTCCTGTTGACCTCTGGTGGAAATTTAGATTGCCCTTATCGTTTTTGCTATCCTGTTCCCGACTCATCTTTGTCTCCCGGCCCTTGGTAGTCATGGAATGATCCCTATTAAACTTGAGGTCCCTTGAACCCAGCTCAACATGCAAGCTTCAGAGACCATCATACTTCCCTGGACATGATATGTTTTATTGAATGAGAAGCCTTGACATTGGCTTCTCCACTTCGGAAACATTTCACGGAACTTGGGGCTTGTCATTCCTCACATCTCAGCTTCAGTGCTCTCCCAATATTGCACCGATTTCACTGTTATTCTCTGTCACATCCCTTTTTTTTCCCTTTGAAACCCTTATCACGTCTTGAGGGAGGCCTGTGTTGATAGAGTGGTCTCTTTCTCTTTCCTTCTGATACGTGAAACATGAGACAAGCATCAAAGGGCTAAGGGAGGGAAACATTTCAGCCATGATCCCAGAACCTGGTATTTCAGTGGGGGGGGGGATTGTACCATCCGCCAGTGTGGTCACCTTCGCCCTGTGAGGGAAAGCTGAGAAAACGGCCTCGCCTGCACCTTCAGAAGCAAAAAATGGAAATCTCCTGTGGATTGCACAGATCACTGTCAAATGCCTGCCTCATGTTTTACCCTAGGCACAAACGCAGTTAATATCTTATGGAGTGCTCTTTGGTACGCACAGAAATACTGACCATGGCAAAGGGTTGATGCTGTCGCTTGAGCTCTTGAGAGGATCTTATGGCTAAATAAAGTTGCTTTAAAAATGAAAAAGCAGACGTGGGCTTCTGTTCCTGGACCTGATCCCAGGACATGGCCACGCATAGAGTGAGTGCATTTGTGAGTTGAGAGGCAGAGACATGACATTCTTGGATAAGAACGGGGCATGTTCCCATCTAAGAAAGGAGATTATGCTTTTCTCGTGGGGTCATAAAGAAATTAAATGTTGACCTCACTGATAAGGATATATAAAGGTTAGCCTTGCAAAAGTTGCAGAAAACAATGTGTGAAATCGGTAAACTTAGAAAAACGCTGCCAGTGAAAGATGCTTTCATATACTTAGGATTTTAAAATGTGATAAAGAATTATTTAATGATGAGGCACTGGTCATTTGGAAATTATGGACTGTGCAAGGTGGGTGACTTATTTTGCATTCATTAAAAGTTAGGGTTTATAAAAAAGATGTTATGATGAACAAAGTTCTATTTAAAATAACTCAACCATATAATGTCTTATTCAACGACAATTTAGGAACTATTTTCATTGCCTTTATGCGTTCCTGTACAAAGGTAGTGGATGTGTTCTCAACTTCATGGCTTTGATTAGAATATGTTATTCATTGATGCTGTTTTATCTTCAGCATTTACAAATACATTGAACAACCTTTATATATTCGGTCTGCTATTAGGCCTCACATCTTTTGTGAGTAGCGTTTAAATGTATCTTGTTTCCCTCCTTCCTCCCTCTCTTCCTCTCTCTCCCGCTTCCCCTCCCTCTTTGCCTCTCTCATTCCCTCCTTCCTTCCTTCTCTCTCTCTCTCTCTAAAATAAATTTGCATTGAAATAATGTGAAATAGTTTAATAACTTGAAAAATACAAAACACTATATTTCGGAAGTGGACATATGAAGACAAAGCCTTCCTTGTGCTCGGGAATTCTTTGGAATAAAAATTAAAATGGCAAGAGACAGGGGGCTTGTTTCACAGTAAATCTAATCAAGAATACAAACCCGGAGTGGGGAATGTATAAAGGACAAATAACTTATTGGTTATAATTGACAAAACTACAACAGACGAAACATATTAATAAATGGTTAGTAAAATAGCAGAGAAACCATGAAAGAGGTTTTCAAATTCTTTGAAATCCCTAATTGGTGAATCCTTAGAGTTTGGGTTATTTTCCCCATTGGTATAGATGAGGAAATTGAGAGGGTCTATGACCCAAGACCATAAAACAGGCAAATAAAAGAGTAAAGCTGAAAATAAACAACTCTAGGCTCAGACCACAGAGACAGACAGATTTTACAGTTTACAGAAAACAAAATGAAACAAATCCATGCCTGTTTGCTGAACAATGGGTCCAGTTGACATATGTACGTATCTGCAACAGACAGAACCTGTTGTCACTCACTCTTGTGTCTCCTACACAAAGCACAGTGCCTGGCACAATAAACGTTTGTTAAGTGAATGAATTAAAAAACCCCAGATAAACAAACAGGCTTCTGAGACAATATCCACAGTGTGTCGTGGAATCTCTGCTAGCAAGTGTTCTATCACTATGTTTCCAAAGAGAATCTGATTGTGTAGGCAACATTAAGAAAACGAGGAAATGGATTCTTTGATAGATGAACACTGTGGTTCATCAAATGGCCACCTTTGGTACTAAATTAGAAATAGCTGGTGGTGACTTTAGAAAGACTACAGGTCTGCGAAGCAGTGAGAATGGAGCTGTGTTTGTTTCTCAGTCCTGTACCACGCTACTTGCTCAAATAACATTTTGTTTTGGACTAAATGATAATACTGCTTACCAGCAAATGTTTCCCAGTTGTTTCTTCTTTCTAACTTCTTTTTAAATTTTTTTTAGATTTAATTTTATTTTGGATTCAAAAGGTACACGGGCAGGCTTCTCCCATAAACATATTGTGCCAGGGTGAGGTTTGGGCTTCTGTTGAACCTGTCACCTGAGTGGTGAACATGGCGCCCAGCGGGTGACTTTTTAACCCTCAGCTTCGTCCCTCCCTTCCCCCATCAAGGTCTCCCTCTGTTGTTAAAACGACACTGGGTGCAATTACTCAACACTCTTCCTCACTTGGCTCTCTGGGTTTCTAGTTGAGGTTGTGATACATGAAAATGTATGTAAACAGCAAAGGTTTAATCATTGAATGTGCTGCTTCCCCATCCCTTTGCCTTACCTTTTTGTTTACTATGTAGAACAGGGTTACTACCCCGAATGCCAGCGCTTCACACAAAATAATTTTGCCAGTATAGCAATGGATTCAGATGGGGCATGATCCATACCCTCGAATGTCTGTCTTCACAGGCTAAGTGATCTGTCCAACTTCATGTTGCTGTGTTCCATTCTGCAAGTCGAATTACCTGCTGGATTAGAGTTGAATAATGCCAGGTGAAATGGGACCGAACAGACGTGTGCTGGACATAAAGACTGACACGACAGTTCAGCCTCAGTATCCTGAAACCAAGAAAAGGCTTGAACAATTTTGTCCCTCAATATCTCAGTGTGAAATACTTTGAATAAGAAGACCCTTATGGTTAGTTCCAGATTAGAAAATACAGAGGCAGGTCAACAGAAAAGCCAATAGTGGCCAATGGACATTATGACACAATGTCAGAAATCTGTCTAAAACACATCTACACCAAGATAAGATCTGTTTCTTCCTTTATCGAGGCAAGAGTTTCTTTGGCTATTAAAGTAAAAAAGCCTCCAGTGGTGGGGCTGTTTGTCTTTTGGAAAGGGAGGCAGAGAGAGATACATTTCAGTCAAGGTGATGCTTCTCTTGATGATTACTAGAGGCTGGAGGGAGGGGTGGAGATGAAGAGAGGTTGGTTATCGAGGACGAACATGCAGTTAGATAGAAGGAATAAGATCTAGTGTTAAATAGCACAGGAGGGTGACAATAACTTATGGTATATTTCAAGATAGAAGAGCAGATCTAAGCACTTTAGATCTTAAAAAACACCCACCCCTCAAAAAACAAAGGAGAAATATTTGAGGCAATGGATCTTCTAATTACCATGATTGGTCATTATACATATACATTTACTTATTAAAAACAGGCTACCTCTTTGTTGTCTAGACTGGAGTACAGTGATGCAATCATAGCTCACTGCAGCCCCAACTTACTGGCCTCAAACCGATCTTACCACCTCATCCTCCCAAAATGCTGGGATTATAGGCATCAACCACCATGGCTGGCCCATGATTTGGTTGTGTCCATTGTATTCATGTGCAAAGATGTCACATGTACTCCATAAATAGGTACAATTATTATGTGTCAATTAAAAGTTAAAAAAAAAGCAAAGGCAATGCTTTTCAGGGAGATAGTGCACAAAGTTACTGATGAGTGCTTTATTTTTGTTTAAAAAAAATTTTAATGTTAAACATTTTCAAATGTGAGTAGAAATTTTTCAGCCTACCAGCTTAAGTTCTTTCCATTTATTCATAGCAGCATTAAATTAGTGCATTAGTGATTTCCATTCTTGCTTTGCAACAGCACAGTAATTATATTTATTGTAAACATCTCAATCTATTATCACCAAAATGTATTTAAATGCACTTAATTTAAACAACAAAGCCTCTCAGTCATGTGAAAGTGGTGCAAACGGGAAGAAAGAATGCTGCAAATGGGACAGGCGGAAGGTAATGGAACCCCAGAAGGCATGAAAGCCATGGTCCCAAGTCTTTCTCCAGAAGTCCCCTTCAGTCTTTTCCCTTTACCCATTGGCCCCATCCTCAGAAGTACATCCTCAGCAGTGGCAAGAACAGCTTAAACACCTGTCCAAACTCCCGATATCCCTCCCTTTTATTTCCATGCTTCTCTCTCGTGATTCCTTGTGCAAGACCTGCTCCTGTTTCTGGAATTCACCAGGGGAACCAGGCGATAGCACAGGGATTGTTCATGAGCCTCAGTTCCTCCTGAACTTCGGTTAGGCAGAGCTGAGCATGGTAGTTTCTGTTTTATGTAGGGTGTCACTCGCAACACATCTGGGCTTAAATTTCAACTCTCAGGCCTTCTGCAACCTCAGCCAAACTGCATCCATGGCATGTTCCATGATCACGTATAACGGTGACCTCTTCAAGTATCTCACACTCCAGGCACGGGGCGTCTGAGGCTTCTGTCCCGGCAGTTCTCTGGATGCCTGGGGAACGGTGTTTGCTCTGAGCCCAGGTTTGCTGCCCCCTTCACTCTCTTCTTGTCAGACCTGTTGCCAAGTCTGTGCCCTATTTCTGATGGTGCCCCCAGGTTGTTAGTGTCTCGTGGGCAAAGGTGGTGAATGTGACCACACCACCCCTTCTTGGTGCCTCTGATCTGTGCTCCTCTGACCACCTGGGCATGAAGTTGGATTTGAGTCTGACTCTCCGCCTTGAATCCTTGGATCTTGTATCCCTGCCCTGGACCCCTGGTGGGAGAAAGGCTGCCACTCCCACCAGAAACCCCCCCTAAGGCCAATGGTTGGCTCCTCCCCTGGTCTTGCCCTTATGGGAATCCACCATGACCCTAGCTGTGTGGCTTTTAAAAATTCCATTTCCATTTTAGATGCAGGGGCTATGCATGCATGCTCATTACATGGACGTATTATGTAGTAGTTGGAACTGAGTCTCAGATGGGCCATTCTCTAGAGAGTGAACAATGTACCCCATAGGTAATTTCTGAACCCTGATCCCCCTCCCACCTCCCCTCTTATTGGCGTCTCCAGTGTCTATTATTTCCATCTTTGTAGCCATTTAAGCTCCTGCATGTGAGTGAGAACATGAAGCGTTTGGTTTTCTGTTTCTGAGCCAGTTCGTTTAGGAGGATGATGTCCAGCTCCATCCATGTTGCTGCAATGGACAAGAGTTCGTTCTTTTTCATGACTGTATAATATTTCAAGGTGTATAGGTACCATCTTTTCTTTATCCAGTCAACTGTTGGTGTTAGGTTGGTTCCACGATTGCTGTTACCCATTCATGGTTGGTGGGAGTATACACAAGTTCAATCACTGTGGAAAACAGTATGGAGAGTTCTCAAAGAACAAAAATTGAATTGCCATTTGACTTAGCAATCCCACTACTAGAGATTTACCTAAAGGCAAAGAAATCAATATAAAAAAGATACCTGTACTTGTATGTTCATTGCAGCTGTGTGGTATTTGAGCAAAGTATCCTCAAGTGTGAAAAAATTTAAATCTCAATGGTGAAAGCAATAATCGAATTTGGCAGCATGTGTGAATGGGCCTAGCACAATGAGGGTTTTCTTCTTTTCTTTCCAAGTATGCATTTTTAAATTCTCTTAAATACTGAAACACAAGACATGGCAACATTTGACTTGTTATTACTAGTTTATCAAAGGTGATTATAAGTTCAAAGTTGTTTGCCTCAGCCCAAACCATGACTTGAAGACCCAAAAATAAAATATGTTTTCTCCTTTTATAGAAATGTAGAGGAAGTCATGGTGCCTTGAGCATCAGTCGCAGGGGACTTGCATTCACTGAATTTTAAACACTACAACCTGGGAGTAACCTTGGTCTCCAGATATCTTTTACCCCGTTTCAATTCTCCAAAAACAGACCAGGAGGATGGAAAATAAGAGAGATACTTGGATACTCTGGGCTGTGGAAACAAATCAAAGGGTGGATACACATGGCATATGCCATCTGTTGAACATTCAACACTAAAAGTCAAGGGTTTCTGATGTTTTGTTCAATGCTGTGATGCCAGCATCTACTACAGTGATTGGCACAATAGACAAAGATGTGTCAAATGAGTGACATGCACTTAAGAAGGGGGTAAGTAAGACTCGAGGGACATATTTAAAAAGCAGGATTCAATATTGCCTGGTTTGACCTTCTAGTGACAATGCATTCATTACTCAAAAATATTCTTAAATCTTAAAAACAGGCTAACAAAACCTGATATTTTCTTTTCTTTTCACAGTTTTTGTTTTTATTTTCCATGCTAGCATGTTGCAACATTATCCAAATGAAGTCACCATCACATTTAAAGTACAAGGTCAGCTGAATAGGAAAAATAGAACAAAGAACATGAAAATTTTTAAAGAAGAAAATGGCAGTATTCATACCCATAACAGCAAATTTTAATCAAGTAGCTGAGAAGAGCATTAGAAAAATGGATATATGGTTGTTAACAAAGAAGTCCTATCTCCATTCTGTGCTGAAAAAAATTCAGGGGTGCATTCATCATTTTTTTTTTCCTCTCAAAAAAGAAAGCAGTAAAACAAATGAGAGATCAAATTCTTAGTTGAAACAAATGAAAAGAAATGGGCTGAGATCCACATTGTTCCCAGAGAAAAAGAAAGAATACAAATGAGGTTGATGATGAGGCTTCTGGAAGCTAATGATCTCCAGTCAGCTGCAGGAATGCATGCTCTGACGGCATATGGCACATGGGTGTTACGAGCAGCACACTCACACTTGCCCAGAGCTGCAACTTCACCTCAAAGGCTGAAACCGCGTGTCGTTTCCACTAAGGGTGGCCCACTCTGGCCCCTGGATGAGGGCTGCGATTCCTTTGGGCCAGGCTTGTGGCCTCCCGTCAGCACAGACCGTGCCCTGACAATTCACTTTCTCTAAAACACATGCATGTCCTCACAGGGATGTGTGTGCAAGGGCTAGGCGGATACCTGCAAACATAAATGAACACAAGAAAGGATTTGACTTAGGAATGTCAGGCGACGGTGGTCATCCTTGGCTTCCATCTGAAGTCCACAGGGAAGGAGAGCCATGTGTTCAAGTGTTTGCAATTTTCCTTCTCCCCTCTGTTTTCACCATACTGAGATGTATCCAGCAGGGGCTGCGGGCAAGATGTTGTTGCTAAAGATAAGATTCCTTATTATGTACCATTCTGTAGGATGATCATGCTGTGTACACGGAAAGGCGGCCCCAAGTCCGTGTGTCATTCATATAAACACCATCCCACACTCTTGCTGCCCTGCAGAATGCTTTGGATTTGAAGAACATCATGCGGTCTCATACCAAAAGGGATCCTAAGGCCCACAGATGGTCACGGGCACACCGTCATCATGAGATAAGCAGATGTTCACCCTCTTGGATTCCCAGGGACTCATGTCACCTGGCTGCCATCCTTTTCATCGGGGATGTCCAGCCTCTCATCTTCCCTGAGGCCACATCAAGTACAAGAGGAATGGTCTTGGGCCACGCATAAATGAGATAATATATATGAAATTATATAACGAGGCTTTTTTCATTTCAAAATATTTTTTATTATAAGGTTTGGACAAATGAAAACAATGTAAAACGAGTGGGAAACTTGATCTTGTTTTTGTAAAATGAATCTACTGATGCCTGGTGCAACAGAAGGGGTCACAATTCTTTGTGAGTTCTCAAGGTGCTTATCAGAAGTGCTTGTTTGAATTTTGCTCTTCGTGTATTTTCATATTCTATTTGTTCATATATTTAAATATATTTTCGTACTCTATTTTCGTATTCTTCATCATTGAAAGCGGCTGCTCACAAATGTACGTGTTGCCAAAATGCACGTCATGAATATGGAGTGACTGTGAACTTCAAAGTGGAACTGTGCACAGTGTCATGTTTAGTGGGGCCATAAGGAAAATAAATGCACAAAACACACTATGTGAAAGATTTTGTGGGGCTTCATTGCCAGATGTCATGGGCTTGGGGTTAGACATGCCTGCTTTCCATGAAACTGTTTTACATACAACAGCCTCTCTACTTGGATGTGCTATAATAATTCTAAATGTGAAAGAGCTGGACTAAAGTTTATCCTTTACTAGCTACTTTTTAAAAAGTTATTATCTCACAAAAAATAATGGAGAAAAAAATTATTTAAATCTACATTGTATATCATGTCATAAGGAACACGGGTTAAGAATTAAAAAAATATATGTTCTTGAAAACCTAGGGAGAAAAATGTAAAAGGTATTTCTCACATCTTTGGAAGAAGTATGCCAAACAAGAAACAAAATTATGAACAAGTTGTCTGAGTCAGTTCAGGCAGCTCTAACCAAATACGATCGACTGAGCTGCTTAAACAACAAACATTTATTTCTCATAGTTCTGGAGGTTGAGAAGTCCAAGATCAAGGAACTAGCAGATTTGGTGTCTGATGAAGAACCACTTTCTGGGTTACAGATGGCTGTCTTTCCGCTGTGACCTTACACGGTCAAGAGCAGAGAGATGAAGCTCTCATGTCTCTTCTAAGGGCACCAATACTGTTGACGAGGCCTCTACCCTCATGACCTCCCAAAGGCCCCACTTCTGATACCATCACATGGAATGAGGGTCTCAGTAAATGCATTTGGAGAGCACAAACAGTCCATGACAATAATGATTGGCATGTTTTTTCACTACAAAATGTTAATCACACCGAATGTGAAAAATGCCAGAAATGAAATAAATAAGAAAATTATAAAGGAGATGCTTGCATCAAATGCAACAGATAGAGGGTTAATACCTAGAGTAAATAAATTTATCTGCAGATATAATAACATTACCGAGATTATAATAAATGAAAGAGCTCAGGATATGAATGGAAAACTCAATGGAATATAAATAGTAAGGAGAAAATATCTGTCTTCCGAGTTACCAAAGACATGCAAATTAAAGCAAGACCAGCAACCATTTTATTCCTGTCAAAATGTTTTCAAAAGAATAACATTCCACGTTATTGGGCCTGTTGGAATATTTGACATAAGCAACAGGTGGTGGTATAAACGGATAAAATTCTTCCTCTGTGCAGGCAATTGGATAACAAGAGTTTTAATGCTATTTCTCCTCCACTCAATAAATATTTGTTGAGCTGCTACAATGTATCAATAACTACCTTGTGCTGGGAAGTCAGTGTTGAACATGATAGAGACATTCTTGCCTTCATGACTTTTACCATCACTCTAGGGAGAAAGATATCAGCAAATGAAATAATCCATATTTTAAATAGTTGGGGGCATTCCTTTTGGGACAAATACTATTTTAAGTAGTTGGGATAATTCCTTTGAAACACAACTATATGAAATATTATTATGAGGTGTTTGAAAATTAAAGTAAACTATATGTCATATGTCTATATATTTCACCTGGAAGGAGATGACAGGCTGGGGGGCCAAATACTTCAGATTAGCAAAGAGGCGTAGTAACCAGACAACTGGTGAAAACGAGGACTTTCTGACCCACCAGGACCTATGGTCACCTTTGCTGTAGAAGACTTCATCTGTCTTTGGAATTTTGGGACATTTTCCAGGAAAGTGAAATTCCAGCTGAAGACCTGAAGTTTGAGTGGAACACAGCCAGGTGGAGGGGGAAGGAGATAAGAACATTCCAGAAGGAGAGCAATGAGAGAATTGTTAATGAAGCATGACTTCAGTTTATAAAATATCACTCTGGCAGCAGTAAGGATATCATGATATTCTAGGTGTGAACAGATGATGAGACAGGGTGGTCTTCAAACTTTGTTTTTGAGTTGGTTCTCACTCTATTGTCCAGGCTGGAGGGCAGTGGCATGATTGCGACAATCACAACTCACTGCAGCCTTGACTTTCTGGTTTCCATCTCAGCCTCCTGTTTAATGGTAACTACAGGTGTGCGCCACCATGTCCAGTTAATTTTTAAAAATTTTTTGTAGAGTTGAGGTCTTGCTATGTTGCCCAGACTTCTCTTGAACTCTTTGGCTCAAGCAATCTGCCTGCCTCAGCCTTCCACAGTGTTAGGATTATAGGCATGAGCCACCATGCCCAGCCAGGTGGTCTTTAAACTAAAGTACAAATACATTTGCAGGTACACGAGGCTTTTATGTGGTATAAGGGGAAATGGTTGACTTTAAGGGGATCAGCATTGCCACACGTTGACACGAACACAGTTGTGGGACACGGATTTACCAAGGTTATGAAACCTTATCAGGTGGTTTGCACAGAGCTACCAACATAAGCCCATGGTGGCACATTTGTGAGCTTAATTGTCAGACCTCGTACATGGGGCCGTGAATGCTGGTCTGGAAATCGGAGTGTCTGTATTTGGCTTCACTTCCAGTGATTCACTTGGAGAATTGAAAATATTTTGTAGAGATGAGGTCTAATTTTTAAAAGTAATCCTTCTATGAGAAATGTGAGAAACGTGTGCAATAATGAACAGACAAGGCTGAAAGCAAGCCTGTAGTAACTTGGTTTTCCTCTTTTACTCCTCTTTCAGTCAAAACCCCATTTCCCAGAGAGGAACTTGACTGGGAGCACTCCTGGCAGCTGGGGAGAGGAGTGCGTCAGTCCTGAAGGGTGGGTCTGGGGGCACACTCCACTACCCACTGCAGTCCCTTCCCTGTAGCACTTGGATCTGCTTGCATAGCCTAATCCATTTACCCCACCTGGATCAGCTCCTGCTAGATGCTGGTTGGTCTTTGCTTTGGGAATCTACCAAGAGTGAAGCTGGTGTTACAAAATGCAGAACACAACATCTGCTCATAGGGCTTCAAACAATGTATATAATCTCTCCTCCTTACCACCTATTTTAGATCCCTTTTAATCTTGGCTAGCATCTCTGCTGATCTATGCAGCTTGCCTGTGTACCCAGACCATGATCTACAGGGGCCTGACTTCCTGGCCATCCTTCCTCAGGTTGTGTATCGTTTAGTCACCATCAAAATAAGATAGGAGTCTTTCAAGAGATGGCCTAGCGGGTTGCTTGGGCATCAAATACATGGGTTGATTTGCTCCCATTTGTGGGAGGAGTCCTAGACTCTCTTCATGATCATGGTCAACTCACTTTGCTAGGATGGGTGACTCTTCCCCTTGCCTGAGGGACCCTTGGCACAAGAAGCTTCAAGGGAACTAACAGGAGGCACAGTTGAGAGTTGAATGGGCCCCTTGCTGTGTATCATGGTGGAAGCATTCTACCTCTAGAACCTTAGAATCTAGAGTTTCAGGAACAAGAACAATAAATTCTCCAAGTGAATCACTGGAAGCGAAGCCAAGTAGAGCCACTCTGATTTCCGCACCAGCATTCACAGCTCCACATACGAGGTCTGACAATTAAGCTCACAAAGGTGCCACTGTGGGCTTACGTTGGCAACTCCGCAAACAACTCGGCAAGGTTTCATAACCCTGGCAAATCAGCGTCTCACAGCTGTGTTTGTGTCAACGTGTGGCAGTGTCTTGATGAGTGGCTTTCCTTATTGTGGTTGCATGTTTTCGTGTGCTTTTGCAAAAATGTCAGAGCTTGAGTTAGAGCAGCAAACATTAAATTTCTTGTTAAACTTGGCAAGGGTGGAAGTGAAATCAGCAATATGTTAGTCCAAGTTTATGGGAAGAATGCCATGAAGAAAATGACAGTGTACAAATGGATTAAAGGTTTTTCTGAGGGGAGAAAAAGCCTCACTGATGAAGAGACGTCAGGATGGCCAATAACAAGCAGAACTGACGAAAATAATACAAAAAGTCATTGGATTATGCATCAAAATTATCAGCTGACTATGAGAAGCATAGCAGAGCAAGTAAACATTGATACAGAAACAGGAAAATCTTAACTGAAAAGCTTAGCATGAGAAACATGTGTGCAATAATGGTCCTGAAGGAGCTCTTCATCATGACAATGCACTGGCGCACACAGCACTGTCTGTGAAGTTTTTAGCCAGTAAACAAATAACTGTATTGGAATACCCGCCTTAGTCACCCAACCTGGAAACCAATGACTCTTTTCTTTACCTGATGATAAAGGAAACATTGAAAGGAAGACATTTTAATGACACTCAGGACATCAAGTGCAATATGATGACAGCTCTGATGACCATTCCACAAAAAGATTCACAAATTACTTTGATGAGTGGACCAGACACTGGCATCAGTGCAAAGCTCCCCATGGGAAGTGCTTGGAAGGTGACCCTAGTGATATTCAGCAATGAGGTACGAGGCACTTTTTCTAGGATGAGTTCATAAACTTGATTGTCAGACCTCATATCCTATCTGTGGTGGGCACAAGACCATATAGTGGTATTTGATTTGGGATATATGACATGCAAAGGAGAAGGACACTCTACTACCCTGGGTGTCACAAGACTGCACCTTAGCTCTGCCTTCCAAATGGCCATCTGGTTGCTCTGTGAGGCCAGCAGTCTTGTGGTTGGTGTGATATGTGACAGAGACAAGGGCCCCACGGTCACACAGTCACTGCCTCTGAAGCTGAGCTGTCATGTGTGTCCTTTGTTGTCATATAAGGTCTGTGGAATTCCAGGTCAGATGACTCAACTTCTGTAAGTCCTTGATGCGTGGTGGGTTGAGAACTTATAGACAGGAAAGGCAAAATCATAGCCAGGACATATGTCCGTGTTAGGCAAGCTGAGTTGTTGCTACTTCCGAGAAAATCAACTGGCCACTAGGAAACCAGTTGACTTCTCCAAGGGTTGGAGCCATTTTGGGGGTGGGGGCTGCTCAGCATTCATCTACATTGCTATCAGGTCAGATACTCCGAGAAGCAGTAGGAAAACAGTCATGGAAAAGAAAACACTTTGCACTGGGGTCCAAAATTGTCTTGATTTCCGATACCATGGCAACCCTTTTCAGGTGTTCACTGTGCCAGAGCTACAGTAGCTAAAAACAGAGACTGGCCAGTGTCCCCTGGCCAAGTCATTCTGTCTACATAGTTATTCGGTATTTCTTCCATGGTGGCTAATCTCTGGTGGGCATTGATGTCCAATAAGAGCACCTGCTTACTTTATGTATCTTCTTCTGTCTTCCCTGAACTAAAATTTTAGACTTACCATAAAGTAGTTAAACTGTTTGCCACTACTAATGAGTCAATACAACTTGCTGCCTCACCCTTCCCTCTCCACCCAATGTAGATAGTTAGGTGAAAAATCTGAAAGTCTGCTCACTGGGAGAGTTCCCCTCACCAGTGACTTATAGTACATCCTGAGGAAGTTGTTGTTTGTTGTTTTAAGCATACTGAGCTGACCCATTTTCCTTTCAAACTAGTGATACAATACATACCAGTTCTTGACATCTAGGGGTTAGAGGCCCTTTGTTGACCAATTCTTTGTGAACTTAACCATCATGCATTAATTGGAATATGATAAAATCCCATTTCTTGAAAATTCTGTCATTTATATTTTGAACATATTTAACTTTTGCAAGTTATTCTTTAGAGACGTTATATTCTGTTCAAATGCGGTGCCTTTGATGAACTTATGATAACCAACGTTGAGTTCCTTCAGGTGATAGGCAGATTCCAAGTCAGGAGTAGACTGATGGGATGGGTGCAGAATACAGTTTCGAAAGCATTCAGACCGCAAAATAGGATACAGGCCTGATGCCCATGAAGGGACTGAGGACAAGAAGAAGAAATGGATGGAAAGGTTCTTGTTTTACAGCACGAATGTTTTAAGCAAGACTCGGTCAGGCCTGTGAAAGGGTCCTTGGATCAAAGTGGCCCAGTGGAAGATTCTTACGTCTTTACGGGAAGCACCTATCATGTTCAGTTGTTGACTGGAGACAGCTTGTGGGGAGCCTCACTGTGGAGTGATGGTGGTGGTAGATCTAAGATGGCAGTGCCGAGCATCAGCCAATATGATCCCAGCAGCAGAATTCCTGAGACATATTTTCATGGCAACCACCCCTACCTTTTTGGGGGAAAGGTCTGCTCTTCTGTGGCCTGTACATGGTGGAGCACCAGAAAAAACAGCTGTACCAAAGTCAATCATCAAAATCAGATATGAGCTGGGCTCAGTGGCTCAGCCTGTAATCCCGTGCTTTGGGAGGCTGAGGTGAGTGGATTGCCTGAGCCCGCGGGTTCGAGACCCGCCTGGGCAACTTGGCAAGACCTCATCTCTTCAATAAATCAAAAATGAACCGGGCGTGGTAGCACGTGCCTGTAGTTCCAGTTACTTGGAAGGCTGAGGCAGAAGGATCGCTGGAGCCCAGCAGGTCGAGGCTGCAGTGGCCGGGAGTGGCCACTGCACTCCAGTCTGGGCGATAGAGTGAGACTCTAACTCAAAAACAAAACAAAACAAAACAAAAAAACAAACAAAAACAAAATTAGATATGGAAAATCTCCAAGTGACAGTGATACTTTTATCTTCTCACCCCCAAATTAAACAAAAGGCCATACAACTTTTTTTTTAATTTTAAAGATGTGGGGTACAATTCAGGGTTAGGTATACAAACATTGATTATGCAGGTACCCTTGTTGAAGAGCTGTGCCCCCTCACCCCTAGCAGTTTCTCTCAACTGCCAATTCCACTCCCCCTCCCCTGACAGTTTCCCACTACTGCCAACCCCTTAGTATTATGGTAAATGTTCAGGGTCCTCTTATGAGTGAGAACATGTGGTACTGTGTTCTTTGTTTCTGTGATAGATCATTGAGTATGATAGATTCTAAATCCATCTAAGTTGCTGCGATAGCCTTATGTCTGTCCTTCTTTATGGCTGTGTAATAGTCTATTGTGTATATGTACCATATTTTTTTATCCAGTCCAGTTTCGATAGGTTCCATGCTTTTGCTATTGTGAATATTGCTGCAATAAACATGTGCGTGTAGGTGTCTTTTCTGTAGAATGATCTGAGTTCCTCCAAGTATATTTCCAATAGGGGTATTGCTGGGTAATATGGAAGGTCAGTTTCTAGTTCTTTCAGAAATTGCCACACTGTCTTCCAAAGAGGTTGCCCTAGTTTGCATCCTCACCAGCAGTGTAGAACCGTTCCTTTTTCTCCACATCCTCGCCAGCATCTGTTGTTGTTTGTTTTATTAATGAAGGGCCATACATTTTTATGTTAATGAATGTATGATGTCAGGGACAATATTTGTGAAATTATGTGATTCCGAATAATGGTACTATACCTTCCAGGTGATTATAGGCAACATTAGCACAAACATTTAATGTATGGCAGATTTTTAGCTTTCCATGAATTATCTGTGTAAACCCACATCTGCTCTGAATAAATATAAGAATCTGCTGGCTCTTGCTATGACCAGACCTGGATTCTCTTTTTGACAGCTGATCAAAGCACCCTAGGATTGGAGAAAGTGGATGTCCTCTGTGTTATTGACTTCAAAAGGGTAAGGTTTTACTCTTATCACCGTGGTGTCTGTTAAAAATTCACTGTATGTAAACATTTATAAATGTACCTTGATGTGTAAGTTGCCATTTTTAGCCTAAACTGAGTACTGAGTTTCTTTCTTTTTCTTTTTCTTTCTGTCTTTCTTTCTTTCTTTCTTTCTTTCTTTCTTTCTTTCTTTCTTTCTTTCTTTCTCTCTCTTCTTTCTCTCTCTCTCTCTCTCTCTCTCTCTCTCTTTCTCTCTCTCTCTCTCTTTCTCTTTCTCTTCCTTCCCTTCCTCCCTCCCTCCCTCCTTTTCTTTCCTCTTCCCTTTCATTCTTTTAGCAATAGAAACTTTTCCACTCTGATACATTTTAGCAAGACAAATGATTTCTGTAAATGATTATTTAGAGAAAAGTAAATTTTTCTGGTGGAATTGTCTGGCTGGTTTGCAGCTTTATGTGTCTTGCTTTAGGGCATCTATATTGTGCTTATAAAGTCTCCTATTGCTTTGCTCACAGTCTTTTAGTTGATGTTAATGGAAAGTCTTCCGATGTTTTAAGTGGAGACTAAGTGCTTCCTTTGAATAGATAATCACAGTGTAGACTGGAAAGAAGAATTATGCCCATGATAAAACACTAATAAGCTTCAGGAACTATTTGCCATTGCCTTTCAAACTGAAATTGCTTTGTTTGCATCAGCTACCTAGAAACAAGGATATACAATTTAAGCTTGAATTACAAATAATAAAAAAACTACAGAGGCTTATAAACATTTAGAAAAGCCAGCATAAATCCAACCATATTTAGAAAAGTTAGCATAAATTTAAATCCCAAAATAAGCAGAACACAAAAATAAATAGATAAACTAGCCCCAAACTGAGGTTTCTCTACTTGAAGTTTTAATTTCTAGCAGAAATAGTACATTTGGTGGATGCTAAAAAAAAAATTAGCTACAGAATGAAGATCCTGGCAATTTTCTAACTCTTTTTAGAAATTGTAACCAACACTTGAAATAGTAAGAAGTTCTGGTAGAGAATTATAAGTAGGCTAAATAGTGAAGGTCTGTCCTTGCCCCCCTCATCCAAAAGCCAGAAAAGGTGGTTTGTCTCCAGAAACATGCAAACACCAATGCAAGGACACAAGAATTACAGAGACTCAGAAAATCATGGCACTTCCTAAAGAAAGTAACACAGTTCTAACAGTAGATCCTAAAAAAAGATCTATGAATGACAGGAAAGATTCAGAACAATCCCCTTATAAAAGCTCAGTAAATTTTAACTGCTTTATTCATATAGAGAATTAAATTAAATTTAAGAAAAATATACAAACAAAGTAAAATGTTTGAAAGATAAATAGAAATAAAAAAATTGAGATACCAGAGATGAGGATATAAAGGCGTAAATGAAGAATGCAATAGAATGCTTGAATTTCAGGCTCAACCAACTGAAGAAAGATTCAGGGAGCTTGAAGACAAAACATTTAAAATTAACCCTTCAGGGAAGCAAATAGGAAAAGAATTTTTAAAAAATGAAGACAGCCTACGGTAATCATGGACATCGTAAGAGACTTGATCTACACATAATAAAAATTCAAGAGGTAGAGTAGAGAGAAAAAGAACCAGAAAGACCATATCAAAAAAAAAAAAAAAAAAAGATGGAAACTTTCTAATCTGAAGAAACACGCTAACTTCCAGGTACAGAAAATGTGGAGGTCTCAAATCAAATTCAATGAAATTCACAAATGTATGTAAATGAATCAATATGCTCCTAAATAACCAATAAATCAACAAATAAATAAAAGAGAAAATTTAAAAATCTTGAGAAAAATAAAATATTAAATACAACATATCAAAACTTATGAGATGCAATAAAAACAGTTGTAAAGGAAAGCTTTTAACAATGAGTGCCTACATTCAAAAAGAAGAAAAACCACAAATAGATTAAAAAAAACTAAGCCCAATGTTAGCAAAAGGAAAGAAACACTAAAGATCAGTGCAGAAAAAAATGAAATTGAGAATAGCAAAGTAATATAAAATATCAAAGGAAGAGAATCAGGTTTTACTGAAACAAAAAATGAAATTAACAAACTGGTAGCTAGATAACCAAGAAAAAGGAGAAGACTCAAAGAAATAAAAATTCCACCAAGAATGGATTAAAAAATTGGCAAAAATACAGAATATAAAATTATGAAACAAAAATAGTGTTTTATCATACTAACAACAAAAAAATCTGAAAAATAAATTAAGAAAATAATCTCATTTATAATAGCTACAACAAAATAAGATGCCAAGGAATAGATTTAACCAAACAAATGAAAGTTTAAGAAGACACAAATAAATTGAAAGATATACTCTCTTCATGAATTGGAGGAAATAATATTGTTAAAATGTTCATGCTATTCAAAATGATCTACAGAGTCCATGCAACGTTTATCAAAAATGTAATGCTGATTTTCATCGCTATAGAAAAACAATTTCTATATTTATATAGAAACACACAAAACCTTGAATAGCCAAGGTAACTGTGAGCACAAAGAATAAAGCTGGAGCATCACTAATTGTTTTTAAACTATACTACAAAGTTATAGTAACTAAAACAACATAGTACAGGCCTAAAAATAGACACTACCAATGGTACAGAATGGAGAACCCAGAAACGAGCCTACACATTTATGATCAATTGATTTTTGACAAAGGTGTCAATAATATATAATGGGAAAAGGATAGTGTCTTCAATAAGTGATGCTGGGAACACTAAATATTTATATGTAAAAGAATAAAATTGAACCCTTATCATACACCATATAAAAACCAATTCAGAATGCGTTAAAGATTTATACAAAAGACCAGAAACTGTAACACTGCTAAAGAAAAAAAAATGAGGAAAAACTATACTACATCGGTCTTTGCAATGATTTTCTTAGATTTGACCCCAAAAGTACAGGAACCCAAAGCAAAACTAAACAAATATGATCATATTAAACTAAAAATCTTCTGCGTAACAAAGGAAACCATGAACAGAGTGAAGACACACGCATTGGGAGAAAATATTTGCAAACTATATGTCTGATAATGGAGTAATACCTCAAATATACAAGAAATGGTATCAACTTTACAGAAAGCACACAAATAATCTGGTTAAGACATGAACACGTGACTTGAATAGACATTTCTCAAAAGAAGAAGAAAAAATGGCTGACAGATACGTGAAAAAATGCTCAACGTCACAAATCCTTGGAGAGATGCAAACTAAAACCACAATGAGATAACATCTCACACCTTTTAGAACGGCTACCACCAAAAAGATGAAAGATAACAAGTGTTGACAAGGATGTAGAGAAAGGAAACCCTTGTACACTGTTGGTGGGTATGTACATCAGGGCTGTCATTATGGAAAACTGTATGGAGGTTCCTGAAAGAACCGAAAATAGAATGACGACTTGATCCAACAATTCCTCCTCTGGTTACTTATCTGCGAGATTTGAAAACAGGATGTGGAAGAGATACCGCGTTCCTACATTCATTGCCGCTCTATTACAATGGCCAAGTTAAAGAATCAGTCTAAGTGTTTCATCAATGGATGAATGGATAAACAAAAAATGTGATATATACATAGAATATAAAATATTAATATATATCACATTCTTCCCTTTTGAAGGCTGTGTATATATACACATACACAATAGAATACTCTTCAGCCTCCAAAAGGGAAGAAATTCTGCCACTTTCAGCAACATGGATGAAATGAGAGAACATTATGCTAAGTGAAATAATTCAGCTTCAGAAAAACAAAACAAAAAAATGCTTGTTCTCAGTTACATGTGGAATCTAAAACAACTGAACTCATAGAAAGCAGAAAGTCAACTGGTGGTTAGCAGAGACTGGGGGGGCTCTGGTGGGAGGGTTATCATCAAAGGGCACAAATACTCAGATGGGAGGAATATATTTGTTTCTGAGATCTACTGCCCAGCATGGTGAATATAGGTAATAATTGAGTACTTTAAAATTGTTAAGAGAATACATTTCAAATATTCTCATCACAAAGAAAATGTTAAATAGCTGAAGTGACAGATGTGTCAATTAGCTTGATTAGTTATTCTACATTGTATTTAAAACTCATTACATCAGATTGTACCCTCTTCTATACATGTATATATACAACTATAATTTGTCAACAAGTAATAATTTTTTTAAAAAAAACCTAAATTCTGGTAGATGTTGTGCCATCCAAGTACCAAGGAGACTGTCTTTGATGATCTGGACAGAGAGGTTTGAGTTATAAAAACTTCCATTCATAAAAACTTGGCAGGCTCGGTGGCTCAACTTGTCATCCCAGCACCTTGGGAGGCCGAGGAGAGTGGATTGCCTGAGCCTGTGGGTTCAAGACCAGCCCAGGCAAATTGGCGAGACCTTGTCTCTACAATAAATAAAAAATAAAAAAAAATTAGCTGGACCTGGTAGCAGGTACTCCGGCTACTTGGAAGGCTGAGGCGGAAGGATCGGTGGAATCCAGCAGGTCGACAATGGAGTGGCCATGAGCATGCCGCTACACTCCAGCTTGGGCGGCAGAGTGAAACTCCAACTCAAAAACAACAGCAGCAACAAAAAGCTTCCATTCACCTTAACCCTAAGGGCGTTAGAATACTCTATCTGTTGAAGTTTCTTTCCTGTATTGCAATGTACACTTCTGAAATTCTTTGTGGCAGAAACTGTGGTTTGCCTGCACCTGCGCTTTGGCCTGTTCTGTTTTCTGGAAGAGTACACAGTCCCTTTCACGTGGCCAACTGCAGTTCTTGGGTGGGGCTTGCTTTGTTTAAGTCTAGGCTGGAGGCTGATTCCCCTTTTTCAGAATTGGGTTTAGGTAGCGGCATGTGGCCCAATTGTTTGCGATGCCTTGGCAGAACAGATTTGCCAGGGGACTTGGGAAATATCTTTTGGCTCTCATAAAATCCCTCAAGGAAGTGAAGGGCAATTATTCTCATACTTGGGATGCTTGGAATTTGTCAGCTACCTTGCAACCATGAGGGATAGTAGGCTGAGAAACAAAACTAAAAAATGGGAAAATGACAAGAAAGCAATGTAAAACGCAGAGGGGGAACCTGGGCTCTTTTTTGGTCTTGTAGACCTTGCTGGACTGTTGAGCTATGGTTTTCATATCAGGAACAAAAATCAAAACTATAGACCAAATAAGTTGGGTCATAATATTTCCCATGTCAGCAGACTCAAAAAATAACTCCACTTTGTGGGCAGGCACTACTAAATTCCAATGGTAAAATACTCTGGGGAATCTCAAGATCTTTTAGGGATTCTGAGAGTTCAAAACTCCTCTCATAATCAGGTTGAGACACTATTTGCCTTTTCACTTTCCTTGTCTCACAAAAGTGCAGGTGGAGTTTTCCATAATCTGTATGACTTGTGATATCACAACAGATTAAATAGAGCAGTAGGTATGACAATCCAGACTGTCTTCTGTTCAGACAGTTGAGATATTTTTTTTAATGTCAAACAATGCCATTCTAGCCTAAATGTGTATGTTTTTTAGTTATTTCTTAATAGATATGTGTTATTTACATTACCATAGGAGGGGGCTTGTTATCAGTTGTTATAAGCTAATAAATAATTATTTTTCTTAGGGCTAGGGGGAATAGGAAGATGATTATCAAAGGGCACAAATGCTCAGATAGGAGGAATACATTTGTTTTTGAGATCTACTGCCCAACATGGCTAATATAGCTAATAATTGAGGACTTTGCACTTTAAAATTTCAAACACAGTAAGTATCAGTCGATACAGCCCACAAAAACACAAGTTTCTTTTGGAGTTCTGAATAATGTTTTAAGGATGTAAAAGAATCCTGAGACCAAAATACTTGAAAATTGGAGACAAGGATGTATTTTTTTTTGTAAATTATTTTATTTCATTTTACTTCATTTCATTTCACTTCACTTCACTTCACTTCATTTCATTATTAAAGACATATTCTTAATCTGTTGCCCAGCCTAGCTCACTCACCAACTCACTGCAGCCTCGAACTCCTGGTCTCAATAAAACCTCTCACCTCAGCCTCCTGAGTAGCTGGGACCAGGTCTGGTTAATAATCTGTGTTTGGTATTGACGGGGTCTTGCTATGTTGCCTAAGCTGGTCTTGAACTTCTGGTCTCAAGTTCTCCTTCCACTTCAGCCTCCCAAAGCTCTGAGATTACAGGCATTGAGTCATTACACCTGGCCCTAAAAACATGTACTTTTAAAATTAAAAACAGATATTAGAGGTGACCAGTAACAACTTAAAACTTTGCGTTAAAAACGTTAGCACCCAAATTAGGGCAGTTGTACAATTTGCATGGCTACTTATTGCTCCTTAGGACCCAAACAGTGCCACTCCTCATTTCCAAGAGCTGTTCTTCCAGTCATTCTTCTTGTCTGTGGTGAGGATATCAGCTTTTGCAGTCTGTTCTAATTTGGGGCGACAATAATAGAATTGGTAGAATTTTGTCTAATATCCTGATCACTTATGGAATCTGGTCTATCTCTTCCCTGACATGCAAGAATCTCAACTATTACTTTTCTTTTCTTTTTTTAGTTGGAGTCTCACCCCTTGGCCCAGGCTGGAGTGCAGTGGCACACTCACGGCCACCCCAGTGTCGACCTGCTGGACTCTGGTGATCCTTCTGCCTCAACCTTCCAAGTAGCAGGAACCACAGGAGCGCACTGCCACATCCAGGTAAATAATTTTTTATTTATTGTAGAGGCGAGGTCTTGCCAAGTTGCCTGAGCTGGTCTGGAACCCACAGGTTCATGCAATCCACTTGCCTTAGCCTCCCAAAGTGCTGGAATGACAGGGTCTCAAGTATTTCTAATGACTTTCACATCTAGTCGTGCTGATAGTTGACTTAATTTCACCCAAGTCTTTAGAACTTTATGATGATAATCTTTTCATTGAAGTTTAGCTTTTAGATAAGTCTAAATTCTATCTAAAATATTTGAGGCTGCCTCAAAGATGGCAGCTTTCAGAAGAAAGGAAGGCATGTATTTGGTAACAATTGCTTCCTTCTGGAGCCGGAATTGACATGTAACTAGCATCATTGTAAAATCAGTACTAAGCTACTCCCAGTATAAAGCAAATATTGAGCTATAATTTGGACAGCAGGTTGTTGGCTATTAATTAAACAAATTATTGTGGTTTTTAGACTCAATTAAAAATATCTTTCCATTTCATAACACTGCGATTTCCTATAAATGTAGAAGAAAAGAAAGAACAAAGTGAGTCATACATTAAAGAAAAATTAGAAGGCAAAACTCTAGCTAGGCCCCAAAAATCAGTCTTTGGATTATTTTTCTAGGCTTGTCCATAGATAACTTGATAAACCGTCAGTCTGTATCCACCAACGCGTGCCTGGAACATTTCCACATTTGCTGTATATAATTGAAGGACATAAACACTGGAGGAGAGAAAGGTCAGAAAAAAACCCCAGAGATATAGGAAGTAAGAGGTGAAACCAGTAATAGACGAAACAATGGAACCAAAACAGCAGAGTTAATGTTGGAGAAGGACAGGGAACATTTTATCTCTTTATCTGGGCCGACAGGTGAGCAGAAATAACAGTATTAGCAGGTAGAGGTGAAGCCATTTACCCAACTTTTATTCGGAAAACGAAATAGTGCCTAGTTCCAGTTTTCATGTCTCTTTAGATAATATTTACTTAATTATGAATATTTGAAACGTGATTAATCATTTCAGTGCTGGAAGCTAGTCTTCTGGTGATCTCTTCAGCATGGCGCTGATCACGTGGTAGGTATTTAAGTAACGTTTTTGAGAGAATAAACAAGTGCTGGTGGTCGGCAAAATAAGAGTCCTGCTCCACAAGTGTGCACGTCCTAAGCACCAGAACTGGCTATGTGTTATTTCATTGGAAAAATCACCTTATAGATGTGAGTAAGGACCTGGAGACCGGGCCATGACCCCAGAATATCCAGGTGGGACCAATGCCATCACAAAGGTCCTTGTAAGAAGGAGAGGAAGACAGGAGACACTCGGGGTGACAGGATGGGAGAGGGACACGATGTGAGGAAGATTTTGCTTGCCGTGGTTGGCTTCCACAATGGAGACAGGGACCATAGTCACAGAATGTGGTGGCCTCTGGAAACAGGAAGCCCAAAGGACGGCTTCTCCCCTGCAGCCTCCAGAAGGAACACAGCTCTGCAAACATCTTGATTTTAGCCCAGGGGAGACCACGTCAGACTTCTGACCTATGGACTGTGAGACAGCGATTTATATTGTTTGTAGACACTAACCTGTTGGTTACTTGCTGTTGTAGCATAGGAAATGGACACAGTCCACCATAAATATTTACTGAAACCCATCCAAAAGAATTTGCAGACACCTAATATATGATATGTTAAATATACATGAAGACAGAACACATTTAGCACTACACATTCCCCTTACTAAATTCCCAAATGTCCTCTTTCAGAGAACGAGACCAGAGATGAGACTTGACTTAAGATTCAGAGAGGAAAAATTTTCCCATTCATAAGACATTGCAACAAAGTTGAGGAAACATTATGCATCAGCTTCTTTGAAGCACCACCTGGAACAGTGTTTGGAAAAGACAGAGTTTCACGCAGGACATAAAAAGTACCGCATTTTCATTGCTCTTATATCTTTTTGGAACTATAATTTCTGCAGCACATTAAGTATGATTTTAAGTCTCTTTAGTGGCTTTTCCTTTTTAAATATATTCCTTAGGAATCCTAACTCTCTCCTTTTTTGAATTGTGACTTCTAAGCCCTGGTACACTTTTGCTTGCAAGAGTTCTTTATGAGAAATAATGATTTTCTTTAATGAAAACATTTTATAAAATAGAAGGTATAAATGTCCTCCCAGTTTATGTGTGGACAAAAATTAACAGGGAACACTGCATCTTTTTACTTCTAAGATAACTTTTGTCAATATAACTCCATATATGTTTGTGGAGAGTCTGTTTAACACTGAAATCTACGTTATTATAAATGCTTTCTTTAAATCCCCAAGGACCTGTTTCTTCCCCCCTAGTAGCCGTATAGATCTATTGCTCAATGACTAGGTTTGGAACAATATTACAATTCTTTCTCTTCTGGAAAAAGAAAACACAAGTATTTTCCTTTATTATCCTTTAGTTTCTAAAAATAGTCTGGAATTAAATGTCATGTACCTTTGGAATTCATTTTATAAATACACTTGGTAACTAGGAAACTCACATTGTCATTATTTATAATCTAGGAATTCTTTCCATGGTAACTGCTGGAAGGTCACAATTATTGAGCCGCAATGGTGGCTAAGAGGCTATTTAAGAATTCAACAACCAAAAAAAGGCTATTCACGGGAGATGGTAATATCTGATGTCCTGATCACCCAAACTAATGAGGTGAGGTCTTATGTGTAAGCAGTGGCTGGCCGTACAGTTCAGCTCAGTCTTTCCAGTCATGGCACTTCTTTTCACAAAGAAATCATGCCAGTGCTACCAGCCTCCCTTCCACAGCCCTTGGAGACTGTGCCATGGCTTGGATAGCATTTAGAGTGTTTTCCTCCCCATCTTGTGACATCATGTGTAGGTTGATTATATTGGCACCCAGTGGGATTCCCAAAGCCCAGGATTCAGCTCAGAACTGGGAGGCGGCCTCCGTCTAAGACAAAGTCTCACACAAACTCTTGTGCTGCTCTCACTGTGTTTCCAGGCCATGCTGGAGGGAACCTGGGACTCAGCCAGTGGGCAGGTCCTTGGTAGTCAGCTCTTACTCCAATCCCACAGAGGTGGAAACTGGCTCTTGTCATTAAGTTGGACATTTTATTGAATCCTCTGATGCCAGAATCTACCTTGACACCTCTGAGCCATTTAGAGGGAGTTGAATTAGAACCGTGTACCCATAAGACAGACAGCAGTCCAATGAAGGCCAGATGTCCGAAAATGAGCCAAGACCTTGGCTTTAATTATTTAGATTTGCTATGAAGGACTTGACTCCAATTTTTAAAAGGCAGTTTTGCAATAGTGAGCAGAAACATTGGTGTAGTCACAAACACACAATGAATTAAGAATGTTGAGAATGAAATTCATCCAAATAAGTCTGTCATCTGCCGGAAACCAGCTCCAGCTGGGTTCAGGGTACCCCAAAGGTGGAGACGGCGTTGGTGATTGGGGGAAGAAGAAAGAGAGGAAGAGAGAGAGAGAGAGAAAGAAAGAGACTGGACTCCAGTCCAGTGCAGAAGCCATGTATGTTATTGGGAATTACAACGGGTCTTTTATACACAAAGTCAGATGTGGGAGGGGCATCCCCCACCCACCAGAAACCTGAATCCATGAAAACTTAATCAATGATTGCCTTTAAACCCTTTTCATATGATAATCATAAAATCCCATAACAAAGGATAACCTAATCCGAGACTGACATATTCTATAAACCTTTTTCATCCTAAGCTGATTGATTTATGCCAAAACTGCAGTTTGTGGAAGAATGGGAGCAATGAGCTTCTAAAGTTAGCTTGTGTTCATCCCGGTCTCAGAGTTTTTATGTTTTGAGCTCACCAGAGCTTAATCTGGTTAGTGCTGAGTAGAAAGGGGGAGGAAATGGGGTCAATAGCTCCCGAACGCATCCTAGTGGTCTCGGGGTCAACAGCCCTTCCTGATCCCTAACGCTCAGTGGGCCTCCGTGGCCGGTTCCCAACAGTCATCCATGCCTTCCACAACCCACACAGCTCCAGAAACTTCTCCTGAGGTCAGCCACCTTCTCCGCTCTTGAGACTCTTGCTTAGACGAACTCACCATGACTCACCAACATTAGCAGGAAGTCCCTGGCCCAGGTTGGCACCATGCACATTTGTTACTCAAAAGACATGAACTAGCAGGTCAAAGATAGACTAACAGGAAGAAAAGGAAGGATGGACAACCTCATTCATAATTAAATAGTCACAGACTGAAGTGAGGTGCTGTTTTTTTTATACCTACCAGATCAGCAAAGATTAGAAAGTTTATCTTCTCCAGCACGCAAAGGATTCAGGTCCACGGGTGGTCTCATTGGCTGTTGGTGTGAGTATGAAGGGGTGCCTCTTTAGAGAACATCTTTGACCATCTTTAACAAAATTAAATGCATATTTACTTTGCCTTACAGGTATATTATTTATTTATTTAGAGAAAGGAGGATTTATTGAGAGGACAGAAAAACTCCCACAGCTGGAGGGGACTTGAAGGTGTTTGCCCTCCTTACAGGTATATTACCATTTCTGCACGAAGAAATGGTATAATTTCCTTGTGCCATTGTTTCAAATACTAAAGGAAAACTGGAAACAATATAGGTACTCATCAATAGGAAACATGAATTAAATTATGATACATCTAGAAATAAGAATTTATAGCTACTTTTACAAAAATGTGGTAGATATATTTGTGCTAATTTGAAAACTCATGCAATGTATTTTGTGGATTTTTATTTTTAATTTATTTTAATTTTAATTTAATTTAATTTTTTTGAGTTGGAGTCTCTGCCACTTGGGCTGGAGTGCAGTGGCACACTTGCAGCCGTACCAGCGGCGACCTATTGGTCTCCGGCGATCTTGCCACCTCAGCCTTCCAAGTAGCTGGAACTGCAGGCGAGCACTACCACGCCAGGGTAATTTTTGATTTTTACTATTGAAATGAGGTCTCGCCAAGTTGCCCCAGTGGGTCTCAAACTTGCGGGTGCAGGCAATTCACTCATCTCGGCCTCCCAAAGTGCTGGGATTACTGGTTGAGCCACCGAGCCTAGCCTTAATTTTTAAAAATTGAGCCGGGCTCGGTGGCTCAGCCTGTAATCCCGCGCCTTTGGGAGGCTGAGGTGAGTGGATTGCCTGAGCCCGCGGGTTCGAGACCCGCCTGGGCAGCGAGACCCCATCTCTACAATAAATAAAAAAATCAGCTGGGTGTGGTAACGCATGCCTGTAATTCCGGCTACTTGGAAGGCTGAGGCAGAAGGATCACCGGAGCCCAGCAGGTCCAGGCTGCGGTGGCCGGGAGCGGCCACTGCACTCCAGTCTGGGCAACAGAGTGAGACTTCAACTCAAAAAAATAAAAAAATAAAATTTTTAAAAATTGTGCAACAATGCAAAAAACCTATTCCCATTTGTATCACAAAAGAAAGGAAGGGGGACAAAACACAAATATAGGTGTTTATAACTAGAAAAATGTAAAAATAACATAAGAAAACTGCCGATTTTTTAAAAAAAGAGATATTGACCCAAAAGAAAGATTTTCATTATAGTTCTGTTTTACCCCTTGAAAAAAAAGTGAGCAGTACACATGGATTTCTTTTAATTATAAAACTAATTATTTAAAATTCCCATATTTACTAATCCAGTGTGTCCGGATATAACGGAAAGAAAGCACAGTTTGGAGACAAATTCCAAAAACTATGCATCTTGATTTGGTATTATTGCTTCCAGTAGGTACCACAAGCAAATGATTTGGGTGTCTGTAGAGACAAAGCTATACACTATACGTATTATGTTCACTGAAAAGTTACTTTTGATAATGAATTCATTTTACAAATGAAACGACCATTAATTTTGACCATGATAAAGGAACTGGGGCTAGACTAGACCACTTGGTGTAAGCAACTAGAAAACTGTCCAAAATATGGAGAGCAACTGTTTTCAGATATCAGACAATGAGAAATCCAGGGTTGTGTTTCCGGACAGAAGAAAAATGCACAATGTGAGCTCCACAATCTTCCCAGTATTTTGTCTGGAGGCCCATTGTGGACCGAGATGTGGGGAAGTGGATTCCAAATGAAGTCGGATCACTGGAATTTTAGACTAGAATGCCAGAGAGAGGAAGCTGTACAGTGAAAGAGAGAGAAAAATATGCAAGACGTTCTCGAGTTTCTCGCCAAGTGCTAAGCTGTGCCTGTACAGATAGGTGAAATCCCTGGGCCCGGAAGAGAACAACTCTGGGAGCTGTGGGTTGCAGGAGATGCTGGCCTGACAGCAAGCTAGGAGACAGAAATTCCATTCGGCCTCAGAGAAGACACCACCCCAAACATCCAAGGCATTTAATAACAACCTGAAGAAAGACTACTACTCTCAGGAGAAGGGCTACTCTAATCCTGTCCAAAAAATTTCAGAATAAACCTTAGAAATATCGAAAAGTAGGAGTTGGACTGTGCCACTTACGGTTATTCTTACAATGACTTACTATAAAGCCATCAAAAATTATATTAAGCAAAATGTGTGTGTGTGTGTGTGTGTGTGTGTGTGTGTGTGTAGAAAGATATAACCTAGCCAGGCTCGGTGGCTCAGCCTGTCATCCCGTGCCTTCGGGAGGCTGCGGTGAGTGGATTGCCTGAGCCCGCGGGTTCGAGATCCACCTGGGCAGTGAGACCTTATCTCCACAATAAATCAAAAAATCAGCTGGGCATGGTAGCACATGCCTGTAATTCCGGCTACTCGGAAGGCTGAGGCGTAAGGATCACCGGAGCCCAGCAGGTCGAGGCTGCGGTGGCCAGGAGCGGCCGCCGCATTCCAGTCTGGGCGACAGAGTGAGACTCCAACTCAAAAAAAAAAAAAAAAAAGAAAGATATAACCTAAAATACTAATAATGTTTATATCTATATTTTCTGTCCTATATAAGAATTACGAAAAAAAACAACTCCAGGATAAGATGAATGAAAGAAGTGATGAATTATGTGTGTATCTATGTGCATCCTTGTGAGTGTTGTGGTGTGGTTGACTCCTCTCCACAATTATGGAAGCAAAATGAGGGGTTTTTTTTGGGATGATCATTTTCTAAAGCATTCCTTTGTGAAAATTGAAGAGCACATCTACAAAAAACAAAACAAAACAAAGCAAAACAAAAAACAAAAACCTGAACATGAAATACCAAACAGCAGAAAATGAAAGAAATCTAATAGGCAAGGCACTGTCATCAAAGTGTAAAAAAATAAGATAAAATAAAACAAAAGGTCAAAAAAGTCAATCAGTATGCATCTCACAAATAAGCCCCACATTCGAAAGAAATGTACAGATTGAATTTATAATACGGTAAAACTACTTAAAACATTAGATATGGTACTGACTGCTTTATTTAAACAACTTGTGCAATGAAATCACTGAACTAGTAGAATAATTAGTTAGTAGAGGTCATAGATACCCTGGTGGTTAGCCAAGAAAGCAGACCTTTCCATGTGCTCTTGGACACGAAGCCCAGATCTCTCTGACACAGTCCAATTTCTCATGGCCACCTCTGTTTGTTGGGACGGATACTGTACACAAGTTGGGTGTGTATTCAAGGCTGGAACAAAAATAAGGAATGGCAGAGTTTCTTTTGCTGTCTCTTCTAAAATTTCACTGGTGACATCTCTCTGCCTCTCTCTCCCTCTTTCTCAATATGTGTGGCGTTGTATAGGTAAGTGCTATACATACCAGCATACACAAGTATTATGTATATCATATATAGCCATTGTATACTTATGTTTTGCAGTTCCAAAATATTTTCACATATTTTGCTTTCAAACTATTTCTGTAGACACCTGATTTGGAAAATAATTCAGATACTAGTTTATTTGCTATGTATACTTCACCTTCCAAAAGAGCAGATACACTAGGAACATGTTTCATAGCATAAAAATATTTTCCAACAGGTTTGCAAAGAAAAAGACTGGATGAACGAAAGAAGAAAAGTTGCATTAGATGAACAAAACTGTGGATATTAAAAGGATTGAGTGCAAAACTTAACAGCCCAAAATTCCAAAGTTTTAACATGCTCAGTACCTAGCGGAAGGAAAGCAGAAGAAATATTGGTTGTTTTCCAGACAGAAAACTGAGACATTGGATGGTTAAGAGATATTTTAAGGTCACATGTCCAGAAGGTTTCTGACTCATTTCAATCGTGGGGCTCCAGATTGCTAAATTGTGATCTTCCCAGCATACCTCAGTAAGACAGGGTTACTAAATGCTAAACAGCTAAATACTAGTTTAGGTGAGGTTAGTCCACTAAAAAAGAGCAACCAGCTTCATGTAGCCCAGTTATTCCAGTAATTCAGAATCTCTTCTAGCTCAAAGACAATCTTCATACAATTGAGTCAGCCGGAGTAATGGATATTGATTATGACAATGGCCAAAACAGCGACTGGGATGGCACACCCACGTTCTGATTCGTAATTGATGAATAAGCAAAGACAGTATGTCTACACTGAGGAAAATTTAAATGTTGCTTAACGTCAAGAAAGTCTTAGCCTTTCCGAACTTTGCGAGTGACCAGGCAACTCAAAAACATTCAGTAGCAGGAGAAACCAGTGAACAACAGACACCTGTCTGGCAGATAGATTATTGCCTTCCCAAAGTGCCACATAGCATGGTGAATGTAGGATAGAGTCACTGGCCTACACACGCATGGAGATAGTAAGTCCAACAGACCAAGACTCCTGAGCAGTGGGTGACAGGAACACAATGGTGCCTACCGAACACACCCGGATGCCTGCTTGGGCCTGGCCTGACAGGCTTTGATTTGGAAAACTACAGCACAGAAGACCTAACTCACTTGCCCAAAGACCACAAACAAAACCCTCCATTTTCTTTCTGGGATAAATACAGCAATACAAAGGCAGGCTTCAGTCTCATTCTCCCATACTGCAGTCATGACACAAATCACAGGCGCTCTCCATGGCTGGTGACAGGTTTGCATCAGGGATGATTTATAATTGACAACACTCATGCTCCCCGGTTGTCAAAGTGTTTCCTGAGCTGGGAACAGGCAACCCACCTTCCTCTTAGCAGTCCTCACTGGACTCTCTTGCGATGTCTCTCTGTATCTTTCAATTAACTCCAGCTGAAGTCCTCCCAAAGGAACTGACGTGAGGAAGCGCCTTTCTTTCCCTTAAAATACATGCTTATAAGCTGGACTCGGTGGGGCAGCCTGTAATCCCGCACCTTAGGAGACTGAGATGAGTGGATTGCCTGAGCCCACGGGTTCGACACCCGCCTGGGCAACTTGGCGAGACCTCATCTCTACAATAAATCAAAAATCAGCCGGGCGTGGTAGCGCACGCCTGTAGTTCCAGCTACTTGGAAGGCTGAGGCGGAAGGATCGCCGGCGCCCAAGCAGATAAATGCTGCGGTGGCCGGGAGCGGCCACTGCACTCCAGTCTGGGTGACAGAGTAAGACTCCAACTCAAAAAAAAAAAGAAAGAAAGAAATACATGCTTATTCCCAGATCACTAGCAGTTGATTCCTATTTGGTTTGCTGTTTTGTTTACCACAAATTGGAAGGAAGTCTTGCACGTATGAAACCAGTTTCCTCTGGTTTCATGAGATACATGAGAACCGTCCTTTTTAAGTGGTAGCTACACCAAAGAGTTTCATCAGTCATCTTCATTCTGTCTGGGTGTGCACCTTTGTTTTAAAAATTCCTGGTTTTTGTCTTTTAGCTGGTACACTGATGCCGATGAATTCCCCAAACACCTACCTAGTGGGGAAAGCCTGAACTAAAAGGGGTCTGCCCTTCAAAACCATAATTCTGGGGTTTTTTGGGGTCTCCCTTTGTATTCACAAGACTGTTTAAGGGGCAAGAGCTATAAAATTTGGCATTGATTAGATGTGAAATACAGGGCAAAGCTTTCTGAAAATAGCAACTCAGCACATGGTGGAAGCTTCTTTGGGGAGACCAAGCCGCCCTCTTGTGCCCTGACACATGGTCCTTCATCTGCTGTTGTCTCTTAGACTGATGCATTTCTATTCATCACCTTCAGGGGTCTCATCTCAGGTTTCTGAGCTGCTATTGCAGTTACCCCTATCACCGTAGTACCCCGTATGCAGTAGGTGCAGTGTAAGTAATTGTTCAACTAAATTTAGTGGTGGAGAGAGAACCCAGATGGATTGAGGAGTGACCCAGACAGAAGGAATCAGAGAATGTATAAGTGTCGAGAAATCTGATAAAAATGGCATACCCGATTCCAAGTAATATTATTGTAGTGGCAATTAAGTTAACACTGATTGAACATTTTCTGTGCAACAAGCAACAAACTCTGTAACATGACTTGACTGATTCCTCACCACAGCCCTGGGTTGACATCCTTATTACATTTAGGAAAGAAACACCCACCTGATTTGGATACTGTTGTATTCTCAGCACCCATCAGAAGACCTGGCACATAGTAGATGCTTAATAAGTACTCCTTGAAAGAAAAAATAACTTATAAATGAAGAAACTGTGGCTTCAGAAAGATCAAGTAGTTTGCCAAAGATCACACCACCAGTAAGTCAAAGAGCATCTGGACCCCAACTCTACAGAACTGCTGGTAAAAACAACTTTGATTAAGCTTCTTCCTGTTGGTTGCTGGCAACTGACTTGACTTCCTCTAAACTCCCAGAAGTCACTGCCTCTTTTGTGAGGGCTCACTACTCATCCCTTTTATAAGATGTTTTAGGATTTCACCTATAATCTCACCCCCACCCCAACTCCATTGATTGCAGAAGGTCCTGCAGTCTCTCCCTGTCAATGACATGAGGCAATTGATCAATAACCAAAGGTTTATTTGTACCTGCTGTGTCAAGTGCTGCCCTCTTCAGGAAGAGAAATTAAACCCACCTCTTTTCCAATATCCTCTTTTGTTGCTTAAAAATTCTGAACCTAGCTTGGTGGCTCAGCCTGTCACCTTAGCACTTTAGGAGGCTGAGGCGAGGGGATTGCCTGAGTCCACGGGTTCGAGACCAGCCTGGGTAACCTGGAGGGAACTCATCTCTACAATAAATAAAAAATTAGTCAGGTGTGGTAGCACACACCTATAGTTCCAGCTACTTGGAAGGCTGAGACGAAAGGATCACTGGAGTCCAGCAGGTCGACGCTGGGGAGTGGCCATGAGTGTGCCACTGCACTCCAGCCTGGGTGACGGAGTGGGACTCCAACTCAGGAAAAAAAAATGGTGGGAACAAAGATTCAGGGAAATCACTTCTTATCCTTCACTGATTTTAGCCTTTTCACAGATACCAAATTATTTCCTTGAACTATTGATTGCAGGACTCCTGAAAGACGAACTAATATCCACATGCATCTGAGGGCAGGGTAGGTAATATTTGTGAAATGACTTTGCTGAGGGATGTTTCATGTGTGCTTGAAAACACAAGCATTTGCACGATTCTGCTTTCTGTATATGGCTCGCAAGAATTAACCCCATGCTAAAATGTTCGCATAAGGTTCAAGATTCCTTGTTATTCCGTCACAGTCAAACTTGCCTCCATCCAGTTCATAAAAGCATGTCGTTCCCTCACAAGACTGTGAAAAACAATATAGGCAGAGCACAGAAACGCTCTGCAGGGATGAGCCCGCGCTGGCTCCTTTAGAGATGATTGAGATGAACTAATAGGTCCCTTTCATGTCTAATTTATGTGATTCTAATTACGGAGTCATTTTCGTTCCTGTGGTTCTTCTCATCTGCCAGCACAAATGTGCTTTCCTTGTTACCCAGGGTCCCTTCCTCCACCCTAGCGACTTTCTTTGGAGTCATTTCTCAAACTTAGATACCAATCCTTTTAGGAGACTTCTTGTCAATTGCAGACCTCTCTAAAGCAGCCCTGTACATTGAAGAGAGAAGGAAGAAATCCGTGCTAGGACTCGTTTTCTGTGATGTGCATTTAGAACCTTATTATGAGTGAAGAGAGGGAGGGAAATGATACCGAACCTTAAGCCAACGGGATGCTGTTCATTGACTGTGCCTGAATGTCATCTATCACATTCACATTAAATTCTTACACAAACATCTATTGTTATTGTAGAGAAGGTGGGTGTATTCTGGATCTGAGACTTTTGGAAGGCTTTTGCCTTCTGCTGACATTCAGCAAACTTCACAATGATGCGAGGAATGGACTCCTGAAAGCACAATGAGGACCACAGTGCTCTCTGACTTGTGCCTAGATTGGGGCAAGCGGGTGGGGAAATGAACACATCTGGAAAGCTCTTAAGGAAGACAAGCCCTTTGCCTAAGACAGACTTCAGAGAGGACTCCTCCATCCTGGATACTTGGTTCTTTGCTTCTCTGTAATCAAACAGCAGGGAGGAGAACAGAGTGGACGGATAAAAGAGCTCACCTCAGGCAGGACAATATCCCAGACACCAACACACCGGGATTGTGGGTCGTGGTGTCTTCTAGGACTTTGTGGGAGAGCCATGACACGGGACATAGGGAAAGAAGGGACAGGGGCTGAGCAAGGTGTTGAACATTCTTGCAACGGGTTCACCTTGTCATTGTCCCATTTTTGACTTAGTAGAGTTTTGAAGTCCATTGTTAGGGTGACCCCAGGTATATTTTACCTGTGTTATTTTTTAATGTATCTCTTCATAGTACTGCTTCTTTTATTCTCTCCTCTGAGATTTCATCATGTGTCACTGTGTTTGATTTTCTCAAATGATTTGAGCGACCAAACTGGTGGAGGTGAGCTGGCAAAAATGAATATGCAGCCTTGAAAATCCACATTAATGAAACAATTTTCCTATTTTGGTTTGTAGCAGAAGAAATTAGCTCACCAGGCAATTTTTACATACACAATTTAATCACTGGAGATTTTAAAAATAGTAACCCAAATGATGTACATTTTATTACATAAAAACTCTACCTCCAGATGCGTATTTTTGTGTAAAGTGTACCCTGACTTATTGCGAAAAGAAACAAAACACTCTCGCAAAATATTTTTCAAGAGTGTTTTAAGTGTGGCCCAGTCCCTTTGCCCATTAAAGCAGTCTGTCTCCGCAACAAAAGATGAAAATCAGCACAGAACAGGATTGGAATTATGCATGTCATTTATAATGAAGCTCATTATACAAGGGGGTCTAATTCTATTATGAAGAGCTGCAGTTTATAGTCTTCTTGCTATTCAGCTTTGAACAATGACAAAGAAAAAATTCCCCACCCCGTGTCAGAGCTAATCTTTTTTAATGCTCACAATTTTGTATTGTTTGTATATTTTCCTTAAAGAGAATTTTCCTGTCATGTTCATTCTACTCAGCAGCATGCACTCTTCACCCTACCCAACATAGAGTCTTATTCTCACTTTCCCTGAGAAACGCTAAGGCATTCCACACACCGTTTTGCGTCTGAACGGTAATGACACAGCGGCCACCTCTGTAGTCTAATCTGACATGATATTTATAAACACTAAGGTACATTTGCCATTCCATAGAAGGCTCTAATTCCATCAGGGGCGTTTATGTGACCCTCCTTGACAGAATTATAGCTCGGTGGGCGTGATCTGGCCCTGTGCTTCATTGTAGCTGTGTGCATGGCTCCTAGGTTTAATAAGACTATTCACCGCCAAACCCTTTTTCCGCACGTTTTTATGACTCAACAATAAATACAGAGGTGAGATTCTGTTTGGTGTACGCATATTTTGAGGCATTTTGGGGCCATTATTTTTAAGCACCGGCCCATAAATTCCAGAATATTGTTTTAAATGCTTGAGCATTTCATCCTGGTATGGCTTGTATTTCCAGTATGACACCCTGGAGATTACACATGTCTACCCGGAATTGTTTACCTCGGGTATTTGTCAACATTTATCTGCACTGAGAAGAGAGGGTTATATTAGGGCCAGGTAAGATATTGAAAACAAATAGAAAAAAATAACCTTTGTTCTAGAAGAGAAATGTGGGTTTAGGGAGGCAGAGGACCTGTATGTAATTACGATGCAAGAACACTTGGAAAGCTTGGATTAACTGTCGAATATTACAAAGAACAGTGATGCTAGCTTCCTCTTCTGTTCCACCTCTTGTCCTTTCTTCCTCTTCTCCCCACTCCTTTTTTTCTATTCTTTCTTATGCCGAGCCTATGAGCAGTGGGTGTAGATTCCAGCCCCATCATTTAAGAGCTGTGCGTGACTTTGGACCAGGTATTTAATACCCCTAAGCTTCATTTTCTTAAAGAAAAAAACAATTCCTACGTCGTGTGTCTGCTGTTCACATTTCATTTACTTGAGATGTGTACATAAATCACAGTGCTTGGTGCATAGTAATCACTCCATAAATGCGAATTCATTCTTATGTTATTGCTCTTTTTAAAACTTATACCAATTTTAATGAAATAAATGAAAGTATTGAACTGAAATCTGTGTTTTCTGGTAAGGAAAACAGTGTAGAGATACGGAGTTCTTATTTGAATAATTTTGCAACAATAATCAGAGACAAGTTCCAGACCAATTTGGAGGCTAACCAAGCAACTCATCCTCTACAACTTCCCTGACCACCTCCCTGTTGAACAATTCATAAAAGCGTGGAGAATATCAGGTAACAGGAAGGAATGAATTGCCAACACATGCCACAACATGCGTGAACCTTAAATACATTATGCTGAGTGCAAGAAACCAGTCACAAAAGGTCACATGTTGTGTGATCCTATTTATGTGAAATGTCTGGAATAGGCAAATCCATGGACGGAGAGTAGATTCATGGTTACCAGGGGATGAGGGGAGATGAAGAGTGACTGGAGGGGCACGGCGTTTATTGATGTGGTGATGAAAATTAAATAGCTGTGATCGTTTCATGACCCTGAATACGTCACTACCAATTGTACACTTAAGAAAAGTTGATTGGACAGCATTGTAAATTGTATCAAAGCTGTTATGGAAAATATATATTAGACCGAATAGAATTCTGAGGCTCTCACTAGAGATGTTACCATGGTTGAATAACTACTGAATTAGTTAATTTTTGTGGGATTTATTCAATAGAAATAAATCCAAATAAGCAGGCATTCAACACACACATACACACACACACACACACACACACACACACACACACACACACACACATGCACGCACACTCGGGAGAAGACGTGAGGTTGCAGTATTTTTGGAAGTGCAGAATGTATCTGCTGATTCAAAGCTCATATGTCACTGGGGTAGAACTGTGACCTCAGTGTCAGGTTAGGGGACAATTCCTGCCCATCCTTCTCTCAAAAGTTATCTGCCAGCAAACAACTCCCTGGAAAACAAGATGTCTAAGAATTGCTTATAAGAAAGGTGGTTTAATGTGTTTTGAGATGGGAAGTTTAGTAGAAAGTGCAGAGGAAGGTGGTAAATGGGAGAAAAAGACAAAGATGACTTTAATCATGGCAATTCTGAAAGTTTACACAAAATAAATAACAAATATCCTATCAAACATTTCATTGTGATGTACCCTTAATTGAGTGTCTTTGTCTATCCTACTATGACCATGACATTTAAAAAAATTGCTCTATTCTTTTGTAATGTTCTGACACTAGTCCCTGGTTCTGTTCATTTTCAGAGACCTGACATCATTCAGATAATTTGATTTTAAGGGACATTTTTTTTCAGAATAATGTTTTGTTCTTTTCTGTTTAAACAAACTTGTATCAATTATTGCTAATTACAATTTTAAAAATCTTAATAATAAATTCATACTTTGGATGACCAAAAAAAGAGAAAATCATGGCACTTTTCCTATTCTGAAAATCACGGTGCTTCTGAAAATCATGGCACTTTTCTTATTCCTAGGACAAGAGGAAAAGAAAAGGAAATAAAAGGCAAAAGAAAAATAAGATCATTGTTACCAAATCATATGAACAGCTACACAGAAAGCTACCCTTAACAAATCCAAAAACTTTTCAAATTAATAAGAGAGTCTAAGAAGTTTCCCATGTATAATTTCAAAACACAGCAGCACCAAACTTTTAAAAATGAAATTTAAAAGAAAATGTAAAATAGCACCCAAAATGTTAATGACAAAGTGTTATGGGTTGAATTGTGTCCCCACAAACATTTACATGTGGAAATACTAAACGCAGTACCCCAGAATGTGACTGTATTTGGAGAGAGAGTCTTTAAGATGATTTTAAGTTAAAATAAGATCATTAGGCTGGGCCCTCCTGCAACATGACGGGTGTTTTATGAGAAGAGGAAATTGTGATACACCCAGACAGAGGGAAGATGGTGTGAAGACCCGGGAGAAAACCACCTCAGGCCATCCTAAGAGGGAGACCTGAAGCACACTCTCCCCTCAGTCTCAGACGGAACCAAACTTGCTGACACCTTGGTCTTGGACGTCTAGCTTCCAGAATTGTGAGATGAAAGAATTTCTGTTGCTGAAGACACTCAGTCTGTGGGATTTTGTTATGGCAGGTATAGCAAACTAATTCACTCAGAAGAACACTTAAACACACAAGTCCTTTTGGCAGAAAATGGTAAGATTTCATTAAAATAAATAAGAATATCCCATGTCCCTGGAGAGAACTTTTAAAGATCCTTGAGATGCTGATTCTAAAATGAATGGTCCACGAAAGCGGTGAGAACAATCAAGAGGGCAAGTTGGAAAGGGTGGCAGCCCTTGTTTTCATCTATAAAAATATATATAAATACTTTTAAAAACCCAGGATGAAGTGAGGACAACATCAGATAATTTTTAAGCATTCTCTTTAAATGCAATGAACATGAATCTTCTCGACTGCAAAAAGAATAAAGAAGGCGTTTAATAATTAAAAATAGCTCAAAACTTCTTCTGTTTTCTGCTAGCGTGCAGAACCCAAAGCAGCTGGAAGGTATTTTGATGGTGGGAAAATCCACATAAATAATTTGCATTTTAAAAGGAAAAGCAATAAATGTTTTCTACACACCAAAAAATGCCTTATTATGGCTCGAGGTATAAAGATTGAATGCAAGTGCTGTTTGCAACTTCTGTCCCGGAAAGCGGAGTGAGCGAAATTTTATTTATTCCATTAGGACAGTCGCATACAATGAATATTAGGGTTCTGATAAAGAAATATATAATCATCAATAAAGCAAAAGCTATCATTATAAGTCATTTAGATCATATAAAGCATTTAAAAAATCAAAACACCTAGATTTTTTTTTTTATCAAACGTGCTGATAAAGCGAGTAAAAATATTTAGAATGTATTACCAGAAGTTTTAGAACTATTTATTGATTGATTTGTGGTAGAAAGAAGTTTATTTCTGAGTTCAAATCCAGGGAGCAGAGCGGGACTTGAGATCTTTCTAAGATGGTTCAGCCAGGCTTTTACAGCTCACTTTTTATAGTCCAGGGTTGTCATACCTATACATGAACCGCGTGACCCGCAGAGCATTGTACAGGACTTAAGTCACAGCCGCATTTTACATTTTGATCCCCAACAAAAACACTCACAGGTCGGTCCAGTGTTCCTCTGGTACCTACAAAGTGACCCCTGAGAGCCCAAGTGAGAAAGGTTCCACCAACGCGTGCGCACGTCCAGGGATGATTTACCAAATCAGTGCGTCTGCTTTACAAGATTAGTACCCGCAAGGCCTTTTTCTTACCAGTTCGTCAAGGGCTGGTCCTGGTTGGTGGGACTCCTCTCCAGAGAGTCCCCAGAGCACAAAGTCGCTCTGGCAGCTGCTAGGGCATCTCTATCAGGAGATTCCATCGACCAAGGTCCTGCCATGAGGTCGCCAATTGTTGTGGTCGGAGGAACGCTAGGCCGCTCATCTTTGATACCAATAAATCAAAGGGGCAGGGAACGGTAGAAAGGTAAAAAAAAGCTTATTTCTGAGTTCGAATCCAGGGAGCAGAGCCGGACTCGAGGTCTTTCTAAAATGGCTCTGACCCAGAACTATTTTTTAGTTAGAAAAGATTGAACTTTTCTTCTTCTCCTCCTTCTCCTCCTTCTCCTCCTCCTCCTCCTCCTCCTCCGTGTGGTGCTCACTGTGAGCATTTTGGGAGGCCAAGGCAGGAGAATTTCTTGAGTCCAGGAGTTCGAGACCAGCCTAGGCAACATAGCAAGCCCTCGTCTCTACAAATAAATTATAACATTAGCTGGTCATAGTGGCGTACACCTGTAGTGCTGGCTATGCTGGAGCTTGAAGTGGGAGGATCACTTGAGCCCATGAGTTTGAGGCTGTGGTGAATGAACTGTGGTCCAGTCACTGCACTCCAGTCTGAGCAACAGAGCGAGACCCCAACTCAAACAGATAAATAAAAATAAATAAATGGAAATGTCGAGCATTTTGAACACTAAATGTCAAATATAACTTTAAGAAGAGTAATATCAATATGGGTGTCACATTGAAAATTAAATTTTTGCATGCTGTTATCACAAAACTTTTGCCTGCTGAAATAAAATAATAATATTTTGAAAGAATTTAAAAATCAGAGCAGTAAAACTTCTGTGATTATTTTTTGTTAAGTGCTTCACATTAAGCAGTTTTAATCATTTACTTAAATATGATATTCAATATTTTTTAAGTTAGTAATGCTTTTTGATGATCTCAGGGAGCTGCAAGGAATGTCATCTGAGAAAAAAAATCAATTCCTATTTCTGGTATATGGGAAAATATTTCAAAGAGTAATATTTAAGATAAAATTTTTTGAGGTTTTGTAGAGATTATATTAGAATATATACATGAAGAAAGTCTGAGGTTTCAGTCAGAACTTAAAAACATGTAGACATATTTAAGTTTGGCAAAATCTAATTCGCTACACCTACCTATGGATGAGCTGTGAGCATTTTGGGAGACCAAGGCAGGAGGATTTCTTGAGCCTAGGCAACATAGCATGCCCTCATCTCTACAAATAAATATACATTAAGTAAATCATTTTACCACTGGTTCTGATAAATATACATTAAGTAAATCATTTTACCACTAGTTCTGATGAATTTTATATTTTACCCATGTGCCAAATAAACAGCAGAGAAAATTGAATCATATATTTGAAGACATAGTGATTGAAATAAGGAATGCTGGGAAAATATTTGGATGTCAACAAGAGTATAGTACAGGAGTGCTGGGGTTGCCAAAACAGTTTGAAAATTATATCAAAATTTGAAAGTTGACTTTAGTAGAATTCATTCTGAAAATGATATCACTCTTTTTGGCTTAACAATAAAGACATGTTTTCAGTTATTTGGGCTGACATATTCTTGCAAATCTCCTTGGATGGAAAGTGAACTAACTAATTAAATTAAGTCAACATAGGAATAGAATATGAATGGAATATGCTGATAAGGGATGTTTGTGACTTTGATAACAGAGATGTTTACTACATGTGAATCTCAAACTGTGTACGGAGACTAGCAAACATTTTGAACTAGTTGTTTTTTTGGGGGGGGAAGAATCTGGGCGAGCATTCACCAGCATGATGAAACACATCGATGATAATGCAAATTCTCTGCTTAAACGACAAGCTATCTGATGACTATTGATTCAACAGAGAAGTGGAAGACTTTGATGCAGTTCTCAGTCAAATTCTGACACTGACTGGGTCATCATTTAGCTGGTAGCAGTCATGTCAAAAAAATTACGGAAACAATTTTCTTTTCTTTTCTTTTCTTTTTTTTTTGAGTTGGAGTCTCACTCTGTCGCCCAGACTGGAGTGCAGTGGCCGCTCCAGGCCACCGCAGCCTCAACCTGCTGGGCTCCAGCTATCCTTCCACCTCAGCCTTCCGAGTAGCCGGAATTACAGGCATGCGCTACCACGCCCGGCTGATATTTTTGATTTTATTGTAGAGATGAGGTCTCGCTGCCCAAGGCGGGTCTCGAACCCGCGGGCTCAGGCCATCCACTCACCTCAGCCTCCCAAAGGCGCGGGATTACAGGCTGAGCCACCGAATCCGACTTGGAAACAATTTTCAAAATATCAAAAAATAATTTGGAAATTCTTATGATGACTTCAGAGAAAGTTATGTTAAGCATATCACATGGTAAGTATTTTGAAACATGCGTCGTTTAATTAGGCTAATCATTGGGTAAAGGAGCATATATTTTTACTTTTGTGGCAAAAAGTTTAATTAATTAATACATAAAACATATTAGTATGTTCTATATTATCATACCAGTTGTCAAAATTATTAATATCACAAAATCTGCTAACTTTCCCAAAGAGACATAAAGGAAACTTAAATAAAGGAAGCTGAAAGTTCTGAAAACTGTATGATAAGGGTCTTCTTTCCTCTCAAAATTAGCTTATATTGTAGGTTTAGTTTAATTTCCATCAGAATGCCCATGGGAAACTTGGGATGGGGGGGTGAGGGTTATTGGCACTTTAATTCTAAGGTTTTCGAGAAACATTAACCGTATGAAAGAAAAGAGTAAATTTTTGAGAAAGAAGGGTTGCAAGGTCCATTTTGTCCAGACATAAAGCTTCCATTGACAAATCACTTCTGGCTAGTGCATGGATCAGTGAACTAAATACATAAATGAGAAACACACCGACATTCTTTGGAAACCATAGATAATAAGAACAGGCTCACAAGATTGCGAAAAACAGAAGGATTGCATGTTATATCTTTTCTGAAACAATACATTATCCTTTGAGGGGAAAAAAAGGCAGTGTTTACCATTTCGTATGGTAGAGAATGCCGAGGAAATATTTTTCTGTTCTCAAGGAAGTTGAAGAACATTATAATCACAAAAGCAATGGAAGAGAACACAAGGGAGACAATCAATGCCTTCAACTACATGAAAACCTCTGTATCATAAATCAGCATTAACAATATTAAAAAAGGAAACAACCACCTAGGGAAAACTGCAGCAGATATGACAAACAGTAGATGGATGCACTTCATGCATAAAAACATTGTGTCAATCAATGGGCGAAACAATAAAACATGGAGGAAGGGACTGAAAACGTATTAGAGAAGAAAACATGCAACCAACATATGCTAAACATGTCTTTCTCTCCTTTCAAATGAAACATCATTTATTGTGCTAATGACGTTTTCCTACGGAGAATACTTATAAAAATATATTGTGGTGTTGTGGTGTTTTTCTGCTGTTAAGTTACTATCTCTCCTTTGCCATCAGTAAATATCAAGAAATAATTTGAGAAATAAATATCGAGAAATAATTTGAGATATATAAATACCTTGTTTCCCATATTTTGTGCTAATTTTAGCATCCAGTGATGATTTTTGCTTGAAACAATGATTACTGTGGCGTTTGCCAAATGGAATTTTCTATTTTTGTCTATGTTATTAATTAGAATTGCACTGAAAATTCAGATTTCTTTGTTGGTGGGGATGCCTGGTAGACCCCAACACTCACAGTGTCTACCAAAGGCTGATTTTCTATTTCTATCATTTCTTCTCCATGTTTTTAATGGGAAAACTGATCTACAAAGACAGATTTCTTTCCCAGTGCATAAATAAGGCAGAAACCACATGAGTCAAATTATCAGTAATGGTGTGATGTGTCAGGAATACATCTTTTGTGTCACCAAGGCAAAACTACAATTCTGTTATGAGAAAATATCAGCAAACTGAAGTAAGTGACATTGTATAGAATATGCAGCCAAGAGTCCACAAAAGCATCAAGGTATAAAGACAATTGGAGGAACTATTCAGATGAAAGATTAATGGACCATGGAAACCAAATGCAATAAACATGTGATTCAGAATTATATCTTAAGCCAAAAATGTACATTAGTGAAACAATCGGTGAAATTTGCATGATGTGTGTGATTAGATAACAGCATTATATCAATGTTATTTTTTCTAATGTTTATATCTGTACTGTGATTATTTAAGATGCAATTACTGTGAGAACTGGGGTGAGGGATAAACACCATTTTTTTAAGCAACTGCTTTGGATCATGATCCTACAGAAATAATCAGAATTACATGCAAACATATATCAGGGTGATAAAAAAATGTATACACATTTTAAGAGAGGTTATCTATGTATTAATTTTAGTTTACCCACAATCAGAAGTGTCTGGATGCTGATGGTAACCACTCAGAGCATCTCTTATAATTGCAGGTGTCTAACGTAACTTGTATTCATCTTTTGTTATCAGTATATATTGGGTATCACAACTTTAATACAAATTTTTTCTTTCTTTAAATATGTATATATTTTTGGTCCCTCTGTATATTATAAAAATTTGTATAACATTTTTTCCTGCATATAAATGCAGTGTATTTCTATGAAGCCTGCAACATTACAACAAAAATTGTGTTTATATATTATTTAGTGGCATGATTTTGGAAGATTTATACACAGTACAAGTCCAAACTAGACCCAAATCCCCAAAAGAACAATCAATCAAAAATAAGATCAGTTGAAAGTATTCAAATGTATTTTGTTATTAAATATGTCTACCGTTAGGTTGGTGTGTTCAGATGAGTCTTGTTACTTTAACAGGTTATCGCACATCTGGAAGAGAGAAAAGGCAGTTAATTGGTCCAACCTCCTAGTAGCTATTTGAGGCTTTCAGAGCTTTTTGGACTCCTTTGAATGTTGTAAAGATTGATGTCAATAGAAAAAGAAACAAACTACAAACCTCTCTATTTATTTATGGCCTTTAAACAAAGTAACTGTGTATAGTAGTTAGACTGTGAACTTGATTATAACTATGCTGTCCAACAAGTTAAAACTGAGTCAATTCACAGTCATTATACAATGAAAAGTTTCACAATTTGTGGTAAAAAAAAAAAAAAAAAAGATCAGAGTTCAAAATTCCATGATAGCAATGCTGGTTATAATATATACCATTCTTAAATATTTTGTGTTGAATAGAGAGGATAGGAAGATAGATAAATTAAGTAATTAGATAAATGGATGAGATGGATGAGAGACAGAGAAAGAGAGAGAGAGGGAGAGAGAGAGAGAGAGAGAGAGAGAGAGAGAGAGAGAGAGAGAGAGAGAGAGAGGAGAGAGGAGAGAGTCATGGTGGTATACCAAAGTGTGAACTGAGACCCAAGAGAGCTTGAGAGTGAAACTGGGTCCTATGGTGTCCTGAGTGCAATTTGTTGATTTCTTAAATAGTCAAGTTGACTCTGTACACACGTCTGTCCCAAGAAGTTCATTCCAGAAGGTGGACAAGGGTCCTCCTGTCTTTGATGTGCCCTCACTTTTCGGTTACTTTGTCCCCCCTTAGAAGTTTGTGCTTGGTAGGTGAAATCAGGACTCCCACGCTTGCTCTCTGTGTCTGCCAAGGACTTCCCCAGGAAACCAAGGACTTCCTCACATAGCAAAACTGAGGTGACTTGAATAGAGAGACTATTTCCAAACATGGAGCTTGAAACACGTTGATTTGGAAAAACCCCCCAAGTATGGAAAGTGAGTCTGGGGCCAGCCACTGCAGAAAGCCTCCATGGCCCTCTGTGGGAATGGATTAAGAGGAGGGAGTGGTTTCTTTGGCATCAGAGAAAGCAACTCTGTGAAGACAAAGAGAAACCAGGGGAGGCAGTAGAGACCAACTCTCAGAGTGACAGGTGGGGGCCAGGAGCCTGCCCACTCTCTAGTAGTCTGATTCTAGTGGCTGCACAAATGGACAGAGGACACCTTGTTTGTTGAGGATAGAGCTAGTGGAATTTAGAAAGCCTCTTGCCACTCAGAATCATTACAAAAATGTCTCATGAGTCAAGAAGTGTGAATGACTGAGCCCTCTGAGTCTGAGATCAAAACAAACAAAATCCTTCTATTTTTCAGCTGTGTCTCCTGGGGTTAAAAAAAAAAAATTCCCATTGGGAATGTCCGAAGCTGCATCTATCTCTCTCTGGACATCTCTGATATAAAATCTTAATTTCCTTAAGGTAAGCTGTGTGTTTTTTTGATGGCTACAGAGTCAACCTCATGAAAGAAAATGGAAGAAACTCAACATATTTATATTCATGTATTTTTCAACATATTCTTCTCATTTCCCTTGCATAGAAGAAAAAGAATGAGCCAGAAATAAATAAGACAAATTAACATTGGCTCTATCCAGGTGATGGTGCTGTGAGAAATTTCGTCTTTTGTGTTTTTCCTTTTTTTCTAAAAATTTCACAAGAGGTCTAATTTGCTTTGATAATCAGAAAAACAAAATGACTTTTTTTTTTTTCCAACGTGATCAGAGTCATCTGGGGTGACAGAACGGTGGAGTCGGAGAAGTTGTTCTTGGGGCAGATTACCCATCACTACCCATCATTACCCGTCAATACTCTAGATGCTCCAAGTTCTTTTTATCGATACATTTTGATCTTCAGAAGCACACATAATTACATTATATTAGCTTTGTGCAGAATCACATTTTTAAAACTCTGTTATAGCTTTACCTTTCATTCAGCTTGCTGCTTTTAGACAATTTAGGAGACTTTACATGCATGTGTTAAAAGATGGCTTATAAAATAAAATTGCTCTTTTCCTGGAACATCTGTCTCCCTTATGTGCCAGTTATTGGGCAATTTCCTGGGAAATTTATTATTAAAACGAGAGGAAGGAAAGCAATCTCTGGATAAGCCATGGAAATTTTGGTGTGCACATCATGATTAAAAGATAATATGCTCTCTAATACTGGAATTCCAAAATGACTTTTTAAAAAAAGTTTCCATGCCTTTATGCAAATAACCTAGGCCCACTTTCTGCCTCAGTTTCTCAGGATATGAGATTAAGTTTAGCACAACATATTCTAAGACAGTCATGAGTATGAGCTAATATTTGGAAATTTTAAATATCATGATACCCACTTTCTTTCAAAACTGTCAGTTAAATTGATATTTTCTTCAAGACACCCTAAGAGATGCCAAATTAAGAGGCAGTTTGAAACTGCACTGGATCCTTAAGCTTTCATCTTATTTGACAGAAATTGCAGCAACTACCCAAGAACTCGCTCTCTGGAGGAACGGAGAAGCCCGGACAGCATTGCCTGCTAAATATTCCCACTTTCTCTCTTTCCTTTCTTTCTTGCTTTCTTGTTTTTTCTTTCTTTCATTCTTTAATTTTTTTCTCTCTCACATCACTTTTTATTTATATTACAATTTAATGACAGCAAAGTGCAAAATAATTATACAATTTAATATGAGTGTTTTTCAGATTTGATAGAAACAAGAGGCCAGGTTCAGTAACTCAGCCTGTAATTCCAGCATATTTGGGAGACCGTGACGAGTGGATTGCCTGAGCCCATGGGTTCGAGACCAGTCCTGGCAACTTGGTGAGACCTCGTTTCTACAATAAGTAATAATTTAAAAAAAATAGCTGGGCGTGGTATCGCTTGCCTGTAGTTCTGGCTAATTGGAAGGGTGATGTGGAAGGATCGTTGGAGCCCAGAAGTTCGATGCTGGGGTGGTCATGAGTGTGCCATTACACTCCAACCTGGGTGATGAAGTGAGAGTTCAACCCAAAAAAACAAAAAAAAAGAAAAGGAAAAAAACAGGAAACAAGAATGTTTAATACGTATAGGGTTTGAACAAAAAAATTAGAAATTTTCCTATCAACCCTAACGTGTCCCATAATCTTGGGTCCTAGCCATATCTTCCCTCTATTTATAGTAGTAGTAGTAGTAGTAGTAGTAGTAGTAGTAGTAGTAGTAGTCGTATTTTAATCAGTCAGATAAAAGCCAAAAAATCAAATGACCTCATTTTAATGTCTGTAGGGAGCAAATATTTAGTACATGTTGAATATTTGATCAAACCCATGGTGACTCATGTACCACGTGTGCAGTGACGGCCTGAGAAGATGAGACCACAGAGGCACGTCACCACTGAGGAGCAAGGAAGCAAGAAAACACATCGACACAGACCACTAGCCAAGCCACTCTGAATTTTCCAAATCAATTTTGCAAATGTAGAAAAGAAATTAGATGCACTAGAACCAGATTGGGCCCCACTTTTGATATTTTCCTGACCTGAAAGGATACAGATGTGTCTCTTTTTTCCCTAAATAAATAAGTAAAACATGACTTTAAAATTTATTTTTTTGAGGGAAAAAATGAGTTGTCTGCAATAGGGTTTTATTGTCAGTTCCCTGCAAGCTACAGTAAGACTTCTTACAAAGAAATGCAAAATAGCTCTTCAAAATGCACCTTTTAGGGAATATTAGTCAGTTCTTTGACACAGAAACTTAGGACCAGTTCAAAGCAACAAGGCTATTGTTTCCTTTTCCTGATAGATACTTTAAAATGTCTGAGAAATGGAGTTCTGGTTGATTTTTTTTTTTTTTTAGCACAGTGAAAGCCAAAATAAAACTTCTTTCACTACGTACAGTCAAAAAAGCGCAAAAGTTATGTGTCCCGTGGTGTCTGATCTGGAAAAATCTGTTGGCCACAGGGCATTTTTGTCCTTTGAAGCTTTCATTATAGCAAGTAGAATAACACATCCTATAAAGAAAGCACATACAATATGGAAAACATGTAGCGTATAAACTTTTATTGAACTAATTCCCTTCATTAAATAGAAGAGGTGCCTTTGAACTCCTGGGTCAACACCTGCATAGTAATAAGCTTTGTGCGGATTATAATATTTCTATTTGACGTTTAATGTTTCTTGAGATCACCCTGCGTATCTAGGATTTTGACTTTGGAGGTTAAAGCTTGTGCATTTATAGCCAGCCTAATTGGGAACCATGGACCGCTGAGCTCTTTATAGCAACAGTGTTTGAAAGCCTGGCTCTGCCTCTGTGGACGGCCAAGCCCCTTCTCCTTCCTCACGAGGCAGGCAGAATTTCGTTCATCCCTTGCAAACAAACCGCCCTCTCTCACAGATAACTGCAGTGGCCCTGGCCACTCACTCTGGGGGAGGTCAGATCAAGGAGAAACGGCCGTGTGCTGTGGGATCACAATCTGACCTTCCAGGGTTTCTGCAACAAGTTCTTTTGCCATTAAACATTTTGAAAATGAAGCCTCAGCAAAGCACCGTGGGGAGATGCTTCTGGGATCGAGAATAACAACCAAAACACATGGTCTCTCCCTGTCTAGACAGAATGGTACTGACCCAGACAGAAAGGTCTCCGCAGGCCAGACAGGCCTTGTCGCACCACATGGCTGAGGGCTCCGGGAAGCCCCAGCATGAGTTTGGGAAGGAGAAACACAACGGCAGTGTTGCAGGACCATTAGCAGGACGGATGAGCCATCGTGTCTCGTGTGTGTGCACATGTGCGCGTGTGTGTGTGCATGTGTGCGCTCATACAATGTGCAATTCTCTGTATAAGGTTCAGGTTCTTGGACTTTAACTCAGACACAAGCTCCACACAACATTCCACCTGGGCTTTTAAATGACATGACAGCAGAGTATAACTTATTTTGAGCCTGAGATTGCTTAAAATGAAAGAGAAAATTCTGTTTTGATATTGTATTTTAAATTCAGTTTTCAACTCCAGAATTCAAAAAGAAAAAGAAAAAAAATGCAGAGTTCAAACAATTATGTAGGCAAGAGTTAAGTGTCCTTGGATTTTGTATTCCACAGAAAATGTATAGGAATAAATATTACTGGGAAGGTGTATACTTTTTAAATACTGACTTGGTAAATTTAACTTATTGATTGCTTGATTGATTGATTGAGTCAGGGTCTCACTGTTACCCAGGCTGGAGTACAGTGGCACGATCACAGCTCAATGCATCCTCGACCTCCTGGGCTTAGGTGATCTTTCGGTTTCAGCTTTCTGAGTAGCTGGGATTAAAGGAGCATGCCGCTAGGACTTACTGGTTATTTTTTGTGGTGGTGGTGGTAGTTGTTTTGTAGAGACAAAGTCTCTCACTATGCTGCCCAGGCTGGTCTCAAGCTCCTAGGCTCAAGGATTCTTTCCACCTCAACTTCCCAAAGTGCTGGGATTACAGGGTGAGCCACCACATCACACCCTGTCAAACTGGACACTTTTAGGAGAATATTTCTCCTTATTTTTCAGACTATGTTCATTGCTGAAATCGATGTTGATTGGGGATTCTCTGGGCAGGGTGCCTGTTCTCCTACTTTGTCTGATAGGACCACCCATTTACAGCTCCAAGTAGCTGTTGGCTGTTATTAGATGCAAGACTAAAACCTGTTGAAATCTGGGTGCATTTTCTTTTGAAGGGTCCTAGTTTGCTCCCAGATGAAACATTTGCTGAAAACTGCAGGGACAAAGATTTGGCTCAGTACGAGCAAATCTTTGTTTTTCCCTGGAGTGGACTCAGTAAGACAGGTGTGCAGGACCAGAATGGAGAGCAAAGGTAGACCCAGCTCAACCTTGAAACTAGCTCCCAGTTTCTCCAGGGTTTGCGTGGCACAGTCTATGTTTGCCTGAAGATGCATTCACGCGCAGACTTTAGAATTTCTGGGAAGGAGGATACCTTTTTCTGGTATTATTTATTCTGCTTCAAGGAACATAGCAAAATGTACCTGGTTCAGAACAACTTGTACCATGTGCTGATTTATACATGGAGGAAAAAAACCCTCAGTGTATTTCAGGATTTGTTCCAATCAGTGCCTATTAAATGACAAAAATTGCCTCCTCTGCTTACAATTAATTGCCTTTGCCTGGAGATGACATAGATTTGAAAAGCTCTGTCTGAGATCTGGCGATGGGATTGAGCCAGGGTCCTGAAGACATTCCAAACACTCAAAACATTGCAGGATTTTAAAATAAAAAGACATAATTATTTCTGCCATTGTTATTTTCAGGTACAATTGAAAAACTTAATGGGTAGGTGAGTTTTCTGTAATAGTACTGCATAAGATATATTTCAGAACTTGTTTTTACTTAAAGGAGGTATACTGCCAGCCAAGAAGGTGTGAGTGGCTGCAGAGATGGGCATCTTGCCAATCAGCTACCGGGTAATTTATATCCACGAAAAAGAGTTGGCTTTCTGTGAAAGTTCATCTCCTCCTTCCCAGAAATTCTGAAGTCTGCACGTGAATGCATCTTCAGGCAAACATAGACTGTGCCACTCAAAATCTGGAGAAACTGGGAGCTAGTTTCAAAGTTGAGCTGGGTCTACCTTTGCTCTCCATCCTGGTCCTGCACATCTGTCTTACTGAGTCCACTCCAGGAAAAACCAAAGGTTTGCTTGTCCCAAGCCAAATGCACTGAAGGCTTCCTTGAGCTGTAGACGGCCACAGCCAACAGTCTATCTTCATCTGTTTTTGTAGACTTTCATATTAGACTAGACTTTGTCTGTTTTTGTAGACTCTAGCTTAATTTTATGCCTGATACATAAACTAAAATTGTTCCTTGAAAGGTCAGGTGTGGTGGCTCACTCTTGTAATCCCAGTACTTTGGGAGACTGAGGTGGGAGGATTGCTTGAGGCCAGGGCGGCATAACAAGACCCTGTCTCTTCAAAACAAAAAAGAAAAGAAAAGAATTACCTGGGTGTGGCAGTGTGTGTCTGTAGGACCAACTACTTGGGAGGCTGAAGCAGGAGAATCATTTGAGCCCTAAAGTTTGAGACTGAGGTGAGCTTATGATTGTGCCACTGCATTCCAGCCTGCGTGACAGAGTGAGATCCTTTCTCAAAAATAAATAAACAAAAGTTTTCCTTAAAAGTGCCTGGAGATAGGTCACTAGAATGGAAAAGATATAAAAACAAACAAAATGATAAAAAACAATGAAACACCCCAAATAGTGGGTATATTGCAAAAATCAGCACCAACAATTGTACTGAAATTGGCCCTCCAATTCTGGTTTGAAAGTCATAAAGCTTGATGAGTTAGAAAAACTGAAAAGTTGCTTCCTTTGAAGTTTGGTCTCCCAGAATTTAAAACCATACTTTTTGATGTTTACATATTTTAGACAGATTTTAAGCAATTAATTAATCCATCATAACAACAATTTCCTACAGAAAGAAAACAAAATCCACTTGCCTTGTAATCCTGTCGAAATGTTTATTGCTCTTCCATATTCAACATCAAAATGATGAATGCATTTTTCTCAAAAAACTAAAAGTGTATATTAATATATAAAAGTATAAAAGCCAACTGCAAAAAAACAAAAACGAAAAGCTCAAATAAAAGCCATTCTTTCCCAACTTGAATCTTTCAGTATTTTTTTTTGAAGTGGCTGCAGCTTAAATAGAAGCATGTCATTGAAAGACCAGAAAAAAGTGTGTGCAGTGGTTATTTGGGAGGATTAGAATTGTGGGAGTTACATTTTCTGGTGTGTGAAGTTCTCTGTTTTCCAAGTTTCAACCAATAAACGGTGCTATTTTTAGATAGTAAGAGTACCTACTGTAAGAAAACCAAGAAAGATTATGCACTGACAGGCTGGAGGGCCTGCATTCCCTGCTCCCCCATTCCCTGGTTTCCACGGCTTCAACCCCTCCACACCTCCCTCGTCAGACTCCCTCTGGGACTCCGCTTTCTCTTCCGATTCTTTGAGTCCGTGTCTGAGCAATTCGTGTTTCACCCCTTTCCTCCCACAGGGCCGTCACACTTGACTTCCTGTTTATACTCTTATCATCACCCAGGCTGGGTCTTCTGCCCACCTCCTCCACCTTCCTGCCCCCTCTGTGGAATCACTGAAGGCCTTCCACATATGCACCCTGCACTCAACTTTCCAAGCTGGGCTGTTTTTTCGCCCACCTTCCTTTTTTATCCTATATTCACACCTTGATGTTACCACCGATGGGGGACTTCAACAAGGGACCCCAGGCTTCCCTGATTCTGCCTCTTCATCTTCATCAGTTCCCATCTATTAAACATCCGCACCGGCCTTCCTGTCCCACTGTTAAGAAACTTCTGACTGATTTTCCTGGACTTTCACTCTCTTCCTCCTCCCTTTTCAAGGCAGCCGGAGTGATTTCTTTTAAAATCCAATCTTATCGTGTTATTCTTCTGCTTCAGACCTTTCAGTGGCTCCATATTGCCCTGAGATAAATTTGAACTTGATAGCCTAGCCAGCAAATTTCATAATCTGCAACTTTCATGATCTTCTAGCACTACACCTCTGAGCTGGCAGACTCAAAGAATATATGGGCGTGTGTGCTATTTCTTTAGTGAGTCCCAGGTTTTTCAAGCCTCTCTGATGTTGATCATGCAACCCTTGCTTCCCAGAATACTCAGCCTTTATTATCCATCAGACAGAACTCTCTCACCTCTTATTTAAAACCCAGATCTATCACTGTCAACTCCCAAAAGATTCCCCTAAAAGTGCTCCCTTGAGCACTCCAAATGGAGTTAGGGACCTCTCCAGAATGCATGCTATTTCCTTCAGCCATTGCTGTCTGTGCTACATCTTGAGTTCTTTAAAGGCCACTATGTTTCTTACTCATTGCGGTGTTCCTGGTGCTGTTCATGGTGCCTGGCACATAGGAGACACTCAACAAATGTTTGTTGAGTGAATACCTATATAGGAACTCTCTTCATAAATGTTTATGATTGTGTGCCAATAGATTTTGGAACCAATGAGGTGCCAAAAATGACTCATCGTTGTGACGTGTATGCCATATAGTTTTCAATGTTCTGTTTTCTAAGCAGATGCACCATATTTAAAGAGGCTCTGGCTTAATATAATAGATGGTTTAAAAAATTCAAATACAAGCCGGGCTCGGTGGCTCAGCCTGTAATCCTGCGCCTTTGGGAGGCTGAGGTGAGTGGATTGCCTGGGTTCGAGACCCACCTGGGCAGGCGAGACCTCATCTCTACAATAAGATCAAAAAATCAGCCGGGCGTGGTAGCGCGCACCTGTAATTCTGGCTATTCGGAAGGCTGAGGCGGAACGATTGCCGGAGCCCAGCAGGTCGAGGCTGCGGTGGCCGGGAGCGGCCACTGCACTCCAGTCTGGGCGACAGAGTGAGACTCCAACTCAAAAAAAAAAAAAAAAAAAAAAAAAAAATTCTAATACATTTACATGGAATTGTTGTATAGAGAAGTCTCCTAGTGAATGGAAAAGGACAGGTCTTGAGGGTGTCTCAAGCCTGGACTCAAATTGCAGCCCTGACAGACTAGACGATGATAGATCATTCTCTGAGCTCCAGTGTCTTTATCTAAAAGACACACTTGCAATGTTTATATAAAAAATGCCTACACTATATGGCCATCCTTTTGGGTGGAGGTGGAAAGGGTTTTGCATATGTTTTTGTTTTATTTTGGCATACTGCAGGTTGCTATGGTATTTACTTCTTCTTTACTTATGTTAAGTCAGGCCTGCTGGTGGTATGGGTGTCTGGTGTGCAATCTGATGCCCCGTGAAAGATGCAAAGAATTGCACTGAAGTTAGATTAGAAAATATAGTGTATTTAGAAAGTAAAATAGAGAGGGAAAGAGGAGATTCACCTCCCAAGGCAGGGTAGGGGGCCAAGCCAAGAAACATGGTGACAGCCATAGCTCAAAGAGCACATGACCACACCAGAGTCTAGCAAGGCAATGGCGGTGATGGTCTGGCATTGGGTTAGCAATGGTCTGGCAATGGCAAAATGTCTGCTTGTGGTCGAATGCTTTTAACCCCTCCCTTGGATGGGGGAAGGTCATTAAGGTGATTGGATGGTGGTCTGCTCCATGTCATCACGAAGGGACAGATAAGCACAGTTAATGGACAGCAGGCAGATGGGTGGGCTAGTCACATGATTGATGCCCTGGTGGTGGGCTAGATGGGAGACAAGGGGAGGGGGTTTTCCTGCAAGAGACTTGTTAGGCATTTGCAATCCACAAACTCCTTGACCAAAAGGTGGCCTATTATCTTTTCTATGCTGCAGTCCTTGTCTTGCATCTAATGAAGATTTCCCAAGGGAGTAGGCTAGACTGCCATCTGACCTGCAGTAAAATGTCTGAAAGCTTCCTAAAACCTGTCTATTGGAAATTTATCTATGTCTAACCTGTGCTAGATTCAAAGCATGTCAAAGGTAAAGTCTACAGGTATCGCCTTTCATTTTAATAGTAATTATCTTGGTACCTAAATATTCTTTATTTTTTTTTTTGAGTTGGAGTCTCACTCTGTCACCCAGACTGGAGTGCAGTGGCCACTCCCAGCCACTGCAACCTCGACCTGTTGGGGTCCCGCGATCGTTCTGCCTCAGCCTTCCCAGCAGCCAGAATTACAGGCACATGCCACCACACCCAGATGATTTTTGATTTATTGTAGAGATGAGATCTCACCAAATTTCCCAGGCAGGTCTCAAACCCCGGGCTCAGGCAATCCACTCACCTCAGCCTCCCAAAGCTCAGGATTACAGGCTGAGCCACCGAGTCTGGCTTAAATATTCATTTTTAAGCTAAATAAATATGAAGAGACAGTAGCCAAGAATTTTGAACCAGTGCCTAGCTCTTAAAATCTTAACATTCCTTGAAATGGTCACCAATGTATACGCAAGGTCTCACTCTAACAATTTAACATTTCTTTTCCTTTGGGGATGATCTATTATAGATTTAATATCAATAATTGCCCACCAGGTATACTGTTTTTGGAAGTAAATATCAATAATTAGTAATTGTGAGAGGCAGTTTGATTTTTTTTTCTTTTGGAAAGGCTTATTTCTAACAGTTTCTCTGTGTGTGGCAGTTGAAATATTAGATAATGAATTTTTATTGATTTTTTTTAGCTGAACATTGAAGCTGTACAAAGTACATTTCCATAACTTTGATGATCATGGGTTTCAGAATGTATTGATTGGATTGATGTAATATGTTTGTTTGTTTAGAATATTAACATCAAGAGAGGAGAAACTGCCTTCCACAGATAGAAGCAACGTGCTGAAGGAGAAGAAACGTTTGCGTTCTGACGCCAGGCATCCCCCGATGCACCGCGCAGTTCAAAGGAACACTCAAGCCGGGTACTGCTGGGGGCCTCTCTGCTGCCAACCTGCCTCATGAAAAGGCTGCCCAGTCCCAGGCTTCTTGCCTCCTAAATGCGGGAGGACATAAGCAACAATGGCCTCTTAATGTGTTTGTGGAAGGAGGGCTTAGGAAAACACAAGACAAAAAAGATTTTCACAACAATTAGCAAGTGATGCTTTCTCTTCAGGGTCACTTTCAGAGAAATTAATCTTTGCCCTGGGTTGTAGAAGAGGTCCAGAGACCCGGTTGTGTCTGGGGTCTTCCTTTCTTGCTGAGAGAGGACTGAAAAGTTCATTCAAATGCAAATGGGGTTAGTGACAAATACGGTGTTAATTTATTTATCAGAGAGACTCCTCAGCCTACATAATTCAGTCCCAGAGACTGTCTTTCTATCTGAAATAACTAGACCATGGCAGGATCAATCCAGTTACTGTAGCCATTACTTAAAAAAAAAAAAAAAAAAAAGTAAGTCTGATTGGATACAGTCAATCCATCCAATTGCCTGCCTATTGATCTGGAGAATTTGAAGCACAGTATGAATGGTGCCCAGCCGATAAGACGGCAGCTGGTTGTCTTAGAGAAAGTAGGGTTTGATCTAAATCCTCGTGGATAATCATGACTTCCTTACTTGTTTCCCTTGCTATGTGCATATGGAATGGTGAGAACGCATGGCTGTTGGGGTTCGATAAGATGTGAATTTGAATCCTCCGCCTACCCTTTATTAACTATGTAACCAAGGGCAAGCTTGTTTATTTCTTTTATTATCCTCATCTATAAAACAGGGATGAAAAAAACCTAGCTCATAGAGGTATATGTGTGTGTGTGTGTGTGTGTGTGTGTGTGTGTGTGTTTGTGTGTGTATGGATGTGAAATCATACTGATTGCTATTCAATATTTGATAGCTTCTGACTCCCTGTTCCCTAGCTGGGGTCTCCTCTTTGGTTTACTATTATACACTGTTGTTTTCTCAGAAAGGGTCATTGCCTTTTGGGAAGAGGAGTGGTACATAGAACTTTAAATTAGTCTTAGGTTGTTAACTTGGGGATCTTAAAAAATGAACAAATACAACCTTAACCCCCATATCACATTATGTAGAAACATCAGTTCCTGATGCAAAATATATGTAGATGTAAAATGCAAAGCAATGCACTTTTTGGAGTAAAACATAGAATACCTTTACGGTCTTTAGTAGGGAAAGATTTTCCAAGTAGAATCCCCAAAGCACTAATCCTTTTAAAAATGATATACTGGATTGTATCAAAATTAAGTTCATCGAAACAGAGTGAAGACGCCAGTGTAGAGCAGAGTGTGTTTATCTGCAATCACACATATTATAGAAAGGGCATGTATCTGGAAGATGCAAACAAGTTCTGCAAGTTGGCAAGACACAGACAAATAATTCCATGAAAAGATGGGCTCAAAACAAAACAACAAAACTCTTGAGTTACATTAGAAAATGTACTATCCAAATGGCCACCAGACATCTGAAAAGGTGCATCTTCATTTATCATGAAGAAAATGCAAACAGAAGCCACACTGCGATACCATTCCACACCCTCCTGAAAGACCAACATGAAGACAGGCGGCTGTGAGGGGCCGACAACCAGAACTCAGAAGGCAGCCAGCAAGGTAGACAGTGGTGTGATCATCCTTTGGGAAAACTCCATGAATCTCCTAGCAAAGTAGAACATACACCTTAACTGGGGCCAACTATCCCTCTCCTAGATATGTGCCCAGTAGACATGCATACATATGTTTGCAAATACATATAAACACACGCACACACACACTAATGTTCACAGCAGCTTTGTTCCTAATAGCAACAAAGTGGGAGCATTCCAGATGCAGCATATCCATGGAATATAGCGCAGCAAGGGGAGGAAACCATCACTGCTCCCTATAAGAATATGGGTGAGTTCTCATGAGCGCAGTGCTTGACACACAGGTCATATACCGCACTGCCCTCCAATGAGATAAACGTCAGAGACAGCCAACTCTTCATTGGTGGCAGACATGATCTTTGAGGAGCAGTGATGATGACCAGGAGTATCCAGGAGGCCCTTGGAAATGCTGGTGATGTTCTCTTTCTACACAGACCTAGAAGTGGTCTGTTCATGGGTGTGTCTATGCTGAGACCTTGTCAGGCTGCACAATTTTGATTTGTGCACTTTTCTTAATCTATAATTTTTTAAAAAGTGTAACGTTTCTGGTGACAACCTCCTGAGGAGAAATACTTCCAAATATACAAAACAATGCAAGTCTGTTATTTAAAAATGTGGAAAATACAGAGAAGAAAGTTAAAATTGTGCACAAACCTGCTACTCTGTTTGTATACATTGTTTGCATTTTAATACAATCCCATTGTGTTTCTCTCTATTCATACATGGTGTGTGTGTGTGAAGTGTTATGTCCCAGAGACAGCGTGTGTAGCCAGGTTTTTCTTTTTTCAACAGTGTGTTCAGGGCACTCTTTTGTCATTAAATGTCCTTCAACACACTTCACAAGCCTCTGTCCTCTAGACATGGCCTACTGCTGCACTGCGCCATGGCCTTGGCCCCGTGCACTAAATCTCAGCACTGCCTCAACTTCACACCTGCTGGAGCCTGGAGCAGAAACGGAACCATGGAAAACAGATCAATTGACACCCAGCAGGATTTTGCCAACAGCATTTGGCAGTGGGTGGCCGTGAACCCAGACGATGTAACATTTCCATCCTGACCTGGGCTGAGAAACCCTACTAGTAACCAAGACACAGCGCTTAACCCACAGATCATGCCCCACACAGGGACTAGTCATGACTGGTAGCATAGCAGAAGAGCAGTAGTGTGCAGGAGAGTCTGGGGTCAGGAGTCCGGGGTCAGAGGCCCAGCTCTGCAACGGCCAGGCAAGTACCCGGAGAGTCAGGGATTTGGTTTCTCCGCAGTAAAATGAGAACACTAAGGCCCACCATGCAGCTCAGCCTCTGTGATGTATTTATAATAGTGCTGGACAGAGAAGGCACCTGGGGACTTTGGGAGAAATCCTTGGTCATGGCAATTCCTTTTCACGAGCCTCTCAGATGGGCCCCGGTCTGGCTGGGGGCGTCTCCACACTGGTGTGTCCAGCCTCGCCTCCCACTGGACTGCCATTTCATCCCTGGTGTCCTTTCAGAACAATTTGCAGCTTCTGGAACACAACATAACTCTCACTCTTTTTCTTTTTTCTACCTAGAAGCCGCTTTTTTCTTCTCTTTATTTTATTTTTGAGATGTGGGGTACAAGTCCGGATTAGGTACAAGAATGGTCTATGTGTAGGTGAAGTCTGGGCTGCCACACACTTCCAGACTTCAAGCTTTACTATAAGGTGTAATCAAAACAGCCTGGGATGAGCCCAGGAATAGACATATAGACTGATGGAGCAGGACGGAGATTTTGGAAGCAAACACTCAATCTCGCAACCAACTTGGCTTTGACAAACCCATCAATAACAACCGCTGGGGAGAAGAATCTTCATTCAGCAAATGGTGCTGGGAAAACGGGCTGACCACATGCAGAAGAATGAAACGGGGACCCCTGCCTATCACCATATAAAAAAATCAACTCTAAATGGATCAAAGACCTGAACATAAAACCTCAAACTCTAAGAATCATAGAGGCCGTGCATGGTGATTCAAGCCTGTCATCCCGGCATTTTGGGAGGCCGAGGCAAGAGGATTGCCTCAGCCCAGGGGTTCAAGATCAGCTTGGGCAACTTGGCGAGGCCTCATCTCTATAATAAAAAAAAAATTAGCTGGGCGTGGTAGTGTGCACCTGCTGTCCCAGCTACTTGGAAGGCTGAGGTGGAAGGATTGCATGAGCCCAGTAGGTTGAGGCTGTGGTGGCTGTGAGCGTGCCACAGCACTCCAGCCTGGGCAATAGGGTGAGACTGCAACTCAAAAAAAAAGAAAGAAAGAATCATAGAAAAAAATGTAAGAGACACACTTATGCACATAGGAGTAGGCAACTAGTTCATTTCCAAGCCCCTGACTCTAACCTTCACTCGCTTACCTTACTCATTTCCATGTCTCTGTTAGTTTTCATCAAGATTTGCCATCTCTTCAAAGAACATTCCCTGGTGTGCCCTGGCACGAAGACCTGGCTAGAGACCCCTCTCATGGGTTTCATAGCCCCTGGGGCTTTACCACATCACAGAAATGATCACCTTGTATGGACCCTTTCCGATTTCTTCAGACCATAATCTCCCCAAGGGCAGGGTGGATTTTCCTCACATTTTGTCCTCAAGCCTCACATAAGACCTGACAAGTAGCTGCCGCACACTAAGGCTTTACTTGTCGAATGATCACATGCGGCATCTTAATTTCAAGGAGGAAGATGTTTGCAAGGTCCTGAACGTCAGAACGACTGAGCTTTCTCTCACTTGGCTGACTATACAGGAAATCAAATCGCAATCAGAAGAAGGTTGGAAGATCTATTATAAGGTTCTCATATTCATGGGTGCTAGACTGAGGCTACTTGTGCGCAGACCTGACGTAGACATGGTCTTGCTCGCGGGAAAAGAACTCTCTGAAGTGTGTGAATGGATCTCTGGCCCCATGAACAAGGGATAGGCGATGCCTACCCTTGAGTCAGTTGCTGTAATTCTATTTATTTATTCATTCATTCATTTATTTACTTTTGAGTTGGAGGCTCACTCTGTTGCCCAGGCTGGAGTGCCATGGCACACTCACGACCACCACAGCCTCGACCTGCTGGGCTCAGGCGATCCACACCCAGCTAATTTTTTGATTTGTTGTGGATGCAAGGTCTCACCAAGTTACCCAGGCTGGTCTTGAACCCGTGTGCTCAGGCAATCTTCTCACCTTGGACCCCCAGAGTGCTGGCGTAAGCCATCACGCCCTGCCTGCTGTAATTATTTCTGTGCAGTCATAACCCGGTTCTCTCCCCAGTCCACTGATAATGGTTTTCTTCATTTAGGCTGGTATCTTCCACTGCACTTAGGTTGAGATTTGCAGACATGTGAGCTGATCTGTTTCTTTAAGTTGACTTTCTATTTATGCTCCAATATGTGTCTATTTCATAGCAGGACTCTCTAAAATAAACCTTTTAATTTGTATTTTTTTGAGTCAAGGTCTCACTGTGTCACCCAGATTGGAGTGCAGTGGCACAGTTACGTTTCAATGTAGCCTCGATCTCTTGGGCTCAGGCGATCCTTCTGCTTCAGCCTCCCGAGTAGCTGGGGCTACAGGCATGCGCTGCCATGCTCATTTAACATTTTTAAATTGTTTTCTAGAGACGAGGTCTCGCTATGCTGCCCAGGCAGGGCTCTAGCTCCTGACCTCAAGCTATCCTCTTGCCTCAGCCTTCCAAAGTGCTGAGGTTTCAGGTATGAGCCACCATACCCAGCTTAAGTTTTTATTGTCCAAGTTGAGAGACACTTTCCTGAGAGGCATTCATTAAAAACTACAGCTTATCACTGATTTTATAATAGGAAAAGCTATCTATTATGACAGAATTCCTAGACTGAAGAACTTTCAATCTAATTAGGGCCTGAATACATAAATTACCAAAAAAAAAAAAAAAGTAGTGGCAATTTATCATAAGAAATGTTTGAAGCAAAGAGTTATTATAAGGATGCTTATGACAGTGTTAGTTGTATTAGTAAAAATACAGAAATAACCAACACTTGAATTTTTTAAATTATAGTGAATTCTTTTGCTGCTACTGAAATTATACTTTCAAAGATAATTGGTGTTTCTAAGGATAGTTCATTTAGAGAAGAAAAGTAAAGTGTATAAATTCAAAATAGAAGGTTGTTATCTGATATTACTGAGGGAGAAAACTCATATGGATATTGGGAAAGAAAGTGTTTTCAAGACAGCAAAGTTGTGTTTAAAAATAATCACGGAATACTTCTAATTTCATTTTATTATCTTGATCAAGGCTTATCTTACACCGCTCACACTGGTGAGACTTTGCCTAATCTGTTGTATCTAATTCTGAGTCCTGAACTTGGAATCGATTGAAGAATTTGGAATTGATTAAGAGAAGGGCCAGCATAGGGTGGGAGGCTTAGCAACAGGACTACATGGGCAGTTTCTCCCTGCCGGGGTCTTAGTTTTGATCTTGTCTCAGGAAATAAAGATGAAGACTGATTCAAGGTCCGTTTGTGGATCCTTTCTAAGAAAAAGTGTTTTCTAGGCAACTTTCAGAAGGCACAGAATGATAATGAGTGCAGTTTTCCAAGAAAGTTTGAAAATCTTGTGCAACCCCTCTCTTTCCAAAGGGAAAACTGAGGCACAGAGCATCCAAGCACTTGTCTGGGGATTGATGGCAGAACCATTTCCCTGTGTGTTATTTTCTGCTTGCCTTCTGCTGCTGGCGACTTCTTTTGCATTTAGCTTGTAACCCAGCAGGGCTATTTGGGATTAGGCTGAGTTATTTTCTGCCTCCTTGCTGATTAATGCTGGGATGCCCCAGAGAAAGCAATGGCTGGTGAGCTAATGTACAGCTGGGCCAAGCAGTTCCAGGCTTCCCAGAGCACAGAGAATTAGGAAGAAACAGAAAAACTTCATGAAGGTGTGTTTTTTTTTCCTAAAAATATCAGGCTTTCTGACATAACCACCTTTAGATGACTCCTATTCATTTTTTGTTCTGTTTTGTTTTACCCCAGAATTATGTTTACTGAAAGCAGTTAGGAAAGATCTGATAAAGGTGAGAAAAACAAAAATATATTTATTTACAAACACAAACTGACACAATGCAAGAATGTTTTAGTTGCTTCAGAGACTATTTCCAAGGAATTCAGTTAAGAATTAAATTTGGAAGATAAAAAATAATGCCCTAAACATTTTTTTAATGGTCTAGGGCAGGTAATATGATTTTTAAGAAAATTCTGTGAGAGAAAAACGATTTCTTCTTTGCGCTAAATACCTTACATTTTCTATTTTTTCATTAAGATTTTCTATGTCAAACTGCACACCACAAAACAGTTGTGATAATACTCTTTCATATTCCCTGTATTCTTCCTTGACTACTGCTTAAATAAAACAATTATTTGACTTTCAAAGGCCAGGTGTGGATATTGGGTGAAATTGAATGTCTTGTACTTGAGTGAGGAAATGGCCATTTTCTTAAAGAAAAATTGAGAAGGGGCTCTTCCTGGGACTTGGCTGATTGCAGCAAAGATGCAAAAGGATTTGCTTAACCCATGTCTTCAGTCTGCTACCAACACACCCCACACCCAGGTACGTTGTTGTACTCTTCTCTTTCTGTCTCCCAGAAACTTGTTTTTGAGGAGTTCAAATGACCAGTATTTCCCAGGGCTCAACAACAAAACAAACAAAAGCAAAAACAAAATCCCAGAAAAACAATGCAGGTAAAACTTCATCATTGTAATTGTCATGAGAGGGCCCTATTCTCACCTGATCTTCAAGGAGAATGGGCCCATATGGATTTAACTCAGACCATCAAGATTTTTTTTTAATCTGTTGAATACCTCCTTTTGCCTTTCTTCCATTTTCATATTTAAGGAGCAGAAAACATCAATAAAGCTGAGGACAGCCGGAGGGAATTATACCTCATCCACACCCCCTCAACTGTACACAACATGCAATCCAATCTCTAAACATCTGCTTTGCAATTTCCTATCCTTAGTCATCAATGCCTTGTGTGTGTGACTTTCCTGTCATGTTGGGGTCCACATCTTTGCAAGCTGTTGGCTGTTTTGTATCTGCATTGACTTAAGTGAATAATCAGAAAAGAAGCTGCTGGTTAATATGTCTCAAGATGAACTGAAGATGAATGTCTGGAGAGAACAGTTTCCTGGTGTGGCTGAGATGTCTCCCACCTTCTTGTTTGTATAGATGTGTGAGTCCTTCATGCTGAGATGGAGCTGTTTGCACAAATTACTCTGTACCTGTTATTCTTTCTGCAATGAGGATGCACACACAATTGTTTGCTGGTTTTCCTACCCCGAGGTTGCAGCCATGGCCTATTCACAGCACTGTTCCAGGTGCTGCCCTTCCCTTGGCTTTTTAAATGTTTTTTTCTTCATCTTTTTCAATGAGTTTAAATTTGCTTACTACATACTGATATCTTTGTCCTATAGTTGTTTCATTATAATGTTGTTTCAAAATGTTTCACCATATCTTTGTGTTTTTCTTTTCTCTCTTCATCTTGTTTCTAATTTACCTTCCAGAGCTTTCTATGGTGAACAGGACAGTCCTGGTTTTTTTATCTGTTATCTTATTGTCATTATCAATAGCACCCTATTTCACCCTGAAACGTGACGTCATTCAGATGAAAATGACATTGGTCTATTTACCATACAGTAATCACTTCTCTAAGATTTCATACCCACCTTCTGAGAAACATTATTTCAGCAAAACACGTGGTAGGCCACTTTGTGTAAATCAACCTTCTCTTGTTTGAAATCATAAAACAGGGTCTAAGTTTGTTTGGGGTACTATAATAAAATACCATAAATGGGATAGCTTATAAATAACAGAAATTCTCATAGTTCTGGAATTGGGAAGTCCAAGACCAAGTTACTGGCAGAATTGGTGTCAGGTGAGGACTGCTTCCCGATTCATAGAGGGTCACCTTATCACTGTGTCCTCATGTGGTAGAAAGGGGAAGGGAGCGCCATGGGTTCTTTTTTTTTTTTTTTTAAATAAAGGCATTAATCTCATTTATGAGGTCTCTTCCCTCATAACCTTATCACCTCCCAAAGGCCACACCTCCACAGACCATCACCTTGAGGTTGGGATTCTAACACATGAATTTTGGGGGACACAGGAACATTCAGTCCATTGCCAGATAAGACTCTGTGCATAGCACTAAGCAATAAACAGGTTCTGACAGGATAAATCCAAATGACACATAGGGTGGGTAAGACATTGAAAAGACCGTTGAACTTTTCTGGTCATTGCTGTTTACTCATAATCTGTGTATATTTCTATATTCACCAGCAATGATTTGTCTCTTTCTTATCATCCTCATTACCTCAACACATATCAATCAAATTGCATGTGCTGTTTACTGAGCACTGTGTTAAGCATAAAGCTGTATCCGTGAATAGATCAGATACACTCCTACTTCCACAGTGTGTAGGAGATGGAGGTTGAGTCTCAAAAGGAAAAATTAAATAGCAAAATAATTAAGCAAAAAATCAGATAATTTTGAGTCTGGCTGAAGAAAGAGTGATGTGATCAAAGCCTCCCAAAAAAGTTTTTGTGGAAAGTAACTTAGAATGGGAGACCAGAAAAGTCCCCTCAAAAGAGAGGGCATTTGAAAAAAGAACCAAATGAGAAGTAGGTACCAGACATTAATTATGTATGTGAAATAGAGATGGAAGGAGTAATAACAGCCAACGTTCTAAGCAGAAGGGAGTTTGTTGTATTCAAGGCATGGAAAGAAAACCAGCGAGACTGCTGTCATGGGAAAGAAGACGCTTGTAGAAGGTAAGGTCAGAGAGATGGATGGGGCTAGGAAACTAGGGGTGAAAGAGATGGCTGAGAGTCCAGGTATGCCTACAGATGAGGCAGGCGTCACATGATCTAGACATGCCATAGTGTGCATTAAAAATAGAATATTCTAACTATTATGGGCTGGAAACTGCAAAAAAGGCAAATAAAAAAGCCAGAAGTAAAGTTCAATGTCTTTTACACACTTCCAGAATAAAATGGATAAAGGCTTTGGCTGGGTGGATATAGTGGGGACTGGGAGAAGAAAACATATTTGGGGATGTCTTCTGGAAAGAGTCATTATGACTTGCCAGAGAACTGGGTGGAGGAGGTGAGAAAGGTCAATGAGTGGAAGGTGTTTCCCACAAGCTGGCTGGAGAGCAAGGCGTGGACAATGTCGGGGGGGAAAATGAAGAGTTTCTTGTTAAGTTTCAAAGCCCATTAGATTTCCAAGTGGGAATGTCAAGATTTCCAAGTGGGAATGTCAAATGGAAAGTTGGACATTTGTTCACAAGCCTGGAATTCGAGGTAGGGGTCAAAGCCAGAGACGTAAACTTGAGAGTCATTGGCATACAGATTGTATTCAAAGTCATTGGACAAAACTGCATCATCAAGAAAGTCTGACAGGAATCCCACCCAGACTCAATATTTAGGGTTCATCAGAGGAGACTGTGTTGTAGAACAAAACAAGAGTGGGTGTCATGGAAGTTGAGAGAAAAACGTGTTTTAGGAGGTCGTGGGTATTCATCCATGCTGAATGCCACTGAGAGTCTTGGAAAAGTGAGATTGCCGGGTCGGGTAACCACTTTCCTTGTGGGTTTTGGAAGCTTCTGAAAAGTGAAAACTGAAGCCCTGATGGGGGAGAATGAAGAACAGAACAAGAAGGGAGGAAGTTGAGGCAGCAATTCCAGATGCTGGCAGGATGTTTTGTTGGTCAGAGAAGCAAAGAAATGAGTTTTATCATGGGGAAATGGGACATCAAAGAGAGGATCTGTGTTTTTGCTTTTTAAAGAAAGATACTCAAGAACATGTTTGTATGAAGACAGACACTATCTGCAGAGAGAGCAAAACTGATGATGTGGAAGAGGGAGCTGACGGAAGAGAGATAAGGTGTTCCTCTTCACTTCCTTCTATTTTTTTAATGCAGTATGTGAGGCAAGATGAAAAGATGCAAGGTTTAGGGGGTGCTGTGAGCCTGACTCTCTTGATCTGACTGTGATCTGCACATTCTAAGGTGCCTGTGTTCCAAGTCTGACTGGGCAAGATACCCAACATGCCGTGCTTCCATCATTAGACTCTCCGATGATCTTCGTGGTCCTCTGCCCAGATGTGTGTCTACTCACTAGACAGTGTTCTCCATTCTTGGCCCTGTCTACATTTCCAGTGTCTTCTCATACCTCTCCATTTCACCATGGCTTTCTGACTGCTCTGCATTCTTCTCTGGGGCTTGACTATTTCTGGGACCTTTCTCCAATCATTTTCCAGGACAGAATTTTCATCTCCTATTTCTGCAAAGGAAGAGCTCAATTTTTTTCATCTCGTTCAAATCACGCCTTCACAATGACATATTTCTGACAGCCTCCCTCTTTCTACTTCAATCTAAGTAAGTTCTATCTATGGACACTTACAGAACATCCATCCGTCCATTCATTCATCCATCCATCTATCCATTCATTCATTCAGTATTTATGGGTTATCTTCAATGTGCTGGGTGTACACCATATAGGTTCCAAAAATATGGTGGTGAGCAAATCAATGTTGTTCTTGCCAGAGTACAAGGCAGGAGTGCAGTGACATGATCACAGCTCATTGCAGCTTCAGCCTCCTGGGCTCAGGTGATCCTTTGATGGCCTCAGCCTCCCAAGTGACTAGTATTACAGGCATGCACTACCTTTCTCCACTTTTTTTTTGATGAAATCTTTCTATGTTGTCCAGGCTAGTCGTGAACTTCTGGGCTCAAGCAATCTTCTCACCTCAGCCTAAAGCAGTGCTGGGATTATAGGCATGCACCACCACACCCACCTTGGAATGCCACGTGTAATGTATGGAGTGCAGTCTTGAAGTGAGGGGGCATGACTTATTTTTTATTCTGATGCTTGGAATATAGTTCTGACTGCTGGGGCTGGGCTGTATTCACCATCAGAGATGAAACAGTGAAAACTAAAAACTGGATCTGATTTGAGTGAAGCCTTAAAGAACCCTGGGTCCCTAACAGCTTCAGAGCCCCATGTGACCCTACTCAGTTTTGTATTTCTAAAATAAGAAAATATATACCCTTTTTGGTTAAGCCACTGGTATTTCAAGTGTCCTTTTATATACATTTACGTTATACATTTATGTCTAACAAAAATAAGGGCTACTGGTCAAACAATGTAGGAAGCGCTAAGAACATACAACAGAATTCAGTCTGATGACGAAGAGGAATTTTTCTGAAGTAGTAGACTTCAAGTTTCAATCAGAAGAAAGATTTGGAGTTCAATACCATCAAAAATGGAGAGTATTCCAGATGAAAGGAAGCATCATGAAGACCCTAAAACTGGGGAGAAGGTCCAAAGATTGTGGCTTTAGCAGAGTCACACAGGATATGAGTGGCTCAGCAGAGGCCTTGAGAAACAAGCAGGGCCAGATTTTCCATGACATGGTCAGCCATGGTGGGCATGTTTGTCTTTATTCTAAAAAGGAATGAAAAGCCGTTGAAGAGTTTTATGCAGGTACTTCAATAATCAGATCTGGTGTTTATTGCAGTGGGGGAAACTTAGAGGTGAACAAAAGTAGGTGATTAGTCAAGATTAGCCCAGCGTCATAAGCTCCAGGGAAAGAAAGAATGTCAAGAGGTAGGTAAGCTTGAGATCCATCTGGGAGGCAAAACCTGCCTTCCCTGCCTTGAGTCGAACATGGAGTCAGAGAGAGGGTGGGGCTTCTGGTTTCATCTGGAGTTCCTGCCAATGTAATTTCTATTCTTCTACATTTCTTAGATATTTGCATATATAATTTACTTCCATTATTTCATTGTGGATTCCCAGACAGTAGAAATGTATTTTACACATCATTGTGTCTTCTTCCCCACCCAGCGCAGTGCCTTGCTCACAGTGAGTGCTCAATACATATTTATTGATCTTAGTTAACGGATGGATGAATAAACAACGGTTGCATAATTCTTCCCAAAGGAACCAATGATGCTAGCAGAACTTGCTGGAAGGCTCCTTTGAGAATTGTTTATTTGCTGACTTTGTTGATATTTGTTGCTAAGGCAGCATAGTCTGGAAAGGTAGGTTTGATTTTGCCAGTTCATTTGTCTATGAAAACAGCCCACGTTATGAGTTATACATATGAGCAATCGGAATGGTGCCATCTATGTTTTCTAGCAAACACAGTGTCTAAACACACACACACAATTTTAACTCACTTGCTCTTTTGCAATCATGTCGCAATAATTGTAGAAAGGTAGTGACCTTTTCCCCTTTGTAATAATGTAGGTTTGAGTAACACATTTTGAGTAACAAATGATTTCACTGAGTCTGGTTAATTATTATGGGTACTTGACAATTGATTTGATGCTCTTTCTAAGTATCAAGAAATGCATATAGAAACAGAGAAGCAACTCTGTTGCAAATTACGGGAGTTGACAGTGACTAGTAGAAGCAAATGTTTGATGTGTAACAACCTAATTACCAAGGAGTGTGCTCAGTTGAGAGTGAGACAGAAGCCCAGGAGAAGAGAGGTCTGTACTCAGAAGGGCACAGGGCTCCACTGCCTGCAAGATCTGTCTGATGAATGGAGCCAAGAATGCATTCATGTCCCCGTGAAGGGGCTGCTGAAAACAGTGTTCTTTAAATATTTCATAATTTATTCCTAATTTCAAGAGCTCATTCAGCATTTTGAATAGTGATGCTCTCAGGCGCAAAATTCACCTTCATATACGAATGAAAAAAGCCCATTAAAGCTCTATAGTAACCATGAAAATATGAATACATTGTAGCACTTCAAGTTAATGAGTAAAAGATTATGGGACTTGAAAGATACACAGATGGTTTCCTAAGAGGTGAAGTGATCCCGTTTTTCTCTAGTAGGTCATTTTATTTTCCACTTACATATAGCTGTTGACAACAAATCAATTTGGCTTTAAAAAATGTACTGGAGCTTGGTAAAATACATGATTTTTTAAAAAAACACACAAATGTAAGCATTTTCTTTCTTTCTCTCTCTCCACCTTCCCCAATAAAGAAATTTTGGAAAGTTAAAGCTTTCTTCTCATTATTTTGATTTATTAAACAGTAAATTTAAATATTAATAACTCAACAGTCCTCAGGATAATCGTGTCAGTCAATAAAATAATGAATAGCAGCTATATCTTTTCTTAATGTCAATTTTGTGGTTATTTTATGTTCCCCCTCCTAGAAAACTATTTTATTTTTTCACCCCATTTTGTGGATGCCACAATAAACTATTTGTCTTTTTATAAAAAGGTCATGACTAATCAGATGATAGTTTCACTCCTTTCTGTAAATAATTTGTCTCAACTAATAATGTATTATATCTCGACTGCAAAAAATTTAGAAAATGCGTAAGAATTGAAAATAAATGCACCTGAAATTCCATTTTGAAGACATGGTTTTATCTCCTGGATTTTTCTTTAATGCACTCATGCATATTATTTGAGATAGCAGCACTGACTGAACAGACTGTCCATGTCAGGCAAGCACTGTGATATTCACCTGATTTGTACATTTAACTCTTATGATAACTCCACATTAATTGTGCATTTTAAGAATTCTGTTCTTTTAACATCCTACTGCATGTTCTTCTTTATATCTTTGAAAACTCTTAGTAACCGTTATTCTTAATGCCTGAATATTTTATGGATTGGATGGAGCATTGCTGGTTTATGGAACTTGTCAGCAATTGGATGTTTGCAATTTTTCATCCAAGTAAGTATTTTCACTTAAGTTAATGAATTACAAGTATTGTTATGATGATGAAATTATAATAGCAATGTGTTTGATCGAAACCTTTGTGTGTGTTTCTGACTGCAGAGTGGATTGCCAGGAGGAAAATGCTGGGATAAAGGTTTGGAACATCTTATGTAGACAGTATACTCTGCAGGGGAATGTCCATAGCAAGAGATGTTTTTCCTACACCAGACTTGCCTCTCTTTCACTTGTGTTTGTTGAAATGCAAGTTAAGGTCTAAAAATTAGTTAATTATTCAGACATCTCCCCCAACAGGCAAGCGGAATGATTCGGAGCCCTTAATCAACCGGATGTTTGCCTTTAGTCCTGTCCTGGTTTTATTTAAAGTCCTGATGGAAAGTGAGAAAAAGCACAAATAGTGCTCAGTATTCGGAGCTCTCCCTCATGGAATGGAAAAGTGGAAGGCCAGGTCTTCCTTGTCAGTAGCAGTTTTTATGCGTTTGCTTTGAGTTGGGAGTCTTACTCTGTCATCTAGGCTAGAGTGCAGTGGTACGATCACGGCTCACTACAGCCTTGACCTTGTAGGCTCAGGTGATCCCCCCATCTTACCTTCCTGAAGAGCTGAGACTACAGGCGCATGAAACCATGCCTGGCTAATTTATATGTGTTTGTTTGCTTATATGTTATTTATTCATTATTATTATTATTATTATTTGTGTAGAGATGAAGTCTTGCTTTATTGCCCAGGCTGGTCTCAAACTCCTGGGCTCAAGCAATCCTTCTGTCTTGGTCTCCCAAAATGCTAGGATTACAGGAGTGAGCCACTGCTTCCTGCTGATTTGAGGGAACTAATGGCCACAGAAGCTTTTGTCAGGAGATCCCTGCAGAGAGGAGACTGCACATGAACCAGCGCTCAGTGTGTGGAAGCAAGAGCTGGGATATCCATTGTCTGATAACGCTTCACTCACCATCTGAGAGGGCCAGGTTTCCAGATCTATTCCCTGTAGAGAAAACCAAAGCCAGCAGCACTGGGTCAACACTCAAGAGCATTTCTCTGACTTGTAAGCACCTTCACTGGAAAAAGAGCTGGTTTGACTTTGTGTAAAGTCCCTGGCTTAGTAGGTTGCTGATAACATTGTCTTCTTTCTTTACCTTGAAGGTAGGGACTGCAGTGTTTAATACTGGAATGAATAAACATTGTACTGATTCACTAAACCTAAGATTCCAGTGGGAAACGCCAAAGAAGAAAATTAGACAAGTTTCATGAGAAAAATCAGAAAACAATTCTTTCATCTTAAATGGCCTCAGGAAAAGCATCTACAATACTAATAAAATAGAGAACATATCACCAAATCCTAACAAATACTTTCAGCATCAATGAAGCAAGAAAATGGCTGAGTGATTTAGAAAGCATGGAAAGGCATGAGGATAAGTTGGAGAAAAGGGACTCCGATCTGACAACGAAGTAGTGTGAGGAGTCTTGGTAAGATTTTGGATTTGTTTTTTTTTTTTTTATAGTTGGAGTCTCACTCTGTTGCCCAGACTGGAGTGCAGTGGCACGCTCCCGGCCACCACAGCCTTGACCTGCTGGGCTCTGGCGATCCTTCCACCTCAGCCTTCCAAGTACCCAGAACTACTGGTGAGCGCTACCACACCTGGATAATTTTTTTTTTTGATTTATTATTGTAGAGATGAGATCTTGACAAGTTGCCCAGATGGGTCTTGAACCCGCGGGCTCAGGCAATCCACTCCCCTTGGCCTCCCTAAGTGCTGGGATGACAGGCTGAGCCACTGAGCACTGCCAGATTTTAGATTTGGTAACACATTTTTAGGCCACTTTTTCGGGGTCTGATGGACATGTGGAAAACTGTGAATATTAAATGTACACAACGTCAGGAGTTTGGCAATGACCATCCCTCTGTGAACCCAATTTGGCAAAATGTTTTAAATATTTGGGGAAAAATCCAAAGAGTGAGTGCATATCAAAACCCAGCTTAGTCTGTGAGGAGAAAAATATAGATTTAATCTGAACAGGTTTACTGAAGTATGATTAGCAGATAACAAACTGCATATATTTAAGGCGAACAAGTTAATAAACATTGTCATATGTACACATCCGTAAGCCCCCACGACACTTAAGGTAATGCTTAATCGGTCACTGCAAAAGCTCCCTTCTGGCCCTTCAGGGGATTCTCCTTGCTCTACTTCCCCTTTCTGTCTCCCCCAGACAACAACTGGTCAGCTTTTTGTCACTATTGATTGTCTTGCACATTCTAGAATTGCATATGAATGGAAAAACATCATGCATAGTGTCTCCTGTCTGGCTTCTTTTTCTCCACATTTTTTCAAGATCCACTTATGGCGGGGCACAGTGGCTCATGTCTGTGATCCTAGTATTTTGGGAGGGCAAGGCAGGAGGATTGCTTGAGTCCAGGAGTTTGAGACCAGCCTGGGCCACATCGCCAGACCTCATCTAAAAAACTCAAAAAAAAAAAAAAAAATCCTCTGGACATGGTGGTGTGTGCCTGTAGTTCCAGTTACTCCACTCAGGAAGCTCAGGCAGAAGAATCACCTGAGCCCAGGATGTCGAGGCTGTGGTGAACCATGACTATGCCGCTGTACTCTAGCCTGGGCTACAGAGTGAGATCTGGACTAAAAAAAAAAACAAAGCTATATATATATATATGTATGTGTGTGTATACTGATATATATACATATATATACTTTTAGACAGATATTGTGACTCTAAAGTTCATATTTATTTATTTGTTTATTTATTTTAAAATTTTAAAATTTTAAAATTGTGGGGTACAATTAAGGGTTAGGTATACAAATATTCATTGTGCATTTACCCTTGTTGATGAGGTGTGCTCCCTGCTTCCCTAGACAGATATTGACTACTGTAAATCCCACCTCCCAGTTCCTCCCCCCCCATCCCCCGTAGTTTCCCGCCACTGTCAATTATTTTCTTATAGTATTATGGTAGTTGTTCAAGGTCCACTTATGAGTGAGAACATGTGGTACTAAGATCTTTGTTTCTGTGAAAGATCACTGGAACCAACCGTGGTGTCCATCAGAAGAGGACTGGATTTAAAAAATGTGGTACATATACACAATGGAATATTACGCAGTCACAAAGAACAAAATCATGAATGTCGCAGCCACCTGGATGGAATTAGAGTTTAAAATTCATATTTATTAATGCTTCACAAGAGAAAACACAGGATCTTTGTAACAATATGAGTTTTCCCCTCCCTGGCATTCATTGTCAGGTCAATGAATGTTTCTGTTTTATCACCACCTCTTACTGTTTGAAGAAATTAGTCTAAAAGCGGAAATGTTATGAGAAAGACAAAACACAGGCATTTGCCTACTGCTGGCCTTCAAATCGCACTCATTTCCTCTATTTGCAAAGTTCATCTCAGGCTGAGACTTTCTCCCTGTTATCTCAAGGGGCCGGTGAGAAATATGAAACACAAATTAGACGATGTGGACGAGGTGCTGGCCCCCTCGTCACTCCAGGTGATGCAGATGGAATTCCTCTGGCCAGAGTAAACACTACCAGCAGTGGCAGCAACTTCGAGGACAGGACGACGTCTCTGACTACAAATGGTAGGATCACAAGACTCGGTATTTGTGAAGTCCTGAGTGTCGGGTATTAGACTGCGTCATTTATGTGCGGTGGCTTAATCTTTCACTTGATTTTCCCAATTCTTCACATATAACTTTCCATTTTATACCATGGTTATTTGCCTTAATCCTACAGGGTATGTATTTTCGATATCACTAGCAAATTCTTAGTAAACCTTGCATATTGTAGAGAGAACACATACAGCTAGGAGAAAGGGAAAGACAATTTAAAGAATAAAATCCCCTGGGACATATCGTATGACTCCAGGTAAAAGCAGGGACATCATTTTGGGAAAATTTGGCCCAGAGAAGGTGAGCTAATCAGGGCAGAGGTCCCCACGAGTAAGAGAAGACAGCCAGTGGTAGGTGTGGGAATTGCCAGGAGATAATCCACTTACCAAATGAGAGAGAGCAGTTGAACACACAGGTGAGCAGAGCCTTAGGTCACTCTGGTCCTTGACCCATGGCTGGGCGTCAACCTTCACATTTGCAAGTGTTGCTGGGTACCAAGAAGTACAGAGTACAGGAGGTGTGGACCAGTTTTCACTGTCTGCAGATTTCCTTGGCATCCTAAGAACGTGGTCAATTGCAGCAATGGCCTACCCTGCATGGAACTGTGAAGCACCCATCCAGTGTTCTGAGGAGCGTAGACCACCTTAGATTTGCGGTCTTCTGTCTCAGAAAGATGTGGGTTCTCTTTTCGATGTTACTAAATGCTCCCGGGGAATGCTAAGACACAGTTAGTGGTGAGCGGGAAGGTAAATTAGTATGACCGCTATGAAAAACAGAATGGAGATTTCTTAAAGAACTAAAAGTAGGGTTACCATTTGATCCAGCAATTCCACTCCTGGGAATTTTACCCAAATTCTTTATCCAAAGCAAATGAAGTCGTTGCACAAAGAAGACACCTGCACTCATATGTTTATAGTAGCACGATTAATCATTGCAAAGACATGGAAGTCAGCCTAAGTACCCATCAACTGATGAGTGGATAAAAACATGTGAGAACCCCACACACACCATGGAATACCACTCAGCCATGCAAAAGGATGAAATAATGTCTTCTGCAGCAATTTTGATGGAACTTGAGGCCTAAGTGAAGTAACTCAGGAATGGAAAACCAAATACCACCTGCTCTCATTTATACATGGGAGCTAAACTATGGGTCTGCAAAGACATGCAGAGTGATGTGACTGGCACTGGAGACTTGGAAGGGGACAGGATGGGAGAAGGGGACAGGGTGGGAGAAGAGTGAGGGATGGAAACTTACATTCCTTACATAATGTACATTGTTCGGGTGACGAGTATGCTAGAAGTCCAGACTTTACCATTATACAGTTTATCCAAGTAACTAGAAACTACATGTACCCTTAAAGCTAATGAAATTAAAAAAAATAGGCCAGGCATGGTGGCTCATGCCTGTAATCCCAGCACTTTGAGAGGCCAAGGTGGGAGGATTGCTTGAGTCCATGGTACACGTCTGTAGTCCCAGCTACTTGGGAGGCTGAGGTGGAAGGATTCTGAGCCCAGGGGGTCAAGGCTGCTGTGATGATTGTGACAGTGTCACTACACTCCAGCCTGGGCAACAGAGTGAGACCTTGACTCAAAAAACCAAAACAAACAAAAAACAAGCTAAAGCACTCCGAGCATCTAAACAAACAACAAAAAAACCCACTATTGATCTGGATGATCTATTCCATATGGGGTTTTTTAAAACTGATTCTAAGCCCACAGAAGAATCTTTTTTGTGAGGAGAGGGACATAGATGCCTTTTCATTCTGCCTTGTGGACTTAAGTGGTAGTAACACAACAAAAGCCTTGTAGACAGTTCCTTGCATGGTCCTACTGAGAAGATGGGAGTGTAGAAATGGGAGCAGAATCAGGCAACGTGCACACAAGACCCAGGCCTGGCTTCCATCCAGTAAAGGTAAGGAAGGAACCAAAAAGATCTCAGGTCTACTATGTACAAGTATTTGCTCCCGGGAGATAATACTCTGAACTCTATTCAATGTTTTAACTGTTTCTACCTTTTCCCCTAATTATTTAAATTACTTAATCCCTGAACCATGAATTCACTGACTGCTAACTGCAGACCATTGCCCCATCCAGAGAATTAAGTTTTGCCTAAGGTCCATGTTGGAATTCTGTGTGTGCGTTCCTTGTTGTTGCTTTGCCTCTAGCTGGAATCTGCCTGCTTAGAATTGTCACCCATGGGTCTAGGTTCTGTGCCTAGGAGTTCTACAGAGTGTGTGTGGCCCAACTTCTTGTCTCATTATGAAGCTAACCATTCAGAGTTTCAATTCCCACTGGTGAGTTTTGTTTCCCTTCACTGTAACTAGTCATTTCCCCCTAAAATCTCCTCCAGTTTTCTGTCATTGTCATCAGAATGTGGTATCCTGCATGGACAACCCGGCATGACCCAACCAGAAGAGAGTGAAGTCCCTCTCATTTACCGCCCAGGTTAGATTCGGCACCAAGGAGTTGTTGGGCTCTGTGACCATGTGTTGCCAACCACATTTTCCCACCATCTGTGTGCCAGGTGTCCCTTTCTGCACAAAGACTCCACGCTCACTCTCATCAAGCTGTGGCTGGTCGCATGAAACCCATTTGCGACAGTGCCTCTGGAATGTTCGTGGCTTCTGATTCTGCCATCCATGACACTTGCCATCCCTCCTACCTTTGGGACATGTAGATTTGATAAAATGTCTTCCACCTTTGCACTGAGTCATTGACAAAAATGACAAATAGAGCGCAGACCAAAGACTGGACACTTATCCCCATGCTGGCATTAATTCACGAACAAGTAACCTTTGGGTATGGTTATTTAATGCATTGTGGATCTTGTACTGACCAATTTCTTAGCCAAACCTGCGCTCAGCATGGAGTGGGAGCCACATCTTCCCATCTTTGGGTCCCTGGTACCTGGCAGAGTGACAAGCACATGGCAATGCCAGATATTGAAAATAGATGTTGGTTGGGTGAAATACTTGTCAAAATATTTTACTTAAAAATGTCATCGAGTCTCTAAGGGCATAGCAAAAGACCCTGTAATGATCAACTGATGAACAGACAATCCATTATGAAGACATTTTCATAAATTCTGAGTGTAGAAATACTGTCAAGGAAAGACATCAAAGTATTGCCACTCATTCTTCTCAACCCTTACTGAATCTTAATGACCATTGCTTTTTTTTTAGGTGTTCACAGATCATTGTTTTAATTACCTGTTCAAAATTCTAGGGATCTAAATCCACAAATCTAAAGTTTTCCTTCAGCAGATTATTTTTTTTCCTTTGTGGTTATTAAAAGACCATTTAACCATTTTTGCCTTCTTTAATCTTTCTGTTTTCTCTTTATTTTTTAAAGATTGCCAAGATATCTCAGGGATCACATAAACAAGGTTCTTTGAATGCTGAGATTTTTGTTTAGGGTCTCCACAGGCTGTGCACTGCTTAACCCATACTCTGGGTTTCCGGTCACCAAATCATGATTTTGAGCCAAGTTCCCATTTGCATCAGCACATCATTATTTTTAAGATCATAGTCATGGGCCAGGTGTGGCCGTGCACGCCTGCAATTCAAGAAATCTCAGCTACTTGGGAAGCTGAGATGGGAGGAGCTCATTGCTCAAGGCCATTAGTTCCAGACTGCAATGAGCTATGTTTGCACCATTGCACTCCAGCCTAGGAAGCAGGGCAAAAGTGTGAGAACTTAAAAAGAAAGGGATTATTGTTTATATATATATATATATATGTCTGAAGCCTGCTCAGATGTCTTCTTCTGAAAGTGCCTGTTAATATCTTTTGCACACTTTTTAACAGGATTTTTTTTTCCATTTTGTCACATTTGAGTTCCTTGTACATCCTGGATGTTAGGCCTTTGTCAGATATGGAGTTGGCAGATATTTTTTTCCCATTCTGTGGGCTGTCTCCCAGCTCTTTTGATAGTTTCTTTGGCTTTGTAGAAGCTTTTCAGTTTGGTGAGGTCCCATTTGTCTATCTTATCTTTTATGGCATTTGCTTTTAGTGAATTGGTCATGAATTTGTTGCTTCCTCCAATGTGCCTAAGAGTATTTCCTACATTTTCTTCTAGAATTAATACTATAAGAAAGGGACTGGCAGTAGTGGGACACCGTCAGGGGAGGGGAGGGTGGTACATAACATCAATAAGGGTATCTAATCTCAAACCAGGCAACGTGGAGACCAAGGGCAGGCCCAAATTACCTGTCTGATGACCACGGATGTACCTAACACTGAGTTGTGTCCCACATCTTCAAAATAAAGTTTTTTAAAAAGACAGAAAAGGAAAAGAAAGAAAGAGAGAGAGAAAAGAAGGAAGGAAAGAGAGAAGGAAGGAAGGAGAAAAGGAGGAAGGGAGGAGGGAAGGAAGGCAGGCGCTGTGTTGAATACTTTGCAGCATAGTCTCTCAAATCCTCCCAGCCCAGTCGTTCCATAAAGCAGGTGCTGCTATTGTGTAGCAGTTGCGATTCTGAGACACAACAGAGGCCAGACGGGCATGGCTTTCAGATTCTTGAGTTCCATTGCTCTAACTTCTCTTCTATCTCTTCTCTTTCTTTTTTTTTTTTTTTTTTTGAGTTGGAGTCTCACTCTGTCGCCCAGACTGGAGTGCAGTGGCCGCTCCCGGCCACCGCAGACTTGACCTGCTGGGCTCCGGCGATGCTTCCGCTTCAGCCTTCCGAGGAGCCGGAATTACAGGCATGTGCTACCAGGCCCGGCTGATTTTTTGATTTATTGTAGAGATGAGGTCTCGCTGCCCAGGTGGGTCTCCAACCCGCGGGCTCAGGCAATCCACTCACCTCAGCCTCCCAAAGGCTCGGGATGACAGGCTAAGCCACCCAGCCCGGCTTCTTCTCTTTCTTGTTCTCCTTTTCAGCTTCTTCTCTTTCTTGTTCTCCTTTTTCTTGTACTTTCTCCTTTCCAACGGCTTCATTCATCGGCTCTCCACACTTGCTCGCTCTTTGCTCTTTGTTAACAATTGTCTTCTTTCTTGTTTCCCTTCTGGTCTCCCAGAAACAGGAAGAGGTTTTCATTTCTCACAGCTCTAGCCTGCAGTCCATGGCGATGACCTAAAATTTTTAGCAGCGCACGGAAACTTCACTGGACCCACACACTACCTGCCCTATGTGTCTCAGGTTTATCTTGTTCCTGGCACATAGGAGTTTGCACCGAAGTTACTCTGTCTGGCCAAGGAGGACAAGAAGATCTGCAGGGGGCAAGGAGGAGAGTCAGGTGGGATGAGCATTTGAGGGCAGAAGAAAGGATGCTATGTGATTACAGGGCGCTCCTCTGCCATGAGGTGGAGAGGAGGTTTCCACTTACAGAAGGAAACACTGAACAAAGACTGCATTCTTTTTGTTGCATGGGGCATACTTTAAAACCCACATTCATTTCTGACAACAGTCACCCCAACTATCTGGAAGCCCACACAAACGTGCCTTCTAGACAGGAAGTTTTTATGAACATTTTAGGGAAGACAACAACAAAAGCAAGAACAAAAATGAAAATGACTGGTGGAGTCTGAATCTCAAAAATCTCAAGACTTCCATGCATTTTGAGAACTTCTGAAACAATACGAATATTCTCCTTAGTAAACCGATTAGAAAACTCACTCTGTACTCTGTAATGCTCTGTGTTTTTTGTTTGTTTATTTTCTCAAGTTGGGGAACTGAAATAATGGAGAAAGTCTCTGCTCTTAATTTCTCTAACCAGATGAAATCTATAAAACATGTGGTTTGAGCCATCACTGGGTAAACATGACAAGGATTGCGGAGCACACATGAATTCCAGTTTGCTGGGCACCCACACATATCCCTTCACTCCCTGAAGAATTGCTAAATCCAGTCATTAAGAACAGTAAACATCAATACTTTGCCTTAAGGGGATTTGGGAATTCCAGAAAAAATATCTTGAAGATTTGAAACCTGTAATGACATACAGCTTTGGTCTTAGACGTTCATAACCCTCTCTTTATCATTGACTTTCTGCAATAACCTCTTCTAATTGTCCTGCCTTAGTTTGCTAGTTAAGCTCTCTTTCACAATAACCTCCCTGAACAATCTTTGCTCAGTTGCTTTTCATTCATTTTTTTCAGTTATACTATTAACCAGAAAAAGTGAACTTATGACTTTAGTTTGACCCATATTTCCTGTACTTAAAAACGGAAGTGAATACTGATATGCGTTCATGTCTGTGTAAATTTGTTTATTTTCAGTCCTAGGGAATACATCAATTTGACAAGCGAGGTTAAACAAGAGTGAACAAAATTTTCTCACCCTTTACCCAATGCTTGAGCAAAATTAAAAGGAGGTGGTAATATTTGGGGCAGTCTGGTCTTCACTAAAGAGCTCATTATAGCTGTATTTTGGAGAAAGGGAGTTTATCAGGAAATATTTTGCCAAAACGTTTCATGGTATAACTGATTCTTGTTATTAGAAGTAATTACGTTTTGCAAAGTCACCGTGAATCCAGAATGAGTGAATACTGAACCATTTTCCCCAGAGGATTGGTTTCCTTCAGGGTTAGTTTCCTTCAATTCTCTGGTCAGATTATTTTTGTCAGCTGATCAATCCATAGACTTGTTTTATGTGTGCTTCTGTTTAGAAACATCTCACTTAACACATTTTTTTTGGATTCGTTAACACTGAGCACACAGCCAACAGCATTATCGCTCACTCCTGAATGAAGCTTCTCTACCAAGTATATTTTCTGTGGCATTTCTTGTCCTGCAGTACAATAAGTGACACTTTAGCTTGGGGACCATTCTAAATAACAAAATCATCACACACACACACACACACACACACACACACACACACACACACACATGTGAAAAACATAACACTAAATGGACCAAAATGAGGACACTTGTTTACATTATGAGAACTGAAACAAGGAGACCAGAATGTCACTCTGTTCAACCTCAGCTGGTGACTCAAATTTTGACCATAAAGACCTTAATGGCCCCAGGAGTACAGATTTAGGGGTTACAAATAAATTGTAATCAGTAGGCAAAATTGAAATTACAGAATCTGTGAATAATAAAGACCGATTGTACCTCTGAAAGGATCATTTAAAGCACTTGTGGCCAGGCTTGGAGACTGACTCATGCCTGTAATGCCGGTCTCTTGGGAGACCCAGGCAGGAGGATGTTTTGAGTTCAGGAGTTTGAGAACCATCTGGACAGAATCATGGTAAACCTATCCCTACAAATAATTTTTAAAAAAATAACCAGGTATGGTGGTACATGCCTGTAGTACTAGCTACTCCAGAGACTCAGGCAGGATGACTGCTTGAGACCAAGAGTTTGAGACTGCTGTGAGCCATGATCACGCCACTGCTCTGCACCTGCGTGGATAAAGCGATTTCATCTAAAAAAAAAATTGCAATATGTACTAAAAGATTCTTTTGCTGATACCAATACTGTCCCTTCTGAATATTCTCCATCTTCTTTTCTTTTTTTTTTTTTAATCAGTGTCTCACTCTGTAGCCCAAACTGGAGTACAGTGGGATGCTCACGGTCACCCCAGTGTCGACCTGCTGGGCTCCAGCGATCCTTCCACCACAGCCTTCCGAGTAGCCGTAACTACAGGTGCTCAGTTCTACGCCTGGTTAATTTTTTGATTTTTATCGTAGAGATGAGGTCTTGCCAAGTTGCCCAGGCTGGTCTCGAACCTACGGGCTGAGGCAATCCACTCGCCTTGGCCTCCCAAAGTGCTGAGACTATAGGCTGAGCCACCGACTCTAGCCTTCTTCACCTTCTTTATGTAACTTGGTCTTTTTGCAAAAAGTCCTTTGGAATTAAAAAGAAAAATGCTGTTGATTATTACTTTCCATAGTTATCTTCTAATTCACTAAGGACCACATTTTGTGTTGTCGCTGACACATAAATTCAGTGATGGACAAAAAACCATAGCAGATGCTGTCTGTGCCTTGTTCACATCCCTTCAACCCACCCTGCATGTAACTTGCAAACATGCTGGAAGTACTCTTTGTCTTTTGCCCCAGAACATTCTCTGTCCAAAGGAATACAAGGGTGGGGGAAAATGTGGATTTACCTTTCAGACGGTAGTCCCCTTGTAGTCTAGGCTTCTCCAGCTAGGTGTTTGGGGAACCCATTGGCATCAGAGGACCAGCAAGTGTTGTTGCGAGAGGCTGTGTTTGACTTTAGTGTTTTTTTTTTTAAATTATTTCAATGTGTTTGTCCATTTTATGATGGTTGATTTATGAATGTACCTGTTCATACTACACGGAGTGTCTGCAGTTTTTGACCAAATATGGCACAACTCCATGCCCCACCCTCCTAATTCATTGGCTCTCGTCCCGAGGAACTTTTGTTGTTTGTTTGTTTCCTCAGAAAACAAAACAAAACAAAACGTCCTCAAAGGAAAACATTTTGCTGATGTGGAAGAAGTGAAACAAAAAACGGCAGAAGCACGAAAAGGTATCAACACTGACATGTTCAATTTTTTGAGCCGTAGAAAAAACATCTTAATAGACGTGTGAGACCCGCCTGGGCAACTTGGTGAGACCTCATCTCTACAATAAAATCAAAAATTAGCTGGGCGTGGTAGCGCGTGCCTGTAGTTCCAGCTACTTGGAAGGCTGAGGCGGAAGGATCGCCGGAGCCCAGCAGGTCGAGGCTGCGGTGGCCGGGAGTGGCCACTGCACTCCAGTCTGGAGTGAGACAGAGTGAGACTCCAACTCAAAAAAAAAAAAAAAATAGATATGTGGCCCCCAGAGGAGAGTACTTTGAAGGTAACTGAAGTTTAAACACATAACTATACAACTTTTAAATAAATACATTCAGTTTTTGGGAGGTCTCCCCTTATATGCTAGACAGATGCAGGACAGATGAGAAGTGAGGCTGACTTCACACTTCATGAATGATCAGAGCTTTTTTCCCTCCAGTGGCAGGATGTGGGGACACAATCTTAGGGAGCCCCAGCAAGATCGGACCCCATTGCAAACAACATGCACCTACTCAACGAATCCCACCACGACTCTCCCATGTTTCCTGTCTCAAAACCCTACTCTGTCAATTGCCCATGGCATGAGCCCCTTTTGTTCACGTTCTTAAACAAGGTTCTGCTTTTATGGTAACTCGAGCTCAAGTAGAAAGCGTTTTCGCTGGGAATCCTCATGGAACTCTCGCATTTTTGCAAGCTTGTTGGAGCTTGCTGCTTGGAGACGCAGCAGGGTCAGCGGGAATAGGATCCCTTGGAATCTCCACCCTGGTTCTGCTACGATGGAATTACTTGGGGCCTGGATTAGTTTTCTAGACTGCTATAACCTATGACTGCAACCAGGTTGCTGAAAAAAACCAAAAAGGTGCTCTTTAAAAGTTCTGAAGGCTCAAAGTCTGAAATTTAGGGGAAGGCGGCTTCTCTGAAGGCTCTCAGAGAGATTTTGTCCTCAGCCTCTGGTGAGGCCAGCATTCCTTGGCATGCCTTGCCATTCCTTGGCTTGTAGATGCATCACTCCAATCTCTGTCTTAAGCATCACACGGAGGTCTCCCTGTGTGTCTGTGACTATGTCTTTTTGCCTCTTATAAAGACACCAGTCACTGGTAGGGCTGGTCCCATGACCTCATCTTAAGCTGGTTACATCTGCAAAGACCGTATTTCCAAATAAGGTCCCATACACAGCGAGTAAGGACTTGACCGTAAAATTTTGGGGACACAATTCAACCTACAACAATGCTCTGTATCCTTTCTTTTTAAAAAAATGTAATTGTTTGATGGAAAATGATCCCTGAAGCCTCTATTAGATCTGTGGTTCTAGAGTTTAGATTTCTTTTTTTTTTGAGTCAGATTTGTTCTGTCACCATCACGGCTCACCACAGCTGCAGATTCCTGGACGCAGGTGATCCTTCTGCTTCAGCCTCTCATGTAGCTGGGAGTACACAAACACACCACCATACCATGGTAGTTTTCTAAATTTTTGTAGAGGTGAGGTCTCACTATGTTGCCTGGACTGAATTCGAACTCCTGCGCTCAAGCAATCCTCCTGCCTCAGCCTCTCAATGTCTAGGATTACAGACATGAGCCACCATGCCCAGCCTAGAATTTAGACTTTAATGATGAGTATTACTTTCATTTTTTTCTCTTTTCTCTTATCTTACCATGATCACCACAGAATAAATCCAATTATAGTTTGTCTAAAAGGAAATATACTTATCACTGAATATTAAAACAGAGAAAATAAAGCATAATTCAAATTGATGTCTCTTAAAATAATTATATTTTCAACCCTAGGCATTTAACTTTCTAATCTAACCTACGGTACTCATTTAACATTTATAAAATATTTTTAAATCACTGGGTGAAAGTAACAATTACTAATGACATGAATTTCCTCGAGGACAATGATGTTACTGAAGACACATTGCTCCGGTAAAATCAGATAAAAAATTAATGTAAGAATTTTATCTGCCCAGGACTTGGTGTGGGTTTGCAAAGTTCAGGGTGCCTTCCATATGGTTTTACCCGTGTCTACCTGGTAGTGTGTATAAACAAGACTGATGCTATTTTATTTTATTTTTCTAGGCTGGAATGTATTCTGTATAACTTCAGTTGGACCATTGACTAGAAATGAGAAGTAAAAAAAGAAAAAGAAAAATAGATAATATTATTCACCCTGAGGTTCAAACTTTAACCTTTAAGGTTCTTCAAGGTTGCCTTATTTCTGACTGCTTATTTTGGTAAGATTTTTACTTTAAAAAAATAAAGCCCTGCCGGGCTCGGTGGCTCAGCCTGTAATCCCGCGCTTTGGAAGGCTGAGGTGAGTGGATGGCCTGAGCCCGCGGGTTCGAGACCCGCCTGGGCAACTTGGCAAGACCTCATCTCTACAATAAATAAAAAATTAGCCAGGCGTGGTAGCGCGCGCCTGTAATTCCAGCTACTCGGAAGGCTGAGGCGGAAGGATCGCCGGAGCCCAGCAGGTCGAGGCTGCGGTGGCCGGGAGCGTGCCACTGCACTGCAGTCTGGGCGACTGAGTGAGACTCCAACTCAAAAATAAATAAATAAATAAATAAAGCCCTGTTTATGCTTCAGCAGCCAATGGAAATAAAAGCAAATTACCCCGCAAAGGGATAAACACGCTGTTTATAGTGCAGTGCAGCAGGGGTCCGGCTATGTCTGCCAAAAGGCGAGAGGAGTCTCTGGCTTTTAAGCCCTGGACGGGCTGAGCCCTGGCCCCTGCACAGCCTGGGGCTTCAGTCCCAGGAAGTCACATACATGTGGTGTCATTTTCAGCTGCTGAGAGAGACAGATGCACCCAGATCAATATCACTGTCTAGTATCAAAGGCGTATTGTGATCTCGCCGGGCATTTTTAACCAGGGAGAACACACAACTCTTTTATCCCATCAGAACATGTAGGAACCTCCAGGGTCTGTCCCCTTTTCCTGATCAAAGGGGTGAGATAAAGGCTGAGCAGGTGATGAGGATTGTATACTTGGAAACTTCCTTCAGCTAAAAGACATTATGGCCGTTTTGATCTAATTATACTGCTGGTGCTTATTGGTTTTGGTGTAGAGAGGCTATCCGTGAGCTCATGACAGCAATCATGCTCCTGACCTTTCCTGACCTTAAAGAAGAGTGAAATGGGTTGTCTGTTTTATGCACTGTTGAGGAAGTCTGTCAGCATCCTACCTGTAGCATCTGTGTGCAATTTCAAAATGCTCATTAGACTTTTTCCCAGAATGAACCCTTATGTATGACCACTGTCAGCCCTGGGAAGAAAGAGGGATGCATGAGACTCCTTTCAGAAGTTATCCAGACACAGTCAAGTTGAGAGTTAAAATGATCTACTCTAAAAAACAAAAAATCAAAAAACAACTTTTTTTTGCATTAGCAGGATAATTGGTTTCATTTTCACTTCACACCGTGTGCAAACACACGGTTAGACACCTCCAACAGGAAGCTTCACATGGTCTTTCGGTTTTTCACCAGGTGTACCTGCCATCCAACCATATGGTGTTTGTGGGCACATCCAAGAGGATTATAATGGCCTTCCATGGTGCCTCCTGTTTTGTCTTCTACAGGTATTTTAGCATGTGGTGGGAAAAGGTGGTATTGCCTTATTGTGGAAAGAGAAAAAGCGGTAAAAAAAAAATTAGATGCATTTTGAAAGCAGGAGATTAAATGGGATCACTGGAGCCATTGAAGAGGAAAACAAGTGGAGATTGTTCAAGTCCCGCGTTCACTCCGTAGTCCACACTGAAAACCAAAAACTTACGGTCATGACTCAACTAAATCCAGCTAGAAGGGCAGTTAGCTCCTGGAATTGATGGGTCCTCAAATAAAAAAACAACAACAAAAAAAAAACAGACGTGCCACAAAGATGGAAATAATAGACACTAGGGTCATCAATAAGGGGGGATGCGGAAGGAAGGTTTGGGTTCGGAAACTACCTGCAGGGCACAGTGTTCACCATCTGGGAACAGGTCACCCGAGACCCAATTCCCACCACTACGCAATATGTCCATGTAACATCCATATAGCGAACATCCATGTGTACTTCCAGGTCTAAAACAAAGATCAAAAAGAAAAAAAAAAGACGTGTTTATTTTATGCAATTGAAAACATCTGTCACATTATGTCCCTTAATATGCCTTTTTCATGGCTTTCCTACACTGTTGGCTTGTTTTGGTGAGAACAATTTCAGGAGGGCAAAAATCCACCGGAAACACTCTAGAATCACACTCTGTGTGCTGTGATAATGTTGTGAGCGCCCTTCTCCTGTTATCATCCCCGAGTACAGAGGACTCATTATCATAATGTTTCCATTTTCTTATAAGAAAAAATTCTGGTAAGAGAAAACGCGCCAACAATTTTTTTTAAATAAGTAATAAAAATACATTCTTAAGGACTTACTTGGAGTAGTTCAAGGTTTCCAACCTGAGCTGAAATTGGGCTTACATCCAGCACCTGCTAATCTTGTTCCCAAAGCCCAAAGCTCCACTGAACAGATATGCACGGAACATAAATTTGGGCGCCCATTAAAATATTTTAAATTCCCCAAATCTGGAGTTTAATTATTCGCACATTCTGGTATCACATTGTCTGCCCAGTGATTTCTTCTTCAGAGAGCCTTTTAAATGTTAATTAATTAGATAATGTGTTCATGCTGTACCTTGAAGTCCAATTCACAATTGGATCTGGCATATGGTGCCAAAGGAATCTGTCCCAAGACACCCCTGAACGGCGCAGAGCACCTCGGAAGGAAGCTTCCCATGCGACCCCATTCTCTGCTGCAAATTAGCAGAAGTTCATGGCAGAAAACTGTCTAGAAAAGAAAGATGCTAAAAGTGGGCCTACGCTGAGGAGAGACGTTACACAAAGGAGAGAATGTGTTTTTCATCTTTCATCATCAGCCTTTGTAAATATGGAAGGAGCTGCTGTATTTCGTGTGAAAAATCATGCTGGTAAATTGGTTCATTCACTTACTCATGAAACAAACATAAATTGAGTTGGACGAGGGCCAAGGATTTTGCTGGTAACTGAGAAGCTCGAGGTGAGTAAGACTTGGCCCCTGCCTTCCAGGAGCACAGAGTTTAATATAATGTGATTTTAGTTTAATTGAGCTTACATAATTGGATGTACAGGTGATAGCTGCTATGGTATGCAGCCCACACTCCTTGCCCAAGACAAATGCTCATTCGCCTAGCTCCTGCCAGCTAAGACTTGACTCCCATTCAGGGACTGGTCAATATAGGCATATAGAAACTCAACTCCTAGCTGGACACAGTGGCTCACGCCTGGAATCCCAGCACTTTGGGAGGCAGATTTAAGAGGATTGCCTGCATTCGGGGGTTCAATACCAGCCTAGGCAACTTGGCAAAATCTCGTCTCCACAATAAATTTTAAAAAAATTAGCTGGGCATGAGGGCGGGCGCCTGTGGTTCCAGTTACTTGGAACACTGAGGCAGAAGGAACACCTGAGCCCAGCAGTTCAAGGCTGTGGTGGCCGTGAGCATGCCGCTGCACTCCAGCCTGGATAACAGAGTGAGATGCCAACTCAAAATAAATAAATAAATAAAATAATCTCAGCTCCTAACTGAGTGCAGTGACTCATGCCTGTAATCCGAGCATTTTGGAAGGCCGAGGCAGGAGGATCACTTGAGTCCATGAGTTCGAGGCCAGCCTGGGCAATATAGTGAGAACTTGTCTCTACAAATTTAAAAAATTAGCCAAGCATGGTGGTGTGCACCTGTATTCCCAGCTACTCAGAGGCTGAGGTGGAAGGATCACCTGAGGTCAGGAGGTCGAGCCTGCAGTGAGCCGTGATTGTGCCACTGCACTCCAGCCTGGGTAACAAAGTGACACCCTGACCAAAAAAGAAAGAGGAAACAAAAATAAATTCCACTCCTTTGTCTTCATTCAGACAACTCTAAAGGAACATCCTAGCTTCACATGCGCCCTGAGGTCAGCCAGAGACTGATGTATGATGGTTCAGCTTCTTCCTCATTGTTCTGCTTCCTGACTGCAGTGGCATGCTCTTCCAACGACGCTTCCCAGTGCACTTTCTGCTTGCAACTCCACGTCTCATAGTCTGCTTCCTGGGGAACCTGGCTTAGGAGGGCGACTGCCCAGTCAAAGCAGTCAGCCATCCAGCTATGAGAAACATGGCTCCTGGTGTGTGAGCATGCACAGCTTCTGGTGTGCAGGACCACTGCAACTGTGATGACCTCTTGGTGATCTGGGCTGAGAGGGGAGGGGAATCTGCGGGCTGATGCATTAGCAGGGTGTCATGGAGGTTCTCGGGAGAAGTAATGCTAAGGACTGTGCAAGCCAGGACTGCTTTTTGAGGGCTACCAATGCATTAGAGCCGTGGTTCTCTTCAACGGTATATTGGACACCCCAGGGGATATGTGGCCATGTCTGGACATGACAGCATAGCAGGGATGTTGCTGCTGGCTGGTACGCTGATGCTGATGGACTCCTAGAACACTAATCTGGCAGGGTAAGCCTGTACTAAGAGGTGCCCACCCTCCAAAAAGCAATTCCAGTTCTTATGCTCCTTCCCTCATAGGTGGTAGGCATACCTTGCCAGGCAGAGAACATTTGTGATGGCCAGGCAAGTCAAGAGTTAGCCTTTAATAAGACACATGGGCCACGTCTGCAGGTGAAGAAGTTTGAGGGTGTCTAGGGATCCCAGATACCCAAGTTTGCCGATCAAATGTCTGGGGACATTTTGGTCATGACAACATAGCAGGGAGTGTTTAAGCTGAGGCCAATGGGAAGGGCTCTGTTATGGAGGTTTGTGTCCTCCCAAATTCACAAACTGAATCTTTGACCATCAATAGGATGGTTTCTGGAGGTGAGCCTTTGGGAGGTAGTAACCTTTGGTTGAGGTTACGGGGTAGAGCCTCCAGTATGGAACTGATCGGCTTATAAAGAGAGGAGTAAACAACAGAGCTCATGACCTCCTTCTGTTCTTCCACTGGATGAGGACTCAGGGAGAGGGTTATCGTCTACAAGGCAAAAAAAGGGTCCTTGTTAAAAACTAAATCAGCTGGTGTCTTAATCCTGGACTTCTCAGCCTCCAGTACCGTGAGAAAGAGACATTTGTCGTTGAAGCCATCTGGTCTATGGGAATTTGTTACAGCAGCCTAAGCTGAATAAGACACACTCCTTGGCAAAATCTCAAGATTTCGCTCTTCTTTGCCTTGAGGGCAGAAGAAGTTGAGGATTAGAGACAGCACTTTCTCATTAGAGTAGCGGGCTCCAGTGGTGACAACAACTTAACTCCAGCAAATCTTCCATGTCATGCTCAGGTGTCCGATTTTGAATTCAGGGGGACACAAACCTCCATAACAGACCCTTTCCCACTGGCCTCAGTTTAAACACTCTTAGCTTTCCATTTTCTCTCTCTGGGGCAGGGTTTCTCAGTCTTGGCACTGTTGAACTTTGGAGCCGTGTATTCTGTATTTTGGGGGCCGTCCTGCACACCGCAGGGTGTTAAGCAGTGTCCCTGGCCTACACACACTAGATACCAGTAGAACACTCCCTGCTATGTTGTGATGACCGAAATGGCCCCAGACATTTGGTCAACAAACTTGGAAATCTGGGATTCCTAGACACCCTCAAACTTCTTCACCTGCAGACGTGGCCCATGTGTCCTTATAAAGGTTATCTCTTGACTTGCCTGGCGATCACAAGTGTTCTCTGCCTCACAAGGTACGCCCACCTCCTATGAGGGAGGGAGCATAAGAACTGGAATTGCTTTTTGGAGGGTGGGCACCTCTTAGTACAGGCTTCCCCTGCCAGATTAGTGTTCTAGGAACCTATCAGCATCAGTGTACCAGCTTGCATTGTTGTGATTAGGCTGTGTTTGGCTTCAGTGATTTTTTTATGGGGAAGAGATTCTTTCAAGGCATTTGTCCATTTCATGATGGATGACTTATGACCACATCTGCCCACACCACGGAGCATTCAACGGTTTTTGAACCCCAAACTGCATGACCCCGTGCCCTGAGCAGCTTTCTTTCTTGCTTCCCTCAATGAAATAAGTCCTCAAAGGAGAACATTTTGCTGATGAGGAAAAGGTGGAACAAAAAACGGCAGAAGCACTAAAAGCCGTCAAAATTGACAAGTGCAAAAACTGTTTTGAGTATTGGAAAAAGCATCTTGACAAGTGTATTGCGTCAAACGAAGAGTACTTCGAAGGTGACCGATGTTTAAACGTGTAAGAATAAATACACGATTTTTTAAAAAGGGGTTTAGGATCCCCTCTTATGGAAGGGCTCCACCTGCAAAGTGAGGAAGAGACCTTGCATAGAGAGAACTACAGGAAGAGCCAACACTTCCAGTGGGAGCTGAAGACGACAGGTGGGGTTGGATTCTGAAGGCTCTAGATCACGGTGGAGGCCAAACACGGGTAGGAGGGAGGAAAAGTCTACTGATAGGGAAGACTCTTGTTGCACAAGGTTGACATCTTAGCAAAGACTGTGGGGGATGATTTGGGGGTTAGGTGGGCTTGCACATGTTTGGAGAAGACAATGGCTCTCACGAAGCGAACTTAGGACCCCAGAGATGCCACAGCAGATGAAAAAGAGGAAAAAAATCTCCAGAGGAGTGACATACGAGGTCCAACAATTGAGTTCGAGAACTCATCCTAAAAAAAGTGCTTGCACCTCATTGTCAAATCTGGGATCACCTTCAAAGTACTCCCCTTGGGAAGCTATGCACCAATGCCAGTGCCCAGGTCACCCATCAAAGCAATTTTGGAACTTTTTTTCTGGACTGGTCACCAGAGCTGACATCTACTTACTTCAGATGTTGTGAATGTCATCCCATGTCTTTCTTTCAATATTTCCTTTATCTTTGGGTAAAGAAGAAAGTCACTGGGGGTCAGATCAGGTGAGTAGAGAGGGTGTTTCTATACAACTTTTTTACAGTGCTGCCAATGTAAGTGCACAGTGGCAAGTTCATGAACTTAATGGTCAGACTTCAACAAATAATGACAACGGTTCTGATAGCCATTCCCGAAAAAAGTCCCAAAATTAATTTGATGGGTGAACTAAGCACTAGTACTGGTGCATAACTTCCCAAGGGGAAAGTAGTGATGTTAAGCAATGAGATATGTAGCACTTTCTAGGATGGTTTGGGAACATAATTGTCAGACATCGTACGATGGGAGGACCCAAAAGTCAGAAGTAGGAGGGACCCACTTAACCCCACCTCTGTTGACCGCTGAGGAGTGGTGTTCTAAGCCCACGGCTCTGGGTCTATGAGTCTGGGGACCCTTCCTGAAAACGAGGTGTTTCCTCTTGCAGAGAGAGTCTCATCCCATTTTAAGCTGTAGCTGCCAACCAGTTCCATCTAGCGCCTCATGCCAAGATTCCAGGAGGAAAAGGAGCAATCACCTGTTGGGCTACCTAGTTCTGACGTTCAGTTGCAAACACTCAACTAAGATGTCTATGGGGTTTGTAGGCGCAAGAGTGGGGTCACCTCAACCTGGAAGCTGGGTGGGGTCATGAGGTGAGGTGACAACACAGATGGGGCAACGCCATGCAAAATCATCAAGTTGTTCAAAAGTATGCAGATCCTGTGGTTAAAGACGTCTCAACACATTCTGGGGTGAGGATGGAGACGCAGGTTATCGATAAAGTGAAAGTACTACAGGTAAGCCAACACCTGAGAAGATATTCAAGTTCAAGGGTTGGATCCATGAAAACAGTGTAGGACTGTCTTTTCATTTTTCAAATATCAAAAACTGCAAAACAATAACACTTAATCCAGATGAGAGTTCTGTGAAATAGGCTTATCCACTCATAGGAATCTGGATGGGTATAATCTTTTAGATGGCAATTTAGTAAAGCCATGCCTGGGCCCAATAATTACTGGGAATGCATCTTAAGGTAATACATCGAAATATGAAGATGAAAAGCCTGAATGAAGGGATACGTTGAATGGAGTTGTTAAGAGGGAAAACAGTAGAGGAAGTGCTAGACCCATGTTTGTCTATTTATTCAGCAGAATACTATGCTGTTTAATGATCATGGAGATGTAATAATATGGAAATACAGATAGAATAATGCATTTGAAGTAATATGGTAAATGCCTTAACTGCAGTGTCAACTATAAAAAGCAATATAATGTAGAGAGAATGAGTAACAGCATGTGAAGCATTTGCTTAAAGCTTGTATCAGTGTGGCCATGACTTTTCTGTTGGGTTACAGTGTTGGAACTACTTTATGTGCAAAATAGTTTCAGATTGTCCTGTGTACAACTGACCCAATAGAACCCTGTTTCTGACATATTTTTCTTGAATACAATATGAGCATGCTTTCAAACACTTGCTATCCCCTTGTCATATTTATAATATGTGTAAAAGTTTTATATCTTGCACAAAGGCTTCCAGATAGTGATGTCTTTGAGGCAGGCTTTCAACTCTGAGAAACAACTCTGTTTCCACTTCCAGCGAGATGAATTTCCCAAAGGGCAGATGGGCATGGCTACCCCGGGGGAGGAGTGCAGAGGAGATTTCAGATAGGGGTGAGCACTGTGGGGGCGGCCTGTGTTTATTTGCTTTGCAGAGGAGTTTAAAGAGAAAATTATGGGAATCCTACCCCTCGAAGACCTTCGAGTCGGACAGGTCTGCCTCTCCTGGATACGCAGTCTCTGGTTAGCACACAGCCATTTTGCCTGTCTATGAAAAAATACTTGAGACTGGATAGTTTACAGAGGAAAGAAGTTTATTTTGGCTTACGGTTCTATGAACGGTACAAGACACACAGTGTGGGCATTTGCTTCTGGGGACGCCCCAGAAAGCTGCAATCATGGCGGAGGGAGAAAGGGGAACAGGCTGTCTGTCCCATGGCAAGAGTGGAAGCAAGAAAGGGGAGGGCTAGAGCAAGAAGGAGAAGCCTGGGATCTTTGAAACATCCACCTGTCCTGTAGGACAATAGAGGGAGCACTCACTCATGACCACAAAGGAGGACAGTAAGGTAGTTCCAACACCGGAACCTAACAAGAAACTTGTATCTACACTGACACCGCTTTCCATTTTAAAGTCAATGTTTCCCATGCTGTTACTCGTTGTCTCTACATTGTATTACTTTTTTGATAGTTGACATTGCACTTAAGGCTGATACCATATTACTTCAATAGTATTATTCTATTTGTATTTCCATGTTATTACAGCATCTCCACAATCATTAAACAGCACAGTATTCTGCTGAATAAACAAACAAATATGGGTCTAGCACTTCCATGACCGTTTTTCCTCTTAACAGCTCCATTCAACATATTCCTTCACCCAGTTGTTTCTTCTTCATATTTAGATGTATTACCTTAGGATGCTTTCCCAGTAATTATTGGACCCAAGGGTGGCTTTTCTAAATCGCCACCTAAAAGAAATACTGATCTATATTCCCATGAGTGGATAAGCCCATTTCACAGGACTCATAAAGGGTCCACCCCCATGACCCAAACACCTCCCACCAAGCCCCACCTCCAACGTTGGGGGTCACATTGCAACATGCAATTCTAAACCATGTCAATGCCCCTTCCCCTGCCTTTTTCCGCCCCCCACCTTCCAAAGAAGGCCCCGCTTCTTTCAGCACCAGTTCAGGGACGTAAGTGAAAAAGCCACGGGTGAAAGCATTGGGGCAGGTGCCGAGAACCTGGCGGTGTGGACCCACGGGCCATGAACCCTGGGAGCGGAAAGATGAAGAAGCAAAGGCAGAATGGGAGGCAGTGCTGTGAGACCACAGATGGGCAGGCCAGGGCCAGAGAGGGGAGGAGAGCGCTGGGGTCGGTTCGAGCATGTGTCCGCTTAGCCCGGGATGACTCCCATCCAGACTGTGGAACGGCCTTAGTGAGGCACAGCTGGGAACGCAGCACAGAGCACGCCCTCATTGCCAGGTGGGGAAGCCTGGAGAAGGAGGGATTGTGACAAGCTGGCATCCGGTGAGTGTCCTTCCTCACGCCCCTTCCTCCAGGATGGAAGGGTGAGGAGAACACAAGCAGGCCATCCACAGGCTGGGGGGCTGCCGAGTTGGGAAGTCCCCGCAGTGTTCACCCGATGGCCCGATGGCCTCCCATCCTTCCGGGAAGCGGCTGAGCCCACAAGCAGACCGTGCAAGTTGTAGCAGCAGCCCCAGAACTGAGAAGGGCTTTTGGCCACACATGAGCTGAGTCTTGGGTGTAGGGAGACACACACCTCCTGCTTGCATCAACTTTCCACAATTTTTTCCAGTTTTGAGGGGCACACAAATCACATCACTTGGGGCAATGAGCTGGCGGACCTCTGGGAAATACCTGTGTGGCTGCTTCTTCATAATCACAGTGGAGATTTGTCCCTTCTCCTTCTCCTCCTGCCTTTTCTTCCCTTTCTCCTCCTCTCCAGGCCTCCCCGTTCCTTCCCTCCCTCTCTCCCTCCCTCCTTCCTTCTTTCCTCTCTCTTTCTTTTATCTCTCTCGCCTTCCCTCCCTCCCTTCTCCTCCCTCCCTCCTCCCTTCCTGATGGGTCTCTCACTCCGTTGCTGAGGCTGGAGTGCAGGGGTGACAGCCCACGGCAGCCTCTAACTCCTGGGGTCAAGAGATCTTCTTGCTAGCCTCCTAAGTACCTGGAACTACAGGCACACGCCACCACACCCAGCTCACTTTTTAATGTTTTACAAAGATGAGGTCTCACGGTATTGCCCGGGCTGGTCTTGAACTTTTGGCCACAAACCATCTTCCCACCTTGGCCTCCCAAAGCCCTGGGGTTCCAGGTGTGGGCAACCTGGCCCAGGCATCAGGTTTCTCCTTCATGAGATGACAAAGGAACTCCTGGGTCAGCCAGAGCAGGAAGAGCAGATTCCTGCACCCTTGGCTTGTGAGCTAGGGCTCGGTTTCTACAGAGTCGGAAGGCCAGGAGGAAGCACAGCTTATGCTCAAGACGCTGCCTGAGGCAGTGGGAGTGGCTGAGCCAAGCAGGGAGAAAACAGAAAAGTGAGAATTTACCCCCTGGATTTTGCCAGGACCTGGAAATCCCATGTAGTCCTTTCCTGAGTTGGCAGGCCATGAGTTTCCTGAGAGCCTTTTCCTCTTGGGCTCAGGTGCCTGGAAGAGATAGGAGCCCTCATGCCTGATAAGACAGCACAGTCATTATCCCGCCTGGATCCCCGGGGCCCTGGGGAGGCTTTGGGATAAACAAACAGCGGAAAGGATGAACGGGGCGCTCATCAGGAAGGCGGTGCAGCCTGGTGGTCCTGGTGCTGGGGGAGCCGGGCATAGGTGCCTCCCTCACAGGGGCGGAGGGGAAGAGGCCGAGGGAGGTGGGGGTTTGTTTGAATCCCCCCCTACTCCCCTGCAGCCTGCTCCACTTTGGGAGTTCTCAGACTGGTGACCCACATGCTTTGAATGGATTTTTCTATTTTTTGCTGCTGCCTCTGCTGCTGTCGACAGATTCTGGCATTTTCTACTTTTTTTGCACCGTGCGCTGCTGGGATGGAGACAAAAACATAATATCCCAGGCCAAGGCTGTTAAAAACCAGGGCACCAGAGAAATTGAAACAAAAGAAAACAAAACCCCAAACCAAAAATCAAACCCCAAAATACACCTTTTGCCATGTCTTATCTTTTCTCTGCCAGCCTATTGCACTTTGTTATGCCACTGGTGGGGGTTTAATAGGACTGTAAATTAACACTTTGGTGATTTATTGCTACTACAATGACCTTTACAAAATTACCCTGCTCTTGTTCCTAACATCAGCTGTAAAGGTTTTGCTTATGGGGAAAGTATATGAGAACACACGGCAGACAGACAGACACACGGAAATATTTTGACTTTTTATTGTCATTGACAAATACAACTGTATATATTGTATTAATGATATAATACAACATGATGCTTTAAATATGCTCACATGGAGAAATGGTTAAACCAGGCTAATGGACATACGTAGTATCGCACATATTTTATTTTGGGTGAAAACACTTAAAATCTACGTTCAGCAATTACCAACTATATAGTAAACTGTTAGTAACTACAGTCTTTTTTGATGGTAACTTTTTTTGCGGGGGCGGGGTTGGAGTTGCATTCTGTCACCCAGGCTGGAGTGCAGTGGCACACTCACAGCCACAGCAGCCTCAACCTGCTGGGCTCAGGAGATCCTTCCGCTTCAGCCTTCCAAGTAGCTGGAATTACAGATGCATGCCTGGCTAATTTTTGTGGTTTATTGTGGAGATGAGGTCTCACCAAGTTGCCCAGGCTGATCTTGAACCTCCTGGCTCAGGCAATCCTCTTGCCCAGCCACCCAAAGTGCTGTGCTTGGCTGATGGTAATTTTAATATGCACGAATATTGATTTAGAAAGGAAGAATAACATTGGCTATCCATGCTTTGCAGCAAGGTTTAAAGCAGACCAAGAGAAGAGAAAACTGAGAAATAGTTGATGGATTTAAGTAAGACATGTTGGATAATGAGTCAAGATAACTTTTCAGTAGGAGAGGCCCTTGTTTGGCTGGAATTATCCAAGCCATGACATCAAGGCTCCAGTGCTTTTGGCGGATGAAGGTCACCTCTGAGCGGTAAAGCAGCCTTGAGGGCTCAGAGGTTGAGAGAGAGTATACTCTTCCCTCAGGGAGACTTTAGCCATGGTGGAGCTGGCAGAGGGGAAGTGCCTTCCAGGGCAAGAGTGGAAGAAAGAGAGGAGGAGGCAGTGCCAGGCCCTGGTGAACAACCAACTGCCCAGTGAACTATTGAATAGAGGGAGAACTCACTCATCACCAAGAGGACACCAAGCTATTCACGACCCAATGGCCTCCTGCCAGGCCTCAATTCCAACACTGGGGACTACCTTTCAATAGGAGCTTTGAAGGGTCAACCCCCCAAACCTTGTCGAGGGGTTAGGACTTCCACAGACCTTTGGGGGGACACAAGTCAAATCTTTTTTTTTGTTTTTGAGTTGGAGTCTCACTCTGTCGCCCAGACTGGAGTGCAGTGGCCACTCCCGGCCACCGCAGCCTCTACCTGCTGGGCTCCGGCGATGCTTCCGCCTCCGCCTTCCGAGTAGCCGGAATTACAGGCATGCGCTACCACGACCGGCTGATTTTTTGATTTATTGTAGAAATGAGGTCTCGCTGCCCAGGCGGGTCTCGAACCCGTGGGCTCAGGCAATCCACTCACCTCAGCCTCCCAAAGGCGCAGGATTACAGGCTGACCACCGAGCCGGCTACAAGTCAAATCTTAACAGGTACCGGTAGCAACTCCTTTCAGCCAACTCACACTTGGCCCTGGTGACGTGGTCTGTGTCTCTTGTTTATTGCTAGGTGCTCCTGAGGCTCGCTCCTGGACAGAGTTTCCTGCAGAATCAGAGAGCGCTGACACATGGCATTACAAATTAAATATTCATCCTGATCTTCCGCAGCCCTACTCACACGAGGGGCCGTTACTGTGGTGCTGTTAGATTTATCAGCAGAGAGTTCTTGGCAATAAAATAATGAGTTTGTATTTAAGGAAAAATCCCCAGAAAATTTTAAATATTTCATGACACAAAACAACTACATGTCCTGTTGACTGTGGAATCCACAACCCTGGACCCGGAGCTTGCCGGACGTTTGCAGAGCTCCTCGTGCCAACATGCGCCCGTCGCTTCCATCCGGAAGGGACCAAGCAGACCCCTGGCCCTCTGCAGCTCAGCCTACAGGGAGCCCTTCCTCCTTTCCCCCTCTCTTTCCTTCCTCTCCCTCCTGCCCCCTCCCCCTCCACGGCTCCCCCCTAGCAGCCTCCCCACAGCCCGCTACCCCCAGCCTGATCACGTGCAAAGGAGAGTGAAACCCTGGCATTTTAACCAAGATGGCAGGTGCGGGTGCTGGCGGTACAAGCCTCCGTGGGATTTTTCAGTTTGGCTCAGGGCTCTTGACATCCAGGCAACTGGCCCTGCCAGAAGTCCAAGGTCTTATTTTTTTTTGAGTTGGAGTCTCACTCTGTCGCCCAGACTGGAGTGCAGTGGCCGCTCACGGCCACCGCAGCCTCGACCTGCTGGGCTCCGGCAATCCTTCGCCTCAGCCTTCCGAGTAGCTGGAATTATAGGCATGCGCTACCACGCCCGGCTGATTTTTTGATTTATTGTAGAGATGAGGTCTCGCTGCCCAGGTGGGTCTCGAACCCGCAGGCTCAGGCAATCCACTCACCTCAGCCTCCCAAAGGCGCGGGATTACAGGGAGCCACCAAGCCTGGCTAGAAGTCTTAGAAACTGTTGTCCAGAAAGTAGCTCGTGCAATTTAAACCAGGACGCAGGTGGAGCTATCCTGCTAGCATCGTGGTCTTGGCTATCCTGTCTCCCAACCCTGCAAGCTCTCCCTCTTTGCGTGCTAGTGTAACCCCGTCCCTCAACCCCAGGCCTGGAGGGGCGGACGTCTGTGACGGGTGGCATTCCACAGTGGGTCCTGGTCACCCCATCTCAGGCACTCGTGGCCCTGGGTCGTCCCCTTCCCCTGAGTGTGGGCTGGGGTTGGTGGTTTGCTTCTCACAGATAAGCATGTAGGAGGTGCAGGACAGACGGGATGGCACTTCCAGAGGAGGTCACAAGGAATGTGACTTCTGTCTTGCTTCTCTCTCTCTCTCCCCTTCTTTCTTCTCTTCCCCCCTTCCCTCTCCTTTTCTCTCTCCTCTCTCCATCTTTCATCATTCTCTTTCTCTCTTATCTCTCTCCACCCTTCTCTCTCTACTTTCTCTTCTTCTCTCTCTTTCCCCCTCCCCCTCCTTCTCCCTCTCCCTTCCCCTTCCCCCCCATCCCATGTGTCTCTTCTCAAATGCTTGTCTGATGAAGCCAGCTAGGAAACTCACATGACAGACGACTGAAGGCAGCCTCTGACCAATCGCCAGTGAGGAACTGAGACCTTTAATTCGACACTCTCCGGAGAGTGAACCCTGCCAACAGCCACATGAGTGCACTTGCACATGACCTTTTCCAGAGGATCGCTGAGACGAATACAGCCCCAAAGGACACGTGGGGCTAAGCCCGTGAAAAGCCCTGAGCCAGAGGAGCTAGCCAAGCCATGCCTACGTTCCCGATCCATAAAAACATGTTGTTTAAGCTGTTTGAGGGACCGAATTGTGTCTCCCTCAAATCCATATGTTGAAGACCTGCTCCCATGGGGACTGTGTTTGGAGACAGTTTCTTTAAGGAGGTAATTAAGGTTAAATGAGGTCATACAGGTAGGGCCTTCATCGATGGGACTTGTGTCTTTTTAAGAAGAGGAGATTAGGATATACTGATGTGCACAAAGAGCCTATATGAGGACACAGCCAGAAGGAAATCACCTGCAAGCCAGGGAGAAAGGCCTCAGGAGAATCCAAAGCCACCAACCAGTTGGTCTTGGTCTTCTCCAACCCCTCCATGAGAAGATAAATTTCCATTGTGTAATCCACCCAATTGGTAGCATTTTGTTGTGGTTGCTCTAAAGGACTGATGCTTGCTGCTAAGTGATGGGGTGATCTGATACGGTAGTCAACATGCGTTGATTGTCCATCTACCCTGGGCTGGGCACAAAATAGAACCAGGGAACATCGTTGGCTCTTCAGATTCTTACAGTCTACAGAAAGAGACCAACAAATGAAATAAAGGAACTCAAGAACAATGAAATAATCATGTTACTAGTGAGACGGGCAAAACATAGTTGGAGATTTCTGGAGGGGGCACCTCTCAGATCTGTGGCAAGAAAAAGGAAAAGGGATTCCATTTCTCTGAAGAATGGTGACCGAGCAGACATTTAGTGATGAGCTGACGCTCTTCTACAAGCTGACCAGGGAGGAGAGGGAAGTGTAGAAGGAAGAACTGCTTTTGTGAAGGCATACACGCTGGAGATAATAACATAATGCATCTCCTTTGCTTGCCGTGTGATTTTCCCAGTAGACAGAACCTTATTTGATCTCCCTGACAGCACCTTGCAGTGGTTTCCACAGATATGTTTATTTTATAATTGAGTAAATGGAGTTGAAAGAGGTGAAGGGAGTTGCCCGAGGTCTTGTAGCTCACAGGTTGCCAAGATTTCATCCTGGGTCTGCGAGGTGAGACGAGGCTAGGTCCTCAGAGGACACTCGCCCCCAAGGTGAAGTGAAGAAATAGACTTAGGAGGGAAACTGAGACGGAAGAGTGAAAAAGACAAGAGAAAAAGTTAAGGCATCCCAGAATCAAAGGAGGACTTTTTTCTGGATGACAAAGTTGTTTGCTGCAGTGAGGCCATCCAGTAAATCATGGGCTTCTGGGAGGTCTTTGAGGAGGAGTTTCCGTGCTTTAATAATAACAGAAACTGGACTCCTGTTGAATGAGTGGGAGTGGTGAGAGACAAGAAATAGGACTGTAAAATAAAGGAGTGAAGCAGGGCAATGATTAGATCATCTTGTGAGAAGTTCTGATATTCAGGACCCTTCCCACTTGACTTCTTGCTGTTTGATGCTAGAAGTGTCTTCAAGTGAGTTAGGTTTTAAAGATACAGATGCCTGCATACTGTTTTTTTATTGAATGTTTTCTTTCTTCTTAATGGACCTTAATGTCCCTGCTAAGTCTGTCACCAGACTTTGGACTTTAACTAGCCTAAGGGTGGGAAGAGTGAAGAATGAATGCTTTTTTCTGCTCAGGTTCAACACAGGGGATCAGGAGACATGATGATACTCAATTTGAGTGCAGAGAATATATTTCAGGGCAAAGGTTTCCCTCTAGTAAGAACCTCCAAGACCCACCTAACGCTGGGGTATGAGATAATTGAACTCATGTGCCAAGGAGAGAATTGAGTTGGAAAAGACAGACTTGAGAGTTTGGGTTTTTTTTTTTTTTTTTTCCTATTTTGATTTCTATAAAATCTTGAGAAAGCTTCTCTCTGAGTCAGTCTTAGTCCAGGACATTATTTAGTTTCTTCATTGAGAACACCAACAAAGCCAATAAACTTCCCCGAGGATTCTTCGAGCTAACATTGTCTTTGTTTGTGATTTGCCTTACCTTGATATCCCAGAAGACCATGCTTATTAGAAGCAATGGTGTCTGGAATGTTCCAAACACACACACACACACACACACACACACACACACAACCCGAAGGTATTCACAAGGAAAGACTGACTCTGTGAGTGGAATAATCATGGAAGCCAGGTCTTAGGAGAAATGAAGAAGCCGAAAGGAGAGGACAGGAGCAGGAGGCAGGATAGAAAGAAAGCGGGAACCCAGAGAGACCATGAGAGGAGAGGGGGTGTGGGACAAGGTCATGAGTCATAGGTCTTGCTTGTGCATTCACTGAAGAACACGCTGATTTAGGTGATGTTGAGTTCAGATGTTGAATTTCCAGTCAGACAACACGGAAGCCAGCGAGGACCCCGAGCAGTCAGATAACATGGAACAAGATGCGGCTTGGTGGAGCAGGACAGACAGATCCATTGCAGCACAGCCTTGTGTCGACAGAGTTGACCGTGAAGGGTCATCACAGGGAAGCCCACTGCAGTAGACTTTGTGGAAGTCGTGGTTGGAATCTTGTGAACAACCGAAAAGTACGTGGGATCTGCTATTCATGAACTGTGACTGTGTGGGGGAAGGGACGATAAGTTAAACAAACAACAAACAAACAAAAGTAAACCTGGAATTGTCTTCCGGAGGGCGGGCCCCTTGTAACACAGGAAATTTCCAGAAATGGTTGCCTCTAATAAACACGGCCTTCTGGGATATCAAGGTAAGGCAAATTACAAGGAACCCATCAGCATCCATGTATCAGCTAGCATGGTGGTGGGTGGCCATCTCAGTTTCAGTGAAATTTTTATTTGGAGATTCTTTCAACGCATTTGCCCATTCATGATGAGTGATTTACAGGAAGAACCTGTCCACTCTGTGCTGAGTGTTCAGCAATGTTTGACCAAAAACAGCATGAGCTCTGTGCCCTACCCTCATGATTCACCTGATCTCACCTCAAGCAACTTTTTTCTTTTCTGTTTCCCCAGGTGAAAAAAGTCCTCAAAGGGAAATGTTTCACTGAGGTGGAAGAGGTGGAAAAACAACAGCAACATCAACAGAGGCACTAAAAGGCAGCAAAATTGACAAGTTCAAAAACTGAGCAGTTGAAAAAGTGTCTAGATAGGTGTATGGCATCAAATAGAGAGTACTGTGAAGGTGACTTGAGGCTTAATCATGTAATAATAATAAATTCTGGGATTTTGGGGGGCTCCCTTCCTAAAACTCGCTTGTGGCTCTGGGAACTTAAAGACAGCTTGCGTGAGCCATTAGATGCAGAGATCAGAAATGACTTTGACAACATCCGTGACTCCAGAATGCCCAGGCTAAAGCAGCCAACAGACTCTTCTGTTGCATGAAGCTGTTATATTCCCCTACAGTGTGCTGACCATGAACTTCTCTTGTGAATTTGTATTGTCATTTATTGTCTGATGGCCTGGCTGCTTGTTTGCTGGTCTCCATGTCCCCAAAACTGTAGCCTCCATGACATTGGGGCAAGTAACCCTTCCATTCACTGTTGTCTTGCCCATGCCCATAACAATACCTGGCACCTCGGAAATAGTCACTCATATGGTGAAGTGTGTGAGTGTGTCCACCACCTCTCACCCAAATATTTCCTTTTCCCAAATGTTTTTTCTGTTCTGCTTTTTGAAAGGGTGTGAAGATAATGAAGCAAAAGTTCATACTTGGAATCACTATCATGTCATTCCTTTTTTTTTTTTTTTTGGTTATTTTAGGGAGGTGCTTTGGGTTCCATGGTGTCTCCCCCAGAAAGATATGTTGGGGTTCTGCTCCCAAGTGCTCCAGAATGTGACCATATTTGGGAATGGGTTTTGGTGGATATGAGTTAAGATGAGATCATAGTGGAACAGGATGGGCCTTTGGTACTTTATGACTGGTGTTTTTGTAAGAAAGCGGGCACGTGGAGTCAGGTACAGGGTGAGAATGCCATGTGATGATGACAGCAGAGATTGGAGTGACACAGGGATTGGCAGCCAGCCAAGGAATGCCAGGGCTCCCAGAAGCTGGAAGAGGTGAAGAAAGAATCTCCTACAGACATTATTGGGAGCACGCCCTATAGACGTCCAGTCTCCAGAGGTATGAGAGGATATATTTCCGTTGTTTTAAGCAAATCAGTCTTTGGTTCTTGGTAAAAAGCAACCCAAGGAAAACAATGTGTTGTAAGTCTTGTTACTTATAAGTCTCCAAGCCTTAAATTCTCATCTCTAAAGGAAAGATAATGAGTCTTACTTAAAACTATGAATAAAAACTAAAGCAAACCCTTATTTAAGCCATGTGCTTTCTACCGTATGTTTTCTTTTTCAAGTTCAGGCAATTTGCTCAGTGAAACAGTGATGGATTGGTCCTAACATCAACTCTGCCACTAATTTGCCCATAGTCCTCTCCTCTTTAAACCAGCCCTGGGACACTGACTCTACCCTCCTCATTTCACCCATGTGAAAACACAACAGTTTTTACATATTTCGTTTATGTATGTCTGACATCCCATCTACTTCTAACACCGATTGGAGGCCGCTTACCATCAAAACACAGATACGAGTTTTCTGCATCCAAACATGAACACGCTGTGGAGACAAGACAGTAAAACACAGGATAATATACAGTTGTGTAGTATGCTGAATGCTGAAAGGGGATCAATTTTTGCAAGGCATGTTTGAAGATGTATCTTCCCAGTACTGTGTGACTCGGGTAATTCCCTTTATTTATTTCATCAATTTTGTTCCTTTGTTTTCCTAGCGATTTCTAGGAATGACAAACTGATCATGGTTTAATACAAACTGTGAATCTTGTCCTCTCCTGTGTGTGACTTATAGGGTAATGAATAGGGGTGGAGTAGCATTTTTCAGATGCTCTTGGGTTTTTTTCTGTCTTCAGGCAGTATTCTGTTTGATGAATCGGTTGCAGGGCACACATTCATTTCTGTTTGGTGGCTCAGGCAGCATGTGGAGTGCTATGTCTCCGGGTCTAATCTCCGGTGCTGCTCTGTTAAGCAAGACAGGGAAAGGCTGATAATTGAAAGTTGGTCAAAAGGGTGAGAGTTTTTCTCTCTCTCTCTTCTTTCTCTTTCTTTCTTTCTCTCTTTCTTTCTCTCTCTCTTTTTCTTTCTTTCTTTCTTTCTTTCTTTCTTTCTTCCTCCCTCCTCTTCCTCCTCCTCTTCCTTCTCATTTGAGTCAGGGTATCACTTTGCTACCTATGCTGGAAGTGCAGTGCCAAGCTCAACACAACCTTGACCTCTGGTCTCAGGCCATCCTTCCACCTCAGCCTCCTGAGTAGAATAGCTGGGACTACAGGGGCACACCAACATGCCCAGCTCTAATTTTTTGATTTTTTGTAGAGACGGTGTCTCACTATGATGCCCAGGCTTGTCTTGAACTTCTGGGCTCAAGCAATCCTCCTGCCTTGGCCTTCCAAAGTGCTGAGATTACAGGCATGAGCCCTCATGCACGACCACCCCTCTCTTCATTTCCCCCTTTCCTGCCAAGTCTTTCAAGGCCAAGTTCTAGTCAATGATCAGTTTTAACTTCATGTTTTTGTTCAAGTAATTAACCAAGTGTTCACTTCAGAGTGGCAAAATACTTTACAGTTTACACATTACTTTAATTTAGAAGCAATTATGACGACGATGATGTTTGTGGTTTACTATTTCAACTACCTGGTGAGAAAGGCCAAATTTGAATCATGACTTTCCTTTTCCAAAATGTTTCATTGAGGAGACCACTGACCTTTTCTAAGCTGCTCTATCAGGATGCAGAGAAGCTGATTCTATATATCCTTAGCTTGTCTTTTTCTCTTCTTTCCATGACTGCCAGGTCCCTGTGGGTGGATGTTTTTGAATTCCCCTAGGGACCTATCAAAAGGCACAATATGCTCTCAGGAGAAGTGTTGGGCCTTGCTTTCTGTGCAATTAACATGATTCAGGTCCATCAGAATCGTTCCCTTTCTTGGTCACTCTAATCTGAACTACTGCAAGATATAAGTAAAGCCATGCCAACAGGCAAGATGTTACTTAAGGTGCGGACTCTGTGCCTCAAGTCCATACTGGGAGTAGATGGGCTATCCATCAGACATCAGTGAAATATGCAAGAGCTTGTGTTTCTATGTGGGTGCGTGAAGGTGAGTAGAAGCAGTGTTCCAGCACCAGTTTTTAACACAAGGGGAGAGTTAGTGGCAAAACTGATGCAAGGACGAGTCTATTTTTTAGTTTCCCCTATATGGAAAATTGCACCTAAATGAACCATCTTTTCATCAATAAGATTTTTAGAAACATCTCAAATGCTTTTAGCTTGAAGGGAGGTGACAGAGGGAGGCCCCAAGAAACAAAGTGTTTGTTTTGGAGAAACAAAGAAAGACTTAATTGGCATAAGGAGAGACAATAACCCTTCACAGAAGACAAACGTAACAGGACAGTGTAGGTAGCGGTCCACGTTCCTCCCTCGGATGGGGTTTCAAGAAAGTGAGTTTAGTCTTCCATCCTTTTTGTCCCAAATCAACAGATGTTACAGCCTGTTATCAGTTGACTCAATTAAATAGAATACATAGATTTAAAAAAAATTTTTTAGTGCAGGAAGATACAGTGATCTGGCTTTATGCTAGAATCTTTGATTTCTGCTTTTGTCTTGAATCCAATCTATATCTGAGTGGATAATTCCTTGGTCTCTTGAGGGAAGTACAGGCATGTTTTCCCATTACAGGCTGTGAGTAGAATTTGTCTTGGGGTCCATGCTTAGAGTAAACATGGATGCCCGTGTGTCCTTGTAGCACTAATTTTATCCTTACCACTTTGTTTGAAATATTGACTTAATAGGTCTGGGCAGAAATAGGAGTCTAGAGCCAGGTGAACAAAAAATTGAAACAAGGATTAAGGGCAAGACCACAGGAGAATCAGACTTAATAGATATCTGACAATATAGTGGATACCTTATGACAAATGCTAAACTTCAAATACATCTATTATTACAAGACGTCAAAATAGTTTTCTGTGAGACTGTCTATAAGTCACTTGCAAGCAGGGCTGTCTCTGAGTGACTGGGACTGCGGGATGAGCTGTCTTATTTAGTTTTCGTATGCACACTTAGCTAGTTCATTTCAACTTGGTAAGTACCGGGCACCTGGGATATGAAGGAATGAATACTACAAAAGCTGAACTTTAAGTTACTCCCTGCCTATCGGGCATGGTTTTAGTTATTTCTTAGAGAATTCAGGTTAAAGCTCGGATAGAGGGGGATATTCAGATGGATCTGGGTCACGTTAATTATGTAGAAAGCAAGGTCTAACGCTTCTACTGAAAGCATTAGAAATCTGTGGCCAAGTAAGTCATTTGGGTTGGAGTATTATGAGAAAGCGACGGCCAGAGAGTCGATGATGAAAAGTTAAAGAACGAGTGGCCTCTTTTAATGATGAAGAATTATGTAAAGTAGAAATGTAAGAAGGATTATGGAAGTAATTGAATTTCTCTCTTTTAGTTTTCTTGACACCTCTGCATTATATGGCCATTGCACTGTTCCTCATTTATCTGCCTCCGAGTAGACAGAGAAATCGGGATATACCTAAATACAGAAGCAGTACAGATATATTAACAGCCTATCCATTGCCAGCCAGTGAGCGAGCCATATTTCATCACTCTAATGTAATCAGAAGCTACAAAATTTAATCAAGGGCTACAATATTTCATGCCTCTGAGGCCATTACTTTGAAATATTGTTTTTTTTTTTTAAGCACAAGAAAGACCAGTACTTACATCGGATTTTAAACCAATACTATTGAAATATTCAGAATAAATTAGGTGAATCTTAAAATATTGGTCTCAGATAATTGGAAATCTGAATTTTATACCTGAAAGTATTTTCCAAATGACAGAAGAGCAAAGTTGTGTGTTGTTTCTTTTCTCTACTTCCTCATGCAGTGGACAAAAAAAATACATAGTACCAAGTGAAAAGAGAAATAAATTTTATAGTTATAATTATAGCCTTAAAAATTATTTTTCTGAATTGTCTTTAAAGCCAACATGTTGAAGAGTGATTCTAGATTTAGTGTTTGGTAATAAAGAATGACAGTAGTGTGCAGAAATGTTGTATTGTGCTTATTTTGCAACGGTTTTTCAACTTAGGGCCTTCAGACATCTCCTCTTTACAAGACAGAATACATAAAGGGATTCCGTGATTAAGAAATTTGGGAAAGACTACACAGCATGCCTTATCAGCTTGTTGAATAGTTAAAGACTGATAATTACTATAGTAATAAGACATTAACAATTGAATAATTGCAATTAGACAGCATCATACAAAAGACCAAAGTCATTTATGTGTATATCTTTTTGCTCTGAGACTTGAAGTCATTCACTTTTAACTGCATCATAAAAGAAAACAAAGTATCCCACATGTTTCCGGGAAATGATACCTCTGCTCTCACATGAAGTAGAACTAAGTAACTTGTACATACTGAAAGCATTCATTGAAACAACTTCATCACAGTGTAAGTCTCATCAATGACCCAAAGTTGCCTTCAAAACTATTTGGTTTATAATAAAATCCAGAATTTTCAGGCATCCCGTGTCCATTATGCACAATTTGGAGCCCTTCAAAAGTCCATCAGTTTCCTCTATTGTGATACAACTTCAGATGAATAAGCAGCAGCATTTAACACAGGGCATAGGATTGCACAACTATGGCCTTATGGTTTTCTTTCAGAGACCCAGTGATCACAGAAAGAAAGTAAGTTAGACTCAGGGGTTAGTCTTGGCTGATGGCTCTCCTGCATTCATGGTACCCTGAAGAGGAGTGCGGGAGAAAGGCAATGTGAATATAAGGTATAAGATACCTACAGAGATGTTATGTTCCTTGACTTCGTGACTAGTAATAGTTATATGGGTTAGATTGTGGCCTCCATGAGGTATGTTCAGCTCCTAACCCCAGGTACCTGTGAGTGTGACCTTCTTTGTAGGCAGAGTCTTTGCAGGTGTACTCAAAATGAGACCATTCAAGTGGGGCTAATATAGAGGGTGCCAAAAAAAATACGCACATTTTTAAGAAAGAAAAAATGGTATTAAAATGGTAATACTCAATATATTCTGATAACGAGAGACAAATCCAAGTCATATCTGACTTCTGCAATTACATGAGGTGCTCAAAGTGGCTGCCATCAGTGTCCAGACACTTCTGACGTGGTGAACAACTGCAGGACTTGTGGCTGTGTGAGGCCACCCAGATCTTCCCTTTTGCACATCACACACAGGACCGTGTGTCTCAGCCTCATCGCAAATGCGGGCAGTTGATCAGTGTTAGAGGTTCGGGGGCAAACTGAAGCCTCCATTTTTGTTATACTTCCACAGTGTTCTCAAATTTCAAATACCACTTCAAAATGGTCTTGTGCTCATCAAACAGCAATGGTGCATCTGTCATTTTCTTTAACTGTCCTGCCCAGTAGAAGAGAAAAATGCCATGTGGTAGTAGGAGCACACAGGTGAGCATCACATGATATCAGGGGCAGAGAGTGGAGTGATACAGCAAAAAGCCAAGACTCACTGAGATTTCTGGCAAGAATCAGAAGATAGTAGAGAAAGCATGGCCCTGTGACACCCTGGCTTCTGGCCTGGCCCGCTGGGAGGGAATATGTCCCTGTTGTGGTCCTTTGTGGTGGCAGCCTGGCAATCAAACACAAATAGCTCACGTTTATTGGTTGATTTACAACTTCTGGCTTGATTCTAGACCATTCACACACTTGGTCTGTAATCTCCCGTTTTATGGGTAACAGTTCAACGGTCTTGCTCCAGCAGTGTCAACTGGGAAATTCTCAGAAATGGGAGTTCTCAGGCCCACTCTGGACCGAGTACATCAGAAAGTCTTGAAGTGGGCCCAGCAATCTCCATGTAACAGGCCCTGCAGGCGATGCTAACACACCATAACAGTAAGCTCCCAGGGTCCAGACAGACCTGGTAGGGGTGGACCTGGAACTTGGATTCATATCTCTCTGGCTCAAAAGCCTGCTTTCCACTGGGCAATCTGGGTACACACATGCACTCACACACAAACACACACTCACACATGCACAAAATACACACATCTGGGCACACACGCAGCCATGCACTCCAACTACACACACTCACACATAAACACATATTCAAACTTACAAAAGCCCACACACATACATCCACACAACCGTTCACATATTGAGCACACACAACCCCCCCCCACACTCTCATCTGAACACACATTTTTCTCAGACATAGAGAAGGGGCAGCTTTGAAGTGTCCTTACCCTTCTTGTCCAAAGCAGCAGATTGCGTGAGGCTCTATCTCCTCCTGGAAAGTCAGGTATTATTTCCTTGCTTCTAAAGAATTTGCATGAAGAACTATTGCTTCTACTTTCACAGATGTCAAGACCAAACTCTAAATGACAAAGGCCAAGTGACTACTTTATCCAGGAAGAATATGAATACATTTATTTAAAATAATGTGTTTGCCTTTCTGTCCTACCTTCAAGATTCTTATTGTGCTATGTTTTATTATTATTATAATTTAATATTTATATTGACTTTATTTTGTCAAATAGAGCCTTTCATTCAGAATATTTTCACCTTTGACTATAAGGAATATTTCATGATCTTGACTCCAACTTGTGAAATTTAAAGAATTGTCAACAGAAACAGGTCTCATTTACTAAAGTTTTAGCTTCAAGGCCAAGCCGTCTATGTCAATTGCTAACCTGGAAATAGAATTGTAAGGTGGAACGCATTTTGTGACTCAAATGAGTTCTCTTTTTTTTTCCTGTGTTGGGCATTAGCTAACAGTCTTCAGCTGATATATCAGAGACTTTGATATACATAATACTGATAATACGACAATGACATCGGAAAGGCCAGTTCTCTACATTGTGAAAAGTCTTGAGTGTACTAATTCAGGGGGTTTCGTGCCAAGTGACTAGTGGAACTAGTCAGAACCCAGTTGCCTAAAATTTCTCATATTTACAGGCTTTATATCACCTCTGCTTAGCTTTATTTGTAGTCAGGAATAAACATTTAAATCGGGTGCAGTGACTCACACCTGCAATCCCAGCACTTTGGGAGGCAGAGGCGAGAGGATTGCCTGAGTCCAGGGGTCTGAAACCAACCTGAGCAACTTGGCGAGACCTCATCTCTACAATAAGTTTAAAACAAATTGAGCTGCGCCTGATGACTTGTGCCTGTGGTTCCAGTTATTTGGAAAGCTGAAGCAAAAGGATCGCCTGAGTCCAGCAGGTCCAGGCTGCAGTGGCCATGAACATGACACTGCACTCCAGCCTGGGTGACAGGGTGGGACTCTGACTCTAATAAACAAACAAACAAACCAAAACATTTCAATATCCCCTAGACTGGGTGTTTCAGTCTTTAATGTCTTATAATGTCCGCCAGTTGGAGGATTTTGAAGAACTGAGAGGTACATTTTCCTAGCTTTTTTCCCTGCTGAAATCTGACCCAGCCAACCTCCATGGAGGAGAGCTCTATTTATTTACTCAGTTTATCAAGAAAGTTTTAGGTGGATTTATTATGGAAAAGATGTGTTTTTGTACAGCTACACTGACATACCCAAAGCATTAAAACAGTTACTTTTGAGGCTGAGGGTGTTCAAACTGCACCTGCCCTGGCCACCTCAGAGTTTTCTCTTGTGGAGAGTCTGAAACGCTTTCCAGGAGTAAATCCCTGCAAGTGCTGAGAACAACTAGCTTTAAATAGCTGCTGATCTTTGTATCATTAATTTCGTGCTCCGAAAACTGAAATACCTTGTAATTATCCAGCTGTAGGAACACATAAGATGGCACTAAATTTTACTTAAGTACAGCCTATTGCCAAAACGGAAGCCAACGTATGCAATTACGTAGGCATTGGCATTCAAGGGGCGTGCAGTTTTGAAGGGCACAATGGCAGGGCACATGTGAAGGGCAGGTTGCCTGGGTGAGGTGGCAGAACCGCTTCTCTGATGGTGTGCCCTCCTGTGCCCTGTCCTAGTGCCAGGATGTTCTTCCTATTACCGATCCGTGAGTACAGTGGGATTTCACTTTGCAGGCTTTGCCAGAGACCCAGCCCTTCCAGCCTCAGGGGTAAATGTCTGCATCCATGAAGAAAGTCCAGAGTCATCAGATTACAGTGTTCCAGGCTGAACCCAGTGCAAGAAAATATTCTGTCTTGTCCATTTACATGAATAAACTTCCTGTTAGTCTTACCGGGTGTTGTTCACCGGGCAGGGGTCGCGATGCTCCCTAATGAATTCCAAGAGAGTTCGTAGACAAGGAAAGAGAAATGGTTGCTTTGACCCATCACCTGCTTGTAACTGTGATGAAAGGTCATTGGTGATTTTGTGACAGGTATGTTTTTCCATTCTCAGTCATGATTTTTAAACATCTGCAATGTGCCCATGTCAGACCAACATAGATACTTGGGCAAGAGGGAAATAAAGATTTTCTGCTTAAAAGCTGCTAAAACATGTGACATATTCTTAAGAAACAAAATAGCATTTTCACTTGTTGGGGCCGTTGGATATTTAAGCTCGCTTGACCTATAAGAGAGAGGACATCGACCATGGTAACTTGGGAGAAAAAAACATCCTAATTACTATTAATGAGATTCATTATAATACAAAGTCTCCCAGCAATGAATTTTAAATGTCCCTTGTCAGTTTTTCTATCAACATGACACAGAAGAAAACATCTGCTCCTGTGTGTCCATGGAGGTGCATTCTTATTAGCTGATACAGATCATCTGTTTATTATTGCACTTGTCAGGTTGGTGGATGAGAAATCAATCTTTCCCCCAAATCAATTTTTCCACCCAAAGCTAAAAGCTGCAGTGTTTGTGGGTATGTTTTAAAAATCATGTATTAAAAATAATTTAGAGATTGAACCCTTATCACTTTTTTTCTGCTTCTTTCTATTTTTTTCCTATTTGGACTAATAGGAGTTACTCTTGTTGTGTCTTGTGATCAGATAGAGGGAACTCCCAGTCTAGCGAATTTCAGAAAAAATCAAATCCTTTTGCGAGCCACGTAATTCGGACATTTTGTTGGAGGATTAATAAAATCTTCTGGAAGTTCCTGTCTTGAGTGGTACTGTGTAGTGAGGATGGACTGTAAACACATTGGTAATTTCAACTTTCTAAGTGGTCACATTTTTAAAAGTGAAGAGAAATAGGTGGAATTAGTTCTAATAATATGTTTTATTTAAGCCAATGTACCCAAAATATCACTGTATGAATCCATAAGCAACGAATATTATTAATGACCTATTTTGCTTTCTCTTTTTTGTATTTTCCTCTTAGAGCTCTTAACTGCCCACATCTCAAGAACTCCAGAGATTTCGAGTGAAGCATAGTTCTTGGCTTTCGGACTAAATGGCACTGGTCCTGGGAAAATGCTATTCTTTGACGCTCACTTAAGAAGCTAAAAAGTGATTTAAAAAATATATAATTATACTTCTTTAGATAAAATGTTTCTTGGCATTACCTGTTTTTGAACCTTGCTTTTCTAAAATTTGAAGGACTTATTGCTAAAATATAAACATTTTTAAAAGAATAAGATTTATCTGAATGCATTATGGATGAATTTTACTAGCCATAGTAATTTCAGCTGTTTAGAAATACCTACATCTGGTTGAAAATTTCCTCTAGATGTGAAAACTAAATTTTTTACACGTAGAGATAAATTATTTTTCACTATTTATTTTTTGCTGCTTATGGAAATTAAGCAACATTAAAATAATAAAATATTTATTCACAGTACTTTAAATTAGCCAAACATCTGAAAATACATTTATATTTGTCTGCATGCAATATGACTAAATTATTTAAAAAAATAAAACTTTTAAATTAGTATACATTTCTATTTAAATTCAATGTAACTTTTTAGTATTTCTTGACTAGACTGCTCAAAAACCTCCCTTACTGTGGTTTGCCTGGCAAATTTGCTTGGCAATACCAAGATATTATTTCCAATAAATATTTTAAAATTGGCTGCTTTGCAGACACAACATGATATTCCCAACTCTGTACAGTCATGAGTATGAAGGGAAACTACCCCAAAATGGAACTTTTTTTTTTGGAGGGCATGCCCTGTATAGTACAGGTTTCCTCTGCTAGGTAAGTGTTCTCGGAAACATATGGGCATCAGTGGACCATCTGGCATCGTTGCAAGAGGCTGCACTTGGTTTCAGTGAATTTTTTTGGAGAGTCTTTCAATGCATTTGCCCATTTGATGATGGGTGATTTGCAAGTGACAAGTGCACTTGCCCACACCTCCCTAAGTTTCAGCAGTTTTTGACCCAAAAAGAAATGACTCCCATGCCTCACCCTCCCTATTCGCTCAGTCTCACTCCGAGATGTCTTTTCTGTTTCCCCGATGAAAAAGGTCCCCAAAGGGAAACTTTTGGCTGATGTGGAAGAGGTGACACAATAAATGGCAGAAGCACTAAAAGACATCAAAATTGACAAGTTCAAAACTGTTTTGAGCAGTGGAAAGAGCATCTCGATGGGTGTAGTGCGTCAGACGGAGAGTACTTTGAAAGGTGACTGAAGTTCAAACATGTAAGAATAAATACACATGTATTAATAAATAAATTCTGGAATTTTTTGGAGTCCCCTCTCATATGTTGTATACAAAGAATTGCATGAACATGACCATCAACCTGGAGATGTAAGGCACAGGAAAGCTTACTTTTGACTACAAGACAGCATGCCAGAGGCACATGATTGATGCTATGGAGTTCTAGGGAAGGAACAATTATGTCCTGTCATTGAAAAAGACTTTCTGAAAGAAATGCAATGGTGCTTTGGGTAAAACTTGGCAAGCTGAAGAAACAGAGAGAATTCCACGACAGAAGAATATTTGAGAAAATCAGCTGGAAATCAGATGAAGATAAAATAACCATCGGCATATAATTCTAATAAAAAGACAATATAAAATGGTGATAGGTTTATTAAAGATTCATGAGAAAGTTCCACACCGTTATTTAAGCAGTAATAGAGAGATAAGACTGGTTCCAAGATACAGTAGGGTACCCTTCAGTATCACTTGGCATTGAAAGAGCAATCAAAGAGAGAGGGAAAAAAGAGTTGCCAAAGCTAACAGTCTTTCTCTATGTTATTTATTTAAAGCAAGGGTTCTCTGCTTGGCATTTATCTGTGAACTTCAGAGGTTCAAACCAAATATGCTGTAACCACCCAGCATAATTTTTAACCTCCAATACCTCCGTTATTTTTAAAGCAAACCCACAAAGGATGAGTGTAGGAAAGTAGACTTTTAATCAGAAAAAATGTCTCCTTTTACTTTGTACACATCCAAGAGGGTTCTGCAGCTGACAGTGCCAGTTTGAACCTTATTTCTGCCATGTACTTCTTGTTCAACAGAGGGGAGATACTGGACATTCCCACAACTTGTTTTACTCATCTATAAGATGGATATGGTGATGGTGTCTTTCACATTCGTTTCTATTTTTTTCTCTTAATAGACTTACATTTTTTTGGAGGAGTTTTAGGTTCCTAGCAAAACTAAGCAGAAGGTACAGAGATTCCCCATAGACTCCACATCTCCACTGCATTCCCCATGGCCAATATCCCTTGGCAGAGTGGTGCATTTTTTCACAATCAACACATCTGCATTGACTCATTATTATCATAAAGTTCATAGTTTACATCAAGGTTAGCTCTTAGTGTTGTGCTTGCTATGTGTTTTAGACAAATCTATATAGGTTTGCTTTTAAGAGGAAATGTCAGCATTCAAAAAACTTAAAAGAGTACATGGGAGAGATTAAAAACTCAAAACATTATCTGTTATTAACGTCAGTATTATGAATTATAGCAATATCTTTTGACTTACATTTTTTCTTTCCATTATCTTAGGTGAAATGCATGTTGGAAAATAATACATATAAAAGCAAAACTCTAAGATCTGAATCTTCTAACATTCTAGATGTCTTTGTGTGTGGAGAGCTTAGATTTGGGGACCAGTAATTTGTACACCCTTCAAATAACACCAAGTGTTGGCCTTCTGGACAGTGATAATCTTCCACATGGGAAGATTTAATCCTGGGACTGCAAGAGGTCTTGAAGAGACAGAATTGACTTCTGAGGACACCAACCAATATCTCCTAAAATAAGATTCTGGATACTTAACAGCTTTATTGTGGCAGTGTACGTCAGTGTGTCAACTCATGAGAATATAAGCTGAAAAAAATATTGGCTCAGCACGTAAAAATAAAGTGCAAGATTGGATTCCACATCACTTATCATCTGCCACTCCCACATTTGGGACCTTATCCTTGAATTAAATACAAACATTCCATATCCTGCAGTCCAAGGGCAACACCTCTCTTTCTAAGTTCTAGAGGTGAGCCTACCACATGCTTGCTTACTGTTTCTTCAAATCAACTATTTTAGAGACATATTATGCTTTCTCAAGCTAGCTTTGATATGCTTTAGGTTTAGAGCATTAGAAAAAATCAGAGACATTTTGGAATCTTTCATGTTTATCAGACAGGATCCAGGGTACCTGGTTATACCTGGAAACAGCAGCATTCACCCAACCCCTTTGGTGTGAAGATACATTTAACCAGCACTTGCCATCTTATGGTTATACTCTAGAACGAAATGGACCAAGATTTGGTCCTAGGTTCCTTAACGCTCAGCTAAGAGCATTTTCTACCCAACATTTTCTTTGACTGTGATCAGCAGTGTATTGACTTTAAATTATAGATAGTATATTTAAAAAAAATTGTTATCACTGTTCCTTTATAGGTCTTTAAAACTCCTCGGATGATGAGGGTAAACACTGTGCCACCATTAGAAATGGTAGAACTATCCAGTGTTGCCAATATTTGGGTGACTGCTCTTGCTTGTGACGTTCTCTGGAGAAAACACAATGATGTTCTTGGCATCATTATTTAAGCCATTTTCACATGTTTACAATTATTCTTGTCTGGTTGTGCTGAGGTATCAGCAGCAGGGTTGTGACAGAATCCAGTGCATGGCTCTTGAGTGAAAGCTACTCAAGGGACAATCCTTCCCCACTCTGAATGTTTATTTGCTCTTTCCGTGCTTCATGTGTGTCTGTAATTATTAATATGTATTTACTGGCTTCAGATTTTTTTTAACCTTTTATTGATGGTGGTCTTAATGTAATGGTGGTCTTCACTGACTGAAGCAAACTTCTCTATCAAATAATACATCTTCTTTGCCTTGCTGACTTCTTGCTTCAATCTATGCTCCAAAGCCTTATTTTCTTTTTTTTTTTTAATTAATGACTCCTCCCCTACTTTTTTGGGAGACAGGGTCTTGCTCTGTCACCTAGGTTATAGTGCAGTGGTGAAATCATAGCTTACTGTAAACTTGAATCCCCGGGCTCGAGCGATCCTCCTACATTGGCCTCCCAAAGTGCTGAGATTAGAGGTGTGAGCTGCCACACCTGACTCTGACCCATTGTTTGAGCTTCTGAATCTAACTATCCTCAAAGCCAGAACCTACTCAGAGCCACCCAAATATAGAAATAAATAAATTCCCCTCCCATCTTTTTTTTAAAAATCATAGTCCCATTCTTTCACTCAGGCTGGAGTGCAGTGGCATGATCGTGGCTCACCCTCATCACAGCTTCAACCTCCCGAGCTCAGGCAATCCTCTGTCCTCAGTCTCCCAAGTAACTGGGACTCTCAGTGTGCTACCATACTGGGCTTATTTTTATTTTTTATTGAGACAAGTTTTCACTATGTTGCCCAGGCTGGTCTCAAACTCTGGGACACAAGAAATCCTCTTCCCTTGACCTCCCAAAGTGCTAGGAGTGCAGACTTTACGCTCCATCAACTCCTATCAGCTGCTACTTGCTGAGCAATATGCACTGCTGCATCTTTGCATTTGCCATGCTCACTTCAGACTCTTGTCTGCTCATCCTTCAACTCGATACAGCTTCTTCCTCTTCTCTGAAAACCTCACCCCCTACCCCGGGGACGTATCCATCCCTCTTTTTGCTGCACCAGTACAGTAGACATTTCTGTTACTTCTTTCTATGATATAGCATCCCTTGAATGTAGCATCTATTTAGTAGTCATCCTACCTGAGGTTGGAACGTTGTTTGAATGAAGCATCAAGATACATGCAACCAAAAATGGCAAGTAGAGAGACACGAAGCACATTGGGTACAATGCCAAAAATGCGTGCTTCCCCATTTTTCTGGTTCAGTTAAAGATATTCACATATGTTACATACACATCTAACATTTGGATATTTTTATGTGGTTTCTGGGTGCTTGTCTCTTCTTCACTCCCCGAGTGTTTCCCTGACTCATTTTCACCTCAGTTCAGTTATTACGGTTTTTTAAACGAATGCATGGAATTAATGTGGTATTACCCAAAGCATAAGATCGGGGTGCAGAACTTAGAACATTCTAAGTTCTAAATTCTCGAGGAGTTACTTTTCTTCTCCTATTTATGTCTCCTTTTATTTATTTAAAATATTAATGTAGCAAGTATTTATCTAGTGAGTTATTTTATGAGACACAGTGATCTCACTCCTAGTAAGGAATTGGTAGAAGAAAAAAAATTCTTGTTAGTAATGATTTAAAAATCTTTTTTCCATCAAAGGATTACAACAGCAGTGAATAAGTTCAAAGTCTTAAAGATTATAGCCTAAAACAGTGATTATACCTCAAACATGTGCTGTAAAAAAACTTTGCAGATTAGAATATGATATAGTAGATTTATAGTATAGATTTATTTATAGTAGATTTATCATTCATTTTTATTCAGTTATGTAGAAGTGAGTTAAATATATATCTATATGTAATTTATTTGAATCAAAAGATCAATTGTAATCTTTTAACATAGAACTTTGACTATATTATAAGTTGCAATTCAACTCTGTAGTTAGACTCAAATTTTTCTGGACAAACATGCTATCTAAATTTTTCTTACACATAGTAGATTTTGCTCAAATCAGTGTAAATACTTTAAAAACTTTGATGGAAGAATTACTAACTACCAATGACTGATAGCTCTATTTAGCAATTTTCTTCCACCATGCACTTTAATGCCCAAACACAACTCTGCTAGAGATTTTCAAGCTATTACAGAAAGATGAAATCCAGTCAGATGTTCAGATAGATAAATGTTTAGGAATTAAGGCAACTCCAAGAAGCATTAATGAGTAACAAACTGTTCCTTTTTTACACATTTTAATAATTATTTATTAGGCTTACTGCCCTCTGAAGTTCTAAATTTAGTTGAAAATCTTCTTAAAGCTTTTAGAAAATGAGGAGTGGTGGCTGACACCTGCAGTCCTCCCACTTTGGGAGGCCAAAGTAGGAGGACTACTTGAGCCCAGGAGTTTGAGATCAGCCTAGCAACATCAGACAATCTTATCTCTACCCAAAAAAAAAGAGCCAGACTTGTTGGGGTGCACCTGTAGTCTATTCTCAGATATTTGGGAGGCTGAGGTGAGGGAATTGTATGAACCCAGGAGTTTGAGGCTGAAGTGAACCATGACTGGGCCACTGCACTCCAGCCTGGGTGGCAAAGTGAGATACTGACTCAAAAACAACACAAAACCAAACAAAAACTTTTAGAACACTGGACTTGTCAAATTCTTACATTGTAAATTTATTGCTGATCTGTGAGATAAATCTCAACATGACGTATTTAATCTTTGCTGATTTTTTTAAAACTGGCAGTCTCATTTCTTGATTATTGACTAAAAGAATTTTAATATGCTAAAGAATCTGTGTTGAGTTGGTAATATTATCAAGTTAATTTTCTGAAAATGCCCATCTGGTAGCAGAAAGCAGATTTGGTGGCAGGAAACCCGACATGAAGTGTGCTGAACTAATGAAAAGGAGAAACGTGAGGGAATAGTATAAGAGAGATGAAGAGGAAAAAGCACATTTTGTGGAGTTATGAAGGTGACATTAGAAGAACTTGATAGGTCTATTAGAAGTGAAAAGAAGGCAGGGCACGGTGGCTCAATCCTGTAATCCCAGCACTTTGGGAGACTAAGGCAAGAGGATTGCCTGAGCCCATGGGTTCAAGACCAGCCTGGGCAACATGGTGAGACCTCGTCTCTACAATAAATCAAAAAATTTAACCTGGTATGGTAGCGCACGCCTGTAGTTCCAGCTACTTGTAAGGTTGAGGCCAAAAGATTGCCGGAGCCCAGCAACTTGATGCTGGGTTGGCCGTGAGCATGCCACTGCACTCCAACCTGGGTGACGGAGTGAGACTGACTCAAAAAAAAAAAAAAAAAAAAAAAAAAAAAGAAAGAAAGAAAGAAAGAAGAGAAAAGAAAGATAAAATAAAAGATGGCTTGGTGAATCCTACCTCATGTCCTTCCAGAAGGGAATTTTAAGGAATAGCTGGTTTGGAATAGGCCAGAAGAAGGAGAAAAATGACAGAATTGATGTAATCTGTGGCCAAAGTCTCTTGAAGAGAGGGTCCTTTTAAAACACCTATGTAATCTATTAAAAGTCCTGATTATTATATCACTGGTGAACTTGGTGAGAAAGAAAATTGTTGTGGGGAGCAAAGTGAGGCCTAAACTTTGCCTGTACAATGACTCCGTATACCTAACCCTGAATTGTACCCCACATCTTTAAAATAAAAAATAAAAAGAAATTATAATGGGAAATAAATATCTCTTCACTCTCCAGTTTAAAAAAAAAGAAGAAGAAAATTGGGGAGGCTGATGATAAAATTTTACCTCTAGAAGGATATGTCCAAAGAGTTCAGATTTTAAAAGTCATGTATAAAAGTGAAAGGAAGTTGGGAGGCTGAGGTGAGTGGATTGCCTGAGCCTGAGGGTTCGAGACCCGCCTGGGCAACTTGGCGAGACCTCATCTCTACAATAAATCAAAAAATTAGCTGGGCGTGGTAGCATGAGCCTGTACTTCCAGCTACTTGGAAGGCTGAGGCAGAAGGATCGCCGGAGCCCAGCAGGTCGAGGTTGCGGTGGCCGGGAGCGGCCACTGCACTCCAGTCTGGGTGCAGAGTGAGACTCCAACTCAAAAAAAAAAAAAAAAAAAGTGAAAGAAAGGACAAGTCATCAAGAACTGTTATAAAAACGTGGTGACCACTTCTGAATATTAGGAAGGGATGCCTGTCACAATGAGCCTGCCTATTGATCTACCTTGATAATGATCATCACAATAAGACCGTCTTTGTCCTGTGTTTAGTAGGTTTCAGGTGCTACTCTACCTATGCCCAAAGCATGACGTCAGCCCTTGGGGAACCCTGTCGGTCAGGGTTATGCTATCCCCATTTACAAGAGTGTGAGGTCTAGCTTCTGGAGGATTCATGATTTGCCAGCGGACTCACAGCCAGAGCGATCTTTCAGGACTGCTCAGAGCAGGAAGCACTGGGGAGAATGACGTAAAGCCATCATTTGGGTTCTGTGTGAGTTGATAAAAGGAGGCAAATCTGTTCCTTCACTAATTAAGAAAAATTTTTTTCCACCTTCTCCTTTTGCCATATGGATCTTTCAAGTGAAGCAGGAGGTCAAATGGGTGTAACAGGAAGCGGACCCCGGAGCTAAGGTGGCGACTGGGGTTGACTGACCCCTCTATGTGAGACTGAGTCTCCAGGCCCAGATAGACGCCATCCCAAGGTGTGCAGGACTTAAATGTGTGATGACAAAACTGATTTTAGCTATCTTTGAAGAATCACAAAGAGAGGGAAAGGGCAAAGCCGCCGGTGCTAGACAGTGTTTCCTGGTCAACTGCAGGGCAAATTATTAGACGACAGACTTACACGCCCTTCAGAAAAAGGAGTCCTGCTTTCTGGGAGTCAGCATGTCTGGATGACAAGTCGCACCTCATATGCTTCCTGACATTTTGACTAGACTGGTAGCTCGGTAGAAGACACGGATGTGTTGTGTCTGGGGTCCATCAGAACATGTGACAAAGCCCTTTTAATATGTTCGTGGAAACACAACAGGATGACGTGAACTGACTGATAGTAAAATCGGATGAAATGTAAAGTAGTGAATAACTATTTTTTGAAAGTGGTGATTAATGGACTGATATCCACCTGAAAGGAAGTTATTAGCAGCACGACAAAGGGTTCTGATATGATTAAGTCTAGTCAAATGCTTTTATCATTCACTTACTTGAAGGCATAGAAAACATGCTTCTCAAATAAGTGAGTGATCTAATGTTCAGGGTATATCTACTACAGCAGATGACTGTATCAAGATTTCATAATCTAGGCATGCCAGTATAAAGCTGAAAAAATAATGTCAGAAACTTCTTCCTTATAAATCCTTTGAAACAAAATAGATAACTCATCAGTTCAGAGTTGGGGAGGAATTCTACTTTTGAACTCAATTGAATTGAATTTGGTACAATAAATGTGACTTTTCTAAGAAATAACTCCAAATTAAGAAGCAAAACAGAAACAAATGGACCTTGCTTTTTTTATTTGGAGAAAGCAGGATTTATTGAGAGGACAGAAAAGCTCCCACAGTGGATGGGGACAGGAAGGAGTTGCCCTGGACCTCACTTTTAATGAAACCAAAAAAGAAAAGAAAAAAAGAAGAATTAAAGAAAGAACAAAAGAGAAGGCTAGTCTCTCAAACGCCACGACAGTTGTATATGGAAGCCATAGAGCTTGGGCACCTACAGTTCTAGACCCCAGAAAAGGCCAATGAAGTCCACTTTTTCAAAGTAGATGGCAAAGGCGAAGGCCAGATCTAAACTTGTGTTCACAAGATGGCGATGAGCTATCCTGCCTGATCCTGGAAGCTTCTCCAGAGTGGCTCTAGGAAAAGTGGCCGAGGGGGAAACCACACAAATATGCCATCAGAAGGTCCTCTTCTGTGACTACATGAGCAGGGGGCGGGGGCTAGGAGAAGTTCCACTGGGAATCACCCAGAATGTTGATTCTGCTTGGCCAGGAAGAAGTAAGAGTTAAGACACTTATTCACACCTCCATAATCCTTACTCCTAATGAGAATCTTTGATATTCTGAAGCATACCAGGTCCCCTGTCTCCATATGAACTTTCTACACACAGTTGATGGGGGGAGAGCATGTCTTATTCAAACACAAGAAATACCTGGGAAATAATTTAAAAAGGAACCAACCAAATGTACATACAAAGATTGTGAAGTTTTACTAATGGGATGAAAGAATAGAAAAATCCATTTCCAGACAAAACATACATTCAAAAAATGCTACCCCAAAACTAAAACTCATAACTCAACCTATCTTCACAACTTTTTTAAGAAAATGAAACATGTCTCTCTAAATAAAACACCTGGCAGAGAGACAATTCACGGTTGAACTACTGAGATGACAAAAGGAAGTGCTACATGAACTGGCGTAGCTCGGAGAAAAACGTGAAAAAAATAAATGCACAGGAAGAAATGATAGCTGAATTGGAAGCCACACTAAGGAGAAGCACTACCAAAATACAACACTTAATGAATAAGATAGAGAAAAACAACCAAAATGAAATGAAAATAACAAAGAGTTGATGGCATTGCAGTGAAAATAGCAGTCGTGGAACACGGGCTGGTGGAATCCAGAAAGAGTGATCCATTTACTTAAGTAATGTATCAAAGTAGCAAAACAGCAAAATATTTAAAAATATTATTTTGAAACATTTCAAAAACACAGCACTTGGATTTCCAATTTGAGAGAGTATCTCATGTCCCAAGAAAAATCCACTTGGCACGGATGACCTTAAGACATAGCTAAAAACTTTCTGAACTTCAAATCGAGGAATCCTACAGTTGGAAGATATTTTTGTTTACTATTCTACTGTAGAAAAAGACACAGGCTTAATAACTTAAAATAATACAAATTTATTATCTTACGGTTCTAAGGCCAGAAATTCAACTAGTCTCATGGGTTAAAATCAGGGTTCCGGAAGAGTTGCTTTCCTGCTGGAGACTCTAGAGGGAAATCCATTTCCTTGTCTTTTCCAACTGGGAGGCCGCCTGTACTTCTTGCCTTATGACTCCATCCCCCATGTCCAAAGTCAGCCTCGTGGCATCTTCAGATCTCTGACCTCTGTTTTTCGTATCACAGCTCCTCCTCTGCTTCTAATACTCCTGCCTATTTCTAATAAAGACCCTTAAACCCTCCCCGATAATTCATGGTCATCATCTCACTCTGTGAATGGTAACTTAATCCCATCGGCAAAGTCCCTTCCGCCATTTTAACACAGCATATTCACAGTTTTCAGGAACGAAAATAAAGACACCTTGGGGAAGTTTGCCTACTACCGAGAGCAATTTAAAGAGTGCCTCAGCGGCAGGAAAAAGGAAAAGCTAAACTTCTCCAGACTTTTCTACAGCAGCAACAAAATAGAAAAGGTGTGTATTATCTGTTACGGTTTCATAAATTACTCAAAGACCTTGTGGCAGCAGCAACATCGAAACAGTGTGACATCCATATTATTTTAGTGGGTCAGAAATTTGGGAACAGCTTACAGGCAGGTCTGGCCCAGGGTATCCATGATTTTGCAGTTGGCATAGCAGCCAGGCCTCTGGGCATCTGAACCTGGATGGGCTTCGGGATCTGTGACCCTGGGGGCCCACTTATTTGAACAGAAGACAGCGCTGGTTGTCAGTTAGGCTGCTCAAGTATATCATACCCTGGTGATAGGGCAGTTAGTTTCCTTCAGAATAAGCGCTGAAGAGAGGAGGCAGGCCTTAAAACTCACATCACATCCATGCATCAATTCTACTGTCCTCTATGTGTTACAAGTGAGGCTCCAAGGACCACATATTGTGTGACTGCATTTATGGGAAATGTCCAGAATAGGGAGATCTATAAAAACAGAAAATAGATGCGTAGTAGCTGAAGGATGAAGGAGGGGCTGGGAGGGCTGGGAGGAGATCGTTAAATGGCATGGGTTATTTCCAGGGATAATCAAAGTGTTCTAAAACTGCAGGGCACATGGGCTCAGGACTGCAATCCCAGCCCAAGAGTCTGAGACTAGCCTGGGCAGCATAGTGAGACCTCGTCTCCACAAAAAAAATCCAAAACTTTGGTGGGTGTGGTGGTATGTGGGTGCAGTCCCAGCTGCTCAGGAGGGTGAGGAGGGAGGATCTTCTAAGCCAGGAGGTCAAGGCTGCAGTGAGCCATGATTGTGTCACTGCACTCCAGCCCGGACAGCTGAGTGGGGCTCCAACTCAAAAATAAAAACCTTCTGAAACTGGCTGTGGCAATGGTTGTACAACTCTGTCAAAATATATAATTAAAAAAACAGTTTATGTGCATTTTACAGGTTATGGTATATGTATGGTAATTTTATGATTATGCGTATGGTAATTTCATGGCATGGTATTTCAATAAGATTGTGAATAAAAAAATGCATACATGCATGCATGATTAAGTATACTATATGATGTTATAGTTAAAAGTTAGCCCGCAGACCAAAAATTCAAATTAACAGAAAAAAGCATACAAAGCATGTAGTGAACTATTGCATAGTGAAAGATTTATGACAGGAAAAAATGCATAAAATGCTAGCATAGAGATAAATTTATTTATGTAGAATAAATAAATATATATGACATCATATCAACTACTGAAAGAAAGAGACTCAATGAGCTTGACTGGGAGAATCATTTCACCATGCACTTGATACGTGTATCAAAATATCACATTGTGCACCTTAAATATATAGCATATTTGTTTGTGAGTCATATCTCAATAAAGCTGGGGGAAAAACACCTAAAAATCGAAACACGGATTCTTAAAAGAGATAAACTATAAAAAATGAGATCCAGAAATATTTATATTAAAAATATGGAAAGGCATACTATAAATATGCTTATAATGTAAAGAGTCAAAATTTCAACGTAAATAAGGTTGAATTCTAGACAAAAACAGTAAAAAAGACAAAGATGGGTTTAACGCCCCTGCGTTAATTGTTGCCATCCACAGTGAAGGGTGACGATAGAAAATTTTATGCATAAAATATTATTAGCATAGAAAAGCAAAACTTACAAACAAAAGTGGAGGATCAGAATTATAAACAAAACAAATGTAGAACTTTCTCAATCTATCATTAACTTGGACGATCGGCAAGAATATAGACTACCATCCCAGAAAAATTCTAAAAAATAGATTTCATTTTATTAAGTTACATCTTACAAATAAATAGCAAAAACAAAAATGCTTAAGATCACAATGAAATTCTAGTTTTGACAACGTTCAACACATTTTATAACAGACTGTTAACAAAAATGTTTTCTTACCTTTCTAAGGGTAGCGCACATGTGAATAACTTTTAAGAAGGGGAATTCGATCACTTTTTGAAATTTCAAATTTGCATAATCTTTGATTCAATAATTCTACTTCTAGAAATTTATTCTACAGGTATATTTACATGTTAGCAAGATAATGTGAAAAACAAACAAAAAGTATTGTTAGATTATAACCCAAATATAAAATGCATATCCATTAGTCAAGACTAATATAAATGACCGATTGACTAAGTAAATAAGTAAATACATAGGAAAGAGTAGAAAAATTTCAGGCAGGATTCTAAATAATTTGTGCAGATATGTCACCCTCAAGGAGGAGAAGCATAACTTCCCATTCTCCAAGTGTGGTCTATCCATAGTTATTTTCTTCTGATTGTATGGTGCAGAAGGGAGTGAGTAACTTTACAGTAGAGAAACCTAAGACTACCTTAACCAGGTGATCATGGCCAACATCCATAATAGTCCTTAGTCACGTTGACAATACACACCTGTAATACTGTAAAAATGGCACTTTGTCTCTGTGTTTTTCTACAACCCCATACCCCACTCTCATCATGAGAAAAAATGCCAGACCCATTCCAGAGAGAGACATTCTACAAAATATCTGGTCACGGGTCCTCAAGAGTGTCAGAGGCATTAAAGACAAGGAATGTCCAAGAAACTCCAACAGCCAAGAGACACCTAAGGAGACACAATGACTCAGTGTTATGGGGAACCCCGGATGGAATCCTAGAATAGAAAGGGACATTAGGTGAAACTGAAGAAATTTGAATAAACTGGATTTAGTTATTAACATCCAATCAATATTAAATTATTAATTGTAGCAAGCGCTTCACAATAAGAGAAATTGAGAGTGTGGTACACGGGAATGCTATCTAGTATCTTCTTAAATGTAGTGTATTTCTGAAACTGTCCAAAAAACAAAATGTACTAAAATCAAGGAGACTGGAATAAAATGAAAATCACAACATACCAAAACTCATGGGATGCAGCCTAAGCAGTGCTTAGGAAGAATTTTGTAGCTTTAAATGAATACATACCAAGGGAAGAAAGGCTCGAGATCAGTCATTTAAACTTTCGTCGTAAGAAAATTGAAGGAAGAATGCATAAAAATCAAAAGAGGAGCAATAGTAGAATTTGAAAAAATGGGAAATAATGGAAATCAGTAACATAAAAAGTGAACAAACAATAGAGAAAATCGCTGAAACAAAAGCTGGCTCTTTTAAAATGAAAATATTATTTGCAAATTTCTAGCAAGAAAGAAAGGTTTATTCTCATTTCATTCACATTTATCTGTATTATTTTTTCCTTTGTCTCATTTATTTATTTATGTGTTTGTTTATTTATCTGTTTATTGAGTTGAAGTCTCACTCTGTCACTCAGGCTAGGAGTGCAGTAGCATGCTCACAGCCACCACAGGTATGACCTCCTGGGCTCAGGCTATCCTTCTGCCGCAGCCTTCCAAGTAGCTAGAACCACAGGCATGTGCACCATGCCCGACTAATTTTTTGATTTACTGTAGAGATGAGTTCTCACCATGTTGCAAAGGCTAGTCTCAAACCCCTGAACTCAGGCAATCCTCTCTCCTCTATCTCCCAAAGTGCTGGAATTACAGGTTTGAACCACTGAGCCTGGCTTGTCTCATAATTTTTAAGAGATGTTTAGAGATCTCAGCTCATTGAGCCGTTTGATGAGAATATTTTCTTCCAGTTTTTAAATGCCTTAACTTTTGCATATGGAGAGATTTTTGTCATAAAATTTGAAGGGGGGTTGCATTTTTAATTTAGTCATATGTATCCATCTTTTCTTTTATTGCTTTGAATTTTGAGTTATAGCTAGAAAACTCCTCTCTACATCAATGTTAAAGGAAATTTATCCATTTTTCTTCTAGTACTTGCATGATTTTTAAAAATACATTTTGTATTTTGCCTAAGCATTTTTTGGAGTATTAGGTATATTATGGATCTAATGCTATTTTTTTCAAATGGCTATCTACTTGTCCTAACTCAGTTTATTAAAAAGTCCATCTTACCCCAGTGATTTGAGATGCCATCTTTAAATATACTAAATTTCCAGATTACTTGGGTCTAGTTCTAGACTTTATATAGTTTTGTCACTTGTCTACTTGCCTATTCATAGGCCAGTCCCACACTGCTTTAATTATAGAAGATATTATATGTTTTAATATCTTTTAGGGAAACTCACCCCTTCTTTGTTTTGGTTTGCTAGTGTTTTCCCACATATATTTGCTTGGTATTTTTTATATGAATTTTATAATCAAGTTGTGTACTCTATAAAATCGCTTGTTTGTATTTTTATTAGGATTGCATTGATTTTGTAAACCAACCTAAGGAGGACATGTATCTTTGGAATATTAAGTCTTCCTATCCAAATCAAACAAGACCAATTTTCCACTTATTTGTTCATGTCTACTTTTGCAACTTTCAAATTTTTTCATTATACGTTTTGCACATTTCTTGTTATATTTATTTCTAAAGAGAAATAAATTATTTTTCCTTATTGCTGTAAATGAAATTTTATTTAACTCTATTATTTTTAGATTTGAAGGCTATTGATGTCTATGGGTGAATTTTATATCTTGTTAAATAATTGAATTCTTTTATTGAGTTGCTTTATCATTTGTTGTCTGGAAGAAAACACCTTTCTATTAATATTTTCAATCATAAAAGAATGCTGAATTTTGTTAAAGCCTTTTTCAGCATCTATGGAGATTGCAAAGAAAAAGGAGCTAAAATTAAATATTTTTTAAAATAACTGAAGACATCACAACTCTTTCAGTTGAAAAAGAATCACTGATCACCATTATGAAAATATAAGCAGTATTTTCTCACTTAAAAAACAACTTATTTTCAAAATGATCTTCTAGAACTTGTGTGACAATGAACACACTTTATTTATTTTTTTTATTTATATATTTTTTGAGTTGGAGCCTCACTCTATTACCCAGACTGGAGTGCAGTGGCTGCTCCCGGCCACTGCAGCCTCAACCTTCTGGGCTCCAGCGATCCTTCCGCCTCAGCCTTCCAAGGAGCTGGAACTATAGGCGCGCGCTACCACGCCCGACTAATTTTTGATTTATTGTAGAGACGAGGTCTCGTCAAGTTGTCCAGATGGGTCTTGAACCCGCGGGCTCAGGCAATCCACTCACTTCGGCTTCCCAAAGTGCTGGGATTACCGACTGAGCCACCGAGCCCGGCCTGAACACACTTTAAAAAACTATGAACTTGTTGATCTTCATCCTCCTTTCTTTATTTTATGGGTGAACAAAGTTATCTCTGCAAAGGTTGACACAAATATTCATTGTGATGGAGTCAGAACAGAAGCCTGACCCTCATGGCCTCGTTCATGGCCAGTGCCTTTCAAGGCCTTCCCGGGAAGTCTATGGCAAGATCCCCTTCTCAGAGTTCGCACATAACAGGCCCAGTTCAGACTCAAGCAGACACATTTTAAATATTGATACTGATGTGGATTTTTCAGGTCAGCTTGGGCTTCGAGAGTGTCAGCTCAATGGGTGGGCCAGCCAAGCCCCAGAGAGGGTCGTCGAGGGGCTGGTAAGCCTCGCCCCGGAAGTGTCAGCTCTAATGGGCTGGGAAGTCAAGCCCCGAGAGTGCTGCGATTTGGTGGGTTGGCGAGCCTAGTCCCTGGAGTGATGGCTCTGATGGGCTGGCAAGCCAGGCCCAAAGAGTGTTGCTGGTTCAGTGGGCTGGCAACCCTAGACCCCGGAATGTCTCAGCTTCAGAGTATCGCCTTCTTCCAGCAGCTCTCCTGGTTCAGTTGGCTCTGTCGACTGGCAAACCAGCCTCTGGGGTGCATAACTTTTGACTCCGATGATCTTCTGCAGCTCTTCAGGTCACAGCTCTTCAGGGTCAAGGTTCTTGTCTCATGCCCAGGAAGAATGAGGGACGTGGACAGCTGGAAAGTGAGAAAGCAGGATTTACTGGGAGAACAGAGAAGCTCCCACAGTGGGAGGGGACCCGAAGGGGTTGCCGTCTGGGGCTCGAAAACCTGGTGCTTGTATAGTCCTAAGACTGAGCTGACTAGCTAGCACTAGCTGTGAGCTGTTGCTGTTCTGACTGGCTAGCATTAAGGACCCACGGGCAGGAGGTAGGGGCCTAATGGTGAGCTGATTGGTTGCTTTTCGGTCCCAGCAGTGAGTACTTAAGCTCTTGCTTGAGAGGCTCCCAGGTAGCTTGTCTACCAATGCTGAGCCTACGACCCACCTGTCTGCCTACCTAGCCTTTCTCTTGCTATCTCCTGTCTCAATATGGATGGTGCCAAAATAAAAATTGATATGGGTATCTTCAAAAACCATTGGGAGAAGGCAGTATTATGGAGACATGGAGCAAGAGGAAGTGCTCCCATGAAGGAAGGCTTTGGCAATCAAGAATACTGACATTTTGGCAGATTATCTTGCATGTGCTTTCTATATTCCTTGGTAATTACCAAGGTTTATAGAAGTTAGAGTATAACCTAGCCTGACCTTGTCTCTACAGAAAAACAAACAAACAAATACCCAGGGTGGTGGTGTGTGCCTGTAGTCCCAAGTAGTCAGGAAGTTGAGGTAGGAGGATTACTCGAGCCCAGGAGGTTGAGGCTGCAGTGAGCTATTAGGTACCACTGCACTCCAGTGTGGGCGACAGAGCAAGACCTTGTCTAGAAAGGAAGGAAGGTAGGAAGGAAGGAAGGAAGGAAGGAAGGAGAGAGAGAAAAAGAACTGTGTGTTTTTATTGTTTCTTTTTGGAGACAGCATGGTATAAAGGATTGAAAACAATCCTTTTTATGAACTGAATTCTAAGAATAGAATCACTGCCACTGAAACTGGAAAAAAAAAAGAGAGACCACACAGGAAGTGGCCAGTATTAATATCTATCTTCACCTGGCCTTTAGCGCATGAGTTGGCTTGTCCTCAAGGTTAACTTTGTAGAGCCTTAAACTCGACAGGTGTGTTAAGCTTGCAAGTACCATGATTTGGTTTTGCCTGTGAGGTTCTGATTATATTGTCTTTCACTCTCCAAGTAGGCATAGACATTTTTACTCATTAAACTAAAAATCCAGTTTTCCTCATCATCTGGTAACACATCCCAGCTTTTATCAGTTGTCTTAAAAAAATTGACACAAAAAAGTGCCAGGAAATGCATGTCGTGATAAGCAATTTGGAAACAAGGCAAAACCACCCCAAAGGTGGCCTTTTTGCTGTTTGCCTTGTATCATTGACTTTGTATTTTCGGAACATACAGATAAGTGATGTCAAAATTTGCTTTTCATCTATTCACAATGGCCTCGGGATTTTAGCAATGATTATAAACAAGCATGCACAAGACTGTATTTTACACGGATGTAAAGGCAGTATATTTATCTGACTCTGGCACAGTCATCATGGGCTTTGTTACTTTCTATTAAGTTTTCACCTGCGTCTTCATGGTGCAACTCCTGGCCACCTCATCTTCACACCGACACCTGCCTGCAGTCACAGAGCATGCTGCAGTTAACTTAAGATCCTGGATTACCCCAAGGCCGTGGACCTTCTTTGTCCTTGGAATCCCTTTGGGCTCATATTGAATCCTCTGCTGGAGGGTTTGTTCTGAACCTTTAGGCTTAAATGCATTTTCTCAGGAAAAAAATAAGCCATAATGTTGCATTAATGAAGCATATTCATTTCGGTTATGCGGGGATCTTTTCTTCCTTTGATGTGCATATATAGTACCCTACACAGAACAGAGCATCTGTTTTTTTGTTTTTTGGGGTTTTTTTGAGTCGGAGTCTCACTCTGTCGCCCAGACTAGAGTGCAGCGGCCGCTCCCGGCCATCGCAGCCTCGAGCTGCTGGGCTCCGGTGATCCTACCGCCTCGGCCTTCCAAGTAGCCAGAATTACAGGCGTGTGCTACCACGCCCGGCTGATTTTTTTTTTTTTGATTTATTGTAGAGATGAGGTCTCGCTGCCCAGGCGGATCTCGAACCCACGGGTTCAGGCAATCCACTCACCTCAGCCTCCCAAAGGCGCGGGATTACAGGCTGAGCCACCGAGCCCGGCGAGCATCCGTTTTTGATCAGCATCCATTTGGGGTCATCCTGTTCCTTGCAGGGCACATGATGTTGCCTTGTAGTTAACTTGCATTTCATGAACTCCTGGGTTTGCCTAAGATAACGGAATATACATACACAAACACATACACACGCATAAACATCATAAAATGAATGGACACTCCAAAAGAATCAGTTTTGGTCTCAGGACTTGCTTCCTCAGAATTAGACAACCTGAACGTGTGTGACAACCTGAACAGATGGCGTCGGCAGCTGGAGAAACCAGGTGCGGGTTTGGACTGGTGTCAGCAGAAGTCTACCATATTGTTATGCTGCTGTATTCTCTCTCCAAAGACCGGTAGGGAAAGGAGAGGGAATGGCAGGAGCTCCAGCTGTCCCTCTGGTCTGCTGGGTTGGCACGCCCTGACATGACCTTCATGTCACCTATATCAAAGCCTGGCTCGGTGAGTGTCCCTTCCAGCCGCGAGGTGTCACAGGAGCTGTGCTTGGATAGAGACAGAAAGTTAAATACTCATCAGAAGCACATGAAATAGTAAACAAGCGCTCTCCTCCGACCCCCTCCCCTGTCCCCTGTTTCAATTAGAGATGCAAATGTATTCAAATGTTCTGCCTGATGCCACCCTAGGGTGCTGCTGGGACTTTTCTGCCCTAGGCAAGATGGGGAAAAAGAGCCACAAGCCCCCTCCCTCGACTCCCTCACAGCTTACAGACACTCCCATAATAGAGTCACTCGAACATTTCACTGCCCTAGGCAACCACCTGCTCTTCCTGCCTGTAAAATCTGTCCCTGGCCCAGCTTAATTCATCTCTGCCGGGTGAATCCATATCACATGTAGACAATCTAAGGTCAGGGCGGAAACAGAGTTCAAATGAATTCTAATATAAGACGGGACATGTACCACCGCCCTCCATCCCAGCTAGACAGCCTTTATGTTCTTGTTCAGACACGGATATTTAGCTCTTGGCATTACTGTCATCTTTTCCGTGGGATTACCAACTCTAGACAAGTCATGGGGGAAGAGAAGAGGGATGTTTGGATGAGGCTTTTGTCGGAAACAAATTTCAGTTCTTTTCGCCTCAGTTCTGACTCTTTTTCCAATGTCCTTACTCTTGTGTGCATCCTATATCCTGTTAAATTGTGACCTGGTCGATTAAAAAAAATCCTTTTGAAAAAGGACAAATATAAGCAAATAAAAGTATTCACTATATGCAATAGTGTATTAGCCCATGTTGCTATAAAGGATTCCTCGAGGCTGGGCCATTTATTGAGAAAAGAGTTTTATTTGGCTAAGGATTCTGCCTGGCCCTGGTATTTACTGGGCTTCTGGTGAGGCTTCAGGAAGCCGACAGTGACGGTGGAGGGAGAGGGGAGCAGGCGTGTAACATGGCGAGAGTGGACGCAAGAGAGAGAGAGAAGGGAGGTGTCAGAGTCTCTTCAAAAAACAGCTCTCGGCCGGGCGAGGTGGCTCATGCCTATAATCCCAACACTTTGGGAGGCTGAGGTGAGAGGATTGCTTGAGCCCACGGGTTCGAGACCAGCCTGGGAAACTTGGTGAGACCTTCTCTCTACAATAAATAAAAAAATTAGCTAGGCGTGGTGGTACATGCCTGTAGTTCCAGCTACTCGGAAGACTGAGGTGAGCATGCCACCACACTCCAGCCTGGGCAACAGATTGAGACTCCAACTCAATAAAAAAAAAAGAAAGAAAAAGAAAAGAAACCAGCTCTCTAGTGAATTCGTAGAGTAAGAACCAAGAACTCACTTGTGCCTCACCAAGCCACACGTGAAGGATCCATCCTCATACCAGACACCCCCACCGGGCCTCACCACAACATTGGGAATTACATCTCAACATGAGATTTGGAGGGGGCAACAAACTATATTGAATTGTCTCATGGTGTTCGTGTGTGCCCTGTGTTGTGTATGATGTATATATTGCATGTGGAAAGTCTGCCCCTAAAGGTTTACAGGGCCAACTCAACAACACATACGGAGGTGTCCTACCAGTTGTGCAAATATCATAAAGTTATAATCAATCTAGAACATCGTCACATGTGATACATTCCTTTTGCCTACCTTGACACATGTATCTGGATAATGAGAGGCCAGGCTGAAGCTTAGAATGCTCAAACACCTCTCATTTCCAAGCTGAATATGGAGTGTTAGAGACTGCCTGCTCAACCTGCTACGCCTGGCCTGGAGTGTGTGCAGGTGGGTACACAGTCCTTGAGTCTAGTTTCCATCTACTCTCCACAAACATCTATGAATTGTCTACCTGGAGCCTTGGAGTTCTCAGGAAGGTGGACAAGAAGTGCACCTTGAAGTTCTTGGAGTTCTGCTCAGGAAATTATCCTGAGGAAGTTCTTGGAGTTCTCCTGAAAAATTTCTCCTCCTTGGAACTCTCCTTAAGACATTCCCCTTGGACTTATTCAGAGGAAATTCTCCTTGGAGTTCTCCTCAGGAAGGTGGACGGGAAGTGCACCCCACAGACCTTGGAAGTGAGACTGTTTCCTTAGGATTTTTAGGGTTCTGGGCCTGCCTTGTGCGGATGGAAGAGGAAGCATGGGCTTTGGGGGAGAATGTCCCTCTGGCCCATTGGTCCTATTTGCCACTTTGGAAGGGAAAGGTGAGAGGAAAACTAGAAGGAAGGTCAAAGGGGGGGGTCTCTACCCCATAAAGACCATGACAAGCCCCGAGAGTGAGACCCACATGGCCAGTTCTCTTGTGTTAGGATCTTATAAACTTGACTCGGAGAAGAGCAACCCTGGCTGTGAGTAATCACTCTCTGGCCACACACTTTCATGTTCCTTAATTCATTTATCACAAATCCCACAAGATGGATATTGTTCCAAGCAAAGAAAGGGACTTTAGAGGAAATGAATTAACATATCCCTGCTCACGTAGCTACTATAGTAAGTGGCAGAACAAAGTTTTCCACCCAGCTGCACCAGCGAGGAGTTGGTTCATCTCTTGTTCTCACCCAGTAGGTTGGGAATATTTAGTAAAAATCAAGATGTAAGGGGTATAATTGAAAGCCTGCAGTGAGCGGACCAGGCGCTGTGGTTCATGCCTGTCATCCCAGATTTACGAATGCTGAAGCAGGAGGATCGCTTGAAGGCAGGATTTCTATACACTCTGGGCAAAAATAGCGAGACCCCCATCTATTAAAAATCTTTAAAAAATATTCAGACACAGTGACACATGCCCGTAGTCCCAGCAACTTGAGAGGCTAAAGTGGGAGGATCACATGAGCCCAGGAGTTGGAGGCTACCGTGACCTATGATTGTACCACTTCACTCCATCTTGGGTGATAGAGTGAGACTCTGTCTCCAAAAAATAAAAATAAAAATTTAAAAAAACCAAAAAGAAAGCCTGCTATTGTTTCTGATAATAGTCTATAAAGTAGGATACAGTACTGGAGAGTCAGAAATCAGAGGTAAAGGGGAGGAAGAGGGAGTTATCAATGAAGACTAGAAGAACAGAAAAAGAGCTACTTGCATCCTCTCAGAGCAGGTCAGGCACGCTGGCTAGAGGGAAGGTGGTACCCAGGCTTCATTTTTACATCCTATTCTGTAACACCACCAGGCTGTTCTCAAAAAGCTGGTGCATCAGCGAAAAGATGATTCAAGTTTGACCAGTTTTGTTTTCCATTCCCAAACTTCTTGGGTCTAGGCTTACAGAACATTTTGAAAGTCAAGCTCAGACACCTGCTTTTTACAAATGATGGCTGACGCAGAAAGTGTTTGTTCTTTCCTTTTTTTTTAATGACCTCTGGAATGAGTGGTATCATACAGGAGGTCGCTAAGTCCAGTCTGGGAACTTAATACCCCAAAGCTCCATGCTTTTGGAAAAACTCAATACCTTGTATTCTGACATGTCCGTTTAGAGTCATGATCCAAACCAGGAAAGTCAGGGGTTGAAACGACAACACTCCCCATCCACACACGCCTCCTTCCTCTCGTGGGTTTGCTTAGCGTTGCTATGGTAACCTCTAGCCTGCATTATGATCGCTGATGATTACTGGGCTCATGGCAACGGAGACAGTATGAGGTTACAAGGGCAGATGCCACTGTAAAACATCCTGTGTAATGACCTCCAATTTCCCAGAAGAGAGTGTGGCTTCCGCCACCCGGGAAGAAGGGGGTGGAGAGACACCACGTCACAAGCAACACGGGCTTGTAAATATTGATCTCAAATATCATCCAACAATTGTGTTAGAACTGTGTCTTTTGTCTTCCCAGGGTGTCTAATGAATCCTGCATTCTTCACGACTCTTATCCTTCACGGGTAAAGGTCGGAAGGAATAAGCACAGTCTGTGAAAGGCTTCTTTTGTGTTTTAGATGGAGAAATAGGCGTGGTGGCTGGGAAATACCGCCTTCGCTTTCCCATCTGCCCCTTTGCATGGCCATCTTTCGCATACAGCCTGAAGCAGGTAGACCAGCCCCAGCGGTCCACCTGCTAGCGGACGACCCGGGAATTCCAGGGAGGTAAGGGCAGAATAAGCCAGGTGGAGTTACAAGTGCTAGGTGGAGTTGATGGTCCACGTGGCCTTTTATTTTATTTATTTATTTTATCATTATTATTCTTTACATTCCAATAGCTTCAAGGGGTACAAATAGTTTTTGGTTACATGGTTGTACTGTATGGTGCTGAAGAAATCTGGGTTGCCGGGCTCGGTGGCTCAGCCTGTAATCCCAGCGCTTTGGGAGGCTTAGGTGAGTGGATTGCTGGAGTCCGTGGGTTCAAGACCTGCCTGGGCAACTTGGCGAGCCCTCATCTCTACAATAAATCAAAAATTAGCCGGGCGTGGCAGCGCGCACCTGTAGTTTCAGCTACTTGGAAGGCTGAGGCAGAAGGATCGCCAGAGCCCAGCAGGTTGATGCTAGGATGGCCGTGAGCATGCCACTGGGTGATGGAGTGAGACTCCAAATCAAAAAAAAAAGTCTGGGGTTAAGTAGACCCGCCACTCCTGCCCGTGCACGTTGGTTGTTTCCAGTAGGTGATGTTTCATCCCTCCACCCCTTCTCTCCTCCGATCTCTGAGTCTACACCATCCCTTATCCCCTTCTCTACACCTTTGCCGCTCCTTAGTTTAGCTCTCACTTAGAAGTGAGCACACGTGGTGATTGGTTTTTCTGACCTGTGTTAGATCACGTAGGATGATGTTCTCCAATTCCTGCCAAGTTGCTACAAAAGACGCTACTCGCTTTCCATTTTTTTGAAGCTGAATCGTATTCCATAGTTCATATATCCACATTTTCATTATCTATTGATCAGCTGATGGACATATATATATATATGCTGAGTCTGCATCTTTGCAATTGTGAAGTCCATGTAGTATTTTCATGGCACACAGGTATTGAGATCAAAGGAAAAGTTACATGTTACTTCTTTTAAAATCAACAAGGGTACCTGCACGCTGGACATTTGTATAACTAATCCTGAACTGTACCCCATATATTCAAAATAAATAAATAATTAAAAAACAAATAAATAAAATCGATTCAAAAATTAAGAACGTTACACTTATAATTAAGCCATCCAACATTTAAAAAGATACATTTTAAATGTAAATTTTTATTTTTACTTTTTTGAGTTGGAGTCCCACTCTGTCATCTAGGCTGGAGTGCAGGGACACACTCATGGACACCACAACCTCGACCTGCTGGGCTCCGGCGATCCTGCTGCCTCAGCCTTCCAAGTAGTTGGAACTACAGGCATGCACTACCAAGCCCAGCATATTTTTTGACTTATTGTAGAGACAAGGTCTCACCAAGTTGCACAGACTGGTCTCGAACCCCTGAGCTCAGGCAATCCTCTTTCCTTGGCCTCCCAAAGTGCTGGGATTACAGAGTTGAACCACCACGCCTGGCCACATATTACATTTTAAAAGACATATTCTGTACTTGAAATATGATATTTATGCGATTATCATTGATTTGTAAAATGCAAACAGGAAAGAATCCTAATTAAATTTACTGCGAAAATGATAATCTGTTTGTCTGTGGCTGACATCACTGTGATGCAAAGGTTCTGCATCTTGTAGTATGAGCCATTTTATAATGTCTATATATTTAAATCTAGGCTCGTGAAAGCAAAGTGATAGCGATTGCTAATTCAGTGTTGAAGCAGTAACAGAGATGCCTGCTTATGATTCATCCAGGTCAAAACAGATTATGAATCTTGAAACTATGCATTGATTATTTGATTTTAGTTAATAAACACAGGACACGTTGTTCCTTAAATGCTACCCAGATGGTTCACGCTGTTTGTGTATGGGCTGACTAGCTTTGGGCTTTATGTCCCTCAGAGGTTTCTTGAGTGTCTCAGTAAAACAACAAATTTAAAATCAGTGATTTTCAACCTTTACTGCACATTAGGATCACCTGAAAAGTATTTTTTAAAAATATGATCCTGGGGTTCCATCTCAGACAAATTGAATTAGAACCTATGGAGGGGAGACCCAGGCATCTGCATTTTTTTTCTTCTTTTTTTTAGAGACTCTGTCATTCAGGCTGGAGTGCAGTGGTGAACTCAAAGTCTTGGGCTCAAGCAATCTTCCTGCCTCAGCCTTCCATAGGGCTGGCATTACAGATGTGAGCCGCCGTGTCTGGCTGGCAACAGTTTTTATTTTTCATTTATGATTTTAAATAAGCACTCCAGATATTTGTATTGTGCCCAGGATTTAGACTTACTATACTAGATGGCCTGTGAAGATTTCTGTTAACCCTAAATTAATGTGCTCTAGGGCAGTGGTTCTCACACTTGAGTGAGCATCAGAATCACCTAGAGGATTTGTGGGACCATGGATCTCTGGGCCCCGCACCTCAGAGCTTCTGATTCAGTAGGCCTGGTTTGGGGCCTGAGTATCTGCATTTCTAGCAAGTTCCTAAGTTATTCAGGTGCTGCGTTGAGGGACCAGACATTGAGAATCACTTCGCTGAGGCATGTTTACACAAAAATGCACATCTTAATACATACCACAAACCGATTTTACTATTTAATGATATTCTTGAGAGTTTGGTATTGTAATCTCACAACTCAGTGGGCTTCCATCACAGAACACCCAAGCCAAAGTATTGCCTGTCTGTAATTGGTTGATGGGAACACCACCTGATTGGTGATAAGGTGTTGTGAATTCTCTCTGGGGGTGTCTGGCAGGCAGCCCTTAAGTCTCAGTGTTTTGCCTTCAATTTCTGGTCACCTCTGAACTATACCCATTGAGTGATAGTGTTTTTCTATCCATGCTTGGAGTAGTTTGGGATATATTGAGGTGATTCGAATGCTGTTAATAAACCATTGTTAACACTGAGGTTTTGTCTAAGACTGAACTCATGGCTCCAGGGCACGGAGGTCATTTTCTTTCCCCCAGTGCTATTTAGCTAGCAGCACCCCGGAAAGAGGTGTTCCCCACAGTGGCAGAATCTGTGAGTATTTTCTACGATGCCTATGACCTGTCTTTGCCCTGAGGCTTTGAATGATCACTACCCACATCACAGCAAGAGCTGGCAGAGACATATGGTTTTCTGGCCATGGTGTCCCTCTGGATTCCATTTCACCCATCAGCCTACAGCACTGGGTTCGGGGCTAGGATAAGCACCGTAAAGGAAGATGACACAGCTTCACTTGGGCTGTTTGTTCAATCTTCTATTCCCCTGTTCCTTGGTGCCTGGAAGAATTGCACTTCTTGGTCACGTGACCAGCACTGGAGTGGGGTCACATGACCAGCTCTGGCCAGTGAGTTCTGAGCTACAAGATCCTCTATAAGCTGAGTGTCCACTGCTGTAGGGAAAGTTTCTGCCCCCTTCTGCCTCTCCACAAGCAGCCGTCTTGTTCTCTGCACCTTGGTCACAGATCCAGGGGCTGTGAATGTAAGCAGAGGCCCCAGGGAATTGCTAATGGCAGTCCAGCAGAGTGAGGAAGAAGCCCTGTTGTTTCTGAGTCTCAGAAGCTTTCAGGGTATCCATGACCGCAGCATAGCTGATTGTGTCCTGCTTGGCGTAGACTCTGGTGGTACTCTCGGAGTATATTCAGGTCAACTATTCCAGTCTTGTGAAAGTCAAGTGCACTATCGGTATCTCTGTTCTCTTCTTCCTTTTTTTTTTTTGGTATGAATTTTTGCCTTTTCTGACTAGGACTTCGATATGTGCTATTCTAAAAAACTGAATATGAAATGGAGTTCTTTAAGTGTATTTGATGTGGACAAAGTAACATGTAGTCCAAGCATTGGCTTTTTAGTTTTCGCAGGTGATTTTTCTTCAAGAAAGTGTCACATGACAATGAATGCAGAGAGATCATAAGGAAATTGGTGACCTTTGATGTCAGAGGTCTGCAAGAGTTCCAGCAGGGTACCAGATCCCTAACTGCCCCAGGTTCAGACTCCGTACACCTCGTGCTTTCTGGTGCCTGTTGACAAACACTTCTTGTGGTTGGGGATATTTGCCCGGTGTTCTCTCCCCTGCAGCTCCTTTCTAGAAGGTGGCTTCACCTGTGTAGTGGGTTCTCTGAAGAACCAGCTTGGAGGGAAGAAGTAAGTGGTATATTTCAATGTATCAAGGAGAAAACATGTACACTGACATTTGGTTCATTCAAATATACTGCTATAATCAGAGTTAACATTTTCTGAGTGACTCCTATGTGCAGGAACTGAATTGAGAGCATCACGCGAGTCATGAAAGCTTCGCAACACACGGAGACGGGAGTAAGTATTGATCTCATTTTACAGTTGAGTAAACTGAGTTTCAGGGCAAGCAAAGGGCCCGAAGTTCCATAGCTGGCACGTTTGGACCCCAGGTCCGTTTGACCAGAGTCGGTGACATGTCTAAGGAACTGTGTGGTAACCTGGTGCTTCACGGGTGCTGAAGAGGGAGCTCCCTCAGAAAGATCTGGTCTTTTGGAAAGTTCTTGTAGTTACCCACAGGGGACTCAGTATCATTCTCTTCACTCTTCCTCTGAAAATTTAATTCAGAGATAATGGTATGGTAGGGGTGTGACTGAGAGGAGAGGTGAAAGTTTACTTAGATTAGAATCCCTGAAAAGTATTTTTTTTAGTTGGAATCTCACTCTGTCACCCAGGATGGAGTGCAATGGCACACTCACGGTCACTGCAGCCTCAACCTGCTGGGCTCAGGCGATCTTTCCACCTTAGCCTTCAAAGTAGCTGGAACTATAGGTGCGCGCCACCATGCCTGACTAATTTTTTTATTTTTATTGTAGAGACAAGGTTTCACCAAGTTTCCCAGGCTGGTTTCAAACCCCTGGACTCAGGATTCTCTTGTCTAAGCCTCCCAAAGTGCTAGGATTACAGGTTTGAACCACCACCTGGCCAAAAAAAGGATTTTTGAAAACACGATGCCAGGATCCCGTTTCAGACAAATTGAATTAGAACCTCTGGGAGGGAGACACAGGAATATGTATTTATTTTATTTTATTTTATATTTTTTTTAGAGATGGAATCTGGTTCTGTCGCTCATGCTGGAGTGCAGTGGTGAACTTTAACTGGGCTCAAGCAATCTTCCCACTTTGCAAGGCAGACAGAACTGGTGCCTTTAAAATACAGATGCTGAAACAAAACCAACACCATCTCACTCTACTTTTGAATTTGAGGGTGTACATGCATAGTTAATATTCAAGCCACATTCTTATTTTTTTCCTCTCACCAAGATTGTTGAGTTTTATAGTGTTCTCCATCAATTTACAAATAAATGGAGAATTCTTAATAAGCTATAACATCTGACTTTTTGCAAGAACTTATATAAGTGCAAGAGATGGTTCTAGACACAGAAACATAATGCTGTTTTTACAGGCTAGAATGATTTTAGACTCACTCGAAGTTGTTCTCAAAAATCATAACCCACATGACTATTCTTGTGAGTGACCCTCAGTGGCATATTGTTTTCTCTGTAGTCATTCTGTCTCATTCACTTTAGGGTTCAGTAATGGACACTTTCAAACTGGAGGCCAAATGGAAATGATAGTCCACTCAGTCACGTCATGTGGGAACAAGATAGAGCGGCCTGGCCAACACTCAACAATTATCTTAACACACTCTTGATCCAAGGTTAATTTGCAGGGGCATATGTCTATTTTCATTTTCTCCTGAGATAATCTCATAAAACAAAACTTCTACATGGGAGGGAAATTCTACAGTGGAAGATGAAGGCTCTAGGCTCATCTGTGCACTGACGATTGCTATGGGGTTGCAGGCTCCATGTTGGGCTTTGCCCTCCTGAGCTCCCAAATCCTATGAGGGGGAGAATGACACACAAGCACTTTTTGTCTCGCATCTATGAATAATAAATGTCCAGCCAATTATCAGCAATCACGTGACTAATTCATTAACACAGCAGCATTTGTGCTTGTATTTGGAAGGCAACTTTAGTTAGGTCTAAGAGGGCTTGCTCATCAAAATTTACTTTCTACAAAGTAGAAATAAGCAAAGATACACTAAAGACATTTTAAATAAACAAGTTGGGGTAGGGGACAGGTCAAAGGAGAACAAATAGTGTCCTTTGTATTAAACCAAAGTAGAGAATAATAATTGCTTAACTTTTCCTCTCTGAATAATTGAGTTTTCTAGGAAAGGTTTTGTTTATTTGGGGAAAGGAATCACTTTTCAAGCTTGTGCTCTATTTTTAAAGTGAAGGAAACAGTCTTAAGTAACAGAACGACATTCATTTGTGTGCTACCAAGTGATAACAATTGGCATTCAGTACACCTACAGAGTCCCTGGGTGACAAACCAGAGGTTAGGTTAAGAATATACCATTTTTTTCTCATGAAAATATGCTACAATTTAAAATTATGTTTAGGGATGCAGAAGAGCTGTTCAAATAAGTATGAGCCAGACAGTTTATAAAAGAAACATTGGGAGCCATGCATGCTTCCAGACCTGCTTTTTAGTTGTCATACATGGGCTATTTCTGCTAGATGCTATATTTCTTTTGACCGACTACTTTACCCAAGCAGAGTGATTGAAACTAAGTATCCTGTACCAAGCTCAGTGAGGGAGCTGACGCTGATGAATGGTATTTTAGGTCAGCTTAGCTATCTGTATATCAGCCTGTAATACCCTGCCTTTGGGAGGCTGAGGTGAGTGGATTGCCTGAGCCCGCGGGTTCGAGACCCGCCTGGGCAGCAAGACCTCATCTCTACAATAAATCAAAAAATCAGCCGGGCGTGGTAGCGCATGCCTGTAATTCTGGCTACTTGGAAGGCTGAGGCGGAAGGATTGCCGGAGCCCAGCAAGTCGAGGCTGCGGTGGCCGGGAGCGGCCACTGCACACCAGTCTGGGCGACAGAGTGAGACTCCAACTCAAAAAAAAAAAAAAAAAAAAAGGAATAGCTTCTACCCCAAACACTTTTTATTCTATTTTTAACAGTTTTCAAATCTTTATAACATTGAGTTATTTACTTTCTGCTAACAGAATGTGCAATACAGATATACCTTGATTTTATCCCTCCTCCACAGATAAATTAGAGGATGACTAAGTACATCGCAATTTCCCTTTGCTTTTCAAATATTTTTAATTTAGGTGTTGTTCTTGTTGATGTTGTCACCATCTATCTTAACATAACCAAAGGAGAAGACACACATCTATCGAACTTCTCACCGTTGCCTTATCTGTCACTGGAAAACACATGCAAATATTTCTAGTATCAAATCTAGGAAGGGCAGAGAGGAAGCAGTTTAAGAATCATTTAGGTAATTTTGATATTCCATCTTCCTCTACTGCGGGTAATACCTTATTTCCTAAGAATTGTTTTTCTAAGTGATTACCTCCTTGATACATGAAATATAACCTGATTAATTGTTCAAAATGTCTCCCCTCTTTCCTCTCCTCCTCTTCCTTTTCCTTCTCTTCTTTCATTCTGTTAATGAATGAAGCACTGCTTGGTATAAGGCAGTACACTAGGTTCACTCTACACAACAGAAAACCCTTTCCTAACACTTCTATTCAGATAAACAATGGTGATCTGGCATAGAATGCATTTGTGCCTTTTTTCACCTCAAATTCCACTTTGTTTTCAGAACATGGGTCTTTATCGAATAGAAGAGCTTTAGTTTTTTAATCATCTTCCTTAACCATTGTGGAACAGCACAGGTATAGTTTTCCATCTTGATTACGTCCATCTGGTCATCCCCAGAGGACTTCCTCAGTTATACATAGATAGAACGAACACTGAAGGTTGCTGGTGTGTCAACGCCAGTCAAAAAAAAAAAAAAAAAAAAACACACACACACAAAGTGAAAAATGTCTTCACCAGGGTACCCCATTGAATAAACAGGACTCTAAACAACTGATGCCATCAATTATGCTCCCAAATTTACTATATTTATTCCTAAATTAGACAAAAGTTTTGGCAATGCACAGAGAATCTGTTCACTGTACTTCCAAGGAATTGCATCTTTAATTACTTACTTAATAATGATTAATTAGTGTGCTCCCTCGTTACTCCAGAAGCAGAGGCAACTGTTACAATTCCTTATGAATTTTTAAAATTAAAAAATAACAATTTGATTTACTCTCCGGAAATGACTATGAATTTAGTCGCGACCTGAATTAAACCTGTTGTCACGATTGCTGTAGTATGTAAAGAGCCAAAGTATTAAGTAGAACATATTTAATGCCAACACATTGCTTTCATCCCTTGATCAGTTAGCGTTCTCCAGAGAAACCAAATCAAAAGAATGTGTATGTATCTATAGATAGATAGATAAATGATAGGTAGATAGATGATTGATAGATAGTTAACAGATGAGACAGACAGATAGTTGATAGATGATAGATGAATGGTAGATGGTAGATAGATGACAAATGGATAAACAGACAGACAGATGGTAGATAGTTGATAGACGATTGATAGGCAATAGTTAGATGAATGATCGATAGATAGATGACAGATAGATAATAGATAGGCGGATGGATAGGTGACAGGCGGATGATAGATCGTTGACAGGTGATTGATAGACAAATGGATGGATGATAGATAAATGATGGACGGATAGATGATAGATAGCTGGTAGATGACAGACATATGGGTAATGGGTCGATGACAGATAAGTAAATGACAGGTAGATGATAGATTGATACATAAATGATAGATGGATGACAGTTGATTGACGATAAGCAGGTAGACAGATGGATGATAGATGGGTAGAGAGAGAGATGATGGAGAGACAGAGAGATAGACAGATGGATAGATGATAGCAGACAGACAGTTGACAGATGATAGATGGTAGAGAGGTGGTGGAGAGTTGGATAGATGATAGATAGACGGATAGACAGACAGACAGACAGACGGGAGAGAGACGGTAGATATAGAGAGGGAGAGAGAGATGGTAGGCCGATAGGTATTTGATAGGTGATAAATGGATAATAGATGATAAATAGATGATTGACAGATAAGAGAAAGACGGATGTTAGAAAGACAGATGACAGATAGAAAGACAGATGACAGACAGATGCCGATAGGTGACAGACAGAGCGACGGACAGGTGATAGATAGTTTAGAGGTGATAGATGAATGGATGGTGGATGATAAATAGATAAACAATAGATCAATGATAGAGAGATGATCGACAGACGATAGAAGGATTGATATAGAGAGATGATAGATAGATGGAGAGATGATAGATGGATGATAGATGAGAGATGGAGTGATAGATATGGAGATGGTTGATAGTTGAATGATAGAAAGACAGACGATAGAAGGTAGATAGATATAGATAGATAGACAGACAGACACATATACAGAAAGAGAGGAGAGGATAGTTAGTGAAGAATATATATATATATGTGTGTATATACATATATATATACATCCCCACAGTAAGTTCTCACTTAACGTAGTGAAATGATACACAGCAGATCCTTGAATAATGTTGCTTCCTTCAATGTCATTTTGTTAGAACATGGATGAAAAAAGAAAAATGGCTTTCGCTATACTCTGTATTGCTTGAAGTCACAGTTTCCAAAAACCCATTGTGGATGGGGGGGAGGATTTTTTAAGAAATCGGCTCACCCAGGTGAGGAAATGCAAGTCCAGAACCTGCAAGGGAGGCCAACAGCCTGGAGACCTACATGATTGCAGTCCACATCCCCAAGTATCTGCTGGCAGATTTTCTTTGCCTCTGGGAAACCTCTGTTTTTTTCTCTGACGGCCTTCAACTCATTGCATGGTACTCACCCACATTCTGAGGGGCAACCAGCTTTACACAAAGCTCACCAATTTAAAGGTTAATATCATCCTCCAAAAGACCTCCACAGTTACATCTAGAATAACATTGGAGCAAGTATCTGGGCACGATGGCTCAGCCAAGTTGACACATAAAATTAACCATTATGATCACCATTAACTTTTTATTTTTACTGTAAATCCAAGTACAATTATGCATCATGTTTGTGTTTCAAAAAGTATATATGTATGAGTAAACAACGTTATTCAGATTTTCCTTAAACTTTAAATAAACTTTTCTCAAAAATTTTGTTTCTTATCTTCCCAAAGAAATGTACATTGACCACTTATGTACCTAATCCCGAGTGGTATCCCACATCTTAAAATAAAATTAAAAAAAAAGAAATACAGGTTATCCAGAAGACAAAGAATCGCTCCAGAGAAGACCAAACTTGTAGTATGGGATAAGCTGAGAAAGTCCATTTGAGAAAAGGAGTTAGAAGACCAGAGTTGTTCACCAGAAACTCAGAAGTTACTAACTGCAGACACTGGTGTTGGCAGATGAGTTGTGGCTTGCTGGAGAATTGGAGACTATGGGAGTGTCCAGGTGCTGCTCTGGGCTGGGAGGTGGGGTTTGTGGAGAAGCCACAGGAAGCTCCTGTTGTCTCCTAGAGATTTGCCCCCTTATCTCTGGGTAGGCTGGGGCTTCTCTTAGTCATCAGAACCAGCAGGAAGCGAGAGTCTGTGCACAGATTGGAGGAGAATCAGCACAATCTGGAAACTGCCAGGCATAGTCATGTCTGTCTTTTACTTTCAGAGCAACATCTGTGGTTTCACCTATTCCTACCAATTTTGCAAAAGTTCTACTTTTGGCCAACTCCAAGCCGGGGCCATGCAAGGAAAGGGATTCTGAGGATCAGAGTTCCCAGTTTAGCAAAACTGACAATAAATAACCTAGACAGTGCAACTCTGGTCAACCTGTCCACATCCAACTATTTGCATATTGGATACTATAAGATTCAAATAATGATGACAAAAAAATGGTGCAGACATGTATAACAAAGGCATGCTGGCCTTCTCAGAGCAGGATCCAAGAAGTTCCATGTTTCACACGTTTGTCATTTCATTTCTTTTCTTGCAGCCCTATTTCCTTTAAGATATCCTGTAAATTAAACACTGAAATGATAACGTCACTTCTGTTACCACATCTTATGTTCAAGAATATGGGAATAGGAAAAGGGAAAGAAAAAGAACTGGTATAAACAGATACAGAGGTTGATATCAATATAGACATAGATAAATACAAGTATATTGATCTAAAATTAAGGAAGATATGCTCATAAATATGAAAATTCTATTTCTCTAACTGGACATAGGCATGTCTTATATTTATGTTTTCATTTCCCCACTACTTATTTCACATTCCTTTAATTTCACAAGAACTTCAGCTGACCATGTTTCTTTGCCTGTTTGGATACCTGAACATTCATTATCTAAAGGGTCTAGGGCATTAGCAGTCCTACTGTATTAGATGGTTATAGTTTGTCATTAACTTTTATGAAAGGACATTGAAGAGTTAAGAGATAGCCCAGACACACATTTCCCTGCCCCTGCTGTGTAGTAGAAACCCAATTTCTCCATAATAATCAGGATTGATCACACCAGCCAGTAGACTAACCTCCTTTTTTGCTTATTGATCCTCTGGTATGAGATGCAGAAATGGTCAGTCTCACCTTCCCACTTAATGAAACCATTACTGTGGCCCTTTTTGAAAGCATTCTTCTCTTGGGAATTGAAATCTATAACTCAAGAGTCCCAAGTTGCAAGAACAAGAAGGTAAAATTTTATCAGTAAGGGAAGGAAATCTGAGAATCGATTCCACCTGGACTCCCAGACCTGATTCCCGGCTGAAGAAGAAACATCACCACATCCTGGTTGCCAACTCAGAGAGCAAATACACAGGCTATAAGATGTGAGCCCAGTGCTGTAACGTGTTGCCACATGGTTGCACCATAACTAACTATTCAAAAAGCTGTTCGTCTGTGTTAACAGGAAGGCTGCTTTATGATAAGACGAGTAAATCAAGAGATAACTGCTGCACTTCAGTTATGGCAAAATGTGTTTCTTAGTTGGAAGCAATGGTTGAATACTAGACCACAACAGTGAGTAATGCATTCTGTAAGCCCACAGGCAGTGTCATTGGCAAAGCACAGCAGGCAATGAGGACAATTGACTCTCCTTCATGAAGAAAGCGTCTTAATGTAATCAACTTTCCAGAAAGTGGATGGGGCCATATTGAAGACTCGGGGTTGGTCTTTTGGCAGGGCGGGCACTGAGCTGTAGCTAGAGGCAGGTTAATATGAACACGTGAAAGTCCACGGAGCTGAGCCCATGCATAACCTTCATGTCTGACATCACGGCCACTTAGTTTCCAAACCCATTGAGCAAGAGTCAGGGTGGCTAGGCAAAGACCCTCACTGATGTCCACAGAACAGAGAATATCTGTCCTGACTATTCAAGTTCTTCTCTTTCAAGAGTGCTCTTTGTTGATCAAGCACATGACACAAATATCCTCATTCTGTGTTCACCTGGTAAGCATTTTTTTTTTTAGCCCTAATCAAATTTGGCTGCATTTTGAATTGTTAAATAAACGGGCTGAAGGATTAAGAGGGTGAATTGTACTTGTCAACTTGACTGGGCTAGGGGATGTCCAGTTGCTGGTAAAACATTATTTCACAGTGTGCTGTCAGATAGTTTCCAGAAGAGCTTAGTATTTGAATTCACAGACTGAATGATGTCCATCCACTGTGTGGGTGGGCATCACCTGACACACGGAGGCCTTGGACAGAACAGAAAGGCAGAGAAAGGGCAAATTTGTCCTTCTATCTGAGACTGGGACATCTGTCTTTTCCTGCCCTTGGATGTTGGAACTGCAGGTTCTTGGTTGGACCTTTGAACCCTGTGACTTACATCAGTGACCCCGTGGCTCTTAGGACTTTGGTCTTGGACTGAGAGGCACACCATTGGCTCTTCTAGTTTTCAAGCTTTCCAACGTGGACTGAATCACACCACCAGCTTCTCTGGTTTTCTGGTTTGCAGATGGTACGCTGCGTGAGGCTATCTGGCCTTCCTTCTTGAGTAAGCCAATTCACATCACACATCTCAGCTGTCTTTATCTCCTGTTGGCTTTGTTTCTCTGGAGAATTCTGACTAATGCCCCGTTTCGTGTCCAAATGAAGTATATGCTGCCTCAAAAGTCAAAGAAGTCCACTAGGCATTGCTTCTTTCTCCTCTAGACCTGTAGCCAAAGACCACCAGAGACTGATTGTAGGACGCCCCCCATCATCCCCCAGGACTCTGTCATGTTCTGATCAGCAGTGGCCTTGTCTTTTTCTCCACTCCACAGGATATCATGCTGGGCGGAATATACCGAAATCACTTGCAAAGCGCATATTACCATCTTTGTTGACTCTTGAGTATATGTCTTCCTCTCCTATGATCCCACAGAAATTCCTGAAAATGTGAATACTGAGGGTGGGGTGAGGTCTTAGGCTATATTCAAGTATAAACAGAACTTGAAATCCTGAGATCTTAGGAAGTGAGGTGTGAGAATCTCCTATTTGTGACTGTTGGTCAACCTTGCTCACTTCTCCCTGCATGCAGATAAGCAGACCACAAGAGCTACAATTTCAAATTCCTGAGCCAGGGGGTCTTATTTTCACTATTATGGGGTCATGGGATTATGGATCAATACCCTACATGTATATCTGTATATGGCTCATTTTATGTGCGTGCACCTGCGTGCGCACATACACACACACAGAGTCACACACCCATACGCATAAATATATATGGAGTTCCCAGGCAGACTTAAAAAGTAACATCTGACTCCCAAAAATATGTGATCACCTGTCTCCTGGAGTTTCAATTATAATGGTGGAAGAAAAATAATTGCAGTTAAAAATGAAAATGCAGTCGCAGATGCATTCAGTGCACTAGGAGGGTGACAGGGTCATACAAGGTTCCAGATGGAGCAATCTATCCAGTGCGTGGACCATCTGAGGAGGCTTCCTGGAGGAAGAGGAGACATCTGACCCGTCACTTAATCTCTCAGCGTTTCTATGTTTGTGGTTGTTGTGAGGAGTAAGTGAAATTTAGGATGTTTATAAAGGACAAGATGAGCCTGCAGACTGTAAGTTCTCAATGAATGGTTGTATCTATTAACCAAATATTATTTAAACCCAGTGAGATGCTTTGGTACCTAGTTGAACTATTTCCCACATTTCGTCCTGAATGTGACTCAGGGCTTTTCTCTCATATAATCTGAGCTTATTTCTACTTGCTTTGTTCACAACAGGCTTGTGCTGTCAGGACGGGTTGGAGTGGGGGCCTTGGCTTAATGAGAGGGGCGTGTGCAATTTTGGCTGGTGGTTAAACATACCCTACAGTGGGGCTCCTTCCAAAGTTAACAATTATCTTAACACAATATTTACCTTGTCGGGGGAAGTTGCGCTGTTTGCCTGTTCCTTCAGCGAGATCTCCTACTGAGCCGAATCCGACACAGCCAAGATAAATGTTAGCTCTTTAGAGAGCTCTGCGACGGCTGGGAAATGATGGGATTCCAGGTTGTCTCACAGAATATTCCGGATCTTGACAATGACATCATCTCACCGGGGTATTTCAGCCGCGTGTCTGATCGATTGTTCTGCGTATGTTGCCGGTTATACCTACATATTTTCTTCCAAATTATCCCCGGCCATATGGCAAAGCCCTGATTGTTTTCTTCCGTTAAGGACAAATGAAATTTTCTGAACATGTTACCAAGGGCTGACCATATTGATTATTGTTATTGATCGTATTATCCTGGTATCTGCCCAAACTCTGCTTCACTTAGCACAATGTAAACACAACCCTGTAACAGGGGCACTTAGTAGATAACAGCAGAGGTTTGACGCTACCAGAAAGAGTGACTGACAGAAACATAGCCAGTCACCACTGTTTCATTAATATTGACCGTATAAGCAGGGTTTTATACCTGGTATTCTATAGACACTGAGACCCCTAACTTTTCACCTAGCTTCTAGATTATTTTAAAATGGAAGAACCCGACTATCAACTTGCTACGCTCTTTTTCTAAAAGAGACTTTATTTGGATATAAAACGCTGAATTACAGACTGGAAATCCCAGGTAGAAAAACTGTGAGCCTCTAGAGTGATTCCCGGTAGAGATACTGAGTCCCTGTCTCAGCCAGGGGCCAGCTATGGTGTGTTCTAAAAAGATGTAACGGTCTCGTACTTCTCTGGATGTGAAATAACCTGGATGGGAAGATTTAAGGGCAAGAAGTAATTAGAGATCACTACAATTTAGTAGACAGCCAAGCACTTAACTGACTATAAATATGACCAGATTTATGAAAGGGGTGGTTTAATGAGTGTTGAATAAAAGAATAGACTTTTTGAAAGAAGGTGAAAATTGGATTTTGAAATACCTTTATTCCATGTGTATGTGTATGTATGTGTGTGTGTGTGTCTTTGCCAAAAATTATTTATGTACAGAATGTACCAGAATATAACACATAAAATAGTGTCATGCAAGGTTTTCAAGTTTTATCATAGACACACGTGCGTGCGCGCGCACACACACACACACACACACACACACACACACACTCACACACACACCACTTTTTGCTCCAACTATTTTAGTTCTCAAAAAATGTTGTGTTGCTTCAGAGTTTTGTAATATTGATCTTCACCCTTGACAGCACAGATCAATTACTGAAGAGCTTTAAAAATTACCAGTGTCTGAAATATTCAAATCTCAGATTACAGTGGTGGGGCCCAGGGTCTGCATATTTACTTAGGGCTTTCCGTATAATTCTAATACGCACTCAGTGTTGAAGCCCATGGGTTAAGCACATGTTCTGTTCTATCCCTAAATTTCCCTTTTTCGATTTTTGTCCTCTAGGTGAGCTTCTGTTGACCCTACAAAACCCATCACAGGGTAAACCCTTGCAATAAAGTCCATGCTCTCACCAACCTCCCAGCTGCTGGTGAGAGGAGGTACTCTTCTGTATCTTGAACTGAAGAAGGCAATACAGTGTTCAGCTGCGCAGACTGCCAACACCGAACCAGAAGAGGTGGCATCCTCTGAGCGTATTTTTAAAGAAATTGAGACAGGATCTGGCTCTGTCCTTCAGGATGACATGCAGCAGTGCAATTATAGCTCACTGTAACCTCAAACTCCTGAACTCAACCTCCTGAATTGCTGGGACTACTGGTGCACGCCACCATGACTGGCTGATTTTTAAAAATTTCTTAAGAGATGGAGTCTTGCTGTGTTGCCCAAGGTGGTCTCGGCTTCAAGTGGTCTTTCTACCTGGGCCTCCCAAAGTGCTAGAATTATCTGTGAGCCATTGAGCCGAGCCCTTCTGAGCACTTTCTGCATGAGATCTGAGAAAACCCGGAGGCATAGTTTCTACCCCCAAGTCTCCTGTGGGAAGCACCCCTCGATGGATCTTCCTGGGGTCACACCCCTGCCTACCTTCTTTCCCACCTCTAGCTCACTCTGTCACTTCCCTACATGCCTCCCACGGGAGCAAGTCTTTAATACAGCAAGTGCATCCGAATCCTTGATTCAGAGTCGACTCCGCAAAATCCTGACCTAAATTCATAATAAATGTGACTTATTCCAGAGATGTGCCAGAGACAGCTTTGACCAACTCACAAAAGTTAACTGTGCACATCTTGTCTCAACTCTTTCTTTAAGTGAGTGTCATCATCTTGGTGGCTTGAAACCACTTACGGTGGGATTCGTGACACCATAGAAATTAGCAAGTGCTATCCTCCAGCTATCCACTTCTTGAGTTTCGCAGAGTCCTGCTTGCCAGACACTTATCAGTACACCGCACGTTATTTCTACACATTTACTACCAACGAACGAGTGACTAAGCAAAGCACATTTGAACTTGGATTCCCCCACTTTTTCCCCACTCACTTTCCTCTTTTTGATAAATATCTTGTTCTACACCAAATTCCTGAATTATTCCTGCTTTCTGAGCATCTCTCTCTCATTTTCCTCACATATTCTCTTCAGCTGGTTCTTCCATCTCCTCTGTATTGCTGGTTTCCAGCATCTCACATTCAGTCATCCACACGGCTCCCCAGGAAACATCCAGTGGTATTCAACTAGCATCCCGGGCATCTAGTCCTCAGCGATGCCTTGAGGATGTCAGAGCAGAGAAGGCAGTCCAAAATGGGAGCAAGTTTGCACATGTTCCTTGGGCTGCTTGAGCAATGCCTCATACCCTTCCCAGGGACCCTGTAGGGTATCTGATGATAACAGGGACTCATCCTGCTCCGTTCCTCCCGCCACAAGTTATTCAAGCAGCACTCCCCCACCTGGGCCATGCAGAGGCCAGAGTCAACTCTTCCTTGGATCTACACCACATTTGGTTAAGTACTGGGTCCCTGAGAGAGGTTCACGTGATCCTTTTTAGTGTAAGACCCTGGTGGATTGACCATAACAGAGTGGATGAGAGCACTGTGAATGCATCCAAAAAGTCCACAGTATTCAGAAAATGAGAGAGTCCAGGGCCTCAGCCGTCAGGAGGATCTGACAGGAGGGAGTAGCATGCTTGTGCCTGGATTACAGCCACCTGTCATCTCCTTCTGATAAAACTTCCCAGCACCTGCAACACACCCTATGTTCGAGAGCTCCTAGAACATTCTTCATGACCACAGATTGTGATGGTGCAGAGAGAGTGAAGGGTCTAGAGCAAGAAAATGAGTGGCCGCCATGAGAGTGAATGTTGGGTAAAGAAATTTGATGAAAAATTTTAAGATAATTTTGCATCAGTGAGACAAGGGATTTGTTCATGCTTTTGGCTGGAGATGCGGGAATGGAAATGTTCTCTGAGAATTCCAGAAATTAATCAGTGATTGCTCTTCTGAGGTCAAAGGCTCAGCACAGGACAGCACCGGAGCTGGGGAGATGCATTAGGGGTGAGAGACTTTTTTATTTTCTTATTTTTAAAACATTATTATTATTATTATAATTATATTTTCAGATTAGGTACATAAGTGGTCAACATACAGGTGAAATTTAGGCCTCCTGTTGGTCCTCACGTGGCCTGGTTCAGATCCGGCACCCTTATTGATATTATGTGCCTTCACTCCTCTGGCAGTGACCCACTACTGCCAATCCCTTTCTTGTAGTATTACGATAAATGTTCAGGGTCCACTTATGAGAGAGAATATGTGGTTCTCAATTCTTTGTTCCTGTGATTGGTCATTGAGAATGATAGACTCTAAATCCATCCAAGTGGTTGCAAAGTCCATAATTCTGTCCTTCTTTATGACTGGGTAATATTCCATCATGTATATGTACCACATTTTTTTTTAAATCCAGTTCAGTTTCGATAAGGTACTTAAGGTCATAGTCAATGGTGGGAAGTGGCTGCTAGGGACAAAAGATTCAGCTCATCCCACAGGACTTTCCTGTGGCTAATTAGAAGCTCATCCTTTATCGTCAATTCTCCTTCTCCACTGGAATCATTCTTGTCATTATCCAAATGTGCAATAGCTTCCTCTTTCATCTCTGGCAGTTTCCCTGCTTCTCCACTTCCCTTGTGAGCAGAGCTTCTTGACTGTCTATTCTGTTGTTACCAATTCTCCTTTTACACCCTCTTGTACTGTCCTCAGTCAGGCTCTCACCCTCCACCTCACTGGAGCTCCCTTGCGAAGGGTACTGATGGCGTCCATACTGCTGTTCCCAGAGATCATTTCCAAGCCTTCATCTCTGAAGTTTTAGCAGCATTTGACACTTTTACTTTGTCCTTTTGGGAAAAAGACTCTGCTTTTTCTTTGACTTTTCAGTATTTTCCATCTCACTCTCCTTTTCTGGTTCTTCCACATCAATCTCAGCTTCCCAGCATTGGCGCCTTCCAGGAGACTGTTCCTAATCCTCTCTTCTTCTTCATCTACATCAGTTCCCCCAGTGACTTTAGACCCCGTTACTCTCACACCCTGAGGGCTCCCAAACACCTGCCTTTCTTTCAGACTTCTCACCTAAACCCCAGACTCACATTCCACTCCATGTTTATGCTGGGAAGTCTCAGAGGCTTCTTAAATGTGACATGTCCAAAACAGAACCACCACCTCCCAACACAGGTTTACACACACATGCACACAATCACACAAACACATGTACACTCACACGCACAAACATAACACACATCCTTTCCTTTCTTTCTAGTTTATCTGACCATAGATCTTGAAGTCAACTTTGACCTCACCTTTTTTTGGGGGGGGGTCCACATTCCACATCCAATCCATCAGGAAATCAGTTTGGCTCTATCTTCAAAACCATCCAGAATCTGACTCCACCAGCTTCACTGGCTGGTCTAGGCCAGCAGCAGGGCAGACAGAGGTTATTATATGACCTGTTTCAGTTCTGACCCTCCTGCACTGTGTCCTTCTAAATATATGTCAAAACACTTTTGTCATTCCTCTACTCAAAACCCTCCAAGTCCCCATTTTTCTTTGAAACGAAAGTCGCTGCAATTGTCTACAAAGCTTTCCTGAACTGGTCTCACTTACTCCTCTGATCTCTTCTGTCTCGTCATGTCCTCCAAACTTTCCTGGCTGCTTTGACCCTTTTCAAACCCAGAAGCCTCCCTCCCTAAGCCTTTGCACTCACTTCTCTCTCTGCTTGGAACTTCTCTCAAACATAACCTTTTCAGGGAGGCTGCACACACTAGTTAAGGTTGCAATCTCCCCGGCCGCACCCTGCCTATCACTATCACACACTCCTCTTCTCATTTCACTTTTCTCTTGGGCGTGCATTGTCATCTGAAAAATCAAATGAGTTTCCTTCACAATTCAATTCTATTTGATTCCCGAGTTGGGATACTGACTTTGAGCAGAAGGAGAAAACACATTATTTGAGTTTATTTGGTGCCTGAATTTCAGACAGCAGGTAGCAAGAATTTGGATAACAAGAGTTTTATCCAGGAGTTTACCTGTACATGCTCAGTTTCGAGTTTGGACAGACAGAGATAATTAAGAAAGTTTGCTTACTTATTTTGCCGATTTCTATCTTCAAATCTGAAAAATACATGCATGGATTGTGCCACTTTTAGTCACATAGTTATATTCTTCAGTGTAGCCTTGCACAAAGTAAGCATTCAATAGATATTTATTCAAGGAAGAAGGGAAGGAAGAAAGGAAGAGAGGAAGGAAGGGAGAGAGGGGGGGAAGGAAAGAAGGAAGGAAAGGAGAGAGGGAGGGAGGAACAGAAGGAAAAATAAAAGACATACATTAGACATAGATGAAGACAGAGGCTGTAGATGGAGGGGGATTAGAATAAACTACACTTAAATCTTCAAAACGAAAATACTGGCATTTAATCCTTCTAGCCCTATTATTTCCAAAAGCTAACAGCATTTCTTTTGTTTCCTCTGTATGGTCCCAAGGTCAGTAGAGAGCACACTGTCATCTGTGGCCACACATCATCCTTTGACCAACTTCACACATTTAGATGAACGCTCATATTGCGTCCAGTCTTCTGAAGGTGAACCCTGCTCTCCGCAGCCCCCGTGAAGGAGAGTTGTGTATGCTTTCCCTAGGTCTCCCAGAAGAGGTACCTACACTTAGATTTGTGGTATGCAGAGGGAGCATGAGCACTTGGAGGGTCCCCTCCTTTCTCTGGGTGGTGGGAGAGGTTGTAGCCTCTGGTACCCAATGTGCCACGGAAGTGGCATTCCTGCATCAGACCATTCCCGTGATATGGACACAGCATCTTTATGGGCAACTTAGTTACTGTCCTTTTGAGGCAGCCCTTGTGATGAACTTTTGAGCTCTCTGATTTTCTCCAATAAAGTTATTTGGATTTTTTTTTTTTTTTTTTGCGTAAAATAGCCAGAGGAGATTTTGGTCTTTTGCAACTTAATACATATCCTGCAGGGATAAGCTTTTATTGCATAGAAATGTCCTGTTTCCTCTGGTGGAAAACAAGGAGGATAAAGTTCCTGGAAGTTAGGTGTTTTGAGTCCCCCTTGAAATGTTCAAAGTTGGAATGTTTGAATTCCTTTGTAAATTCCTTAGCTGCAAAACAGGTCATCCAGATATGGGTTTCAACTTTGGCATTATTGAGCTGTTAAGTCACATGGCTCTTCGTGGTGGGGGCTGCCTTGGACATTGGGTGGCCTCCCTGAACTCTATCCACTCAACGCCATGTCCCTCCATCAGTGACAACCAGAACTGTCCCCAGACATTGCCAAATATAGCCCCAGGGGGCAAAATCATTCCCATTTGAGAAACACTGATCTAGAAACCGTTGAATTAATGTATTCAGTTGAGAATTTCCTGGTCTTGACAGGAATACAGAGAAAAGAGACTGAAATTCAAAGGTGGGAAGAACTGGCCCTAGGCACTACTGTAGGGTTGGAAGGAAGAAGGCATAAGGGTACACAACTAGCCATTGGGTACCCTGTTCACTACCAGAGGGAGAGAGGGCTTGCTAGAAGCCTAAATCTCACCTGTACACAGCTTACACACAGTGTAGCAAATCCTCACAGGTGCCTTATAACTCTAAAATAGAGATAGAATTTTAAAAAACATTAAAAATAAATAATACATAAATTTTAAAAAGATTGAACCAAGTGCTTTGTTCCTTAAATGTGAAATGTAGAAAAAATAGTTTTAGTTTATTTTTTTTCCATATTAAAAGTAAAACAAACTACTTGCTATGAATTATAAATCTTCTAAATTGTTTCATGGTTTAAATACATATGATTTAGTTAATTGCCACTTTGTTATAAGAAAAGTCCTACTATGATATTACACATTATTTCTTGAAATGACTTAGTAGGCTGTCTAAAGCTAAAATCAGTAGTGATAAGCTTGGAAAAATCTGTAACTGTGATAAACAGTTATATCCTATGTTTTTTTCACCCTCCCCAAATAAAACTTTGCTTTTTCTCAACATATCCTTACTTGGGCCATAACATTCTGTTATTTTCACATTTATGCTGCATTTTGTAATATCGATCCCTCATTTCACATTTCACTAGAAGTGTTATTAAAGCCATTTATTTGTAATAATAAGGTAGATGAGATATTGATAGCAGGCTAATTTTTGAAAATACTATAAACACATATCACAAATCGAATGGACCATAACTAGAATTCTGATTCGTGGAAAATCTGTCATTAACACAACAAAATTGCTAATTTACAACACAGCTGATGAGAGAGGCTATAGCCAACAGCATCTTTTAAAGGTTAAAAAAAATTCATAAACTATTGTTAGCATTCTAAATAATTGATTATCATTTATTGCAAAATAATTACTTTAAGCAATTATCATTGTTAACAAGTGATAGTTTCAGGATTATTGCTTAGTTACTATTAAGCAGCAAAGTACATATGGCATATGATATTCATTGTTTATTATTATTTTTACAAGCACAGATGGCTTAGTACAATCAGGAAGACTAATGGGAAGTAATCTTTTTTAATGTAATTACCACATGAATATGTCAAATGATTGCTTTGTTTGTTTTGCTAACATTGTAATATTATTTTAATTAAGATGCTTAGGACTGCAATTTTTTCCACCTATAGACCAAAAGGAAAAGAAAAAGATGCATTCAAGATGTTTTCAAAGTTTTATTATAAAAACATTTATGTTTTATAAATATGTATCATACTAGTATATCTAATCTTGCTTTTATCTTAGCTGAGAAAATGAATTTAAAAACTCTTATGACTCAATGACAATTCAGTACATTATAAAACTTTAATGATCCATACCAGAATAATAAAAATATGTATTAAGGATGCATGTGTAGTTTTGGAATGAATGGTGATAATAGAGAAAGAAGAAATCTGCGATGATTGACAGTGCAGAAGATAGGTCAGATTTCTGTAGGTCTTTGTTAGATTAGCAGTCATTCATAAAGATAACACAATCCCACATCGTTTTTACAAATATAGCACTTACAATGTGGAAATGCATTTTTTGTTTTTGTTTTGTTTTTTCAGTAAGAGTCTCACTCTGTCGCCCAGACTAGAGTACAGTGGCATGCTCATGGTCACCGCAGCCTCGACCTGCTGGGCTCAGGCTATCCTTCTGCTCAGTCTTCCGAGTAGCTGGGAACTGATTTACTGTAGAGACGAAGTCTGGCCAAGTTGCCCAGGCTAGTCTCAAAACCCTAGGCTCTGGCAATCCTCTCACCTTGGTCTACCAAAGTGCTGAAATTACAGGCTTGAACCACCACGCCCAGCCTAGTGGTTTGTTTTTTATAGGATCCTTTCCATACCATCAGTATCACCCTTTCCTGTGCCCTGAAATTCACCTTGTATTTTCAATGCTAAAGCCAATATGAGCTTTGTCCAGATCCAAGCAAAAACAAATGTGGGCAGACAATAATCATGTGCAGGCTTGGGGTCTGGGGCTCTCAGGAAAATCAAGGTTCCCAGGAAAGTTGATTCACAGCCAAGTCCATCTGAGGCCCCGGGGACTGAGGGACTTACTTCTATATTCCGGTGCAGGCCCTGGCTAACTTTGGCTCACAGGGGCCTTGTGTGAAAACACGAATGGTCGGCAGACTTCTTGTGGGTTGGTAGGAGGGTTCATTTGATCAAAACCGAAGAGCTGGCTGGAAGTCTGGCTCTTACGTCTGGTCAGAATTACATCGCTTTTGGCCACAGATGGCTGCAAGATGGTGGCACATATGGTTATTTCCGAGTCTAGCACGGTGAGTCTTGTCATCTCCTAATAGGAGGCTCAGATCACAAACAAGCCTTTCATGACTCCCGGAACACATACTGAACAGATGCTGTGGGCTCTCCTTAGGGAGGCACACGACATCAGTTCCACTCACACGGGAGAGGGACTGCTCAGAGGAGCCTCCGGTCCCAAGATCCAGCCTCTGTTGGGATTCAAAGCCTGGTTTCCAAGGCTCAGTTGCGTCCTCATGTGGGTTTAGGGGCATTTCTTTACCAAGGCAGTGCTCAATTACCAAGAATGTATATTCTCAGAAGGAAAGTCTCTGTCTCTCTCAGAGGCAGATCGCATGCAAGGGGGGACCTTAAAAAAAACATGTACTATTATCTTTTGGAGGATGGGTCCCTTGTCATACAGTCTAGGTAAGTATTCAAGGAACCTATGGGTATCAGTGGACCAGACCAGCTAGTGATGTGAGAAGCTGAATTTGGCTTCAGTGTATTTTTGTTGAGATTCTTTAAATGTTTTTGCCCATTTCATGATGGGTGATTTACAAGTGCACCTGCCTAACCACACTGAGTGTTCAGCAGATTTTGACCCAAAACAACATGACCCCTGTGCTTTACCCTCCCTGTTCACCCAATCTCACCCCAAATGACTTTTTTTTCTGTTTCCCTGGATGAAAAAAGTCCTCAAACAGAAATGTTTTTGCCATTGTGGAAGAGGGGAAACAAAAATGGCAAAAACACTAAAGGACATCAAAATTGACAAGTTCAAAAACTTCTGAGCTGTGAAAAAAGCATCTCGATAAGTGTATTGCATCAAACAGAGAGTACTTTGAAGGTGACTGAAGCTTAAACATGTAGGAATAGATACGCAATTTTTTATAAATAAATTCCAAGTTTTTGGGGGTCCCCATAGTATGTGACCTCCACAAAATGGGAGAACTTGGGGCTGTGGCCTCACACCTCAACCACTCATCACCAATTCCCTGGAGCTAGTTGCTAGCTCACTGCTAATTCACTTCCCAAGACAGCAAGCTTGCCACGAATCCTTTGTCTCTCACCTGATCTGAAATGGTCAAGGATCACGCGATAGCAAGCTGGAGCTCATTTCTTTTCCACTGTGCAGCTTTCTCTGCCCCAGGATTTATTTAAAGTCTTCCATGATTCTACTTCCGGTTCTTCTCAGCAACTATGGACAAGTCACTAGAACCCACCTGCTTCTGTCTCTTCCTCCACACAAGCGTAAAAATAAACTTTCCAAAGTACATCCTGAAAGGCATCACAATGCCGCTCACACTTCTTCAGTGGCTTGTCACCCTATTCTACAGTGACTGTTAACCTGGCTGCAGGCTCAGATTATCCTACGATCTTTAAAAACTGCCTACGAAACTATCACTTGTGCATTCTCACATACCTGAGGACAGGATGTCTTCATTCCATTAGCATTAGGTTCTATGATTTATTCAGAAAATCCCACTACATAAATAAGACTTTCAAACTGTCAGAGAAATGATGAAAGACTCACAGAAGAATCGATGTTATTTTCCTGATTCAAGATATAGAAATATAGGAGGGAATGGGGGAAGAAAAGAAAGAAGAAAGAAAGACAGAAGCAAACAAACTTGTTAATGGCCACCGGGTTGTTTAGATTGCTTTGCCAAGACTTATTCACTCCAACTAAGCAACTTTATTATATTCCAAGATAATATGATGAATTTTTAATTTCAATAATGCAAAAAAATCTTCAAATTAGTAGGTTTTTTGCTCATGAGAAAAAATTATTCACCTATATCAGACCTCACCAGACTTTGACTATAAAATGAGAGCACATATTCCTTTATGTCAATGCTTTTGTAGTATGCAACATAACCTACCTGTTTGATAGATATCAGCTGACCTTAAAGCCTGTCCCAGGTATTTTTGCAAGTTTTTGAGAGATTGTTGTCATCCAGAAAGCATTCTTCCTGTTCTTCCCTTCTAGTCTTTTCCTCTTGTCACCAGTTGCTGTCTCCTTGAGACTGCTGGACTTCTCTTCTGAGACTTCTGTCCGTGGCTGCATGGGCTGGGGACTGGTGTTGTCCCACGGGGCTTCAAATTTAGAATACTACTGCATTATTCTGCTTCATGTTGTTGTAAAGAAGTACCTGAGGCTGAGGAAGGATCTTTACGAGGAAGGATCCCCAATACCTGGAATTTATTTATAAAAGACTGTGTATTTATTCTTGCATGTTTAAACTTCAATCACCTTCAGTACTTACCTTTTGATGCAATACACCTATTAAGACGCTTTTTCCACTACTCAAAACAGTTTTTGAACTCGTCTATTTTTATGCTTTTTAGTGCTTCTGACGTTTTTTGTTTCACCTCTTCCACATTGGCAAATATTTCCCTTTGAGGACTTTTTTCACCCAGGAAAACAGAAAACAAGTCTCTTGGGGTGAGATTGGGTGAATAGGGAGAGTGGAGCACAAGAGTCATGCTCTTTTTAATCCAGGTGTGGCAGGTATGCTTGTAAATCACTCGTGACACAGGCAAACATGTGGAAAGAATCTAAAAAAAATTCACTGAAGCTGAACACAGCCTCTCACAACATTGGCTGGTACACTGATGCTGATGGCTTCCTAGAACATTTACCTAGCGGTTGGGTGAAGCCTGTACAATAAGGGGCCAGGCTCCCAAAAATAATTCCAGGTTTTTTTTGGTCCCCTCTGGTATAGAAAAAAGGATTATTTGACTCACGGTTCTGCATGGCATTGGCATCTGCTTGGCTTCTGGTGAGGCCTCAGGAAGCTTTCACTTGTGGTGCAAGGGAAGAGGAGCAGGGATGTCACATGGTCGGAGAAGGGGAAGAAGAAGAGGTGGTGCTAGGCTCTTTTAAACAGTAAATTCTGGAGTGTACTAAGAGGGTGAGTACTCACTCATTACCACAAGAACAGCAGCAAGCCACTCATCAGAGATCAACCCCATGATCTAACCATCTCCCACGAGGTCCCACCTCTAGCACTGGGTGTCACACTTTCAACATGAGATCTGGCTGGAGGTTCATTCATCCAAACCATATCCACTATTAATTTTCATAACCTGTGTGTGACTTTTTTCTGCCAATGTCGATTCCAAGAATTCACCTACATCTCAGATGTGTCTAATTAAGAAGTCTCCACAACCGTTGTCTTGGCTATTGGCCGTCCTAGAAGATGCAGAGCTCACAGAACTGCCTTTGGAGGCTGAAGCTCCTGCCCATCGCAAAGGAAGTGGACTTATCACTTGCTCCACCAATAAATCCGCAAGTTCGAGGCAAAACGCCCACATGGTTGGAGTCATTTTGTGCTGTTCTGTGTGGCAGAGTCTCGACCCAAATCATAGGTGCCAAAGGGAATAGGAATTTCTGTCTGTTCTAATCCAACCACCTCCCTTGTTTCCTACTGACAAATCATCAAATTTCTGGAGCCATAAAGCAAAATCATTGGATCCCAGACACTTACAGAGTGTTATTTGTCAGGATGGCTATCATCAATACTCAGAAAACAACAGATGCTGGAGAAGATGTGGCAATAGCGGGAGTATAAACTAGAACAGCCTCTGTGGAAAACAGTGTGGTGATTCCTAAAAGATCTAAAAATCGACCTCCCGTAAGACCCCACCGCCCTCCTCCTGGGAATGGACCTGAAGGAACTCAAATCACTCTGTTGAAAAGATACCTGCACACGTATGTTTATTGCAGCATTATTCACAATAGCAAAAACATGGAAGCAACAGTGCTGCCCATCCAAAGAGGACTGGATTAAAAACCAAAGTGGTACGTATACACAGTGGAATATTATGCAGCCATAAAGAAGGACAGAATTATGAACTTTGTGGCAACTTGGATGGACTTAGACGCTATCATACTGAGGGCTCTATCACAGAAACAAAGAATCTAGTATCACATGTTCTCACTCATAAGCGGACCTTGATCAAATATCATCATACTATAAGAAAGGGATTGGCAGTAGTTGGAAACTGCCGGGTGGGGGGAAGCACACCTCATCAAATGTACCTGTATAATGAACATTTGCATACCAACCCTGAATGGAACCCCACATATTTAAAATAAATTATTTTAAAAAAAGAAATAAGAAAAATATGTTAAACGATATGTTTTCCTAAGGGTAGCGTGCGCCCTCCAATGGAACTTCCTGTGGTCATAGAAACATCCCATAAATGCGCCGTTGGTTATGGTGGCAACTAGCCACAAGTGACTGCTGAGCACGTGAAATATGACTCCTCTGATGGAGGCCTAGTTTACTTAATTTTAATTTATTCGAATTCCGGTAGCCTCATGTGAGCAGTAGCCATTAGACTGACAGCGTAGGTCTAGGTTGTTCGGTGGTTGCCTTTTTTAAAGTTATGTTATCTATCTTTTGTAAAATCAGGATTATCAAATCAAACCTGAAAGTATCTTTCTAAAACATAGACCTGATTATCATTAGATTATCTTAAAAGTTTTTTCTCAAAACCTACATTGGCCCTCATCTGTGACGCTCAGTTTCATGAACTGCATGATGAAATGGGCCAACTCAACTCCACTCCCGTACTTTGCTTCCTAAGATTCGTCTATGAAATATTATTGGCTTCAGCACAACATGACTCTAACTTAAAAGATTAGTTAGATGAGTTGACCCTGAAATGATAAGGAAAGTAATTATTCATCTATTTATTGAGAGTAAGATAATTAATTTTTATGACATTATTTCTTTTTTGTATTATATAGTTTTGTATATTTTACCTTGTAATCCTCATAGTAACTGTGTAAATTAGGAGACCTTTTTCAATACTTAGCAAACTGGTCCTCAGAGCAGTAACTGTTCCATGGTAACGGTTCCCAACATTAGTTGATAATACCACCGGAGTGTAAGTTCCCTAAAACAGTCCTGGCACAGAGTGGACATTCCAATCATATTTACTAAGTGAATGCATGGATCAGATTTTAAATACACCCACTTTCAGAGTGCATGCTTTTTTTTTTTTTTACAATATTGTTCCACAATTAATTTTTTCAAATCATTTGGAATTTAAGCCTGTACTAAAATATTTTACTATAGGCTTACACTAAAATAAGCCTTTAGAGCCCTATACTAACTATTTTAGGCAAGCCCTATACTAAATATTTTAGGCAAGTTCTAAGGTTTCTGTGGCAACAGCATTATCATGAGAAAGCTGTTATGGACAGTAGGTAAATGAATGAGAATAGCTGCATTTCAGCAAAAATTTATTTACAAAAACAGTGACTGGAAACTATAGCAGTCTGTTGAGCCCTGTCAATCATTAGCAAGTGGTAAACGTCCACTGTTAGTCAACGTAAAGCTGACTGCATGTTTGGCAAAATCACATCCAACAATCTTGCATGGCAATCCCAGCCTGAAGTTTCTCTCCTTGTTGACATCCAAAGGTCAGTATTTTGCATTCCTTCTTTTTTATATGGATTTACCAGAATAAGGTGTTTTATTCTCTTGCACAATTCTCTTGCAATTCCACTAGCAATAAATGCCCCAGGGGCCTGAATGAAAAGTCACATCCACTAATAAGTGTAATCATGTCTAATATGAGCTCTGATTCATTTCCCAGATGCAAGCACACAACATTTCTGCTTACTGCAGATCCCAGGTGCCTACGCTCGCTAGCTGGAATATATTTTTCCAGAGAGAGGTATCAATGGTACCCAGACTCCAGAAATATAAAGAATCCAAGAATGACTTTAATGTTCATTGGAAAATGAATTAAAAACTAAAATTTCACACCAGAGACACAAGGGAAACTGTTTCTAAGCATATTCAATGTTGAAATCATATCAACTGGGTCTTATCATACTTCAGGGCAGACATTTCTCTCTCTCTCTTTTCCCCCCATTTTTTTGCTATGCTGTTTTATTCATTGGATTGAGTTTGACCTGGAACTAGTGAGAACTAACTTTCGTCTTGGAAATAAATTCCATTGTTCACCTGCTATTGTTTCTGCATGATGGACTCTACTGAGATCAGTCTACATCTCGAGTACCTGGACAGACATTGCCTGCGTGTGTGAATCATAAACTCCCAGGAATCATAGATTTCCTATCGGAAGGATCCCTAAAAGGCAGTGCCCACCACTTAGGATGGTAAGCTCAAATGCTGCGATATAGGCCGAGATGTGACTGAGAGGGTAAAGCTGGCCTTTGATGAACAACAGGAAGAGCAAGGTGAGAAACAGCAAGCAACAGCCTCTCTCTGGAAAAAGCGAGTAGCAGAGTCTGTGACAAATGGTGAACTTCTTATCCTGATCGAGTCAACTGGGAGCCAGCTCTCTCTTTTGTTGCCTTGAAGAAATGCTGGCCCCAGGCTTTCAGGTCATCTAATTTTTTAGGGTTGTCTTGAAATTTCCCAATTTGTAAATATCAGTAACTTCTTCTTGTGTTTTTCTCTCCGTAAGAAAAGGGCCAAACACTATACATATGCCAACAGCATCCAACCAGAGGGGCATCTGTTTTTCTCATTTGTTTGTTTTGAGTCTGAGTCTCACTTTGTCCCCAGGCTGGTGAGCAGTGGCAGGATCACAATTCACTGCAGCCTTAACTTGCCAGGCTCAGGCGATTCTTCCACCTCAGCCTACTGAGTAGCTGAGATTACACGTGCATGCCACCACACCAGGCTAGTTTTTTGATATTTTTGTAGAGATGAGGTCTTGCTATGTTGCTCAGGATAGTCTCAAACTCCTGGGCTCAGGCAACCCTCTCGCTGTGGCCTCCCAAAGTGCTGGGATTACTAGCATGAGACACCACACCAGGTCTTAAGTTTTAGAGCTCTTCTTTCAATACAAAAGGAAATAATATTGGGAGAATAAAATAATAAAGTCATTAACAACAACCATCTCAGTGGTAAGTGCAAGTTGAGAGGTTCTAGTAGCAAAAGTTGAAAGCAGAGAGTTGGGAGAGTCTTGTTTATAAACTCCACTCTCCTCACAGATGGGCCTTTCAGGTTCAGGACAAAAGCACCAGTAAGGATCAGCATAGCATTTGTCTCAATATTTTCAAGCTATATACCAAAATTGCATTGAATAAAATGTGTCCTATCTCCTCCTCCCTCACAAATATGCCTCTAAAATGACAAAATGAATGACATGCAAATTTTAGGATTTGAATGATGAGATGCCAGCAAGTCATCAAAGACAAAGTAATCTAATTAGTATCGCGCATGTCTGGGTGTTCTCTTCATGGATAACAATATTTAGATAGTAATAAAATAAAAATTGAATTGTAACTTAAAATTTTTAATATCACAATCTATTTCTCAGCTATCCTTGGCAGCTGCTATGTGAACAGTGAGTGAGTGTATAGGAACTTTAAGATTCACAACATTGGCAGGACTCGGTGGCTTGACCTGTAATCCCAGCACTTTGGGAGTCAGAGGCGAGAGGATTGCCTGAGCCGACGGGTTCGGGATCCGCCCGGGCAACTTGGCAAGACCTCGTCTCTACAATAAATCAAAAATTAGCCAGGCGTGGTAGCACGTGCCTGTAGTTTCGGCTCCTTGGAAGGCTGAGGTGGAAAGATCGCCGGAGCCCAGCAGTTCAAGGCTGCAGTGGCTGGGAGCATGCCACTGCCCTCCAACCTGGGTGACAGAGTGAGACTCCAACTCAAAAAAAAAAAAAATTCACAACATGGACTGGAGATGGAAAGTAATAAAACAGATAGTCAACACCGCTAGGCAAGGATGTGTTGTTACACAAGATCTAAGGCACCCTTGCTTTTAGAGAGGATGGCTGTGCCCTGCTAAATTGTTTTTTATCTTGCCTAAGGGCCACTTACATTCTACTTCATATCTAAACAGGGCCCATCACTGACATGACAATGGCTTCACCCAGTTCAATCTTTTCTGCATTTAGACACAGTAACTTCTTGTTTTAAGGACATTAAAGAAAAAGATATGACAAAGGAGCGATTTGGTTCTGTGAGGCCAGCGCCATGATAATGGATAGGGAAGCTAATGGGCAGTGCTACCTCAACATAGAGCGCTGGGTTTCCAGTGATAGGGATATCCATGTGCTCTTAAATAACTTTATTTGCATGTTATTTATGTGTGTGTAGGAATGTGTGTGTGTAGTGTACAGTATGAGTCTCTCTACAGTGGAAAGTCCAAGATAGACCTCCCCCAGCTTGATTGGAAGAGTGGTATTACTACTTGGGAATTCCAAGAGTATTTCCTGACTTTGAGAACATGTGTTCTAAGGCCCCTGGAATAACTCATGCTGTCCCAAAGCCAAAAAGAGTGTTAAGAACCCAAAATACCCTGCATATTTTCTGGGTTTAAAGTTCATCCAATGTAGATGCCAGGAAGCACAGAATGGGACCTCACTACAAACTTGATCTTGTAGGCAATGCCCACCGTGGGGTTGTTCTAGGGGTGAAATGTTGTCTTACCAAGCTCTTTCCAGGCATAAAAAGCATCTAGTTAATGCTAGTGTTGCAACAAAACACTAAACATAGCAATTAATAGTCTCACATAAAATAGTTTAATCTAATCTTTAACATAGGACTTTCTACTTATTACATTCACAAAGGGTAAACTCAATATGAATAGAAAACGCAGAAGGAATGGTCTAAGAGTCATTAAGGGAGACAGTGAACTCCCACGTGGCATCAAAAGGAGGCATTTGCTTTCAAGTATTCACTCCAGTCAAGGGACTGTTGCTCAATTTTCCGGGGGGCACTGAAAATTGAATTTGGTTTTTCTAGGTGGGAGAACTTGGCTGACAAAGGGAGAGGAAAATTATTCACTTTTTGGATTTTTGCCACTTTATAAAAATAGGCCCCCAAATGAGACCGTTCTGTAGCAAAAAGTCAACTCAATATCTCAGGGGCAACATCAGAAGCCACATATGCTGACGCTGCCCCACACCTGCTCTCTTTGGAATGGTAGTTAAATGGAAAACCAGGCAGCAGTGGCAACTGTCCTCGCAGTGCCCACTAGTAGATTCTCCTGTCCCTGGTAGATGAGACACTGTATTGTGAGCTGTCCTTGCTGGTGTCTTCTTTCTAACATATATCCCGATAGCTTCTGCTTCCCACTGTTGATTTGCAGCCTTACCAAGAATCAGGTGTGTTTCTGTCCACATGTCTTTGTGTTGTATGTACTTTGTAATTATGTAATGTAATTAAAAATTGTGAGATTAAATACAGTCAAATAAGAGTGTCTATAGATAGTTTTTTTAAATGAAAAACAGCTAAATTGTTTGGAAGGTTTTGATAAAAGCAAACTTTTTGGAAAACTTCTTTTCCTCCAAGTTAGTGTTGATGAGGCATATATAAATGCTACAGAGAAAACTCTAGAACTCAGTTATCTGAAGCAAATTGCTTCATAGGAGCTAATAAATTTTTTCTCTGGCTTAAAGAAATAAAAGCGGAAAAGATAGATAATTCATTTTTTATTTCTGTGTGTTAATGAAGTGAATACCATGGCAAGTTTCAATTAGTGCAAATATTAGCACCAAAACATCAGTGTGAGTGAATATACATTTATATATTTTAATAAGTTTGAACAAAATGTTTTAAGTATGTATGAATCCCTTGTGTCATTGTTAACATAGTTTTTGTTTTAAATTTCAATTAGCCAGCCACCAGTCAAAATCATGGAGGACAGCAGGATTTTTACTGATAGTTGTCAACCTCATATTGGGCATGAAATTAGGGAACAGCTTAACTAGTTGTCTTCAGGCGTTGAAAAGTATCAGCTTCATGTATGTATAGAAGCCAATGTCCTTTCTCAAATGGATGCAACTGGTCAGTGTTTGTTTTCTCATTTTTCTTTGACCATTCTCCACTTTTCTCTCTCAAAGAATTTCTTTAATAAGATAATTCCTTCAGTTAAGTTTACTCTGACCAGGGAGACTTAATGTCTTAAAATAACTTTGCTTTAATTCTTCTCTGGTCTGTTGAGTTGGCATATGGGTTGACTCCCAAAAGGCAATCTCAACCTCACTCATGTATTGAATTCTAAGATGGTCCCTCGATGTAACCTTCCTGTGCATCCTACAGGTCTTAGTGCATGCAGTGATAGGCAGATCATTGATAAGTCAATGGAAAGACTTTCCCTATTTGACTCTCCCATATATTCAATCTCTGTTCCTATCCTATTGTGGGAAGTAATATTACAATCATCTTAATCTCAAAAGTCTGTTTTTTCATTTCTAACTGGAGATCATGGAACACTCAGGAACATCATGTGATGCTTGTCTGTAATGTAAAAGAAAAAAACAAAATAAGAAGACAAAGAAACGGAACATCAGCAACAAAACAACATCCTTATTATCATCCCCAGAACAGGGTGTTTCATGTTATAAAGATGTCTCATGAGACTGAAACCCTCATATATTGCCATGGGTGAAATCGGACGGGACGTCAGAGCCCAGATGCAAAGCCAAGACTTTCCCTTAGTGGCAGTTTTACTTGGATGAGTTTTATTTGATCTGTCTGAAAGTTGACTCTGACTGATCTGTGAAATATAAAATAATTGCAATCATTCTCTATAGGATGATGGTACATAGGATGCATGAAACATTTTAGTGTCTGAGAGACATATCACAAAGGAGCCCATCAATAAATGTGTACTGCTATTGCTGCTGTCATCATTAATATTATTTTACTACTACTACTAAAATTGCTCACTCTGTGATCTTGAGCAGCTTTTTAAACCTGTGACAACATGAGTTTTACCTCAGCACTATGTACTTCTGGGAGAACACCCCTGGCTAAGAACCTCCACCAATTTTGTGTCCTTGGCTTACCACATTTTCCAAACACCACCTACCTGCACCTTTCCCCAGTGAGGAGACAGACCCCTATCTATCCTTTCTCCAGACTCCCAAAGACTCATGTCCACCTGCCTATAAGATCCAGGCTCCTTCCTTTTCTCTGAGATATTACTGATTGATTCTTTCTATTCCAATCACCTGAATAAGATCATCACTGTATTTGTCAACAGTATTTTGTCTTTCACACCTTTCTACACATTTCCACACCTGTGAAAGTTACCACACATGTTCCTATGACTTTATTTATAGGATTGTTGCGGTCTTTTAAATATACTTCAAGTGTTTCGAAAATACTTAAGGACTTAACTGTTAGTTATATTTAGTAGTGATATATCTGTATAGTGATTTATGTATTTTTTTTTTGAGTCAGAGTCTCACTCTGTCGCCCAGGCTGGAGTGCAGTGGCATGTGAATGGCCACTGCAGACTTGACCCACTGGGCTCAGGCAATCCTTCTGCCTTAGCCTTCTAAGTAGCTGGAACTGCAGGCATGCACCACCATGTCTGACTAATTTTTTGATTTATTGTAGAGATGAGGTCTCACCAAGTTGCCCAGGCTGGTCTCGAACCTGTGGGCTCAGGCAGTCCTCTCATCTTGCCTTCCCAAAATGCTGGGATTATAGGCGTGAGTCACTGCACCCGGACTGTGATTGATGTTTTACCAAAAAAATGGCAAAGCTTGCTTTAATTTAATCATGCAACAAACCCTTTCAAGATGTAATTTATTTGTTTCCATTTTACAGATTAGAAAACAGAAATGACTAGGCACACTGACTCACACCTGTAATCCCAGCACTTTGGGAGGCCAAGGTGGAAGGTTCACTTGAGCACATGAGTTTGAAACCAGGCTAGGCGACATGGTGAAACCTTGTCTAGCAAAAAAAATAAAAAATAAAATTTAGTCAGGTGTAATCGTGTGCTCCTGTAGTCCCTACTATTTGGAAGGTTGGGGCAGAAGGATCCTCTGAGCCCCAGGAAGTCAAGGCTGTGATGAGCCGTGATCATGCCATTGCACTCCATCCTGGGTGACAGAAGGAGACTCGGACGCAAAAAAAAAGAGAGAGAGAGATAAACAGAGAAAACTGCAAAAGATCCTCTGGTCTGCTCAAATCAACCATCGAGGGAGGCAAAGCTGGGGTTCAACCCCATAAAGTTTTCCTCTATTCTGTGACTTAGAGATAACACTGGGCAGCAGTCAATGCCAGCTCTGAGTAAAAGACAGCATTTAGCATTGGTTTCTCATTTTGCTCTTCCAAGACATTTGAATGTGTTTTTGTTCTCCAGGAGGGTTCTGCGGGAGCAGGCCATTTCCCCCCACCGACAAGAGGATAATCTTAAAGTATCCAAACAACTGAGTAGCGGCGTCACATTTTCCAGGCCGCCATTACAAGTCCTCTAATTGTCCCCATAATTAACTCACCTGCATCCCATCCCATCGGGACAGGAAGGCAGCCTGTCATGTGCAAAACGCACCCATCCAGTGTCAGTGTGCTGACTGACGGTTGCTTCAACCTTAGAAATGGGCCTGGCATCCAGAAGATGTAGTGACAAAAATAATTAGCTATCAGAATGGATTTAAAACTTCTTTTTATCAAGCCAATTCATTTAAACGACTTATTTATGGGCAAGTCTACATTAGCATTTTTTTACTATAACATCAGTCTTACTCTATTGTTAATCTAATGAGCATTGAAGGATGCACTCAATTCAGCAGACATGTATTGATTTCCTGATTCCCACCAGGTCCACTGCTAGGTGCTGCATAGAACCGTATGAGGGACTCAAAAAACAACCGATCCAGTGTGGGTGGTGAGGAAAATATAACTGGATAAATAGACAAATTCTTTCCTTCTTCCTTCCCTCCCTTCTCCCTTTCCTCCTTCTCTTTCTCCTTCCTTTCCGTCAACTTCTGGGGGTGCCCCCCAAATGACCCACTTTTTAAGTGATGTTAAGAGATGTTCGCCATCATCAAAAGTGTCTGGATACTGATGGGAACAACTTTGAGCGTCTCTTGTAATTGCAGAAGTCAAACATGCCTCATATTCATCTTACGGAGTATCGCCATTTTAATACTGTTTTTTTTCCTTTCTGAAAATGCGTATGCATGTAGTTCCAGCGACTTGGAAGGCTGAGGTGGAAGGATCGCCTGAGCCCAGCAGGTCGAGGCTGCAGTGACTGTGAGTATGTCACTGCACTCCAGCCTGGGCGACAAGAGTGAGACTCCAACTCCAAAAACAATAATGAGAATTGTGTATACATTTTTTTGGTAGCCTCTGTATTTATTTAGCATCTACTGTGTGACAAACACTGAGTACATATGGGTGAATGTATTAGACATACTTTCTGTTTTGCAGAGCTTACGATCTGTTGGAGATACCCATTAATAAGTAAACCAAGTTTTAAGGTGTAGTTTTAGGTGATCACACACGAGGAGGGTATTAATGCCCGCAGAATGGTGTATTCTCTGTGGCAGAAGCAGAAAGTCGCTTCCTGTCTTTCCTCACCTTTGGTAAGCAGCCTTCCAGTCCCTCATCTGCTGAGTCTTTGGCCAGTCACAATGGCTTATTGATATGGTGTTGGCATTTTCTCTTACACATTCTGTTGCTTCAAACAGAAACACTACTATCTTTCTCATCCTATCAGAGGGAAGTCCCCCCCCCTTTTCATCTGACCCTCTAAATCATTCTATTCTCTGCAGATGTTGGTGGCAGGATGTTAGAAAATTCCCTGGCAAAAGAACAAGTCTGTCTTTCTGACAAAAATAAGCAAACAGCCAAATGTGTAGGAAGGTCAGAGTTGAAAACAACTCAAGCTATGAGCTGTTCTAGTTTTTATTAGAAACCCTGGCCTTCCTAGCGAGGTGGAGTTGTCATTGTGTTGTTTGGACATAGTTAGAAAGTGGGTTCTCTTTCAGCTGTCATCGATCTGGGGACAGAACGACTTTTCTCTGGGACACTGTGCCCTCGGGGGTTCTCAGTCACCACCGCGTGAGACAGAAACAGGCAGAATCTGAGAGAGAAAAAAAATCCTAAGTATTAGATCCTAGGGGGCTTTTCTGTTTGGATCTTTTTTCCTTTATATTGATAACAACCTCAGAAATGTCATGACTACAGAAACCGATCCAGAATAGATGTTGCAAATGGTATAAAGCAAGTCTGCCAGAAATCAGTCACCCCTTTCCAGTTAAACAAGAAAGAGTGGTGCACAGTCTCACCTTGTTAAAATGGTAACGGCCAATGAGACTCTGAATTGTTTGGGTGACTCATACCTTGGGTTGTACGGACTCAGGGAACCATCTTGTCTCTTACCTTTGATCACGCAGAAAAAGGCATCAATAATCTCTGGTGTTTATCCATGACAGAATGTGTTTAAGGGTTTGCATATATGCTATTTCATGATAGGCTTCAACAAGAATGTCCACGTGTCATGTTGGTGATATATATCAATGTCAGAATTCAAGTCATTCAAAAGACAAATTGGGCTGAATCTTACCAGATGATCGTTTCCTTCCTTTAGTGACCGTTTTCTCCTTCCCTCTCTCTCCCTTTCTTATCTTTCTTCACCTTCTCTTCCTAATGATGACATCAGCCCCCTTTAGGACAAATAAATACAGAGAGAGAGAGACAGACAGAGAGAGAGAGAGAGAGAGAGAGAGAGAGAGAGAGAGATTCTCAGAACTGCTCAAATCAACCATGGAGGAAGGCAAAGCTGGGATTCAAACCCATAGAATTTTCTGCACTCTGTAGCTTTGAGACAGCACTGAGTAGCAGTCAATGTCAGCTCTGAGTAAAAGACAGAATTTGATATTGGCTTCCCGTCTTCCCTCTTCCAAGACATTTGAATGCATGTTTGTCCTCCCAGGAGGGTTCTGTGGGAGCAAGTCATTTCCCCCCTGACAAGAGGATAACCTTAAAAGTATCCAAACAACTGAGTAGCGGTGTCATCTTTTCCAGGCCACCGGAACGAGACTTCTAAATGTTCCCACAACTGACTCAACTGCATGCATCCCGTTGGAACAGGAAGGCGGCCTGCCATGTGCAAAACACACCCATCCAGCACCGGTGTGTTGACAACAACTTGCTTCAACCTGAGAGATGGGCTGAAGAATGACCAGGGTAAGGGTGATGATACTGGCGAACTAGGGTTGAGGGTCCTGACATGGTCATGGCCTCTCTGGCTACATAAAACTGTGTGGAAGGGAAATGCAGTGAAGGTGAATCGCCTGTTTTCCAAAATTAAAATATATCATTTTGTAAAGAAAGTGATAACTTGACTATTATCTTTTAAAAAAATCAGACAATACTAATAAATTATGCAGAAGAAAAAAGTCACAAGTCTTCTCCTAAAGAGAACCATGGCTAACATTTTAATATTTAGTTCCAGAGTGTATGTCATGTTTACACGTTTCTGTGTAATTTTGAAAGGCTAATCTACAATTTAAATGAATTCTGCCTTTAAAAATGTTTTTGTGCCAGTAAATATAAAGCTCTTTCATCTTATTTGTTTATTTAAGATTCAGGGTCTTACTCTGTGGCCCAGGCTGGAGTGCAGTGGTGTTATTATAGCTCACTGCAGCTTCAGACTCTTGACCTCAAGTGGTCCTCTCATCTTAGCCTCCCCAGAAAGAGGAACCACAGGTGCGAGCCACCACACTGGGTTAAGTTTTAAATTTTTATTCTTGTAGGAATAGAGTGTCCCTATGTTGCCCAGGTTGCTCTCAAACTCTCGTCTGTCCTCAAGCGATCCTTCAGCTTCAGCCTCCCAAAATGTTGGGGTTACAGATGTGAGCCACCTTGCCTGGGCATGTTTCATTATTTTTAAATGCACTTAGTAGTCCTCGATTGTATCTACAATAATTTGATAGCACCTCTATTGGTGGTTAATTTGGATGTTAATATTTCTTGTTTAAAAGTGATGCTGTGTCAAGTTGAACTCAGAAGCAAAGAATAGAATGGGGTTACCATGGATTGGGATGGCGGTGGAGGCTAGGGAAAAGTTAGCCCGAGGATACAACATTTTAGTTTGACAGGAAGAATAAATTCAATAACAGCGCATTGTATTTTTGAAAATTGATAAGAGAGTAGATTTTAAGTCTTCTCACCACACACACACACAAAAGCCTGTGGAGTCATGCATCGGTTAACTACCTCAATGCCGTCATTCCACAGTGTATACATGTTTCAAAACAACACACTGTACATGATAAACAGATACAATTTTTGTCAACTTAAAAGGTAACATGAAGAAATAAGAGCAAGGCTGTGGACACTCTTACACATACCTTTGTGTATTTGTCCTTTTATTTCTCTAGATTAGTTGCTGTCTGGGGATTTGCTGACATTTGAACTTTGATTCATGCTACCAGATGGCCGTCCAGTGAGGCTGAAAATGTACAGTTCCAGAAAGAAGAGCACACCCTATGTTAGTCCCAGGCAAATGAGAGAAGAGAGTATTTAGAATGGTAGATGATGAAGAGTTTGGATCTTCTGAGGGCTCTTCTGACTCCATGGTTCTTCTGCATCTCAAAAATATCTAAAGCAAGTTCATCTTCATGACCAGCTGTATCCAGAGTTTTCATCACTGAAAGAAGTGTGCTCTACTCCACCAAACTTTCTATAGATGTCATAGATATTAAGAAGAGGCAATCTTGAGGGAGGAACCTGGATGGGGTACAGGTGGAGAGACTGGGCCATTTTGCCACTGACTTGCTGGGATCCAGTTATGTATTCTTGTGTGTGAAACTGCTCATGACATCGTCAGCATCTTTTTATACAGTCACTACTTCATTCAGTGCACACGCGTTGCTTGTGAAAGCATTGAAAAGATAGTACTAAACAATGAGTGTCTCCCGAAGATGAAATGCTTTACATTGTATAGTTTTTAAAGTACTATAGAAGTTTTTTAAGTTTATTTTGAATTTCATCATTTTTATGTAAGAAACTAAATATTTGTTGATGGAAGAGATGGGGTTTTTGAAGGTAGAGTTGTTTTAGCTCTACCCTAAGGAAACTTCTTGTTAGGAAAGAATAAGAATACAAACAATAAAGGTCTCGTGTTGATAAAAACCAGGTGTGAAGGTAAGTCACATACATAGAGATGAGTAGGTTGTGTTCATTTTCTTCCCTCATAAATTCCCCATAAAACAAATATGTTATAAGTACCAGGAGAGAATGGGTATTACGTTGAGAGTGAGAGACACAGAAGAACAAAACAGATGCAGTTTTTTCCTTGCAATTCATTTTATTTTTCAGTTTATCCCTGACTGTTACATAGGCAATGATTACAGCTAATGTGTACAAGCAATTTCTTTATGCCGGATACAGTTATTTAAACTGTTTTACATTAATCATCTTTCTCTAGTTATCACAACCACCCTATAATCTGAGTATTACGAGATTGTACAACTTAGTAAGAAATTGGACAGTGAAAGGTTAAGGAATTTGTCCAAGGTTACACAATATAGTTAATCAATTCTGACCTGTTATCAGTATACTATGCTAACATACTGTGACTTATGTGCTGTTTTAAAATTCTGCCTATTAACCATATGAAATGCCATGTATTGAAAGACTAACCTCAGAGACACTAGCATATAAAAAGTCTATCCTGTAGTCAATAAAATATGATAGATAGCAAGTATTTAGAGCTGTAATTTGAGCATCACGGCTCCCTCCCCAATACATGTACTTCTGAAACTATGAGGTTACGTGACTGACTACTACTCAACACTGGGTGAATGATGCTTGCTACTGTAGGAAGCCCTGACTAATACTATTCTAAAGAAACTGAAGGGTAAAGCTAGGAGTGTCAGTCGAGTTAGGGAAGCCCTCTTCCAGGAATTCCCGTTCACCAAAGACCCAAAGACTAAGTGAAAGTAAACCAAGAAGACAACTTAACAGAATTCTCTTTATAGGCATTGTGCTTTGGAAGAAGTGTAAGGAATCCAGAGTGAGGTTGTGGAGAGGGGATCTGAGGGCCCAAGGAAATATATATATATTTATACACACACACACACACACACACACACACACACACACACAAATATGTAAATATGCATACATATATATAAAATATATACTTTTTTAATGAAAGAGACTTGGGAATATTTAAATAAAGATGGAAATAACCAGAAATGGGAAAAAGTTAAAAACACAAGACAGAGAACCGAGCATCACACTCCATGAAGACAGGGTGTGTGAGATGAATCAGAATCAGAAGCATACAGGAAATGTTTGACTTGAAACTCAGACAGGGCTTCTGTGCCACAAGAGAGCACAAAGAGAGTGTGTGCAATACTCGGAGCAGTCTCTATTAACCAACAGAAAAGTATGATTATCCCTGAGGGTACACCAGGAGGGAGGGGATGGAACATTGCCTGCAGGCTGCTCAGGAAGGAGAGCTTGGAGCACTGGCTGTTGGCTGGGAGGCCACAGCATTACCGCAATAACCCAGTGTTAGAGGCAGAACCAAGAGATCATCTTGTACAGCAGGAGTGTCCAACTCTTTGGCATCCCTGGATCACACTGAGTAGAGAGGAATTATGTTGGGTTAGTGCATATACATAATAAGACTTCTTTTTTTAATGAAGTTTAGAAAATGAGAACAATATAAAACTAGTGGGAAATTTGGTCTTGTTTTTATAAAACTAATCTGTCCGTGTCAGGTTCAATGGAAGCGGTTGCAATTTTTAGTGAGTTCTTAAGAAACTCATCAGAAATGTTTGTTTGAATTTTGATCTTTGTGGGCTTCATAATTGAAAACAGCTGCTCACAAATATATATACTGCCAAAAAGTGATGCCATGAATAAGGCGTGAGAGTGAGTTTCAAAAATAGAACTTTGTGTGATCTCTGAGACTATGTCTTTTTCCATCTCTGTGCCCCTACACCATCACAGTTGGATGTGATACTTCCAGATCAGTGCTGTTTAACCAATTGGACACACGCATTTCAAAGAACTTGCTGAGTGATTAGTTTGGGTGTGAGAGGAGGAAGGAGTGAGATTATCCAAGATGATTCTTATTCTTTAATACTGGAAGACCGGAAGACAAATGATCATTATTGACAATAGCAGAAGAAGTGGGAATAATGGTTAACACATTTGTATGTGGGAAAACCTTAAACACTAAGCTGGTAACTGGATTTCTGACGCTGCATTGAATGGTTGCAGGCAAGGAGACCTGTGCCCAGTCAGACAAAGCACCTGGGACAGAGTCAAACAGCTTATCTGCAGATCCAGGTGAGGCCAGGCTAATCCCTCAACCTCTCCCAGTCTGATGGCTTTCATATTTCCAGTGGGGATGATGAGACCCTTAAGAAAACAAATATTGCTAGGCACGGTGGCTCATGCCTATCATTCTAGCACTTTGGGAGGCAGAGGCGAGAGGATTGTCTGAGCTCAGGGGTTTGAAAACAACCTGGGCAACTTGACAAGACCTCATCTCAACAATAAATCAAAAAATTTAGCTGCATGTGGTGGCACAGGCCTGTAATTCCAGCTACTTGGAAGGCTGAGGTGGAAGGATCGTCTGAGCCCAGCAGGTAGAGGCTGCAGGGGTCGTGAGCGTGCCACTGCATTCCAGTCTGGGCAACAGAGTGAGACTCCTCCTCAAAAAAAAAAAAAAAGAGAAAAAAGAAAACAAATACTTTATCTCACAGATAGTAATAAAGAGGAAAAAAACAAGATGAGTTTTGCAAAAACACATTTAAAAGCATTCTACGATTTTTTGTGTGTGCGTAGTTATTGTTGTGCAGTGTCCAAATTACGATTTTCCTTGAGAAACAGAGTGAGTGCTGAAGCCAGATGCCGCTGTGGTACCTACCCCACTAATTCCTCAAGACAGTATCTGGCATTTTGTGACTACTCAACACAGAAGAATAAGGCGCTTCCTACTACGCTCATGGGTATTTTTGTATGGATCTGTAAATTGGATGAGAGTCCAGTAGGTGCCTCATTGTATAAAGTCTTGCTGATTAAAAGAGACAAGAAACACAATCTAATTGGGGAAATTTCCTCAATTGGGTTATGTGAGAAGAAGCAGATCTCACCCACATGGTGCGTTTTCCCAGAGCCAGCTCTAATTAGAGCTCAAAATCACCCACTTTCCTCATATGGCTCGGGAAATATGGCCCTGTTTTCTCCCTCTGGAGGCTTAGGGAGATGTTTTCCTCAATCTACAGAAAAGGCAAATAAACAAAACCTGGGTGTGGCAGAAGTTCTCCCTGCAACTGTTTACAAATCCCCAGTCCTCCCTCCAGGAAAGCATTCGGGGAAAGGGCCTTGCATTCTTTTCTTAAAAATGCATTTTATCATGGAGATGTGGGGTAAGAATCAGGATTTGCTACACAAGTAGACTGCGTGTAGGTGAAACTTGGGCCTCCAACCCTTCCACACTTCTGGTTTAGGTCCAGGTATCCTTTGTGTTGTTACATGCCTCCCCGCCCCTACCTTGGCAGTGTCCCTCCACCAAGTTTATTGAAAGTATTCCACGCAATCAAGAAAGATGGAATGGTCCCCAACTCATTTTATGAAGCCAGCATCCTACTGATACCCAAACCTGGCAAAGGCCCAACAAGAAAAGAGAATTACAGGGCCTCTCTTTCTGATCCCTGATTCTGTACTCCAGAATTAGTTCCTTTCAAGACAGGAGGGTTTCTAGGGAACGGCTCAGGGGTGTAGGTGGACCACGAGAGAGAAGCGTCAGGAAAAAGGCCGACTGAATCCTGGCATGGTGACCAAGCCCTTCGTGGGCTCCCAGCCCAGAGAGGCATATCATTTGCGGTGCACTCAATTTCCCTAGATGCTCTCAGCATGGAATCTCTTGTAGCGAAACAGTAAATGAAGATCCACTGGGAACCCGGCCATCCCTGTGGGCCCTCACCTTCCAACAGGGAAACTGGCTGACAGTTGTCCTGCTAAATTTAGCCATTGAATGGGGGGCCAAGTAGGTTCCTGTGCAGCCACGTAAGTAAGAGTTGGCTATGTGACTTGTTTTGTCTGCAGTGATCTAGAGAGACTTCGAATTCCGCTTGGCTTCGGCAAGCTGAGCCCCTTCAAATTCACGATTTCTCTCACAGCCATTCTGTTGTGAGCAGGAGATGAAACAAATAATAACCTTCACTTCCCTTCATCCAAGGATCAATGTTTTAAAAAAGGGGGAAAAAAGCAAAGCAAAACAAAACATCTCTAGGCAACCAGTTCAAAAAAAAAGAAGTTTCCTCTGTTAGCAAGGCATATGCCCAGGACACTTGTGGTTGTTGCAATATATATGTTTGCTGTTTTGCTTTACGATTCAACACGCCCTTCTGTGATGAGACTCCCATGAATATGCTGTTAATTGCTTCAAATTCACCAGATTAGGGAAGCCAGCTGCCTTCTTTAACGTGCTAGTTATTTTGGTGTGTCAACTTGGCTAGGCCACAGAACCCAGATATTTGGTCAGATGTTATTCTAGATGTTTCCATGGAGGTGTTTTTGAAATTTAGGTATCATTTAATCATTTAAATTTAAACATTTAAATCAGTAGACTTTCGATAAAGCAGATAGCCTTTTGTATTGTGAGTAGGCCTCATCTAATCAGGTTAAGAACTTAATAGAACAAAGACTGACTTCCTCCAAGAAGAAGGAATTCTGCCGGGAGACAGCCTTTGGATTTGAGCTGCAACATCAATGATTCTCTGGTCATCACACTGCCAGCCCAGCCTCAAAATTTTGGATTTACCAGATCCCATAACTGCATGAGCTGATTCTTAAAATAAATATGCCTCTCCTTCCCTTTCCTCTTCTCTCTCTTTCTCTCTCTCTCTCACACACACACACACACACACACACACACACACACACACACACACATTCGTACTCACACATCCTATTGCTTCTTTTTCTCTAGAGAACCCTGATAAATATATCCACCCTACTATGGTTTGCTGTTTCTTGCTTTTCCCTTTAAAGACTCAAGGTAGACATCCTGGATAGGGTGGTCAAATCAGATTTAGCAAATCCAAATACAGGAAGCCCCGTTAAATCTGAATTTCAGATATGCAAGTTCTTTATTAATATAAGTAAATAGCATGCAGTATTTTAAATATAATTTTACTACAAAAAATATTTGTTGTGTATCAAACTTCACTGAATGTCCTATATTTCATCCGGCAGCCCTCATCCCATTATCACTATGGAAGGAAAAGCTAGTTTTGCTCTTTTCTGTGATTCAGATGACACCTAAACCTAGCTTTTTCCCCATCCTTGACACGTCTGCTTTAGTCCTGGTTGGGATGAAAACACCACTCTTCCTGTTACACTTCAAGTACTCCACTATTTTCTTTCATCACTTCCAGAGAAAGACTGAAATTTTTTCACCATAAATTTCATGAATTGTGTCCTTTGCAAGATCAGGACCACTTTCCTCCTGATTGTGGACATGCTGTCACTGTGGTACTAGATTAGGGGAATTCTTTGTTGTTTTGAAAAACGCTGTACTAGGCTGGGTTCAGCGGCACAGCCATCATTCCAGCACTTTGGGAGGCCGAGTTGAGTGGATTGCCTGAGCCCGTGGGTTCGAGACCAGCCCGGGCAACTTGGCGAGACCTTGTCTCTACAATAAATCAAAAAGAAAAAAATTAGCCAGACATGGTAGTTCGCGCCTGTAGTTCCGGCTACTTGGAAGGCTGAGGTGGAAGGATCACCTGAACCCAGCAGTCAACACTGGCGTGGCCGTAAGCATGCATGCCACTGCACTCCCACCTGGGTGACAAAGTAAGATTCTAACTCAAAAAAAAAGGAAAAAAACCTGTACTGCATCATTTTGCTCTTTGTTTCTAAGTGATTACTTATCTTCATCCTGGCACCTGTGACAGACCCATCCTTTTCTTCTCTCCTAGAAATGTCAGCGGTGTTTCCTTGGCTCACAAAGCACTATGCTATCAAAATCATAATAAAAGGGCACTTATGGCTAAGTTCTACCACTACAGGTCATCCCTTCTCATCCAAGGTGCTCAGTAAATGTTTATGGAATGAACAGATGAGTGGCATTGCTTAATACTGTAGGTAAAAATAATTATACACTCATAAGGTTAAAAAGTCCTGAAACATTATTTATAACAATTATTTATTTCATGTTCAGCCTTCTCACCACTCTCCCGATCCAGTAAAAATGGACTATTAATGATATTTAATCATTATGATAAATTAATGTTTATCTATACTTACTTGGTCCAAGGCACATCAACGTTAAGAAGAAGATACTGGCCGGGCTTGGTGGCTCATTCTGTAATCCCGCGCCTTTGGGAGGCTGAGGTGAGTGGATTGCCTGAGCCCGCGGGTTCGAGACCCGCCTGGGCAGCGAGATCTCATCTCTACAATAAATCAAAAAATCAGCCGGGCGTGGTAGCGCATGCCTGTAATTCCGGCTACTCAGAAGGCTGAGGCGGAAGGATCGCCGGAGCCCAGCAGGTCGAGGCTGCGGTGGCCGGGAGCGGCCACTGCACTCAGGTCTGGGCGACAGAGTGAGACTCCAACTCAAAAAAAAAAAAGAAGAAGATACTAACGTCATCATAATTTTACAGATGAGGAAACTGGGGTCTGCAAGACCAAAAGCTTTTTCAAGATCATTTGGTAGGTCAGTGGCATTGGGATCCAGTCCAGATTAAGTCCACATTTTTGCCATTTCCATCACACTTCCACAAGTCATGTGTCTGAGCACTTCTTGAGAGGAGAAATCCTAATTAACAGGCTTAATTGTTTTAAAAGGGGCTCAAGGGTCTCACTCTGTCACCCAAGCTGGAGTGCAGTGGCCTGCTCAGGGCTCACCACAGTCTTGACCTCCTGAGCTTAGGTGATCATTCCACCTCAGCCTCCTTAGTAACTGGGATTACAAGCGTGCACCACCATGACCAGCTAATTTTTAAAATATTTTTGTAGAGATGAAGTCACTGTATGTCACCCAGCTCATCTCAAATTCCTGGGTTCAAGCCATACTCCCCCCTTGGACTCCCAATGTGCTGGGATCATGGGCTTAAGCCACCACATCTGGCCTAGTATCATTTTGCTTTTAAAGTTCTTCCTGAAATGCAAGTCTCAAGTTTTCCTTGACTTATGGAACCGAGTTGGTGAAGAGTTTTTTTAGATGTGTGCACCTCGTCAGGAGAGAGTATCTTTGAGGTGCGAGGGTTTGTGGAATTGTCTAGTTATGGAGCATTGAGTTTACTAGGGATCACATTAACCGAGTGGGACTGAAATGGGTGTAAAGTCAGTGTGCATGCATACTTCCATTCTAGAAGAAACCTACGGTTGATGGAAAAAATGATTTTCACTCATTTTATCATTTTCAAGTAATTACTGAGTGCATACGATGCAGCATCTATGAGATAAGATCTTGAACTGTGGCTTCAACTCTCTTGTATTTGAGTTTCGGTTCTGTCACATGTAGCAGTGTAGACAAGTGTTTTAAGCCCCTGCCATTCCATTTCCTCTTCATTTCATGGGGTGATAAATGTACCTACTTCATCAGATTACTGTGAGGATTAAATTAACAACATAAGCAAGACACTTGGAAGGGTGTGGTCTGCAGTGAAAGCTATGGAAGTGTTTGTTGTGAGAAGTTGTGTTGTTGTGATCCCGGCATTTGTAGACAACGGGGACAGGTTCAGAGTATAACGGGGTTTATCTCTTATTAGGGGAACACGAAAATCCTTTAAATAACTATGTAACTTAATTTCAGGTAATGATAAATGCAAGCCAGACACACAAAATAAGGCAGAGGTAGCGAGAGGATGGGCGGGTCTTCTTTAGCAAAGGTGATCAGAAAACACAGAGGCTTAGAGTTGAGCCCTGTAGTCAAAAATATAAATGGCCAAGAAATCCCATGCCAAGGGAGGTCAGTGAGTCATGGAAAAGTCAACAAAGGCCTTCTGGAAAGGATTTAGGTGGGCACACAGGACACGTCTGATCCCATCCAGGAAGGCAAGCCACTAGCTGGGAGACGTGTAAGCAGTGTGCACCTCCGTGCCATCACAGGACACACAAGTGGGTCACCCAGCCCCAGAAACCCCCATGAGTTTGAGGAAATATGAAAGAATACTTCTGAGCAGGAAAGACAGAACTACATTATGAAAAGTCTTAAAAGTCAAGCATGTAAGTATAGACTTTATTTTTTGTTTTAATTTCTGAAATGTTTAATCAAGGTCTCACTTTGTCACCCCGGCTGGGGTGCATTGGCGTGATCACAGCTCACCACAGCCTCGACCTCTTGGGCTCAGGCGATCTTCTCACCTCAGTCTCCTGATTATCTGAGACTACAGGCACACACCATCACACTCAGCTAATTTTTTTCTTATTTTTCGTAGAGACGAGGTCTTGCTATGCTGCCTAGACTGGTGTCAAACTCCCCGACACAAGCCATCTTCCCACCTCTGCCTCCCAAAGTGCTGGGACCAGGCATGAGCCACCATGACTGGCCCATATAGCTCTTTTGTAACCGGAAGCAGTAAATATGTTGCAGGACTTCACATGTCACATTGACATTGTTCTTTAGGGAGGAAGAGATGGCAGGTGGCCTGCCATCAGAGTGCTAGCCAGAGGGCCCATGCCCAGTGAGCTCCAAGCTTCTGACGGACAAACTGGAGAATTGTGCAGTTGGGGAGATGAGAGGGTGCGCACAGATTCCTCTCCTCTTGAAGAACAGTGGGCTCAGTGCTCACTTGGATATGTTGTTCCTGCTAGTGTGTGTGTGTGTGTGTGTGTGTGTGTGTGTGTGTGTGTGTGTGTGTGTGTGTTGCGATTTCTCTGTCACCCCGGTTGGAGTGCAGTGACACAACCACAGCTCTCTGCAGTATCGACCTCCTGGGCTTAGGTGATCCTTTCACTTCAGCCTCATAAATAGCTACAACTACAGGCACCAGCCACCGTGTCCGGCTAGTTTTTTGATTTGTGTGACACCAGTCTTCCTATGTTGCCAGGTTGGTCTTGAACTCCTGGTCTCCAGCAATCCTTCCACCTCAGCCTCCCAAAGTGCTGGGATGACAGGCGTGAGTCACCATGCCTTTTTCTCATTGTTGAGGAGCAAAACTATGGTGGATAATAGCTGAGCTAGTTCGGATGTCTGTCCCCTTCAAATCTCATGTTGAGACACGACCCCTCTCCTTAGTGTTGGAGGTGAGGACTGGTGAAAGTTTTTTGGCTCATGAGGGCAGATGCCTCATGAATGACTTGGTGCTGTTGCTATGGTAATGAATGAGTTCTTCCTCTATTAGTTCATGCCGGAGCTGGTTGTTTAAAGGATTTTGGTACCTTCTTCCCCTCTTGCTCTCTCTCTGTCTCTCTTTCTCTCTCACACAATGTGGCACACCACTTCTACCTTCCCTTCTGCCATGATCGAAAGCTTCCCGGGATCCTCACCAGAAGCAGATGAACTACAAGCCAAGCAAACTTCCTTTCTTTTTTTTTTGAGTTGGAGTCTCACTCTGTCTCCCAGACCGGAGTGCAGTGGCCGCTCCCGGCCACCGCAGCCTCGACCTGCTGGGCTCCGGCGATCCTTCCGTCTCAGCCTTCCAAGTAGCCGGAATTACAGGCATGCGCTACCACGCCCGCTGACTTTTTGATTTATTGTAGAGATGAGGTCTCGCTGCCCAGGCGGGTCTTGAATCCGCAAGCTCAGGCAATCCACTCACCTCAGCCTCCCAAAGGCGCGGGATTATAGGTTGAGCCACCGAGCCCGGCCAAACTTCTTTAGGAATGGCTCCGTCTCAAGCATTCCTTAATAGCAACACAAATGGACTGAGGAAAGAAGAAAGCAGACGGAAGTGGGCAGACAAGTGGGCAAAGAAAGGAAGAATGAGAAAGACCAAGGGGGGCAGAAGGTAGAGAGGGCCTGGGAGGGAAAATGAAGAGGGAAGACCACAAAACACCAAATCCCAGAGTCTCTTGGATAGCCTGGGTGTTGTTTAAAGGGGTGGATGTAGCTGAGGGCAGTGGTTCACACCTGTAAACCCACTTTAGGAGGCTGAAGTAAGAGGATTGTTTGAACCCAAGGGTTCAAGACCAGCCTGGGCAACATAGCAAGACCTCAACTAAAGATGAATAGATAAAAATAAAAATAAAAGAGTGGATTCCTGTTGTGCTTTCCATTTGCACCACTGGCACTGACTCCCCCAAATCCCTGCTCCTTCCTTCTTAGAGATATTTTTTTTAAGTATTGAAATTTATGTTCTTTGACTCTGTTAAGTCAGAAGGAGAAATTAGACGTGTTAAATGTAGTCTCTGATCCTCTCTTGAAAAGTCAACCATTGCCTGGAAATCTACCCCTGGTTTGTTCCCACAAGGCAACCAAGCCTTCTTCAAAGCGGGAGGGCAAGGTTTCCTTTACCTTAACCAAGAAAGGGTTGTCCTTCACCTTGCCCCTAACAACTGACAGGAGTTGGCAGCCCAAGCCACAGAAATTCCAAGACTGGAGAAAAAAGCAAAAGAAAACTCCAACTCCGTGTTCTTGATGTTAGTGGTTGTAATCTTGAAAAATGAGCCTTTTCTCTCCAGAGAGCACTTAGGTCTACATACAAAATATCCACTTCCTGCAGAGAATGGTGTCAGGCGCAGCATCTGCTTTCCGAGAGATTAATCCATTTCAAGACCCAGTGGATATCTTCAAACTGTGAGAATTATGTGGAAATAATGAACGCACACCCTAGAAGGAGGCGACTGCGCTGCGACTACAAGTTAATACTTTGATAAGTCGTCAACCGCTTCGGAAAGAGCTATGAGCTCTCTGTACAAGCCTGTGGAATCGACCGAGGAGTGCTGGAGAGAAAAGATGACTCTTCTCACCCATTGTGGGCTTCAGGGCTGGGATCTCCTGTAACCAGAAACAGATTAACAAGAGAAAAGCACACACATTTGTTTAATATAATTTTATGTGACTTGGCAGCCTTCAAAAGTGAAGGCCCAGAGAAACATGGATAGCTTCCTTTATGCTTCTGTTGGATGAAGATCTGGACTGATATGCAGAAGACTGGACAAGGCAGTGAGGTCTAATGGTCTTAAACGGAGGAGAACTTAGTAAGATCTCTTTGTTCAGATTCTCCTAGGTGTCTCTGTGTCTTCATTCCTTTCCTCCCAACAGAGGGAGGCCTCTTCCGAAATGAAAATGTCATGACCTATTTAAGAGGAGTGTCAGATACTTTGTTCATGGCCTGCTTCCTGGGAGAATGATGGAAGAAAGTCACAGAGCCCTTCCTGAGTCTTCTGTTTCCTTAGACGCCAAGGTTCATCTTTGGGAGTGGCATGTTCTGAGCTGTCAGTAGTCTTGTATTCTCCTCGGATGGGCTTCCTCCTGCTTCATTTCTTAGTTCTGCATTTTGGAGAGCCTGTCCTTGTTTATCCCTCACCCTCTTTTCCTTCCTTCCCGAAAGAAGAAGCTCTCCTGGCAAGGCAGAATGGCAGCGCTGCCTCACAGCCCGAATGGTCATCGCAGTACGCCTGTTTGTGCTGATTGTTTACAGAGCTGTATTCAAGTAGGGCAACTGCGGCTGGTTGGAGGTGTTTGGGCTTTAGTGTACCTGCTGAACTGCATACTCTGGGGTCCACCCAGGGAGGGAGAAGGCAGTGAATGTTTCACTTGGATATTTACCCGTGCTCCTCCCTCCTTCCCTCCCCCTTATGCCACTCACAAAATTTGCCCTCAAGAGATACCTTTCATAAAAAGGCAAACATCCCACTTCCTTCCAGAACTTCCCCAACTGGCTTGTATCCGTAGGGGCTTCTCTTGCCAAGCCAAGCCAAGCTGTAACCATTCCCGAGGTCTATTTTATTCTGCTCTGTCCTCTTCACACTTGTCCCTTCTGCAGCAGGATGTGGGCTCCTCTGGGATGCCCCGAAAGTTATACTGGCTTCTTGCTACACTTCTTCGTTGGCTGTGTGTGCGTGAACGTGTGTGTTTGTGTGTGTGTGTGTGTGTGTGTGTGTGTGTGTGTGTGTGTACACGTGTGAGTATTCATACAGTGTCCGCTGCTATGTGTACAGGATGGAAGATGGAGGGAGGGCTGGACCTCTTCCATGAGAGGATTACTAAAGGCATGCTAATTAACTCGTTCCTTTTATAAAGTAATAAGAGGTAGGTGATTTCATTTTTCACAGGGAAAAAAATTGCTCATGCTTCAAACCGCCTACTTTGGATTTCTAAAAGACATATGAAAAGCCAGGAAGCACACTCCAGCTAGGTTTAAAGCTTAAGGACCCAATCCTCCTTGGAACAAAGAAGTCCTCGATTTAGGTTTCTATAGGCCCATTTTCACAAGTTCAATCTTTCCATTAACCCCTGGTAACCATAATGACTTCCTAATACCAGTTAATTAACAAATACTGGTGTACCACCAAATGGCTTCCTAGGAGTGTCTTTGGTGTGGTCCCTGTCTGCTAGAATGAAATGTGAGCCCCTCTTTTGTTCTCCCCAGCACTTTTCTTGTGGGCTCACAGCACTTTGAATCTCAAATGAGCTGCCTAATTAATCTCCACAACTATCCTGTGCCATGGGAAGCGCCTGGCCATTATCTTCACTTTGCAGATAGTAACAATTTATAGGACTTGGCTGAGGTCACGGGAAAATTAGCATCGGAGCCAGAATAAAATTCTGAGTTCCTAAACCCCTTCTTCTTATCCCGTTCTGTAGACAACATCACTTCATCCTCTTGGTATAAAATTAGTAAGTGCCATGGGACCCTTTTGCATAGTAATGAACTGTTGGGTACATGTGACCTAGCGGCTAAGGGGGCTTTGGAAAATGCATTGTCTGAAAAGGTACTAAAAACTTTATTTTATTTCTGGAATATGTCTTATGGAGTGGCATTTGGACCCTAGATATGAATCCATCTTCATGGGGCTATCATTGACACAAACCACTGACTGTCTCCATGGCTCAGGTATATACCTGTGCCAGGACCATGAACACATTGTCCCTCAGGTGTTTTCTTGGTAATAAAGTGTGGGTGACATGTTTTGAACTGACTGCTGCAGTGATTGCAGATGAGATGACCTGCGTATGCGTTTGCTTTGTGTGACTTTGTTTGATCTTCCTGGGTGTGCTCAATGGTTATGTTATGGTAAGAGACGCCTTTTCCCATATCTCGGTGTGAAACATCTTCAGAGCAATGTACAGCTGAAGTTCAGGTTTCTATTTTTTTAGAACTAGATATATGACAGAAAAGGATATACGTCTACGGTGCCTTAATTCAATTCAACAAGCATTCATTAAACACCATCAAATGACAAGTCAGTGCCAGAGGCTGTAAACAGGATTATAGGCAGGCAAATTTCCCAGAGTGACTTTAGGGTGACCTCTCCTGTGTGCTCAGTTGGAAAATCAGAAGGAAAATGATGCTCTCTTGATTCCTTCCAGCTCAAATATTCAAGAACATTGTGAGTCACTTCAGATAATGTTTATCTTATTTATGATTTTCGGTTGACACAGACTCCTAAGGCTAGATTTCTCACCCTGTCTGCTAACAAGTAAACAAATTCTTAAATGGATTATGGGAGCTAACTAATGAGTAATTAGATGCGTTTTGTAAAGTCACTAGAATGGAATCCCAGGGTGGACCCTTTGGGAAAGGGAGAGTGCTTTGATAATGCAAACACATTCTTTAGATTCCAGATTCTTCCTGTCTGGTTTCTGGGTGGCAGAATGAGAGCAGTTTGCTTTGGACAGTAGGACCATGTATTTGAGTATTTGACTCTACTGGCAATTATCAGTCAGGAACTATATCTGGTTAGCTCAGCTGGGAACACTAGCATAGTTTTGACTTTTGTTATATCTGCTCTGATACTGAAAATAATTGTAACCTAGAAATAAGACTATTGTATACTTTCAGACTTGTTATCAACCTGTAGCACTGAAAAGCTTTCAATTATTATTCATGGATTTGAGTTAATTATCAAAGAAGTCGGCACTATTTACATTTAGAAAATTGCAATCAATAAGAGGCATTTGATTTATCATGCATTTAATTTTTGAGACATAATGAATAGTTCTCCTAGAAGTTATGAAAGCTGAATGCTACGAAATAAACATCCTCCTCATAAATCTTAAAAACCGCATATCCTCACAAGTGAATAACATCAAAATTTGGAAACCATTACACACATTTATTAACTATTTCAAGCTGACAAAGGATAAACAGAAACGTCATTTCTTTCATTAGTACTAAGAAAGTACCCTCCCGCCTTCTGGAAGTCTGGTGTTCCTTGTGATGAATTGGCTGATTATTCAAACAATGTAGTTGCACAAATAGACATTAACATGAATGATGACAGCATGTCACTTCTGTGGAACTGCATTGAGAAGGTACGTGCATGACAGCTTGCATGTAATCTTCAGGCTTGTATTTCTGCAACGAGAAAGTAGGCTTCCTTCACTGGTTCTCTCCATCACACATGGCCTCGCTACCTGAAAGACATCTTCATGTCAAAATCGGCCGACTCTGCCCTGCATAACTAACCCATATTCCCATGGGACATGCAGAGGGATATGACTAATTGGTTGAAAACACTTCTTTAGTTTGTTTAGTATGTAAACTCAAGAACAAGCCCCAAGGTTTAAATTTTATGTAGACGGTGCTTTTTCTGACATTTACAAGAAAAAAGAAAAAAGGAAGTCAATGATTTTTCCATGAAGAGACTCACAGACATTGAAAGGTCTCAGAGAACATTAAGTTAGATGCATCATCATATTACCTAAGAGGAGACTGGAGCACCAGGGCGATAAAATTTGGCAAATTTGCATAGGTAAAATTAAAACTAACATTCTGATCCTACTTGATGTTGGTGGAAGGTTATGATTTGGAGAGGCTGTCACCTAGGCATTTCAGCTGGTATTATACTGTGTCACTACCCAGATAAGGTCATTGTGTTCAGGGTCTAGCCTCAGCTTTACTGCTGGTAAAATCAAATTTGTCAATATTTGTATGTTTATTTGGATTTGGGGGAACTAATGTAAATGCCAGAATATTAATGTATAAAAGAATATGTGACTTTTTATGTTCTCTACAAAGAGCACTCCCATTCTTGCATATGATCCTTACAAATAAGGCATTTTAATGTCCAACCAAGAAACAATACATTTGGAAGGTTGTTAGGTGACCGTAGATGGGGTTGATGCTAAGGTCCTGACTTCTAGTTATCCAATACTACCGTCGAACACTGCTTTAGTGAAGAGTTAAAGACTGATAACATCACTGCTTCATTACTCTAAATTATTTTGATGAATCTATGACTCTCTGGGCTTCTTTCATCAATAATCCAAGTTGGTTTTTTCACAGTTTGTCTTCAGATAAGCTTCAATAATATAGAAGTGGTTTCACGTAGTTGAATTTCATTCCCATTTAATTCTCCCTTTGGAAAAAAGTCCACCTTGATTGGAGTTCTAGTGTTGTCTTGCTAAGGATACTTCTGGAATGTCGTCTCTCCTGCTCCTCTTTTTTACTTGCTTGGCAACTGTTTACCCACTTTCCTCAAAATCCCAAGATACCAGACCCACCTGTGCATGCGAATGCTATTGCTGTACCTGTGGAAAGAGATACCAGAAGTGCCACTCCTCTCTCCCTGCATGGGATGGGGGGACCCTGTCCATGCAGGCCTCATGGCACCACTGCCACCTTTCTCTGTAGACTGCACGTGCTTTGTCTTCCTGGAGTGTGGAGAGGTCCTATGTCTCTGTAACGTTTTTAGCAAGGGATGCTTTCCTTTCTTCCCCGAAGGTGCTGGAGAACAAGAGGCAGAATTAAAACTTGCTGTATGTCTATTTGACTTTTTAGTTTTAGTTTTAGTTTTTTGAGTTGGAGTCTCACTCTGTCACCCAGACTGGAGTGCAGTGGCACGCTCCCAGCCACCACAGCCTCGACCTGCTGGACTCTGGCGATTCTTCTGCCTCAGTCTTCCAAGTAGCCAGAACTACAGGTGCACGCTACCACGCCCAGCTGATTTTTGATTTATTGTAGAGACGAGGTCTCGTCAGGTTCCCCGGGTTGGTCTTCAACGCGCAGATTCAGGCAATCCACTCACCTCGACCTCCCAAAGTGCTGGGATTACAGGCTGGGCCACCGAGCCCGGACGCTGTATGTCTATCTGAATTATAAGTTTGTGTCTCTGCATAAAGGATTGTTTATCTAGAGAGGGAAGACAGGTTGTTGTGGTCCCCATTGAAACTAGAAAAGTAGTCAGTCTTCAGATTAACGCTAAGCACTTGGGTCTCTTATTAGTAGATGTTTTGATTTATTATCAAATGTAGGAAGTATTATCCATCATATTTGCTTGGAAACCTTTGGCAAATTCCTAGGGTGATGGGGACTGAAACTCCTTACCACTTCCCTTAGTGGCCCGGTCGACTCCAGTGGCATTGAGAATAGAAAGGAAGAAAGAATGGTCAATTATATGGGTAGATTTCCAGTCAGTTAAATGGACTTAGGAGACAAGGGAGAAGTCAAAATACTTATAGTACTTACAGAAATGATGACCCAGAGAAGGGACTTGTGGTTCAAGAAAGTGCTGGGGATTTAGGTGCTTTGAGCTATTTTCCCGAACAATCTCTATTATAGGGGAAGCTGTCTTTCAAGCATACAAAGGGGATGGTCATGTGGGCTGTGGTCTATGATGGTAGTTCATAATGAATGTCAAACATCCTGGATAATAGATGGATAAATTTTATTCTTCACAGTTTCTCTTAGAAAGGTTACCGTACATGACTGGAAATAATATCTTGCTAAGCTGCTTGTGTTGGTTATGAAAGTGATTCCTTCAAGAGAATGAATAAGTAACAATACATAATGGTTCAACACTCTTCGAATAACTTCAGGGGCTTTATTCTACTGAGTGGGCCTATGGGTGTCAGGATCACCAGTGCTTGAGACAATGTAGGTGATCAAAGTACTAACTTGGGGGTCTTTTAGTTCTTCCTTTCTGCTCTTCTCTGTTCAGTACTTAGCTTTTCTTTCTACACATTTAGCATGATTTTTAGCCCAAGGAACTAAATTATTAGCCTGACAGCATACTCAAATGTTTCCATAGGAACTTGCTTGACCATTTCAGGTACTACCAGAGTTTTCAAATTAACATATTGATTACAAACCAATGATCGAGAAAAGACATCAAATAAATATGTAGCAGAATATGTTGCTTAAGAGTGCAGGCTGCCTGGCTATGAATCCTGACTCTGCTACTTGCTGGGGTATCTACATTGTGTCATTTCATTGCCTTAGTGTTCACATCTTTAAAAAGGAGATGGTCATGCTTGCTTCATGGGACTTTTTTAGGATTAGATGAGAGTGTACATACAAGCCTGGTAATAATACCTGTCACATAGTAATCACTCAATAATATTAGATGTCATCAAAGGTGCTCATTAAATAATAACAATACTTATTAGCCTCTTTTTTATCTATCCTTAATGTTGTGCACATAGAAATTGTTTCAGTACGACAGTTTTAAGAAGCAGGCAGGGAATTTTGGCCTTTTTAAAATAACAGACAAAATTGATGATAAGAAGAGTAGATGCCTTGACTGAGGCATATGCGATCTGATTTTCTATGGTGGAACCAAATGATATTGTTTCCCACTATATTTTTAAAACAGCAGGTCACTAACCCCTGTGGTTATCCAATCTACAGAACTTCAGAAGATTTTGAACCAAATCCCAGACATCATATGATTTCTTCCACAAATATTTTATTGTTCATCTCTGAAAGATTAGGGTTCTTCAAAGTGTGACTTCAATACCAATATCACATTAAAAAATTTAAGATGATAACTTAAAATTATAAAATATTCAGTAACTATTCAATTTTCTAAATTCTCCTTTCTTTTCTTAAAATTTGTCTGACTCAGAAATTCCCAAAAGACTCAGTTGATTGATTTAGTCCTTGAATCTCTTTTTTTCAAGAGCTGAGTTCTTTTTCCTACAGTTTAGATTTTACTGTATATTTGCTGTGTAATTATTTTGAATCTTTTATTTCTAATAGATTAGTAGACTTAGAATTTTGATACGATTTGGATTTATTTTTTGTATATTACTTTGCATTCAAAATCTTTGTAGGCAGAACTGAGTTTTCTAGTCAGAAGCACAGATTGTCTAGTCATCTCTCTTTTTGTAAAGGTAGATGACTAATCTGCCTAAAATAGATAAAAAATACTATAAAATAGTCATGTCTTAACTTGATCATCTCTTTTAAATTTATTATCTGATGTATTTTCAAAGAATGCCTATCCCTCATATGTAATTTGTTTATTCTAAGGTAGAATTATTCTAGAAAAAGCAGCATAAGTGCTCGATTATGTCCTTTTATCTACTAGTTTTCAAAACAATGAATTGTTTTCCCGGCATCCTCTAAAGATATAAATGAGACTTAAGTATTATTATAAACACATGAATTGACCTATTTGATATATTTTAATTTATTGTATTTATTAATCTTGTTTATGTTCAAACTTGCCTATTGTTGGCTTGCAGAGACATCTTGAATTCTTTGATCATGATTTCATGGCCAAAGTCAAGCTATCTTCTTGCTTTCAGGAAAGAACAGATGTTTCAGATTCACCTTTAACAGTTTCTTCCTCAAGCTGAAAGCAGCCATTTCATCAGAATATTTTGGTTCCTTTGAGTAGGAACTAATATTTAGAGACCACAATCTCTGTGCCAGGGGTGTTAATAGCCACTGGGTTAGTCACTGTGTCCACACATTTTCAGAGGACAGACCTGAAAACACACACACACACACACACACACACACACACACACACACACACCCCACATAATTATAAAGATGAAATACAATATGAATTTGTATTGGTTGATGATTTTGAATCAAATTCAGGTCTACATGTATTTCTTCATCTCATCAACCTTTCATCTCTATCTTATTTCTTCCATGCTGAAAACGTCAATCCTCAATGATAACTGCCTAGTTACTTATTTGATTTATCTCATAGCAATTACTCATTATACACATAAGATGATAATATAGTATCAAGATTGTAATATCAATACTATTGCTAACAATGTGATTATTAAAAAGGGTTTAAGACTTTTCTCCCGTTCTTTAATATCTAACCCAATAGGGAGCTGTAACCAATTAATATTCTTTGAAGTTACTTCAAAAGTTTCTCTTTTTGTGATTATGCTACCAACTCGATAAACAGTTAGGCTTATTATTTTCATTTTGCTTTTCATTTGTAGGAATCATCTTTTTAATTTTATTTAGGATGATAAGGATTTACATGTTATTTGTCAAATATACAAAACAAAGTACATTCAGAGAAGACTTGCTTCTATTCCTATCTCTTACCTATTTATTCCAACCCTCTGTAGGTACTATACTATCTATTAAGTTATTAAAATAAAATATAAATTTGTAGCTATATATGTATGTATGCACACACACCCCTCTTAAATGTACTATACGTTGAAGTATGTAGAAGTTTTTATCTATTCTTTTTATGCCTCTATAATACTCTGTTTTGAGGGTACTTCAACTTGAACTATTGAAGAACATTGAGTCCCTTTCATTTAGTCATAATGCAGTGAGGAACAGGCTTGCACACATCTATTTCTGATATTTTTTCATCATGTACTTTTAGGACAGATACTTAGAATAAGATTGGTGGGTCAGTGATAAATGCAGAAGTCATTCTGCTAGACATTTCCAAATTCTCTTTTATTAGGATAATGTCATTTTGTATTTCTATCAGTGAATGATATCAATGTTTTTCTCCAGTCATTTTGCTTTACTTTCATCTTATTTTGCTAGGGTGGGGGAAGGATAGGCAATATAATATTAATAAGTACTGCCATGTGTTGAATTGAGAACAAGTCTCGCTGTAACAAAGATTATAAATCTTCAATTGCCTCTTGCCAAGAAGACAATATGTACAGAAAGTATCATTAAATATTTTTACTTTTTCATTACCAGACTCTTGAAGTCACTCATTAGAAGTTTGAGGTAGCAATATCTCACATGCGATCAATTAGTAAACTGGTATTATCCAGTACAGGTAAGAATCACCTGCCTTCACTTATAAAATGTGTCTTCCAGGTAAGAAAAGCATTTCTTTGTTCTTTCTTTTTCTCTCTCTTTCTCTTTTTGTGATAAATTCAAATCCACTTTTGCTTGTAAATGTTGTTAAGATGACTAGAAAAGTCATTTATTGGGGTTATATTTGGTCAGGTGAAGCTGTTCATTTATTTTAAGACATGTTTCTGAAGTATGGCTGTAATCTGATTGGTGTACCTTCTCAAATTTCTTGTAATGCAAACTGTTCCTTCCTGGTTTGCATTCTTCAAAGTTCACAAAATGACAACAGATTTCTCAAAAGAGTCACGTTCCAGAGTCAAGTAGGATATATTCCACTAGAAATCAAAGTACATTTCTTGAAATGGGACTTGGCATAGAAATAAAATTTCCACGTTGTATGACATACAAGTTTTCTATCCACATTTTAGACTAGATCTTTAAGCATACAGACAGGAGACTGTTCTTCCATTCACTGACTCATGAATTCATTTATTTCTTCAGCAAGTATTTTTGGATCCCTTTTATGGACTGGTGCTTTGGGCATTGTGTTAATTGGTAGAGATTCAGGAGTGAGTGAAGTAGACATAATTAATACCGACAAAGGGTTTATAGTCTGAGTGGAGAAAGAGTTATTAGAGAAAAATATATAATAATAATTTCATTACATTTGTGATAAATACTTCTAACCTAGAATCTTCTAATGCTCTGTACTCAGTATTTATTGAACATACCCGTATTAGCAGTTACTATGAGCCATGCACTGTTCTGAGCATTTACAAGCATTAACTCTAAGAAATACGATCTAAATTAGGTCATAAATAACCAAATAGCAATAAGTGGGATTAAGATCTCTGCTCAAGTCCCTATTAAATTTATCTTTGTCCCTTTATTAAAGAGTAGCTTATATGTGCTGACTTAATTCTTTCTTCTGTTTATTCCCAAATCCTCTGAAAACTCATTTCTGCTTCCTCTGCTATTAAGGAACATACTTTTCCTGAGATCCTCAGTGAGACTTCTGATTTTGGTTAAAATGCAGCAACTGGTACTGAACTAGTCCTCCAGTCATAAGGAGCTAGTAAAACAAGGAAAAAAAATGTTTTTCAGATAACCAAAAAGAAAAAATGCAGCAAAGGAATAGAAACAAATTTAGGAAAGAACCTGATTAGGTGATCCTTAGATGTGTTGACCTTCTTCCTAGATAGTTCTTCCAGACAATAGCCCAGGAAGGGGAACTGGAACAAAGTTTGGAGCCTCCCTGAGATGAGGTGATAGAGATCAAAGTTCAGGAAGGCTGAGATGAAAGGTAAATGCACAGTTGGAATTTGGAGGATGGAGTATTGGAAAGCAAAAAGCTATGCAGAAAAAGAACTTCTGAATCTACTTGGGTTTCCCATAAGTCTTTGAATACTAGTCTAAACTTATATAAGAAATAGGACAACTGTCAAGAAAAAATAACTGTCAGGAAATGACAAGCTGAAAAAAGTGATAGGAGTTTACATAGAGGTGGGAGACATTTGTGCTCCAACTCGCCCCACCAGAAAAGCCTTCTGAAACATCTAGTGCATTCAGAAGAGGTTCCAGAAAGACCAAGTCTTTGGAGTAGGGCTAGCCCTGGAAAAAAACAACTCTAAATCTTCTCTAACAAGGCTTAAAACACTCTAAGAAAGACTTGTAAAGGTCAGGTTGATACTCAGATAAATTAACCTACTTTCAGAACAAAGTGCAGTGCTTTTCAAAGCAAGACAGAACATGTAGAAATTGAATATTGCTGATGTCAAACATTCAATTGTAATTACTAGACATATAAAGAAGCAGAAAATGTGACTCTTGACCAAGAGAAAAATTGGTTAATAGAGACAAAGCTATGACTTTCTAATTATTATTATTATTATTTTGAGTTGAAGTCTCACTCTGTTGCTCAGACTGGAGTGCAGTGGCATGCTCCTGGACACCGCAGCCTTGACCTGCTGGGCTCCGGCGATCCTTCCGCCTCAGCCTTCCAAGTAGCTGGAACTACAGGCATGCGCTACCATGCCCGGCTAATTTTTTGATATATTGTAGAGATGAGGTCTTGCCAAGTTGCCCGGGCAGGTCTCGAACCCTCAGGCTCGGGCAATCCACTCACCTCAGCCTCCCAAAGTGCAGGATTACAGGCTGAGCCACTGAGCCCGGCTCTATAATTATTAAACCTAGTGATTTCAATTTAGTTATGACCTTCCTACTTCTTCCTTTTGTGTTGTGTGTTGCCTGCAACTACTCTGCCTCTTCCCCATACTATCTGTGAGACTGGGAATCCCAATTAACCAACTACTTCTACAATTCCAACTTCTTACTTGTTTACTGGCTCTTGGGTCTACTTTATTTCTATGTGAAAGGACAAGATGTAGCCAACATAGCCAAAGAGCAGCCATTTTAACATTGCTTAACTTTGTCATGCTTTTTAGCAGTTCACTTTAATTTACTCTTTAACCACTAAGCAAGGAAAGAACTGGTTTCTCAGAGGCAGCTATTGATAATTATTTTACAACCCCTACCCCAGCTTGTTTTGCATTACTTAGTTTTTCTATTCCAAGTATTTTCCCCCAGCCATAAAAAGCCCAAGTTAGCCTAATCTGCCCTTTGTGGCACCAACAGACCCATCACCATGGCTATTGTCATGTGACCGACCCACCATTCCATCACCTGACTTTATTACCTGTGCTCACCTGCCCCTTTGTGATTATGTAAAACAGATCACCACACAATCACCTTAATGACCTGCCCCCATCAAAGGGAAGGATTAAAAGGCATTCAACCTCAAGCAGCAGCCGCCATTGCTTTCTTTAAGGCCATGTGTTCACTGAGCTATGGCTGTCATGATTTTACCTAAGCTTTGGCCCCCTCCCTTCCCTTGGGGAGGTTAATCCCCTCTCTCCCTTGCTCTCCGATTTACTTTCCAAATAAATTATACCTTCCAAACTCACTTCTGTGCAATGCTTTTCCTCTTTTGTGTGGTCCTGGCCACACTGTATATTATTGTTCCTCATGGCTTTTTCTTCCTTTTGCTTCTTTTTGACTTATAACACAAGTTCTCTGGACAGTCTTATTTATTCCCGTGTCTTCAGCTAAAAATTTTCTTTTCAAAAGCTTTTGTTTCCATAATAAAAAAATTAGTATTTATTATGATTATTAATGTTTCTATGCATTCAACTTGACCAAACATAGCTAGATACTTTATTTACTTTGGTTCTCATGCAATCTCGGTAGCATTAATAACGCAAGAACAATCACTACTATTTTTAGCAAAAAAGAAAACAACAGTTTAGTGAGATGAAGGTACTTGCCCAAGGTTACCTGTCTGAGAAGTGGTTTGGCATGGTCTAGAATCTAGGATTTCTGACTTGTACTACCTTGCTGTTTGCAAGCCCAAGGCTTCCTACAATGTGTCTTTTATAGCCCACAAAGGCTGTACACAGTGTGGCTTATCACACAGTCAATAGTCATGACACCTGCCATGAAAAAATTGGCTGAAATTTTCATTTAATTTTGAAAGAGAAAATTGTCCTTTTTGGGCAGTGATGTGTAGATGAGTTTCTTTGAATAATGTCTTTAAATGGACTGAGGCAAATCCTGTCAGGTGATTCATGCATCACATTGACATTCCAAAGGGTCAGATTGCACAATGTGCTTTTGAATTTTTCCCTCTGAGCAATTTGAACTATTTGTACTCACATGTCCTATCACGGAGCTATCTGCCAATGTGTATACTCAGTTTCGTTATAGACTAGGATTCCTAGCTGTGTGGAAACAGGCAGGAAAGTCCAGACAACTTCAATATCAAGTCTTGGATTGCTTACTTTTGAATTCGTTGGCATTCACTTTCTTTATGGGGAGTCTAATGCCTTCTATATCAATATTTGTCAATGGTGATGGCAGCTTTCCTAATATAGTGCATGCCCTGTCTTTGGTAGGAATGCTACACACGCTTTCCCCCCTTGATCCAGGAATCTCTAACATGTTCTTTGATGTCATTCCACAGTTTTTGTCTTAGTATCTGACTTTCGAAGTGAAATAGTTGGGCACAGTTTTGACTTTTCTCACTAAGTTTTAGCACATTCAAACATGGGTCAGGCGAACTCAGAGGCCTTCAAAAAACAGACATCCTCCCTTCCCACCCCCAAACACACAATCAGCGACATACACTGAAACACACGAATAAACAAACAAGGAACACCTCAAGCAACTAAATTTTTTTGAAACACTTTTCTGTACAAGTTAAACTTTGCGTAGTTTTCAAAGGAGAAACAAATTTCATTTCTACAGGTATTAGTGATTTTAAATGCTTTAAAGTCTGTGTCCTTGATACATTGTGTTTTTTCCATTAATAGTAGGGATGAAAGAGTATTTTATAACTTTGTATTTTTCTCTCAACATAAAAAAGTATGCTTATTGTTAGAACATGAAAGTAAGGGTTAAATGAGTAAGAGTAAGAAAAAGAATAAATCTGCAGTGTCATTTCTGAGTTCTTTTTTGCCCGTGTGCCTATGCCATACCAACATCCCACTACAATGAATATGCTCGTTTCTATTGGCTTTTGAGTTCTGTGCAACTTTTGTCCACACTTCACCATACCTGGGTGTGTACAGTGCTGCACAATTCTAAATGGTTCTGTTTTCACAGTGTACAAACACATACCACATCAATAGAATGTGCCTGGGGACAGCTTGTACTTCCTTTTGCAAATAGCCTAAACAAATAAAGTTCTATATGTTCCTTGTCACCTTGAAGCAATTAGATTTAAAATGGAGTCTTAGAACTTGCTGTGCCAATTATGGTGGCATGAGAGCAGGACACGATTTTGCAGACTTGTGTTTCTCAAAAATATACAGTGTTGATTTCACTAGAAAGCATATTTATGCCAGTGGCTTACTAAATAGGTTATTGTGGGTGTGTTTACCAGGATGCTCGAAATTCAAAGTTGAAGCTAGTAGTAAGATTAGCACTCCATGTGTCCCCAAATCTTAAACTGAGATTTTTTTTAAAAAGACTTTTGGTAAAAAAAAAAAAAAAAAAAAAAAAAGCATACAAGGAAGATCTTCACATTCTTTGAGCAGCACAGCCTTTCCCATTTGGTGATGCTTAAGACTGAGAACTTGATAACGGTCACAGTAATTCTGCATGGGGTTATTATTATCCCCACTTTATAGATGAGGAATCCAAGGTAATTTATCCAAGGTTAGAACCGTTAGAAAGCAGTAGAGACAAGGTTTGAAGTAAACCCATAAAACCCATTCTTTTCCTGTTTAATAATCTGCCTTTCATTAGGTAATTCTACAATTTAAAAAAAATGGTTTCTTGTGTCTATTAGTGAAAAGAATATTTGTTCTAAGTCCCATGAATCTTTAAATCAGGTTTGTTATAAGTCAGTTTACTTAGGATATGCAAATTTTATTAAAATAGTGTTCCATGCAAAGGGAGATCAAAACAATTCAGAACCAGGAGTCAGAAAATTGAATACAGCTGCCTGTGCCCATCTCTTCCTGACTATGTTTTATGCTTGCTTAAGCCTCTTTGTTTTTCTCTGTCACGGGTTCTTCATCTGTGTAATATAGGAATTAAGTCACTTAATCTCTATGACTTTCCGTTGCTATATTTCTCTGATTCTATGTTGCTTCATTTGGATAAAATGCATAGCATCTTTTCACCTCTATCGTTTGTCTATTTGATAATCAACAAGAGAGAACAGAAATAGGTTCTGGTTAAATAATATAGTGGGAGGTATGAAGATGGACTCTATTGGGCAGGCTAAGACACTTTTTAAAAAAGAGTGGGTCAGAGGTCACTCCATGTGTCTTAGACCAGGTAAGTGACAGAGTGGCCCTGGGTCACATGGATAGAACCTCTAAAATTCCCTCACCATGAACTATTCCTACACTTTTTCTTTCTGATTTTTGGGAGAACTTCTGTATTGAAAACTAAGCTCTGGTTGTCTATTTCAATGCCAGTTTGACTGAAAACTCCTCTTGATGCTGAAAAAAATTGCATTTAAAACCAACATTTAGCTAAAAAAATTTGCTTCCATGCTGATCTCAAATTAAACTGAAAGAGTGATGGTCCCTATTTCCAGTACTTATTTTATTACCTTTCAATATATTGATGTCGAATAAATATTTAGATTTTAAAATACACGTGGTGAAGATGCTTAAATATTTTACTTGAAAAAAATTAACTCTACAGTTGATGTGAATAATACATTTCAAAATCTGTTTTGGTTTATTTATGTAAGTATAAACAGGGAGTCTTACTCACATAGGAATTTTGTGATGTTCTCAACCATACTGCTAGTGATGCATTTACATTTCAGTTAAAAACTTATAGTATTGGTGAAGATAGGTGAGGCTGGACTATGCTGGGGTAACAATCCCCAGTGATCTTAATTGTTGCAATGCAAAGTTTTGTGTCTCACTCTTGTGCCTGTTCCGTGTGGTTCAGAGAGCTACCTGCCAAGTGTGTATTAGGAGGGCAGGATCCTGAAAACTTAACTAGGTGATAAATAGAGCCCAAGAAATGTACAAAGGCTTTTATAGTCAGACTAGGACGTAGTTTCTGGCCATATCCAATGGCCAGGAGCTGGTCATATGACATCACACCATAGCGGAGGCTGGATCTTGTGTGTGTATGTGTGTGTGTGTATGTGTGTGTGTGCTTGTGAATGCGTGTGCGTACCCTTGGAAGGGAAAATGAGATGGAAGTTTGCAAAAACATCACATTATGTCTGCCACAATTTCTTTTTTTTTTTTTTTTGAGTTGGAGTCTCACTCTGTCGCCCAGACTAGAGTGCAGTGGCTGCTTCCGGCCACCGCAGCCTCGACTTGCTGGGCTCCGGCGATCCTTCCGCCTCAGCCTTCCAAGTAGCCGGAATTACAGGCATGCTCTACCACGCCCGGCTGATTTTTTGATTTATTGTAGAGATGAGGTCTCGCTGCCCAGGCGGGTCTCGAACCCGCGGGCTCAAGCAATCCACTCACCTCAGTCTCCCAAAGGCGTGGGATTACTGGCTGAACCACCGAGCCCGGCTCTGCCACAATTTCTTATCCAAATTTAGCATAATGCTCCTTGGCAATCATTCTCAAGAGAAAATTGACAACTATATTATTTTCTTCATGGGTCACAAAACCAAGTGAAAACAAAATAATTGAAATCATCTAACAAGATGGCAGGGACATTGTAAAAATAATTGTTCAGTGACAAACTTTCTCTTAAAAATTTACCATTAGAGAACTCAAAGTAAACAGAACTGACACTTAAATTTCAACAGTGTGTACTGACATGAATTCCTCTTGGGCATACTACTTTACGAAACAATTAAGTTTCAGAGAAGAAAATCTTTTGAAGGTGCACAACTTGGTTCCTTCAAAATATAATTTACAAGTAAAAACTTGTAGGTGGAGGAGACCAATATATAATAAAACACTTCAGTGACTTATTGACCAATTGTAATTGTTTATCCTATTCGAATTCTGACAAAAAAACCCTATACAAATATGACATTTATGAGATAATTCAAAATTTGAACAATAACTGGATATTTGTTGATATTAAGGAATCATCCATTCTTAAATGTGATAATTATATTATGCTTTTTTAAAAAAAAAGCTTTCATACATTTTATAAGTACTTACTGAAATATTAAGAAGTAAAATGAGGTTATAACTAGGTTTTCTTCAAAATAGTAAGGAAGAACGGAGGGTCATGTTTGGGATAAGAAAGAAAACTGATTTACCATGAGTTGGTAATTTTCGAAGCCAGGGTATGAGTATATGAGGAACTGTTTTGCCATTTTGTCTATTTAGTTTATTTGAGATTTCCTATAACAGAAAAATTAAAACAAAAAAGAATGTCATTTTATTGTCTGGTATTGTTTTTACTCTTAATTCATTGCCTTTTTTTTTAATATCTATATATTTTTTCCTGCTTCCTTTGCTTTTTAAAAAGATTGTTTCAGCCGGGCTTGGTGGCTCAGCCTGTCATCCCGCACTTTGGGAGGCTGAGGTGAGTGGATTGCCTGAGCCCGCGGGTTCGAGACCCGCCTGGGCAGCAAGACCTCATCTTTCCAATAAATCAAAAAATCAGCCGGGCGTGGTAGCGCGCGCCTGTAATCCCGGCTACTCGGAAGGCTGAGGCGGCAGGATCGCCGGAGCCCAGCAGGTCGAGGCTGCGGTGGCCGGGAGTGGCCGCTGCACTCCAGTCTGGGCGGCAGAGCGAGACTCCCACTCAAAAAACAAACAAACAAATGAAAGGTTGTTCCAATCTTTTCACATTGGGTATGGTGTTATCAGACTTATCCTTACTCAATTTGGTACAGATTAAATATGTCGCATCAAAATGACAGAATGTAGAGGTTTGACCCATTTTAAGCCAAGGAATGCAAAGAATCACTGATGTCCTGAGAACCCTGGGAGGTGGAAATGCTGCGTCGTGGACTTTCAGGATACACTTAGTGAAAGTGGCCGACTTAAGGGACATCTCCCTGGGCTTCTCCCGTGATGCTTTAGGCTCGCTCAGAAAGATACAGTTCGCTAATGGAAAAGGGACATTTTCTAAAAGAGTACTAAACAATTTAGCCTGGCAAACTTAAGAGAACCTCCATTTTTGTTTAAAGTTATTATTATTATTTTTTTGAATCGGAGTCTCACTCGGTCGCCCAGACTGGAGTGCAGCGGCCGCTCCCGGCCACCGCCGCCTCGACCCGCTGGGCTCCGGCGATACTTCCGCCTCCGCCTTCCGAGGAGCCGGAATTACAGGCGCGCGCTACCACACCTGGTTGATTTTTTAAGATGAGGTCCCGCTGCCCAGGCGGGTCTCGAACCCGCGGGCTCAGGCAATCCACTCACCTCAGCTTCCCGAAGGCGCGGGATTACAGGCTGAGCTATCGACCCGGCTTGTTTAAAGTTCTTTCATTCCTGAGTTAGAAAATGTTGCTAATCCAATTATGTGAGATACGCTTCTCAGAGTATTTTGGGTCTTGCTTCCAGTTTTGACGCTCTTGAGAGTGAAGCACGAAAGATTACCTAGAAAATTCTCCGTGCAGACATTGTGATCTCCTTGACAGTAAGCTCTGTCATCCCAATTAGGAGAAACTATTGATTTTCTAGAGAAACAACACCGCTATTTTTGTCTTCAGCAATCTTTATCAAAAGAATACAGCTTTATTTTTGGCACTTTGGGTAAAGGAGAAAAAAGACTTTAAAAGTTGCAGTTCATAGTTTTACTCAGACTAAATGCCACCAGTTTTCTAAGCTGCATTTCTCTCTCCCACAGACTCACCTTTTAAAATATGCTCAGGTTCCTAATAAGTAGCACTTAATCATTGCATCATATTTTAGGCCTTTTAATTGAAAAACAAATTATATATTTAATGTGAGAAAAGCTATTGTGAAGGTATTTCAGTAGAGGAAATAAGTATTTCAATATTCTGTGATCCTTTCTAGTTGTATTCCTTTGTAATGCTAATATTATACATACATAATTATATATTATGTATATAATGTGTATGAATATATATAATGTGTATTTTCTTCTCTGACTATATGTATATAGTCAGAGAAGAAAATACTCCATGATCTGGTCATTCTGACTTTTTAGGCATTTCTTGTTGCATCTTCCCACTCAACTAAATGACCTCTACTGTGCTGCACTTATTCAATGTCTTGTAATTAGTTCATAAGATGCCCTTGTGAACTATTATAATAGGTTGGTGTTTTAGTTAAAAAATAATGCCGGTATGAATTCAAGAAACGTGGAAGAAACCAATTAGCTTCCTCAAATCAGCCATTCAAACTTGTAGGTGGTATCCCAGGGATTCTTGACAATGAACATTTAGCAATATTGACCTAGAAAACTCTCGATATTACTTTGAATGAATCCCGTTGGCTCCACAGATAAAGGAGTAAGATTGACTTTGGCGACTGCTCAAACAGTGATAGCAAATGAGGTTGCTCTGTAAATCTGACAGGCTTCTCAGAGCCCATAGCCAATCGGACAGACAAAAAGCATCTACATGGTTTGGGCCCACATAACTATAAGTGTTACTGTATAGCATTTTTATAGCACAAAATGCTATTATTCTGTGCCTGGGTACTTATGTGCTAAAGCAGGCATGTTGAACCCGTGGTCTATGGGCCACATGTGGCTCAGGACAATTAGCCATGCAGTCCCACAAAATTTTTTTAACATCACGTTTTTCAGCATTTATTTTCTTCATGACCTCATGCATAGTTGCATTTTTGAAATTCACAATCATGCCTTATTCATGACATTGCTTTTTGACAGCACATACATTTGTGAGCGATTGTCTTCAATGATGAAACACGTGGAGAGCAAAATTTAAACAAACATTTCTGACGAGCACCTGGAGAACTCACTGAGCTTTGTGACCACTTCCGTCGAATCAGGCATGGATAGATTAGTTTTACCAACACGAGGTCAAATTTCCCACTGGTTTTATGTTGATTTTATTTTTTCTAAACTCTATAATAAAAATATCTTAAAATGAGTGTTATTATGCATATGCACTAACTCTACTATATAATACAGGCCCAAGTCGATTCCTCTTTGCTCAATGCGGGCAGGGAAGCCAAAAAATTAGTCACCCCTACACTAAAAGATTGCTGGAGTTAAACTTTGGAAAAGTTGAAAATAATAGGTGATGAGAAAAGTAGTGGAATAAGAGGTCGAGGTGGGATAGTCATGAGATGGAAAAGGTACTAAGGAGAAGAGAGCATTGTTCAAAACTTTATGAGTATAACGAATGAGTGTGTGATTTAGGCCATTGCCATTACCTGTCTTATCTTCGCCATGACAAAGAGACTAGTTCCTCCTGGAAGACATCCTCATCATTAAAGTTGGAAGCAGTGAGAAATGGAAAGATCCCCGTCCATTCTTGTAGCGTGTACTCATCCCGGCTGTTGAGAGTTGGTTCTGTCTTTCCTGCTCCTCCACCATTCCTCCTTCCATCTGCCCTGCTGACTTCAAGCGACAGCCCTAGAAATCCAAGAAATGGCCTCCCGCTGAACATTTAACCAGTCCCACAGTAGCCTGAGTTAAATATCTAAATCAAATTCTTTGCCATATATATGTATCGTGGTTTATTATGTACCCTAAGGGCTCCGCTTCTTTGATAAAACAACTGACTCATTCTGCCTCCAGGTCCTGACTCCTGCAAGCCTGCGTCCAATTTCTGCCCTAGCTCTGTCTCATGACCTTGGACACCACCCAGAGTTTAAGTACTGGTTTTATTTGGTCAATCAGCCAGTTCAAAGAATGAATGGTCCTGTAACAATTCCTCTACCAGGTTCAAGGATCCAAAGGTGAACTTTTCAGTAGCTTTAGTAAAGGAGACTGACAAGGAAAAAAAAATATTTATTATGAAGTTTTTTTCAACTTAAGCTTCATGTCTCTTCACCTGCAATCGTCCCATGCAAAACGCTGTAATTAATTAATCTTTCTCTTTCTTTTTTTTCCAACAATTTTAGTTAGGCTTGATAGACATGTAATAAAGTGCATATATTTAAAGTATATAACTTGATAAGTTTTGACATGTATATATGCCTATGAAACTATCGAAAGAAACAAATGAAAAAGCATATTCTTCCTTCCCCAAGTTTCCTCCATTATAATTCAGACTGCCCCTTCTCTGTCGTCAGGAAACCCCTGGTCCACTTTCTGTCATCATAGATTAGTTTGTATTTTCTAAAGAGATATATACGTGGAATAACAGAGTCTGTACTGTTTTGAGTCTCTTTCCCCTTCCACAGTGTGGTTATTTGAGTCATCTACATGTTAGTATGTAGCAATAGTTCATTCCTTCCTACAACTGAGTGGCACTTCATTATATGGGTGGACTCTCACTTGTTTATCCGTTTGCCTGTTAATGGACGTTTGAACTGCTTTCGGTTTGGGGCTATTACAAATAAAGCCACAGCGATCATTCACATAGCAGTTTTTAGATAGACATCTGCTTTCTTTTCCTTTGGGTAAATATGAAGGGAAGGAATGATCGGATCACATGATGGCTGTTTGTTAACAATATTCTGCAACTCACAAATTGTTTTCCAAAGTAGTTTACCATTTTACATTCCCAACAACAATGTATGAAAATGTAAGTTTCTTTGCAGTTTGACTCACTAAGATAGACAGCAACAAATTGTGTTTCTAATTTGCATTTTCTTATTGGCTAATGATGTTGAGCATCTTTTTGTATGCTTATATGTAATTTATGTATCTTCTGTGATGAAGCATCTACTCAAGTCTTGTTTTCCATTTTTTAACTGCGTTGTTTGATTACTTATTGCTAAGTTTGAGATTTCCATATGTATTCTGGATGCATGGTCTTATTAAATTGAGTCTAAAGCTGCCTCTTACATATTATAAATTTGATGCTAAAGGTTTCTCCATACATAGTAAACTGTAACCTAACTGGACCTGTAAGCATGTTGTACTAATCATAGTTTTGGTCAATCACAGGCAGTCAGCTGACAAACTTTATTGCAATAAGGCAAACAACAAGAGCTGTAACCTGTCCAGCACTTTCTGTACCTCACTTTGGTTTTCTGTACATCTCTTCTTTTTCTGTCTATAAATATTACCAGATAATGTGGCAGCCCTGGAGTTGCTTTGAACCTCTTCTGCTTTGGAGGATTGCCCAGTTCATTATTTTCTTTATTAGATTCTGTTAAATTTAATTTGCCTAATGTTTTTTTAAACATCTTTTGCTAATGTGTGATTTGCATATTTCATGTATTTATAATCTGTATTGCTATGTGTGTAAACTTTTATGATTATGATATACTCTTAATAAATTGAGCCTTTAAGGAAATGACTTGCTCTATTTCTGGGATTCTTTGCTCTGAAATCTACATTGTCTGATACTAATGCAGTCACTCTAGTTTCACTTTGATTATTTTAAGTATAAGGTATTTTTAAAACATTTTTACTTTGAACATTTTTTTGTCTGTCTTATGTGTGTTTGTTTTATGCAGCTTGTAGTTAGGTCTTGGTTTTTTGCCTATTCTTATCATTTCCATCTTTTAATTGGAATGTTTAGGGCACTTACATTTAGTGTGATTATTGGCATGGTCAGGTTGAAACTAAACATCTTGCTACTTGTTTCTACTTGTCCAATCTTTTTTTCCCCTTCATTTTTTCTTTTCTTCCTATCTTCTTTTAGATTGAGTATTTTTTTTTATAATTCCACTTCATCTGTTATGTTATATAGATATAATAATGTTATATATAATGGCATGAGATGACATATAACATGCTATATAACACTTTGGTTATTTTAGTGGTTCCTTTATGGTGTGTGGTATGCATTTTAACATATCACCATCCATGATATTATGACACTTGTCACATACTGTAAATATATTACTATGATATACTTCCATTCCCTCTTTCAGACCTTTGTGTTATTGCTGTCATGCACTATACTTACATAGATGTGAGAAATCCCAAAATATATTGTCAGCATTTTTGTTTAAGTAGTCAATTTTCTTTTAAAGATATTTTTAAAATAATGAAAATATCTTTTAGATTTAGTCATGTAATTGCCAATAACAGTTGTCTTCATTTAATTGTGTAGATTTATATGGCAATTTTGGATCCTTTAACTTCTGCATGAAAGACTCCTTTTCACATTCTGCTGGTGGCAAATTCTTCCAGCATCTGTATGTCTGAAAAAGTATTTATTGCAGCTTCATTTTTGTAAGATATTTTCTGGTTATAGAATTCTACATGACTGCTTTTTTTTTCAGTACTTTGTAAGTGTTGCACAGATATTTTGTCACTTGCATTGTTTCTTGTAAGAAATCTGCTGTCATCTTTATCTTTGTTCCCCTGTATGTAATATTTTTTCTTTGGTTGCTACTAATTTTTTTCTTTATCATTGTTTTTGTTCAATTTGCTTATGATTTCTCTAGGAACACCTTTCATCATTTCTGTGTGTTTTGGGTTTCTTGTACCTGCATGTTTCTTATTTTCATCAAATAAAACAAATTTATTTCCATCAAATTTTCAGGTATTATATCTTTCATTATACCTTCCCCTCTCTCTTTTAGGGTGGGTGTCCAATTATACATATGTTTTAGACTCCTTAAACAGAGCTCTTAGGTACTCTTTAATATACTTTTGAAAAAAATTATATTCTATGTTTTATGTCAGATGGCTTTATTTCTATGCCTCAAAACCCATTAACCTTTCTTCTAAATACCTAACTGCTGCTAATCCCGTTCAGTGTACTTTTCATCTATACTTTATAGCTGTTATCTCTAGAATTTAGATTTGATTCTTTTTTATATCTCTTATATATTTACTTAACTTTTCAACTATATAGTGTACCGTTATAATAACTGTATTAATGTCCTTGACTGCTAATTCTTGCATCTACACCATTTCTGATTAGTTTCAGTTGATTGATTTTTCTTTTCTTTACTGATCATATTTTCCTGTCTGGTAATTTTTGGTGATCGATATTAAGAATTTTATCTTGTTGGGTGCTATAAATTCATTTATTCACATAAAAATTCCTTATTTTAGTTCTGGTATACAGCTTAATTATCCAGGAAACTGATCTCTCTATTTAAGACTTGTTGAACAGGGTTGGACTAGTCCCCAGTTTATCCCATTCTACTCAGGCAAGACTTCCATGTACTCTACTCAATGTCCTGAGGTTGTCTTGTGGGAGCAATCACTCTTCCTCGACCTCTGTGAGTGCCAGATACTGTTAGGGTTGATCCTTTGGGCAATTCTTTCCCAGCCTTGCATGGCGGTTTCACATGCAGACACTTAAGCTTAATCAGCTGCGAACTTGAGGGAGTCCTCACAGCCCTCTAAAGGCCCCTCTTTGGAGACTTCTCTTGTTACTCTGTCCTTGAGCTGCCATCATGTTTGTCTCCAAGTTCCTACTTCTCAACCCTGAGAGAGTCCTCCTGGATCCACCTCAGTTCCCCATCTCTGCTTGAGGCTTGTCAAATCTTCAGGGCCATACGTTGGACAATCTTTAGAGCTTATCTCATTCATTTCCCATTTCACAAGGAAAGCCGCCTGATATCCTGAGACATGAAAACCATTGTTTTATACATATATTATATATATATTAAAATAATATATGCATTATTTTAAAGATGTGGGGCACGAGTCAGGATTGGGTATATAAGTGGTCTAGGTACAGGTGAAGTTTGGGCCTCCCATTGGCCTTGACTTCACTAGATTAGGATCAGGCACCCTTATTGGGATTATATATTTTTTCTTTTCTTTTCGTTTTTGAATTCAAGCAAGAATGCAAGTCCAGACTTTGCTATTCGACTTTGGGCAGAAGCAGAAATCTCTTTCATATGCAAAATGCTGCATTAATAACTTTTTATCCATTTTCTTCACAGTGCTCCCTCATCCTAATTGTGTCATCCAGCCTTACAAACTCTCTCTGCCAAAAAAAAAAAAAAAAAGGAAAACAAATCAATAGATTGTTCCCGAGCATGCTAAATGAAATAATTAATGCATAGTTTGGTGATGCAAAGAAGGATACCTCACGTGGTCTGGACATGAAGAAAGGCAGCACATTGAAAAATTACCCAGAGAAGATGATAGTCAAATATTTTCTAAACGGTAAACAAAATCCAAGACACATGAGGAAGAGCAGGTAAGAGGCAGGGGGGAAAGCTATGGAGAACTTCATACTGCCCTCCAAAAGATTATTTTCTAAGAAAGAAACACAGAGTTTATTGCAAACACACACACGCTCAAACAACAACAAAAAAACATAAGAAAATAAACAGTCATACAGTCATTCATGGTCTGACACCATTTTCAGGTAAAAAGGAAAGTAGCGGAGATAGTTCACATGAATTCGAAGTGATATTTCCTATTCTTGAAATTAAAAAGATCATTTTGAATGAATGATATTATGCAGTAAATGATAGTCATTTTTTGTGCAGTTAGGAAAAAGGAGAGTGAAGGAGAAGAAAGGGGACAAGTAGGAGAAAGATGAAAAAAATGAGAAAGAAGAGGTAAGTACTTTGCTGCTCAACTTCAATCAGAACAATGACACTATTTCATAAATATGAGTTTTGTTTTCCCCAGGAACCAACTTTCCCACAGAATCTTCTCCAACTCCTGAAACGACACAGTTTGTTTTCGTTAACCTCGCCTGTCTACGGGCTTATTCCCAAAATATCACCTGTCATGTGTTAGGCTGTCAGGTAAGTGTTACCTCCTCTGTCCCTCAGGCTTCTGCTTCTCCAAGACTTTGTGGATTTTCCCTCAGCATAGAATTGGACCCTCGGAAGTAAATGAATCTCCGTTTATTGCCAACATTCTACTCCTTATTCGCTTTGCTGTAGTCACTCTGTAACCGTAACAGATTTTTCTCTTTCTTCTTGACAGATGAATTCTCTTTGCTTTTCTGATGTTGGTTTACATGATGGTTGTTGTGTGCTTACTCCTTTTATAGAAGCAGGAACAGAAGGGAGCAGGGGGAAAGCGTGGAAGGAAAGAAGCCCCCAAGAGTGCATAATAACATGCCACCCAGTCTCTGTTTATTCTTTTAATGCTCCTGGTCCCCTGGCATCTACAGCCCAGAAGAAATGCAGGTGCATGACACTGGATCTTACTGACTGCAAAACAATATCCCAGCAATTTGCAGTGCAGTAATAGGTCTTATTATTCCTTAACATTTAATAAAACCTGCAGTGAGAGGTGCCGAACATGAAATGAACTGGTGTCTTAGCTGCTTTTTGAAAAGCTGAGATTCAAAAGACAGACTAGTGTAGGCAAACGATGCAGATGGACAAAGGATTGGAGAAAATAGGAAAGAAGGAGATAGAGACAGATGGTGGATTCCATAGATATTTTTTTTTCTTCCAAAATTTATTCTCCTGGCTAAGGACCCCAGGACACTCCAGGAAGACTTTTTTTTTTTCCTTTTCCTTTTTTTCCCTTTTGTTTCATGTGCTTGTTTGTATTTATTCCAGGTTTGCTGTAAACAGTGAAGCCAAGCTTCTCTTAATCACACTTGCCATTCAGAGCTTTAAATACAAAACTCCTACTTAAAATTACAACTATACTCTGATGAAAAAATGTCCCAGCCTACTGCCTTCTACCTCATTCCCATCGGGCTTTCTAAAATAGGACTGGAAAGCGCTAATAGAGTGTTTTGGAACTCAGAGTTCTTTGTGGTTTTCTAAGTCTCAAAAAAAAAAAAAAAAAAAAAAAAACCCAGCCGGTCCTTCTCACTGCCTTATCACCGCTAATCGGGGCTTATGTGTGACTTGAAAATTAGGACTTTCACACGTGGCAGGCAAGTGACACAGAGGCACAGTCTCATAAAGAAACATCTAAACATCGATGTGATTGCTGAGGACAGAATATTCCCCCGTTCCCGTGTGGTTCTGGAAGTCATCCAAGTTCTTAATAGCTATGGTGACAGGACTGTACGTTATATTGTTTCCTCATCGACGAGAACGGAATGTTAGGCTGTGGGGATGGTGACATGGAAAGTATGTGAGCCAGCTGTGTCGTGTTGCGTTTCCCTTTTGAGGGCTTTCTGTCCTTTGTACTTTTTACTGCTGCTTGTGGGCAACCAGCTTAGTGGGTGACGAGCATGAAATGACCTCATGGAAACGATCTGGCGTTGACCCACAGCCGAATGAAAATAAGGGAGACACATTTTGATCATCCTTCTGATGTACACCACAGGAAACAAGGAGACTTGGTCTCCCTAGAGTTGGTGTGATCCATCAGAAAGAATAAGTGTATACTTTTCTACACTGAATCGTTGAATTGACATGTCTCTCACGTCCCAGGCGAGACTCAGATTTCCATCTGGTGGAAGGAGCATTTCTGTCCTACTGAGGATGGGATTAACTCCAGAAAGGGAGCATATATCTGGGTGGCCCCGGGTTCACTCATTCTCTTGACAAAAGCCAGGTTACGAGCACAGAAACACACTTGGTACTCTGGGTAGGGAAAACTGAGGAGAAGAATGAAAACTACCAGAATTTTTTTTTTTTAATTCTGAGATGGTATAAAATAATTCACTAGTCATTAATACATTTCATTAGTTGCTTATTCAAGAAGACATTATTCTCCTGCATCTAGCATATGAAATTTAAGCATGTCTGCAGATGTTTAACCAGGCTGTTTACATTAAATTATTTCACCAGTCATGATTCAGTCATTCATCTTCGTTTCTTCTCAGTTTTCAATGGCATATGGCAAACTGGCATGCATCCTTCCTCCTCCTCTGTGTTTTATTATTAATTTAACCTCTTCTCCAAGCAACCTGTTCTCATCATGGTTAAATTCTGATGGTTTAAGCATTGAGGCTGTTGATTCTTTTACTCAAAATCCAGATTATTTTGTATTCACGATCTGGAGTCAGAGCTTTTTAATTTTATAAACGCTGGGACCACTGTAAGCTCACCACCAGAGTAAGTGTTCCACATATGGATTAATGGATTTATCAAGAAGTCCAGTTTTCCCTTTGCAATTTATAACATAGCAACTCGTTCATTCTGGGGATTCTTCTTTCCACAGAATAATTGGAGGGGGAGATTATTTTAGATCAAACAAACACATACTAAATTAACTTGAAGAGAGTCATACTATCTGTCTAACTCAATTTTAATGGTTGCAATGGCAGTCTGTATATTTAAAATGTGCAGTAGGACGGTGGCTTAGGGCCATTTAACTGCTTTGATTTCATGATTCTCCTAGATTTTATGGAGACTCATAAACCAATGTCTTCAATTTCCTTTTACATTTATTGCCACAATTTTAGATTTCAAAGTATCCCTCCGATGTCTTCACAGGTGCGGTTCTACCCTAGAAGAAATGTGCGTTCCAAGCATCCATACCTCCCCCTAATCCTGACTAACTCCCGCTTGGCCAGATTAGATGTTCTTTTCTATTAAATCATCTTCTAAACCTTACTTGCATTTTAAAAAGATACTATCTTGACTGTGATAAACTCCGGCACTCTGAATTCATTGTGTTTGTCTTTTTCCTTGGGCTTGCCCTAGGCAAGGTCTAACACTGTCAAATCATTAGGGGGAGGGCTTTATTTCCAATTTCAAATCATTTTTATTCTTTTCATTCAGAAGGAAAGGCCTTGGGGCTAAGTGTCAGTGCATACTTTGAAGATGATAGGCTTATGTTTCTATTTCACCTGATTCTTGAAGTTACTTTTCTGGTGTGGATTTTTTTTTTCTTTCTTTTTTTTTTGGTAAATGTATGTGTATATTTTAAAAACTTGCTAAGTTATTAAAAATGAGTTCCGTCCTTCCCTCTAATTGGAAAGGTATCTTCTCTGCCACCAGGGTCTCCCCACACTTTTATACTTTCTGGTTGGGACAAAGCAATCTTTTGGCTATTGTATGTCATTTTTTTTCCTCAAAAGCACTGATTATTCTACTATGATAAGAATCACAATATTTCTATCATTTGGAAATGTGTTACACATCCTTTCACCTCCTTGCTCCCAACTCTCTCTTTCTCTCCAAAAAGGCAAGCTGACTACTAAGCAAAAACGAGAATTCAGATTCCATAGTTCCAGCCCAGTGTTCATTATAAACGGACAAATGGGTATCACTGTGCTCATCAGGTAGACTGGCCCATGACTTTTATCTTTCCTGAGGTAACCTAGAATAGCAAATGGGACAATATTTATTCTATTGTTTTCTTCCCCTCAGGGCTGTCTGAAATCTCTCAAGAAAAGCCAAAGTTAAGTATTCTTTCACTCTGAGAAAGCTGCAGATAGTTAAGTAACAAAGTAGTAGTAACTGTAGCTAGAATAATGATAACTAATGCTGGCAGTTTACAAACTACGTTCAGTGTACCACTTCATTTAAAACTCATTTTTACTCTGAAGGGTAGGGATAAATATTACCCCTTGTTGATTGTGGAGCATACTGAGACTCATGACAGTGGAATGAAATTTTCATGCTCAAACTTTCAATACATGGGGAAGACAATATACAGTGTTCTGACACCAGATTCTATCTCAGCTGAGTTTCTTCTTCTTTCCCTTTCCTACTTTTTTTTCCTAATACCATTTGAGGTTAACTATCTTCTCATAAGTTAGGATCTAATATTTATATTTACTATGGTTTCTTATGTATTGGACACATGTTCGTATTCCTAAAATGCCTTTGTGCTACCATGCTTCTTAGATGTTTACTGATGTTTTAATTTCTGCCTCTTTGTTATTGAGTTGACTTATATTTTCTGTTTTTTAATTTTCCCTCTATTTGTTTGAAATGTAAACCATCAACATCAGTTCTTGCTGTGCTTCTTTTAAAAATCTTAATATGAAGACTGCCATACTCAGGCAATGAAAGCCTTTTCAAGCTAGATCCTGTTTTCTGTTGACATGAATACTTGCTTGCTTTCTGACAAGGTATTCAAGGCTTACCTCATATTCCTTCTGCCCCAGAGGTGAAATCTGCCATTTATTTTATTTATGTATTTTTTTAGTTGGAGTCTTATTCTGTTGCCTAAGCTGGAGTGTAGTGGTGTGATCACTGTTCACCACAACTTCATCCTCCTGGGCTCTGGTAATCCTTCCAGCTCAGCCTCTGAAGTAGCTGAGACTACAGGCATGCATCACCATGTCCAACTATTTTTTTTCTTTTTTGTCGAGACAAGATCTTGCTGTGTTACTCAGACTAGTGTCAAATTCCTGGACTCAAGCAATCCTCCCACATCAGCCTCCCAGAATTCTGAGATTCCAGATGTGAGCCACTGCACCTGACCCAAACATGATTCAATACCCTGTATCCTATGAACTTGATTTTAAAAATCACTGCCACCTACACTTACTCTACACAACAGAGCAAGGGAAAGAAAATAGGGAAAATTAGAAAAATTGGGATTTTCCAATCTAAATTCAGTATCTATGAATCTATCCAGTCATCATCTATTTTTCTATTATCTGTCTTCTCTTCCTATATCATTATATATGTATATTAATATATATTCTTACTTATGCACATATTTATATGCACATACTCATAATACAATAAGCAAAATATATGCAGAGTAAATTCTGAACTAATGTGGTGTTTCTGAACTGGTATTTATTACTTATTTTTTCCCGCCTCCTCTTCCCTGTTCCTTTTTCATTCAGCCAGGAGGCTTCTTCCCCAGTGGGAAGCACCCCATCTTGACTTGTGTGGAGCTACTGTACTGTATTATTTAATTTATAGGACTCGGCACGCCTGCAGTAGGCCCTTAGATTCCTATAGGATCTCTGTGACTTAAGCCAGGCTTCTTCCTTCTCCTTTGTATTTTCCCTTGATAACAAGGACCAATGACTCGACACAGAATCCACTGTTGGTCTAGTGGCCTAAAGAGCTCACTATGACCATGTGGCCTATGCATGAATGAAAAGATTCCTTCCTTAGATTTAAAGCCACTATATTCATAGAATCCAATGTCAAAAATCACAAAATTTTGTGAATATGCTGTCCGTAGAAAAACAAATAAGAAAAATTAGAAATTTCCAATCTGTATTCAGTATCCATTGACTTGTCTATCTAGTCACCATCTAGCTTCCTATCATTTCTCTTCTCTGACTATATCTCTATATACATACTCCCAGTTATATATAAGAATATACATGAAAACTTATACAAGAATGAGCTGTCATTCCTATTTTCATCCTTGGACTCCCTTGCCCCTGTTCTGGCTATGTGAGGATCAGTGATATAGACTGGTCTCTGTTCTAGAAAATAAGTTACATTTATTAGATACCACTCCTTCCTTGCACAGTGCTGGATACTAGCAAGACTAGGTCTTCAGTAGGACATTTTTCAAGGCCAAATGCTTCTGGGTGATGAAAGTCTTTAGATTCCACAAGTGTCAGTATATCACTGTACTTCTCTGTAAACCAAGGTTTTAGGTCAGAAGTATCTTACATGATGCCAAGATGACTATAAGGCAGTCTGTCATTTTGTGGGTGGTATTGCTGGGAGAATCTTGGCAGGAAGGGGTGGCAAATTTGTAATCAGAATAAGCTCCAATTCCTGGGATGATAAACCTTCTTCATGATTGAAGAGGTTCATTGTAGCTTACCAGGCACAGACCAATTGAATACCAGGGGTTAGTGCTTATGGGCTATGGGGTCATAATGGGTGCTCAGTGTTGGTCAGGGAGGTAAGACATTCCCAAAAGATGAGTGTCAGTAACTGAATAAGACTTGGTGAGGGACAGTTTTTATATTAAGTCATGCTTAACCCCTATCACTATTGCCATGGCTACTTTGTTCAAGAGTCCTTTGAAGAAATCTTTGGCTGACTACATTCATGACTTGGACTTGGCTTATGCCACATCCTCCAAAATGAGTTTTTTTTTTTGAGAATATTCACACATAACCCAATTCTGAAAGCTCCCATCTCTGAATTCTTTCACAAACATCTCCTTGTCACTAGGCTTCTGATTTTGCTTTTTCCAGGTCCCAGACTAGCTAGACAAAAACATTAGCCTTTGCCTGTGAATTCATGTAGCTCCTTACCTCTAACCACCTTACCCAGGAGAATGAAGAAGATTTTTTCTGTCTACTGGGATTATTTCAGTAATCTCAATCGTCTTGCAACTCATTGTCTACTATGGGGACACAGATGATAGATTAAATAAATAAGCACAAGAAAACATACTTCAGATAGTGACAGATGTTACAGAGAAAAATAATGCATTAAAGGTGACTGGCTGGGGAGTGTGGAGGAATTGCAATTGTGGCGAGGTTGGTGGGAGAAGCCTCCCCAAAGAAGTCGTAGGACATGACAGTTGTGCAAGGAGGCATAGGATCATCTCAGGAGAAAGTCTCCATCTTAGACACCTTGTAATTTCCTGTGGAGCTCTATACACATGCTTATGACTGGGCTCCACATTCAGAGATTCTGATTTAATTGATCTGAGGTACAGCCTGTACCTTAGGGTTTTGGAAAGATCCCAGGTGATCTTAACATGCTGTCAAGGCTAAACAAAAACAAAAACAAAAACAAAAAGACATGCATTCCTAAGAAAATCCCTGAGGGGAGTTTAATGTTTGGTCTTTAGTAAGACTAGAATAGTGCCATGAAGAAAGAAGAAAGAGCCCCTCATGCTGGCAGGAGAGGTTCAAGGACTTGGAAACCCTTGGGTATTCAGAGTAGATAAATTTTCTCATTAGTCCCTGTTCCGATTGTTTGGGTCCCACATATTTGCAACCAGTGGCTTAATCTTGAGAATTCATTGACTCTGCAAACCTCAGACAGGATTAGACATTGGTTTTCTTCTAACTATGTCTACTGCACAGTTAATTACAGATAAGAAATTCTTTTTTTTTGAGTTAGAGTCTCACTCTGCTGCCCAGGTTTGAGTGGTGTAACGGCACGCTCACGTCTACCGCACCCTTGACCTGCTGGGCTCAGGCGATCCTTCTGCCTAAGCCTTCCAAGTAGCTGGAACTACAGGCACATACCACTATGCCCGGCTTCTTTTTTTTTTTTTTTATAGAGACGCGGTCTCGTCATGTTGCCCAGGCTGGTCTCAAACCCCTGGACTAATGCAAGCCTCTTGCCTTGGCCTCCCAAAGTACTGGTATTACAGGCTTGAGCCACCACGCCTGGCCCAGAAATTCTTAAAGTCATAGCAGTAACCATGGTCTCCTTACTGTGCTATGAGCTGAGAATGAAAGTCCTTGGGTTTTTCTGCCTTTGAGATTTCGAACACAGTAGAAAAACAACCAAACACCCTCTCTAGTTACAATGCTTCTCATTTTTGCCGTCCTTGTCTACGACGCCAGGTGTGTAGCCCACCAAAGCCTCCCTGCAATGGGCACTTTATTTCTCACAACCACAGGGGATAATTTAAGTATCTCTCTCACCACCAGATACTGTGAACTATCAGTGTCCCATCCTTTAAGGCTAGTAGAAACTTGGCTGCCTTCAAATCTTACCAGTTCTGATAATACCTTTCAGACTCCCATTTCCCTGAGAGTCTATTATCTCCAGCTACCTCTGGTGTCAATTACTGCATTGAAGAAGGTTCAGTGAAGAAACAGTCAGCTCTAGCGAGTTTACTCATATTTTTTTTTCCAGGGTATTAAATGGTTTATGGGATCTTTCGGTGGGAAGGGTGGTTGAAGGATAGTCTTCAGACCTAGATTTAAGGAAAGATTCCTGTCCTAAAAAACCAGACTGCCAAGGGAAAGACTGAATTTGAAAAAATCAGGAAGATGCCTGCAAAAGGAGGAAGCCAACTCCAGGGCCCAGTCTCCACTTACCAAACTGGAAAGCTGTCACCAAAATCACCTCCCATGTGTTGTGTCAACACGGTATTCTGCTTGCTCTAATGTCTCCATGTCTTTGGGCATCATCTCTTTCTTGTGTGAGGTTATTGTCTGTTTTTTTTTCCTCCAGTCCTTGGTGACCCTTAATTCGTCTTCTATGCTGAATTTGTTTGTGCTGCCACCTTAGGGAAGGGGTATAATATGCACCCTTGGCTTCTGTGTGTGTTGATGTTGTTTTCATTGAGAGATAGGAGGATGAAGCATTCTTTCTTGACTAGTTTGAGTGGCTGAAGGGTCCTTGATATCTGCGTGTCTTCATTTTTTGAGGTGTTGTGATAAAACATCAAAGAATGGAAAAAGTATAATGACGAAATGTATTGCTTGGTTCTAGAGAACAGGAAGTCAGAGGTCAAGGCACCAGCAGACTCAGTGTCTGGAGGGGGATCTCTGATTCATAGATGAGATGGTGCCTTCTTTCTGTGTTCTCTCATGGGAGAGGGGACGCGGGATCTCACTCGAACTTCTTTTGTAGAGACATTAATCCTACGACTCCATCACTCCCCAAAGCCCCACCTCTTAACATGATATTAGATTCCAATATGTGATTGATGGGTGGGGAGAGTAGGCAACATTCAGACTCTAGGACACAGGCACTTTCTCTCTGAATGAGCCTTCTACATGCACTGACCCAATATACTCTGCTTGACCAATCGTAGAGAAAGGGAGATGCCTAGGGCTGACACATGGCTTCTCTTAAAGAGGTTCCCGAGGTACATACCTTCAGGGGGTCCTGGGTCCCTTGCATGTCCATGGCGTGCCACGGGATCTGCCCTTCTTCTGCAGAGGCTCTCCTGCATGAACGTCAGGCTGTGGTTTTCTTTGTAGTTCTCCTGCCGCGATGTCATACGGGTAAGGGATTTTAAAAGCCATTTTCTGACCCACAAAAGTCATGTGTATACATTAAAAAATATTTGTTACATTATTTTTGTGGATGTGGGAGGGAGCAGAAGTATATCGTAAGTGTCACATGCTTGAAAACTCTTGAGTTGGTTTCATCCATTCATTCCTTTGTGCATCCTCTAGTTTATTCATTCCTTAATAATAAATTTCTGTTCTCTTTGCACTGAGAACTGTTTTGTGAGCTGAAGAACACCAAGATTTCTGAACTCCCCAAAGTTTACTGGGCATGACAGAAATTATGATACCAGCTAGCAGGTGCCATAGTGAAGGCACATAGATAGAATTTTTGAGAACTTAGGAGAGTCATTTAACAAAAAGAACATTTGAGTTTCACATTTCTGGGACTTTCTACATTTGTCAAGGTAACTGAGTCACGTCCTCTATTTTGCCTTTTTTACCTGTTCATTTTAACTGGTTCTTGCAGCTCAGTATAAACACCATTTCGAAAATACTTTCATGATTCCTTTAAGCAAGTCAGATTTTTATTTAGATTTTAAAAAATACCCTACACCTTCAGAGTACTTGATAACATTGCCTTTTAAATAACTATATGTTGAATAGTTTTTCTAACAATTTTTTTCTCCCCACTACACTGTTACTTCCTAGGAGCTGGAATTATATCTGTCCTAACACCACCATGCATTCAATGCCAATGCAGGGGACGAGCTTTAGAAATACATGTTTAAGTCTGAATAAATGAACTTGCTTTCCATGTCCCATCCATAAAAGTATATTCACAGAGACTATTTCAGCGGGCTTCCCTGTGAATTTGGTACCAAAATGTCAGTTCTATTTCTCAGCTGACTACAAAAAATCCAAAAATCAGCCGGGCGTGGCGGCGCATGCTTGTAATTCCGGCGACTCGGAAGGCGGAGGCGGAAGGCTCGCCGGAGCCCAGCAGGTCGAGGCTGCGGCGGCCGGGAGCGGCCGCTGCACTCCAGCCTGGGCGACAGAGTGAGACTCCGACTCAAAAAAAAAACAAAAAACAAAAAACGCATAGTGGTTGCATTCAGTCAGTGTCATCCTCACGCTCACGCATGACAAATCCAAGGTGAGGGTGAATTCCATTTCCTTTCTATTTCTTCCGCCCTGCCCTCTCCTGGCTCAGGGCTAAGTGTTCACCAGCTTCCAAGTCTAGACATCTCCAAAGCAATGTCACTACATTCTGCCATCTTACTTAATCAGTAGCTATGACGCTAGGATTTAATTTAATTTAATTTTTTTGTCTTAATCGCACAGCAGAGAATGGCCACCCTGAGCTTATTCCATTTTCTCTTCTTCCTGCGCTCTCATCTTCTCCATGTTTCAGTCTGTTGTTTGTGGTCACGTGACTTGGCTCTAGCCAATGAAATGAGAGAATGGTTGCCTTCTGTTTGCAGGTCTGTCCCGTAGAAACCTCCCTCCTGTGCTCCTCAGTGATCCACCACATTCTTCTGACTGGGGGCTGATGACTAAGCTGACACTGAGGGCATGTGTCTTTAGAGCCGCCGCTCTGTCAGCCTGAGTTCCTCTGACGGACAGCCTATCACACTTTCCCTGAGTCAAATCGGCACCGGTCAGGAATAATACTTGAGCAAGAATCGAGCTTTCCTGTCTGTCCTGTTGATTCCGCTTTCTGGAGAACCCACACACACTGGTGTAAGGTGATGGCCGTTTATTGCCATCGCCCCTCCAGTTCTGGGAGGAGACTGGTCTCAGCTAGGTACCTCTAGTCCATGGCCACTCATGCAGTTGCAATCAGAGAGTGGCTGAGGCTGGTGTCATGGTAAAGCTTCCTCACACACCTGGCTGGAAGCTCATGTAGGATGCTGAGTGGGACTTCAGCAGGGACTGTTTACAGAAACACCTCATGTCACCGGGAGTTTCCACCCTGTGGTGCCTAGATTCCAGATGAACATCTCAAGAGGGTCAGACGGAAGCTGTATCACATTTTATGACCCAAGTTCAGAAGTCTGGCAGCATCTGTTATCAGTAAGTCACTAAGGGAAGGCTACATTCAAGAAGAGATTATAGGGCAGCCCCCTGAGGTTTCCTCCCACTGTGGGAGATTTTCTGGCCTCTCAGTAAGTCCTACTTTCTCAGAAAAAAAATAGAGGAGATTACACTCCATCTCTTCATAAGAAGAGTGTCAGAGTTGGAGATATATTCTTAAGTCTTCACTGACAGGGACAATAATACAACACATTTCACACATTTGCTTTAAGACTGAATGAGTTACATGCAGACCACTACATAAATGAAGAACTCCTAGCAAAATTCTTAGTACACGGTAAGTACTGAGTAAATGTTAGCTATCATTTCCACCAATTCCATCATCCTTTTTGCCAGGGGTATCTTTCTCAATCAGTATCAGGAGTGGTAACGACACAGAAAATAAACTTTGTCTTCATGGAATTATTCTTTCCTTGAGATTCTGTGGTGGACACTGGTCCTCTGTGGAAACATTTCTAGGCTGTTTCTGAGAAAACTGAGGTGGACTGTGGCATGAACCTTTGACTTCATCAGATATTGCATCTGCCTAGAGGGGCAATTTATTTAAGTTGTAAGTTTGTGAAATTCAAGAAGGCACTGTTGCTCTCCTACACCCTGCAACACACTAGGTCTGCATGTAATACCTACCAACATGTAGGTAACTTATATATCAATTCAGGCTTCTGTCATGCGGTTTTAACTAGATCTTTTTTTCAGTGTAAGGGCAGAAAAATAGAAATGGAAAATAACATGTTGTCTTTTAATAAATATCAATGATCAATTGCATGGAATAAAAAATAAACATAGCTAAGCTGAAACACAGGTCATGTCAATGGTGGTTGTTGTAGGAACATATCCTGAAGACCCCGGGAAGGACAGGAACCTGGAATCACAGCATAGGGGCCGCTATTTTCTTCTAAGTTCAAGCACATTCGAGAACCCTTTTCTTCCCTAGAAAAGAAGGCAGTGAGTTGGAAACCTGATATCTCATTTCTGATATGGAAAGCAAAAAGGGTTCATGTCACTGAGAGATCACAAACCACCATGGTGTGCAGGAAGAGGTCACAGGGATTCCAAGACAACCTTATGCTACCTATTGGGGATTAGCCTGGATGGATCAGTTCTGAGACCGTTTAGCCTGTGTCCTACCTCTCATCTTTTTATCCTCAGACCCACCTTCCTCCCCAGTGAGCATCCTTATACCTCAATTTGTTTTGCCCTTGTAGATTCCCAGGGGTTCTCCCAAGCTTAATTTTTGATACTCCTAACAACCCAGTGCCATGACTGCGTCTTATCTGCAAGAAGACAGGCTCAGTGAAATCAACTCTCAGACACAGCTCAGTGGTCACAAAGCCTGAGCTAAAATTCAAGTCTCCACATTCCTCATTCTTTGCTCCCTGATGACAAGTTGTTTCAAGGAGGTGAGATGAGCCGAAAGGAATAACCATCCTGGGTGAAAACTACTCTGTTCTCTAACTAGATCAGCGATGGCTTCTGGCGTGTCAAGAGCACCCATTTCCCATAGTTGATTCTTAATTTCGAACCCTTTCTCTTAGCAGTTCTCTGTTGGACATAATATCACCAATATCTTGGCCTATGCCATTTCTGCAGCACGAGGCATGGACTCCAATAAAGAGAACGCTCCTAAATCAGTATGTTTTAATCTCAGTAGCATTGCTCTTCCAAGCAAGAATGAAAGATGAATTCAGTCATGATTTCTCTAGCTGCAGAATGATAGAAGTGGAGAAATTCTTAAGGGGGTGTGTCCACTGCTGTTAGAAGCACATTTTTACAAAAGTGGTGTTGTTGAGGCCTGGTGTGGTGGCTCACGCTTATAGTCCCAGTACTTTGGGAGGCCGAGGTGAGGGGATTGCCTGAGCTCACAGGTTCGAGACCAGCCCGGGAAACCTGGGGAGACCTCATCTCTTCAATAAGTCAAAAAAATTAGCCAGGTGTGGCGGCTCATGCCTATAGTTCCAGCTACTTGGAAGGCTTAGGCGGAAGGATCACCTGAGCCCAGCAAGTCGAGGTTGCGGTGGCCGTGAGTACGCCACTGCACTCCAGTTTGGGCGACAAAGTAAGACTCCAACTAAAAAAACCCCAAAAAACAAAAGCATGGTTTTTGTTGTTAGGGTAAGAACATCTGAATTAGTGAGTAATTATGGAGTGTTTAACTAAAGGTCATGTGTTATATACTTTTAAGAATATATCTATAACAAGACATTAGCGTGAGACTTTCTGTCTCATTTTCCATCAAAACATCAACATGATTGTGATAGGCATACCAAAGTGAGTGTCAAATAAGTGGCCCTGTCTATATCATGTCTATATCCTATGCAAGCTTTACAAGGGAAAGGAAAGAGAACCTGCTCCTGTCTCTTTGGCCCATCAGCAAGATTAGAGACACAAAAAGTGGTTGCAGAGAGGATTAGGAGACACTGATGCAAAGATTTCTTGACCAATTGTCAGCCCAGTCCACACCTTTAGGGATATTATGGGTCCTCAGTGCTGAACCTAGTGATAGGGGGCTTCCACGAGAGCTCAGAGAGCACGAGGAAAAGTGTTTACTGCACTGGAAAGACACAGAGAAACAAGACCTGGTCCATGACCCATGGAGTTGGCCTGGGAATATAAATATCTCCCGAGAAACCTTCCAGGCCGCCGAAGGGCTTTGGAGGGAAGGCCAAGATGGCTCCAGCTCAGGGCTCAGCCTGCCTGCTGGGCAGGGACTGCACGAGGGGCGCTCCAACCACCAGGGTCAGCTCCAGAACAGAGTTTCTCAGATATTAGTGTGCACAAGACTCCTCTACAGATTTAGATTCAGTGGGTCCAGGGTTGAGGTGGCGAGGCTCCCAGGCGATGTCATTGCTGCTGATCACTGGGTCACACTTTGATGGGCAAAAATACTGTCTCACGGGGGTCTCCAGGAGAGACTGGGAAGGCCTCAGGGAAAGAGGACAAAGGGAGTCCTTCTGATGCCCAAGGGTTCAGGAAGCAGTGTCCATAGCACTAGGAATAAAGATGTATCTTTGTGCCCAGGACTGGTATGAAAGAGGACCGCACAGAGGGTCTCCAGATCCCACGAAGCCCCCTATCACCAGGCTCAACACTGAGGACCCATACAATCCCTAAAGGTGAGGATGGGGCAGTTGGTCAAAAAATCTTTTCATCAGTGTCTCTTAATCCTCTCTGCAATCACTTTTTGTGTCTTTAATCTTGCTGATCGGCCCAAGAGACAGGAGCAGGTTCTCTTTCCTGTCCCTTGTAACGTTTGCATATGACATAGATATGATATAAACAGCCACCTATCTGACACTCACTTTGGTACCGCCACAAGAGGAAACACAGCATGTTGCGCTGCCAGCCCCTCCCGGGACTCTGCTTGGACCACAGGCCCAGAAAGCAGAAGCCTCCCAGCCAAGTGAAAACTTTCCAATTTCCTCTCACTCTCCTCCCACCCATCCTCACTCTGTTGGCTTCTAGGTCTGGACAAAGGGAGACTTACAAGGGAAAGCTGGGAAAGAGATGACCAGGGACTGCTGGGGCAGGGAATTTTCTGCATCTCCTGGTTGGTAGAAGATTAGCGGCCACGTGCACCTCCTAAACCCAGGAGGAAATATCAAATCGATTTTAGAGAGTTGTAGCTAGAAGCTCCCCATCTCACATAATATGACAGATACTGGCTAGTGGTTGACTAAACGGTGCCCCTTTCCTCCTAGTTATGGAGCAAGGCCCCATTTCATAGCTCCCCTCCAGCTAGGCACAGCCTCATGACTGAGTTCCAGCCCATGTGAGGCAAGAGACAGTGGCGTGAGCCACTTACAAACAGGCCGTGAATCTCTCTTGGGGGATTTTCACTGCGCTCTAGTCTGCCGGCTAAGTGAGGGCCCCCCCAAAGACCAAGGAAAAATGGGAGCCGTGAGATGGAAGGACCCTTGGGCTTTGAATGATGTGTCAGCAGCCATAGGACAGTGACTGAAGAGAGAATGCTAAAATAGAAAGAGAGAGAGAGAGAGAGAGAGGAGGGTGGGAGAGAAGTTTATTGGATAGAAGCCACTAGATTCTGTGGTTATTTGTTGAAAGTATTAGCCTACTTGAATAACAAGGTAGAATTGGGAACTCAAGAGCCAAATGTCCCCTGTCAGGAGTGAGACTTGGAGATGTCACAACTTGTATTTTTCGTGAATTTTCTCTTTGGGTCACGGTGGGCAAAATTTTGCCTTATGAATATTCTGGATTCCAAGCATGATGTTTTTGTAGGGTTCGCCTTTTCTTCTGAGATGGGAATATAAGAGTTCCCGTTGACAGCTTAAGAACACATCAGTGATGAGACAATGTCACCTCTAATTTCCTAATTCCTGACCCTTGACACCCTTCATTGTCTGAGGCCATTACGATGTGGATTTCCTGTGGCCTCTTTTCTCTTTTGCTAGGAAACTTTTCTTGCTTTTTAAAGTATCAGCTGTCATCCTCTTATATAACAGCTTCTAAGCCCAAGGGAATGACAATTGTTCTCTAACTGCAAAACACAGTTATAATTTTCTGAAGAAGTAGCTCTTCTGCAACACACACACACACACACACACACACACACACACACACACACACACACACACACAACCTCTTTATATTAAAAAGTCCATAAAGTTAGTTTTTGTAATATTAAACTTAATTATTTTATCTAACAATAATATTGATGAACAATACCAGGGACCCTGTTGGGCAGACATGCTCTCATTATCATCATACAAGAGTTAGTTGGATTGAATTTGGTTTAATAGATTTCCAAAAGATCATTTAGTAAGAAAACCTCTCTTCTAAAAATGACAGAATTTTTACATTTTTTTCAATTAATTGTTTTGGATCACAGACCGCCAGCCTCTTTGTTTGCTGAAATCTTAAAAGATCAAAACCTCAAATTGAATTTGGTTTTATTCCATTTTTCTTTAGAGCTTTGATCCCCCCCTCCCCTGGAATTTATCAATAGTTTCATTCTTTTTCATTTTCTTTAGACTTTAGAAGCCAAATGGTGACATCAGGAAAATGTCATCTGAGCAGGCTTTCTAGCCTTCCTTTGAAGCAACACATGTTCCCTGGGGCTATAGGGAAAAGCAAGCTGGCAGATGCACAGGGTGTCCGTCCCATGACTAATTCAAAGGAAAGAAAAGACCCATTTGATACATTCCTATTATAGGACAACCATCAGAACAAATGCATAGATTTATTCACCTTTAATTATTTTCTTACGAGAAGACATCCACATTTTCTTCTACCATCGCAATGATCTGGTAAACGACCTAAAACCCAGCTTATATTGTGCTGATGTCAAAGCATACAGAAACGATATTTAAAGCACATTTCAAAACCCTGAAAAATGATCTGAGAAATTAGAACAGGTGATAGAGAGGTATTATGGCATCTATTAAGGCATACCCTTTGAAAAATATCATCTTTAAAGTTCATAAAGCATCCTGGATTTTAGAGAAACTTACTGAAACCACAATAATAGAACATCCCAGGGGTCTGGAGTACTTAGGTGAAATGAAAAAAAAAAAAAAAAACTACAAAGCTTATTCTTCCCAGTCCCTAACTCAGCATGCTGCAACCTTTTGCTATCTAATGGATCTCTTTACAACTCACATGGACACCTCACAGCTCAGAACATTGTTTGTAGTAGAATTTGTTTTATAAAGTCATTGCTTATGAATATGATGGAAGAGAAGAAGAATGGGGTTGGGTATTATATTTTTAGGCTTTTGAAAGCAGCACTGCTGTTTAGGGAAACCATGATCTTTGCGGAGAACTTACTATTCTGCAATAAATAGAAATTTAATTGCTTTCATCTTCATTATATGGATTTTTATGTGCAGCTAAAAACAATCCAAAATATGTAATGAAATTACACTAAATGTTTATTTGGAACACAGTTTTTTTTTTTGCCAGCTAATTTAAGTATCTTTTTTTTTTAAATTGAAAGCTTCCTGGTGAGAATTAAAATAAAAATCAATTCCATTAGCTTCTCACACTCACAAAAAATACATTTAAAAGTTTGGAAAACAAAAAAGAGGGCAGTTCAGAGTCATAGTCAGTGGGTGAAACATGTCCTATTGCAGAATGTTATTATTTAATAACTTCAGGTCCTTGATTGTGATATAAATTGAGTTTGATGTCTGGCTGAAAACTGACAGCAACAGGATTTTGATAAAAATTCATCCATCCTTCTAGACGATGGAATTCATAACATACCTTTTGTCCAAGTTGTGTAATGTTTATATGTGAAGTCTATTCATAAATCTAAGGTTTTAATTAGTTGCTGTTTTTATTGAGTAGATTTATATAAGCATAATTCTACTAAATTAGATACCACTATTTAAGAATAGTGATGATATATTTTTTTCCACCCTGGAAAATACGTTTTAAATCACGTTAACCCATTATAAACATTTGGATAGTAATTTTTAGAGACCTCTCATAAATAATATTTTAAAAAGCAATAGGACTGGGCTGTGTTTGAACATAGGTAATAATTCATACCAATTATATTGCTAAACGTAAGGCTGCCGGCCCAATAATATATCATAATTCATACCTTATGGTCTGATGGCAATTAAAATACCATCATTAAATATTTTGCAAACACGCGTAACAGTTGGAATCTTGCTTCTATGGAATACTATCCAGTGCTTTATTATCCAGAACAGTACCCCTGTTTATTTTCTTGACAATGCATAATCATTAGAGAGTCATTCTGAGAGTGCCTTTAATCCTCACAAAGACCTGGACTTTATCTTATATTATTGTGAATATTAACACTGTTACTCCAATTTTGAGTATTCATGCTTTTTTGAGCCTCTGCTGGTTTTCATTTCTTGTAAGTAGAGCAGGTATAATCAGACTCTTCAAGTAGTGATTAATATGTGCCTGCAAGCTCCTTACACAATGGAGGTGCCACACAACTAAACATAAAAGGCCTCACTTAGTGATTTAAGAGATTACGGTTAAAGAATCTAACTAGAAGGGGTCTGACTTCTATCTTCTGAAGCTCAACAAACCTTGACTGAAGCAGAGGGATCTGTGGAGAGGTTAAATATTTAATGTTCATTCAGCTCATCATACCCTAGTAATTGACTGTGATGTTTATCTAACAACTATCTAGGCCCTAAGACTATGCCCGGGTTAGCAGAGTAGAGAGTTCTGTAGTTTGGATCCACATGGGGGCTGGGGAATCCCTGGCTTCATGTAACGTCTCCCTACAATAGTTCCAGATACATTTTAATAGGATATGGTGTCTGACAATTAAGTTCTCGAACTTACCACCACGTGCTTACATGGGCACACCGTACAAACAGTTTGGTAACGTTTCATAACCTTGGTATGTCAATGTCTCACAGCTGTGTTCATGTCAATGTTTAGTGGTGTCTTGCTGAGTGGTGTTCATTATTGCTGCATGTCTTTTGTGTGCCATCGCAAAAATGATGGCGCTTGAATTAGAACAATAAGCAAACATTGCATTTCTTGCTAAACTTGGCAAGAGTGGAAGTGAAATCAGGGACATGTTAGTCAAGTTAATGGGGATAATGCCATGAAATCAGCAGTGTACAAATGGATTAAACATTTTTCTTAGGGTGGAGAAAGTGTCACTGTTGGAGAGAGGTAAAGACAGCCAGTAACAAGCAGAACTTATGAAAACATTGAATTGTTTGTCAAAATTGTCAACCGACTGTGAGAAGCATAGCAGACCAAATAAACATTAACAGAGAAATAGTAGGGAAAATCTTAACTGAAAACCTTGGCATGAGAAAGATGTGTGCAAAAAATGGTCCCGAAGGAGCTTTTGAATCATGACAATGCACCAGCTCACACAGCACTGTCCATGAGGGAGTTTTTAGCCAGTAAACAAATAACTGTATTGAAATGCTGTCTCTACTCACTTGACCTGGTCCCCAGTGACTTTTTTCTTTATCGGAAGATAAAGGAAACAATGAAAGACATTTTTATGACATTCAGGACATCAAGGGTAATATGACAACAACTCTGATAGCCATTCCAGTTAAGAAGTTCAAAATGGCTTTGATGGGTGGACAAGGCACTGGCATCAGTGCATAGCTTCCCAAAGGGAGTACTTTGAAGGTGACTGTAGTGATATTCAGCAATGAGGTATGCAGCACTTTTTCTAGGATGAATTGGTGAACTGAATTATCAGACCATGTATGTTGGCAGTTTCTGCATATCAAGTTAAAATGGCAGGGCCGCTGGAATTATAAGGTTAAGTGTTTATATTCTGATGGACTACTTAAAGCTCTGCACTTCAATTCCAGTGTCAGCACAAAGGTGACAGTATTTACCTTGTAGGTATATGCCAGTGCTGGGGACTAAACTGTATCCTCCAAGACGTCATATGTTGAAACCCTAATCCCTAGTACGATGGAATTCGGAGGTAGGGTCTTCAAACGGTGATTAGGTCATGAGAGTGGAGCCTTCATGATGGGACTGGTACCCTTATAAGAGGGAACACAGGGAGCTTCCTCTCCCTCTCCTCTGCACCATGTGAGGATATGACAAGAAAATGGCCATCTGCAAATCAGAAAGTGGACCCTCATCAGATCAGACACTGGATATGCAGAAACTCTGATCTTGGAATAACTTCACAGTCTTCAAAGCTGTGAGAATGAATGTTTGTGGTTGAAGCCACCCTGCCTATGGGAATTTGTCACAGCCACCCAAATTAAAATAGCCAGCTTTAGAAATAATACGTGCCAAGCATCCAGGACCATCACCACACTGCTTGGTGTACATCTGGAATAAGTTCTCACCAGGTGTAAGGCTTGAACAGTTTATTTTTCACCCTGATCTAGATCACCAAGCAATCCTCCCACCTTGGCCTCCCAAAGAGCTGGGAGGATTGCACTGTGGGGAGGATAAATGCAATTTGAAGTTTTAACTCAACTACAATTGTTGAGTGCCTACAGTGTGCAAGGCATGGCCCAGAGGATCACGTGCCAAAAGAAAGTTGGCCTCTTCTATTGCCTCTGAGTGGGGCTTGGAAGTTAGTAGGGGGAGAGACAGGCGAGAAGTAGCCTGGGGCGGGATTTAGCTAGAGTCAGGAAGCATGCTTCCTTGTGATTGCTGAGTGGCCACAATAACATTATGGCAACCATGCATAAACCATGTGTTTTTATTTTCAGTGTTCTGATGCTTTGACATCTGGGGCCCTGCTGATCCTGGAGTGACTTCCCTTCCCGGATCGAGCCGATTTCCTAGAGATAGTAAACGACTCACTCTGGTCATGCTTTTCAAATACAAACCAACCAATCCAGAGCCCACACCCCCAACTGTCTCCTTCATGGGTTCCCATAGGGTCTCATTCCAGGCCCTCATCCCCCCACCTTTATCCCGTTAGGTCCAGCTACCAAACAAGCAGGGACAGCTCCTACTCCCCAGACCTCACTGACACGATCCAAACGAGACATTTCTACACTCTGCCTGTTTCTTCCTTGGGAAAACTACAATAATAGCTTCCACCCAATGGCACCCTTACTCCCTCTATTTCCTGACCGACCCTGGTTCTTCCCCGCTGGCCCTCTTACAGCATGATGTGTACACTTCTTTGGGGATTTTTTTTTAGCACAACAAACTCTCTTTTCCAAGGAAGCCACCTCCCCACTTGTTGGTCTCACCTTCCCTGAATAATCACATAGCCTAGGTCAAGTGAGAAAGCTCATGCCTGCAATCCCAGCTGTTTGGGAGGCCAAGATGGAGGACTGCTTGAGCCCAGGAGTCTGAGACCAGCTTGGGCAACATAGTGTGACCTCATCTCTACAAAAAAAAAAAAAATTAGCCAGGCACGGTGGTGCATGCCTGTAGTTCCAGTTACTCGGGAGGTTGAGGTGGAAGGATCACCTGCGCCCAGGAGGTTGAGGTTGCAATGAGCCCAGATCAAGCCACTGCACTTGCACTCCAGCCTGGAGGATAGAGCCAGACCCTGACTCAAAAATAAGACAAGAAAAGAAAAACAAGTTATAAAGCCTATATTTTAAAGCAAACCTCTGATGCCTGAAGTTTGCAAGAAGCTATGAAGAGCACATTAGGGGAGACCGGACAAGTCCATTTCATTGCCCCTACTTAGCTGATCAGGAAACACAGGTGTTCAAGGGAGACAATAATAACAACCACCAAATAAAGCAGAGGAAGCACATCGTTGTACCCTTTTATTGGCACAGTCACGTTTCAAAGGCCAGTATGAATAAAAAGTTCCAAGTAGCAAGACAGGGCGGTGTGGAGCCACACAGCTCAGAACTTCCTGCCAGCCCACGGAAGCACATCGACACACAAGGCCTTGCATTTACAGGAGGGTGGAGGGTGTACAATGAGTCATGCAGTGTCACTCAAGGGAGGACCGTCTTGTGACGCAGCCCCCACTGCTCGAACCGGTAAATCTCGGTGCACTTAATAATATGGACTGTTTAGACCTTTGAACGAATGTGACCATTTTACAAGACCAGCTATGAATTGGAAGCCACATGTGTTTAACCGATCACCGCATAATTTCCTGCGATCTTTGCTGAGGTTGGGAGGTGAAATTGTTAACTACGGGGTGTACAATCCACTTATCCAGAAGCACAGAGCACAGGGAAGAACCGCCTGCCTGTCGGTGAGGAACATCTAAAACACGGGACTCGATCCATACTTCTGCAAGGGGTGACACTGGCAAAGCTAAAACAGTAACATAGCCTGGAGATTTTTAGGTACTTTAGGTTTAAAAAAAAAAAGGAAAAGTTGTGCGGAAGGGAAAAAAAATCTAAAAATGATTTTTAAAAATCTGTATTTTGAAGAACGGGAGCACCACCGATTGCGTAAAGTTATAAAATACAGTCATAAACAGGTGAATAATTATTGTAATTCCAATGAAACACAAACACCTACAAAGAAACAAAATACATGTCCTGTATAGTGTATTATAAGAAAACCATCGGAAGGACAAGAAACAGACTCTCAAACTCTATAAAAACAACTGTACAGAGTGGGCATGGACGGCTCTTCTCCTCACGTCACCCCCTCTCTCATTCCCTCCCCACTTTTCCCAGCATCACTGTTGCCACCTAAGGGTAGCACAGTGCTGTCCACAAGGAACGTGAAGGTCAGAGCGAATCACCACAACATGGATAAGAAAGAACAAACACACACACGCTTTTGTACACACACACACACACACACACACACACACACACACACACACACATGAGATCTCGTCTATTTAGCGTCAGTGTCCTGTGCTTTTTTTGTATCCATGCGTGGGGAGGGAGGTCCCAGCACGCGTCAGAAGGCAGCCTTCTGTGGACGCAGCCTGCCATCCTAGGCAGTTTTCTCCTGTGAGCGAGTCTGCAGTCGAGGCCACATCAAATGGTGCTGTCCCAGAGCTCGGAAGGCAGCCGGCTGCAGGAGGCTCCCTCGGGCTTCTTCAAAAGAGTGGGCTTCTTGCAAGGTGGTGGCGGGGGTGGCCTGGGCTCTGAGCGATGCAGGATTTGCTGCCAATCTTCTCTTTCTTCACAGAGCTTCCGCCTCCAGTCCAGAAGCTCCTGCAGGGCCACGCTTTCATTCTCTGAGAGCCGCAGCTGGTGTATGACCTGTGGGAGGAAGAGGGAAAAGAAAGTGGCACTAAATAAGAGGGCGACCCAAAAAAACCCCAGAATTATCTCTTGGTGGACTGACCCCTTGTAGGACAGGCTCCACCTGCGACGTGAGTATTCTAGGAACCCATCAGCATCCATGGACCAGCTAGGATTGTTGTGAGTGACTGCGTTTGGCTTCAGTGAATTTTTGGGGGAGATTCTCTCAACGCGTTTGCCCATTTTCCTGATGGGTGATTTATGAGTGCACCTGACCACACCGCACTGAGTGTTCAGAAGTTGTTCACTAAAAATGGCATGGCCTTTGTACCCCACCCTTCCCATTCCCCTGATCTCACCCGGAGTAACTTTTAATTTGTTTCCCCAGATGAAAAATGCCCTCAAAGGGAAACGTTTTGCCAGCATGGAAGAGGTGATACAAACAACGGCAGAAGCACAGAAAGGCATCCAAATGGATGAGTTCGAAAACCAGATAGACGTCTGGATTGGTGTATTGCATCCAGTGGAAAGGACTTTGAAGGTGACTGACCTTTAAACATGAAAGAATACATATACAATTTTTTTATCAATATGTTCTTTTGTTTTGGGGGGGTTCCTCCTCACGGGGTGAGAGAGTACCCAAGTGTGATTGCGACTTGGATTGGGCTGGGTGGAAAGAAGCAGCATTTGAAACAAGGCCTCCAGGGACTGTTGCCTCTGGAGATGGCATTGGAGCAGGTCAGCTGCAAATTGCTGAATTAAGATGAAGACTGGACAAAACCCTGGGAAACAAGAAGAGTGGTTAGCATGCGCTAAATCTTCAGACGATGCAAGAGAGAGTCAAATGTCTGTCTGACCTTCACCTTCTAATATTGCATACATTCTTGTGGTACCTTGTGTTTATTATTCATTTATTTTCTGCCTATAGTGGATGTTCTCCTGTGAACAGAGTTTTCTCAAGCTCCCCTCCATTCCTGGAGCCATTCCTCTATCTGTCCACATAATTAATTAATAGTCAAACATGATTGTCAGGGTCCTATGACCCCACTGCCGACCTCAAGGCCTGAACTCCAGGATGGATCCCTGCTCGTGAGGGTCCATGCATAGACAATGTAATACCAACTCACACCACACTCATAGAGAAACTGCATCTTCGTGTTAGGTGTTGCAAAAGGTTGCCGCTAGAAATGCTAAAATAGCAAACTAGCTAGGCAGCTAGCTGTGCTTGAGAATATCTGCAACCTCTCTGGGAAATGTGGCTGCATGCTCTCTCTATGTGAGGACACGGGGCAAAGCAATGAGGTAAGCTAAGCTAACAACTGTGCGCTTTCTCAGACCCGGAGCCCTCAACGGTGAAGGCTTTATGGGCCTTTGCAGAAGAGCATCACACATGTCCTCGTATTGGCGACTTCCTCTCGCATCACCACAGTACTTGAAGAGTGACACCCTGAAGACTAAGCTTACACCCTTGACTTCAGATAGGGCACACCGGGACAAGTGAGTTATGTGGCTGTGGTCACCCCTTTTCTGCCAACAGGCAGAAATCTATAACTGGACATTGCAGACAATCAATCTTTCTGGCAATTCTAAGCAAGTATGCTGGTTTAAAAAATGAGATTCTGGGCCAGGTGAAGTGACTCATGTCTGTAATCCCAGCACTTTGGGAGGCCAAGGCAGGAGGACTGCTTGAGACCAAGAGTTTGAGACTAGTGTCGGTGACAAGCAAGGCCTAGTCTCCACTTAAACAAACAAGAAAGAAAGAAAGAAAGAAAATGATATTTTGGAAATCAGACTGAGAATACGGGTGAGAATTCAGAATAAATAAGATGGTGTAAGTCATCTCCAAAACACCAAGTACTGTGTTCCAGTATCACTTCTGTCTCATCATAACCCTCTCTGCTAAAAGAAAAGAAAACAAAGCAGAGCACAAGTGGCTGTGGTTTTCATGCAGACAACAGTCACTTGGAAGCAGCCAGGGTAGTTAGTGTTCCAGGCCCAATTCAAAAACCAACAACTGAACCTGTTTACCGGAGGAGAGGGTTTCAAAGGCTGGGGTCAAGGAGATGGTGTTGATGGCACGAAGGTCAAAGCCATATTCAGAGTCCATAACTAGAGTTCTGAAGCTGATTAGTAGCAAAAGGAGTCTCAAGAATTGAATTCACAGGCATCCAGAAGGAAGAAAAGCTTAGGTGTGGAAAGGGGAGTTGTGGTTGCTCAAGCTCTACTGCTATCATGGGGCATCAGTGGAGAAAGCTACAGCCGGACCCCTAAAGTGGTTATTTTTTGCTAGTCTCCAACACTGCCCCAGAATGACCTAGAAGTGACAAATTCTGCCATGCAGATGCTTGTAGAAGCCTGGTTGCTTCTACTGCCAGTGGAGCGGGCCAAGAAAGTAGGGTGACAGGAGTGTGTGTGAAATTTGGTTATTTAATGAGCACTCCGGAGTGTTACATGTCTGCCAGGTATTTTCGTAGGCATGTCACATTGACTCATCTGCTCTTGAGATCCCATGAAGTAGGTGCTGTTATTTTGCAGATCGGGAAACTAAGGCACAGAGCAGTCGGGAAGTTTGCCCAAGGCAACATGGAAAATGGTAGAACCTGGCAGGTGGGCCCCAGAATCGATGCTCTTAACTGTTACTCCACACTGCTTGTCATTGACCCAACAATTGTTTCCAGGTTTCGATACAGGCTAAGGATTAGAGTCTCTTCCACCATGTGCCTCTTTCCTCCTTTTTCTAAATGAGATAAATAGCCATAGCGATGTGTTTCTGCAAGAGTGTGTGTTAGCCTCTCTCTTGTCCTTCACTAGTGTGTGCTGTGGTGATTACAGTTCTCTTCAGTCTCATTTACTCTGGATGTGGAATATTCCGATCTGTATTCCTTGGTGCACACTCAGTGTCCAGTAGTGATCTGTGAAAAATAACCTCAAGGGATTTATTCTAGGAAAGAACCTATATCTGATAGAAGAATATCTCTACCATCTCAACTGATTATCTTCCCAAAACTTCTTTGAGACACCATCTTTCCAACTTCGTTTATTTAGAAAACAAACTTAAGGTAATCGGTCACGGAAGGTTACTGTTCTCATTGTACAATTTTTTTTAAAAAGAGTATGCATTACAAAAACTGTATTTTTAAAACATCAGATAGTCCTGCCAAATGGAAGAAAATTCCACATGAAGTGAAGTGTTCTGAGGTAGACTGAGAATTACTAGCTTATATTTTCCCTCTGAGGACATTTGCCAATTCCGAGATTTTCAGCAGACCTAGAGAGTCTTTTCTGGAAGAAAGAGAAAGCAGATGATATTTTGCAGTCGCACGAGACTAGAGAAACAAACTGGAAATGTGAAGACCCTCAAATGCACAGCTATTTTCCACAAGGGACATTAGTTGAGCTCTTCAGCTGTTTGGGCAATTGGTGCCTTAGGCCAAAGCTTGGAAAAAGCCAGATGAAATCTCCTACCATGATCAATGTGCTTCAGAAGCAAAACCCTGACAAGGGAGATGACAGCTTCAAGCCCATGGCCAGTTCCATCTTCAAAACACTTGCTAGATTTTGAAACTGTCGAGGGCAGAAGACTGGAGAGGGGACTGGGAGCTCTGAGCTGCAGGGCTAGATGCGCTCTCATCTTCCAGTGCTAAAGAACACAGACCTCTCCATCCAAAGCCCAGAAGGACCAAGCCTGAGGCTAAGACAAGAGCCATGGCTAGACTGGTTCTCCAGCGCAGCTCAGAGAGAAGCAACCGTAAGAGTGAAAGCTGACATCTTAATAGAAAAAGAAACATTGGAAGTCAGAAATCAAGCAGGTTAAATTATTAAAAAAAAGTCAACCCAGACTTCTGCACCCAATAAAAATAGCTCTCAAAAATGAAAAAGAAATAAAGATATATTTGGACAAACCAAAAGGAGGGAATTTGTTATCAGAAATCTCACATTGCTAGAAAGACAACAGCAAGTGTTTTTGTTGTTGTTTGTTTTTTTAGGTGAAGGAAAATGATCCCAGATGGAAAAATGGAAATTCAAGAGGTAATTAAGAACACTGGAATTAGTAAACCCATAGGTAAACATAAGTTATATGCTTGAAATGTCTCACTGACTTTAAATTATATGAACACAAATGTATTCCAACAATAATCGCAAAACCCAGGAGAGATTAAGTAGAGTTTAGGGGTCTTAAGGGTCCAGCAATATTAGAAAAATAGTAAAAGTAATCAAACCTGTTAGGATGCAGTGAATCAAGGATGCATGTTTTATCCTCTAGTGAGACAATGAAGAGAATAATGAGAATAAATGAGAATAAAAGAATAATGAGAACAAAAATGTTAACATGAAAGTGAAAGAATAAACATGCAATTAGTTTAAAAGAAAGGTAGAAAAAAGGATATAGAGACCGATGCCTAACAATTAAGCATAAAAACTAGACAAACAAACAGAATCTGAATCTCCCCTCAGCTGCTGATATTATTTTTCCATGACTTTATGACATATGCTATATTTCTCTTGATACTAGCAGGTCTGATGGAATACAGTTGTGTCCTTACACCAAGCGCAAGATACACCCACTCTGTATTTATTCTAAATCCTAAACTTTTTCAGCAGTGTTTCATGACACCCAAAAATATACTAGGTGTGACCCTCTGCTAAACCTTCATAATCGGAACAGACTTAAAAAGACTGAGTCACTCCATGGAAGCCGAGTCAGTGCCAATCTGCTGAGAGTGACTTTCAGCCGCTGCTGATCTGAATTAGGCTTGTCGGAGGGATTTTGAAAGAAAAAAAAAGCCCAAATCTCCTGAGTCATTGCTTCTCTTTTTGGAAAAGAAAAAAAAATGCTCCCTTCCCTTTTCAAAGCTTCTCGATGTTTACTAAAAATATCTGAATTCCCAAGCACATCATAAAAGGTGAAATTTATGTACACAAACCGTTTGAAAGCCCTTTCTTAATGAGGATATTGATGTCTTGAATAATGTAGTGAGTTCAGGAGAATGCCATATTTGAATCAACAAACAAGAGCCTTTCATGGTTCCTTGATAAGCAAAAATTTGACTGATGTTTGCAATAATCAACTTACATTCAGCTCAACCCTTTTACTGAGGGATTCTATGAAACTTTCCTTATTCTCCATTATATAGATTAATATCTACCAGGCATATAGGATTATTGCCAGGATGGCCTAAATGAGATGTTAAAATATTAACATCATTGATCTTAATTTAAAAATTTTTCTTCACAAGTTATGTCTTAGGCCACTACCTTCAACACAATAAAGATTAGAGGGCATTTGAAAAGTATGATCTGTAAGACGATAATTAGAAGATCAGAAGAAGAGGACACTGTCCCCTGAATAATAAAGTTTAATCTGCCTTATTTAGATTTATTAAATGTGTTGGATTGTAAAATACAAGAATTATGTTTGTCATGAATAATGAAAGAGCTTTAACAGAATAACAAACAAGAGCTTTAATAGAATAGCAAACAAGTGCAATTACGAATGCTACTTAAATGGTGGTCCTATCATACCTAAGCAACAAAATGCATTTAAAATATGATTCAACACTGTAAAAACACCCAAATCAGTGTTTATTCATTCTTTAAACTTTATATCCTATTGGTGAAAACAAAAACACTCAAGGCTTCCTCTACTATTATTTGTTATTCACTGTAAGTTAAATATTATCAACAAAGAGGCAATAATGATTTTTTAACCAAAAGCTTTAGTTTTGATATTGAAAGAGAACCATTTTTAAAAAAAAAAGAAAAAAAAAAGTCTCTGGGGATGAAAGATACAGCTTTCAACATGTGTCTGGAGTTAGCTGGCTTCACACCAAGTATTATTTGTCCTGGTTTGCTTGCACAATAACAAGGGTGCCATATTGGTGGCTTTTAACTTTAAGTCATTTTCCATTGCTTTAAAAGATTTTTCTTCACTCCACATTCCTGCTTCAGAAAACAAGTTACTTATTTTCTCTTTTGGAATGCTTTATGTAAGAGTCTTTGCGCACACAATCATTGCATTCTAGCACAGCAGGCAAATGTTATAACTGTAAAGAGTGCTCTCCATCTAGGCATCTTTGGGCACGCTTTGTACCGCCCCAGCTGTAGGTGCCCTGTGCTCTGTGAATACGACCAGGCCCCGCTTTTAAAGATTTTAGACAAACAAAACACGTGCATGTCTTAAAGTGTCACATATGGCATAACGACAGAGCAGGGAAAAAATAAGGACGTTTCTTCTAAAAAACATAAAAATAAATCTTTAACCGTTTACCTGGGAAAGGAGATTTTGTGGAGGAAGATCTGAAGAGGACTCCAAAGAAAAGTAACATTTGATCTAAATTTTGCAAAATGAGATAGTCACCTAACTCATTGGAAAAGGGGGAAAAAATAGACAGATAAAAGAATTTCCACAGGATCTGATGTAGACAAGAGACAGGAATGACATGGAAATTTCATTCTTTAATACAAAATGTCAAGTCCATCAGAAACTTTATTTCATTTTTATTCTATTCTATTCTATTCTAGTCAAGGTCTCATTCTGTCACTCAGGCTGGAGAGTAGTGGCATGATCCCGACTTACTGCAACCTTGACCTCGTGTACTCAGGTGATCATTTTACCTCAGCCTCCCCAGGAGCTGGGACTACAGATGTGTGCACCATACCTAGCTGACTTTTTTTTTTTGAGTTATAATCTTACTCTGTTGCCCAGGCTGGAGTGCAGTGACACACTCACGGCCACCCCAGTGTTGACCTGCTAGGCTCTGGCGATCCTTCCACCTCAGCCTTTCAAGTAGCCAGAACTAAAGGTGCGTACTACCACACCCAGCTAAGTTTTGATTTATTGTAGACATGCGGTCTCGCCTAGTTGCTCAGGCTGGTCTCAAACCCACAGGCGCAGGCAATTCACTCGTCTTGGACTCTCAAAGTGCTGGGATTACAGGCTGAGCCACCGCAGCCAGACTTAAATTTTTTTTGTAGAGATGAGGTCTCGCTATGTTGCCTAGGCTGGGCTCAAACTCCTGGACTCAAGCAATCCTCTTGCCTTGGTCTTCCAAAGTGCTGGGATTACAGGCGTGAGTCAGCACACCTGGACCCGTGAGAAATCTGAAGGTGGTTAAACTCTGAAGTCAAAATGCATGGGTTGGAATCTAAACTTGCTCCCTACGTGTGCACTCTGAGTGAGCTTTCACTGGCTTCCTCATCTTTAAAGTGGGATCACAATAATTATCTCCTAACAACTTGGTGTGGATTATATGAGTCATAGGCATAGGTTACTCAAAAGAATGTCTTTAAAATGTAGTGAGTACTGTACAAATGTGGGTTGTGATGCTTGTGTCATTGTTAGCTCTTTGACGTGAGAAAATCCCTAAACCCTGCTGAATTATGATTATCCTGGTGACTAAATTAAGCAAGGCTAAATAAAACACTTCTCAGAATTTATAACCCTTTATAAATGTGACATAGTTTATTTCTTTATTACTAAAAAGAAACCCTCAAAATACTTAAAACATAACTATGATTTATATAGGCTTTAAATCTAAAGAAAGTTAAACAGAAATACAATGAGGAGAGGTTTAGAGGTTTTTTGTTTTGTTTTGTTTTAATTTTAAGGGTAAGACCAAAATAAGTATAAACAGTTTTTAGTGAGCTATTTAAACAACTGTTACATGCAATGCTCCTGAAACGGAGGTTTGTATTGTCAGGGGTCCACAAGTTCCTTGAACAATTAAACAATTTTGCTGTTATATTTTCATTTTTTAAAAAGTAATGCTGTTGAACTTTGTGTCATTTTGAATATCTACATTTCAAGCCAGTGCTCAATGAGATTTTTTTTTTTGCCTTTGTATTTTATTTCCAAGTAGGTTGACATATTATTCACATGGTTGTAGGTTAACAAGATAAGAGCAGATGGATTTAATATGCAATAGATTTTTTTTTCTCCTAAGAAAAGCTAAGCAATATTACAGAGTAGGGTAAGTTCAAAGTTGCCCAGCAGTTCCAATAGATGAGAGCAGTGGAGATTTGGTAAAAACAATGGCACAAGATGGTAAAAATGCCCCAAAGTTGATGGACGTTGTTAACGGATTTAAAATTACCACATTTATGTTTTCCACAGCCATGCCATTTCAGCTAAACACAACCTTATACCTAATGTGAATGTCATAGATTTTATTTTATTTTTTGTTGCTGTTTTAGTAGATTTTTATTCTGCTCAGTTGGTAAATTTGCTTTGGTTTTATAGCTGTAATAAAATCTAAAGGGATAAAGAGATTTTAGGTAACACTGTGTGGGTATACACTTAATTAACTTTGTTATAAAATAATTTAAGAAATGTTAAGGGTCAAGCCAAATATATATATTTTTCATTTAAAGAGGATCATATATATTATGCAAGTTGGAGAAATGTTGATCTATTCCATGTGGGTAGAATTAGTTACTGCTTGACAAGACTATGGTATCCTTTAGAGCCCCAAACGAGGAAATCAATCTCTATCCAGCACAAAGCATTCAGTGTACTTGCTTGGAGAGTTTAGACGGAGTGAGTGTTTGAATACCTGGATTATGTTTGAGAGATGGTAAAAATGTTATCACAGAACATTAAACTTGCACTGTTTTTTTGTTTTTTGTTTTGCTTTTTTACTTAAGAGTAAACGGGCACCTCACCCCCATCGTGTCCAGGAAAAAGAACAGAAGAGGGTGCCTTCAAACAATGCCAGACTGACCCTGAACACATTCTCATATGTGAGATGTGTTTCACATTTCACAGATTCGGCCAAGGCCCTTTCAAATGCTAGAAAGTCCTGGGAACTTATTAAAAATGCTCTGCAGCTCTGAAATCTCATAGGATGTGGGTGGTCCCATGACCATTTCTTGCTGTGAATTCAGACATGCCTAAATGAGTCTGAATGGCAGTGGGTGGGGCCATTGAAAGGCAGCAGGACGGTCACCACGGACTTCCTGGTGGCCAAAGAACACAATGCCTTAAGGTTAAGGGTTCAAATAGACTTATAATATGTCTAGAATTTTTATTTTTCGATGGCATGAAAAAATACGGTACTATTCTATACCAGGTACAAAAACCAAGCTTTTAGAAAAGTGCAGAGTCTGTCAGTTTAAAATTGTTTGGTGGACAATCTAATGAGATTCCCGCTAGTGACTCTGTAATTTTAAATTTGACATTCAAAAGAGATCTAAAAAGCTTCAGAGATTGGAGGCCACTTGCAGTTCAGTAAAAAGAGAGCAGGAAGTCAGCGTTTATCAGGAGATGGGAAAGTTTTACTCCTCAAACAAATTGACACATGGCTATATCTCAGAAACAGAGGCAGAAGCAGCCTCACTGAAGCCACTCCAACACGAGCTGAAACTCCGATGAGGCTGACGTTTTTCATATACAACCTCCTGTCAGTTTAGATCACCTAAAACGTGGCAGGGGTTGCACCTATAACACCAACACATTCTCCTTTCTGCTCTTAAGAGAGGATTATATATGGAAAAAGCTATGCTATTTATATTCAATAAATATGTATGCCTCTGAACACCAGAACGCACTTCAAGCTCCCAGCGTGTGTGAGCAGATACGAAAATGATCACGGTTCAAACCCAAGTCCCCACGGGCTGGGATACTCGTTCTCAAACAAAAATCCCTTCTATTCATTAGGTTTTCTATGACAAGGTTCCTTCATAGAAACAATAATCCTTAGAAAATTACAATGTGACTTAAGATACTGGTGATCACTAGCTCCACAACTCAATACAGCATTAAAAAAAACGGTTTTGTTCTGCTATTGAGAAAATCTTGCTGATTTGAAATTTAGAAGATCAAGACATGAATCTAGTTCCCATTTCCCTGCTTGGATTGTAAAGTAACTTGTGCCTCCCGACATCTAGAAGATATCAATTAGATAGGAAGATAGAGTTTGATATAGTGATATAAAGACTGGGGCCATGCAAGTTCTTTCTCTAAAGTGGCACGCATATCATTAGTTCACCTATTTTCAGGGATTACAAAATACTAAATCACTCACAACCTGAGAAAAACACAACACAGCTAAAGGTTTAATAAGGTTTATTTCTTCTGTAGCTATTTACTAACTTTCAATAACTTCTTATTGTGTTATTTTCAGTTCTATGAGATGAACTAACTAAACAATGAGATATAAATTTTCCTCACTTCCCATGGGTATGCATTTCTGTGGATAATATGAATAAATGCAAATTAATAATTTGCTGCTGATTTTTAACTTAAGTCTTTCTCTTCAAGGATAAAAATAGTCTTTGTTAAATAATTCATATGTAAAATCATGTTGCTGTTCATTTGTCACAGAATTGATTTTTCTATTGACTATTCACCCAAAGGTGAAAAGAGGCATTTACTGACATTTATGGAAATTAAAAGAAGGAAGTGTCTTAGCTGACTGAATAGGAAATGTTAGTGCTTCAAATGCAAATCCCATTTCTACTCCGTGCTAACAAGATGTTGGAGGAAAAAAAAGGTTAAGAAATGAAATCTGAAAAAGAGTCTGTAAAACCAAGGTCTACTTAAATAAATCCTAAAGATGTAGCATAAAACAAAATGTGATGTAGAAACCCTTCGGCTAAAGGGTTGCATGTTTTTGTAAGTCTAAAAGTCTGTGAGTGAAAACGGCACTGTGGTTTAGGCAGAAAAGAATTGGTCCTTCTTATTTCAAAAATAGAGTTTTACACAGCAATACAAGTATGTCCATTCTTGGGACTTTGTTTCCTTTGTTGCCTAAGATTTAAACAAAAAGGAAAATATCCTTTAAAAGTATGTTCAAGCTTCACGGGAAACAAGAGTAGCTATATCTGGACCACAGGGGGTGAAGGAGAAAGAGAATTTTAATTTTCTACCTTATCTGGATGCTTCTATTTCTTAAAAAATCAACAACCACTCTTTACCTACATAGTAAGTAACATTATAGTGGAATACACAATATAATTTAAATACAAATTTATTTGCATTTGGCAGCTGACTTTAACCTCTCAAGTCATAATTATGAATAAAAACGGACTCTGATGAGTAGATGGATGTGTTTCTTCATATTAATTGAGAGTTACAACAATGAAACTTATCGTTGTAGTATAAATCATGCAATATAATTAATCTGTGACATTTAGGATATGATTTTGCATGAAGTCTGATCTTTTATTTCTCTCTTTAGAAAGAGAGGGAAAAAAGCTGTTTATCTCATTCTCTTGTTCAAAAATCTCCAATGCCATGGCCTTCCCTTAATCTAAAGAAAGAATCAAGCTCATACGCTTTGAGAAAGTTCTATATTTTCCAGCTACACTGATTATTCTGGCTCTCACACACTCTATATTTTAACCCAACCAAATATATGTAGAACACACCCCATACTTCTATTTTGCTTCCTGACAATAGTCCTGGTTTGTACGTCCAAAGATAAACCTCTCTGCCTGATAAAATTCTCTGCGGTTTCCAAGGCCCGTTTCTAGTATCATCTTCGTTACATTGTTTGAAATCCTTAAAGCATTTTCACATGTAATTATTCTAGTAGACACAACCATGTGAAATAAGCAGGTTATATATTATTAGCTTCATTTCATAGATGCAGAAATTCATCTTTGAAGTCCAAAGTCACTTGGCTGGAAACTGGTAGAGTCAGAATGCAAATTCTGGTACATTGTGCTTAGTCAGCCTTTATGTGTATTAATTACATTGCCTTCCAAAAAAGCTTTCCCTATCAATCAATTAACAAATGTGCCTTCAATAATGATGAAAATAAAAGACACTGTGGTGAGTTCTATAGAATTCAGCAAGAGGTACAAAGCCTGACCCCTTGCCTGCAGGGGCTCTATTTAGATTGAGTAACAAAACATAAATGCATAAATATTAAACAAATAATGATACTTGAACAAGACATGAATATAAAACAAGGCAGTATAGCGTGAATTGATTAATAACTCATGCATGCGATTACAGTTGTTGGGATACAGAGGAGACACAACCCATTTCAAGGCACGATGGCCATTGGGTTGTGGAATTTGATCTGGATTAAAATGATATGTAGGCCAGGAGCAGTGGCCAATGCCCATAATCCTGGCACTTTGGGAGGCAGAGGTGAGAGGATTGCCTGAACACAGGGGTTCAAGACCAGCCTGGACAACTTGGTGAGACCTTGTGTTTACAATAAATAATAATAATAAATTAGCTGAGTGTGGTAGCGCTTGACTGTAGTTCCAGCTATTTGGCAGGTTGATGTGGAAGGATCACCTGAGTCCAGCAGGTCAAGGCTGTGGTGATCGTGATCGTGTGATTGCCTTCCAGCCTGGGTGACAGAGTGAGACTACAACTCATGAAGAAGAGAAAAATAGGATGAGTAGAAGACAAGGAGAAAGACCAGTTGGACTGAGAGATATAAGGAACAGGGCTCATGTTTTGTTCCATCTATGTAACTACAAAACCATACGGGAGAGGAAAGCTCCGTGAGATGTGGTATTGGCCTTGAGAGTTGGCTTTGGAAGAGCAAGGGAGTTGTGTATAATTAGGAGAGGTCAGGCCTGTATGAAACTGAGGAACGCAAGAGTCAAAGTCATGGTAGCACAGCACCCACTGCTTGCAGAGGAGGGGAATCCAAGTTGAGGGATAACCCCCCCCCATTACATTAGGCAGTATTTTATTTTGTTATTTTATTTTTTTGAGTTGAGGTCTCACTCTGTCGCCCAGGCTAGAGTTTAGTGTCACAACTCACCGCAGCCTCGACTTCCTGGGCTTAGGCGATCCTCCTGCCCCAGCCTTCTGAGTAGCTGGGACTATAGGTGCATAAAAACACACCCAGCTAATTTTTTGATTTTTTTTTTTTTTGTAGAGATGAGATTTTGCTATGTTGCCCAAGTTGGATTCAAACTCCTGGGCTCAAGTGATGCTCCTCCTACCTTGGCCTCCCAAACTTCTGAGATTATAGGTATAAGCCACCATACCTGGTCCCAGTATTTCATTTTATAGTGTTTTGTAGTACACGATTGACCTATTACTTTATTGATTTTTCAAAAATACTTTTTCTAGAAACAATCACAATTCATGTGTTATAATATTAAGTAATTAAATAAGAATGAGGAAGACCATTTCAAGAAACTGGATGTTAACAGAACCCCACTTAAATACTTAAAAAATGTCAGCTATAATTTTTAAAGCGGTATAGCTTAGCAACTCCATGAGTCATGGTAATCACTACCTGGAGGAAAGTATCTCTCCTACCCTCAACCTTGACATTCCCTTCAAAATGTAGTTATTGGTGAGAGTCATTCACTGGAGAATGAGAGGTAAGACAGGCAATATCATAATCCTGAAATGCACCGAAAAGGTCCTGAACATAGTGAAGTATGTCTAGTTTTGGGAACTGATTTTGTCCTTCAGCAAAATTAAGTCCATTGATATTTTTCAAATAAATTTTTTATTTTTATTTTTTATTTTTTGAGTTGGAATCTCATTCTTTCACCCAGACTGGAGTGCAGTGGCACGCTCCCGGCCACTGCAGCCTGGACCTGCTGGGCTACGGCAATGCTTCCGCCTCTGCCTTCCAAGTAGCTGGAACTACAGGCACGCGCTACCACGCCTGGCTAATTTTTAAAAATTTATTGTAGAGATGAGGTCTTGCCAAGTTGCCCAGGTGGGTCTCGAACGCACAGGCTCAGGCAATCCACTCATCTCAGCCTCCCAAGCGCGGGATTACGGACTGAGCCACCAAGCCCGGCTTCAAATAAATTTTTAAGAGTTACAGACTATATACACATGCAGAAAACTGTGTGTGTGTGCGCACGCACACACACACGCATGTGTGCGGGGCACATGTGTGTGAAGGCTGGCTTGGTGGGAACACCACTGAACATGATTGTGTATTAAATTTTCTGATAAGCAATATCTCAAGAATCCAATCATTAAAAGACATAGATGGGAATGATTTTTGCTATCTTAAAGAATACAAATTATTAAATAATGAAGGGTAAACTTAATTAAGTACTACAAACAGTAATAATAATAATCCTTGGCAGCAACAATAAAATACTAAGTGAATAAATGACGAAGAGATAGGGTCACCCAAGATGCTGTGACAAGCAAGCCACAAATACTTGTGGCATGGCACAACAGAAGTATATTTCTTGCTCATGCAGAGGCTAGGAGCTGATGAACCGATGACCTTAATATGCCTGTCCATCAAAATGCCTGGGCTCTTCTCGAGTCTTAGAGGATTCCATATCTAGCTTTAGGGTAGGAAAGGTGATCGATGGTCATGCAAGGGAGGTTGATACAAGCCATGCTTAGAAGCAGCGTCCACCACCATGGCTCTCATTCCATTGGCTACCTTCAATCACATTTCAATGACTAACTGCAAAGGAAGCTGGGAAATGTACTCTACCTGTGCGCTTAAGAAGAAGAAAAACAGATGTGGTAGGCATAGAATCTGCCACTGTACCCTGGGGTCAATTACAGCGCCTTAAGACATCATCAAAATCATGTGCATGTAAATCAGGAAGAATTAGAAAGAAACAGAGACAAGATTTTGTTCAAGTAGGCAAAGTATGAAAGCAAATCTTTTGATTCAAGATTTCTTTTCAAAAACAGATAGTAAAAAAAAAAAAAATCACCCACAAATGTATGAAATTAATTGAAATGTACTTGGGCTTCAAAATCTAGGTTTTTTATGTCATTGACTTCGTGATATTTCTTTGCAATATCACAGTTCATCTGTTTTAGGAGCAGAGTCAGAAATCTAAAATGGCAGTATCAAATGATACTGTAATCATAAAACTCAGAAAAGAATCAGATCTACCAAGTCTACTGAGGTTGTAACACACATGTCTTCATCAATGTGAACTGATTCTATTTCAGCACAATGGAAATCTTTCTATCCTTTTAGCTTGAAGTTTGCTTTCCAAATCGTTGGAAAATTTGGGGCTTAGGTTCCCTGGAGTCTGTCTTCTAATTTTCTGATATCATGAGTGGAAATAGAGCTATAGGTCTAATACATTCTACTTTCAAAACAGGACAATACTTATCCTTTATCTATACTCTGGGCAGATCAAAATCTTCGGACCTAGTGCAATGATTTTGAAGAAAGTCATAATGCAATACAGTTATAATCTGAATTTCACATTTAGCCTCTTGCTGTAGTTTATAACTGAAAAGCTTCCCTTTTCTAGAATTAGCATTTATAACGAATAGGAATTTAACCTCATTGAACATCCAGTAGAGTAACCTCACTTGAACCACACCGCCCTCTTGCAGCTCAGAAATGCTCCTGTCTCAGAGCTGTGGCTGTTCCCTTGCCTGGAATGCTCTTCTCTGACTTGAACTTGTGTATCACTCCGACATCCTCCCTGTATCTTTTGCCCAGTGAGGCTTTTGCTGATCCCTGATTTACAATTTTTTTTGAGTTGGAGTCTCACTCCGTCACCCAGACTGGAGTGCAGTGGCACGCTCCCGGCCACCGCAACCTCGACCTGCTGGGCTCCGGTGATCCTTCCGCCTCAGCCTTCCAAGTAGCTGGAACTACAGGTGCGTGGTACCACGCTAGGTTAATTTTTTGATTTACTGTAGAGGTGAGGTCTTGCCTAGTTGCCCAGGTGGGTCTCGAACCCGCAGGCTCAGGCAATCCACTCACCTCAGCCTCCCAAAGTGCGGGATTACAGGCTGAGCCACCGAGCCCGGCTGATTTACAATTTCAACTCAACTCAACTTTTTTCCACACCACTCTGGTCCCTCCCAGCCCTGCTTATCCTCTTCAACCTTTTCTTTCCTCCATTGGTTTCACTGTCTTTTAGTGTGTTATACATTTTATGTAAATACTGCTTACTTCCCTATGCTAGAATTAAACCTCCCTATGGGCAAGGATGCTTATGTTGTAGGCCAAGGTCGCCCTAGTGCCTAGACCTGTGTCTGAGAGAAGCAGGGCTTCAGTACATATTTGATGATGAACAGATGAATGAATGAGTTCCTGAAAATTCAATTTCAAGAAAGTGCAATCCACTTTCTTAGAATTCCAAAGACTAGATGTATCTCATTATGTGCTTTAAGTTGTTTTATACATTACTCGCAAATGCCTGCATATAATTGTACAGAGTTATATAAATTAAACCCTTGCCTATTACTCTTGATGGGTAATATAAGTGATCTTCCAGAGTCATTTTTATCATGTGTGCCTTTCAAAGGACATAACTCTAGAAGCCAATCATCACATAAAATGTGACTTCACTTTAATATGCTCCGACCAGTGAAGCAACTGCCTGTTATACTATTCACCAAATTAATTGATACATGTTTAATATGGGACTGAATTAAAAATTATTTAATAGAGTTAGAGTAGAATATAGCAATCTGCTTCTCTCAGTTCTTCTGTGGCAGTTTCTGGCTGACAATTGAATTGCATTGGCAATTTATTGAGTGTTTTGTGTTTGGAATGCAAAAGTGATTAAAATACATGCAATGCATTTTTCTGTCTCTCAGAAGTCTACCAGGGTCCACACACACATACAGACACACACATGCATATACATAATTATAATACAACAAAATAAGTTATAAAAAAGAGATACATATTACGCAGTTACAGGAACAATATTATAGAGAAACTAATTTTCTTGGACTTGGTACTCAAGAAAGGCCATGAAGAAGAAAGTAATATTACAGAAGAATCCATAAACTCCTAGATAAACATGGAGAACAGTTTATTTCTGGTAGTGTGCTCAGAAGTATGACTTTGTGTTGTGAAAAGTGTGGAATAATGGTTATCTGCACAGAAAATTGTAAAATAACGTTACTAACTTATACCCCTCTCAAAAAATAAGGTATAGCTACCCTAAATCCTAAATGTAAAAAGAAAAACAACAAAATTTTATAAAAATATATACAAGAACCTATAGATATGGAAGGCAGCAGTGTAAGAAATGCCCTCCTTTTAATAAAATATTAATGCAGTACTGAGATGAAAACTTCTAATTTAAATACTTCTATTAGAAAAAAACATAACCTGGACAACCCCTTCTGGTCCCCTCCCACCATTGGAGCTTTTCTGTCCTCTCAGGAAATCCTGCTTTCTCAAAAAAAAAAAAAAAAAAAAAAGAGAGAAAAAACATAACCTTAAATCTGTGATCTATGCTACCTATTTAAGAGACCAGAAAACAAAAACCCAAAGCAAGTTAAGAAAAAAAAAGGAGGAAATAAATCAGTGAAACAGAAAAAATGAGAGAAAATCAATAAAATCAAAGATTACTTTTTCAAAAGATCAATAAATTGATGAGCTTTCGTAAACTGACCAAGAACACTCAATACGCAAAGTGTTTGCATGAAGGAAACTGGTAAGGAATATTATCATAATACGTGAAAAATTCTTACAGCTATCAGGAAAATCATTAATCCAGTCAGGAAGTGGGAAAATAGTGTATTTGGACTAACAGATTTGAATGAAAACACTACATAGCAACACAGAAAATGTTAAATAAAACCTTAATAAAATCTATCTTACACTTCTCATATAGGCAAAAAAATAATGAAATGAACCATTATACCAGGTGCTTCCCGGAAGACATGAAAAATCTCACTCCCTTTTAGAAGTGTATACATTGATTTAACCATTTAGGGAAGTAATTTGGCAATATCCACCATGGTTGAAGAATTCCATACCCAGAAATGTAGTATTTTCACTTCTAGGGGAACCCTGGCAATTTTATTTATTTATTTATTTATTTCAGTTATGAGTTAAGAGCATTTTCAGTGACGTTCCTTGCAGCATGGTTTGCAATACTGATAACTTGGAGGAGTCTGGTCTAAGTTTTCCACTGTACTTTGTCAGAGTGTGAACATTGTTCTTAAGAAATGCTGTGCCCACATTTATGTGAAACTTGTTTCTGATAAGAGTTTCAAATGGAGGAGGCATGTTTACATCTAAAAAGTGAATAACAGAATTTTTTTATTTCCTGCTATTTGGTGTTGAGAGAGAACTTATAGAGGCATCGGTAAGAATGTATGCTCAACCCTTGGCTGTTGTAAATTCTGGCCCTCTAATAAAGGTTTTGGAAGTGTCTGACCCTCCATATTGCCACTGAGCATTGGGTCTCATCTATTTTCTTGCATCTTTCATGGAGATCACTGAATTAGGTGTTCTGTAGATGCGGACATGGCAGACCACAAGATGACACCCTCTTCCTTGTTCCGATCTGGAGAAAGACAATCCGACTAACTAAGACACTGTCGCACTGTAGGACAGAGGCAGCAGGTAGTGTTGTGTGTCCCTAGTGTGACACTCTTCAGGAGAGGCTTGTGCATTCCTAATGCCTTTCTTTTCCCCAGAGGCTTGCTTCCTGTCATGTTTGTTGAGTTTTGTACTAAATGTGCATGGGTCATCAAAAGCTTCTCTTAATGTTGGATTCTCGACCCTAAAGCTTTTACATTTAACCTGGAGCTGATATTCAGAATAACAAATGAAAGCAACATGTATCAAAACAGAAAAAAAAAGCCACCTTGACAAAAACAGAGATTTGCAGAATAATCTGTAGAAAGTGATACTTTAAAAACATTTTAAAAGCATGCACAGCACTGATGATTATTGGAGATGTGTGATTTATGGATACATATGTGCGCAGCAAAGGCACAAACATGGCTGGAAGCCTAGGTGCTGGCTTCAGAAGGATGCTTCACTCTGGCAGGTAGGGATGGTATCAAGAACTGGGATATCGATGTCTAAAACATAGCTCTAAAGCAAATATTGCAAAATGTCGCTATTTATTGAAGTGGGTGTTTTATTAGTCACTTTTTTCTAAGTATGTAATAAAATATATTTTTAAAACTCATACATGTGACAGATTTCATCAAACTCACAGATAAGTATTGGGTCCTCTTGATCCAATCTGATCTACATGTTTCGGATAGCATCTACTATTTAAAGTCAGATTTAAAAAAATAAATAAAAGAAATAAATCAGAGCTGGCATTCTGAATGTTCACCCTCAGCAAAGAAAAATGTCATGATAACAGTTGCAAGCCTTTTTTTAAACACCTATGAATATTCCAGGCAGCATGCTGGGTGTGTTATATACATTCTTTTTTAATCAACCTAAAAATTAATTATTATTTTCTATACCTACATGTCGAGTGACATATCTTATCTAGGATTGTTATCTAGTTTTTTCTCCTTTTCTTTAATTAAAAGTGATAAAATTACACTAAATTAATGAAATAAATATGAATATGGTGAAGTTACCCAGAATTTCTACTCAGAGTTTCTCAGTTTCATTGCTACTTCCTCCCCTGTACAACAGAGCTGCTAACTGCAGAGTTCCCATCTGGAAGCTGACGCTGCAGAAATATCCAAGACCTTTGTCCTCTTTGAAAACATAGTCACTGTCCCGATTTCTTATTCTTTTAACACTTCTGACAATTCAGTCCTCCTAGTTGATAATAAACAGTTAGCATCCTAATGAGAAAAACACTCTGCATTTAAATACATTTGAGATACACCTATGGGGAGATCGTCATAAAGGGAAACAACAGAATATAGGATATGTTTTTCATCTTGGTTTTCTAAATTTCTGTTTATCTCTACTGGACATGACCTTTCTCTGTTGAAAACTCCATCGTTTCACTCATGCCGTCAAATTAATTTACTGCCTTCATTTCTTGCACATAATATGTAAGTCACGAGTAGTGAATACCGATTCCCTGAAACCTCAGCTGTGTGAATGAGCTATCTTGATCTCTTTCTCTTTGTGGCTCATATATGATTATATAAGATATATGTTTGTATCTGTTTCCATTTGAAAGAGTTGTCTAATTTCCATTCCATGTGCTTTAGAATTATCCTTTAATGATTTGACTAAATGTGTCTGCTTCATTATTTTATCTAACACACAATTTGTTTTAATTCCACAGTATAATATATTTCAGACAGTCCATGTGGCAAATAAAATGAATACAGAAAGAAGGCACTGGATTCATTTAGTGTCCTGCAAGTCTTAATTTTGTTGATATGTGACATTACAAAAAGAGTCCTTTGATGGTTCAGTAAAACAAACCACATAGCAATTTGTTTCTTGATGTGGGTCAATTGCATATTGATTTTATTACGGCTTTCATTGGCAGCTATGTCAGGAGTGGGCTAGGTATTTATTAAGGCCTTGGATACTAGACTGTCACTATTTTATCAAAGACTGTCAACGATTTCTTGCAATGAACAGTTGAATATGATCGGTATTCACAGCAACTTTTTTAGTTCTTTTAAAAAAGAATATTTTTAAAAACTTGACAAGAAATATGCCAAATGCCTGTAATGACTATAAAGAATCATGAAGTACACACAATGGTGGAGAACAGAAAACAGAGGAATAAAAAGGTATGAAGGGAAAGTTGGTCAACTTAAATGATAATGTAAATGTAAACAGCCTATGCTCAAATGAAAAAGAAAGCATCTCATTTTTTCAGTGGCAGGTGTGGACCCCTAGACAGATGTGTAAGCAGCAATTTTTATGCCCAGGGCAAGCGCCAAGTATTTTATTGTATCCAACCTTTTCTGCTACGATCCTGCCTTCAGAACACTCTCCCACACCCCTTGCCTTCTATCCTCCCCCCTGGCCCTGTGACTTTCACATTTTTTGCTCTATTTATAATCCCCGGGCTTCTTGGGCTGGGTTACCTGGTCCTCTGAGTCAGCAGAGGGTGGCCACCATGACTTGAAATGTTCAGATGTCACTCTGAGCCCAGAAGCTGCTCCCAGTGTCTCAGTCCCACTGTGTCTTTTTCCTACTGAGTCACTTCTAAAGGACTGTGTCATGCCAGACAGCACAAACTTCAGAAAAGGAAAAGCAAGTCTTATGCCATGATAAGTAGGGAAATGTCGTATTACGTTTATAAACGCTACCTAATTGCAAAGTCAGTTTGAAATGCTTCCAACACCTATGAAATTCCACATCTGAGTCCTGGCGACTGCCACTGTGTTCCCACAAGGGCCAGCGTATGGAATTCCAATATGTCATATGTTCAAGCCTGATCTTATTCATGCCAGCGTCATGGACGATCACAGTGTGCACCTGCCAGGCCTTTTATGCAGGAACATAAATGAACATAGCCACATTGACGATACCACCAATGCCTCCCCCCGCCCCAGTCTTTTCTATTTTCAATTATTTTGAGTTAAATTAATTTTTACTACTTTTATATAGTCATTCCATTTTTCAAATTAATAAAAAATTATGAGTGAATATAACATCAACTTCATTACCTATAGTCTATATCTTGAGGAAAGAAACAATCCACTATTTACTGAGACGTTACCCCTCGCAGAAACATTTTTACATCTATATTAAGCACAAACAAGGAGTTTGGACGCTTAGTGTTAAAAAAAAAGTGAGGTTAGTGTGTCAGTCAAAATCCTGATTTCCAAGTAATAAAACCAACTCCGAACACTGTAGGCAAGTAGAGGCTTTTCTGGAAGCTAAGGAAGGACATGACATGAGGTTAAAGGGAAGGTTTGGCAAATGGCAAGGCAGATCAAGTGTTCCAGAAGCCAACGCGCATTCATATTCTGTTCCCACCACTGGACGGAGCCACCACTGTCTCCCTATGGAGCCATATCTGTTCTTCTCCTTCCTTCCATTATATACCTCTCACTCCACAGACATGGTAGTGGATTGACAGAATTCATCTCATGTATATCTAGCTGTCCAAGGAGGGGAGGAAGGGAGAATTATGTTCCCTTGTATTTTCACTGTGGTAGGGGAGAAACAAACGTGTGACCAACAGCAGAAAATCAAATCACTAATATCCACTATGGCTACTTAAGACCTTGGTCTTGTATCAAACATTCTTTACATTTTATAAAAAAGTCGGACAACACCTTCAATCCTTGTAATGGGTTATATTAGGTCCACTTTCAGAAACAGGCCTTATGATCGTGATATCTATTCAAACTGTGGATTCAGTTATTTTTTCATATAGTCTTGAGCAAATTAATAAATATGATTCCTATTTTCCTCATCTACTGCAATGCCCATGTATTTCATCTTCCTTAAAAGGGATTTTGTTAAGACCACTAATGATGCTAATTAAAATATAGGTATCTTCAAAGAGAAATTCAATTTTTGGTCAACATTTAATTTTATCATGAAGGCCAGTCCATCCAAGCTTGATTTTATAGAATTTCTATTTAATTGCATTAGTAGGAAAATCTGAAATGCATCTTGCTTACTTATGCCCTTACTTCTTGTATAAATGTCACATGAGAGATCAATTCTGAAAAATCATGTGGTCATTAAACTCAGAGTTTCACATAACTCTTAGAGCTTCTCAACAGTGAGGAATCCGTTCTGTCATGTGAGTGCCCAGAATTTCCATATGAGAAAATGATCATGGTTTTCTGTTTCTTTGGGGGAAAAAACGTGCTATGAGGTGATTGGCAGTGAAGGCTTCATCAGGCATGTTTGTATTAGAAAACAAGCCCACATGGGAAACTGGGAATAGAAAATAATTCCTCATGCATTTCCCGTCTCTCTTTGATCCGTAGCCAAATCCAGAGGAAAAGTTACAGAGATGCCAAGTTTATACATCTTCTCTGGAATCACTCTTTTTGTCTATGAATGGCATTGTAGTGGCAGTTCCAGAAAGCTTATCACTGTGTTCTAACGTACAGGAGTTAGCCCTCTAATAAAAAGTCTAACCAGTGTTCACTACAAGTAGGTTCCCCTGTGAATTATCTTAGATAAAGCATCTGTAATGCTTGTAAGGTGAAGCAAATGCATCTCTGAGGAACAGAGGGGAGATTAGGACAATCTATTATTACAACCAATCAGCACTTTCTTTCTATTTCCGTGCCTGTATATCAGTGCAAACGATTTCAGCAGATTGCCTACTGTAAGATTTATTCTGAAGACTCAAATTATTGATTTTTCTCACTACCTAATCAGTGTTATTCTGAAAAAATTTCAGCTGATATTATAGCTGTGCCTACATAATGCTAAATATTCTGAAGAAAGCTGATCATTAGCTGAATGGTTGATTTCATGGAAACATCTGGATATTTTCCTGGCGCTTTTTTAGGTTTTTATGTAGATGTTTGACATAAAGATTGTGCTCTAACTTTATATAAAATAAAAATCCTGTTGCTAAAGCAATAATATCTTAATATATTGATAGCAAAGTCTTTGTAATTGTTGATTTGTGCATCACCTTGAATGCAACATTATGTATTCTGAAGATAATTATCTAAAGTAGTATTTTAAAATCCAACATAAAAAGAAAAAAGGCACTAAATTCTACAGTATAAATTATTTTTCTTTCTAAAAACATGGGTTAGCTTTTTTTCTCTCTCTTGAAGTAATACTCTTGTTTATTTTGGCAAAATTTTTTGGATTACACACAGTAAACATTTACATAAAATTCATGACACACATTCAAACAGTTTTGCTGATGTAATCTCATTTTGGTATTACAGTGCTCTTATCGTATGTTATATTTTAAATGAATTTGGATTACATGGAGGTAATGACAGGTAAAAGAGGATGCCGTAAAACCACAGCAGCTTTGAGCTTCTTATTTCCAGGTGTGGTCATTTTGAGTCTTTGTATTTCAGCAGAAAACACATCAACATCATTCAATAGGTTTAATCTCATCTTTACTTGACAGTAATTTTAAAGCTCCACAACATAAGTTATGTCTACCGTATTCCATTTAAGACCATTTATTCATTTTTTGTTGTTTTGGACATTATTATTTTTGCAACCAGCAGAAAATTGTACTCAGCTGAGACGGAGGAGAGAGAAGATAGTTAAGGTGAAGAAGCACAGGGCAAAGGTGAGAATGATGGAGTTCTCTAGTCCAGAAAGAAAATATACTCATCATAACTTAATGAACTCCCTGTCATAACTTAATTTCAGTTGTTATTGCAGTGTGAGTATATGGATGTCATTACCTGAGTGGTGTGACTTTCTCTATGTCTCTGAAATGACGAAGTCCCCGTGGCACTCACAGATAGCCTTGAGTATCCATCTTCTTCAGGTAAACCTGTTGAGGTTAACACAAATCAGACGTTAAGTCATGTCTCCTTTCTCCAAATAAAGTAAGCTGTGTACTTACTGTAATACACTTATTATTAGAATTGTTATATTTCACAGATTGAAATGATGATCCTTAAACACAAAATTGAATACTAAATTTTGCAAAAAAATGTGGGGATGCAAGGTATTGTGTCAGTTTTGTTGAGTCAAAGAGGACACACTGACAAAAGAGAGAAAATTGCAATAGAGAAAAACATCAAATAGTACAAAAGTGAGCAAACAGGTATTGGAGGAGTGTGTGGCCAGTGACAGGTAAGCCAATTCCCTTGGGCCACTGCAGATGGCAGAGACTGCATGCCATTCGCAGGGAGATGAAGAAAGGACTGAATGACAGATAGAACATAACCAGGTCTATGTGTCCGTTGAATTCCACAATAGCTTGTTTTGTACATAAGGAAGAAATGAGTTGAGAATCCATGAGGGAAAAGGTTTGGGAGGGTTGCTGACTTACAACACACCCACTCTTAAACAGTTATATAGAATAAACTGTGGGTTTAAGGAAATGTCCACGCTTCCCAATACTATAGTCTTACCCATGAGGCACCAAGAGCTTTTATTAATTCTCCTCCATGATAGAAGTGGTAATTCTCAACCTCGACACTACTGGCATTTTGGGCTCTGTAATTCTTTGTCGAAGAGTCTGTCCCATGCCTTGAGGTTGAAGAGGCTCCCTAGCCTAGATGCCAGGGTACAACCATTTATGACAACCAAAAATGTTCTCATGCACTGCCAGATGTCCCTGGGGGGTGAGGTGATGCATTTATCCCCTCCCTACAGAGGTTGAGCACCATCGTGATAGAGACATTGTGCGTGGCCACAGATGACTTAATTAGCAAACACGAAGAGATAGAAAGAGTTGTAAGTACCCAATGAAATGAATTCAAGTCAGAGAACTTTAAATGCTTAAGTGATTACTACTCTCATCTGAAAGCATAATTAACTAGCAGGGTATAATTGATTAAGCATATACATGATTTCTAAATTAAAAATCATTAGAAAATCACTGCACATTTTTCCAATTCTAGGAGAGAGTTGGTTCCTCAGGGAAGTCCACCCAATTCTGTTGGACACCTGATGAGGCTTGCCAGCTGATCTTCTTGTTATATGTACAATTGCCTTAGTGAAGAAAGGTTAACATGCTGGAGATGGGAGGACTACCACTGGGACTGGCAGATCACCAGGTGAAAATGACCCCAGTCGCAAGCAACGGTAGCAACCTCAGATGCTAAATTAGACACTGTGGTACTGGAACATTGGAAAAGTTCTGATCAGGTGGTTCATGTCAGAGCAATCTGGAGTCCAAACAGGTGGAAGAGAGTGTGGAAATCTGAGATCAAGCACAATCTGGAATTTCAGGTAACCAAATAAAGCAGATGTTTAAAAAATGAGTTTCCAGGTAGCAGGGCACAGCAAAAACCTTGAGATTCACAGGAAGGACTCCCTCTTAGAGGGGTATGAAAGACGGGTTGAGGGGTGTATAATTTCCAAGTGAGATAGACAGCCATTTCTAGTGAAACGAGTTCACTGGGAATCTTACTAAAACAGAGAATCTGAGGCATGAGAAGAAAACGGTGATCCATGTTTCAAAACTAAATTATAAATTAGAAGTTTGCTCTCAGGATCAAAACAGAAACTTGGTTTAGATTATTAGGGTACAAACTCCGAGACAAATCAGTCGCATCATGTGCATTACACAGAGTCAATGGAATATGCTTAAAATATTTATGAAGTTCTTCTAAATAAGACACTGGGAAACACAATGGAGAATGAAGAAAAGTCGCTACCCTTGAGGAAGCGGTCATTTAACGGGAATGACACTTTAGCCTGCACACACAGCAGAACAATTTAAGGATTAAACAGGAGTACAGGAAACCCTGGACAGGAGAAAGCAGTGATTAATTCTGAGGAAAAGAATTAGAGAAAACTTCGTGGTGGCGTGGCCGAAGGACTTGGACCTTCTACGACAGGTTGAAAAGTTAAAAAAACTTGAGAAGGGACTGAGGGAGCCAATGAGCCGAGACCATGAAACACAGGATGGCTTCATATCCAGCGGATGAGCCTGTGAGACAGTCAAGTAGGAAACCTGGAGAATGTGCCAGAAGGTTAAACAGTCCAAGTGTTAAAGACCTTTGCATAGCACTTCGTAGAACTGTGGCCATATTTTGGAGACAATAGGTAGCACTGTGGATTTCTGAGGAGAGATAGAAACCATTTTAACTAAGCGAGTTGAGAGGTACTTCGTGCATATCTGTCGACTAAAGGAGTGATTGGTCCCTGAACCCAAGGCAGGGATCCATAGACAGGGACAGGTGGCCTTTTAGGGCAGGTGGACGTGTGTAGGTGAAAGGCCAGGTGAGGACAGGAGGAGGGAGGCAGGTGGATGTGTATAGCTGGAGAATCAGGTGAGGATGGGGGTGGAGGCAGGTGCAAGTGTGTAAATGGAGGGTCAGGTGAGGATAGGAGGCAGGGAGGTAGTAGTTGGGGTGGGGAAGCAGGTAAGCAGGTGCTGGGAAGGTCAGCATGTGGAGAAGCGAGTGAGAGAACCACTGGGCCTATGTCTGGGGAAAGAAATCCTTGAAGATGGTAGCAAACAGGTGAAGGGACTTCATTGCAGTCAACATGTCATGGCAAAATAACTAGAAAAGCAAAGGAAGAGCCAGGAAACTCCAAAGGTGCAAAGGAGGATTTATGACAGGATTTACATTTTTTAAAGATGGGGGTCTTGCTATATTGCCCTGGCTGGTCTGAAACTCCTGGCCCTTTTAAGTTATTCTTCTGCCTTGCCCTCGGCTAGTGCTGGAATCACAGGTGTGAGCCACCACGCCAGCGTTTTTTTTTTTTTGATTAGAAAACATCATTTATTTAAAAGTAAACTAGAGAGAGAGAGAGAGAGAGAGAGAGAGAGAGAGAGAGAGAGAGAGAGAGAGAGAGAGATTTACCTTCCCATGGTAGGGCAGGGGGAGGATTTTTTTAACCAACAAACTATTTTATTTTGCTGCCATGGCAAAAGCAATAACTTTTAAAGGGACAACTTAATTAAAAATGTCACCAAAGACCCAAAACATGGGTGAAAATGGATTAATGTCTCGATATGAACATTAAAAATACACATGTAGGCTGGGTTCAGTGGCTCAGCCTGTAATCCCAGCACTTTGGGAGGCTAAGGCGAGTGGATTGCCAGAGCCTGCGGGTTTGAGACCTGTCTGGGCAACTCGACGAGATCTCGTCTCTGCAATAAATCAAAAATTAGCCGGGCATGTAGTGCACGCCTATAGTTCCAGCTACCTGGAAGGCTGAGGTGGAAGGATTGCCAGAGCCCAGCAGGTTGACGCTGGAGTGGCTGTGGGTGTGCCACTGAACTCCAGCCTGGGAGATGGAGTGAGACTCCAACTCAAAAAATAATAATAATAAACATGTAAAAAATGCCATCAAAATGAAATGCATATTTTGGAAGAACAATATAGAATATTTAAATATATTAAATAAAGACTATTATTCTTAAGCCACCCTGCATATCAAAATAAAGAACTGACTCTTTGACTTTAAAAAATGGACAAATAATATATTCAGAAAATTAAGGAGAAACCATATGAATGACCAATAAATAGTAACCATGTTCATTTTCATTAAGAATGGAAAAAAATGCATAGAAGGCTTCAATAACATTCATTTTAACTACCAAAATAACAAAGATTTAAAAACTTTTTATTACTGCAATTTTAAACATATGTAAAAGTAGAGAAAATGTGGTGAGACTCTGTGTACCCATTCCAAGGCTTGGGATTATCCATCATACAATCTTGTTCCATCTCTTTCTCCCTATCTTTTAAAAAATAAATCATTCCATTTTACCTGTAACTACTCGAGCATGCATCCCTAACTGAGAATAACTTTTTTTTTTTTTTTAACATAACAGGGATTTCCTCATGCAGCTAATGGGAACACTGCTAAGCAGAGATCCCAGAAAAATCTCAAAGTTCTGTGGACGGCAAGTAGAAAATTCCAAAGTGCATGTTAACCAGCGCTGAAGAACTACGATTCCTTTTGCAGGAACATTTACGGTTAAGATGGAGCACTTTTCAGGTCCCTCTGTTGGAAAGGAGGTTGCCGTCGGACAGTGATGGCAAGCACCTACTGATGAACTCACTCTGGTGTTCTCACTGTCCCAACCTTCTCCCCTGCTTGGACGTAGAGGTGATAATGCCCAGCCTAGGGAGTCATATGTTCCTTCCTCGCCATTTTCTTTCTAGGGCAGCAACAGTATGCCTCACAAAGTTGAGTTTTTGCCCATGCGATACTAAACCTTTATTATAAAAATCCATCCTTGCTTAAATGGGCAAATAACATATTTAGAAAATTAAGAAGAAACAGTGTGATTGAGCAATACACAGTAAACATATTCATTTTCATTAAGAATTTAAAGAAATGCATCAAGGGTTAAGGCATTCTGAAATGGCATCCACCATTCCCTCCAGATAGCTAGCTCTTCTGCTCAAAGAAAGACTGCAGAGGCTTTAGGGATGGAGCTCCCCCAAAACTGGTCTACAGGGCATAATAGACATACTCCAGGGGATTTCCTGCTCTCCTGATCTTGGGTGAGGACATCAGAAAGGCTCCAGTCTTGATCGGGGGTATAAATGGAAGGATAAGCCTTTGCTCATTCTCTTCTTGTGCACTGAGGGATGCTCAGCGCTTTGCACATTCAACCTTCTTCCAGGACACAAAGATGGTTGGCTGTTAGGACATTCTCCTTATCAGCTATAGTGTGTGGACTTGGTCCCTGGAGTTCTGTGTGATTTTTTTGTTTTTGAGTTGGAGTCTCTCTCCATCACCCAGGCTAGAGTGTCTGATTTTTAAAGTGATTTTGAAAAGTGACTATGGGGTCATGAAGTATACATGCAGAGCCCAGGAGGTTTATTCAAAGTCTTATAAGAAGAGAATGAGACAGAGTGTGTAGGGGTGGTATGGCACAAATTGGATGTTGTTACCCAGTATATCACAAATCTCTGTCATTTAAAAAACATTTATTTTAAAGATATGGTGTACAATGCAGGGTTAGGTATACAAGTGGTCATCGTGCAGGTAAAGTTTGGGCCTTACTTTGGTCCCTACCTCGCCTGGTTTGAGATCAGGTAGCTTTATTAATGAAACATGCCCTCCCTTCCTCTGGAAGTTTTCTACTGCTGCCAATTCCTTTCTTGTAGTATTTTGATAACTGTTCAGGGTCTGCTTATGAGTGAGAACATGTAGTACTCAATGCTTTGTTTCTGTGATAGATCACTGAGTATTACAGACCCTAAATCCATCCAAGTTGCTGCAAAGTTGATAATTTTGTCCTCCTTTATGACTGCATAATATTCCATTTTATATATGTACCACATTTTTAAATCTAGTCTACTTTCAATGGGCAGCATGACTGGTTCCATGCTTTTGCTATTGTGAATAGTGCTGCAATAAACATGTGCGCATAGGTATCTTTTTTTATTGAATGATTTGAGTTCCTCCAGGTATATTCCCAGAAGGAGTATTTCTGGGTCACATGGAAGGTTGATTTTTTAAGATCTTTTAGAAATCGCCACCCTGTTTTCCACAGAGGTTGTACTAGTTTACACTCCCACCAAATCTCTGCCATTTTGTAGAGACTCAAAGTCATTTCATCAATGGCAGTGGGATTTGGATTCTCTTTGACACCCTCCCAGATTTCCAAGTACTCCATAATCTTTAAACCCATTTCTCTCTTGGGGTGTCCACGAAACTGGATATCTGTCTTGTCTCTTGATGACATATTCCATTTCAGCCCTTCTCAATGCAAATTTCTCAAAGCTTTTCATTCTACGTGGCTCAGTGGTCAGATTTTTTTCTCATCTTTCTTTCTGATTTCGTCTCTGATGCTATGAATAATCTCCATGTCTTCAGTGTCTTTGAAAATTCTGCCTTTTCTACCTTTCTATTCTGGAACCTTTGCTTAAACCTCAAAACTGTAATCACCATGAATGGAACAATCATCCATAGCCAGAAATCATTCTTATCTCTGGAGCTCCAAGCCCACCTATGAAAATAACCTCCACTTAGAAATCTCCCTTCCCTGCTAAAGAGTGCAGTATTCTTCCAGCATTTCTCTCAAAGTCTTAGAGTTGCCCATCATACCTCCCTTTTCTTGAACAGTATCGTAATATATCCTTCAACAATCTTGCTTGGCATACACAACCTGCAGAAGCTCAACAAACATTCAATGTCATAAGCATCAAAAGGCATCAAAACTGACAAGTTCAAAAACTGTTTTGAGTGTTAAAGAAAGCATCTCTACAGTTGTATCGCATCAAATTGAGTGTACTATGAGGGCGACTGAAGTTTAAACATGTAAGTACGATACACAATTTTTTTAAAAGGCTTAAAATGTATTTTAATAAGTTGATGCTCATTACTGCTCCATTTCTCAGAAAAACTCCAAATTTAAGATACCATTTTTAATAAATAAATTCTGGGTTTTTGGGTAACCTCTCCTAAAACATATCCTTCTCCTGAAGTCCACCTACATAATCTTACTTCATTTATAATGTCTGTAATGGTCCTGAATACCAGTGCAGGCAATCAAAATAATAGGCATGTTTGAGTACACACATATGCAATTGTGACACATATGTAAATAGGCGACAAGGCACTGATTGTACTATTGTAGCGTGTATGGTCTTGGAGAAGTGAATTTGCTGCTCTGCACCTCATCCACCTTATGCATATAAGTTTTTTTTGATAAATCCTCATGGCTTCTCTGGCTTAGAAACATAAGATTTTATGGTAACTGCACATATGATAACTGTAAAGGTAATATTTACTGAGTTCTGCATTTATGTCAATATCATCATGCTAAATATTCAGCAATCCACGAGACAGGTCCTTTTATTATTCTCATTTTTAAGATTAGAAAACTGAAAAGCAGAAAGGTTCTGCCACTTGTTTACGGTCAGGAAGCCGATAGGCATCAGAACTGAGGTGGGAACGCAGGCAGGTTGACTTTGTAAGCACCAGGAACAATGTCACACTGTTAGGAAAGGGCAGAGTGGACATTACAATCCACTCGTTTCCTATCCTGACTTCTCAACAGCAGCTAAGAAAATGTAATGGAATAATATCCAAATTAGAAATTATTTAATATGACTTCAAAATGCTTTTTTCAAGAAGGATGAATGGGCCAGGACTTAGTAGGTGCACCAAGAACGTTATTCTTTCTTTCTTTTGCCCCACTCCCACCCCCAAAGGTACCTTCTATTGCTCAAAACAGATAACTGCAAAATAGTCAAGATTGACATGTGGGGGCTGGCTTTCTGTACTTTAGATTTAGGCTTTGAGCTAGATCAGAGTATGAGTTCCAAAGAATTGCACAGTTTTCACCAACAAAGTTATATTGTAAAACGTATATTAAAGATATTTATGGGCTCCAATCAGAGGTTTCTTGGTTGGTGGTCTGGGTCTATCTTGAGGCATGGTTGATGGAAGTCATTCTTAGATGTTCCCAGAATCAGTGTGGTTTAGTGCTTTAATGGGGCTAACTTCAACATGGCGTTGGAGTCTTGCGAAGAATGCAGATTTCCTGGCCCTGAGAAAGACCTCTTTCAACCTCTTGCCCTTAGGAAGCCTTTAATCAAAACAGATAGCCCTTAGTGTACACTGAGGACAAACATAATGCAAATTTAAAAAAGACAATCTGTGCAGAATAGAAGATGTGAATTCAAATGCAATGACTGTATTATTTAATTGCCATTTTTGCTGATATTTATTTAGTCATGATATGTATATTCATTGAATAGCAAGAGAGAAAATCATACTGAACATAAAATGGCCTAGTTGGAATTTTTTATATCTCTATTTCTCTACAAAATAGACATCCTTATATTCACCATATTTTGTTAGATATAGGCAAGATGTTCTAACACTAAAAACTGTTCTCTAATCTAATGATAAATAACCACAAGTCCAGGGAATAATTAAGTATACAAAAAAAGATTCAAGTCTGTGTTCACATCAGTAAAAAGGATAGCAATTAAAGTAAGTGATAGCTATAATTACCCACACATAACTATATTTCAACAAATGAACAAACAGATAATTATTTCTGGGAGGCAGAGGTAGCATGCAGATACTGGCATTCAAAAGGGAAATCGTTTCCTAGAAAATAACACTATTTCTGATTCAATTAGAACCTTAAGTTATTTTAAACATTTATTTTCATCTTTTGCCTTTATTTAGAAAGCCCATTGACTGCATTTTGTAAATTACGGATTCATACTAATAATTGCTTTAAGAGTTATCATGATCATGTATATATATATCACACACTGCACATGTGTCATGTTTGTTCAGTTTCTACAACACTGACTAGGGCAGTTTTTCTGACTCTGCCCTTTACAAAGGATTTCCTGGCTCCTATGGAACAAACAACATTGTTTCAATCAGTAAATGCTTACTGAAGGCCTAAGTATATAGAGTATCATGTTGAATATTTTAATAATCATGGGGAAATTTTCAGACATCTAGAAATTCATAGTGTTCAAAAAAGTAGATTAGCATAAACATGCTAAGTTGTTTTGAAAGACTGAATTCTCAGTTGAAATAATTTTTCTTCTGTGCACATAACTCCTAAGTTGTTTTTTTTCCAAATGGTCTTTAATTCATGACATCACAGAACCAGCTTTATTTTAAAATTCAGTCCCTGTAAGCACTTAAGGGAGAACATATACCTCTGTATCCGGGATTTAGAAGTACACACTATTAGTTACACGCTGTAGTTTAGAAGCCCGGCATTCCTAAAGACTTAATTAATATTATCAGTTTCATGAAGCATATTTTACTAGCATTTCCACTATCATCTAGAGGGTTTTGTTTGTTCCCCTGGTGTCTCGTTCTGTTTTAATATTGAGAGTAAGCCTCAGTTTTTTCGTGTGTGTTGTTTCCTGGAATCATTTCCTAAGACATAGCTTTTGTCTTTTGACTCAAAACACAGAAAAATTAAATACTTTGGTAGAGGGACGTGCCCTCCCTCTTACTCTTTTTCTGTTTTTCTGTTTTTATATTTTTAGTTGTGGAACTGTAACTACCACCCGGTCAAGAAACAACACGGTCAGTTCTCCAGACACTCCCATCCTTTTCTCTCCAAATCACCACTGGCTCTTACTCCTCTGAATGAAATCTCTGTCCTCATACATGTGGTAATCCCTTGTCCCATCCTTGCCTGTTGGGTCTGTACCTCTGCAGGATGTGATAGTATCACATTGGAGTTGTAAGCTATATTTCTCTAAGTACTAATGAGGCTGGACTCCATAAAAATGTTTCTGGTTTTAAATGCTTATTGAGGTTTCCCATCCAATGTTCTATTCAGCTATCACTTTCTTTTTTGGTTTGTTTCCATTTAAGTAAACTCTGAATATGACCCTTTGTTGGGTAAATGTACTGAAATTATTTTTCTCCCAATTTCTGTGTTTTTTTTTCCTTTGTCATTAGCATTCTTTTGTGTCCTGTTGAAGATATCCTGCTTTCTTTCCCTTTCTGACGTAAAGAAGAAATTCTCCTATATTTCCCACTATACATTTTTACTATTTTCCATTTGACATCTAGATCTATATATTAGCAGGAATTGCTTTGTGTGTGGCATTACGTAGGGTCACATTTCACTCTTTTCTCCGTATCAATAACAATTGATTATTCTTCCTCAATGCTCTACAATGTCAATGCTGGCATAAAGTAAGTGGCCACTGATGCCACCTGAACAAATTTTATTTTCTTACCCCTCCTTCAGTATGCTCTGGAAGAGTTTGTATAACATTGGCGCTGTTTCACTTTTAGAATTTTGTAAAAATTGACTGGAGAATTTGGGTGGATCTAGAGTTTTCCTTCTAGGAAGTTATTCAATCACAAATTCAATTAATTTAAGACTTACAGTATTACACAGCATTCCTATTTACTTTCTCTACTTTGGTTAGTTCTTCTTTGAGAAATGTGTGTGTTCATGTAAATTTACACATTTATCTTGGCATAAAACTGTTCATAACATTCCCTTATTACTTTTAATTTCTGCAAGATTTGTGGTTACATCCCCATTTCATCTCTAGAATTTATTTGTGCCCATTTTCTTTATTTCTTTATTATACTTGCAAGGGAATGATAAATTGTATTAATGTTTTCAAAGATCAATTTTTGCAAAGAACCAACTTTTGCTTTCTTGTTTTTCTATTTCAATAACTTTTTGTTATTACTATTTTTATTGTATACTCCTATTTTCATGGTATTTAATTTTTGTTCTGTTTATTATTTCTTGATATTTTAATACTGATTTTCAGTCTTTCTTCTCTTTCAGTACACATGTTTAAAGCTAGATATTCCCATTCATAAAGACACTAGCCATGCCCCATAAGTTCTGTTGTCATGTTTTCATTGTCATTAGTTAAAATGCTGTGTTTTGTTTTAAATTTATATCGAGATTTCTTATTGAATCTACGGATTATTTAGATGCAGTCCCTAACTTTCAAATACATGAACATTGCTATTGCTGCTTTTTAATATTTGCATGTTATATCTTTTCCTTTTCCACCTCTTTTCATTTATTCTTTCAGAATCCTTGTGTTTTATATTTTCAGAAACTTTAGTTTTTAAAACATTGCAATGATAGATCATCTTTAATGTAGATTTTCACTAAAGGAGCCTTGCAAAGTGTAGTATAATTGAAGTTTGCCTTCATACATGTGATTTTATCAACCATCTAAGAACTTTCTATTAGTTGCCCTTTGGGATATTCCTATTTCACACCCTTTATCCATCTTGTGGGCTGACTTTTTAAACATTCTATTTCACTCCCTTTGTTAGTTTGGAAATTATCTTCCCCACTAATGTTCATTCAGGGGTTATCTTTGAGACTACAAGTCAACAAGTTAGATTTATCAGCATATAATATTAAATATTATTTTACCCTTTCCTAACTCACTTTTTCATTGTTCTTTGTTTTTTCCTGTATCTCTGAGCATTTGGAGTTTGCCAATATCTAATTATTTTGGTTTTCAATTTTTTTCCCCTAAAAATATCCTTAACTCCCCTTCATTTTTGAAGGAATTTTTGTTGGCAGTTATTTTGTTTGAACATCGTAAATATGTCATTCCACTGCCTTTGTACTTGAAGTGTAACAGTCGATGTCTCTTACTTATTGCAGTTTATTCATGTCTAATTCAGCCTGTGAGATGTCCCCAGTGAGCCAACCTCTGGGCACTCACCTTCATGGAACCCCTGCCCATGGCCTGGATTTAGTGACTCAATTGAAAGTGAGAGTGAGGGGCTGCCACTTCCCAGATTAGGTCATGTGAAGACTGTGGCTTCCATCCAGGGTGCTTGTGAAGGAGGCCTCTGCCCTGCTGTGAGGGCTGTCCCATGGGGAGACCCATATGAGTGGCCTTGGATGAGAATCTCCTGTGGCCTGCCAACAGCCATGTGAGTGACCTTGATAATGGATCAGCCCTCACTCAGATCTCAAGATGAATGTGGCCTTGGCTGACAGCTTGGTTGCTATCTCATGAGGGACCTTCCATCAAAGCCATTCAGCTAAGTGGCACACGACTTCCCAACCCACAGAAACTAGGAAATCATGAACCACTTGTTGTATCAGCCTCTAAGTTTTGGAGGTAATTGTTGCCCGGTAGTGAAGAACTAATACAAGCCAGTCGTCAGTTGAAGGACATTGGATTAATTTCTAGTTTTGTGTTATTATAAATAAAGTCACCATAAGCATTTCTCTTGGGTAGATGCTGACAAGTAGGATTACTGGATCATGTGAAAAGTGTAATGTTGAACCATATTTAAAAACTGCCCACTTAAGTGTCTTTCCTTCCTTCCTTCCTTCCTCTTTCTTTCTTCTTTTCTTTTCTTTCTTTCCTTTCTTTCTTTCTTCTTTCTTTCTTTCTTTCTTTCTTTCTTTCTTTCTTTCTTTCTTTCTTCCTTTCTTATTGTTTCTTGATGCTCTTTTGTCAGTGTTGGAAAAGGGTCTAACATTGCTCACCAAGTCTTTTTTTCTGCTCATGCACTTTCTTCTTTTCCTGAGATCCCAGCCATCCTTCTCACTGTAATCTTTATATCTTAAGCCACCGTCTGGCATTTCCATTCTTCTCTTTTGCTTTGGTTTGTTTCATGCCAAGATTTTCTGATTTATCTCCCACTTCCCCACTTGTTCTCTGTTTGTTTTTGTTAACAATTGTGTCTAATTAAATTTAACTTCATCCTCTGGAGTACTTCATTTTATTACTGTATTTTTCAATCTCAGAATTTCCATTGGACAATTTCTTTATGGTTTCCCATTTCTGCTGATGCTTTCATTCTTTTATTTTTTATATGTAAACAGACGTATTTTAAGGCAGATGCCTTTGAACTCCAATCTTTTGAGCCTCTGTGGATATATTGCAATTAACTGCTACTTCTGCTTGTGATTTTTTTGAACTTTATTTCGTGGGTTTCTATGCCTGGTTATTTTTGTTTGCGTGTTGGACTTTGTATTGGAAAAGTGGCTTGTAAGAATATGCTAAAGTCTAGGATGCTATTTTTGTACTTAGGGATAGATTCATAAGCATTTTTCTTGGGTCCCTGTGAGCCCTGTTATGTCCAGAGTATCTCACTCTAACTTTGGGCTTCAGGCAATTCATAGACAGGCTGTGGCTCCCGGTTTTGGTTCATCCTGACTCTTGGAACGGACACTTCAAAGTCCTACCCTAAAGTCTTGGTGGGCCCAAAATGCAGGGTATGTCCCTATAATCCTAGAAAGCCATCAGAAGCACAGTTTGCCTCCTTAGCTGCTTTCTCCAAAGCATGTGGGGGTCTTTAATGTCCCTAGAAGACAAGCCTAGAATACGGGCTTTCTCGCTTGGGTTCACATTGGAACCCCGGCCCCAACATCTTCAGTCTCTTCTCAGTGTTTCACTACCTTGAGAGTTCCCCAACGACTTCAATCAAACTCAACAAAAACATGTTTTGTCCACCTTAGCTGCCTGTTCTCCAGGGAAGGTTGGTCTGAATCTCCCATCAGCCATTACCAGATGCCCTTGTCTTCTTTTGTGTGTGTGAGAGAGGAAATATTTGTATAGGCCACTATTACATAGCTCTGGATACACGCAGCCAAACTGATTCTGAATGATATACTGATTAACACACTTAAAATACCTAAAGCCAGTTTGCCATTCATTATTTCTTTAATATTATTTTCCTTCATATTTCTTAGTGGTGAGAATAATTTTTTAAATTAAAAACATGAGTAGAGAGCCCATTTTCTCCTCCTGATCAGTATAAGATTCGTTTTACACTGGTTTTTATAGACCAATATTCCATACAATTTCTGAAAAGTCAACAAATAAGCAATTATAATCCTAACTGTTTCACTTAAGCAATAATGTGCTGACAATAATACCAGAGTGAAGTTTCACAGTTTAATATTCTATTTTCCAGCTCTTAAGCCTGTGTCATTGTTATGTTTTAAATCCATTTTACCTAGGAAGTTGATACAGCTTAAAAATTATCCATTTACTTCTGAGTTAAAAAAAAAAAGCTTACCATTTGAGACAGAGTTTCCATTTTCAGCAGTTATAGTACTAGACAGTGAATTAGATAATTGAATTCCATGGTTATTTGCATTTCTATCTTGAGTCTCTGAAGGAATTTCTGATGTACTAGGATCATCTCGGCTAGTTAGGTTCATGTTAGTTTCGAAACCTAAAACAAATTTTAGAAAAGATAATTATTTTCTGATAATGTACACTAAATAATTTGAATAGAACATAGATAATAGTTATAAAAAGGAGGAAAAATAATAAAATGTATCCAATAAACAATAAGTACATCTAAAATAAACGTATAATAATCTTTAATCAAGTATGTAGCCTACATAGTTTTGTTAAAATTTGCCATAGCACTGTTAAACCAAAAAGAATATATTATGTGGTAAAATCAATTTTATAATCTGTAATTTTCAAACATATTTATGCAGATTTTTTTTTTCAAATCGGAGTCTCATTCTGTTGCCCAGGCTGGAGTGAAGTAGCACACTCATGGCTACCACAGCCTCAACCTGCTGGGCTCAGGTAATCCTTCCACCTCAGCTTTCCAAGTAGCTAAAACTACTGGCATGTGCCTCCACATCTGGCTGGCTAATTTTTTGATTTATCGTAGAGATGGGGGTCTCACTAAGTTTCCCAGACTGGTCTTGAACCCCTGGACTCAGGCAATCTTCTTGTTTCAGCCTCCCAAAGTGCTGGGATTACAGGTTTGAGCCACCGCACCCGACCTATGCAGACTTTTTGACATCCTAGATCAAATAACTTGTCGTTATTGCAGTCCCTGTCTTGAAAAGACAATATGTTTATGTTTCAGGAGTTTTTTGAATTATCAAATTTAAATAAAGTTAGACAATTCTTATAGCTTTAGAAAGATAAGAAACACATGTTCACCATTTCAATAAAGAGCTTTATTATTCATTTTGGAATGCTGAACTTCAAGCCTCTACTTCTGCATTCCATACACTAAAGCAATTACTTGAATATTTAATGCACATCTTACATTGAGTGTTCTGAGAGGTATGAACACAGAAGCCACACTGGAAATTCAGCTAAAGAGTCAAACAAAGACATTTTAAAACCATGTCATATAAATAAAGTAAAATAAACAAATGCTAGAGTATTGGCACTAAACGAGGTAGATGTTCTTATAGTTACTGTCACTGGAGTTTGTAAATCACACACAAGTGTCCATCACAGGGTCAGCCATGGCCTCTCCCACACCACCTTTCTCTCCGGTTCCCTTTCTCAGGCTACACAGGTGTATATGGGATTGTCTCTTGCTTCCCAAGAAACCCCAGAAAAGCTCAAACCCACTGGGGATTTTTGATTCAGCGTCAAGGATATGTGGGCTGCTTTTGTTCTCTTCTGTTGATGTGCAATAGATTCTGACTGTCTTAAAACTAGTCCCTTCTAAGGCTTTAGGCTAACACGTTATTCAAAAGATGCAATAAGCATCATTTGTTTTAACATACTTTGAATAGGGTAGAACAGTGTGTGATCACTGCTAACCCCAATTACAGGTGCCTTCATAGTCATAGATGTCATCCCTATTTTGCTGAAGAAAGAATTAAGCTTCCTCAGAGTCATGCAGCCTGAAAGAGGTAGGATGGAACTGTTCCAATATTATATGTTCTGATGATCGTTCCATCTTTCGAATCTAAAAGACACTTTAGGTTATACCATTTTCATGATTAAAACTCTTGAATAAATTACTGTTGTTTAAAATCTAAAAAAAAATCATGATTTTGTTCTTTTTTTATGGCTGCGTAGTATTCCATCGTGTATATGTACCACATTTTTTAAATCCAGTCCTCTTTTGATGGACAGCATGGTTGCTTCTAGGTTCTTGCTATTGTGAACAATGCTGCGATAATGGGGGGGGAGGGGAAGGGAGATGGGATTAACGGTAGTAAATATCTGTCTGGGGACGGGGAGACACCTCTTATCAACAAGGGTCCCTGAACGAAGCATATCTGTATGCCTAACCCTTAACTGTACCCCATGATATCATAATAAAAAATATTGATTATAAAAAAAGAAAGTTAATCAAAAACATTTTAAGATTAAAAATAATCACTGTCCAATAAGCAGCAAAGGAAATGTTAAATAAAGTTCCTGAGGCTGAAGAGAAATGATACCAGATGGAATTCGGACATTTAGGAATAAAGTAAACATAAAACATTAAAAAAAATCTTAAAAAAAGTTTTAAAAAAGGAAGAAGAGAGAAGGAGGGTGAGAGGGAAGGAGGAAGAAAGGAAGGAAGAGAGAGGAAGAAAAAAAGGAAGGAAGGAAACAGGGAGGGGGGAAGGAGGGAGGGAAGAAAGTAAGAAAGAAGCCAGGGAAGGAAGGAAGAAAATAAAAGCCCATTCTCCAGAGTTGTCTCTCAAGTCGGTCCTGATCTGATCCTTCCCAACTCTTTTCCTGACACTACCTCCCCTTGCCCCTTCAGAAATACACTCAAACAGCACCACAGGCCATGGGTGTTTATCCAAGTCCCCTCTGCCTGGCACGGGCTCCTCCCTCGGCAGTCCTGACGCTTCCCACCCACTGGTCAGGACCTTGGTCAGATCACCTGCAGTGACCTCTCATCTGCTTCCACAGAGCACAGCTTGCTCTGCCCTGAAGGGACCGTGGGAGTGTTTATAGGTAGAACATGCTGGTTGTACAGAATAAAGGGGAAACAATTAGAGCTTCGAAAGCCAGGCAGAAGAGTTCATATTCAAAGGTTCCAAGGAGCCACTGTGTCTTCTGACATCCTGGCACATATAAACCAGAAAGACCTTCAGTCCAGCTGGCACGCACAAGAACAGTGACAAACGTGAGAAGTGAGGGCGATCTTTAGTGTTTTAGCTCTTGACAGTGAGCATTTATTGAACAGGCTGAAACTGAAAGAATATCTACTCAGTTTGGTCAACTCTAGTCTGCCTTTCTTCTTAAAAAACCTTCTGAATCTCACTAAAGCAGGTTCCGTTTTAAAGCTATCTCAACACACAGCTATTCACTTACTCTCATTTCTCTTTGAGCTATTTGATTTCATGTTTTGATTCCGTAATTCAGTTACTTGCTGAGGGCCTACTATGTGCCAGACACTACGGGCTGGATATACACAACAAATACCGCAGTCTGGTAGCTTGCAGCCTACCTCCCAGGAAGGTGACTGACGATGAAAAAGCAGATACAGAAGCAAGTAGGTAATTAAAAGTGGAGGACTCCTAGCTGGGTGGAAAACCTTGGTGGGCAGGCTACGTTTTCAAGCAGAGTGGGTCAGGTCCATGGGACACTCAGGGAAAGCGGAGAGAAAGAGGTGCTTGGGTAGAAAGGGCAACCTCCACGCTGCATGTGAAGAGTCTCAGGAATGAGCTCAACTTTCTCAAGGAACCAGGTGGTAACATCCTCATGAATCAGGGCTTGGGAGGCCACCACAGTGAGGGGTTGGGAGGTTTTATTCTCAGTGCCGTGAGGGCTGCCCAAGGCAGTTTCCTTTGTAACTGATTTCTATCTCATAAGCCACTAGCACATTTAAGTAAAACTCAACACCATTATTTTCACTATTAACGTTTAAAAATATTTCCTTATTTTCAATCAGCAGGTTAAATTGTAGCCAAATACATTTCTAAAATCGTCATACAACTTGAGCTGCAATCCTCACATGATCTGCTAAATTTTTATGTATAATTTTAACCTTAAAAACATCTGTCTACTTAAGGATAGCTCTGGATTGGAACAAGGGAATAGATCCTTTTAGGCATGTGAGGATAAGTGGTCAATGTGTTATTTATTTGCATTGCTCTTACAATAATTGCCATCACCTGGGTGTTTATTAGGTGCTATATGTTGTCCTTGGTGTGCTCTTGTTTTCGCAACAATTCTGAAGGGTTGTCACTGCTAGGACTATTTTCGAGATGAGGTCATTGAGGCTTGGGGAGGTTCATCTGTCTGTAAAACTTTCACAACCAGTCATCTGCATTGCGGCTGGCTTCAGACCGAGACCCAAAGGGCTCCACTGTCCTCCTGCACTCATTCTGTTATTTTCAACTCCTCTGTGTCAAGTTTTCCCTGATTATTTCATTTGCTGATGCAAAGGACAAGATTGCTTCTTTCTGTGACTCTATCCCCCATGTCTCGATTGCAATGAACTGGAAACTGCAGGTGGAAACATCGTACACTAGCAGCTGGAAAAGAGATTCTTACAACCATAGAGACTGTCCCACTTTGGGTTGTCATCCGCTGACACTAACCAGGGAGTTCTTGGCTCACTGAATCACACGTCAGCCCTAGCTCGCCATCACCGTTCCGCCCAGCGAGATCCTAGCACATAAGCACCTCTATGTCTTAACTTGTTGATTTCTAGATTCAAACACATTGAGGGTCAAGTGCAGAAACTTCTGATCATTTGATTTTGCTGTAAAGTGGTATCTTACGAATGGTGGCAACATTCCTTGTTGAAAGTATTCCCCTTGACCTGTATGTCAGAGTGAAGGAATTCTAACAATAACAAATCCAGAGGATATTGGCATTCGGTCTGAAGAGGTCTTTGTTATCAAAGTGCATATACAAGATGCATATTTTATGGAGAATTCTTAGGAAAGACACAGAAAAACAGTCATCAAGCCTGTTCATGCCTCCCAGCAGTGGCCATTCGGGTTTTTGGAATGAAGAGAAGTCATACCAAAAGGAAGTATTTGAAATTCTCAGCGGCATTAAGCCAACAAGTAGGGACGTAGATGCTGGAAATCTTGTATGGTAATGAAAGGTGCATCTGAGACGTTTTTGTGCCCCTGTATCTGGTGAAATAAATAAGTGGTTGTTTAGCCCAGTGGTTTCCCTAGGATGGGTGCACTGTAACACTAATTAATCTGAATACCTGTGGCATTCTCTTTCAGCCTATAAACAGGATTTCTCTGTGCCCTCTGCCTGGTGCTGTTTTTATAGGTACAGGAGAAATGAATCACACCAGGATCTGACTCAAAAGTAGTCTTGGCCTTTGCATTAGGATATGCTGAGTAAACCCAAACATGCAGTAGAGACATATTTAAGTTGAATTTTAATTCCGATGAGAGAGTTCTAGCAAATCTCTCAGTGTTAATACAGAAAAACCCAGTGGTTCTATGCTTGTTTTGATATAAAGCAGCACAGTTGGGTGTCATCCTTAGAGCTAGGCTTTGATCGTAGGTGATTTTTGAACCCCAGGGGAGATTTGGCAATGTCCAGAGACATTTTTAGCCATTACCACTGGGGGATGGGTGTGTTACCAACATCTAGTGGGTAGAGGCCAGGGATGCCGCAAAACATCCTCTAAATGCACAGGGCAGACCCCACTGCAGAGATTTATGGTATCTAGTTCCAAATGCCAGTGGTACTGAGGTGGAGAAACCCTGTTTTAACATAAGTCAAATCACGCCATTTATCCTATCAACCCTCTCCACTGGTTTATTTTTACCTATTTTATTTTAATCAATCAATGCATTAATTTTTTTTTTATTTTTTAATGTAAGTTTTGAGTTAGGGTGTCACTCCATCACCCAGGCTGAAATGCAGTAGTACGATGGCCACTCACTGCAGCCTCGACCTCCTGGGTTCAGGAGATCCTTCTGTCTCAGCTTCCTGATTAGCTGGGATTCCATGAGCACACCACCATGTCCGGCTAATTTGTGTGTATGTGTGTATATAAATAAATACATATTTTATCAATAATATGTAATAATATTTATAAATAAATATATGTGTATTTATTATTAATTATATCTATTATTAATAAAATATAATATTATGTATATATTTTTTCTTTTTTGGATAAATGGGGTCTTGTTATGTTGTCCAGGCAAGTCTCAAACTCCTGGGTTCAAGCAATCCTCCCGCCTTGGCACCCCAAAGTGCCCGGCTTACAGGTGCGAACCACTGTGCCCGTCTCTGGTTTCTTAGTTGATTCAGATTAAGATCCAAAGGCTTCCAGACATGGAGAGGACCCTCCACTGCCTGGCTCCAGCTCGCCCACGGGCCTTAGTCCTGCCTATGGGTCTTCTCCATCCACAGCTCTGTATGCTGTTCGGGTCTCTGTCCAAATCCCTCACCCACCAACAGAAAGGACTTTGAGAGCATCTGAAAAATAGCGCCCCTCTTCTGCACCAGGTTCTTTTCTGTCCTTGCTTCGGGCTCTAGTTTCTATATAGTCATTTTCACTGCACTGCACTTTATCTCTCAACTGCTTGCTTATTTTCTGTCTCTCCCCTCTGAAAGATGAGCAAATATGAGCCCTATTGTATGTCCAGGTTCTAGAACAACTTCTGGCACACAGATGGTGTCCAATTAATATTTGCTGAAATAAAAGAAGAATAAATAATCAATGTATTATAGTAACGTTGCTATAGAAATATTGCTTTCTAAAGGGAATGACATTTTTTGCAAGTGTGGGATTTCTTACCTGTGTATTAAATAAAAAACTTGTGCAAATCAGTATGGTGAAAAACCATGCACCGCAGGAAAATTTCTCCCCATTCACATGAGATGATTTGAAATGTATGAAAGGACAGTTTTTATGCAGCTCTGAATGCCAGTCTTAACTTATTTACAATTATTTTGGAAAGACAAGTACCAAGAAAGTCATCAAGCCTGTTTGAGCCTCCCAGCAGTGGCCATTGGGGTTTTTGGAATTAAGAAAAGGCACGCCAGAAGGAAGAATTTGACACTCTCAGCAGATTCAAGCAAACAAGTAGTGGAGCCAGGGCCATGAATCCTGTATAACACTGAAAGGTGTGTCTTAGAAGTTTACGTGCTTCTGCATCTGGTGAAATAAGTGACTGTGTAGGTCAGTGGAATACCCATGTTCCCTTCCCGAAGGAAGAAAACTATCTTATAGCACGAGGTGAACATCTTCTATGACTCAAAGGACCAGAGCTGTTTGTTTTCTACCTAAGTGTGGTAACCCGTGGAAGAAAATATTTATGGACGTCCAAAGTTGATTCCTGGCCCATGGTCAACATTTTCACCATTGTCCTACCAATTATCAACATGAAAGATTCATACATACACAGTTTTGCTTTATTTTATTTATTTTATGTTGTTTTTTAGTTGGAGTCTCACTCTGTTGCCCAGGTTGAAGTGCAGTGGCACAATCATAGCTCACCATAGCCTTGAACTCCTTGGTTCAGGCGATCCTTCCACCTCAGCCTCCCAAGTATCTGAGACTACAGGTGTGTGCCACATACCTGGCTAATTTTTTTGTAGAAATGAGGTGGGCTGGTCTCCAACTCCTAGGCTCAAGCAGTCCCCTCGCATTGGCCTCCCAAAGTGCTAGGATTACAGGTGGGAGCCATCATGCTTGACCTCGTATTTATTTATTTTTAAATCTTACTTTACATTGCTTCAAAATCTCTAATATCAAGAAATTAAGATTAATTGAGCAAGTGTTGGCATGGTTTTGTGGTGTTGCTTGTGACTCTGGAATCTGGATGACTGGGATTGGGCTGAGTGTATCAACCAGGAGCCTAGTGAGGGGGTGTTCCATGTTCTCCCATATCCCAGATGCCTTCCCAGGACCAGGGAGCACTCAAACAATTTGTGAACAGTTAACACTTGTGAGGTTTTGTCAATGCATACTTGGCTTTGATTTAGTTTCTCATTTTAAGTAAATACCTCCTTCACTCTCTAATGGATCTCTCATCTTCCCAATTGTATATGCTTCAATATCTGTGAGAAAGAAGAATCTGTCTCAGGGATAGAAGGTTCTAGCAATAACCCCTATGATCTATATGATATTTTTTTTTTTTTTTTTTTTTGAATTGGAGTCTCAACCTGCTGGGCTCCGGCGATCCTTCCACCTCAGCCTTCCGAGTAGCTGGAATTACAGGCATGTGCTACCACGCCCGGCTAATTTTTGATTTATTGTAGAGATGAGGTCTCGCCTGCCCAGGAGGGTCTCGAGCCCGCAGGCTCAGGCAATCCACTCACCTCAGTCTCCCAAAGGCACGGGATTACAGGCTGAGCCACTGAGCCTGGCTTATATGATATTCTTACCCTCAAGGATTTTAGGCTCACTCACTGGGAGAAAAAACAGGTGTAAAGTCACTGGACAACTGCAAGGCATCGCCTCTGGTTGTCTTTGAAAGTGTTTTGTGGGAGAAGCCTACCTCCTCACTTAGTAATAAGACTAACTTATAAGTTTGCCCTAATAGGAGAACCATGAATAAGCAACATCAGGGCATGTGTCTGAGAGGAGAAACAAAGGTAGGATATTGTAGGGAAGAAGAGGAGGAGTAGAAATGAAGGTTGAGAAGAGGAACTTCTCTTGGAGAAGGACACAAAAGTTCTAAAGGGGAGGAGAGAAACTTCTTACTGGCAAGAGAGAAATTTCCTTGAAAAAATTCTGGAGGCTGGTTGTGGTGGCTCAGACTGTAACCCAGCACTTTGCGAGGCTGAGGCGAGAAGATTGCCTGAGACCAGGAGTTTAAGACAGGGACGGGCAACTTGGTGAGACCTTGTCTCTACAAAAAATCACAAAATCTAGCTGGGTGTGGTGGCATGCGTGTGTAGTTCCAGCTACTTGGAAGGCTGTGGCAGAAGGATTGCCTGAGTCCAGCAGGTGAAGACTGTGGTGGCCGTGAGCATGCCACTGCACTCCAACTTGAGCAACAAGAGTGAGACTCCAACTCAAAAAAAAATAAAAAATCTGGAGAACTGGAGAAACACTATGAGCATGATGGGTGGTGGAGAAAAGTCCTGGCTCCAAATCAGTAGCTACAAAAAACCTGGCAAAAGGGGTCTACCCCTGGGAAAGCACAAAGACATCCCTGAGCTTGGTAGCCACTCTGGAGAACAGGAGAGCTGAACACAGAACAAAGGAGTGGTGAGTTGTGAGCAAACTGTTCCTTGTTAAGGCAGCAAATGACCTCAGTACTGGAAGAGCTCGTCACTGGTTCAACAAGTGTTTAAGTCCTACAAGACCCAAACTTTATGTGATGATTTAGCTTGGCATTCCAGGAAATAGAAAAGAAATGATACCCTGAGACTTTAGGGGGGTGATAGGACACACTAGAAACAGAAATTTGTGGTACAAACTGGTAAGTGCAAGAAATAACATGCAGATGGCTGTAGATCGACCTTGGGAGGATTAAGGATGGAATAACCTGAACATGTCATTGTGAGATTCTCATCTTGTCCAGCTTAGTTAATGGTTGATGGTTTTATTTGTGGAAGCCCATGACACAATGCCAACACACATGAAGGGGACACCCGGGGTGCAATCTAAGGGGTGTTTTTCCTCAGTTGAGTGGTGACTCAACTCAAAGAATGATTGCTTTGAAGGCACATGTCAAGGCAGCAAATGACCGGAGGCTGAAAGAGAATTTCTAGGAGAGGGCAGAGTGGGGTGGAGTGGCCAGGTGAGCCTGTGGGTAGGGGAAAAAGACATCACTGGATTCTGAGGTATGGACAGAAGGTGTAGAGGAGGAGGGAACGGGAAGGGAAGAGTGTGGAGCTGCAGGCTCAAAGCTGACAGCATCCCCGAGAGAGACAGGCTGCCTCTGCTCACACCCCTGCCCTGGGGAGTCAGGGACAAACATCCCGGAGCCTGTGAGCATCACAGGAGTGGCCATGAAGTGAGGATTCTGAGCCAGGGTGTGATAGGAACAAGAACGTGTGCTCTAAAAATATGAATCTAGCACAGAAGTGTACAGTGGAGTTAGCCTCGGGGAGAAACTAGAAACAGAAAAGCAGCAAGAATTTGGGCTGGGGAAGCGGAGGAAGGAGTGGGAAGTCAGGCAGGAGCGGAGCTAAAATCTCTTGGAGCTGGGAGAACTGGAAGGACAAAGACGTCAGGACCACAGGCGGGAGGCAAGAGCCCTGAGCTGAAGATGCCTCAGAGGGTGCACGTGTCGACTTTGAAGTGACAGCCCGCATACCGGAGGGTTACACCAAGGGACCGTTTTTGGAACAAGAGCATTTGTCAGGACTGAAAAGGAAACATCTAGAGGACAGACTGCAAAAGCTCTCAGGAAGGAGAATTTTTTTTTTTTTCTAGGAAAAGGGATGTTCTCAAAAGCAAGGAGCTGGAAGAAGCAGCACCGCGGATCGCGGACTGGGAAAGGCAGGTGGAGGCTTGGCGGAGGGGAACGTGGGGCCGGGCCGCTTGGCAGAGAGGAGGGCTGCGCACAGCGGAGAGGGCTGGTGGTATCGGATGTCGCAGAAAGGTCAAGGACAAGGACAACAGAATGGGTGCCGGATGCCTTCTCTGGAGGAATGCTTGGGGACACAATTTCACTCTCAGCTACCTTCACTCGGGATCATTTTAGATCCTATTTTGGAATCACAGGAGATAGGCTCCAGGTTTCAGCAATGCAGGAGAAAAACAAACTATCGCTGTTTGGCTGACTTAATACCGAGAGTGCTATGTAAGGCATAAAAAATGTGAAAATACATTTTAAACTCATTACTCATACTGGCTACAACTCATTCTGCAACTCTATAGGAAAATTCCTCCTCGGAAAGGCGAGTGCATGAAGGGAATGTGCTTGTTTTTTCCTACTTGGCATTAAGGAAAAGTACAAATGCAGAGAGAGGTAACTGGCATGCTCCCACGACTTCACAAGTTCTCGTTTTCAGAAGTACAACACTCGCAGATACACAGAGATGGCGCGTACTTAAATCTGGATAGAATCACTTAGCCCCGAAATTGGCATCTAGCTTGTGTTAACCCAAATCCAGTTTGTGCTACGAGGGGCAACTCCTTTTAAATCTCTGGTTTCTCTAGAATTTTTTATTACAGCCCATGAGGACAAAATAAAAATGAGGGCTTAGGCATCACTCCCAGGTCCACCTGCATTCCACTACATCTACATGTTCGGCTCCTAGGAAGTGAGATTTTTTTCTTTTACATGAGAGCATCGTTTAAATGTTTGTGTTATTGTCTCTGAGAAAGGCAAGTGTCAAATATTAAAAAACAAATCCCACAGATTGGCTGGATCAGTAGCTCACATCTATAATCCCCGTGTTTTGGGAGGCCAAGGTGAGAGGACCATTTGAGTTCAGGAGTTCAAGACTAGACTGGGCAACACAGCAATAGCTCATCTCTCCAAAAATAAATAAGCCAGTAAAACCAAATAGAATTCCATAGACATAGTGGCTGATCCAGAACTCAAGAAAAAAGAATTCACATGTGAATTCTCGAAGGGGAGATGTGTAAACTCATGAAGGTGACACACTGAATTTATGCATGTTTTGAATAGCACAATTCTATGACCTGAAACCTCGTGAAGCAGATTTTCTCATTCCTTTGCTAATAGTCATAGAAACATACGGAGAGAATGCCTCCATGTCGACCAGTGATGGACAAACTGGAAACAGAACACGAGGTTCGCATGCAATTCCCCTTGTGACACCGCTGGGCCCCCACTATACATTGACTGGTTTAAGTCTCCATAAAAATCGTTTAATCAAAGAAACAGAAAAAGATGACACTGCCGTCTTTGGAAAGGACGTGTGTGTTGAGAAAGTCTCATTGTCCAATATTCGACTAACCTTGAAAGTCTAGAGCCCCTGGTCTTGCTTCCTACTTTTTAATAATCCCTGAGGAAGTTGCCACTCTTGAGTAGGTCAGAAACTCCTCTCCAATTCGTGCTTTAGGCAGTCTTCCATGGTAGAACGTGCCGCCGGTGCTTATCCTCTGGGTTGAAGAAGGCAGGATGGAAACGTCTGCGTGTCCTTGCCTCCTACCTCTTGCCACCCGCTCCCCTGCCAAGTCTAGGGAAATGGTTTGCGCTAAAAAACACCAACTGAAGTAGGAAGCAGAGTGATGTCTTCAACAACATATGTGCTGAGCAAGGGAAGAATGCATTGATAGTAAAGCTAAAAAATGACTGTCAGTATAAATAAGGTTTTCAGGACCCAAAAATGCACAGAAAATTAAGTTGTGCCAATTTTTCCTTTAAATTTAACTAACTGAATCCTTTTTTGCCCATTTATTCTGTCCCTGCCATGAAGGGGGGGGGATCCCTCCAATGTCTTTCTTTTCTTTGTACTTGGGTGGCTCCTTTTTACATAATTAGCAGAGTATGTAATAGCTAAACAACCAGCCAGGTTGGCCCAGAGCCTCAATCCCCATACGCAATTTCACAGGTCATGAGGTTATTTATATTGCTGTTATTTTTACATTTCCTAAATGCCAGGTGGTAATGTAAATCCAGGAGTCCTGAACCACAGTGTGTGGCCAAGCTGCCCCGTTAGTGTCAGCAACGATACTGTCATTTAGAACAACGGTTTCTCCTCTCTTTCCCCAGAAAGCAGAGGTGACAGGATGTGTCCCTACTCTTCCGTGGGGAGCATTCTAGTGTCTATGGCACCCCAGTCTGGATGGTCAGTCAGAGGTACTGGTCATCTGAACAAAAGCACAGCAGTCCGAGAGAACCAGCAAAAGTAAAAAGTAACACATAAAATAAACAAAATTCATAATGTTGGGGTATTCTCAAATCCTTTGGTCAGAACTCATTACAATTATACCCATCTAAAGTATCTGATCATTAAAAGGGCACAGAACAGAATCACAGAACAGGATTAGAATAGACACAAGCCATCAACAACAGAGCATTTTGCTGTGTCATCATTTAGCCAAAAAGAAACATGGCAGGCCTAGGCCAGGCCGCCCAAGGTGATGGGACAGGCTTGGGGTGCCTGAGAGCTCAGGATATCAGCCCTTTACCAATTAGAATAAAGATAACGCCCATATTTTAACAAGAGAGTGATGGTGCCCCCATGGACACCAGTTGAAGAATAGCCCCATCTGCTGACGTTGGCTGGCTAATAGCTAGCAGTTCTGAAGTTGAAGCAAATAAATTTAAAACATCTATGTGAATTTAAATTTTTGTCAAAATTCTCGACAAGCCACATGGACTGTTTCTTTGATAGCCTTAGTAGTTATGTATTTTGCTAGTGATTGATTGGTTAGAATTACTAATTCTTCTTTTTTTTTCTTTTGAGTGGGTGTCTCACTCTGTCACCCAGGCTGGAGTGCAGTGGTACGCTCACGGCCACCACAGCCTCCACTGGCTGTGCTCCGGAGATCCTTCCACTTCAGCCTTCCAAGTAGTTGGAACTACAGGTGTGTGCCACTACGCCTGCCTAATTTTTTTTTATTTATTGTAGAGACAAGGTCTTGCCAAGTTGTCCAGGATGGTCTCCAACCCCTGGGTTCAGGCAATCTCTCGCCTTGGTCTCCCAAAGTGCTGGGATGACAGGCGTGAGCCATCAGGATCAGGTAGAGTTACTAATTCTTCTCCAAGTCATATGGTCATGTGTCTGAATTTCCCTTGATCAGCCACAGAAACGTATCACAGAGCAGATGACAGTCATCCAGAAAGGACAAGCAACTGGGACATGGTAGAAAAACACTGAACCTAAGTCTACATGAATCTGCATTTTACTTTGGGACCACAGAATGGCCAGTCAGGTGGGATTCCCCTTCACATATGCCTCCACAGCTAATCAGTTCTGTTTCATCATTTTTAAAGACACTGTTTGCATGCAGAGGAATACAGAAAATAGCAAGAAAAAAAATCTCTCCTTTGCCCGTAGTCTGAGATGGTTACTCCAAAGCATAATTTGCTTGTGCTCTTTTACAAATCCTTCCAAAGTGCAGAACAAGGCACAACTGCTGTGGCATAAGGGATGGACTTCCTCTCATCCTGACACATTCTCTCCTGCTTAATCTGTTCCTCTCTTGCCATCTCTCCATCTAAATCCTTCCTTCTAGATCCACGTATCAAAGGACATATTGATGGGCTGAGAAATCAATTTACTGGGTCATGACAAACATTTAAAAATGAAAGAGAAAAGAATATGTTGAGGAAAACAGCGTTAAACAAATGTTTGAAGGTTAAGTGGTGTTTTGTGACATCCAAGCAGTGCCCTCATGGAAAACTTGGTTCTCATTCCCAGACATATTGGATTTCTCAAGTTTCCCTGTGATGAGCTGCTTATTCACAAAACCCATGTTTCATCTAAAAATCCATACAACTCAGGACAATATCTGGCACCAATGGACTCTCAATACTTTTTTATAGTTTTTTGCGTGTCAGAATCTCACTCTGTCACCCAGGCTGGGGAACCATAGTACAATCACAGCTCACAGAAACCTCAACCTCCTGGGATCAAGTCATCCTTCTGTCTCAGTCTACTGAGGAGCTGGAACTACAGGTGTGCACCAATAGGCTGGCAAACTCTTTGATTTTCTTATATAGATGAGGTTTTGTAATATTGCCCAGGCAGGATTTGAAGTCCTGGCCTCTTGCCTCAACCTCTTGGACTCAAGTGATCCTTCTGCCTCTGTCTCCTGAGAAGCTAGGACTACAGGTGTGCACCACAATGCCTGGCCGATTCTTTGATTTCCTTGTGCAGACACTGTCGCGTTATATTGCCCAAGCAGGCCTTAAACTCCTGGTCTCTTGCCTTGGCCTCCCAAAGTACTGGGATTATAGGTGTGAGCCACCACACTTAGTCCATTTTTTTGCATGAATAAATGAAATGTGCCCTTTGTAGTTAATGATCTTTCTAAACCTTTTTTTGAAATCTTGAGGCAAATACTAATGGCAATAGGAAATCCTATAGCTAGTTTTATCATTTTGCTTGAAGTTAACCTCTGATATTTTAACTCATGAAAAAAGAAAACCCTACATATCTTGAGACAAATCATAGGATAATTCTATTACCTGATGAAAGGCACATTTTTTTTTCCTGAAGTCATTGCAGAATGTTCCCAAGATTTGTTTCCCCACAGACAAGGAAATGCAGTCTGATTAGCAGCTGAACCACATGACTGGGTTCTCTAATGATCATCAGATTAAAAAGACATTTTTATGATCCCATATCACCATATACAAAGCACAGTCTCTTTCTGGTGTCACTGTCCCCAACCTCTAAATTAGAGATGATTTCAAGCCTGGGTAAGTGAATGGCAGAGGACCCCACGACACTGTGACTATATCAGAGAAATTAGTGTTAGCAATTAGCGTTTTACTGTCTGGTATGACATATAAGTGCTTCAACAGAATCTCTAGTTGTGCTAAGGTTTATGTGGTACAAATAGGGCATGATAAGAAGACACCAAAACAACATGGAGGCTGAGCTGGTATCTTTGGCATAGAGCAACCCTAGTTTCTATTCACCTGTGGACTGAAATAGTTATTCTAAGGGCAATTTATCTGTTAAAAATGCATGGGGGCCAGGCACAGTGGCTAATGCCTATAAACCCAGGAATTCGGGAGGCCGAGGTGGGAGAATTACTTGAGCCTAGGAGTTCAAGACCAGCCTGGGCAACATAACCAGACATCATTGCTTCAAGAAAAAAAAGTAATGATTAAAAAAAAAATTAGTTGGGCATGGTAGTGCATGCCTGTAGTCCCAGCTATTTGAGAAGCTGAGGTAAAAGAATGCCCAGAAGGTTGAAGCTGGGGTAAGCCATGATGATGCCACTGCCCTCCAGCCTGTCCAACAGAGTGAGACCCCGATTCAAAATAAACAACAACAAAAAATAAATAAGTAAATAAATATGCATAGGGCTTTGCTACTAGATATATGTGTGCACACATGCATATTTATCTTGTAATTAAATATCAAGAGACAGAGTCAAGACAATTTTCATGAAAATTTTAAAAATAGATTCTATTTTGCCTATAGAATCTGCAGCCTTGTTTACTTAAGAAAGGAACAGGCAGAAGTATGATGGGTGCCAACCTCCTTTAGATGGGCTGTTTGAACTCCGATACGTCCCTCCATCCTGCTATGAAAACCAGCTTGACACCCCTCTGGCAGGTAATCTCAGCTGATAACTGAAATTAAAGAAAGGCAACTCTAGCAAAGCGATGTGACCCCCGCAAGTAAATCTAGAGCTGTAAGCTTTGGTTTGCTTTTTGGTGACATGGAAAAGCCTACTGCATAGCGATGGTTTTCACCTATTGCTTTACCCAAGTCCTCTTTTCACCTACTTCTTCCCAGATTACTCATCTTTCCACACACAAAAAAGCCCAAATCCCAAACAGACATTTTTGCTTGCGAGATGCCCTGATGTACACATTGTTCATGGTTCAGTTCATCCTATCATTAAGATGAAAATTTCTAAGATTAAGTTTGATTATGAGTCAGAGTTTTGGGTATGAAGAAGCTCTTTTGTGCATTTTTTGGGACTTTGACTAATGCACAAATTCTCAGGTGTCCCAGTTCAGTTAGTGTTCCATTGCACTTCAGGGAGAGGCTGGGATCCAGCTCATGTCTGACCTTGTTTGGGCTTTGCATATTTTAGTACCTCATCATTTGCGTGGGGAGAAGGATGACTCATAGAGTTTGTTGTCTTACTACAATTAACATGCATTACTAAATTGCAAGTAGCCAGTGATTGCCAATATGTGGGGTCTAAGTACGGAAATTGATGATTTCAAGGAGAAATTAGGACCTGAGAAGCTCTGTACAGAGTCGGCGGTGGAAGATGATGGTGACTGATCAACACAACATGTGTTGACTCATGGACTAGAGCATTGGGTGAAATGATATTGACTGCAACTCGCTCTTAATGGCATGAAATGTTCTGGGCTAATCTGGAGATTAATCCTAAAAAAATTTATTCATGTCAGGCATAAAGAATCTAAACACTGGTAGGTAATTAAAAAAGGTTTTTCTCTTCCAGCACTCTTCAAGAGAGAGAGAGCATGGCACCCGCCCATGCTCTCTTTAGGGAAGCATTTCATGTACCATCTCACGTCTGAGCATTTCCTCTGGACTGGATTTTTTTAAAATGTGGTACATAGGCACAGTGGACAATTACGAAGTCATAAAGAAGAACAAACATGTGGACTTTGCAGCAACTTGGATGGATTTGGAATCTATCATCCTCAGTGATCTATCACAGAAACAAAGAACACATATTCTCTTAAGCGGAGCCTGAACATTTACCATAATACTGTAAGAAAGGGATTGGCAGTAGCAGCATACTGCCGGGGTGGGGGTGAGGACCCAGCATCAATAAGGGTACCTGATCTCAAGTAAGGCAAAGTGGGACTAAAGGGAGGCCCAAATATTACCTTCAGGATGTCCGCTTGTATACCTAATGCTGAATTGTACCCTCTGTCTTTAAAAAATAAAGTATAAGAAAAGAAAAAAAATTTAAAAAGAAAAAAAGAATATAAAAAAAGGAAAAAAAAACCCTGAGATATTGTATTATGTGGCCATAATGAGATGTAGTTAGTCAGGAAGGTCTTTATTAACTTGCTTAAGAAGAGATGCTGAGTGGCTTAGAGGATAAAGCACTGGATTTCTCTTTTGAGCCCCCAGTGGGAGTTTAATTTGCAATCCAGCGTAGAGACACATGATACACAATAGCTGCTTGCTTTCATGGGTTGATAGCCTGAAAAATATTTACTGGTTATGAAAGATAATCCACTTCTGAAAAGACTGCCTTATTCTCAGAGTATCAGGTACAATTGAGTCTTCTATTGATGGCACATTACAGAGCATCCCAGTTGTAACGGTTCATGCAAAAAATGAGGACCTATGTACCCTCCATACACATCTCTGCTCTCATGGAGATGCTTACGGCTGTAGATTTACAACTAATATGTTAAGGTAATCTCCCAGGATAATTCATGCCATTCAAAGGGTAACTTTTTGATCAGATTGAACTCAATATTGAATTGTCATAACCTTCTGCTTGGTTTTGCTCCTGGGTTTCAAAAAATAATGAAGTTGGCATCCTTCTTCAGTGATGTGTCTAACTTTGCCATGATCCGTATCACTGTTTCTATGTTCACCTAATTTAGAAAAGCATCTTTCCATCATCTTTTAGAAAGCTGCTGTTGAGACCGACGATGAGGACTTTGTCAAGCGTCTGTCTTTCTCCTTCTCCAATCATGGCAGCTATTGAAAATCACCGTTGATCATGTGCCCAGTTCTTTGCATGGTTCTTGGCACAGGGTGAGGGCTCACTTAACTTCTGATGGGTCCAGGCAGTCATCTGACACCCCACAAATGAGACTGAAGTTCACATCCCTAGCGGAGCCATATGCTTCCTACAAAAAGACCCTTGAGCACCTTGCAAGTGAGGACAATTTCAGTGAGTTTATTTTCAGAAGTTAGGGACTCAGTCCCAAACAAAACCTTAAAAAAATCCAAGGGAAAAAAAAAGGGAACAGAGAAGGAGGAAGTAATGGTTTAGTTTGCTGGGGTTTTTAGGTTTGCTTGCTTAGAGTTGGGGTCTCACTCTGTTGCCCAGACTTGAGTATAGAGGCATGATCACAGCTCACCATGACCTTGACCTCCTGGGCTCAGGCAATGCTTCCACTTCAACCTCCTCCTGAGTAGCTAGAACTACAGGTGCATGTCACCATGCCTGGCTTATTATTATTATTATTATTATTATTTTGTAGAGACAAGGTCTTGCTATGTTGCCCAGACTGGTCTCGAACTCCTGGGTTCAAGCAATCCTCTTTCCTCGGCTTCCCAGAGTGCTGGGAATACATGCATGAGCCACTGCGCCTGGCCAGAAACAACTGCTTCTCATGCAAGGAACAACCCTGCTCCAAATGTGTATACTGTGGGCTCCTGATAACAGAGAAGACACTTCGTGGGTAGGCGAGCAGAAAAAGTTTTCCGAAAGTAAGAAAAGAAGAGCGGGCAGAGAAGCACAGGAAGAACCTTCTCTTGGCTTAAAAACGAAAGTCTCTCAGGAGCATTGACAGCAGGGCAAATGTTCCCTCTGTCCGCTTCCTGTATCTTCTCCTGGTGATGAGTGTGTGTTTAACCTTTAGAGGGAAATTACTTTTTCAGACAGAGACCTTGTATCATTATTTGAATTTTGGTTGTTTTTGGAGGCTGAGAAGGGCAGAATAGAAAGACTCCAGGGTTTAGAAGACAGGAGTTGTGTTTGACTCCTGACTCTGAGGCCGATTAGCTTATGTGATTATGGGAAAATCACTTAATCCGTCCAAGTCTCCAACTGCTCATTAGTAAATAGAAATGGTGACACCCGTTTCACCCGCCCCACAGAGAGGGAGGGTGGGAGGAAAGAGAAGAGCCATCCACGTGCTTGGTCAACAGGAGAGCCATTTAGCAGTATTAGCTGTTAATATGATGGTCGGGATACCATTAACACGTCGCGTTGCATATCTGAGCATTTCCCGTTGGATGCATGTTTCTTAGAAGCTGCTATCATGTCTGTTCCTTTTTTCCCCCACTGCTGGCTCTTGGCACACTTTGGAGGAGAGACCCTAAGAGTTAATGCTGAATTCCCACGTGATGGAAGAGAAGCAATATAGATAATTCAGGGCCTTGTCAGGAAGCTGATAAGGCGCTTCAAGGTACAAAGCTTATCCTGCTCTGATCCCACGCAAGGCAAGCAGGACTGTCCTGTTTTCTCCCCCAAGATCCATAGTTATATTCTGCAAGGACCACGCACCCCGATCTTGTATGCCTCACCCTGTATCTGCCCACCTGCCTGCATGCCCTATCATCCTCTACTTCTGCACTGGGGGAGCTCCATCCACCAGGGATACCCTTCTGGTATTCTTCCTGGTTCCCTGCTGGCTCTAGGGCAAGGCTCTCCTAGCTTCCGTTGAGCATTTACTTCTTTTTTTTCTTTCTGCAGAAATACCACATGTGCACATCTCTTTCCGTGGCCCCTTGCTCTTTCCAGGTCACTGATGTCAGGTCACTGATGTTTTGGGGGAATCCGATGAAGTTTACAAAGCCTCTCTCCTAGCAAGTTGCCTGTAAACTATAGGGGCCCGTGGGCCCCTGGAAGCTCAGTTATGAATCCACGTGAGTGGTTTGTGACCCTCAGGTGAGAGAGTCCCTCCTCTCCTGGAATTTCTCTCACTGAAATGAGGTGTAAATTCTGCCTTCTACAGTGTTCGTCAGAGGCCAGAGGCAATGCCAGATTTATTTATTAATTTTTCAGATTTCCAGAAGCAATCTTTGTGTGCACGTTAAGTACATGTTTATTGGATGACTAGGGGAGAATTAGCTCCACAAGTCAACGCAAGTCTGGTTTGCAGGTCCTTAGCTGCAAAATTTGTCTGTATGGATTCTTGGCCATTTACAGAGAGAAAGTGTTGTGAGTTGTGGGAAAAAACGCCACAAACATTCACAACGAATGGGCATAAAAATACATATTTCCAATTAATCTAGAGGATAAAGAGCTTTGTGTTCAAACATAGGTACATTTGGCCACTGGTACTTTATTAAAATTCAAAGCTCATTTCGAAGTGTAGTTGTATAAAGTCTTATTTCTACCAGACATTTAGAGAATTAGAAGCAATGAAATGTTTAGCTCCAAGTCCCAGACACATACTCTTGGTTGCTGTAGAGAAGTCAAGAAATTGGTAAAAAAAAAAGAAAAAAGAAAAAAAAATGTTCTTTTTTTTTTTTTTTTTGAGTTGGAGTCTCACTCTGCCACCCAGACTGGAGTGCAGTGGCCGCTCCTGGCCACCTCAGCCTCAACCTGCTGGGATCTGGCAATCCTTCCGCTTCAGCCTTCCAAGTAGCCGGAATTACAGGCACGCGCTACCACGCCCGGCTGATTTTTTGATTTATTGTAGAGATGAGGTCTTGCTGCCCAGGCGGGTCTCGAACCCACAGGCTCAGAAAAAAAAATATTTTCTTCTAGAAAGACAAACGTTCCTCATGTCAAAGCTCAGGCTCCCAGCCATGGCCAAGGGAAGAACCTTCACATAGCTCCTCCTTGCTTAATATCCACTTGGTGATAAAGAGAGAACTTCCTTCTCTGGGGATGTTCATCCAGTTTTCCCAAAGGACTCATTCATTTGGAAAATGAGGAAAATCTAGTCGTGATTTGAAGTGGCTCCGGAATGCAGAGGAATGTCTTCGTTTTATAGGAGGGAGACTTCTGTGCTAGACAAGAATGCAGACAACAGATCGGTGAGGAGCATCACACATCAGTAAACTATGTGCTTGTTTCGTCCACGCTTCTTATAAGTTTCATCAGCACTCAGGCTTCCTCCACACCCTACGCAAATAAATCACCACGCGAAGAAGTCGTCAAGGAGAGTGAGAAAGATTAACTGCTTTGGACAGGATAAAGTAAGACAAGATCTGCATCTAGCCTATGGGATGTTAAGCCCTGCACCCCATTGTGTGATGCCGAGATTTGCATAAAGCAGACTAATTTCTCATGCTGCAATCTCATTTGAATGTGTCAGAGACTAAACGGACGATAATGTTGAAACTTCTGTTTCAGATGTCAGGAGCAGAGGATGGCCGTTTACAAGCATGGTCCTTGAGAACATCATAGATTTCTGCAAGTCATTTAGTGGCATTTCCAGGACTCTAAAACGTTCTGCTTCTTGTTACTAAGCAATATATAGGTAACTGCTCTTAATTTAGCATAGAAGTAGCTGAGCCCCAACAAATATTGACTTACAATGCAATTGTATTTCTTTTCGGATTTAAGATATGATTACCTTTTTGAATTTTAATCTTCCATAGTTAGTTCTATTTGGATATTACATTTAGAAATCCCACATTTTTAAAAATTCTGGATCTCACTCTGGCTCAGGCTGGAGTGCAGTGGCATGATCACGATGGTCATAGCTCACAGCAGCCCAATCTTCTGGGCTCAGGCTATCCTTCCGCCTCAGCCTCCCGAGTAGGTGGGACTACAGGCATGAGTGTGCCACCATGCCTGGCTAGTTTTTTAAAAATTTTTTATAGAAAAAAAGGTGGAGATGAAGTTTCTCTGTGATGCCCAGGCTGATCTCAAACTTCTGGGCTCAGGTGAGTTCACTTGCCTTGGCTTTCCAAAGTGCTGGGATCACAGATCTAGCCACTGCACCCTGTCCCCCCCACTTTTTTTAATAGTAGAAGCTGTCTGCACCAGGTGTTTGTGCCAAGGTCTGTCATTGAAACCCACATGGAAGAACGTGTAGGGTGGTGTGATTTTGGTGAGAATCTAACTTCTGAAAATTATTTTGTTTATATCATCAGAAATGATGCCTTGGTTTCCAGATCCAGGCTTCTGTCATAAACGGCAGTCTCAAGTGAAGACTGAAATGGATTGACTGGTCTATACTAATTAAAGTGATGTCAGCATAAATCTGCTTTCCCTCTAAGAATATTTATACATATTTATTAATAAAATGGTCTGCCATTGGAATATTCTTTAAAATAATCCAGTGCTAGAGGAAAGAATGGGCAGGTATAGATGAAATATGATTGGACAGAGAGAAGATTCATTAGCTCATCCTCTCTGCCTTTGTACATGTTTGAAATTTTCTAAAACATTAAAAATAATTTTTTTCAAACAAATGGCCCCATGGAATAAAAATATTATATAGCAAAATCAAAATAGTCTTCCTTGAGATGTTTATGTGATCAAATAAAATATTTGAAATTAACAGTGACTTCCATGTGGCTTAAGTGATTCTTATTATGTAAAATGCCACAAGGCCTAGAGCTATCAAACCGACTAACACGCCAAACTGCTCTTTGTTGTGTAAATCTTACATCAAACAACCATTTAATAACCACCTACTACATGCAAAGAAATATTTTCACACTATGGTTTTTTTGCTGACATCATTTTAAAGTATCTATAATTCAGAAACTAAGGATGCATGATCTCAGAGATAAATAGCACTGAATTCTTTCAAAATATTCTGTGAATCAGATTTTTCTTTGATTCAGCCTGGCTCTCTCTTCTTCCTCTCCAGATTTCTGAAATGGACAGCATTTCTGTCAACATCCTAACCATCGTGATCTTTTTCAGTGAGTGGCGATAATGGGTTCAGGTAATTTCACGTTATTCTGGATAAACTGGACCAGACCCTGAGATGCCGATCGGAGCAATGGAGCACCCTAGTGGCCAAAACTAGCCAATGACTCTCTTCCTTCACCGTTTGAATGAGGGCCCATATGTTTTGAAACCAAGCAACTGGAAATAATCACCATAATAATATTAGTCATATTATAACCTCAGATGCAAAAAATCCTGTGAATTGATGAGATCTTTACATCTACCAAGGCACAGACAATTAAACGTTTAGTCAGTCTTAATTGGAAGGGCCAACTAGCCTGGGCGCTGCAGGCCAGAGTTGTATATATACCCGTAATCTACAGAGTGCAAGTTTGATGTTCTTGCGTTGATGGGACAGTTCTCTCCATCCACACTCTGAGACTCTTACTTGTGGCATCTCAGTGAGTGAATAGGAATTTGTTAAAACCTTTTCCTCTGTCTCTTTTCTCCTGCTCTCCAAGGCAGCATTGCACAGATGCTTAAGAGAAGAGCCTCTCGGGATAGAATTAGCATTCAGGTTGTGTTCCGTCTTTCATGAGCAGAATCACTTTGAACAAATTGATTAATCTCTCTGTACCTCCGTTTGCCCTCCTGTAAGATGGGGATGAGTAGCAGATACCTTAAATTGGTTATTCAGACAATACCTGGGACCTGGGAAGCACAACAATTACTCGTAGTCAGTATTATCCTTCCCAGTCTGCAGTCACATCTATCATCTGCACAATCTTTTTTTTTTCATATGTATATCCTCAATTCTTAGGATTTGCATAGCTTTGAATTCCTCAAATTGCATATCCAAGAATCTATAGATGATGATTTTTTTAGTCACATAGTATTTGTAATATCCTACATACAAGGGGACCCCAAAAATCTTGAATTTATTTATTAAAATTGTGCAGTTATTCCTATATGTTTAAACTTCAGTCACCTTCAAAGTACTCTCTGTCTGATGCAATACGCCTGTTGAGATTTTTTTTTCCACTGCTCAAAACAGTTTTTGAACTCATGCATTTTGATGCCTTTTAGTGCTTCAGTCATTTTTTGTTTCACCTCTTCCACATCACCTACACGTTTCCTTTTGAGGACTTTTTTCATCCAGGGAAACAACAAAAAAAGTTGCTGGGGCGAGATAGGGCAGAAAGTCATGACATTTTTGGTCCCAAACTGCTGAACACTTAGCACGTTGTTGGCAGGTGAGCTTGTAAGCCACCCATCATGAATTGGGCAAATGCAATGACTCTCAAAAACAAACAAACAAACAAAAAATCACTGAAACTGAATGCAGCCTCTCACAACAACACAAGCTGGTCCACGGATGCCAGTGGGTTCCCAGAACACTCACCTAGCGAGGAAAGCCTATACTACAAGGGGCTGCCCTTCAAAAGATAATTCTGTTTTTTGGGGGAGTCCTCCCTGGTCTAAGACTATGGAATAGCAATGTTATAGAAATACTCATGAATAAAACCTTGCTTCCTATACACAACTTGCCATACATAATAACACTTTATGTTTCAATAGGAAATACCTATAGCAGTGAATTAATAGGAAATTTAATCTCCTCAAGGTCATGGTTCCAAAGAGCAAGGGGAATATTTTGAACACTTCTGAAAATTTGAAGAACAGTTTCCCCTTATCAAAATTGGACAAAAAATGAGCTGCAATTAATTTAGGTGCATTGAAGGGTGGATTAGCCATACACTGGATTATTTGGTAAGAAAGCTATTTCAGGTAAAAATAAAAATGTTGTTACATATAAAGAGGGAAAAATAGATGATTTAAAACTTTAAAAGAAAGAAACTCCAAGATTACAGTAAATCATGATACCAACCATTCAATTCATCCAGAAGAAAAGGAATTACTGATCTCAAGATCAAATTGTGTAAATCTTAATAAGCATATAAGCAACTCCGGTGCTTAGCACAAGCCCTGAGTGTTTTTCCTTCCATATCTTATCTTTCACCCCTTTTACATTTGGAAAGAATGACCTGGAACACTCTGTGCAAACTTGTAAACTACTGCGTCAGTGGCAGAAGCTGCCAATTCATGTATTTATGAGAAAGTTGCAAGTGACTGAATCCAATCTTTCCAATTAAAAAGCAAGTTGGAAAAGCCCACAATAAGAAAATAGATGTCTTCAAATATTAGAGTTAAGATAACAGTGCTGTACTTGAGTTTTTGATATGTGTTCCCAAACACTGGTTAATGCCACCGTAGGGAAATATAATTAGCAAATTTACACACCATGCCTGGAGGCCTCACTATAATTCTTACCATCCTCTGAGTCCTAGACTTCAGGATTTCCAAATGATGAGATCTGTCTAGAGATTCATTAATTTCACTTCCTTGAACAGAGTCAGGAAGGATTCACCCAATTCCAATCTATAGTAAAATGAGGCTATAATAAACTTTTAGTTCTAAAAGCAAATATTAATTTGTTCATTTAATGATTTCCTCTTACTCCTTTTGTTCCTTAGAAGGAAACACGATTTGTGAAATTCAAACCTTCTGCAATTTACAAGTATAATTTTGTTTATTAATGGCCTATAATTAAGAAGAAAATGTTAACTAAAGAAACAATTAGCTTATTTTTTTCTGAAGAGTAAATAGTGAGTAGGTTATTCATTCACTTGCTAATGGTTCTCACCCCTGACCTACTTTTCACTTGTTCAGATTTCTTTCTAGATTCTCTGGTTTTTGTACCTAAAGTAATTTTGCTAATCAAACAATGAAAGCTAGCATATTTATGTATTTTCATTTGGAGAAAGAGCAAGCTAATGCATGCATAAAATGGTATTGCACTGTAGATCAAAATCTGATTTCCATTCCTACCACTTGACCCTAAGGGAGATATGTTACCTCTCCGCCTTGAAATTTTCCATCTATAAAGTGAAATATCAGTGGTTGCTGTCCATGTTAAAAAGAAGGAAATCCACTGGCACCATGACGGAAGGGGTTGGTTATAATTTTCCTTATGGAAGACATTTTATACTAATGTACAACCACTGGGAAGATATTTTGTTTTTGTACAAAAACCCCACATATGTGTTTTTAAAAATGACTATATTCTTGATGATTATTAAGGTAATCTGTATCAAAGCAATACTTTTGGCACAAGGGCAGCTACATCTGGATGAAATGGCACGCGGTTAGCTAATTACCAAAGGTTAGCAAAGGAGTCTTAATGAGAATTTTTTTTCCTTTTTTTTTTTTTTTTTTGTGAGCTACATTCTGCTTTTATAGAGACACAAAATGAATACATTTGTATGCGGGCAACAGCCACTGAATGCAATAGCCTGCAGCTGAGCTCAATTGAGTGAATTTCCACCTGCAAACCACGCGTGGGCTGAGTCGCTGGGTGAGAAGACACAGATAAAACAGAACTGAGTTAAAATGTTCCTTGGGTGGTATATGAACAGAAGATTACCAATTTGTTCAACACAACACAGAAGTGAATGGCATTAAGTGCAAGGTAGTAACTGAAGAGGTAGGCATCCCAGACAATATTTGGAAACCACACACTTGAGGGTTAATGGTGAAATGTAAATCAAATGAAAATAGGCAATCTAATGTTACAATAATACCATTGTTATATCATGAGGATCTATTACTAGGAAAATGAGATTAGTAGCTAAAATTTAACCTTGCTCTGTCTAATATTTATTAAGTTATCATTTATTAGGTCTTGTTTCAGTCCTGTGTATTTCAATACCATGAGATTTTAATGTCTTGTTCTGCAAAAATGAAACTATGAAGGCTGTGCATGATGCCTCCTGCCTATAATCCCAGCACATTGGGAGGCCAAGACCAGAGGTCTGCTTGAGCCTAGGAGTTTGAGACCAGCCTAGGCAACATAGTAAGACCTTGTTCCTACAAAAAAAAAATCAAAAAATAAGCTGGGTATGGTGACATGCACCTGTAGTTCCAGCTATTCAGGAGGCTGAGGTGGGAAGACTGTCTGAACCCAAGAGGTCAACGTTGCAGTGTGCCATGATCATGCCACTGCACCACAGACTGAGTGACAGAGTAAGACCCTGACTCAAAAAAAAGGAAAAAAATAAAATATTCACTCTTACTTAATTGGCCACATTGATTGCACAAGGGTTTTTGTTTGTTTGTTTGTTTTTTGAGTTGGTGTCTCACTCTGTCACCCAGGCTAGAGTGCAGTGGCATACTTACAGCCACCATAGCCTTGACCTGCTGTGCTCAGGCGATCCTTCGGTCTCAGCTTTCCAAGTAGTTGAAATTATAGGCATGTGCCACCACAGCCAGCTAATTTTTTAAAAAATTTATTGTAGAGATAAGGTCTTGCCAAGTTGTCCAGGCTGGTCTTGAACCTGTAGGCTCAGGCAATCCTCTCACCTCAACCTCCCAAAGTTCTGGGATTATAGGTGTGAGTCACTGCCCCTGGCCAGGTTTTCGGTTTTTTTTTTTTTTAAGTTGATATCTGCTCTGAATAACTACTGCAATCACTTCAGGGTTTATTTTTAGCATTGTGTGTGTGTGTGTGTGTGTGTGTGTGTGTGTGTGTGTGTGTGTGTGTGTTTATGTGTGTGTGTGTATCTATGTGCACACAAGCACGCGCATGCATGCAAAAGGAAGATGCACTTCTTTTCCACGTACCTTCCACTTCCCTAATTTTTCTTCCTGCTGCAGACTTCCGAAGCACACTCCTTCCGGAATTGAAGAGGCTGGCCAGCTCGTCCAGGGGGCTGTTGAGCGGTCTGGAGTTTGGAGGGCTGTAGGGTGCCGGGGAGGAGGAGCTGGAGTTGGGCTTCCTGTGTTCCCCTCGAGCCGCCTTCCCTGGGGAGTAAGGAATCTTGGAGAAGGAGCTGCACGGACCCCCCGCGGGGGCGGAGTTTGGCTTTTGCTGTGATTTGGCCACGTCTGAATTTGCCATCGCCTTTCCTGTGGGCACCACAACTGTCTCGGGGGGGAACGTAAAGTGTGCAGGTGGCCAGTAGGAGGCAGGAGGCACCGGAGGGGGCAAGGGAGGAGCAGGGGGTGTGGAAGGTGGGGAGATTTTGTTGGGCCCGTTGAATACAGTCAAGCCGGGGGACGCGGGCCTATCACTGTCCCCCTTTTGGTTTTTGGAATACTGTGGAGACAGTGGACTTGAACCTTCTGATGACACGGGGTACTTGAGGTTGGTCTCCAGGACGGGCAGCTTTTTCACTTCCAGCGGTGTCAGAGGTGACTCGTCGGAGGCCGGAGAGCAGGTCACGGGGGTTGGAGGGAAGACCAGCAGGGGTGGCCGGTGGGGAAGCAGATTGGGGAAAGGGGGTGGGATGTCACAGGTGTCCCTCAAGGGCCCCGCCGCTTGGCCGCTCGTGTCACCGTCCTCAAAGGTGATGGATTTTCGGCTCTCATAAAATAGAGGGGGCGATGCAGACATGAAGGAGACCATGCCCAGGCTGCAGCTGCTCTCCTCGGGCAAGAAGTATTTCATCTCCTCATACACGGACTCCCCGGGGTCTGGGCTGTCGGGCTGGGGGCAGCCAGCCCTCCCAGCATTCCCCACCATCTCGATGTACACGGGTTCGGCATCGTCCTCATCTCCCTGTGGCACGGTCAGGTGCAGGGCACAGTGCGGAGGCCCCTCGGCCGAGCAGGCCCTGTGCACGGCCCCCGAGTCCTGGGGGGGCCCTGCTTTCCCCAGGGGTCTGGGGCCTGATATCTCCTCATAGGAGCCACTGAGCTTCGTGTGGGGGCTTCGCTTGGGCTTTCGAGGAGGAATCTTCTTCATGGTGCTGTAGTCATCGCTGTGAGGTCTGGGCCGGGTCAGAGCTGAAAGAGGGAGACAAACAGGGATGGGGCTTGTTATTAAGAGCCCACGGCTACATCAGTACCTGGCTGGGGACTGGAGCTGCTCTCTCACCCGGCTTACCACCGTGGCCACAGCTCCTGTGCATTCTGACTGCAGGGAACCCTAGCTCATCTCCCTCTCCACTCAAGTTTCTCTGGTCTAACCTGAACTGCCAGTGACCACCAAAGACAAAAGTCATTTTTGATCTTGGCGCTGGAGGATGACTTCGCCTGCTAAGGAATATGCCCCTTGGAAGGTGAAGGACTTCTCCTGGGACTCAGCCACCTGCAAAGGTAAAAAGCCTGGAGATGGGGTTGGAAAGCTTCACCAAGAGGTCAGAGGACACAGCAGCTTAACGTTTGTATTCTTAGGACCTAACACATGTGGAAATGAAGGTCTGTGTGAACGCGTCCTCATGACGTTAGAGGCGGGGAAACAGAAACCAGGAGGGGCAGCAAATTCTCTTGCCAGGGGCCTGTTCGAAGCTTCCTGCAGGAAATGAGTAAGCTTGACCCTTAAAATGCTCTAAAATGGACAAAACAGACAACAGGAGAAACACTTATAGGATAGAGAGATTTTAAAGAGTAAGAGCTAACACCTTGAATTATTTTACTAATTTAGTAGCTTTACTAATCTTTAGGAATTCTTGACACGAGCACAGGTAATATTGTTGGGCTTCTGAGTTATTTAACTGAGGCTGCTGTATTTTTCTCTCATGATGACTCCACATAATGACGGCCATCTCTGTGCCTAGCTTTGGGAAGACGATGATGTATAATGGTGAAAATTAAGGGCTTTGGAATCAGATGGACCCGGGTTGAAATCTCAGTGTGACTTTTTATTCATTCACTCATTCATTTAGTCATATGCAGTCAACCAGTATTCACAGAGATAAATTAGTGAATTAAAAAAAAATGTCCCTTGCCTTCCTCTACCCTATTGAAGTCAGTAAGAAAAAGAAAAAAGAGGCCGGACGTGGTGGCTCAAGCCAGTCATCCCAGCACTTGGGGAGGCCAAGGTGAGGGGATTGCCTGAGTCCACGGGCTCGAGACTAGCCTGGGCAAGCATGGTGAGACCTCGTCTCTATAATAAATCAAAAAATTAGCCAGGTGTGGTAGCATGCGCCTGTAGTTCCAACTCCTTGGAAGGCTGAGGCAGAAGAATCCCTTGAGCCCAGCAGGTTGACACTAGGGTGGCCGTGAGTGTGCCACTGCACTCCAGCCTGGGCGACAGAGTGAGACTCCAACTAAAAAAAAGAAAAGAAAAAAGAAAAAAGAAAAAAGAAACACAGCAAACAGGTGAATACCATCATATATTAGAATGTGATACGTGTTATGCAGATGAGAAGAAATAGACCAGGTGAGGGCCACAGCCTTGTGTGTGTCTGTGCTGGGGGTGGTCATGGTGCAGAAAAATAACTTTAAACGAGGTCTTGGGCGAGGCTCTCAAAAGTCTCAGCGTAGTTGTGACAGCAGGTTAGACTAGGAAAATGTCAGGACTGTAAGAAATTTCCAACCCCATGGATGCCTGCGGCAACTGGTGCAAAACTATGCAAGCAAGGAGGTGGACACTTTAGTCCATTTACCCATAATGCCTGTGGTTGGTGGAGAGCTGACCACCAAGGCAGAAACTAGTTTAGAGCCCCAGGGCCATGTGCATCCAAAGCTCAGGTTGACCTCAGATGACCACGACCTCTTTTACCCTCACTATGCACTCATTATAACATCATCAGGACTGTGGTTTTACAAAATCTCCACCCACTAGGGTGCTATGACCGTCCTGGTATCTCCCTGTAAGGTCTAAAACGCCCCAGACCCACATGAGGGAGGAGAAACAGAGACTCGGCTCTAAGACCACCCATTTCTGGGAAAAACCCACCCCAAAAGCCACTCCTCAACACCCATAAGAATGAAAATCATGGCTCAACCATCGCTGGGTGCAGAAGCAGCAGCTTTCCGGAGACTGTTTCTGCCCGTTCCCCTGTCTTGGAAGAGTCCTCTTCTTTGCCTGGGTTCTCACTCATAAATTACCCTGAACATTAGTCACGGTAGCACGAGGGATGGATCTGCGATCACTGGGCCCTGCTAGGGGGTGGGAGAGGGAAGGAGGAAGGAGGGCTAGGGACATGTGACAAGCAGGAGAGTACCTGGTCCACTTCCTGGGGGAGTGAGGGCCAGTTAGCAGCCTACACTTCACCCCCATGCAGGCTATTGATGTAGCCAATCCTCACTTGTACCCCACATCTCCATAATAAAATAACATTTTAAAATAGATAAATACACTTTTTAAAATGTTTACTGTATTTCTTTATTTTAAAATTGTGGGGTACAATTAAGGGTTAGGTGTACAAATGTTCATTGGGCAGGTTCCCTCATTGATGAGGTGTGCCCCTCCTTCCCCAGGCAGATGTCGACCACCGTTAATCCCACCTCCCTGTCCCTCCCTCGCCCGTCCCTGTAGTTTTCTGCTACTGTCGATCCTCTTCTTATAGTATTACAGTAGCTGTTCAAGGTCCACCGGCTGACCATAGGCAGAAGATTCAAACAGGACCCCTATCTATCCCCATACACAAAAATTAACTCTAAATGGATCAGAGACCTAAATGTAAAACCTCAAACCATAAGAACCTTTAAAAATGCAGTTTTTCTCTCTTTTTGGGGGTTCATTTTTAATATTTCCCAACAACGTTCAAGCAAGTCACTAGTATAGAATTGGTTTGTTTTGGTTTTTTCTATTACGACCCAGATATTTTGTCTGAAATAAAATCTGGACTCTATTTTAAAAAAGAGAGGAAAAAAAAAAGAAAATACAGGAGACATCCTTATGGAAATTGTAACTGGCAACCAATTCCTGAGCAAAACCCGAAATGCACAGGCCATAAGAGATAAAAATTTTTAAAAACTCCTTGCTCGCGCCACTCTATGCGTCTGTTTGCGAACTCATTCTAAATGGGAAAACAAGAAACTGCCGCCCGCAGCCTCACAGAGTCAGAAGCAGCATTCCTTCTCCCAGGAACGTTTGTGCATGAAATGGTGATACTTGTAACTATCTCACAGGAATAAAACAGATATTGTATGGAAAGTGCTTGGCTCACTTTTTGGTCCACCGTAACCAAGAAATAAGGGGGATCGTCCAAAGGAAAATGGAAAAGAACAAAGTTAATTTTCTAACTCAGTGGACATCTTTGTAAGTCAGTTATTATATAGGGCTCCCAAGAGCAGCCAACGTTTAAGAACAGAAAATACCCCAAATAAGCAATCCTCTAATTAATGAGCGTTATTCCAGTGACTTTCAACGTGCTTGAACATAGCAGTTCATAAGCTTCTAGAAAGTGAACGAACCAACCCAATTTTTAACATCAGCGTTAGCAAGTCGAACGCCTTAAAGGATTTTCTGAAGCTGGCTTCAATCGTAATTTGAGCCCCATATGCTCTTCCAAAACCTTGCGCCAGGGAGGGTCTCTGTGGTTGCCCCAGTGAATAGAAATGGTTAGAAGATGATGCTGTCCCTTCTAAGACTGGGCCAATTGTAATATGGCTTCTGCCTGGCCCTCACTTTCCTGGGACACAGGACTAGGTAGCCCTGACTGCCATGGAAGGAGACTGTATACCCTGAAGCAGCCATGCTGTGCCAAACATGGGGAGAAGCCAGAGGACCCCAGCTGCTCTCTCAACCATCCAGGCTTTTTTAAAAAATCCCAAATACCAGGAATGCAATGATCTGTGTCTCCCAACAATCCCAATCTTAGTCCCAGACATTGTCTGATTACAGTCATAAGAGAACCTATGTAAGAACTTCTTAGCTGCACCCAACCAAAGACCGAAACTATGAGAGAGAATACCAAAGTCTTCTTTGGTGTCTTCAGCTACTAGATTTTGGAAAGGTTTGTTATACAATAATAGACACCTCTTAACAGCTGTTGGTACCTGGAAGTGACTGCTGCTATAAAAAGGATAATTAAACAAGTAAACATCATGAGATACAAGAGGAACAAAGAAGAGACTGTTAATAGAAACTTGGTGGCCCTCGAGAAAGCTCATAGTGGGGCTTAAAGGTGAGCAAGGAAGAGGTAGGAAACATGACACTTTTTAGTCGCAGTGAAAAGCTTAGCAATACTCTCTCACCTCCAGTCATGTGGAAAATAGAAAACACAGAAAATGAACTGGGTGATCTGGCCAAGGAGACTTCCAGGCAGTGTTAGAGTTGCCTACTGAATTTTTCTAACTGCCCAGAGGAAAACATGATAATAATGAGATGCGGTAAATAAATATTAACTATAAAGGAATGAAGACTTTCTGGGTTGAAAAATAAAATGGTGCTTCCTACCATCCTCTTCAGATGGCAAAGAATACTAACATTAAGAAATGACTTCATACCACTGGGCACAGTGACTCACTTCTGGAATCCCAGTACTTTGAGAGGCCAAGGCACGAGGATTGCCTGAGACCAGCCTGGGCAACTTGACAAGATCTCATCTCTAGAGAGAGAGAGAGAGAGAGAGAGAGAGAGAGAGAACAAAATAAATGGCTTCCAAGTAGAGAGAAAGTCCAAGGCATTTTTGAAAAACATGATCTGAAGATGAAACCAAAGACATGCCCGTGAGACCCTTTAGTAAGATCTCAGAAAGATTCGAAGAGACGCTTCATAGGTCGTTTCAAAGAACCAAAACCACAGGTCTTCTAAGAATATCAAGGGGAGTGTCCCACCGAAATGCTGCAGAGAGCCCCAAAGTAGGAAAGAAATGATCTCAAAGAGATTTGTGGATGAGGCTCTTTACTAATAGAGTGGATTATAAAGGGACACACAAACTCACAAAGGTTTTAAAGAAATTGTATCAGTTTACAGTGAAAATAAAGAGACTTTGGTATCTCAGACTTTTGTCTGGGTGCAGTGGTGTGGTCCCAGCGACTTGGGAGGCTGAGTAGAAAATCACTGGAGGATAGAAGTTCAAGGCCGCAGTGGGCTATGATCACACCTGTGAACGGGCACTGCACTCCAGCCTGGGCAACCCCACAAGACCCTATCTCTAAAAAACAACAACACAAAGAAACCTTTTGGGCAAGAAGGAGACTGAGAAAATGACCAACCCTAAACATGAGTCCACCTCTCGTGGGTTAGAAATGATTATTCAAAGGATGAAATTGACATACAAGCTTTGGAAAATTATTTCCAGGCACCAGGAATCAGTCTTCACTGGGGTACTAGCAGCTTGTATCTAGCTGTTGTCTGGTACTGCTGCACACCAGTGATCACTGTGGGTCACCTGAATTCCTTTCGTTGAGCAAGAGCACATATGACAATTATCTCTGCTTGTCCCACCAGTGAATGTTGGCTCTGTCAGGCAGCGGGTAACTTGAGATTTTAGGTAGCAAATCTTCAGATGGAAGAAGACATCAAGTATGATGAGCCGTCCCTCTAGGGACTCTTTACTGAAGAGCCTGTCCACCTCGATCTGATTTAGATGAGATTTGAACCTTGAGCCTCAGCCTAATGAGATGGTGAAGGAGGATTTTCAGAGTTGGGGGGCGGTGGTGGGGAGTACATTTCACAGGTGAGAGGGATACGTACTGCTTTGTTCAGAAGCTGGATTGAGGTGGACTGTGTTTTCCAAAAAGCTAGCCGTAGCAGTATTTCTCATCCTACAAGAAGGAGCATCTCTTTCTCCTTTCCTACACCTGGACGGGTTTTTGGGATTGTGCTGATGGAGCGAATGGAGCAGAAATGAGACTCACGGCTTCCAAGGCCAGCTCCTAAAATTGATGCCCCATTTATGAGCCATTTTTCTCCCGAAGCACGAGTCTTCGAAGCACTGATTCTGCAAGTAAGATGCCCAGTACCCTGAGGCTGCCATGCAGCCTAAGCTTTGTGGAGAGACCCCACAGAGATGGAGTCTCCCAGCGAGTCCCAGTCCTTAGAAGGCTGAGGCAGCGGACACGTAAGTAACAGGCTCCCAGAAGATTCCAGTCACCTGAGGACCTCGAGTGAAAATCACAGAGGAGCTGAGTTGACACCCGGAGTCTGAGAGATAAAGTAAAACAATCATCACTTTATTCAAATCTGTAGGTTCTGGTTGGGTTGTTATGCAACAATACATAACTGGTAGAATATTCATTCCTTCAAGGCTTATTTCAGATGCGGGGAAAAAAGCTTTTTTTTTTTTGGTGTAGAACAATTATAAATAAAAGTAGCATGGCTTGGTAGGAGACCGCAGGGAGACTGTACTCCAGGATTCAAAGCTTAGTGGTATGACGTTGAACTAGCTATGCCACTGTCCTGTGATTCAGTGTCCTCCTCTGACAGTGATCAGTAAGACTGTCCTACTCTGTTGAGTGGTTCTAAAGAGTAAGGATACTTAGCGTGAGGTCAGCGCATAGTAAACACCACTAAATTCCAGCTGTGATCGTCATCAACATCATTCACCTTGTGCAACTAGAAATCAATCATGAGAGACAGGACAGGGTTCCTTCAAGTGTGGTCTGGGGTTCAGCAAAGTTGGATTATAGGGATGCTTCATTGACGACTCAGACAGCACCATTTCCTGTCCTACTCCCTAACAACTAAATTGGAATCTCTAGGGGTCAGAGCTAGTCACTCTTTATAAAATTAGAAAACCACAGTTAGCGATTAAAGTCTGATTTGTGGCTTTTTCTGGGTGCCTACATATGTGCACATGAGCTGAAAGTTCATTTGCAAATATGGAGTAAAGAGCTATTAAAAATAAATTGACATTAAGAGTTTTCTTAATTTTTTTTTTAGTCCTAAGATTTATGCATAAAACACTTGCAACTACTTGGTAATGTCAATGAAATTGACAGAATTGAAATTCTGTGATCACAGAATACCTTTAGGGCATGTTCTGGTGCCCTGACTGTAGCGGAGAAAGATCTTATATTCCTAGAGTTTCATCACATCATAAACTCTTATCTGGGCTGCTGTAGAACGATACAGGCCTTGTGTCATGTTTAAGTTCTGTTCGTAGATCAACTTTTTTTGTGCAAAATATTTTTTATTTTATTTTTTGATATTTTAAAATTTATTTTCCTTTCCTTTTTTTTTCCCTGAGATAGAGTCTTGTTCTGTCACCCAGGCTGGAGTACAGTGATGCAATCATAGCTCGCTGTAACTTCAAGCAATCTTCCAACCTTTGCTTCCCTATTACCTGAGACTACAGATGCACACCATGATGTCCAGCTATTTTTTAATATTTGTTTTTGTAAATCATGATGATGACATGAGAGATGATGTCTTGTAATGTTGCCCAGGCTGGGCTTGTACTCATGGCCTCCAGCAATCCTCCTACCTCAGCTTCCCAAAGAAGTGGGATTATAGGCGTGTGCTACAGCATCCAGTTTCAAAAGAATATTCTTCTGGAATTTTTGCTAAGGCATGTTGGTGGCTTTTAAGTCACCATCTGCACCAGGACACAATTTACTTGGTCCCATTTTTACCGAGATCAACACACCTGCAAATTTAATCTATGGAAAAAAGAGGGAGGAGAAGCTTGTTTATCAGAAGAATATCCGTATCTGTGTGTGCAGCTAACCTCCATTTCCAAAGCATCTGCTGTGATTTTGCTTAGTTTCAGAGCAAACTAAGCACCAAGCATGGGACCCAGGACCCAAAAGATACTTAATTAATGTCAGAGCTACCTACATATGAGATGGGACAATTAAGTTCGCGATCTTGCCACTGTGTGCTGATGTTGGCAGCACTGTAAAAACAACTCAGCAAGGTTTCATAACCTTTGCAGATCAGTGTCTCACAGCTGTGCTCACGTCAACGTGTGGCAGGGACTTGATGAGTGGCGTTCATTATTGTGGTTGCATGTTTTTGTGTGCCGTCATGGGAATGTCAGAGTTTGAATTAGAGTAACGAACAAACATTAAATCTCTTGTTAAACTTGGCAAGGGTGGAAGTGAAATGAGGGACATGTTAGTCCAAGTTGATGGGGGTAATGCCATGGAGAGAATGGCAGTGTACAAATGGATTAAACCTTTTTAGAGGGAAAAGAAAGCATCACTGATGAAGAGAGGTCAGGACAGTCAGCAATAAGCAGAACTGACAAAAACATGTAAAAATACATCGAATTGTGCATCAAAATCATTGGCTGACTGTAAGAAGCATAGCAGACCAAATAAGGATCAATAGAGAAACAGGAAAATCTTAACTGAAAAATCTTAGCATGAGGACAGTGAGTGCAAAAATGGTCTGGAAGAAACTCTTGCAGTAGGACAATGCACCAGCTCACACAGCACTGTCTGTGAGGGAGTTTTTAGCCAGTAAACAAATAAGTGTATTGGAGCAGCCTCCCTGCTCACCTGATCTGGACCCCAATGATGTTTTTCTTTAACTGGAGATAAAGGAAATATTGAAAGGAAGAAATTTTGAGACATTCAGGACATCAAGGGTAATATGATGAAGAACTCTGATGGCCATTCCAGAAAAAGTTCCCAAATTGCTTTGATGGGTGGACGAGGGACTGGCATCGGTGCATAACTTCCCAAGGGGAGAACTTCAAAGGTGTCTATAGTGATATTCAACAATGAGGTATAGACCATTTTTTTTGAGTCAGAGTCTCACTCTGTCACCCAGGCTGGAGTGCAGTGGCACACACACAGCTACCCCAGGGTCACCCTGCTGGGCTCAGGCAAGCCTTCCGCCTCAGCCTTCCAAGTAGCTGGAACTACAGGTGCACGCCACCACACCCAGCTAATGTTTCGATATGTTGTAGAGATGAGGTCTCACCAAGTTACCCAGGGTGGTCTCGAACCCCTGGGTTCAGGCAATCCTCTCACCTCGGCCTCCCAAAGTGTTGAGATGACAGGCTTGAGCCATCATGCCCGGCTGGAGCACTTTTTCTAGGATGAGTTTGTAAACTTCACTGTGAGACCTTGTACATGAGTGAAGGTAGTGTGGACTTACAGCCAGCTCAATTTGGACAGACAGGGCTTCTACTGAGCCATAATCCATTACAACCTTGCTATAGCTTTTAAATTTTTTTTTTAGTGGGAGAAGCAGTTCACTGCCACCCCATCATCACCCACATGGTCCCTCTCCCTCCCCATGCTGCCCACAGGTCTTACTGAGAGTGAGACGCTCTTGTGGTCTGTGTCCCCTACAGCCTCGCCCCGTTGCTGTGACTCTGCTTAACGCGTCATTTGCTCATTTATCTCCCTGCCTGGTCTGCGAGGCCCTCGGAGGGGAAGCCAGACTCACAGGACACACTTAATTAGTATTTGTTGAATGAACAACTGCGTCACAGGTGGTGAGCAGCGCAACCGTGTTCTCCTGTTATTTCCAGCAACACATTTCTCAGAACAGCATTCATGGAAGACCTCATTTCTGTCCATTTTCAGGTAATAGAAGAGAATATATTATAAAGGGCCTTCTTGTTTAAAAACACGCTGACAAACCATGTCTGACGCATCTCGACGGTACATTTTGAACCTTGCCAAATTGTGCTTCCTTTGATTTCTCGATTAGAAGCTAATTCTGTTTTAATGAAAGGAGCACAGAGAATATATTTCTTTTACATATGTATTCATTCGGCAAGTATTTGTTGAGCGCTTACTGTGTGGCGACTGCTGGTCTAGGATAAAGACATAAACAAGAGAGACCAATAAAAAAAGGAGAAAAAAAGAAGCAAAGTTATTTCCAAATTCAGCCACAGAGCTGAACCATTATTGTAGCTACCCATATAAACTGTGTTTTGTGAAGAATGGAGTTGCATAGAAAATTTTTTTTAAATGACGGATTCATAGAGGGATGACTCCCATGGAAGTGGGCCTCTTAGCCGGGCTCGGTGGCTCAGCCTGTAATCCCGTGCCTTTGGGAGGCTGAGATGAGTGGACTGCCTGAGCCCGCGGGTTCGAGACCCGCCTGGGCAGCAAGACCTCATCTCTACAATAAATAAAAAAATGCTGGGCGTGGTAGCACATACCTGTAATTCCGGCTACTTGGAAGGATGAGGCGGAAGGATCGCCGGAGCCCAGCAGGTCGAGGCTGCGGTGGCCGGGAGCTGCCACTGCACTCCAGTCTGGGCGACAGAGTGAGACTCCAACTCAATTAAAAAAAAAAAAAAAAAGTGGGCCTCTGGCGTCTGAAGGAAGGGAAGTGTCAACAAAGAATAGTGTATGGTGGAAGCTGGGGCTGCCCAAGTAGAACTTGTTTTTGCAATTTCACCTTGAGCAGCTAGCACTCTGAGCTGGATACTGCACCATTTACAACATGATTCAAACCTCAATTCTGAATTTTAGGATTATCACCCATTTCACAGATGAGGAAATTGACCTTCAAAAGTTTTGTCCACAACAGGAATATACTCAGCCACCTTCGGCTCCTGACACAATAGCAGAAAAGGGACCAGAGCCCTGCTGACAGCTGGCATATTGCATGCGGGTGTAGCCACCTATGCGATCACGCATTAGAAACCCAGACCACTGACAGACTGAGTGACTAAGCCCCCTCACTGACCCTCTCTGACCCCCTAATGCTGTAAAAACTAATCAAAAACATGCACAAGAAGACCAAGCAGTTTAACGTCCTTATTCTTAAAATACATAGTATTTAAAGCTCATCCCCAAATGCAAAAATACATCTCTCACTGGAGGAGATGAAAGACTGTTTTGTAAAGAAACCATCAGAAAGAATTGTGTATTGTAAGAAAGAAGAGATAATGTAGATGATAAAGAGGAAACTATGTCTACACTTGTCTGTGTACATGATTCCAAAAGATGTGCTCACTGGGGTAAGGCCCAGAGGAGGAAACATCTCTAAGGAACTGATAGTCACATGGGAGCCACAATTAGCTTCCAAGAAACTACAGTAAGTCCCCTACATGTAAACTTTCAAGCTGTGAACTTTCAAAGAGGCGAACATGTGCCCATATGTCCAATCAAGTAAGTTAGCTCACGAGTCTTGTGTACATGGTCATTTGCATGCATTCTCTTACACACGGTGGTGGTGCTTTTGTGTACTTTATTACACAGTTCTGCATAGAGTGCAGTATCCTTATTTCAAGTTCTGGATGTCCAGAAGCAAGTATAAAAGCAGTGGTGATGTAGCTTGCACCGTATAGCTGATTGTGTTAGTGGGGTACCCAGGCTAACTTTATAGGACTTACAAACAAACTGGATTTAATGAATGCACTCTCAAAACAGAACTCATTATGTATGGGATTTAAGGTAAATTTTACATAAGAGCTTGCAGATCTAACGTTACATGATGTGTTTTGAAAGAGTAGGAAGGAACTTAAAGAGTTTTACACCTATGACCTTGCTTCCTTTTATTAATTTTTTGGTCATTTTGTTTTCATATGCATATAATATATATACATATATTTTATCTCCTATGATATCTGAGTAACTTTTATTTTAATCGACCTTTTTTCCTGCCCACATGAGAGAGTTTAAGTTCCATTTTGAGTTCACATTTTTCCCTCACTATTTTCTTTTTTCGTAACTATGGAACTAGCTGGCACCTGATTGCTCTGAAATCTCAATTCCAGGGCAGTGGTCTTCAATGTGCACACAAATAGTAAGCTTTCTCTAGACTTTCCAAGAGATTCTGAGGCTTACCTATTCACATTCACGGAGCCTGTTTGCAGTGTTCAGATTTGAATGGTGTGCCATTTTGCGCAATTTTCAGTCATATTTCATATTATTATTTCAATGTCTGACACTCTCTGGAGTCTCAATACACCATCCTTTCCATCTCACAGGTCTTAGTATTTTAGATACTGTCTCCCTCATGCAAGCTGCCCCAAAAACCCTTTCCTTCTTATTCCAAGCACATCTTTTTTGAGATCTGCACCATAAATCTTAAATGAAGGTCTGAAGGTAATAACAGCAGAAATATCATTCATCCCACTTTCTCAGGGAGTATACTGGTGAGTTATTTAGACTGTAAGCTTCTTCTTCCAGTTGGGGGAACACCTTATTTCTCTGGAGGTCTTGTTTTAACTTACCTCTCAGTCCACGTCGACACCTACTCTGAAGACTCCCTGGTGATGATCTACCTGACACCATTTGTTCAGCTTCCCTGGCTTTCCTTATCACCAAGACTCTAAGAACACACACTTGGACTCTCTTCCCCATTCGGTTTCTCCTGCATGTTCATCTAAGCATCACTGCAACATGACTCAAACATTAAGACGATAACCCTTTTTTGCTTTTTTTTTTAGTAAAAATGCTGAAGATCTAGTCTTCCCTGAAGACACTAATGAAAAGCACTTTGAAGATTGCACAGCATGGTGATAGCAATGCATCATATTCTTGAAATGCATAGTTAATAGCAATACATCATATTCTTGAAAAATGCTAAGAGGGTGGTGCCACAAGAAGTATACACATTTTAAGAGAAGTTATCTGTGTATTACTTTTCGAAGTTGGATTGAACCATGGTAGCAATGTGCAGAATCACATTCGCTCAAAAGATGGCGTTCATCAAATGAATGCTAGCGTCACCATGTGACAGGCAGGACAGTCAAAGAAAATGATCGAAGTACAGTGTCGTTCGAAGAGCACAAGGCCATTCTGAAGCGGTGTTTGACCTAATACCCATTTACTTCTACCTATGGGGGACCTTAAAGGATGTGGTGTACATAGAGAACCGGCTGCAATGGCTGCACATCAGTAAGAAACTGAAACATCGTTCACAGCGACACAAGTGGACACTTGGGTCAACGTTGCTCTAGCAGTAGTTTTCTATCATCCGAAGTGTCTGGACGCTGATGGGAACTACTTTGAGCCTCTTGTGATTGCAGAAGTCAAATGTGACTTGTATGTATCTTTTGTTACGGGTATATATTGAGTATTACCATTTTAATACAGCTTTTTCCTTTCTTAAAATCTGTATACATTTTTGTCATCCTCTGTGTATATATTTATAGAGAGAGAGATGCCTAGAATAGAACCTAATGCATAGTGATCAATAGACATTTGCTAAATTTGTAAATGTGAGGTTAAGACTCCTCCACGATTCCACAATTCTAGAAATTAATCATTAGGCAATAATTATTGCATGTACTGATCTATGAGAGATTTGACTAAGAATAAACCGTGATTTTTCTTTTTGTATGTATCTGTTTCTAGACCATCGATGCAGAAACCTTTATAATCTAGTCTCAAAAGTTTCGCTCACAGAATTTTCTTGCAGGGCAATGTTCCTCTGTGTTAATCGTTTCACTTACCCCACGCTAAAGCAGGTTTAATTTTTAATTAGACAGCGGTAACAGGAGAACCTGATGAATTTGTTTTAAACCTTCTAATGGGTGAATATTCACAAGGAACAGCAACCCACTTTCTGAATCCGTCTGATGCCTCTCACTCAATGCAGAGGTGGGGTCGGGAGTTAAGGAAATGATGTGTAAGTAGCTTTTCCCTAAGAGGCTTAGAGATTGGAATAAATATTATGTATATGTCATGATTAAAGAGCTGTTGGTGGGCCAACAATTGGATTTATTTCTATTAAAAACATATAAAGGCCACGGGACTGCCGTGGGACCCTCCAAGACTGGCCGCCAGAGCATGAGTGACCCCCGACCGCGAGGCTTTCTCTGTCCCCTCTGGCTGACCTTCGTTGGCTGCTTCCTTGGCGGCTGCAGAGAGGCAGGCACTCACGGCCTCATAGGAGGCGCTCAGCCGGGTGTTGGGGTCCCTCTTGGGCTTGGGGGGAGGCTGTTTCCGCGGTGATGGGAGGCCACTGCTGTCATCCATGCTGAACACTGAGTGCAGGGAGGGAGACCAGATGGATGGGGTGGCGAGACACTGGCCCGGGCTGTCCATGGCTGTGCAGACCAGGATGGAGCTAGAATGGAAATTCCTGGGTCCACTCTTGTCTTCGGTTCTTAGAGGGAGACAAAACACAAACAGCAACACCCCAGAGAGGCCCAGATGCATTATTCAGATCACAATGAACCTGCTCAAGCAGACATAATGACGGCTTTTTGGCAAACAGCCTTTCCTGCTGTGGCTGAGGGTGTGTGTGCAGCACTCCGGTGACCAGCTTGTCCCCAGAAAGCTGCCCCATCCTCAGGCTCCTGCTTTGTGATAAAAAGCACGGTGGATATTCATCATGGTTACTTAAAAAAAAAAAAAAGCTCACACCAATGCAACACTACTTAAGGCGTTTCGCATTTTCTATCAGGCATTCACTGAATGAATTTTTCACACCCTGATTATTAAGCAAATCAAAAAACCAGAATTTCAATCTGAATGATAATTTCTGGGAAATCCATCTTAATAGAGAGTTACTGATGCATCAAATGCTGGGAGTTCATCACAATTTTCCCTTGCAAAAGGCGTATAGACTCCGCTTAAAACTACCCAAGATTTACATTTCAGTGATCTCTCTCTCTCTGTCTCTTTGTCTCTCTCTCCCTCTCCATCTCTCTCTTGCCATTTAAATCCCACCAGGAATTATTTAATTATGTGCAAGGGCTATCATTTTTTCCTCCATGACTCCATATGATTGTCTAGTGCCAAGTAAACTGCTGGTGTTCAACAAACAAACAGACAAATACTACTTCACTTAATTTTATATCAGGCAAATGCATACATAACCAAATCAAGAAACTAGGGGTGGCTCATTGGTTCTAGCAGAGAAAATAATAAATATTATTTTGGGAGTCACATAAAATTAATAGTTATCTGATTTTAAAAAAATTCCTTCTGGCCTCACATGTCAACGTAATCATGCACTAGCAGGATGCCAGTGCACTGATTTTACAAGGAGTTTCCAAGCATTTGTTTTTATAATTATATCTTTCTGTGGCAGAATACCGACAGGGCTGCAATCTACCACAAGACAGAGCCAGCCGCCCATGTAGAAAATGAAATAGCTGAAGATGAAAGCATGACACTCAGTGGATAATTTGTTTTTCCTGTAATGTTTAATTACAGTTTTTTGTACAAAGGGCATTTTTTTTTAGTATTTAATCACTGAGATAGTTGAAGCGAATTAATGAGATACACATTGCCATTTCCACTTTAATAAAAAAGCCATCGGACATGGGCATAAATGGCAAAGGAGAGTCATTTTCAGTGAGAAACAACAAGATATTACCAAGTTCCTATGGAAAAATAAACATCTCCCTGACGTTGAATTAAGATCCAGAGGAAGCAGGTGGCTGCCATCCTTGGGAGGGCTATTATGATCCACAGGTGTTTCCATCATTCACAGGGAAAGAAAGAAGAATGAGAAAATGGAGAAAGACCAAGCTGTCTTCATGTTTCTATCTTAAGCTCAGCATCTAAAGTGAATTTTTAAATAAAAATTTAGCTTTACTGGCGGACAAAATGTGACAGCTACCACAGGAAAATACAATGCTCACAATGCTTCATTGAGTTCACTACTCTCATATTTTCAGAGTGGGGGGAGATCTCAATTATTTGGTCAGATTTCCAGAAGTTTCTATAAGCCAATCATCTATACATGACACTTGCATTAAAATGTCAACAGCCATGCTCTGTATATTTGCCAATACAGAAATATTAGGTGCTTTAAAACTCTGAGGGTGCTGGGGACAGTTAAGGGACTCAAGCATAGTAGGTGAAGACAGAATTATTTCACATGAGTCAGCCAACACATATAGTATCTAACTCATGGAGAAAAAGCACAGGGAAGGCATCTTTGTCGATTGCTAGGGGGTTTCAAATAACAAACCATGCATGGCTGTTCCTGTAACTGCTGTCATATTTGATTGAACTTTGCATTAAGGGTTATTAGAATTTTCATGACTCCATTGAAGCAATTGCAAAGGTAATTAAAGTTGCACACGATGTGCCTTTACCTTTTGGTTCCTTCCTCTTGCTTGGTTCTGACCTCGAATTTCTCGTTATGGTAGGTGGCATTCATTTCATTACGGAGTCGGTCATTTTCCCGGGCAATGTCTGAGGCATTCTGAATGACCAAGGCATCATATGTTTTCATCCCCATATCCTCGGTGTTCTGCAGAAAACTGTTGATCGAAGTGACCTCTTGCTGTTTGATGCTCATTTTCTGAAGCAGGTGCTGGCGTGCTAAAAATCCTCTGATAACTTTGATAAAATAACACAATCATAGATCAGTGAACAAAGCAAAAATAAAAAAAAAAAACCTAGACTTACACAAACAAAAGTCACAATGCATGCATCTCTGAGCAGCTGTATAATAAGATGCAGGTATCCCAGAATAAGAATTTACTAGAACATTCTAATCTCATATTCAGAAGAATATCTAAATTCAGTAATGATAGCACGAATGGCAAAAATCTTTGAACTGAATGAGATCTTGAAGGTAATGATAATAAAAACTGCCACACTATTTTTTTTGATAATATAAGCTAGGCGTTAATAAACTGAGTTAAATCAATTAGAAAAGGCTGGGTCCAACCCCAGAGAATTTTGGGGTGTGGCTCCAACTGGACCATTTTGAGATGTCCTGATCATAACATCAGATTATTACATAAACCTCCAAGGCTCGTGATGTTAATCTTTGGAAATATCATTCCTATATTGCTTCTAAGATTGTGATTAAATGCCTACAGAAATGAACACTACCTTTAAGACTCAAAAAAGACTGTGTCGAAATGTAGGGCATCCTTCCTGCTCACAGGGAAAGGAGGGCTAGGAAAACACGTAAAAATGAGGGGGAGATAAGTGAGTGAAAATGCTTTTAAATCACGAATGTATTAGGAGACAAGGTAAGTATTAAAAATTAAAATAAAAGATCACCATTTAAAGCCACCTCGATGTGTCAGACACCCTCTTGTATCATTTAACTCTGGAACTCAATGATAAAAATACACCATGATCTCCATTTTAGACACCGTTGTAACTTCCTTTGTGAGAGTCACAGAATTTCTCCCACTGAACACAACCAATGAAAGGGAGAGCCAGGGTTCATCTCTCTCTCGCTTAGAAGGCCAAGCTACATTCCCTTAGCCTGTAGTCAAATAGACATCATCTGTAGTTCTCCAGGGGGGCTCACGGGAAGTCACAGGAAGCATATCTACAATCAATACTAGAAAGAACTTTTCAACAGTTAGCACAGGGTGGAAGGGAATCAGGCTGCCTCATGAGAAAAAGAGTTGGTTCCCAGTCCCTGGTCCTGTGCAAAGCCCTCACAATGGCTTTTTCTCATGGGTGAAGTGGACACGTACAGGTTGAGGGATTCTGATTTGAGTCGACCTCTGTGACGCCGTCATCTCTTCCGATTCTAGGTTTCTGGGTTTGAAAGAGTTGTTAAGATGATAGATTTATTATTTCAGGGAAAACCAACGTGTGCAGCAGAGACACTTTACGTCTGCCCACCGGGGAGGGAGAAGTCTACAAAACATTAAGAAGTGCTTTAACATTTTTCATGGCTATAAGAGAACAAACACGTGGGATATCTCTAACATTTGCTTTGATGCCTTTACTTGATCAGATGATGGAAAGTTGAACATGACTTCTACACTCATATCTTCAGAGAAAAATAATATGCAGGTATCTAAAATGCTTAAAGCTTTTTTTTTTTTTAAAGTTGGCAATACTAAATGTTTAGTTAGGCTGGAATGCAGTTGCATTAACTAAGATACTCATGCTGAATTAATCTAAAGGAAAAAATAAACAGTAAGAAGTATAATCAGACAAGACTTGCACGAATATAAGATGTGGAATAAAATAAGAAGTATTAGCCATGTGATGGGCATATTGAGAGAGAAAAAAAGCAGAAGACCTGAGATTGGCCAGTTCACTTGTGTTTTCTTGTTACATCAAAAAAAAAAATAATGGAGAAACTGACTTTTGGAAGGGTGAAGGTGAGAGCATATTCAAGATGTTTAATCTCTTGGAATAAAGAGAAGATTAATGTGGATATGCCAGACTTCTTCTGACCTCCGACTGCAGCAAAACTATTGATGGGCTCACATCCACCCAGAATCTATTATCCTACATCCAGAGAACTCCATTTTCTCACACTTCATCCTAGTAGCCTTTTAAAATTCTTTAAAAATGTTACACCAATTGCTAAATACCAGTATCTTCAACAAGGGACAAATAAAAATAAACTTGCCGCTAATGTATACTGACATTTGTTTTCCTTCTATTTCAAAAGATTGCTTCTACTACAACTACCATGGAATGTCTTAATTCACAAATCGTTTTCATCCAAGATAATATGAACAAACATAGCTAGAGAGAAAACTTCTGGTAGGAAAAAACTGAAGTTAAAATGAGTCAATATGAAACTAACAGTTACAGCTTTCTTTCCCCTGGACATTCACAAAGGAAAAAAAAATAGAAATCTTTTTTTAAAATTGGAGATGGCTCCAGATTATATAAAGTTTGAGTAAATTTAATATTAGCCAAAAGCATTTAGGGAACTGTTTTAAGAGATGTAAAAATAAAAATCAATAATTAATGCTTTGCATTTAAAAGCCAGTAATTTTTCAAATGCTCTTGTGTCCACTATTTTACAAACCCAATATGAAATTAGGGTTTTAACCTTGATCTCACTTGTTTAGACCATTCTTAATTTCTAGATTTAGAAAGTGAAGAGATAATTAGAGGTCTTTTCATGTTTTCTGCCCCAGGTCAGTAGGATACAGCAATTGACTTTTGTGAAATAGAAGGGACATCCTACTGGACGCCACTGATGGAAGATGGGAAACAAATTCTACTAATTATATTTAAGGACAATTTTCAAGGGAATTCATGAAGTCCTGTTACATCTATATCTAACATTATATTAAATGAGACACTCCCTGTTCTAGTTTAAGCTGAGGCTGCAAATACAGATTTGGATGCATAGGTCCTGGGTGGGGCCCAAGACTCTGCATTTCTATCCAGCTCCTGAGTGATGGTGCTGTTACTGGTATCCAGATGTCTTGGGCGGGGCCAATCACAGAGACAGGAATTGCAAATGGGTAGGTATCCACCTGTGCCCTGCACTGATGGTGGTTGAAGTTAAGGAGGACAGATGATCAAAAACCAGAAAGAAGAAGTCTTGTTTACTGAGAGGTGGGAGCTGACTGTCTTCTCCCTAACCCCAGGCATCAGGAGACCACCTGGAGAGGGTGGCATGTGGCTGCTGGGGATTGGGGGCTACCATGCACTGTTAAGTCTCAGGGCAAAGCTGTGGCTGTAGTTCCTACCCAGCCCCTGACCAGAACACAGGTTCTGCCAGGAGAAGCTGCACCCAAGAAGACAGCTGAGAGTTTGTTTCTTTGATGTCTGAGCGGTTTGAACAACGAGATGTCTACTAAGAGAGCAATGTGCTACCAACAGAGACTCAGCAGGTCGCCCAGGAGCTGAGCAGGGGATTACAAGTGACTGGCAGAGGAAAAGTTTTGCCAGTTAACAAAGGGAGTCACCAGTCGGGTATTGTGGCTTAAACTGCAATTCCAGTACTTTGGAAGGCTGTGTTGGGAGGATTCCTTGAGCCCAGGAGGTCAAGACCAGCCTGGGCAACAAAGAGAGACCTTGTCTTTATCAAAAATTCAAAACAATTAGCTGGGCATGGTGTCATGCGACTATAAACCCAGCTACTTGGGAGGCTGAAGCAGGAGAATCACTTGAGCCCCAGAGTTTGAGCTCACTTGTGGCGAGCTGTGATTGGGCACTCCAGCCTGGGTGACAGAGTGAGAACTCATCTCACAAAAAGAGGGGTGGGAGAGAGTCACAGGCATGATCCTGAGTACAAGGAGGGGCATTTAAGTCTGCCCCAGCTGAAGGAGACCCATGCCACAGTACACCTGTGCTATCAGAAGACCCAATCAAAGCCCCACCCACGTCTCCCTTCTCCTCAATAAACCTGGAGAAATCCAGAGGCAGCCTAAGTATTTGGCGCCAGTATCATGCCTCCTCTGGACAGAACAGGCCTGAAATAGATAAGAGAATGTTTCGACCTGGAATGAGGTTCTGAACTTTGGTTACTACCTATACTAGGTATGCAATTCTGAACTGAGACTGTTTGAGGGACTAACATGTATCAATACTTGTTTCATTTACTTTTATTTTCTTTAATTTTTACTTTGCTTTAATCATTTTTAGAGACCAGGTCTCTCTCTGTGGTCCAGGCTGGAGTGCAGTGGCTTGATCATAGCTCACTGCTGCCTGGAACTCCTAGGTTCAAGCAAGCCTCTCACCTTAGCCTCCTGAGCTGCTGGGAAGACTGGCAGGCGTCACCATGTGTAGCTAATTTTTAAAATATTTTTAGAGATGGAATCTCACTATATTGCCCAGGTTCATCTCAAACTCCTAGCCTCAAGTGATCCTCCTATCTTAGCCTCCCGAGTAGCTGGGAATTATAGGTGCGCTTTTTATTATTAAAAAATTATGAAGCGAGGCTCGGTGGCTCAGCCTGTAATCCCGCGCCTTTGGGAGGCTGAGATGAATGGATTGCCTGAGCCCACGGGTTCGAGACCCGCCTGGGCAGCAAGACCTCATCTCTACAATAAACAAAAAAATCAGCCGGGTGTGGTAGTGCATTCCTGTAATTCCGGCCACTTGGAAGGCTGGGTGGAAGGATCGCCGGAGCCCAGCAGGTCGAGGCTGCGGTGGCCGGGAGCGGCCACTGCACTCCAGTCTGGGCGACAGAGTGAGACTCCAACTCAAAAAAAAAAAAAAAAAAATTATGAGACCCATTGAAGATTTCATGCAGGGGCATACCCAAACAAGTCCCTCAGATGAAAAGAAAAAAGGCTTGGAGACAATAAAACTGATTTTTTGAGTCTTATCAGGTTTCCCTATGAGAGTCGCAGTTTCAAATATATCAGAGTTAAGTGTATTATAAGTTCCATTAAAAGCTACCATATAGATTAGTTTTTCCCTTCTTTACCTATCTTTAAAGACCGTATACATGTATATATACATACACACACATGAAATATAAACTATTAAGCAAATTATAAATAGAAATTTATAAAGCCTATGCCTTATATGAGGCATAGTTACCATTTTAAAATGTACCCATTTTCAATACTCAGTTGGGTTTTGATAGGAAAGAAAAAATTCTGAATGAAATCTCTCCTAAAGTTACAGTGAATGCTAAAGACAGTGCCCAGATATTATTGTCACTTCATAAAGGAAAAATAAAGTCAAGGGTTTTTCCAAAGCGTATATAGAATCATAGAAAATGTTTTGATTGTAAACTAGTACAACCTCTGTGGAAAACAGTGTGGTGATTCCTAAAAGATCAAAAAGTCAACCGTGCATGACCCAGCAATCCCCCATCTGGGAATATACATGGGGGAACTCAAATCACTCTATGAAAAAGGGATACTTGTGCACACGTGTATTGCATCATTATTCACAATAGTGAAAACATGGAACAAACCATGCTGCCCGTTGAAAGCAGACTGAATAAAAAAATGCGGGACATATACAAGATGGAATATGACACAGCCATTCAAAAGGACAAGATTATGAACTTCACAGCAACTTGGATGGACGTAGAGTCTATGATACTCAGTGATCTATCACAGAAACAAAGAACTGAGTACCACATGTTCTGACTCATAAGCAGACCCTGAACAATTATCATAATACGACATGAAAGGAATCGGCAGTAATGGGGCACTGCCAGGGCCAGGAGAGGGGAGGCAAAGCATCAATGAGGGCACATGTTCTAAACCAGGCGAAGCGGAGACCAAAGGGAGGCCCCAATTTTACCTGTACAAGTACCAATTGTATACCTAACCCTGAATTGTACCCTGCATCTTTAAAATAAAAATAAATAAATAAAAAAAGAAAATGTTCCTTGGCTCGTCACTTTGTCCCAGTTCTCCAAACTCTGGTGTGCCAATGGCACTCCTAAAACAGCATGGAAATTTGGTGCTATAATTGCATCTGAATGACAGGTCAGGCCCTGATAGCTCACGCCTGTAATCATAGCAATTTGGAAGGTGGAGGTCGGAGGCTCGCTTGAGGTCAGGAGTTCAAGACCAGCCTGGGCAATGTAGCAAGACACTGCCTCTATCAAAAATAACAAAAAAAGTAACCAGGCATGCTGGTGAGCAGCTGTGGTCCCAGCTGCTAGGGAGGCTGACGTGGGAGGATACCTTGAGTCCGGGAGTTTGAAGGTGCAGTGAGCTAAGATCGAGCTATTGCGCTTCAGCCTCAATCAATCAATCAATATCAAATGAGGAGCGTTTTCTGCTGCAAATTCAAAGGTGCATTCTTATTGCCCTGTGCTTTCTGAAAGGATACTGAATATTTTCAAAGTAATGGATGCATACATAAAATACACACACACAAACACACATGCACATGGATCTATGTTGTAATTTAGTTGTAATTTAGAAGGAAATTTAATATAAATTTTTACATGGAATGACTACCAAATAAGGCATAAGCCATGCCTACACATGTCGATGAAAAGATAGGTGCATAACAAAGTAAGCCACAATGCTTCCTAAATACCCCCAAATTATTTTCCTGAATGTAGTATCTGGAAATGGATAGAGTGATCCACTATAGAGTAGATACTATTGACATTTAAACTCGAGGATATACTAAATGGTCTTGCATTTCACAACTCAAAAAGCTCAGACATGTTGGCATATAACTGTTACCTTTCTGGCAGGTTATGATTTTCCTCTGCAACTGGAGGCACAAATCATTGAGCTGGTCAGCATGCCAGTATTTTAGAAACACTTTTCGGACTCCCATCTAAAATGCAAACAGCAGGGAAATATTTAACAGCATAAAGAAGCCAAAATGATGATGGAAAAATAATCGCACAAGAGGTTTTCCTAGCAGAAGATGACAAGGAACAAACGAACAAAATTAGTTACAGCACTTCCCCCTTATTTTAAAACACTATTACATTTAATCAAAATCCAAAGGGTTCTGTTTTAGTAAGTACGTTTGCTGTGTGCATATGGTTACCAGTGTTTGCAAATGCCTCCACACTACCGATGTGGTGGTGACGTCATGCAATGCAAAAGAGAAAACATTGGCGTTGACTTCATCCGAAGATAAAACCATCCCCATGAATGAGTTTCCACATTCCAGAACTAGGTAGACCCCTATGTTTTCTTTGTGATCCTTGTCTCTCCTACCCCAAGCAGGGAGATTGGGTCTACATAGAGGAAAACAAACACACAAGTCCAAATAAAACATAAAACATAAAACAAACTCCTAAAGTTGTTTCATTTGAATTATTTTTTCATCGACCATATATGATTATAAATTGAATGCTTCTACAACTGCAATTTTAGAACTCAGCACAAAAGTAAAACAAGTGTAAAGAAAACTATCTTTGATGTCTACACAGCAATAGTTATGCAATGACATGTTACCCCCCCCCGCACCTTAATACTCATTATAGCCTCTCAGCAAGAAGTTTTTTTCTCTGCCTCCAAGTCTGACCTGATATGCTGCTCTGTCCTGTAAAACCTCCAGTCCACTTCTCAACGACCCACCATCAGGTGCTAAGAAATCTCTAATATATTCTGAGAAGAATCCACTTTATCTTCTGCAATCACTCTTCCTCTAATTTTGTTTTCATATTCAAACCCCAAATTGGCTATTTCCTGAGCATACACTATTCTGAAGTTTTGCTTTCTCTCACTTCCTTTGTCTTAGAGAGGGAGGAGATGGGGTCGAATGACTCCTTTCTCCTCCACCAATGGCTTCACCATTGGTGGGATATTTTCTCCCCATCTTTCCTTTTTCTTTTAATCCCTCCATGATTTACACTGTCACCTGCTACTTCCCATGCTTTGTTTCTGGATCACTGAGTGACCTGGGTCTGACTTAAGTTTTCATTTTCCACCACACCTCTTTTCCATCCTATCACGATCATCTTTCACTAGTACTCCTTTTATACAAGGACATCACAATTCTTTATATTGTGTTCTAATTTTTCTTATCTGAATTCATCCTATCCACTTGTCTACATTCTTGTTCACTTCAAGAATAAATGTCCATTTTCCTAGCGAGATGAAAACACACATAATGGCAGATAGGCAATGCACAATAAAAATAAAAAAATAGAGCTGGGCTCGGTGGCTCAGCTTGTAATCCTGCGCCTTTGGGAGGCTGAGGTGAGTGGATTGCCTGAGCCCGCGGGTTCGAGACCCGCCTGGGCAGCGAGACCTCATCTCTACAATAAATCAAAAATCAGCCGGGCGTGGTAGCGCATGCCTGTAGTTCCAGCTGCTTGGAAGGCTGAGGCGGAAGGATCTCCGGAACCCAGCAGGTCGAGGCTGCAGTGGCCGGGAGCGGCTACCGCACTCCAATCTGGGTGACAGAATGAGACTCCGACTCAAAACAATAAAAATTAAAAAAATTTAAAAAGAAGTAAAAAACCATTCATAGTGTGCTTTGGGATCACATACGGAAAGTGTCAAAGCCCTAATGGAAGTAGGAAAGTGGATTTCAAAAACCTAGTAATAGAGATGAGGTTTGGTTTTAGTGGTCAAAGGTAAATAGGAGTTGGCCAACAAACAAACAGCAGTTGCAGAATCTTCCAAGCCTAAATCGTTCATGACATTATATTGCTTGTCTTGCCAACTCCCTCCCAAAGCCCAGTTCAAACACTCATGCTCCATACAGTTTTCACAAGGAACTTTATAAAACTCAAGACAAGTTTTTAAGACCATTTTTATAACATTTAGATCTGACCCTCTGAATCTTTCAGCCTGTCCCAGTAACTCACAAGGAAATGTCCACATTTTTCCTGTAAGCCCCTTCACGATATGACCACCATTTACATGTGTCATCTCCTCTCCCATGGCTGACCACACAGCTGTCCTCCCAGGCAGTTTGTCCTATTCTGGTTCTTGTCTTTCATGTGCTAGTTTCTTTGTCTCCCATTCATCTTCTTCTACCATCCCAAGATGCCCTGGGACATTCCTGGTTATCCCCCAAGGCCAAATGGCTCAGGAAACAAGCTTCTTAGTGAACCCTCCCGGTCACATCTTGATCACTCTCTTCTCTTAAGTGCTGTTTTCCTTGGACCTAACTCTATCATTACACTGCTCTCTGCAGACCCACCACAGAAAACCATGAGCTCTTTGAGAACAGAGATCTCCTTTGCATTCCCTAAATCTAGCACCATGCTCAAGTTAAATCTACTTTAAGCCTTTGAAAAGCTGTTAGAAATGTCACCATAAGACAGCATAGTCTTATTGTCCAACTCGTTCCCTGCCCAGGGTCTCTGCTGACTTAAGGCAATGGAACTAGAATCCACTTCTACTTCCATTCAGCAGGTTTTTTAGCCATATTGTTCTTTCATATGCTATGCCCCTCCCCCACCCCAATCATGAATATTGGTTCCATCCATTGTGGAGTATTGTTGGACATCATTCCCTTAGAGTTTCATTTTGGAACCCAGGTTTGTATGAATTTTGCCTTTGGGATTTAGTTTCCCACAATGAGTTGCATCCCACAGTCAATGATGAACAGAGAGGTGACATGCTCCCTCCTTCCCAATGCCTGTCTCACAGATTTGTTCTGCAGAGCTCACAGACAGGACCAACTGTTCTTCCTGTCGACTGCCAAAATAAGTCAGCAGTTGGGAAGGAAAAAAAAAAGGACTATGAATTATGGAAAATAACTGGGACGAGGAAATGGCAATACAATGAAAAAAAAAAGAGTAACAACTCTCAGTAACCACCCACTCATGTTGCTGTCTCAAATTTCAACCAACTAAAAGAAAACTAAATGAAGAAGAAATCTAGTCAGCCAGAAGTCTCCGAACTAGACCAGAAGTTGAGCACTTTCCACCTTGATCGAACTAATTAGCCTGATTACCATAATGCAAGATTTGGGTCCAAAGCTCTGACAAAACTGTGTGTTGCGTTAAAACAACAGATCACATAGGAAAGACTTGGATGGAGGGGGAATGAGTGACAAAATACGTTTGGAACAAACTCGGTTTTCATATGAAATGGTTCATAAAACATCTCTGGCCAACCAGGCTGAAGTCACAAGTCTGACCTAGAAACCTTTCCAGTACCTAATGGTGTGTACATGCATGCCAGCTTCTGGTGACACTGTGATGCATGGCACAGGCGGTGGGGCGTTATCATTTTAATGTCCCAGGCTCTTCTTCTCACTCTAATGGTGTTTGTCTTGGGCGCTGAGAATATGATTATCAACTCATCACAAGCAGTGTTCTTCCTTTATACAAACAGGATATCACCCCAGAGCTTCCTTGGTATGTCACGTTAGGATTTGCCAGGTTCTTCTGCAATTATTTATGTCTGCTTCTCCTAAGAGGCTATGAGCACTTACTGTGTGAGAGGTATTCCTCACACCTACCATGGTTCTGCGAATTCTTAGAAAACAAGCACCACACACAAGAACATTGTTTTAAAAGTGTATGGACATGGCTTATTGTTACGTGTTTTTAAGAAGTTTCTCTGGCAGCTGTCTTCATCCATAAAAGTACGTCTGGGTAAGACAACACGCCCCTCGAGCTTGTCATAGAAACCAATTTGGCGTCATGCTAAAATTTCCTTTTCAAAATTCTGGAGAAGTACATTCATTGCGTAACTACCGCCGAGCAGACATTTAGAAGATAGTAGTTGCTCAAAGATAATTTTCTTTACATTTGTTTTACTTTTATGCTGAGTTCTATCATCACAGTTGTGTAAGCATTCGATTTATAATCATATATGATAGAACGCAAAAATAATTCAAGTAAAACAATTTTATGCGTCTGCTTTATGCTTTATTTGGACTCACGTGTGTTTGTTTTCCTCTATGTAGACTCAGTCGCCCTGCTATGAGTACGAGAGAAGAGAACCACAGAGGAAAGATACAGGTCCACTAGTCTGGAATGTGAAAACTCATTTATGGAGATAATCTGATCTTCCGATAAAGGACAACAGTCGGGGAGGAGCAGGGTGGAAACCTAAGGCACAGGGTATATATTGGAGACAAGAAGAAATGAGAGAGCTGTGCAGACATCTGCAGTGTGGAGTTTGGGTATAGCTGTGTCTATGCAGATCTGCCCTGCTGAGATCCAACCAAGGGCTTTGTAAGTTATGAGGCACTCCAGGGTTTCTTATTCAGTAGGAAGAAAACAGAAGATTGAAGTTACCATAAAGTATTCCATCAAGACCTGGCTAAAGACTGCAAAAATGACTGAGTATTGTGCTACCATTACATTAAGATGATATTAAAAAAGGGAAGAAGAAGCAGAAAGAAACCTCCATTCAACTACTTTGACATCCATAAAGGTATTCAATGGACCGTTTTATTTTACACAATTTTGTAGCCTGTGAGCTATTTGTGCATTGGCAATACTTGTACAGACTCAATGGAGGTCTTGGCATTTGTTTGACTTTGCTGGCTTTTTAGAGAAGCCATGTTTGTAGTAAATGTTTTTTGTCTTTCCCAAAAGACTGAAATTAGCAGCTTAGTAGTATTTTGGAGTTCTTCCTCAGAAACCATTCTGAATTTAGTTTTTACAGTTTCCTAATTCCACTGAGATTAATGAGGACACACATCTCAGAATCCTTCTTTAGCAGGGAAACTCAGACAAGCTCACATAAATTCTGAATTCAAGTATTTACAGTGTCTACTAATGACATTGACTGGAAGAAAACTGTTGGCCATTTTGGGGTTCTTTTTCTATGGATCGAATGCTACAGTATACTCAGTGTCTTCAAGTGCTATTTCAAATCCAATAAATTAAGGCTCATCTGAATCAGACCAAAGGTTGTGATCACCTGCATCCCTGATGTTGGCAGCTTTCTCACATCACAGGATGTTTCCAGAGAGAAGGCGAGGCTAAAACGTTCTCCCACTGAGCCCCCACCCTGTGCCCCACTCCATGAAGAGTGTTCTTATCTGAGATTAAAATGTTAAATTGTCATCCTGACTCCTGTAAAAGTAAACCATCTGTGAATTACAGTCATCGCTATTTTTATTAGAAAACCATTAGGTTTTTTTTTTTTTCCAAGTGACAGATTTTAAAAGATTAAACAAAATTGTCATTGATGACTTCCAAAGTTCCAATTACTGCCACAGCATTCAGGGACTTTTAACTTTTTTAATTTTAATTTTTTTTTTTAGAGGTGTAGGCTGTGGAGGGACAGACTAATGCTGGAACTGTTTGTGGTCGTATGTGGGTGGCTTGGAGCTGCATTAGAGAGATTTCAAGGGAACTGGTGGAGCACCTCCTCGTTTTCCTCCTCCTCCTCCTCCTCAACAATTTTTAGGAGTGTTGTGTGTTTTTCGCAGTACTTTTGAAGTAGCAGAGAAAAAAAGAATCTAGCCATTATCTTTTGGTGTGTCATACGATGCACTTTTCTATCTGTATTAATGACATGGAGAAATATGACTCATGTAGAACTCTTCTTACATATTGTTAGTATACAGAAACAGTGATAACCATGAATTCTTGTAGAGTTGAAGAAGACAGACTGATTATCTGTAGTCTCTGTGTGAGTTAATTCGCTTCACTCATTTGCAGCAGCTAAAGAATTCGAGGAGGGATTGTTTCCCATGGAGGTGAGTTAGAAAGCTCAGGTTCTATGGACTTCCTTCGACAAAAGAAGGATATGTCCATCAAAATGACATGAAGTGTTTTAGTTACTTACGGGCGATAGAGAAAAATGCCTATTTTTTACAAGTAAGAGTGCAATTTCCCCCCAAAGAAAGATGCACTCATGCTATCTACAGCAGATGAGACTAATAGAATTCATCATCTACAGAGGAGAGCAAAAGAACAGAGTGCTCATCATCTAAATGGTTTTAGTTAGATCTCAGAAATCATCTAACTGAATCTCTTCATTTTATAAGAGAAGGAGGTATATTTTAGAGAGAACACATGGCATTCGCCCAGTCATACGGGAAGTTATTGCTAGGGATAAGATTCATCTGGGCTTGCGAGGCTCCAAACTAAGATTCTCTTGATGTCATATATAGTCTTAAATAGCAAAATGCATATTACTCACCTGGGGATCTTGTTAAAATCCAAGAGTTTGGGGTGACTCGGCATTTCTATCGCACTCCTAGATAAAGCCAGTGATGCTGGAGTGTGGGCCACATTTTAAATAGTTAGGTTCTGGGCCACTCTGTCTCCTCGAAACTTGACTTCTGTGATGAGCTCACCTGTTCCCCTCCACTGTGTCTGTACTCTCTGTTCCAGTGTTTGTCCCAGCCCCTAGGTTTCTGCCAAATGTCAGCTATTCTCAGAGTTCTCCACTAAATACTTCTGTTGTATATGGTGAGGGGTAGATGCTGAACACTGCTAGGTGAGGGAGAGAGGAAGGGAGAAGAGATGGGAAACACACAGTGATACACTGAGTACCAGGTCTCCTATTGGGAAGAGGGAGCACGCTGGAAGTCTAAATTTTACCTACATGCAACTAACTTATGTAGTAAATCCTCACATGTACTCAACAACTCAAATAAAATAAAGTATTGTTACGGTAAGAGGATGGATAGATAGATAGACAGAGAGATGATAGAAAGAGAGAGAGATGTTAGACGGCAGATAGCTCGCTAGCTAGCCAGCTAAATATATAGATAGATGAAAGATCGAGGATAGACAAGTGATAGTTAGATGACAGCTCGAGAGATCATAGATAAACACCTCTTTCTAGAATTTTCCTGGATAAGTTCAATATTCCAATAACTTTCAGTATAGACTACTCATAAATCTCTGTTTATATAATTACCAACTTCAGATCCATGTAACGCATCCCCCTAAGGAGGGTTTTTAAAAATTTTTTAATTTATGTCGCTGTTTCATAGGCATCTTGGCCTCATATGTTTTCCTTTTATCTGTACCCTCCACCTCAGGGAGTGAAAGGCTCATCTACCCGGATGTTTCCTGAGCACCTTGACTCCGAGAAATTTACAAATAGCATTTACCCCACCCATGTTCCTATTCATCCTACATGCTCTTGCCTTTCTAGGCTAATGGAACCATCATCTGCTTATCCCTCCACATCAGAACACCAAGAATCTCTTAAGTTTGCTTTTTCCTTCTCTTTTGAGCCCCATTTAGTCATAAGTTCTACTGAAATCTCTAGAACCCACTTCCTGTTTGCTTCTCTGAATAATTTGAGAAGCCCTCTAAATTATCATGGATTCTTTTTCTTAAACCATCTTCAGAGTGATCTTTCTAAAAAATCAATCTCATAATTTCTTTCTTGCTTAAAATTATTTAATAGCTTGTTGTAATTTTCAGGACGATGTTCAAATATGTGCCTTTTAAAAATGTTTACTGACGTTCTATTGTATGGTCCTTTTAGTTCCTTTTCTTTCTTTATGAAACTTGTGGTAAGAACCCTTCACGTGAGATCTACCCCCTTAAAATTTTTTTGAGTGTACAAGGCAATGCTGTTTGCTGCAGGTGTAACATAAGCAGTTCTATAGGACTTAATACACGTGAGTTTCCTGATTCTAAAACTATATCACATTGCTTGCTGATTCCAGATTTGTTTTTCTTCCCTAGTTTAAAATATATTATTTCTTTTTTTTTTCTTCAAAACTATTTACTGGGTAAGGTCTTCTTAATCCAATAAACCTCAGATCACTTAGCAAAACCTCAGTTTAATGTGTACCTTAATGTGGATAATAAAATTTGTTGTAATAGTACATCTTTGTCATGAATGTACCTTGTTTATATTGCTAGAATAGCAAGGAATTATTGGTTTTGTTATTGTCTGTATATGTGCCTGACCATTCAACTTAACTGTGAGATGTCTGAGGGCTTAGATAAGGCTGGAAATGTATAAAGGCCAAAATTCACATCTACTAAGGTCAAAGAAGTTAAAGTAAAGTGAAAGATTAAAAAAATGGAGGAGGCAGAATTTCAAAAAAATCATTGTAATAGACACTAGCTGTAACATGAGCTCAGATACTTTAAAAATTCATTTGCCTAAGATAATTAAATCTGAAACACTTTGAATCTGTTTAAACTATTTGATTAACCCATTTTATAAAACTGCGTCTAATGTGATGAAAGAAATAAAGACCTTAAATTATACATTTTCAGGGCCACCACCTGTGGTATAAGGATGACTGCAAACCAAAATCTAGAACTTAACTTATTCTCTGTTATTTTCCTGCTTTCTGGCTTCCTTGCACACACACTGCCTTCAAGTTATTAATCTTCCAGAAACTTAATGATTTCATGTTGCCTATAAGCTAAAACATATACTTTTGGGTTTAGCATTCAAAGTCCTTGATGATACTATCCTTATTGATCTCTGAAGAGGTAACCCTTTCTACTCCTCCAAAAAATGCTGTTTACTTTTTTTTTAACTTCCCACATACTTCCTTGGAACAGAAAATCAATGTGAGCTTCTTTATATACTGCTGTGGGCTTATAGCATTCTTATACACAGAGTTCTTATTGGAAGCTAATACTGCTGTAGTCAGCACTGAATTTGTAACTAGCCCTTTATTTCTATGCCTAGAATGATTGGCACATTTTATTAATATAGATTCTATTTTAATGAGTAAGGTTTTATTGTGAATGTTAGTTTCTTTGTAGCGATGAAAATATTTTCATTTTACTGATAAAGATTAATCTTAAAATTTTACTCTCCCTTATTCTAAAAACATTAGTGCTATTCTAGCAAACATTCCAGCTTAAAGACAAAATATGTAATATCCTAGTTGCATTAAAAGTAATCTTCTTTCACTATAATATTAGCATTCGAGAAAAGTGCCCTGGTATCTTTTAAAGTGCCCAGCAATATATATCTGTTCCCAGTTTACTTTCAAAAAGCAGTATTGATGATGATATGGACAACACGATCTTTCTTTTATGTGTTCTGATGTCTGTAGAGTTCTTCCATTAGACTTGTTTTTCCTTCCTGCTGATCTGAGAATGTCATTGTGCTCCTTTAAAACACTGTTCTTCCTATTCGAACCACGCAAAACAGTTTCTATGCCTACAAAGTCATCTCTTCCAAGAGAGACACATCCCAACACCCTAACGTTTTCACATATGTGCCATGAATGGCACAATTCGTCTCTGGTTCTGTATCATTTTTCTCATAGCACTTAGGTGTCTTATGCATATATTTGTCTTGATTTTCCTCATCTCACATTTATTTAGTCACCATCCTACCATCTGTCTGTCCTGTACATCACTCACCAATTAGTCATTCATTCATTCATCCATCCATTCATAAATCAAATGTTTGCCAAATGCCTTGTTGATGTCAACACTGTGCCAAACTCCGGTACCACAAGGATGGACAGAATATGATCTAGACTTTCAAGATCCTCAGTAATGAAATCATTTAAGTTAAATTCATCCTCTCCAAGTTGAATTCACATGATTCCCTCATTTGCTTCTTTGACTCATTACATTTCTAAGAATGACCATTAGTTTTTTAATGTGTGAATATTTTACTATTAATATCTCAACATTTTACATTTTTCATAGTTGCTTTGAAAAACCACTAAATAGAAATATTCTCATGTTCAGCCTAGCTCTGAATGTCTGAATGTACTTTTAAACACCCTTAAAGGATAAATTTATACTAAAATACAAGTTATCTTTGTTATAAATAGACTATTCTTGAAGTCTAACTTCAACACAGAAAAGATAATTACAGCCACACACATCTCATAGAGAACTGTATCTTCTGTATTTGAAGAAGGTAGTTTGGCTTGAATTACATATAATTATAGTTTAAGAAAAATTAATTATTCTCACCTAGAACAGTATGACCTGCACAGCAGGCAGTGATGAATAAAAACTACTATTTTAGCTTACTAGTGAATAACTTGCTACGTGATCCTATATATTATTTCATTATGGAAATCATATCAATATGGTCAAGAGTGCTTAAAAGAAAGTTCCTTCTCCCAGTACCAGGGTGGAGGGTGAAAAGGAGACTCAATCATGAGTGCAAAAACACTTAGAATGAAGATGATCTTGTGTTTGACAGCCCAACAGGATGATTACTGTCAACAATAATTTATTGTATATTTAAAAATAACGAAAAGAGTGGAATTGAAATGTTTCCACACAGAGAAATGATACACGCTTGATGTGATGGTTACTCCACTTACCCTGATACCATATGCATTTATCAACTCATCACAAAAATCTATACACCTACCGTGTACCCATGAAAATTAAAAAAAAAATTAAAAGTTACTTTTCCCAAAAAGACACACTGCAGAAAGCAAACCAAAGCCACATCCAAACAAGGCTGGTTAGCTTCAAAATCACAGAGGTAAGTTGATTTGATGAGTTAAGGTATTCATTTAGAAGGCATCTTTAATCTTTCTTTAAAAAAAGTGGCCTAGATAGTGTCAATAGATAGTGCTATTCCCATGGCACGTATGTGTTACAAGTGATTGACAGCAGCACACACACAATCACAGCCTTTGCAGTTACACACATGGACCTTATGTGGGACCCTCATGCCCCCCCATCTGCCAAGTAACTGACACTTATGTATTTGGATGTTTGCTTTTCTTCTGAAAACATGAAAGTCATGGCATTTAATCCTGGGCATCTGACCTGATATTGTTTGTCCTTAAGAGCAGCATTGTTCACATGTTCACAATAGCAAGAACCTGGAAGCAACCATGCTGCCCATCAAAAGAGGACTGGATTAAAAAAACATGGTACATATACACGATGGAATACTACGCAGCCATAAAAAAGAGCAAAATCATGAATTTCGCAGCAACCTGGATGGAACTAGAGTCTATAATACTGAGTGACCTCTCACAGAAACAAAGATCCGAGTATCACATGTTCTCACTCATATAATGGACCTTGAACATCCAACCTAATACTATAAGAAAATGACTGACAGTAGTGGGAAACTATGGGGGGGGAGATGGGATTAACGGCAGCAAATATCTGTCTGGGGAAGGGGAAGCACCTCTTATCAATAGGGTGCCTGAATGAAACGTATTTGTATACCTAACCCTTAACTGTACCCCGCAACATCATAATAAAAAATATTGATTATATAAAAAAAAGAGTATCTATAGATATACAAAATATTTACATTGTTGTCTTAATGGTACCAGTACTTGTCCTGTGTTTGCCTATTTTCTTTGATACTTACATTTAAGTTCATAAGCTTTTTTCTGTTTTAAGTCACAATAACGCCAGTCTTTCTCATCATTTATAGCTTCACGTATATTTTGTGCAGCAAATTTATACTAAGAAAAGTTTGAGTGTAATCTTGATGGACATTAATATTTTGGTTTTAAAAGCGATTCCACTGTTCAAGTCAATAACACTCTTTTATTTTTAAAGATATGGGGCATAATTCAGGGTTAGGTATACAAACATTGATTATGCAGGTACCCTTGTTGATGAGCTGTGCCCCACACTCTCCTAGCAGTTTCCCTCAACTGGCAATCCCACCCCCACTCCCCTGGCAGTTTCCCACTACTGCCAATCCCTTTCTTACAGTATTATGATGATTGCTCAAGGTCCGCTTATGTGAGAAAATAGGGTACTCTGGTCATTGTTTCTGTGATAGATCACTGAGTATGATCAGCTCTAAATCCATCCAAGTTGCTGAAAAGTCCATATATTTGTCCTTCTTTATGGCTCCATAGTATTCCATTGTGTATATGTACCACATTTTCTTTTTTTTTTTGAGAAGGAGTCTCACTCTGTCACCCAGATTGGAGTGCAGTGGCCACTCCCGGCCACCGCAGCCTCGACCTGCTGGGCTCCGGCGATCCTTCCGCCTCAGCCTTCCAAGTAGCCAGAATTACAAGCATGCGCTACCACGCCCGGTTGATTTTTTGATTTATTGTAGAGATGAGGTCTCGCTGCCCAGGCGGGTCTCGAACCCGCGGGCTCAGGCAATCCACTCACCTCAGCCTCCCAAAGGCGCGGGATTACAGGCTGAGCCACCGAGCCCGGTTTGTACCACATTTTTTTATCCAGTGCAGCTTCGATGGGCAACATGGTTGGTTTCATGTTTTTGCTATTATGAATACAGCTGCAACAAACAAACATGTGCAGGTATCTTTTTTGTAGAATGATTTGAGTTCCTCCGGGTATATTCCCAATAGGGGAATTGCTGGGTCATATGGAAGGTCAATTTCTAGTTCTTTCAGAAATCACCACACCGTCTTCCAAAGAGGATGCGCTAGTTTGCATTCCCACCAGCAGTGTAGAAGCATTCCTTTTTCTCCACATCCTTGCCAGCATCTGTTGTTTATTTTATGAATGATGGCCATTCTTACAGGGGCTAGGTGATATCTCAATGTGGTTTTGATTTGCATTGCTCTGATGATGAGTGAGGCTGAGCACTTTTTCATGTGTCTGTTGGCTGCCCATATATCTTCTTTTGAGAAGTGTCTATTCATGTCTTTTGTCCACTTTCTAATGGGGCTGTTTGTTTTTTTCCTTCCCGCGCATTTGAGTTTCTTGTAGATCCCAGATGTTAGACCTTAGTCAGATATACAGTTGGCAAATTTTTTCCCCATTCTGTGGACTGTCTCCCTGCTCTCTTGACTCTTTTCTTTTGCTTTGCTGAAACTCATCAGTTTGATGAGGTCCCACTTGTCGATCTTAACCCCTTTTCCCCCAGCAATCCTCTGAACGTCAGACCCACACAGCTGGGCCACGTCTGAGAGGGACAATAGCGCTTAATAAGCATCTTTACTGTGAGGCCACTGTAAGACCATCTCCCCTCCCTTTCTGTCCTCACCTTCCTTTTTGTCCCATCCACCGTGGCTGCTCTCTTGCCCGGGCTACTACGTATGCTTGCTAACTAATTTCCCAGCTCTATTCTTGCCCTCAGAAAATATATATATTTTTTCACATGTAAAGCATAAATCAGATCATATTCTCTCTAAACCTCATCTATAACTTTACATGAAGCCTAAAATAGTGTTGTACTTTGACACACACGAGGTCTCACTGGTTCTGGCCCATTTACCCTGATCACACATTCTCAAGGTGGTGATCCTACTCCCAAATTAGTTTTTGATGGGTAAAAAGCCTAAGCTATTACAAGGCTTCCGGCATGGAAGAGATGCTCCATAAAGATGGTTGAATGACTAAATGATCCTGAACCTAGGGAGACGGATTGACATACGAGATGGAACTGGATCTTTTCTGAGGCACGGGCACAAACGGCATTCTTTCTGTAGTTGTCAAGAGCCACACATCACCCATTGGGATCGAACGTCGAAGGGATATAAACTGTCACAAAGGCAAAGATTTTTTTTGCCTTCCTACAACTAAATTGTTTCATAATTCTCTCATTATATCTTTTCTTCCTCAGTGGGGCAGTAATGGAAAATTAAAGGTGAAGAAATGCTGCTCTGTGGCATGACGACTGTCCATTTCCATGTGATTCTCCAATCATCCTTCCAGGGGGCTTGTCTTTATCTCGGGGTCTCAGCACACACCGGTCCCTGCCTCTGGATCCTGGCACATCGCCAGTTCCTCCTTGCCCTTTGGTCTCAGCCTAAACGTGGACCTCCTGAGGATGCCCTGGAGGGCCCCCGCCCTGTCTAAATCAGGGCTCCTTTGACTCTCTACCCTGTGATCTCGTTGTTTTCCTCCCCACGTGGATCTTAGTCCATAATCATTTATGAGTGTATGAGTGACTGCTTCTCCTGAGCTGTGGGCCCTCGCAATTGCCTGGCATTATTTCAGGAACATAAAAGATGCTCAAGAAATGATTGTGGAACCAATAAAATCAAGGTAGAGGAAATTCAATTGATTTCTAAGAGAAGAAAGTTGGACTAGACACGGGCCGAGTCAGTTTTAATCAGCAATCATTAGGTGCCAGACAGTACCTGAAGGTATTACGTTTCACGTCGCATAATGAAGCTGAGTGAAAAATGCAAAATTACTTTAAAGGCAGAAACGATCACATATGTCACAGAAACTTGATTACTGATACCTTCATTTCCAAAAGGAAAATGCTGTAATAAATAGGAGGTTCATTCATTTAGTCAGCCAACAGATACCAAATGAATATCTACTATGTGCCTGATCCCATAGCAGACATAATAGTTAAATACACACACACACACACACACACACACACACACACACACATGCAAGTTGATGACATCGAGACATGATGTCTGTCCTCATGAAGTTCAGAGTGACAGGCGAGAGAGACAGATATTTGGAGCAGTTATCTCTAGGTAGTTCAATTCTGGGGAGTTTATATTTTCCTCCTTAATTTTTTTCTATTTTTAAATTTCTTGTCAAGAGTCCATACTACTATTATAACAAAAATGTATATATAGTGTATGTGCAGGTGTGTTAATGTTTGACACAAAAGACAAAAGGAAATATATGTAGCAATTACCAGCTAGAATACACATAAGTTTCATAAGATATTCTTAGGCCTGATGCCTATTTTCAGAATTAATAATTCCAGAAAAACAGAAGGAGAAATAAGAAAAAGAATCACTTTATAGGGTATTTTCTAGCTTGTTCTTATAGTTGATTTATGAAGTGCTCCTCGAGTAATAAAACAAAGGTTATAAACCGTTAATTTATTGTTCTAATAAGAGCCAAGGGCCTTAATACAATTGTCTCGTCTCGAGGTGGTTAAAACTTTAACAGTTTCTTGCTCTTACGTTATTATCTTTTCTGTATTATACTATTGTGGATTAATGAAATAATAAACCCTTCATCCGACTGATTTTATTTAACGTTATGGTAAAATGTTAATGTTGCGATTCTCAGCACTGCAAGAGCAAATCCTCCAAAGAGCATAATTTTTCTTGCTTTTAAACGATGATTTAAACTATTTGAATAACAAAATCTTGGCTACTCTGTGAAAATTACATTAGAAGATGATAAAGAAAATAATCCTATAAAATATTTTTGTTAGTAAATGAACATAAATAGAAAATTTGGGGGTTGTCTTTTGTGATTCCCTTTGTCATTTCTTTCATTGCCTCACCTCTCTCTCTCTCTCTCTCTCTCCCCCCCTCTCCCCTCCCTCTCCCTCTCCCTCTCTCTCTCTCTGTCTCTCTCTCTCTCTCTTTCTCTCTCTCTCTCTCACACACACACACACACACACACACACACACACACACACACACACACACACACTGGAGTATGTATCATATCATGGGAGTAGTTGAATGAAGTTAAGGTTCTAATTTTGTCTCTTCTTTCTGCCTGTGTGATTCTGAGTAAATCGGGAGAAGCATCCCTGTGGCTGACTCCTCATCCTTAACGTATTTGATGATGATCTTTCTCTAAAGTTATCACCTAGATATCTCCTTCTACAATTTCCAGTAACAAACATCATAACCGCATGCCTCAAAGGGGCCACCCAGGACACTCTTGCTTGCCCGTCCACAAAACTCCCTCCACCCAAAGTTCTAGACACCTGCCTGAAACACCAATAAGAAGTATGACTTTGGTAGCTTTTCTAAACAGGGACAGACCCACTCGCTCCCCACCCCGACTTCTCTTGCGCAGGGTGCGTGCCCGTGTTCTAAGCGGCACCCCGGCGTCACATGGCCTGACTTTGACAGATTTGTTTCTCTCTTCGTCATCCCTCCAGATGGCTTCAAAATGAATATAGCATTCGGATAACTACACAGAAGAAAATCATCCTATAGCCAGTTGATGCATATAAAATGTGTGAAAATCAGATTATACCACTTATTTTTCCACTTATAATTAGTTTCAAAGGCTTTCATTTTACGTAAATGACATAGCATGCAAAACATGGATTTTTCACATGGGCCTAAATACGGGCCAGTCATTTTTCTGTGACTTGGGGCAATTGCATTTGATCAAATTCAGGGGGTGCCAAAAATATATACACCTTATAAGTATGACGTTTGTTCAAAAGGTAGTGTTAATCAAATAAATGCTAGCGTCACCATGCAACAGGCAAGACAGTCAAAGAAAATGGCAGAAGAGGACAGTTGAGTGAACGTCATACTACACATGGCTACCATAAGTCAATTCAACTTCAAAAAGTAAGACAGAGATAACATCTTTAAAATGTGCATACATTTTGTTAGCACCCCCGTATACATAGTTCTGGAGGGATTGCTTTCCAACTTACCTTAAAATAGTGCTAAGTTAAACATGTATATAGTTAGATTAAATAAAACAACTGAAGAAGAAGAAGAAGAAAACAAACAGCAAATGACCAATAACTTGTAGCTTAATTTAACTTGTTTTCAAGTTATACCTTAATACAAACTACTTGAAATTTTTCTCCCACAAATAGGGTCAGCCACAGACTCTTTGTTTCATCAAGAAAAATAGATCAGCTAAGGCGGAAAACAGCACTAAAAATTAGTCATGGAGGCTCTATTCAAATCATTTCTAAAACTTCCGTTCCTTTCACAAACAAGTTACATAAATTCTGTCCTGCAAGTAAGAATGCAGCTCTGACTAGTCCTCTATATTTTTAAAATATGTCATTTTTATTGTAAACACAAATAGAAAACCACCCACCAGAAAGATTCCCTTCTAGCCACTGCTATATCCTGATTTTCTTCACTTTTCCTCAAAATAAAACTCCATTGTGTGAAAACAGTGATTCTGAGTATGTTAGGGAAGTAGTCACATGCATGAGTTTGCCAAAACTCGTGGTGACCAGTTCAAATGGAGCGACAGAGGGCTGGAGATTTTTTTGAGCAGGACAGCTCACAGTATAAAAGAGATAACAGAGACTGTGTATCAGAAAGCAGAAATGCCTTGGAGCAAAGCACAGTGTGGTTTGCAACTTCTTCACAGATGCTTAAAATAATGAATTTGACCCTATAGAACATTCTGTACTTAAACTACCTTTGTGTGGGGGTTACAAATTTTACAAATTATCTTTAAATGACAGAACGAATGCATTAATACATGCATCTGCTGGGCTCAGGAGATCCTCCTTCCTCGGCTTTCCAAGTTACTGGAAATACAGGTGTGTGTCCCCATGCCCAGCTAATTTTTTGACTTAGCGTAGAGACAAGGTCTCTGCAAGTTGTCCAGGCTGGTCTTGAACCCCTGGACCCAGATAATCCTCCCGCCTTTGCTTCCCAAAGTACTGAGATTACAGGCGTGTGCCATCACTCCTGGCTTGCTTGGTAGTTTCTTATGCGCAAAGACTTGTCTCTTGATCCTGCATGTAAGTATAGACGCTCCACCCTGTATCCTTCTCTGCATCCCACGGTAAAGATGCAGCAGAAGACCCCACAGACATACAAATGCCTTCTCACTGAGCTTGCGTGCTGTCGGAGGAGAGTGCATTGAAGACTGCAATCCGAGGAATAAGAGAAGGACCTAGGTACTAAGGAGAAGAATAAAGCAGACCGGGGGCAGTGGGGAGAGAGTGCCAGGAGGGCAGAGGACAATGGAAATTTCAAGTCTGGTAGTCAGGTATCACCTCGCTGAGAATTGGCACGTGCGCCAAAGCTGGCGTGCTGCAGTCAGGGGATCTGCCAACTGCCTTTGCTCAAGCGGTGAACTTGAAGCAATGATACCGGGAAGTGCCGTCCGACCAGCATCACTCATGAAGTGTATCTCCCTCCCTGTCACGTCTCGACATCCCGAGTCACATTTAGGTCTTCGGTCTCAGAACTAGGACTGATGCCAAACACTTCCTGCAGCTTTTCACATGATTCCAGTTCTTCTCCTTCTCTGTCTCCTCCTCCTTCCTTTTTCTCCTCTTTCTCCTCCTCCTTCCTCCCTTCTTTCCAATATACAGTCGGAAGCCAGCATACACATGCACTGTGCTATTGAAGGGTCAGTGGGCTGACTGTCTGGGTAAAAAAGATTCGGATCAGAGTCCCACTGCCTTGGCAAGTAGTCTGCTTGCCTTTCCTCATTTACTTGGTGAGTGATAAACATTTTAAAAGATACTACCTGTGAGGAACAGTCTGCTCAGACTAATAAGGGAATACATAAGTGCCTTTGATCAAAGCTTGTACTGTGATGCGTAATCTATCCCTTTCAAGTTCTGTAATCTGCACAAAATGACTTTAGATAGTTATATTAAAAGATATAGATCGAGTTAAATGCAGTGGAAAGAACACGACATAGGAAAAAGCTAGACGCTGGTCTCAGCAAAGTGGCTTTCCCGTTGAAACTAAATATTAACTGCACTTAATATTTTGATCAGTGCGCTGATCTCTGAGAAAAAGGCTCTCTCTGAGGTTCAATTTCCTCCTACCTAAAATGAGGTCATTGCTGCACAATCTGTCTACTTTCCTTTTCTGCATCAAGTTCTTATTAGGTTCAACTTAAAGAAAGTGAAAAGCTGAATAGTTGGCAACATATTCTGTAGATGGGAGAACTTGTTTATTAAACATTAAAAGAAGTCCTGTGCCTCCTATACTGACGGCAAACCCACGACTCCCTCAAGCATAAATAATGTGCACAGATGGGTATGCAAAAGTGACAGCACCGCACTGAAGACATGATGTTGCCATATTCATCTGAATCAGGTGCAAAGCCTGATGTGTGCCATGGCTTACAGAACTGCTGCAACGTAGGCCAGCTGTGGTGGCTCATGCTTACAATTCTAGCACTTTGGGAGGCTGAGGCCCGAGGATTGCTTGAGCCCAAGAGTTTGAGACCAGCCTCGGCAACATAGTGAGACCTTGTCTCTAGAAACAAACAAGGAAGCAAACAAACAAAACACAAAGCAAAATAAAAAAATAGCTAATTGCTACAATGTACAAGAGTGACAAAATTAGAAATTCACACCAATAATACAAGGCTTTTTTTTTTTTGTAGAGGGTCTGATTAAAGTTATGCATCAATGACAAAATCCACAAGATCTCCAAGACCTGTTAGAATGACATTGAAGTATCACGTCTAGTTAAAAGAATTGAGTTTTTTGGCTAACACTGTATGCAGGTTAATCTCAGTGTCATCTGTCCTCTAGATTTTCTTCTAAAAATATGGAATGAAAAATCATTCATTTTGTGCTAACCACTCAGGGCTAAAGGATGAATCCTGGCTGCTTGCTAAAAACACGCATTGTAACTCCCAGCATTTCAGAAATAATGCTATAGAAACACTAACTATCATCACAACCTCGTTGTGGCTTCAATCAAACAGCTTCTGGTTTAATAGTTGTGTTGATTAATCACCCATGACCAGAGTTAACAGTAACTCTCTCTGCAACTATCAACACATTTCAGACAAATGTTTTTCTTTTAAAACTGAGGAGGCTAACTTTCCAGGTTAGGGATAAGTGTTGTTGTTGCTGTTGTTGTTGTTGTTGTTTTTAACACAACCTTTTTCTTTTTTGCCGTCAGACTAGCATTAGGAGTGAAGCATCAATAAGCTTGATTTTTGTGAAGTCAATTCCTTTCCTTGTAGCATAAAGTATTTAACAGGTGACATCTTGAAACAGCTGAAGGAAAGCTGAAGGAAAGTTCCTGACTGGACACTTCAGAACATGTGAGCAAATATGCTCAGTGAATGAATGCATTTATTTCTCTCTCATGTTTTACTTTTTTGTATTGTATTTCAGTTTCCACTTAGGCAATTAAAAAGTGAGGGAACAATAGAGTGGCAATGAAATGCTAACCATTTCCTTTCTTTTTTTGTTTAATTTTTGGGCTCTTTTTCAAAATCCATGTATGTTTCAACTGAATACCATCCTCAACTGCACAAGCGCAGATATAGAAGAAATACAGAAGAAACGATGGTTGTGTGTACTGATTTGTTTATCAGTCTCCTCTCATATTTGAACCCATGCTTTACAGTGATGCCAGGGACACTGATGAGATATTGTGGTTACTGTCAGTCACTCTCTAAAGTGAAAGAATTATCTTAAAGTCTCTTACTTTCTTCCACAACTCAAGATATTCTTCTCTCTCTTTCTCTCTCTCTCTCTGTATGTGTGTGTGTATTCTTTTTTTACAATCCACTGAAAGCATGATGTTTATCTTTTAAAATAAATATATTTACATATATAAAGCAAACACACCGAAATGTCCTTATTTGGTAAAACTGGGCGTTGGGTAGGTATGTGTTTCATTGTATCATTCTATTTCCCTGAACATTTAAAAGACTTTAAATTTTTAAAAAAATATTTAATGAGAAGGAAGTAAACGTAAAGCCTCGACTTTCTGAGAAAAGAATTGCTCGTCAGACTCACTCATTTCCAAAGGACCTAAAGACAGAATTTCAGAGTAATCTGTTTTGTTTTTATGTATTTAGTTATTTGTTTTAGAAGCATGGGACGCATTTGAAGATGTGTTACATAGGCATATGGCCAGAAGGTGGGGTTTGGGCTTCTGATGCGTTCTTCCCCCACCCTGCCCCAGTAGTGAGCATGGTACCCAGTGGGTACCCAAAGCGTGCCAATGGGTCTCCCTTATCCCTCTCTCCTCTCTTTTTAGCAGTGCTCAGTGTCTATTCTTTTCATTCTTCTGCTTATGTGCATCCTTCTGCCTATGTGAGCCCACTGGGTGAGAACATACAGTATACAGTGTTTTGTGTGTGTATGTGAGTATTCTTTCAAATAAAACCAAATACAACGAGAAAATCTTAGCGTCATGTTATTCAAGAACTACTGCTGCACAATTACTTATTTTTGAAAGTCTCAGCAATGATTCAGTTGAAATAATGTCTGTTACCTATAGACTTCGTGAACCATGCACTCTGTGCCTCTCACGTCTGTGTCACTGACTCTGGAGTGGTTAGCTGACATCATTTTGGGTTAGTAACTCCTCCTTCCCCCTTCCTTTTATATCCGATCTCTTCGCTCTGATGTGCATCCATGACAACACAGACTGAGTAAGCTTCCTCCCTCAGACTGGTATTTAAAGTTCCACTTTCATTGTTAGTTTTTTTAAAAAGAAAAAGGACAAAAAAGATAACAAAGGAAAAGATTGGGTGGCACCGACAATTAACTCATGACTCATGAGTGCCGGAATTCTCGGGTCTTTGTTCTTCGTCATAGACAGATGAGTGTGCTAGCGTCAATCTCTGCCTGTTTCACCTAGACCGGGCCCCTTTTGGACATATTTGGCAATTCAGAACCATCTGCTCATGTTGTCGCTGGAGCAAACTCCTCATTTTTGGCCTCATCAGTTATCATACATTTGTACTTACAGATGTTCTCCTTATCAGTTCTTAAAAATGCAATGTATGCCTCCTTTCCCATAATTGCTGTGTTTTCCTAAAGCCATTGGCAACCATTGTTTCTGCCACTCAGGCAACTTCAGTTGATTTATAGCTAGAGACCTCCAAGTGATTCCTGGTGTCATGGACTCCACTGTTTTCCATTATTGCTCTGATGTTACCAACTCCTTTTCCCTAAAAGGAATCAAGGATGGTGTTCCGATGTTGTTTAAGGTAGTAAACAAAATCCAGAAACATTTCCTCCTGTTTCTGGTAAATAATTCCCAGGTTATTTTGTCTCAGGTGACTTCCTTTTATCCTGCATGTCTGGCTCCCATTCGTCCCTGGACTCTGCCTTTCGAAGGGATCACAGACCTTAATGAAATGCTTCCAATTACATGACAAAGCTTTTGCCGGCAAATGAGATTGAAAGGACTGTAGCACCGTCCCTGCGTGGTGGGTGAGAGGGCAAAGGGGGATAGGTTAAAGGGGGCCAGTGTGAGACTTGCACGAGCTAGGGAAGTCCAAGTTTAACAAGCTCTTGTGAGGTGCCAGCTCCGAGCAAAGAAACCAACCTCCCTTCACATGCCGGCTTCTCTGACTTCTGTGATGCTTAGAGACTACAAAAAGCTTTAGTGACAAGGTATGAGTCTGACACAGCAAACAGAATGGGGCTTCATGAGCTTCTGTCATGGTTGTAAATGGAAGCCTCTTAGACTTCCTCTTCTGTTGGCTGCGTGGTGCTAAAATCAGTAAATCAGAAAGACTGACACATTTCCAGGGAATACACATAACGTCCTGTCTTGCCAAACACATCAAAGGAATTTGTTTTTGCCAGGAAGACTCTGGTGGCTCCCTGCGGTGACAGCACGCTTTTTTAAAATCCTAAAGTGGTATTTTCTCATAGCTTGTAGGTCACCAACCTGCCAGCCTTGTAATTTACACTCCTGGAGGACAAGTCGACATCTCTCCGCAGCGGACTTCTTCTCACCCAGAAATGTATCAGCCAGTGGCTTATACCTGTGAAAAGCAGCAGGGACAGAAAGCTATGACTGGATTTGCCAAGCAGATGATTGTATTCAACAGGGCTGTCTTCGCTACATGGTTTCTCAAAAATTGTCCCCATTTCACTATATCCCAGGAATACCCAAATATCCGTCCTTCGGGCATTTACCAGGCAACTGTGAATAATCCTTATTTTTTACAGGGAAGATGATTTTTACAATTAGTCAAAAATATATTTTTCCATCCTTTATGTTTAGCACTGTCGTGGAGTGATCCAAACCATTTTAAAAAAGGAAATCAGAGGATAATAAAAATTGATCTATTACTCATCATTTAAACATTTAGTATGTTCTTAAAAAAACACACATCTTAAGAAATGCACGCATTCTTTATGGCCACTTAAGAGTGACTCTAGCTGGAGAGTTCATAATAAAGGTATATCAAAGCACCCAGAAGTCCTATTTGAGAGGTAGAATAGCTTCCTGCTCATATATTAGGTGTTGGATATTTAAAAAATTCTAGAAAGACACTTTTATTTTGGAAAGTAGCTATGAGTAACTGACTTCCACTTTCTAGCTGGAATTCATAGAACTATAATAGTCTCCTATAGATTTTTTCCAAAATGATTTCCAAAATTATATCGCCTGTTGAAAAAACTTTATTTCAAATTTCCTTTACACTTATAGTATTTAACCCAACATTTAGGCAAGACTGCACTAGAAGAAGAAGAAGAGGAGAAAGCAGGAAGGAAACCAGCAAAGGTCACCGCCATGGCGTCCTGTTGCATTCTGTGTTTATGATTCGCGTGCTGGTCTGCTTTGTAAGCTGATGGAAACTCAATGCCAACACTTGAATCGCATGAGTTCTTTGTTACTTTCTGTATAATACCTTCATGTTTCATCTAAAGTTCACTGCAGCAAATTTGGCGTCTTCGCAAATGAGGTGTTTTTTTTTCAGTTTCCTTAGTGCAATTGAGAAAGGGAGTGTTTCGCCTACTCATCTTTATTTCCCAACCTCCCTCCGAGCAAGCAGTGAGAGAACTGGGTATGAAACACTTCTTTATTCTGCAAGTGCAATGGATAAATGAGGGCCGGTGTGTGGGCAGTGCTGCAGGACCCGTGGATCTGGTGAATGGCATCGTCTGAGAAAATATACCATGGACTGGATGTGTCTCCCAAATTCATGTCCTAACCCCCCATGCGATTATGTTAGGTTCAGAGTCTAAGCCCCTGTGTGGTGGTATTAGGGGATGGGGCCTTTGGGTCATGAAGGGGAACCCTCACCAATGGAATATGTGTCCTTGGACGAAGCTAAGAGATTAGAGCTATTTCCTTCTACTGTGTGAGGACACAGTAGCAGGAGGGGACTCTTTGGGAACACAAGGGTACCTTTTCTGACTCTCGATCTTGGACTTGCCAGTGTCCAGGGCTGTGAAAACTTTCTTTTGTGTATGAGTCACTCCGTCTATGGTAATTTGTTACAGCAGCTTGAACTGACTAAGACAGTCCCTATGTAGTTTTCCAGTAGAAAACATCTCTTATGTCCTCTTCATTCCTTGGCATTCTCACTGGAAACTCAGGATATTATGTTTCCTGGATTGAGAATCTTCACAATCTTGCTGGCCATGAACCAGTCAAATGAATCTGTCAGCATCAGCAACAACCCTTTTTCGCATGTACAGATTTTTCTCATGTATCAAACCCAGGGTATAGGAGGGCATAAAAATAGTCAGTAACGGAGACTGTGCACTAAAACTGTAATGCCAGAGGCAAGATGTAAAAAGCTGGCTCATCGATACGATCACGCCAAATAGACTTAAATGATTTGTGGATGACTGAGGTATTCATTATTCTTTTTTGATAGGCGACAAGAAGGTGATTTCTTACACACCGGGCACTGAAGTTGGTATCTATGTTTTTGTTTTCCTGGTCGTATTGTGGCTGCCACAAATGAAAAAAAAAGGGGAGGGGGATTTCCTGTGTACAACAAAGCAGAGCAAACAGTTGTAATAAAGTCTGTGTGAAGGGTCTGGAACTGAATGGGAACTCTGCAAAAAACAGCATGTGTGACCACTTAGAAGGTTACAGGTGTCCCCTAAGCATTCTGTCACATGACATCAGCACATCTCAGAAGGAAACATATATTTTGTTTAATAATATCTGCATGGTTCAAAGGTGACAAGTGATCTAATTTTACAACGTATTCTAATAGATAGGAAACTGAATTGGGAATCTAAAAATTGAGATTCAGTTTCCAACTTTGTGACAAAGTTGGCAAGGTGCCTGTGGCAAGTCACCTAGCCAGCAATTCTCTGTCATCCCTCAGGACTTCACAAATTCTATTCTGTATAAAAAACTCCTAGCCGGGCTCAGTGGCTCAGCCTGTAATCCTGCGCCTTTGGGAAGCTGAGGTGAGTGAATTGCCTGTGCTCGCGGGTTCGAGACCCGCCTGGGCAGCGAGACCTCATCTCTAAAATAAATCAAAAAATCAGCCGGGCATGGTGGCGCATGCCTGTAATTCCGGCTACTCGGAAGGCTGAGGCGGAAGGATCGCCAGAGCCCAGTAGGCCGAGGCTGCAGTGGCCGGGAGCGGCCACTGCACTCCAGTCTGGGCAACAGAGTGAGACTCCAGCTCAAAAAACAAAAACAAAAACAAAAACAAAAACTCCTATTTGTCCTCAAAGTACATGAGCTTCCCCAAGGTTGAGTGGCTGTCTTCACACATTTTATGCTGTGTACTAGATTGCCTTAGTATGGAGCAAGTGCAAATAAAGGATAGAGGCCAGGAAATGAGACTTGGGAGATGGGAAGTCCTATTTCTTGAGCATTGGATGAGTGCAATTGTCTTTTCATGTCACTTCACTCGCTCCTCACAAATGTAAGGGCCTATGAAAATCCTTTTTTGACAGCGAGAAAGCTGATGGTCATGAACTAAATCATGTTGCTCAGGCTCACAGAGATGGTGTTATGGGTTGAATTCTGTCCCCCCAAAAGATTAAGGACTGTGACCTTAGTTGGAAACAGAGTCTTTGCTGATGTCAAGTTAAAATGAGATCATTAGGGTGGGTCCTCATCTAATATAACTCAAGTCCTTAAAAGAAGAGGGAAACATTCTGTGAGACACAGTCAGATGCCACATAATGGGGGCAGAGGTCAGAGTGATGTAGCAGTAAGTGAAGGAATGCCAAGGATTCATGGTCACCCCAAAACTAGGAAAAGGCTGTGCAGGATTTTACCAGGTCTCAGAGGGAGCATGTCCCTGCCCACACCTCAATTTGGAATTTCTAACCCCCAGAATGGTGAAAGTAAATCTTCACTGCTGTAAGACTTTCAGGGTATAGTACTTTGTTATAATAGTTCTAGGGAATGACTGAGATGGTAGAAGTGGCTGGACTGGAATTTGAATCCAGGATAAGCAAACTCCAGAGTCAGTCTCTTCATTGTCTTTGTTAGAGCCAGGCTGACAACTAATGAGTTCCTGACCCCAGATGGTTCTAGAGTGAAAAGGGAAGAGATTGACATTAAAAAATGGAAAAGGTATCACTCAAGAGTAATCACCATTGTATTGGACACACAGAGAGAAGGATACTGGGTCTGCTGGCCTTCAAGAAATGGAGGCTTTTTAACAGTAAACTCATTCATGCCCTCAGGAAAATCAGCAGCTTTCTACCATTAGCCCGAGTCACACAGTGAGATGCAATCATGCCAAATATCTTTTTTTATTCTCTCTTATTGTCTCATTCTGAAACTTTGTTAACGAAGATTGAGAATTTAATTGATATGATTCAAGTACCTGAATGCAGCATTAAGAAATGAGAATGAAAAATCTTGCATTTGGTACCTTTTATCTCATTTTATATTGTTCTTTTGACACTTTGTACCATAAAATGGCATAATGCTGACATTTCAAGTGAAAAGGAAAAAAAAAACACCATCTTAAACAGGGTGAGATACTCTATTTTCGTAGCAAAAGTCTTGTCTTTTGGAATGTGTGTGTCATCCATAGGTGGTGTACTGGTATAGAAGATGGTAATCACATTCCATCATTGAGCTAAGACATGCTCTCCCAGTCACACCAATCTGGTTGGTTTCTTTAGGGTCATACACATCTGCCTAACTGGGCAGGGCAATAGCACTCATTTATGACACAAATTTACCTTCCATTGTGGGGTCAAATACTCAGTGCCCACACAGGGCTTCCCCTCAAGCTTGCTGTGACATTGGATGCTCCATTTTCCTCACGTTTCTTGTGAACAGGTCTCTGCCCCCTTCCAGCTTCCCATCTTCTTGCTAGTCCACATCCTAACTTGCCAGTATATCATAAGTATGAAGGAAAATTCTGTGATGGTCACGGAATAACTCTCCAACACGGGCAAGGTTCTCTAAGTGTTTTTTCGACATCAAGGATTTGAGTATAAAAACTCCCAATACACACATGCATTATGGTAACATTAAAATAAAAGAAACCATTATAACGAACGAAAATATAAGTTAAAGAGTTGCATCACAGAATGTCTTCACTTTGGAGTCTATATATTTTAAAAGGGACAGGCTGAAATGGAAAAAGTAGAGAAAATGTAACAAAAATTGTGAGATAGAAAGTAGAACCTGGAGAAAGTGGTAAAAATAAATGTGTTTCTCTCTTCCGACGTGATTGTTCCTTCTAGTTTAAAGGAGAACTGTGACATTTTATCTTTTTATGAACGTAGAGACAAAAAAGAGCTTATTCAAGTGATCACAGAATTTAGGTTAAACATGGCAAGTTTTAATTGACTACTTCAAAAGGCTACAAGGAAGTGGTAATCATTTTCTTTGCAAAATACAAGGTACATGTATCAAGCTATTTTTTTAAACTTCAGATGCAATTTCTCTGAAAATGTTTCTGTTTGCTAACTATCGACTTTACTTTTTCACTCTCGAAGAAAATTCTGTTTTAAAAGTAAAAATTATGTTGTTCCCTTAGAAATTTAATGGTAAATGAATATTCTAATTTTACTACATATGGTCAAGTATAAAGCATGAAATTGGTGGGGGAGAAAATTATATCCCATAAAAGACGTGACATTTTCTTAGTTCAAGACCTTCTGAGATGTATCTTATCACGGTCCTATTTTAATAACTTCATTGTGAAAAACAAAATAATGTTTTGGGAGAAGCATTAACCTACTCATCTCTCAGGAATAATCAATGAAAAATAATAAATGAAAAGATGAAAACAGAAGGAGAAACATGGAATCTTCTAAGAGCTGCAGATTGGAGGATCGATATAGAAAGAGAACAGAGAAGTGGAAGGGAAGGAGTAGAGGAGGGGAAAAAAAAAGACAGGTTCGGAGCTGTCCAATTTCAGAGTGGCCAAGAGAAGGCAGAGTTTGAAATATGGTCAACAGTGCCGACCGTCACAGAGAGGCTAAAACAAATCCACCCAGAAGGGTTGTATGATTTGGCGAATGGAGCATCAAATGCAATGCCAGATGCCAGATTACTACCACATTAAGACCTTAGCAGATGGTTGTTCATGACATAAATAAAAGAAAGGACCCATCAACCGAGGGTCAAATAAAAGCAGTGAAAGTTTCTTGGGGGAATTGTGCTGTTTTTCAGAGGCAAGCAAAAACTGACTAAAGCTTATAGTAAACAGCATTTGAAGAAAGATACAACTTCTCACTCTATTCATACTTATTTTATATATTTTGATTTTTCTCCAGATTAACTCATTGAATTTGAGCTCTGATAGAGAAAAATGGATTGAGATGGACTGGATGAAGATGAACTTTTCCCTATAACCACCCTCTTGATGTTTTCCCTTGGGGCTCTGCACAGTGTCTGACTGGCCATGTGTGTCCCATGCGTAGCTGTCTGGCCATGGTTAAATACGGGTGCATCTCACTCATTCTATGAACTTGCCTGGGTTGTTCATTTCCGTCGTCATATTCCTGCTCACAGTAAACACAGAGCAGGTGTGGAAGAGTGATTTTCTAGCTATTTGGGGCTAATTTCCAGCATTCAGAAGGCTGCATGGTGGGTTGAGCGTAACAGCTGCCTAGCAACAGGACTGACATACATCATGAAAACACGGAGAACTATGGAGAAAAAGGAGCTCAAGTGGGCTTGAGAGGGAGATAAAACCTATTTCAGCGTGGAGAGAGGGGTGAGAGCAGAAAGAGAAACGAGCTGGGCGGGGGGACTGCAGGAGTGCTTTTCCACTGAAGAGGAGGACTTTTTTTTTCTTTTTCTTCTTTCTTTCTCTTAAGGAAAAGGATGTAAAAGCAAAGACCCAAAGTTGTCAAAAATAAGCTAACTCACACAGACATCTATCTGTACATTATTTCCCTTCTTTCCATGACTCTTACAGCAAAAAACAATCCCATCTGCCACCACGGCTTTGCTCGGGTGACCTCCAGTCAGTCTGTCTTGGAGTGAGTCTCCCCCGCTATCCTTCAACCTCCCCATGTCCACACTGAGGAGTGAGTCTCCGTGGGCTCCCAGAGCTCAGAACATCACACGGAGTCTCTTACCCGGCGCTCTGCCATTCCTTCTTTTCACCCTCTGCTCCCTTCCTACAGGCTAATCAAACCACCTCTGATCTTCTGACAAGCCTTGGCACTGGGTGGGCTTTCTGCCTGGAGCTTGTCAACCGACACACGGACACATAGTCCTTCGAGTTCACCTGTCGTCTCCCTCTGACCCATGGTCCCTCCCTGTACATTTCCAAGGAGATCAGAAAGGGGATATTAGCTGTATCTGAAATGGATTTTGAGTCTCCTTGAGTGCTGAGGCCTAGAATTGAGACGAGCTTATTTTTACACCTCCAGGGAACCATCATAGCTCATACAGTATACTCAGTTCTTACCATTATCTACATATGACTCCATGAAGGGGAGATGCCTTTGCTTTATTACCATGACAATCTCAGACCTGCCAATGATGCCACTTGTCAAGACTGATGTCCAGTCTCCTTCCCAAGGAAGAAGAGGCTGTTGTCATCATTTAGAAATGTGGATGCACCATTCAAGTAAAGACATTGTGACATTTCACATTGCTGTCGATGTCTTTCCTGTGTACTGCTAGGCTCAAGAATAGTGCGCTAGGAAGAGCTGTCCCTGTTGATATCAACCCATAGCTCCAGGTTGGTTCTCATGGCAGCCTGGGAGCCTGGCTTGGTTAGGGACTTCTCTGACTTTTTTTGAGACGGGATGTCTCACTCTGTCACCCAGGCTGGAGTGTGGTAGCAGAGTCATGGCTTACTACAGCTTTGACCTCCTGGACTCAGGTGATCTCCTCACCTCAGCCTTCCTGGGTAGCCTGGATTCCAGGCACACAGCACCACAGACAGCTAATTTTTGTAGAGATGAGCCCTCGTTATGTCTCGAATGTAACTAGTCTCGAATTCCTGGGCTCAAGTGATCCTTCCGCTTCAGCCTCCCAAACTTACTTTTACCTGCAACTTTCCAGAGTTGAAAATGGAGCAAGAAGAAAAGAAGGGAGAGAGGAATGGAGAAACAGGATATTCATCAATTCCAGGGATGATGATAGATTATTCCATATCATCACTGAATTCTCACAGCAACCCCAGAACGGTATTTAAAGAAGCTACGTGGTAAGACAAAGAATCAGTTTATGGCAAAGCTAGCTTCTTAACTTAGGCTGTAGAATTTGGAGTCAAACGTAGTTTCTAAATCATCATGGGAAATGGGATAAAAAACCAGACACTTGTCCCTTTTGTTCTTGTGCTTGAAAGGATGAAGGTAACCGACATACAGAATAATGTATGAATAAGGAATGTTTTTTTTTTTTTCAGTTGGAGTCTCACTCTTTCACCTAGACTGGAGTGCAGTGACCGCTCCCGGCCACCGCAGCCTTGACCTCCTGGGCTCCAGCAATCCTTCCTCCTCAGCCTCCCAAGGCGTGGGATGACAGGCTGAGCCACTGAGCCCGGCTGAATAAGGAATGTTAAGAAGATAGAAAGCGAAGAGGGCACGACTCCACGCCATTCCCTTAAATTCCACGATTGCCTTCTCTTAAACCCCGAGTCTTCTAAATCAGGATCATGCTCTCAATCTGTCGCTTTCATTGAGATGGCTGTTGATTTTTGTTACTATTATTTTAGTGCCATGATAGCCATCCCCACGAGGCATTTATCTGTTAAAACTCTAGAATGCAGCATCTAAAATGAGACTCGGTTTCTGACTTTTGCAACACGGCTGGCCGAAACCCAGAGGAAGAGAAAGGAACAAACTTGGAGAAGTAAGGAGGAACTCCTGAATTCCCCAGTGACTCCTGGGCCATCTGATTCACCTCGGTAGAGCTTGTTACCGTCGTCTGAAAACCGCCAGCCTGGTTTTGCAGCTCCCACGACGTGTGAGTTCTGTCTGAAACTGCCGTGTCTTCTTTGGCCATAGCTGTGATGGTGGAAGGGCAACGCGTGAAGACAAGAGCCTGAATGACCATGACCCACACATACCCTTCCACCAGAGCTATTTCCGCTGAAGCACCTCATGACAAACTCTGGGCAGAGCCAACGGCCCAGAGACACCACCCTCAGTCTATGGCATGTGTTCATGTACTTTATGTAATTAAGCCATGAGGTCTCTCGTCCCAGACAACCAGACAATGTGGGAGTGGAATAATAAGAAAGAATGCTAAATTATACTTTGGCTCCCGGGATTGAGCAATACCAGCATGTAGATAAAAAATGAATTCAGAGCATCTGCCTAAGAATTTACATGACAATGCTCTCAGGTTCTCTTCCTCAAAGCTGGGCCCGCCATTTCATTTTAATTGTGCAACAGAACAACATTCTACCTATTCAATGCGTGGATGAAGTGAAGCACTGAATCAGACCTGTCTCAGCACGAAATAGACACTCAGTTCCATTTCCTGAATAGTCATCGCTGCATGTAACGTTTATTGCAGCCGGGTTTGTTCTTGCTTCTAATACAGCCCTGGGATATTTTTCTGTACAGAAACCCCACCCATCACTCCAGAGCCATTTACCAAAGGGAACATTTTAAACTGTGACCGCTTAGAGGACTTTTGACTCTGGATGGAGCTGAATTAACGGATGCAGGCAGAGAAACCCATCACGCTGCTTTCTGATTGGGTCACACACTCTCTGGAGGACGCTGGGCACAGCCAGTTCCGAACATTCAAATCGATGTGCTTTATTTCTTTCTCCTCCACGCATTTCATCGTTCACTGGCTGAGGCTAGCTTGTATTTATCAGGTACAAGAACAGATTGTTTAGTTAAACTGAAAAGAACAGATGTTCATTTGTTGTTTAAGCCTAAATAAGAGACCTCTTTAAGCTTCGTGGTTTAAGTAAAATTATGCCATTCTGAAAGCAATTTGCCTCTTAATCAGATATTCACCAGGGTCAGTCTGACCTCCCATCTTTAAGCAGGGACAGAAAACGAAAACAGGTAGATCTACTTGTTGGAGATACTTGCTATTTTGGTGTTTTCTCCCCCTACTAAAGAGCAAAGGCTATTCTTCAAAATGGCTAAGAAGTTTTGTGAAGTTTGGTGACTAATGCAAGTCATTTTATTATTTAAACAAGTGTATGACTATTTCAGGGACACAGTCAAATTCTTTACTACCATATGAATCTCCTGTTCGGAATGTCATTGCCATTTCAATTGGCTAGAAAATCATGAAGAAGTTCAGAATAAAATTATGATCCTCTCCAAAACAGCAGTCTGACACTGAAACGTGATAACACTGTTTCAAGGTAATGAAAACTTTCCTTTGCACATCTGCTTTTGTAAGGCCTAACAGGGGTTGAATCAGGATTCAAAGCTTGGCATCTGAACTTAATTATATTTGTTAACTTGGGAAAGTGCTCATTTTAAAATACAGACAACCAATACTTATAAAGGCAAAATACAACACATTTGCCCATTAAACATGAGTGGCGGAGAATTTTAATGTCAGCTGACTGTGTTATGACACAGTGAGCCAAAAATTACAACAGACATGTACATTTTCAGAACTGATCCTCATCGTAATAAATTTAATATAAAGAATCAAATTTCTTTTTTCTGTTAGTGAGACACTTTAAATTTAGACATGTTACTTTCAAATAATATAACAAAGATGATGGGATAAAAGTGAGGGATAATTAGGTAGCATTAAGAATTAGAAACCAGGGCACTTACATTTTGAAGGGAAATAACTTGTGCACCAAACTGTCACATTGAATCTTGATTACTTATTTTCACTACTTGCAAATACTGAATGAAAAGGTCCAAATGATAAAATATATGCGTGACATTTGAGATATCATGGAAATTTAAGTGTATTATCATTCACTGATAGATAGACACTCATATCTGTAATGAAGGTCTAAATCCCAAAGATGTCATGATTAAAATTGTTAACTAGGAACCTAGATAAATTAATAATACATAAAATGTTTCATCTTTTAATACTCACTAGCATGCCACACACTTTTGACAATAAATCACGCCTCAAAGTCTGGGACCTATCTATTGTTTCTGCCTCTACATTACTTTTTTTTTATAATTACCCATCATGGCAAACATACAGCGCTGTGCTAGAGAAACAAGGTGCACCAGAGACATCCTGCCTTGGCTTTCCTTCAAATAGAATGCTACACATTGTCCGGTGGGCCCTCTGATAATTACCTAATTCTACACAGGTGTGGCCTCCAATTGCTTTTGAGTAGGTTATTATACAGCTCTGTAGGTACAGAACTTATGCTGTACAAAGCTGATAACAATGCAAATAATTCCTGTCTAAGTGGCACAAAGGAGGTTTGTCTTAGGAAGCATGGATCAATTTTGTCAGCAGAGAGCACAAACCTCAATAAATCAAATAAATCAAATTTTTATTGCACTGGTTTTAACACTTTTTTTATTTAAAAAAAGAGGGTCTTGTGTCACCCAGGCTGGAGTATAGTGGCTATTCACAAGCACAATCATCACAGCACACTGCAGTCTTGAATTCCTGGCCTCAAGCAATCCTCCCACCTCAGACTCCACTCCAGATCAGCTGGGACTAGAAGTACTTAGCTGATTTTAACTTCCTATTAGTTTCCTCTTTACACACGGAGCCAAATACAATTTTTACATAATATATTTCTATGACAGTTATGATTTCACCTTTTAGAAAATTATACTTTAAAACAGTATGGAGTGGAAATCAAGACTAAGCATGGGAGAGGCTTGCATTCTAGCAATAATCAAATTACATTCACTTCACAACATTATGCTCACCAATCTCTGCTATTGAATTCCTGGGTTTGGGGCACACTCTTTTTAAAAAATATTCAATGTCAAGATAACTAACAGCATTTTATAAGTCAGATTTGATGACTGCAGTTCAAGGTTTCTCCCCACACACATTTCTGATAGCACGTCACTTGATCTTTCTGTAGCACATGGAACCATTGACTTCTCCCTCATTGAGACAGGCTTATCGCTGGTTATCTTCTCATTCTTTATTTTCCCTCTTACTTGCCTCGCAAATTCCTGGGGTTCCTTGTAGACATTATTTTGTCTTCCCTTCTACTGAATGTATGTGTTCTTAAGCATTTCCTACTTGGCTTTGTTGGAATGTCTTTCTTCAGCAATCTCAAACACATTCCAGGCTAAAATCTACTGTTGAGAAATGAATGACTTCAAAATGTGATGTATGAAAAACTCAATCCTCACTTGAACTTCACACCAGCATGTGGAGTTGCCTCCTGGACAGCACAGCTTGGCTCCCCCATGGAGACCTCAAAATCAACAAGTCCCCTCTGCCTTCTCTCCACATCCCCCCAAATTCACTCCTACTCCATGGGGTCTGCCCTGCACCCGCCTTCCTACTTGAGGACCTGAGAGTCTTTCAAGGGTGATTCATCAACATGTTGTGATCCTGTCACACCATAAACATCTTAAGTTTCTGGATTTTTTGTTTGTTTGCTTTGGCTTCATCTCAACTAAGTTTTCCTGGTAAAGCCTCAACTACAGTTTTCTCAATTACTATAATCAATATGTTTCTAAATATACTTGTCTTGCTGTATCTAGTTTTTCATGCTGTTTTGCTGACTATTCTTTGTGATTTCCTCGCCTTTTGCAGTCAGTCCTCATGTTTTAGTATGGCCTGGGGCTCTTCACCAGGAAGTCCTTGCTTTAGATTCCTGTGGTTACGCATCTCCCTGATCACTAGAGTCTGCATTTCTGCCAGCCCCTCATGTACTGAATTCACCTTTCTCCCACATCGTGGTGCTTCCTATCTGCTTGTGTGGACAACCCTCCTTGGAGGTGTTTTCGGGCTAACTATGAGGTCTTCAAGACTCAACTCAATGTCATCTACTCCAAGACATCTTACGAACCCTTCTCCGACCCTCCCCCCACCACAAACCCACACTGCCTGGCCTAGAGGCCCTTCTGCTGTGTGACCTTCTATTTATCCCTTCAAGCGATCATTTTCTATTTTGTCTGGCTTTGGAGACAGAGGCGATTTTGTGCCTTCCATATTTTTATCCCCAACCCTCCCAACAGTACCTGGCATGTGGAAAACATGAAAACTGTTGCTGAGTGAATGAATAAAGAGAGGGAGGGAAGGAGAGAAGGTGAATGAAAACAGATGAGAAAGAATTGAGAGGAGGTGAGAGAAAACAAGATGTGAATGACTGTCTTATTTATTAATAGAATTAATAGGTAGTATTTACACATGTGTCTGCTTTATCAAGTGAATATAGTTGATTATTATTTAATATTAATACACAATCATAAGGTATTATTAGTTTAATATTATTTAATATTAACATATAATAAGCCGGGCTCGGAGGCTCAGCCTGTAATCCCGTGCTTTGGGAGGCTGAGATGAGTGGATTACCTAAGCCCGCGGGTTCGAGACCCGCCTGGGCAACTTGGCGAGATCTCATCTCTACAATAAATAAAAAATTAGACGGGCGTGGTAGCGCGTGCCTGCAGTTCCAGCTACTTGGAAGGCTGAGGCGGAAGAATCGCCGGAGCCCAGCAGGTCGAGGCTGCGGTGGCCGGGAGCGGCCACTGCACTCCAGTCTGGGCGACAGAGTGAGACTCCAACTCAAAAAAATAAATAAATAAAAAATAATAATAGCAGAATATTATCAATAATATTACACATAATGTATAATGCATATTAATATAAATAATAGAATTATTAATAATGACTTATAGATGCAGTCTTGTAGGTGACCATTCCCTTAAACAAATCTATGAAATGTAGTGATACAGTATACAGCAAATTATTAGCGGTCGAGGCAAAATCACAACAATGTCATAGCCTTACCCTTCTCATTTTTATTTCTAACTTATATTAATGGGTCCTGGCAATTTTTCTTTGACTGGCACCTAAACACCTTAACTCTGAGGTCAAACTCATCATCCGTTTCCAGCTGATCTGCTCCAGGACACTGGCGAGGCTTTGGTTGGGTTCGAGCCATCAATCCCATGCATAGGGAACAGATGCAGTCATTAGGATGACTTGGCAATGCTACCATTTCTTTTCCAGGCTGCTGTGCCCAACATGACTGTTAGCTAATAGTTCTCCCTTCCTCTCATTCATCTAGATTGTTTAAAAATATTTAAAGTACCCGTTTTCCGTTAGATGTGTCTTCTATGCCTTTAGGTTGGATGATATTAAAAGAACCCCATGGCAATTCATTTAAAATCATTTTTAGGCCACCTGAAAAACAACGAAAATACTCCTGAGTGGATCGACTTCAGTGAAAATGAAAAAATAATTAATTTAAAGCCTGTGTTTCTATGGAATGCATTGCATATGTGTGGCAATAGAAGGATAAATGTGGCATATGAACTTAGTTGGAAATGATGGCAACAGAAATAGATGCAAGCTATGACTTCACGGTAGCGTAATTCCCGGGAGCTCCATCTCTTTTAGGCTGTGGCAAATATTTGCTGTGATACTGGTGCCCTTGAAAACGCCTTCATGCTGTCATAATTGCCACACACCAAGGGCAAAATCTGCACACTTTAGAGAGCTATGAGGACCTGCCCTTAGACACATTGAAGCAATGTGTCTTGTTCACCTACACTATTTCTGGAAGCGTTTCTGACCAGCATTACACGACGACCCCCACATATACTATTCCTGAGAGGCCATGGAGTTTTTGATCCTTGTTATTTTATCTTCTTGTTGGTCCTTTTATAGCTTTCAAAAATTTTTGATTATCATTCATGACTCAATCTACCCTTCTTTTCTTCTACCCAGAACCCTCGGGACATCCTTCCCCACTTTACAAAGGGCAGTTTATTTATTTATTTATTTAAATGAGTAAAGATGTTTTTATTTGTGGTGTCCTTTGATTCTTTTAAAGACAATTTTTAAAAATTTTAAAGATGCGGAAGAAAATGTGGTACATTTGCATGACGAAAAAAAAGATACGGGGTACAATTCAGGGTTAGGTATGCAAATGGTCATTGTGTAGGTGAAGTTTGGGCCTCACTTTGGTCTCCACCTGGTTTGAGATCAAGTACCCTTATTGATGAGGTGTGTCCCTTCTCCTCCCTCCCCTGGCAGGCTCCCACTATTGCCAATCCCTTTCTTATCGTATCGTGATAATTGTTCAGGGTACAAAGGACAATTTATATCCTTTCTCTTCTAATCCTCTCTACTCCCGAAACTCTTTTGATCACAGTTTGCATAAGCTTTGTATTCTTTCAGCTTTCCTAACACTGCATGCTTTGGTTTTCATTTATTAACCTGGATTTAAATACTAGCCATATTCTGGTAATACTCGAGTATCCATCTTCTGCCAGAATTTTCTTACATTCAGTTGCTTACTCTCCTCTCTAGCATCTCACTGGTGTCTTACACCCACCTCATTTACAACTAAACTCATTGACTCTCCCTTGATACCTGCTTCTCCTCTATTATGACTTTTCTCGGTTAAGGGCATCATATCTTGTCCTGCTGCCTAAGCTAGACAACTAGAAGTTATCTTCAACTTTCATCTTCCTGAAGCCCCCTGTTTATATTATTAAGTGAGGCTATTTTTGCATTCCAAATATCTTTTGTCACACCTGTCCTTTCGGTTGATTAAAATTACCCGTTTTAACTTCAGTTAAACTCATGTCCACTTAAAACCAAACACTACTTAGCTGCTAAACGCGATTCTTTTTTTTTTTTTTTTTTTTGAGTTGGAGTCTCACTCTGTCGCCCAGACTGGAGTGCAGTGGCCGCTTCCGGCCACCGCAGCCTTGACCTGCTGGGCTCCGGCGATCCTTCCGCCTCAGCCTTCCAAGTAGCCGGAATTACAGGCACGCGCTACCATACCCGGCTGATTTTTTTGATGTATTGTAGAGATGAGGTCTCACTGCCCAGGCGGGTCTCGAACCCGCGGGCTCAGGCAATCCACTCACCTCAGCCTCCCAAAGGCGCGGGATTACAGGCTGAGCCACCGAGCCCAGCTATGCGATTCTTAAGGAGGTATGATTTTGCCTTCCTAGGGCATCTGACAATGTCTGGAGATGCTTCTTGTTGTCACAAAGCGGAACAGGCAGTACTCCTAGATCTAGTATTAGAATCCAGATATATCTATAATACATAGTGAATTATCTGACCCAGAATGTCAAATGTCAAAGTTGAAAAGCTCTGTACTACAGCAATCTAGTTTAGTCATCATTTTCTGAAAAGAGTCAGAAAGCAACTATTTTAGGGTTTGTGAGCCATACAGTCTGTATTGCAACACTCAACAATGCCTTTGGAACTTTAAAAAAACCCATACACAATATGAAACACATGAATATAGATGTGTACCAATAAAACTTAAAAAAAACAGGTTGCTGGCTGGATTTGGTTTCCCAGCTGAATTTTGCCTGTCCCTGTTCCCGCTTAAAACTAATGAAATCACATTATTACAAGGATTTAAATGTTTAATGCCTATTAGCTGCAGAATAAAAGTCCAAATTTTGTGCCCTAAATATATAGGTCCTGTCTTTCTCTCATTTTCTCATCTTTTAAACTGTTCTTATGTGACTGTCTAGATGATGTCCTTTCCTACACCTTATGCGGTATCTCACTCCTACAACTTTTAAAAATATCAACCTTAATTACCCTCATTCTTATGTCTAATTCTAAGTCTGGGATCTCCTCCTTTGATCAGCACACTTATCACTGTTCAGTGCATCTCCAGGAAACTTATGAGCACTTCTATAGGTTGAGATAACATGTTCCTCTAGGCTCTGATGAGTACACCTCACATTACTTTCTTGGGCATCTATCACTCCAACTTCACCATGAGATACCTTAGGCTCTTGCAAGACTCACTTATCTTTGTATCCTCAACACGCAGAACAATATCAAGGAGTGTGCAGAAAATTGATATTCATTTGAATGAATAATATTATGAAGTGGTCATAAGCTTTTAGGTCTTCAGAGAATACTTGGGCAGGAAATGAAAAAACATTTGGAAGCAAGAAAAGGTACAAAGCAGCATTTTAATTTGTTAGATTTTATTTAGGATGGCTGCTTCTCTTAATTTTAAATACTTCAATGAATTATCTTGAAGAAGTGTATTTGCTGCTTCAAATGAAGAATTATATTTTTAACCAAATGAATAAATAATGTATGAGAATCCTGAGAAGAGAATGTACAAGATTCATATATATATGAATATATATATATATATCACACTTTTCAAAGCCTGTCTTACTATGGTTTTTGTTTGTTAAACACATTATTGTTAGTATAAGATTATATACAATTTCCTTATCCCTGAAAGTAAATGATAGCAGCACATGATAGAGGCCAGAGGCATTTGCTCACATCTCAATTTTTTAGGCCTTATTCCTGACCTGATACAAGGTTGTACAGCACCAATACTTGCAGGTAATGGTTGCTGCAAAAATTGCTGAGATAATGTATGAAAAATACAAATGAAAGGTATTTTGAAGCAAGCATATAATTTCATGTTCATTATTTGTAAATTCCAAAATACCTTAATTTTGTTAATGCCTCTGAGCTTCTCTGGGTTAAAGCACAGGTAAATCATCAATACAAAACTGAAAGCTTTCCTGCTAATTCTTTCATTTTATTGTGGACAAGGTAAGTGTCAATTTGTCTTGAGCAAAGCACTTTTTTTGTTTTTGAAGGGGAGAGAGCAGAATGTCCAGAATTCTTTTCAGAACCCTGAACATAAAAATGCTTGCTTGAGCAGTTGGTCATAAAAGCTCCCAACTCAAGTTTTACCCAAGAATAAGAATGAAAGTCATCGGCTTCCTGGACAATTTCTAGTATGCTTAATTTTAACTCAATTAAATCCATGCACATTCAAACAAATATAGTACTCGCCTCCACTTCCTATCCAAAATTCACGTCTAGCATCATCATTTTATGAAATACCAGCTGCTCTGTGTTAATTTTTGCACAGATATACGTCTGTTTAGGACAAGGTGGTATATGTACTCTAAATAATCAAAGCAGGAAAAGGTACATTATCCACACTATTAAAAATTATCTTTAAAAAATACAAGTGTTCAGACAAAATCATCATTGTAGGAAGTTCTTCACTTTAAGAATTGACTGTAAGGTTCTCAAAAGATAGCCCAGGAACAATTTAATCATTAAAACATCCATATAGTAGGAAACTCATATATAAAAAATAAATCACAGATTTCTGCTTCCAGCCAAGATGGAGCAATAGTGATCTGATGTATCCTTTATCCTGAAATAATTGAACAGTGGACAAGTGTGAAACAATGATTCTCGAGTTACTGGATACCAGACAAAGGCCAGTGACACTGGAGAGACGGAAAACAAATAAGTTAATCCCTAACCCTGCCACAGTTGGCTTCATGGAAGAGTTTCCAGGCTGTGGCACAGACAGGGAAACCCAAGTGAAATCTGGCGATCTCTCTGAGTTGAAGTGATGGAACCAGGAGATGAGGATGCCAAGACATTTAGAGTATACATAGCAGAGAATCAGAGAGGAGAGCACTGTACAAAGAGAAGATACCAGAGAACTTCAATGATAAGCACTTGTTGGCAATAAACTATCTAAGTCCTAGAAAAGAACCACACAAATGGGTTAGAGAGATACATTCCCAGGGCAAAGGCAGAAAAGAAGTCAGGCTGTTCCCATGAGTCAGAGTGAAAAACGCCACGGTACATGGGCACTAGGTAGATAACGTGATTGTCTTGCATCAGTATATGAAATAATTAGCCCCTGATTAAATGCAGCTCTGGTCCCACCTGACAACACTTAAAGGCAAAACTCCCAAGCAACAGACTGTTTCTAAATAACTTAATTGATCCCCAAACCAAACTCAAGAAAACTTTTAAAGTATAAAATGTACAACACCTGTCAAAATTAAGTCTTGCTATCCAATCAATAATTACCAGAAATACGAAGAAGCAGAAGAATAAAATCTATAATAAAGAGGAAAATTAATCAATTAATATTGACTCAGAAATGACATGGATAAGAAAATGGTACGTTAATATATACTAGAAGAAAGACTATGTTAAACACGTGAATAATACTTACAAGATCCAAATTAAACTTCTAGAAATAAAAACTATAATAACTTAAAAAATGCATTGAATCAGATGAATAGAAGATTAGACATGGCAGAAGGAAAGACTGGTGGGCATGGAGAAATGGCAAAAGAAACTATCCAAAATGAATATGGGAAGGAAAAAAACTCTAAAATTATGGACAGGGCACAGGTGATCTGTGATATGACTTCAAGTGCCGAATATGAATAAAATTACAATTCCTAAAGGAGAGATAATATAGAGGAGAAGAGAGAAAAAATATTTGACAGAATCATGGAAAAAAATTTCCAAGTTTATGAACGCCATAAGCTTGAAGACCCAAGAAAATTGGTAAAACTTAAACATAAGAAACATAGAGGGAACTACACAAAGTACACCATGCTCAAATGACTCATAAATAGTAAACAAAAACATGCGGACATAAATGAAAGCATGTAGACATAAAGACTTGTACACAAGAATTGTTATGGTTATTTGCGGTCATTTTTGTTTCCCTGTGAATTTTTGTATTGTCATTTCTAGATTTGAGAAGAATGATGCTGGTAATTTAATGGGTATTGCATTAAATCTGCAGGTTGCCTTGGGCAGGACGGACATCTTAATAATGTTGATTTCTTCAATCCATGAGCATGGAATATTTTCCATTTGATTGTGTCTTTGGAACTTTGGAACTCTGATTTCTTTGAGCAGTGTTTTGTAGTTTTTGTTGTAAAGGTCTTCCACCTCTCTGGTTAGGAAGATATCAAGGTATTTCATTTTGTTTGTTGCTACTGTGTATGGGATTGTGCTTTTTATTTGATTCCCTGCCTGTTTGTTGTTGGTGTGTAAGAATGCGACTGTGGGCTGGGCACGGTGGTTCGGCCTGTAATCTCAGCACTTTGGGAGGCCGAGATAATGGGATTGCCTGAGCCCATGCGTTCGAGAAAGTCTGGACAACTTGGAGAGACCACATCTCTACAATAAATCAAAAAATTAGCTGGGTTTGGTAGCACATGCCTTTAGCTCTGGCTGCTTGGAAGGCTGAGGTGGAAGGATCACCTGAACCCAGCAGGTCAGCACTGGGTTGGCTGTGAGTGTGCCACTGCATTCCAGTCCGGGCGACGGAGTGAAACTCCAACTCAAAAAAAAAAAAAAAAAGAAAAAGAAAAGAATGGAACTATCTTTTGTATGTTGATTTTGTACTCTGCGAAAGTTTGTGACAGATTCCCTTGGATTTTCAAGGAGTAGAATCATATCACCAGCAAATAGGGATAACTTGACTTCCTCTTTTCCTATTTGAATGTGTTTATAGCCTTCGCAGAGAAATTTGATCTTATTACACTGTTCAGTCAGTTAGTATCCTAAGGATCAATTTACTTCCCAAATTGCCACATTTCTACATAAGCGTGTGTTGCTTATTAGTTAAAAGTATTTATCTCTGTATTTTTTTTCTTTAGGCTTAGAAACCACCATCTCTGAACAATGGGACAAAGATTAAATTGTACACTAAACGAAATGATTCAATTTTTTCTTAGTATTTTGAGTAATTTGTGTACAGATCACCAATACAAAGATGTTTCATTCTTTTACCCAATATTCTTACCTAGTATTTAGCAATCATTAGTGTAAGTCTAATAGAAAATAGAAACATATCTTATAAAAATAATGGATTTGAATATCCTAGCATAGTCTAGGAGAACTGCAAGATCACTTAACTAGTTGTTGCTAAGAATTCCTTGTGCATAGAGATAATCCATACAAATTTGCTAAAAGAAGAAAGAACGGATGTGAGCAAAAGACAGAAGAAGATGGAAGAAAAGAGGAAGAGGAAGTTCTAAACCTCATGGCTTTCTTAAGAGATAATCATTCTTGTTAGTCTTCAACATTTGTTATTTACCTGAAATATTCTGTGTCTTATTACAACCTAATCTACTCCCCAGGTCAAACCCAAACATCCATAGGTTATAAAAAGCCCTGGTGAGTACACTGAGGCGCCATGGTTGAGAGGCACTGATCTGAAAAATTTAATCTGGGCCGGACTTGGTGGATCAACTTGTAATTCCAGCATTTTGGGAGGCCAAGGTGAGTGGTTTGCCTGAGCCTGTGGGTTCGAGACCAGTCAGGGCAACTTGGCGAGACCACGTCTCTACAATAAATAAAAAATTAGCCAGTCATGGTAGCCCATGCCTGTAGTTCCAGCTGCTTGGAAGATTGAGGCAAAAGGATCCCCGGAGCCCAGCAGGTTGAGGCTACAGTGGCCGTGAGCATGCCATGGCACTCCAGCTTGGGTGACAGAGTGAGACTCTGTCTCAAAAAAATAATAATAATCTGAAGAATGTTTGTTCGGGGAGATAGAGAGAGAGAGAGAGAGAGAGAGAGAGAGAGAGAGAGAGAGAGAGAGGGGAGAATATGTTTGTATCAGGCCCAGGCCCAGGCCCAGGGGAAGAATCTGGAACACAATCACAATCTGTAAGGGGGTACATTTTACTTTACTCAGGCTGCCACTACATAAGACTGTGAGAAGAGATTACGGAATTTTGGGAAGAACAGACTCTTTCTTTCAAATGTTTTTTTTTTTTCCTCCAATAACAAAGACCCGGAATGGGAAAAAGACACTGTTACCATTGCATTTTAACATGGTACATTATACAGGGCATATAAAAAGCGGAAGTGGACATGCACTCTGAGAGATTCACTAGAAAGCCCTAACCTGTACTGTGAAGTGGATGAGTCTCCAATTTAAGAAACAACTGTAGCTCAGAAGCAGCTTTGAGATGAGAACGTTCATCAAGATATAAATAAGCTTACTGGCTGGGTGTTAAGGAGATGCATCTCCTGCTATCAAATGTTTATGCTTTATTGGCAATAACGATCAAAGTCTAACAACAAATTAGAAGTCAGCATATAAAATATATAATTAAATGCTAAAATGTTTCACTCAGACTTGAGAAGGTAATTACGGCACTAAAGTTGGTCTTAACAATAGGGTGTCCTGGGCATAGAAAGTGCATCATTCTGTTTGTGTACTTGTCTTAAATATGTCTTTCACTGGGATAGTACCAGAAAATTTTTTTATTTTTTTGTTTTATGAGTTGGAGTCTCACCCTGTCGCCCAGGCTGGAGTGCAGTGGCACGCTCGTGGCCACTGCAGCCCTGACCTGTTGGGTTCGGGCAATCTTTCCACCTCAGCCTTCCAAGTAGCTGGAACCACAGGCATGTGCCACTACCATGCCTGGCTAATTTTTCGATTTATTGTAGAGATGAGGTCTCACCATGCTGCTCAGGCTGGTCTTGAACCCCTGAACTCTTACCTCGGCCTCCTAAAGTGCTGGGATTACAAGCTTGAGCCACCATACCTGGCCGATTTTTTAAAAAATAGGACATATAATGACTCCTTTTAAAAAGACTCTTCCTAGTAACTCTATAAAAGTCAATCTTGAAATGATGTGTAGGTCATCACTGATGAAAAATGCGTGGGCATAACTTTCTTATTTTATTGTGCTGTTAAATAAGCCTTAATTTGCTAAATCTATTGTATCAATAGTTACTTGTATTTTTTAGTCTTGTAGAGATCTAATATAAGTTTCTTCAAAACAGAAAGCATGTAATTTTGATGAGTGCCACATTTGGTATTTTAATTTGTGAATAGGACTCTGAATTTTAGTGTCATAGTGATCAGATTTAGAAAAAGGTCACATTGCCCCTGTCTCTCCCCATTTAATAGTTGTGAAGACTGCTCACATGATTTCTATTAAAGTATTTTTCTATTTATTCCTTCCTTATATGCCTGATAATTTTCATGTCATTCTGTAATAACCTTGATCCTTCTGCAAATTTCATTGTTTTGAATTTTTTTTTTTTTTTTTTGAGTTGGAGTCTCACTCTGTCACCCAGACTGGAGTGCAGTGGCCGCTCCCGGCCACTGCAGCCTCGATCTGCTGAGCTCCAGCGATCCTTCTGCCTCAGCCTTCCAAGTAGCTGGATCTACAGGTGTGCATTACCACGCCCAGCTAATTTTTTTTTATTTTATTGTAGAGATGAGGCCTCACCAAGTTGCCCAGGCGGGTCTTGAACCCGCAGGCTCAGGCAATCCACTCACCTCAGACTCCCAAAGTGCTGGGATTACAGGCTGAGCCACCGAGCCTGGCTTGTTTTGAATATTTTAAAGGTAACTTACAAGCATAAGGTTACCCAAGGTTTGCTGTCGAGAGAGTAGTTGAAGTCCTATAGGAAAATACATTTTTGTCATAAATGGTGATACAATTGTAAAATATTAAAGTTTAAAATTACATTGTCATCACCATTTTCATTCTTCAGAAAATGTATTTTTCAAAAATATAGATCTCCAGACAAGAAAATACATTACTTTTATTTCAGAATTAAATTCTGCTAAAAACTGAAATCTGCATATCATGTCATACAAATATTTAGTCATTAAATTGCTACAAAATTAAGTTTATGAGTTCAAGTACTAGGGTCTTGCAATTATGTAGTTGGTAGTAGACAATTCTGTGAGTATTTTGTGGAAATACTGTGAAGTAGACCAGCTCTAACTGTGAATTTTCCTCAGTTAAAAAAAGCTCCTAGAAACTGGGCTTGGTGACGCACGCCTGTAATCCCAGTACTTTGGGAGGCAGAGGCAAGAGGATTGCCTGAGCCTAGGGATTTGAGAACATCCTGGGCAACTTGGCGAGATCTAGTCTCTGCAATAAGTAAAATTAGCCAGGTGTGGTGGCACATACCTGTGCTTCCAACCACTTGTAAGGGTGAAGTAGAAGGATTATCTGAGCCCAGCAGGTGGAGGCTGCAGTGGCCATGAGGATGCCACTGCGCTCCAGTCTGGGCAATAGAGTGAGACACCAACTCAAAAAAAAAAAAAAAGAAATGAAAAGAAAAGAAAAGGAAAAGTTCGTCGCTTAAACATTAAATCACCAACAGAGTGTTTATTGTGATTTGATGTCTTTGTTCCGAGAAATATTTCTGTTACATAAATGGATCCTTATATAAAACTGTACAGAAAACTAAAACATAATTCTTTCATGTATTAGTCCACTTGATAAATATTTGTTGGCCACCTATTATGTGCCAGGCAATTGGCATACAGTAGAAGACCTTTCTTTCTTTTTTTTTTTCTTTTTGGGAAAGTGGAATTTATTAAGAAGACACAGAAAAGCTCCCACAGCGGGAAGGGACCTGAAAGAGACTCCCCAGAAGACCTTTCTTAACAGAGATTATAGAGTGCTGGATGACAGAGAGTAAAACATCCCAGTAATGAAATGCAGTGAGAACAATGAATTGGTACAGTGTAAAGATAATGAGGATGTCCATATGCCCTGGTTTGCCAGGGACAGTTCCAGTTTATACTTGTATTCCTGGAAAAAGTATCAAAAGTGCCCTGTTCCACTCTAAGATATGTCCTACTCTGGTCAATATGCTAAATAATCAACCTTGCCTTTGGTAAAAAAAAAAAAGTAATAATTCTAGAATAATTCTGCCTGTAATATGCTTTAGAAATTAGGGGCAGTATTCTAAATTTAGTGTGTGTGAGATTAATTCAATAATTTTTGTGTTTACTATTTACTTACTGAACACTCAATGAAAAGATCATGACAGATTTGACGTTGAATTAATACATGTGAGGTTCTGAATTAGCCACATCCATTGAGATGACTGTTATGAACGGAATGTTTGGGTCCTCCTAAAATTTACCTATTTAAACCCTAATCTTCAGTGTGACTGAATCCTCCAAAGACATACAAGCAGCCAACAAACATATGCAAAAATGATTAACTTCACTAATCATCAGAGAAATGTAAATTAAAACCACAATGCAATATCCTTTCACATCAGTCAGAATGACTATTATTGAAAAAAAAAGTTGTTGGTGATGCGGTAAAGAATAAGGAACTCTTGTACATTGTTAGTAGAAATGCAAATTAATTTAGCCCCTGTGGATAGTATGGAGATTTCTCAAATAACTGAAAACAGAGCTATCATCTGACCCAGCCACCCTACTACTGGGTCAATACAACCCCATAGAAAAGAAATTGTTCTACAAAAAGGATAACATGCACTCATGTTATTGTAGCACCATTTACAATAGCCAAGTCATGGAATGCCTATCCATGGTGAGTTGGATAGAGAAAATGCGGTACACACACATCATGGAATACTGCACAGCCACAAAAAGAATAAAATCATATCCTTTGCAGCAACATGGATGCAGCTGGAGGCCATTATCCTAAGTGAAATAACTCAGAAACAGAAACATGAATACTGCACGTTCTCACTTATAAGTATGAGCTAAAATACTAAGTACACATGGGCATAGAGATAGAAATAATAGACAGGGGGGACTCATAGTGGGGAGAGCGGGAGGGCAGAAAGGGTTGAAAATTACTTATTGGGTACCATATTCACCATTGAGTGATAGGTCCACTGGAAGCTCAAACCTCATCACCATGCAATATACTCATGTAACAAACTTGAACATGTACCCTTTGAGTCTAAAACATATAAAAGTAAGTAACTAAATAAAAATCTTTCATTTAAACACACACACACACACACACAATAAATAAAAATGAAGGTTTGAAGAGTAATTAAGATTAAATGAGGTCATAAGGGGGGGCCCCGATCCTACAGGATTAGTTTCCTTGTAAGAAGATGCATCAGAGAACTGCGCACCCCAATGTCCCTCCACACTGTCTGCCACATACAAGCACAAGGAAAGGCCATCAAGCCATATTAACACAGAGTGAGAAGGTTGCCATCTGCAACCCAACAGGATGGCACTCACCAGACACCAGCCAGCCGCTACCTTGATCTTGGACTTCTAGCCTCCAGCCTGTGAGAAAATAAAGTTAAGCCACCCAGTCTGTGGTATTTTTTCTGGCAACCCAAGCAGGTTAATACAGTGATTGACAGCTCAGACTACAACACAGAAGAGTCTCAGCTCTATCAAGACGTCTGGAAACTCTTTAGCTAAGACTGAGCAAAATAAGAAAACAGAAAGGAGGATTTGGGGACAAGAATTTAACTTATGCGCATTAAATTTTGGACATTTAACTGAGAAAGGCAAGATAATCAGATATGGAATTTCAATTCCTTTGGAATTGAATATCTCTGGACTTTAATTTACAAGGTATATTAATCTTTGAACTTTCATTTCTCCCCGGGAACTTAATAATGGAAGGAGATTTATAGTCAAATATGGAGACGATCTACGCTACTGGGATTTTATTATTAGAACAGCTCTTTTGTTTTATTTTAACATTTTCATTTATTCTGGTTGCAGAATCCCAGATGAACAACGTTGGACAAGGTATCGGGACCAGGTTTGGGATGGGAAGCAGCAGCGAAATGTAGAGTAGCCTTGAGATGAACAAAGTGATGCATCATTGACCCATTTCAGGATCTTTGGGTATAAAATGAATATTGCTTATCAGTGGTCCCAGAAGAATACACAGTGACGCAGTGGGGTGCTCAGGGAGATGGGAGAAAGAATGGTCTAGAAGACTGAAGATATTCCCTCAGGGATACAGCCACACCATTATTTATAGGCTTCCTAGATGAGACCTATGGTTCCAGAAACCAAAACACTGCAGATGGTTAGCCAAGGAAACTTCCTCAGTTCTGATGTTTCCTTAGAGATGGAGTTGGTGTGACATGCTGGACAACTCTCTAACCTTCCTCACTTCCTAAGGACGATGAAGTGATGCACTAATCTAGTTGGGAACTTTAGGAGGAAAACACAGAACATGCCCAATTGCCTGTGAGCAAACTGTCTGCAAAGAAACGGTTGTTTTCCTTTACTTCTGCAAGCTCCAAGATACAGAACTCTGAAATTAATTTTTTAAAAAAATAAGTTTCAGAATTCTGGAATTGAATTATTATGGCCCTCTCGATCATATTAAAAATACAATGCAACTGTCAAAATATCGAATTCAGGCAGCAAATAGATTTTTCCATCTATGTTTCTTGGAATGATCACCTTGGTTTCATTTGCTTGATATTGAAAGTTTGCTCAGCGGGATTATAAATCTGTTTTAAAACATTTGGGTTGGTCAGCTTTGGGTATTTGTTTCCAAGGTTGTTAGGATGTTTTCAAAGATTTTAAATTTTCATTTCTCTCCTTGATTTAAATGAAAATATACAATTCTCCATTTTTAAGCATCGCTGTTCCTATTCTTCTTGGAGTTGACTTTTAGAGGCCAAGATGGACCCAGCCTTGTTCTGTCACCCAGACGTCTCACACCATTGCATTGATATGTGTGATGGATGGTGAGAAGCATGGGCCTGGCCACAGCCCACAAAACTTTGCAACATTAACGGGATTGCTTTCCAGGAAGCAGAGCAAAGACTATCCAGAGCATTAGGCCCACCACTGAATTCTAGAAGTCTGCAGGAACTTCTTTTTGCTTTTACCCCATGGTGCTGCTCTGGTATATCTGTGGACACCAGTAACAATCAAACCTGTGGGACAGTGCATCATAGTAGTGGTTAGAGACACCCTTAAGGGTGAGGTTTGAGACTTAACTCCTTGGAATGTCAGTTTTCTCCACCATAAAATAGAAATGCTGATAATAATAAACTTCACAAGAGTGATACAAGGATTAAATGAGATTGTGCTTGTGAAGGACTTAGCACAGTGCCCAGTGCCTAGTAAGTACTGATAAATGCCATTTAGGGCAAAATGAAATCAAACATATGGTATGGTAATGATTCATTGCATGATAATTAATATGTGTATAATGATAGTAGTCACTGTAAATGGTTATTATAAGGGATATGATAATAAGTATGAAGTAAGGAGTTTGGAGCTTGACACTCAGTAGGTATACACGGGACCCAATGGTGATGACTGTGCTGCCAGACTGATGGTGACACCGACGTCACACTGACATTTTGATTTAGCAAAATGCTTGTACAAAGTAAGAATGAATAAATAAGTAATGAAGGGATGAATGATGAATGAATGAGTGAATGCTGTCACGGGAAATCATATCACTTGGTAGAGTAGGAAGTAGATTCTGAGCCAGATTATAAAAGCAATCATTAAGGTCACCTTTCACTGTCTGTTCCTTTGTCTCTCTCTATATATTTCTCCAACTGTATTGGAAAGAAGGTGAATGGGATTAGATCAAGGATTACCTGTCCTCATCCATTGGTTTCTACACCGTCTAGGGCTGCTTTCTGATGAGGGACCGAGTTGGGTAGCTGGGCCTGAGACTATATGGCCAGCAAGTCTACAGCACTTACTATTTGGTCCTTTATAGAAACAGATCCTTGAAGCAGATGACGAGGGACCTTAGATCTGTCATCCACTCAGCAGTAAAACAAAATCCCAATAAAGGCACACTTTCTTATGTTTAAGCTGAAATGACTTCTAGAAGCTGTTACTTAAGCTTCTCTCTTGGATCTTGTATAACGTTGAAAGTTACAGGGTCCTCTTTCCTCCCAAACTTCATTCAACCCTAGACCATCGGCCAACCCCGAAGAAAAGTTTTAGCAGAAACAAAATAGTTAGACTTGGCGAAAGTATCTTGAAGAAAATGTATCCTTTGCCAATTAAAGCTGTTAGAAATATTTAATGTCTTCTGACCTTATTAATTCGCATTTATTTAAAAGGTGCATTGACAGCAACTGGCAACTCTATCATGGAACAAGGCAAACATGTAGAAGATTTCAGCATAGACTGTAACTCTGGCGGGCGTCTGCTTCGCTGCTGCCACCCGTTAGTTTTAATCCAATAAACTAAAGTGTGTTTTCTTTCATCCTTCTCCCCACACCCAATTTAATATCAGGGCTGTGTTCTTTCACAGCGTGGCCTTTCAGCAACAACTGTGTCATTTACACAGGCTAAATGATTCAGGCTATTGCTAAGAGGGATTTCGTCCAGCAACAATCAAAAACACAGCTCATGGCCCCTCACCATGCCAAGCGTAACACCAAACTCTCGGGTGCTTTTATTGGACATATCCTCCTGTTTTTTTTCCAAATAAGTTTCCCTCATTAAATAATAAACATCTCCATTTAGTGATGCTGTCTTACTGCCCCTTGCCAATCATAAATAATCTCCTAAATGAATGATGGGCATGACCTATAAAAACTTACCACCCAGCATCTAGTTAGACTCCGAAAAATGTCCCTTCTAAACCTGGAGCAAGATGGAAATTGAGTTGAATAACACTCTGAGAAGTGACACACAGGACACAAACCTGGTAAGGTCCTTGATGTCCATTGAAAAGAAGCATGATTATGACGTCATAAACATGCGAGGTGACAAAGAAAACTCTGGGAAGGGTGGCTGGGGTCACAGAAGGCATGTCCTTTAAGGACTTTTCCCAGCACCATTTTTTTTTTCAGCATGATCTCATGTGATTCTTTCCCTGAATTCCATAATTTGGAAAAAAATGATAATACTACATTACTCAACATATCAAACACACATTTAACGGGGAGAGAGAAAAATAATAGGTGTCGGTTGGGCTCAGTGGCTCAGCCTGTAATTCCAGCACTTTGGGAGGCTGAGGTGAGTGGATTGCCTGAGCCAGCCTGTTTGAGACTCGCCCGGACAACTTAGCAAGACCTAGTCTCTACAATAAATAAAAAATAGCTGGGTATGATAGCACGTGCCTGTAGTTCCAGCTATTTGGAAGGCTGAGGCAGAAGGGTCACCAGAGCCCAGTAGATCAAGGCTGTAGTGGCCGGGAACGTGCCACTGCACTCCAGTCTGGGCAACAGAGTAAGACTACAACTCAAAAAATAAATAACAATAATAATAATAACAATAGATGTCAGCACAACTGTGGGAGACTTTTTAATTGTTTTTATTGTTTCCAATTAATCCACATGCTCTCCCTCTAAAATGCTATGTTGGCTGATCTCAAACAGGTACTATCCATGGCTTCCTTCCATTGGCAAGACCTGGACACGTTTGTACAGTTCTTATCAACAGAATACAAGAAGGGTTTGGCTGTGCCTGGCCCAGGACTGAATTTATAGGGGACTGCAAACTTCCTTTCTTATCCCTGGATCCTTGGATAAGAAGTCTACTATGCGGGAGGGAGAGGCCGTATGGAGAAACACTGAGGCACACACGGATGAGGGGGCCATCTTGTCCATCCATTCAGCCTGGTCAGGCTTTCACCAGCACCCATCTGTTCCCCCAAATGGCTGCAACTGTAGAAGAGACCCCCGGCAAGCTTTGTCCCATGAATCCCAGGTAACCCACAGAACTGGGAGACATGACACATTGCTGTGTTAAACCGCTAAGTTCTGAAATGGTCTGATACACAGTAATAGACCACTGAGTCAGAAGTGGACGCATCCTCAACTCTCTGCTGTTGTGCTTTGTGGGATCTTCCTATGAAGAGTACCTCTCCGCTTTACTGATGCTGGTCTTGGTCAAGTGACTGCTTTTCACTGATGGAATACCTAAGAGTGACATGCGCCATACCTCAGCAGAATCCGTAACACTCGTTCAGTCACTCCTCTTTTCCTTCTGACCCAGAAGGGCATCACCTAGATGTGGACTATTCCTTACACCTGGATCCCATAAAAAAGCAAAAACGAAACAAAAACACAAAAGAACCCTCATGAGATCAGAGCTAATCTGAGTTTAGGTGTGCTCCTTCTAAGCCGCAGTCAAATGTAATGTAAGAGAGAAACATTTGCTGCTAATTTATAACAAGCCACTGACTTGGGACTTTCTTTGTTCTATAGAACATACTGGCGAGAGTTGACTTTTTACGTCATCAGTAAAAGAACTCACAAACTGAAGAATCAGAAGGACATTAGAGAAGGGGTAAGTTAGACCATGTCCTTCAGTTCCATGGAGTTTGGATCCAGAGGTGTGATGGGTGACTGATGTTCTGCTGTGGGCCAGCCATGACCCTCTAGGGCTTAGGGCCGAGGTCAGCAAACATTTTCTATAAAGGGCTAGAGAGCAAATGCTTTAGACTTTGTATGCCAAGAGCAAAACTGAGGTTATGCTGTAGGCACTTACATAACCATTTAAAAATTAACTATTTTGAAATGTAAAGTCCTTCTCTCTGTCACCCAGACTGAAGTTCAGTGGCATGAACACAGCTCACTGCAGCCTCGAACTCCTGGCTGAAGGGATACTCCCTCCTCAGATTACCTAGTAGCTGAGAATATAGACTAGACATGTACCACCTTGCCCAATTAATTTTTTTCCTTATTCTTAACTCTCAGGTCATAGGAAAACAGACCCCTAGGTTGCTATTTTGTTGCCTCTGGTCTAGTGGTTGAGATGGGTACTTACGTGGTTATTACCCATATGACCTAGTAAGTGTGTGATAAGTGTGTAACACAAGATTTTTTGAAATCTGGAGAAGAGACATAAGCTTATCTGGGATTTTATAAAATATCTTCCAAAGGAGAGGATATCTGAGCGAATCGTGAATAGCAAGTCAAGGAAAAAATGTGCCAGGCTCAGTGACTCAGCCTGTCAACCCAGCACTTTGGGAGGCCGAGGCGGGTTCAAGACCTGCCCTGGCTATTTGGCAAGACCATAAGTAAAATAAATAAAATATTAGGTGGGCATGGTAGCGCACGCCTGTATTTCCAGCTACCAGGAAGACTGAGGCAGAAGGATCACTGGAGCCCTGCAGGTCGACCCTGGGTTGGCTGTGAGCATGCCACGGCACTCCGACCTGGGCGACAGAGACTCCAACTCAAAAAAAAATAAAAGGAAAAAAGGTAAAAATGATGATGAAATGACTTAAGTAAACCCTCAGAGTTTTTGAAACCACATGGTATGTGCAGGTAAACAGTATTACCTTCTAATAGTGCACAAAGTATCCCATAACATGAACACAGTACCCAAAACTTCCAACCACAGTTTGTCCAGCTTTGTTATCTATTGACACCATATAAACACACACTTACAAACAGTTATTTTAGTGGGCTTGGGCCGTCATCACAAGGTATCATAGATTGGGTGACTTGAGCAACAGAAATTTATTTCTCGCAGTTCTGGAGGTTGAGAAGGCCAAGATCAAGTTGCCAGTCACTTATATGACCTCATTTAACCTTAATTACTTTCATATAGGCTCCATTTACAAATACAGTCACATGGATTTTGGGGAGGGGACACCTTAAGTCTACAGCAGTAGGTAATCCAAATATGCACCATAATTTGCACGTGGTACTCTTTCAGCTGCTTCTTTCATTGTTCTTCATATCTCTAAACTTGTGAAACTTCTTGTCAGGGACAACAAGGTTCTTAAGTCATTATCACCTCATTCTGAAGCTGTATTGCCCAAGGTATACAGAGAAAAAAAATCAACAAGCATACTTTTGCATTGATTCAAAATAAGATCCTCTCACCTAAAGCAATTCTCCAGTTTCAGTTAGGAAAACTCCAGAATGATGGGCATTTATTAAAGTCAGGATACCACCATGCAAATTTGCAATCTCATATCTTCCTACAAATTCCAAGGAAATGTTCATCATCCATGTTTATTTTTATGTGATTTTAGGAACAGTAAATGCTATTCAAATAAGTGGCTGTTTGCTTCCAAACTACAAAAATAGACATTTTTTTGGTTACAAGATTTTTGCAGTAATCATATTTCTGTTTTTATACTTAATGAAGTCATTTGTTTTGATAGATTATAATTCTCTAACAGTAAGGTATGGTGATATGAATAGAAAACAAACATAGGAATAATATATTCTGCTACCTGAGATTTTGGTAACCAAAAACTTCTATCAAACATTTCTAGGCTTTGTTTTATTATGACGTATCATTGCCTGGGGCATTTCACAACCTCCATGAGCTTCCTGAATACTCAAAATATATTAAAACATGCTATTTCTAACAGTATGTTTATTGTATCTTATTCAAGTTCCTTAGAAACTGATAATTTCTCTACGGATGAATTTTTTGGTACTATTAGTCCAGATGGGCATGCTAAATGTAAGACAGATAGAGGCAAATTCCTACTAAAATATATTAATAATCCCATTTGCACTGATATGCCATTGCAGATCAGCATGATAAGAAGAAATCACATCTTATTTTAAATAAGGGAACGTTGAAAGAAACACAAAGATGTACCTAAAAGTATCATTTCCCACCCTCGTTCTCTTTTTTTTAGTCACTGTACTTTTTAAAGTATGGCTTTGATCTCTGTTATGCAGATACATTACTTTGAACAATCATTAATCTCCAATGCCAGGCTGACTTTGAAAACATTTGTTCAACGCTTTCAATGCTCAAACATCATGATGGAATAAGATATGGACCTTGCTTAGAATAAGTCATAGTTTATTAAGAGAAACAGACAAAAAAATTGTAGTTAATTTTATTTATTTATTTATTTATTTTGAGTTGGAGTCTCACTCTGTTGCCCAGACTGGAGTGCAGTGGCTGCTCCTAGCCACCGCAGCCTTGGCCTGCTGGGCTCCGGTGATCCTTCCGCCTCAGCCTTCCAAGAAACTGGAACTACAGGCGCGCGCTACCGTGCCCAGTTAATTTTTGATTTATTGTAGAGATGAGGTCTCGTCAAGTTGCCCAGGTGGGTCTCGAACCCGCAGGCTCAGGCAATCCACTCACCTCGGCCTCCCAAAGCACTGGGACTACAGGCTGAGCCACCAAGCCTGGCTGTAGTTAATTTTAAAAGCTATTAATTACATATATGAATACATATACGAGCGTGTGTATATATATTCTATTTATCTATTAGGACTAATCTCTGTTAAAATAATATATGCAGTTAATACATATATTGCATGTATAATAATGAACATATTAATACATATATTGCAATGTATATGTAAAATGACTTAAAAACATACAGAAAATAAAGGCAAAATAATTTTCTAATCTTATGATATATGATAAACACACACACACACGCACACACACAAATCCACATTCCTCACGCTTTTCTGGGGAAATAGAGAAATCTGGAAACCTGCTTGTTGGAATAGTGATTAGAAAGATTCATGTAGCCACCAAAGATTACACTACAATTGCAATGAGGACCCTTTAATGAAGAGCATATCTGATGTCATGGCTCTTAATGCACTCTGGAAAAATGAAGAAACTGAGCGCACTTTCCTATTATTCACTGAGTGAGCTGAATCCTATTTGCATCCAATAAAGGCAGGCCTCAGTGGGTTCTGCTTTTCTATACTATGCTTTTTGGATGTTGCATTTTTTACAAATCGAGGGTCTGTGGCAACCCTGTGTCAAGCAAGTCTGTAGACACCATTTTTTCTAACAGCCTATTCTCACTTCCTGTCTCTGGTCACATTTGGATAATTCTTGCAATATTTAAAACTTTTTTTATTATTATCATATATGTTATGGTGATCTGTGACCAGTGATCTTTGATGTTACTTTTGTATTTGTTTTGGGAAACAGCAGACTGGGACCATATAAGATGGCAAACCTAATCAATAAATGTGTGTGTTCTGACAGATTCACCTACTGGCTACTCCCCCATCTCTCCCTCTGCTTAGGCCTCCCTATTCACTGAGACACAGCAATATTAAATGTAGGCCAGCTAACAATGCTACATTGGCCTCTAAGTGAAAGAAAGTTGCGTGCCTCTTATTTCACATCAAAAGCTAGAAATGATTAAGTTTAGTGAGGAAGGCATGCTGAAAACTGAGACAGGCCAAATGCTGGGCCTTTAGAAGCAAACAGTCAAGTCGTGAAAGCTAAAAAAAAGTTCTTGAAGGAAAGTAAAATTGTCACTCCCATGAAAACACAAATGATGAGAAGGTAAAACAGACTTTGTGCTGATATGGAGGAAATTCGCGAGGTCTGCATAGAAGATCCAGCCACGGCATTCCCTTAAGCCAAAGTCTCATCCAGAGCAAGGCCCTAACTCTCTTCAATTCTATGAAGGCTGAAAGAGATGAGGAAGCTGCAGAAGAAAAGTTTGAAGCTGGCAAAAATGGTGCATAAGGTTTAAGGAAAGAAGTCGTCTCCATCACATAACAGTGCAAAGTGAGACAGCAAGTGCTGATGGAGAAGTTGCAGTGAGTTATCCAATAGATCAAGCTAAAAAAATTGATGAAGGTGGCCACGGAAATCAATGGGTTTTCTGGGTAGATGAAACAGTCTTCTGCTGGAAGACAGTTCCATCTAGGCCCTTCATCGCTGGAGAGGAGAAGTCAATAAGTCAATGTCTGCCTTCAAAGCTTCACAGGACAGGCTGATTTTCTTGTTAGGGGCTAATGCAGCTGGCATCTTTAGTTTAGAGCAAAGCTAATTTACCATTCCCAAAATGCTAGGGCCCTTAAGAATGATGTGAAATATACTCTCACTATGTTTTGTAATTGAAACTACAAAGCCTGGGTAACAGTACATTTGTTTACAGCAAGGTTTACTGAACATTTTAAGCCCACTGTTGAGAGCTACTGCTCAGAAAAAAAAATTCATTTCAAAATATTACTGCTTATTGAAAATGTACTTGGTCACCCAAGATCTCTGATGCAGACGTACAAGGAGATTAATGTTGTTTACACGCCTGCTTACGCAACATCCATTCTGCAGCCCATGGATCAAGGGGCAAGTTAGACTTTCAAGCTGTATTTTTTTAAGAAATATATTTTTTAAAGCTATAGTTGTCATAGACATAATTTCTCTAAAGGATCTGAGAAAACTAAAGTTAAACTTTCTGGAAAAAAATTATCATCCTAAGTGCTGTTAAACACATTTGTGATTTATGGGAGAAAGTCAAAACATCAATATTAACAGGAGTTTGGAAGAAATTGTTTCTAACCTTCATGGCTGACCTCAAGGGGTTCAAGCCTTCAGTGGAGGAAGTAACTATAATGTGTGGTGAGAAACAGTAAGAAAACTAGGATTAGAGGGGGAGCCTGGAAAGCAATGGGATTGCAGCAATTTTATAATAAAACTTGAAAGGATGAGGAGTTGCTTTTGTAAGGATGAGCAAAGAAAGTGGACTCTTAAGATGGAATCTACTCTTGGTAAAGATGCTGTGGACATTGTCAAAATGGCAACAAAGGATTCCGAATATTCCATAAATTGAGTTGAAAACACAGCAGTAGGGTTTGAGAAGATGGACTCCATGTTTGATAGAAGTTCTGCAGGTAAAATGCTACCACAGCAAAGCATGCCACAGAGAAATTCTCCACGAATGGCTGAGTCAATCGATGGGATAAAGCTCATTCTCTTATTTGAAGAAATTGCCACAGCCACCTCAAGGTCTAGCAGCCACCACCCTGATTAGTCAGCAGCCGTCTCCATCAAGGCAAGATTCTTCACCAGCAAAAAGATGACTTGCTGAAGGCTCAGGTGACTGAACATTAGCTTATTTTTTTTTTTTTAGAAATGTATCCTTTGTGTTTTAGATATAATGCTAGTACACATTTAACTGGCTACAGTATATCTACAGTTTTCAGAACAGTTATTTAATTTATTTTTATTTAAGCTTTGTCAGTGTATCCTATTGTTTCCCAGGGTATGTTGTTTTCTTAAGACAGATGAACGTTAACAATAAAAATTATTGAAAAGAACACAGAAGATCCTTGCTACAACATTGGCAGTATATGGCACTGAGCAGTGGATAGAACAATGATTTTAAGAGCTGAAGAATTTACCTTGACAGGAAATCCGAGAAGGAAAGGCGGACAGGGAATCCATATCGGAAGATCTTCACCATCTCCAGGACCCCAATATATTGTAGCTGAGCAGACACATAAAAATTATCAAACGTGTCTGGTAGCTTTGAGTTATTGGGCCTGATACAGTGAACGAAGTGTGGAGTGCACTTCTGGAGTTTCCCAATAATATCCGTTAGTGATTTCTAAGGAGAGAAGTAAAACCCAACTGATTCTCCACAGAGACACTGACTAAAATTACAAAGCAGTTCTTTAAAAATAAAAAAATGTTTAAATCTTTATCTTCAATCCGTGACTCTGATTTATTATGCATTCACTCAGTCTGTATGTGCGCATGTTTTTTTCCCTGAGGGTACTCAAGTTGTCATAAATTGGAAAAATAAATCTATGCAAAACCTCTGTAGTTGATATAAGCATACATTGCATTTCTGAAATACAAAAATGTTACTGACCCTGAGTTGTGATGCTATGGTGACTGGATCTCCTCGTTCCAGTCTTTGAAGAAACGAAGAAGTTCCTTTCTTTTTTAATAACTGAAGAAAGAAAGAAAGAGAGAGAGAAGGAGGGATGGAGAAAAGGAGGGAGGGAGGAAGAGGGAAAGATTATTTCAGTTTAGAAGATAAAAACTAAGACGTGTATACATGTAAATTCACTTACAGAAAAATACAGATTTAAAGCATAGGTTATAAATATCAGTACCAAATGATTTTTCTAAAGGTATACAAGTTGAGGACATGGGCAACTACTTGCAAAATAACTACCATTCCGGCCAGCTTTTCTTGTATAAACTTGATCTACCATCATCTTGCATCCATTTTAGTTTGAAAATAAACATAGATCTTGATTCTTGTGGAACAATAAACGCACTACCATATCCTAGTTATGTTACTAATTGTTCACATTTATCATGAAATGCTGTTTGCTCTTGGGCAAAAGGACACTATTTTATGCTACAAAAATCTGATGTTTTAACACATCAGATTTTTATATTTGCTCCCTTATATTTTACCTCAGTCAGGAATTGGATAGACGGATGGGTTTGATGCATTCTTACCCATGTTGATCTTTCCCTTTCTTTTCTTCTTCTTTTTTTTAACTACCAAAAGAGGTTAGTAAATTAATGACTATGAAAAATGACAGTTGACTGTGTTTTCTTCAATAAGTAATCATATATGGGTTTCAAAAGAAAAAATATTATATGCAGCAAAGATTAAATGATAATGGAGATTTTTAAAATCAGTGGAAATGAGACTAAGTATAAAATAAAGGGCAGATGGTAATTAATTACATTCCACCAGGGGTTAAAAGGAGCCTCAGCCACTAATGTACTATTACATTTCACAAAATCACATAGACTTAGACTGACATATCTATTGATCTAAAATCGCTTCTTTTAAAAACATCTCGATCCAAGAAAAAAATCTGAAAACAAATCAAGATAGTACTTTTGGTATTATGACAGTAGCTTATTTCCTTCTTTTACGATGAACTGTCAAGCTGGAGTGATTAACTGCAACTGACACAAGGGAATGTCAAATGAAGCGATTGGTCCAAGATCAACCAGCTTTTTTTTTTTTTTTACAAATACAACACAAAGCGTTCTGTGCAGTTAAAGAGTGGGTAAAATCCTGTTTTCCTGGCCACAGGGGTGGTTGTGCAGAGCTGAAGGCACTTGGAGGGGAAGAGATAGGGGAATTGAGGAATGGAACACTTAAGGAATCATCATAATAAATAAATCTCCATTCCTTGAAATGGAACACTCAATTTCCCTTTCTGGGCTGAGGAACTACTGTGAATTATCTCCCTTTTGCAGTCCTTTAGGGAAAAGACTAATGGCATCGAGGCCGCCTAATGTTTAATAATTGAGGTTAAAAATTACAGTTTAGAGGTGTGTGGTGACTTCTTGCTCTTGATTTTCAGAATGATTAAGAAAGGAAGGGGCAGAAGGTTCACCGAGACCCCCAGGAATAGAGCTCTTCCTGGTAAAGGAAAACCCTTTGTCTTTTTAACATAAAAGGTGCCATTTTTGGTGTGGCATTATTGAATTCCCATGATCACCCAGATCTAAAACAACTACATCAAAAGATCCCTAATTCTAAGATCTACTGACTGAAGACACACACACACACACACACACACACACACACACACACACACACACACATGCACACACACATTTTTATTACACATTTCTGGCACTCTTCTAAAATAGAGTTGATTTTGATTATGCTTTTATTTTAATTGGTAAGCTAAAATGTATTCCAGCAAGCTGCAACAACTGCATTTCTAAAATTGATTGTCCTGAACACCTTCCCAATTATATCTCTCATATTTTATAGCTTTGGTAGACATAAGCAAAACAAGCTGGATACCATCTGGCATTGGGTCTTGAGAAATCAGAACGTTTCTATTTCCTATCATTTTAAAACAACTCTTTGCAGAGATTTTAGTTCTCTTTTACAAACAGTACCTCTACATTGCCTGTACTACCAAACTTATATGGGGTAAACACACATTTAACAATTAGTATAATGCAAAAATAAGTTTAAAAATCTACAGATACACAGTGAAAACTTCCCAGCACCTGAAAAAATCCTATGTCTATAAGAGAAATTACTATTTATTGTTTAGAGACTTAAATTCTCTGAAGTGATTAATATCGACAAAATAAGATAGTTAAGTTTATTCCCTCTAAGCCTACTGTCCCTGAAGTTACTTTCCATTTATCAAGAAGACAGTCATGGCAATGAAACATAAGTAGGATGGTGTACCGAGAACCAATGAAATGCTAATGTTGTACTTGCCACTGAATTGTCACTGTAATGTGGTTTCCTTTACTGTTCTCTCATTCTGATGGTTCAAGTAGGTATTCTTTCCCTTAATTCTTACCATTAGAATATCAATTTCTATTGTGACTAGTGTTCAGGTCATGGGACACTTCCAGGAGTTGGGGGGAGGTGACATAATAACACAGAGGGTACCTGGTCCTAAAGCAGAGGAAGTGAGGACCAGTTGGAGACCCAAAATTCACCTGCATGTCGATTATTTACATACCTAATTCTGACTTCTACCCTGCATCTCTATAATAAAATAAATTTATATTAAAAGTATCAATTTCTTTCCATTGGTATTCAAAATTGTGCTTAAAAAAGGAAGAAGGAGCAAGTATACTAGTCAAGCTTAAAAGCAATAGGACAACAATCACAAAACTCCTACCTTACTAATTTCTAAATAATTCTTGTTTTCTCCAGTAATTGAAGAAGCTGCCATTTTCTTACTGAGCAGAGCAGATTTATGTCCTCGGAATTTAAAGGAAGGACAGGAAGAAGATATGAGGGATCCTGTTTGGGACAATTTCGACTGGAACAAATGATTGATCACGACATTTTCACTAGCTAGGAAATAAACACATGAATATTGTAAGTGGCGTTAAAATCGTCATTTATTTAAGCATTACACGTATTCCTTGTACAAGTGCTCTAGCCACTAAAACATTCTGTGTGCAAGATGTAATTGGTGCAGCGGAGTGAGGAGTCTTCATTTCCAAATGTCTGTATTTTATTTATCCCATTATTCGTGCCATTGACACATTGTGACCTTCACTGCCCTTGGCCAGGAGTCATGATCTCACCACCTTCTCTTGTTCTCTACCTGAACACTGAGTCCTCTGTTCTCTGGGTGACACTTACCTCTACCCTGGGATTTACATCCAAATCTTACCTGCTCAGACCTAAGTGGTCTCTGTGCACTCCCCAAGTCATGAAATCTTATAGTTTCTATAAGAAATGCCTCCCTCCAGGGAAATAACTACCCAGGAAAACATTTTCCTAGGACCTAACCTGTTTCAGAGTAGCATGTAAATACTTGTGAGAGGCTCTGTATCACGTGGTTGCGTCAATTGTTAGGTTGAAGAAGGGAAAAGGAAAAATGCCCTTAAAAAATCCAGTTAAGCTGCAAAAGTAAAGGAAGATGATATATTTTAGTTGTTGTGTTAAAAGTTGAATCATTCTTGGTCCATTTTCTTGACACCTCAGGGAGGAATTAGAGTTTAGGTGAACAGATTTTGCCTTACAGTTTTGAACAGCATAGTGGAAACAATGTATATGGAAGTTAAGGATCTAGGAGAAATGTTTCTTATGTCATTTACATCTCGATGTAGGCAGTTTTTAAGCCTAAGTGTCCGTTCCTTTAAAATGATGATGATAATACCTACCTTGAGGATAACGGCAAAATTAAAATATAAAATAATATGTATATATACATCACCTAGGGATATGCTTCACCAGATAGTTAGCAAAGTCTAGTAGCAAAGCCGTTTAATTTCTATCTTTTCCACCTTCAAATTATTTTTCCTCCTCAGGTGCAAAATAGAGCTCACACAATATGTATTTATTATGCTTTCAGTAACAAATCCCTACATTAATATACAAACAGAGTAGCAGGAAAAGCTGTCAGGAAAAGGAGATAGAATTATGGAATACAAAAGGAACTCTGTGAAGTTGGATTGAAGTTAGAGGTTTCAGGATGAATTCATGATTTTTAATATAATGTTGCTTCCATCTCTATATTAAATCTATATGTTTTGAAAGGACCAAAAGGCAATGACACCCTAGAAGCAAAGAGCTCATCCATCCCCAGATTTTGGAGCTTCTCAGTACCATTCTTTTCTAAGATAAGTCAAGGCTTCTTGGACAAATATCTGGTTCTAAATCTGAGGCATGGTAGATGACTCTGAACCATTACAGGAAGGCCAGAATGTAAAAAAAAAAGTACTGAAAACCATGACAATCTGTCAAAAGGACACAAGAGCTAGCTCGAGGGGACTCACACTGGCTAAGTCTCACACAATTAATGATAGTAATGAATTATGATTTATTGAATTAAATAAAAATCTGTGAGTCCATACTGATAATAAATAAATGAATGCATGAAGAAAGAAGTGAACATTCTTAGAGTTGAATGTCATTGTTGATTGGAAAGACAGGGTCAGAAAATCAAAATATTGCAGACAAAAGAAAAACAATTGGCTAACATAAGAATCATAAATGTATGCAAAACTAATGGGTGGAAGTTTGATGAGAAACAGAATATTTATACATTCTGCATTTTTACAGCAACTTTAGCACAGGAAAACCTGCAGGACACCACTTTATCAAAGTGTTCATGGTTAACACTTTTCAAACTGTCACTTCCTCCAAAGATAATGCATGGAAGACACGGCACCATCTTTGTGGCATTCCTGACCAAAGCAAATGCATAGTCTGCTTCTAATATCAAGAAATATTACGTAAACTCAAACTGAAGTATATTACAACAATTAACTGGCCTCTTAAAAATATTAATGTCATGAAAGACAAAGAGAAGCTAGAGGGCTGTGTCAAATTTTAAAAGTCTGAATATGATCGACTCCAAATCCATCCAAGTTGCTGCAAAGTCCATATATTTTTCCTTCTTGATGACTGCATAATATTCCATTGTGTATATGTACCACATTTTTTAAATCCAGTCCAGCTTCAATGGGCAACATGGTTGGTTTCACGTTTTTGCTATTGTGAATAGAGCTGCAACAAACATACATGCGCAGGTATCTTTTTCGTAGAATAATTTGAGTTCCTCCAGGTATATTCCCAATAGGGAATTGCTAGGTCACACGGAAGGCCAATTTCTAGTTCTTTCAGGAGTCGATCATACTCAGTGATTTATCACAGAAACAAAGAACTCAGTTTCACATGTTCTCACTCATAAGCTGACCTTGAACAATTATAATGCTATAAGAAAGTGATGAGCAGTAGTGGAAAACTGTCATGGGGGGGGTGGGATTGGCAGTTGAGGGAAACCGCTAGGGGAAGGAGGGGCACACCTCATCAACAAGGGTACCTGCCTGATCAATGTTTACATACTTAACCCTGAATTGTACCCCACATATCTCTATAATAAATAATAAAAATAAAAAATAAATACATAAAAAGTCTGAATAACTAAATGCAATGAATGTTCCTGAAATAAGAAAAATCACTATAAAATGTGAATATTATTGGGACAATTGATAAAATTTGGTGTGAACTCTGGATTAGTTATTAGTGTCACTGTTGAATATTCCGATAAATTCCTGAGGATATGTAAGATAATGTCCTTGTTCACAGGGTGCTCACCAAAGTATCTCGACATGAAAAATCAAGCAACTTATTCTCAAGTGATCCAGAAAGTAAACACAAGCACGTGCACGCACACACACAACACACACACACAACACACACACACACACACACAAACACGCACACAACACCACATGCACACACACACGAGGAGAGACAGGAAGGAGAGATGAGGACAGCAAAAGATTGGAAGTTTCTTGTACCAATTTTATAACTGCCAGTTTGGAATCACCACAAAATAAAAAGTTGAGTAAGTATATAATACCATGGTCCACTTAAATAAATAACAAATATTGTTTCTATTTGTAGAAAACCCACATATGGATGAACCCCCAGATAAACAGTGCAACACATGATTCCTATAATTGAGAAAAAAAGCCTTTAATAAAACCAAAAAGCAATAGACATAATATGAACCAAAATATGCAACTGACCCATTTCTGCATCATTTTCTGAGTCATATGGTCAGGTCTCATGAAGCTATAACAGGACCCATGTTATCCTACTGAAACAGAGAGATGCCGTCATGCATCAGGATCCTGATATCAGATCCCTGGCTACAGCTGGGTGAGTGGCAGAAGACAGCAGTCTCTCTCTCTGGACCTAAAAAAAGAAATTCTGCCATCCTCTCACCTCTTAGCATCTAATAAAGCAACCTGATGAAGAGGCAGTTTTATTTTTTGTGTCTGATTACAAGAGGTCACTTACTGCAAACTATATTCTTCATGTCACTCTGTACACACACTGACATGGGAAGTGTCCCTCACTGGTATCTACAGTCATTGCACAGAGTGTCTTTTTGCCTATCAATGAGATGAGCCAACTTAGGTACCCACAATTTTCAAGCAGGTGTGCGGAGACACACAGAAACAGAGACTCAATAACTGGCAGCATGACTAAACAGTAAGTCCCCATAAATCCTGCCCTCTTTCTCCAAACTCCGATGTTTTGAAGTACTTGAAAGAAAACAAAATTCACCTGTGCTTTTTCCCCCCAAACTTTTCTGTGTACAGGTGCACACACAAAGAAACTTTAAAATATATTGGAACTCTATTAAGATAAGCAGAATTGCAATATTGCTAGCCATCAAATTTTCATTTAAAATCGTTATATCCTATCACCATGGCATAAAAAAGTAAAGAAAAAAAGTTGTGTAAATTTTTAAAATATGCTGTATATTAGAGCCAAAAAAGATAAGACCCAAAGGGAAGTGTATTATAAATAAAAGGACCCAAAAAAGCAAACCATAAGGAAGATACTTCCAATGAAAATAAATAGGATCAATTGTTGCCGTGTTTTTTCCTTCTTTGTGTTATTATTCCAAGTCCCTGCTTTTATCATTAGTCTCGGCTCAGAGAACTCACAACAATCATACATCCTGAGAGGGAGTGGGATAATCTCCTGTGGGAAACAATGTATCAAACCTTGCTGCTGTGACTTAAGGCAGGCATGGCTCTCACACCAGAAGTGATCTGGATTTCTTATTCTCAACTCAAAAGCATTCAGCTATTTCATGAAGAGCTTGCGTGTGCTTCCTTTCCCAGGAAGGATAAATGACTCTCTTATTTAGAGCGGCTTAAAGCACCAAAGATGATGTGCTTTCATTCACTAAAGAGATTATTAGAAAAATGTGAATCACAGCAGACCTGCTATTAAGAAAATAATTACTAGAGGAGACAGAATTATATACATAGGTATTTATATCCATGCTGTATATGTACATTTAATTATAGCATATATAAATTTTGTGTATAGGTTTACATATAGTTTAGAATTATAGTAGACATAAAGTGTTAATGTTCATTAAGTAGAAGGATCCTATAAATTTATATATACGTGTGTACATATTTATATATACATTTCCTTTAAATTTGCATATACATACATATTATATATATTTCTATAGATTTACATATGCATGCATGTGCATATTTATATATACATGCATGTGTATATAAATTTATGTCCCCTCTACTTAGTGAGCATTAATACTTTATAACTGGAAGCATAAGAACAAAATATCATCTTTAGCTGTGCTCCAGAGCCATCTTAAGTAATGAAATTCACCCTACTATGGCCTAAATAACTTTGGAAGTCATATTTATCTTCATTAATCTTCACAGAAAAGCTTTTTTATATTCATACCACTAAAGTAGTAAAGGTGTTTTACATTTCTATCTGCTAAAAGCTTAGTTAAATTATGGTTTCCCCTTGACTCCAAATTAAATTGTAACCGATGTATAGTGTATCAAGAACCATTCTTTATAATTCTGGGCATTAGAATGCAAAAGATATTTCAATTATCCTTTAGCTGGTAGCACATTTTATAGGAAAATATTCATAAATAAAGAAATATAGATGCATGATATTTTAACCAGTGTAGGGCAGGAAACAAAAATTAACTTACTTTTCATGACAAATAGAAGATTCTGTGAAAGGGAATCTTTATTTTTTTCAATTGCTCCGACAATGTCATACGTTACCTAGGAATAAGAGAAAATCTGTAATTACTAATGATTAAATATGATTATAAAAATAAATTCCTTTAAAGAACAACTTGACTCAGCAGAGGCTTTAAATAATTTATATGAGAAATGTTTTTGGGTCTTAGAGTTCACATTACATGCAAGTTCAGAGTTATCATGGGCCTGTTCTCATCCTGTAGGTTAAACAAGGGACCCCTCTACTGTTCTGTTTTGTGACACTCTCCTTTGATTCTTGAGTAAGAACAAATAATAATACCTCACATACACGTACTCCCTTTTATTTTTAAGGACTCTAACTTGCTCAGAAAACTCACTAAACAAAGTAAAAAGACTGGGACACTTTGGGAAGAAAGTGTCATTTAAGTTAGAGAAATTTAATATTCTCTGTATGTAAAAAGTTCCGTAGGATCAAAATGAAAAAAATACATAAAACAATTATTCCACATTTCTCAAGGGGTTATTTTCTTCACCATAGCTTACTTAAGAAAATATTTAAATGATATTACCGTCTGATTTTAATGGCATACCGGTACGGGCTGTAAGAATTGAACTTTGAAGACAGAACCAACACTGTTGCCTTTTTCAGTCTCAGCTAAGTGTGAACTCCCAATGTAGTGACAAGGAGCAGAGCTACCACACATCAATGACAGACTCAGCAGTTACAACAGCTGCTTCTTTCAGAGTCATCTAGAGGCATAAGATCAGGGTCAGAGTGCCACAGACTGTTTTTTATCCTGAGTGACGCAGATGGAAGCAGGGGAGGCAGCTAGCCAGTGACAACACCCAGGGAGTGAGTGTCACCCATGAGGGAGTGTGAACGTCACCCATGAGAGAGTGTGAACGTCACCCATGAGAGAGCGTGGGTATCACCCATGAGGGGTGTGAGCATCACCTATGAGGATCGCGAATGACACCCATGAAGAATGTGAACATCACCCATGAGGAGTGTAAGCATCAACCATGAAGGAGTGTGCGCATCACCCATGAGGAGTGTGAGCTTTCATACCCACTTCTCTGAGACTTTTAACTAGAGAACCCGGAGATTATTGGATAACTGGCAGTGAAAGGACACTAGACAGAGAGTAGAAACCAAAAGGAAGAGGCTGGGTAGCAGATGGGAGAAGCTAGAATACATCTAGATGATCTCTCATTACTCTTGCTTCCTACAGGGATTTTTAAAATTCCAGTGCCTGATATATTCATCCTTAATAAGACCTGACTAAGTTATCATTTGTTGTTGTCATAAAGGCCTAAATAGCACAGAAGTCACAAGTCATCCTGTACTTTCCCAAGATTTCTGATAAATTTCAGTTAGAAGACTGGTTGAGCTAAGTGACAGGGCCAAAAGCCTAAACAATTTTCAGGTATAACAAAATAATTACCTAATTATTTAATAGGAAGTTGTACCAGAACCTGGCTTACTGATATAAAAATATGAGCTACATATCATAGTACACACGATACATTGCTAATCATCAGTAACTTTATGTATCTAGAGCAGTGGTTCTTAACCAGGTTTGATTGTACCCTCCAGTGGATACTTGGCAGTGTCTGGAGACATTTTTTTTTTTCACAACTGGGGGTGATATTTGGTCAGGGATATTGCTAAATGTCCTACAGTATGCAGTCATGTTCTCACAGAGAAAAATCATCTGGTCATACATATTCATAGCATTAAGGTGGAGAAGCCTTGATCTAGATGTCTGACTTCTCTACGGCTTCCTGCACTAGTAAAAGTGGTGTCCAGCAAAACTGTGGAAGAAGGTCAACGTATCTCCAGAAGCCACCCTGGATATATGTGGACTTAGGAAAGTCATTTAATGTCCAGAACTTCAGCTTCTTAATCAATAAAAATAGAGCAAAAATATCTTACCATACTGCTAATATTGTGATGTTACTATACATGCAAGTTTTTGTAGGCCAAAAAGAGGTATCCAAAATATAAGGTGTTACAAACAGCACGTGTAATTTTTCTATAGAAAATCTTACTGGATTGTTTCATCATCCCCCAGTCATGCCCATATGACTTGCTAAGCAGTCAGTTACTCCAATTCACTTCTGGAAAATTAATAGAAGTTAAAATAATTTCTTCTGACACACTTCGCCATATGACAGGTATAGCCATCACATTCTTGAGTACCAGGGATTAGCTTTTCACTCAATATACAGCTTCCCCAAGTGCCATTTCCGTAGCATCAAAGAACAGTATGTGTTTGTTAAGGATCTGGTTCAAATTCCTCCAATCGTGTCCATCACCATGATTTTGAGTATTGCTGATGCAAATATTAAGAGGTACTCTATCCCCAAGATATTCGAATCTCACAGACTCAACTCTGATGGTCTGTGTTGTCCCGTTCCTCTGTCTTTCTGCGTGTGCTTTTCATTCTTACTGACATCTCTTCTCCCTCAATTCCTCTACAGTATTGGAAGCTATTGTTTCATTCTGATTTTAAGTATCAAGGTAACTAGAACCTTAGGCCAGTCATGTAAATAGCAAAGAACAATGATGAGTTTCAACCATTTTTGGGTCATAATCAGTCATTCTTAACTCTAGCTAATGACACGGTCAAGCATTGGATCTGATTGCAATTAGGTATTATTTGCATCTGCCACAAATTCATGCCGATGTCAAAGACGGATCTTCATTCACCTCTTAATGACACTACATTAAAATACTCCCGGTAAATGTTGGAAATTGTTTTGCCTTTTTTTAAGCTTCCAGACCCAGTCCCATATTTTCTCTTCCTTGGTAGATGACCACATTTCTCATATTTCTCACATCAAGGGGAAAAAAATAAAGACTATCTCACTTGAAGATCTCTCTGAATCACTTTTCCTTCTTTACTTTTACACGTTCACTTTAGCACATTATCTGGTACTGTCAAGGATTCCTTCCCCTCTAAGATTTCTCTCCATCCCTTGCCAATGACTTTCTCCTCAATTATCCCCTTCAATCTCACTTTTGAAATATTTATTACCTTTATGCTTATAAAACCTATCGCTTATTATTTTGGCAGGCAAATACTCAAAGCTAAGACCTGGCCTTTTATATCCTCACTTTAGTTAAACACTGCTATTTGATGCATACATTGAATTGAGAATGTCATTTTTTTCCTGTTCGGAGTCCCTGATTCCTCCTCTGTACAGTTTCAATCTACAATTCTAGCCTAATCTCTGGAGGGTAATCTGATGATTCCAGAAGAAACACACACATACGTATACAAACAACTAAAGCACCTGCTTTTTTCTAAGTACATTCTTTGTCTGCCTATGTTCCTATTATGGGCTCATTTAGTGATGGCACTTCCTAGCTTCCCTGGTCAAATTGCTATCAAGTGCCTTGAGGGCAATCGCTATGCATTGTTCAGCTCTGTCTCTGCAGCAACTAGCTCAATACCACATCTATTGGAGGCATTCAATAAATTTTTGATGAAATGGACAGGAAGTTTCATCATATTGTAATCAAATATAGCATGCTATTGTGCTGTCCTTTAATTTTAAGATCATGCTGATTGAGTCTTTCATTATCACAAGATCATGTGTCTTGGAAAGTTCTCATACACGGCACTCTAAGTGTACATGGATGTCTAGACAAGAAGCTGAAAGTCTCCCATTAAAACTAAAGTTCCTTGTAGTATCATGATACATTTTAATGGGAGACCTTCAGTTTCTTAGGGATTGGCAGTAGTGGGAAACTGCCATGGGAGCGGGGTGGGATTGGCAGTTGAGGGAAATTGCCAGGGGAGGAAGGGACACATCTCATCAACAAGGGAGCCTGCATCATGAACATTAGTATACCTAACCCTGAATTGTGCCCCACATCTTAAAAATAAAAAAAAAAAGAAAAAACTAAAATTCCAAACTTCCCATGTAGAGACTCCAACTCATTGAGTTACCTAGGGAAAAAAGTATGTAACATACTCACACACTTACACAAATTTGATTAAGGCAGTTTGATGTTTGTAGTAAGCACATTGCTTAGCAATTTTTTTATTGCTAAGAGCTTTATGTGAAGTTAATAAATTATGAAGCAGATGAGCTTAATTATTTTTGTGATATTGAACAAGGTCCTTAAGCTTGCTGACTCTTTCTTCATGTTTAAATAATATTCCATAGGGACCCTCCAACTTTAAAAGTCACTGACTCTATTCATAAGATATGAATGATCATTACTGATGGCATTTGAGTTGACAACTCAACATAAATATTAGAGACTACCCAAATATCCTAGCTATTTTGTCATAATTAACATAATAATACAAATAACTGACAATGTGCTCCATAAAATTGACATTAGTGGATTGTTAACACGTGATTCCAAATAATGATTTTTCTCCTGGCCTGAAATCTGCAATCAAACATTTCCTCTAGGAGATCATTTGCATTTTAGTGAAAAAAATGACATTTGGACCACCATCTGAACTCTAGGAGTATATAACAGCACATTATTACTGGATTAGTTAATGCTTTTTTCTAGGTATTTCTGGAGGACAGAGCTGAGAAATATAAAAAACACACATCAACATGCACAGGCATACAAGCAAACACTCTTCTTTTTAATTAGAAGATAAAATACCACCTGATTCCTAATTTGGTTTTTTTAACCATGATTTGGCTTTGTCAAAGGCAAGTTGAAAATTGAAATGAATGGTGCTTATTCATGCTCATTTAGTATGTCTATATAAAAAACATATTACCTTTAAATATTTAAATAAAATTTTTGATTTTGAAATAATTTTAAATTTGCTTGCAGTTATAGGAAATGGTACAGACAAATCTTTTATCCTTTTCCTAATTTCTTTCAGTGGTAACATCCTGAAAAACTATCACAACTGGAATATTGACATTAATGCAGTGAAAATATGGAATATTTACATCACCACGTGGATCCTGAATATTGTCAATTTACAAACACATTCACTTCCCAAAAATCAGTTGAGTCTATTTGTGTGGCTCTGTTTTGGGGTTCTTATTCTGTTCCATTGAACTATGTCTCTATCCTTTCACACCATCTTGATTACTTGATCTAAAGATTTTAAATGGAGCAGGATAATTCCTCCTACTCTATTCGTCTTTATAAGCACTGTTGTAGCTATTCTAGTTTTTTCATCTTTTCATATAAATTTGAGAAAAATATTGTCTATATCTGTATGTGTGCAAAAAATCTATACTGTGTTTTTGATACAAACTGCATTAAACCTAGATATCAATTTGGGGAGAATTAACTACTGCGAATTACGAAATTAACTACCTACTATGTTGCGTTCTAATCTATAACCATGATATGTCTTTCGTTTTATTGAAGTATTTGATCACTTTCATCAGCATTTGTGGTTTTCAGCACATAAGTTCTCTGCATATTTTGTTAGATTTACACCTAAGTATCGCATTTTTATGAGCAATTATAAATATTGTATTTTTCATTTCCATGTTCATTGCTATTATATAGAAATACAATTGATTTTTAAATGTTTACCTTGTATCTTGTGACCTTACTGAACTCACTTATTAATTCCTTTTTTTTTAATGGTGGATTCGTTGGGATTTTACACATAGGCAGTTATGTCACGTATAAATAGGCACAGGTTTATTTCTTCCTTTCCAATCTGTTTGCCTTTTATTTCCTTTCTTGCCTTATTATGCTTGCCAGAACTTCTAGCAGTCTATGTTAAGAAAGAGTGGTGAGAACAGACACCCTTGCCTTGTTTTTGATCTTAGGAGTAAAACATTCTGTTTTCACCATTACATATAACGTTGGATATAGAATTTTTGTAGATATGCTTTACCAAGTCGAGTGTATTCACTTTATCCCTATTTTTCTGGGGTTTCTATCATGAAGTGATGCTAGATTTTGCCAGATGCTTTTCTGTATCCACTGATATAATCACATGATTTTTATTCTTTAGATTGTTAATATGATATATTGACTGATTTTCAATTACTGAATCTGCTTTGCACACTGCCCTCCCTCTAAAACCAGAAAAACTCATTTAATCATAGTAGTTCTTTTCATATATTTCTAAATTCTATTTGCTAATATTTAAAACATACTGTTGCATCTATAGTCATTAGGGATATTTAGCTTTAATTGTCTTTGTGTATACGTGTTACTGCTTTTGTGTGGTTTTGCTATTAGGATAATAATAGCTTTATAAAATGAATTAGAAAGTGTTCTCTTTTATTTTCTGGAAAAAGATTGTGCAAAGTTGGTGCTAATTTTCCTTTAAACATTTGGTAGAATTCTCCAGTGAAACCGTCTGGAACAAGGAGCTTTCTTTTTTCAGAGATTTTAAATTACAAATTCATTTCCTTAATAGTTATAGGACTATTCAAATCATCTATTTTATATTGGGTGAATTGAGGTAGCTTGTGCTTTTTGAGAGATTGGTCTATTTCATCCAAGTCATAAAATATATGTGTAGAGTTGTTAGTCGTATTCCTTTTTTATCTGTTTGATGTCTGCAGGGTCTGTAATAATTTTCCCTGTTTTATTCCAGATATTGACAATTTATCTCTTTTCTCTCTCTCTTTTTTTTTTTTTTGGCCATTCATACTACAGGTGTATAATTTTTATTGATGTCTTCAAAGGACCAGTCTTTTTGTTCATTGATTCTCTATTTTTTTTTCAATTCCATTGATTTCTGCTATTTGTTATTACCCTCCATCTGCTTGCCTCAGGTTTATTTTGGTCTTAGGTTTTTGAAATAGGAGTTTAGATTATTGATGCGAGGCTTTCTCTATTTTCTGACATACACATTTAGTGCTATAAACTTCCGGTTCAGTACTATTTCAGCGGTGTCCCACAAGTTTGATATGTTGCATCTCCATTTTTACAAAGTTCAGCATATTATTTTAAATCCCCTCCATTTTATCCATGGATTATTTAAAAGGGCATTGTTTAGTTTCCTATTATTTGAAAATGTGCCTGTTGCATTTCTGTGATTGCTTTTTCGCTTGATTCCATTGTGTGAGGTAAACCAACTCTACACAATTTCAATGCTTTTGAATTTGCTTAGTTTTGAATTATGTTCCAGCATACATTTTTATCTTGATATACATTCCAGGGGTACTTGAAAAGAACATAACTTCTTCTCATTTTGGTTTAAGTGTTTTATCAATATTGAGCAGTTCCATATCTGACGGCTTTGCTACATTCTTCCATGCCCTTGCAGGTTTCCTATGAAGTTGTTCTACCAATTGCTGAAAGGAGGGTGTTGAAAGTTCCAGCATAACCTTCTGTGTTAGTTGGCTTCTTTGGATACTACTTGACAAGGGAAAGAAAGCATGACCTCATTATTGCCTGGTGGTACAAGTCCAAGTCCCCCACGCTCCTCTTCTGACACAAGAAGAGTGAATTCTCATCATTGTTGACTAAGACAAGGATTCTGGCTCTCCACTCGGCCCCTAGTCATACTTCCCTGTGGGATGAGCAGTGGAAGAGGCTAAAATGCATCTTCTTCCTCCCACAGAGCCACGGAGAGGGATGTTACTTCTGGGCAGTGCTGGAAGTCCTAAGCCCTCTCCCCAGGACCTCCTATGTGATCACCCCAGCAGCAGGGAACTAAAAGCACAATATAAATTTAGAAATCTAACACAATACTAAATATGAAATAAATCTAGACATTTAAAAATTGTACACCCTGAAAGGAAAACTATGATTTTAAAAATAAATAAATATAACTCAATGTTTTAAATGTGTGATTCTAATTCTCTTAAAAATTATACAAATGAGATGGCCACAGCTTAAAAAAAATATTCTGGAATAAGATTGAACACGTTTGCTTTTTGACTTAAATGAAAACAGTCAAGTACTTAAATTATTATTAACTCGGGATTTTCCAGAGAAATAGAATGAACAATATAGTAAAGTATATACATAGGGTGCCAAAATAGTATACATGTTTTAAGAAATGAAAAAAACTATATTGAAATTGTAATATTCAATATATACTGATAACAAAAGATGAATACATAAGTGACGTTTGACTTCTGCAATTACAAGAGGTGTTCAAAGTGGTTACCATCAGCATCCACATACTTCTGATGATGGCAAACTGAAAGTAATACATAGATAACACCTCTTAAAATGTATATACATTTTTTGGCACCCCTGGTATTGTCTGAAGCACTGGCTCACATGACTGTAGGGGCAGAAAAGTCCCACAATCTGTTATCCACGAACTGGAGACCTCGGAAAGTCTAGAGCATAGTTAAAAGCCCCAAGAGGCAGAAAATCAGTGGTGCTGATCCCAGTCTGAGACTGAAGGCTTGAAATCCAGGCGCTCTAGGGGCATGAGAAGACATGCTCCAGCTTAAGTTGTCAGGTTAGGCAGGGAGAGAATTCAACCTTCCTTTGCCTTTTGGTTCTGTCTAGGCCCTCCAGGGATTGGATGAAGCCCACCCACACTGGGAAGAGCCAGCTGCTTTACTCAATCTACTCATTCAAAGGCCAATCTCTTCCCCAAATGCCTTCCAAAACACATTTAGAAATCGAGGTCAACCAGATACCTTGACCCCATGGCTCAGCCAAGTTGACATATAAAATTAACCATCGCAACCTTGAAGTTAATTTTGAGGAAAAGATGGAAATAGAAAATAAAACACATCTAATTGAATGATGGAACATATTGAATCCCTGATAAATCCTCACTATCTATAAAAGAAAGTTCACACTACCCGATAACATCTTTGAAACACGGTGTCTTCCCAGTTGATTCTCATTGCACTCAGCTCTTCACATTCTTCCACCCTACTCCCAAACCCCTCCCCTGGCATCGCTCCTGCCTTTTATTTTAATAAACTCCCTTCTGGCTTTTCCAGCAAGCAAGGCAACTTGGCCTGTCAAGGTCCAGGTCTCTGGGAGGCATTAAGCTGTAGTGAAAGTGCATAAGCTTTGCACGATGACACACTTTCTGGGTCCAGCATCAACAAGTCTTGGTGTATTCGTAACCAGGTCAAGATACTGAGTCTCTAAGACTTCTCATTTACAAAGTATAGACAATCAGATACATAGCTTGCAAATAGTTGTTCCCATTCAGGATCTATAAAGAACTCAAATGAATTAACAGAAAAAAAAAGAGTGTGGCCCAGTGAAAAAATGGACAAAGGACGTGAACAGATCCTTCTCAAAGGAAGACACTCAAGCAGCCAACAAATGCATGAAGAAATGCTCGACTTTGTTGATCATCAGAGATATGCTAATCAAAACTACAATGAGACACCATCTCTGCCATCTCACACTGGTCAGGATGGCTATCATTAAAAAGGCAGAAAACAGTAAGCGTTGGCGAGACTGTGGAGAAAGGGAACGCTGCTACACTGTTGGTGGGAATGTACCAGTTCAACCTTCATGGAGAGCAGTACGGCATTTCCTCAAAGAATTAAAACTTGAGCTACCATAGTAACCAGCAATCCCATTCTTTGGAATACCCTTGGAGGAACATAAGTCACTCTACGAAAAAAAAAACCTATATGCGTATGTTCACTGCAGCACTATTCACAATACTAGAAACATGGAACCAACCCAGATGACCATCGAAAGTGAACTAGATAAAGAAAATGCAGTGATGATGGAATACCATGCGGCTATAAAGAGGACAAAATCATGTCCTTTGCAGCAACATGGATGCAGCTGCAAAACCAAAAGTATGAATGTGTGGTAGCATGTTTTCACTCAAAAGTGAGCACTAAACATTGGGCATGTGGGCACAAAGGTAGGGACAAAAGACACTGGGCACTGCTAAAGGAGTGGGGATACGGGGTCACAACCACCCATCAAGTTTCATGTTCACTACTAGCGGGGGAGAAAGCTTGCTAGAAGCCCAATCTTACCTTCATGCAATTTACCTATGTAGCAAAATCTCACATGTACCCCACCACTCTTTAAAAAAAGACAGCAACATCGAACCCCCTTCATCTCTGTTTCTGTCTGTTTCTCTTTCTCTATGCCTCCATCTTTGTTTCTGTCTCTGTCTTTGAAAGTAAAGAAGACTTGTTCATACCTACCTCTGCATGGTAACTACAGTTTTCTCATAAAGATCCCTCATTCGTGTTTCTGGCGCTCACCTGCGCCTTCTTCTCTGCTCTTTGCCAGCATTATTTCACACGACTGACTTTAAAAGGACTCAGGGATCTGCCTACATAACCACTTTTGAGGCTCATAAACGGCTGTCTGCCCGTTCAAAAGACTCTCATTCTATACCTGTCATTTGATCAACTGAAATTCATTTACAACATGAGAAGGAATTACTGCCCAAGGAAACAAGCCTCCCTAGAAGGATGAGCCCATCAAAGTCATTAGCCATCGATCTACGCATCAGCATCTGGACTTCACTGAGCACAATGGCATCTAACATGAGGACAAGGCAAAGGCTGTGCACAGAAAAGAAACAAAAAAGTCTGCAGAACTTGGTAAACAAGGCCCATGGTCTCCCAGGTGAATGAAAGGAAAGTGAGCCGTGAAGCCTAGTTAGAAGACAGAAGAATTTCTATGAAAGAGAAAACACCAAGGAGAAGCTCAGTCTAAGCTAGAGATCACCTACGGCATTGTGACTGGAGTGTCAGCAGGACAGGTAAAGGTTTGTTTTCTCTGTTGTGTCCCTGGGGAGAACAGGACCGGCTGCTGGAACAGCAGGAAGACATTTAGAGGTCAAAGGCTTCCAAGGTCACTCAGGGGCACTGCTCTGCACAAGGGAGTGTTCCTCTTTGTCTTGCTAATTTACTATTTGTGAGGATAAAAGGAGAAAAGTAGAGAAGTAGCCACAGGTCTCAGCCAGGCTCACATCTTACTTTTCCCCACAATCTTTACATAACTGATCTGCAGGCTTTCTTTACGTGTTTTTCAATCTCAAGATTGGAAGATGGACTCATGTCGTCCACGGCAGCGTCCCTCATGCATGTAACAGCAATTTTTATTCATGCAACTCCACGTATATCTTCAAGGAAATTGTCGTGTGCTCAACATTTCCTTTGAAATGATACCATTCAATAAAATGACCCCAAAGAAAACCTAGCATGTTGCTTATGTGTTGCCAGTGAGCCGTCTTCATTTGAATGCTTCAGCATAAATGCCCTATGACGGGTGCAAAATGAACACAGGATCAGTGACAGTACCCGACTTTTTTGGAAGTACTTGCTGTAGCACTCTGGTGCTGCAATAAATACAATTGAAATTATGTCAGCTATACATGGAGAAAAGGGGGCATACAACTTTCACCGTGACTGTGACTCAGAATTCATCAAGATCCCGAGTTTCCTGGCTCCATGAAGCAAACAAAAGTTACGAAATGCCAAAGCACAGGCATTTTCTTTTTACTGAAGGCTGTCAAGTTCATGCGTGGCTAATCTCCAAGGGAACCAGAATCCGATGGCAAGAGCTCCACAGAAATAGCTCTGTCTACCAACACTGGGCTTTAATTCCCTCAATGGAAGACAAGAGCAGGTGGCCTACCTTACCTTCAAGAGGAACAGGCCCATCTCTGGCCAGGAGATGGCCAGAGATGGGACACAGCGAGTGAGGGCTTGATCCCTCCCCCATGCCTTGTCCTGAGCCGGAGAGCGATGCAAGGTTGTGAAAGGTGTGTTCACTGAGCACCTACCATGTGGCAAATGCCGTTATTGTTTCTCAAAATGTGGTTTCCACATTACCTGTAGAAGAATCTTCTCTGGTATTTAATTGAAAAAGCCAATACTTTTGACTTTTTATATTAAACTTTTTTAAGTGCACTGCAGGGGAGCAGTGAGTAGAACAGCAATAAGGGAGCTGTCTGCCAAAAATGAAAATACTTTGCACTTCACCGCGGAGCGCTTTAGTCACCATACACTGAAGCGGAGCCCAGGAACCTGCCATTTGAAACTTGTTTCTCGGCTGATTCTGATGCATTGAGTTTGAGAACCATAGCTCCAGGTTCTAGGGACATAGGATGTTCTAAACTCAGTCCTCTTACATGCTGGAAGCAAGTGATAATAGAGTGTGGGAATAAGCATTGAAGAAAATAGATGACTTTTTGATATAGGGACATAGCACTTCCTACAACAACCATTAGGGCAGATTCTTGCATATTTTTAAATTGCTCATGGTTTTAAGATGAGACTACAGTATGCACTCAAGGCTATTTTCTTAGGAGCGTTAGCTTTTTTTTTATAGGTCTTATATAGAGAAAAAAACTTTCAAATTATTTTATCTAAGATCTCAGTCGTTTTCAGAAAGACTTGATCACTGTGGTATATAAGCCGTATACAGTGTTGAATGTTTGGAGGAAATGAAATAAATGAGAGTGTGGCAAAACAAGAGGAATAAGAGAGCAAGGGTTAAGAAGAGCGGATTCTGCCAGAAGTGATGGCTCACGTGTACAATCCCAGCACTTTGGGAGGCTGAGGCGGGAGGATTGCTTGAGCCCAGGAGTTTGAGACCAGCCTGGGCAACATAGTGAGACCTCATCTCTACAAAAAAAAAAATTAGCTGAGTGTGGTGGCATGTGCTTGTAGTCCCAGATACTCGGGAGACTGAGGTGGGAGGCTTGTCTGAATCTAGGAGGTGGAGGCTGCAGTTAACTATGATTGCACTCCTGTACTCTAGTCTGGGTGACACAGTGAAATTTTATCTCAAAATACAAAAGCAAACAAAATAAGAAGAGGGGTCTCATTCTAGTTTCTACCTAACAACCTATAAAAACACTCATGGGACACGTGCTGTGATAATTAATTGCATGGGCATGAGATCGTCAGCCTCAGCTTCTCTGAAACTCAGTTTTTTATCCATTCAATTTAGTGTTGATCTCTGGCCAGTTCACACTACATTTTAATAATTTTATTAGCATACCCCAACCCTGGCTATATAATCTGGGGTCAGATTATATATGAATTTAGTAAGCGGATATGAGTGAGCATCATCTATTTAGATTTTTAAATTGCCTTTGATGTGGCTAATATCACACCAAGACAGGTGATTAAAATATGGTCATCACTGGCTTGAGAGGGTCATCAGGGTTGAAAGACAAAATCTGGAATAAGTCAAGGAAAACAGCAGGGGCTAACCTTGTAAAAATATTTTATAAAATATGATACCTGTACATTTATAAAGGTTGGAATGTGCCAAAAGTAGTAAGATAAAAATTACCTCTAATCTGTTTTTCCCATAGATAGCTGGCCTTTAATTTATATACAAGGGGGAAGAAATCTGAGATTTATTCATAAAAATTTTGTATTTATTCTTACATGTTTAAACTTCAATCACCTTTGAAGCACTCTCTGTCTGATGCAAAACACCTATCCAAATATTTTTCCCACTGTTCAAAATAGCTTTTGAACTTGTCCATTTTGATGACTTTTAAGTGCGTCTGCCTTTTTTTTTTTTTTGGTTTCACCTCTTCCACACTGGCAAAATGCTTCCCTTTGAGGACTTATTTATTCCAGGGAAACAAAACAAAGCCAAATTCTCTTGAGTGAATAGAGAGAGTAGGGCATGAGGGTCAAGTCATTTTTGGTCAAAAACTGCTGAACACTCAGTAAGGTGTGGTCAGGTGAGCTAGTAAATCATCCATCATGAAATAGGCAGACATATTGAAAGAATCTCCAAAAAAAAAAGAAAAAGAAATTCACTGAAGCTGAATGCAGCCTGTCACAATGATGCTAACAGGTACACTGATGCAGATGGGTTCCTAGAACACTTACCTAGCAGAGGAAGCCTGTACTACAAGGGTCCCACCCCCCAAAAACCAATTCCAATTGTTTGGGGTCCTTGTATCTACATGTATTTATCAGCTCTAACGTTGACTAGGAATGCTCTTTCAGGAGGACTGGACATGGCCTCACACTGTGCTCTGTGATGCCTTTTCCTTTAACACACACTCGTTTGCTCCCAGTGCATGGCAGGCAGTAATTATTCTGGAAAAGTGGAACAGACAGGGGACACTGAGACAACCTATCCACAGCAGGAAGCAGCCACCTTCCCTAAGCTACGCAAGGCTGGCGCACCGAGAGTACTGGTAGAAAACCAGTAGGCAGGAAGAAGCTCAGAACATTGGTAATGACCTTCCTCCCCTCAAAAGGCTGATGACTCTCCTCCCAGGCCCCATGGTCATGCTGCAGCTCTTTGCAAAATTGTAGGGCTGCTGCCTGTGGAATCATGTGGCTTCCTCCACCTGTCCCCAGCTCCGGAGTCCAGTGGTATCCTCTTCTTCCTCCCATCCCTCAGCCTTAGGGAATGTTGCTGCTTCCTGATGTGGCTATCCTCTCGGTTGCCTCAGTGTCTCTGGTCTGTTTGCTCAACTTTTCCTATAACCTACACCCGGTGATCACTTTCTTTTTGAAAATTCAGTTCATTTTTGAGACCAGATCCTGATGGACCTTCACCATTTCCAATGTCTCACTTTGTCTACTCTGCTGACAGCTGAGAAGCTTCTACCTGCTCTGCAGCTCAGAAGAGGACAGGGACCATACTGTGCTCAGCCCTGTTTACAACTCCTGAAGAAAGATAACGGAGCTCTTGAAGGTATGAAGGAAAGCAAAGAGAATGACGCAGGACTCCGAAGGCTGATGGATTCTTGCTATCGGAAAACTGCATGTGACGGGAGATGGTACCTGAACCCATAGAATGAATCCTCTGCATAGAGCAAGAAAGGTTCAGCACACTTAGCAGGGGTACACTGCCTCACAGGAGAGAGACAGGAAATGGAGCATGGACCACAGGACGTCACTGCTCTTCAGCTTTCAGTAATTCCCTCCAGAGTCAGAAAGTGCACAAATGCCTCAGCGTAACAAAACCGTGACATCGTCTTCCTAGGAAAGCCATTAGTGGCATCACTTAGAGTTTTGTTACTTGAATCTTGTATGCTTTGATTTTCTTTTCCCTCACCTAGCTAAGGTAAACTATCCTTTACATCCAAAATGCTACATTCAAATTAGATGATCTTCTAATACTTTCACACTCGACCCTGTTAGCTAATATGTTAAGGTCAAATCAAGTTGCTCATTATCATTTATCTCACATACATTTAAAATATATTTCTGATATGGAAATCTACATTTTCATGCAGTTGAAGCACCAAAAATTCCTCTAACAAAGCCACCCTCGGAGACAATTTAGGCACTTAAGAATATCCAAGATTATAGCATAGATAATTTACAAGTGTGTCTGTTAGTATTGATATTTGACATGTATGTGTGTGTACATACCCATCTATCTAATTCATACATATGTGTCTATATCTATCGATCTATTGATCTTGCACTCAATTTGAGTACACAGTAGGTAGTGATCGCTTTTTTCCTTATCAGCATCCAAATTACAGTCATAAGCATATTCACAGTTTCTTCTTTTCTCCTGTAAGTTGAGAGAGGGAAGCCTTTCCAGGAACTCTCTTACACAGTTGCCTCCTCCCACTAGCTAGGGAGATACTGTGCCCTGATGTCTGGCCCCTGTGAAGAAGCACAAGGGATGAGAATGAGCAGGACAATGGGAGAGAGTGAACCACTTCTGAGTTCATGGCATGAGCTATTGTGTCAGCACATGAAGGCAAAGAGCACACAATATATTTCATTTTGGATAAACAGCAAAGGACATTGTGACACTTCCTCATCTGGTACACAAACCAGAGCTACATTAAATCCCGCCTTGAGACACACGAGGAGACTGGGAAGAATAGACCTCAGTGGTGGGGTGGGGGGGTGGGGGAGTCTGTGTGGAATAAACCCCCAAACCAGGCTCAGGGGTAGCCATCTAGAAGGGATGAGTGCCACCCACATCACAGATAGGATGTCCTGCTAAGGGACCAGTGAGAGCACCTAGGTAAGTTAGCCTTGAACAACTGAAGGAACGGTGTGCCTGCAGCCACATGGTGGTAAGACAAAAAGAAGGAGGTGAAGTTTAGTGTGAAAAGGAAGAAAAAGAGATTTTAGAGGCCCTTCACAGAGCCTAGTCTGTGTTTAAGGCATGAGAAGACTTCGCCTTCCATTATGTCTGCTGTTTTATTATAGAGGTCTAGGAATTCTTGGTTACTGAATCGAGTCTGTGAATTCCAATGAGAGCAACAAATGACTTTCTATCACCAGAGAGAGAGACCAGAAATATTACTAGGGCTGACTTAAAAAAAAAAAAAAAAGTCTGGTTATAAAGAAAGGACTATCCTTGTTGAATGTATTTTAAATGTTAAAATGGTCTGGAAGACCTGATTTTTAAAGAAAGGAAGTAAAGCTTATATCCTGCCCAGGAAAAATTAGCTTGAGGATAAAAATGTTTAGAAGGGATGGTTTATGAATGATTGATAAATACAGTGTCCAAGAGTTCCCTTAGTTAAAGACTATTATTAACAAATCAAATCCAAGTAATCACATTTACTTTTGAAGAGTGTTATCAGAAAAACAAAAGAAAATGATAAATTAGAGGCAGTTTATATTCCTTTACATAAAATCATTCATTCCTTCATTCTTTATTGATATTTAGTATTCATTTCATCAATTATTGTTAGGAGACTCCTGAAGGAACCCAAAGAGTGAGGGTAATGTGAACCAAAGTACTAGAATGAGAAGAGAAGTGTTTGGATTTGAAAGAAATATACGAAGACAGCAGCTTATATTTGGCACTTAATTGGGTTTCTGGGTTTGTCATAAATTGAAAGGTGGAGCAAAGATGAAAAATCAGTTTTGTTTACTTGTTGACTTTTTTGAAGTGAGTTGAGAGAAAAGGGAGTGTTTTGGAGATGGGAAGGAAGCTCAGTTCACTTTGTTTCTGTTGAATTTCACATGGCATCCAAATAGAGATATAGAAAAAGTCAGTATGCAGGCCTGTAACCCACAGCAGAAACAGTTAGACTGCAGATCTGAGAGGCATCTCATCTGTGAAGCTAAATCATGACAGTAGATAAGCTCTCTACTCTGAGAGACATCATCAATATTTACAGGATGAAATTAAATTCACACATATGTAATATATATAATCTCTTTCTCTATCATGTTATTTACATGATGCAAAATATGATTCTTAGAAAAGAAGTGGTTGGAAGTTGGTGACAATTTAACATGCAAAATTTTGAGATAAACTCTTGAGTTCAATATATCACATCAGAGTGAATGTGAAGATTGGATCTTAGCAAAATAAATAAATGATCACTTTCAGCAAATATAAATGTGCTCAATCATTTTTCATGCCTCGTTTCATTTTTCTACCTAAAGTTCACTATAGAGGGTCTCAATTTTTTGTGTTGTGATAGATTGATCTCTATATATCATCCATATTTATAAGCAATGGTTTTTATTTTTTTCTTTTCTATGAAATAATTCTATCCAATAGTTTTGTTGTTTTCCTTTCAGTTCACTTCAAGTTGATAAATATGAATTAGCAAAGTTGGTTATTAGGAATACATAGTAATGTTGTTAAGAGTCCCTACGTAGACAAGCATATTCCTTTGAAATCGACATAGCTGAAATTTATGAATATGTCTCTTGGGTTCCATTAAGGAACCATAAGATACAAATATGCTGAAAAATCTATAGTTTCATATTTATAACTTTCTGTCACCTCATGAAGATAACAATATATTGCATTTTTGAATAAATGGTAATATTACCGAGTGAGAGCTTACGTTTTCTCCTCCTAACAAAACTTAGGGAAGAAAAGGTTGATCATGCCTCTGCACAATTTCTGCCTAACATGAAATTGATGTAAGTAGTGGAACGCCAGGGGCCGGTGGAGTCACTTTGTGATTTTCAAAAAGTCTGCCCAAGAGGTGAACAAATACAGATGTAAATTAAGCTCTTTCTGTGCAGGTCAAAATACCTTTGTCAAATAGCCTTTAATAGCACCCATTTGGCTTAGAGTAGACAGACTTGATTGTTATGTCTGTGGATTCTGCCTGGAGAAAAGAAAGAGAGAAATAAATGAAAGCTGCCCTATTGATTCGTTCATCTTCTCTGTCTTTTGATTTAAAGGTTCACTCTCAGTCTTCTTGGGTCCGCCATGTCTCCCACAAACTTTTGGAGGTTGAAGGACAGGAGATGAAAGGTGTTCTGGACACAGGTGGAACAGGCCAAGATTTTTTCCTGCAAGCACGTTATGTAATTATGTTTAAGGGAAAAGAGGTTGGCTTTAATCAGTATGCCACCTAGTATCTACTATGGTGTAAACGAGATAAAGACCTCTACTCAGAGATCTGGATAACAGCATGCATCTAAACAACAAATACATTCCCTTCGTTTATTCAAAAATACAGGTAGACTCTTTATAAGGAGAAGAAAAAAATCTAAATGTCTTATAGATAGGTTTCAATCAGTAACTTCATTCTTTTTCCAGCATCTTTTCTCTCAGCAACATTTTAAGAATATGATTCCTGTAAGGCCTGTAGAAATCAGTGGCATGAGCCACAGTGATCAGGGCTACGTGTCTGGAAATACAACTTTATCTGTAGAGATGTGGTTTAGGGTTCTGGAGAAAGAATTCTGAAAAATAAAATAAAAACCCACCCACAGGAAAAGACATGTCTACAAGCACATGACATAAAGTGGTTCTAAATTGTCATTCCATTACAAAATTACAACTTGCATATGTTTATGAATTACACAGAGTATTTTAATTTTCTAATGGGAAATCATATTGAAAAGATGTTTGAAAATATGCAGTAGAAGTTAGTATACCTGCACACCTGATTAAAGTATCAGTTATAAAGCAAAAAGGCAAAGTACGTATCTTTTATTTTTTTTGAGTTGGAGTTTCACTCTGTTGCCCAGACTGGAGTGCAGTGGCTGCTCCCGGCCACCGCAGCCTCGACCTGCTGGGCTCCAGCAATCCTTCCGCCTCAGCCTTCCAAGTAGCTGGAATTACAGGTGCGTGCTACCACGCCCGGCTGATTTTTTATTTATTGTAGAGATGAGGTCTCACCAAGTTGCCCAGGCGGGTCTCGAACCCTCAGGCTCAGGTAATCCACTCACCTCAGCCTCCCAAAGGCACGGGATTACAGGCTGAGCCACTGACATATTTTTTTTTTTTACAAAATTCTTCTTAATAAAAGTACAGAGTGACTCACCACAAAACAACATATTTAGTTTTTCAGTGAGAAACAGAAAAGAATGAAATGTTTCAGTGAAAAACAAAATGTTCCACTGGCATAAATTAAAACATGTACCTATATGATTTTTCTTTTAATGCAACTGTTTCCATAGTTAGAGAAATATCTCAATTTCTCTACACAATTCTCCCACTGAAGCCATCCAAGTGTGATAGGAAGAGCAAAAACAATGTAACTTAAGTGGTTACATCTTTCCAATCATCTGTTGAATTGATGCTAATAATATTGAGATATATAAAAATAAATGTTCGCAATGACTTATAAAACATTGCTTTAAGGTAATGCAAGCACTTTTTATAAGGTGTAAGAATTACCTTGCTTTAACTAATCAAGGATATTTTTCTACCTACTAAGTCTGAGCAACTCAGTTGGGCAGCTAATATTCTTATCTGAACATACAGCAAGTTGCTTAGATGACCCCTGAAATATCTTCTGGTCCTCAATGACTGTGATTGATGAACTCAAAAATGTACTAAATGCTGTGGCATTTCTGCCTTGAAGACCTTCAGTTATTGTTGGGGAGGCCTATGACTTGCATATTCGAGAAATGTGTAAAAATAGTTGTCCCTGCATTTATTGCTTGCCCACCCCTTAACCTTCAAGACAAGTTTATGAGATTCATAATCGTGTTCTTTCTAATGATAAATTTCATGGGTGTGGCAATGGAGGGTGCCCATTCTCTTCAAAGTCACAAGGTAATGGAAGAATGGAAGAAAGTGAACACAGGTTGGGTGCATTCCATGTCCTTTCTTTTTTCCATTATGCCATATAAATTCTACAAGTACAGACAATAAACACTTTGAGAATTTGACTCCAGGATGTAGTGGAGAGAGGAAAGCACAGCGGACCCACTAGGCTATAGTGGGTTGAAGAATGTACCCCCAGATTAATGTCCAGCCGGATCCACAGAATATGACCTTATTTGGCAGTAAGGTCTGTTAGTTAAACTAAGATAAGGTCCTATTACTTAGGGCGAACCCTACATCTTATAAGAAGAGGAGAGAACACACAGAAGTACACACTTAGAGTCTATAATATTGAGTGATCTTTCACAGAAACAAAGAACTGAGTATCACATGTTCTCACTCATAAGCGGACCTTGAACCATTATCGTAATACTATAAGAAGGGGATTGGCAGTAGTGGGAAACTGCTGGGAGGGGAGCAGGGAAGCGGGATTGGCGGTAGAGGGAATCTGCCTGGGGAAGGGAGGGGGCACACCTCATCAACAAGGGTGCCTGCATAATGAACATTTGTATACTTAACCCTGAATTGTACCCCATATCTTTAAATAAAAAAAAATAAAAGAAAACAAAAAAGAAATACACGCAAAAGGGTAGACCACGGGATGGCAACATAGATTGGGGTGGCAGGTTTACAAACTGAGGCGTACCTCTTGCTGGCCACCACCAGAACCCAGGAGCCTGGTTCAGAACAGCTTCTCCCTCAGAGCCCCAGAAGTAACCAACCCTGCCTATACTTGGTTTTTTACTTCTATCCTCTGGCAGTGAAGAATAAATCTCTGTTGCCAATTTGTGGCGGGTCTAGGAAATTAATATGTAGCGGTACAATCTTTGGTGAATCATCCAATGTTGTCAAGATTTACTTACTGGAAACCAGAAAATGAAAATAGTAATGTTTGTATAAGAGGGTGTGGTGAAAATGCTTCAGAAGTACTTTGTAACCTGGAGAATGTTATGAAAGCTTCAGGAATCATTATTGATGAGGGGAGAGAGCGAGAGAGAGAGAGAGAGAGAGAGAGAGATCAAAAGAATTTGGGGAGAGAGAGAGAGAGAGAGAGAGAGAGAGAGAGAGAGAGAGAGATCAAAGGAATTTGGATTAGGCCAAAAACTTGATCAGCTGGAAGAGGGGTAAGAATTGGAAAGACAAGGAAAAGGGATACTCCAGGTGAAGAAAATCACATGAGCAAAAACAGAATGAGGTAAATGCAAAGGTTTCTTAGAAGTGAATCAAATGTAGTAAAGAAATTCTAGAAAGTTATCAGTCAAAATTGCTCACTTCTCTCATTATCTGTAAAATCAAACCAAGAAATGTATTCTTGGTTTTGCAAACCGCGTGGCTCACAACAAGATAGAATTATTCTCTTTCAGTGCTGGAGGCCAGATCCCTGAAATCTGGCAGACCTGCACCCCTGGGAACTCTGAGGGAGGATGCCTTTGCTTCTAACTTCTAGTTGTTCCTTGGCTTGTGGCCTCATGGCTTCAATCTCAGTCTTCAAGGTCACGGCGTCTCCTCCTTTTCTCTCTCAAATCGCTCACTGCCTCAATCTTTTGTGGATGCTTTTCATATAAAGTAGCTTTTGGATTTAGAGCATACCCAGATAATCCAGAATGATCGCCTCATCTCAAGATTCTCAACTTGTAATTACATAAACAAGGACCCTTTCTCCAAATAAGGTCATATTCACAGTTTCTGTAGGTGAGGACCTGGACATACCTCAGAGGGCCCCATTCAACCTACTGTAATGTGAAAGTGTTTGGGCAGAGAACGAGCTGAAACAGAGATGTATCATCCTAGCTGTAAAAACAATATCACCAACTTAATATCTATAAATGCTTCAGACCAACCACCACAGGATACTTATCTGAGATCTAAAAGAGATTTGCTTTGAATAAATAAATAAAATAAACGGTCACGATAAACAACTTTCAGACAAAGATCTTATGACCAGGCGACAAACAAAAGTCATATATGTTGGTGCCATATATTGCATAACTATTAATTTTTGACCTGTATTTAATTAACTTGACTTTTATTGCTTAAGATGGTTTTACTACCTCCTAATCGATTCGCTTTTCTTATATCAAAATTTAGGAACTTCAAAATATTATTTCCTGATAGAATTCGTTTAGAAACATCTTAGCGGAAATTCAGCTCTCGTAAAAGTCAATCTTTTGCCAAACCATAATTCTTCTCTCCTTCAAGATTCTTATTTTTAATCGACAATAATATTAGACACATTTTGGGTTTAATGCTTATTCGTCACTTAAATCAATGGTAGACGTTTAAGAGAAGCTTCTAAACTGGTCATCGCATATATGATTGAATATTTGTTAAAACAAACAATCCACCAACACACCCTAAAAGCCTTCTTTAATTCAGATTCATGCTCATAAATGAGACCCTGTTAATATTTCATGCACAGCCTCTCCCCATTTACTTTATAATATTTCTGTAATGGAGGTTGAAAAATACACCATGCTCCTATGAGTAATGAAAAATTCAAATGTGTTTAGAAAAAATCTTCAGCTACAATTCAAGTAATGTTGCTTAAACATTTCTAAAAGGACCTCTGAGCCTCTGCTCCAAAGAAAACTCATGCTTCCTTCAGAAGCATGGCCGGGTTTCCTAGTCAGAGCCATTGGGTTGGGAGAGTCCATGCAGGTGGGAGCTGGATGTCAGTATCATTGCCAGTGCTAATAATTATCTTTTCTATGATATGTAACATATTTCCACTAAAAAAACCCCAGGTAATCCCATTGTGAAGGAGCAAGTGGTGATAAGAGATATGCTCTACCCCATCCATCTCACCAGAGACGTGGTTACAGACAAAGTCAAGAATTCCAGAGCCATTGAGCTCTCCATTGGGATCAACTTTATTGTCAAAGATGGAATCAGCAAAGCTCATCCTGCTGTCCAAAACAGACCCTGCATGTTGACTTGTAAATCAGTTAACTTTCCCACATCTCTTGATTTATAAAATGCAGGATGAACTTCTGTTTTTTTTGAAACTGCAATAGCTCAACATTTAAGTGTTTGTAGTTATACTTGATGATTCAAAGGGCATATGGATTGACATGTTGCCACAAATTACTTTTATCCATACTGTAGCATGGGAACGAGTCCTTAGGGAGTCCTTCAGCTAAGACTCATTAATACAGCTGAGTAAAATGACAAATTTTTATAAAATCAAAAAATGCCTCCTATTATGGAAGTCTTGCTCAAAAATGGAGGTGGTCTGATAGGAAAATTCATGATTTCACAGGGATTTAGGCTCTGTACCAACTCATCAATTGATTTTCCCCTTTTTGTTTTTTTCTATCAGAACTCAGTGAAATAATTATATTAGTTTAAACTGTTAGTTGCGTTTCTCCCCAGTTTTCTAGAAACAATTTAAAGTAAAATGGAAATTTTAAGTGACTAGAATAATTTAAAACCCTAAACATAAAATAAATTAAAAGCCATTATTCCAAAGCGAATTTCCACTCACATTACTGCGATTAGCATGTGTCAAACATCTGGCATAGCTCCAATACACAATACAGACAGACTCACAAAGCAGATCATGTGTACACCCACCTACAATCACTTCCATGAAATTGTGAGGAAAATAATTTCCTGAAAACATTATACCTTACTGTAAATGTTTAAATAATTCCTAATAATTCAATGCATGTTTACTATAAAGAAAATATAGACTAAGCGGTCTGAATACATGACTAAAAGATTCTTGTCTTTATAATGAAGTTTAAAAGTTAAGCATCTTAAATATAAAAGAACATAAACAGTTCTTTCCTTCCCACTGACTCTCTTTCCACATCCCATTCACCAACCAAACCCTCTTATGATATCATCCCACCAAGTGCATCTTTGGCCTGTCATGTTGCCCAGGTGTGTTTTCTATTGGACCTATTTCTTCCTTCCTCTCAGTTTCTGTGATACATTTTGTTCCCCACTACCTAGTTATCTCCATGCTCTTCCTTGGTGGAATCATTAAGACACACATTTCCAAGTATATAACCACGTTTCTAAAAACAACCAACCTCTTTTATCCCGGCATCAAGTATTTTTAGCATCGTATTAGGATTTCCATTAAAAAAACCTCAAATGCAGAACATCTGAAACTGAATGTCATTCCTTCCAAACTGCTTCATCCTCCAGGGTTTCCTTTCTTGGTTGACATAATACCATCCTCTGTCAGTGAGCCAAGCAAGAACACTCAAGGTCCTTCCGGGCTCTGTCTCCGGCTTTGCACATCCAATCAGTCACTGTCCCCAGCTTTCTTCTTCTTCTGAATACCTTCTCTTCATCCACTGCTGTTGTTCTAGTGCAGACCTTGACTGGCATTTCCAAAGTCCCTTTTCCTGTTTTACCAATCTACCTTGTATCAAGTCCTCTACCTTTCTCTCTGCTTCATCTTTCCATCCTAAAAATACTCCACGAGTTAACACAAGTTGTACAAGCATATGTATTCATGATTTGACCCAAGCCAACCTTTTTTGATTTTTCGCCTAACATTCATCCTACACTTAACCGAACTTCTTACGCCATTTCCCAAATACGATGTGGGTGCACCTGGTAGACTGGTACACCACATCCATCCTAGTTGCCTTCCTGCACTGCAGAGGTTGAAAGAATGAAAAGCTGTCTCCCTGACTGTCTTGCCCCTGAGATCTGGTTGCTCTTTGGTTTCCATCCACCTGGTACAATCACACAAGATGGAGAAGGCAGAAGTAGCAAGAGCCACACGGCTGTTGCTTCTGCTGTTGTAGCTGATACACTGTTGGGAAGCTGTTTGTTTTTCTCTCCAGCCATGGAGATCATAGGTCTAGTCACTAGCTTCTTTGATGTTGAGTGCCAAGATATGGACATTTAACTTGCGTAGGTGCTAGCAGTCACTGAGAATCAGTACCTGTGGCATCAGCTTCTCAACTTGGCCAGAGGCTTCCTGATTGAAGAGAGGGTGTAACTGTGTTGGTAGTTCTGTAGTATGGTTTTCAGGTCATCACTGAGAGTCCAACTTAAAGTCACCCAGTGGTTATTTTCTGGTACTCAATCACTCTCTGCTTAAATAGCTAGAGTGGGTTCTGTCTTATGCAACTGAACCCTGAGTGATACGCGTGACATACACTTTAAAATCTATGGCTTTACAAGAATGCTCTTGTTTTTATATAATTAGTTTGTTCTCACTCATCCTTAAAGGCTTAGGTCTGGAATACATTTCTCTACTTTTATGATCCAGCAATTGCTCCCTTCTCTGTGGTAACATATACATTTGTTAATATTATTATATTAATACCACATACTTATTAATATTTTTATTTGCCTTTTCCTATCTGAATCTGAGATATTGGAGTGTAAGGAAGATGTTTTACTTAGTTCGATTCTCTAGTCTGGATGCTTGGCATATAGCAGCATCTCAGAAAACATTGGATGAAATGAACTGAAATATGTTGCAAGACAGGGACTAGAAGCTTTACCCCCTAGCATGAAAGTTGTATTAAGTGAAGCCAAGTAGGGGTTGGAGGACAGAGGAGACAAATGAAAAGGTGTAAGACATTAACTACAGATGGGATTTGGATCTAGGATAAATGGACATGGATTCAAGTGTTAAAAGAGGGATAACATTTGATCTTGTTAAGAAGACAAAGAGAATATTTCAAACCTTAAGAGAAGTAGGGAATGCAGAAAAACAGTGAGTGGATTAGAAAAAAAATAAATATAACCTGAACAGAGGTCTTGTTTAGGGGAGCAATGACAGATGAGTCATGGAAGAAAGATTGCAATCAGCTTGGAGAAGTCTGAAATTGGCAAGACTATGGAGTATGATGATTTTTATACAAGTAAGAGAAAATTTTGAAGGAAGAAGCATGTTGTACAAACCTGGTTAGAGAATTGTGAGAGATGTGAAAGTCACTTTTTTGTTTTGTTTTGTTTTGAATTGGAGTCTCACTCTGTCACCCAGGCTGGAGCGCAGTGGCGGGGCTCATGGCTACCCTAGCGTCGACCTGCTGGGTTCTGGTGATCCTTCTGCCTCAGCTTTTCAAGTAGCCGAAACTGCAGGCACGTGCTACCACGCCTGGCTATTTTTTTTTTCACTTCTGATGTTTGCTCAGTCTTCTATTCTTCCCTGATAATTTTTTTATTTATTGTAGACTTGCCAAGTTGCCCGGGCTGGTCTTGAACCCATGGATTTAGGTAATACACTCACCTCAGCCTCCCAAATTGCTGGGATGCCAGACTGAGCCACCAAGCCTGGCATGAACATCACTTTCTTTCTCTGGTTGACATGTTTTAAGGAAAATAATACTAAAAACTATATTCAGGACAACCAAACTCAGATGCCCAGCATTTGTCTGTATTCTAAAAAGTATCCCAAAGTGTATAGCAGAGATTTTTAAATACATCCAAGGGTCTTTTGCTCATATGAAGTTATAACTCTATAAACATTATTAGAAGGATCACTCAGCATGCTTCATCATTCAGACGATATTAATTTCCTACCAGGCAAAAAGAAAAGAGCTTAGAAAAGTAAATTTTGTGGCTTCTTCATCAGCTTTCATTTATCAAAATAATAACACCTCAGAATATCAAATACATTACAGCTTGTCCCTAGGACCTTGGCTGAATTCGTGTATATGATCAACGATCCAGTTCTGTTAGCTTACCCTTCCTGCATAGTGCATGATGGTGAACGTTGTTCCTTGACCTTTGAGGGCGACATTCCCATTCCCATCTTTAACAGGCGAATACACTGCATTTGTGTTTGAGGATTCTAGGAGACTCTGTAGCTTTTTGGGAAGGTTTGATTCCATTGACCAAATCATTTGACTTTCTTCATCCAATAAAGAGAGCAATCCAGATGGCTTCTGAAAGTTTAAAAGGGATAGAGTGTTGTTTCATCCATTACTTAGTTTGATATCTTTGTTATTGTTCATGCACACTCATTTATATTGTTGTTATATTCACATAGACATGCAGACAATGAATCTGTCTTTACTTTTAATACATTTCTATTTCGGCTCACTTTTGTTTCCCTGCCACCGAGCCCAGCTCTGATTTTTCCACAATAATAGTTAACAGGCAGATGGACAAATAAATGACAAGTGTACTTTAGTGTTATAAATACTGGAGTTATTTAAAAAGTACATTTTCCTCTTAATAAGAAAAGTAAAATTTCAAACTACAGAAAAGCTGTCATTTTTCTTGCCCTGTAACTCATATCAAATACTTTGTGTCTTATGTGACAAGCAACTTTAAAAAAATAAAACCCATAATGATGTTAAGCCATAACAATTGTGGCAAAATTCTACTCAGCAAGAAGGAAAAGAGAGTCTATGATAGTTCAAAACTTATTTCTAGGAAAAAAGAAAGTTTGCAACTTTGATTTAAAGAACTTAAATGAAAAGTTTAATCGTTTATAACTGCCAAACAAACTGGAATGATATGCATATATACATACATAAACATATATATGATTCATACACACACACACACACACACACACACACACACACACACACGAGGTACGCAACAACTTAAAACAAATCTCACTTGAAGAAAAATGTCGCTTAAATAACATCCCAGTCTGTATATTCCAATCCCTTACACACAGGACCCCTTCTGGTCACATGGTTTACAAAACAGTTGAATAGCTTCTGCCGATTGCTTTTTATCTTTTTCTTCTCCTGAGTCTTCCAAGAAAGTTCGTTGACATTTCAAATCTACCTTTTATTTTTAATTTTTTTAATTAAAAAAATTATTGTGATAAAATATATATGACACACAATGTATCATTTTAACCATTTGGAAGTGTACAATTCAGTAACATTAAATACATTAACAACATTATGCCACTACCACTATTATACATTTTTAGAACTTTCTCATCATTTCAGGCTGAAACTCTTTACCCATTAAACGATAACTCCTATTCTTCCTCTCATCAGCCCCTGACAATTTGTCTCAAAGGCAAAAGACTAATCACTACTATTCTACTTTCTAGGCATTTGCCTATTCTAGGTATCACATCCGAGTGGAATCAGGCAAATGTCCTTTTGTGTCTGGTTTATTTCACTTGGCATTTTTTTTTTTCCAAATCTATCTTTTAAAATAAGGTAACATATACTATTTCTTTACATGAATCTATCATATATCTTAATTGTTCTCATTGCACTTTTAAAAACGTGAATACCATAAAAATAATCATTCCCAGAAAATGAAGAAAGAAAGATATTGAAAGATATTGACCCCTGTAGTGAATTCAGTTTGTAGCTGACCTGAGGTCGCTAAACCCTATCACCATATGGCATTTATTTGGCTAATGTGTGCGTGCGTGCGTGCGTGTGTGTGTGTGTGTGAAATCTTTCAGTTGTTAAACCATTCAGAGTTTCTTGTTTGTTTTTTTCAAGAAAATCCAAGGACTGTACACAGTTTTCTGGGTGCTGCAAACCTAAGAGCACTCCCTTGCCAGCCATGATGGATTGAAAGTTAATCACGCTGTCGACGGGAAAGACAAGTCACTGATGGGGACTCATGAACCAGAGTGGGCTTTTTGGAGATATTTGGCAACTATGGCAGCCATCTTTGGAGTGAGAAACCAAACAGCCTTCCTGAGAAGGAGAAAGAGGAAGGACTAACGAGGTAGAGAATGGTAGTAGGAAGAAACTGGTAATGGCTGTGAGTTCGCCCACTTCAGCAGATTACCTGAAGTAATACTTGGAGCCTTTTGTTATCAATTAAAAAATAGTTAGGCAGAGTAGGGTTCAGAAACTACCTATGGGGCACAATGTTTACTATCCAGGGAATGGGTCACCTGAGAACCAATCCCCACCACTGCACAAATATGTCCATGTCGTGAACATGCATGTGTACCCTGAATCCACAATTTTAGAAAGTAGTCTTATTCTCTTCCTTCCTTCCTACTTCCTTCCTTTCTTTTTCTTTCTCTCTTTCCACCCTTCCTCCCTCTGTCTTTCCTTTCCTTTGTTTTTCTTTCCTTACCTTCCTTCCTTCTTTACTTCCTTCTTTACTTCCTTCATTACTTCCTTCTCTCTCTTTCTCCTCCTTCCTTTTCTCCCTCTTTCTTTCTTTCTTTCTTTCTCTCTCTTTCTTTCTTTCTTTCTTTCTTTCTTTTCTTCTCTCCTTCTCTCCCTCCCTCCTTGTTTTCTGTTTGTTTTTAGAGACAAGATCTCACTTTGACATAGTTCACTGCAGCCTCAGACTCATGGGTTCAAGTGACCCGCTTGACTCAGCCTCTCAAGTAGCTGGGACTACAGGTCAAGTTTCTCTATGCTGCCCAGAACTGATCTTGAGCTTCTGTTCTCAAGCAGACCTCTCACCTTGGACTACCAGAGGGTTGGTATTACAGGCATGAGCCACTAGGCCCGGCCTAAAGAAGTTTTTTTGATAATGAAATTTGGAAAAGAAAGCCCATTACTGAGAGTACTAACTCAGCAGGTAGTTCCATATAATACATTCCAAGATTCTCAGATTGGCCTGGGACCCCCATGGAGAGGCTATGTAAAGAGCCCATTGGTGAAGAAACGGGTAGAAAGAAGCAGCAGAGAGAAACAGTCTATGTCAGGAGCTTGCCAAGGACTGTGAGGTTTTAAAAATCAAACAATTATTTGTTTTAATGTATAGCTATCTATTTTCCAAAGAGCAAGTAAAATGTTGATACTAGAATATTACAAATCATTCCCTCATCAATTGATGTAAGCATCAGGTCACAATAATTCTCTCTATATGTTGGTTGTTACTTATTTAAACACAAACTTACACAAGCACATACAAACATGCAATGGAAGGACACGTGAGCTATTTCAAGAATGTCTGAAAGGGTGTTTGTATTTCAGGGACAGTGACAGAAATTCTTTGGAGGTGAAAACGTCCATTTGTTGGAAAAGCCTTTAATGAGTGTTTCAGTAATTCAAAAATAAGACCCAAAATTAACAAAAAGAAAGAGATATTTTCTTTTTATAAATGCCCATTTTGTTGTTTTATTCTTAATTTTTATGACATATGATTGTCTTTCAATATAGTGAGCTTTCCTAATTCTACTCCTGCCCTGATCATACCTTTATTTCATTTATAGAAGCATTTTTTTCCTTATTCTATACTCAGTGAAGGATATCTTTAAGGTCCTTACTCATTTGGTTATAATTTCATATGGATTTAAAAAATATATATTTTATTTTAAAGAGGTGGGTTACAATTCAGAACTAGGTATACAAATAGACATCGTACAGGTGAAGTTTGGGACTCCCTTTGGTCCCCACTTTTCCTAGTTTGAGATCAGGTACCCTTACTGATGTTATGTGCCCCCACCCTCAATCCCTGCATTATCCCGATACTGCCAATCCCTTTCTTATGGTATTATGGTAAATGTTCAGGGTCTGCTTATGGGTGAGAACATGTGGTAAATCAACTCTGCTGCAAAAAGCAAGAGGGTATTCTCCAAAGATGAGGTGGCTGACTATTTTAAGCATTATAATTTACACAGTCTTCCAATTTTTAAAAAAAGTTATGTTTTCTGGATGTTTGAAAGAAAGCCATGAAAGATGGGTGGTAATTAGCCTCCTAGACTTCAAAAACTTGCTGAAGTATTTGAAGAAAACAGAAGATGGGGAAATAAGTCATAAGAAAATGATTAATGGCTTTCAATTCCTTTCGTAGCAAAGGTTTGGGACAGATGTAATTGGTCTATTGTGTGTGAAAGTTTACCATATGCAGTTTTACCTTAATAACCCAAAGCATCAAATAAAACAGAGTGCAACAAAATGCACTAGATACTTGGAGGATTTGGTAAAAACCTGGTTCAACCCTTCTCCTCAGGGTCATAAGGCAAAGACATAATCATTAAAATGTAAATCTGGCCCACGCAAAGGTCCATGACCACAGGCAAGGACAGCATGGTGAGCTAGAGTGAAGGTGCCAGTTGTCTGGGGTTTTCCAGGGACAATTAAGTATACAGTCTTGTCAGTTTCAAGACACATTTAAACCTTAAAATATACACCATGTGTGTCATGGTGAGGGCTTTCTGGAGGAAGAGGGCCTCTGCTGTAATTAAAAAAAAAAGTTGGTCGGATGTGGTGCCTCAACCTGTAATCCCAGCACTTTAGGAGACCAAGGTGAGAGGATTGCCTGAGCCCAGGGGTTTGAGACCAGCCTGGGAAACTTGACGAGACCTTGTCTCTATAATAAAAATAACAACAACAAAAATTAGCCGGGCGTGGTAGCGCAAGCCTGTAGTTCCAACTACTTGGAAGGCTGAGGTGGAAGAATCGCTTGAACCCAGCTGGTCAATGTTGGGTGGCAGTGAGCGTGCCACTGCACTCCAGCCTGGGTGACAGAGTGAGATTCTGACTCAAAAAAAAGAACCAAAAAACCAAACAACAACAACAACAATAACAACAAAAAACAAATAAAAAAGAAAGTTGACAAGCTGGTAACAAGAACGAGAAAATGTTGCAATATTTGAAAAATGGATAAAATAGAGTAATTTATAAATCTACCTTTATAGAAATAGAGAGTAAAAAATGAAGTATTGTGCTCTCCAAATAACTAAATGATGGTTGTTTTAAATAATGTCCATGTGTTTTAGAGGTATTGTGGGTTAATTCATGCAATGTAATCCTATACTAGTAAATAGAAAATTGCTGTTTTTATGATAGACTTTTGTTTATATAATAGAGATATGGAGTCAAATTTCTTTTTATTGGAAAGTGGAAACAATAAAGATAAATATAAACACCTGCCAATACCCTCAAACTCTTAATTTAACCCAATATTAAGTATGGGTGCCTAGGATTTTCCCGCCAAAGTTTCCAAATTTAAATCTTAGAAACTTTGCGGATAAATAACAAAAAGATTCTGCTGAATTTGTTTTATGATATCATTAATCTTGAGTATCATTTTTATTAAAAAATCAGATTTTTTTTACATTGGGCACTCATAACTGCCAAAAAGAGAGTTTTAATGATGTTGAATAAACAATGCTGAATATTTTTGTACCAAATGATTTGATATTTCTCGTCCTTGCAATATATTGGTGATCCTTCAGGTGCTCTTTGAGAAAAAAAAAAGATAACCTGTGCTCCTCAACAGGTCTTGAAAGATTATAAAAATGTTGCAGAATCTCATATGCAAAGCTCTCTCCAACACAAGCCCTCCTGAAACAAAATTCTTTGTCTCCGGTATATTTCAATGCATGCATCCTGTTAAGTATCTAATTATATTATATGAATACCTGAAAAAAAAAATCCAAAACTCCAGCCTGGTTACCAGGAGAATGTGCTGTTTCCATGGCAACTCCCTCTTGTACACATTCTGCTTGCTCGTGTAGGAAAAGCACTTCATTGATATAATGGTGCATCTTCTCGTTGGTCATGTTGACACAGATCTATGGTGGGAGGAAACGACAACAGTTCACAAGGTTCAAGGGTACAGTTCCAGATCGGTGAAATATTAACTCAGGAAAGCTCAAGCCAATAAGTCTATCAAGACATTGTCTATGAAGACACTACAGTGTCGCCTGAGAAGTCAGAGTTTCACTTAAAGTCCAGGAAAGCACCGCCACAAATCAAAGATGTCGGATTCCGTACTGTCTGATTGTTCAATTTAAAGTCTATTAAAAGCAACAAAAAGTATGATTACGGCATTAGTTTACAAATGTCGTGTCTCAAATATATTTGAGCATTCAAAAAACATTTCCAAAAGAAAGATGTATTTGGGCTGTCCTCCAGAAATGAAGACAAAGCTTCATTCCAGAGCAAAGAGAAACATTCCTTGCAGACCTCATTTCTGATTGTCCATTGGTGAGGGGTGATAGTGAACGGAGGTTTCTTTCAGATATCATAATAAACAGTGAAAGCATTTTATTTTAGAAGCTATTTTCTTTGTCAGAAAATTTTCTGCATTTCTCCACCTGTTAGTTTTTCTCTACCCACAAGACATTCCCATCAGAAAACAAGTGTGTTATTTCTTTATTTTGACTTAATTTCTTAATCTTAAAACAGACTTTATCTTAAAGCATCTTGAAAATAAAACAACTCAAATCTAATCAAAATGAAATACCACTTCCCCTTTAAACTACCATTATTCTGATTCCTTTCATTTCAAATAACTGCAAATGACTATTTTTTACTTTTTATTTTAAAATTTTCCTCCCATTCTCTCTTGAAACCACTCTAATAGAACTTTTGGCTACATGGAGCTACCAAAATAGCTTTGATGGAAGTCACCGGAGATGGGTGCTTTTCTAAATTCTGCATTCAGCTTCCAGTGTTCGTTTTTCTTGAGGTCTCCCCATCTCCGCCACCTTGCCACCACCAATATTTGATGTGTCCTCGGAACATCTTCTGACCTATCTTCCAGGACACCACACTCTCTTGGTCTCCCACCTCACTGGCCGCTGCTTCCCTATCTCGTTTCCTGACTCTTCGTCCACTCCTGGCCTGCTCATATGGGAGTGTTGGGGTCTCAGTCCATGAACCTCGTAGCCTCTCTGACTACAAGGTCTGACAGTTAAGTTCACGATCTGCCTCTGTGTGCCTTCGTTGGCATCAATGTACAAACAACTCGGTAAGGTTTTATAACCTTGGTATATCAGTGTCTCACAACTGTGTTCCCGTTGATGTGTGGAAGTGTCTTGCTGAGTAACGTTCATTACTGTTGTTGCATGTTTTTGTGTGCCATTACAAGAATGCGGGAGCTTAAATTAGAGCAATGAACAAACATTAAATTTCTTGTTAAACTTGGCAAGAGTGGAAGTGAAATCAGGGACATGTTAGTCCAAGTTTATGGAGACAATGTCATGAGGAAAATGGCAGTGTACAAACGGATTAAAAGTTTTTCTGAGGGGACAGAAAACATCACTGATGAAGCGAGGTCAGGATGGCCAAGAGTGAGCAGAGGTGACAAATACACATTGCAAAAATTTGTCAAATTGTGCATCAAAATCATCAGCTGACTCTGAGAAGCATAGCAGACCAAGTAAACATTGATAGAGAAACAGGAAACTCTTAACTGAAAATCTTGTCATGAGAAAGGTGTGTGCAAAATGATCCTGAAGGGGTTCTTGCATCATGACAATGCACCAGCTCACATAGCACTGTCTGTGAGGGAGTTTTCAGCTAGTAAACAGTTGGCTGTATTGAATAACCCTCCCTGCTCACTTGATCTGGCTCCCAATGACTTTTTGTTTACCCAAAGAAAAAGGAAATATTGAAAGGGAGACTTTTGATGACATTCAGGTTGGTGCCAATCTTCCTAAGGGGAGGACTTCGAAGATGACCATAGTGATATTCAGCCGTGAGGTATGGAACACTTTTTCTAGGATGAGTTCATGAATTCAATTGCAGACTTCGTACACCCACCTCCTTTGAGAGCTCTTTAATCTCCCAGACCCTCGTGTTCCCTCATCTGCACCCTACACTGCCTATGCTATGCTAGGTAAAATCCAAAAATATTTAGATGTATTTAGTGCTCAGTAACTCACTAAAAATAATTAAAGACAAACTTTATATAGAAGGAAACAACTGATACAACATTTTAGAGGAAATGAGATCTTAGCAGCAAATAAAATACTATCTAAAAGTATATCTAATGTGTATTCTGGATCCATATAAAGAAAATGCCAAAGCTTTTGTAAAGAACACGGCCAAATATGACTGTCATAGTCAGCACAGAAAAGAAAGATCTCCTTGTATTCCTGTTTTCCAAGTACCCCAAATCTTCTCCAAGTCTGACATCATCACAACACCGGGGAACTAGAAGTGCCTTCTAGATATTCCTGTCCTGTGATCAGAGCTCACGTCTTCCCTCTAGCCCGTGGGAGGGGGACATCTCTTATGTCCCAACTTCCAGTGAGAGAGACAAGCAATCTTTTCAAGTGACCGACATCAGACAGCCTTTCATTCTCTGAATGGGGGTCTGCACTTACCCATAAGGCTTGGCTATTAAAGAATTGAGAATTGCACACACATAGAGGAAGAGGGACATTTTCTCATGGATCCAGTGATTTGGGAGGATAGAAAATAATGAGATTCTAGAGACATGGAGAAGTCTCAAAGGGAAATATTTTTTAGGGAAGATGCACATAGGTGAGAGTGTAGAACATTTATCTGAACACAGAAGAGAGTCTGGCATGAGACTGGATTGATTTCATATAAAGTTCTATCATTTGCTTCTTGCCAGGCCCAGAATTTTGTGAGTGGGTATTGACAACTCAACCATCCTTAAAAATCCAGTGATTGGAGTATGAGAAATTTGCAAGCCTGAGGATACATTGATTGAAACAGAGTTTGGAGAGCTGAAACTGAAGAGGTTTTTATGACCTGACATAGCTACATTATTTTAACAATGGCTATACATGATCTCTCTCTCTCTCTCCGTATCTATTTTTTGCTATCAATGTGATAAGTGAAGACGAATAGTACAGTAGAAATATGCCAAATATTTAAAAAAGAACTACATAAAATAAGATCACACTGACACCCGAACAGTAACAAAGATAATTCTTAGCTCTAGGTCAAAAAATGATGCTCTGTAGTGACTGATTTTTCTAATTGTTTTTCTTGCATCTCTGGTCTCACAGTAAAAGATGGTTTCTGGAGGGGCATACCTCATTAACAGGGGTACCTGCATGATCAATGTTTGTATACCTAACCCTGAATTGTATCACACATCTTTACAATAAAATTTTTTTTAAAAAGATGGTTTCTGTAATCTCAGTGATTTTCTTTCTTGTATCTCATTTGCCCAGTAAGTAACTAGAACTTTTCCCGTCTGCTCTCTGACAACTAGATTCTGTGAGATAGATGCAAAGCTGGAAGTTCTTTACATTTAAAGTTAAGTGTTTCTTAGATAAACTCACACTTCTGGTGATCATTTCTCTTAATTAAAAATAGTCACTTCAAATGAGAACATACCATAGAAAACATATTACTTTAAAGGCCCTGCTGTGAAGACAAATACGATTTGAATATGGACACAGATCATCAATCCTGAACATGATAGCTGGCAAAGGGAGAAATGACATTCAGAATCTAAATATCATATGAAAAATATTTCTTTTTTGTAAATGATACTGTCTAGCACATTTATCCTCTTGAATTATTCCATCAAAACTAAGTGAAGCCAGTAAACCCAGATCTTCACGATTAGTTTTCTATGTTTATCTTCTCCTGCATGGTATAAATCTCCAGGAACGGTTTTGGAAAGACAAACCATTTTCTATACAACTGTGTAGCATCTGTCCACAATAGTATCCCTACTGCTAAAGTAACACATTTACTTATTACTTGATCTTAATCATAAATAAAAAATCAAAATTTGCGAAAATTGTTACAGAAAACTTGAAAAATTTAAAATTATTTCACTTTGCTTCAAAAATAATATTTGACTATGTTCCTTTAAAGAAGTAAATTGCTAAATTTTTTCGATACTGAGGTAATTTTATTACTAGGATGTCATAAATGCTGTGAGATTATTAAAATCGAGAGTAAAATATTCACCAAAAATGTACAGAAAACAAATGACGTCTGGCATGGAATGGAGCCATCGGAAAACATTCTCTTCGATTATATAATACATATCATTGTACCTTCTCAAACATTTTGCTATTAAAAATATATAGAATAATTTAGGAAAGCACAAATAGATCCTGTGTCTCAACTTCACCTAAAAGTGCTAATAGATAGTGTGCTTAAATGCAATCTGTTTTAGGAACAAGAAAATGTTGAACCCGTGAAAAGTAAGGTAATGTTTATTACATTGTAAAACAATAAATAGAAGTCTGATGAAGCAATTCCAAATTTTAAAAAATCAATGACTGATTTTCTATTGTTCAAAAAATGTCCAAGTTATATGACATTTTTCTTCCCCTCATTTTGAGATTCTCTAATTGAAAATAGTTGGATGGAAATGGATTTCTCCAACATATTTAATATAATTCCCTTATCATTTTGCATTCAGAGTAGGCTGCAACTTTGCCTGTACAAAAATTACTTTTGATTATAATCTGACTAAATCCTCTTGGTCTTGGCTGTTTTATGACAGACCATCTCTGTCGTGTTTTGACAGATCTGAGCCTTTTCATAATAGACAATAAATGTACTTATTTTTTTACTAACATTTTATTGAACTGAACATTGGCTTCACTTAATCAATCCACTGGTTTAATCAAAGCAGTGAAACCAAGTGTGGATGTAGATGAAGCTATATTAAAGGGCTGGAAGATGTCAGGTCTCTGTTTTCTTTTTTTCCAAAAAGGTCTAAAGGAAACTACTGAACTGTGGCTACAGAAAGGGATTTGGCCTGTGCTTTTGGATAAAGCACCCAAATTTATGACTCTCCTGGTCAAAGTGACTAATAAAACACAACTTCTCCACTGGACTTTTAGCAATTTTAGCCAAAATTCAGAGTGGGAGTTCTGTTTGTGACATAGGGTGCTCTTTACAATAGACCTGAGTCTTTTGTTGTATATCGTGTTCTTTGTATTCTGGAAGGGGAGAAAAATCTTCAAGTAATTTATTAAAATCCCACAGGGAAAAATCCAGCTTAATGTGTGAAACTGAATAGACTATGGACTGATTTCCAACTTGTGACTTATATTACAGTGGTGCTCTCCAGAGCTAAAACCTATATTTTTATTTCTAACAAGAGAAAGTGGTACAGTGAATCAATGGGAACAAGTGCAGTTCAAAGAATGTTCATCAAAATCATTCTTATGTTACAACGTACATGAAGATATTTTACCAAAAGCTTGCCTTCTCCTATTCTGAATTGTCTAAAGCACTCATTGTTTGAACCAAAATTAAACATAGAAGTACTGTAACATGAATTTCCAAACTGCTAATGAGTGCAGCTAAGATTAATCAAACAAACATGTTATCTAATGTCAGACACCTAGCTGAAATTTTTAAAAGATGTACCTCACCAACTCAATGGTGGCTGAAACCGCGACCAGAACATCATTCTTGATTTATTTTCACTGAACTCTGTGTGTGTGAGAATGTGCACAGGCAGATGTGTGAGACACAGAGAAAGACACAGTGAAGACGTTTACAAGCAAACAAGTTTATGTATCTAGATGCATAAATCTGTATTAAAAAATTGAGACCATGAACTTCAATGCAAAACAATCACTGCTTTTGCTTTTCAACTCTGCTCATCAGAATTATTTTTGGGTTGCAGTACCTTTCCAGGTATTATTCAGCATAGACTTGAATGTGGGTGGAAGATGAGTATTAATAAATGGTAGGCTGGGTGCGGTGACTCAAGCCTGCAACCCCAGCACTTTGGGAGGCCGAGGCGAGGGGATTGCCTGAGCGCAGGGGTTCAAGACCAGCCTGGGCAACTTGGTGAGACCTTGTCTCTACAATAAATAAAAAAATAAAATAAAATAAGCCAGGTGTGGTGGCATGCGCCTGTAGTTCTAGCTCCTAGGAAGGCTGGGGCGGAAAGATTGCCTGAGATCAGCAAGACAAGGCTGTGGTGGCTGTGAGCATGCCACTGCACTCCAGCCTGGATGACGGAGTGAGATGCCAACTCAAATAAAATAAAATAAAAAATGGTAATGGATAACTATTAAGTACCCACTTAGTTAGTATGTACCCTTCTCTAATTAAAATACATGCTCTGTACATTAAGTGCCGCTGCTAACTGGTTTAATAATAAAAATTATGCAGCCCTTGAAGACACTCTTTAGCAACAGAACCTTATTGCTGGTCCAGACGGTCTGTCATTTGTATTAACGACAAACAATTTCTTCAGTAAATTTCCACCAACTGTTCGCCCTTTATTTTCACCACTCAATGAAATATATTCGAAACAAAAATATAATAGAGCATGGCATATACATCACAGAATTAAAGCAGGAGATTAATTAAAGCTGAGCCCCAGGCCTTAGGCAGTGATTCGCAATCCTAGCTGCGCGCTGGAATTAACCGGGGAGCTTTTTAAGAAAGGCCGATGTCTGGGCCTGACCCCAAACCAATTAAATTGGAGTGGGGCCCAGGCATTGATGCATGTTAAAAGCTTTCGAGGTGATTCTAATATGTAGACATGGTGAGACACACTGAGATAGATGGTCGAATAGAGAATGTATAATCCATTAACCAATTTGCTCATCAGTTAATATATATGTGTGTAATATATCATATCTTAATGTGTGTGCGCAAGGAGGACTAATGCTAGACTTCAGATATTCAACATTTCTCAAATATACTCAGCAGCATAGTAATTGTATGAGACTTTAAAAGCGATTATCTAAAAACACGAAATAAGCAGAAGCCTATGGGGAAACTCGGAGTTTAGTTAATGGGCTTCTCCGCAGGACTTCTCAGGGCTTTAATGAGTCCAGTGGACTGTGAACCTCAACTTAACTTTTTTGAAGAATACTCCACGGCCCATCAGACTGTTCTAGGAACTTTCTCTGAAAAAATTAATCCCCCCTGATTTTGATATATTGTTTAAAAAATGGCCGGTAAAGGGGTTTGGTGAGGGGAGAGCATCTCTCTTGTTTATATGTTTTAAAATTCTATAGTTTATTTTGTCTCCTCCGACTCTCTTATTATAGAGGCCGTTGGTAAATTACTATTTCTTTAAAAAGTAAACATCCTTTCCTTCTCCAGTTTCCCTTTGGTATTTTAAAATTAAAGTATATGTAACAGATTTGAAGCAAAACGAATGCCAGTTACTTCACAAGTCAAGACATATTTTTTACAGCAATAAAAAACATTTACTCTCTTTACAACTTTTCTGTTATTCTGTTACTCAGAGCAACGCAGATTTATCAAACAAACCCAGTGTATTGATGGGTTCAATTCACGACTTTAGTTTCTTCTAATGTGTATATTATTACTTTGAAGTTTGAAGGATTGGTCTTCAAAGGGAGTCTGCTAACAACAAACCAATTAGAAAAAAATTTATACAACAATATGACACATCAGGGGCAAAAAATACAAATTAAAAGAAAAAATATTGTTAGATATTCTGTACGATACCTTAGATATAAGACGCACCCCTCAGTTTAAATAGAAGCCATGTCCAAGAGTTGGAAATAGTCTCTCGTCAAAATGCTTTTACTTTAAGCTTCAGTCACTATGTCAAATTGTTCATGGTTTTTGAAAAAGGTTTTCTTTCTTTTTTCATTTGGAAATAAACCTTTAGATTATTCCATATGCCTTCTCTTTTCCTATAAATGTATTCATGTAGTCCAAAGACAATGATCGTATATAATTTCTACTAAAATTAGTTTTTTTCAAATAATTGTAATTATCCAGAATTAAATGCAAAACTTAGAGACACTGAATGACAAGCTGACAGGATGGCACAGAAAAGACTGAGATTTGGAAGCACCTGGATCTGGATCTGAATTCCCACTTGTCCTGGGAAGACCCCTGGGAATATCTCTTAATTTTCTGAAAGGATTGCAGTAAGAGTTCGAGATCACATAATAATTTAATCTGACTAGTAGTAGGAGCTCAAGAAATTGCCGCCATTATCAATTATTAGCAAAACACTATGTGAAAATATTTTCCTAGTTAACACATATGGGTTCTGGGGCTTTATATCTGGACAGCCATTATGATAAATCTGAACCTCTTTCTGGTCATTGAAAGAACTCAATTAACTCTTCTCTAAAGTGGTTTGATAGGTGTTTTCAAAGGATCAATTCTTCCTTTTATGCTGTGCAACATTTTCTTTTAATTATTCTGATACTCTACAATGAAGAAGATATACCTGTATGATCATATCTAACTTATTTATTTACATTAAAGGAATTTGGTGAAAAACTCCACTATGGAAAAAATAATTAATGGCATTTATTTTTATTTTTTTAGTCAGGGGCTCACTCTGTTGCCCAGGTTGCAGTGCAGTGGCACGATCATAGCTCACCGCAGCCTCAAAACCCTGGGCTCAAATTAGAATACAGACGTGCACCACCATGCTTGTTTATTTTATTTCATTTTTTTTCTTGCAGAGACAAGGTCTTAATATATTGTTCAGACTGGTCTCAAATTCTTGGGTTCAAGCAATCTTCCTGTCTTAGCTTCCCAAAGTGCTGAGATTACATGCACGTGCCACTGAGCCCATCTGGCAATAAGTTTATTAAGATTTTATTGTTTCTACACTTAATAGAATAAATAACGCTGATTCCTAAGAGAAATACAAACAAATATACTCATAAAGGGCAGCAGTTAACATTTAGAAATTTAATAATAAAGTTTAATAATAAACATTTAAGTCTAGTTTTCAAAGAACCTTTGGAACTGGGAATATGCAAGTCATTAAACCTAGTTTCAGGACTGTTTGTCCTGAAATATTTGTAACTTCTATGAGTTACTTAGATTATCTGAGTTTTGCTTTCTTTAGCTCTAAAACAATAATGTTATTTTGCTTATAGGAACTTTAAGAGTCATTAAGTGTACAGTTTATATGCTCAAAAATATTAATTACATTGTCCCTCCCCCTTTTTTATTTGTTCAGAAAAAGTTTTCTAAAACTTATTTAAAAAAAATCCATAATTATACTTTTCACAAACACAGAATCCTATATTATTGTAAGAGGTATATTAAAATATCATTATTTAATATTTCTGTTCATTTTCCTGTAGAAACCCAAGTAGCATTATGCTAGAGTTCTGGTATGTAGTGAAAAGAAATGCATTTCCTCACTGAAATTTTTCTTAATATGTGTTGTTAACAGCTCAGTGAGTTTCTGAGATGATCTTGGCAAGTTCAATGTCATTGTGAAAAGGTGATATGTGGAGCAGAAAATGTTTTAAGATAGAGGTGGACATTTTACGCATGTATGACTTTGAAATCTGTGTGTGAAACAACTTAAAATGACAATGGCAATGTTTAATCATATTGGTATATCAATTGATTGATAGATCACTACTGATATCTAATAGTTATCAGAAGATACACTGTTATTAAGATTACATGGATTCTGATCCATACTTAGGACTAAAATAGCAACTTTTTCTCAATTAAACTTTCCTGATTATTTTCCAGTTCAAATCAGTCCTGGGTAAGACTCTACTTACCCTCTGCCTTGAACCTGGGCATGCTTGTGATTACTCTAACCTATGGAAGAAGTAATACTATGTGACTTCCAAGTTAGGCTATATTCCCCCCCAAAAGAAAAAGATTTTGTTTCCATATATCTTTCTATTTTGGGGAAGCCGCTCCGGGGAAATCATCCAACACACTGTGAGAAAGTCCAAGCTAGCCTGTGCATAAAAGCCACATGAGGAGATTCACATGGACAGACCTATGCAAAGAGAAACTGAGGCCCCCTAGTCAAAAGCTGGTGTCACACTGTAGATTTGTGATTGAAGGAGCCTTCAGATGACTTTTGCCTCTAGCATTCAAAGCATCCAGCTAAGACATCAGAAATTATGAACCAGAGACAACCTGCCCCCCCGTGTCCTGTTCAAACTCCTGACATAGAGTATTAGTGAGTGTAATAAATATCTATTTGTGCCACTGAGGTTTCAGGTAATTCATTACACAGCCCTGAAAGATGGAACACTAAAAAATCCAAAGGATTGGAAAATCAAGGAATGGGTGCAGAAGTAGGAACACATTATCTGGCTAGAGAAAATCTAGTTAAACGAGTCAGTTCTTCTAACAACACCCTACCTGTCATACCGTAATGTCTGTGAAAGGTTTAGTGCCTAGTGCAGGGACTGGAACTTGGTAAATACATTAAGTGTTGACTGAATGAACCATCGATTACTCTGATGCACAAGAGTCAGAAAAATGGATCTTTCTAGGTTCTGCTAGTGCATAATTACAGAGCAGAGACTATAGCAGTCTCAAATTTCCCATCTGTATAATGGGATAACCCATGTGAAGAGTGTATGGTTGAGAGTTCAATTAATAACATTTAATTTATCATTTGATTTGTCCTTCTACCATATCTAAGATACTGATTTCATACTCAAAGGCTTTAGAGTGTTTTTTTGAGGCTAAGATGACCAAATTACATAGCATTTCATAAAACGTTAGAAGTGAAGGTATCTAGATTTTTCCAAACTCTTTGAACACATAGGCCAAATCTCACTGAGTTACTGGTCACTTAAACTTTCCAGTAAATCTCCCTTTTTAGAAGAGTCTATAACCACGGAAATGACTTGAGTCCTTGACAACTCTTCTGAAGTATGTTTAGATAAAGCCTAGCATGAGGATAGAATATATATCATAGTTTTATCTTTTGCAGAAGCTTTTATTCTGAGCAAATGTGTTCTGTCACCAAGTTCCCTAAATTCTTTCAGCAATTATTGACATGTAATTTTACCAGAATCCAAGTTCAATAATTCATTATATGCGTTTGCATATATGTGTTTAGTGGGGGAATTTAGAGAAATTGTTGCATGATATATCATTTGTTTCCACTACTTTCCTCTATTGATACATCAGCTTTGTAATAACACGTTTGGGAAGAAAAAGTTTATCATCTTAAAATAATATTTCTATAATCTCTATATTTTCTCACCTATTTAAATTAAAATGACATTTTTGTAGATAATTTCAAACATATTCCACAGTGAAGGGAATCATGTAATAAACCTCCTCTATCATCAATTAACTTCAATAATTAACAGTAATTACCAACTTATGGACAATTCTGCTTTCTCCATTTTCTTAATGCCCTCAAAAATAAGCTGACTTCAAGTAATTTTCAGACATTGTGCCATTAACTCAGCATATATTTTAGTAGAATTATCTTAGAAGTTTTTAGCAGAATTAAAAACTTAGAAAAACACCTCCATAGGACTTTTATCACACATAATATAACCAACAATATTATTTTAAAATTTCCTCCATTGTCCAGATATCACATTATCTTAATTGTTTGTTAATCTCATAATTGTTTATCCTTAATATAACAACTTAGGGTTCCACCTTGTCCACACATTCACCTGACGTGTATGTCTTTAGATCACTTTGAATCTGTAGGTCCTGTCTTTTCACATTTTCCCCTGTATTTTATCTGCCGAAGAAATCAGGTTGACTGTCTAATGCAGTTTTCCAAATGATGAATTTTGCAGCGTGCATCCTCATGGTATATTTTATCATGTTCCTCTGTCCTTGGTTCCTATTAACTAAAGACTTCATTATTTATTTTTTCTCCCTCCCTCCCTCTTCCCTCTGTTCCTCCCTCTTTTTTTCTTCCCTTCTTCCCTGTAGCAATACTTGATAGGTGTTTTGTGCATGTTGTCCCTCTTTTTAAAATGTTAGCGGTTATTTATACTCGTTGCCTCGATTCATTACTTATTAGGAGCTCTAAAATTGACTGATGCTAATTCTACCATTCATTGCTTCATTTATTTGTAGTGACATTGCATCTAGTTTTACATTAGCTTAGGAAGGATTGTCATCCGTATAATAATTAGCCCTTTCTGTCTGAGGATGCAGCATGCCTTCACATTGAAGTTGACTTTGCCTTTCAGAAACATTTTGGCATTCTCCTAGCTTAGGTTGCCCGCTTGTTTGTAGCAACATAAATGCTGTCTTCTTTTCCATCACATCTTCTAACAAGTTATTTTTAAAATACATGCTATTGATTTTATGCACTGATTTTGTTTCTGTGCTGAGTATGTCAACTATGTTTTTAAACTGAAAATTTTATTTATTATAAGTGCTAATCTTGAGCAGAAATTATTTTTTAAAATATGTTATGGTCTGAATATCTGTGTCCCTCCCTGATTCATATTTTGAAGCCTAATTATTAAGGTGATATTCCTGGAAGGTCTTTGGGAAATGATTAAATCACAATGGAATTAATGCCCATAATAAAAGAGCCCTCAGAGAACCACCTTGCTCTTCTGCCAGGTAAATGACACAGCAGTCAGGCTCCATCTTGAAGCAAGCAGCCCTTACCAGACACTAAATCTGCTGGTGCCTTGATCTTGGACTTCTGAGCCTGCAGGACAGTGAGCAATAAATTTCTATTGTTTATCAAGTACCTAGTCTAAAGTATTTTTTTTAAAGCCGCTTGAATTGACTAAGACAAAGTCAAAGGACGGGATTAGAATTTCCTATGAGCTGAAAAAAATTCTCATTTAAGAGTATCACAAGCATCCATTTAATCTTCTATGGATACTAGAGGATACTGAAGTTGGAGAAATGAGTTGTGGAGTGCTTCTTAATATCTCCTCAAATGTATCCCTATTCTAAACATTTGTCAAGCTTCTTATGAGAGAACAATTGCCAAGAAATACATACATTTATTCTTCACAAGAAGAACCACTAGAAAATGCACTACAAAAAATTTCTTATGAGTTTATAACTCTTTTAATTTCAATTAAAAACACACTCATTAAACTTTTATTATACACAAAATGTAGACACAATTTCAACCCTGCTGGAGTTAACATCCAAGTGAATAGCTGACAGATTGGTTAATAAGCACAAAACAGAATAAAGTAAATACTTATAAAATCTCTAATAATTTTCCAAGTTTGATTCTGCATACAGCATTGATTTGTTAAGCAGTTTGTTGAAAGTTTGCGATGACATTTTTTAAAAATGAGGAAGTCAGCCTTCTGTTAAGTTGCAAAATATCTAAAATGTGTCACTCAAACCACTGACCTTTAGAACAACAGTTCACATGAAAATTTAGGAATTTGATAAATCCAGTTTAAAATGAGTTTTGCATTCATCATAAAGAAAATAATTTTGTCCTCCTAAATGACTCCTCGTTGCTAGTGTGCACAATAGAAATGAAAATCTGCTAATAAATATATATTTTTAAAATACAATTTTTTCATGACTTAAGTCTCAAAACTGGTCTTAAGATTTTACCCATAAATGCTGAAAGTTAACTATTGGCATTTAACAAAGATTCATTCTTTAAATACATTTATAAAAATAATAAATCCTTGTTATACAGAAATCTCAGGTTGTCAACCTATTCTAAAAGATATCATTAAACTATTTAGGAGAAAGAAAGAATAATAGGGAGTTCCAAAATGGCAATAAAACAAATATGTTTCTATAAGAAAACAACATACATGTTTTGAACATACTCGTTGTTAGCACAAATCCGTTTGACAATGACATCTGGGTGTGGAGCAGAAACTTGTGAAGCAACTCCCCTAGTAGAGAACTTTACAGGACATCATTCCATGTATAGTTTCTACATGTCCTTACCAGGAGATGAATAAACTAGTGTATCTCATCACAGACATGAAAGCTTGCCTATCTTCTAAGATGAAAACAAAAGGAATACATACAGATGCCAGCGAACATTCAGACATTTGAGCTGAGAAATATCTCATTAGGGAAAACTGTGGACTTGCATATATTTTTGTAAATTCTATTGGTCACACTTAACTGTTTTCTTTTTTATGTTTATCACAATTTTTCTTATAGTAAGCAATAAAAATAAAAGCATTAAGTCTTTCCTTCTCTTTTAATCCATAGAAAAGTATGAAAGAAGAAGAAATCTATGGTCTCCTTGATCTTACTTCAAACTAGACTTTTCAGAAAGTTTCGTAAAGTACATGGTTCATGCTGACTCATCCTAGATTAGGTGAGTCAGCATAATTAAGATTTAAACACAAGATGATACAGAACTTCTCTAAAAATAAAATTGGGTGAAGTGCAAAAGTTTAAGAGATCTTAAAGTATTCCCACTTGCAACAGTAATGGTAGTCATTTGTACAGGGTGAGAGGAAATTACACTATTTAATCATGTTTAATCTTGCAACTCTGTAAATTGAATATTATTCTCATTTTAGAAACAAGAACCTTTGGGAGGCTGAGGTGAGTGGACTGCCTGAGCCTGCGGGATCGAGACCCGCCTGGGCAACTTGGCGAGACCTCATCTCTACAATAAATCAAAAATCAGCCGGGCGTGATAGCACGTGCCTGTAGTTCCAGCTACTCGGAAGGATCGCCGGAGCCCAGCTGGTCGAGGCTGCGGTGGCCAGGAGAGGCCACTGCACTCTAGTCTGGGTGACGGAGTGAGACTCCAACTCAAAAAAAAAAAAAAGAAGAAAGAAAGAAGAAACAAGAAAGCCAAGAATCAGAATCTTCATCTTGGCCAGGAATCTTTGCTAGTAAAAGTCACAAACTTGAGTCTCAAACACATTCTATTTAAATCTTGATCCAGTGTAATTAACCAACACATTATCTACCATAAAAAAAACAAAACTAAACAAATTATATAATGATTACAAATTATTTCCAAATTCTTCATAACTCGTTCTTCCTGTAATATAATGCAGCTTGGTTTTCTATCTTTCCACCTGTACCTTTTTACAGGTTTATTTTTCTTCTCTGTTTGCCAAGGACAGTTGTATTTCTACTGTCTTCATTAGCACTTAATTTTCAGGAATATTTAATTTGATAAAACTATTAATGCGGTACTACTAAGGTATCTAAATGATTCAATACTTTTCAAAATGCCCTAAATTGTAGATGGATTAGAAATAACAAATGCCTATCCAGGTGCAGTGGCTTACGCCTGTATTTCCAGCACTTTGGGAGGTGGATGTTAGAGGATTGCCTGAGCCCAGGAGTTCAAGACCAGGCTGGACAACTTGGAGAAACCTCATCTCTACAATAAATAAAAAAACTAGCCAGACATGGTGGCATGAGCCTGTAATCCCAGCAATTTGGAAGGCTGAGGCAGAAGGATCGCCTGAGACTAGCTGGTCAAGGCTGCAGTGGCTGGGAGCATGCCATTATACTTCAACTTGGGAAACAAAAAGAAAAGAAGAGAAAAATAAAATAAAAATAACCAATGCCTGTCTAATACATTTTTGTGAGATTCTAATAGTCCTATGTCTAAATGTCACATGGAGATAAATCTATAAATAACTGCATGTGGTATAATAGAATATTTTTATTTTGATATTTGGCCAAGGTTTTGTGAAGATCTTTGCCTTCATTTCAAATATGTATGTCCTCCTTCTCTCCGACCTAGTAGAAGCAGCATTTATATAAGCCAAATTCGTGTTCATCTTGCATTATCTTTTAAAAATAGTGAGAACCCTGTTCATAGAACTCTGTTCTCTACGTGTGAATATGACAGTTGATTACAAGACTACATAAAAACGATGGCTATATCAGCAAACTAGGGATATTCATTTTGAAACATGAAAGCAAAGTACTTATTTTAACTCCATATGTGCAAGTAACTACACTGTCTCTACTGAAGTATGAAAGAATGAACTTAGTTGGAAAAAAACATTAAAGTTCGCAAAATTTCACCGGAAAGTCTACTTACTTGTTCAAATTCATTCTTTTGAAATTCTTCAAAACCAAAGATGTCCAGAATTCCAATATCCAATGTCTGCATGCTGAAACAAACAACACACCGAGATGAATGTGCGTTCTTGAAATTCCTTCCTAATCTTTCGCTCATTGCCACTTCAGGTCATAAGAATCCAATCAACTTGAACTTAAAAAAAAAATACGTGTAAATAATTATTTAAGACCCCTGTGGAAAACTCTGAAAGTGAGAAAAGTATAAATGCTTTTAATGCCTTGATTCATTAGTAAGAACATACTGATTTCTAAGTTAAAAATGTAACAATATATCGATGGTTTAATATTTGCTTCTCTGAAACAATCCTTGTGTCTGTCTCCTTAAGTTGGACTTCCTTAAGGAACTGAGCCTACCTGGCAAGAGGCTCTCACTAGCTGTTATGTGGATCTTGTCTGGCTATGCAAGCAGTGAGTCAGAATTCTTTCATCACACGCAAGCAGAACATAAGGTAAAGCACGATTAAGTCAGATGTATGTGTGCATACATTACTATCACCATCATCTTTGATAGCTCAAATTTGGTCACTTCCAAAATTCGTCCAGAAGCAATTTTTATAAAAGAAAAATGAAAAATAAAACTTTGAAGGATAATTTGAAGAAAGAAGTCTTGTAATTCAGTGTAAACTACCACTCTTGGAAATAAGGACAGTCTTAGATGGTAAAGACCTCAGATGTCTGAGTCCACATAGTGAATAAGCAAAGAAATAAGATGAGTCTGAGTCACAGACAGGATGGTGTCACTAAGAACCTTGATCTTGTGTAGAGGGCTACAGGGGGAGGGGAGATGGGAGTGCTTGAGGAAGTATGCATGAGTTTGCTTCTTGCGAAGAAGATCTCAGATCATTCTGGAATGCCCAGGACAGAACACACTCTATCTTTTCCACATCACTGACCTAGGGTATCAGTAGGAAAACTGTAGCCCTCATTTTTTGCCAAAGGGTACAAGATTCTGTCATCATTACATTTGTTAGAGCATCTATACTCATTGTTCCTGTTGATTCTTGAATTTTTGTTATTTCCTTTCCACTTGATTTGTCCAAACCACAGAATCAAACCAGCAACTAACTATACATTTTGTTTTTCTCAAACAGCACACACTCATAATACATAAGGATCATTAATATGTCACCTAGATGACCATTTTATTTTCCTTTAAAAAATGTAGAATGCTGCAGCTATGATATTTTGTCTGGGAGATTATGTATCATCTATGATAGAGATATGAGCTTCATAAGTGGGAAGGAGAGAATTTTAAAAACCCCTAATATAGACTTCATATATCAAAGAACATAATACAGTGAGAGAAAGGAGGAATCATTCAATGTATGTCTCTGACAAGTTGATTTAGTTTTTTAGAAGAAGAAGTAAAGATAGCTTTGTAATTCAAATAGTGCACCCAAATCAACTCTACATGTACTAGAGCATTATTTGTTATAACAATAAAATAAAAAGGTACAAGAAAACAAATGCGATCTTTTTTTCCTGATTTTAGTTTGGGGAAAAAATCAAAAGAAATGTTTAAAGGTGTGATTGAATATAAATGACTAATAGGAATATTAAAAGTATTAATCTTATTACAATTGCAAATAAATACAATTTTGAATATTAGGCATGAAAATATATTTCCTCATATGCTTTTTGAGGAGTTTAAATCGGTAAAGCCTTTCTTGAAAATAATTTGGTGATGTAGTATAAAGCTTTGAAATATTCATATCATGTGAACCAGGACTTCTAAGAGGGACTCTATACTAACGAGATGATCAGAAATGCCATTAAAGTCTTATGAACATAATGGCCATTGTTACCTTAATTATTATAACAACAATAGCAACATAATAAATATCCCACGCCAAAAACACACAACTAATTAAATAGCCTGCATCTATGATGGATTAATTTAATGAAACTGTCAAGTTAACAGAAAGCAATATATCAATTCTGTATAAAGAATAACCCTAATGATATATCCAGAAGACCTAGAAATAAATAGATCAAGCCTGAGAAGGGGAAGTAGGGACAATCTTTTGTTTACTTCTTTTTACCATTTCATAAAGTGCCTATATTAAAACATGGTTATTTTTATCACCACTAAATATTCAATTGATGTGTATATAAAGACAATATGAAAACATGAGAAATGTTCATGAATAATATTAAGCTAAAAACAAACAGCAGAAACAAAATGCATACCCTTAATATACTTAAAGTATAATCTGAACTATGACCAAAAAAAATCCATGGCCCAGGAAAAATAAAGCAAATGTTAACAGTCCATATTACAGAATGGTAAGCTGGAGGTGATTTCTCAAATTCCTAAACGTTCTATACCGAGTAGTATAAGTATCTTTATCATTAATCTTATTTAAAAATGTTTGGGTTTGGTTTTTTTTTGAGTCGGAGTCTCAGTCCGTCACCCAGGCTGGAGTGCAATGGCACGCTCCCGGCCACTGCAGCCTTGACCTGCTGGGCTCAGGCAATCCTTCCACCTCAGCCTTCCAAGTAGCTGGAACCACAGGCATGTGCCACCACGCCCAGCTGATTTAAAAAAAAAATGTATTGTAGAGACGAGGTCTCGCCATGTTGCTCAGGTTGAACTCGAACCCCTGAGCTCAGGCAATCCTCTCATCTCCACCTCCCAAAGTGCTGGAATTACAGGCATGAGCCACCGTGCCTGGCTTGGGTATTTTCTAATTTGTTGTGAGGAAAGGGACCCCAGTAACCTTAAGTGCAGAAAGAACCAGAGTGAGAAGTGCCAGGAGAAAGGAATTTGGTTTCCCAGGGGTGGGCATGCAGTAGACACAAGAAGCAACTCCAGGGGTCAGGAGAGAAGGTGTAGGAGCTGCTCTCCTGATGGTTTTGTGTCATTCTCAAGTGTGGATGCCTCTCTTCTCTGCTTTCATCGGGATCTTTACCTTAGGTTCTCATGTCTGACTCTCACACTTGGTTTCCAGTTGGCCTGGGCAATAGAAGCCCTATAATTATGGCACATGGTTTTGGTAGAACTTAGGGAAAAGAACAAGAGGTACCCATGCCATTGTGCCACTTCATGCATACCTCCTCTCCGCAGAAGGACAGTAAATTTCTATCAACGTGCAGAGGAGAGATGCTTGTCCACCAAGGCATGTGTGGATGAGCAAAAAATATTAAAGGATTCTGGTTTATTTTGGAGAAAGTAAATTATTAATTAGTCATTTAAAGCAGCATCTATTTCTTTGGAAGGGCATTCCTCTTAAGTGATCCCCCCCCATGTTTCATAGATACTGATTCGAAGCATAGTTGGTTTACAAAAGATGGTAGGAGAGAAAATTCCATGGTCAGAAGAAACATGACATGCTAGCTGAAAGCACTTTAAGGGTTACTCTTTCAATCGCTGACAGACATATAACGTGCTCATTTAAAAAATCTATTTCATCATTTATGGCTGAATGAAATATGTGTCTGTTATTGCAGTAGAAATCTTACAAGAACCGTTAGCCAGTAAAATGCCTGTACTATGTAGCCGTCAGCATTACTGTCATTCGTTTTATTGATATCTGACTCCTATTACAGGCATTGAACTTGACATTCAGTTTCTGGCAAGCAGGAACAGAGAGGGGTCATCTGATCAGCCAAGATCCAATGCTACAGGCAAAATTAGCTTATTAATAAGATCCTCTGTTTCAGTTCACATGCTGCCCTAGAATTCTTCTGAGAGCTTTCTTGATCGTTAACAAAACTGGCTGGCTTGCATTAGCATATTAGTACAACACAATGACTTACATCAGACACGACGTCAAATATCAAGTCATCTTTCTGGTTTTGACTTTGCCTTTCATCTATGTAGGTCTAGGATGGGGAAAGGTCCAAATTAAAACAAATGTCTACCACAGAACACGAAAAACTCGCTTCATCTGACCAGAAAGATCGGATGGTGTGTAGGAGTCAGGTCTGGTCCTCAATTATCCTTGGGCAAGAAGATTGATTCCCTAGAGAGTTGCCTAAGCATTTAGCTAATTTAGGAAATAGCTTAACCTTACTTGGCACAAAACCCTTAGACTGAGTTAGAGTTGAATCAGTTTCTTAGGCTGACGGGGTCAGAATTAAATATAGACACATTCCAGACTTGAGCAATGGTGTCCAGACTAACTGCTCTTGGAGTCATTTAGACTTACATAGAGGTTAGTGGTGGAAAGTTTCTGAAGACGTTGTGCTATGCTGTGGCATTCACCAAGTGTGCTGTCAATATGCTGACTTATTTAATTAAAACAAACTGGGTTTTGTTTTGTTTTTAATTGGCAAGGTGTGCTCACTGTGGAGGCTAACTCTGCTTGCTCCTTAGTTTATCTTAACCTCTCAGAGTTTTCTCTAGGCCATGCAAGGAACTTGAGAAGGAGAAGCAGGACTCCAGGACTGTATATTTTGGAGGTTCCTCCCTTTTATGCTTTGACTGAAGAAAGTATGAGGCTTATAACTTTCTGAAGTCATGCCAGAAACTATGGAAAGCACTTGCAATTGCTGACAAGGTAAGCTAGAAGCTGGGAGATGACCAATCCTGCTGTCTGGCTTTCTCTACACTTTGTGGTATTGTGCAAACTGACATCCTTCCTAAATGCAATCATTCCCCTCACTGCTATCCAACGGAAATATAAGTTAGGAAGTACAAAACTGGGGACCCCTTGAGGTAAGATTACAGTTAATTAGCCTGGACATATAAGACATTCTGAGATGAGGATGAATACTGGAGTTAACATTCTATTGTGGACAGTGCATCTAGCACTGTTGTGAGCATTTTAAAATGCCTTAGCCCGTTTAACCTTAACCAGCAACCTATGAGATAAATGTTATCATCATTTCCATTTTGCAGAGGAGAATACTAAGGAAGAGATTAGTGAAGCAAGTTACCAAGGGCACTCATTAGTTTTAGACAGATCAACGATTTGCATCCAGCCATCTAACTCTAGATCTTGTGACTGTAAGGTCACAGGAACTGCATAAAACTATCTCGGATTGCTGGTCACATATACACAAGTCTAATTCTGATTTACTCAGAGACCAGGAAAGGAAATGTCTTTATTTGGAATTTTAAAAAATGGTCAGTTCATCAATAACCAAAGTAGTAATAAGAGTATATATAATAAAATATCCCTTATATCCTTCCTATCAGTGAAAGCCACAACTCACAGCTTAAAAGCATTAATACACTGTGTATTAATGAATATATTTCTTACTTATTATAAGCTGCACTTATAACATGATATATATTTATATATGATATATATTTATAACATGATATATATGCATGTTTTATTACCAAAAGTGTTTTTAGAAACAAGAATTAGGTCAACTTACCCCACCACTTAATTACCTTTCAAAAGCCATAAGTACTATTCAATTTTGTTGTTGTTGTTGTTGTTTTTTTTTTTTGAGTTGGAGTCTCACTCTGTCGCCCAGACTGGAGGGCAGTGGCTGCTCCCGGCCACCGCAGCCTCGACCTGCTGGGCTCCGGCGATCCTTCCACCAAGTAGCCTTCCAAGTAGCCAGAATTACAGGCATGCGCTACCACACCCGGCTGATTTTTTGATTTATTGTAGAGATGAGGTCTCGCTGCCCAGGCGGGTCTCGAACCCGCGGGCTCAGGCAAACCACTCACCTCAGCCTCCCAAAGGCGCGGGATTACAGGCTGAGCCACCGAGCCCGGCAGTACTATTCAATTTAAGCTAACACTTGTATTTCTACTATAAACAGCTTTCGTTTCTGAATAATAGTAGACTAAGTAAATATGACACGACTGTGTCACCACGCATTCTATAATTATTAAAATGAATGGCTGTGAAGGATAGATAGAAATACCAACATGTAGTTATTGCAGGTGAAAAGAGCCAGATGCAAAAGTGTACGTATGAGACAATAACACCTGCAACCCATATACACGGCTGGTAGAAGCTTGAATTTGAAGTTAGGAAATTGGTTTGGCTTTAGCCACCAACAGCTAAAGACACAATGACTGAAATGACCCAGAACTTCTACTCCTGGGCTCACAGTCTGGAACAAAAGTACTTCTGTCCCCTATAACACATGCAAGAGAATGTCCCATGCTGCTTTATTTATCATTGTCAAAAACTGGAAACATGCCAAGCGCCTATCAATAGTGAAATAAACAACTAAATCACAGTACGTAGTGGCACGTTCAAAGATAATTTTACAAAATTATTTTACTTTTTAAAAAATATTATTTTTTGTTTCAGAGTTGTGGGGTACAAGCGAGGATTTATTACATTAGCTGATTGCATTGCAGCTGCAGTTGGGCTTCTAGCTGGCCCAGTTGGGCTTCTAGCTGGCCCACTCTCCCCCTGATAGTGGACCAGGCACCCAGTGGGATACCACACAAACTCTTTCCTCTTCCTTCCTTCTCTCCTCCAGCAGTACCAAGCATCTGCCAGTCCTACCCTCGTGCCTGTGTGACCAATGATCAGCGTCCACTTATGAGTGAGAACATGCGATAATCAGCGGTTGGCTTTTGTGATATTTCCCTTAGTATGATGGACTACAGCTGCACCCATGTTGCTATGAAGGCCATGGGTTTGTTCTTCTTTATGGATGCATAACATTCTATTGTGTATATGTACTACATGTTCTTTAGTCCACTTTTGATGGGTATATTGGTGGATTCCATGCTTTTTTTTTTTTTTTTTGAGTTGGAGTCTCACTCTGTCGCCCAGACTGGAGGGCAGTGGCTGCTCCGGGCCACTGCAGCCTCGACCTGCTGGGCTCCAGCGATCCTTCCACCTCAGCCTTCCAAGTAGCTGGAACTACAGGTGTGTGCTATCACGCCCGGCTAGTTTTTTATTTATTGTAGAGATGAGGTCTCGCTAAGTCGCCTAGGCGGGTCTCAAACCCGTGGGCTCAGGCAATCCACTCACCTCAGCCTCCCAAAGTGTGGGATTACAGGCTGAGCCACCGAACCCGGCTTCCATGTTTTTGCTATTGTGAAAAGTGCTGCAACACATATGTGTGCAGATACATTTTTGTAGAGTACTTTATGCTTCTCCTGGTGTATTCCCAGAAGAGGAATTGCTGGATTGTGAGGAAGCTCAATTTTTAGCTCTTTGAGAATACACCACACTGCTTTCCACAGAAGTTGAACTAGCTTACATTTCTAGCAACAGTGTAGAAGCATTTCCTTTTCTCCACAGCTGTGCCAGAACCTATTGTTTTTTGACTTACTAGTGATAGCCATCCTCACTGGTGTTAGGTGACATCTTATTGTAGTTTTCATTTGCATTTTTCTGATGATTAGTGAGGCTGGACATTTTTCGTGATTTTGTTGACTGCTTGTATGTCTTCCTTTGAGAAGTGTCAGTGTCTTTTGCCCATTTTTTTTTTAGATTAGAAAATATAGTTTATTTAGAAAGTAAATTAGAGAAAGAGAGAAAGGATTCACTTCCCTAAGGTAAGGGAGTGAGTCAAAGCCTAAGAAAACATGGTAGTGGCTATAGCTCAAAGAAGTCATGGCCAGACCATAGCTTAGCAAGGCAAAGGCTTGCCCATTTTTTTCAGTTGGACTCACTCCCTTGCCCAGGCTGGAACCTGCCCACTTTTAAATGGGGTTGTTTGTTTTTTTTCCTTTCAGTTCTTCCGAGTTCCTTGTAGATCCTGGATATTAGGCCTTTGTCAGATACACAGCTTGAAAATGTGTTTTCCCATTCCATGGGTTGTCTCTTTAAGCTCTTGATTTTTTTTTTTTTTGCTGTGCTCAATCTTACAAAAGAATTTTACACAGAAATATAATAAACATGAATAGTCACTTCACTCAACATTGGATATGCATCTCACATACACAACATGAAGCAGAAGGACCCAGACATTTAAAAAGTGCATGAAGGATCCTTCTAGAATGTTGGATATAGTCAACAACTTAATCTGAATGGAGTTTATAAGTGCACGTTACATATGTAAAGATACATTTAACTGTATACAGAACATGTGCACTTAAGCTATATTATTCCTCAATAAAACTATAGAAAAATGCATGCTCACTTAGATCACAAGTATGCACAGGGTAAAAATTGATAGTTAAATATTTGTTAAGTGAGAAGCACTCAACTGCATATTTATTTTGGCATTGCCAAGTCAAACATGCTGTTAGAATAGTGAACCTTATTACAATTGACCCTCACTACTGCAGGAGGCTCAAGTACCATTCATTAATATAAAGATAGCAGCAGGGAGGTCAATTACAAACAAGATGTCTGAGTGGTCCAGAACTGAGGGGAGAGGTGAACATACATTAAATGCAATTACAGCAATATTTCTCTCATTATTGCTTTCATTTATGATTAAGAGTTATATCCGTCCTCCTTCCTATGTCTGCTGATGCTGTTGGCTACTACACACCTCTTAGACAGCAGAGTTCCATTGCTTGGGAATGCCTGCAGACCAGACTTTACTCCCTCCAACAAATAAACCATTTCTTATATTCAAGCAATGATCTGGATCATTGAGCCAGGGATGCAAACTTGAGTGGGGTTCCTCATCGTGGATGTATATCGTCATAAGGAGGAGTGATGGGTTTTCTGACCATGCCTTTGGTGCATAATCATATGGTGGATAGTCCAAAGGTATGCTTCTACTTTCTTTTCTGTCTGTATCTGCTTGTAGACAACTACAGAACAAAGTTCAGTGTCAGAACTCAGGTCTTGGAATCAGGTTCATCCAGTGATGTTTGAAAGAGCCCATGCCACAAAAGTTTCTATCCACATCAGAATACTACCAAGCTTGAAAGGAGGTGTGAGCCGGGCTCGGTGGCTCAGCCTGTAATCCCGCGCCTTTGGGAGGCTGAGGTGAGTGGATTGCCTGAGCCCGCGGGTTCGAGACCCGCCTGGGCAGCGAGACCTCATCTCTACAATAAATCAAAAAATCAGCCGGGCGTGGTAGCGCGTGCCTGTAATTCCGGCTATTTGGAAGGCTGAGGCGGAAGGATCACCGGAGCTCAGCAGGTTGAGGCTGCGGTGGCCGGGAGCGGCCACTGCACTCCAGTCTGGGCAACAGAGTGAGACTCCAACTCAAAAAAAAAAAGAAAGGAGGTGTATTTGCAGTTCATGCTTTGGCTTTTGACAAACTGGACCTTTGCAGAGAAGATGGTAGGTCAGGGAATATGGCCAAGGTCAGTCAGGCAGTGCTCACAACAAAACATAGGGGAACTCAAAAAGCATGAAACCCATTGTGTGGGTCTGTTTTAATGACCAGTGATTCAGGAACACAGAGACAAAGATAGGACCCCAATGAAAATATGCAATCCAGGTAGGTTGAGTAAATGATTTCTGTGATCTTCAGAGAAAAGGTATGATTACTAATCATGGAAAAGGTAGTTTTCCCTTTGTGTGAAAGCCCTGTGTGCATGGGTGGACAAGTTCTAGCAGGCGCATGCTTCTCTGCAAAAGAAAGCAGCCATGACTAATGTGTGTGCATGGTGAACACAACAGAGCTGGAATCTAGACTCTTCATGCAGTGCTAGCTCTTCTCAGAGGCTCAGACTTGTTGGGGTAGAGCCTTGGGAGAGGTGAGCTAACCCAGGTCGTGGGCATCAAGATTGACAGAAGTGATCTGATCTGCAGCCTTCAAAATTCGCCTATCAATAGTGGCCCTACCAGTTCTTCTAAGACTTCAGGAACCATGGAATCTAATGTACTTTAGCATGATTTGGGTCAGAGAGGGTCACTTCAGAGTTGTAAGCCTTAAGGATGGATTGTTGAACTCAGGGGAAGTTGAAGAGAATTTTCAGAACAATTAGCTCTTTGTAGAAAATTGCCCAGACTGATTAATACCGTTCTGCCTTTTCCTGATGCTCGATGAGTATAGGAAGAATGCTGTAAGCAGTTGTGTCAACTTTTGCCAATGAGAGGGGATGAAGGAGTCTTAATAACTGTTTCGCAAGTTGAAGGAGAAGCTTATGGACAATTCCTCATGATTTCAATCTGTCAATTGAAAGAAATTGTAAAGTCATACTATGCCCTTCGGTCTGCTAACCAACATGGTACCTTTTCTCAGCAACTTTGGGGGAATTCTCAGTCTTTTGGGGGAGCCATGAGTTGGGAGAGACCATTCTCAATTTTAGTAACAATCATTTCATGCTTCTCCTTGTAGAAATAACCAGTCTATGAAGGCACGTAGTGCTTGGGGCTTGGTGCTCCTTATTGTTTTAAAATTGGCTATTGAAGAGTTTCTCAAGTCTGAAGCGTTTCCTCAGGTCTATGCTCAAATAAACACAGACATTGTTTATGTGGAGTCCCAAGCTCCTCAGTACATTATGGTTTATGGTGCTTCAAGAGAACCCACAACTCTTTTGTAGCAATAGAAAGCCCCTTTCTTGAATTTTTAATTTTGTTTGATGAGCTTCTTGGTCTAGCATCCCACAGAATGCTCTCTGAGAAATACTGTCCTAGTGACAATCTTCTTAATCCCATTTTTTCATGTAAGACTCAGTCAGAAAAAAGTATTGGTAAGAGAGAAGGAGGAGGGGAGGAGAGATCAGATCAATGGTATACTTGGTTTTTGTTTCCAGAAAAATAATATTGATATTACTATGCATGGAATATTTATTCTATACTTAAGACCAATTAGATAATTACATTTTCCCTCGGCTGTTCTGATTTAGTCTGTGCCCTTCAGCTAAACATATATTTCATTATTGGTGTTTGAAAGAGAATGTCAATGGAAAAGGTGAGTTTTTTAAAAAAATAAAAATGGAAGAAAGTATGACATTAAATCATTTCAATTTTAGCCACCTCAATCAGAAAATTGTCTATATCTTGGAGTGCTGTAAACTGCAGACTGCTCTGATCTAACCAAATATATTTTAAGAGCATCAGGTAAATACTAACATCTTCAAACTTACATTTTCTACCAAACTAGAAATTATAGACTCACAGGTCTTACAATCACAAACAAGTTAAAGAAATATATAGGCTAAACCTCCATATGCAGGCAGATGGGATGTGATTATCACAATTTCAAGGATGAGGAAAATTAAGATTCACAAGACATAAATGTTTTACTAAAGATTTCATTAATGTTAAGTAGTAGACTCAGAATAGGAATCCAAATCTTTTGCTTCTTAATACTCTTTAAAAAATTAAAAGCCAGCTTTTAATAAAATTACCGTTCGTGCACAAATGCAAACTATGAAATCTACATATCATTTTGACCCACTAACTACAAGCTACAGGAAAGAATGCTGTTTAGTTTTTCACTTATCATGCTTTTATTCAGTTCCTTGTTGCCCTTCAGCATCATTGTCTTCCAATCAAACCCTCCTCAATTTTTTTTTTTTTTTTTTTTTGAGTTGGAGTCTCACTCGGTCGCCCAGACTGGAGTGCAGTGGCCGCTCCGGGCCACCGCAGCCTCGACCTGCTGGGCTCCGGCGATCCTTCCACCTCAGCCTTCCAAGTAGCCGGAACTATAGGCATGCACTACCACACCCGGCTGATTTTTTGATTTATGGTAGAGATAAGGTCTCGCTGCCCAGGCGGGTCTCGAACCCGCGGGTTCAGGCAATCCACTCATCTCAGCCATCCAAAGGCGCGGGATTATAGGCTGAGCCACCGAGCCCAGCTCTCAATTTTTATAAAGACAAATTTTATTATGTATATTTAAGGTCCAACACATGATGTTATACATATAAAATACGTAAATAGCAAAATGGTTATTTCAGTGGATCCAATGAACACATCTAACATCTCACATAGTAACTCATATTTCCTCCTGTGGTAAATACAGCTATAATCTATTCATTTAATGAAAATTCTGAACACAATACACTATTATTAACTATAGTCCTCATGTTCTACGGATTGTTTCACTTGCTCACTCTACATCTTTTCTATTTTGTATTCTTCCATCTACAGGTCCCCAATTCCTTCTCTCTATGAGGTTCTGTTTTAAAGAGCACTTCTGATCTCTTTGCAATCTAATATAAGTATTGAAAAACAAAGTCTTCATCCTTTGAAGGTTGTGGATTTTAGCAGCCCAGAAGATGACAGGTCAAAGAGTTTGAAAACACTGAGAAGGGGCATCAACTCAGAATCACTCAAATCATTCGTGAAACGGAGGGCTGTGTTTCCAATACTCACTTTCAAAGGTAAGGACTCAAAATTTGTGGTTCCAAGTAGCATCTAATAACATTTCATGAGACAGTGACTTGTAGCAAGTGGGTGTTTCTAGATAACTGAGCACCTCAAAACTCGGTGACTTAAAAACTATAAGTATTATTGTTCACAAGTATGCGTGTCGGCTTGGACCACCTGACAGACACTAGCATAACCCCAAGGCCTCATAGTTGGCTGGTTATAGATTGGGGCAACATCTTCCAGAAAACCAGACCAAGCTCACTCTCATGGCATTAACAGGAATAAAGAAAGTAGGTTTGTGCAAGGCTTCAGAATTGGCACACCATCGTTTCTGCAGTATTCTCTTGGCTAAAGCAAACCACAAGTCATTCAGTCAGTTCAAAATCAGAGGGAGAGGAAAAAAATTAACTTCATACAGGAGAAGCATCAAGGTCATATTGTATAGGGCATGAATACAGAGAATAATAAAGAATTGTGATTTTTTTTTAAAATAACCTACCACATGACTCTTTTATTGATAATGGCTTTTAAGCTAGGCTTTACTTAATTTCTTTATTAGTTCTTCAGCATTTCAGTAAATGTGTACTGAGCACCTAGTTTTAAAAAACACTGTGCTGGATATTAGAGACAAAGGAACAGAAAACAGCCTTACCCTTAGGGGCATGTCCATATTTGTATATATTTAACTTAATAATGATTTCACTTGAAACAAGAAAATTACATATGTTTTAAAGGGTTATTAAAAAACTTTTAGCTTTATATTAAGTTTTTATTTTTCTCACTCTTTCAATGGTCTTCAATGTGGTAGGAATTTTTGGAAAAACTCAGATTTTAAAGTCTGGGATAACAGGGTTCATATCCCAAGTCCATAACTTCCTGACTATGAGACTTGGGTCATTTAGTTAACCTTTCTGAATTCCAGCTTATTTATCTGTAAAAGGGAAACAATAATATATAAACTGAAGTCATTATATATAAACTGTAACAATCCTCAGCCTCAGGACTGACTCATTTATGGCAATATTCAATAAATAATAACCATAATAATTGTGTCTTCGTTCATCACTTATCACACCTGCACACATGAAGAAGCCAGGCTTGGAAAATGTATTTTCGACAAGACAGTACGTGAGGAGAGAAACATTCAACGCATGAGACTGGCAAAAACTAAGGACGTCCTTAGTGGAAAAGCACATCCTCCTCAATTGGAAAATGATATTCAAAAAGACAACCAATATTTAACCAGTGATACTGACATTCCTTTCCTGTTTTTTTCTTTTCTTTTCTTTTCAGGGGGAGGCAGGGTCACCCAGAGCCAGAATGGGACATTCTGCTCTCCTTTCTATGGCACTGCAGCATTATTTATTCTGGCAGAACTGCCACTATTCTCATATGACAGGCACAGAGAGCATAATAAACACAGATTCGGTTAAAACTCTAGTGAGCAGGACAGTTATCAGGAGGTTGAAAAGAGGCCAAATGCATTTCCCCCGTTACAAATGAAACAAGAGAACAGGAATAGCCAGCAGTGCAATGAATTTTACCCTTTGTATAAAATATACAAGCGCTAGCCTCTGCACTCTTGGTTCAAGAAAGAGCTAGGGGAAGAAAATGCTGGAAGGTTTTTTTGTTTTATTAGACTTTTAAATAATTATCTTTTAAAACACATTTAAAAAAAACAAAACCAATTTGGTTCTCAAGTAATATTTGTGAAGAACATAAGAGTCATTAACAAAATATCAGAACTGTTGTCTGATACTAAACTTGTCATATTCTCTTAGATCTGATGAATACATTTTCCTCTCTATCTCCTGAAAACATGTACTTAGGCAAAAGTACCTATGGATCAATAAGTTATTGGTTCAATAAGTTGCACTAGTCTCTTTTTTTTGAATTGGTGTCTCACTCTGTGGCCCAGGCTAGAACACAGTGGCACAATCTCGGATACCCAGCCTTGACCTGCTAGGCTCAGGTGATCCTTCTGCCCCAGCCTTCCAAGTACCTGGGACTACAGGTGCACACCGCCATGCCCAGGTAACTTTTTGATTTATTGTAGAGATTAGGTCTTGCCAAGTTGCCCAGGCTGGTCTTGAACTCCCGGACTCAGGCAGTCCTCTCATCTTGGTCTTTCAAGTTGCTGAGATAACAGGCGTAAGCCACTGTACCTGGCAGTTACAAACTGCACTATTCTTGAAGCAATTTATCAATGATAATATGACTAATATTTAAATCTAACCACAATTTTGTCCCTAGTGTATGTTATTTGCTTAAAATAACGAGTGGCAAATATTATTCATCATTTTATATTTATTAGGTGGTAATTTAAAATTATTTCTGAGTATTATAATGTGTATGAGGCTTCAGGAAAGACTTAATTTTTATTAATGCTCCAGATTCTTCTATTTTAATATAAAATGGTCTCCCCAAATAATGAAAAAACAAAGGCACAATTACAGAGGAAAGATTTTTAGCTCTTTAGGAAATCATTATACATATGGGTGTTTTGGTAAGGAAATGGAGCAGAAGGGGAATTATTTAGAAAGCAGTTTTGTCTCAGATATTTGCTAGATTGTGTAGTTTTGGTTGTCATGGTAATAAGCACCATGATTTAAATGAGTTTACACAGAAATAGAAGTCACTCATACTATATTCATAAGAATCAATGAAATCTCATTATTTAATGGAAAAAAAAAATTCCCAGTTTGGATGAAGAAGGGAAAAACATGGTGTGTCAAATTTATTTTTCTGACAAACTGCTTGTTATTTTATCTCTGAAACAACACAAAGACAAAATATTTAGAACTAAACAACAAAGGAAGCATGACGTATAAAACTTCTGGAATGAACTAAGAAGTACTTGGGAGCTACTTTACAATCTCAAGGTTATTAAAAACCATCAAAAGCTATGAAATAAAATTCAACTCAGGAATTCAGAAAAAAAATCAAATTTCAAAGAAAGCAAAAATAAGGACATGACAAAGCTACAGAATTTTTTTTTTTTGAGCCGGAGTCTCACTCTGTCACCCATAGGCTAGATGGAGTACAGTGGCACACTCCTGGCCACCGCAGCCTCAACCTGCTGGACTCAGGCAATCCTTCCATCTCAGCCTTCCAAGTAGCTGGAACTACAGGTAGCGCCACCATGCTCAGCTAATTTTTTTTTAATTGCAGAGATGAGGGCTCGCTAAGTTGTTTGGGCTGGTCTCGAACCTGTGGGCTCAGGCAATCCTCTCACCTCAGCCTCCCAACATGCTGGGATTGTAGGCATGAGCCACTGCACCCAGTTTAGAAAAAAACTACAGAAACTAGTAAAACAAAATAGCATAAACATGAGAAATGACAACAAAACTACAATTTATTTTTTAAAATAATAAATATAGGCAAGTTTTGAGCAAGAATTATTACTGATATTGGGGAAAAGGCATAAACAATATCAGGGATATAAAAGTTTTCAAACTACACCTAAAATAGCAATTAAGATTATTAAACAAGGTTATGATTAAGTTGGCAAAGAAATGTGAAATGTCAAAGTGAATAATATTTCAGACAATATATGTAACTCAAAAAAGAAACAAAATATTCTGATTAGACCTTTGGACTTTAAAATAATTGATAATCAAAAGTCAACACTCTTTCCAACTGTTCAGAAGACTACAGGGAGATTTCGCCACACATTAAAGGAATATATAATCCTTATTTAGTAAAAGTTGTTGTAGAGAGAAGGAAAAAAAGAAAGAAAGAAAGTTATCTAAGTTACTTACTGTAACTTTGATAGTAAAAGATTGTATAAGAAGTGACTCTCATCTCACTAATAAAAATAAATGCAAACATCCTAAATAAGGACTAGAAAACTTCATCTAATATATCATGATCAAAAGGAGTTTGTATTAAAAATGAAGAACAATTCAAAACCAACAAACATATATCAATGCAATTTGCTATGTGGGCAAGGAAAAGAATTGCTATCATCCTCCTAATAAATAAAAATATAGATAAAATTTTGCATTCATGATTATGAACACTTCATAAAAATAACACACTGGAACTCTAACAAACATACTAATTGATGGCAAATATTTAAGGGTATTGTCATTAATTTGAAAACAAAACAATGAGATTCATTATTATCACAAATTTTCAACATGTACTGGCAGTGCTAGACAAAGCAATAACATAAGAAGGAAAAATAAGAGACAGAAAAAAGGAAAAAAAGATAGTCATGATCATTACATTAGGAAATAGACATTTCACAGGAAAATTATCAGAATTAATAAGAAAACTCAGTAGGATTCCTAAATATAAAGTCAACAAAGGAAGCTCAGTTTCAGTATTCCAGTAAACAAATTAAAATGGAATTAAAAATAGAACTCATAATAGCAACACAAACTTCAGATAGTTAGAACAAGAAATAAGATAAAGATGTGTAGAAATAGATGAAAAAATTCAAACATTGCTTATGCAATAAAATAATAAATGTCAAAATATACATCATATTCGTGAAAGAAAAAATCAGTAGCTTAAAAGGGACAATTTTCCATATTAAACTATAAATATATTTCTAGTCAACATTATAGAAGGATTTTTTATAAACAGAATCAAAGAAATTATAAAGTTAATATGAAAAATAAATATACACAAATAACTAGAATACATAAGAATAATAACTTATGAGAACTGAATAATTGAATTAATATGTTATTGGTACAGTTTTAGTCAAATAAATTAAAATCCGGAAGGAGTAAAGAAACATTACTAGGAAACAGTGTAGGGATCACTGAATATTCAACTAAATATAAAATTGTATCATCCCTTATACAGTAATTCCCCTACATATGAGCATTCATGTTACGAACTTTCATTTTAAGCAAGTTACATACGCTTTTTAATGTATTATTCCTCTCCAACAGGTGTCAGTATAGCCTAATAAATACAAACAGTACTGTACAGTCGATTGTGTTAATTGCATACCTAGGCTAACCTTGGAATTACAACAAATGGATTTATGAATACACTCTTAGAACCAAACTCCTTAATAAGTTGGGGACTTCCTGAATCCATCATAATATTCTTGATGTGTGGAAACCTCAAGGTTTAAAAAAGAAATAAGATGAACATGGGTAGGAAAAGAATATCTAGGATGAAGGCTCAAAGTCAGAGAACTGAATATGACTGTAGAAATTCTTCTGTAGGTCCCTGGGCCATCGCCAAGGAGCAGTGCTCAATCTGCCTTGCTGGAAGATGCTTGACTTTGCTTGTAATCAGGGAAATGCAAATTAATGCTCTCTGTACAGTTCTGCCAGTTAATATATACCTTGGGGAAAATTCAAAACATGTATCTCAAGAGACACAGATGAGGATATAACACCAAAACTGATTTAAGAAAACTGAAAAGAGATTTCAGTGTCCATCAGCGGTGAAATAAATGAGAATATTGCAGTTTCTTCATCAATGAGTCCCGTGGCAGTTAAAGAGAATAAACTAGCTCTTGATGTATCAATATCATTAAATTTTAAAACCCATGTGGAGTTAAAAAGAGAAGTACAGAATAAAATATATTATAGGATAGTGCTTCTGTAATTCTGAATCACTTACAATGCAATATATTTGTTTTGAAAAAACAATGGCTAGAGAAATAAAATAAGTTGTGGAAGATTATACAGCATTGATGATATTGCTGTCTCTGGTGAAGGAAGGAGTGGAATGTATCTATGTAGAAATAAACAAAAGGAACCTCAGCTTTTAGTTGTAATTGTTTATTTCTCTTATGCTAATAAAAACCTGGGAAAAAGTTGCAAAATGTTGTTTATAGATAGTAGATAAATTGGTGACTTACCTATATTCCTTTTGAATTCTTCCTGATTATTAAATTTTTAAAGACAATATATAATAAAGGAGGATATTATACATTAAATGGAAAAAGAAAAATCTAGATAAGTCTGTTTTTATCTTTCCACAAACGCGCAACAGATGTTTTATTATTTTCATGAGGTGTTTGAAAATTAATAATACAAATTCATTCATTAATAATTAAGTACTTTCCTTTTAAGTAATGAGGTAATGCATAAAATATATTTAACACCAGCATTTAACTATTAATAAACTAAATGTCTAGATTTTTGGATTCGTATCTTACAGATATCTTTTTGATTTGTAATTGCGTAAGAAACTTTAAATCTTTATAATCATTTCAATAAAGTTATATTAAGATAAAAACTGAGACTGTGCATGGTGGCTCACACTTCTAATCCCAGCACTTTGGATGCCAAAGAGGGAGATTGCTTGAGCCCAGGAGTTTGAGACCAGCATGGGCAACATAGCCAGACCTCCTCTCTACATTAAAAAAAAAAAGAAAAAAAAATTAACTGGGCATGGTGGCTCACACCCTGTAGTCCCAATTGCTCAGGCAGTTGAGGTGGAAGGATCGCCCTGAGCTCAGAAGGTCATGAGTGGGCCATGACCATGCCACTTGCACTCCAACCTCAGTGACAGAGTGAAATCCTGACTCAAAAAAAAAAAAAAAAGAACAAAAAACAAAAGAAAAAGTTGAAACAAACAAGCAAGAATGTTTGGTTTTAATCTGATTCATTAGTGCATGCTCAATCCCTGCTTCAGAAGCAAGTTTCATTTTGTTCCCGATGTGTGTTAAATGAGAACAGATTATATCTCCTGTCCTTTTCTGAATGTTTGACAGTGATTTATAATATGTATATCCAATAAAAGAGAGAGAGAGACAAGATTTTACATAGGAAGTGCAATGTGTGTTAAATATATCCTATGGTTGTATGTTTTCTTGGGAAAGTTAATCTCCAATTTATATGAAAATAACAGTGGAAAATATGTAATTTCTAGACATTTTCTTCTTACCTTGATTTTCTAGACTGCAGTTTAGGTTACATTTCTTAACCTATTTCAGGCTCAAAAAACTAAGGAATATTGTAAATTATCTTCCACTGAAATATTAAGAGGGAGATTATGTATGTTGGCAATAATACTTACATGATTTTAAATATTTATTTGCTTTGCAATGGCCACTGAACCTGTCCTACCCCTCACTATTAAGAATCACTAAAGATTATTTAGTTTATGAAGTGGCTAACTTCAAACAGCAGAAAACAGTGAAATCTGAAGTGAGGTGACGCTTCCCCAAATTCCATTTCATAAAAGGGTGGGAACCACAGAAAATATGTTGCTTCTTTTCAGTGTGATGTTTCTCAACCGCCTGCCTCAAGAAGAAGGTGGTTTTAACCCTTTTAACCCTTGTAACCCTTTTTGTTGGGTGATGCACGGCAAGCCCTCATCTAAAGCGTAGGAAACCTGACTTCGAGGAAGTATGGCAGGGGAATTGAAGTGTTTATAATCTTTTTGAGATTTTTTCAAGCTTCTCTAAAGGACAATGCCCTCTCTCCTTGGACACTGCCAATGACTGCCCCCTTAGAAGAGATTAATTTTCAATCTTTTAGCTAAAAGAGTTAACCTACCCCAGTTGACTTTAATTCCTCACAAAAGATAAATTATACTTTTATAAGAACAATGTATTACTATTATGGCTACATTCCAGTTCTTTTAAGAAGTCATAAATTGTGTCTGGTGTTTTAAAAAATTCCTTTGTTGAATAATGTGAGAACAATGTAATCACACACACACACACACACACACACACACACACACACACTCACACTCACACTCACACACACACACACACACACACACACACACACACTCATAGAGGCATGGACACAAATACACACACCTGATTTTATTTTTAGACCTATGTGTCTTGCAAAACATGAGAATATGGTGAAGCCCTGAAAGTCACAACAGTGACTTTTTTATGAAAAAAAAAATAGTATCTCAAAGCCTAAAGCACATTGATTTATGTCAAATTGTTACTGTACTTAGTATGATAAGAGTTTCACAGTACAGCTGGATAATCTTTGCTGCAGAAGTAATAACAAATCTTCCTTCATAAAGAGCAAATAAATAAACAAACAAACCTACAAGACGAAATTTGAAAACCGTCATAAGATTCTAGGTAGTCTTTATAGGTGATCTAGACAGATAGTGCCTGTGTAAACCTTCATCCAAAGGAGATTCTAACGGCTTGCCTGCAGTGCAGCAGAAAAATGTCCCCTCCCTAGCTCCATCTTCAGGCTCAGAGAACACTTTCTAAACAGAATCCCTGGTTTATTGTCCCTAATGGACAAGATTCTTGACAAATACTCGGTTATAGTTGAAAATCTAATCTACTAAAAATAATCTTACAAAATGGATGTTAACATGCTTTTAGTGTTTAAACAATCTGTGTTATTCATCTATTAAAGGGTATCTCAGTATAGGTTTTTAAAATCATACATTCTATCTAAAATGTAAAATGAGAATTACTTAATTTTTTAAAGTTAACCATAAAATCATTACAAAAAAGGACTGAGACTTAAAAATGTTCAAGAACTACCAGTAGACTATCAACATAATTGAAGGTATTATATCAATGACATTATATTAAAAATTAGGTATCAATTCAGAGTTTATTAATTTCTTTAATCAACAAATTAGGAAAGGATTACAGAACTACTATATGAACTTTTTAAGATGAAGGTTCATTAACCCCCCAAATTAATGAAAAATTGGGCATTAGTGTGTATGTTTATGGCATTCATCAGGTTCCTAAATTAGGCTTTGACCCAGACGAGGTTGAGAAACATCATAACATTTCATAGACATATTAAGTGCTCCTTGGTTGCATCGATCAGAGACATATGGAAATCATGGAAAATTTGACTAACCTTTAATATCAACAGTAAAAAATATTCCTTCATATTGGACATCCTTGGAAACCCAACAAACACGTGGATCACTCAACACAGTATATTCAAAACATACAGTACACAAACAACTCTTAGCAGGAACAGCACCAAGGTGTAAGAGTAAACAATGAAATCTTAAGCCAATTTAACACAATCCACATAATTCAATCAGTTAATTCACCTCAACTTTCAGAGCATCACAGTATCAATCTTTATTCCATTCAGGAAGACAGTCTTCAGACCAATGATCCAAAAGGTTGATGGGAGTCTGTTTTTTAAACCAGCCTGCAGAATTCTTCAAGGCTATAAATAGTTTTTTTCTCCATGAAATATTTGTTCCCTCTAATTATGAAAAGACAGCAAGTCTGACCTAATGAAAGAGCACAATTTTTCTGAAGAATATCAGATTGCTTGTTACAATCCTATTAGTGTAGATTCTCTCTATATTCATTTAGACTCTCACGCTTAAGTGTTGTCAGATGCTAAGGATGAGTGCACTCACCTAATACACGAATATCACCTTCAATTTACTTCCTATTGGATGTGCTCTTATTTTTTTTCTCATTTCAGAGTTGAGCCGTTCATTTTGAGACACTGGGAAGCTGTGTTTTACTGTCAACGTTGCCAAATTTTACACATCACCTCACTCAGACTGCTGGGGACATTGATCCATTTGGTGAACGTGCTGGTGAAAGTCTTTCTTGACTTGTAGGGAATCCCACACTGACTTTAAAATCATTTTCCTTATAATCAATATGTGGTTGAGAAGAGATAAGATGCAAAATATATCCTACAGGTCATTTCAGAAATCAAATAATTGAATGGATATGTAAAGTAAACAAATAATAACTTCAAGAGAAAATACTTTTAACCTTTCTTTGAATTACACCCTCTATCACATTGGTATAATATCTGCTCAATGCTTTCCTTTGTTATTTATACCCATACTACAGTTATATTGAGTAGCAGAGAGAAGTAATAGTTTGAGAAATTTCACAAGTGATATATTTTCTTTTTAAAATTTTTTTTATTTTTAATTTTTTTGAGTTGGAGTCTCACTCTGTCACCCAGACTGGAGTGCAGCGGCCGCTCCTGGCCCCCGCAGCCTCGACCTGCTGGGTTCCGGCGATCCTTCCGCCTCCGCCTTCCGAGTAGCCGGAATTACAGGCATGCACTACCAATGCCCGACTGATTTTTTGATTTATTGTAGAGATGAGGTCTCGCTGCCTACACGGGTCTCGAACTAGCGGGCTCAGGCAATCCACTCATCTCAGCCTCCCAAAGGGATTACAGGCTGAGCCACCGAGCCCGGCTGTGATATATTTTCAATGACCTTCTTTTTCTTTTTCTTTTCCTCCATAATTAATTTTAACTGAGATGGCGACCCCTTGCCTTTTGATGAAAGACATTGTCATGTCTATATTTAAAGCCTTAACCTTTCTTTCCTGGCTTACCTCATTCTCCCACCTGTTCCCAGATGGGCCACCCATGGGGTCTTTACCCCTACAGGGCATCTGTTCCCTGCTCTTCAGTGCCTCTCCCATCTCTGAACTCCAAATCCTTAGTTCAGGTACCTCACAATCGCCTGCCCCCTGGGAGGACCTACTGTCATTATATGTTATATTTTCCTCAAGAAACTCCTACTGATTGGGAAATATGATTGTTAATCCATGTGAATCTTATTTTTGCAATAATCAAAGACCACAAACTGTGCCCTGGACCCTAGTCAGGCTTGCTGCAAGCATGTCATACCCGTGCCATAGAAAAGGAGAAAGAGTGACAATCCATCATCATTGTGTACCACAAATCCATCATCATTGCAAACCTAGCAAAAAATCACGAAAACTCTACATATCGTATTAGTGTTATGTGAATAGTAATATTTCTATTTCTAAAGAACAAAATATTTCCTCTGTCTGCTACTCTATAGATTGAACAATATCACTTAATGAAATTTGAAAGGAAGATACTACACCGTGTCTTGGGAATCCAATGTGTGAGGCATCTGCATTTTTTTTTACAACACTCCCCTTCCCCATAAATAAACTAACATAAATTAAGAAGCCTTCTTACCATAGCCATCACCATTATTATTATTATTATTATTATAGCAACTGTTCATATTGTGTCAGATATTATGATAACAACTTTATGCACATCATCTCATTTAACCTTCAAGTAACCATGAAAAACAAATACATTCTTGTGCTTATGTTTGGGTAAACTAAAACACTCTAAGAATGCAACATTACTTCAAAATACTTAAGAACTGAAGGCTCAGTGAAAAACCAAACTTATATAAATATATGCACTTGAAACCCAACATATTTATATATATTTGCACATCAAATTTTGCTGTCCAAAAAACTGGATTTAAGATTACATAGAAACAATCTGTTGATCAGAGACATGCCTGATCCACTTCAAACCTCTCTCCCGAAAACTTGTTCAGGTGGGTTAATCCAGGAAGAGGGAACAAAGGTGCTAAAGTGTCTGCACATACGTATGATTTTTTTAAAAGTGTACACCAACCTGGAAAAGCTACATAACAATCCATAAGTAATACATGAACATGGTGTTTTATGAGATGAATTCAACAACTAGAGATGAAGGTAAGGAATAGAACCAAAGGCCACCTCCATCTATAAATCTAGGACACTTCTGTCCCACCATGCCATGCACTTGTAAACAAAAGTGTACAGATACAAAGAGATGGTTTTGTTGTGTGTTTTTTAAAAAAATAAATGAAGTTATACTGTGTGTATAAAAAAAGGATCACGTAGAAATGAATGAATGAAAAGTGAGTAAATAAAAGCATATCTTCAACAGGTATCTACAGAATTACTGGGTTATCTCTTAAACCTACTTCATTTCTAACATCAGTCTACCTATTCTTAGGATGTTTCTTACTGTAAAAAAAGTTGCAGGAATTATATCTATGAAATATATATGTGTGTGTATATATGTAATTACATGTGTGTGTCTATGGAAATATGCATTTATGTATAAGTATATGCATACACATATACCATTATGTATATGTATGTATGCCTCATGCATACATATATGTATGCATATGTTTATACATGCACACATAAGTACCATCTTATGCACAACTCATGTTGAAAAATAATAGAGATGAATTGTAGGCTTTTGTGCTTGAAACAGTTGGAGGAACCTCTTAAAGTTTCTATAGTCCCGTAGTGGACCTGGCCAGGCTTCTGTTTGCCTGCAAAGCCCTTAAGACCTCAATTTAGAAAAAAAAAATAATTTTAAATTTAACATTGTTAATTCAATCTTGGGGATATAGTGTTACATTATGAAACAGGTCCAATTTTTAAAACTATGAAAATTGTGTTTAAAAAAATTATTTTCATTACACTTGAGTATCTCCAATCATGTGTCTTCTTTCAGAATCACAAGGGTAACATCCTTTATAAAAAATAAATGCTACTGAAGGCATGGTCTTTGCTGAACAATGACAGAAAGTGGACGGCATTATCCCATTCTCTATGTTCTCTCTACCCACAGCTCAGAGAACCCTGTCTTAGCGGCACACCTTGGGAAACTGTGGGGACCCAGTCTATCCGTCCTGTGAGTCTAAACCCAAGGAGCTGCCCTGAATCATGGGAAAAGCCAAGAGCAGCCAGGGCAGGAGCAGAAGCACTTCTCACATGTTGAAAACCGCAGGGTAGGGAGTCCCAGCAATGGGAATCTATGAGGAACCAAAGAGAAAGAGCCAGTGACACTAACTTCATGGTCAGAAAGCCTCAAGATGTCAATCAGCAAGCCAAGAGATTCCTCGCCTCCTTGTCCCTGCCCCCCGTTTTCCCATCCTTATGCATGCTGGGGCACAGTTACAAACTTCACATCCTTCGTGGGGGGACCAGCAGCTGACCTCACTGGCCTCAGCTGTGAAAGGAAGAGAATTCTCACCTTCGGATGCCTTCAATTTCTGTTCAAATGCTGGATATTTTGGGATTAAAGCGTTCTTGGAACTAAGACTTATTTAAAAGTGGGCAGAAAAGTCTTGGGATCTGCTTAAGTTTTCTCCCAGGGTCAGGGAAATATCCCCATGGATAAATTTTAAAGGAAGGCGGGGCATAAGAAGAATAAACGTTTTCACTATACTGTCAATCAGGTTTGTTTAATAGCGTAACAGCAAAGTGAGTAAAAATGGTTACTTAAAACAGTTAGCTTGGTTATTCCAAAATAAATGATAATGCCACTACACATTTGAAAAGCTGTAAGCAATTCTCCTTATAATGTTGACATAACAATAAAACAGACACGTTTCTGGTAGCAACCATCACATTGTCAACCTTGCTGCCCTTTCAGATCAAAGATAATTTTCATGTGTTTCCCTGGTTATCTTGTTCAAAGGTTTGAAATTTAATTAATAAAAGAACAGCAAATGCTCAGGAGTGAGCCTTCCCATTTCTAATGTTACATTAAGAACAGTCAACCAGCATTACAAAACAGAAAAGGACTTTTTCCAATAATGAGGTGAAATGGACCACGTGAAAGTAAAAGTATTAAGAAAAATGTATAAAGCATCCTTTCTATCTCACAATGTGTGTTCTTAAGATGATGTTCTGAAACACAGTGGTAAAAATCCGGAAAGAAGCTTATTCAGAGCTATAGAAATAAAACGAGTTGGCAATCCACAGCTCCTTAGGTGATGTCTGCTGGAACAGGGCAGAGAGGTGGCCGAGCTTATTTGGAAAGCTGTATGATACTGCCATTTCCAGATCAAACATGCTAACCATGTAGAAGAGATCCTGGAAGCCATCACAATTCCTAAAAAGAATGAGCACAGCACGACTTTGGTCTGAGTGAAATTAATGAAATACCTGAGGAGAGATTACAGCTTCTTGGGGAGAATGTCTGCATCTATGGGAAAAGACTGGACCACACACCTTTGGATTCAATAGAGGAAAACTGGCCAGTTGAGAAACTAGAACAGAAGGCTCATGTCTCTATGTCCATCAGGATCCAACTTTCTTCATGGGATATCACAAGAATCTATAGATGAGATCTCCATATGATTTAAACAAAGACTTCGTTTATACCTACAATGCTTATCGGGTGTTAGTTGACAATTCACAGAGGTACTGAGGCCAAACAGTACTGGAAAAGCCAGATCAAACTGAACCAACTTTGTTTTTCTTTAGAAAATACTCAATGACCTTTAAAATCACACTTTAATTGTTGAGTATTGCCAGTTTAATGGGGGTTGATGGCAAGTTATGAATAAGCTACAAGGATTTTCCATATATCTAGTGGTCAGACAGGTTCAGTTCTACAATCTCAAAAATACTAAGGAAAAAAAAAGACCACAGTCACTCAGAATGGAAGTCTCAGAGCCTATATACCTTCTTGCATTAGATGGGCTTTCAGTCTTTCAAGGTCATGGACTCTAAGTTAATACTCACATTTATTAGGTGGAGATGCTTACACAGAGTCCTGGGGTTTTCTTTCATGAAGAAGAAACTCCCTTAGCTGTCACTCTCTTGGTCTCTAGAAGAGTGACATATTTCACTGGAGTCTGGGTGGGGACTCAGACAAGGAGTGTTCAGGGCGTCTTCTTGGGCTATCAGAAAGCATACAGCCTGTAATCCCGCACCTTGGGAGGCTGAGGTGAGTGAATTGCCTGAGCCCGCAGGTTCGAGACCCACCTGGGCAACATGGCGAGACCTCATCTCTACAATAAGTCAAAAATTAGCCAGGCGTGGTATCGCGCGCCTGTAGTTCCAGCTGCTTGGAAGGCTGAGGTGGAAGGATCGCTGGAGCCCAGCAGGTCGAGGCTGCGGTGGCTGGGAGGGGCCTCTGCACTCCAGTCTGGGCGACAGAGCGAGACTCCAACTCAAAAAAAGAAAAAAGAAAGAAAGCATACAATAGCCTCTGCTCTTTTAAGCTAAGAGAGGGTATTGCCCATGTTGAAGCTTACTGGGAGCTGGCGGGCAAGTCAGAATACGTCTGGGCTGCAGTGGTCAGAAGCAACATGCTCACTGTGTCAGCTGCGTCCTCTGGTATCTGCTGCCACTCATCAGATTGCTATTTTGATCCCCATAGGTTTTATTCTGCTTTATTTCTCAATCAATTAAGAATCAGAGATGGTCATGGGTGCTCCTAGGTAATGCCCTCCAGATGACCACAATCGCAATGGCAAGCTTGAACCCATGACTATCTGAGGTGGCAGGAACGTAGTAGCAGTGAACACCAAACAGAACATGGGAAAGTGACAGAGGAACCCTGTAAGAGGCTGACAATCTGCCACCGTGCAGAAGACCACAACGAGGTGGACGGAGTGAAACCGTGCCGTGTTACAGATTATTAATTTTATAAAGATGACACTCCCATGCAAAGTCCAGTGATACACAATATCGTTATTTTGGAAGTTATACAATTGTAGCTTAGAAAAAATAATGTCCTAGAAAATAGTTATAAAACATCTTTTTAATATGAGTTTTTAAAAAGAAAACAGCACTAGAAGGCGAATTGAGGGAGCAAGGCTGTGGTCACAACTTTGAACTGTGCTACACCATGTTCTTAGAGTTGTTGTTTCAACAACGGCATGTGCCGTTTTAGCTATCTAACAGGATTTCTTCCCAAGGAAATTTATACACACACATTTTGTGAATAATAAGGTTTTAAGCAAATATAGGACATGACATTATAACTGGTGTTTTGTTGATATTATTAATATGGTTCTAATCACTTGTTACTACCTGTTTGGACCAAATCATTTTCAATTAAGTCTCACAAATAAAGCTTTAGTGTGTTTCAATTTTTAAAGTGCTCTGACCACTAAACGTGGTCCTTAGTGGTCTCCCAGCATACAGGATCCAATCCAGACAGCTGCACTGAAGTCAAGATCACAGCAGGCAACATCCCAGTAGATGTCTACATCTACATGTTAAAGACATGCTTTAGACCAGGGAAACACAGCAAATGCTTTTGCTCATCTTAATGAACAAATCATCAACATCACCTGCATTTACTCCCTGGGTTTTCATTTAGAAGCAAATCTTTTTGATTCGAAGTACAGGAAGCAGAATTATTTTAAATGCATTATCTGAATAATATTCTACCTATTGTATTGCAATCCAGGAAATGAAACCTTCACTTCAAGAATAAGCACTTCACCTGCTTCACTTTCACTTGTTTTCCTTTAATAACTTGCTAGATTAAGTCTCATTAATATGTATTCTCTCTTGCAAAATTTACAAATAAATATATCGTATGAAAATATATTTAACTCATCAAAATCAATGTGCCCTCCAGCTCTAACCATAGGGATAGTATTAACTTTTTAATAATCTTTTCGATATGATTACAAAGTTTCCAAAAAATGGGGATTACTAAACAACAAAAGCCTATTCTAAGGTTCTCCAAATGTTGAAACTTTTCTGTGACTTAGAAAATACCTCAGTAAATATGTAAAACTTTAAGTTTCCTGTGTTAGAATGAATAAGAAATACTGCAAATATAACCTTTCCTTGCATTATTTGGGGATTTAAATTCAGGTTTGGGTGACCCTCGGGAGAAATGAAGAGGAAAAATTGAAGCTATGACTCAAATGGAATACTGTCTCTTAAAAGTTAAACTTATAATGCAATAATACACTTCTAATTTCCCACTAATCCTCTTCCTCATTCATTTGCTTAGTGAAAGCTTTTTTGTTTGTTTGTTTTTTTATAAGGCTATCCTCTAAAATTCACATAGTGACATGGTGGTCATGCTCCCATGGAGAGGGAAATAATGTGTTTTTTGTGGTTTATGTTTGAACTTTTTCTTGTGTGAGTGTAGTAAAAAAATGTAGACCATATCTACATGCTTTCATTATATAAACGCAAGGTTCTGTAAAATTTAAATTTCAGATAAAAATATTCTAAAAATTTCTACGTACATCTGGACTTATACATTAGTTTTCTCAATGTCAACTTCAGCAGAGCTGCCAATAATTTTATGTGTGGTTAATCTGGTGGACTTAGCATATTAGTATCATTCTTTGAATAATCTGTATACTTAAAGAAAAAACATAAATTAATTGATAATAATAAGAGTAAAATCAAGAGTCTCTTTTGTGCTAAATACTAAGGTAGTTCTGCTAAAATATACATTACACCGTAGCCACCCTCAAAACACAGACTATATGTTGAATATGCTAATCAATATTCAATGAGATTTTATGTGTACATTCTAATAAGAATTTTAGTATTTCCATGTCTTTGAAATCTTTTGAGATGTCTATATTTATTTAAGAACCTTTCCATTAATACATATTCGTTCTAATGTTTTCCAAGAAACCTCTAAAGCCTTCAATTTTCAGGAATTTGATGAAGTCTATATGGACAACAAAGAAATCCTCAGAAGGTTTTATTCAAAGACAAGCATACGTGTGAAGACTTGTAGATACAATTCTGCTTTCAATTGTCTGTTCAAGGTCATTACTAGTGACAAGAATAATAAGAAAGTTTTCCACTGATCATATGTCATGGAGATAAATAATTTTTAGATGATCAAATATCCCTGAAAAGCTGTTGTTTAAGATGATTAAGGGTGTGAGCCCAAATGATTACCATAGAGACCCTTTGTCAAATAATCCATGAAATAAATGAATAAACAAGCAAGCAAATTACTGATGGGAAACAGATCATCAAGTTGGTTCTGAGAGAGACGTGAATTACTCAAGAAACTTAAATGTGTTAGATATTTTTAGACTGTGTTCTTCCTAGATTTATAAAAGACCCTATGTACCTTCAGTCCAGAGAAAAAACATTTGCATATCTATGCATAAGAGATGATTCTATTAGTTCGTCAGTGTGGGACTGTGGGTATCTTGGTGAGGGGGCTTGGATCCTTGACAAATAATGAATAAAATTACCTCGCTAAAGTGAAATGCATTATAAAGATGAACTTATGGGTCACACGGTAATATGAAACAACTTTAAGAGTCAAGGCTTTAAGTTGTTTAGACAGAATATCAATAGAAACTAGCATCCGTCAACTCCTACCTTCTGTGTTCGTCTTGGCTATGGAGACAACAATTCATGGTATTCACCAGAAAGCTAAACAAACGACTGTACAGGGACTTGGCCAAGAGATCGCGGTAAAATTCAGCCATCTGTAGAGTATGTCGACGTATGATCATATCTCCTAAAACAGAAGAAAGAAGAGGAAGTATAAAAACAAGGGTTTCCCTCACTTAGACACCAATAAAACTATACACATTCCATTTATTCTCCACACACCATACAGCAAATGACCTTTAAGAACTACACTGATTCCAGCAAAGGTGGAGGTCTATGTCAGTTATTGCATAAAATATTTCCCTGCAATGGGTACCATATAAATTGCAATCTTTTTGGCTACAAATGTTGACCATGGCTTTTGACCTTTCTGTAGGCTGTGTTTGCTCCTCTCAGGGAACCAATTCTTCACAGGGTCCCTCTGAAAACATTTTCTGAGAACAACTCACTGGTTTGGATGCTGAATCATCGTAAGGCATATGGAAACCTGGCCATCTAAATTGGTCATATTTAAAATATTTCTAAAAAACGGCATGACAGAATGGACACGATGGCTCAGCCTGTCATCCCAGCACTTTGGGAGGTTAAAGATTGCCTGAGTTCGGGGGTTCGAGACCAGCCTGGGCAAGTTGGTGCGACCTCGTCTCTACAATAAATCACAAAAACTAGCCAGGTGTGGAGACACGTGTCTGCAGTTCTAGCTACTTGGAAGGCTGAGGCAGAAGGATCACCCAAGCTCAGTGGGTCAAAGCTGCAGTGGCCATGAAGGTGCCACTTTACTCCAGCCTGTGCGACAAGAATGAGACTCCAACTTAAAAAAACAAAAACAAAAACAAACAAAAAACAGCATGATCAACCAAAATGTGGCTCTAAAGTTTATAAACAAAATTGGACTTTAAAGGTAGAAATGTATATGTCATTCTCAAAGAGATAGTGATTGAACTCCTGAGTGATAAGGTTCTGCAAAGAGAATAAACCAGGGAAGGAACCAAGGAAAACAGAGCAAGGGTGATGTGCAGGAAAGCCTGCAAGGGTAATGTGGAAATGAATCTGTAACATCACTCTTGCGGGAGGGTTGAATGGGAATGGAAATCTAGACGTCGTATGCTACAGCCTTGGCCAAACTGGCTGACCATTGCCTCTCCAGCTGAGCAAGGAGCCAAGAACAGGATGAGGATCATGGGAAATGAGACCTGAAGAATCTTCAGTCAATTAGGGGTACGGGTGAAGGAGAACCCTGCTGTTGTCAGTGGCAGGCAATGTAGTCCCAGATCTTCAAGGTCAAGGCCGATCAGGATGAATCCACACAAGATAGCAGTGAAACACGTGTAACCATGTATGACTGCAGAACTGGGGTCCCCAGAGTCAACGTGACTGAGGAGTTCTGATGGCTTACCAGTAGGGAAAAAAGGCATGAAGATGAATAACGTATTTGCAGAGCTTTGAAAAACTCAGTTTGGCTGGAGGGAAGGCTGCCGGTAGACAAATGACTAAGGAGAAAGCATGGAAAAAATAGGTGTAGCCAGCATAAAGAACGGCCTCCTAAGCCCTTCTGAAGTGGCTGGCTTTCCTCTCAAGGAGGTGGAGTCTCTTTGAGAGACTGTTAGCCACAAATGGAAGTCATATTTGCATTTCAAGGAAGATTGTTTCCGAATCAGTGTGGAAGGCGGGCAAAATGAGAGGACAGACAAAAGACGAACCGAGAGGCTCCTGCCACACAGGGAAGACGTGAACATTTCAGCAGCATCCACAGAAATGAGGGAAAGGTAGTATGAATGAGAGATATTAAGGGGGCTGAATTGGCATGTATCTGGCCTGCACATGGTGGAAGAGGAAGAGAAAGGGAGGTCAAGAATGACTCGGGCAACTGAGTGAATTGGGAAATTCAATGAATTCAGGAATATGGAAGGTGAATTCTGAGATCAGAAATGAGACTGAAATCATAAGCCATATCTCTAAATCCTGCAAGTAGGTCCATGGGGACATTAGGCAAGAAGGGTGGTGGTTTGGAGAAAAAAGATCAGATGGATGGTGTGCCCTCACAGTTATGATAAAGAGGAACGTTGTAAGGCCGTGATTTATGGTGAATAATTGAAGTTCATGTGGGAAAACCACTCTCCTTGTTCGCTGAGCAGAGATGCGTGGAGCATAGAGATTAGCCATGTCATCTGGGAGTCAGATAGCGCTCGACTCCAATCCAAACATGCCATTTCCCAGTGATCTGACGTTCAAAGTTATTGAACCTCTTTGAAGCGTAGTTTTCTCCTCTGTTAAAATGGAAATAGCTGTGCCCACCTCATAGTGATTTGTGAGAATTCAAAAACTACAAAATGTCCAGGGCTTGGCACGATGCCCGTCAGTTCATAAATACTCGATAAATGACGGTTGTTATTATGACCGATGGGGGAGAAGGAAAGGTTGATTCTTCATTGAAGAGGGCAGGGTAGCACCGCACATGCTAATGGATCTCGTATTTGAATAAATCCTCTTGGATTGATGATTTTTTTTTAAAAATGACAGATTAGACAGATAGGGTGACCAGATAAGCAAAACGATCTCTCAAGAGCATAACAAGTCTATAGTATGGTAATATCAAGTGACCAAGCAGGTTCAAAACTCTTTTTTCATTTGACATTCAACTCGTAAAAACAGTTTCATTAAGTGGGGACAGGCAAAGTTGTGTTTAGTCTTTATATTTGATTCCAGATTGCACAAAGATGGATGCCATGTGTATAGAAAAATTTACCTTTAAAATACTGAATGTCAGTCGTTAAGGCAGACGCCAGGTCATCTGTTGATACTTGCAACATTCCAGCCACTATAATTAAAGCAGCATTATAAACATAAAGTTAGTATACACTTTTGATTCTAAGAACACTGTGCTTTACGCTTATAATTTATACGTTTTATGTAGACACATTAGAAAATGCACGTATTAGAAAAAGAAAGTAACCACTACTGTAATTGCCAAATTTAACTAAAGAAACATCTTAGAGCAATCAAAACAGTAATGAGTTTTTGTGGCTTTGTGCATTAAATCACAGCAGGTTTGTTCCCTCCTTGTCCTCGCAGATGGCGTGAACTTACTTCCCCCCGCTAAATTCCTAGTTAAATCACTTTGATATAGGTGAAGATATTTTGTTTATTGACAATCTGTGGTTTTAAGGTATTTTGAAAAAATCTGGGAGCGACTAACAAGGCAACTTCAAAGAGAGATTTTTGGCAAGATCTTTGAAGGGAAGTAATTATATTCTGTTTAAAATGTTTAGCTAATAACATGGCCACAAAATGCACTGGGGGCTGGGGGGTGGGGAAGGGTGAAGAATATTTGGAACGATATAAATAAACACAAGTATGTGTCGAAGAGTCAGTGTGGTTCATGGGATGCCGAGAATGAGAACAGAAAAGTACATCTTGTTACGCATTCCCATGCACAAGAAAGAACAGAGTGGTCAGCGGACCCCCTCCCTAAATTCTACCCTGGAGAAAGGGGCGGGGTGCTGGTGGGTGATGCCAACTGGATGCTCGGTACTGTGTCTCCATCTACCGGCCGTGCTACAAAACTGCACATCGGTGAAGTTCATGTCAGAAGGTCGCGTTCCACTGACCTTGTTCCAGCAGCTGGAGGTCAGAGACGAAGGCGGAGTCGGCATCGGTCAGGGCAGTGAACCCAATGTCTCCGAGGTGCAGTATCGCGGCCAGAATCACAAACAGGCTCTCCGCCTCCTCCACATTGTATAAATAGAGAAAAGGAATTGTTGGCTTAGAAGGATTAAAGGCTCATTTTAAAAAAAAATCTAAAAGTAGGTTGCAAAAATGATTGATTAGTGGGGCTGCCACTTTTCAGATCCCAGATATCCGACGGGATAAGAGAATGACAAATCCCTCCGTCAGACAAAAACTCATGATGCCATGCCCATTTCTGCTAAATCGATGTTTCTGCTCCTGAATCATAAGAGAGCAAGGAAGGGATACTCTGGTATAAATTAATGGCTTCTGGATCATTATCATTACAAAGATGAATGATTATGTAATGAGGCCCTGACTGGCTGGACGTCGCTCATGAGGTCAGACTTCACTCCTGTCCTGTCTGGGCTGACGCTGGGTGGCCGAGGGAGTCTAATTAGACTTGGCTGTTGGCGTGGCTACTTCATTTAAGAACCTAGATTATGCTGTTCATTTCCTAACTCTTTTACAAGATATATTAATAGCATGATTACAGAATTTTTGCTTCTGCTGGGAAACCAAAGGAAGCCTAACAAAAACAACTAGGCCTGGGTTTTAAAAAATGCTAATTGTTTTTCAAGGTATTTTAAGGAAAACTCAGAAAAAAACACACACACGAATGCTGGCAAGAGCTTTCGTTAAGCAGAAGGTAGCAGGAAGTAAGAGAATGTTTGCTGAAAGAGAATATCTGAGAATCTGGAGTGCTACAATTAAAAAAAAATAAATTAGACCTTAAATTTGGTTGTGGACAGTCCTTTTTGGGGAAAGAATTAAAAATCAAGAAAAAGCTGTAAGTTAGACTCAGCTTCTCTAGAATGCCAAATGTTTAGCATGATGATATCAATATTAAAATGGGTTGTGCCCATAAAGGGCAAATGATACAGCCTTTTATGTTCAGTCTCTTCCATTGTCATTTAGGATGAAAATTCCTTCCATAACTACGATGGAAGTTGTTCTAAGAACAATACTTACTGGCTTTATAAATACACGGTTGGAATAATATAGTTCTTGAGACCTTCATGAGTTTCCTCCAGAGAAAATATGATTTGACCAACTTTAAAAATGAGAACAGTATGAATAATGATCTCCAAGTAATTTCCAGGGGTAATAACATTCTATGAATGTGACATAATATTCTATGAATGTGACTCAAAAATGTTTTAAGTAACCCCCAAATCTTAAATTAGTATTTTAAATTTAATTCACTTATACTTATTAAGTAATATTTTTTTTCCAGCCTTTAACTACCTGACAACTTTTTTTTGTTTTCCTTTTTAACAAACCAGGATGTCTTCATTTAACATTCTGGTGCCTGGAAAAATGGGTACCTCTGGATCTACAGAGAAGAAGAATTTGTACTATCCTAAAGGATCTTACAATTTAATGAGAAAAAAAAAAGAGCCGTGAAAACTAACTATAATACACATGACAGTGTAGTGAATTCTATGACAGAAGTAAAAATAAACTCCTCCCTGAGCAGAGAGGAGTCTGCTGTTTGATGTCTGCCTGTAGTTAGCCACAATCCCCTGTTGTCTTGCTGGACCGATTCTAGTGGCAGGTGACAGGGATGTGGGAGCACCTTCGTGAACAGACTTCTCAGGACCATGGCTGCTTACAAGTTTGGACCCAAGGGCCTCAGCAGTATAGAAATGCCTTCCTAGGAGCAATCTAGCTCTCCAAAGTGGACTGGATTATCACCACCATTCAAGTCACTCCAAAGGGTCAAGATGAAGGAATTGATTCCACGGTTTTTTGTTGACATGCGTATATTTCTTTGACCAAAAAGGTTATCGGAGTCTCTATTGGCTACGTTAGTCAGCAGCCAGGTTTCATTTGTTCTGCCTTTGAGAATCAGTCTTGGATTCTCAAAGTCCTGTTTCCAAGCAACTAGCATTTTGGTGGAATGGTTTCCTACCCATGTCTCTCTCCTCACTTCCTATAAGGAAGCAGAAATTTCAGGCAGGGGAGGAAGGAAGGAAGAAGAATAAAAAAACCAAAAGGATACAATGGCAACAAGTACAAAAACAGAACAGTGCGACCGGGTAGGAGCCAGTAAAAGACAGAAATACAAAGAATGGATAATCAGAGAAAAAAGGAACACGATGCCCTATGACTGCACCCTCCTCGAATTCCAGTCTCTGAGTGCAGTGAGGGTGGGGTTGAAGCAAAGTGCCCCGGATTCATTCACTTAAGGTGAGCCCCACATCCTTACTATCCCCTGCGTGAACCTTCCCACCCACTCACTACCTGTGAGGCATAACCCTGTGAGCAGGGAAGAACAAAGACCCAAATCAATCAACATATTGGTTTCAGAAAAAAAGAAGCAGAACAAATTGAAATCTGTGGCTAAATTTGGACGTGTGAACGACCGGCACCCCAAAGTTACCCGTGTGATCTACTAATCGTTCACGAGGAGTTGGCCATAAGCCCAAACTCCACCATATTGAATTGGTGGGCAAGAAGAAAATTCCTACAGGAAATCGAAATGGGTGGGAATTCTGAGGCCTTTCTTGCTTGGCTTGGATCACTTACTTCTTATTCCCTAGACTGGTGCTGTTTAATTCAGCAACCACTAACCAACCACATGTGCCCATTTAAATTCACATGAATTAAAATAAAGAAATATTAAAGCATTTATTCAGTCTTACTAGCCACACTTCAAGAGCCCCGGAGTCATGCACGGCTAGCAGGACTCTTGCATATGACACAGGTCAAGGATATTTCCATGATCACAGACATTTCTGTTGCACAGACAGCAATCATCTAAAACTTTTAAATTGCGCTTTTCGGTTTCATGATGCTTGCAAGTATATGGTCATTCTTTAAGATTAAAAAATTATATTGTTCCAGAAGAGATCTTAATAAAGTGATTACATTAATTTTCTTTCTTTCTTTTTTTTTTTGAGTTGGAGTCTCACTCTGTTGCCCAGGCTGAAGTGCAGTGGCACTCTCACTTGATCTGCTGGGCTCAGGCATTCCTTCTGCTTCAGCCTCCCAAGTGGCTGGAACTACAGGTGCACACTACCACTCTTGGCTAATTCTTTTTGATTTATTGTAGAGATGCGGTGTCGGTCAGTTGCCCAGGCTAGTCTCGAAGCCCTGGGCTCAGGCAATCCTCTCGCCTCGGCCACCCAAAGTGCAGGGATTACAGGATTATATTAATTTTCAAGTGATTCTTAACATTAAACAGTTATCTTAGGTCTAGTTGTCTTACGGGATGATCAATATAAAGTTATCAACCCATAATATCCCTTTTGGGAAAGGAAGATTCTTGACTACCCGTTTGGACCTGTACCCTCTTCTCTGTCACCCTGCGTGTCCTGCCTCTGTTGTCTTCCTAGTACCTCTCTTCCTCGATGCTGCTTGTTCCTGTCTACCTCTCCACTAGAATGCACACATGTTGGCTCTGACTGGCAGGGCCTGGAGCTTATTCTCTGTTGAATCATCAGAGTTTGCAGCAACATCTGGAATATACCAGTTGCGTGTTTTTGAATGAATAACTCTTATAAATTGGTAGAAGGCTGATTCTTCTCAGCAAAATATTTACGGCATGACTCACCAAGTTGCTGAAGCCTACTACATTCAGGGCTTGTTTCAAAACAGCGAATTTCTCCCTGTTCAGAGAATGCTCCGCTGTTGATACATCATCTCGTATGGTCTGGTTCAAATACCTGTTAGGATAGAAAGCACGCAGCATTACGGCTTGGCTTGCAGTCAAGCTTCCGTGGTGAAAAGTCCCTTCTGTCGTATTTGGGCTCAGAAATGATGGAGATCACCTGGACATTGTGTACCCATGTGTTTACAAAGCTTTTGGTACGCGAAAGCACATGATGTTTCAGGAAAGGAAAAAGGCAGTTCTGGTTGTACCAGAACATATTTATACTGTTTACACGGCTCTTGCCTTGGCTGCACTCTTCCTCGGGAAGGGAGAAGGTCACAAGGGATTCATGCACTTCATCTAGAAGTGTGACAGGTCCTGTCATATACTTCGTAATACATATATTTGCATGAAAGATGCTCCAAGTATAGTGACTTTTTTTTCTTCTTATCTATATCTTTCAATTATGAGGTGGCTGACTAAGTCAGTGATGTATTTCTTTCCTTCAACAAATGTGTATGTATAAAACTACTGGGCAGAGGCAATACTGAGCAGCTGAGAATGTAAAGATGAAGGACTCGACGACAACCCAATGATGCATCCAGGGGCAGAGACAAGGGAAGAGACAGCACGGTACGGAAGTAGAAAAAGAGATAGCCTCAAGGTGTATGTAAGTGTGTAGGAAGGGGACCTCACCCAGAAGCAGACCAGGAGAAGATCCCGTGGGAAAGAGCAAATGGAAAGGAGCGTTTTGGTCCTAGGAGTTGACACGTAAGAATTTGCAAAGTGAACACCAGGATTTCAGGCTGCCCATGGAGTAATTAGCAACATGTCCAAAAGCACACAGATGTGGTCAAGCATGGTGTCTATGGGGGACATATATAGTCAGAATCATTGGCACCAAATGTTGACGTTGGAGAAATAACCAGAATTTTGAGCATCTTTGTAAAGGAATTTCAATCATGTCTTGGGCATGCCCTGAGGACCTTGGGACAAGGGAGTGGTGCGACAAGGTCAGTGTGTAAGAAGGAGCATCCTGGTACCCCAGTGCAAGGTTACCTGGAAAGACATGAGGCAACTAAGGGTAGCAGGTGATCCCATGAGAGACCAGCAGTGGGGGAGAAAAGATGGCAGAATGAAGGGTCAAACTGGGCACAAGAGAGGAGAAAAGAAAGGGACCAATTATGCTTCCCAAATTTCTGTCTTGAAAAACAAGGTGCATCTTGGACCCTTCAATCCTAGGGCATTCCCAAGAGGAGGAGCACCTTGTTTGAGAGAAAATGTCTTATATTTTATATGAGTCACAATGCATTTAAACTATTTGTTAAAGTTCGGGGCGGGGGTGGTTTCCAAGAAATAATAAATCTAAAGACCCGGAATTCAGAAAAGACTAGAAAACATGGTCTGGAAGTCATCAACACGCAGAGGACTGACACCAGGTGAATGGATGAGCTCACACAACCGACCCGCTGAGACGTTAGAGCTGAAGAGCAAACCAAGTTTCCCGGAAGGGAGTAGGAATGTTAAAAGAAACCAGAGTAATTAAAACAATTTCGTTGAAGATTGACTGATCGTGACAGCAAAGAGACCATAATAAGAAGAAAATTATGTCCTTGACAAGCAAGCGTTGATGAGAATCGTGTGGGAGAAGCAGATTGCAGGTGGTGGTGTAGACGAGGGAGCTGAGGGAACGTCTGTGGCTTCCATCTTGGCTGCAAGGGTAGAGGAAGAACAATCCAGTGGCTGGAGGCAGTGGGAAGTAGAGGAGACTTGCATGCGCAGATGCTGAGATAGAGTCACCTGAAAACTAGATAAGAGATGAAAAGAGTAGGAGTCATGGGGGGGTGAAGAAGGAGGAGTTGCCGAGATAGGGAGAGGGTACAGAAACAGAGTTCAGTGGAGAGTTGACCTCCACATTGGAGACACCACTGCTTTTTACAATGTGCCAGGTAAGGTGACAATTATGGTCCCAAAGGCTGGTACTCTCTCATGGGGGACAAGAACCATTGCCTTTTACTTTTGGGGTTTTTCTAATCATGGGAGAAAGAGGTTGAGGTTTAGATGACCAGGCTGCAGTTGGCTTGAGGAACATCATAGGATGCTAAGACATGTGCTGTGGAGAAAAGATACAGTTGTTTACCAGGGAGATGTAGTTAGTCAGCTGAAGCTGTGGCATGCCCAGGTGGGTGTGGGGACCGGCTAGTGGAGTGGCGTCACCTTCTCTAGGTTCTTCTGACGCCTGATGTGGGATGGGCAAGTCTGGGGTTTGGTGCAGTGGCATAAAAGCAAAAGGCCACAGGTGACAGATCAGTAAGAGACTGGTTTATGATGAACAGGCAGTCATTTTGCCTACAAGTTATAAGATTTCAGTGACGAGGAAGTCTTTATTTATTTATTTTAATTTTTATTGTCAAGATGTGGGGTACATTTCAGGTTTAGGTATACAAACACTGATCATGCAGGTCCCCTTGTTGATGAGGTACGCCCCTCCCTCCCATAGCAGTTTCCCTCAGCTGCCAATCCCACCCCCCCTCCCCTGACAGTTTCTCACTACTGCCAATTGCTTTCTTATAGCATTATAATTGTTCAAGGTCCGCTTATGAGTGAGAACATATGGAACTCTGTTCTTTGTTTTTGTGATAAATCACTGAATATGATCGACTCCAAATCTATCCAAGTTGTTACAAAGTCCATATATTTCTCCTTACTTATGGCTGCATAATGTTCCTTCATGTATATGTACCATTTTTTTAAAATCCAGTCCGGCTTCTAAGTCTTAATAATAAGAACTTGGAACTGCTCTTGATACTTCTGTTTCTCATCGTAGGTGTCCACGCAGCTTCCTGATGTCATCTTTTCTTTCTCACTTACGAGGGCGAGATCCTCCCAAAACAGTATTATTATTTGCAGGGCAAATCCCTTATAGTCCAGGCTTCTCCCACTAGGTCAGTGTTCTAGGAACCCACTGGCGTCAGTGTACCAGCTAGCATTGTTGTGAGAGGCTATATTCGGCTTCAGTGAATTTTTTGGGGGGGAGATTATTTTAACACGTTTGTCCATTTCATGATGTTTGATTTACCACCTGTCCACACCTCGCTGAACGTTCAGCAGTTTTTGACCAAAAAACAGCATGACCTTGATGCTCCACCTTCCCTATTCACCTGATCTCATTTTGGACAACCATTTTTTCCCCCAGATCCAAAAAAGAAACCCTCAAAGGGAAATGCTTGGCCAATGTAGAAGAGGTGAAACAAAAAATGGCAGAAGCACTAAGTGGCATAAAAATGGATGAGTTCAGAAACTGAAGAGTGGAAAAAGTGTCTCGATAGGTGTATTGCCTCAAATGGAGAGTACTTTGTAGGTGACTGAAGTTTAGGCATGTAAGAATAAATACACAATTTTTTATAAATAAATTTTGGTTTTGGGGTTTCCCCTCCTACTTGATCATTGCATGATTAATAGTCCATTGAGAAGGACCATTTATCGACTCACAATGAACACTTGGATCCTGTTATTGTTACAGAGTCATATATGCAAAAGACCACTGCTCTTTAAAAATCTCTTGAAAAGTATTCAATGTGTAAGCTTCCCCCACAGCCACCTCAAGTATTTCTTTAAACTGCCCCATTCTATGTGACTTTATAGCTTAGAGTTTACCGAAGCTGGCCAGCTCCACCAGGAAGCGTGAATACAACAACATTTTCATTTCAGTTAAATTCTGGGTGGAAGAAGCCATGTGAGCTAATCCTGGTGGCCACAGATGGGCATGTTAAGCCTGAATGGATCCAGTGGGAACCAACTGAAAATAGACAATTTTAAAGGGCAGTTTGTCCAATAGCAGGAAAGATGTCTTCAGATTGGTTATATTTTCCTCAGAAGCCAGAAATTTAGAGACATGATGATGACCAAAGAAAGAGAATGCAATGTCTTTTATACACATTTTAAGCTTCTTCCATTACTTGGTAGCATACAGAAATGCAGAAAAACTGCATCTTGAAATGGGAAAGCTAGTAACAGAACCAAAAAAAAGTTTGTTTTTGGAGATTAAAAGTACTAATTTTCTATTTGACATCATTCAACCATGAAACCCCACGCAAGAGCAGAGGAATACTTGAAAAATATGCCTGGTAAAATACTGAAATTAAGAATCTAAAGACATACTTGAGTACTGTTTTACGTTTCCCCTCTAACAAATTTAAATATTCATTTTATTATCTCTAAAATGGAGCAAAAATAAATTAGAAATAGAGTTTTTAAAAATTCGACTTTGCTGGTTCATGATGATTTTGAGAGTGTCAAAGGAGATACTGTGTGTGATATGCTTTTTGTGGCCAGAATGCAATGTATATATAGAACATGCATTTTCCTGGAAAGGCGTATCTTGCATACATGGCGAATTTTCATTAATGTTCCGCCGTTAATGAAGCAGGTAATCAAATAACTCAGCCAAGTAAAATAAAGAAACCTTTTGAGAAATTATGTCAAATGCTATTAGCAATGGAGGATATCATAATCCATAAAATTTGCTTTTCTGGTCTTCTCAGACAAAGAAAAGCAATAAATAGAAAAAGGAAAAGATCACAGTTCACACTGGATTGTTTTATCGTGATGTGAATAACCTGAAAATTGACAATCATGTATGCAGTACTGAAGCGGCATCAGATTTTTTAATACTTTAAAAGAGGTAAGAATGATGGTGGATTATGGGTTATGGACTTCCAGGTGGACTAGATTTAACTCCACTGATATGATCCTTCTAATCTTGACATAATTGTAGAAAACCACCCAAACAAATCTCAGCAAGTGTTTTTTTCTGACTGAGAGTTTCCAACTTTGTTCCTCTAATAATTAATGGTCTCACAACCCCTAGCATTCAAATCTTAGAACGGAATATTCAATACCTTATATATTATTTCTTTTATGAGTCAAAATCACATAACTATAGCGTAAATCGGCTTTCTAATCATCTTCTCTTAACTCACATTATAACACCTGGAACAGTGCTATTTGGAAACATATAGATATCTCAATGTTTAGAGTCAGAAATTTCAGAGAGGGTCATTTGTTAGGAATCATTGATATTTTGTTTTCTAAAGAATGGCAGATCAAGGGAGAGCTCTAGATATCGTTTCTATCATGAGATAGAAGACCATCAATGCATGAGTTGTATACAGATAAAAAACTACAGATAGATTAATACTGTTTGACTAATTCTGCTCAAAGGGAAAGATGGTGGGAACTAATATTTGTTGATACTTATGTGCCAAATTCTCCACTGGGTGTTTTACAGCCACTTCCTCTGTTAATCTGCACATTGATTGACAAAAAGAGGTATTATTCTACCTAAGAAATAAGGTAATTGAAGCTTGTTTGATGTCATGAAGCCAGCCACTGGAAAACCAACACACACCTCAGTATCTCTCAAGGTCAGTTACAAGTTTCCTGCAGGAGTGTGGAGAGAGAGACACACACACTGAAGTGTATTACAGAAAAAGGATAACAACACCATAGAAATGTAGTAGTCCAATTTCATGGATATTTTGATAACACTGGAATCAACTAAATATATTTTTAATAATATATTTTTAATAATATATTTTTTAATAATTGCCTTAAATGTTTGGTTAGTTTGGTAACTGAAAGAGTAGCTAATACTGTCCCCCAGGAAAAACCTGTGTACATAACTGTTATTTTTATTATTTATTTTTATGTATGTATTTGTTCACTCCTTGTCAACACATTTTAACAACCTATTTAAAGCACTGTCATTTCTTCTTGAGGCAAAGTCCAAGAAAAATAAATGTCTACAATTTTAAAGTAACAAGTCATGTAAAAGACCTAATCGATGTAAAAAGTGTCACTTGATTAGTTATAATTTCAACAGGTATTTAACTCAGAACATGCTAGGCAAAAGATAGGTCTTAGGAAGAGAGTCCACCAAACTCCATAATCTTTGCTCTCACAATGTTCATCATCCAGAAAATAACACCACCCAGCTCTCCATAATCTCTATGATTTTATGCATAATTTTACTTTCCTTTGCTTAACTTTAAATCTTGAAGCTTTGATATTCTTTCATTTTTTTTTTTTTTTGAGTTGGAGTCTCACTCTGTCCCCAGACTGGAGTGCAGTGGCCACTCCCGACCACCGCAGCCTCGACCTGCTGGGCTCCGGCGATCCTTCCGCCTCAGCCTTCCAAGTAGCCAGAATTACAGGCATGCGCTACCACGCCCGGCTGATTTTTTGATTTATTGTAGAGATGAGGTCTCGCTGCCCAGGTGGGTCTCGAACCCGCAGACTCAGGCAATACACTCACCTCAGCCTCCCAAAGGTGCGGGATTACAGGCTGAGCCACTGAGCCCGGCTGATATTATTTCTATCTCCCCATGAACCAGCTCAGAGAGTCCCACGAAAATAAAGTAAAGTGAAAGGATAAAAGGTGGTTGGAAAATATATATATACAAATCTATTGGAGTTTTCTTGAACTTATGTATTTATTTATTCTCACTTTGCTATTTTTCTCCTTTTCCATGGTTCTCAATGTTTCTAAAAATTAATAAGTATTATGTATAATAAGAAGTACAAGAAAATCTACAAAGCCATGAATCAAAAATTGGGAGCATAATTCTCTGAAGATTTATGTTTGTATTGATAAATTGTTCCATTGTATCACTGAGTTGTAGTTACAGTATCAACTTACAGCAGTGTGACTAACCACTTGGCCATTTGAGGGACATATAGGTTGTTTCTAGTTTGAAGCCATTATGAATAAATTCCCTATGGACATTCACATACAGGTGTTTGCGTAAACTCACATCTTCCTTTCTCTTGGATAGATACTGAAAAGTGCAATACCTGGGTTATATGGTGGTTGCATCTTTAGTTTTAGAAAAAATTGTCAAACTCTTTTCCAGTCTGGCTATTTTACATTTCCACCAGTGATGCATGGACAAACCAGTTTCTCTACATGCTCGCCAGCATTTAATGAGGTCATAATGTTTTATATGAGCTGTTCTGGTCTTTATGTGGCCATATCTCATTGGGGGTTTAATGGGCATTTCTCCAGTGACTAAGATTCTGAACAACTTTTCAAGGGCTTGTTTGCCATCTCTATATTCATCTTTGGTTCAATGTCTCTTTGTGTCTTTTGCCCATTTTCTAATCAGATTACAGCAGTTTTTCTTTTCCTGCTGTAGAATTTGGAGTGCTGTGTATATACTCTGTATATCAGTCGTTTGATACCTATGCAGTTTGCAATATTTCCTCTCAGTCTTATAACATTGTTTATAAGGCCTTTTGAAAAGTAAGCATTTTAAATTTTGAGGTGATATAATTTATCAAGTTTTCCTCATAGATATTATGATTTTGGTGTCAAGCTTAGATCTTTAGAGTCATAAATCCTAAATATTTTTTCTCCTGTTTCCCCAAAATGTTATATAGCTGGATGTTTACATTTAAGTCTTTGATCCATTTTGATTTGTTCCATAAGGTGTGAGATTTTTGCTTTGCTTTATTTTGGCATTTTGTTTTACATGATTTGCCTGTGTATGTTCAATTGCCGCAGAACCTTTTGTTGAAAGGTTATCTTTCCTCCATTTGATTGTTTGCATTTCAAAAATCAGTTGGACGTTGTTGTTAATCTATTTCTGTATTTTCCATGCTTTTCCTCTCATCTATGTGTCTATCTGTCTACCAATATCATACTGGCTTGATTATTTTAGCTTTAGGGTGAGCGTTAATATGGGTAGAGTGATTTCTCTGATTTTATTATTCTTTTTCAAAATTATTTGAGCTATTTGAAGGCCTGTGGCTTTACATACAAAATTTAGAATAAGTGTGCGTATGTGTCTTACTGCTGTTAAGATTTCAGTAGGAATGGAATCAAGCCTATAGATTACCTTGGGGATAACTGGCATTTTTGCTATAGTCAGTCTTCCAATCCATGAAAATTGCACGTCTCTTTGATTTCATTCATTAGCATTGCTTTCATTTTCAGCACCCAAATCCAATACATGTTTTGTTAAGTGTATATTTAAGTATTGCATTTTCTTGGAGAAATTGGATAGGGTATTATCTGTATAATTTTGATTTCTACATCCTCAGTGCTAATATACAATGATTAATATATATGACTGATTTTGTGCACTGATCTTGTATCCTGTAATGGCAGAACTCATTTATTTGTTTTAGAAGATTTCTTGTTATGGTTTTTTGGTTCCTTTGGGTTTCACACTCCTACCACCCCTTCCCCCCAAAACCTGGTGGTGCTTTCTTTGAACTAAGTTCATAAACCTAATTTTTATAAGACAGTATAAAAAACTCAACTTCAACAAACATACAGATATCTTTGCTCTTAAAGAAAAAAAAAACGTAGCGAACCAAAAAAGCATGTGTAACAATCGGGCAAAATGCTGTTTAAGTTTTGGGCAATAAAAGGCTTTCATGGAAGTTAAATTTATTTAAAATAATTCAGGGACAGTATTTGTTTACTCTGTGCCATTTCTAATGAACTGTTCAATTTTTCTGATGTGTTTATTGCCCTGAGAACCAACAGCAGGCTGATGACATACATCCCCAAGTAAGTCAATAACACAGCCCAAATTATGTGTGTAAAAGGGGACCCCCCAAAAACCAGATTTATCTTTTAGAGGACAGTCCCCTTATAGTACAAGCTTCCCTGTTAGATAAGTGTTCCATCAGCATCAGTTTACCAGCTAGCATTATTGTAAGAGGCTGTGTTTGGCTTCAGTGATTTTTTTTTTTGGAGGTTCTTTCAACATGTTTGCCCTTTTCATGCTGGGTGATTTATCAGCGCACCTGTCCACACTGCTTTACTGTTCAGCAGTTTTTGACCAAAACTGCCCCCAAGTCACACCCTCCCAAATCACCCATCTCATGCCAAGTGATTTTTTGTTGTTTGTTTGTTTCCCTGGATGGAAAAAGTCCTCAGAGAAAAACATTTTGCCCATGTGGAAGAGGAAATAAAAAATGGCAGTAATACTAAAACACATCAAAATTGATGGGTCCAAAAACTGTTTTGAGTCCAAAAACTGTTTTGACTCTTTTCAGTCACCTTCAAAGTACTCTCCGTATGATGCAACAGGTTTATTGCATCATACGGAGAGTACTTTGAAGGTGACTGAAGTTAAAACTTGTAAGAATATATGCACGATTGTTAAATAAATAAATTTGGGGTTTTGGGGATCCTCTTCCGTGTGTGAGTGTGTATGTGTGTGCATTTTACTTTTGCTTCAAGGCAAAGTAACATAGGTCCTGGAATAAGTTTTTTATGTCAACCTGAGAATATATGACTATGTTTAAGCCATGGATTAAATCAAGGTGAGTATTCCTGGTTAACAGAGAAATCTACACTGGGAATCTCTTTCAGATTGTGTGGTGTAGACCAGCAAATTAAAAATGTTACTGGCCAGGCGCGGTGGCTCAACCTGTGATTCCAGTACTTTGGGAGGCCAAGCAAGAGGATTGCCTGAGCCCGGGGGTTCGAAACCAGCCTGGGAAACTTGGTGAGACTTTGTCTCTACAACAAATCTCTCTCTCTCTCTCTCTCTCTCTCTCTCTCTCACACACACACACACACACACACACACACACACACACATACACACACACTGGCCGGGCGTGGTGGCGTGTGTCTGTAGTTCCAGCTCCTAGGAAGGCTGAGGCGGAAGGATCGCCTGAGCCCAGAAGTTCGAGGCTGTGGTGGCCATAAGCGTGCCACTGCACTCCAGCCTGGGTGACAAGAATGAGACTCCAACTCAAAAAAAAAAAGAATAAAAATAAATAAATAAATAAAAATACCACTGCCCAGTCCGTGGGCATCAATCTGAGATTAGGAATTGATTTCGTTTTCATGTCGAATGCAAGCAATAATCATTTGCCAAATGACTGAACTATCACTGAACCGCAAGGGTCTCTGTGCTGTCCCTGTGGCCCACCTACGATGTCTCTGTGGGTGCTGGCGTGGCCCCGCTCAGTAGGCCCCGCGATCCTCATTCAAGAAATGGCTCTTGTGTGTCTGCGTGTGTACCCAAGGCACACTGGCATGGAGGGTTCAAATATAAATATAAAGTTGCCACTACTTAAAAACAAAGCTGCGTAGCCCATTCACCAGGTGAGAGCCTCACAGACCACAAACACAATGTTTTGTTTGGTGTCTTTATCTGCCGTGTGACGACAAAGGAACAACGCCTCCTCTATTGTGGGCAAGGCTGTCTTTCCCTTGGTGATGTTTAATATGCAAACAGAAGCCAGATAAGGCAAAAGTAAACAGTTGGCATCCACAAAGACAGCACAGTTTGCTAAGAAAGATGGCAAGATGCTGCTACTCCCATACCCCGCCTCACCTTGCTCTTAAAACAGAAAATTCTTTTCCTTAATGTTTTCAAACAATTTGGAACATATTAACTAATTTTAAGTCCCCCCTCCCAAAGGAGCATGAATACAACTTTTTATTAACCATGAGTTCAGATACATAAATCTCCACCAGCGAAAATATTAATATATTGGTCACAAGCTGTTTTGTTTGGAAAAAGAAAAATCTTGTCAGTGATCTGCAGGAAAAGAACAGAATCTAATAAATTCAGGAAAAGAACAGAATCCACTTAACAAATCACCCATTCAGAGAGACTTTGGGTCTTGTGACATTCCCAGAATAGTTCGTCCATATTTTTCTAATCAGTTGGAATATTTCTTCAAAACATCTGGTGAAACAAATTTAAAACTCTTGCCACCTTGCAAACAGTAAATGGCTCATTTATCCATTTCTTGAAAATGTCTTGCTGGGGGTGGACATGAGGACAGAGCGGCTAGCTACATCCTACACAGAAGGCCCTGGGTAAGGACTGGGGGACCAGACCCCAGCCTGAACCCATTCCTGAGCCTTGCATCTGGCATGAACACAAAAATACACACACAAGCGTTGTCAATATTTAAATGAGTGACGGTGAAATGAAGAGAAAAATAAGGTTTTGCATGCAGAGTGTGTGGAATGTTCTGACCTTGATGATGGTAGAAACAATTTAATAATTCAAGGCCAGTGTGGTGGCTGCCTCTCCCAGAAGGGGAGGTGGGTATAACTTGTTCTAATTTATACCCCGTCACCCTAGGCCAGAGGATGACTCTGTCCATGAAGAGGTTCATTGTGCATGAATATACAAATACACTGCAGGCAAGGCTGAACTGGTGCTGACATCCCCCTGAGGGGACACGGTGACCGAATAGCACTGTGTCAGGTTATATCCACAAGACTAACTTGAAGGATAAACTTAAACGAAACCCTGTGTCTTAAGTACTGATGAAGGTAGGCACTAAAAACGTCTATTATGTCGGTATTATCAGACACATGACCATTTGGTTATAGTTATTACTCATGGATGTATTCTTTCCTAGGTTTATCTGGGACCCACCCATGAACTTGCATCAAATGCTTATAGAGGCTGGGCATGGTGATGCACATTATTTCAGTACAGTGTCTGCAATCCTAGCACTTTGGGAGGCTGAGGCAGGAGAATGGCTTGAGCTCTGGAATTTGAGTCCAGCCTAAGCAACACAGCAAGACTTCATCTCTAAAAAAAAAAAAAAAAATAGCTGGGCAAGTTGACATGTGTCTGTAGTCTCAGCTAATCAGGAGGCTGAGGCAGAAGGATAGCTTGAGCTCAGAAGGTCAAGGTCGCAATGAGCCATGATGACACCACTGCACTCCAACCGGAACAACAGAGTGGGCCCACCAAAAAAAAAAAAAAATGCTCATGAAGGGCTAACAATGTGGAAAATATTGTGTGCTGACTGCAAACCACAGATACATCAAGCAACCCTCTTCAAACTGGTAGGAGTACAAGAACTGTATTTTCCTGTCCAATGAATTTACTTCTATTGTCTGCCCTATTTTATTTCTCTCTCCTGCCTTTCAATCTCACTGGTAAGATGTATTCACAATTAATGCCCAAACTTCCTTCTCCTGCTGTTCTGTGTGGACATTTACCTGGTGGGGCTGATTCATGGTGAACTTAAGACTCTTACCTTCCCTCCCTGGGCCCCCACAACCGCAGCACCAAGCACTAAGCCTCTCTCACCTGGTACCTGGGTCTTCAAGCCTCTAAGGCTCTTCCTGCCTTCTATATATATCTGTTTAAATCCACCCACCATGCCATGAGATTCCGTCTCCCAGCCTCCAGCCCTGTGTTTCTCCTATTTATTTTCTGCAGTGCAGTCAAAGCTATCTTTCTAGAATGTAAATTTTAGCAAACTCCCTTCCCAAATCCAAACCCTTAAATCGTTTCCCATTGGGCAAGGAGTAAGGGGAGCTGAATCCCATCCTGAACCTGTTCCCGAATCTTGTATCCAGCATGAACACAGGCGTATGTGCAGAAGGATAACAGAGCTGCATGTGTTGAAATACAAATGGGCTTAAAACAAACTGCCCAGGGTGGCCTGCCGGGCCCCTCCTCTGACTCCACATGCCTCTCTAGCCCTTGGTCTTGCCAATTCCCTCACACCCTCCTAGGGCTGAACACAAAGAACTTCCTTGGGTTCCTTGGACTGATTCCACTCCCCTCCACCTCTGTGCCCTCTCTTGTTCTGTTCCCCCCACCAGAAACATCATTCACACACACCTAGTCCCATGGAACACTCCAGAAAAATCTCATGGTTCTTCCCAGGCCAATTTCCCTGAGGAGATGTATAGGTTAGATGTCCTTCCTATGAGCTCCCCTAAACTTTATACTTCCTTCACAATAGCACATCCTCCATGATGATTTGCTGAACAGATTTCTCCACCAAAAAGTCTAGGACAGCCTTTGATACCTATACGGTATGGAGTGCAAGCCATTGTCATTCTGGATTGAAGAGAATGAATGTAGGCACGAGCTCTCTATCAGATCACTCTCCCCCATATTTAACTGCTATTGTGTCAATTCTCTACTCATAAACATTTCTCTTCGTTAATTCCCCTGCATGCTTTCTATGACTTCTCATACACAACTCTTAGCTGTCAATCAATACTTGTTTCCAGTGCCTCCCACTCTGTGTCCTCCTCTGCACTGTAGTGGTCACCATACTTTTTAAATCTTGTTCCATCCTTGGATCTTTTACCACTACCTAACAAAGATCCACACCCTGTCTACCAGGACCCTCACCAAGACTGAGCTTCACAGCCTCAGTGAAAGCGCCTCTGACCATTTTAGCCACACTCTCTACCGTGGTTAATTGTACGTGTCAACTTGACTGGGCTACAAAGTTCCCAGACATTTGGGCACATTGTCCTTGGTGTGTCTGTGAGGGTGTCTCTGGAGGAAAGGGACATCTGGGCCAGTAGACTGAGCTTCGCAAATAGCCCATCTCCTTGATGTGGGTGGGCCTCGTTCAATCCATTGAGGTCTTAGATAGAGCAAAAAAGTTGAGTAAGAGAGAAGTCCTCCCGCCTCACTGCTGAGCTGGAAGTCGTTTCCTGCTTCCAACTCAAACTGAGATATTGGCTCTTCTTGAGTCTCAAGCCTGCCAGCTTTCGCACTGGAACCTAGATCACTGGCTCTCTTAATTCTCTCCTCCAGGCTGGGGCTGCCACGAAAGCGGGTGTGCCCCTGGGTCTACAGCTTGCAAGTTACAGAGCCCCATGACCACATGCAGCAATTCTATCTCTCTCTCTGCCTATATCTCTGCCCTATTGTTTCTGTTTCTCTGGAGAACTAATATAGGCTTTTTCCCTGTTTCACTTACTCACACATTTGAACACTGAATAGCTTTGAACATAAAAGAATTAAATGTCCTCAGCTTGGTTCTTTGTGGACAAAAATAATGCCTTAAAATTCCTAACTGATTCTCATGAAATCTAAATTAGCATAGGGAGCACAGAAAGCTTTAAATGTATCTGAAAGTTTCCATATGAATTTGAAAGTCTTCATATAGATACCTGGTTGGTTCCATTTTTTTTTTTTTTTTTTTTACCTGACAGGTTCCTGATAGGTCGGAAAAATGCCATGCAGAGCTGGTTGATAAGCATGTAGTAAACAGGAGTTCTACTTTTTTCCTTTGGTCAAAAGTTGGCAAAAATATGTGAAAAATCAATGCCTTAAAAGTCAACGTATCTTATTTGCCAAAATAAAAACAAACAAACACTATGATGGGGAATTTACTGGGGAACGTTATCTAGGGAGGAAAGTTTAGTATAGGAAGCAAACATGCACATGAGTGATCAGAGATAATTGACCTGCTTTAAATCATCTTAGTATGAGCAGGAAGGAAGAGTGACAAAATAGAGAGGAATGAAGGAATAGAGAAATAATAAAATAGTGGCAAATAGTTCACTTGATTAGTTTGATGGCTTTCCTGATAAGATAACTACACAAACAGCAAATTTAACCTTAAAAACAGCTTCATGTCCACACTCATGCACACAGACACATATCCCCCGGACTAAGTTCAAGGGCCTGGCCTCACTATGGCACCCAGGAAGTTTGCTCAAAACCTTTCGGTAACATTAATAAGAAACATCAGTGCCTCCAGTTTAACAGACTGAGATTTTCATAAAGAACTTAAAATGGGTAAAATAATGACATATTATATTGACCACTTTTAAGATTTTTTTAGAAGAAAAAAGAAAAGTGTTTTCAACCACAAGAAACGTATTAAAATGTCGACCGTATCTAGTAAAGGAATCTGGTCCAAGAGAAAGCCTGTAACCAAGTTATGTCGGCATTGGGATACTAGAACTGGTTGTTTCAGAATAGATTCATAAGTAAATATACTAAAGGACTTCAATTTTATTTCTTGCTCAATATCAATTCTCATTTAAAAGCTGAGTAAAAATGCCTACTTGATTATAATTAGTCCTAATTTAAAAAAAAGAATGGAAATGTTAGTTATCCTCTAAGACTTACTCTTCTATTGTAACTTATTTTGTTTCTCTTTTTGAAATAATTTCTAGCCAACAATGTCTTTTGAACCCGTTGTTGTGATTCCTTATATGTCATATATTTTCCATAAAATTATGTGATATAAAACATAACCCATGTATAACATTGTAATGCTGAATATTTCAATACCAGAGCCACGCTAACCTAAACAAAAAATGATTGCAAGGAAGTCAACTAAGAATAACATTCTGTTATAATTTTTTTCTCACATACTTAGAAAATGAAAGAGTATCTTAACCTTGCAAAAACTGGGTTACTGTTTTACTATTACTGCTAAAGTTATTGCAATAGTGTCTTTATTTGGAAAATAAATTTCTAGTTTTACATAATACCACCTCTTAAAATGTTAATAAAATAAAATTATAAGGCAAAATATAATTAAATCAGATGCATCTTCAATGTCAAATTTATCTTCAATTATCAAATGCACAAAACTATATATTTCCTTAGAAATGAATTTAAATGAATTTATGATACGGTGGATTTTTTTAGACATTATTACTTTAGCAATCTCTCCATAGTATATTTCAGTTCAATTTCCTGCTTTTAATAACTTTAATATTTATGTTTAAGAAATCAAACACTTCAAAGCAGTAACAATAAATCTGAACTCATGTAAAAATAAAAACTTCTAAAATGAGCAAGATTTAAATTAGTCGATATTTGCTTCTGATTTGTTCAGGAATCTATAACAAAGTGGGGGCTAAGCTACACAAATCAGTTAATAAAGTAAAAGCCACAGTCAATGCTATTCTGCATTTCAGCAAACACTGTATAAAAAGATGTGCACCTGGTAAACAACATTCTTGTGGTTAAAGCAGCAGTTTAAAGGCACCAATTTATCAGCCATCAGTTAATTTCCTCAATGGGGGATACTAAAAATTGAAGAATTACGTTTGGAGAATGGGTATTCATAAAAATGCTTCATACCTTTCCTCTTTGAGGCCAGCATCCTCATTCTTTTTTCATTAGATGAGCATTCTTATCATAGCAAATAAGTTAAGGTTTGCCCATTCATCAATGTATTTATTCCGTAAATGTTTAGTATGAAGCCAATCATGCTTCCCTACTAGAATCATGGTCCTGAGTTAAAAAGAGTTTCCACCCTCCTGCCACTCATAGGAAAGATGTTTAACAAGAGCGGCACTGTGGAAATTGCGAGACTAGAGGTAGCCGCTGCAGTAGCTTAAGCTGCGTGGGTGAATCAGAGAAGCTTTAGAAAGACAGGCTGGAACAAATGGTGTGTGTGTGAGGGGCACTGTTGCATGGTCTTCAATCATACACTGCTCAGGTAAGGTAGCAAGGCTTCAGTCAAGAAAACAAAAATACTGGGTTTCTACATGGGCCAAGACCTGGGATTATTGGGGGTTCAAAGACGAATGAGACATTGTTCTTCTCAAGAGACATCCCACAAATCAGCAAGATCACTCACCAGTGAAGACAAAAGTATAGCAATACACACATATATGACATTTAGACTACAGAGTATTATATAGGAGAGCAATGGTTATTTAATTATTAAGTCTGAGAAGGCAAACCAGTAATTAAAATGTGAGTGTTGTGTGCATGTGTGTGTTTAAACAAACAATGAAATGTTGGTGCTTGTTCTGGTAACAATCGCTCGATCAGGAACTCTGTGTGTGCATTTCAGTTAGTAATGGAGTAAAATGCTAACAATTCTGTAAATGCACTTAGTCCCATCAGCACATTTTGTAAGGGGCTTTATAACCTGGGGAATTCCTCAAATATTTTTAAAAATCCCCTATCTAAAGAAATCAGTTTAAAAGTAACCTATATGCTTAGGGCAAATGTGCTTGTAAGTCAAATAATAGAATTACTATTTGAAACAATAAATGAAATACTAAAGAAACAAGTCTCTAATCCCCGAAGAGTTAATGAAATACCAGCAACTCTATCACAGTAAGCCATGACATGCAGACCTGTTGGTCTCTCTGGTACTCTTTGGACGTGCGGAACTGTGTACACTGTACTACAAACTCAAAACACAGTATATTTATGCCAATTAATTCACAAAATAGTTCACTGCATTTAAGCATAATTAAATTGACTCCTAGGTATTTAAGAAAATTCAAACTCAATTAAACAAAACAAACTTTGCTTTGAGTCTGGGAGCACAATGTGTTTGTGGTAACCAAAACAGCAAAACATGACAAATTAATTTTTAATTAATTTGAACTTTCATTGCCTCAGTGAGCTTTTCGCATCAATACCAAAAAACAAAGACCATTTCTCTTCATTAAATCAATGTTTCAGGAACCCACTTGAAGAAAACAAATGAGCAATTGGGTACCCATCTCCATTTTCTGGCTCCTCCGTGCACTTGCATAGCTTATTTATTTTTTTATGGTGATTCTAACACATTGGGTAGGATTCCTCTTCACTCCAGAATGCTTTCCGGGGAGAGAGCAATATGAAGCAAGGGCCATGTAGAGCACTGGGTGTCACCATTGTCAGATTCTGTTTCCTGACATTGGCTCCCAATGACCTCTCCTGTCTGACTTCTTCTTACATAAAGTGGATTCCTGCTCCTTCAGAGGCCACCAAGATCGTTCACCAGGCACAGAAACCTCACCCAGAGCAGGTGCACCCTGAAAAGCTGTGCACGCGAGACTTCTCAGCCCACAGTACACCCCGAGGACACAGGGAAGTTCCCCATCCCAGAAACACCATAGGGTGGTGGCGCAGATTTGGCAGTACATAGCACAAATCATCTTTCTTACGAAGAATAAGGAGTCATCTATAGTTCAACACAGGTCATAATGCCTGCATTTAATCTTATCTTATGAGACTCATGGAAGAGTTCACAACTTGGTATCAGAGTCTTGTTCTCTTAACTCCTAAATCACTTGTGAGTGTTCTCTGCTGTTCTTAGTGCTTAGGGCCTCTTTTTATTTTTCTAAAACTATCAGCAAGCAGCAACTTTGCGGTGAGCATTTGCGGGTAAAACATGTGGATTATTGGACCAAGCTGATGTATTTGATGCAAACGTCAATTAAAAAAAATAACAATCAGTCATCATGGCATGATGTTTGACCTAGCACACAATATTTAAGCAGGTGAGATATTGCAACATGCCTAGAACCAACTCTACTGTACCTCGATATCACACACATAGATATTGTATGACTTATAGGATTGCCTTAGCCCTCGGGTTCGAGACCCGCCTGGGCAGTGAGACCTCGTCTCTACAATAAATCAAAAAATCAGCCGGGCGTGGTAACGCATGCCTGTAATTCTGGCTACTTAGAAGGCTGAGGCGGAAGGATCGCCGGAGCCCAGCAGGTCGAGGCTGCGGTGGCCGGGAGCGGCCACTGCACTCCAGTCTGGGCGACAGAGTGAGACTCCAACTCAAAAAAAACCAAAAAAATTATAGATGTACACACACACACACACACACACACACACACACATATGTACATATGTGACAGACTAACTGCCATAGCATGACAACACTATAGGTAATGCCATTAAGTGTCTTCTATTAATAGTGATGCTTTGGCCAGGCTTGGTGGCTCAGCCCGTCATCCCAGCACTTTTGGAAGCTGAGGCAAGTGGATTGCCTGAGCCCTCGGGTTCGAGACCAGCCCAGGCAACTTGACGAGACCTCGTCCCTACAATAAATTAAAATATTAGCCAGGTGTGATAGTACATGCCTGTAGTTCTGGCTAGTTGGAAGGCTGAGGTGGAAGGATCACCGGAGCCTAGCAGGTTGATGCTGGGGTGGCTGTGAGTGTGCCACTGGCAATAGAGTGAGACTCCAACTCGAAAAATAAGTAAATAAATAAATAAAACATAATACTGATGTTTTGAGTACTTTATTTCAGACAAATGTGTTAGATTAGTCTATCTAAAAGCTAAAGTTCTGGATTAGGTATTTCTAATAATATTCTCCAAGTAAGTAGAGAAGTGCTTAGAATTTGTTCAAATATCTGGATGTAATGAAATTCTGTAAGATCCATTTCCTGGACTATTTGTACGACATACATCCAAATGACCTGTCTTAAATTTTAAGCAGTTCACGTATCTTAGAATAACCCAAGACCACAATTTACTATGGATTATACTGAAGCAAAACAAAGAGTCTCTTCATATTTTTCAAGTAAAAAATATATTATTAGGGAAGAACACCTTGCATAGTCTACTTCTGGGATCACATGGACCAGATCAACTAAAAATATGCCTTTAGAAAGAAAAGTTGACATCTCAGTAACTGGGCCACCCAGAGGAGACTGCCACCTGACTTTCAGTGTTTATAGGAACTTCAGCTTATTTTAGTATTCAAGGGGCTCTGTTTTAAAGGGCCAATGGGAAAAGAGAACACATAATTGACCCTAAAAGCTGTATATCCTGACAATCAAAAGGCCACTACCTCAGCATGAGAGTATACCATAAAATATTGACCACAGAGACAAGGAAATTTATCTTAGGCAGATACTGGGTGGAAAAATTAATTATATTTCCAGAGAAATCACAACCACAGACAGCTCCTTCTTGGTTTTAGGGATTTCCACTTAAACTATACAAGAGGGAACCCCCCAAACTTGAAGTTATTTATTTATAAATATGAATTTGTTCTTATATGTTTAAACTTCAGTCACCTTCAAAGTACATTCTGATTGATGCAGTACGCCTACTGAGATAGTTTTTTTACTGCTCAAAAGAGTTTTGGGACTCGTCGAATTTGATGTCTTTTAGTGCTTCTCCTATTTTTGTTATTGCTGTTTCACTTCTTCCACATCAGCAGAATATTCCCTTTGAGGACTTTTTTAATAAGGTGAAGCTTTAAAAAGTTTCTTAGGGCAAGATCTGGTGAATAGCAAGGGTGGGGTATGGGTGTCATTCCGTTTTGGGGTCAAAAACTGCTGAACACTCAGCGTGGTGTGGGCAGGTGCACTCGTAAATCACTCATCATGAAATGGGCAAACACGTTGAAAGAATCTCCAAAACAAAAAAAAAATTCACTGAAGCCGAAGGCAGCCTTTCACAATAGCACTAGCTCACACTGATGCCAATGGGTTCCTAGAATTTCTACCTAGTAGAGGAAGCCTGTACTACAAGAGGCCTGCCCTTCAAAAAGTCAAAAAGTAATTCCGCTTTTTTTTTTGTCTCCTCTGGAACATGTCATCTATACCTTTTATTTTATTTTATTTTTTTGAGTTGGAATCTCACTCCGCCGCCCAGGCTGGAGTGCAGTGGCATGCTCACAGCCACCCTGGCATCGACCTGCTGGGATCCCACGATCCTTCCGCCTCAGCCTTCCAAGTAGCAGGAACTACAAGCATGTGCTACCACACCCAGCTAATATTTTTATTTTTTGATTTAGTATAGAGGCAAGATCTCGCCATGTTGCCCAGGCTGGTCTCGAACAAGCGGGCTCAAGCAATCCTTTCGCCTTGGCCTCCCAAAGTGCTGGGATTACAGGTTTGAGCCACCATGCCTGGCCCATCTAAACAATTTATATAAGGATTAATGTAAAAACGGTCCTAAGCTGGTACCATCTCTAGAACATTGACCAAACCCAAATTAATAGTCCCCAGAAAACTAATCCTTAACTTAGGTAACATAGGATTTTCCTGGCCAAGCTAACGAGGAATACAGTCACATCTCAAATTGCAAAACATGGAGAAATAATCTCCTCTAAGAAACAATCAGCAACAATAATAAGCAGCAATAGTTTAAGCTCAATAACTTCACATAATACTAATATTGATTATAGATTGTGTGATTAGCATGTTAAAAACCACAAATATAAGAAGAACTGGAAATATGAGAAAGGAACAAAAAAATTTGACTAAGAACGGATTTGAAGAAGAACAAAATAGAGCTAGTAGAAATAAAAAAGAAGTCATCGAAATGACAATGAGATGCATGAATAAACTTCACATTAATCACTGCTCAAAAAGGAACAAGTGTACGAAGGCATTGCAGAAGTTATTCAGAATAAAATGCACAGTGATACAGAGATGGAGAACATAAATGTTAAGGGAAGAAAGGTAAAATGAGAAAGGACAGTGGGCCTCTGAAAGGAATCCCCAAAGAAAAGAAAAAGAAAAAGAAAGAAGAGGGAACAGGCACAGAACTAACGGCCAGCAATCCTCGAAACGGTTAAAATACATGGTGTAAATCTGAAGTCTCAAGCAGAGTGATTTGTTTAAAAATCATATATGGGATCATTGTGGTATAACCAGAAATCTAGACTACACACGCGTGCGCACACACACGCACACACACAGAGCAATGCTTATTTATTCACCCATTTATCACACCTCCCACGTGCCAATGATGATGCCAGGACTTAGGGGGCACTAAGTTGACTAAATCACAGTCCCATATCTTAGGATTTGTGCTTTTGGAGATAAAGGTGTGTAGGGGGAATAGTAGCACAAACAAGCCACATATAACTCAGGACGAATTCCACAATAGAGAGACATACAGAGGATGTTGGCATTCAGAAGTTGAGAAGACGACCTCCGCCTACAAGGAACAGGGAAGGGAATCAAGGAAAGCTGCAAATAAATAAATAAAAAGCCTTCAAGAGAGATTTTCAGAATGAGAATGATTTCTAGGTGAAGTAGGAGAATCCAAGCCAAAGAAAGAACATATGGAAGAATTCATTCTTTCATTTATTCACTAAACAGGTTTGGCAAGATGTACACTGTGCATGCGTTACTAGAGGAAGACAGAAGACTTTCTTGGGACTGGGAGGGTTTGACTCAAATAAGAATAGATAGAGATCGAACCAAAGCACTTTTAGGCAGTCAAGTATGCCTAGGAGTGATGGTTTTAGATTTTTGTCCGTCGTGAAAGCTTTGAATCTGAACCATAAGGAATTCAATATATTAAACAGGTAAAACAGTTCAGATGGAAGAGTAGTGTTGCATTACGTGTGCACATGTAAGACTGTGAGCTCACAGGGAGAGTTTTATGAATGAGAAATCCCTCCTTTCTTGATTGCAGTTTATCTGTTTGGATTTGCTCTCATTCACAGATAATTTACAGTTTAGCAGCATCTTTAAAAGAGCTATTTCTGATTATATAATCTGGATTGTTGCAGCTGATATATAGATGAACTTTTTATTTTTGGATATGTTTACTTTGTAACTCCAAACTTTACTAAGATACACTATTAAAGCAAATGGTTTGCCATTGATTTATTGGATTTTTCTAGGTAGATAATCATATCATTTATAAACAATAATATCTGTAGACTTATTTTCCTCCGTAACTTTGATTCATTTTATATTCTTCTCTTACCATGCTGATTACAATTTTAGGATCAATGCCAAAAGGAGACTGGATCTATTTCACAACTAAAGATGATGTCTCTTTGGGACTTCATATAATTTGTGTGTTGAGAAACACTTTTTACTTCAAATTTTTTTTAATGGGAGTTAACTTTGATAATCTTTTTTGGCAACTTTTGATATGCTTAACTGATTTTTCACTTTTTACCTATTAATGTGATATACACTAAAATTAAATTTCCTAATGTTGATCTCGCTGAGTAATTCTGAGTTGACTACTATATTCTATTTGCTAGTGTTTTATTTTTGCTTCTAAATTTGTAAGTCAGATAACTGCCTATTCTTTTACTGGTAAGTCTTATCATGTGTTGGTGACACAAATATGCAGAATTTTTGTTTTTAAAAAATTGTTAGCCGGGCTCGGTGGCTCAGCCTGCAATCCCGCGCTTTGGGAGGCTGAGGTGAGTGAATTGCCTGAGCCCGTAGGTTCGAGAACCGCCTGAACAACTTGGTGAGACCTCATCTCTACAATAAATTAAAAAATTAGCTGGGTGTGATAGCGCGTGCCTGTAGTTCCAGCTACTTGGAAGGCTGAGCAGGAGGATCGCCAGAGCCCAGCAGGTCAAGGCTGCGGTGGCTGGGTGTGGCCACTGCACTCCAGTCTGGGCGACAGAGTGAGACTCCAATTAAAAAAAAAAATTGTTGACAATTAGAAAAGTTTTAAAATGTAGAAAAGCATGCAGACAGCCAGCACATCATCCTCTAATAACAGGAAAATAGCAACACTGGAACATACTGCATATCTTTGTTTTTTACAAATAAATTGCACAAAGTTAACAATCCATCTATACATTATTTCTCTTTCTTACTAAATAAAATAAATATGATAAATTTTGCAAGTATCTTTTCAGTCTATTTAAATTTTTGAGCATTATACATGCTCATTCCTATAAAATAAGTAACACTATTTTGTGCATTAAAAATTATACAAATACAATTTCCATTGTACACATCGCTCCCCAAATTGCTTTCTGTTAGGCCAACTTAAGGCTTATGAATCTATTATTGTTAACACATATAGTTTGGGTCATTGACTTAAAATGTTTTAAAGTATCATGATTGCAATATGCCTCACTGATTCATTTTCCTAACTGTGACCATTTTGTTTTCTTTTACCTTTATCTGCATATTTGGAAAGTGTTTCAGTGAAGAGCCAGTATGCTTTTTTATGTATATGTGAAGGTTTCTCTAAGCCAGGACTTCTTAACCTCTGTGCATCTGGCCTTTGGGGTGGATAAATTTTGTTGTGGGGCAGTCCTATGGAACAGAGAATTTTCTACGGCATCATATGTCTCTACATACTAGAGCCAGAATCAGCCTCTTGAGTTGAGGCAACCAAAAACATCTCCAGACATTGCCAAGTGAGCATTGTGGAGTAAAATCAACCTTGCTTGAGGACTGGTTGATGTATAGTGATGTCTTATGCACATTTCCAACTTTACCAAACACTGCCACACTGTTCTTCAAATTGATCATGTTAATTTAAACTCTCATTAGGAGTGTGAGAGAGTGCCTATTTTTCACATTATCTTATTTTTGTAGTTCTTGCAAATTTTTTCATTGTGAAATGACACCTAATTATTCTATCAATTTTCATTTTCTTGATTATTTGTGGGAACATGCAGCTTTCTATATGTTTATTGAAACTTTGGATTTTCATTTCTATATATGCTGCCTTCCAGGAAAAAAATAAAGATTTTTTTTCATTCTTTGATTTCTGCAAGGGATTAAGCAGTTTTCTATTCTTTGAAGACTCAAAAGTACATGGCTTTTTCAGGACGGAAACCGTTTCAGTCCCTTGTATGCTATTCAAATAATTTGATTTTTCCTTTCCTTTAGAGTCAATTTTAGAAATGTACAAAATATTTGTATTTATTTAGTGTCACTGCGTACGTAGGGATACTCTTTGTTTCCATGATCAATAATCAATATTTAGTTTTCTAGTGACATTTTGTTTGTTTGCTTTTACTTCTGTATTCAGTGTCTAATTTTACACCCTGTACAATTTCTGAATTTGGGTGTATATTAAGTTATACTATCTGACCTAAAATATGGCTAATTTTGAATAACTATACCAAATGTGTTTGAAACATAGCACTGATACAAAAACTATACACTTTGAAATGAAGCTATCACTTTGCTTACCTGACATGTCTTTGTTCATTATTTTGCTTTTAGGCAATTTAAGCATGAAAGCAAAGATAACTTCAGGCTCATTCTTTTCCTATTAATTTTTATTTTTTAGTACTGCTATTTGTGTGGTCCTGGACATAAACTTTAAACCTACATATCCGTCCATATACACTCCTTTTACCTAGCAAACAACTTCCGTCTTCCTCTTTCAATCATTCAAGCGTTCAGCTCGTTATATGTATCATGAGTTAGTCTTTTCTTATATGTTAACATCCATTGAACATAACTTATTCAAATGCTAAATGTTCATATTTTTATAGCTTCACATTGCTCTTCAGAGATAAAACATGTGGTGTTATGTCCTTGTATATTAATAACTATTGGCCAGGTGTGGTGACACGTCTGTAATCCCATTAATTTGGGAAGCCAAGGTGAAAGAATTGCTTGAGCCCAGAAGTTTGAAACCTGCCTGGGCAACATAGCAAAACCTCATCTTTACAAAAAATTAAAAAATTGACTGGGCATGATGGCACATGCCTGTAGTACCAACAATCCAGGAGGCTGAGGCAAAGGATCTCCTGAGCCCAGGAGGTTGAGGCTGTAGTGAGCCATGATGGTGCCACTGCACTCTAGCCTGGATGACAGAGTGAGACTTCGATTCAAAACATAATAATAATAAACATGTTATCATATAGTTACATATGACATGCAATAGCATACTATTTTAAACAACACTGCTATAGTTATACTGATAATATATAGTATATAATATGCTACATGATACAATACAATTATGTAATACTGCAATGATATTGTCAAGGACTGTATTAACGCATGTGTTAGCATGTGCTAACATGATGGACTGTCTGGCACCTGCGTTGGTCTTTCTGCCCTTCTGCCCTCAAGGCCCTTCCTCACCTCCATTTCTTTCCTTGCAGGCCTCATACACACATCCTCATTTTCTCCCTTTCTTAGAAGATGCTCCCTTTCCTCTATCCTTGGCATTCCTCTCCTCTCTGAGTGGTGAAAGGAGAAAAGCCCCTGGAGGAAAGTCCCTGGGTACCCACTGGAAGACTTGACTGGGAAGCACAGAAGGAGATGAGGAGGGAGAAAGTTATCGAAACCCCACAGAAATGTTTCCAGCAAAGCAACTCCTGGCCACTTGACTGTCATGTGTCTGATGGAAATCAAGATGGTGGAAGAGACAGGCAGCGTTGAGAGCAAGCTCAGACTCTGGGCCTGTCAACATGTTGGCGCCGTGGCCTTGGACATGCCAGCACTGAGGTCTTCACCTTCTGTTAATTTCCTCATCTAGGAAAGCAGAGGATAGGCCTGCCTGGTGGAACCATTGTGAGAACTCTGGTGAGCTAAAGCTCTTGTAAAGCATTCCACACTTCCCTGCCATGGGCATAGAGGAAGAAACATAAGCCCTCCCACTAGGTATGTTTTCACACATCGCAGAATATTTTTTCCACTTCTCTTTAGCTTGTCTCTAAGAGAAATTTGTGAAATCTCAGAAATTTTATAAAATATGAATACACTTTTAGTCAGAAGGCCTTATTTGAAACTCAACCACCTCACTTCAAAGAATCAGCAGTGTTTGGGCTTGACACACTCAATTTCTCTAAGTGCTTTTTTTCCCCTCTTGCGTTATATCTTCCTCTGGGTCATTCTTTCTCTTCCTTCTTTATTTGGTGGAGGCCTTCTCTTCCAAAAACTTGGGAAACATGCTATCTAAGATGCTTCTCTTTACTGTGGGCCACAGATATATCCATTTATGATACCACATTCCAAGATCTACACTTAGTTTTGAGTCTTTTCTACACTAGGACTGCGAGTTCAGTCATGGGTTACTTTACCCCTCCAAATTTGTAGCACCTGACAAAATGCCCGTAACCTAAAAAGAACTATGTATAGTCTGAAATAAGTTATTTCTGCAGTATGTCATTTTGTACAGATATTATTTTGCACCAGCTACTCAAAAGGAGCTCTGATCATGCATTGAATAAACTTCAACACTGTTTTCACAGTTAAGGATTTATTCTTTAAGTAAGAAAAGAGCTCTTCTGGAGTGAGCTCGCCATTGGGGAACATTGACAGCATTGCTTTTATTTCTCTCCAAAAGCTTCAGGAGAAAACATCACTCGTCTTTCTTTTCTTCCATGTTGGGCCGCTGGTCTCTAAATGACTGGCTCCATGTGTGCCCTCCTGTCCCAGTGACCTTTACAGGCAGCCAATAATTTTTGCTTGTCTGCACACCATGACTTTTCCTTTTGCAGAGTCCTGTGTGTTCTCTCTGGTTGCTCGTGGACCCTGTCTCACCTCCTCCACACCTGGGGTATGATACCTTTGAGTGCTCCTGAAACTCTGTCGCCGTTATATGGTGGGGACATTTCTCACATTGCAATCAAATGCCTGCATGCTGGCTGCTTAGACTTTGCAAAATTAGACTTAGTGCAGCAGGGTCCATCCCTTATTTTTGCAACTTCAAAAAGGAGCATTGTGCCTGGAATACAATAGATAATAGCTATTCTTTGAATCAGAGGGAGAAAGACAGTGAAGACGGCGCCCTTGTGCTATAGACTCCTTGGGATGGGTTGCTTCTGCAGCCTCATGTATGGCTGGTCTTCTGGATGGAGACCTCCCTTTCTCTGCTTGGTATCCATGCTATAACACATCTGTGTATTTCATTTTGGGAGGTCTCTGCAAACATGGGGTGTCTGAGTTGAGACCTGAAAAATAAGGAGGTTTCCAAACAAAGGTCTAGAGGATAAGCCATCTAGCAAGTAGCTCTCTGAGTCTTAGGGCCAGAACAAGGTGGCAGACACTGGACAAGAGGCTCCATGGGCTGAGGTCAAGAGAGTGAATTTTGTTCTGTTATCCACGGAAAACACTGGAAGGTATTTTTTTTTTTATTGAGTCAAAGTTTCACTCTGTTGCATAGGCTGGAATACAGTGGCATGCTCATGGCCACCACAGCCTCGACCTGCTGGACTCAGGTGTATTTTTTTTTTATTGAGTCAAAGTTTAACTCTGTTGCATAGGCTGGAATACAGTGGCATGCTCATGGCCACCACAGCCTCGACCTGCTGGACTCAGGTGAACCTTCCACCTGAGCCTTCCAAGTAGCTGGAACTACAGGTGTGTACCACCATGCCCAGTTAATTTCTTTATTTATAGTAGAGACGAGGTCTTGCCAAGTTGCCCAGGCTGTTATCAAATCCCTGGGCTCAGGCAATCCTCTTGCCTCAGACTTCCAAAGTGCTAAGATGACACGCGTGAGCCACAGTGCCCAGCCTGGAAGGTTTTAATAAGGGTGGAAAGAGTTTATGAGAGGATCGCACTTCTGTTTTAGAAAGAACACCCAGGCCACTGAAGGGGGCATGGCTTTTAGCGTGGTCAGTAGGGTTAGGAAGCTCAGTAAGAAAGGTTGAAGAATCTTAGGTAAGAGATAATGGCTCTACAGCCCAGTATTGTAGCAGGGAGATGGGGAGATGTGCCCAGATTTGTTACTCATAGCTTACAAGTCTACTTGCCAATGGGCTGGTGTAGAGAATGGAGAAGGTTAAAGAGAGCATGTCAGGGTTGGGCACAAGGGCTCATGTCTGTAATCCCAGTGCTTTGGGAGGCTGAAGCAGGAGGACTGCTTGAGGCCAGGAGATCGAGACCAGTCTGAACAACATAGTGAGACACCATCTCTACAAAAAACATTACAAAATTAACCTGGCATGGTGGTATGTGCCTGTAGTACCAGCTACTTGGGAAATTGAGGTGGGAGGATTGCTTGAGCTCAGGAGTTTGAGGCCACAGTGAGCTATGATCATGCAAGTACACTAGTACACTCCAGGCTGGGTGTCAGTAAGACCCTCTCTTTGATAAAAATAACAACAACAATAACAACTTTCAGATTTTAGTGTGAGTGTAGATGTCATTTATTGAGACAAGGAAGACTTGGTGGGGAACTAGATTTGTTGGAAGAGAAAATCAAAATAATCATCCTGCTGGGTGTAGTGGCCCATGTCTGTAAGCCTAGCCCTTTGGGAGGCAGAGGTGAGAGGAATGCCTGAGCCCAGGGGTTCAGAATACCCTGGGCAACTTGGAGAAACCTCGTTTCTACAATAAATAAAAAAATTAGTCAGGTGTGGTGGCACACATCTATAGTTTCAGCTACTTAGAAGGCTGAGGCAGAAGGATCACATGAGCCTAGCAGCCAAGTAGCCTGCAGTAGCCATGACAGTGCTATTGCACTCCAGCCTGGGCGACAGAGTGAGACTTTGACTCAACAAACAAGCAAACAAACAAAACCAATTATTGCAAACCTACTAAAAACTCACAATAAAAATTGTACTCCCATTTTTGTGACTCTCATTTATAAATCTTCTTGTATTTGCCCTATCCCTCTCTGGTCCCACAGCCAACATCATTAATATTACCTCTACTTATAAGTAAGTAAAAATGAAGCTTCAGAGAGAGTCTAGCAGGTCTTGCATCACTGGAGTAGGCAACAGTGGAGTGAGGCTTGATCCTAGTTCATCTCTCTATTAGACTCTCCCCAACTGTCCCCTTGACACCCCTGAAAGCACACATGCCATAATGACTTAATTGTTTTAAAAGATGAGTCAAACATTCTAAAAGATGCCAACAGAGGAACTGGTGCTAGAGAGAGAGCACCATCCTTGCAGACTCAAGGCACCCACGTTGTTCTACTTTTAGATTCCTTAGATTTTGGGGGTGTCTCTGCCTGAGGCTCAGCTAGATCTTAAAGAAGTCACAATGTCCACTTAACTCTGAACAACATAGTGGTAAGAAATCACCCAGACCAATGAACTCAAATGTTCTATTTCCAGAAAGACGAGCACAGACCTTGCCCAGGCTGAAAATGAGTTTGCTTTAAACACTCCCCCCGCAAAAAAGTCAACGAGATGACACATTCAGAGCAACAACATTCAGAAATCATTTATTTGCTGTTTTGAACTAACATGAAAAACTTAAACTGTCCATCTTTGTGTAAGAAAAGTTCACCTGTGGCAAACAAAAGAAAGTAGAACCAAACTCACTTGCCTCCATCGACAGCAGCACGTGCAAAATCAAGAGTGAGTCTTCCACATCATGCCCTGTTCAAGAAGAGACCCAATGGATGCCTGGATACAAGTCCCACCATCTTCCTTTTGTGTAACAAGGAAATGCCCTAGTTGGAACTCAGAGACTAAAGTCATAGGGACAATACCAAGCATAACGTTAACAGAAGGCAGTTTGGGAATACCACTCTACTAAATCAGGGTCTAAGGGATTCCGGAAGTAACACAACAGCCCTGAGTCATGAGAATTTCTTCCTATCGAAGTTTAAAGCATCATCGACCATTCAGACCACCAGTGGTGAAGGTGACTCTTGGACGCACCTTACCAGGAATGATCGATCGCACAGCAGGTTGTACTTGCAATGGGGAAGATACTTAGTGGAGTAGTGAGTTGATACTTAGTGTAGTAGTTGAAACACACTATGAATGAGCTTCCCGATGACTCGGAAAAGTGTGGGGTTTGCTCCGAAGTGTCTCTGGAGTCCTGTTTATATTGGAGTCCCAGGAAGGAGGGTGAAGGAGACCCACTCCATTAGCCTCTTAGATTCTACTTATACTGCTACGATTTCTCATGACGCTTTGCACATCTTGTGTACTGTGTCCAGTTGGGCAAAGAATGGGGACAAGTGTCCTATTCAATTTTATGTTTCATGTATATAAACATAGAGATGCCTGGACATATTTTATATTTCATTTATTTAACTTTTTGTATAGACTTCTTTCTACGTAGCCCATTCTGGTCTTGAACTCCTGGGCTTAAGCAATCCTCCCACCTTGGCCTCCCAATGTCCTGGAATTACAGACATGAGTCATGGCGCTTGGCAGCTGGGTATACTTTAATGTGTGGTAGAAGATAGCAGTAGTGCTTAGCTTCCTCTAAGATCTTGAGGAAGCTTCCTGGCCCCAAGAGTTCAATAATAGGAAGATGCCAATGTCAGAACAAAAAAAAAAACTCAACAAGATGAACACCAGCAGCCTAAATAGCAATGCCAGTACTTAGGGTTCACAGTCAAAGCATGCAAATGCTGGCCTAAGAACAATTCATGTAAAATATTAAACACAGACCTGCTCACTGTTGATGAGGTGACTAGGAGACTATGGTGTGGCAGGGTCACACAAACAAGCAGTAGCACAGATGCCACAAGTGCTCAACTTGAGTTCTGAGAATTGTGAATCTCCAAGGAAGAGTAGAATTTAAGAAGTAGAGGATAGCTGGGTGCGGTGGCCCAAGTCTGTAATCCCAAGACTTTGGGAGGCCGAGGCGAGAGGATTGCCTGAGCTCATGGGTTTGAGAACAGCCTGGGCAACTTGGTGAGACCTAGTCTCCACAATATATATGTAAAAAATTAGCTAGATGTGGAGGCATGCTCCTGTAGTTCTAGCTACTTGGAAGGTTGAGGCGGAAGGATCGCCTGGGCCCTGCAGGTCAAGGTTATGGCGGCCGTGAGCATGCCATTGCACTCCAGCCTGGGTAACAGAGTGAGACTACAACTAAAAAACAAACAAACAAACAAAGAAGCAGAGAATGGAAGAAAGTCTCCTGCAGAGGGCTGGTGACAGGAAGTGTGTTGAATTTGGGAAATGAAAGAAGGAAAGCTCAGGCCCCAACCAGAGGGGCTGGGCATGGGTCACTGGATTGGCCTGAGTTCAAGGTCCTCTTTCCTTCTCCTTCCTCCCTGTCTAGACAGCACCTAGTCGCTTCATTAGGCATCGCTTGGTTCCAGTGAAGGAGAACCATAGTCCTCAGCAATCTGCCTGATCCAGGGTCTCCCTTGCTTTGATCCCGCATTGGCCTCACCTGTCCTCTTCCCCTGAAATAGTTCGCCTAGAGTCAATGATCGTAGCAATAGTTATTATTTAGCCATCTTGTCTTCATTTTCTTCCCAGCTCCTGCAAATCTTCCCTCTTTCCCTGAATCAGAATTTCCCATTGCTAACAGTATTCTGCTGTGTTCTGAGGTTATCCAGCCTCTTTCCCACATGTGATACTTTGGACCAGGACGCAGAGATGGATAAATGCAGTCCGTCTGTTCAAGGTCTTGGGCCTGTCTTTCCCTGTGAGTGACCCCTGCTCCAGATGCTACAGTTCTTGGGTGAATCATTTTCAAACATATATACAAAAATCTCTCACCTGGTCTTTACACATCAGGGTTTGAGAGGCAACAAAGCAATGTCTTTAAGAGAGACTGAGACAAAACTGTGGCTCTTCATGAGACTAGCATGTGACTGGATGGCTCACTTAACCATCCCTTGTGTTTGTTTGTTTCTTTTTTCTTGAGTTGGAATCTTACTCCATTGCCTAGGCTGGAGTGCAGTGACATGCTCATGGTCACCCCAGCGTCGACCTGCTGGACTCAGGCCATCCTTCAGCCTCAGTCTTCCAAGTAGCCAGAACTACAGGCACACACAACCATGCCCGGCTACTGTTTTGATTTATTGTAGAAATGAGGTCTCGCCAAGCTTCCCAAGCTGTTCTCGAACGTGTGGACTCAGGCAATCTGCTCACCTCAACCTTCCAAAGTGCTAGAATTACAGGCTTGAGCCACCTTCCCCAGCCGTATTTGTTTTTTGTTTTTTTTTTCATCTGTAGCAAGGGTAGGACTTGCTTCTAGACCGTAGATAAGGTGAGATGATATTCATCAAGCTTTTAGCGTGCTCTCCTTCCTAAACTCAGTATCTAACAAATCTTGTTTATTATGGTTTTAATTACTCCCTACGTGCTTTCAAATTCAGCTGTGGATTTGTAAGAACAGACAGCATTAGCTTCCAAGAGTTAATTCTTATCATGGCATAGAATATAATTTTAGCTCTGTGGGCACACACACACACACACACACACACACACACACACACACACTTTATCATAGGATTCCTTATAAATACCCACAACATTTCATGAGTTCCAAAATCCACCCTGAAACACATACAAAGTACATCTGGTTTGAACATAAGACTTCCCCCAAGGAGATGACGGGTGTAAAATCATGAATGTCTGTCTTATTGACACCATCATACCTTGTGATTTTAAATAAGTACAGGTTTTTAGACTTCTTAAATAAGTACAGGTTTTTAGACTTCTTTTTCTTCTACTCTAGCTGGTACAGAAAAATAAAGCAAGTTAAGCCAAAAGAATGGGTTTTTTTTTTAAGTGAAGGAAGATGCGAAAGTGAAAGTCTTACAGACACTTTTAAAACTTCTGTCTTTTTAAAGAATCTCTCAGTAACAATACCTCTCTGTTCACGGACTACGAGGGAACTATCAGAGAAGATGAATCTGGTGGGCTGAGCTAGTGGGTTCTGGTTGCTGACAGACGAGTTGGGACACTGGCCATTCCTCCGCCCTTTCCGTGTCTATTCTCAGTGGCCCTCATTTCAAAAGTGTGGTGTTGATTTCATCAGAAGATGTCATTAGGTTTAAATAAGTTATCTACAAAATTCACCAGCAAGTCCAGACTCCAGGAGAGTGTGGGCACATCCCTGAGCAGAACTGCATGGGGGTGGAGAAATAAGGGGGAGAGAGACTTCACCCAACTCTTCGATGTATCTTAGAGCTCTAAGGACGGCTCGTCCATCCTTTATGTAACAATGATTATTTCAGTTCTTCACACATGATTCCCGTGGGAAGGAGCCTTCTATGACAAAAGCAGCCATCCCAGTCAACCCTCCACAGTGGCCACCGGTTGGGGGCTTTTCTAGGGACTCAGGCGGTAACCCTTACCCTCCTCACTCAACAGTGGCACTCTGAGGCACGTCTTGGTCTGCAGACGAGCAAAGGGAAGAACAGACAGGTTGCATGGTTTTCCCAAATCACTGAGCCAGGGAGAAGCGAGTCCTAAATTAAACTCTGCACTGTGAGTTAATAAGCATGCTGGGTCTAGCAGCGAACACATACTTATCACTGGAAACTCATGATTGACAAAATATAGTCACCCAACACGGAGGGCATACGTCTCTAAATGTCAGGAATCATGGAAGGTTTGACTTTACAGGCCTCCATAGGTGTGATTTTGCTAACAGCTGCTCATGTATATGGACTGATTTTTGCAATGGGATCACATGGATAGGATAGAGAAAAGCATGTTATCCTTACTCATGCCACACTTATCTTATATGTCTTACATACCACAAAGAAAACCTCAGAAATATTTGTAGAGAGTATATATGGAAAATCCCACTAAGAAAGTGTTTTATGTGTCATTTCTAAAAGCGGTTAGTCAACAGTGCTTGAGTAAGGGAACCAGGCCAGGCTGGGGTATATTTGTGTTGGGATGTGAAACAGGGCCTACATGGGCCCCAAGGAGCTCAGGTAGACTTACCTGGCAGGGCTGTGAAAACAGGGTGGTTACTCTAGACCCAGAAGAAGGCCCAGTGGACATGGCAGCTTGGGGCTGTCCAATCCAAGAGACAGGGCATCCCACGGGGCAGATCCCACTGACAAGAGAGGTTGGGAGAAAATGAAATGCCAGGTACATCGGCTGGACATTGACTCCCTTGGCTAAACAACTAGGATGGGTGGAGGATATGGACACGTTTGCTATAACTAGGTGGGGAGGTTTTAGAAAGAGGAGACTGATTCTCTCTCTCTCTCTCTCTCTCTCTCTCTCTCTCCACACACACACACACACACACACACACACACACCACACACACGTGGAACTGTAAACTGTCCCTCTACAAGGACGGTGGAGTCACCAAGCAGACACACAAGCTTTCCTCTACAACTTTCCTCCGTCTATGAGAGCTACACCTTCATTTACTAGAGATATCACAACCACTGGCTCAGTGAATTCAGTGTCCTCTAAAGTTGTGTGTGTTTAGCATCTCGACGCAGTTCTTCATTATTTGGGCTATTTTTTATATATATATATATACATATATATATATACACATATATATATAATATATGAATATATATATATATATATATATATTCTTTTTTTTTACCAATGAGAGAGAGAGAAAGAGATAACAGAGAGAGAAAGAGAAGAAAAGAGGGAGGGAGGAGGAAGGAGGATGAATTGATCACAGATTTGGATAGGATCTTCCTGTCCAGACACGAAAGTAGAGTCATTGATCATTTTCAGTAAATGTTTTACTTTATGGTCCTATGAAGTAAGGCAAGTTTTTAACTTGGTGAGAAACACAATTCCTGCCATGTTTTCAGGCCAAAACAAGCTAGATAACACAGCCTGCAACCCCTTGTCCTAAACTTTTGAAGATAAATCTGTTCTAGAAACCAAATTTTTTTAAAAAGTTAATATAGTATTTATATTCCCAGGAAGTTTGGGGAAGTATCCCCTAATAAAATGCTTTAATTCTGGTATGCCATGAGAATATTCACAATCAGGGAGATATATAAAGATTATAAATATATTCATATCGATACATGTTTAGGTTTTGCTGCTGAACACATTAAGATTGGGTCATGTATTTCTCCAGCACACAAATCATAAGCAAATGTTTGGTTTTCAAGGCTTTGAATTTTGAAATTATTAATAAACAATCAAGGACCTAAACCAACATGCTGTAAATTCATAATTTTATTGACTCATAACAACCCTGAGAACGTCTTATGACATCAAAATTACTGACTAGGAAAGCAAGACTGGAGTGTGTAACTCTCTCCTGACCCAAGGATGACTTTCTCCTTGTACACTTTGAAGGTCAGTATGCTGGTGACCATGGAGCATCAAGTGTGGCTCCTCACACAGCAGAGAACTGTATTTTCACTTCGCAAATAACCGACTTCACTCCAAAAGGAATTGCTGAGACAACGGGTGGAGAAAACGTCGAAAAACATGTTAACCATCCCTTACCCTAGATTCCTTAAGGTCTCGCCATCTCTGTTGCATTGCAGCATCAAAGAGGTTTTATTGGACTTGACCAGAAAGCAATGTTTATTAGATATTTCTGAGTTAGGCAGTTTCCTTCTTTTAGAATGGAATTTTTAAAATGATAATCCAATATGAGATTAAAGGGTGAGGTTGAATGAGCACAGAGATAAGATGCTGCTCCATGAGACAGAACGGGGTGGGAAGGGCCCAGCCGAGGACAGGAGGCTTGATGCCAACATGGCCACCACCTGTGCCACGTTCAGAGAAAAAGATGTGAAAATCACGAGGCTCACAGAATCTTCTTTCCACATGTGACTGGGAAAATGGACTCAATTAAACTGGAATTTCAAGGGTCAGAAACAGAAGTCTGAAAAGTGTCTGGGTATATCGAGAGAAGATCTATTTTCATCTGTGTTCCCCAAAACGTGACTGTAGGACAGTGGTCTTAAGTGTATACGTCAGGAGAAAGAGTCTACGTTTCTCAAGAGCAAGGCTGGCCATCCCCTCCCCTTGGACAACGTCACCAGACAGATGGGCCACTTGGACCTCAGGTCATTGTATCTTCATTCGCGTCTTCCTTGCATTGCCTACAGCCCATTATTTAACCACTAGATCTCCACGTCTTATTCATAAAACAGGGACGATATTAGTAAGGTATCTCATGGAGTTATGCAAATCATTAAACGAGAACTGAAGACTGTGCATAGTGCCTGACATTCAGTATATTTTAATGAAGCTTTCAATGCAGTGCTAAAGTTAGTATCTTGTTGATTTTTATATGCATGTATGTTGTGTGGGTATGTTCACTTACGTGTTTATTATGTGACTGTACTCTCAAAATGTTAATGACGCTACCACTGTCAAAAACATGAAGAAAGGCCAGGTGCGGTGGCTCAAGCCTGTAATCCCAGCATTTTGGGAGTCTGAGGTGAGGAGACTACCTGAGCCCACGAGTTGAGAACAGCCAGGGCAACTTGGCAAGACCTCCTCTCTACAATAAATCAAAAAATTTAGATGGGAGAGGTAGCATGCACCTATAGTTCCAGCTACTTGGAAGGTTGAGGAGGAAGGATCGCTTGAGCTCAGCAGGCTGACGCTGGAGTGGCTGTGAATGTGCCACTGCACTCCAACCTGGGTGATGGAGTGAGACTCTAACTCAAAAAAAAAAAAAAAAAAACCATGAAGAAGGAAAAAGAGTTAAGAAGTTGATTTTAGAAACTATTTTCTTGCTGTAGTAGGAGCAAAATTTATCTGTTGGCTGAACACAGTGGCTGACACCTGTAATCCCACCTTGGGAGGCCGAGGCAGGAGAATCACTTGAGGCCAGAAGTTTGAGATCAGCTTAGGCAAGATAGTGAGACCTCATCTCTACAAAGAATCAAAAATATTGACTGGATATAGTGGTGCAAGTAGCCTACTACTCAAGAGGCTGAGGTAGAAGGATTATCTGAACCCAGGAGGTCAAGGCTGTGGTAAGCCATAATGGTGCCAATGCCCTCCAGCCCAGGTGACAGAGTGCGACTCTTACTCAAACAAAAATTATCTGTGACTCAAGTTCATTTACTATATGGGATAATTTTTAAACTATCCATAAAAATAATTGAGAATTGAACAGATCAAAGTTCAAATACCAACTCTGTCTCATGCGGGTGAGTTCACTAAGCAACCATCACTCTCAGTTACCTCTTTTGCAACATAGGAACATCAGTTGTAATCTTCCACAATTATCATGGTAAATAACAAGAAAAATCTATAAGAAGTGCTCAGTCAATGACAACTTTTATTAGTTTTAGACGTATCACAATGGTGATAAAACCAACAACAGAAACAATAAGCATCACCATAAAATAAATATAACCATTTAAGGCAATGGAAAACTGGATTTTTGAGGTATTTTTTGATAACAAATAAAATACCTCTGGCCAAAATTCTCATATTTTAGCTACTTCATTACACTGTGGATTGGGTGGATGATAGAGGTGATTTAATTCCATATATATTTAGTTTTTTAGAAAACATCTATAAAAATAAAAGGTATATGGAATTATATTGCAGTCTTTATCTACAGGCTTTATGAAATAAATCTATACTATGAATGCTCCTGTATATGTGTCAATGTTCAACCCACCTGTTGAGAAATCAAGGTGATGAGTTTGGCCACGGTCACTCAACAGACAGTGGCATGGCTGTCTGTCAACCAGGCTTCCTGACAATGGCACACTGGCACCAGGGCTGCCTCTCTCCATGTAGCTGAGCATCTTCCTGTGTTTGGAGCCAAACACAGTGAGAAGTACAGGGCTTCTGGAAGCTATTGCTTTGTGCTCTGCCCTCCCTTCCCATTCTTTCTGTCAAAAAACTCTCACCCCTATGTGGGGGCCACATGTCCTTCCCTTTACCCTTGACCCATGGCCTATCCATGAGCTGAGCCACCAAGATGGCTTCTTTGTGAGAGAGACATGTTGCTTTCTCTTAGAGCTCCCAAATGAGGAAAGCCTGGGGTTGCATGTGGTCATGTTCCTCTCTGTGTTAGAAGACACATACGAAGTAAAGTGTGTGTGTGTGTGTGTGTGTGTGTGTGTGTGTGTGTGTGTGTGTGTGTGTGACAGAGCAGGGGTGGGGGGAGAGGGAGTGAGAGAGGGAGAAGGAGAGAGAGAGGACCGAGAGAGAGAGGGAAAGAGGGAGAGAGGGTGGGAGGGGGAGAGAGAGAGAGAGATTGAGAGAGAGAGTTAGTGACTGGGAATTTGGTTCCTGGATCGCATCATTCCATTCCCGTAGCAAGTACAACCTCTGCTCTCTTCAATTATGTAAACAATGCCCCACCCACTTCTCCCCTTCACCTTTGAATGTGTTAGAGGTATCTAGCACCACCAATCAAAGAGTTCTTTTCTTTTTTCTTTTTTTTGAGTTGGTGTCTCACTCTGTCACCCAGACTGGAGTGCAGTGGCCGCTCCCGCCCACCGCAGCCTCGACCTGCTGGGCTCCGGCGCTCCTTCCGAGTAGCCGGAATTACAGGCACGCGCTACCACGCCAGGCTAATTTTTTTTTTTTTTTGATTTATTGTAGAGATGAGGTCTCGCTGCCCAGGCGGGTCTCGAACCCGTGGGCTCAGGCAATCCACTCACCTCAGCCTCCCAAAGGTGCGGGATTAAAGAGTTCTAATGAACAAACATACCTGGGTTTGAAATCTGCCTCTTTCATTTACTGAATTTACCAGCTACCTATCCTTGAATAACTTACATATCTGCACTTCAGACACAGTATGTATAAAAGTTAGGCTACTTGTCACTCTTCCAAAGGGTTTCGAAGATAAATCAAAGACGCAGTGCACAGAGACTGGTATCCATGTCTTTCCTCCCCTCTTTCCACTTTTGGGTACACATAACTCAAGAACCTAAGGAAGGAAGAAAGCCAGATGCCTTGACTTCTTCCTGTTCACATTTCATAGTGAAATGTTCCTGCCCATTTACATTTGCTGTATGATAATTGCTCAGAAAATAAAACCTCTGCGAGTTTCAAAACTTTATTCTTCTTCTAGATTTTAAAAAAACCCAATTTTTTTTTTTAATTTTGAAGATGTGGAGTACAGTTCAGGGTTAGGTATATAAATGTTCATTATGCAAGTACCCTTGTTAATCAGGTGTGCACCCCTCCCCCAGGAGATTCCCATTACTGCCAATTCCACCTGCCCCCAGCAGTTTCCCACTACTGTCAATCGTTTTCTTAATATTTGTTCAAGGTCCACTTATGAGTGAGAACATATGATACTCAGTTCTTTGTTCCATCCAAGTTGCTGTGAAGTTCATAATTTTGTCCTTCTTTATGACTTCATAATATCCCATCATGTAAATGAGCCGCATTTATTTTATCAAATCTTTTTTTGATGGGCTGTACAGCTGGTTCCATGTTTTTGGTATTGTGAACAATGCTGCAATAAACATATGTGTGCAGGTATCTTTTTCATAGATTGATTTTAGTTTCTCCAGATATATTCCCAGTAGGAATATTGCAGGGTCGTATGGAAGGTCAATGTTTAGATCTTTTAGGAATCGCCGCACTGTTTTCCACTGAGGTTGTACTAGTTTACACTACCGCCAACAGTGGAAGTGTTCCCTTTCCCCCACATCCTCTCCAGCATGTGTTGTTTTTTGAGTTATTGATGATGGCTATCCTGATTGGAGTTAGGTGGTGTCTCAGTGTTGTTTTCATTTGCATTTCTCTGAAGATTAGTAAGGCTGAGCATTTTTCCATGTATTTGTGGGCTCCTTGCATGTCTTCTTTTGAGAACTATCCATTCATATATTTTGTCCACTTTGTAATGGAGCTTTTTTTTTCTTTTCAGCACATTTGAATTGCTTGTAGAACCTAGATGTTAAGCCCTTGTCAGATATACAGTCGGCAGATATCTGCCTCTGTCACCCAGGCTGGAGTGCAGTGGCACAATCAAGGTTCATTGCAGCCTCGACCTCCTGGGCTCAGATGATCCTTCTGCCTCAGCTTCCCATGTAGCTGGGACTACAGGCACACATCACCACATCCAGCTAATTTTAAAAAAATTTTCTTTTGGTAGAGGCAAGGTCTTGCTATGTTGCCCAGGCTGGTCTCGGACTCCTAGGGTCAAGCAATTCTCTCACCGTAGCTTTCCAAAGTGCTGGGATTACAAGCATGAGTCCCTGTGCCTGGCCAAGAGTTTTGTATTTTTCTTGTCTTTATTTATTTTTTATAGTAGTTAGAGGTGACAGTTCATGGGGTATCCTAAGTTAGTTTTGCTCAAGCAATTCTAAATAAAGAACCCAGGCAGACTTTGACCGAGTGCTATCCCTTTCACTTTCCCTTAAATCTCATTGTCACAAGGCAATACAGTGATTGTCATTTTATAGGCAGCTTGTTGTGGAGACAACAGGGGGTTAAGGTAAGGGTCAGCAGGACTTGAATTCCGATCTTGGCTTCCAGGTGACCTGTCTGTCTTCATGGCTCAGGTACACATTGAGGACACAGCCATGCCCCTTCGACTGAGTTCCTGGTGAAGATTCCAAGAGTCAAGGGAGAGAATGCCAGGCATTTGGGAAGGAGCTTCATAAATTGTACTGATAGTGACTGTGATTGTCATTTGTGTTATCAGTCATAGAGTCAGTTAGAAACAGGTTCGTTGAAGCTCTATTCACAAGAGCAAAAACATTTACTATTGTTGAACTGGATTAAAAAAATGTGGTACAATGCACAAAGGAATATTATGCAGCCATAAAGAAGGACAAACATATGGACTTTCCCCAACTTGGATGGACTTAGAGTCGCTCATACTCAGTGATCTATCACAGAAACAAAGAACAGAGTACCATATGTTCTCACTCATAAGCAGACCTTGAACAATTATCACAATACTATAGGAAAGGAACTGGCAGTAGTAGGAAACTGCCGGGGTGGTGGGGTGGGGGTGGGATTGACAGTTGAGAGAAACTGTTAGGGGAGGGAGGGGCACACCTCATCAACAAGGGTACCTGCATAATCAACGTTTGTATACTCAGTCCTAAATTGTACCCCACATCTTTGAAATTTAGAAAAAAGTGTTAAAAAAAAAAAAAAAAGAACAGGTTCAAACACCTCCTGTGATGCACTTGGGTCTTGGAAGCACGTTCAAGCTCTGCCTAATATGTGTGACTGAACAAACACGGTATTACATCATGCCATTATGAAGAATCATTTTCAAATAATATGTAAGTTTTCCCTTACCATTCTGCAAAAATCTTGTGACACTTTTTCAGATCAAGTTCAACATTCGCAGTGAACCCTTAGCAGGAACACTCTTTCCCTGGGAGTTCCTGGCGGTGGCTTCTCCTGTGACAGACACCCCTCTCCACGGGGATCACAAGTTCAAACCCGCGGTGAGTCAGCGTCCCCTTTCTCTGACACAGGAGGTTAGAAACAGGTCACACGCTCTGAGTCAAGCGACTGCGTGCTTGCAGCTTATAATTCAAAACCTGACCTTTGCTGAAAAATGTTATTATGAAGCAGCACAATCATTTCCACTATGAATCAATACCATGAGCGATTCGGAATAACTTTTTTGGCTTTAGAAGCTCAGCTTTTCTGGGACTAAACCCATCTAAGCTGTTTAAAGTAGCTTGAAGATAAACAATGAGTGAATCTGTCTGTCATTAAACCTCTATTCCCCAAAACATAAATTACATGTATTCCCTAGATGTAATGTTTGTATCACATACAAAAATGAAAAAAAAAAATAGCACTTGTAAAACAAACAGCTAGGGGGAAAAAATAGTAAAGGATAGGAAAAACCATAAGGAAAAAAGGTTGTTTTGGGGGATGAGCATTTGTTCTTGTGGGTTTTTCCTTTTTCTTTTTTTGGTTTTGCTTGTCTGACTTCGTGGAGAGTTTGCCATCTGGTGGACATTGAGATACATTGAGACTTATCACCACAACCCAAAATATTAGAAACCTAGATATTTTTTTCTTGTTGCTGTTCTAACAATCTGTGTTGGAAGACGCTTATGTTATAAATACTGCTCTCCTGCCATTAAGCTATAGGAGTTGATGTCTATATCTGTATATATCTGTACCGTTCATATTCTATAGTTAGGCAAAAGTGTTATCTGCTTTTTCTAGCTATTATTCCCATGTTGCAAATAGTAAGGCATTTTTACATACATTTTAACGCTGAAATAATCCCCCTGAAGTTTTCATGTGATACTTTGAAAACTTTTATTTCCAAAAACAGAATCAAATTAAAAAAAATTTTTTTTGTAGCTTTAATTATAAAAGTAATGGCTGCAATTTTTCTTTGGGGGAATCTAATTACATAAAATATGATAAATATTGAGTATGCCTTCAGTTTAGTTACTGTTGCATGCATATTTTATTTTGTTTCATGTAAATAATTAGTTGTTATGAACAAACAAGAGAAGCAGTCATGTGATTTTTGTACTCAATGCATTTCATCAAAATTTTCCTCTAAGCTGCATTGTGTTGTGAGAGAATCAGCAAAGATACGGTGCTCAGATAGGAATGTATAAGCTGAATACATTACCATTTAATAATACAACTTAATAATACAAAGATCAGCATTTTCCAGTGAAAACATATACCACCACTCCAGATTCATAAAGATGTCAATAGACACATTTGTACAATGGCAAGTCCACAAAAAATATATTCTTCTAATAATAAAACAATTTTTTTTGCAAGTTATGGCACTTTGTATATCACAGTGTTTTGTGATTTATGTTTTGTGGGTCTTCTCACATTTTTATTACTGGCAAATCTCACTTTTACAATGTTGACGACATTTGAAGAGCTCATGTTGGTTTTGTATTTGAATTTGGGTTGTGATCTAATCTTTGTTTAGTTACTACAGATATTAACTTTCATAATTTTGGAAGTTGTTTTCCACCCATTAGATATTCATGATACATTTTAATAAAATAACTGCTCTGTTCACAAGAACTGAATTATTCATGATTTCCCTGAGTTCTTTCCTGTTGGAGCCTCTCATAAACTCACCCCTGCCTGTTTGACTTCCTAAATCCCCCATGTGGTTCCAAACTCTTTTTTTGCAAAGAGAAGAGTGTCAGAATTGAAGCTCAATAAATAAATCCTTGTTCTCCCCCACACACTTCAAATGTCTCATCCAAACCACAAGTCAACAAGTTACATTGTTTCCGCGAATGGTATATTAGATTATTGCTTCTTATTCTTCAGTGGCCCTATGTCAACAAAGCCACGTGGCATGTACATACACGGACACCCACAAAGTCACTCTCTGAATCATGTGTCTGTCCTCATGATTTGAGCTTTTGCCAGTTAGAAAGATCAGGAGCACAAATACCCAAAGCACTTCCTTCCTCACTGGTTACCTCACCCTCAACATGCAATCCCTGGTATCTAATCTGATACCTCCCATCTCAGGGACAACATGCTCAATTAGAGATGTTCAATGAAAAAAAATAAAAAGTTAATCTCAGATAATGGGTTTTGGCCAATTCTGCTGTTGCATAATAGATCCATTTCAGCACAAGCTTCTTCATGTCTCTAGCTTTGATTTTCTCTTTTATTATATGAGGATATTTGCTTTAAATATATATATGTATATATATATATTTCTAATGTTCTAGAAGTCTGGAATATCTGTGTTCTTAAAATTTTTGCCTGGACTATCACACTTTTTTTTTTTAAAAAAAGCAGGATTTATTAAGAGGACAGGAAAATTCCCACAGTGGGAAGGGACACGAGGGGTTGCCCTATCATACTTTAATATATGTTTCCTTTGTCTTCTAAATTTCGGTTGCATTTTGGGAACAGTAAACCTGCAAATAGTCTTTCTTTCTTGAATTAAACACAACTCTAATAGGCCTTTTTAACTTCTTGACTACTTCCCCCTTACTCAACACGACAAACTAGGTCTATAGCCCTGGATGTAATATTTTCGGTGAAATTTAATGATAGTGATTAGTAATGCAATGATAAATTAGGCTACGGCCAATTCATTCTCTTCCCCTGACCCCATCCCTCCATCATTCACACCTCCTAGCAGCAGAGGGACAGATGTTCTGTTCTGTTACTTCTTCAACTGATCTTCAGATTTCAGCCTGACATCAGCCATGTCACCTGGAAAATTTCTCATCTCTCGAGCTCCCACCTGATACCTCCACGTCCTGGTTAAATGAACTTGACCTGTCAAAAGCAGCACACCTGTTCCTCTGACTTCTTCTCCCCAAGCACCCTGGTTCATTCCTAGTCTTGTCGCACTGGAAATGACACCATGAGTTGCTCAGGCCACCTCTTTACCTCATACCCCCTGTCCAGTTCATTCCATCCACAGATCCTGACCTTCTTACCTTCAGAACTGACCCAAATCCTCCCGTTTCTCACTGCCTGTACCACTTCTACCTACCTGTGCCATGACTACCTCCCAATCACCATTCCAGGTACTTAACTCTCTGCTTCCAGCTAGCATCACCACAGTGACATCTCCAAAGATGTAGCCTCACCTTCAGAGTGAAAACCAAATCCCACTGTACTAAGAATCCCCAATCACTGCCAGTCAACTCAGAATGAAATCCAAATTTCTGACCTTGACCATCCTTTGCACGTTGTCCCTGTAATCCTCCTGCTTGTTTGTGTAACACTAATCCCACCTGCTGGCTTTTGTTATGGTCTCCAAACACCATGTGCATTTTATGAGACCCCTATACATCTTCCATCTGCTTTGGACACTCTCCCCAGAGTTTGCATGGCCTTCTTGGGTGTCTGCACATCAGTTCCAACTGGAAGAGCCTCCCAACTAAGCCATCTAAAGTGGACACCCCCCTCCACCTCTGCACCCCAATCTTGGCTCATTTTTATCATGTCACCTTGACTACTATTAACCTGTTGATGAAAAACTCCCTGACCAGACCATAATAGATTAAGATGAAGAAATAATATAGAAAAATAGAGAGGAACTGGAGATAGGATTTTTTTATAGGCTTAAGGTAAACCCATGTGCATTTTTAAGAGGGTTTGCTCATTAAGAAAGCCTCCAATCATCTATTTTCTTAACCATCACTTTGGTCTAAGCCACTATCTTGGCTATACACACATTAGTGAGGCAGCCCTCCCACGTATATTTGTGTGAGTGTGTGTGTGTATGAGCATGTGTGCCTTCGCCTATAGCATCCTTTATTTTTTCTCACAAAAGTTCTTTTTTTTTTTTTGAGTTGAAGTCTCTGTCACCCAGGCTGGAATGCAGTGGCATGCTAACGGTCACCACAGTGTCGATCTGCTGAGCTCCAGCGATCCTTCCACCTCAGCCTTCCAAGTAGCCAGAAATACAGGTGTGTGCTACCATGCCTGGCTAATTTTTTATTTATTGTAGAGACGAGATCTCGCCAAATTGCCCAGGCTGGTCCCGAACCTGCGAGTTCAGGCAATCCACTCACCTTGTCCTCCCAAAGTGCTGGGATGACAGGCTGAGCCACTGAACCCGGTCAAAAGTTCTCTCAAAATTAAGCAAACTCACACCATTCTTCCAGATGCAATGACAAAAACCCAATAAACTGCAAATTAGACATTAGCGGATACCTGAAGCACATCAGAGTCTTTTTTGGAGTCTAGTTCCCCCATCCTCTGCCACCCAAATCCTTCAGTGTGTTTGGTTTGGGATCTAGTTCTCTCCTACTCCCTTCTCCCACCAACTTCTCTTCCGAATGGGATTTCCTTCCTGGACTGTTTTCACTTCTCATCCTAATCCAAATCTGGACCCATCCCTGTGGGGAGATTCACTCATGCAGTTGGCTGAAGTGTGCACATTGGGAAAACCACCTTTGGCTCATCTCTGCGGCCTTTTGTTTCCATCCTCCTCCTGTGACCAAGACATCCTAATGTTAACACAAATGCTTCCTGCCCCAGGAAAGAAAATCAGCCCCTCAGTTTATGCACAATGTGAATCTTAATCCATTCTGTTAGCCCATCTGATTCTAATGAATAATACTTAATAATACTTCCAATTATTTCAAAAGAGAGTCAGAGGTTAGGAACGCATAACGAATACTGTATGCAACATACTAAAAAAAGAATAGAGAGGTTTATATATGTATCTTTTTTATTCTGATCTGAAAACTAGAAAACTGGCAACGCAACTTCATCCACACACTTATACGACTTCACCTAAACATTCCGCAAACAGCTGTAATCCTGTTATATGGATCGTGCTAACCCACCTAACAGGAGCCAGCAATTCCCCTTTACTTATCATTTTGCGCTTGAAAAGTAAGAAGACAACTTAAGGCTAAGCTGCAATCACAATTCGAAGGCAGTGGTTTTAGACAGAAAATACTTAGTCACTCACCGGTGTGCACGTAAATTATTAAGGTGAAGTTCATATTTTTCTTCAGCAGACAGCCCATCCATCAACAAGTAGAAAATGAGAAAATTGCTCTGGCCAGGAGGTTGTGAAACAAGTTTGGATTTCTCTAGCATGTATGTATAAATTCTGGCTGGTTAAGAAAAGAAAAGTGATTATGTTAAATGACATTAATAGTTTCATTTTCATAAATTTACACATATTAATTAATTACAAGAGATAATAATGCAGCTACTTCTTCAACACAGACTTAAAAAAAATAAGTTAGCAGACTCTGTTTTCTAGAAGAGTTTTAGGTTTTCAGAAAAATTAAATAGAAGGTACCAAGAACTCCAACATATCCCCTGCTTCCCTGCTCCAACTGTTTTCTCTATCATTAGCATCTTGCAATAATGCGGTACATTTGTTAAAATTGATGAACGAATATTGATTCAGTCTTATTAACGAAAGCCCATAATTCACATGATCTTTGCTCTCTGTGTTGTGCAGTTCTAGGGGTTTTGAAAAATGCTTAATGTGACAGGTCTACCATATTGTATCACACAGAGAAGTTTCACCACCCTCAACATCTCTGTGCCCGGCCTATCCACCCATCCGTCTTCCCAACCCCTGCCAACAACTACAACTGATCTTTCTATTATCTCTCTAGTTTTGTCTTTTTTCCGGAGTGGCATATAGTTGGAATCATACGTGTATGTAACCTTTTCAGAATGGTATTGTTCATTTATTAATATGTGTTTGAGGTTCAGTGTTTCATGTCTTATTACCTCATTTTTTAAAATTAGTGAATGACATTCCATTATATGAATGTACCAGACTTTGTTCATCTATTCACCTGTTAAAGGGCACGCTAGTTTTTGTAATTATGAATAGAGCTGCTATGAATACTTGTGTTCAAATTTTGTGTGAACATACGTTTTCAACTCATTTGGGTAAATATCAAGATGCATAATTTGTAGTTCTTACACTAAGACTTAGTAAAAACTGCCAAACTTTCTTCCAAAGTGACTCTAATGTGAATGACAGTTCTTGCTACTCTACTTCCTCATTTGAATTGGCTGTTGTCAGGGTTTGGGATTTTATCCATTTTAATATGTGCATAGTACTATCTCATTGTTGTTTTAATTTACAATACCCTAATGATATATGATGTCAGATATCTTCCCATGTGCTTGATTGCCAGCTCTATATCTTCTTTGGTAAGATATCTGTTCAGGCATTTTTTTCCATTTTAAAAACTGAGTTTTTTTTAATTGTTTTTGTAATGAGTTTTAAGAGTTCTTTGTGAATTTTGGATATCAGTCATTTATCAGATGTCTGTTACACAAAGATTTCCTGTTGTCTGTGCTTGCCATTTCATTCTTTTAACAATGTACTTCAGAGAGCAGACATTTTTAGTTTTAACGAAGTTCAACTTATCAATTATTTCTTTCATGGACTGAGTGCCTTTGGTGTTTCATCTAAAAGCTCATTGCCAAATCCAAGGTTATCTAGAAGTTTTCCTATGCCATATTCAAAAGATTTGATATTTTTGCTTTGCCTTTGAGTTTATGATCAATTTTGAGTTGATGTCTATGACATGGCTGTATATAGATTCATTTTTTGGAAGGAGATTTTCTGTTATGTCAACACAATTTCTTGAAAGACGATCACTGTCCCATTGAATAGTCGGCTTATTTAATCAAGATATGGTGGCTCTATTTGTGTGGGACCATTTGTTGGCTCTCTAATTGTCTCATGGATCTATTTGACTGTATTTCACAATTACCAAATTGCCTTAATTATTGTAGCTTTACCCTAAGCTCTGGAGTTGGCAGGATCAGTCCCCTACTTTGTTATTTTCAATGTTGCATTGACTATACTGGAATTTTACGTCTACATAGAAACTTTAGAATCAATTTGTCGTTATGCTCAAAGTAATCTCTGGGATATTGGCTGGGATTGTGTTGAATCTATAGTCCAAGTGGAGATCAACTGACAGCTTCATAATCTTGAGTCTTCCTGCTTATAAACATGGAATAAATCTTTATATATTTAGTTTTTCTTTGATTTCTTTCATCAGAGTTTTCAGATTTCCTCATATAGATTTTGCATGTATTTTGAAATATTTACATATAAGTATTTCTCTTTACTGGCCCTCATGTAAATGTCTTTTATTTCAAATTTTAATTGTTGATTGCTGGTATATAGTAATACAAGAGCGAATGACTTGTGTATATTAACCTTACATCATACAACCTTGCTATAACCACTTATTATTTCTAGAAGCATTTTGTCAGTTTTTTCAGATTTTTTACATAGACATTAATATCATCTATAAAGACTGACTTTTTCCTTCCCAATGTGTTTACCTTATTTTTTACTTTCCTGTCTAGAGCGTTCGCCAGGACTTCCAGTATTATGTCGGAAAAAAATGACAACCACGAATTGACAAAACAAACCTTAGCAAAAGAAACAAGGTAGGAGGTATCACACTTCCAGACTTCAAACTTTACTAACAGGCTACAGGGATCAAAACAGCCTGTTATTGGTACAAGAACAGGCATGTAGACCAATGGGACAGGACAGAGATTCCAGAAACAAAGCCTCAATTTCTCAGCCAACTTATATTTGACAAAGCCTACAACAACAGCCACTGGGGAGAGGAGAACCTATTCAGTAAATGGTGCTGGGTAAACTGTCTGATCACATGCAGAAGACTGAACCAGGATCCCTACCTATCACCATACACAAAAATTAGCTCTACATGAATCAAAGACCTAAACATAAAACCTCAAACTATAAGAATCTTAGAAAATGCAGGAGACACCCTATTGGAAATTGGGACTGGCAACCAGTTCCTGATCAAAACCTTAAGTGCCCATACCATAAGAAATAAGATAGACAAGTGGGACCTTATCAAACTGACCAACTTTTGCAAAACAAAAGGAACCATGAAAAGAGCAGGGAAACAGACCACAGAGTGGGAAAAAAAATAATTGCCAACTGTATATTTGACAAAGGTCTAACATCTAGGATCTACAAGGAACTCAAATGTGCCAAAAAGAAAAAAAACTAACAGCCCCATTAAAAAGCAGGCAAAAGACACTAGTAGATACTTCTCAAAAGAAGATATACAGGCAGCCAACAGACACATGAGAAATTGCTCAGCCTCACTAATCATCAGAGAAGTGCAAATCAAAATCACATTGAGATACCACCAAACCCCAATAAGAATGGCAATCATTAACAAAAACAACAACAACAGATACTGGTGAGAATGCGAAGAAAAAGGAATGCGTCTACACTGCTGTGGGGAATGCAAACTAGCGCCACCTCTTTGGAAGACAGTGTGGTGATTTCTGAAAAAACTAGAAATTGACCTTCCATATGACCCTGCAATCCGCTTATAGAGAATATACCCAGAGGAACTCAAATCATTCTGCAAAAAGATACCTGCACACACATGTTTGCCGTAGCTCTATTCACAATAGCAAAAACATGGAACCAACCATGCTGCCCATAGAAACTGGACTGGATTAAAAAAATATGATACATATACACAATGGAATATTATGCAGCCATAAAGAAGAACAAACACATGGATTTCACATCAACTTGGATGGATTTAGAGTCCATTATACTCAGTGGTCTATCACAGAACCAAAGAACAGAGTACCATATGTTCTCACTCATAAGTGGAACTTGAACAGTTATCATAATACTGTAAGAAAGGGATTGGCCATAGTGGGAAACTGCCAGGGGAGAGGGGATGGGATTGGCAATTGAGGAAATCTGCCAGGGGAGAGAGTGACACACCTCATCAACAAGTGTGCCTGCATGATGAACATTTATATACCTAACCCTGAATTGTACCCCACATCTTTAAAATAAAAGAAAAAAAAAATTTTAAATGGTGAGAGAGGAAATCATTTCCTGGTCCCATATCTAATATAGATCTTAGGTGCACAAATAAAATCTAAAATAAGACTTATTCTTGCCATAAGTTTTAGAATTTTATTCATTAACGCCTCAAAATTTAAAATTACCAGCCATGTGGCTATGGCATCTCAGAATGTATGTTGTTTATGAAGTGCCTTTCTGTACACACTGACAAGCATTTCTAGCAACCAGGTCAGAAATGCATATCTACACTATTAAAACCCAAGGATATGAACAATGATGTCTCACAGCTGGTAACATTAGACGAAACCCACTGCAGCAAAGGAACATGTGCCTTAAAGTTATGCAGACACAATTTAATTTATGTAATGCATTTTAGGAAAGTTTAAAAGCCAATATTGAAATTATAAAAATGAGGTAAATTGTGCATTGTATCATAGTGGCAGATAATGAAGCTGATACTTTAACATTAAATTGTTTATTACCAATTAGGGAATGAGGTAGGTGATGTGTCTCTAAAGTGGGAGTAGTGGTTAGTTACCTTCTTATCTTTTTTTTTTTTTTTTTTAGTTGGAGTCTCACTCTGTTGCCCAGACTGGAGTGCAGTGGCTGCTCCCGGTCACCGCAGCCTCAACCTTCTGGGCTCTGGCGATCCTTGGGCCTCAGCCTTCCAAGTAGCCGGAATTACAGGCACGCGCTACCACGCCTGGCAAATTTTTTGATTTATTGTAGAGATGAGGTCTCTCCTGCCCAGGCGGGTCTCGAACCCGCGGGCTCAGGCAATCCACTCACCTCAGCCTCCCAAAGGTGCAGGATTATAGGCTGAGCCACCCAGCCCGGCTCATCTTCTTATCTTATTGTGACTTCACATGTACAGTAATAGGACTTATATCCAGTGTTTGTCATTTTGGCTTTCTGCTTTCAAAACACTATAAAAATAACAAAATACAACCCACAATGTATGTGGTATTGAAATTTATTCCATAGTATTAGCTAACAGTGCCAGAAGGACACAACATGGAAAACACAAGCATATTTTACTTTAAGGTTAAGACTGGCAACCCAGACACTAGTGTGAAAGTCATGGCTCTATGTCTGAAATGATGAAAATTCTATTGTTTTTGAGAATTGCTTTTATTTGAATATGGGTTTATTCTTATCATTATGAACAGACAATAAACACATGTCTTTCAATTTCAAATGAAAATGTGAATTACTGCAGTTTTCTCTTTGAAGTAAGCATTCATAATCAGTATTATGTCCGGAGAATGTAAAAAAAAAATGGCAGTTCTTAGGAAGCTAATAATAAATCAAATGGATTTAATTATTCCCTATATTTGAAGTATAGAAAATATTATGAATCTGCTAAAAATTATTCTAGAGTCCAGCCCCTAAAAGCAAAAACACGAGGCTTCCCAGTTTTAGTTTTATACAGCAAATCTACCGTAACAACTGCAACTATGATTTAGCATGCTTTGCCTGTGGTTCATTTAGTAAGTGGCCTATTTAGCAAATCATGAGAATGATCAGAGCTTTTAAAAAATGTCCAAAGTAATATTTCTTATTCATAAAAGTTACTACAAGTACATAAAAACATTTTTTCAAATATCCCTTTATCTAGTGGCATGAAATGCCAAGGTGATCCTAAAATTAAAAAGGGGTGAGGTTGGGTTTTAAAGTGATAGACTTGAGTGAGTGTGTGAATGTGTGTATGTGATTATGTGTGTGTGTGTTTTGTGTGTGTGTGTGTGTGTGTGTGTGTGTGTGTGAGAATGCATATTTGCATGTCTCCACAAGTATTAATCAGGTGGTAATTTCAGATTGAGATTTTAATTTTTTTCTTTTCCCTTTTCTTCATAAACAAATTCGTTGCTGAAAACATTTTCTGTTTAATATTAACTCTAAAGTAATTTACAGTTCAAGAGGCTATTTTGCTTTTCAGTTTAGAAAATGTAGTTTATTTAGAAAGTAAATTAGAGAGAGAGAGAGAGAGGAAATTCACCTCCTCAAGGTAGGGAAAGGTGCCAAAGCTTAAGAAAACATGGCCAGACCATAGCTCAAAGAGCACATGGCCACTCCATAGCTTAGCAAGGCAATGGTGGCGATGGTCTGGCAATGGCCTCAAGAGGCTATTTTTTAAAATTCACACACAATTGAAATAAACTGCCATGATGGTTTCCTTCCTTTTGTCTCCTAATCTTCACATGTAATATTCAAGTGAGAAGGGACAACTGAGTGGTTATCATGTCCTCACTTGGAGAAAGGATTGGCTAATACCTGCTAGTCCCAGCCAATATGCAAGCTTTGTTTAAAGCAGTATTCACGACTAATCAAATTCCACATCATGAATTCACTTCAATACCTTTCGCCTAAATTCGGAAAACAGTGTAATTATTAATCAACCTGGTTAGCTCATCTCCAGCAGTGAATAAAATTGCTGTGATTAGCGGGATTCTGATCAGTAGGATTTCAAAATAATAATAATATATATCTTGAATGAGTTTTTGATTGAAGCAAACACAAGACAGCTAAAAATTGAAATTGACATGAGACTCATATTCTTCCAAACAACAACAACAACAAAAAATTTCAGAACTCTTTGTTATGTCTGAAATGAAATTGTAATAATGGAAGAAAAATGATGGATATCTAAATTAAAGAGGTTTCAGGAGGCATTCATTTAAGTATCTACACACAGAAAGAAACATTCAACTAGTTTGTTTCTTGACTTCTTCAGATTTATGTGTTTTAAAAGCTCTTGTATGCCAGAAATGTTCTTGACTAGAAGCACTTGTTACCCTCAATAAGTATGCATATATAAATATATATTTCCCCAAAGGTTTGGTACTAAAAGATTATGTTTGCAAATTATATGTAACATAATATGCAATACAATATTTCATTGAGCTATACAATTTTTACTTATTATGAAAGAAAGATGAGGAAATAAACTTCCCTTTCCTTCAAGAAAAAGAAAATCCACCCCTTGTCCTTCCTACTGACTTCCAGAAACTTCCAACATCCACTCTCATCCTGTTCCACCCATGTAGTTATAGATACCCGGCCACTTAGGACCTGTTCCCAGAAAGGCACATTATGCCTCCAATTAGCAATCAACAAAAGCATACTACTGATTACCAGACACTGTGCTAGGTGTCTTTTCTGATCTTGCCTCTTTTAAATTCTATTTGCAGACCTTTTTCACGTGTAAACCCAACAGATGGGATAGCCTGGGATATCTGCAATAAAAGGCATTGCTCTTCAATGAGACAAGGTCAGTTAAAACACTCTGAAACTTTTAAAAGAAAATCCAGTTGAATATACAATATGAAGCATATTGGATATGATAGTAATGACAATAATTGTTCTCTTATTATATAGCTGGCTTATTTATTTAAAATCAGTATATGAGGGAAAACACAAGGCAAAAGCCCTATTATATTTTCGATCTCATTTGTGCTAACTCCAAAGTGTTAAGTTTTCTAAGTAGATACTATAGCCCGAGCACATTGTTTAGAAGATATTTCCCATTGTTAGTAAATTTCAACTTCGGCTTCGGCAGGCTTGGGAGTCTCCAGGGAACAGAACAGCTCAAGAGCCAAATATTCTTCACATTCCTTGGGGGGACTCTGGTGTCCTTCCCTTTGTACTTCCTCCAGCCTATTTCTGGGAAAGGGAGAATCTAACTTTAGAAATGAAAGTGAAAGAAAGGAAAACGGTGAGGGATTTGAAGAGCACTGTTAACACATTCACTCCTCATGGGACCTCTAAGAAAGTGGGCTGATGGATGTGCCTACCATATAGAAGAAGAAAATGAGACATGCGCAGTCCAGTGAGATGCCCAAGGCCATCAGGCAGGAAAGGAAATGAGACGGGACTTAACCCTGGGAGCTGTGGTTCTGGTGAGGGCACAGAAATTTGGAACCACGCAAACATCTGTCTTTTGACTTTGCTGAATGTACGACTGATATTGGTGAATGTGGCACCATACACATTCTGGGCACTGGGTAGGCGCCGGTAAAAGCATGACCTATGGACTTTCAATTTCTCTCAGTCCTTAATAAGTCAGCTGTACAGTAAAGTGCAGGAAAAGAAAGACATAGCACCAAGAGAGTGCTAATCTAAGTCATCGCCTAACCCAAATAGCCGTACAGGACAGTCAAACACTATGCTTCCTGGAATGTGGGGAACTTCTAAAACCTTCAACTGGTTTTTGGTGAATGGAGTTCTCTTCAACAATGAATATCCCAGGAGAGGAGATCAACGCATTGTTTAAAAATTGATCTGAGCAGTCGCTACCTTGGATACACGGAACGGTTCCGTTTTTAATATCTAACTGCCAAGTGAGATTTGGGACAGGCCTGGCCGTAGGCTCTGCACAGAGTGCTCTCAGGCAAATGGAAAGGTTTATGAAGATGCACTGAGGCCAATGTTCACAATCCCTCTCTTTAATCCTGTCAGAGACAACTCTGGTTTATTTTTTATTATTATTATTTTCTGAGTTAGAGTCTCTCTCTGTTGCCCATTCTGGAGTGCAGTGGCACACTCGTGGTCAACGCAGACTCGACCTGCTGGGCTCAGGTGATCCTTCTGCCTCTACCGTCCAAGTAGCCGGAACCACAGGCATGCGCTACCATGCCCAGCTAATTTTTTGATTTATTGTAGAGACGGGGTCTTGCCAAGTTGCCCAGGCTGGTCTCAAAACCCTGGGCTCAGGCAATCCTCTCAACCCTGCCTCCCAAAGTGCTTAGAATTACAGGTGTGAGCTACCATGCTCAGCTACTCTGTTAAACAACTTACGGTTTTTAACATTAGACTGAGATGTACTCAGCTTTAAAAGTAAGTGAAATGTAGCTAAAAGGAACACAGGAGAGCATAGAGTGTGGTCCCTTCATATTATAGTCAGGCCAGATTAGTGACATTCACAGAATTTTACAACCCAATGGTCAAACTGAGAGTCCACCCAGCGGGGCCTATTCTAATGCATCCGATCGCCTTGCATGAGCGCTGTTCTATAATTTGATTTGTAGAATTCAAGAAGCAGGTGACCTGTGAGCAAATTAAATAACAGAGAACCTCCTGAGGATGTCTTTATAACATATTTTTAAAGATTTATAAACAAGGCAATTAGTTGATGTTAAGAAGAAATACAGTATATTATTGTACTTTTTGTATGTTCTGTGAGACAATTTTGTGTTCTGTATGAAATTTGCATGAACTCTAAAGCCAATGACAACCTTGTATTTTTATTTCCTTCATAAACAAGGAATGAGCTCGATCATAAGAGAAAGAAGTTGGGACATGGTATTTATTATACTCTCTGCCATCGATTTCATAAGTGGACTTGTACATCACATCATATAAACCTCTTTGCCCTCTTAGATGAAAAACATAAAGCTTTAGGAATTTCAACAATGATATGAGCACATTCCCTCATATCACAAACAAAAGGTACTGTATGACTAAAAGGCAGTCATTATTGGCAAAGTTTTCCTTCTATTTTTGCATTAACTTCCCATAAACTTATCTGTGAAGTGATATTGTTTTATAAGTCATCAGTTCTGAGGATGCCAGCTCATACACCTAAATAATTATATTGTAAAATAAATAATCAGATGGGGAAAAATACAGGACGAGAATCCAGGCTAGACTGATAATTATTTATTGATTTTTTTTCCAAAATACAAAACAATGTGTAATTATTTATAGTTGATGTTTTATAAAACTGAGCCTGGTAGTTTCTATATTATAATTTGCAGTTACATCCCTGATGAAAAGTTTGACATTAAATTTACAAGTTTTTTTTTTCTAAGTAAAGGGGATGGACAGATGGTGACTCTCAGGCATCCCACAAAGTAGGTGGGTCACCTTAGGGGCAACCTTTACCTGCTCAAAAATTCATCCCACGTTAGCAGTGAGGATTCGGACATCACCCCAAATCGTTATCTTCCTTACTCATAAGTTTAAGAAGCATAACTAATGGCAACACTAAAGGAAACACACCACATTTGTCAACCTTAAAATTTGTATGACCAGCAACTTGGCGAGACCTTGTCTCTACAAAAAATCAAAAAATTATCCGGGCAAGTAGTGTGCAGCACATGTGATTTCAGTTACTTGAAAGGCTGAGGCGGAAGGATTGCTGGAGCCCAGCAGGTCAATGCTAGGGTGGCCATGAGCACGCCACTGCACTCCAGCCTGCGTGACGAAGTGAGACTCCAACTCAAAAAAAAAATGACTATTTCACTCCTCATACAATTTAGTGAGCAATATAACCCACTTGAAAAAAAATTGTACGATAATACTCCCTGTCCAATAAAAATGGTAACAACTATTTCATCAATGTTGATAATTTAAGGAATACAATATGCCATAAATTATTAGACCCACTTGTAATTTATATTTGTTTGACTTGATTTGAGATATAATAGCTTTACTCCAATTTGATTAACAATTTTAGTGAACATTTAAAATTCAGGAGGCTTTTAAACAGGGGACGGATTGGAATACTTCAGCTCTCTTCAAAAGTTTTGTAAAGTAGTTCAAATGAATGCATCTTTTGTTTTCCGTTCATTAAGAGAGCCTTGAAAGACGAAATTATTCAAAAGTATCACTTTTACTTATGGTTTCTTAAATTTTTCAATGACTATCTTTTTGAGTAGTGATGAGATTCATTCTTAAACTGAAAATCATTTTGAAAAGGGAAGGTGAATACAATATATCTCCCCTGACTTTTTGTTGAAGGTTGAATTGTGTCCCACAAAAATACATATTGAAGTCCTCACCCCGCACCTTTGAACGTTACTTGCAAACAGCATCAATGAAGAGGTATAGAAGTTCTCCCTTATCCTCAGGAGATACATTTCAAGACCCCCAGTGAATGCCTGAAACTAAAGATAGGACAGAACTCTACAGACATTATGCTTTTTTGGTCTACGTATGCACACCTATGACAAAGTCTAATTTTTAAATTAGGTACAGCAAGAGATTAATAGCAACTAATAATATAATAGAATAGAACAGGTATTAACAATATACGGTGTCCAATTTCAGGGGTGGGGAATTTTTTTCTTACTGCAGATATTAGCAATCTCAGCAGAAAATATATATTTTTTTCCTTATGTTGAGGATATTCATCTTTTCACTTAAAGGAAGCACTTCACAACCTGTCTTTGGTGTGTCAAATTGCCAACATCACTACTCTTGTGCTTTGGGACCACTGTTAAGTAAAATGAAGGTAACAAAAGCACCATGACACCCCAACAGCTGATCTAATAACAGAAATGGCTATCGAGTGACTATCAAGCAGGTAGGGTAGCATAGAGAGTGTGAATACACTGGAAAAAGAGATACTTCATGCCCCAGTCTGGACAGAGCTGCAGGGCGTGAGATGCCATTATGCCCTTCAGAGTAACACGCTGGTGAAAACTATGGATTGATATTGCTGGTATGTTCTACTTAGTATTTTCAGATTGTGGTTGACCACAGTTAACTGAAATCATAGAAAGCAAAACCTTAGACTACGGGGGGACTACAGAGCTCAAGTTAAGATGAGGTCTTACTGGGGTAGAGTGAGTTCTAATCCAATAGGACTAACGTCATTTTAAGAAGCGGAGAATCACATACACAATGGAATATTATGCAGACATAAAAAAGAACAAAACCATGAATTTCACAGCAACCTGGATGGAATTGAAGTTGATAATACTGAGTGATCTCTCACAGAAACAAAGATCTGAGTATCACATGTTCTCACTCATAAGTGGACACTGAACAATTATCGTAATACTATAAGAAAGGGATTGACAGTGGCAGGAAACTATGGGGGGGCAGGGAGGGGAAGGTGGGATTAACGGTAGTCGACATCTGTCTGGGGATGGGGGGGCACACCTCTTCAACAAGGGTACCTGCACAATGCATATTTGTATACCTAACCCTTAACTGTACCCCACAATTTTACAATAAAAATATATACTAAAAAAAAGAAGTGGAGAAGAGGAAGAAGACCATGTGTCAACGAGGGCAGAGACTGGAGTGATGCATCTCCAAGTCCAGGAACACGAACGTTGGCAGCACCACCAGAAGCTAGGACGAGACAAGGAAGGATTCCCCAGAGAAGTCAAGGGCTCATGCCTCGACAGACCCCTTGATTCCAGACTCCTAGCCTCCAGAGCTGTGAGACAATCCATTTGTGTTCATTTGTCATGGCAACTTGAAGCCCTAACACACTCGAGTGTACCCGCATATCACTCCATTTATTCTACGCTAACGGGTACCAGGAGACGAGTCAATGATACCAGGTCACTCTGGGAGACATGGGAGCATCGGATCGACAGGCAACAGAATATTTCATATTTGAACACTAGGCAGCGACCTTAAAATAATTAGTCCAAACATCCTGCCTTAAGCAGGACTATTTTTTGGCACCCTGGTGTCTCCTTCGTCTGCTTGAGCTTATTCAATGTTGGGGTGAAAAAGACTGTGGCAAACGAGGACGCACAACCGCACATTCAGGTATGAAGTGAAGACATTCCTTCTCTGATACACCTCCCGACTCTTTACAGCATGCATACTGTAGCTCTGTTTTCAAGACCTTTCTTCTACATGGTCAGGAGGATTTGTAAAACCTGTCCTATTTCCCCTCCCTCTTAAGTTATCAAACTCCTAGATTGTCGCATGGTGCTTGTCCTCGGGTCACACATTTGAGTGGAAAGGGACTGAACCTAGTGGTTTTTAATGTTTTAGCCTCCTACTTTGGGGGAACTTTTTTATTTGTGGAAATGTTAGTTTTGTCGACATTTCACTCCAAAAATATAGCACGTGAACTTTCACTCCCCTGATAAACATTATCTGAACATATTCCTTTTATGTCTCTCCTTAAATACAGGAAACAAAGAACTGAGTTCCCAGTCTGACCTCTTCAGGGCCCTGTGGGTCCTACCACCTTTATGATCTAGGTATCACACTTTTATTAATTCAGTCTGGCTTTTTTTTTCCTTTTGGCAGTTGTATTACTCTTAAGTTAAAACAAAAATTTTTAAAAAAAGTTACCAAATCACTTGGCCAGATCTGTAAAAGAACACAGCAGGAAGCTATCGAATAAACACACGTAGGTGGCAGAAACTGAATTAAGGATGTTAATTAGGGGAACAGAATGAGTGGACAAGCCATATGGAAAGTGGAGTGACTTGGAGACCACCTTTAATCGATGCCCGGATTGCCGTTTCTGAAAGAGAAGCGTGAATTTCACAGTGCTGAAATCACATCGAATGTGTGCTCACAGCTTCTTCACAATCCAGAGGGCTTTCCAGGAACTTAAACCGCTGCAGATCCATGGTGATGGACATGCATGCTGGTCGGGTCGCAGTTTGCTACCTAGACATGGTGGAGCATGCCTGTAGTCTCCGCTACTAGGAGGCTGAGGGGGAAGGATTGCCTGAGCCCAGGGAATCAAGGTTTCAATGAGCTGCGATTGTGCCACTGCACTCCAGTTTAGGTGATAGAGTGAGACCCGAATTTAAATAAAGACCCAAACATCAACAACAACAACAAACTAGCTAACTTTTGTTTCCTGAAGAGAAGACAGGGTAACTTTGAAAAGCCAAATAAAATTAAACTCCTTGAGAAATCATTTATAATTAGCAAATGTTTGTGTGTTGGCACCTATCACAAAAGTTTTCTTTAATTGCTGTTTCCTTCAAGTACATTAGAAATCTCACCTACAATTGTATCTATTGTGTTAATTTGCACAGATAATCTGATTTAATTGGAAAAATGTAAAATCCTAGGTGAATTCTAAGTTGGTTGAATTTTTAAAAATGTTTTCACAAAATAAACAATAAATATTTTAATCAAATAAGAAACAAGATCTGTTTGGGTTTCTTTTGGTGATTAGTTCAAGACTTGGATTTGTTTTAATTCAATCATTTAAAAACATGGATTAAGTTTTATTTAACATAGATTCCAGTGGATGTTGTGTGAAGAAATTATATACTAAGGTTGTGATTTATTTAGGTTGAATATTTGAGTTTGTTTTAAGAATGATTAGCAATTTTTGGTTTAGATTATATAATTATCATCTTAAAAAGATTCACCTTATATTTGAGAATACTTTTAATTCATAATAATCTTACAATTTATAAACTGACACCCCTGGTACACAAACCCTCCCCTCTGTGTCCCTGAGTGTTGAGCCTTGTTCTAACCTAATGAAAACTTTCCAGAATTAGAAATCTAGAAACCCTGCCATGATGAAGAACAGATTTTTCGCTTACCTGCACTGGTTGATGTTTGACTTCTCCCCACCACGTGCCTAATTAAAATGTGATGGAAAGTGTAGATTCAACTAACGCAGTCCCATGCTTCCAGGGACTGCTGTTCTGCCTTCTTGGATGGAAAATCTTCATTTGCTAATTGCACACTTACCTCCAGTTAATTGTCTTTTCCTCTCACAGAACTGCAGTTCAAAATACTTTATGAAGCAACTGGACAAATCATTAAGCGTTGTCTTGGCATGTCCAAAGGCTTCTAAGATGCACATGACCTGCAGTGGCAGAGAAAATTGTCTATTGAACTACACATTCAGCAAAGATACAGGGATCTTTTTTTTTTAATCTAAAAGGTTCCACACTCCTCATATAATACCATATTGAAATATTAAAGTCACTCTTTTGTCAAATGCAAAGCACTAGCATTCTGTGTCTCAGATTGTGGTTACTGCTAATAAATTATGCAGATGGTCTCATGACACCATACTCTTGCTGTATGTACAGGAAGGAAAGCCATTCTCTTCACATAACCCCCCCCACACGCACACACACTCACACACACACACCCGCACTTAACAAATGTTATTTGAGATTTCAAACTTGAATATTTTACAGTAGAAAAAGTTTCTGCTGTTTTGGAGGCGAGGAATAAAAGTTAATGCAAGCCATAGTCAGAATGTCTTTTAAAAGAATGCAATCACTTAAATATATCATTTAAACCCCTATTTATTTCCCACATACACTCCATTCAACCCGAACCCCTACGGAATCTTCCCTCTATGGGATTTTTGCCCCAGACCATCCATTCTTTCCCGCAGGAACAGGAAAGAAACTTCTACCAGAGGTTGCTGTGCCCCCGGTTCCTCAACGCACGTGCTTTCCTGCAGACTCGGCAAGTTTGAAGTTTTGAAAAGCCAGAATAAGCTCCCTAGGTGAAGCCTAGGGTCTGAAATCCTTGCCATGTTTCCTTAAACATTTACAATACCATAAAGACCATTTCCTCTCCATCAACTGAGTGTGCCAGGGATAATGATGGCGACCAAGCGATTCTCCAAAATGCATGAAAGTCTGCAGGGTTCAAAGGTGTCTTTCTGGCTTTACCGGATAGGTTAAGTGTGGTTTCTGAATCAGCCACAAGAGGGCGCGCAACAACACCTTATTGATAAAGGGGTTGTTTTCTGGTGACTATTTTCTAAGATCTTGATTCAAACATGTTTTAAAAAGACTGTTTTGAATCTACTTATAATTTCCTGGCAACTACTATACAATTATAAAACACTTTGATGTTAACCACACATCAAAAGTGCTAAAAGTTGTGATAATGGTGAAGCATGTGAAATCATCCATTTTTGAAATTTGCATTTTTGAAGACAAACATATATTAAATCTCTACAAAAACTCTATGACCCAGGCCTGGATATGATAATCAAATTTTAAAGGCGATAAAAAGTAAATTGATAGCAGCGATGCTAGAAATGTTTTCTAAAAAAATAATTTGAAATCATGCTTTAGCAAGCTCTTATTTTGGGTGACTTTCCAATAATTTAAAATTGAATATGGAGGGATATCTTTACAGTGAACTTAACGGTGGAATGGTAGCACTGTTGACACATGAGCAATATTATATTAAACGATTATTTTAAAAGTTATAAAAATAGAATGCATTTAAAAATATTTTTCTTCTAGTTATTTTGGTGTTGTATCTGATGAGTGATGCTTTTACTATTCTAGATAAAAAGACATTTTAGGTAGTTAAAAACATGTGTCCTAACCCTACATCTTTAAAATAAAATGTAAATAAAAAAAATAAACGAATAAATAAAAAGAGCATGTGTCCCAAACAGGCATTATAAGGAAATGCTTAAATGCAAAGCTCACTGAGTGGCAAATTTTATGACACTGAGAAAAAGTCCCTTAAATACCCCAAACTTCATTTTTCTTAATTCTAATACAGGGAAAACTCCTTCAGTGGTTTTCAGTGTCTGTCACATAGACAACATTTGGCAAATAACAATGACTCATCTTATTTTTGTTAATAACGATAGACATTTCTCTTGTGCTTACTACATACCAGGCAGTGTTTTAAAATGAGACATGTGCACATGTGTTTTCTTTTAACCCTCACAACTAGTGTATATTTTACCATAAAAAAGGAAATAGAAAAATTACGTCATTTCCCCAAAGCTCGAAGTTTACAAATAACTGAGATGGAATTTTAACCCACACTTAACCACTGCATCATACAGCAATTACTGCTAAAATGTCAATAAAGATATATAAAGCATAAAACTAATATAAAACACAGCATTTAGCAACGCATCCAGCCTTGCATGGCATTCTTTCATTATGCATCATTCAAAATTAAGATGCTGGTTAAACTCTGAAATAACCAGTGGTTTCCATCTTTGATCAGTCACTTGGCCAATAGGTGGCACTGAATAAATGTATTTAGAGAAATACTGAGCAACACAAAACTAGTATTATTCAACTGCTAACCTTAACGTTAAACACAGTAATGACAATGTTGCATAATAGTACAATTTTGGTTAAAGGTATAAGTGAAAAAAATAAGTATATACATCCTCAGTATCTATGGATTCCAATTTTATTGGTATTTTTTCTATTTATATTGTCTTTTTTTATCAATTTCATGCTATGTCACTAAAAATATGCATTATTATGGAAGTAGTTAATCTATTGTATTTTCTTAGAGTTAAAACTTGTGGTCTCCTTAATAAAAAATAATGCTTCGATCAGAATGAACCCCTAATCTGCTCTGTGAAAGCTATTGCTAGTAAGCAGCTATCTAAGTGACTTGAATGGAATGGAATGTTTCTTAAAGTTGAAATTCTTTTGGGCCAGAAATTCATCTGGGTGAGAAGTTCCAGGCAGATCCCCCTCCCAAAAAAAAAATTACTTTTCTGATCCAATAAATCTAATACCATGGAAAAAGTCCCTGCTTTCAACGTTTGAAATTCAAATGCAGGGATTAGAAACAAAACATCCCTTCTTCACCCATCTTAGCTGTTCTGAAATTCTGTAGCGGGAACAAAGCAAATTGTATGGCGATAAAATTCTATGCATCTGCCCAGTGGCTAAGGCACACGTTGAAATCCATTGCAAAGGCGGAACATACCCATGTCAACTTTTAAGATGGGCCGGTTGAGGTGTAAGTTGGAGAACTGGAAATGTGTTAGCTCTGTGTTCCTTGAAAATAAGTGTATTGCCTGCTTCTAATAACTAAAGTTATTTCTGAATCTCAGTGCGGGTCTCTCTCTCACCTTCTAGGGACCAACCAAATGTTTCTTCTCCTCTTTCCTCCCCGCTCCTCCAAACTCCTTCACGAAGAGTGGTGTGCCATGCCGGTGTGACACCTAAAGGTCAGCTTCCTCCCAGACCCTTTCATTTTGGTCCTTGACTGCCCGCACTCCACTGAGATGACAATCTTTAATGGTGACGATGATGCCATCGGTGTCAACCACAGGGAAATGTTACTCTACTCCTCTGCCTCTGTCATTCTACATGGAAGACTATCCCCAAATACTCTTCTTCTTTCTCTACTGTTCTTTTATTACGTGTTATTTAGTAACTGCTGATCGAAATGACCTCAAAAGAGTCCTTTCCTCTCAGATTATCCTAGGTTTGGGGCAAAATTGTTGGCTTTAGATTTAACCAGCCTCTCCTATTGGGAGGCAGGGAATGTGTGTTTGTTATCCAGCTGGTCTCATGTCTGCCTGGGTGATGTTCTAGATTGATGACTCACAGTCAGACATTGCTGAACCTTCTCTCTAATCAGCTCACTCTCGTCTCCTTGTAGGGTCACCTAATGTCCACTCCTTTCATCTTACACTGAATGTCAAACCCTCTACTAAATAGTTCCACATGACAAGGATGCTCTTTTCAATTAATTTCCTTTAACAGATTTTTTTTTTCTTCAAACGGGAAGTACAATAAGTCTTCACTTACCATCCTCAGTAGGTACTTAGACAGGTTATGCTATCTTCCCAAGTTGATGCCAAATTATGTTGAGTTGTGCTATAGAATTACACTGGTATTCAACACAGTATGAGCATAATAAAGGGTTATGAATTAAATCATTAATGAACACATATGATACTACAGGTTTGTTACAGAATTGATTAATTATACATTTTTTATAAAGAGAAAACTCTCTATAATCAAACATAAGCTTAGGGAATTTAAAACAAAATGATGTATTGTATAATGAAAGCAATTTTATCAAATACTGATTAATATCAACAATAGCTAAGTTCTTCCAGCACACAGTAAATTATTTTGCTTGAAGTGACGGTTTCCAAGAACTTATCAACAACATTGAGAACTTACTGTACTAGCCCATCTCTTAAATCTACTTAATTTCACTACACTCCTATAATTATATAAAGACTTACAATCAATTCATAAATTTATTTGATGCTTGTATTTAGTTCCAGTACGTATCCTTGGATGCTTTCCAAAAATGGTGGCTGCATTATTTTCATGAACGTTTTGGGCACTAAATGAAATTCGTGTGAATGATAATTTAAAGGTAAACAAAAACAAACAAAAACCCCCATAATTCACATGGACTTTAAGGCAGGCTCAAACAAGGGTGGTATTTTTTCATGAGACCGGAAGTCATTTATTTATAACATTTTATCTGTCATGAGGAATGAAGGAAACAAACACGTGAATTAGACATAATTTTTACTTGAAATAATGCACTGATACCAGAATTTGGACTCCCAGATGCTAATTGATTTGGGAGAGTTAAATCTGTGTGAGCCAAAGGAATATAACTTGGAATTTTTCACTTGAACTAAAACTCAAAGCCAATGTATATAAGGTAACAGAGAATACATTATAGAAATTATGCAGCCTGTTCTCTCCCAAAGAATAATTTAAAAAATTGATTGTTTTAGTCTATAATTTAGATGGGAAACTACTGTTCCTTATCATTATGTTAAGTCAACAGATTCTATTATTTCTGTTAGGGAACCCAATCCAGTTTATAAGCATGCTGTTTTATACATAGTCTAGCCCTTAAGTATCAGTAGTTAGTATTTTGACATATTTGAGAAAAGAAGACAGGTTATGCTATCCTTCCAAGTTGATGCCAAATGCTAAATTATGTTGAGCTGTGCTGTGAAATTATGCTGGTGCTCCACACAGGACGAGCATAGTAAAGGGTTATGAATTAAATCATTAATGAACACATATGACACCATAGGCACATCACAGAATTGATTAATTATACATTCTTTATAAAGAGAAAAGTCCCCAGAATCAAACATAAGCTTAGGGATCCATTAGCACAGAAAAGACTCATGATTCCTAAGGAGACAATATGAGAAAATAATATTCATCTATTGATTAAACATAAGTTCCACTCATTCCTAAATGAGGAATCAGATCATAGAAATTTCCAGAATATGCCCAAGTGAACACCACTGTGGCAGAAATAACTCTGTCCCATAGCAGTCAGATAAAAAGGACAGATGACACAGAAACTAGAACAAACAGCCCAATGTTCATGGTGGGACATATTTCTGGATGTTTCACTTTTGAACTTTTGGATGGCATTCTTGTAGGAGATAATCTAAAGTAACAGAAGCTGTTTGATTCCAGTGGAATCAGATACTTGCTTAAGAGTATCTGTTTGCTCTTAAGTGAATGAATTTTTCTGAAATGAATTGCTGAATGAATCGCAGGTGTTTTTCTGCAAATGTGTGTCCAGTGAGACATCTATCTACAGACACTGAAAGCATATCGGGGATCCTGAGAGTGCATTGCTAAATTTGCAATATTTCACCTTGAAGTAAGAGCCAATCAAAAGGTCTGTGCGGTGACAATATGGGTACGATGTGTATAATGCGTTAATTTTTTGTCAAGGAAATGCTGTAGCATGTATGTACATCATTTTCTTGAATGCCAAACAGAGCACTTTGATTTATTTATAGCAGATCTTATTTTTTTAGTGTGTATGAGGAATTGAACATGATTCCTTTTATATATTTAGTACTCTCTTGACCTGAGATAATAATCACATTTTTTGAACACATGTGTCTTTCCTATACTTGAATGAAGAAAAGAGGTTATACAAAACATAGAAGGTGGGTGCAGGGGTTCACGACTGCATTGTTAGCGCTTTGGGAGGCCAAGGCAGAAGAATGTCTTGAGCCCGGGAATTTGAGACCAGCCTGGGTAACATAGGGAGATTTTTGTCGCTACAAAATATATTTTAAAAATTGCTAGGCATGGTGGGATGTGACTGTAGACCCACTGCTCGGGAGGCTGAGGCAGAAGGATCACTTGAGCTCAGGAAGGACTGTGATTGTGCCACCGCACTCCAGCTGGACAAAAGAGTGAGACCACAACTCAAAGAAATAAACAAACCAAAACAGAGAAAAGAGGGGGAAGAGTCCCACCATCTAACCAAAGCAGAACAGGAAAGACACAAAAGAATGCCAGTGTTGGCTCTATAAAACACACACAAACACACACACACACCCCAAACTTACAGGATCCTGATTATGTACAAATGGGTTATCACATTAAATGTGTTTGATAATTTAGATTAAGTTAATTTAGAAGACATCCAATAATTCAATCTTTCATAGCCATGTCAAATATGTTGAAATGTCTTTTTCGTGTATTCTCCACAAGAAAACTGGGTTCCTGCCATGTTGCTGGATAGCATCTCTGAATTCAAGCGACGGTCACTTGGTAGCCATGTTATACTTGTTGAGTGAGAAAATAAATGAGTGAGACAGCATGGGGCGATTGGACATGCACGTTCAAAAGTGTCTTTAGCACAGAGTAAGAGGAGAGAAGAATGATGCTCCGAGGATAGAATAAAATAACATCGTCAGGAGGAAGGCTGAGCAATGCCGATTCATTAGAACTTGTCACATTTGATGCCTTTTAGTATTTCAACCACTTTTTATTCCACCTCTTCCATATCCAGGGAAACAAGAGAAAGTTGCTTGGGGAGACAGAGGGTGAATAGGAAGGGTGGGGCATGGGCGTCATGCCGTTTTGGTCAAAAACTGGTGAACACTCAGCACAGTGTGGGAAAGTGTGCTTGTAAATCACCCATCATGAAATGGACAAACACGGTGAAAAAAATCTCAAAAACCAAAAAAATTCACTGAAGAAGAATGCAGCCTCTAGCAACGACGCTAGCTGGTACACCAATCCCAATGGGTTTCTAGAACACTCACCTAGCAGGAGAAGCCTGATTCCATTTTTTGGGTGGGTCCCCCTTTGTATATCCAACTATTCAGAGCAAAGATGAAGTATATACAAAATATTTTAAATATATAAAAGTAAATCAGCCTTCACTTGAATGATACTAATTTGCCCCAGAATTCCATCTTCTTTTTTGTTTATTTCCATAAATTGGAAACCCCCGGGGGTTGATGATGATGTTCCTGCTATTTGTCAATGACAATTGTCTCAACACCTTCATCCCCTCCTCACCAACCCAAACAAAAAACTTACATGTTTAAGTCTGGAATCCAAGATGGCCCTGCTGGAGCCCGACCTACAGGTCAGATGCCTCACGATTTGTTTGCTGGCTTCAGACTTTCCTGATCCCCTCTCCCCGCTAGGAGAAAACAGAGAGGGAACTCATAGGTTTGCTGATTTGGAGCAGTTAGTAGAAAATAATAATAATAGTAATAACCAGAGATAATTTTCAGACACAAAGATGAAGAGGGAAGGACATTCACAACAACGTTTAATGACTTTATGGTATAATTTCATTCTTTAATGTGATGCATTTGTCCAAAATATTTAGTAACTACCTACTGAGTTATGTGCCCAATGCCGTTTTAGATGTTACTACAAATGAATGTGACATGGGTTTTGCCACCCAATATCTTACAGGGTAGAACCACATAATGTAAGTGAATTATAGCAGAAAGGCTTCAGGCTGAAAAGCAAGGCATTACTGAGCCGGGGCATGCAGGTGCCATGAAGCCGCACAGACCTAGTCTTGGGGAAACTACTAAAGCTTTATGGGCCTACTAGGAAAGAGGTTGCATCTTCCTTGAAAAAGCTGTTAAATCCTCTGAGCATTTTTTCTTTTAAAAGTTCGTTAAGTGTGTCGCTACTGAAATCAAGGAGGCAAGGTCTTCAGTCGTGAGTGATGTGTCTGCCATTAGGCAGATCCTCAAACTGATCTGTTTAGGTCCTCTTTTTAGGTTGCTTTCAGTTCTGACGTTCAGTGCTTTGCATTGTTCTCTAATCTAGGAACAACCGCTAACTAAACTTGTTCTTTATAATGACATCGCTTTTGATAAATCACAGGCATATTTCATCAATTTGTCTAATTTCTATAAACTGTAAGTGTCAGAGCTTTGACACTATATATAGGTTCAACATAGAATTCTGATAAAATAATCACTTTACCAAAGTGATCTGATATACAGTAAAGTTATGACTTCATCCAGGTGGAAAACTCATAAAAACAGTCTTTACTAATCTGGTAGAAAAAAAAATGTAAGGCCCTTTTATGAGAACTTTCCTCAGGTTTCTACCTTGGAATATTTATTATTATGAAGTTGATTAAATGGTATTGCCAGAAAAAGAGGTAAGTTGGGATATAATTATTTGATTGAAGTTTCAAGTTGTTAAGAAATGTTCTACCCTCCTCTTTTGTGTTGTCCTTTGAGCTCCTGGGGTCTAAAAGTAGCCCCCAAAACATGAGATATTAAGTTAAAATATAGAAATAAAATTAAAGTTGTTCTGGCCTTGTACTAAGAGTGCATCCATTTCAGGAATATTCACGTTTTAGTCACCAAATCTTAAATTACTCCTTGTAAATGTTACTTCTAAGACACAATCGACACTCAATAATGATCTGTAAATAATTTATTTAGTTGAATTCCGAATGACAAATTTAATGCATTAGTACGAGTGGAGAAGGCCTGATTCTTAAGTCAAGACAACCAAGGAGATGGCAAGGCTAAAAAAAAAAAAAGCACACATTTTTCAAAGATGAAAGGGAATGAATACAGTCATAAGTCCTTATGTTCACAGACCGTTCTTCAATCCTGTGTACCAGGACTAGGTTATGCCCTCTTGAAACTTGAATGAAGAAATAGTATTTTTTCAAAATGAATGTTTGACACATGGTGTTATTAGTCTTAAAAAATGACTCAAAGGAACACTAGTTCTGTACAATATTAACAATTTCTACTGAGAAAAAAAAAAGTCCGTGAGCAAAATATGTGTTGAAATTGCTGGGTTAAACCAAGCACAGTTTCTTGACTCAAAGAACTTCCTAAACATTGTGATCTCTCTCATAGGCAGATTCCCAAAGGACATTGAAGCATTGGCTTCTCCTTGTCTTCCCCTCAGAACTGTGCTAAGCACCAATGTTTTCAACAACTCATGAACAGCTGGCCTGGTCCTCTTTAGAGTTAAGCAGAATCAATTAGAATTTATGCACATTCTAAGTAAATGAATAAGACAATACATAGAAGTCTGTAATAACCCATTTAAGGATCTGACTCTAAGTTCTCCAGAAGTAATATTTTTTTATTGCCAACAAAATTATACACTCTCTGCTATCTCACCAATGTACTATGCTTCCTGTGCAATTTTTAAAAAATTTTTTTAAATTTTTTATTTTTATTTTTGAGTTGGAGTCTCACTCTGTCACCCAGACTGGAGTGCAGTGGCCGCTCCCAGCCACCGCAGCCTCGACCTGCTGGGATCCGGCGATCCTTCCGCCTCAGTCTTCCAAGTAGCCAGAATTATAGGCACACGCTACCACGCCTGGCTGATTTTTTGATTTATTGTAGAGATGAGGTCTCGCTGCCCAGGCGGGTCTCGAACCCGCGGGCTCAAGCAATCCACTCACCTCAGCCCCCCAAAGGCGTGGGATTACAGGTTGAGCCACCGAGGCCGGTTTCCTGTGCAATTTTTAAAAAGTGTTCCCTTTCATTATCAATTAAGAGCAGAAAACTCAACTGATAAACCAGATAAAAATAGAATGACTTGATTCAAAAATGGGTGGGCACTCCTGCCTCAGCGCCTTTCTCAGCCCTGGGACACTTGAGAATGCAGTGTGAAAACAACTGTGTGCGTACTATTCTGAAAACGAGAACACTTACATTTGCAACCCATCAATCTTACCCTTCGCTGAATTTTTGATAAAATAAATGAAAGTATTTAAATAAGTGCTCATTTAAATATTCCTTTTGGATTCTATCCAGGCTCTATCTCTTCACTGATTTTATTTCACTTTGGCTAGCGTTGTGAGCTACTCTATGTGCATGTGCAGTTTCAACACAGTGAGTATTTATTTATAGAAGTCTCTCTTGGAGAGGTTTGGCCTACAAGAAAACGTAATTCTCTGACACAGGTCTTATTTTAATTCTTAAATATGCATTCAATCTTCTATCAATCAATGATCACCTTTCACCCCTATTCTTGTAGTATCCCTTTTAGGAAGAATTTTTGCTTCAATTTAAATCAGCTTCCTGGGCATTTTGATATTTATGAGCTAAAAATAGTCATTGCATATCAAATAAAAAACTACTTTTGGGAGTATAATTTGGCAAAATACAAAAAAAAGGGTAAAATTTCAAGAAGTAGATCAAGAAAAACATACCTTTGCCAAGAACTACAATTACATTTTGGGCGCCACCACATTTTTTTTTTTTAGTCAGGTTCACTCACATTGTAACCTTTTCTTTCTCCATGTTTTCTTAGGTTCAAAAGCAAAAACACTCTTTTTCTGAGGTTTACGTCTTCCAAATGAAATGAGTTTCAGCTTAAGATTGTTGATATTGATCCAGCTACACTTGGGGCTATCCCTAATAGCAAAGATGCTTCTCCTTTGTAAGGAGTCAAATGCACTTATTGCAAAGATATACTGGATGTCAAACTGATGAGAAAGTCAATAATTGTAAACCATGGAAATGAGGACATCTTTCCTACCAAGGCCCTGGGGCAACCTAAGTATCAGGGATGCGGTGAGGGTGAGGGGGAATCACCTGAGAATGAAACACTGAGGGCGCTGCTCCTGGAAGAGCTGGTGGAAGGCTCTCTCCGCGCAGGAGAAGAGGTGAGGAGGCAGACTGGAGCACAGCTTCCCTGAGGTGCTGAAATACAGCTGGGAGACCTGAAAAATAGGTCGGCAACAAGAGGACAATCTCCATGAAATGTCTGTAGGCTCCCTCATCCCATAATGTGATTAACTCACATCAAGAGCGAGTGAATCTCTAATTTTGAATGCTATTTTTATGTACAAATCATTAAAATTTCACCCTTCTCGCACATTTTATCCTTTATTACTTGGTCCACAGGCTTTAAATTACTCTGCTGTCTTTAAGAAGAGTGACTCACAAAAATCCAGTCTAATGGATATCCATGCAGTAAGCTGAAACCATGGTAATTCTCATCAAATCAGTTTCTCTCAGTGAAATTTAATTGCAATAATGTAAAATAGCAAAGGTTTTAACCTTGAATATGAGAGCCAGTTGCAAGTGAAACACGTATACATTTACAAGTTTCTCAGATAAGCAAAAGTTTAATTAGTTGAATTTTGGTGAAATGGTGTTTTATAATGATTGCTCCAGTGATTCATTTCTTGTACTGCTAGTCCTTTTGCGTTTCAAGTGAATTTCAAAACTCAATAGTAGGATGAGTTTTTAGTCATGAAAAAATAGCTGGCTTGTATCTTTAAAGGGGTCAAGGTCAGAAAAGTCAAAAGAAGTCTGCAGAACTGCTTTTTTATTGAAGGAGATTAAAGATCATGGTAGTTCAATGCAATATGCAACCCTGGCCTGAATCTCTGTCTATACGGGCATCCCTGGGGCAATGGAAGATTTCGAACATGGCAGTCTCTTGATTAAGTGGTGCACCAGTAGTAATTCCCCCATTTTGATGGTGGTTTGGAGGTTTCATAGGAGAATACCCTTGACTGTCACAAATGCACCAAAATACATGCAAGGTTGATGGGACCATATGCCAGCAAATCCTTCTAAAATGGGTGAGGTTAAAAGTTGTTTGCACAATTCATCTATACAGTTTGCACAAGATAAAAATTTTTTACAATTAGAAGTTTTAAAAGTAGAATGATCTACAACTGCAAGAAATAATCGAATGACTCTCAAAAGCATAATGTTGAGTGGAATTGACCAGATACGTAAGAGAACACAGTATAAGTTTTCACTTACATTAAGTACAAACACAGGTAATCAATTGATAGATTCTGTTAGACGTCAAGTTAGGGGGTAGCTTGGGCAGGTGCTAGTGTTTAGTGGATTTCTGAAGTGTTGATAATGTTCTGGATCTGAGTACTTGTGAAAATTCATCCATCAATACATCCACTTACAACACAAGGACTTGGCCCCATGCAGTATACCTCAGTAAAAACTCAACAAAATCATTACACAGTGCACTGCCAGTGCAAAACAGACCACAGAGCACCAAAACAGACTAGAGAATTCAGCTCAAGCCTCATGTAGGTGAATATTTAGCATACATCGGGGCTGCCTCACCTATCAGTAGAGAAGGAAGATCATCTATTTGTAAAGGAAACAAATGTTCATCCCTATATCAAGAATTACTTACAGATGATTTGAACAGCAAATTTAAACCAGTTAGGCAAGTATCTAGAATCAGACTCTCATGATTTAGGAATAAGTAAGGAAAGGGGGTTCCAAATACAAATTACAATAGGAATGATGGAAGACTCTCACTATTAAATTCAGGAAGTCCTGGTCAACCGAATATGACAATAAAAAAGACAATTTAAAAAGAGGGGAGGACAAAGTTTGCATATAAACTTAAGTATGTGAATATAAAGTTTTGCAATAATGTTTGAGTATATAAAGTTACCTAGAATTAGCAAGGTATTTAAAAAATAAGCACCCAAAACTTGAGGGCAAATGCCCACAATGTTTCAGCAATCGTGTTTACAGAGGAGAAAATGAGAGCCAAGAGAAGTCACTTGACTGGTCCAAAGTCACAGGACTAAGTTAGCAGCAGAGTTTGATTTCATACCAGAGTTGTCTCTCAGGCTGGAAAAACACATCTCTACCACCATAATTTTTATTTTAACCCACAGGAAGTATCATCTGGCAATATCGTCTAAATCCGAGACTGTATATTCAACAACTAGGAATATCTCTGTAGAAGCTCTCAAACATGAGCAAAAAGAGAATTCATAAAACAATCCTCAGGACTTTTTGTAAAAACAGGAAACACAGAAATGCTTTAAAAGTCTGTGACACGGCTTAATGGATAAATATAACTGGTTGTATGTCACTACAATAAAGTACTATAGGACATTTAGACTAAATGAACTGAGCTTAAACCTTTCAACATGGAAAATGTTTGAAAGCATATTGGTTAATTGATATTTTTTGTTTGCAAAGAGATTTTTTGTTTGCTTGCAGTTAATATGTTCTGAGTTGATTAAGAATAAATAGTATATGCAGGTTTTGAATGCATATATATGCATATATATGTATAATAAACATATAAAACATTGAATGAAATATTAATAACGTCAAGATAGTGGTTATCACTGCTTACGAAAAGAAATAGGCTGAAGGAGCACTTACCCTGTGTTGACAGAACAATATGTCATCTAATCAAAGACACCATGTAGTTAAAACATACTGTTATTTTCTGTACTACCCAGAAAACAAATGTTACAATTAAACAAGGACACAGTGTTTTCTTATCACGTCTTTAAAGCTGCATCTCAGAAGTATGGGTAGAAAATAATACAGAATATTTAATTTAAAATGTTTTAAAAATGAGATATGAAACCAATATGGCTGGTGGGCACACAATTATCTATTCTATTCTGCTTGAACTTTTAACCTTTTTAATTATTCCAGAATTTAACATGCCTATTAAAATAATTAAATGGAGTGATGTACACAATATAACTCATGAGAAAACTAGGGAATTTTATTTGAGCTTTGTTTTCTGGCAGGTCAAATTTCTGTTCTTTTTGAAAACTTGCACTATTTCCCTTCTCCCCAAGTCCAACATGGACCTAATATAATTTTGACAAAATGCTTTGAAACTCAATATGTTTTGTATACCACTGAAAATTTCATTAGACATTACAAACAAAGCAGACATGAGAGAAAGCCTGAAGCATGCACCAATCTAGGTGTGCATGGAATTCACTTCACTTTCTTGCTATATTTCTTTAAACCTATTTGGAGTTACATATTCTCTTCAGGCCAAGTTTCCTAGAGAGTAGATGTGGGGGTGGACCTTGTGTGAGTAAAAGAACATATTTTTCATGAAAAACCCAGCTCCATTTTCTTGTAAATCTCTTTCCCAAGCAGTGTTAGAATTTATAGCGTAGAATAATCCACTGCTACTTCCTAGCAATGCTTTGCTTGATGCTGACTCTCTGCTTTATGCATAAGATAATTATGGAGCTAATAATAATAGTATAATGGCATATATTCTGTTTAATGATTCCTACCAAATCTTGAGGATTTGCACTTGTGCAGTTCTAGTTTTCTGAGGAACTGACAGGTCATTTAGTTTCTATATTGGTCATTGTTATTTATTTATTTTTTTTTTGAGTTGGGAGTCTCACTCTGTTGCCCAGACTGGAGTGCAGTGGCTGCTCCCAGCCACTGCAGCCTCGACCTGCTGGGCTCTGGCGATCCTTCCGCCTCAGCCTTCCAAGTAGCTGGAACTACAGGCACTCGCTACCACGCCCGGCTAATTTCTGATTTATTGTAGAGATGAGGTCTCGCCAAGTTGCCCAGGCGGGTCTTGAGCCCGCGGGCTCAGGCAATCCATTCACCTCAGCCACCCAAAACACGGGATTACAGGCTGAGCCACCGAGTCTGGCTTGTTGTTGATATTGATATTGTTGCACGTTCTCATCTGGTCCAGCAAATTTCCTCATTGTCGGCCCCATCCCTCCGCACCTGCCTTATCTCTTCTCTTCACCCATCTCTTCTTCTCGCATCAGTATTATTCAGAACAAGAGGATTCTAGGTCAGCAGAAATGTTAAGCTCTCCACTGGAGCTCATAGGTGAGATGGGAAGAGATCATCCACCTTGCTAGTCTTAGCTGGACACTTGCACCAGTGAATAAGTTCCTTCCTTTTTTGTAGAGAAAGTCTTTTCTTTCTCTCTTTTTTTCACTGCATGACACCTCCCAATAAGTTGCCAGCAGATTGCAAAGTCTTGCCATGTCCTGATTTCTGAAACCACCACCTACTTCCATAGCTTATGAGAGAGCCACTCAACCACTGAACCCCATGTGTCAGGAGCCTGAAAACCTCATGGAACCTTCCAGATGCCATTGGTGATGCTGTTGGTTTCACGCTGTACTGTGAACACTTCACACTACCCACCTGCCTAGATTTCCTGCTCATTTTCTACATAGATGCCGATGTATAGGTGACATATTCTGGAAAAGCATGTGTTTGTTTTTACAGAGGCTTGGGTTTAACAATAATGATAGAAATGTTTGCCTCTGGGTCAGCATCTATGCTGCTGGAAGTGGCTGTCACCCACTTGCCCTGGAGTTCCATGACCTGGATTTAAATGCTATCTCTGCCACTCACAGGGAGATTTAGGTTAATCTTGAGTCTCAGTTTATTCATCTGAAAAGTAGAAGTAACAATTCTTACACTGATTAGGATGCTGTCTGAGATGAAAGGCGATGATGTATGCAGAGCTATTAGAGACGGGTCTGTGAAGTCAAACTCACAAAACAACAACAGCTACTATACCTATTTCCCAGATTTTCAGTTGTTCAACTTTTTGACCTGCTTACTTATATGAAATTGGACTGTGCATTCCTCTAAATAGCCCTATGTATTTTTAATCTCCATAATGTAGCTTTACTCAATTCTCCTGTCCAAAATATACTCCCTTTCCCTTATTGGAATTGTACTAATTCTTTGAAATTTGCCTCGATCACATTTGTTTTCTATTGTAATATCTTCTTTGTCCTGATAAGATTTTTTCCCTCTTCTAACCTCCTGACTAGTTCATGACGACTGTTCACCCTCAATAAAGCTATGTTATTGTTATCCTCAACTACAAGTGACGTCTGGGGTCTTTTTTTTTAACAACTATTTATGCTGTCTCTAGAATATGCATTTCTTAAAGATGAGGGCACCTATTTAGTATTCCTAAATATCAAACACGGTGTATTACGTTGATAGATTCAACAAATGTCCATTGGCTTCATGAAACATTTATATTTCTGATTTTAAGGCTGTTTTTTGTAAAGCCCATGCAGAAAGATCTGGCTACTTTTCTATTTTTTCTTCTTCTCCCCCACATTTTGCATGTTTAAAATGAATGATGTTGTTTGTCTTCAACATAAATAGGCAGCCCAATAATGAACCCCGTTCCTTGTTGGCTACACTTCATTTAGAACTGCCTGTCAAGTCACCCTCCGGGTCCCACACCTCCTCAGTGACTGTTAGTGGCAGTGAGCAGTCTAAGGGAGTGGGCAGCTGACTGCCATGCGTTCATATCAGGCTCGAAATGGGACTTGTCACCAAGGGTGCTCTACATCCATGGTTAATGACTTGCTAGAAATAAAAACTAAAGTTTGTGTAAAAACTTAATATAACAGAGTTCACAATAATAAAATAAAATACAAATGTTGCATGTGGAATTTTTTTTTTAAGCATGAAACACCAAAGTCATTCTCCTGGTCTTTACAATTTTTATAGACACGATCATACTAAATCGGTCATTTTCTTCTTTTTTAAAGCAATCAAGACAGGAGGAAACCAAAATATTTTGACAAAATTTGTCAGTTCAAGCAACCATTGAGGCAGAAGGATCACTTGAGCCCAGGAGTCTACGGCTATTGTGAGCCATGATCATACCACTGCACTCCAGCCTGGGTGACAGAGTGAGACCTTGACTCAAAACAAACAAACCCAAAACTGCCATACATACAGTGATAATCAACATACACAAAAAGAAATTTGTGTGTGTCCTGAGGACAAGATAATTTCAACGTGATTCAAAACACCAGATACAAACTATTGAGCCCTAATATTGCTACAAAAAATACTCACCAATTCAACATAAAGTTGTTATTGTACTAGTATCTATAATACGGTGGATTGTTACTTGTAAACCAGGAGACTATAAACTATTTGTACATAACAAATATGAAGTTCAAGAGCAACAGTCACTTTTTTTTAAAGGTGCTGGGTGAAAATCATGATTAGGTATATAAGTGGACATTGTACAGGTAAAGTTTGGGCTTCCCCTTGGTCCTTACTTTGCCTGGCTTGAGATCAGATACCCTTATTGATGTTTCCCCCCACACCGCAGCAACATCTCACTACGGCCAATCCCTTTCTTATAGTATAATGGTAGATGTTCAGGGTCCACTTATGCATGAGAACATGTAGTACCAGTTCTCTGTTTCTGTGATAGATCACTGAGTATTATAGACTCAGTGCAAAGTACATATGTTTATACGTCGTTATGGCTGCATAATATCCCATCATGTATATATACCACATTTTTTTTCCAGTCCAGTTTCCATGGGTAACATGACTGGTTCCACGTTCTTGTTATTGTGAATAGGGCTGCAGTAAACAAGTGTATACAGGTATCTTTTTTGTAGAATGATTAGAGTTCCTCCAGGTATATTCCCGGTAGGGAGATTGCTGGCTCATATGGAAGATAAATTTCTTGTTCTTTTAGAAATCACCACATTGTTTTTCTTTTCTTTTTTTTTTTCACTTTTAATTTTTTCTTATTTTAAAGAAGTGAGGTACGATTCAGGGTTAGGTATACAAATGTTCATTATGCAGGTACCCTTGTTGATGAGGTATGCCCCGCTCCCCTGGCAGATTCCCACTACTGTCAATCCCACCTCCCCCTAGCCCCCGGCAGTTTCCTGCTGCTGCCAATCTTTTTCTTATATTATTATTTTTTTTTTTGAGTTGAAGTCTCACCCTGTCACTCAGACTGGAAAACACTGTTTTTCAAAGAGGTTGAGTTAGTTTGCATTCCTATGAGCAGTGTAGAAGCATTCCTTTTTCTCCGCATCCTCACCAGCATCTGTTGTTGTTTGCTTTATTCATGATGGCCACTCTTATTGGGGTTAGGTGGTATCTCAATATGGTTTTGATTTGCATTTCTCTGATGATTAGTGAGGTTGAGTACTTTTTCATGTGTCTGTTGGCTGCCCATATATCTTCTTCTGAGACGTGTCTATTCATGTCTTTGGCTGTTTGTTTTTACCTTTCATCACATTTGAGTTTCTTGTAGATCTTGGTTGTTAGGCCTTTGTCAGATAAACAGTTGTCAGATATTTTCTTACTATCCTGTGGGCTAACTCCCTGCTCTCTTGCTGGTTTCTTTTGCATTGCAGTATGTTTTCAGTTTAATGAAGCCCAAATTGTCTATCTTATCTCTTATGGCATGGACATCTGGGATTTTGATCAGGAATTGGTTGCCTACTCTGATTTCTGTAAGGATAACTCCTATGTTTTCTAAGATTCTTGTAGTCTGAGGTTTTATGTTTAAGTCTTTGATCCATTTAGAGTTGACTTTTGTATATGGTTATAGGTAGGAGTCTTGTTTCAATCTTCTGCATGCGGTTAGTCAGTTTGCCCAGCTCCATTTACTGAATAGGTTCTCCTCTTCCCAGTGGGAAGATGTTCTCTTCTCCCCAGAGAAAGTATTCAGTAAATGGAGTTTTGATGGAGGCTTTGTCAAAAATGAGGTGGTTGAGAAATTGAGGTTTTGCATCCAGAATCACTATCCTGTTCCCTTGTTCCACATGCATATTCTTGTACCAATACCAAACTGTTTTGATTACTGCAACCTTAAAGTTTAAAGTCTGGAGTGTGATACTTCCCACTTTGTTTTTGGTTTTTTGATTTTTTTGTTTTTGCTAAGGATTTTTTTCGCTATTTGTGGTTGTTTATGTTTCCATATGAATTTCTGTATTGCAATTTCCAGGTCTGAGAAGAATGATGCTGGTAATTTCATGAATATTGCATTTAATTTGTAGATTGCCTTTGGTAGGATGGACATCTTAACAATATTGATTCTTCCAATCCATGAGCATGGAATATTTTTCCATTTGTTTGTGTCTTCTTGGATTTCTTTGAGCAGTGTTTTGTAGTTTTCATTGCAAAGGTCTTTCACTTCTCTGGTTAGGAAGATGCCGAGATACTTCATTATTTGGTGGCAATTGTGAATGGCATTGTGCTTTTCATTTGGTTCTCTGCCTGTTTTTTGTTAGTGTATAAGAATGCATTTTTTTTGCACATTTATTTTGTACCCCATGACTTTTCCAAAGTCCTTTATCAGTGCAAGGAGGTTTTTGACAGATTCTTTAGGATTTTCAAGGTATAGGATCATATCGTCAGCAAAGAGGGATATCTTAACTTCTTTTTTTACTATTCGGACACCCCTGGTTTCCTTCTCTTGTCTAATTACTCTAGCTAAAACTTCCAACACAATGTTGAACATGAGGGATGAGAGTGCACAGATTTGTTTTGTTCTGGTTTTCAGGGGAAATGCTTCCAGTTTCTGTCCATTTTGCAATATGTTTTGAGGAATGTTCCTTCTGTACCTAGGTGTTCAAGTGTTTTAATCAAGAAGAGATGCTGGATTTTATCAAAAGCTTTTTCCACATCTAATGATATAATCATGTGGTTCTTGTTTTTATATCTATTGATGTAATTAAACTTATGGTCTTGCAGATGTAGAAAGAGCCCTGCATCCTGGGCTAAAGCCTATTTGGTCACAGTGGAAGACTTTTGAGATGTGTTGTTGAACTTGACTTGCTAGAATCTTACTGAGAATTTTTGCATCTATGTTCTTTAAGAATATGGGCCAGTAGTTCTTTTATGTTGAATCTTTGCCCTGTTTGGATATCAGCGTGATGTTAGCTTTGTAAAATGATTTGGGGCAAATTGCATCTTTCTCAATTGCCTGGAATACTTTCAATAGGATTGGTATCAGCTCCGCCTTGTTTATGTTATAGAATTCCACTGGAAGGCTGTCTGGTCCAGGACTTTTTTTGTAGGTAGATTTCATATGATGGATCAGTTTCCTGGGTTGTTATTGGTTTATTTATTGTCTTCTTGTTTCAACCTTGGAAGGTTGTGTGATGTCATAAAATCCTCCATTTTATTTAGGTTATCAAGTTTGTTTCCATATTGGTGTGTATAGTAGTCTCTGATAATCTTTTGTAATTCTTTGGGGTCAGTTGTGATTTGATCTTTTGCATTTCTGCTTGTGTTTATTTAGGATTTCTCCCTCTTCCTCTCTCTCTCTCTCTCTCTCTCTCTCTCTCTCTCTGTGGTCATTCTGGTTAGGGGATTCATTAATCTTGTTTATTCTTTCAAAGAACCAACTTTTTGTTTGTTGATTGTTTCTGTGATATTTATATCTTCTTAGGTGATCTGGATTCTTCTGCTGAAGTTAGGGTTTTGGTGGCCTTATCGTTCCAGCTCTCTTAGGTGATTTATTAGGCTCTTAACTATGATCTTTCCATTTTCTTGATGTGTGTTCATAGAGATATAAATTCTCACTCTTAGAACTGATTTCATGGCACCCCAGAGGTTTTGGTAAGATGTTTCCTCATTTTCATTTGCATCCAGGATATTTTAATTTTTGTTTTTATTTCTGTGTCGACCCAGTTGTCGTTCAGCATCATGCTGTTTAGTGTCCATGTCTTTGTGGGTTTTGGGGGAATTTTGTTGGTGTTGATACTTATTTTTATTCCAGTGTGGCTTGAGAAGGTGCATGGCATAAGTTTAATCTTATGAGATTTGTTTATGCTTCATTTATGGTCGAGGATGTGATCGATCTTGGAGTATGTTCCATTTGGTGATGTGATGAGTGGAATGTATACTCTGTGGTTTTTGGGTGGAGTGTTCTGTAGGTATCTATTAAGTCCAGTTGGTCAAGTGTTAAGGTGAGGTTCCAGATCTTTTTGTTCATTTATTGCCTTGATGATCTATTTAGGGTTGTTAGTGGGGTATTTAAGTCCTGAGCTATAAAAGTATTAGAGTCAATAAATTTTTTGTAAGATTACTTAGTAGTTGCTTTCTAAATGCTAGTGCTCCTGTATTGGGTGCATATATGTTTAGGATGGATATTTCTTGTTGATGGTCTGAACCTATTATCATTATGTAGTGTCCTTCTGTATCTTTTTAAATTTTTGATAGCTTAAAGGTTGTTTTGTCCAATATTAAGATCATGACTCCAGACTCTTGCCTTCTTTTGTGATCCATTCACCAGGATATTCATTTTCTATCCTCTAACTTTGAGGCTGTGTGTGTCCTTTGCGGTGAGATGAGTTTCCTGGATGCAGTAAATTATTGAGTCATGTTTTTTTATCCAGCTTGCCATTCTGTATCTTTTCTGTGGTGCATTTATTTTATTCACACTCAGGCTGATTATTGAAATACGATTGTTTATTTCTGTCATGAGGTTCTTACAAAGGTTTTTCTTTGTTGTCTTTTAACTTTTGGGTTGATGTATGTGTGTGCTTTCAAGTTTGCAGCTTCAATACCTTCTCTGTTGATTCTGTGTTCTTTTCTCTTGTGAAGCGTGTGGTCACTTTTTTTTTTCTTTCTTGTTTACTTAATAGCTTTTTAAGCATCTCCTGTAGTGTTGGTTTGGAAGCTGCATAATCTCTTAGGCATTGGATATGTCTGGGAAGGATTTTAATTCTCTATCACTGTTGAAGCTAAGCTTGGCTGGCTAGGAAATTCTTGGTTGAAACTGCTTATCTTTGAGGACTTTGAATATTGAACTCCAGTTCCTTCTAGCTTGCAGTGTTTCTACCAATAGGTCTGCTGCTATTCTGACTGGTTTTTCCCAGTAGATGTTCTGACACTGCTCTCTTGCTGCCTTAAGGAGTTTTTCTTTTGTGCCTACTTTGTATCTGGGGTTTTGTTTTAATATTTGATGTCTAGCAGTGGTTCTCTGTATCTCTTGTATTTGAAGGGTTATATCTCTGGTGAGATGAGGAAAGTTTTCTTGGATAACCTCCTGGAATACTTACTCCAAGTTGTTCTCAGTTTCCCTTTATTCTTCTGGGATACCATTCAAGTGTAGGTTTAGCCTCTTGATATAATCGCACATCTCTTGGAGGCCTTGTTCTTTCTTTCAGTTTTCTCTCTGCGTTTTTTACAGACTGAGTTAATTCAGTGTTTTGTTCTTCAAGTTCTGAGATTCTTTCTTCTGCTTGATTAATTCTGCTTTCAATGCTTGTCATTTTATTATTTATTTCCTGGATGAAATATTTTATGGCTAAAATCTCTGTTACAAGTTCTTTCAGTGTTTCATCTTGCTTTTCTTGAGTCTTTCTTGAGTCTTATTCATTCTTCCCATTCATTCCCTAATCCCTGTTGTATTCTGGGGCCATTCTTTGGTGACTTCCAATGTTTGGGCTCTGTGGTCTGATTTTTCAGGCATTTTCTCTTTGTTACACTGGGAATTACCTGTGTTCTTCCTCTGACTTTTCATTTGTGACAGATCTCTTTCTTTTCTCTTTGGTTCTGTTATTCAATGGTAGTGGGAAAGGCTTTTATTTCTGATTTTTGCTCAGCCTTCTATTCTTCCCTGCTCAGGATTCTGAATTTTTTCTATTTTGAAACAGAGCTGTGAGTGGAAAGCTTTGCTGAATCTTTTAGTTTTAAGAGTTGAATAAGGTGGAGGGTGGGGAGCTAGGATTCAGAAACTACTTGAAAATCACCATGTTCTCTGATTGTGATATGGGGTCCCTGAGATCCAATCCCACCACCACTCTACATGAGGATGCAATAGGTACATGTGTGTACCCTTGAATCCAAGATACAGTAACAGCAATGAGGAGAACAGAGAAAAATAGAATGAAATAAGATGGGCAAAAATAAAAGGGATAAAAATAAAAACAGAAAAAATAGCAGAAACCAAAGCAAAAAAACAATTAAACACACACACACACACACGCGCACACACACACATCCCAAAGCAAACTGGAAATAAGGCAAAACAAAACAAAAAACAGGGAAACTGAACACACAGACACGCCCGACACTAAATGAAAGAAGAAGAAAAAAGAAAAGAGAGACACACATTACACTAAAAAAAAGAACACACAAACAGCAACAAAAAAACAAAAGACAGCCGGGCTCGGCGGCTCAGCCTGTAATCCCGCACCTTTGGAAGACTGAGGTGAGTGGATTGCCTGAGCCCGCGGGTTCGAGACCCACCTGGGCAGCGAGACCTCATCTCTACAATAAATCAAAAAATCAGCCGGGCATGGTAGCGCATGCCTGTAATTCCGGCTACTCGGAAGGCTGAGGCGAAAGGATCGCCGGAGTCCAGCAGGTCGAGGCTGCGGTGGCCGGGAGCGGCCACTGCACTCCAGTCTGGACAAAGAGTGAGACTCCAACTCAAAAAAAAAAAAAAAGACGAATTCTCAATCATTCATATACACACATAAACAGAAAAAAAAGAAGGAAGAAAGAGAAAAAGAATAAAGAAAAAAGTTGGAAGAATGCAGATCAAAACCTCACATACATGTTCATGCATAAAGGAAAAAGAAAAAAAATAAATAAATAACGGAAAAAACCCTAAACAACCTGCCCTCTTGTGGCCGGTTCTGTAATTGCTCCTCTCAGCTGCTCACAGGTAAGCCCCTCTGCTGTCTCCTGTGGAGCTGCAGCCTCTTTCACAATCTCCCCGGTGCCTGGCCCAGGTAAGGAGGAGGGGGCAATGGGGGTAGATGAGGCTTCAGTCCTCCTCTTCCATTCTCTATTGTCAGGGAATGAACTCTGGTGAGGAGATGCAGGATTGTCTTTTCCTCAGGTACTTGTGGGGGGCGCTTCAGCCAGGTTTATCCTGGAGTAGAGTTCGACTGGGGCTGACGTCCAGGCTCCACTTGGGTTCATCCCTCTCAGTCATGCCCCAGCTGTGTGGGTCTGATGTTCAGAGTGTTGCTGGGGCAGAGGGGGCTAGGTCAACCCTGGACTCTCCACTGATCTCTTTGGGAGTCTTCCTTGTCCTTGTCACACACTTTGTCCCGTGGCTTAATCAGGGTGGGAAAAGGGCACCTGAGACTTGGCACCTGTCCTGTTCCTCCACAGTTTTTGCTTTTGGGACACTCCCTTTGGGTCACAATCAACCCCTGAGTAATTAATCCACTGGTCACAGACATCGGATCTGTCGCTCCATGGTGAGTAACCCAGAGTATTTCTCTGCCCAGATTTCAAGATGGTAGCAGGGTACCTCTCTCATTTTCTCCAGTGGGGCGCTGCCTCTGAGCTCCTTTGCTGTACTCCCTCCACAGTCCTTGCCATCAGAGACCCGCCAGGCGCTGCAGTGGTGAGGTAGAGCCTTGAGCCAGCAGTCTCTCCCAGCAGCTTCTCTCCAGAAGGGCTTTGCTGATTTTTAAAAAATGACTTTCAGTTTCTATGCCCTGGGAAGTGCTAGGGTATAGGCAGAGCAGCCAAGGCTGCTTCACCAGGAGAGTCCTGGCTACTTATTCCCAAAACTCCACTCAATCAACCACACCCACACCCATTTACTCACAGACACATATGCACAATTTTCCATATACTCACTCACTCACAATGGGACTCACATATCCCAACTGACTCTGCCACCATCTTCCTTGGCTTTCCCACCAGCCACTTTTAAATTTTGACCAGTAAAAAGTAGGTAATTTCATTGCAAGGTTTATCAGTGTCCATTTGGTTGAATGCATTTTTTCTTTTTACTTTTGACTATATGGCAGAATTAGAAATCATGAATACAAAGAGTAGTGTCTGTGTGTATATATATATACACACACACATATATATAACTCAATTAATATGAACTTAATATTTACATATTAAATATTCAATATTTTATATTAAAATGTATTTATAAACAATTCAAGTATATTATGTCAATTATATATTTATCATTCCATAAGCTATATGTTGCATTAGCCATTTTAAGTTTTTATGAACTATTCTGACAATTTCAATTGTGTTATATTTTATTTCCATATTAATGAAGAAATATGTCTCTTAACATAATGCTCCTTTTTTTCTGCTAACATATAATTCTGAAGAAAGCTGCAAATTCAACATTTTTATTTGAAGCCATAACATTTCGATACTGTTGGCACCTTAAAGCAAGAAAAAAAATCCCACAAAACAATAGGTCTTATTTTTCCATCACAAGACACAATGCAGTATGAAAAATAATGCCATACATTAAGAATTTGTGCTAAAATTTGGCTAATACTTAAATTTTTGCCTCTAGATTCATAGAAGCATCTAAATAAGTGCTGCATGTTTATTATTATTATTGTTGTTGCTGTTGTTATTATTATTGTGAGCTGGAGTCTCACTCCATCCCCCAGGCTGGAGAGCAGTGGCACACTCATGGCCAACCCAGTGTCGACTTGCTAGGCTCTGGCTATCCTTCTACCCTAGCTTTCCAAGTAGCTGGAACTACAAGTACATGCTACCACACCTGGATAAGTTGTTTTTGTTGTTTTTATTGTAGAGATGAGGTCTCGCCAAGTTGCCTGGGCGCAGGCAATCCATTTGCCTCGGCTTCTCTAAGTGCTGGGATTACAGGCTAAGCCACAGAACCCAGTCAATTATTATTTTTTATTAAAAAAATCAAGGTTGACTTTTGTCTCACTGTGTCTAGTTAACTCTAAATCAGCTGTGACCATAAATATATGCCAGGAATAATACATTAATAGTTAAGTTTGAACAGAGTGTGTTTCTCTTTTTTTCCCATTCTTTTTCTTTTTCTCTGTCTCTCTCCTCAAGCTCCCTCTAAAAAATTGATACAGAATGAAATGATAATAAGCATGCAATCCCCCACCTCCCACAAACTTAGGTATTTGAAGGTGCATGATCTTCTGACACCAATGCAAAAAACATAGATATGGCCTAATTTACCCTATAACTATAATGAAGAAGCTAGTATCAGTCTGATTCTCTTGCTGTGAACAACTACAAAAACGAGATAAAATCCAAATTAAGCATCTAATTGTAGGCATCATAAAATCACCAAGGCAGCTATGAATTAAGAAGACTAGATCTTGAAAAAAATAAAAAATGCACTGAGCCAAAGAGTGTCTTTTTTGTAACTTCTTATCGGCACATATTGCCATTCTGCTGAGGAAAGCTCAGAAGTCTTATAAAAAGGAGGCCTTTGTCCTCAAAGCTAAGCCATGGTTTTAGCACTCTTACACAGTTCTGGCGAGACACAAATTCCAGTTCAGGGTCCAGAAACAGGGGACAGCGAAACAGACATCATTCCAACTTTTCAACTGAGACCCATAAGGGGGCTCACCTTATGGATAAGAGGAAATAAAACAATTAAAAGAGACTTCATTGGATCAAGATGGTCTGTTTACAAGTTAGCTGCCCACCAAGAGGAAAAATATCAAATCTTCTTGAGAAGGAGATAACATCATCCTGGTCTCTACAATTTTTTAATATGGAAAATTCAATATTCCATAAAGAGTTCCCACAAGTGTCAGTAAATACATCAGTAAATATAATGAAAATCAACACAGTAGAAGTAGACCATAATATTAGAGTTATTAAATGCAGAATTTTAAATAACAGTAATTAGTATGTCCAAGTGAACAGAAAACAAAAAACATGGATAAATCTCCCATCCATAATACTGAGAGGAAGCAGCCAGATACAGAGAAAGATATTCTGTAAGATTTCACTCATATAAATTTCATTTATCTAGAAGGTGATAGCAGTCAGAATTGTGTTGACTTTTGGGGAGGTATGTCATGACTAGGGCAGGGAAGATATCTGCAAGGTTACTGATGTTCAATTTCTTGATCTGCATGATAGTTTCAAGAGTGTCATTATTTTGCATAAATTAGTTGAACAGAACATTTAATGTTTGTATGCCATGCATTATTTATATATATTTTATACACATTTTACATAAATAGTAATTATGCCTCATCAACAAAGTGACAGGTGAAGCATTGAGCTTTTTCTCCAAACGATTCAATAACCACAAATCAGAATGACTTTAATCCTACAACATTACTCCTGAAATGATCACAGGCATTTCCTCTTCCCCTAATCTCTCGTGTTCCATGTACTTTTAGATTGTCCAGGGTGAGGTTGGGGTAGGATTGAGTGGAATGAAGAGAATGAGCAAGTTTCAACATTTTCAACATAGTTTTAACGTAACAGTGAAACTGACAACTGATTTTTTGATTAAGAAGGGTAAAGGGTGGGGTAGTAAGAAGGCATTCTCTTGTTGTCATGAGCTGTTTCTGTGAAAATTCTTATTTGATTGATTTCTCAGGAACTTAGAGTAACCTCACTCTCTGTGTCTTCTCTCCCTCTTTCTTTCTGTCTCCTCCATCTGTCTCTATCTCTCTATCTCTATCTCTATTATCTCTCGCTCTGTCTCTGTATATCTCTCTCTCCTTATCTCTATCTCTGTCTCTATCTTTCTCCCCCAACCCCAACATCTATGAGTGCATCCCTGCTTCTGAAACAAAAGTCTATTCCCTGTTTCCTGTCTGGCAAGCTCTTGCTTCTGGTGAGTGATTGTACTTCACAATGGAACCAGCCTTGAGGTTACACAAAAAAACACAAAGCTTCTGCGATTTAGTACTTTTTGTACTTTGTACTTTTGATCCATTACTACTCAAAATTCATATGGTGCTTTCTGTTGGCTGGAATAATTTTCTGCAAGCAATTGATTTTTTAATTTTGAGGGTCTCATAATTAGAACTGCCAAGTCATTTAGCAAAATGTACACATGCAATATAACTGTTCTTATTCCCATTGCTTTAATATTGTAGAACCTCTTCAGATAGAAGTCATGTTTGCAAATATGGGTTTGAAGTTCGCTGATCTTGAATTGGTCGAGAATGTACTAAAATATAGAATTTATATCTTATTTAATTTAAAAATTCTATTTCATGAGTGCAATCATAGATAAACTATACATTTTAAGTTCAAAGTAAAATTTTGATAAAATAACTGATTTTCTAGTTATCTCAAAACAAATTAAAGTCATTATCATGCAATCATTCAATAAAGTCATTATCATGCAATCATTCAAGAGAGAATTTTAAATTATTGGGGGGAGTTTGCCTGATGTCATTTTTTATTAATCAGTTATTTGATACAATTCTGTATGCCTAGAGAATGTTGCTCTACATTACTAAGTGAGAGTTAACATTTTACACTCACCATGGAAGAATAAATTGGAAGCTCCTTGTAAGGGTTAACCAGCAAGAGGATGTCCCCAATAAAAGTCTGTTTTAAAAAAGGACATAAATGGTTCATGGACTATGTGATAAATAACAACTTTAAAATTTTGAATTATAACATTTGGAAATAATTGTACCAAATACAGAGAATAAGCAAAAAGCACACTTTAACATTTCGCAAATTGTTTTCAATTTTTTGTTAAAAATAGTAAAGTCAAGTTTAAATAAATAAAACAGGCTTTGTTTCATTGAACATACAACAAAGGAAATAGTGGAATTCTAAGAATTTCTTATCTTAAATGGATTGTGTGAGAACCAAACTGAATAAAAAATACAGAATCAAAATATACGGCAAAATATTCAGAAAGAAGTAAGTGGGGCACTGAGTTCTACATTGTCACAGAATAATAACAAAATGTATAACTGAAAAGTTAGTATTTTAATTTAAAAAGGACAAGTAATGAGATATAAGGGTACAAAGTACAGAGGAAACAAATTTTTAAAAAGATACATTTGAAACCAAAATGCATCTGCAATTGCATCAATTGTAAAGAAACTAAATATTCTAATTAAAAGACAAAGATTACAAAATGCATTGAAATACTAAACACTTGCTACTTTAACAATACACGCCTTAAATCTAAAGACTAAGCAAGTTTGAAAGTAAAAGAATGAAGCACGATATACATGCAAACAAAAATAGTAACAAAAATTCTAAGTCAAATATTAGCAATTTAGTCCAACAATAATATAACTCAACCAAATAAACTTTATTCTAGAAATGAAAGATTGAGCCGGGCTCGGTGGCTTAGCCTGTAATCCTGAGCTTTGGGAGGCTGAGGTGAGTGGATTGCCTGAGCCCGTGGGTTCGAGACCCGCCTGGGCAACTTGGCGAGACCTCATCTCTACAATAAATAAAAAATTAGCTGGGCGTGGTAGTGCGCGCCTGTAGTTCCAGCTGAGGCGGAAGGATCACCGGAGCCCGGCAGGCCGAGGCTGTGGTGGCCGGGAGCGGCCACTGCACTCCAGTCTGGGTGACAGAGTGAGACTCCAACTCAAAAAAAAAAAGAAAAAGAAAGAAAAGATTGGCTTCATATCTGAATATCAACACCCGTAATTAATAATACTTAAACTTCTTTTTTTTTTTTTGAGTTGGAGTCTCACTCTGTTGCCCAGGCTGGAGTGCAGTGGCACACTCATGGCCACCCCAGCATCGACTTGCTGGACTCAGGTAATTCTTCCTCCTCAACCTTCCAGGTATGCAGAACTGCAGGCGCTTGCTACCATGCCCGGCTAATTTTTTGGCTTATTGTAGAGATGAGGTCTTGCCAAGTTGCCTAGGCTGTTCTCGAACCCATGGGCTCAGGCAATCCCCTTGCCTCAGCTTCCCAAAGAGCTGGGATGACAGACTTGAGCCACCGTGCCTGGCCTACTTAACCATTTTTCAAAAGGCATGTGATCATCTCAATATACAGAGAAAAAGCTTAGGAAAAATGTATCCACCTAAATAATCTCAAATATCCTTGAAGTGGGAGAAACCGCAGTCTCTAACACCAGCTTGTCGACTTTAGCCTCTTGCGATGCTTTTGTAAGGAATTCTACTGGGTCACCATGAGTGCCATAAGAACAGTGTCTGGTGGCTGAGATGAGCCAGCCTGCAGGCTGGGCGCTGTCATGAAATGTTTTATTGCTCTGGTTTGCTTAATGCCAGTTACTGTTTGTGTGTTTAGAATTATCTTGGCGAACCAGATGTTCCAGAAGCTCCTGCGTTTGTGTATTTTTTTTCCTTGATGAGACTCAAGTCCCACTAATGTGTTGTAAAGTGAATACAGCTGGCAAACTTCTTTGCTTTTCATAAAGAAATCTGGCTACCCATTCTGTTCCCTCTGGTACCATCGGCAACAATTATTCAGAGAATTCAGAGCTGTATGCTCGGCATTTCCTGACAAACACATGTCTCATCGCCTGCAGTCCGTTTTCTGTTTGAAGCTTTGGGAACTTCCTAGTGCTACAGACTGTGGAAACCACTCAATCTAACAACCAAATAGAATGTAATGCACTTAGAAAAAGAGCAGTTTACAGTCTAGTTTGAAGTATCGTGTTATATAACAAATCAGACCACAGCAGAAAGAAATGAAAATCCTGGTCAGAAAAATTAATTCAGCTGAAATAGTCTACCCTGGCTCTGTTAAAAAGCCATTGTTCAACCCTCAGTTGTTTGCCATGGATAAATAAATAGCAATTTTTAAAATGATGAGCTAAAAATATAGGATTGGTTTAAGAGGACTGCCCATGTATCCGATAATTATTGGGCACCAAGCATGTATCACACACACACACACACACACACACACACACACACACACACACTCATACTTGTTATATATGTAATATATAATTCTATGTACATAGTATGTAATATTATATACAATACATAATACCATATAGCATTGAACAAAACAAAAACTCGTGACCTCATGGAGTTTGCAGTCTAGTGAGTATAGGCATGAGAATGTGTGTGAAGGTTAACTCCAAATGGATCAGAGACCTAAATGTAAAACCTCAAACCATAAGAACCTTAGAAAATGAAGGACATACCTTCATGGAAATTGGAACTGGCATCCAATTCCTGAACAAAACCCGAAACCCACAGGTCATAAGAGAGAAGATAGACAAGTGGGACCTTATTAAACTGACAAGCTTATACAAAGCCAAAGAAACCATCAAGAGAGCAGGGAGACAGTCCACAGACTGGGAAAAAGTATTTGCCAACTCCAGGTTTGACAACGGCTTAACATCTTGGATCTACAAGGAACTCAAACATGCTGAAAAGAAAAAAAACAAACAACCTCATTATAAAATGGGCAAAAGATATGAACAGACACTTCACAAAGGAAGACATCCGAGCAGCCAACAGACACATGAAGAAATGTTCAACCTCACTAATCATCAGGGAGATGCAAATCAAAACCACACTGAGATACCACCTAACTCCAGTCAGAATGGCAATTATCAACAACTCAAAAAATAACAGCTGCTGGAGAGGGTGTGGCGAAAAGGGAACACTTCTACACTGTTGGTGGGAGTGTAAACTAGTGCAACCTCTGTGGAAAGCAGTGTGGCGATTCCTAAAAGCTCTAAATATCGACCTCCCATATGACCCTGCAATCCCCCTACTGGGAATATACCTTGAAGAACTCAAATCACTCTATCAAAAAGATACCTGCACACGTATGTTTATTGCAGCATTGTTCACAATAGCAAGAACCTGGAAGCAACCATGCTACCCATCAAAAGAGGACTGGATTAAAAAAATGTGGTACATATACACGATGGAATACTACGCAGCCATAAAAAAGAACAAAATCATGAATTTTGCAGCAACCTGGATGGAACTAGAATCTACAATACTGAGTGACCTCTCACAGAAACAAAGAACCGAGTATCACATGTTCTCACTCATATAATGGACCTTGAACATCCAATATAATACTATAAGAAAATGACTGACAGTAGTGGGAAACTATGGCGGGGAGGGAGATAGGATTAACGGTAGCAAATATCTGTCTGGGGACGGGGAAGCACCTCTTATCAACAAGGGTGCCTGAACGAAACGTATTTGTATACCTAACCCTTAACTGTATCCCACAATATCATAATAAAAAATATTGATTATATTAAAAAAAAAGAGAATGTGTGTGAGTTAGAGAGAGAAAGAGAGACAGTGGGGAAAATCAGTTAGCACACACTGCTTACAATAATCTAAAAACAAAAAATACAGTGTGTTAGAAGGTGGTAAGTTAATGGAGAAAAACACTGCAAGGCAGAAGGATAGGCCGTGCATGGCTGGCCTCCATGCATGGACACTGGCGTGAAGACCTGAAAGAAGGAGGAGGTGGGCATATGGCAGTCAAACGACTCAGGCAAAGACCTGAGCACACTCATGGGACACCAAGGCCAGTGGTGTGATCAGAGCAGAGGTACCCCATCGGAGGACTATAGCATGTGAGGTCAGAAATGCAAAGGGCAGGAGAAAAGCACTCAGGCCTCATGGGTCTTTCTTCAGACTCTGGCTTTCCTGAATGAACTGGAGCCCTTTAAGCAGTGAAATGTCACGATGCACTGTACATTCCCATAGCATCATCCGACTGTTGAGATGAGCATAGACGGAAGGGAGATGGTGACCAGAGATGGAGAAAAGCAGATTTAGCGGGTATTTAGGGGATAATGACAATTGAAAGGCACAAAGGGAATAAAAAAATACAAAACAATTCAATCAAGTCTTCCACTGATTAAGAGTAATTAAGAATAAATTAAGGTCATCTAGAGTAAAAATAATTAAGAGTAAAATAATAGAAATTAAATAAAATAAAAATAATTCAGAGTTAAATAAAGAATCAACACAATACTGGGAACATAAAAAAATAAAGACACTTTACAAAAGTAATAGTTGTAACAGAGACCAGAGTAATCAGGTCTCGCTGTTTTCTGCCAATGACTCATTTCATTAATTTTGATAGAAGTATTTAATTGCAAGTGTATTTACAGTGGCGGGCAATTTATTCAAGCATTAAGATGCTGTATTGCATTTTTATAGGCTAATCAGTATCTGATAATTTATTACTTGTAAGGAAATCTCAGACTCCACATTTACATGAAAATCACTTAAACAATTTCTCAGTACACTAGAAGAAAAAACACGTTATCCAAAAGAGATAGCAGGTATATGCATAATCAGATTTCTCTATAGACATTCTGACTGAATTACTCTGTGCTCTGTGTGGAACATAACAAAATCAAAGCGCATGCATGAGAGAGAGAGAGAGAGAGAAAGAAGGAAACACAGAGATGGATTTTAAGATTACAGGGTCTCTGAATTGTTATCCAGGTTGGAAGAAGTTACAGGAAATCAATTCTGATGCCATTTGTCACCTGCGTAATATATTGGTATCGCCTTATCAGTAATCTGTGTATAAATTACTTTACAGACAAAGACATTTCCTGATCATTTTAAGGACAGTTTCTCTTTTCAAGCAAATGGAGAAGAGAGGCCGTCCCACATGCATAGTCAATGCGTCTTTGGCTTCTTTCCCCCCATCCAGCAGACTCAAGAAAAGTAGATGAGACAGACAGCATTTTTAAAAGTGGTGTGCAGATTATGCTAGTTCTAGCAAGATCTTCCATAGCAATCACAACAACAGAAAAGTTTATTGGTAGTACTTGCTTCGACCTAACTCCCAAATCTGGAACTTTGTTGAGGTTGCCATGTAGCTGAGCCAGAATGAACCTCAACTATGAAAAATTCGCCTTAAACGATCACCACGACCAGAAGCTCTAATGAGCCCTTTCCTTGTATTATTCGAAGCATTGAAGGGTGAGGAAAATAGGCAGCAAGACAAAAGCAGCGCAGAAAGCAATTTCAAGGGCACTCACGTATATCTGATTGTTTCCAAAGCGCTTCTGGATCTCATAGAGCAGGCTGCCATCATTGAGTTCACTGAGCGTGGCCAGGTCGTCGTTAGGAGCTGGAGGCATCAGCTTGACCTGGGGGGAGAAATAAGTTTGATCAATTCTGATTGCATTCCAATCAACTTTCTTCACAGTTGGATGTTCCATTTTCAATGACATGTGAAAAGTTTGAAGACCACCTGAGTCTGAAACTGTTATTAAAAGGTGAAATGGCTCAGTGAATGGGGGAAAAAATCGAAGCCACAGAGAAATGTATTCAGATGAGACATTCTGCTGCATACCCACCAGTACGTGCACAGACACCCCCTGCACGTGACCTTGTGTTACTCAGTCCTTAAATCTGTCAAGATCATTTCAACATGTTGACTCTTCCTATTCTGACTTATGATTTAGACAGCTCTATGCTGCTCAGTCCTTTGAAAGACAGGCAATTGAACAGCTCATGCATTTGTAGTGCTCCCTGAGCTAAAGCAAAACTTCTCATGTAACTCCGGTTGGCATGGGAAGGAAGTTATGTGCATGGAATTTCGAAACTGCATACATGCAGGATGAAGCCAGATTTTAAGGACAGATTCCAGATCTTTGGTTTGTGATTTTTATTCAGGTCTACATTACTTGTAAGATTAAGGTAGCTACAACATTAAGATAGTGCCATAAAAATGCTTTCTTATTCACTATAATATAGAGTGGAAGCTTGAAAACTGTGCAAAATTTCAAATACAAAAGATTAACTTGAGTTCTTTAATTAGAAAAATTCTATCATTTCCAAACTGGAAATGATCAATGCTTAATTTTACGAACACCGAATATGGTCTGAAAAACAAACATTTGATATAACATGTTTTTCTTTTACAATGTCAAAAGCAGAGGAGAAAAAGAACAAGAATATTCTCATAAATTCATTGATGCCCATAGTAAAGTTATAATAACAAGTTGGTTGCTATTATTTGTAACCAGGCTTGTATTCTGTATTTGCATCTTGTATATGTATCTGTGTCATGTGTTGTATTATTAATTGTATAATACCAGTGCTAAATAATTCAGCCTTAAATATTGCTGTTGATCAGAAAATAATTTAAGAAACAAATATTACAGATTTTTAATAAAACTGGATTTAGGACTATTTTTCTGATATTAGAGGATATTTCATAAAATAAAAGCTTTCCCAAGAATTCGTAAGTCAGTTCATTATTTGCCTAGACTATTTTTTTCTTTTTTTTTGCTGCCTAGACTATTTCTAAGCCTACATATTAATACTAGAAACACACATTCTGTTTAGGGCATCTGAGAATGTCAGAAGAGTGAATTGTTATGAAGTCTAGTTGGAAGAGTGGCATGCGTGGCAATGGGTTCTCTGACATTAAAAATAAAACCACAGCTGGGCTCGCTGGCTCAGCCTGTAATCCCACACCTTTGGGAGGCTGAGGTGAGTGGATTGCCTGAGACCGCGGGTTTGAGACTTGCCTGGGCAGCGAGACCGCATCTCTACAATAAAATAAAAAAATCAACCGGGTGTGGTAGCGCATGCCTGTAATTCTGGCTACTCAGAAGGCTGAGGAGAAAGGATAGCCGGAGTCCTGCAGGTCGAGGCTGCGGTGGCCAGGAGCGGCCACTGCATTCCAGTCTAGGTGACAGAGTGAGACTCCAACTCAAAAAAAAACCAAAAAACAAAAAACAAAAAAAATCAGGAAACACAATATTCCAATAGATGTATATATTTATTTTAAAAGTTTATTTGCAAAAATATACCTCGGAAATGTCAGGAACAAGTCTCTCCCTTCACCACTCAAGATGCACAAACACAGCCACACACCCTGAGTTTATTATTTTCTCTATTTTTGCAGTTGAAAAGAAACATATTTCTAAATATCTTTCAACATTAACCTATACAAAGCATACGACATAGTCTTGTTAAAATTTGTTATTGAATGTTGGGTTAGAGGCATAGCTTTAAGACTTTAATGCTGGCAGAAATATATATTACACTTAACTAGTTCAAGAACAGTATACAAAAACTGGTACTTTTTGTTGATGTAAATAGAAGTCATAAAGTTCCAGCTATCATAGTGTTACCTGAGTTGCCAAAACAATTTGGGGATCATGTGATGTCAACTTTTTTTTTTTTTTTTTGAGTTGGAGTCTCACTCTGTCGCCCAGACTGGAGTGCAATGGCTGCTCCCGACCACCGCAGCCTCGACCTGCTGGGCTCCAGCAATCCTTCCACCTCAGCCTTCCAAGTAGCCGGAATTACAGGCATGCGCTACCACGCCTGGATGATTTTTTGATTTATTGTAGAGATGAGGTCTCGCTGCCCAGGCGGGTCTCAAACCCACGGACACAGGCAATCCACTCACTTCAGCTTCCCAAAGGCGTGGGATTACAGGCTGAGCCACCGAGCCCGGCTTGATGTCAACTTTTTAACATTTTACTTTTAGTTCCACTTTGAAGAGTTTCATAGGCACACAATGCTGCTCAGACTGACAGCTCTCAGCGAGAAGTATAATAGTGACAACTGCCTTGGGCCTAACCCTTAGGAGGAGGGACTGGTGGTCTTCTGCATTCATCGGTCGTACAAATTCAGAGAGAAATCTTTGACACCAATCTGAGCTTCCCCACATTGAAAGCCAGAAAATCCATGCTCACCTAAGTCTAAAACATCAAATATTCGTACCCACCTGGAAGAACTGCGTTAAAATCCCAGTTGCATATCTTCCCAGCTGTGAGTTCTTGAATATTTTTCTGTCTTTACATCATGAAGCTGCTTTTCATTCTCTTACATAAAAAATGGTTTTAAAAAATAGTACGTGCTTCCAAACTATACCTGTGCAGTGACCATTTGTATACCTAGTCCTGAATTGTACCACATATCTTTAAAATTAAAAAAAAGGTAATAAGGGCATAAAGAAAGAAAAAAAAGTAGTATGTGCTTCGGAGGGTTGTGAGAATTGCCTCATTAACCCAGTTAGGAACCTTTCTAGAAAGGACCGGGGTTCCCATTGCACACTTTCTGCCCAAGCCTTTTAGAGTCGCTATGGAGATAGGAGGAAGATGGTCACGTGCAGAGAGTTCTGCCTCCGTCTAACCTGCTCTCAGCTAAGATATTCAACTTTCTCTGCCTTAGAGTTCTCTTTCACATATTTCTTTCTGAGCCATGATCTTCTGCTAAATAACATTTTTTACAAGTTTGGCATTCACTAAAGTTCAATATCTTTAATTGACACATGAAGAATTTGAGGCCCAGAGAGATCCTGTGATTTTTCTAGGATCACAGAGCATATGAGTCCAAAGCAGAAGATAACTACTGGTTAACAGTGAAGGAATGCTAGCAGATAATGTAGACATCTGATTACATATATTGGATAGCTTGCCATTTTTTTCTTGCCTATCTACTTTGATAGGGCGTAGGGCCAGTGGTTTAGTATAGAGAAAAAGGGATTATATCTTTTTAACCCAAAGTGTTTACATTCTATTGAGGGGAGAAGTAAGGACATAAATAAGAAACACTAAAGGGGTGAAGAAAAAAAAAAGAACACTACGAAAAGAAAAAAACAAAGAAATAAATAATCTAGATGGAATGGTCTGAGAAGTCCTCTATGAAGGGGTCACACTGAAGCTGAAATTGGATGTAATTTAAAAGGGCAGTCCTGAGGGATATGGGAGAAAGTGTCCCAGAGAGAGAGGGAAGCACATGGTGAAGGCTTTAGGCTCAGGAAGGGATGGGTGTGTCAGGGGAGTGTGACTGATGTGGAGGAAACTGCAGCAGGTGACGTCAGGAGAGCAGGAGAGACTTTGCTGGACTCTAAGAGTTGTTAAAGGTCACACAGGGGTTTGAGCAGGAACGTGGTAAGATCCACTTCCTGTGGCTAGGGAGAGACCTCTGCCACTCGTGGAGGGAGAGGTGAGAGTGGTGAGACCTCAGCAAACTCCATAAAAAGGTGGCCCAACAACAGGGTTGAGAAATGGCAGGAATGGATTGCACTTAGATCTGTTCAAGAAATAGAGGAACTACCATCCTCAGCTATGTGCTACTGGCCACATCTAATTTTTTAGTCAGGATTCATTTAGACAAGATCGAGGGTTTCCGACATAGATGGACAACTTTACTGTTTTCCAGGATCACTGACTGGAATGTTTGCCCTTGGAAATAAAAAAAAAAAATCTAGAAAAAAGTACAATTGGGGAAGTATGTATTTTCTAGAAGCGAAAAGACTATTGGCAGAAGTCTTGATGTAAAGAGATGTGTGGAAGAGAACTTTCCCCACCGATTTAAGGATGCCTGCAAATATATTTTCTTTCTAACATCTTTACCAGCATTTCCCCAAAGCACATAAACTTATGGACACCCCCAAACTATGTACGTGTATGCACATGTGTATGTATGTACAAAACATTTAAACATAAACCTACTCATCCATGTACATAACACGACATCAATCATGATCGTTCTAACTTTGCAAAAATAAGGCACAAATCTCCAGCACGTTCACACACATACTCAGCTCCCAGTGCAATCATAAAAAGGAGAAAAACCAACAGCAAGATTTTGATTTTCCTCAGGAGTAATGATAATAAAATTCCTCTTACAACCGCAATGCAAGCAATTTTGATGCAAATTTCTACATGGCATGCGAGTTTAGAAAAAACATGAATTGTCCTAAAAGAAGTTCGGCATTTGTTCTGACCATCCTGAAAGAGCTATCACAGACATCTCGTGCGTATTCCTGCAGATTTTCATCTTCGGTGGCCCAGCTGTGGCATGGATCAGAGAAAGTATCAGGTTGCCAGTAGAAATGTGAATACTCCCTAGCCAGTTTATAGTAACAAAATATGACAAGCCCAATGTCAGGGTGGATCAAGGGAAGAACTCCTTGCATCTGTCATATCAAGATTCCAAAATGATCAGCAAGAAAGCTTTGATAAGCCATATCTTAAGCAAGGTTATTAAATAGACACATTCTTTATGAAGATTTCAAAGGCACTGTGGCAGCTGATAAGTAGAAAGAAAAAGAAACAATACGTCTTTGAATGTGTTCATGTTCCAGTTGTAGACTGAATAGTGGATATAACCAATGCCTAATATACAATTATAACAATAATCTAAACAAGTATCAGATAAATATGTCAAAAAGATTACATATCTTCTCTAAAATTATTTTTTATTATATACATATATATTTCCAAAAGGCAACCGCTATTTATTTATTTGTTTGTTTGTTTTTGAGTCAGGGTCTCACTCTGTCGCCTAGGCTAGAGTGCAGTCACAGGATCACAGCTCGCTGTAGCCTTGACCTCCTGGTCTCAGGCGATCCTTCTGCCTCAGCCTCCTAATTAGCTGGAACTACAGGAGCATGCCAAAACACACAGTTAATTATTTCTTTTTTTTTTGGTAGAGACGAGATCTTGCTATGTTGCCCAGACTGATCTCAAACTCCTGAGCACAAGCAACCCTCCTGCCTCGGCCTCCCAAAATGCTGAGATTACAGGGGTGAGCCACTGTGCCTAGCCCAAAAGGAGAAATCTAAAATACAGAAGTGACACCATTCAGAACAGAAGGTCAGAAAGAACTTATAAGAAACACTTTGAGATCCAAAATAAATTTGAATCAAATAAGTGTTGAAAATATTCTGAATTTGCTAATTCTTTGTCTCCTCTCTTTTTTTTTTTTTGGTGGGGGTTGAGGTTGGAGTCTCACTCTTGTTGCCCAGGTTAGAGTATATTGGCACGCTCACAGCCACAGCAGCCTCGACCTGCTTAGCTTAGGTGATCCTTCTGCCTCAGCCTTCCACGTAGCTGGAACTGCAGACGCATGCCACTATGCCTGGCTAGTATTTTTGTGATTTATTGTAGAGACGAGGTCTCACTTAGTTGCCCAGGCTGGTCTCGAACCCCCAGGATCGAGGCAATCCTCTTGCCTTGGCTTTCCAAAGTGCTGGGATTATATGCTAAGCCACCCGCCATGCCCGGCCTGTCTCCTCTGTTTCTATACTGCTTTGAACACTGTAGGCTTCACTGTTTTGGATTGTTCTGTTTGTTTGTGATTTCTCTCTGGGATATTGATAGTTTATATCCAGAGACTAGAAGCCCAATGGACAACACAGATGGTCTAATTCGTGGGATAAGGGCAACCAGATTTGAGGAAAGGTAGTTTGGAGGGAAAGAACCCATTATGGATAAATGAAAAGCAAGAAGGAGTCAACAAAACAAAACAAAACGAAACAAAGAGAGAAATAAAAAGGCTTGGAGGTGACTGGGATGATCATACCAAGCAGTAACGTGACAAATACTTTACTAAGGTTCCTAGAGCTTAAGCCCCTGGCCATGCCTGGATAGGACTGCAGTCGTTTTAGCCTTCTTTTAGCATTCTGTTAGATGCCTCCAAAACAGTGAAATTCATAAAGTCTCTCCAGTTTCCCTTTGCTGCCTGAGGACGTACATGTGTGTGAACAAGTGCGTAGGTATGGACTATTGCAAGACAATTCTCGCCAATTTTTGAAACCTGCAGTAGGACCCCCTGAAGATCACTGCATATGAAGAAAAGAATCAAGTGTGATGCTAGACACTTCGTTCCCCTCTCTTGAGCTTAAGTTTGGTTAGTGTAAATTAAGACTCTGTTTGAAGCTTGAGTTTAAATTATGTAGTAAAAGTGGACCATAGCCTGCACACAATGATTTATATACTGAGGACTAAGATAGTGCAGGGTGAAAGCATTTTTCAGCTTTCACATGTTAACCAATGTGAAGTATTATTACCTTCTAACATAATCTACATTTACACTGAAAAAAATAAAACCTGGTGGAAGGGTAACCCCTTTGGGTCTCCTCCCACTGTAGGGGCTTTTCTGTCCTCTCAATAAATCCTGTGCTAAAAAAACAAAAAACAAGCAAAAAAAAACCTGGTGGATGTGCTGAATGGAATTACAGGGATTAAGAGCAGATCGATGCAGTGTATACATTACTGCTGTAATTATCAGTCTATACAACAATAACAGCAGCAATAATGTGTGTATCTTACTGAGCTTATATTCTGCTCTTGGTCATTGTGTTATAACATATGGCTTTCGTCTACTTCCATCTGCATTATAACATATGGCTCTTCATCTTCATAACGACCATACGAGGATGCTACTCTGTACCCATTTCACAGATGAAGGTTGGTAAGGTTTCCGAAGTTCTAGACTAAGAGCTTCTAGGGAGCAGACCGGGACCAGAGCAGGACTCCATCACCCTTTTCCTGTACTTCTAGGCTACCATGGATTCCCTAGATAGCACAAAGACATGACTTAAATTTCAAGCTTCATCTACATTTAATTGCATATTTTCTGGGAGGAAAGAAGAGAGGAAGAGGGTTAGGACATCAGGAGAATGGGAGAGGGCTTTAATGGGAGGGTTGGGATGGGAGAAGAAACCAGGACAATAAGGGAGAAAAAGGAGGAACGTCTTGCAATTTTTGAGCAACTTAAGAACAGTGCTATGTTCTCAGATATATTATAAAACCAAATGTCAATGTTGGTGGTTCTCAGAAACTAGGAAGGATTAAATTTAGCTCTTAATATTCATTTACACAGTTACTATTTGATAAGATCTGCATTTTATAAAAATCTGGAAGGAGAAATGCCAAGTTGTTTTTATTTTAATTTAAGGAACGTTCTACAGTATGTGTTTCTCTTTAAAGTGTTAATTAGAACTTTACTGCTGTTTAAAAAAAAAAGCAGCTTTTCCATGAAATGTGAATGTACAATCCAGCCAGGGAATCCCACGGCTCTTCCTCTGGAAAGAATCACCCGGCACCTGGTGGCCATGAATGGGCGAGAGCATGCTGTAGACAGTGGGAGATAGGAGGTACACATGGGTGAACATTAGGTAGGTTCTACAGGAACATAAAACCTGGATAGCAGCCATTCCCCCTTCAATAACACACCAACAGAACACTGGTACAATCACTTTTAATGTCTGGGATGCAATTATAAAAAGAATACATGAAAAACAAAAACATCTTTCTATAAAGATTACACTTGACATTCTTACGTTGTGAATCTCCTTTTTTTTGAAGAATATTTTATGTCTTTTGAAAACATCTTGTTAAATTATCACTTAAAAGCAATCGATTTGCTAATCAGAATTTGTTTTGACTCTACAAAGGGAAAATTCTCAGCACCTTGATGAAAGGTTTGACCTAGTTTGCTCTTTTTTTGCTAAATAAATAATTATTATTGTACTGCTGCTGAACTCAAATGCCTCATTAACAGTCTAAAAGCAAATTAATAAAAATCCACAATAAATTCACATGTGAACATTGACCACAAGTCATGCAACATCTTAATTGTGTTTAACATTGTTAAATGCTAGCTCATTTGAACAGTAAAAAATCAACTAGCCTTTGAGCTTCCATACATTTCTATTAAGAAAATGAGTTAAGAAAAAAGCACTTCTAAAATACCACTCAATAAAATGTTTAAATAATAGTTTAAAGTTGTCTTTTATTTATGTAGGAAATCTAGTGAATAACATCAATATTCCCATTCTTAATAATAAATTAAAATATGAAGAAAATAACTATAGGGTTAAAATATCATTCAATAGTAACTAATGCTCAATTCCTTTGACCATACACTGATTATGGTAGAATCATATGAGTTATTGCAAAAAAACTCAATAAATGAGTTATTGCAAAAAAACCAAATTCCTTCTCTTGCAAAAGAGAATATATATAAAATATTATTTTGGCGAAACTAAAGTATGCATAGGTTTATATCTTCATAACAAGAGAAAGCACACCATCATTTACCTTTATTTGAAATGGCTACCTGTGGGAATTACTAGAAAATAGAAATCACCTATGAGTTTCAACATTTGTAAAATCACTCAGAAAATTTTTTTCTTCAGCACTTACAACAAACTAACTTGAGTCTTAACTAGTTGCAATGAAAATGAAATACAAGCTTCAAAATTACTAAATGTTACAGTCTTAAGTGTGAAAATGTATGAGGGAGAAGGGGGTGTGTTAGACATAGGTTAATTCAAAGTCATCTTCTCCCTAGGACGGGATGCGACTTACAAGACATGCTTAAACAGGAACTGGAAGTTACATCAGATACTAAAGTACAAAAATTACATGGCTCAGTGACACTTAAAATTCTAGTGGAAGTTAATAGGACCCTTAAGAAAGTTAAGGAATACATTGCCTTAAATTTTACTTAACGTTTAATTTGTCTGCTCCCTCGGGATGAATTGTGTCCCTTCAAAGTCATATGTCATATGTTGAAACTCCAGCCCCTAATGTGACCATATTTGGAGGAGATAGAGCCTATAAGAAGGCAATTTAGGATAAAAGAGGTCATATGGGTGGGGTCCTGACCCACTACAATAGTGCTCTAGTAAGAAGAAACTCCAGAGAGTGTGACTCCCTGACTTTCTTCCCTTCTCCTCCCACTTCTCTCTTCACCTCCTCCCCTCTTCCCTCCTCACTCTTTCCACTCTGTGACCCTACAATCCAGGAAAAGCACCCTGAACAGAAGCCAAATCAACCTGCACCCTGACCTTGGACTTCCAGCCTCAAAACTGAGAAATAACGCTTCTGTTGTTTAAGCCACCCAGACTGTGCTATTCTGTTATGGCAGCTGCAGCAGGTGAAGACATGGCAGTTTACATGCATTTCAAATGTTTTACTTATCTGTTTTAGTTACTTTAAACAGCACACAAATTAATAACATTAAAATTAGATTATAAGTAAGAAATTGTAATTTAAAAAACTTGGCTAAAATGTCTGTAAAATATTCAAAATTAGACACACTGAAAAAAGATATTTTCAGGGATGCAAATTACTCTACCATTTATAAAAAACTAAAATGTTTAAAAATCTGCCATGATAAAAGAAAACATTAATTTCTATGACTCCAAGCTCATTCCTCCTTCCGAATCCAAAGTTACCTTCTTAACTTGGGCACTGGGACACACACACACACACACACACACACACACACACACACACACACACGCACACGCACACGCACACGCACATATACAACATAAACACACAGATACACACATTGCAACACCACCATTATTTTTAAGGATAAACGACTTGGAGACTGGTTTTCCTTTCTCTTTCTTTGCAAAATATTTGAATAGCTGACAGAAATCAAACAACATAGAATGCAAAGTAATCAAATAGGGACAAGTGACTTGACTGGAATCACTCAGGAAGCAATGGTCTAACTATGCTTACATTCCTGGTATACAGGGCAACACTAAAATTCGGCTGGGCACGGTGGCTCATGCCTGTAATCCAAGCACTTTGCAAGAACAAGGGAGGAGGATTGCTTGAATTCAAGACCAGCCAGGACAACATAGAGAGACCTTGTCTCTACAACAAATTAAAAAATTAGCAGCAGCCTTGTATGTATGTATGCCTGCAGTCCCAGTTATTTGGGAGACTGAGGTAGAAAGATCACCTGAGCCCAGGAAGTCAAGGCTAAGGTAAGCTGTGATCATGCCGACTGCTGCCCTTAGACCTGGGTGACAGAGTAAGACCACGATTTAAAGAAAAAAAACAAAAACAAAACCTGTAAAATTCTAACATCTGCAAAGCACAACACTGAGTATATGTGTTACTGGTCAGTAGAATGCCCTAATTTTATAATTATTATGTTATTATTATAATTTTAAAAATCTGCTTATGAAATTGTAGACAAAATGTGAACTTATGCATTAACTTTTCTTTGAATGGAAATTAGAAGAAATTTGGTTTTGCAATATGTTGGATCTTAACACATTATTGTATATGAAACAGCACAAATAATTATGCAATCAAGGTGCAATTACCTGCTCAAGCTTGCCGGGGCCACTTATTGTGGGATTTTCAGGGGTGCTGTCCTGAGATTGTTGCTTACATAGGCCCTTTGTTGCATCTTTGAACATAATGTCTTTTTCCAACAAGCTGTCTTGCTTGGCAATTGGTAGCACCAAAGGACTGCTACAGGAAAAAAAAATCAATACTATAATTAGTCTTTTTCTAACAGTGTTGTTTCAATAAAAAAGTACCACTATAGGTTACCTGGACCAAAGAAAGCTATTTTATTCAGACAGTCAATAGTTTCTTTAAACTTTTTACACATTCACAATTTTGTTCAAGTTAACCTTTATAAGAAAGCAACTCCAGAAGAAAATGGTTACAAATGTATATGTGATAATAACAGACAAATCAATAAGCAATTTAAAAGCTAGGTTGAAATGCATGACTGAATTCAGCAAGATATGTAAATATGAAAAATGGATTGCAAACAAGTGAAGAAAGACATAATTGTAAAATTAATTAAAATATTATTCATTTAGAATTCAAAATACAGAATCATGGGCAAAATTTCAAGTTTACAATGAATTACCAACATGGGAATTAGAGGAAGCTAACATGTTTAAGGACTGCAATATTGCAAGCAGAATAAACTTTGTTACTTCTGCATAGCTCAAACAAGCCCCAAAAGTGAAAAGGTACTTTATTTTTTATTTTTCAACAGATTTATTGGCTTTCTAAAGCCATTATTTTATAACATTTATAAATAGACAAATACAAAATGTTAGATTTATATTTTAGCATGTTATTATAAGATTTTAAATGTATCTCCCTAGATACCACTGTATAGGCAGAAATGCATACATGTTTAATCAAATGCAATGTATGTCAGAATACTTATTTCATGTAGGCTACAATAATAGCTGTGACTCTAATCGAGTTAAATGCAGTTTTTTGCCTCTTTTAAAGTTCAGGTTTATTGAGGTTTAATTTACATAGTAAATTTCACCCTTTGTCAGTGTCTAGTTCAATGAGATTTGACTAATACACACATAGCTGTGTAACCAGAATAACCAACAATAGATAGAATTTTTCACTATCCCAGGAGACACTTTATGACCTTTGGAGTCAATTATTAGGTGTATTAGTGGCTTTTGCCACTGTGGTTTTAATTTAAATTTCATTGTTTAAATTTTAAAACATTTAATTGTTAAATGCAAGTAGAATATATTCAAGGTATACAATGTGGCAATCTGATACACCCTATGTCAAAATTACTACAATTATATTACTTAACACATCTCCAAAACTTGTTCATCTTGTAAATAAAAGTTTGTGCACTTTGGACTATTCTTCCCATTTTCCCCACCCTCCATTCTCTGGCAATCAACATTCTACTCTCTACTTCTAGGAGTCTGACTATTTTAGAGTCCGCACATTCTTGAGATTATACAGTATTTGTCTTTATGTGTCTGGCTGATTTCACTTGGCATAATGTCTTCCAAGTTCGTCCATGTTGTCACAAATGACAAGATTTCTTTCTGTAGCTGAATAATATCCTGTATATACCCACCACAGTTTCTCTGTTCATTTACCTCTTGATAAATGCTTAGTTTAGGCCCATATCTTGGCTATTGTGAATAATGCTGAAATGAACATGGGAGTGCAGATATCTTTTTGAGATCCTGGTTTCATCCTTCTGATGAAATACCCAGAATTGAGATTGCTGGATTGTTAGGTAGTTTTATTTTTTAATTTTTTTGCAGAAACTCCATACTGTTTTCCATAGTGATTATACTTATTTACATTTCCATAAAACGTCTACAAGGCTTCCCTCCCTGTCATCCACACCCTCATCAGCATTTGCTATCACTTTTTAAAAATAATAATCATATTTACAAGTGTGAGGCAGCATCTTACTATGATTTTTATTTGCATTTCTCTGATGATTAGTGATGTTGAGCAACTTTTCATATATCTGTTTTCCATTTGTATGTCTTTTTGGAAAAAATGCCTGTTCAAGTCCTTTGCCCATTTAAAAAATAAGGTTGTTTGTTGTTTTTCTTTTGAATTGTGTGAATTATTTATATATTTTGGAGATTCATTGCTTATCACATATATGTGTACATGTATATATATGGATACAGTTTGCAATAATTTTATCCCATTGAACATGGTGCCTTTTCATTTTGTTGGATATTTCTCTTGCTGTGTGGAAGTCTTTTAGATTAATGCAATTGACTTATTTTTTCTTTTGTTACTTGTGCTTTTGGTGTCATATTTAAAAAAAATTATCTCCAAGATTGATGTTATGGCATTTATTCCTTGTTTTCTTCTAGGAATTGCATGGTTTCAGATTTTGCATACAAGTCTTTCCTCTATTTAGAATTAATTTTTTTTTTACTTGGTATAAGACGAAAGTCCAATTTCATTCTTCTGTATGTCAATATCTAGTTTCCTCAACACTATTTGTTGAAGTTACTTTCCTTTCCCCATTGTGTTTTCTTGGTACCCATGTTAAAGATAAGTAAAATATTTGCTTGGGTTTATTTCGGGGCTCTTCCTTCTACTCCACTGGCCTATGTGTCTGTTTTTATGCCAGCACCATAATGTTTTGATTACTATAGCTTTGTACTATGGTTTGAAATCAAGGGGTGTTCAAGAGGTATGATAATTCTAGCTTTGTTCTTTTTCAGAATTGATTTTGCTATTTGTTTTTGTTTTGTTTTTGTAGTTTCATAAGTTTCTCTCCTTTCGTACAATTTGAATTCAATTTTTTTTTTAATTGGAGTCTCACTCTGTCACTCACACTGGAATGCAGTGGCTCCGGCGATCCTTCTGCCTCAGCCTTCCAAGTAGCTGGAACTCCAGGTGCACGCTACCACGCCTGGCTATTTATTTATTTATTTATTTATTTATTTATTTATTTATTTATTTATTGTAGAGATGAGGTCTCGCCAAGTTGCCCAGGTGGGTCTTGAACCCACGGGCTCAGACAATCCACTCACCCAAAGTGCTGGATTACAGGCTGAGCCACCAAGCCAGGCCGAATTCAATTTTTTAAATTGGATTCTCTGCCTTCAGATTTTGAGTTCATATATTCTAGATACAAATCTTTTTATCAGATATCTGCTTGGCAAATATTTTCTCCCTCTCGGTGTCACTGTACTTTCATTTTCATAACAGTATGTTTAAAGAGAAAACATTCTCTTATGGTTTTTGGCTCTTAATCATGGCAAAACTTTAAAAATATTATTTTTAGCAATAAGACGTTATCATGTATATGGAACAAGACTCAATAAACAATGGGCTTCATCATTCTTTTCTTTTCTTTTCTTTTCTTTTTTTGAGTTGGAGTCTCACTCTATCGCCCAGACTGGAGTGCAGTGGCCGCTCCCGGCCACCGCAGCCTCAACCTGCTGGGCTCTGGCGATCCTTCCGCCTCAGCCTTCCGAGTAGCCGGAATTACCGACACGCGCTACCACGCCCCGCTGATTTTTTGATTTATTGTAGAGATGAGGTCTCGCTGCCCAGGCGGGTCTCGAACCCGCGGGCTCAGGCAATCCACTCACCTCAGCCTCCCAAAGGCGTGGGATTTACAGGCTGAGCCACCGAGCCTGTCCATCATTCTTTTCTAAAGCATATTTACGAATAAAGCCTCTTGACACTGGGGGAAAAGCCAAGTTAATAGGAGTTTTATCAAAAAGGTGAACAAGATTTCTCTGCTCAACTAAACTTAGGCAGGTTTCTTCCTAATTCTAATATTTAGACCTCACTTTTCTTAGAGCACTGACCGTAGAAAATTTCTACTGTAAGTTTTTTCTCTGCCCCTTTGAAATGCATATCTTTTCCCTGTATTTCACCAGTTTTACAAACCAGTAATGTCTTTCTCTATGACCTGGGAGTCATCCCTTTGAAATGGAAACGAGGAAGGACATAGCCTTTATATATACCAGTTTGTGTGGGCGGGTAGGAGCCTGACTTCAATAAAGGATAATTAGCAAGCATGCATGACCTCATCAAATTAATCAACCTCCTCCCTATTACCCTAGAGTACTTCCAGACTCCTTCACCCCAGCACTTAGAAATGCTCCCATTTTTATGTCCAGTAGAGTTGAGTTCAATCTCTCTTGCCTATTGGAATGGTCTTTAATGAAGTCTTTTCTGTATAATTTTTCTGTTGCACTTTTCTTTGGGCTAATGAGTAAGTTTTTTAACGTTTCTATACATTTTTCTGTACTTCTAAATTTTCCTGAAAAAGTAAATTTTATTTTGAGATTTAAAAATAAATAATAATAGAAAGTTATCAGCGAGAAACAAAAAACAGGATTGAAATAGTATATCTAAATGAAGATATTTCTAAATGAAGACATTTGGAAAGGCAAACTCCAGAAACATTAAAAAATGAAATATGTATCATCGAAGGGTAGTTTAGATTAATACAGTAGAGAGAGATTTAACTCTGACTGTGAAAAAAAATTAGACAGGAATATACCAGCGGGCAATCAATTTCAGAACTCTACTGGATTTATTATTCCAGACTTACTTATTTTGATAACCATCAAAGCTGTTTCATGTAGAGCAAATGAGCCTATAGGAAGTAGGATTTTATTTCCGAAAATGGAAACAGGAACATAATAATATGAAGTTAAGAACGGCAACAATAATTGCCCGTTATGACTAAAGCAATTTTAGAAAACCATAGAGATAAAATAAAATTGACTTTATCGAGATATATTAGACCACCAACAGAACACACACACACACACACACACACACACACACACACACACACACACACACAAGTAGTAGAAACAAATGTGAAGATATGGCATATGTGACTCAGTTATTTTGGTGCTTATAATAATGAAGTAGACACATTCGAGCCTTCTTTCTAAGGAAGGCAGACCACACGAAGTAGAATGTTCTTATCTAGCTGAGCTGGTCCGAAAAACCACGGAACTCTGTTTGGTTGAGGGGCCCTTAGCAACTATAGAGCTTTGCTTTGCTGAGTGGCATTTACAAATCTTGATCCAGAATTTAAAATTCTGATCAACAGAGGACCTAACATGCTTTCTGCTGAGCATTATACCAAGGAGTGCTTGGCCTTACCACTAAAAGACTGCTGAAGAGAGTTTACAATAATATTTTGAATGGTTCCCACAGATCCTGGCTCAGTTCTTGGCTGACTCCCATTTTACAGAGTCAGGGTAGAGATCCTACAGTCTCAGTTCCACACTGAGGGTTTCATGGCTTCCCTGGTGAAGAAGTGACTGGAAAATATTTATCTGACATCCTCTCAGAGGTCTGGGTTAAGATACAAGTCATCAGCATTGGGCCCTGAGTTCCTCAAACCAACCTAACAGCGGAGGCAAGGAACAAAAATTGGATTCCTTTAAATCATGCAATGGTGATCATAGACTTTGAGAACAATCCACAATTAGAAATGTTTAATATATTTTTTCTTTGTATTAATTTAAGGCAGAACCAGTTGGGCCAAGACAAGCAACAATGGACTTGTTGAATATATCAAGACACAATCACAAAGCATAATGTTTTGAGCTGATTGCCAAAGCTGAAGGTATAACTAAAATTATTTGTGAAAAATAAAGCTTGCTTAATGAGTCTTCATACAAAATCCCATTTATACTTGAAAGGGGATAAAATATCTCTAAGTCAGACATCATTTCCCTTATTTAATAATAACAACCAATAATTTTGCAATGGGCTTGCATGGCGTGAACCTAGTTTCAAGGACGAATGCTTTGAATCATTGAAAATCCGGGCTCAGTGGCTTAGCCTATAATACCACGCCTTTGGGAGGCTGAGGTGAGTGGATTGCCTGAGCCCGCGGGCTCGAGACCCACCTGGGCAAATTGGCGAGACCTCATCTCTACAATAAATCAAAAACTCAGCCGGGCGTGGTAGCGCGTGCCTGTAATTCCGGCTACTCAGAAGGCTGAGGCGGAAGGATCGCCGGAGCCCAGCAGGTCGAGGCTGCTGTGGCCGGGAGCGCCACTGCACTCCGGTCTGGGCGACAGAGTGAGACTCCAACTCAAAAAAAAAAAAAAAGAAAAGAAAAGAAAATCCACTTATTAAATAGTAATAAGCCGGGCTCGGTGGCTCAGCCTGCAATCCCGCGCCTTTGGGAGGCTGAGGTGAGTGGATTGCTTGAGCCCGTGAGTTCGAGACCCACCTGGGCAGCGAGACCTCATCTCTACAATAAATAAAAAAAACAGCCGGGCGTGGTAGCGCATGCCTGTAATTCCGGCTACTTGGAAGGTTGAGGCGGAAGGATCGCCGGAGCCCAGCACGTCGAGGCTGCGGTGGCCAGGAGCGGCCACTGCACTCCAGTCTGGGCGACAGAGTGAGACTCCAACTCAAAAAAAAAAAAACCCACCAAACAAAAAATAAATAGTAATAATAAAATCCAATATACAAGGTCTATGATGGTAGTGCTTTGCATGTTTGTATCTCAATGTTAATTTTCACAAACTCCTCAATATTTCAATAAAATCCAGACTGTCTACCACCAAGCATGGCTCCCCTGACAAATATGAGGGTGAATCCTCAAAAACCCACAATTTATTTATTTAAAATGCGTATTTATTCTTACATGTTTAAACTTCGGTCACCTTCAAAGTACTTTCCATTTGATGCAATACGCCTATCGAGATGCTTTTTCCACTACTCAAAAAAGTTTTTGAACTCATCAGTTTTACTGCTTTTTAGTGTGTCTGCCATTTTCTGTTTCACATATTCCACACTGGCAAAGTGTCTCCCTTTGGGAACTTTTATCATCCAGGGAAACAAGAAAAATCACTTGAGGTGAGATCAGGTGAAGAGGGAAAGTAGAGCATGGGGGTCATGCTGGTTTTGGTCAAAAACTTGCTGAGCAGGTACATTGTCATGGTGGAAGAACCAGTCACATGTTTGCCACAGGCCGGGACGTTTCTTTCATAGTGTAGCCTCTCACAACAACATTAGCTGGTACACTGATGCCAGTGGGTTCCTTGAACACTTACCTAGTGGAGAAAGCCTGTACTACAAGGGACTCTCGCTATGAAAGAAAATTCCAGGTTCCTTTTTGGGGGACCCCTCGTCCACCAGCAGCACATGAGCTTCTGGTGACTGCTGATTCTAGGACTGAAGGCCTGGCTGGGACTTTATGTCAGGTGATGTCACTTGACTGCAAATGGTGGCTGAATCTGTGCTGGTTTTGAAAACGCTCAGGTCATCCGAGCGTTAAATATAAGAGACCAGCAGTAAATATAAGAGAACAACCACCTTACAGAAATAACAAGAGATGCTTGGGTTTAACCAGCAGAAGCAAAGGAATTAGAAGCTGCTGTGCACCTGTACCTAAGGATCAGAGAGTAAAAATGCTCTTTTCAGTATTGCTTACCCAATACTATCTAAATTATAGGGAAACATTTCCATAGGAATAACCTCATATGTAGTCTTTAGGCAAGAGTCAAAGACTTTCTCCCTAATATGTAATTATTTTCTAAATCTGCAGTGCAAAATTATGTGCACAATGTGGCTAGGGAGATACCCAAGGAATCTTCCTGAGCCTGTTCCATTCCTACCTTAGATTCGAAGAGCATGAATAGTGTTGAATTCTGACCACAGCTTCCCTTTACTAGTTAAACCTTCAGGTCTGCTTCACACCTGGGATTCTATTTCCCTATAAGTAAAATGTGGATAGTGATGTCTATCTATCCTAAGTCTTGGAGTTTAAGTGGAGATGGATGCAAATAGATATTAACAGCTTTCGACTACGCTAATTATATTTCCTTTCGTTTGAGCAATTAGAACCTCAGACAAAATCTTTCATAGCCACACGTTAGTTGGCTGTCTTTTGCATGAAAGCAAGATGAGCCTGCTTGATGAAACGTTATACTTTTAAGACCCACCCCCAAATCTATTCTAAGCCTATTTTGAGTCTTATGCTTCTTCTGAGGTCAAAGAGACATGCATAATATATTGTTTCACCCCCGTAATCACCATGGGGTATTTCTTCTTCCTAGTAGCCTCTTGGCTGTGGCCACTCTGGGATTTCCACCAAGAAGCCCTTTCTCCTTGTGGTCCTCTACACTGGTCCGTTCTACCTCCTCCCACTTTTCCCCCATCCTTGTGGTGCAGCATTTTCTCTCTATCCCAGGTGACAGATGACTCAGAATCTCTAGAAACCCAGCCCCCAAGCAACCTAATCAGAGGATTCGCCCAACCAAAGCTGGCCTTTACTAGTACTGAATTTTCATGCCAGCTGCTTAGAAAATACGATTTTCTCCATATGGTTATAATCGGTTTAAAAGCAGCAAATGGAAGGCCTATCACTATTTTTGTCTCAGCTTATAGCTAGAAAGCCTTTCTTCTTTAGATGCTTTTGCTGACAGTTCACAGATAAATGAAAAACATCTTTTTTTGGGTAATGTCTTAAGCACTTATACAGCACGTACCATGAGGCAGATGTTTTTCTAAGTGCTTTATAAATATTAACTCAGTTATCAAGAATAACCATATAATGTAGCTATTATTATTATCATTATCAAACTCTGATGTACTGCGATACAATTCTAATGCTAACTACCCAGAGTTCACTCTAAGCCCACAAGTTAAGGCAGAGTCCTCAATAAGACTGCTCCCATTTCAAAAGCCAGCCACAAATTTGAGGATTCCCAGGCCATTCATACTTCTGACCAACTAGTTACAAGTTCTAGGATTTCCACAACCCCCTGTTAGGTTTGATCATTTACTAGAATGATTTACAAAACTCAGGAAAGTGATATACTTACTAATACAGGTTTATTATAAAGGGTGTAAATTAGGACAAGCCAAACAAATAAATATATAAGGCAAAGTCTGAGAGACTTCACAGGCAGAACTTTTGTGTCCTCTCCAAAGGAAACAGGACACTTCAAACTCCATCCCCTTAATGTGTTTAGTCAGGAATTTCAAGTGAGCTCTGATATCCACAGATTTTATTGGGGTTTCATTGCACAGGTATGATGGATTCAGTCATTGACCACGTGTTCAAACTCAGTCTCTATCCCCCATACCCTTCCTGGAGTTTGGGCTAGCTCAAAGCCTAGACTTTTAATCACATGTCTGGTCTTTCTGACATGACCAGAAAGCATCCCAAGTCATTTTACCTTGTTAGCATAAACTCAAGTGTGATCCAAAGGGCTCATGAATAACAAAGATAATCTTACCGCTTGGGAAATCCCAAGGACTTAGTTTCTCTCCCATGAACAAGAGATAAACATCAAAATCAACATCAAAAATTAAAATCAAAATGTATGACACTGACATTTTGCTCTTGAGTAAAATTGTCACAAAGAGGTTGACTGAATTTCTTAAAGTCATAGAACGAGCAAATGGCAGAGCCAGAATCTGAAGTGTGGCTCTCGTGAGCACACACCACAAGACCTTGCCAGTAACACTAAGAGAAGGAGTTTAGGTGCCCAGAAGCAAGATAAAGTGGTAGACAGAAATAACGACCCCATGAATTGTTCTCTTTTGACCTGCAGCTTTAGCTAAAAAGCATCTGAACAGGAAAGTGTATTGCAAAATCCCACTGATGCTCATCATTTCTGTAGAATGAAAATTTTTTCTTGAGGACAGACTGTCTTCTCAAGTTGTCATAGTAAGCACTAATCTTAACTTGGCTGGGAGGAAATAGGCAACTTAGTTGATGATGTTCCATACCGAAAGCTGACTGACCATAGCAGTGAACTCACATCAACTTCCTCTTCCAAACTGAATGGAAAGGTTTAGGTTACAAATAAAAATGGCCTCCTCATTGAAGCACTCTGAGATTGAGCATGTGTGTGTGGCCTGAGTCACATTCTTGAAGCTCTGAGTCTCAATCAGGTGTGTATAAAGCTGGCTCTGTAAATGACAGAACATACTTCCAGCTGCTGTTTGTTTAGTGAAATTTTCCATGCAAACCACTTTGCACAAGTGCTGGAACCTGGTAACTGCAAAACAAATATCAACTACTAAAATTATTGTTATTATTATTACTAATAATAAGTGAAAAACCACATCTCATCAATGAATGACTCCCTTTAGGTAGCATGTGAAATTTCAGTGGATTCTATCCTAAGGGCCCCATGAACTAGAATACTGGCACATATCAAAACTTCTCAGCAATTAAAACCCTGGGAAAGGGTTTGCATGTTCAGACACCAAAGGGCATATTCAGCAGCAGCTGTTTCATTAGCAGCAATAACAGCAAATGTGGCACTCGGATACATCTGAGGATGCAAAAGACCACCCAGAGAGGAGGCAGCCAGTCAGAATGAAAGGAAGAATAGAGTACAACATAGCAGTCAAGGATGGAATGGAGAGAACGCCTACCTAAAAGGATTTGGTTTTACAGATACAGAATGTTACAGTTGGAGGGTCTATGGAGTTGAATTTAAACTGCCTATGTTTAAACATGAACTTGAAAATCAGGCAGTGAGTGCATAGAGACCTTAAGAATGCTGATTGTTTGAGGTTTTACATTTAGGTGTCTGATCCATTTAGAGTTAATTTTTGTGTATGGGGATTGATAGGGGTCTTGTTTGAATCTTCTGCATATGGTCAGCTATTTTTCCCAGCACCATTTACTGAATAGATTGTCCTCTACCCAGTGGTGGGTGGTGGAGGTTTTGTCGAAGATGAGGTGGTTGAAAAATTGAGGTTTTGCTTCTGGAATCTCAATTCTATTCCATTGGTCTATATGCCTGTTCTTGTACCAATACCAAACTGTTTTGATTATTGTAGCTTTAGAGTAAAGTTTAAAGTCTGGGAGTGTGATACCTGACCCTGCAATCCCCCTACTGGGAATATACCCAGAAAAACTCAAATCACTCTGTAAAAAAGATACCTGAACACGTATGTTTATCACAGCATTGTTCACAATAGCAAAATCATGGAACCAACCATGCTGTCCATCAAAAGAGGACTGGATTTTAAAAATGTGGTACATATACACGATGGAATATTATGCAGCCATAAAAAAGAACAAAATCATGAATTTCACAGCAAGCTGGATGGAATTAGAGTTTGTAATACTGAGTGATCTCTTACAGAAACAAAGATCTGAGTATCACATGTTCTCACTCATAAGTGGACCTTGAACAACTATTGCTATACTATAAGAAAAGGATTGACAGTGATGGGAAACTATGGGGGGGCAGGGAGGGGAAGGAAGGTGGGATTAATGGTAGTCAATATCTGTCTGGGGATAGGGGGCACACCTCATCAACAAGGGTACCGGCACAATGCATATTTGTATACCTAACCCTTAACTGTACCCCACAATTTTAAATAAAAAAATATGTATTTTTTAAAAAAAGAATGCTGATTGGATATGAGGGAGGACTCCCCCACAAAAACTGGAATTTATTCATAAAAAATTGTATATTTATTCTTGTTTGTTTAAACTTAGTTATTTTCAAAGTACTCTCCGTTTGAAGCAAGACACCTATCAAGATGGCTTTTCTACTCCTCAGATCCATTTCTGAACTTGTCAGTTTTGATGCCTTTTAGTGCTTCTGCTGGTTTTTGTTTCACCTCTTCCACATTGGCCAAAGGTTTCTTTTTGAGGACTTTTTTCATCCCAGGAAACAAACAAACACAAAAAGTCACTTGGGGCAAGAATAGGAGATTAGGGAGGGTGGGATATGGGGTCATGCCATTTTTAGTTTCTACACTCAGGGCCATTTTTGGTTTGAACACTCAGGGCAGTGTTGGCATGTGTATTGTCATGGTGGAAGAACCAGTCACCTGTTTGCCACAACTTGGGACGTTTCTTCCACAATGCAGCCTCTCACAGCAAAGCTAGCTAGTACACTGATGTTGATGGGTTCCTAGAACACCTATGTAGCCGGGGAAGCCTGTACTACAAGGGGCCCAACCCTCCAAAAGATAATTCCTACTTTTGAGGAGGTTTTCCCTCAAAGGATGTCTTAGAAAACATGGCATAGAACATAGAAATTTCCAAGTCATTAAAAGTTCAAAGATAGGCAATGGCTACTGACTGTAGGCTATTATGGAAGTAATATACTCATCCTTACTAAATCATGACTTACTGCACAAAATACTCATAGAACAATACATATGAATTAGTAGGAAAGTGAGAATTTGATTTATATACTGAGATATAGAAAGGATGAACATTCCATCCTTTCTTACAATTTTAGCAAAATATATTCTGGGGAAATGTAAAAACAAATAAGCTTTACAATGCAAAGGAAGAGAAAGTTTGAGTAAAAACTGGTGAAAACAATGAGCAATCGTAATTCAGATGAGGTGACTCATGGCTTCGTCAAATGCTTCTTCTGTCTATATTGAGATGATCATGTAATTTTTGTCTTTATTATACTAACATGAAGTATCACATTATCTGATTTTAGTATGTTCAACCAATCTTGCTTTCTTGTCATAAATCTCACTATGTCATATTGTACAGTCCTTTTTATATATGACTGGACTTCATTTGCTAATTTTATTTGGGTGTTTTAAACCCTTATTAACAAGGGTATTGAAGTTTTCTTTGTATCTCACATTTTTATTTGATTTCTCTATCAGGGTAATTCAGGCCTGGTAGAATGAGTCAAGAACAGTTTCTTCCTCTTCTGTTTTGGAAGTTTGTGAATGACTAGTGTTAATTCTTTAAACATTTGGAAGAATTCAGTCTTGCAGTTGTCTGGGTGACAGCTTTTTATTATGAAGTTTTTTGATTAGTGATTCAATCTCTTTACTTGTTATATGTTTATTCCAATTTTTGTTTATCTTAAGTCGGTTTTATTTGTTTATGTTTTTCTGGAAATATTTAAGTTTTGTCTAGGTTATCTAATATTTTGCATTCAATTATTCATAGCATTCCCTTTTAATTATTTTCATTTCTGTAAAATCAGCAATAATATTCTTCTTACATTTCTGATTTTTGTGAAAGAATGTTCCATGACCCCTTGAGAAGAATATTTATTCCATTGTTGTTGAGTAAAGTGCTCTAAATACATCTGTTAGGTTCAATTGGTTTATAGTATTGTTTAAGTCTTCTATTTCCTTGTTGGTTCTTTGCCTATTGTTCCATTCTTTTCTGAAAGTTGAGCATCAAGGTCTCCAACTGCTTAAGCCAAAATATCAGACATAAGGCAAAGCTCTTTCCATTAGCCACATCAGTACCCCGAAGAAGTACACAGAGACCCATGATTCATTACATATAAATGCATAGAGATTTGTTTTAGAGGGACTGCATTAAGATACTCAGATTTTAATATGTGTGCCTTTTGTTCATTTTCATTATAAATAGTTCTATGATTTTAAATAAACTTTCATATAGTACTGATAATATTTTGTAAGGTTTTAATGTTGTTCTTACTCTTTTTAATGCATATTTTAGCAGGAATGTTCTGGAGTTAACAAGCTATTTAATTTTAATCTCTCTTTCACTAACTTTATAGGAACTATCATTTTTATAATATTACCGCTCTGGATATGCCATTTTTTTTTACTGGATAACTTTTAATGAAGGCTTTTAAAGTGATTTGAAAGACTTTAAAATGTACCATAAACTGTGTGCAATATTCTTCATTTATTTGGATACTCATAGCCCATCTTCACTTGACTATTTATAAGCCATACTTTGTCTTACTTTTTCAGACCTTGAAAATGATAGCAGTGTTCCATCCCAGCATTTGACATGCTCCAGCAATAAGAAAGTTACTTTTCAGGAGATGTTAACACAAGCAGACATCATTAGTTTGATACTTAGGAGAAAAAAAACACTCCACATATCTGTATTATCTACTTTAGGAAAGTTAGTCATCATGATAGTCACTGGAAACCTCATTACCAGTTTACCTAAAATCTGGGAATACATTCAAAAAATTATTTGGTCTCACAGCACCTGAAATTGATTTAATACCTAACATAGCAACTCTAAAAGAAATCAGAGGGCTCTTATAGAATTTTGCTAAACTCATTTTCATGTTCAACAAGTATCCTTTGGTAAATGTGTCAGTAAACAGTTTCAGTTTTTCTAACTCTGTGAGTTGAAAGATAAACATAAACTTAGTATTGGCTGTAAAATGACCAGCAGCTAGAGAGGATGGAGAATGAGAATGATTAACCTTTCAATGAGCAAGTTTCTACGACTTCACTCCAGAATGAAGACACTTACAGCTTACTGGAAAGTGCTGGAAGATCATGAATGATCTCTTCGTAGGGCTCCTCTTGTGCCAGGGAAGAAGCAGATAAAGGCTCTTTCATTTTTTCTTCCCAGGCAACTTCAGCTTTCAGCAGCATTTCCTCAATAAATTCAGATGCAGCGATATCTACATGAAAGAAATAAGAAAAGCAGAACAAGTAGGTGGCGATAGCACAGAAATCTATTTACATTCCTTACTTCTGACATACTTAAAATACTAAAATGTATCAACACATGAAGCAAAATCAAAACAAAGAAAACATTAAAAATTTATGGCAGGGATAAAATTGCAGTACTGCCATTTTAAAAGGCTATTTTGTTTTACATCAGTGGCATATTTAATTATAAGCCAAATAAAAATATAAAAATAATATGCACTGGATGGTGATGTGTGAAATAAAACATCATTGAGAGGCTAAGCTTGAGAGAATTTAATGCCATTTCATTCTCAGTAAAACTCTACTGGCATTTTTGTGACTATGAATCAAAATGATGAAAGTAGTTACACCTTTTCAATAACTGGGTTAAAAAACATGCAGTTGGCATTCTATAAATTTTCTACAAAATGGATAGATGTACAAATAAATACTCCATTGTGTTATTAAAACAGTAAGTCTGGCCTCTCTTCATTATCTTTTTAAGGTGTTTCAACTGGAAATCAATAAATTTCCTTAAAAAATTATACACAAACAGCAACATCTGAAAATATATGGGCAGCAATAAAGATATATCAGTCACATTTTAACTTAAAAATTGAGAACAAAATTTGAGAAATCATGAGGAAAAACCCACATGAATATCAAGCAAGAACCTAGTGGACACAGCAACACCTTTGAACCATCATGACTAAAATGCATGACCACTTATGTCTATAAATGTAAGTTATGTGGCTTTCTGGGCTGATCAAACTAAGATGCTACAAGGAGATATTTATTCCAGGGTTTTATTATTATTTGCCTCAGAATACATAATATACATGTAAAAAGTAGGGCAGAGCTCAGCTTCTTCATTCAGAGATTAAGTTTCTATCCCACCTAACAAACCTCTTCTTCTCCCATATTTTTTTATGAGTCCATTTCAAATTAAGACACATACAATAACAACAAAAAACAGCAACACAGAACTGATAATGATTTTCATTTGATCAGTTATGGTATGAGCATCTTGTTGTCTATCCTGTTCTTTTATCTGGTACATGCTTCTTGCTATCTGGATATTGGTATATCTACTTTAGTTGAACCTCTCACTGCATTATAACTCCTTGCTTCTTGTGTACGTGATATGTATTTTAATTCAATTAACAAATACTTACTGAGGATCTGTTATGGGCCAGTACTACAACTCTTACTGCCAACAGACCATGGACAAGGTTCTAGATTGCAGGTAGACTTTGCATGACCCACGTGGAAAGGGTTGCCTGAGCTAGTCCTCACGTCTTGTGCTGAGGTGACCAGAACTGATTCGAGACTAGAAGATGTATGCTTATTCACAGGAGCCCTAAGATTGTCAATTGTCATTGCTTGAATTTCTGTTTGAAACTCTTGATACTAGAACTAAATAGTAAAATTGTATGGGAATGGAAGTTCATGCCCTCAAAAGTCAAGTGTATCTTCCCCTGCCTGGGAAGGAATCCAGAAGTAAGAACCTGAAAGTGTCATTTCCTGTTGGAACTAGAGGAGAATGAACAGGAGATATAACTTAATATTCATAGTAAATACATGTTTTTTACAAAAATATAGAAAACTATACATTTCCATTTGCCATTAGGCATATTTACATAGTTAATATTAACATTACTAGACTATCATTAATATCAGCTTAAATCTCAAGTTCAAGACTATTTAACTATGTTATATTTCTGTCAAATTGTCAGCTTACTTTAGTAGAGAAGATAAACTGGAGGTTCATTAGAAAATCATACTCATAGAAGTATATAAATTAGAAATCTCAAATATAAAGTGCTTTTAGATTAATTACTGCCTTAAAATAGCCTTAAATCAAGATTTTCAGTTTTAAATCAGCATGAGAATGTTCGTTTCTCTACTATTTTTTTGTAGTCTAAATATTTGTGTAGAAAAAAAGTATTATTATTGTTTTAAAATACCCTAATGGTAGCCGGGCTCGGTGGCTCAGCCTGTAATCCCGTGCCTTTAGGAGGCTGAGGTGAGTGGATTGTCTGAGCCCGCGGGTTCGAGACCCGCCTGGGCAGGAGAGACCTCATCTCTATAATAAATAAAAAAATTAGCTGGGCATGGTAACGTGCGCCTGTGATTCCGGCTACTCGGAAGGCTGAGGCGGAAGGATCGCTGGAGCCCAGCAGGTCGAGGCTGCGGTGGCCGGGAGCGGCCACTGCACTCCAGTCTGGGCGACAGGGTGAGACTCCAACTCAAAAAAGATAAAATAAAATAAATAAAATAAAATAAAAAAATACCCTAATGAATAAGCATGTATGTGGTAGAATGAGAAATAGTGAAATAAAAGCATAAATATATTCTAAGGTCAAGCACATTGTTTAATGCCTGTAAACCTAGCACACGGGGAGGCCAAGGCAGGAGGATTGTTTGAGGCAGTAATTCAAGACCAACCTGGGCAATGTAGTGAGACATCATTTCTACATAAATTTTTTTGAAAATGATCTTTGTGTGGGGGTGCATGTTTGTAGTCCCAGCTACTTGGGAAGCTAAGGTGGGAGGAAAATTACTTCCAGGAGTTTGAGGTTGTAGTGAACTATGATCACACTCTGCTGTCCATTGGATTGCAGTATATATATATTTACACACAGCGATATCTCAACAGATTTGGGAAGCAATATAGATATATATCAGTCAAATTTATACTTAATTAATAAATAGAGTTAAGCTTGATAAATCATGAGGAAAAACTCACCTGAATATCAATTAAGAACCCTAGTGAAGACAGCAACACCTTTTGAATCATCATGACTAAATTACATGACCACCTATGTCTGTAAGTATAAGTTATGTGTCTTATATCTATGACTGCTGATCCCTCCTTTGTGCTAATATATGTATATATATATATACACATATATATGTATGTATGTATATATATATATATACACATGTATAATTACATTGAATAAGGCACTACAGTGAATAAATATATACACACACATCACATTGCATTAATTACTACCCTGAAAGTTTAAAACATGAAAAACAAAATGCAACAAAGTACCATATGTGTAGATTGAACTGTTCTCAGCCTCTCTCGGAATGCAGCCATGCCTATGCGTTTATGAATTGTGCTTGAATGGGGCTGCCTGTCACACAGTTTTCCAGGAGAGGCCAACTCTCATTCCATAGCTGTGCTCATGATGGATGAACAACTTCAATATAAAAGGAATAAAAAAAATAATTGCTCAGTGGTCCTGGAACGCTCATAACCTACCTGATGGCTTCTCTTCGTTACAGTTCACAAGGTTTGGGTTTGCCTGATGCATCAGAAGAAGTTTCACCAAGTTTGTCTGAAACATTAAAAATAATTGAAATAGAGGTCTCCACACCAGGCACTAAGGATTCATCAGCAAACAACACCCAGCTGCTGTCTCAAGGGGCACTTAACAGTTGTTGGGTGGAATAGAAAATCTTAGTGTTCTCACTAAATATTTTTTTTTTACTACCCCCATTTCCAGCTCCTTCATTGAAAATGACAGATAGTCAAACTATTTCAGCAATATTTTGCCTTCAGAACAAAGATTATTTCTCAAGGAAGGATTTAATCATGGAAAGTTTGAGAAGGACACTTCATAACTTATAGGTTTATTTTAGGACATTTTTATGTGAGGAGATATGTAAAGCGTGTTTTGCTTTATATTAATAGAACAATCCACCAAAGTATAACTCCATGACAATGCCGTGGGCCTGATCAACATAAAGTCACATTATACAATTAGGAAAACTCAATCTCAAGTTGTAAGAATGAAGCAGTTGATGAGATCTTTTTTTTTTTTTTTTGAGTTGGAGTCTCACTCTGTCACCCAGACTGGAGTGCAGTGGCCGCTCCCGGCCACCGCAGCCTCGACGTGCTGGGCTCCGGCGATCCTTCCGCCTCAGCCTTCCAAGTAGCTGGAATTACAGGCATGCACTACCACGCCCAGCTGATTTTTTTATTTATTGTAGAGATGAGGTCTCGCTGCCCAGGCGGGTCTCGAACCCGCGGGCTCAGGCAATCCACTCACCTCAGGCTCCCAAAGGCTCAGGATTACAGGCTGAGCTACCGAGCCCGGCTGATGAGATCTTAATAAAGTTTTTATTATACCTTATTGTACCTACAGAGAGTATATCTTTTATATATATATATATATATGTATATATATATATATATATTACCGCTCTTTCAATTATATATATATAATTGATATATATAATATATATATATAATTGAAAGAGCAGTAATGAAATACATTTCAGTGTACCCAGCTTTTAAAAATATTTTTAAATTTAATTTTATTATTGAGATGTGGGGTACAAGTAAAGATTAAATACACAAGTAGGCTGCATGCAGGTGAAGCTTGGGCCTCCAACTGGCCCTTACCTCCCCTGGTTTGGGACTAGGTACCCTTTGTGTTGTTATGTGTCTTCTGCCATCCCTCCCTTTCTTGGCAGTGCCCAATGACTGCTGATGCCTCCTTTTTGTTATTGTGATTAATGTTCAGGTCCTACTGCGAGTGAGAACACGCAGTATTCAACTCTGTTTCTGTGTTGGATCACTAAGCATGATGTTCTCCAAATCCAACCAATTTACTATGAAGGCCACAATTTTGTGCTTCTTTATGACTGCATAATACTCCATCATGTATATGTACCACATTTTCTTTGTCCAGTCCACTTTTGATAGGCAGTGCGGTTGATTCCATGTTTTTGCTTTTGTGAATAGTGCAGCTATAAACATTCATATACAGTAGTCTTTTTGGTAGAATAACTTATGTTCGTCCAGGTATATTCCCAGGAGAGGTTTTCCAGGATCATATGAAAAGTCAATTTTTAGTTCTTCTAGGAATTGTCACACTGCTTTCCATAGGGGTTGAACTAGTTTGTATTCTCACCCATAGCTATTGTTATTTTTTGATTTATTAATGAGGGCCATCCTTACTGGAGTTAGGTGGTGTCTCATTGTAGTTTTGATTTGCATTTGTCTGGTGATTAGTAAGGCTTAGTACTTTTTCATGGTATCTGTTGGTTGCTTGTATATCTTCTTTTGATAAGTGTTTATTCATGTCCTTTGCCCAGTTTTTAATTCATGATGACCACACACACACATCACACAAAAATGAAATACATTGGCATCCACCTAACCAGAGAATGAAAGACCTTACAATGAGACCTATAAAACTGCTCAAAGAAATCAAGGATAATCCAAAAAACAGGAAAATATTCCTTGCTCATGGACTGAAAGAATCATATTGTTAAGATGTTCATCTTACCAAAGGCAATCTACAGATTCAATGCAATACCCATTAAATTATCAACATCATTCTTCCCAGCCCTGGAAATGACAATGCAGACATTCATATGGTAACAAAAAAAAAGAGCATAAATAGCCAAAACAATCCTCAGCAAAAGAAAAAAAGTTGAGGTATCACACTCCAGACTTTAAACTTTATTACAAGGCTACAGTAACTAAAATATCCTGGTATTGGTACAAGAATAGATACATAGATCACTGGAACAAGACAGATTCTGGAAGCAAAAGCATGGTCTCTCAACCAACTCATCTTCAACAAAGCCACCAACAAACAATCAATGGGGAAAGGAGAACATATTTGGCAAATGGTATTGGGAAAACTGGCTGACCACGTGCAGAAAAATGAATCTGGACCCCTACCTATCACCATATATAAAAATCAACTCTAAATGGATCAAAGACCTAAACGTAAAACCTCAAGCTATAAGAATACTAGAAAAAACATAGGAAACACTTTTAAGCACATAAGAGTAGGCAATGAAACCTTGATCAAGTTTCCAAAAGTGAATGCCTTAAAAGCTAAAATTGACAAGTAGGACCTCATGAAACTGGAAAGCTTTTGTACAGCAAAAGAAATCATCAAGAGAGTAAAGAGACAACCCACATAATGGGAAAAAATACTTGCTAATGATACATCTGACAAAGGCCTAACATCCAGAATCTACAAGAAACCCAAACGAGCTGAAAGGAAAAAAAATGTACCCAGTATCATTAACGATATTTTTGTTTGGTTCTTCCCCAAACGGTCCCTCTTGCTATTTCCAAGAACGGTCACTCTTATGAATATATGTCTATCTAGTAATATTGTTTACCTGCTTAGCACATTCATGGAAGTATTCTAAACAGGATATTGCTTAATCTGTGACATTGGTAGAGCTGAAATCCTAGTATATATACTCTCCTGTCTTACTTCCAAAGCTTACCCATTGCATTTTTTAGAGTCATCAGAGTTGATGGGCTTAACCCACGTCCATTCATTTCCTTGGCTGCATAGAATTGCATCGTACTAATATATCACAATTTATCCACTTCCTTTCAGTGGATATTCATGTCATTTGCAGTCATTTGTTTACTTATTTTACAAATTATATATATATGTGTGTGTGTATAAAATGATCATTTTTATCTTTTGGTGCACACACGGAACACTTTCTTCGGGATATATGTGCTTAGGTCTAAAAATGTTGGGATATAGGTTTGGACTTCATCGAAGTGATGAGATAGCTCCTATTTTTTGTTGTTGTTTACACTCTAACTCCTAACAAGAGTCCTGATACTTCACATTCCATTTAATAATTTTATTATAAGACATTCACATGCTGTGAGATTCTTGGGTATAAAAGAACAGATTATTGTGACTTAAAGATGCATTGTTTTGAAAATGGAGGGCTATAGTAGTTACAGGACTCTTCTGGCTTTCTTCTTGGTACCAAGTCACTTTTTTTTTTTTTTTTGAGTTGGAGTCTCACTCTGTCACCCAGACTGGAGTACAGTGGCCGCTCCCGGCCACCGCAGCCTCGACCTGCTGGGCTCAGGCGATCCTTCCGCCTCAGCCTTCCGAGTAGTCGGAATTACAGGCATGCGCTACCACTCCCGGCTGATTTTTTGATTTATTGTAGAGATGAGGTCTCGCTGCCCAGGCGGGTCTCGAACCCTCGGGCTCAGGCCATCTACTCACCCCAGCCTCCCAAAGTGCGGGATTACAGGCTGAGCCACCAAGCCTGGCTTGAGTTTTTCTTTTCTTTTCTTTCCTTTTTTTTTGAGTCGAAGTCTCACTCTGTCACCCAGGCTGGAATGCAGTGGCATGCTCATGGCCACCGCAGCCTCGACCTGCTGGGCTCCAGCGATCCTTCTGCCTTAGCTCTCCAAGTAGCCTTATGTTTTCTTTTAAAGGCACATCATTCACCATTTTGTGTCTGATCGCTCTCTCTTATTCTTTCCCTTTCTCCACCCTTTCCTCTCCTCTCCCTTCCTCTCTCCTTTCCCTCTCTCTATCCCTCCTTCTCTCCCCCCTCCTTTTCTCTTTTCCTCCCTCTCTCCCTCTGTCACTCTATCTCTCTGAACAAATGTTTCCAGAACTCGGTTCATCTCATTCATCCTTAAAAAGGCCAATTGGCAGTATTGTGGATCCTTTCTATTGTATTTTTGCCTTATATTTCAATTATTGTCGCTCTTATCTGTTTTATGTCCACACTTCTACATGCCCTGTGCTAATTTTGTAATCTCTTGCAAACTTCATAAGTTGAGTTGATAGTACATAAATTTTCAAACTCTCTTCTTTTATAATATACAAGCATTTGGTATTTTGTTCACAACCTTACAGGCTGTAAGTTTTCATCAAAACACTCTTTTTCCATACCTCATATAGGAATAGAGATAATGTATTTTTTTTCATTATAATGAAAAGAAAAGAATTTCATTCTTTTCTAAATATTTGAGATGCTCATTATGATTTCTTTTAAGATTTGTAGGGAGCAGTAGTTTCTGAAATAATGTGTGTTTCTGTAATACAAAACAGTTCATGGTCGGTTATAAATGTTGGTATATAGCATTCTTTTGTCAGGCAAGGGAGCCAAAATAATGGAAATCAAATCATAAAATTAAAAAATTACTCAGTTGTACTGGAAACTGGAATCCTCTTGGCTGTATTTTTTCTAATACTCCTTTTTTGAATTGAACTAATTTCAATGCAATAAAATGTACCAATGATAAGTGCACACAGGCAACAATTAGGACAAACGTGGATACCTGGATAACCTGCACCACAATTAAAACATGGAACATTCTCATCCCCACCAGCAATTTTCTCTTTCCCTACTATGGCCAATTCCCATTCACGCAAGAAAGCACATTGTGATCTATCTCACCCCACACTAATTTTGCCTGTTTTTAAGCTTCATATATACAGAATACAAATACATTTTCTCATCATAGTGCCTCTGAGTGCCACTCATATGCTTACATGTAGTGATAACTTCCTGTTTTGTACTGTTGAGTTGCAGTCCATTACAGGACTGTATGACCGTATGTTCATCATTTTCCTTTTAATGCAGAGTTGATCTATTTGAGGTTTTATCTCTTCAAGAAAGGCTATTATAGACATGTCACGTGACTTTCGTTTTTGCTATTCTGAAAAATTTGAGGAGTGGAATACTGGGTGATCTGGTAAGTGTATATTTCACTTTGTAAGAAACATCCAGATGATTTTACATAGTGGATTTTAATATTTCATAGCCTCACTGGTAATTTGGCTTCACATCCTCTCCAACATTTGATGTTGTCCTAGTAACACGATTTTGGCGATTATACTAGATGTGAAGTACTATCTCAGTACAGGTTAATTAACATGTCCCTGATGACAAATGACATTGAATGTGCTCATGTGCTTAAGGGCCATTTCTATATCTTCTTTTGTGAAATGTCTATTCACTATTTTTTGTCATTTTTTAAAAGAGAAGTATCATTTTATTCTTGGTCTGACGTATTCTTCATGTGCTCTGGATTCATTTTTCAGATGTATTACATATGTGTCCTTCCAGCCTATGGCTGACCTATTTATCTTCTTAAAAATGTCTTTCGGCTGGGTTCGGTGACTCAGCCTGTAATCCTGCACCTTGGGAGGCTGAGGTGAGTGGATTGTCTGAGCCCGCGGGTTCGAGACCTGCCTGGACAACTTGGCGCGACCTCATCTCTACAATAAATCAAAAATTAGCCAGACGTGATAGCATACGCCTATAGTTCCAGCTACTTGGAAGGCTGAGGCGGAAGGATCGCTGGAGCCCAGCTGGTCGAGACTGCGGTGGCTGGGAGCAGCCACTGCACTCCAGTCTGGGTGACAGAGTGAGACTCCAACTCAAAAGAAAAAATTTCTATCAAAGAACAGAAAAAAATTTTTACTTTTATTTAAGTACATCGTCGTATCTATTTTTTTCTCTAGTAGCTAGTGTGTTTATGTCTAAATAACTCTATACCTACTTAAAGGTCATGATATCATTATACTATAGTTTCTTCTAAAAGCTTTATAATTTTAACTCATATTTATGGTACATTTCAAGTGAGTTTGTGCAAATGGTATGTAAATACTCAAACAGTCCAACACCATTTTTTATTCAACATATGTTGTAAAGACTTTATTTATGGCTGTGTAATATTCCATCGTGTATATGTATCACTTTTTTTAAAATCCAGTCCTCTCAATGGGCAGCATGGTTGGTTCCATGTTTTTGCTATTGTGAATAATGCTGCAATAAACATGCATGTGCAGGTAACTTTTTCATAGAGTGATTTGAGTTCCTCCAGCTTGGATGGACTTAGAGTCCATAATACTGAGCAATCTATCACAGAAACAAAGAACTGAGTACCACATGTTCTCACTCATAAGCAGACCTTGAACAATTATCATAATAGTATAAGAAAGGAATTGAGCCGGGCTCGGTGGCTCAGCCTGTAATCGCGGGCCTTTGGGAGGCTGAGGTGAGTGGATTGCCTGAGCCCGCGGGTTCGAGACCCGCCTGGGCAGCGAGACCTCATCTCTACAATAAATCAAAAAATCAGCCGGGCATGGTAGCGCGCCTGTAATTCCGGCTACTCGGAAGGCTGAGGCGGAAGGATCGCCGGAGCCCAGCAGGCGAGGCTGCGGTGGCTGGGAGCGGCCACTGTACTCCAGTCTGGGCGACAGAGTGAGACTCCAACTCAAAAAAAAAAAAAAAAGAAAGGAATTGGCAGTAGTGGGAAACTGCCAGGGTCGGGGGTCACACCTCATCAACAAGGGTACCCACAGAATGAACATTTGTCTACTTAAATCTTAATTGTATCCCATATCTTTAAAATAAAAAATTAAAGAAATAATTAAACAAATAAAAAGACTTTTTTTCTTTTGTGGATTGCTTCGGAACCTTTGCAGAACGTCACTTGGTTAGATATGTACTGCCTGTCTTAGGACTCTATATTTTTATGCTTCATTGATCTATTGGCCTATCCCTACTGGATTATCTAACAACCTTGAACAGTGTAGATGTATAGTAAGTCTTGAAATCTTATAAGTAAAAGACATCTAGTAAATCTTGAAAAAAGTCTCCATCATGTTCTTTATCATGATAATTTTGTCAGCTATAGGTGCTTTGCATTCCACATATGTGTTAGAATGAACCTTTCAATTTCTAAAAGAAAGGCTGTTAGGATTTAGATTGGGTGTACCTTAAATTGGTAGTGACGATATTAGTTTTATATGGCTACTTTAACAAATTACCACGAGGTTGGTGGCTCAAACAATAAAAAAATGTATCATCTTACAATTTTGTAGGTCAGAATTGTAGGTACTGACTGGGCTGACCTCAGGGTGTTGGCAGCACTGTGTTTTCTTCTAGTTCTAAGGGAGAATGCGTTTCTGGCTTTTTCAGGTTTTTGGGTCACCCACATCCATGGCTTAGGGCTGACCTCCTTCTGCCATCTTTAACTCAGCAAGGTTGCATCTCTCTGAACATTTTTCGAGAGTCACATTCCTCTCTGACACTCAGCCGAGATTGGGTTTCTGCTTTTAAGGACATATGTCATTGCATCAGGCCCACCTAGATAATCCAGGAAAATCTTCCCAACTCAAGGTTTTTAATTAAGTTGCAATGCAAAGTTTCTTTGCCTTGTAAGATAACATTGTTTACAGGTTTCAGGGATTAGAGCATGGACATCTTGGGGGTCACTCTTCTGCCTTCTCAAATACCTTAATAATGTTCAATGTCTCAACAAAATTGAGTATCAGTGAGTGTGGCAGACATTTCCATTTATGGAGACCTTTGTCGCTGCAATGTTTTGCAGGTTTCAGTACAGAAATCTTGCACATTAGTTGTTAAATATATTGCTATATGTTTAGTGTTTATAACAATACTGTAAACAAACTTGATCAATTAACTTACTGGTTCTAATTTTTAAAAGTTTTTTGTAGATGCCTGTGGAATTATTATTATCCTTTCTCCTCTCCTAACTTTGTCTTTCATTTCCATTTCTTTCTTTATTATACTGATTAGAGTGGGACTGGCTTCTTCAGTGTGTTGTGGTTCCTTCCTCTCCACCCCCAGGGCAGCATGGTAACATTTTCTGTGGCTTTCTTCATCCATGCTGAGCCTCCTGTCCAGACATCTCAAAGAATTTCCCCAAATAGCAATTATTGCTCTTGTCCCTGTTCTCACTATAAAGTTAATTAGGTTTTTTTTTTCTTTTTAAAATTTTTTTATTTTAAAAATTTAAAATAAAAAATTCAGGGTTAGGTATACAAAGGTTTATTATGCAGGATGTTTTCAAAGGTAAGCCTGTTGCTAGATTTCTCACAAGCCTATTTGAAATTAGTGTTTGATTTTGTAGAACACACGATCTCAGTAACACTTATTTCGTGTTACAGCAAAGTGCTAATACCTAGAAGTTTATTTTTATTTCCAAATGTGTAGCTCAGGAAAAGAGAAGTCTTCTTGAAATCTAAAAAATAAAACATATAGTACAGGTTCCAAGAACATTAAAATAGTACAAGAAGAAGTATTTGTTTTATACTTAAAATCTGAGGGATTTGCTTGTTTTTAAACCATAGGACAGAAATGAGGGGAGGAAGGAAAGGAAGAAGGAAGGAAGAAAGGTTAAAAAGGGTGAAGTGAGGTAGAAAAAATGGAGAGAAGGAAGAAGGGAAAGAGAAATGCAGAAAGAAAAGCAAAGCAATACAAGTCAAGAATTAGGTAATATTGTCTATGTTTTTCACAAAATTGAAAGCACCCAAAGCTTCTATGTCTTTGCAAAAATGTCAAAGTACCAGAGATTCTAATAATCAGGTTGCATCTCCAAATTCAATTTGCTCTCTACAAAGCTCCAATTAAAAACCTGTGCAACCCACCCCCCAACGACCTCCTTTCACAGCTTCAAATGCAGAAAGCATTTAAGTAATAAATGCAAATGTGTCCTACATGTAAATCTTCAACAATAAAAGTAATTCCATTTTACTTCTGGCCCGTAAAAATAAACATTCATGCGTTGAGTAAGGGAAATTCTACTTGGGGAATTCCTTTCTTTTCGTTAAGTCAATATTTCCCTTGTGCTTCCAATTAGAAATCAGTGAGGCACTTTAAAAAAACAAATTAAGCAGGCCAGTGCTAATTTCAACTACTCTTCTCTGGAACATCTGTTTTAACCTCACAAAAGACCTTTAGTAAATTACTTCAAATGTGAGAGGAGAACAACTCACCTCTACTATTAAAAGAACTTCATAATCAGCAAAGGTATCAGAAGTCATTATTATTAATAATAGTGGTATTTCAGTTTGCTTCAATCAATCAAAATTAATTCTTTGAAAATCCTTTTAAGAATCTCTTTAAAAGGTTAAAATATAGCAATGAGCATTTGATGCTAACACTCATTCCTAGTACAAAAGATAAAATAGATTATTTGATTTAATTTAATAAAGGGTAAATTATAATGCTAAAAGTGCTCAGAAATTCAGAACTTGTACATTCCAACTAAATGTACAAGGAATGCCTCAATGGGGCATACTCCAGATTCCCATGAGCACTGTGAGAGCAATGTGAACAACTTCAGATCTAAGACTTTTTAAAAGTCTGATAAGTTATTCATATTTTAATGATCCAATTACAATTTCCCATGAAACAAATGGTTTTGCCTTCATCCAACACAATAAATACTTTCTTTTTTTTTTTTTTTTTTTTTTTGAGTTGGAGTCTCACTCTGTCACCTGGACTGGAGTGCAGAGGCTGCTCCCAGACACCACAGCCTTGACCTGCTGGGCTCCGGTGATCCTTCCGCCCCAGCCTTCCAAGTAGCCGGAATTACAGGCATGCGCTACCATGCCCGGCTGATTTTTTGATTTATTGTAGAGATGAGGTCTTGCTGCCCAGGAAGGTCTCGAACCCACGGGCTCAGGCAATCCACTCACCTCAGCCTCCCAAAGGCGCGGGATTACAGGCTGAGCTACCGAGCCCGGCTAATAAATACTTTCAAATTGCTCTGGTATTCTATATAGCAATTGTCCTTGTATTTCTTCCCAGAAACACTTCTCTTACTTCCATGCGGCACACCTCATCTCCTCCAATACCTGTGTACACTCCCTTTCAGGCTCCTTGTATAGAACTTTTCTTTTATATTGTTGTCATAATTTATTTGTGCTGCTACAACAGAATCCCTTAGACTGGGTCATGTAAAATAAGCAGAAATGCATTTCTTGGCTAGGTGGGGTAGCTCATGCCTGTCATCCCAGCACTTTGGGAGGCCAAGGTGAGAGGATTGCCTGAGCCCACGGGTTTGAGCCCAGTCAGGGCAATGTGGTGAGACCTCATCTATACAATAAATCAAAAAATTAGCTGGGCATGGTGGTGCATGCTACTTGGAAGGCTGAGGCAGAAGAATCACTTGAGCCCAGCAGATGGAGGCTGCGATGGCCATAAGCGTGCCATTGCACTCCAGCCTGGGCGACAGAGTGAGATTCTGACTCAAAAAAGAAAGAAAGAATGCTTTTCTCACAGTTCTGGTTGGGAAGTCCAAGATCAAGGTGCCAGTAGATTAAATTAGAGCCTTGTCTCCCAGCTTTCACAATGGCCCACTGAAAGTTGCTTTCTCCAAAGGGGAAGAACATTATATCCTCACAGGACAGAAGAGCCAAAGAGAGTGAACCATTCCCACAAGGCCCTTTTATATGAACCTTAATCCAGTTCTGAGGGTGGAGCCCTTGTAACCTAAACAGGTAGGCCCAACCTTTTAACACTGCTGCATTGGGAATAAGCTTGCAACATTCAGACCATAGCAACAATTAAATATGGTGTTGATCACAATATATTGCCTTCCATTGAATTTCCTTTCCATTGTGCATAATTTCTTTGCATAAACGATTCCAAATATCTTATCCAAAGCCTTGCATGTGCCCAGGTTTCTCCTGGCAATCTCCATAAAAACTTCTCACAAGCTCCAGTCTCAAGGGGTTGGTATGCTCACTCAACTATTCTTTATACACATTAGTGAGCTATCAGTAAAGTCAGGCATGTTTTAAGCTGGGACATTCATTGATTCTCTCATTAAATAGGTAGCAACTTAGTGAGTATTCTTTGTTGGATTCTATCCCAGGTGCCACGACATACAGAGGGTGCCAAAAAATGTACACACATTTTAAGAAAGGAAAAAAAAGACTGCTGTAGAATTGTAATACTCATATAACAATAACAATATAGAACAATAACAAAAGAGGAATACAAGTCATATTTGACTTCTGCATTTACATATTGCCACCATAATTCAATTCAACTTCGAAAAGTAATGCATGGATAACATCGTTTAAATTGTGTATACATTTTTTTTGACACCTGGTATTAATAAACAGATGATGTATCACCGACATTTAGCTCTCACAAACTAAAGGGTGATACGGACAAATGAACAGACAATTACAAGTCAAGGTAAAGCTGAGATGCAGTATATACAGGATGCCATAATGGGGACAGGAGAGGAACCGTCTTATGCAAATTCAGGTACTTAGGAAAGACAGGTAGTGAAGTGACATCTCAATGTATCCCTGCAAAGGTAAATTTAACAATTTCAAGTAGAGGGAAGAATAGGATATACATGGTGGCCTATTCTATAAATGGAAAGAAATTCAGTGTAGCTATACCCTGAAACTTGGTGGGTGAGGCAGGAGAAATAAAAGAGCAGTGGCTCAGAGGCACGTGGGAACTTATAAACTATGAAAAAGAAGGAGTATTCTGTAAGCAGTGGGAAGGATATTACGTTAAAATAATTTTATTCTAGTCGCTGGTAGAAAGATCATGGTAGCTGCATTGTTTAGTATAGAGTGGGGGAGGGAGAGAAACCTGTCAGAGGCTGATGGGTTAGCCTAGGTGTGGAGATGCTGATGCCCTAGCCGAAGGTCAAGGCAGAAAAGAAAAGAGGCATAAAGTGGATGATGGTGGTGTTCACCAGTTCAGGTATCTCAAAACCATCCACTCAATACAAGTTGGTAGGCTCAGTGGTTTGTTTGACAAGAGATAGGAAAATCGATAAGAACTAGTTTTTTGGTGAATAAATGATGAGATATAGAACCAACAGATAGGGATGGGAAAAGAAGGTAAAGACTTCCTTTTCTTACACATTGTCTCAGAGGACAGTTAGATAGAGACCACTCCCAGGCTGTGGTCTACGTGGGTCTTGAACCTGGAGAGAAACAGAGAGGAGGCTTTGGAAGCTGTCAGCATTAGTGAGGTACTTGAAGCTGAACGCATGAAGATACTTCCTAAAGACATAGTCAGCATCAAGAAGATATGAGGACCTAGGATAGAGCATTGAGTTCCTCAACACTGCATGGTCAAGAAGAACTCCAGAGAGTTTTTAATTTTTTTCCTAATGCAAAGAAGAAATACGGGGGGGGAGCTCTGACTATATCTCAAATTCTTATACTCTTGGGTAAAAATGTATTTGAGAATACACATGGCTGTTTTGAACATCAAGATGTGTAGGTTATGTCATACACAATATTTTGAAAAGAAGGATATTTAGATTCTAGCATTGCTACAAATATCATTTCATCTTTTGGAGTAATATTACCAGTTCTATTGTAAACACTAAAAACAGTAACTATATCCAGGACTAGAAAAAATTTTATCTTATGTGAAAATTATGAAAGAGTTTTAAACCCAAAGACTTACTACTCACATAATTTATTCAGTTCTCAGTTTTAGCAAGAACAGCCATAAGCCATATCTTTTTTTGTTGCACTGTAAAAGTTAATAAATTTCTAAAAGATAGTTTTAAAATATAGACACCATCCCACTATAAATATACATAATAAATACTGTAAAAAGTTTAGAATTACCTTCTCCATAAGAATATTTATATTTGTAAGATATTTATAAGAAAGTGAAATTACTATGAATACCTATAAAAATGCCATTAGTCTCTCTAAAATGTTAGCATTTCTGAAGCTTTTTTCCCCGAACAGAGATACATTTATTTACAGTAAATTTCTTTAGAGAGAGAGTTATAAATCTCCCATGCATATAAATTGATATTCAAATAAAACCTGTTTCTGAAATATCATTTCCAAAATGTATATTAAAGGGTATCTTTGTGAGCGAACAATTTTTAAAAAATAATTCTAGATAACATATAATATTTTTCTCAACAAAGAGATGCAATTTACTCAAAATCTTCTATTATTGTAAATCTCTCAGTTGTTTTTTTTCCATCTGAATAAAAGAATATGTTCTAACAGAAAAGCCTCATCTACTCTTGGTATTTCAAGCTTTGTGCCTGGCTCTCGGCTGATTGTCCATTCATTTGATTATTCTGCTGGACACTGGAATAACACAGTGGATAGCAGGCATAAGTACTCTCTTTTTATGAAGCATACCTTCTGGTGGAGACCCCATTCGAGTAGGTTTAATGGACAAAACAGAAAAGATATATGATCTTCAGGCACTATTCTTAGCAATAAAAAGAATACAAATGACTGTTTTGGACATCAAGGAGAAGCTACAAAATACTGAATTAACGGTGAGTCTAAAGAAGCAGAGGACAAAGATGATATTGTTTTTTAAATGTCTCATCTACACAAAATAAAGGGCAAATTCTGGGAAACTATGTGCTGGGTATACAAATCTAGCAACTGTCAACGGATCAGGACACGTGCTCATTGATGTTCAACACACGCATGATGCTTTTGCATTCATTGTTCCCCCAAAATCTGCTGAGCTATGTAAAAAAAAATCCCTCTTTTTCACAGATGCTGGTGGTTCTCGCTGATGGAAGGCCTCAGGGCTGGGGAGTGTGGAGAAAGAATGATCAAAGCTTGAGTGCATACAGCCTGTGGGGGGTGGGGCTGGCACCCGGAACCGGCCCATTCTACGCCAGTGAGGTGGCTGTGGAGTCCTTAAAAGATGGCTGGTCTAATCACCTAAATAAGCAGAATAAAATATATGGGAAAACAGAAGGAAGCACAGGAAACCTAGGAAAAAATAAGAAATAACTTTTAAAAAATGTTTGGACTAAACATTTTGTAGTGGGTTTTGAAAAAAAAACAAATGGAGCATTTGAAAAGTGTTTCTTAATTTGCTCTCATTAATAAATGATGAAAGTTGGAAATGCAGCTGGCACCCTGGAGGAGTAATAATAAAAACGTTAATCTTAATTACTTTGCACCTGACAAAACAGACTCAGCTTATGAATCGTATTTCTCATGTAAGTTCATGACTATGTTTCTCTAAGTTGAAAGCACAGATTTCTGAATAAAACAAAAACCAGAAAAAAAAAGTCTGTGAAAGTTTTGGTTTTCCCTGACTTATCAGTCAGTGATTGCTCTATTGTATAAGTTTTCAGGGACAAGAATCACCTGGGAGCTTTCTCAAAAAACTGGAAATTAGATGTGGTTTCTCTTCCTCGTATCATGGAGGCATGGCATGTGTCAGGTGTAGCGAATAGGTCGATTACTAATGATTTTTTTATTGTTAAATGTAACTGTATAAATTAACATTTTAAAAATCAATTTTCATAATTCAAACCAGTTTCAAACCTTTTTTTAAATCATAGAGATAATCTGCTTTATCAGATCTATGTATGATAGGGACCCCGCAAAACCAGAATTTTTTTAAAAAATTATATGTTTATTCTTACATGTTTAAACCTGTCACCTTCAAAGTACTCTCCGTTTGATGCAGTATACACTGAGATGCTTTTTCCGCTACTCAAAACAGTTGTTGAACTGTTTGATGCCTTTTAGAGTTTCTGCCATTTTTTGTTTCACCTCTTCCACATCACCAAAACGTTTCCCTTTGAGGACTTTTTTCACCCGGGGAAACAACAAAAATGTTGCTCAGAGAAAGTGAGTGAATAGGGAGGGTGGGGAGTGGTCATGTCGTTTTTGATCAAAAACTTCTGAATATTCAATGTGGTGTGGCTGGTGTGCTGTCATGGTGGAAGGACCAGTTAGTTACCTGTTTGCCACAACTTGGGATGTTTCTTCTGCAACACAGACTCTCACAACACTAATTGGCACACTGATGTCGATGGGTTCCTAGAACACTTACCTAGCAAGGAGAGCCTGTACTACAAAGGAACCACCATCCAAAAGATAATTTGGGTTTTTTGGGGCCCCCTTCATATATATAGTCATGTCTTTATAAGACATGTCTCTTACCATGAAACACAATTTATCATACTTTAATCTTGTCTCTCAACATTTCCTATGTAGTATAGCTCTATTATAGGCATAATTTCCTGGGTAGAAGTTTCCATTTCTGCAGAGCAGAGTTTCTTGTAAACCTCTGAAAGGTCTATGCTCAGTTTTTATAAAGGACTCAACCACGAAACTTGTATGTGTACTTTCTGTGTCTATGCATTTCTGCAGAAAGGGTCAGTAGCTTCATTTGATTGTTTCAGGGGTAAAATTTCTGATATCCACTAATTCTTCCACCCTTAATCATTATCGTTTTCTGGAAGTGGAAAATAAACATCTAGATGTTCTTTATAATGTTAGTCAGAAAAAGTTGGTTACATTTAGACATGCTCAACAAGAAAAACCAAAGATCACAATGGATACTTGTTAATGAAACGGTTGCAGAAATGCATACTCACTTCTCAACCTTTCAGGTGGGTTTCATGTGAAAATAATTATAAGTTAACTTTCTTTCATCATTCTTTATCAAGCTTTATAAGGCTTTTAGAAATTAGTATTTTTAGAACCAGCCATAGTTTTTTAAAAAAATACACCAACTTGGACTTTTCTTTCTGTTTCCCCCAATTAATTGCAATAATGCTAGGAATAATAAACAACTCAAGAAGAACTTGGAAAAGAGACATTACAGTGGATGTCTCAGAAATTTAAAAAAAGATCATAATGGAATATTATTAACCAATATATTGAACAAATCAGATTACCTAGAAGAAATTAATAAAATTCTAAAAACATACAGAGCATCAAGACTAGAACAAAAAAAAAAAACAAAAAAAAAAAAGAAGAAAAAAAGAAAGCTGCAACAGACCCACATAAAAAGATTTAATTACTTGATGGAAACACAAAATGTGTATTTAATAGCCTGTTAAGTATATTTATTGAATAAATGAATCTTTTTTCTACAGGAAATGTCAAAGCAAACAATGCTCTCATTCCTTTGAAAGATTTTCCCCAAGCAATGTGCTTTCTCTAAAATGATGAGATGCAAAAACTCTCAATTCTATCAATAGTTGGACCCCTGAAATTTTATAATTGATATTTTGCATATCAGTGAATAGATAAGAAATCTAACTTACCACACATTTAGTGGATGTGAGCATTACCCTAATGTTTTGAAATTAATAAGTTCAGTTTAAATTTCCACATACATGCAAAACAGTTATTTTTTATACTATCACTGCTATGACTTTCTCTAACATAATAGTATTCATATTTTTAAAACTAAATTTTATTATTTATGAATTATTATGAACATTGTTGTTGCATTCACCTACATAAATCATTTAAAAAACTGCTTCTTCTTTATATAAAAAGATGCCCAATGATAAATTAATTTGTGCAATAGTGACTCACAATATATTAGATATAGTCAAAAATCAATTCAGAGAAAGAAATCTACTACTCATCTTTAATTCCCCCTAAGAACTGGAACAAAACAAGGAAACCCACTTTCACCATTCCTACTCAACATAGTACTGGAAATACTAGCCAGAACATTCAGGCAAGAGAAAGAAATAAAAGGCGTCCACATTGAAAAAGAGGAAGTCAAATGATCTCTGTCCACTGATGACATGATCTTATACCTACAAACTCCTGAAAATTCCTCCAAAAGACTCCTGACAAATGACTTCAGTAAATTTTCAGGATACAGAATAAGCATACAAAAATCAGTAGCATTTTTATACATCAATAACATTTAAACTGAGAACCAAATTAAAAAAAACTCACTCCATTTACAAAAGCTACAAAAAATTTAAAATATCTAGGAATACATTTAGCAAAGGAGGTGAATGAGCTCTACAATGTGAACTACAAAATGTTGATTTAAAAAATTGTAGATTTTTTAAACAAACAAAGGGAAAAATATATCATGCTCATGGCTTAGAAAATCAATATTGTTAAAATGTTAACATTTCTCAAAGCAATTTAGAGATTCAACTAAATTTCTATCAAATTACCACATCATTGGTCACAGAATTAGAAAAAAAATTCTAAAATTTATATGAAGCCCCCCAAAAACCTGAGTAACCAAAGCAATCTTAAGCAAAAAGAACAAAGCTGGAGGCATCACATAACCTTACTTAGAATTGTACTACAAGGCTATAGTAACCCAAACAGTATAGTACTGGTATCAAGATAGACACCCATATCAATGGAACATAATAGAGAACCCAGAAATAAAGTCGCACACCTACAACCAACTGATATTTTTGACAAAGGTCAACAAAAATAGACAATAACGAAAAGACACCCTATTTAATAAATGGTGCTGAGAAAATTAGATGGCCATATGTGGAAGAAGCAAACTGGACCCACATACCTCACCATATACAAAAATTAACTAAAGATGGAATAAATATTTAAGTGTAAGTCTTGAAACTATACAAACCCTAGAAAAACAAATTAAAATAAACTCCTCTGGACATTGGCCTAGGCAAATAATTTATTAACTAAGACCACAAAAACAAACGCAATGAAAGCAAAATAGACAAATGAGACTTAAGTAAACAAAAAGTTTCTACACAGCAAAAGAAATAATCAACATAGTAAACAGACAACATACAGGTGAGGAGAAAATATTTGCAAACAATGCATCTGACAAAAGACTAATGCCCAGGATCTGCAAGGAATTCAAACAACAAGAAAAAAAAAAAAAACTCCATTAAAACATGGGCAAAAGGCATGGAGAGATTTTCTCAAAAGAAGCCATATGCGTGGCCAACAAAAAAAGATCAACATCATTTATGATCAGAGAAATGCAAATTAAAACCATGATATACCATCTTACACCAGTCAAAATAGCTACTATTAAAAAGTCAAAAATCAACAGATGTTGGTGAGGATGCAGGGAAAATGGAAAGATTATATACTGTTGGTGAAAATGTAAATTAGTACAACATCTATGGAAAACAATATGGAGGTTTTTCAAATAATTAAAAGGAGAACTATCATTCAATGCAGCAATCCCAATCCTGGATATCTATCCCAAGGAAAATAAATCACTATACCAAAAAGGACACCTGCACTCATATGTTTATAGCAGCATGGTTCACAATAGTAAAGTCATGGAATTCATCCATGATGACTGAATGAAGAAAATGTAACATACACACACACACACACACACACGTATATATGTGCACACAGACACACACCATGGAATACTATGCAGCCACAAAAAATAATGAAATCATGTCTTTTTCAGCAGCATGCATGGAGCTGGAGACCATTATCCTACATGAAATAACTCAGAAGCAGAAAATCAGATACCACATGTTCTCACTTATAAGTGAGAGTCAAACAATGGGCACACACAAGACACACACACAGTGGAATAACAGATACTGGAGACTCAAGAAGGAGAAAGTTGGGAGGAGGGTGAGGACCAAAAAGTGACCTATTGGGTACAGCATTCACTATTCAGGTAAAATCCAGACTTCACCATCATGCAATATATCCATGCATCAAAACTGCACTTATACCCCCTAAGTCTACTGAAATAAATAAATATAATAAAATAAAATTGATTAAATAATGTAAAACACAATATGAAATTTCACTTTCCATCTACTAATGGAAGAAAAGAAATATTCAAAATCACAAGGAATATATTTGTGTGTGACCTTCCGAAAGTATTTTTCTCTAACCATAATAATTTTTTAGTGAGAAGATTCCATGAAAAGTCACTTTATGGCATGACTAGGACTTGATGTGAAATAAAATTAAAATTAAATAAATAGTTATCCACTGATTATAAATATATTCCATTTATACTTAAACTATCATTGAGGTTACTCAGTAACTACATGATTTATTTCATACACGTAGTAATTAAGAAGAAGAAACTATCAGGAAAAATGTATAAAAATAACAAATTTAGTAAAACAAATGACACCTATACGCTCTGCAGCATGAAATCTCATAGTTCTCTTCCTTTCTGTTTTTATTACAATAGAGTAAAAAGGATCAATTAAGTGTGTATATTTGTATACAACTCAGCAAAATCATTTGTTTTTCTACCTCTGGCCTTAATTATGCCCTTTAATCTACAGTGCATGGATATATGTTTATTTCTCATACTTTCCACTACATTCAAAGGCCAACTTGACTCAGCTAAAGGCATCATCCAGAGACTCACTGTACCTGGCCATATCTGGCCGCCAGATGGAGGGGAGTCCAGTACTGATTGTCTGCCATGTTGAGGTCCCCGCCATGTTCCAGGAGAAGAGACACCACCTCCTTGTAGCCACTTGCACACGCCATGTGCAACTGCAATGAAGAGATATTGTCCTGTTTAACATTTTTTGTAAAAGGAGTCATATCTATGCAATACATTCTGTAGTTTGAAGAGAGTATTTGATACAATGTTGAATCTGAGATATAGAGACCACGAAACAAAAAAAAAATACTTGTAATTGTATGTATTCGATATAAGTGGATGTCCCATCATTCTTTGAAAGAAAACTCCTACGTGATTTATTATTTTCCATTTGACTCTGACAGGGTGTACTTTTTCATATAATTCCTGTCATCTCCAGTTCTGTTTTTCAATACAATCTGTGTATTTTTAAATGTAAAATGTAATACTTCAGTAATTTACCACATCTTCCCCAAAGGTCAAAGATGTGCTCATTAGCACTAATATTTCAGGCACTGTACTTGGTGCTCTAGAAAGGAAATTCAAAGACATAACTAAAAACAGGAAATGTGATAACGGTAGGCTTATATACATGTAACAGGCACAGGAACACTGGAACGGATTGATGAATCCTTGCTGGCTTTAAAATGATTATGTACTTGCTGCTGTAACCGTCTCCCAGTCTAGTCACTTAATGGGATCTGAAGTTTAGAAATGAGGCCTTGGGAACTAACGTGATGAGACTGGGGTCGGGAGGATTTTTTATATTTTTTATCCGGAGAAATTTCTGTTTCTAAGGTAGCAGCCTTTATTTCTACATACCCTATCATCACACTCAGTTTAAATGAGGCAACTATGTATCCACATGATTTATTTCATAAATGTAATAATTAAGAAGAAACAATCAGAAAAAAAGAAAGAAATTATGAATTTAGTCAAATTGATGATATCTATATTTTGTGGCATGAAATCTTGTAGCAGTTTTCTTCCTTTCTGTTTTTATTACAAAGACAAAACTACAATAAAGTAAAAAGGGCTAATTAAATGTGTATATTTGTATAAAATTCAGCAAAATTTTTCCTAACCTCTGGACTTAATTACACTCTTTACAATGTACACATATATGTTTATTTCTTGTACTTTCAACTACAATATAATGACAAATATATTCATCTAAATGGATTAACACCAAGGCACTAAGTTTTACTTAGATCTTCCCATACTTTTCAACATAGAGAATTCATTTCATTAACATTCTAGCCACCAATCACAAGAATGATATATCCACATGTATTTTAGAAAATATTATTTTAAATACTTACTCTCCTAGAGAATTAATCTTTCACCTGCTTCTAAATGTATTCTGGATTATTTGAATAATCAAGAGATGACTGGCAGTTACTCTGTGCTGTATGCAATACCATCTGGATCTCAGAAGATTTTCATTTTTAGTATAAAAATGAATCTATAAAACTGAATCAAGAATGGGTTCATTAGCTGGGTAGCAACTGGTACTAATGATGTCAAGTTCACAGAGCCAACCCCAGCAGGAGATTTGCTTTCCATGCAGTAAAAATTGGGCTTTACCATTTAGAATTTAGTCTAATCTGGGCCAATCATCTCAAGCACAGCTGAGAAGGAAAGACAGAAGTCCCGGCTCACTTAACTAAAAAAGCCATCCAAAGTGTTGGCTTCCAGTGATCTCTGTGGAGGTTGGCAAATTTAATTCCAGGTAATCTCAAAACAAAGACAAAACAACAATGAAAAGCCATGATGAAAAACTTCCACTTCACGAGAGAGATAACAAAATTTTAAAAATCATCATAATGAAATATCAGGAGACATGAACCTTATTGTGATTCTCTTGGCAGTCAGCTTCTGAATCCATAAACAAATCAATAGCTTTTGATATCTATTGCACAACAAAGTAACAGCAGTCATTATAACAATGTATTACATAGTTCAAAATAACTAAGAGTCAATTTCAAATGTCTCCCCACAGAATGAGATAAGTGGGGTGATGAATATGTGAAGTAGCTTGATTAAATCATTCTATATTGTATAGGTGTATCAAAACATCACACCTTACCCCATAAATATATACAATTGTGATTTGTCAATTTAAAATAATAATATAAATACATACATAAGTAAAATTAGGATTATTGTGTCCTTATTGACTTAAAACTTAATTTATTCAAATACATCAAACATTTTCCATGCTGTGATATGTTTGGCTCATATAAAGACTAACTAGTTGAGAGCTCGCTGTGTACAATTAGACAGGAAACTGAATGATTCACATGCCTGGTCTCCTTGGACCTGCTTACGCTACAAGGTGGCACTATCATTATCCCAATTTAAAAGATGAGATTATGACTCAGAAAGTTTTAAGAGCCAGCACCTCACATCCTAAAGGAATGAAACTGGCCAGAGTGAGTACTGATGTCTGCTGACCAGGGTTTTGCTAGTCTTCTAACATCTGGTTTTTCAGGAAAGCAAAGCATACAGTCATAAGACAGCATCATCCTTAACCAGACCAATTCCTCGTCATTGAACTTGTATGCATTTGCTATTTTGGGGTATTTTCTTTTAGGAGTCCATTTAATTAGAAATCATTACATGGGTCTCTTATTATTTCCCTGTGATACATTCTAATTTTAAATAATACATATTTTTTCAATGTCTTCTTGCACGTTACCACTTGCTCCAGAATATTTAACTCCTTTAAACTCCATCTGGCAGTGTATGAGAGAAACCATTTTTATAGACCCTTAGACTTTGCCAGGTTTTACTATTACTTATTCCTAAAATGATTACAAATAAATTTGTATTCATTTATAACAATCCTCAACAATGGTCCTTTTATCAAATACACAGGGTAGTTATGTCTTTTTTTTGTGAATTGTCACTTGTTATTTTCAAATTTTCTATTGAGAAAATTTTTATTAAATCGATCACCTTTTTATTAATTTCTGTAAATTGCATATTTTGAAGTTATTAAAACTTTGCAAAATCTATTGCACGTAATACTCTTGGCTAATGTCTGTCTCAGTTTTGCTCATTGTTTGATGCAAAAACTGCTCATTTCAATTTCTGATGTAATCATTGAAAGCAATATTTCTCCTTGTATTTTCTCCTCTTATTTTTATATGGGAGTGGCCTTTGCCATCAGGCTTACACCTTTTCTGCACATATAACTTGGAAAATAGCTGTTAATTGTTTTGCAGACACTCTTGTATATGTGCACCTGATTTTTGAAATCTGTATGCAAAATTTAAAATATATGTCTGTTGAGTTACTTCTTCTTGAAGATCTGTGACGCCTGACAATCTAAAGTTGAAAGGTCATGCAGAGTCTAACATCATATTTTAACAAAAACTATTTGGGGAGCAAATTAAGATCGCTCTTGAGGAATATCCATTCAAATACCTTCTAGGTTCAGTCAGAATTTTTGACCAATAATTTCGGGTCTCACCTCAGCTATATTTGTATCATAAACCTAACACAGAATTTTTACTATCTCAGTCTTAACTGAAGTGTGAAGATAATATATATTGCACCCCAAAGTGAAATCACAAACATAAATTTGAAAATAGCTGTCCAAAAACTGCTTAGACAACTTTTGAACTTCTCCTCTAGACTGAGGGTATACTGGAACAGACTGAAGATAAAATGAGAAGAAACATTTAGACCATTTTTTCAGAGCATTATTAGTGTGTTAGGAGTCTACTTTTCCTCCTCACGTGGTGTGTGTGTGTGTGTGTGTGTGTGTGTGTGCGCGCGCGCGTGTGTGTGGTTGTGGTGCTTCAAACATCAGTTCTTCCCTCAATTCAAGTCAAAGAGAGAGGCTTTAGGGACCACCCAGAAAAGTTGTGTTTCCTGGACAGTTAGGTTTTGATTCCTGCCTGAAAATATAATAAAAACAATAAAGGAAAAGGGGCAGTCTGGCTACCTGGTATGCAAGGAAGGTGAGTGATACATTGGAAAGCACTTGCACTCATCAGTTCACAGAAGGAAAAATGTATGGAGGTTTCATTCGGAGAAGTTGTGATCTTTGCCGGTCCTATTTTTGGCGATGCCTGATGGGCAAGCATAGTCTAGCTAGGAGAATCTGGAGTATTCTCAAATTCCTGAAAGCTGAGAACGTGGAATGGACCATTTGGAAGAGCGTGCTGCATTTACCCAGATCCGGTGCAGGCTAGAGTCCCCCAGTGAAGCAGGTGGTTGGGTGGGATCTGAGGAACCTCCAAAACCTTAATAAAGGTGGAGTCGACTCCTTGTTCAGAGTGCATGTAAGTTAAGTGCCAGCAAAAACCTTCTTGCTCTTGTTATCTCTCCTCTTCCCCATCCACTTTCTCCTTCCTCCTGCTTCCTCTTGACTTCAGAGTAGCTTAATAAGAGAGTGACGGATGAAGAGAAATGGCAGGGTGGGCCTGTGTCTACTCTCCCTTCTATGAACTTTCCAGTATGACTCGGCAATAAGTCTGGGGCAGGTTCAAGATTTACTGAAGTCAGAATCCTTAACACCTGGGCCCATTGGCCCTTGCAGAGTCTGTAGATAAAATCCAGAGTATTGCTAATTTGGGTGGGAAAATGGTTAGTTTTGTTTTTTTTTTCCCTAATCCCTCACTAACATTTAGGCAAATTTTTTAATGATAAACACAGGCAGCAAACCAATGATGTTACCATCAAAAGAAATCAAGACATTTTTAGATGGCATTACCGTTGTGGCATATATCTCAAAATAGCATTCATGTTCAACCTTTAAATCATGGTCATTATTAGATTTGTTACTTAGTGAGTTGCATGACGTATCACACAATTAATTTTAATATATGATTATTGTATACATAATTGGTTTTCTTTGTAATTTTATGCATCTTTTTTTCATTAAATTTAAAACATGATTTAGAAAATGGTTCAATGGGCTGCACCAGGCGTTCAATGGGAAAAATTACACAAAAGGTCTTAAGCTGGGAGTTTTCATTATTATATGGGACCAGACACTCTAATCTCTAAATTGAGTCTATGCTTTGTCACATAAAGTGACCACAAAAGTTTCTTTAAAATGATCAGATAAATGATGGCTGTCCTCACCCGTAAGCAAGGGATGAACCAGCACTACTAACATCAAGAAGGGAGATAAAAATAAAATTGCTTGAGCGGCTCGGTGCTCAGCCTGTAATCCCGCGCCTTTGGGAGGCTGAGGTGAGGGAATTGCCTGAGCCCGCGGGTTCGAGACCCGCCTGGGCAGCGAGACCTCATCTCTACAATAAATCAAAAAATCAGCTGGGCATGGTGGCGCATGCCTGTAATTCCGGCTACTCGGAAGGCTGAGGCGGAAGGATCGCCGGAGCCCAGCAGATCGAGGCTGCGGTGGCCGGGAGCGGCCACTGCACTCCAGTCTGGGCGACAGAGTGAGACTCCAACTCAAAATAAATAAATAAATAAAATAAAATAAAAATAAAATTGCTTGATATTTGCATCTCTTGAATAATTCTTTCCCAACAAACCAAATCTGGCCTCAAGGTCAGATGTTATAGATGAAATTCTGTGCCAACACAGTAAGGAACCAGAGTCTTCATAATATATCTTCTAGTTATTACAGCAATATTTTCAAAGATTATCTATGCACTCAAACTCAGGAATTCATTTTCACATGAGCTATAACGTGTGTGTGTGTGTGTCCTTTTCTGAGCCTTCTATTTACTTTTAAGAATATAAAATGTAAGTCAAAAGATCCTTTTTAAAAAGTGTTGTAGTTTATTTTATTGCATATTCTAATAGAGGAGGAAAAGGCAACATAAACCCCACCTTCCTTTATTCCTATTTATTCCTATTGAGTCTTTTGTTGTTTGTTTCATCTGTTTTGCACATAACAACTTAACAGTGTGAGAAATTATGCCTCATTTGAGCCACAACTGACATTCCAACTCGGGATATGGAAATCGATCTGTGAACAAAAGTGTCTTCTTATCCTCATCTCCAACAATAGATGAGTACACTATGCATCTTACAGAAAAGTAAGCATCAGGGAACAACAGCTATTAACATAAATAGACTAACCAATTCAGAATCAAACCAAACTGCAGCTCTTAAAATGCTGTCATCTTCAAGCGAAAACTTTCTAGTCTTTCTTTCATTGTCAGTTTCTTGTTAAATGCTTGAAGATGATCACCACAAGATTTAGTTGTTACAGAACAATTATTTGCAACATCTATGCTCTCTGTTCAATAAAAATGGTTACAAGAAATGTCAAAATTGCTAAAATGACAGTAATTTGTTGTTCTATATTGATTCATTTAATAGCTTCTCTACTGAAGTGTGTATGCTCTCGTATTTAAGTAGTGATTGAAGCATGTATTGTTTTTATTTAGCAGTAATTTTTTTAAAATATGAAGCTATAACGTTTTTTCTACCATACAAAGAAACAAAGGCTCCATTCGGTTTCTACTATGTATTAGACATTAATTCATTATATGCAATCAATGAATAATTAAACACGTCACTGCAATCTGACTTTTGACCATTACCAATTCACTGAAACTGTCCTTCAAGAGGAAACCAATGACCTCTAAGTGACTAAGTCGAATAGTCAATTCACTATCTCCATATAATTGGCCACTCAGCAGTATTTGAGAGTTGACCATGCCCTCTTCATTGCCACACTTTTTTCATTTGGCTCTTAGGACATCTCATTCTCTTGGTTTTCTTCCTACCTCTGTTCCTGATCCTTCTCTTCTCATTTATGGTCGACTCAGTCTCAAATCTTCTTTTCTTCTGTGTTGAACTGGTGATTTCATCTGGCATCAAAGTTTCGCTATCAGATATATGCTAATGTTCCCCCAAATTCTGTCTGCAATGGAGAGATCTTCTGAGTTCCAGACTCCAGTGTCTAACCGTGAACTCAGCAGCTCTGTTAAGATGGCTCTAAGAGGCATTTCAAAGCCAGTGTTTTCCAAGCTGATCTGATCTTCCCTGCTCTAAGCCTGTTTGTTGCCAGTTTACTTTCTCTCATTTGAGGTCGACTCTATCAAACCAAGAGTTTAAACTAAAAATACCTGGCGTCATTCTGAAATCTTCTCTCTCTCTCTCTCTCTCTCTCTCTCTCTCTCTCTCTCTCTCTCTCTCTCTCTCTCTTTTTGAGTTGGAGTCTCACTCTGTCGCCCAGACTGGAGTGCAGTGGCCGCTCCCGGCCACCCGCAGCCTCGATCTGCTGGGCTCCGGCGATCCTTCTGCCTCAGCCTTCCGAGTAGCCGGAATTACAGGCATGCGTTACCACGCCCGATGATTTTTTGATTTATTGTAGAGATGAGGTCTCGCTTCTCTTTAACTTCTTCCACTCATTGGTCAGGAAGCCTGATGAATTGCATCTTTTAAAAAATATATAGTCTGAATTTAACCACTTCTCACCACCTCAGGTTCTATCACTGTCATCTGAGCCATGTCATGAATTGCCTACATTACCGGAAAAGCCTCATAACTGAGCCCTCAGCTTCACCTAACCCTCTTCCAGTCTGTTCTTAACACAACAGACAGAGTGAAGAATCCTTTTAAAACAAAAGTTGAATCCTTTCCATCCTCTCTTCAGAACTTTCCAATGTCTTTCCATCCCACTCAGGGTAATGACCGTAGTCCGCAAATAGTCTCATAAAAATCTGGGTGATCTGATTCAGCTACCTCTGTCTCCTTGTTTACTGGACCTCAGCCATGTGGGCTTCCTTGCTGTTTCTCAACCACTCTCATCCCTGCCCCAGGACCTTTGCACTTCTCACACTTATGCGCTCTCTTTTTTCAAGTCCTTACTCAAAACTATCCTTGTCAGATGTTACCTGTCTACCTATCAAAAATGGCAGCAAAACAGTACTACCAACATGTCCGTGTCTTGTTCTGTTATTTCTCCTTTGCATGTATTACTAATATACTATATATTTAGCTCATTTGTAGTGCATGCTTTGCATTCTCCTCAATGAAATGTCAATCCGTGACAAAAGGATTATTGTGGTTTTGGTCCCCATGATTTTGTTCACAGCAGGTGGTCAATTATATCTCTTCAAGAAGTTATTTAGAACACTCCACCATTGGAATGTGTTATTTCTCAACACACTCTAAACATATATTATTTTCTTTCTTAATACTTAGAGTTACAAGTTTATAGTCTCCTGAAATTTATAAATGTGCATGTAATATAAAATATGAAAGACAAAATTTAGAAAACTATAATTATAAAATTTTAGAAGTTTCAAAAGGCTATAAAATTATATAGTCTAAAAATTTTTAGTTTTCTAAGTTTTGCCTTCCAAAATCAATATTTAGGTGATAATTGCATCTAGAGGTCACAAGGCACTTCATTTTCATTTAATGAATCTGAAAATATGTCCGATCTCATGAAAACCTGTCAAAAGACAAAACTCTTGTCCATTTAGCCAAGTGGCTTTCCTCACTACCTCTCTTCAACCCCCACCGTATTTTTCCATGGGAGAAACTGAATCACTGATTTTAACCACTTCCATACAGTCCACACTTCACAGCCTCATATTTCCTTTGGTTATCGTCTTTTACTTTTTGTCATTTTTTTCACCTGGATCTCAATGCATGTTTTCCATCATTTTTAATTTTTAACCCAGACATACCCAAGTCAACTTTATGGTTCAAAAGGGTAAAATGTTCTTATTTTGGCAATTAGACATTATGCGTATATTAAGATTTATCCGAATTTTTCTGATCTTTTTTTAATTTACTTCAACAGGCTCAATGGAAAGTAATGGCAGGAGTTTGAGTTTAGAAATGCATTCTCCAAAGTAACCCATAATTTGTTTTGCATAAAACTAAAATGAAAGCATTTGCCTACGACTGCAACTCAAAATTTTATTACATTAAGTAATGCACAAAAATTATCTTAAATTTGTAGGAAAAAACATGTGGAAAAAAGGTTTGCATAAAACATATCAGCATATGGACATTTGGCTGATGGCATGAGTATTGTGCATTTTCTTCTATGCCCACTTAATTTTTAAAGAATTTTCTACAATGAATACGTATTGCTTTTTATGATCATAAAAATTATTTGATGGTCGATTATAACCAATCCTAGACCTTAGAAATCAACTTAAATTATCTACATTAACAATTCTGGTGTCAATTCTATTAACTTACCAAAGTCACTCCTTCGTCATTTTTCTCATTGACATTGCCTCCAGATGACAGGAAGTGTTTGACATCTGTTAACATACTCATGGGTCTCTGAAGCTTCATCTGACGCAGTGAAGTCAGATCCACTCCTAGGGGGAGAAAGAGCCTTTCAACCAGAATGTAGAGATGCTTCTCCAGTTCCTGGGGGTCGATGCTTCACTTTGTCACCTATTCTTTCAACATGTTCCCCTTTGAAGCACCTCTTCCACTCTGAACTCTCACACGAAGTATTGAAAGCATTTGTCTTTGCATACATTCTATTTCCCAACTAATTATAGTCTATAAAGAACATAAAATTATCTATTATATTCTAAAGTTATGATTTGACACCTTATACATGGCAGGCTTTCAATGGATATCTGTTTTGGTATAAACCACCAACATACATTGCTCAAAGAACAATTACTTAAATGGAAACAAGTAACAAAAATATATTTTTGCCCTCCATACTTTGTCAAAATAGTTGCTCCTGAAAGCAATGTAGTACCCTGAAATAGAAAAATGACTTTTAGCATTAAAATCTGAAAAAATCTGAATCAAGACCGTAGTTTAGTTCTAACAGTATTGCACCAATGTTCTTAGTTTTGACCAAGGTACCATGGTTACGCAAATACTAACATTAGGAGGTGATTGTGAAGGGTATTTCAGACTCTCCACACTGCTTTCAAACTTTCCTGCACATCTAAAATGATTGGAAAATAAGCTTTATAAAATCATACTCCAGTTGAACATTTCACAGCCATTAATGTTCATAAATCAACAACATTGAACGAAGAACCTACAATCAGATTTAACCCAGGTGGATGATTTATGCACAGAAAGCTATTCAGCATTTATGTTGTAACTAAAATTCGATGATGTATAATCTCTATGGTAGCTTGTATCTCATTATTTATGCATTCCCCACTATTAGCATTGGTCCCTGGACCAAATAGGCATTTAGTTAATCTTCTAAGTGAAGATCATGATGATGGCAATGGTGATACCTCCCTATCAGCAGGTGTTGCTGGGAACCAACCATTCTCAGAGCACTTTCTGTTTCTTATCTGATTAAGTTCTGGTTACAAACATCAAGAGAAAGGCTGGCACCATGGGCCCCCAAATAAAGGCGTGATTAATGCTTCTGGGTATGTCTGGCTTGTAGTTCACTTCCTGGGGTTGATTCTGGGAAGGTTACTAAACCTGCATGGACTTCAATCCTTAGCCACTCATGTAATAATATATAGTCCAGGGGGTGTGAAGTCATAGTTCATGCTTTTAAGATCTATCTCGCTGGGTCGGTGGCTCAGCCTGTAATCCCGCGCCTTTGGGAGGCTGAGGTGAGTGGATTGCCTGAGCCCGCGGGTTCATGACCCGCCTGGGCAGCGAGACCTCATCTCTACAATAAATCAAAAAATCAGCTGAGCGTGATAGTGCATGCCTGTAATTCCGGCCACTCGGAAGGCTAAGGCGGAAGGATCGCCGGAGCCCAGCAGGTCGAGGCTGCGGTGGCCGGGAGTGGCCACTGCACTCCAGTCTGGGCGACAGAGTGAGACTCCAACTCAAAAAAAAAAAAAAAAAAAAAGATCTATCTCCATGGCAGAAATCTCATCACACATGTTGCATATCTGCTGTCCTTTTTCTCCTTGGGGCACTCCATGTCCGCCTTAGTCCATAGCTCATTCTTTGAGCCTGAGTGGGCAACAGGGCGGGGTATTCAGAAGCCAATCCACCAGGGTTTTAATACTGAGTGTACTGATTACAACTTGTGCCACTGTGGGCAAGTAATTTATCTCTTGCCTCAATTTCTTCAACTGCAAAATGGTACTGACAGTTGTTGTTTCACAGGTGTTATGAGAATGAGTTAAAACATACAATAGATTTGGCTTGCAGTCAGCATACAATAAAAGTGAGCTGTGATTAATAGTCAGCCTTCTGGCAACGTGGACTGTATGCCTTTCATTTATGCGTGTTGTTCTTTGCAAAAAGGAAGTATAGAGTAACCAAACACAACAAAGCAAAATACGATATTTGAATAATGCAGCTTGATTGAAACACCCTGTTCAAAGCTAACCCACTTAGAACCTGAAATAGAAATACCGGCGACCATCCCTTACCTTCTGAATAATGGCATGCCATTTCAGAAGAACTAACAGATTTCCCTAATAGAGTCATTCGAGGTCTTCATGGAGGAACTCAAGCTGTCACTCTTGTCTCATTTTTAGGATTATGGAAATGGATATGTGATTAAATTTCAGCAAATATAGTTTCTCAAATCTGAGCATTCAATTTTGCATGAGGAAGTAGCAGAAGAGTCTAGTAGTGCCCTACTCTAACGTTACATTATTTTTTACCTTTTATCCTGTTGCGATCCTTACTAACATGATATGTATCTTTGAAGTAGTTATTTAAATATTTAAAATTCAATAATAAAAAATAGAATATGATAAAAATGAAAGACACAAATTAAAATGTAGAAATCAGACATCAGTCACTGCCAACTCATTTACAGTATAATATATTATGGGAAAACAATCTAATTTTAGTCACTGTTATGAAGAGACTACAGGGGCATGTTATGACACTGTATCCTAATATTTTAAAACTTAATTTTTAATATGACACCAATGAAAATGTGATATTTCGATTTTTAAAAAATATGTTCAGGAAAGAAGCATAAATCTCTCTTTGATGATACAACACAACCCAAATTCCCTCTTTTCATGGTCAAACACATTTCCTTGAACTGCTCATGTATAAAACCAACCAAGAAGGGTCATGATCTATTTTGTAATAGATAATGGATCGATTCTCAGCTTTTGGAAGAAATTTAGTTTTATTTTTATATCGTTTTCTGATAAAAAATTAACATAAGGCTTAGTTAGATTTATTAATTTATCAGGAATCTGGTCATTTTTTAAAAAATAGTAATTAAGAAACAAACTTGTTTACCTAATATTCATAAGTTATTATAAGTAAAATTATCACTAGCTGATCTCATTTGATAATATCAATGAATACTCCTGCAAAAGTACATTAACATCTCACGTCAGTCTGGATCCTAACTTAACTTTCTTTAATCATCCTTTATAAAGTAACACTGTTTTTGTAACCATTCAGCTTTGCTTTTCTCCATTTTGCACTGTGGTTGCTCCATGCCGTTATTATGATAATTTTATGATTATGCTGAATTGTGCAGTTGTAAATTCTCCTCAGGTTTTAGGAGCATACTGCTCTGCCCCTCTTCCAACTTTTTTTTTTTTTTTTTACCTTCTTGCCTTGGTACGTAATACTCCCTATCCCTGATTACTGCAACAGCTTGGCTGGTTTTCCCAGGGTTGTCACAGTCCTTCACCTAAAACTCGGTGTAAGCACCGTTTCTTCTGTGAAGTTTTCTGTAGTACTCTTAGGCAAGGTAATATCCTTCCTCCTTGGAGTTTTCATGAGATCTGCACACATCTTATTTGTATGTGTTGACATATGTGATTGTGTTATCATTTGGTCCTACATAATTCACCGGTTTTGCATCCTAAAAACAAAACCAAACAGGCATCTGCAATGCACTATGATATGATGCAACCCCTACGGGATTCTCTAAGCTCATAAAATTGCCACTAACCCTGATTCTTATCATCATGGTAAGCTTCCTAAGAGCACCAAGGAGTGAAGGAGTTGGGTAGGCAATTAAAGAAAGGTGGTTCCAGCAAAGATAAATGAACACGTTCAAGTCAAAAGGGTATTGCTACTCTCCACTTATCTTTTTCTCCTAACATTGACAGCAGGCCCAATGTGAGACCGTCTCTTGCAGTCATGCAGACTGTACTCTCAACTGGGCATGAATCTGGAGGGGTTTGGTGCAGCAACAGAATGTTGAATAAACTGCATTTAACAAAACATTTATGAAAAGATTAATCCTGTGGTCCTCTGCAGAATGACTGGGGTAGACTAAGCCTGGGTCCAGAAGACCAGTTTCAAAGACTGGTGGAATAATCCAAAATAGAAAGATCAGTGTTTTAAGTAAGACAGTAACAGGATGGCTAGAAAGGGAGGTAGAGAGATGTCAAATAAGTAGAATCTGTAAGATTTGGTGACAATTAGACATGAAGGATTAGGGAGAAAAACTTGATGTTCAGATAGCTGGGTTCCTGGCTATTAGGGCAAAATATAGAATATATAGAGAGTATGAAAGGATAATACTAAATTCCATAGTGACATGTTATTTCAAGTTATCTGACATCCAAGTCAAGGTGTTTAATAAAATCACACATACTGAGGCTCTTGAAGGATAATGAAGCTGCAGGAATATTCTTGGGAACAGACAGGTGATAACGACACAGGGAAAAGAACGTGCTAACCCAGGAACCATGCATGGAAAGAGAGAAGAAGATTCTCCAGACAAAGCTCTGGGGATGACCAACATTTAAGAAACTGGATAGAAAAATGGAGCAGTCAGAGGAAACCCAAGCAGGAGCTCGAACAGAGGAGAGAAAGTTCCGGGAAGATCATTGCCAGAGACAGAGTCTCCCTAAAGAGTGTGACCAAGGTCATTGAATGTCATAGAGATGAGGTCACATAAAAAGACACAAAGGTGATCCCTGGATAGGAAACAGAGGACAGTGACAGCAATCATTGCAGGGGCATTTCCAGGGGATGTGGAGTGTCAGAAGATGAACTTCAGTGAGACGAGTCACAGGGGATCAGGAACTCAGGAGACTAAACACAAATATGCTTCCTAACAGGATGGGTTTGAAAGAGGGACAGTGAGTGTGAACAGACGCAGAGGCAAATGAAGCTTCTGTTTTCTTTCAGGGACAGGAGTGTGTGTATATAAGGAGGGAACCCAGAAAACCAGAATCTACTTATAAAAAATTGTGTATTCATTCTTATATGTTTAAACTTCAGTCACCTTCAAAGTACTCGCCCTTGGATGCAACACGCCTATCAGGATGCTTGTTCCATGGCTCAAAACAGTTGTTGACCTCAATTCTGATGCCTTTTAGTGCTTCTGCCCTTTTTTTGTTTCACCTCTTCCACAGGCGCAAAACATTTCCCTTTGAGAAAGTTTCATCCAGAAAAAAACAGAACAAAGTCGCTCAGGGCAAGATCAGGTGAATAGGGAGGGTGGGGCATGGGATTCATGGCATTTGGAGTCAAAAACTGCTGAACACAGCACCGTGTGGGCAGGTGCGCTCGTAAACCACCCATCATGAAATGGGCAAGGTCGTTGAAAGAATCTCCAAAAGAATATTCACTGAAGCCAAATGCCGTCTCTCACAAGAACACTAGCTAGTACACTGATGCTGATGGGTTCCTAGAACACCTACCTAGCAGGGGAAGCCTGTGGTATCAGGACCCCACCATCCAAAAGATAATTCCGGTTCTTTGGGGGTCACCATATATACATGTGTGTGTGTATACACACACACACACACATAACATTATATATAGCGTATATGATTACATATAATATATAAAAGATTACATATAATGTATATACTAATTATCTATACATAGTATCTTTCGTCCTAGGCCACCTTGGGTTCTTCCGTCAGTGTTTTCTTTTTAATGCCAGCTCGTTTTATAATCGATTGCCTTCCTTGCTTGCCAGCTGGTTTGCCTTGCACTGGAGATCTAATATTCATCAAATGCTCAATCAGCTCTCCGTGGTTGTCTCGTTTTGCAGCCTGGCAGGCTCAGGCAGTGAGCCGAGGTTAATTGCTGTCCCTGAGTTTACAGTGTAAGCCGGTGGTGACAGCACAATTAGGACTTGTGACCGGTGATTTTCCGTGTAATCAACTTGTCCGCGAAGCCGCCTGCCTCCCCCTGCCACGTGCGTCCTGATGTGACAGGGCGATAAGTACTCTGATGTGGAACCGCACGGCGCAGAATGAAAATTCTAAATTCTGGGATTGTGACCACCTGGTTATAATCAGGCAATGTTGAAATACTGAGAGCCAGAGAATAATACAAATCTGGTCTTGGGATATTGGGAACTTCTAAAGCCATCAGTTCATGCTGTCACAGCAGATAACTCGAAAAGTGCACCAACCAGAGGACTCGAGAATAAATCGAATTAGACGGTATTTACCAGGAACTCCAGCAGATGACACAGATAAGCAGGAGGGAGACCAACCTAAGCAGAACCAGACTGTGAATGAGGTGAGGGAAGGGCAGATGGACCAGAAGGCAGGGGCCGGGGCTGCATACAACAAATGGCAGACAGAATTAAAAACTGACACGATATTAAATTGAGTTTGCTCCAGCAAACATGTATTTTACAAACCGATTGTGACAGTCATAGTAGTGACAGATTTTCTACTAACCATGCAAAAGTCAATACCTTTCTCTTGCTGGTTGTTTTCTTAATCATTTTTTTAAAAATCAGCCTTCCAAAGAAATATATTTACTTTTGTTCTTGACACAGGAAAGATAATGCTGACCTTATCGACACTACTATGTCCTATCAAACAAAAAGCTCAAACGAGTTGGAAAGGTTTATAAGCACTGTTAATGCTTTTGCAAATAACGATAATTTTATTTTACTTTTTTTTTGGGTTGGAGTCTCACTCTGTCGCCCAGACCAGAGTACAGTGGCCGCTCCCAGCCACCACAGCCTCGACCTGCTGGGCTCCGGCGATCCTTCCGCCTCAGCCTTCTGAGTAGCCGGAATTACAGGCGCGCGCTACCATGCCCAGCTGATTTTTTGTAGAGATGAGGTCTCGCTGCCCAGGCGGGTCTCGAACCCACGGGCTCAGGCAATCCACTCACCTCAGCCTCCCAAAGGCACGGGAGTACAGGCTGAGCCACCGAGCCCGGCTCGATAATTTTATTTTCTAAGAAGAAACACTTATTGCTGTGACTTTTAGAAATTCAGACAGTAAGAAAAGTAGGAAATTATAATCATGTAGAACTGCAACAGCTAAGCCAAACACAGTCAAGTTCTTTTTAAAAAAAATTGGCATCAGAAGTTTCGTTTTATTTTCTAAACCACTTTGTTGAAGTATGACTGACCTCAAAAAGTCATACATATAAAGTGTATACAACCCGATAATTCTGCAGATAAGCATACACCTCTGAAACCGTCACCTACATTATATACCATAAACATATCCATCACCTCCAGCTTTCCTCTCACTTTCTTTATTTACTATTATTTTTATTATTATTCGGTCATAAGAACACTTAACACAAGACATATCCTGGCCCCTGGGTGCTGTGGCTCACACCTGTAATCCCAGCACTATGGGAGGCTGAGGCAGGAGGATCGCTTAAGGCCGGAGTTCAAGACCACCCTGGGAGACATAGTGAGACCTCTTCTCTACAAAAACTGAAAAAAAGAAATTTAGTCAAGCATGGTGGTGTGTGCCTGTAGCCCTAGCTACAAAGGAGGCCAAGGTGGAATAATTCCCTGAGTCCAGGAGGTTGAGACTGCCGTGAGCTGTGATGGTGCCACTATACTCCAACCCAGATGACAGAAAGAGATGCTGACCAAAAAAAAAAAAAAAAAACCCAAACAAACAAACAAACAAACAAAAAAACTGCCCTCTCAGCAAGTTTCTAAGTATACAGCACAGTGTTGTTAACTATAGACGCCATCAGACCAAGTTTTTCAAGCAAATTCAGAATTATGAGCCACTGGTGATAATGAACTTCCCAACAGTAAAATCTGCACAATTTAGAGCCTCCTTCCTTTTACAAGTAAAGGATTTTGTGTCCAAAAAGCCACAGTTAACAAGATTTGAAGAAAGTGAATGAGCTTTTCTTTCAGTGACTACATAGGTGAGCAAGTGAGCTACAGAGGGACGACTGACCCAGCCTGATCCAGCTCTGCCCCAGAGCCCTGATGTGTGATCCTCACTGACATATTATCCCCATCAGGATAACAATCCCTACCTTGCTTTCACAACTGATAAAACTATTTTTTTTTAAAGAACACACCGCTGCTAAATATTAACCATTATTATTCTAAGCCATCCTCACAATAAACCTTTTCATAAAAGCAATCTGGAGGAGGCTAAGAACACAAGGAAATAATAAGGCAGATGTGAAATCTTAGAGGCAAAAAGGAGAGCTTCTTAAGCACTGTGTGCGCTTAGAAAACTAAACTTTTTCTCCGACCAAGGGACATCCTTGAAAAGAAGGGAGTTTGTTGTTGCTGTTGTTGTCTATACCCAAACAGCGGGGGGTAAAAATGGAGGAGCATAATTCTTTAGTTTAATACTATATCAAGCCCAGAGATTCAAACATCTCCCATTGTCTCAGGGCAGCACTTACTCATGAGATGACTCACAGGGTCCGGGTAATTATACGTCCTTTGTCAGGGAATATATGTGGGAGTTCACACTCATCTTTCAGGCTAACACCATGATCACAGAGCTTTCTTCCGAAGACTTCTGTATCCCTATGTGTCACAAGGAGTGGATCCGCCGACAATCCAAAAACTGCCCTTGACTTTAGCCCTCACTTACTTTCATGTAATTCCCGACTCGGACCGCCCGCCCCTAAGAGAACACACTTCAGATGACCTTGTTCTCGTTAGCTCAAAATTCGATTGTGCCAGTTCACTTCCCTCCCCCTCCCAGGGGAGAGTAGGTTATAATTACAAACCCAGTCCGCTAATTATGGACTTGAGATGTCTGTTCAAATGTTCCTTCGTTGTTAGCCTCTCGATTTCTGCTGGCTTGCAAAAATGTACATGGACTAAAACCACCATGCAGCACACAGGGAGAGTGACAGAGAGTGGAAGAGAAAAAACACCTCATTTTACACCTTCTGGGGAGACGGCAGCAATCCAAAATCATTTAAGTATATCTAGAAAAATAAATCGATGCTTTGAATTCTACCAATTCGTGTCATTCTATAGTTCCACAAAGCTTTTGCCTACCCTTTTCATCCAGATAAGTCAACAGGATGGCGCTGGATTCCGTTCCTTCTACGGCATAATCCAACGGGATGTTTCCATTGACATCCTGGAGGAGGACATTGGCTCCAGCCTAGATTGAGAAGAAAAATTAAGAACACTAAGAATACTGTGAAAATAAAAAAGCAGATAAAAAGTTTCGCTTCAATCTTAGTTGAGAAACAGATCCAGGAATAGATTATGTTGGATGCAACCCTGAGGAGAAATGTGGGAAACTGGAACTATTTTTTAAGATAACTAGATAAAATGGCTGTGGTCCAAAGTTCTCGAAAGTTTCCACTGACTCTTGTCAAGACCTTGGCCCCAGCTACCTCTCCCCACCTCTGTTGCTAAACCCCAAATTTCAAATCAGTGGCCACTAACCCATTCCCCTATGTTGACTGCCCCTGTCTAGTTTCCAAGCTGGTCTGGCTTTTAATCCCATAGAAGTGTCCAACGACTTTAAAGAATCTACAGGGAGAACTCTTCTACGAACAAGCTGAACTTTGACTGATCTTTCACCATCTAAAATCTTTAAGCTCCTTGATTTCCACAGAAGAGCATCTTCGGGAGCATCTGGGAGCTTTACACACAATGATGTCTTAGTAAAGGCCTGGGCTAATGGGTCCAGGTTGGCTTTTTCTTTCCGGAAACTATTTTCTAACAAAAGGCATAATCTGTAGACGTTAGTGGATTGACTGTATTCTATGCGGTTATTCCGCATCTTTTGGCCTCAAAGGGTGCTTCACCAGTATAGTACCTCTGAGCACCACTTTTTAACCCACTGCTCATTTCAGCTTTAATACAATGATAGATTTGCTCTGAGTCTTTTAAAAAAATGGCCGCATGAAAGCACATCACTGCTCCACACTCTTTAATGAGTGCTATAAAATTTATCTTGCATGGCTAATATCATTTCTCCAAGGGCATGGTGTGAATAGACACCCACTGTCTGCAATTTTCCATACACCTCCCAATATCATGCCATTAAACTGAGATCAGACAAATAGAGATCTCCCCTAATCCTTTTACAGAATAGGATTCTGTGTTGTAATGCTAGAACAGTTCTCATGACATATAAATTCATAACTTTACATAAAAATGTGATTCACATTCACAATTTTATTATCAATACGTAGGGTTTTTGTCTTCTGTCATTCTATAAATACAAAAGGTTCCCTGTAGAGATTTTCAAAGAATACTGTAAATATATTGTAAAAAAAAAATGTAGGCTAAAGTGGTACAATAATCTATAATTTAATATTTTCCCCCAAGATAAGTTGAATCGCTTGCCTCACCATACTGAGTGAACCACACTGTATCTTTAAAAACTTTGTAAAAAATACGTCTTTATTTGAACAGAGCAAGAAATATATTTCACGTTTTTATTTACCTAAGAAAACCACATCATTCTAAGGCTGTAAAGACTTCAAATGATGTTTTCAGTGTCTTTAAGTTAATTTTAATGAATTGGGAAAAAAAACACCTTACTTCAGGCATATTCTTACGTAGACATTGCTAATGATTCTTTTTATTTAGTCTCTAAGCTACAAGATTAAGATTTTGCATTTCTACTCAAAAAAATAATTGTTTAGGAATCAATCAACAAGAGACAGAACTACAGACTGCCATTACTGATTTCAATATTAAGTGTTGAATCTACTCCACTCCACTAATCAGTGGGAGATCACCTTTCCCAATTCATAAATGTTTCAAGTAAAATCTTGCATATGCCAAACACCTGGGCACAGGGTGACAGTGAATATAATTAAGAGTCATGCATTATTAATCAGAAACTAAAAATAAACAGAAAACTACCTTAGCGTTATGACGGAGTGGTACACTTAGAAAGATTATTTTCTATTATTTAAGAAGTAATGAGGCTTTTTCAGAGAAAGTCTGAACCTGAAACATGATGTTGAATATCTTAGCTGGGTTCAGTCACTGAAATTTCAACTCATTAATGGCTGATGCTTCTGTGCTGCTAAATTACCACGTGTTATTCCCCACATAAAAGCCAGCCTTCCTGAGGGTTGAGAGTTGCCCTGTTCACAGATCATGTCTTAATTCATTTCATGCTCTCAGCACCCACCAAAGTGCCTGGCACATAGCAGGAACTAAAAAGGATTTCTTGAGACAAACTGAAAAAGAAGAAGTCAAGAACTGAACTTAAACCAGTTACTGATAATTGAGGCAAATAATTTATAATACCATAATAATTCCTTTAAACTAAATATTCTGACCTTTATGTTCAAGGGTTTATAGATATAATGGCAAAATCACTATACTAGCTTCACATTTTCCAGACGGGTAACATTTGTGAAAGAATTTCTCTTTATTTTATTTATTTTCACTTATTCTTTCTTTTGTTCCTTCTTTCTTACTTGCTTTTTTTCCTTCTTTCTCTTCCTCTTTTTCTTCCTTCCCTCTCTCCTTCTCTGTTTTCTTTCTCCGTCCTTCTTTTTCTTTCTTTTTAATTGCAAAGATGCAAAAAAATCTATTGAATTAGTCATTCAATGGGCAGAGTATTTTTAAAATCAGATGTCAGTAATTTTATGACTTCATATTCTTAAATCCCTTACAATTATTAACTAAGTTTTTTAAAATTTATAATATTCGTTTTCTCTCGCTCTCTAGTTAAACAATGTGCATTAATTCCAATGTTTCTCCCCCCTCCCCACTAAATTTTAGGTTCAGATAGTTATTCCCAATATTGATTTTGCGAAGGCACAAATTTTGGCTAAACACAAAAAACTAAAGTAATATTCCTACTGTTTTTTGAGCTACCACACACTACAGTTAAGCAAAAGGAAAAGTATTTTTCTCTGTTTAATCCACCAAAGTAATCTGTTCTCAGTGAAGCATTTTGGGGTTAGCTGCTGTCAGGAAGTGGAACCCTGAAAACCTTGACAATGAAAGCAGTGTTTGTAGGTTCTACGCTGTGCCAACTCCCAGTCAACCATCAACTCCAGGTCGACCTGCAGGGTCCCATACACAAGCCTCCTTCACCAGCCGGACCAGTTTTGGGTCTTGTCAGTAGAGGGCGATGGAGGAACACGGCAGGAGGAAGGGGTGTCTCCAGGCTTTTGCTCGAGGGCTTGGGGTCCTCTTGTCGGTGTGTGCAAGACCAATGCTGCGTATCCTCTCGTAAGTTTCCCTAGCAGCCCAACAGGAAGTTTCTCTTGTACCCCAGCAAATGGCCCACCAATTACTTTTTCTGGCCCCCACCTGGAAGTTTCCTAACTAATTTTGTGCTGGTTCCTGAGTTTCCTGCTTCCCAGGGCTGACCTGAAGCACCTCCCTGAATTTGCATCCATCTTGTAGGCAATAGCCACACCCTCTCCACTGGGGGCTGATCCCCATCCTGGGGGATGGGCACTTCCAAGGCCCCCACCCCTCTTCCCTGGGTATCTCCCTCAGCCTCAGAAGCGAGATCTGCTCCCTGCACCTGCTATTCCTGTATTCTTCAGCTATCCTGATCACATTAAGTCATTGCTTCCTTTTCACTAGTTGACTGTTATTTGGATTCAGTCTTTCTAAGAACATTGGTGGGAATTCTAGATAGATGTTTGCTGGCTATCTTTTAAGAATAGGGTGGTTACATAGTATGGACCCTCAAAGATAGGATTTGGGGATTAGTGCAGCTTTCCTGCAGGGCTTGAGTACACTGCCAAGTCCCAAGCCAGCAGGAAACCAGATGTTAGTAATTCAGCACGGAGTGGCATCACACTATGGGTGACTGTGCTTTAGTGTACACTGAAGCAAGACACTTGGGTGTTTCAGTGGCTGCAGCACTTAACCAATATGGCAGAAACAATGATGACAAGGAATGTAGGGTATCATAGATTCCCTCTCCGAGTTTTTGTAAGACTTACAGAATGAACAAAAAACGCCAACAGGCTTAAGCCCTGTAACTATAGGCAACAAGTCACAATATGAAAACCAGAAAGGTTCTATATCAGCTTTAAAATAATATTTCATATTGAGAGCTTCTATTGCTGAAAATCAAATACAAAATTTAATTGTATAGGTTGCTGAATTGCAGTGTAAGTTGAATTCACAGTCTCATCACATTTTTATCTGATGGTTCCCAGGAACTGGGATGGAATGAGATCCTGAAACAGGAAATCAGAGTACCTGGTTGGATTGAGAGGAAACAGATACTCTTGAACCCTCAAGTCACCCTGAGCATCCCTCACCAGGGGAAGTAGCTTGTCCTCCCATACCTGAAAAGATTTCCCTTTGTTGGCTTAAAAATTCTGTGATGACTTCACCTGAAAAAAAATGCCTTGAAAATAGGTGGCTGTTTTCTTCTAGACCCTGTATAATCACCTGACTTCGAATAGATTCATACCTAGAGTGAAATCTCTGTATTCTTCGGGGAAAGTAAACACTTGGATTAAGTAGCTTACACATCAAGAAACATGAATGCTTTTTTCATATGTGTGTGTGTGTGTGTGTAATACACGTATTTTATATCTGCAGCCAAAAGTCAAAATTCCCACTAATAATTTTAAAAATACATTAAATGTAGGACAGCACAGTGGCTCATGCCTGTATTTCCAACATTTTCAGAGACTGAAGCAGGGAGGACTATGTGAGTCCAGGAGTGTGAGACAGCCTGGGCAGCACAGGCAACACTTTATCTCTACAAAAAATTTTAAAAATTAGCCAGGCGTGGAGGCACATGCCTATAGTCCCAGTTACTTGGGAGGCTGAGGTGGAAGGATCACCTGAGTGCAGGAGTTGGAGGCTGCAATGAACTGTGACCGTGAACTGCACTTCAGCCTGGGCGACAGAGTGAGAGCACTCTAAAAATTAAAAATATAAATAAATATAAATTAACTAGTAAAATAGAAACAACTACTTGATGTAATCAAGAGAACTCTGAAGAAAACAAGAATAGAGTATGTACGAAGTAGATATAACTTCTGGTGCTGAGAGACATTCTCCCAGGTACAAGTTTATATATGGGGAACCCATATATGGAAATTATTGATTAAAAATTGTGCATTTATTCTCACATGTTTAACTTTCAGTCACCTTCAAAGTACTCTCTGCTTGATGCAGTCCACCTATGAAGATGCTTTTTCCACTGCACAAGACAGTTTTTGGATTCGCCATTTTGATGCCTTTGAGTGCTTTTCCCATTTTTCATTTTACCTCTTCCACATCGGCAAAACGTTTCTCTGTGAGGAATTTTGTCATCCAAGGAAACAAAAATCCCTCACTTGGGGACAGATCTGGTCAATGGGGAGGGTGGGGCTTGAGGGTCATGCCGTATGGGGAGGTGAACTGTCATGGTGGAAGAACCAGCCACTTGTTTGCCACAAAATTCACTGAAGCTGAACACAGCCTCTCGCAAAAATGCTAGTTGGTTACACTGATGCTGATGGGTTCCTAGAATACTTACATAGCAGGGGAAGCCTGTCCTACAAGAGAATCACCTTCCAAAAGATAATTCTGGTTCTTTTGGGACCCCCTTATACATACATGCATACATGGGGAATATATGTAGGTATAGAGTCTTAGAACATTAGACAAACAAGGGCAGAATAGGAATTCACTGACAAGGGTCCACTTAGATGCGATTCCAGATTTGATGGGTAGCCCTTGCAGATGGGGGAAGGGAGGGGCAGTACCGGGGAGGGGGATCCTTCCCCAGTCCAGGATGTTTCTTCTTGCTCCTAGGGCACCACTGTGAGAGGGACGTTTCCTGGTTAAGTGGAAATACTAACGGTGTACACTGTTAGTGTTTCCATTTAACCAGGAAATGTCCCTCTCACAGTGGTGCCCTAGGAGCAAGAAGAAACACACAGTTCTCTTGATTACATCACTGCCACCCAACATGGAGCTGACTAATTTCCAGAACTAGCCTCTGGGACCTGGGGGGATTCCCCCCACGGTCCAGAGGCCGCAGCAAAAGTCTCACTGAAAGGGTCTAAATCTCAGTCTTTCAGGACTCTCTTTGGTGCACAATCCTCCTCCCTTCTAGAAGGGAGGTTGCTCACCGCATCTGTTGTTCTGATATTCCTGAGCGTTCCCTTTGCTCCACTATGCAATTAATCTAATAATATTCCAGTGAGGAATATATGAAATAATTTAAATGCCTCTTTTGTCTATGGTGAAGTAGGTGCAGCTAGTGGTTAAGCATATGACTCTATCAAGGAAAGTGTACAAGGGAGACCCCAAAAACCTCAATTATCTTTTGGAAGGTGGGCCCCTTCTAGTGAAAGTACAGGCTTTCCACGCTAGGTGGGTGTTTTAGGAACCAATGGACATCAGTGTACCAACCAGCGTTGTTGGGAGAGGCTGCGTTCAGCTTCAGTGAACTTTTTTGGAAATTCTTCCAACACATTTACCCATTTCATGATGGGTAATCTACGAGTGCACCTGCCCACACCGCGCTGAGTGTTCAGCAGTTTTTGACCAAAAACGGTATGACCCCTGTGCCCCACCCTCCCTCAAAGGGAAATTTTTTTTTGCTTTTGCTCATGTGGAAGAGATTAAGCAAAAACAAAAACAAAAACAAAAAACTAAAAACAAAACAAACAAACAAAAAAACAGCAGAAGCACGAAAAGGCATCAAAATGGACAAGTTCAGAAACTGTTTTGAGCAGTGGAAAAAGCGTTTTTATAGGCGCATTTCATCAAACGGAGAGTACTTTGAAGGTGACTGAAGTTTAAACATGGAAGAATAAAAACACAATTTTTGTAAGTAAATTCCAATTTTTGGGGGGGTCTCCCTTCGAATATCAGGCTTTGGATAATAGGATATGGCAGTGTCAGCAGACTGGCCAACATGTCCTGCTAAAAACATACACTCTTCCTGATATGATACTCAGGAAAGCATCATAAGTGCCTGTTTGAAGCAGGTTTTGGAATGCTACAAATAGGCATGCATGCATGTAGAGACAAACATCCATGAAAGTAATAATACCCCAGTAAGTAATATATGAAATGCTTCAGATGTTTTTTTTTTTTTTTTTGCCTATGGCAAAGAAGATGCAGCTACTGATTAAGCAATGACTCTACCAAGAAGCCAGAAGGTCCAGAATCGGTAGACTAGAGCTAACAGTCAGCCTTTGAAAAACTTTAGAGTAGGTCAGTGGGTTTCTTCGTATCCATCTTTCTTTGTCATCTATGCCTGTTTCCTTCATGCTTTCTTCTGAATGCACTGTGACTTCCTGATTCATGCTCCATGAAGAATCCTTTGTCTTACCTCCATGAAACAAAAACTCACTCTTTCCGTGTCTATTGTGCAAGAGAGGCATTCCCTGAGGAGAACTGGCAGGAAGTTTCCGCACAACTGTGTAGCATATTTGCATTTGGAGATAATGCCTCGCCACAAAGGGACACCTATAAAGCAGGGAATGTAGATTCCTTGGCAGGTTAGACTAAAATACTTTGGCAAGTGGAGATTTTGCTGTCTCCCAAGTTATAGTACAATGATTCACACAAGTTCTATAGGCAAAGCCTGCCCCTTTAAGATTCAGGGGTTCCAAATCTACCTTTACACTTGAATATGCAGACACTGAGAAAACACTATAAAGCAAATCAGTCTGATGCACTTGACTGCAGTCCAGAACGCTTGACTGACATCTTACACATGCACAGGTGCAAAGTCTGCTGTTCTTCCCCTTTGCATAAATTAATTTTATGTCGAGATTCCTCATTTTCACTGTACTTTAAGATCAATTTGAGCACCACTAATAAGATTCATGACTGGTTTTTATTCTCAGTCCAGCTAACTCAGAAGTAATGCACAATTTTAGTTGGTAATGGATCCCACTGGAACTAAGGAGCTGATGGGTTGCAAAGCAAGACATTTCCTCAAAATGTCAGAAGACCTCTATTAATACCATCAGGAAGTTCTAATTTTTAACATACTGGAGGTGACATAACCCAGCGGGTTGGGCCACATTTATAAGGTATTATGTTAGTTCTTTAAAAAATATATATATAACACTTTGATCACTTGGATATAGCAAAAACAATCTAATCGATTTTGTGAAGTGAGAACAAATAAATAAATAGATCACTTTTGACATTGCCCATTTATAATCTGAGAGTTTAAAAATATGTGTGTTTTAAACTGTAAATTTTTTCTTGTGAGATACACAATTGACACTCTTAAACATCTTTTTTTTTTTTTTTTTTTTTTTTTTTTTTAGAAAACAGGATTTATTGAAAGGATGGAAAATGAGAGGACAGAAAAGCATCCAAGGTGGGAGGGGACCCGAAAGGGTTGCCCCCTTAAACATCTTAAAAAAATTTTTTTTTGCACTTCAAAATTCATTCTTAAGATGTAAGCGTACAGTATATAATTTTCCAGCTACGAATATAAAAGTGAGAGAAAAATGCTCCTGAATTATTGCAGGTGTTAATTACATTGCCTCCTTGGATACACATCTCAGTACTTTCTGTACGGAAGGAGGAGCCAATATTAAACATTAACTTTGACTTTCTCATGTATCGATGTGTGCATGATTGTATACATTATTGTTTTATTGCAAGGGAGGAGAAGCAGGAAGAGTGAAGATTTTAGACCAGATTTTCATGTATGAAATGAAGAATACTCAAACCTGAATTTACTTTGCAATACAGAAACAATAGCTTTAGCAATCACTACATACTCTCTAAATCTTAAATGAGATTTAAAAATAACTGAATGCTAAGTTTTATAAAAATATATGGATTAGGAGCTACATGCGTGTAAAGCATAAAGAAAGTGCGAGTTGAAAAACTTCTATACTTTCTCATGATTCAGGAAAAATAATTTATATTTGGTGTCACTCACAGCCTAAGTTCTAAGGATAAGTGTGCACACACATGTGCGCATATGCAAAATATCTTCTTAATTGACCTTCCTATACCTAATCAGTGGATGTCAAATTTCTTACACTGACAGTAGGTATGAGTCATTGTCTCACTGAAAGAAAAATATCCAAATTAAGAAAAACTTAATACAACTCAACACAAATACGATATTGACACACTATAGACTGTAAGGCAAGACTTTCAGTATGGCTTTAAAAGCAATCAGTCATGTCATGATTGGTTTTTCATCAGGGAAATAATATTAATTAACAGTATATCTGCAAAGTAAGCAGCAACCCCTCAAATACTTTCTGCAGTTGGAGACTGGATAGTTTCTACTGGGAGCACATTTCCTTTCTAATTATTGAAAATGGAAGGCCACGTGACTTCCAATTTATCCAAAACTGTTCCTGGAGCATTGAAGATAGAATTCAAATATACCACTTTCCCCCACATAGAAATTTAATTTACTACATGCCAGATGAAATATGAACCTAGAGGTGAACAGTTCCTGTCAATAAACATTTTACTGGTTTGTGTTATGTAGCAATTCCAATTAATCTCAGAGATTGCATGTGCAAATTGTTTAATGTAGTCGTAATTCTCTTACACAATAATGCTGAAATTTTAAGGACAGTTTTTAAAGGACATCTTAATAAGCAAGCACTACCATATGCTAATATGTTCTGGCGACTTTTTTATTTTTATATAATTTCAAACTTACTGAAAGTTGCGAGAGTAATACAAGGAACTCATATGTAGCTGCTGTAGATTGCATCTCCCCCAAAAGATATGGTGAAGCCCTAACCCCCAGGACATGTGAATGTGACCTTATTTGGAAATAGGGCTATTGCATATATAATTCATTAGAAGAGTCACACTTGAGTAGGGTGGACCCGTAATCCATTATGTCTGACATCATTAAAAGAAGAGAGAAAATTGGAAATAGATAGACACAGAGGTAAGACAGCATGAAGATGGAGGCAATGATTGGAAGGAAGCTGTCACAAGTCAATGAACACCTGGGGCTACCAGGATCTTGAAGAGATGAGAACAGGTCAGTACTAGAGATTTTAGAGGAATCAGTTTATTGCTGACATCTTGATTTTGGACTTCCAGCTTCCCAAACTGAGAGAGAATAAGTTTCTGTTGTTTTAACCCACCCAGTATGTGGTACTTTATGATGGAAACAATAAGAAATGAACACAATATCATTGACCCAGTACAATGGACTGAATGTTTATGTCCTTCCCCAGATTTAAACGTTAACATTTGAATTCCCAAGGTGATGATATCAGAAAGTGGGACCTTTGGGAGATGATCAAATCATGACCATAAAACTCTCATGACTAGGAACAGGGTCTTTGAAAAAGAGACCTCAAAGAACTCCCTAGCCCCTTCCATCATGTGAGGACACAGGGAAAAGACGGCCATTTATGAACCAGGAAGTGGACCTCACCAGACTCCAAATCTGCCAACACCTTGATCTTGGACTTCTCAGCCCCAAGAACTATGAGGAATACATTTCTACGGTTTATAAGTTACTCAGTTTATATCATTTTGTTATAGCCCCCCCAAAACTGATAGATACCACAATTCACTAATAATTTATACTTTTTCCTATTTCTGCACATGCCCCTACTCTCTCTCTCACCCTTCCTCCTTCTTCCTTTCCTCTTCTCCCTCAGACATATTTTAATCACTTGAAAGTAAGTTGCACACATCATGCTTTTTTACCCCTAAATATTTCAGTATGTATTTCATAAGTACGATTTTCATACTATGTATTCTGCAAGAAAAAAAACTGCCATGTGCTATTTATATAAGTTATCAAAATCAGAAAATTCAGCATCAATAGGTTTTGTTGCCTAAATCACATTCATACTCAAATTTCCTAATTTTTCCAATCATGTCCTGATAGCCCTTTTCCCCCCATGGCTTAGACTACAATCTAGGATCACTCATTGCATTTAGAGGACCTTTCTCTTTAGTTTCCCTCAAACTCACTATATACCTATTAGAAGGGTCAAAACTCATAACGCTGTCAACACCAAAGACTGACAAGGATGTGGAACTACAGAACTCTCTTTCATTGCTGATGGGAATGCAAAATGGTCCAGCTATTTCGAAAGACAGTTTGGCAATTTCTTATGAACTAAACATACTCTTGCCGTATCATCCAGAAACTGTGCTTATTGGCATTTACCCAGAGGCACTGAAAATTTGCATTCACACACACATCTGCAAACAGACATTTATAGTAACTTATTTATAACTTCCAAAATTTGAAGCAACTGAGGTGTCCTTCAACATAAATAACTGTGGTACCTCCAGACATGAGCATATTATTCATAACTACAAAAAATGAGATATCAAACCATGAAAAGTCATAGAGGAACCATAAATGCATGTTACTAAGTGAAAAAACAAGCGAATCTGAAAAGTCTAAATATTGTATGATTCCAAACACATGACATTCTGGAAAATACAAAACTATGGAGACAGTAGAAAGGGTGGTCAGTGATTGCCGGGTGGTCAGTGATTGCTAGGTGTCAGTGAGAAAAATCAGCAAGCAGAGAACACAGGATTTTTAGGGCAGTAAAAATACTCTATATGTTCCTGTAATGGTGGGTATATGTCATCATACGTTTGTTCAAACCCATAGAATGTACAATGCAAGCCGGGCTCGGTGGCCCAGCCTGTAATCCCGCACCTTTGGGAGCCTGAGGTGAGTGGATTGCCTGAGCCTGCGGGCTTGAGACCCGCCAGGGCAGCGAGACCTCATCTCTACAATAAGTCAAAAAATCAGCCGGGTGTGGTAGCGCGTGCCTGTAATTCTGGCTACTCGGAAGGCTGAGGCGGAAGGATCGCTGGAGTCCAGCAGGCGAGGCTGCGGTGCGACTGAGTGAGACTCCAACTTAAAAAAAAAAAGAATGTACAATGCCAAAAATGAACCCTAAAGTTCACTATGAACTTTGGGTGATAATGACATGTCAAGGTAGATCCAACAGCTGTCACAAGTGAACTACTCTGGTGAGACATGTTGATAACGGGGAGGCTGTGAATGTGTGGGCGCAGGAGGCATCTATGTAATCTCTGTAACTTCCCTCAGTGTTGCTGTGAGCCTAAAACGTCTCTTTTAAAAATCTGTAAAAAGAAGGTTGGCATCAAACATGATAGGGAAAGTAGGAAGTAAACTTTATGAATGAATGTTTTAAGCTTATGAATGATAGATGGTTTCTCTTTTAACCAAAGCAAATTTTGTATTGGTGTGCTAGTAGAAAAAAGGGAAGATGACAGCTATAATGGACACCATCAATTATTTTAGGCCAAAAAACCTGCTACTGGCATTTTGTAAGCCTTTATTTTAATAACAGGGAACTGTGTTGTGATTCTAGAGATTTACCAGTATCCACATCATGTGGACCCAAGGCTCTCGTCCACCTCATCATTTTCACTGGCCTGAGACTCACTCCACTCCAGGGAATTTGTCCATTAATCAATGGGATGAGCCTTGGCAGTAAACAAGCTGGATTCTTGCTGCCTACCGGCTGATCTGACCACATTCTGATGCGTAATCATTGTCAAAATGTGAGAAATGTTCTTTATGCTGGAATTTATGTTGGTTTTTATTTTCTCACCCAGGCTCTCCAGCCTCAATGACTCAATTTTCTTACATCCATTCAACCAAAGTGAATTACGAGGTGATACCTTTTAGTTTTGACACATGAACTGGAAAATGCAGGCACCCTTGAAGAGGCTTGTAGTTTGGAAGATATTGCTGATAAGCAACCTGTAGATTTTTTGAAAGGCATGAATGCCTCCATCTAGAAACAACCAGATTAGGAAAACCACACATTTCATATTTTTTACAGAAGGGTTAGAAAATTTACTATTTAAATAATTTTATTGTATAGAACAATTGCTTTTTAAAGCTTTAAATTATTAAATGAATACAGTTATCTGAAATTTTAAAGAAAGTAAAAAGAAGATAAACTAATTTAAAATCTCTCCACTAGGAGTTAAATACTAATTATATTTCAAAGGGTTTACTTATTACATGTACAGAGACATGCTGCAAGCACTCAAAGCATATCTCTTCAGTGAGAGCATTGTTGAAAATAAATTGAGAACATAATATGCTTACAGCTTTATATCCTCATGTTTTAATAGTTAATTGTAAACATGTTCCCTCCCATGTCATTAGGTAGTACCTAAATGACTACACCATATTCCATTTATATACCAAATTCATTTAGTCATTTTATCTTTACCCATTGATTTTTACACATCACGATTATAAATCATACTGTTGTATGTAAATCTAGGCAACGTTTTCCTTTATCCCAATATTAAGTATTCCCATAACTGGAATTACTATCATATCAAAGAGTATAACACTATCAAGGTGCTTAATACATTTTGCTTAATGCTTTAGTGTGTCCATTTTACTGAATTATTAAACCATCTAGTTACTTAAGTCCCAAATAGAGAAATTATTGATCTCTCTCTCCATACCCATCAAATCAATCAACACACCCTGCTGACCTTCCTTCATGATGAATCACAATCTGATCATTCTTTTTTTTTTTTTTTTTGAGTTGGAGTCTCACTCTGTCGCCCGGACTGGAGTGCAGTGGCCACTCCCGGCCACCGCAGCCTCGACCTGCTGGGCTCCAGCGATCCTTCCGCCTCAGCCTTCCAAGTAGCCGGAATTACAGGTGTGCGCTACCACGCCCGGCTGATTTTTTGATTTATTGTAGAGATGAGGTCTCGCTGCCCAGGCGGGTCTCGAACCCGCGGGCTCAGGCAATCCACTCACCTCAGCCTCCCGAAGGCGCGGGATTACAGGCTGAGCCACCGAGCCCGGCTGATCATTCTTACCACCAGTTTTTCTAGTCTGTTTTTCCAAATCCACCACATCTTGCTCCTATTTCCTTAATGGCCTTCTGTCGGGGTTTACTTGGTTCTGCTTTAACAAAACCACCATCTCACTTCAAACCCTTACCCAGAGCGGACTCCTCACTGCCTAGCCAGAGAGATTTTTCAGGTGCACAATTTCATTGCCTCCCTCTTTCATTCCAAATCCCTGGGGGCTCTCCAGATTGGAAGCCTTGCCCTTAATTTCCAAGGGTCCCAGTGGATGCAACCTTCTGCTCCAACCCTTGCATTGACCTTATCACCTCCACCTACCTCCACCTCACTCTGCTCCAACCGTGCTGATCTTCTCGCTGTCCTTCAAACACTACTGGCTCCCACTGACGTTGGGACCACCGTCCCAACTCCCTGGAGCGTGCCCTGCCCCAAGGGCATCGATGGAGTGACTTGTCCCTTTCCAGCCTTCTTCCTGGAATCACCTATCTTTCCTCCAGACTTCAGCCCTTTACATGACTGTACCCTGTTCTAATTTTCTCACAGTGATTGGTACTGTCCAATGTTTTAAACACATGCATGTTTACTAGACAATATGCACTGCTAGATTGAGAGCTCCATGAAAGGAAATCTGTTGATTCTGTTGAATTTGCAGGATGTAAATCAGTGTCTACTATACTGTGAGGGTGGAGGAGATAACTGCAAGTTAACAAATAAACTGCTAATAATATTAAATAATATCTCTCTCTATATTTTATCACTGACAATTTAATGTGTTAGAACATTTTTAGTGAGCAGTTTTAATTCTAGGAAAAGCTCCCTATTTCTTAACATGTTTGCAGGCTGGTATTTCCTCTTTCATAAATCAACTGTTTAGGTGTTTCAGCTACTTAAAAATTGTGTTGTGTTCTTTTATTAAAAAGCACTTGTCAATTTTTAGCCCAAACTAAATTGGAAATTTCATAAAAGGAAAAAAAAAAAACCCACAATCTATTGGGTATTGGCTGAGTGTTCAGGCACAATAAACCATAAAGACCTAATATAGCTTAACTTCATTGCATTATGTTTTCCTCAAATATCATCAAATGCATTACATAAACCTCTTGATTTAAGTTCATTTCAAAGTCTGTATTGAAACATGTTTCACACTATATTTCTGTCCCAGAAGTTTTGGGGGCATTCACATATTAAAATCTCTGACACGTTCTGCATTAACAACAAATAGCTTAAGATCCTCTCAAATATTTTAAAATTAGTTTGGCCAAAGTTACCATGTTTTGGAAATGCAACAATATTCACTGTTCCTGGTGTCTCGCGTTAATTAAACAATAAAAGTTGTTACACTACTAAAAATGCATACCCCAAGGAAAGAAATAGATATTTAGATACAAAGTGTAATTAAGAGTGCCTAGACAGAAGAAGCCCATAAAGGTTTAATCTTATATCTTCTGGTACTATGTATTCATAAAGGTGGTAGACTTGGGGAAACGATTAGAAAATGGAATACTGGTACTCAGAGAACTGCATAATAGGAACACAAAAGACCAAGGGAGCATCTAAGTTGGGGTTAGTGGGAAAAGGTGCAGACAGACAAAGGAGAAAAAGCCAAGAGTTCAGAGAGTTCCTCATGGCACAGTGAAAACAAATGGAGCTTGGAGTCTGAGAAGCCTGGGCTGGAATCCCCCTTAAGGCCCATTGGTCTTGTGACTAAGGGTAAGTCACTTAATTCTACTCTCTGTTTGCAGAGTGGAGACAACTCTAAGTAGTTAATGTATATGGCAGTAAAGCCCATAAAGTCCCCAGTCTACCGAAGTGCTTGGCATATGGTAGGCACTCAATAAATTGTAGCTATACTAACAAAACTAGTGGGAAGAAAAAAGAATGCCACATTAAGGTACATTATTAAAGACAACTATGAACTAGTATATTAAAGCACCCACTCTTCTCTGCACACAATTTGGGACTAAGTGTAAGAATTCAAAGTCTGAAAAACGTGACAGAATGAACTAGGAAGAGAGTGTTCCTTTGAGGGCTCCAGGAAGCAGGGTTTGTGTGATGACCTGCCTGCTTCCCTTTTTTCTTGTTACACAAATGGTATTCAACAAATCCAGCCATGGGGAAATAAAATAGTGTTAGTTAAAGGCAAGAAATGCTTGTAAAATGTTATTCTCAGAATACTGATACCTAACCATGTGAAAAGTTTCTAGTGTAGTACTTACTTCAGATCAGAAAAACAACACAATGTCCTCTATCACTACTCTAATTGTTTTCAAAAATGCAAGATGAGATGTGTAAGAGAACTTTTTATGTCTGTGTTTTGAAAACTATGGAGATAGCCAGGCTCAGTGGCTCAGCCTGTAATCCCGCGCCTTTGGGAGGCTGAGGTGAGTGGATTGCCTGAGCCCGCGGGTTCGAGACCTGCCTGGGATGGCGAGACCCCATCTCTACAATAAGTCAAAAAAATCAGCTGGGCATGGTAGCATGTGCCTGTAATTCCGGCTACTCGGAAGGCTGAGGCGGAAGGATCACCGGAGCCCAGTAGGTCGAGGCTGCAGTGGCCGGGAGCGGCCACTGCACTCCAGTCTGGGTGACAGAGTGAGACTCCAACTCAAAAAAAAAAAAGAAAACTATGGAGATATAACAATAATAAAACATATTTAAGAAGTTTAAAAAAACACAACCCCATCATAAAGTGGGCAAAAGATATGAACAGATACTTCTCAAAGGAAGACATTCGAGCAGCCAAAAGACACATGAAGAAATGTTCAACATCACTAATCATCAAGGAGATGCAAATCAAAACCACACTGAGATACCACCTAACACCGTCAGAAAGGTCATTATCAATAGCTCAAAAAATAACAGTTGCTAGAGAGGGTGTGGGAAAAAGGGAGCACTTATACACTGTTGGTGGGAGTGCAGACTAGTGCAACCTCTGTGGAAAGCAATGTGGCGACTCCTAAAAGCTCTAAATATCGACCTCCCACATGACCCTGCAATCCCCCTACTGGGAATATACCCTGAAGAACTCAAATCACTCTATCAAAAAGATACCTGCACACAAATGTTTATCGCAGCATTGTTCACAATAGCAAGAACCTGGAACCAACCATGCTGTCCATCAAAAAAGGACTGGATTTAAAAAATGTGGTACATATATATGATGGAATACTACGCAACCATAAAAAAGAACAAAATCATGAGTTTCGCAGCAACCTGGATGGAACTAGAGTCGATAATACTGAGTGACCTCTCACAGAAACAAAGATCTGAGTATCACATGTTCTCACTCATATAGTGGACCTTGATCATCTACCATAATACTATAAAAAAAGGACTGACAATGGTGGGAAACTTATGGGGGGGGGTAGAGAGGGGAAGGGAGGTGGGAATAACGGTAGTCAATATCTTTCTGGGGATGGGGAGATACCCCTTATTAACAAGGGTGCCTGAATGATGCACATTTGTATACCTAACCCTTAACTGTACCCTACTATTTTATAATAAAAATATGTTTTTTTTAAAAAAATGTTTAAGTGGAAGCCTACAGGTGCCTCTGAAAGAGATCTCTAAAAAATGTATCCCATTTATTTATTTCCAGACAATCCCTTGCTTAGGTTTTTAAAAGAGTATATCCCAGCAAGTGACCCAGGAAAGTACTATAGAGGTTTCTCTATTGCTTACAACCAAATCTATGAGAATGAAAAGAAAGGTTTTTCATAACTCTGCCCTTTATCTTCAACGACAAACTCCAAAGAGCTGCTAAGCCTTCAAATGAATCAGGCCAAAACCAGCAGACAGTTTTCATAAAAAGACAAGCAAACCCATAAGAGTCGAAAAGAAAAAAAAAACCCTGAAAATAACTAGGGGAAAAATAAGATAGTGACTCCCCAAAAGCAACCAAATGCAGTCAGGGAAGACAGGTGCAAATTATCTTGTACACTGCTTACTTCTCAGCCCTGTATCATTTCACAAGGGGGGAAGCAAAAAAACAAAACAAAACAGAACTTACTGATAGAAAACTGTGCATTTATTCTCACATGCTTAGACCTCAGTCATGTTCAAAGTAATCTCCATATGATGCAATACACCTACCAGGACATTTTTTCCACTGCTCAAAACAGTTTTTGAACCTAGAAATTTTGACGCCTGTTAGTGCTTCTGCTGTTTTTTGTTTCATCTCTTCCACATCAGCAAAATGTCTCCCTTTGAGGACTTTTTTCATCCGGGAAAACAAAAAAAACAAAACAAAAAAAATGTCGCTGAGGCTGAGATTGGGTGAATAGGAAGGATGGAGCATGGGAGTCATGATGTTTTTGATGAAAAGAAAAAGAAAAAAGAAAAAAACTGCCAAGTGCAGTGTGGGCAGGTGTGCTCATAAATCTTCCATCATTGAAAGGACCTCTAAAAAAATGTACGGAAGCCAAATGGAGCCTCTCCCAACAATACTAGCTGGTACGCTGATGCTGACAGGTTCCAAGAACACTCAACCTAGCAGGGGAAGCCTGTACTACAGGGGCCTGCCCTCCAAAAATTAATTGGTTTTTTTGGGGGGGTGTTCCTCATACATCCTTTACTATTGTTGAAAAAGTCAATAGGTAGGAATGCTATTTCATAAGGATCATTCAGAAAGCAACCCACTTGTCCCGAAATACTTGAGCCACTAAAAGGAACTGGTAAAGAAACTCTCCTCCCTCGCTACTCAGAGTCATTGACCTGCCACCTCTTTTCCCAAAGCTAAGCGGACACGTCCCAGTCAAACACCCCATGGCAGTCAGAGAGAGGGGCTGCCAGGTAGGGTATGCACCCACAGAACTCAGGAGGAGGAAATTACTCGTGCAGAACATGAGTGAATAAAGAACTCAATGTTTGGGAACAGGCTGTGTCTCTTGTACTTGAGTCAAACCAACCAGAGAATTGCAAAACCCCCTTCTGTTCAGGAACACGTGAGCACAGGGGACTGAAGCAGGAGATGTGTGCGTCTCTGGTCTCAAGCAGAGACTTTGCCATGGGTTTCCACTGTTTATGCAGAAAGAGAAAACTACAAGGACAGTCATCCTTCAGATTCTAGATTTTTGGCAGACGATGTAGAAAGCAGTACAGTTGAGGAGTTCATTATTTATGAAGGAACCGTATGCTACCCTCGTTACGGTTAAGGTGTACTTTGAGATGTTCTTGATTGTAAATGTGTATCGTAAAAAATTTAAACCTGTATTGCAACCATTTGAAAATGTATAACAGTTGGATTGTATTTGAACTCATTTTTATAGCTCCCTTAGTAAACTTCCTGAGGCCAGCAACTATTATATTGGGAAAAATGTAAATATTTATGTGGAGGCACTGTTATCATCCTAAATAACAAAATAAAATATGTAAGGAAGAAAGATAATCAACAGGAACTGCCCTAAGCAATCAAGATGAGAAAAGCACTTATGAGGGCAGACTGCCCCCCCCAAACACAGAATTGTTTTGGGAGGGTGGACGGGCCCTTTGTAATACAGGTTCCCCCACCTCACCCCCAGGTAAGTGTTTTAGGACCCCATCAGCATCCATGTACTAGCTAGTGCTGTGAGAGTCTACATTTGGCTTCAGTAAATTTTTTTTTTTTTTTTTTTTTTTTTGGAGATTCTCTGAAGCATTTGCCCATTTCATGATGAGTGATTTACGAGCACACCTGCCTCACAGTGCTGGGTGTTCAGCCATTTTTGACCACCAACAACATGATCTCCCCATACCCCCTCTCCCTGTTCACCCTATCTCACCCTAAGCAACTTTTCACTGTTTCCTGGGTGAAAATAGTTTCAAAGAAAAATGCTTTGCTGTTGTGGAAGAGGTGAAACAAAAAATGACAGAAGCACTAAGAGGCGTTAAAACTGACGAGTTCAAAAACTTGTTTTGAGTGGTGGAAAAGGTGTTTTGATGGATGTATTGCATCAAATGGAGAGTACTTTGAAGGTGACAGAAGTTTAAACTTACAAGAATACTACACAATACTATAAATTCCAGGGTTTTTTTTTTTTTTTTTTTTTGTCCTCCCTCGTATAGTCAAACTACGAGGTCTCCTCATATTAACATGAAAAAAAAGTATAACATGATGATGGAAGATTGGGTTCATGGACAGTGTGTGTGTGTATTCTCATGGGGGTTGGAAGTGTGTAATGGAGAGACACACTTACACAGACTCCACCTTCTAAACCGAAGATGAAGAACCAAGCCATAAATAAGGACAAAATGGTGCACTTCGCAGCAACTTGGATGGATTTAGAGTCTAACATACTTGGTGATCTATCACAGAAACAAAAAACTGAGTACCACATGTTCTCACTTATAAGTGGACCCTGAACATTTATCATAACACTATAAGAAAGGGTTTGGCAGTAGTGGGATGCTGCCAGGGGAGGGAAGGGTGGGAGGCACATAACATCAATAAGCATACCTGATCTCAAATCAGACAAAGCAGGAACCAGAGGTAGTCCCAAACTTTACCTGTACAATGACCACTTATCTACCTAATCCTGAATTGTACCCCACATCTTCAAAATAAAATAAAATACAATAAAACCAAGGTGAAGCAATGGAATCACAGTTATTTAGTATAAAATGGATCAACACAGCCAGAAGAACAATCTAAAAGAGTTGAAAGTCATTATATCTAGAAAAAAAAATCATAAGGGATGTACGGAGGGGTATGTTGCTATTTTCCTACAAGCCTTCTAGATAACATGACTTTTTAAAATTGGAGGATATGGGAAGATACAAATCTAAATTAAAAAGAAATAATGCCATGTGCAAAAACATTTTTGTCGTGAGATATTTATTGCCATCATAATAAAATAATGTAACTGATGTAGCAAAATTAGGAAAAGGGAGTGAAATTTTATGTAAAATAGTAAATTGTATTAAGAACACTTAATGACTTGCTCCTGTGATTCCAGCACTTTGGGAAGCCAAAGAAGAAGTATTGCTTGAGGCCTGGAGTTCAAAACTAGCTTGAGCAACATAGTGAGACCTTGTCACTACAATTTTGGGGGGTTTTGTTTTAATTAGCTAAAAGTGGCAACATTCACCTTTATTCTCAGCTGCCTGAGCTGCTGAGACAAGAGGATCACTTAAGCCCTGGAATTCAGGGCTGCTGTGAGCCATGATCACACCATTAGCCTGCAGTCTGAGTTATAGAGTGAGACCTTGCCTAAAAAAAAAAAAAAAAAAAAGGAGAGAGAGAGAGAATACTTAATTCACAGTGTTTATATGATCCAACTGCATACCATTAAAACACAAGTTGTAGAAGAAAATTGTAAGGCTTGGCGAAGTGCAGAAAATGTGTATAAAAAGATAGGCTATCAAGATATATGCATCATGGCACATAATTTTGGTATGAATTTTCTATGTGTGTAGAAGAGGAAGTGGAAAAGATATGGTGAAGAAATATGTCAACAGATTCATTAATTTTCTCTATGTGATGGAATTATTTGTAATTTTGAGTGTTATTCTTTATATTTGGAGGCACCTTCCAATTTTCTAAAACCAACATGTTAAATTCATATTGAGAAAAATATTTTTCAGAATAAACAATACACAAAACTGGCACAAGAAGAAAGTACGTGACCATTCCGTGGTGTCTACAGCAAGTCTGAAACTTACTAAATTCAAAGGCGAGGAGGAGAATTTCAGACAAATTAATGATTGTCTTGGGAGCTAGGTTGAGTGACATTTGAATCAATTAACGGCGAGAATATAATTAAAGGTCACCATCCAATTAAAATATAGTTTCACAGGGAAGCCTATTGAGTAAGTGCTTCTGAGATAAAGCCAAGAAAAGAATTCGTGGGTTCCAGGTTGGTAAAGAGCCCTCTTTGGTTAGGGCAAATTCAGCACAATTTCAAGTCACTTATGTTACATTTCCTACTAAGCCAGCCGTTTTCCCTTGTATGCACCACACGTAGGTATTTGGCAAATATTTATTGACTAAACCCTTGCATAAAGCCAGCCCATGCCCTTCTATCTCATTAATCATTCATTTACTTATCCCCCAATAGCAGTCTATTTACTCTGCTTTTTAAAATGTGTATTTTGCTAATCTGAACATCCCATAACTGCCCAGAGAAAATATAGCCGTTTCCAGGTCTGTTTACCAACGAACTGAAGATATGAGCAGTTGATATGTTCTGTTCCTTACTGTTCCACAACCATGTCCTGAATGCATAATTTATCTCTAGTGCATTGGGTTACTAGCCATTTTACTTATTTTCTTTTCTTTTGTCTAAAATATTCTATTCCCATTTTAATATTCCACACAGTAATATTTCTTACATGGGAAGGGGAAACCAAGGAAAGTTTCATCTGTCTTCACATTTGCTCTAACGATGCAGTTTGCAACTTTCTTAGAGTTCGTGTTTCTGTGCCTGAATGAGTAGCTTCTACTGTAATTATAGTGCTCCATTTCCACAAGGAAACTCTCAAAGCATGCTCTACTTGACTTTCATAAGAATACAAGCTTCTGGTTTTCCTTCTAAATCTAGTTTCTCTTTCTCAGTCTTCTTGCAGCCTCCTGTTTCTCTAAAACTCTCTTAATTGGTTTACTTTGGACTCTCTTTTAAACGTTCTTTCTTTTTTCAGACTTCGAATTTTTAAAGGGTTGATCTGATTTACTCCAGGACTTCTGTTACCATATATAGATATATGTATATATGGTAACACATACAACATATTCAGTCAGATATGACTTTTCTCTATCTCCCGAGTTCCAGGACCTCAACTGCCTCCTAGGCTTCTTTAGGTGAATATGACTTCTAGGGAACTTCGTGAGTGATGTCTTCTAGGGATCCTGACCTTAATACATCCTAAAGGGAACTCATAGCTTTCTCACATTAAAAAAAAAAAAAGATTTATCCACTGGCGTTTATTTTCCTGGTAAATCACAGCAACCTCCCTGATTTCCTAAAATCAGAAAGCTGGGGGTCTGTCTTATAGTTCCCATTCTTTAACACCTATCTAAAAAAATCAACATGAATATTGATTTCGCCTTCAAAACATGTCATCAATATTTTCTTCATTGCATTCATGACCATCCTAAACACTACAATCACTTTCCAGGGTTTTATGCTGTGTTCTTTCAAGGACAGTGTCTTCGTTGGGTCCCCTGCAATCCTACCCCACGCTGATGCTCGGGGTCTGCTAGATTTGGCCAGGCCCTCCAGCATCTGGGCTTCCATGTACTGTTTACCCACCTTATCACAGAACTCACTAAAAGCTAAGACTTTACAGGGTATGCATAAAAATATGTACACAAATACATCAGTGATTCTATACTAACACATGAATTCCTGTACTACCAGAGATGATCAATGTTTAAAAGCAGATATTATGTTTCCTTGTTGGGCCTGTCTTCTCAGGAACAAGAACAGTTTTGGCATATAGTAGACCCTCAATAAAAAATAAGTCAAATGAATGAATGAATGAGATAATTCATATTATAACTGGAGAGATCTGTGAAAATAATATTTCTATTATTATCCTCAGTTTGAGAGAAAGATAAATGACTTAAAATGTGTGGTGAACTAATTTCTTATTCTAAAATATTAACTCCATTTTATGTTAATCAGGGCATAGTACTTCTGAAAAGCACATATATTTGGCTTCCATGGGATAAAGCTGGACCCCTCATTGCAGAACAGATCTATAATGGTGTTCTAGTAGGTGAAGGTATGGGCTTTTCTCCAAATCTAGCCCCTAACCATTGTTTTACCTGGGACAGTTCAAGTCATTCTTTTAAATAAATAATGGAACAAGATCCTTGCTAAATTTTAAAATTACAGATTTCTATTGTATTTTTGAGGACTCCTTTCATGTTCCACTGTTCTCAGGTGAGGATGCAAAGGTGATATAAAAAAGTATGAGGCAAAGAAGCTATCTTCAGTTTTAAGTGCTCAACATCACCTATCCTCAGAGAAATGCAAATTAAAACCACAATGAGACATCATCTCACACTAGTCGGAAGGCTATTATTAGTTGAAAGTCAAAAAATAACAGATATTGACAAGAATGCAGAGAAAAGGGAATGGCCATATACGGTTGGAGGGAATGTAAATTAGTATAAAAAATAGAGATTTTTCAAAGAGCTAAAAATAGAACTTTCATTCAACCTAACAATCTCATTACTAGCTAACTACCTAAAGGGAAAAAAAATCATTATATCAAAAAGACACAAGGCCGGGCGAGGTGGTGCAATCCTGTAATTCCAGCACTTTGGGAGGCTGAGGCGAGAGGATTGCCTGAGCCCAGGGGTTTGAGACCAGCCTGGGTAACTTGGTGAGACCTTGTCTCTACAATAAATCAAAAAATAAGCAGGGCGTGGTAGCGCATGCCTGTAGTTCCAGTTATTTGGAAGGCTGAGACGGAAGAATCACCTGAGATCAGCAGGTCCAAAGCTGCGGTGGCAGTGAGCATGCCATTGCCCTCCAGCCTTCAGCCTGGGTTACAGAGTGAGACAGACTCCAACTGAAAAAAACAAACAAACAAAACCCTACACTCTTATGTTTATTGCAGCGCTATTCTCAATAGCAAAGATGTGAAACCAACCTAAGTGTCCATCCAATGAATGAATGGATAAAGAAGATATGGTCTATGTACACAATGGAATATTATTCAACTACAAAGGCATGAGTCATATCTTTTGCAGCAACATGGATGGAACTAGAGGCCATTATCTTAAGTGAAAGTAACTTAGAAACAGACAAATACCACATGTTCTCATGTATAAGTGGGAGTTAAATAATATGTACACACGAACATAGAGTGTGGAATGGTAGACAACGGGGACTCAGAATGGTGGGAAATTAAACTTATAGATTTATTTCATATCTGCTTCTTGGCTGACAGAAAATTCTTAATAATCACTTTTTGGGGATATCCTTTTGACTTTTTAAAATTTACTTTCTGAGACCAATAATATTTCACTAGAAGTATTCTTTCTTCATGTATACATTTCCACCCAACTACCTTTACAGTTTTAACCCAAAGTCTTCACTAAAAGTCTTTGTTACAGAAAGAAGCATAAGCACTTTTAATACAGCATATTTTCACTCATATGTGGAAGTTAAAAAAGCAGATCTCATGAAGATAGAGAGTAAAATGGTGGTAACCAAAGGCTGGGAAGAGGAAAGTAGGGGAGAAATGAAGAGAGGTTGGTTAATGGGCACAAAAATATAGTTAGAAAAAAGGAATAAATTCTAGTATTTGATAGCACGGTAGGGACATGATAGCTAACACTAATTTATTGTATACTTCAAAATAACTACAAGAGAAGAATTGGAATGCTCCCAGCACAAAGAAAAGATAAATGATTGAGGTGATGGACATCCCAAGTACCCCGGTTTTATCATTGTATACATGTATCAAAATATAACATGTACGCCCAAATAAGTGCTACTATTATATATCAATAAAAAAGAATTGTAAGTCCCTTTGTCTAGCAAATTGTTCCCCAACTAACTTTTCTTTTATATTCTATATTCCTAGAGCAGTGTAATTGAGTTGAATTCAAATGTGTCTTAGTGTTATCACCTTTCTTACTTCAATTCTTTCACATAATACTCCCTTATTTTCTGTCTCAGTTTTCAGGTAATAGAAATTGCTGCATTTCTTTTAGGTCCTGTCTTAACTTGCCAAGGATTTAACAAACAGGACATAGTACATGCCAACAACACAAAATGTCAGAAATACTGGAATGGTAGTAAACATAGCGAAATGATGTGTGTGCTTTGTGAAACGATAATTCCTTCCTCATCTACGTTCAAGTATCTGCTCTAGTTGTACAGTTCTTGAAGTAGAACTCTTTAGAAGGTTTAGATGCTACATTTTTTTAACAGACTACAATCATTAAAGGAAGACAGTCTACAAAATCTGTTCAAAGAGTGATTTTCATTTGGCAAGTCCTGGCTCAAGCTTTTCAAACTAAGTTATTAAAAAGTACAGATTTCATAATATCTTCATTGAAAATGATAAAATTGCCAAAATATAAATTACCCAATGTCACATTTCTGTTAATATTAAAATACACAAATGTGGCAGCTAGAATATATAACAATAAAAAAGAAAAAAGAATGTCAAGAATTCTGAAAGCAGGAAAATATATATTGCATTAAAGCATAGATCAAGAATGTGTACTGTTCTGGGTCTGATAACTCTGAGTTCCCACAAAATAAGGCTTGGTTTGCAATATTCTGATATTACAATTTTCGGATACAGTTTAAAGATTATTTTTTTAAAATGTAAGTATGTCTGAATTTCTGATTTTGTGGAGCTTGATCTATTAACAAGCATCCTACCCAGTGCCCAGGATGAGTTCTGAATTGAGTAAAATATACATTGTCATTCACATCTAATAGCTAGTATGACAGCCATGTTTGTTCAAATGAAGTCAAAAGATAAAAGAGAAAGCACTGATTGCAATTGAAAGTGTAAGACCAACATTTCCCTAGCGGCTCAAGCACATGAAATATCGTACTTCTTTTCTCTCCTCTTTAGTTGAAAACATTTTATGAAAATAAACAAATATGACAACTCATAGGCAGTGCTAGAAACAGTGATCTCTTACAGAAGTGTTCCCACAAAAGCCATTGGTTTTTTGTTTGTTTTTTTAAAGCTTTGAAAACAAAATTCCACTTAGGGGACACATACCTAGGACAGATCTGAATATGACACCAGTCATTGATTTACAAAATTGAGAAAAACACAATTTGAACCCCAAAAGAACCAGCCGTCAACTGCCTTAGTTCATTCGAATGGCTTTCACAAAATACCTTAGACTGGGTGGCTTATAAACAATATAAATTTCTTTGTCACAGTTCTGGGACTGAGAAGTTCAAGACAAAGGTGACTGCAGATTCGGGAAATGGTGAGGGCCTGCTTTCTAGTTCAGGATGGCACTGTTTTGCTGTGTCCTCACATGGTGGTAGAATTGGTCAGCTAGCTCTCTGTAGCTTCTATAAAGGCACTCATCTAAATCATAAGGCCTCTATACTCATGACTTAATCGACCTCCCAAAGGGCCCCATCTAACACCATCACATTGCAGGTTAGAATTTCAACTATAAACTTTGGGGGACACAAGCCTTCAAACCATAGTAACAAGACACCTATATGTCCGTGGGACTCTGGAATGCAGTATATTTCTTTTATTAAGCAGCTGTGTGGTGCGATGGTGCAGTGACTATCTAAGTAGCACTAAATGAAACGTAGACATAATCATACTTTCAAACTAGTATTATCATGAAAACATCAAGTGTGACTTTAAGATTTTACATGACACTTATTTCTAACCTATCCATATCTTCAAACTATCAATAATGCGTTAGAGATTCCTAGTATAAATTATTTCCCTGCATTAGTGATGGAACATTCTGCAGATAACTATCAAGATTTCAAAGCATGGCTCTCATGTTGAATTTATCACAGATATAATGTGCTTAGAAGTGTGTAAATATATTTCTCTCAGAATGTTCTTGGCAATAAATATCCCACTAAAATGCTTTTACGAACCATGCTAAAATGTACATTTTTTTTCCCAGTAGGTAGAATTCACTGTTTAAACGACAAGTTCCAAGGAGCCTTTGAAGTTAATATTAAAAGTTAAATTTACCCTATGTTTGTGGTAATCACTGTTTGGCTATTGCGCAAGAATATCTAAGGCAATTGTTGAGGCATTCTATTTCAGGATCCCATTGCAACTTAAAGATAAGCAAGCAAAGAGTGATTATATACACTGTAGTACAGCCTTGGAATTTGTCATATTATTCCATCCCATAGAGTAATTTAGCTGCAAAACAGTGTGGATACCATATCAGCTTAATAAACTTATAGTATATTTGATGGTTAATCTTATGTATCAACTTCACTGGACTAAGGCATATCACTATAGCTAGTAAAAAATTATTTCTGGGTGTGTCTACAAGCGTGTTTCTGGCAAAGATTAGCATTTGAATCCATAGACTGAATAAAGAATGCCCTCATAAGTGGGCACCCTCCAATCCATTGAGGGCCTGAATAAAATAACAACAACAACAAAAAAAGCAGAGGAAAGTCAAATTTGCTTCTGTTTGGCCTGCTACACGCTTCCGTCTGTGGACACAGGCATTTTTGATTCTTGGGCCTTTGGACTTACTAGACCCTTGCCCCTGCCACAAATCTAACCTAAGACTTAGGACTTGAATTCACTTATACCACTGGCTTCTCCACCTTGAAGAGGGCAGATCATGGACTCTTGGCCTTTATAATCACATGAGTCAATTCCTACATTAAATCAGTCTCCCCCCCATCTCTTTCTCTCTCTCTCTCTCTCTCTCTCTCTCTCTGTAAATGTGGATATAGTATGCTTTTCTATAAATCAGAACCGTATTGCAATTACTTGTTTACCGTCATCCTGTTGATCATTCATCTACCAGCTTGTTGATCATTCATCTTCCACTTCCCTCAACCATCATCATCACCTTGGCTCAATCTTCCACTTTCCATACAAAGCTACATTATAACCTCAGCAATTCTAACAACTCCTCTCCAACCGTCCAATCCTTTCTCTCCCACACATCAAAGGAGATCACTTCCACATGAAAATTTGACCACAAATTCTGCCAATTCTCACTTAAAACTCTTGATTTGTTTCCAGCACAGCTTCCACGCTGGCATTTTCTCAGACCTGCTCCTTCTAATTCAGAGGTCCCTCTGCAAGCTGTTCAACTCTCTGGAAAGTCCTCTCTCCACCTGTTTAACATACCTGATTCATCCTTCGGCTCTTGTACCTCTGGGAAGGCTCCTCAAACCTCCTGTGTGTCACATCTCCTGACGTCCTTACATGTTTCTTTTAACTTTAATGTGTGTTCTACAGAGAACAATCTCACTGATGGCACTCCCATAGCATTGTCCCATATTCAGGATCCCCCTGATTTGTATGCTAACCACTTGTCCTCTGGGATCCTACAATAGCCGCTCAACTGAAATAACTTGTATTGTGTCTAGAACTTGAGACTCCTAGTGGCAAACCTTCTTCATGTTGTCATTAAATACAGAAAACATCAGTCTACTCATTTATATCATAAAGTTTACTTTCTATCTATGCCCCTATTCCAAGTTGTGTTACTTCATTTTCCAATTGACTTCGCCTCCCCTGAATTCCACAGCACTTGAAAGATATACTGACACTGATATTTAAAAATGTGAGACCTCTTTTCACACAGATGAGACTTCACCACCCCTGGCTACTTTACAATTACATTTCTTTATCCAGCCCTGCTTAATCTCTCATTTAGGTATACTTTATCCTCACTTCAAGTTCTCACTAGAGCCCTTTCTTCTATGTATTTACTTCCAATACTATGTAGAAGATGAACTCCAAATTAACAATCAGTCATATCATATAATGACCCACCTATGATGATAAGCATGCAAGGTAGATAACTCATCATTCGCAAGCTGTTCTTGAATTGAGATGGTAGAAGCAAGGTCACAGAGAAAAACCAAATGTAGAAATGCTGCATGATTGTTCTATTTGAGGAAACATACCTTGCCTTACAGTAGTGGCCATATTCAATTACTCTGGGGCACAACGGCACGGCCTTTCTTAATTGGCTCTGGATTGGCTGTTTCCTCAATTCTTCCAAGGATTGCATTCTAGGAACATTCTAGAGGTAAAATTCAGCCATTCCATCTAATGGATGTCTTACAGCCGCACTTTATAGCTGAGATTCATTTGCCAATCACAGGAAGAAGCTCTCTGCTGAGTGCCTTGACACCAGAATGAACCAGATATGCTGGCATCGTACAAATCCTCAGAGTTTGTCTTATTTGAATTTATTCCACTTTCATTGTAGAGGAAAGAAAAGTGATAATTTTGTTTGATTGGAAACACAAATGTCTTAAGTTATAAACCACTCATCATTTATAAATGCAAAGAATTAGAAACAGCTTAAGTTGTCCAAAAGATGACTTGAAGTATGAAGACACCTAAATATGGAACACCACGAAGCCACTAAATGCATGTTTCTTTATACGATGTTTTATACTTCATTAAAATCGCAGTGTGTAAAACCAAACTAATCCTGGGTGTTCTGTCAATGTTTATGGAGAGAAGGGTTTACACTTGAGCTCATGTGACGTTCCACTACTGGAGGAACTGGGGGAAAAAAACACAAAGACAAAGTTCCTGATATTTAGGAGTTTATTTGTAAGAACATACTTTAACAACATCACACAACTAGCAAAGAGACTATTCAAGATTTGTACTCAGAAACATCTGACTTTGGAATCTTTGGAATTAGTCATAATGTTATATTTTCACAGAAAGACAAAGGAACCAGGCTTTTTGTGTATCTTCCACTTTAAGCCTTTACAATTTTCACACATATATATATAACCAGTATGGTCAAAATCTTTGACTAGCAATTTTTTTCATGCTCAAAAACAGTGTTCATTTTGTCAATATATATGTCAATATCAAAGAGCTACGTACATCAATAACGTATGCATTAACTTGTTCCTAACATTGACTGAATTCAGTTTGTAAACCCTCGTGTTCCCACCCTAAGCAATCTCTTTGGTATTCTCTGCTTCTTCTGCACACTACAGCACAGAGTGCTGTGAGAGCGACAGTTCTCCTAGAACACACTGACTGCTTTACAAGAAATCATTGTTGATCTTTTCACTTAAAATTATTTACTATATAAATGCAGGTGATGTGAGAAGGTGATGGGAGTTCTACTGTAATATCAGTACACAGACATCAACTTGCTGAGATCTGCTGAATTCTCAAAGCATAGCCTCTTTTTGTTTGTTTGTTTATTTATTTATTTTTTGAGTTGGAGTCTCACTCCATCACCCAGACTGGACTGCAGTGGCCACTCCCAGCCACCGCAGCCTCGACCTGCTGGGCTCTGGTGATCCTTCCACCTAAGCCTTCCAAGTAGCCGGAACTACAAGCACGCGCTACCATGCCTGGCTAATTTTTGATTTATTGTAGAGATGAGGTCTTGCCAAGTTCCCCAGGCGGGTCTTGAACCCGCGGGCTCAGGCAATCCACTCAACTAGCCTCCCAAAGGTACAGGATTACAGGCTGAGCCACCGAGTCCCGTTAGCCTCTTTTTAAAATATATTTTATTTTTGGAGATATGAGGTCTCCTTGTGTTGCCCAGACTGGAGTTCAATGGTGCAATCATGGCTCATGAAGCCTCAAACTTCTGGGCTCCAATGATCCTCCTATGTTAGCCTCCTGAGTAGCTGGGACCACAAGTTCATAACACCATGCCAGCTTTTTTTTTTTGTAGGGACTTGTTCTGCCTATGTTGCCTAGACTAGTCTTGAACTAATGGCCTCAAGTGACTTTCCCTTCTCAGCCTCTGAAAGTGTTGAGATTACAGGCGTGAGCCACCATGCCCAACCTTTTATATATGTTTTGCAGTGACAATTTTGTTAAAGCAGAATTTGAAAGATGCTGACTCTTATTAACATAGGTCTTGATTCTTTTCCAGCTAATTATCATTTTATTTTTAATTTTTTTAATTTAATTTAATTTTTTAATTTTTTAAATTTTTTATTTTTTTATTATGAAGTTGTGGGGTACAGTTGAGGGTTAGGTATACAATTGCATTTCATTTAGGCATCCTGTTGATATGGGGTATTTCCCCGTTCCCAGACAGATGTTGCTACTGTTAATCCCATCCCTCCCCCATAGTTTCCCAGTACTGTCAGTCATTTTCTTATAGTATTGCATTGGATGTTTAAGGTCCATTATATGAGTGAGAACATGTGATACTCGGATCTTTGTTTCTGTGAGAGGTCACTCAGTATTATAGACTCTAGTTCCATCCAGGTTGCTGCGAAATTCATGATTTTGTTCTTTTTTATGGCTGCGTAGTATTCCATCGTGTATATGTACCACATTTTTTTAATCCAGTCCTCTTTTGACGGGCAACATGGTTGTTTCCAGGTTCTGGCTATTGTGAACAATGCTGCGATAAACATGCGTGTGCAGGTATCTTTTTAATAGAGTGATTTGTGTTCTTCAGGATATATTCCCAGTAGGGGGATTGCAGGGTCATATGGGAGGTTGGTATTTATAGATTCATTCTTTTGGATCACAAGGGATTTATTTGCAAAAGCACACTTTAAGAGAGTCTGCAGGAACTTCTCAGGAGCAGAATTAAGCATATCTTCCAGCTTCTATATTTTCTTTTTTTTTTTTTTTTTTGAGTTGGAGTCTCACTCAGTTGCCCAGACTGGAGTGCAGTGGCCGCTCCCGTACACCGCAGCCTCGACCTGCTGGGCTCCGGCGATCCTTCTGCCTCAGCCTTACAAGTAGCTGGAACTACAGGCGTGTGCTAATCGCACCTAGCTAATTTTTTTGATTTATTGTAGAGATGAGGTTTCGCTAAGTTACCCAGGTGGGTCTCGAGGTAATTCACTCACCTTGGGCTCCCAAAGCACAGGATTACAGGCTGAGCCACCAAGCCTTGCCTATATTTTCTTACAATTTAAAAAGCAAACAGATTTTCAGGATCCAGCTTTTAATTGAAGCCTATTTCAAAATCAATTTTGCTTCCTTGAGTGCAGAAGAATTGATGATATTACATAGACTAAATGTCTTATAGGATCCTCTTAATACGTTGGTTAAGGAATGAGTCAACAAAGTCATTCCCAAGGAGAAATAACTCCCAAAGAGAAAGACTTCTTTTAACTAATACAAAGACATGCAATCTTCCAAAGAAACAGAGCTCTATTCCATTGTTGTTAAATTTACATTATTATTTATCTGAGTAGTGGTATCAGTGCACTGTTCCTTATATCCTATCTCTTAAGGCAATCTTTTTGACAAGTTTAATAAGCTTCTGATCTACAAAAACTGAGTACTGTTTCACATAATCATTTCCCCTATAAGTTAAGGCTATATCATCTCTCAAAATAAAATGAAAATCTTCAACCTCATACAAGGTTCAATGACTTAAGCTCACTTATGTCAATGAGCAGTGGGTTAATGAGAGTTTCCTGTGATTTCTGTCCTTGAAGAGTGATTATAACATTTGCACTTATAAGGCTACCAAAGGAATTTTAATAAATTTGTCACCATAACTACTTCATGAAATTAGGTATAATCTTGTAAGAAGTTTTCTATCTTCAAATAGATTTAACCATATGTAGTATATAGTTTGTAAGGAACATTTGTTTATAAGAAAAACTGGTACAGATATTTTTCTGAAAAAAGAAACTAACATTATAAACATGGGCTTCTATAATATTATTCTCATGTTACAATGAGACTTGGTCTTTCTGTGTCTACTGATACATAAAAATATATGTATTTTTGTTGGAAAATCCAAGTTTAAAAAATATATTTCAACTAAACTTTTTATTTTAGAATAGGTTCAGATTTGAAGAAAGATTATGAAGATATTGCAGAGTGTTCCCATATACCCACACCCAGTTTCCTTGCTTCCTAATTCTTGTATGGTATAGTTATTACAATTCATGAACTGCTGTGAATATATTATCATTAACTGAAGTTCACACTACAGACAAACGTCCCTGGTTTTACATCATGATCATGTCTTTCATCTGTCCCAGAATCATCCTATCCAGGACACTACCTTACATTTATTAGTTATATCACTTGGGTTCTTTTAGACTGTGACAGCTTCTCAGATTTCTCTCTCTCTCTCTCTTTAATGATCTTGACAGTCTTGATTAGTTTTAGTGAAGTTTTTTGTAGTATGACCCTCCAACAGGATTTGTATGATGTTTTTCTCATGGTTAGATTTGGCCTGTGTGTTTTTTGAATGTGCACCAGACGCAGAATGTAATATAAATATGATAGTCTAGATCACCTGAATAAGGTAATATTTATCAATTCTCTCTACTGAAAAGCCTTTTATTCTTCCCTTTTCATACTGAAAACTTCCAAAAGAAGTCATCTTGAGCAGCCTGTATTTTAGGAGTGGGCTTATGCTCCAATTTCTTGAGGATAGAGTAACTTACATAAATTATTTTAAATTCTTCAGCACAATCAATTTGTGTATTCTCCTTCATATACTTATGTAGGTGCGGACTCACAGATATTTATTTTATATTTTTCATTATAATCCATTACTACTTTATTTTGTTGTTCAAATTATTCCAGCTTGGGTCACTGGAAGGGCACTTTTTCAATTGGATCCAAATCCCTTTGACATTCTTTTTTTTTTTTTTTAATCACCTTCTGACTTTGAGGCACTACAAAATGATGCAGGAGCATTTTGTAAACTTCATGCTCCAGACCTAGATTCAGTTATTTCTGGTACTTTGCATTGGAGAATTATAAAAGAAATCAAGATTTTGGAGTTTGGTGTACTCATTAATAAGGAAGTGTTGTTGCTTTAAACCCTCTCAGTTGACAGATGTGTGAATATTAACACATGTATATACACATAATCATAAATGTTTCTATGTGTAACCATCTGTAATGATATTAATCTAGACATGAATTCACACTGATGTCTCCAATTCTAATTCATTACCACATGGACAATTGTAGCCTCTTTTTGCCTATTTGCAAATTCTTATTCAACAATGAGAAAGTTGGTTCACACATTCATCATCTACTTAATTGTTCACTTCCAGTATACATGCATAGTAGTATAAAGAATTGCTAACCCATCCATCCCCAGGAAATAACTTTGTGGACTGCAGTAGAAGGTTTAGGTAAAGACTTTTTGTCTTTAGTTTCACAGTCTTCATTTATGATCAGCACCTTTAGTTTTTTCTGTCCCCTTCAACAAATGTGTTTCCTAAGTTTGCGATACATTTAGATTTTCTACCACATTCTATATTCCAGTTTTAGATCCCTAGGCATCCTAAATGGTTTTTATTAACTTTACTTACATCAAGGTTCATACTTTGTGTTATAAATTTCCTTTTTGTTCCCATAAAACAGTGTATGAACTTTTACAATGTCATACAGAATAGTTTTACTGACCTAAAAATTCGCCCACATTTCACCTACTCAACCTTCTTTGATTTCCAAAATCCTGACAATCACTAATTTTTTAAAAAACTATTTCTCTAGTTTTGCCTTTCCCAGACGCCTTCTAAAACTAGTTTTTTCCCACTTGGTTAGCAGTATGCATCTAAGATTTATCCACACCTTCTCTGGTTTGTCTTCTTGCTGGATCCCATTTCATTATACGCATGATCCAGAGTTTGTACATCCACTTGTTCATAGAATGACATCTTGGTTGCTTCCAAGTTTTGCCCATTATGAATAAAGCTACTATAGATATTTGAGTGTTGTTCTTGAATAGACATAAGTTTTCAAGCTATTTGGGCAAAAACTGAGGAGCATAATTGCTCCATTGTACTAAAGACTACATTTAGCTTTGTAAGAAACTGCCAAGTGTGTCCCCAGTGTCTGTACCATTTTGCTTCCCACCAGCAGTGAACCAAAATTCCCGTTGTGCCACATCGTTGCCTGCAAATGGCATTGTTGTGTTGTCTGGTTTGCATTTTAGTCACTCTTATCGGTATATAGTGATATGGCATTTTGTTGTGATTTACAATTATCTAATGAAAAATGATGTTGAGCATCTTTTCATATGCTTATTTGTCATCTGTATACTGTATCTTCTTGGGTGGGATGTCTATTAAGATCTTTTGTCCGTTTTTCACTGGGTTGTTTGTTTTCTTATCATTGAAGTTCAAGTGTTCTTTGTAGATTTCAGCTATAAGTTCTTCCTCAGAGGAACTCATTGAAAGGGGAAAGTAAAATGATGGTTATTAGAAGCTGGGGGTTGGTGAAATTGAAGAAATGTTGGTCTTAGGACAAAAATGTTTACTCGGTGAGAAGAAATACATGCAAACAATTTATTGTATGTAATTGCTATTAACTATAGTTAATGGTGACTATAAGTAATAAAAATATGTAGCACTATATCAAATACTTGGAAAATGCTAAGATTTTAAGTGTCTGTTCTGAGACTTTCTTTGTCTCTCCAAACAAAGTCTCTGACAAACTAAAAGTATGTCAAACTACTTTTGACATGTTTTTTAATTTTTGAAGGAAAGCCAGATATTCAATATTAGTAACCAAGTGAGGTAATTAGTTCTGGGAGGCGAGGACTTATTCTGACCCGGCTAGTAGTTGGATTGTGATGAAAGTTTGCTGCAACTTTAAGGACCAGAGGATTCCAATTTGTCTAATGTTTTTGTTTTTGTCCCCCTTGGTGACTTGGGACATTTCTCATTTCTACGCCAGTCTACACTCAGCCTCTGGCAAGTCAACAACATTGCCATTTAAATCTTCCTACTAGTGTAGGACTCCTATGACTTCTGCTCCAGGACAGCTATGACTCGGAACTCGCCTGTATCTCCCCAGATTTTGGAGTGGATAAACTTTTTCTGAAAGCCTTAGTTCTTTGATGGGTCCAATAAAAGTCACTGATTTTCCAGTTGGTTCAGATTTCTTTTCTTCTTACGACAGGAGTGACAATTTCCAAAGAGACCTGAAACCAGAAATCTTCCTGATTTGTTTTTTAAAAGACACTGGGTGTCTTCTGAAATGTAATTTTATGGTCCTAATCAATGCTAATACCAAGTACAAATTTTCACCATAGATAAAATAAATGTTCATTATAGATTTTAGTGGTCGAAAGGCTTAAGTAGAAGTTAATGTACTAAAACTAAACCAAAGAACAAAATGACTCTTATCGTCAATGGTCATTAACAGGGCATTGAAGCCAGAATATCTTTCTTTTTTCCCCCCAAATTCTTGCTCTTACATGCCAAAATATATAACCATGGGCAAAAGTCAGATGTTTGCCCAATTTTTTTCTTTGGTCCACTTGCCTTTAGATTAAGTGAGATAACTTAAGTAGGATAAACAATGAAATGGAAATGTTCACTGATTTAATCACAAAGATATCAAAAGTATGCATGTTTTCACAAAGGCCATTTTGAAAGGCTTGGGTGGACTGAAACCAGATTGTCTGGAGTGAGGAGTGTCAGCTGAAGTCAGTGAAATTATAGTTTTTTCAGAGAAACATGTCTAAATTTGAGAGAGACAATAGAGTGAAAATTAAAGAAGTAAGTTGGGTCATTTTTTTTTTTTTAGTTAATGAAAGGTACTGGAATATAACTGTAAATTTAAAGGAAAAAGCTAACATAATGCCTAAAAAAGAGAGAGACATAAAGGAGACATCCTTGGAAAAGAGGCAATTAGTAAAATCTAGAGATGATGTGGAAGGATTCAACTTATAAAGGAGAATAAATACCTCTTTAAGAATGGAAGAAAGGCAGCAAATACACAGAAAAAAAATCAATAGTTTGCCAGTAGGACGTTGAAGGTATCCAAGCTTGAAGACTTCAATTTTCTCAGTGCAGTGAAAGGCAAGATTCGTTGATGAGAAAGAGATTAAATATTGTATGTGTGATCATTTACATAAAAAGTGGATCATCAAGTACTTGGTCTGAATTTTCTGTCACAATTCACAGTGAAAGATGAGACGTGCCATGAACCTTGTACATGTCGACTTATTTTTAGGGAGGTATAACTTTCTGAAATAGCAAGAGGAGCTGTGTCCTGTTATGCAACAAATCAAAGTAACGGAAAGGGTAACATTAACGACATAGAAGTTTATGCAGTAGCATTTAACCCAGGAACAGTCAAAACAACTCACGATTAAAGATCTGCAATCATTTAATTTTGGTCTGTCAATTGGAGCCACTCAACACAAAATAAGCCATGTGTTTATGAAATGTCATTTACTATTTCAGCTATGACAGGATGATTTGGCTCTAGCCATTGCCTACAGCACCCATTAAAATAATCCAGTTCCATGCTGCCCATTAGATACAGCCCATGGCACTCCATTCTACAGGCAAAGAAATTATTAATATCAGATGTTCAAACACAAAAGGCTGAGGATAGAGAAAATACTCACTGCAATTTTCAGTACTCAATCTTTTGTTACTGAAGCAAAAGAAAGATAATGTCACTGCTGAGCCTTACCTAGCCAATGACTGTCCATTGGCTAGGATTTCCTCCTACGACTTCTGATTTCAAGCAGTAATACTATCTTAAAAGGTCTCAGTGGCTCAGCCTATAATCCTGCGCCTTGGGAGGCTGAGGTGAGTGGATTGCCTGAGCCCACGGGTTCGAGACCCGCCTGGGCAACTTGGTGAGACCTCATCTCTACAATAAATAAAAAAAAATTAGCCGGGAGTGGTAGTGCGCGCCTGTAGTTCCAGCTACTTGAAAGGCTGAGGCGGAAGGATCACCAGAGCCCAGTAGGTCGAGGCTGCGGTGGCCGGGAGCGGCCACTGCACTCCAGTCTGGGCGACTAAGTGAGACTCCAACTCAAAAAAAAAAAAAAAAAAAGGTCTTCTTGTAGTATGTCATAGCAATAATTCAGCAATTCAATAATCTGTCACTCCTTTTCAAAAATTTATTTTGTCCTTTATATCTCTGTGCTCAATTTCATGATACTATATACAAACCCTTTATATTAAAACTTAGGAAATGGTTCTTCCAATAAGAAAAAGTCTGAGATGATTAGCAGTAAGGCAGTTAATCATTTTCCCCAATACAAGTACCATGAGGCGGTTTACTCAGTTAAATTATTTTCTCTTCAAAGTAATTAAAAACTAAAATACAATTTTTTGTTTCTTATGGCTTGAAATGCGACGAACTGATAAAATGTGCAAATTTGCCACAGCTTTAGAATTGCTAACAGTAGAGAATAGCTTAGCAACTGTGGTCGCATTGTAAAACTAAACGTGGGACTTCAGATCTCGCACGCTGCAGATAAATGGAAACTTTTAATTCAAAATCATATCAGAAGAGAAGTGAGAATTGAGCAATGCTATTCAGAGACCCTTTCCTAGAAAATCACATGGTCCAAAATAGCAAAGAAAAGCCGATTGTTCTGCTCTCAGCAGGTAAGTGACTGAGCAGATTCTGAGGATATTTTAAAAAGTATTTACTCAGGGCATGGCTGCATTGATCCAGCACATTAGAAATATATAAATAAGAATATTTACATGTTGAAATAAACATGAAGTCAAGATTTTTAAAAGGATAAAACATGACATAGTTTGACTTCCTCACTTTCGGCCTTGTGAATTTTCTTTTAAATAACAAAAAAGGCTTCTAAAAATCTAGCAAAGACCAAGAGCCTTGGAATTATTAATATTATTTTTTTGAACTAGAGAAATCTAGAGCATTGGTGCTTGAATATAATGCAGGTTAGAAAATATTTTAAGACGGAATTATGTAGAAAGTAAAATAAAAATTATGCATGTGAGATTTTCAAATAACTAATAAAAAAGTAAATTCAAAATTATCAGAGGACAAAATTTTATATAATTAAACTTATAATTATATACTCACAAAAGTATATGTATTAAATATAAAAACTATAATGCATTAAAATATTTTTCAGAATATTTGGATTTGGGATTTTGTACACTACTAACTTCTTTGATACTAAATTTCTTTATATAACAATAAAGGTTATATAATAAGTGTATTGTTTATGGAACAGAAATGCTCTTCATACTCAGTGAGATAATATTGGTAAGACAGCTACCAAACTTCAAACATTTGTAATAATGATGAGATTCTTTTTGTTTAAATTTTGAAAACGTATTGCAGAAATTCATCATTTTGACCCACCCAAAATTTCAAAAATAGATAGGATTTAGATGATTTTTATTTCATACTTAAAATTCTGAAAAGTGTCAATAGTTTTGCTTAGTAATAAATAAAGTTGATTCTAATTATTCATGCATTCCATAAGTGCAAATTCATCTGCTTGCTAAAATGTATTTGTAAATTCAAAATCATTATTCATGCAACTTTTGTAATCATTTGTGGACTTGCACAGAATGACGAAAACTTTTAGTCAACCATTGTGCACTTTCACAGCTGAAGTCAAACAACACATCTTGTTTGAGTGTCCAAAAAGCTGCCTATTATTTCAACTTTCATAGAATAAACAAATGTCCTTTTTTGGGGTCTCTTTGGTGCCATGGCTTTTTATATTTTTCAGCTTCTACAAATGGTTCCCTAGTGTAGTGATGAAGTACTATCTAGTGTGCTAAGTGCAAGAAGGCCGTGATGTGCTTTAGCAAAGAAACTACATGTGCTAGACAGAGTTCGTTAGGGAGTGAGGTACGGTGCTGATGGCTGTGAGTTCAATGTGAAAGAGTCAATATTATATATGAAATAAATTGCCTATAAACAGAATACACACAACACAAGGTCATGTACTAGTCTGTTTATAAAAATGCTGTGACCAGGGACTAAAAGGAACCTAACCCTGTATTTCCCCTAGGAGCAAGTCTCAGATTTCACTAATTCTGTGTTTACAATGACTTTATAGAACAATCAACCTTGAATAATGAGAATTGAGTCTATGCAAAATATTTCTTAATATGCCCCCCAAATTCTAAATAATCACACCGCAGGGCATAGTGACGCATGCCTGAAGTTCCAGCTACTTGGAAGGCTGAAGTGGAAGGATTGTCTGAGCCCAGCGGGTGGAGGCCTCAGTAGCCACGAGCATGCCACTGCACTCCAGCCTGGGCAACAGAGTGAGACTCCAATTCCAACTCAAATTAATTAATTAACTAATAGAAAGCTGTATTTTAAAAGGAACTATGTAGTATTGCATTCATCATGATCTTGTTAGTTCACTTTAGGGACTCAGCTCTGTATGAATTATACTATAAGCAATATAGCACCAGATTGGAGTGTTCAGGTTCTGAAGCTTCAGGTTCTGAAGCTAGCCTATATGAGATCAAATCTTGTCTCTACCACTGCTATCTGGCCTTCAGCACGTGGATTAGCAGCTACATGAATCAGTAGCCTTACCCCCCAAAAGAAGAAAAAGCCAGCGCTTTTGCAATAGTATTCTGTGAGGATCAAGTGAGTTCATAATTGTAAAACACAAAGAAAAATGCCTGACACGTAGAGAGGATTGTATAAAAGTTAATGAATAGTATCTGTCACAGCTTTATAGATCATTTGGCTGAAGTACTGACAGCATTCACAGTCGCTAAGCCTACACCATAACAAAAATCACTGGTGATTCAATTAAAGTAGCATGCCCTAATACTGTTAAGTGTATAATGCCCCCCCACGTCTCTACTTAATAACAATTCACAATTAATAATCATCTCACAAATCAGTGAAATCTTTTTTACAGATGACTTCCTGAAACACTTGAAAAATGTGGTTGAAAATATCTTTCATTAATTTTTAAACCCAATCTCTCGCCACTCACACTACTCTAATCTTCTCCATCTCAGCAAACAAAACTTACAATCCCAGCTTCCCAGTTCTCAGGGCAAAAAAGCGGACGTCATCTGTGGTCTCTATTTTTTTCTCTCTGCCCTCGGCCCAATCACACCAAATACTGATGACTCCACCTTCAAAACACTGTGTGCTCACACAGCAACCGCTTCTTGCTAACTCCATCTGCTATAGACTGGGTAGTGACAACAAGGACCTAAATGTCCCCTGTACTTCTCCTCCCTGGTCTAGCCCCAACGGAGCAGCAAGCACGTCCTCTTAAGCTTAAGTGCCATCATGTCACTTCTCTGTTCAAAACTCCTCAACGTCCTCTCTGATGATCTGGGTGAAAGTATTCATCGATGCTCAAGACCTTGCAAGGGACTTCTTCATCTACCGCCCAGCCCTCTCTGTCGCTTCTCTGCAGCAGTGCTGGTCGCTCCAACACTGAAACCATGCCACAGAGCTTTCCATCTGCCATTCTCTCTGCCCAGCATACCTGGGTCCACATGTCCATGTGGCTCACAGCTCACAAGCCACCTTTTCCATCAGGCCATTCCTTAATGCTCTCTAGTCCTTTCTCCATGCCCCCTCCAAGATGTCTTACTAATTGATAGACGATATATTTTAGTCATTTATTGGTTTTTACCTGCTTTTCCGGTCAGCAGAGATTTTGCTTATGTTGTTCACAATTGTCTCCCTTTATTATACCCAGAACAGGATCAAATATTTATTAAATGAATACATGCTTCACAGTCTCTTGGACCCATCATTAAGCTTTGCAAAATAGAAAGAAGATTGGACACGCAGCCCTAAACGATGTACAATGGCATTTATTTAGGTAAGTAAGATAAATTTCTCCTTTGTGGTTGTTGACAGGAACATATTTTTAGAGTAACTAGAATTTTTATGACAGCATATTTTCTCTATACTTATTTAAAAGCAAATTACTTCTGTGATGGATACTTAGGCTGGCTATAACATGACATGAATATGGCTACTCAGATTTGCTTAAATCATTAATCAAATTTCCCGGGAGTTCATTTTATTAACTGCATTGTTTGTTTTCACCATTATTCTAGATTATAAAATGTCCTCTTATTCACTGTGTAGCATCTAGAACATGGCAGTCATTCAATAAATACTTGCTGAATGAATGAATGAATGAATAAACTGAAATCTTCTTCATGGCAAGCCCTGTGTTGACATATAGTTAGTGATCAATTGATATTTGTTAGTTAAGTAAAGATGGTGATCACTTAATAAAAAGTCATTGAATGAGGGAAACTAGTAGATATTACTCGGTATTTTAGACTAGACTATTCTATGTAATGAGAAAAAGGACACTGCAGAGCCATGAAAATGCTGCTAATAACTGGAAAATTATACGTCTAACTTTATGAACACACATGACATACGGATCGTTTCTATTTCTCATTTCCATCTGGTAAGAAAAAGTAGTATCATCAGACATTGGGATAATATATATGCTGAAACAAGCTCTTCTAATGCAAGTATAGAATGAGTGAGATAAATAAATCTAGAATATACAAAAGGATGAATGGGCCGATATGATAGCCTTTATTAGATATGAGTTAATATTTTCAGGCTGACTTTCAAAAGTTTACCTGTCATTTTTTTTCATTTGTTGATTCATGTATTCAGCAAGTATACACTAAGTTTCTGATAAGTGCTGGGCACTGTTTTAGCAAATAGTCATATATGCACTACTTAACCACTTTTGTGACTTGCTAGAAGCTAATTATTTATTACGTGCCAAACTTGAAGTTACTTAGTCAACTCAACACTGCTGGTGTATGTCAGATATAGAATTATTAAATATAAACCAAATTGCTTCAGGCAGAAGAGATGTTTCTTATAAAGGCAACTGGCCATTAATACGATTGAGTTGTTGCTATGGGAACAAATAGGAGTTATAGAAACTGTATCTCATAAGAACAAAGAGAACAATGAATCATTATTTAAGCATGCACAAAGTTTACGATGAAGTGAAACATCAAAGAACACAGATAATGTACTATTAATTTTCATAGGAGGATGAAATAAAATTTAAAAAATAGAGTATATAAATCTCTGCAAGTCAGAATGAGTTGCCGTTGACTCTTATAAAGACATGAGAGTATCTTCAGTTAGGACAATAATTTGGTATTTCTTCAAATAATTATCCTTTTTCTAAACATTTACTTTGGGAACTAGGATTGCTGCCATTGTTGAGTGATTTCCTTTGAAAGATGCTGTTTAATCTCAACAAGAAGAAAACGAATATAAATTTCCTTGGTTATGCAAGAAGCCACAAGGGAGACCTAAATAACTTGCCACTACATATCTAATTTATTGTTATATTTTTATTATACCTTGTTTATTGATACCCTACATACCTGTCCTGGTGGCCTGACCAAATCCTAGCTCTGGTTACAAACATACTTCATTCTTGTGTTCAGCATGGTCTAAGTGGTTTACTACCTCTACTCCACAAATTATATGACTGATATTTTTGCCTCCTGTGGTAACAGTCTCCCGTATCCTGAAAGGGAGTCATCTACGTGTAGTTATAACTGCTGCACATTGAAATCACACACTGTTACATAGTGAGCTCTTTTTCTTGAGATTTATCTCTGCTTTTGGGGGTGTCTTGATTTGGTGCATCACCTCTGGACTGTTTCTGCAATATTTGATTGTATAATATGAGATGCCTAGACCTGGACTCAGTGAAGACTATATAAAGACGGTCGATCCTCTTGTCCTGTTCCATCAGAAATAGAAACAGACATTCCAGAATAGAGAAAAGTTATCCAGCTGATAGTAAAACTAAGATATGACAAACCTACCTGAACTCAAGAAAGTATTTTTTCCAGTGATTTGTATTGACATGATGAAATAAAGATTAAAAAATTTTAGGCATAGCCACATGAATACTGATCCCTGAGAATAAGTATGGCCATTTTGAATACAGACAAAATAGTTTCTTCTGGCAAAGACTTAGTGTAGTGAATAATGATTAGTCATATAAAATAGAGACGAGCTTTGAAAAAGTTACTGATTCACCCAAGCGATAGTTAGAAAATGGTAAATCAGACATTAAAACACTCACAAACACACACACACACACACACACACACACACACACACACACACACACACACACCATGAATCAAACTTTTCTATCCCATTTTCATATGATTAAAGGAACTCTTTCCCCCAAATCATCTACTGATTAAACTACAAAAAATATATATCAACAATTACTATGGACTAAACCCTCTTTTAAAGGACCCAACCTAGTGTTTATGAGTTCTGAGCATTCTAGAGTGTTCTAAAGTTGGTCATTTCATGGCAGCACTCAGAAGTTGATTTGGTTTCTTTCTACAATATGTTTTACAGTTTCCATCAATACTGAGGAAATCCCACAGCCTTTATGACATATTGTCAATTTAGCGTCTCATAGACTTTATTTCTACAAAATGAAGCGTTTGTCTTTTGAATGAGTTAAGTAACTCTTCATGTTTTTTCATGTAAAGTACAAAAGTTTCTATTTTATTTTAAGTAATCTTATTTTCTTTTTCTGCATTTATTAATTTTATATAGCTTCCATCTTCCAGGATTTGAAAGGAACATTTTTAGTGACATATATTTCTACTGTAAATATGTCTACTGTAAATATATATTTCTATTGTAGATATATATTTCTATTGTAAATATATTTCTACTGTAAACACACACACACACACACACACACACACACACACACACACACACACACAATATCAGGGAAAACCAGAAAAAATTAAGCCTCATACAAGGTTAAGAAAGCCTCAACTCATAGTCTTTAATCCTAAAACACTTTTACTCATAATTTTAAAAGGGAGAAAGAGTTGCAGTGTAGTGAATATAACTGTGTTTCACAATAAGATATGCACCTTAATGTCTGTGAATGTGACTTTATTAGGAAACAAGGTCTTTGAAGATGTATGCAAGTTAAGATGAGTTCATCTGCATTGGGTTGAGTCTTAAATACAAATATTTGTGTCTTTGTGAAAGAATGGAGGGGGAGATTTGGGCACACAGACACAGAAGAAAGTCATGCTTATAGGATGATACCACTATAAGCCAAGAACCCTTAAGGATCACAGGGGCCACTCTAACTAGGGATCATCAGGGAAGGATTTCTCTGTAGCACCTACAGAGAGAGTATGACCCTGTCAACACCTTGGTTTCAAGATTCTAGCCTATAGAAATGTGAGGATAAATTTCTCTTGTGTTCAGTCACCAACTATTGGTAATCTTTCATGGCAGACACAGGAACCTAATATAGACAGCACAGCTCAGTGAAAAAAGAATGGACTTTGGACAGTAAACTTAAGCTTGAATCACTAGCTTATTTTTTGGCCAAAGGCAAGTTGCTTAATATATTTTAGCATCAAATTGCTTGTGTGTAAAATCTCAAGAGCGTATGTGAAATAATGTATGTGAAAACCTTGCCACATAACAGCAAGCCACTAAAATATTAGATATTAATAAAGAGGGAAAAAAGCAAATCATTCTTACTCTTATATTCCAGTACATTTTCTAAAAATTCTGTATAATTTCCATAATTTCTTAAAAGCTTTTTTAGAGATAAACTAATTATATATATATAAAAAAAAAAAAAAACAACCCTCAATTCTAAACTAAAATGTGTGTGAGAATTCATGTCAGGGTGTAAAATATAACTAAAAACAAAAACAATATTCCTGTTTTTTATATTTGCAGTTTCATTTTTATGTAAACAAATGTTTAGACATTTCTTTACTAGATGTAACCAAAAAAAGAAGATTCAATATAAGCCACATCTCTTTACAGTTTTATGCCTTTTTGGTTGAAATTTTAAAAGGAGAATGAATTGAAAAACAATATTATTCAGCCATATTAGTTAAGAATGACTTTTATCAAGACAAAAAATTTCCAAGGAAAGGCAAGAAGAGTAGAAATTTGCACAATTTTTTTAATGAACTGTGACCCAAAGCCCTAGACTCTAATTATCCTATATTCTAAGTGAATAAATGATATTATATCCACATTTTTTCTCAAAGTATTATGTCTCGTAAAGTATTATGTCTCAAAATATTACTATACTTTATTTGTATTAAAAAGCTACTTTATACTTTATGCTTTAATATGCTACTTTTCTATGCCAACAAATCTCCAAATGGTAGATGAACCAAATTGCTTTACTTACTAGTACAAGAAGCAGGACGATATCAGGATTGTCACACGCACAGGCAATGTGCATGGGTGTCCAGAAGTCTTCATCCTGGTGGTTGACATTGACGCCTCTGTCAATCAGGATCTCTGTGATGAAGGCATTGTCATACCGCGCACACTGAAAGAAAGAATAAAAGGAGATACAAAACTATAACAAACTATAGTAAAATCTATTCTAAATGTTTACAAATAAAACATTTTAAAGCCAACTGTGGAAGTTGAGAGGTGAAGCTAACCTGAGAAAGGATGTTCCCCCAACTAACCCACGAGGAAAGAAACCTGTGGAAGTCATGGGAATTGGTTCAATGATGAGTAGACTGATAAAAAGAAGAAAACAGAGGCAGATATAAAGAAGGTTAAAAATAAAATCAGGCAATCCCTTTGGGTCCTCTCCTGCTCTAGGAGCTTTTCTCTCCTCTCAAAATCCTGCTTTCGGAAAAAAAAAAAGTCACTTAGTGGGTTGTTTTCATTTGTAGATAGGATTATTAGGAAATATTGAACCATTAGGATAGTGATTTTTCTAAAATACAGATGTGATCATATTATCCTTCTGCTTTAAAATGCACATAGTTTGTCACTGCCAAAAGAATGAGGTTTAAGCATTTGATTGCATCCAAGATAGGCAAGACCCTTCAAAATCTTTCTAACATCATTTCTCATATTCTCATATGGAGACTTCACACTAAATACGTAGGACTACTGGGCATTCCACAGCATGCTTTATTGTAAAAGTTAACAGTTGAAATTGAAGAGTCTTCTACCATAAATTTTAATAATTTCATAATATGTTATTTTTATATATTCCATGATCTCTTAACTATCAAACCATCCAGGAACTTATTTTGTTTCCATTTTTATTTATAATTTATAATTACAACCCAGGTAAATATGTGTATAAGCCAGAGCTGACATCGTAGGTGTGCCATCTATGCACTTGTTCTTAAATTGGTTCTATACTTTGCTTGATGCTCTCCTGTTACCATCTTAAATTTTGATAATTTTTTGAAAGTTCCACATATTCACTTAGCACTGGGCTCTGCAAACCATCTAGTTGTTTTATAAACCCTTTTCGTATTTAAACTATATGTTACATTAATACCAAGTGCTTACTAGTCAAATTCTTTAAAACAATGTATAAGTACATCAAAAAAAATTTCTGGGTTGTAGATATATACTTTTGTTGAGATTTGAATGGATAGAGCAGATTTGCCACCCCCAAACAGTGCCAACCAATGCTTCCACTGGAAATACTGTCGTACAAATATATTCACCTTTTCTCTGGATAGTATAATTACAAGCAAGTCATTGTAGGCATGTCACTTCTTAGGAACAGGAGCCAGATTTACCTTACTGCTTAAGTTAATTAAAAACTACACACACACACACACACACACACACACACACACACACACACGATGGGAAGAAAACAAGATGAACCTAATATTGTTCTAGCCTGCTACCCTGAGAGCATTCACAAGCTGCAGCTCAGGGAGAAGAACCCAGTCTGACGAGGGCCAGCTCATGAGATGTCTTGAGAGACCAAGGTGATTGAATTTCACAGGGCAGTGTAGCACAGAGGACAGAGCCTCACAAAGAAGACCCTTAAAGTTCTAAAGAGACACGCCCCTCCCAAGTGCTCAGCTGAATAATAATCAGCACATGCAATCTAGGAAACTATCTCAGGTCAAGGAAGTAACTACCTGAAAAGAAACAAGACTCAGAGCCCACAAATTGCAAGAAATAGTGTCTGTTTCCATCAGCTAGACTGAAGTCTTATAACTGACAGGGCACTGGATAGTGTACTAGATGTACCTTGCCTTGGGGGAGAGGTCACGTTAGCCTAAAACTCAATGCTGCTCTGTTTTCAAGTTAAAAAAAAATCTTAAATTCAAGTCCTAAGAGGATCAAATTATTTCCAAATAACTTAACAGCCCCCTAAGGACCTCAATATTATTGACAAAAACAAAAACATATGAGTACCAAAAAAGGCAACATTTACTAAGTCTAGAAGCCAATAAATTACGAGGTCTATAACAAAGCAGAAAAATAAGACTCACAAGGAAGAGAAAAGCTGATCAATGGGAACCAGCCCAGAAGTGATGCAACTGTTTTTTAGAACTAGCAAATCAGGGTGTTTAAGCCATTATAACCATATTTCATATGTCAAAAAGCTAGGACACTGGTTGAGCATGTTAAGTAGATATGTAGAAGATATAAAGACTCACATTTAATTTCTAGAGATGAGACTTACAAGACTGAGATGAGAAATATATTACCAAATGAGATTAACAGTAGTCTAGATATTACAAAAGAAAAGTCTAGTGAAATTTAAGACAGTAATGTAACTTATACAGATAATAAAGAAAGAAACATGATTTTATAGCAGTGACAGAGTATCAGTGAGCCGTGGGATACCTTTAAAAAGAATGATATCAAAATGAAGAGCACTGAAATAACTATATGAATAATACATATTTGTTTTTACTTAAATATATTTAGAATATAGTTGGCTTAAAAATAACAATGTAACAAGAGGTTTATAATCTATGTAGATGAAAAATGTATGACAGCAATAACCAAGGCTGGGAAGGAAAAAATGAAAATATAATATTATAAGTGATGTTTTAATGCTACATGTCAAAGGGTAGAATCTCATGTGAAACTAGTGTAGTTAGGTCAAAGATATATCCCCAAAATACTAAAGCAACCACCAAAATAACAAGTACAACACATAATACCACATAAATAGATAAACTTGAATCATCACGAATAATACTAAAGAAGGTAGAACAAAGGAGAAGAGGAACACGTGGGACAAGAAATTTTAAAAGGGGAAGATTTTGAATTTCAACCTCAATATACAAATATTTGTATAATTAAGGGTAAATATTCTAAACATTGCAATTAAAAGACAGGTATTGTCTGACTGGATTAAAAATGAAGACCTAATACTTGTTTACAGAAAAACACTGAACACTATCTTCCAAAATTAAAAAATAAAAAAGTTTACTTTTATCATTTCTCTTTGACATTCTACTGGATGTTCTAGCTAGTGCAATAAGGAATAATTACAACTGCCTTTAGTCACACATGACATGATCATGTATGTAGAAAATATGATGAAATATACAAATAGTTATTACAGTCAATAATTAAGTATAGCAAAACTGTAGCATGCAAGATTACTATACAAAAATCAAAGATCTATCTACAGGTATGTTAGCAACAAACTTTTGGAAAATGATTTTTAAAATTAAAATAGCATAAAAAATACTGAAGTACTTAAAGATAAACCTACAAAAGGTATATTAAAACCTGCACACTAAAATCATCAAAGCATTAGTGAAATAATTTTTTAGCCTAAATACATGTAAATACATATTGTGTTCTTGTGTCAGAAGACACAGTATTGTTAAGAAACCAATCTTAACCAAATTGACTTGTAGATTCAATTCAAATGCTGTCAAAATTGTAGTATGTGTTTTTGTAGAAGTTGAGAATCTGAATCTAAAATTCCTAAGTTAATGCTTAGGACCTAGAATTCCTCAAAAATCTTTGGGGAAAAAAAAAGTACATGAACTAAAGCTACCTAATTTCAAGGCTTATTATAAATACATAGGTAATCAAATTATGTTAGTCGAGGCAGTGTAATGTTGGCATAAAGTCAAATGACGCAATGAAACACAGTAGGAATTTAGAAATAGATCCTTGCATTTATAGACAACTAATTTTCTAAAAAGTTATAAAGGCAGTTCAATGGAGAAAAAAATGTTCCTTTAACAAATTATTCTGAAACAACAGGGTGTACATAATATACAAAATAGCCTTTTGATTCATACTTTGTAGCATATACAAAATGTATTCATAATGTAAAACAGTAAAGAATGTTTTAAAAATTACAAAAGTTCTAGAAAGAATATAAGACAACATTTTTTGTGAAAAACATAATCTATACATTGGAATATTAGTAAATTGGATTTAATAAAAATAAAAATCCTTTAACTTCAAAAGGTACTGCTTAGAGAGTAAAAACGACAAGTCGCAACCTAAGATAAAATATTTGCAAAGCAAATATCTGATAGAAAACATTGATCAAGAATATACGAAGAACTCTCAAAATTCAGTATTAAAATAAAAACCCAATTTCAAAACTTAGGCAAAAGATTTAATCAGCCACCTCACCAAACAAATGGATGTTCAAATTGTAGTTCACAGTCATGTTTCACTAATCTCAAACCAGGCAAACTGGGGACCAAAGGGAGGCCCAAACCTTACCTGGACGCTGCCCACTTTTATACCCAATCCTGAATTGTACCCACATCTTTACAATAAAATAAATGGAAAAAAGAAAAACAATGGCAAATCAGAAAGGTGAAGAAGGCAAGTGGAGATAAAATCGCAATCATCAAGACAATATGAAAAATAAATTGTCATTGATTATTGTTAACAATACCAAACAGATTGTGCTTCAGTTATTAGCAAACTAATGGCAGAAATCATGTTGGAGAAAACATAAAATATTGTGCATTGAAAATTTTATCTTATTTTAGCTTAAAGATCTTATTGCGGTATCGTAGACAAAAAAAGGCACGTCTTTAGTGTTTTGTTCGATCAACCATTTTCTGACTTCCATCACAATAGATTACTTTAGTCTTTCTTGTCCGTTACATAAACGTAATCATGCATTGTAGCTTTGTGTTTGTATGTGTTATGTGTGTATCCTGCTTTTCTCACTCAACATGGTGTCTGTAGAATTCATCTATGTCTTCTCTATCAGTAGTTTGCTCCTTTTTCTTGTTCAGTTGTATTTCACCATATAAATCTGCCACAAATTTTAAATTTCTCCTTTTATTGATGAACATTTGGGCTGATTTGTGCTCTCAGCAATTATGAATAAGGCTGTAATGAACATTTTTGTGTAAGCTTTTCTGAGCGTTTGATTCTTTTTCTCTTGTATAGGCACCAGGGTGTAGAATTGCTAGATGAATAAATAGGTGGATTTTTAACTTAAGAAAAAAGAAAACTCATATGGTCCCCTATCACTTACAGGCAAAAATTCTTGTAGTTTAAAGAGTGTGCAATAACTATCATGCAAAATCATGTAGTGAAGTTCGTATGGAGGAAGGTGTTATTAAACAGACATTATTGGGATGCAGTAAGCAGTTGGGGCAATGGCAAAGATGTTCATTTTGATGGAATTGCTTTGATCTTGAATTAAGGTTGTTCCATATTTGACGTTCCAGGTGATATGCAGTCATAACAGAAGGGTCACTACCCTGGGGACCCTAATTCATGAACTGTAACCCCATTTCCAGTACCTTCACGTCTGGTCTGGGGACAATGACAGAGACGAAAAGGACAAGAGTGTAAAAGTTCAATAATCTGGTTTTAGAATATGAGCCCTGGATCCAATTCGTTTTAGGAAATTCATATGCAAGTAATTTCTTTACAACTCTCTTTATCTGTGTGATAGCTCACTTTATAGTCAGCAAAGATGTGACCTCCTCCTTCTGTGACTGTCAGTATACCCTCACCCTGCCCCTCAGGAATCCACATTTATATTCAGATACCCGAGGTTTGGATTTTCAGTGTCTTTCACCAGAAAGAGTTAATTAGATACAATGTTGAAAGTGATATGAGCCCCTCCCTGGTTATATCATGTAAGAGTCACATTTCAGAGGATTATGAATAATAATTTGACAGCACAATAAATACCTTCTAGTTACACTTTCTGAAGAGATTGTGATGGTTGAACGTGCCTGTTACAATGATCATAGGATATTATTGTTAGGGAATAAACCTATTTCTCTACAGAAAAAATTTTCTTCAAGCCAGGAAATTCAGGTTGTTCTTTATCATTTCAACCAATTTCTGGTGACACTTTGGGGTACCAAGAAAGGGACTGAGTCCACACTTTATCATGCCTCAATATTCTGACTCTACCAGGTGTTTCCACCTGCAACCTGGAGCCAGGTCCCAAAGTTCCTCTTGTCACTGTCGTTTACCTCTCAAAATGTCTTGGTCTAGCTACATAATTTGTGGGACCCAATGCAAAATGAAAACGTAGGGCCTCTTATTTAGAAATTATTAGAAATTTCAAGCTGGTGACAAGAAAACATGCAGACAAGTATGGCATCATTCTAAGTGCAAGTCCCCACGTGAACGCATGTTCACCTTTAATCAGCTCACCTCCCAGTTCCCACTTGAGCACACATCACTCTTCTTCCACCAAACCCCTGGAACCCAGACTATTTTATTTCTCTTTTTTAAAAAAAATTTTATTTTTATGAATTGAGGGGTAAAAGTACAATTGTGTTTCATGGATACAATGCACAGAGGTATAGTCTGGGATGTTAGTGTATTCAGCACTTGAAAAAGTATATATTGTGCCCGGTGGGTAGTGTTTCATCCTGCAGTCCATTTTAAATACACTCTGCTGGGCACAGTGACACAGCCTGTAATCCCATCAGTACTTTGAGAGGGTGAGGCGAGAGGATCGCCTAAGATCAGGGGGTCGAGACCAGCCTGGGCAACTTGGTGAGACCTCGTCTCTAAAACAAATCACAAAAACTAGCTGAGCATGGTGACGTGCATCCGTGGTTCCAGCTACTTGGAAGGCTGAGGAGGAAGGATCGCCTAAGCCCAGCAGGTCAAGGCTGCGGTGGTCTTGAGCGTGCCACTGCACTCCAGCCTGGGCGACAAGAGCAACACTCTAGCTAACTAACTGACTGACTAAATAAATAAACAAATAAATAAAGCCACTCTCCTCAATAAATAAACACACTCTCCTCATCTGGAAATGCCCAGAGAACCTACATGTAGTTCAGTCTTCCTGAAAACATCATATCTTCTACAACCTTCCCCAGTGCAGGTAAAATTATTTTTCCATAAGACCCTGAAAAAGCTTGGACATTTTCTGAGGCAGTTGATGATTCTTGTAGAATCACTGCACGTTCACCCGAATGTGCTTCTTTCTGAGTTTCACACCTTCCTTACAGAATATCCTCTTCTCCCAACCTGGTCACGACCCCTTTTCATGCAAGACTCGAGGACCATGACAACAACCTTCTCTCTACTCAGCATCGTCAACAGATGAGGCATTAGCAACATTGGATTATTCACCCTGTATTACAGCCTCAAATACCTACCTTCCCAAGGCCCCACTCATCTTCACCCACCCCTCTGGCTCACCATCAGCAAGATTGGCTCCACGGTGAAATATTGCATTCTAAAGTCCCAATCCAGGACCAAAATATTTCATCTTGTCTCCTGAAACAGACTCAGAGAGTCTGAATATGGTGAAAAGCTCCTTCTTGCAAGGTTGTCTATGGATTGACAACAGGATTAGAATGTGACTAATACCTTCAGCACCGGATCAAGCAGTTTTCAGCTTGTCTCGCAATGCATTCTTTTACTAATTTTTTTTTTGAGTCAGAGTCTCACTCTGTCACCCAGACTGGAGTGCAGTGGCATGCTCATGGCCTCCCCCCGACCTGCTGGGCTCCGGTGATCCTTTTGCTTCAGCCTTCCAAGTAGCCAGGACTATAGGAGCATGCCGCAATGCCCAGATAATTTTTTAAATTATTATTTATTGTAGAGACCAGGTCTCACCATGTTGCCCAGACTGATCTCGAACCCCAAAGTGCTGGGATTGCAGCCTTGAGCCACCACGCCCAGCCTTCTACTCATTTTTAATTGTTGCTAAACAAAGGTAATACATCTCTATGTACAAATTCTATACAATTTGCATTACTGATTTCTCTGAAAAGACTACAAATCACAGAAACCAAATGACAAAGGCAAGTATAACTTAACGTGTGTGGGGGGGGTGGGTGCTTCTGTCTTAGCATAAGGTGTATGTTCTTCTGTATTGTAGTTCTTCTGGTTGACTAATGAGTGTGTCATTAATAACCCTGAAATCTATCTCTAAAAGAATAAGTCATTACAAATACTACATTACGTTTCATGGTTCACACACCAAATTTGGTTCACACACCAAATTCTTTCATCTATGGTTCATACATGAAAGTTATCCTTCACTATTTTTTAAAAATGAAGGCTGGATCTATTTTAACATTAGTTTTTCTCAGCATCTACATATTTTACAAAGCGAACTTCCTCCTCACTTCTCTGCTTTGGATACAGAGCCATGGTAGCAGAAGAGACTCAAAAAAGAGTTACTGGGAAAGCATTTAGTTTGATCCAGGGTTGTTAACTGAGCTAATATCATGGACCAGGTGTAGCTCTATTACTAAATTGAAAAAAAAATCTGAGCTTTTCAGTAGCTATGGGGGCAGGGGGGGGGAAATGATGTGATTTGCACAATTCATTTTAAATTAGCTGTAGTCCTTCTGCTTGTCATATGTTTATAGGTTATCCGTAGTTCAAAGAATATCACTCTACTGAGAGACAGAGACTGTGATAGAGAGAGAAAGAGAGGTGAGGGAGAGGGAGAGGAAGGGAAGGGAGGCGAGGGAAAAGAGATTGATTTACATTAGTAGCAAAATTAGAATTCGTCTGAATGTGTTGCAATTTCCCTACTTTTGACATCACTCTGGAACTTCCATCTGATCCTTTGGTTGCAACATCAATACAGCCTGAGCTCAGGTCTGCAAAATCACATCTGCTACTGCATCACCTTAAAAAGTCATATACACTCTAGTGCCATCTGGAACGCACTTCTCACCATGTTTGCTTTTCATGTCTTCTCTCTGTAAAATACTACACTCCAGATCACTTTCCATAGACAAAATACCCAGAACACTGAGTTGAAGCACATTTATTATCTCACTTGCATTCTAGAGAGCCATAGCTTGCAGCCAATGGAAACTGACTTTAATTATGAAACAGTTTACTACTGAAGAGACTCAGATAAGCCACTGAGGCACATATACAAAATTTAACATCCCAATAATGCTGTTGTCCTTTCAAGTGAATATAAATGTATATATATTATCTAAGCAAACAGCCTATAACCAAGGGAGTGATGTGGTTAGAGACCGCTGAGATGCAGTCTAGTGAGCCATAGTAGAGCACCCAAAAGCCAGAAGCAGCATGGACATTATGGAGGAGGAATGGAAATAACCATTGGGGGCTTACACTCAGTTGGCACAGTCAGAGTAATACAAATGGCCAGAGTTGTTCAAAGAAAAGCTTTCTGAGTGGGTATGTTTCAGGCCGATAACTAAACAAAATCCTTTCTTGGTAAAACATTCCAGTTTCTCCTAGAAAATATATTTTTTTCTTTTTTTTAATCTTTTCTTTATTTTTTTATGTTACTGGTAGTTTCAAAGCTGGATAATTGCAAGTTTCCTTGGAAGGGAGACAAGTTCTACAAGAAGTCGGTAGAAAATGACTTGTTATCTGCCTCATCCTGTTGAGACAGGATTACTTTACTAGGGTTTTTTTTTTTTTTTTTTTTTTAGTTGGAGTCTCACTCTTGCTGCCCAGGCTGGAGTGCAGCGGTATACTCATGGCCACCGCAGCCTCAACCTGCTGGGTCCCGGCGATCCTTCCACCTCAGCCTTGCAAATAACTGGAACTACAGGTGCACGCCACCGCGCCTGGCTAGATTTTTTTGATTTATTGTAGAGACGAGGTCTCACCAAGTTCCCCAGGCTGGTCTTGAACCCCCAGGTTCAGGCAATCCTCTCGCCTCAGCCTCCCAAAGTGCTGGGATGGCAGGCTGTGCCACTGTGCCCAGCCTACTGGGGCTTTTTATGATTTAACGTCGACTGAATCTGATCGATGTAGTGTATTCACTCAGAAATAGGAGACACAATGCCTTCAGTGTCTGGTAGCATTCCAAGAATCATCACAATGGACTCCTCTGTTGCCCTATTACTTGCTTAATCATACACTCAAGCCATCCCACGGTACAGATCAAGGTTATGCTTTGCATCCAAGATTAAGCCGGATATTTTACTAAAGATCTTAAATTCTAGACTGGGACTTTCCAGTTACAGATACTATGGTCCTCACAGACCCACGAGATGCTGGATTTTAAAAAGCCAAGTCCAGTTGGGCTTTTGAATCAAAAATCTCTTCCTAAGGAAAAAGTGAAGAGTCTCTTTGTGGCAGTCAACGGCCATTCTATTCCCGGTGCTTGGCAGCACCCAGCAGTTGCTCACCATCGGACATCAGAATTGTCCAACCCTCCCTCACTGGCATCATCATTTCTTCCTCTGCCCCATCTTTTGCCCCTTGTCTCCTGCTACACATGCAAAGATGCCCTCCTCCATACATCTTCCAAGAAACTCCCTGGGAACAGCCCCTGCAAGAAGCCACATTGTCTTCTGCCATGAGCGATTTCCTGGCTAGAGATTACCCTTGTAGCTTTTGTCCTTTTTCTTCTGGGAAACCAGAGAAGGGTCTTGGAGTCTCGTGGCCAATACCCAGATTCTGGGGTGTGGGTGGACAGGACCATGTGTAGCAATTTCCACCAACCATTTTTGTTCTTTAACAACTAGATATTTTCTAAAAGAAGATATTTCTTTAGGCATTTTCTCTACAGCCCTGATACTCTGCTCTTTTCAAAATACAATATTTTTACTAGATTTTGAAGATATGACTGTAGTTAGTTGCTAATTATCTCTGCCTCTTACAGCACCTGAGATTTTAGAGAAACACACTGAAGCAAAAAGAGAAGCTCAATTTAGAGAACCAAATTTTCTTGTGAGAGTAGCAAAGTTATTAAAACATTCAAAAGTAAATTTTGAATAAAAACATACTCCAAATTTTTGATTATTTTCTTTTATTATATGAAATACACATGCTTATTATTTTAAATGTTCAAGTAATTTGTACAAGAAAACAAAAAAATTAGACCTTATCCCCTATCCCCATGGTGAGCCACTGTTAAAAATGTCTTGTTTAACCATTGCCTCACTATACTCTGGTGTGGCCATGCACTCTTGGAGCTATGGCTGTTGCCATGTTTCCTGGCTTTGGACCCGATTCCATTCATCTATCCATCCATCCACCCATCCATTCATCTCTATCATCTATCTGGTTGTTCCATATGCATGATTCTCTAACCTGCTTTTGGCATTTACAGTACATCCTGGGTATACTTTCACACATGTTAGAGCTCAATATTGATAACAGTCACATGAATCCCATTGCTTAAAAAAGTAGAATTCACTCAGTAAAAGAAAAATTATTTCTTATTTCTTTTTTAAAACATATTTTATCTTAAAGATGTAGGGTACAATTCAGAGTTGAGTATGCAAGTGGGTTTCGTACAGGTAAGGTCTGGGCCTCCCTTTGGTCCCTACTTTGCCAGGGTTGCGATCAGATACCCTTTTGGATGTTGTATATGTTTCTTATTTCTAATGTATTTAACTTTAGTCTGGCTATACTCTGAGTCAGACACAGCTCAGAATTATAAGAGATTGCATGTCACACTCCATTCAAGATGGTTTAGTTACCACTGGGTGCTCCTTCTCATTTGCTTATTTATAAAAGGTAATAGCATAAAACCCTGAGCAGCATTTTAGCAGAGCCTATGTAAGTTTGTTTTCCACTCCATAAACATAATTTTTTTCAAAGAGTTTAACATGTGGTTTCTTCTATATTGTCTTCATAAGACTAAATTCCTCGGGTACAGATATTATTACTTTTTTTGCCCATTATTCCCCTTCTGTCTGAGTACCTGATACCTGCCAGATGGTTAACTCATAAATTACTTAATGAATGGTAGGTAAATAGATGAATTCAGAAGGATATATTGAAAACGTTTAAAAAAGGAGATAAAAGTTAAGTAAAAATGTTTATATGTATGTATCTTTCTCTGTCGCCCAGGCTGGAGTGCAGTGGCACAATCATAGCCCACCTCAGCCTCAAACTCCTGGGCTCAGGCAATCCCAGTAGCTGAGCATACAGGCACATGCCATCATGCCTGGATAATTTTTTTTCATTTTATTTTTTGTAGAGATGAGGTCTTACTACATTACCCAGGCTGGTCTCAAACTCCTGAGCTCAAGTAAAAATCCTGCCTCGGCCTCCCAAAATGCTAGTGGGCCACCGCAACCAGTTACGTGACCAAAATATTTTAAACGTTTTTCAAATGTCTATCTTTAGTCCTGTTAGAGTTTGTAATCCCCAACATAGAAGATCTTATGGCACTTCAAAGAGAAATGTCTTGCAGAAATCTACACTCAAAGTAAGAACTAAGCAAATACAACTCTGAGAAAAATCTCAACAACTTGCACACGATGCCTCACACAAGTGGAGGCCTCAAAGACACTGATCTTATATAATTAGAGCTTCAGGGCTGATGAGCCATCAGGGTTCACACGTGGGATGTCCAAAAGGTGGAGCGAATAGCAAAGCTCCTCACTCTTAACATTTTAGATGGCTAAATTGCCTTTCTCAGTACCTAAGGAATTTTGAAACCCTGTAATTTTGTCTCTCTTGCAAACCTACAATTTTTCATTTGTTTTTATTTACTTGGTAACCCCAGGAAAAGGAGCCTCTGGCACTGAGCCTTCCCTCCTTCAGACACCACCAGGTTGCCTTATAAAACCTCCATCTCCCCTGGGTCTTAGTCTCACAACATTTGCATAACCACATAAAATGCAATATGCTTGACTTGAGAGTTAATTCAGTGTTTTCCCATTCACCTTATAACTTTAATCTTCTCGTTTCTCTCTTTTTTTTCCCTGACTTCACCATTTCTGAGTCTTTATACTCTGTTACCTGGACCTGAAAGAACTATCTTCTCATTGTCTAAAGAGAGCCTTATATCCTTAGAGCCCAATCATTCATTCATTCCCTATGCACCGTGTATTTATTATGCATCACGTGCTAAGACTATGAAAGTGTCTTAGACAGTCACAGTCTTTGAAAATTTCAGTCTAGAGGAGATAAAAAGATATATAATCCCTTAATTATAATCCATTGTGACAAGATCCACAGAGAAGTAAAGAGTGTGTGTCATGAGACCTTGGATAAAAGGGTAATTAAGTTTGACCCCAGGAGGATGAGAAAAGGCTTCACAGCTGATTCCCGAAGGCGACCAAGTGACTTCACTGTTTCTTCACTATCGTCTGATTATCCCTCTTCCAGTCGGCTGTAATCAGTGGTTCATTTTTCTGTCTCCCTCCGATGAACACCAAATGTTGTGTTTTGCATCTTTTCACCCCCAAAATCTTTCACACTGTCAGATAGTAATTGCACATTGACATCAGTTAATTAGCTTATCTACTCAACAAATCCGCTGAGCATCTCCAAGTGCCAGGTACTCTCCTGGGCATCATAAATAGAAGAGTTATGAAAATAGGCCAAGTCTTGTCTCTCATGGAGCTGACATTCTAGGGCATCTTAAACAGTCTCGTGAACTATGATCTGTCTGGTGGCAATTGTGCTGCAAAAGGTAGGAAAGAAAAATAGATAAAAGGGTGGAAACAGAACTGCTTATGAGGTGTTGGAGGTGTGTTACTACTCCTGTCGGGACGGCCAGGGGAGACTGTTCTGTTGGGTAATTTTTGAGCGGATACCCCAAGCAAGAGAACAGTGAGCCATGTGGATCAGGGAGGCATGTGCTGGGTGGAAAAACTATAATGGGAACATGGAGCAGAACCTTGGTGTCCCACATTCTGCGAACAGAGTGACCAGTGTGGGCGGAACAGAGAGAGAGGAGGAAAGTAACTGGAGATGAGGTCATCATGACTGTGGGCTGGGACATGGGGATAAATCATGCTATGGCCACACGCAGGACATTGGAGTTTACTTGAGTGAGAAGGAAAGTTGTTGGGTGTTTTGGATACGGGAAAGACATGGCCTGAGTTTGTGTGGGAAACCATGTAGGGTGGGCAAGGATGGGACCTGGGAGAGGAGTGAGGAAGGTGTATCCGGAAAAGAAAGAGAGAGAGAGTGGTTTAAAACAGGGGGGCAGCTGTCAAGGTCATGAGAAATGGTGACTTTCTGGCTTTATTTCAAAAACCAAGAGAACAACTGTTGGTTTGCTGATTGGGAGAATAGAGATGTCTGGGGGGGGGTGCGGCAAAAAAATCTTGGAATTTATTTATTAAAAAATCCTGCATTTATTCTTACATGTTTTACATATTAAAACTTCGGTCACCTTCCAATTACTCTCCATTTGATGCAGTACATCTATGGAGATATTTTTGCCACTGCTCAAAACAATTTTTGAACACGTCAATTTTGACGACTTTTAGTGCTTCTGTTTTTTGTTTCACCTCTTCTATATCAGCAAAACATTTTCCTTTGAGGACTTTTTTTATTCAGAAACAAACAAACAAAAAACATTGCTCGGGGCGAGATCAGGTAAATAGGGAAGGTAAGGCATGGAGATCATGCTATTTTTGGTCAAAAACTGCTGAACACGCAGAGTGGTGTGGGCAGGTGCACTCGTAAATCACCCACCATGAAATGGACAAACACTCTGAAAGAATCTCCATAGTTTCTGGACTTCGCAGCAACTTGGATGGATCTGGAGACTATCACACTCAGTGATCAATCACAGAAACAAAAAACTGAGTAGCACATGTTCTCACTCATAAGCGGACCCTGAATACCTATCGATTGGCAGTAGCTGGGCTCGGTGGCTCAGCCTGTAATCCTGCGCCTTTGGGAGGCTGAGGTGAGTGGATTGGCTGAGGTGAGTGGATTGGCTGAGCCCGCAGGTTCGAGACCTGCCTGGGCAGGTGAGACCTCATCTCTACAATAAATCAAAAAATCAGCCGGGCGTGGTAGCACACGCCTATAATTCCAGCTACTTGGAAGGCTGAGGGGGAAGGATTGCTGGAGCCCAGCAGGTCGAGGCTGCGGTAGCTGGGAGCGGCCACTGCACTCTAGTCTGGGTGACAGAGTGAGACTCCAAATAAAAAAAAAAAAAAAAAAAAGGGATTGGCAGTAGCAGGCCACTGCCAGGCAGAGGGGTGGGATGGGTGGGTGGTGGTACATAACGTCAGTATTGGTGCCTGATCTTAATCCAGGTGAAGCGAAGGCCAATGGAAGGCCCAAACTTCACCTGTACCTATACTACTTATATACCCAGTACTGACTTGTACCCCACATCTTTAAAAAATTTTTTAAAAAATTATCTAATGATTAAAAAAGAAAGAATCCTCCAAAAAATTCACTAAGGCAAGCTGCCTCTCCCAAATATGCTAACTGGTACACCGATGCCTAAGACACTTACCCAAAGGAGGAAGTTTTAGGTGTCTGCCCTCCAAAAGAAAATTCTGGTTTTCTATGCCTCCCCATATATGCTCATTAAAAGTCATATATGTGTGCATATGTGTGTATATACATGCATATATGTTTATATAAGTATATATGTATGTATATATAGTATATATATTCATATACACACACGTGCGCGCGAGTGTGCACACACACACACGCGCGCGCGCACACACACACACACACACACACACACACACACACACACACACTCACCGCATCTCCTACCCTTCCCTTCTCTCCCTTCCCTTTTCTCTACCTTCTTCTCCTTTCTCTCTCTCACACATAAATACACAGAAATGCTTTCCTAGGTTTATAAACCATGACTTGACCTGGTTTGTTTCTGGAAAAGGTCTGTCTTCTACTGGCGGATGCAAACATATCCATAAGTGGACCTCCTGAAAAACAGACCTATGATATCGGCCAGGAAGGGATATTTATGTGCAGAAGACTGTTGGTAGGATGTTCCCAATCTAGGATTGCTTATAATTACACCTAGGATCTAGGGACGATTGAGGCATGGTTCCTTGAAAATATCATGTAAGCCATGTAATGATCTGGGTAAAATGGAGACAGTTCACAATCAAAACACTTCAGAGAAAGAAAAGCTTATCTGCAAATCTCTCTTTGTATCTATTCCCAAAGCTGGGGAGAAATCTACATTCTTCTGCAAACTGCCTCCTAGCACATTAAGTTATTTTCTGTTCTGCTGACTGACTATACAATGTGATTATTTGCATTCTAGATCTCATGAGCTATTCATAAACACATATTTATCTTTTATGCAGTTTTTCTCAACCTGGTTATAAATTAGAATCACCTGAGAAGCCATGAAAAATGCTAACGATAAAACTACTTTCCAGGATAAATGAAGCCAGTGTCACTGGGCATGTGAGAGATTAGATATTTTTAGAATTCCCGCATAATGCCAAGGTACAAACACTGTTGAAAATCTATGTGATGCTAAGGAATTTCTGGTGGACTGAAGACACACTCCCTTCTGCCATAGTTTGCTATAATGTGAAGAAATACAGCATTGTTATTTTTCATGACAGACAATCCTAAATTATATTATATGTTAATTTTTATATTTTTCAAAATTAAGTTCTTTAAATTAGTTCTAAAGAATATGAGATCTAATAATTTTTGGCTTTTATTTATCCCTAAATGAATCAGCAAACATTTCTTCCACATGAACTTAACAATGTGTATTTGTTGAGTCACTTACTCATTCCCTGCTTTGTTTCTGGTGAAATATAAGATAGGTTTTAATTCATTTTTATATAATCCAGGCCACCAGCAAAGTACAGTAAAATTGCATTAGAACAATAAGGACAACTTGTAAAAGTAAAAAAAAGGGTGATTAATACTTGTAATTTATATAAAACCATTTTACTTATTGTTAAATCCTATTAATTTTTCAAAAGTGTCTTCTTTAAGGCAGTGATTTCAACCCCATTAATTAAAGATTGTTACGAACTTCAATGCGGTCATTAATAATTTTCCAGCTCATTATCCAAGCCTGTTAATTAGAAACACGTTGTTATCCTGATCTTCGTGTGTGAGATGTACATTTTGTTCCTGAGTTTCGAGCCTGTAATTTTTTCTCTGTCTCATGGTGTCACCACCCAATTGCATTGACTATCACAGTCCTTACCAGATGGAGTAAGGATCCTCCGGAGGAAACCAGGGTGTGTGGGTCTGCCCCCTCCTTCAGGAGTTGAAGCACTGAAAAAAAAATGAGAGGAGAATGGAGTTAGAGCAAGTCTTTCTTCCACATCCTGAACCCCAAGTTGTAGTCTTTCATTAATATCCAAAATGCAAATGGCTAAGACAGCCAAAGAATGAATCACTCTCTGACATGATATGTATTTATGACGGATAGCATTTTCCTTCCCATTCACGCTTATTCCTTGGTTTGGCAACATAATTACCTATTACAAGTCATGCAAGTTCATGAGAAAGTGGAATATATTGTTTTTACAGTTTATTGTTTCAAAGTGTCTAGTTTATGAATCCTTTGTAGAATTTTTTTTAAAAAGCAAAAAGAAAGAAATTACTTCACTAGGCTCATGTCAGCATTAGGTCACTAATTTTTTTTTAATTCATTAAGATCCGTTGGCCTAAAATAATGAAAGTTTATTTTTGCACATTAACCTTCCTTTGGTGCCACTAGCCCTTGGCAATATTTCTACCATTCTCACAAAGCACTTTGAGATGAAGCCACATCTACCCAAATTAGTCATGTCGAGTAGATCCAACTCTATACTAATTATCAGAATGAATTCACAGTTGAAAGGTGACCTATGTCTCTACTGGATCAGCAAAGACAAATTCATTAGTACACAGAATATCACAGAGCATTGAGAGGTTGTGTTACAGCCTCTGCTACATAAAATGGAGCTGTAAGACATGCCCCATCAAAGGCTCATCAATTCCGGAGGCACTATGCTAGTCTCCACTGTTAACAGCAGTAGTATTGTAGTTTTAACAAAATGCCCTTAATACACTTTCCTCAAAAAATATAATTAAAGCAACAGTCACTTTTTAAATTTCACTTATAGCAAGGAACTGCACACAATGGCTCAGGTTCAAACTCATGTCTCAGTGACGCATTTTGTCTTTCTACTGACTTTCTCTGTAACTTGAAATGTTGTCTGAGGGTTCCTTCTTTTCTAAGGCACCCCAGTTCTTTTATATGTTGCCAACGTCTAGTCTCTTACTCAACTCTAACTGAATTATCATGGGACACATCGTGTGTCCCAGCAGACACAGCTACTATTGTGGATTTCCTCCTTAGAAGGGTGATGCTCTTCCAGGGTGGGTGCGGTGGGTGTGTTGAGAGAGATAGGTCCCCATCCTGTGAAACACATCAGCCCTCCCAGCCCAGTGTACCCTCCACACAGCCTTCCCTGACACGAGAGCAACTGAGACCCACATCCAGAAAGAATTTCCTAAATAGAAGCATGCCGTATCTATTCATTTACCAAGTGTCTTGGTAATGCCGCATCTATTCATTTACTTTGATGACTTTCTTTCTTTAAGCAAGGCTTTAATTCTTTTCATAACCTAGAATCTGCTTGTGTTCAGTAGTTTGTTACAAAAACATGCTCAGGATGACAAACTCGTAACCTGACAGCACGCGCCATATTCATTTGCTTACTAGGTTATCTTCTGTCTCTGTTATTATTATTGCTTTTTATTATAAAGATATGGGATACAATTCAGGGTTAGGTATACAAAGGTTGATTATGCAGGTACTCTTGTTGAGGAAGTATGCCCCGCCCTCCCCTGGCAGTTCCCTCAACTGCCAATCCCATCCCCCTCCCCCGACAGTTTCCCACTACTGCCAATCACTTTCTTATAGTATTATAATTGTTCAAGGTCCGCTTATGAGTGAGAACACATGGTACTCTGTTCTTTGTTTCTATGATAGATCACTGAATCTACTCAAATTGTTGCAAAGTCCACGTTTGTCTTTCTTTATGGTTGCATCATATTCCAAGCCAGCTGTCTCTGTTAAGAGAAAAGTCTAGGAAGCGAGGCTGTTGTCTGTCTTGTTCTCTGCATTTCTAAGGACCATCCTGCTGCATGGCATAAAGGTTCTCTCTCTCTCTCTCTCTCTCTCTCTCTCTCTCTCTCTCTCTCTCTCTCTCTTTCTCCATATGGAGGGAGAGAGACTTCTTACTCTCTTGTGAACTTGTTACCCTTCATGTTTAAAATCCCATTCACAATAAAAGAAAGTTCATTACATATGTTTGCCAGTGGTTTCCACAGAAGACAAATAGCACTTTTACCCTAATATTTATTCTTTTATCAAATGAAATTAGTCATCATGAATTAACAAATATTTCTTGATAGTCTGTAAAGCTCTGGGTCAATCATGATCTTACTGCAAATATAAGGTGAGGTAGACTGTATTAAGCCAAAATATTAGTAAAATGCTGTCAGATTTTTTAATGCAGACTCTACTATGCAGACACAGAGTGAATTATACGTGATAGGAATTGGTGATCCATATAGTTTGGTTTTGGAGTGAGACAGATTTTGGTATTAGGCCTGGCCCCATGAGGAAAGCTGATGAACTTTATGCCCCAGTTTTCTGTCAGTAAACAATGAACACTGAACTCACTGCACGGGAGTATTGTGAGATTTACTGAGACAACTCTGTAGCAGGCTTATCATGCCTCAGGCACTTGGTAAGTATCACTGAATGATTTATAATTGCTATGAGTGATAAAACCCCATAGTAATATGTCATAGAACCCATACATTAAAGTTGATTTTAAATTTTCTCAAAACCTTCTGATTGCTAAATGCTGAATTTAAGTGTAGAACATAAGAAATGCAAATTTAGCAATATTAACCAGGAAGATGAGTGTGTAATTTAATAAATGGGAAAATGGGACAAAGGAAAAAAATGTATGACAAAAAAGGATGCTAAGTATGGAGATGGTGAATATGAATTACCTTTGTTTTTCATGCAAACTATTGCATTGTCAGTTTATATCAGTTATTCTTATTGTATTTATTTTATTTTTTTGAGTCAGGGTCTCACTCTGTTGCCCAGTCTGGAGTGCAGTGAGTGGCGTGATCATGGCACACCACAGCCTCGACCTCCTGGGCTCAGGAGATTTTTCTGCCTAAGCCTCCCCAGTAACTGGGACTACAAGCATGAATCACCACACCTGGCTAATTTTTTTCTTTCTCTATTTTCTTTCTTATTTATTTATGTCTTATTTATAATTTATTTATATATGGTAGAGACAAGTTCTCGCTGTGTTGCCCAGGCTGGTATTGAACACCTGGGCTCAAGCAAACCTCCCACCTCCGTCTCTGAGTGCTGGGATTACAGGCATGAGCTACTGCACCTGACCTATATCATTATTTTTTAATATAGCTGTTTTTTTTTAACTGTTTCACGATCAACTCACACAATACCTGAAATAACAGTTGGCTCTCACAAGCTGACAAGGGTGAGGTCCAGCATGCATAGTGAGCAACCAGGAGGTGCATAAGGAATATTGCCCAAGAACGCCCAGGGATAAGAAGTGAGCTACATCCAAACACCCCAGAAGGCCTTCTGGTCACCATGAAACAGGTGAGTCGGCCACATTCCTTCTATTATCCCCAGACATCATCCCAGGGAGCAAAGGGGTGCAGGCAATCTGAGCATTGAATATTTCCTAACCAGAAGAACTATTTGCTGAGAGGGTAGTTTACATGACCAGATTCAACTATGTTAAAACAGCTGTCTGGATATTAACTGGTTTGACCTCATTACCACTCAAGAATACGACACGATTGACTACCGGTGAAACAGAGAAATAGCATGTTCTTTGCACATACAAAGGATACTGTCAGCCAAACTCTCACATTGAAGCAATGACTCTTTAAGGGCTTAAACCTGGACATTGTAAGCCGTCTGAATACTCATAAATAATGAAGAAAATGGCCCTTGCATAATTAGTTGAAGACCAAGAAATCTGAAAAGTGGGGGTACATCTTTATAAAACTAACACATGTTGAGAACTTTTGGTCTAAGACATCTAAGTACGCTACGTGCAAGAATCACTTTAGTTCACTCTACACCTTTATGATACAGATGCAATATCTGTCACTGTTTTCCTGATAAGGAACTGGAAACTCTGATAGATTTAGTGGTTCCCCGAGGCCACAGGTGGCAGGAGTACATCCTGAATTCAACAGCAGCAGCAAGACTCCAAGTTTTGTGCACTCACCCCAAAACGGCATCGGGGTGGTAAAATTTCAAAGTCACCGCAGAAATCAAGTTCCATTTTAGTAGCCTCAAAATCACTAATTTTGTAGAAAATTGCCCAAACTTAGATTAAAATACTTTCTTTAAAAAGGTATGGATTCATAGCCACCTTGTGAAACCAGGATTCAAATTGCCCATCAAGAGAGAGGCACCACTACTCTGAGTCTTTCTGTTACGACCCAATCTGCAAAGAAAAAGCCTAAGGAAAAACAGCCATCTGGGGACCGAGTAGAATAATGAAATGTGGGCTTCCTTTTATAGTGCTGCTGCTCGGAACGGATTCAGCATTTATTGTATATTTGTGGCTTCCTCATCAAGCTGCAACAGAACTCCATCGAGATGTCTGTGTGGGAGCATGATCGGATGTTTAAAAAGAAACATTCAGTCTCTAAATCTTCAGTTATTGGGGGGGAGGAATAGACTAAAATGCATCATAAAATTTTGCTGAGAGGCTTTAATAGACCGGGGGGCTGGTTCCGGCACCAGCAACAATAACCAAATACAACCGTCCACTTGGTGGTCAGTGTTTATTTTGCATTTCTGGATACAGTATTACCACAAAGTATCTGGAAGTTTTTGGAGATCACATCAGCTGGTGTGGATATTTAACTGCAGAAAATCTGTACACTGCTGTCACATAGTCTCCATGACAGTGACTCTTGTATTCACAATGGTGTTACATTGTGACCAGAAAGGAAAAGTAAAAGAAAACATCACTGGGTTCTAAATTTTGTCCCAGTTATAAACCCTGCAAAAGCCATTTTCCACAGAGAGGGAAGGACAAATCATAAAATGGCTGGAGGGTATACGGGAGTTCATTATTTCTAAATTTAAAAGTTACAATGAATAACAACAAAATGTCAAGCCAGTGTCATTTTCACCCCTCCTGGAATGACAATGGAAACATCAATGGGAAGACTTCTGAAAGTGTATGTGTGAGAATTTCCATACAGTTGATAGTGCTTTCAGAAATCCTTTACAAATTTTATCTTATCTCATTAATGTGTCAATCAAGAAGAGAAGCAGAGAGCAGGAATATAGAAATTATGTTATCAACACCACAGCAATGTCCATTTGCACAGCAATGCTGCTGAAATACAGATTTCTTTCCTCAGCAGAGCTTGCATTTTAGGACTATAAGAATAACTTGAGGATTTTATTAAAACGTATCTTTCTAGTTCAGGGCTTTTCAATTAACTTTTCATTGTCATCTCCACCCAGCCTCTGCATGAAATTGTAATGCCAAAGACATGCTGAATATCTTCTCATGACTGTGGCCTTGTGAAGGATAACAAATCAATGTGTGTGTGTGTGTGTGTGTGTGTGTGTGTGTGTGTGTGTTTAATTCCTTTTTAATTTTAAATATGTTGGGTACAAGTCAGGATTAAGTACATAAGTGGCCTGCATACAGGTGAGGTTTGGACCTCCCTTCGCCTGAGTTGGGATCATGTACCCTTATTGATGTCCTGTGCTCCCCGCCCCCTGAAAGTTCCTCCTACTGCCAATCCCTTTCTTGCAGTATTATGATAGGTGTTCAGGATTCACTTATGGGTGAGAACATGGTACTCAGTTCTTTGTTTCTGTGATAGATCGCTGAGTATGAGAGACTCTAAATCCATCCAAGTTGCTGCGAAGTCCATAATTTTGTCCTTCTTTATGGCTGTGTAATATTCCATCCTGTATATGTACCACATTTTTTATCCCATCCAGTTTCAATGGGCAGCACATTTGGTTCCATGTTTTTGCTATTGTGCTACAATAAACATGTGTGCACAAGCATCTTTTTGTAGAATGAGTTGAGTTCCTTTGAGTATATTTAGGGCAATTGCTGGGTCAATAACTAGTTCTTTTAGAAATCACCACACTGTTTTCCATAGAGGTTGAACTAGTTTGCACTCCCACCAACAGTGAAGAAGTGTTCCCTTTTCTCCACATCCTCGCCAGCATCCGTTGCTTTTTGTTTTATTAATGATGGCCATTCGTACTGGAATTAGGTGGAATCTCAATGTGGTTTTGATTTGCATTTCTCTGTTGATTGGTGAGGGTGAACATTTTTTTTATGTGTCTGTTGGCTGTTTTTATATCTTCTTTTGAGAAATGTCTATTCATGTGTTTTGCCCACTTTTTTGTTTTTGTTTTAATTAATTTATCTATTATAAAGATGTGGGGTACAATTCATGGTTAGGTATACAAACGTCGATTATGCAGGTACCCTTGTTGATGAGGTATGCCCCTCCCTCCCCTGCAGTTTCCACCAACTGCCAGTCCCACCCCCCTGCCTCCTTCCCCTGACAGTTTTCCGCTACTGCCAATTGCTTCCTTATAACAATATAATTGTTCAAGGTCACCTTATGAGTGAGAACATATGGAACTCAGTTCTTTGTTTCTGTGAAAAATCAATGAGTATGATTGACTCCAAATCCATCCAATTTGCTGCAAAGTCCATATTTTGGCCTTTTTTATGGCTGCATAATATTTCATTATGTATATGTACCACATTTTTTTAATCCAGTCCAGCTTCGATGGGCAACATGGTTCCATGTTTTTGCTATTGTGAATAGAGTTGCTACAAACATACGTGTGCAGGTATATTTTTTGTAGAATGATTTGAGTTCCTTCGGGCATATTCCCAATAGGGGAATTGCTGTGTCATACGGAAGACCAATTTCTAGTTCCTTCAGAAATTGCCAACTGTATATCTGACAAAGGCCTAACATCTAGGATCTACAAGGAATTCAAACGTGCCAAAAGGAAAAAAACAAAAAGCCCCTTTAACAAGTGGGCAAAAGACATGAATAGACACTTCTCAAAAGAAAATACACAGGCAACCAACAGACACATGAAAAAGTGCTCAGCATCACTCATCATTAGAGAAATGCAAATCAAAACCACTTTGAGATACCACCTAACCCCTGTAAGAATGGCCATCATTCATAAAACAAACAACAACAGATACCTGCGAGTTTGCGGAGAAAAAGGAACACTCCTGCACTGCTGGTGGGAATGCAGACTAGTACAACCTCTTTTGCCCACTTTTTAATAGGCCTGCTTGTTTTATTCCTCTTGCCACATTTGTGTTCCTTGTAAATCCTGGATGTTAGACCTGTGTCAAATATACAGTTGGAAAATATTTTTTCCCATTCTGTAGGCTGCCTCTCCACTCTCTTGCTGGTTTATTTTGCTTTGCAGAATAAACTTTTGCTGTTTTCTCCCCCAAGGACCCACTTTTGCACCTTTGGGGGCCATTTCTACCCCTACTAGAACCATGCCCTGGTTCCATACCCTGATACTCTCATTCAGTTTTGTAGGGGAATCTAAAATTGTGTGTGTGTGTGTGTGTGTGTGTGTGTGTGTGTGCGTGCGTGTGTGTGTGTGTGTGTGTGTGTGTGTGTTTACAAAAGGCACTCCAGGAGATTCTGGTGCAGATGGTCCCCAAAGACATTTTGAGAAAAACTGCTAAGATTTCACAGTCTCAGGAAATTACCTCTGAATGCCTCATATGGTGTGACAGAATTCCCAAATGGAAAAGTTAAGAATTAATAGAAAAAGCTTTTCCATCAATTAATTTGCCATTGAGAACTTGGCCCCTATGACTCCGTGCGACACAGGATTCCTCAGAACACACAGCATTTTCTTTTTTTTAAGTCGAGAAAGCAGGATTTATTGAGAGGACAGACAAGCTCCCAGAGCAGGAGGGGACCTCAAGAGGTTGCCCAAGTATTTCCGACAGTACACATGAAGCTGGATATGTCTGACACGAGTCTCTAGCAACTGGGACAGTCTGACCGGAGGTGAGCATGGCCCCAGTGAATGGAAAGGCCTCAGGTCAGAGCCTGAATCTGCACAATGACCCTGGACCTCACTATGCTATGCCTTAGATCTATTATCAGGACATCAGAACCGTATGCATATACAAATGCCTGGGTGTTGTCACAGGATTTTCTCTTTCTTTCTTTCTTTCTTTCTTTCTTTCTTTCTTTCTTTCTTTCTTTCTTTCTTTCTTTCTTTCTTTCTTTCTTTCTTTCTTTCTTTCTTTCTTTCTTTTTCTTTCTTTCTCTTCCTTCCTTCCTTTCTTTCTTTCCTCCCTCCCTTTTCTTTCTTTCTCTTTCTCCCTCTCCCTCTCTCTTTTTTCTCTCTTTTTCTTCCTTCTCTCTCTCTCTTTTTCAAACAAGGTCTTACATTGTCGCCCAGGTTCACATGCAGTAGTTTAATCATAGCTCACTGCATACGTCAACTCCCGGCTCAAGTGACCCTCCTACCTCAGCTTCCCAAGTAACTGAGACTGCAGGTGTGCACCACCACACCTGGCTATTTTTTATTTTTACTTTTCTTTTCGGAAATGAAGTCTCACTGTGCTGCCCAGGCTGGCCTCGAACTCCTGGCCTCAAGTAATCCTCCTGTCTCAACCTCCCAAGTGCTGCGATGGCAGGTGTGAGCCCCTATGCTCAGCCTGTCACTGAACTCTTAAATTCAGTCAGTCAAGAATGTGTTCATCAATCCACATGTCTCTCGATGATGGTGATGCTGGGGAAAGTGGGGAGCTGTGGAAATCAGGGTCGAGAGAACCATTTAGCTTGCTCTCATCCCAGCCGGGCAATGAGTGATTCATAACAAAAAAGGTCTAATCAGGTTGTTGAGGCCCTGGTGAGGCTGTGCCTGAAACCATTACCCAGGTAAGCTGTTCAGTCATGTCTCAAGTGTTCCTTCTGATTTGGATCAGGTCTACATGCACTAAAGAGGTGTTCAAGAATGCGACCAGTCACCCTCCTGGCAAAGGAGTACACAGGGGGTGTGGTGTCAAGGCTGCATTCGATGTTCAGACTTTAACAGGAGAATGGCAACCTCATTCATTAAAGGCACCAGCAATTCAAGTGGTAGCTGAGGTCCACCTCAGCCTCACAGACCTATCTGGCTGCAAGCAGCAAAAATTCACTTCATATCACTTTGGCCGTGGGCTTAAGATTTCTCCTTTCCTACCCAACTGGGTCAAAACTGGACCTGAACAAAGCCTGAAGGTAGCAAGCCAAGTCCAAGACCCTCATTGCCAGATTGACAAAGGAATCCCAATACAATTGTGCAGTTATGACTAATGATACCAATATTTAGCAAGATTTTTTTATGCACTTGAGATTATCCTAGGAGTTGGAGGTGTAGCAGAGAAGAAACAGAAAAAAAATCTGCCTTCTTAGACTATATGATCTAGTGGGAGTTGTTGGTGAAGACAGAGGACCAACGAGACCGCAAACATGTATGTGGTAGAGAAACATGTATGTGGTAGAGGGACATGTAGTACCTTTTGAATCAGTGGCTGAATATCTTGAAGTTTTGTTATGCGTTTTCATCTTCCAAAAAAGGAACTATTTATTGACTAATTTTTCTGTCTAGAGCCTTTAATACAGTGTTGACTAGAAGTAGAGAAAGAAGATTCTTTGTCTTACTCCATATCTAATAGGGAAAGCTTGCTGTCTTTTACCGTTAAGTATGTTAGCTGTGAATCTGGTAAAAGCCCTGTGTGAAGCTGAAAAAGTTCCTCAATAGGTCTTGTGTATTATAAAAGTAACTTGTGTTTTTAAGTGCATTTTCTTCGTCTATTGATATGATAATGTAATTTTTGTCTTTCATTCTACTATGTTATCTTTTAGTGGATGATTTGTCACATGTACAAATAATCTTGCATTCCTAGAAAAAATGGTATTTAGTCTCTTTAATGTATTTGTTATGCATTTTATGTATTTAATCTTTTTATGAATTGCTGGTTTCGATTTTCTAGTGTTTTGCTGAGGATTTTTGTATTTATATTTATAGGAGAAATTGGTCTGCAATTTTCTCACACTGTGATGCCTTTTTCTGGTTTCGATATTGTGGTAATAATGGTCGTGTAGAGTGTGTTGATCTGTATTCCCCTGGTCACATTTTTTTAAGCATTTGTGAAAATTAGTATTAATTCCTCATTAATCATTTGGAAGCATTCCTTCCTGCAGCCATCTGTGCCTGGGTTTTCCTTTGTGGGAATATTTTACTAATTCAATCTGTGTACTTGTTATAAGCCTATCATGATTTTCTGTTTAAATCTTGATTAATTGTTAATAATCTGTGTCTTTCTAGGAATTTTTCCACTTCATGTGCATTATCTAATTTTTCGCATATAATTTGGAAATTAGGCATGGCAAGAGATTAACAACAACAACTAATGATAAAATAGACACTTATAACAATATACTGTAATAAAGTTCATCTGATGTGGTCCCTCTCTTGAAATATCTTATCGTAGTCTACTCACCTTTATTCTTGTGATGATGTAGGATGATAAAATGCCTATATGATGAGGTGACAATACACCATGATTGTTAGGCTACTGTTGATTTGATGGTCAGTTAGAAGAAAGGTCATCTGCTTCAAGTGATTCTGGGTCATTGGGTCATGATGATGTCAATGATTGGATGTCAAGAGTGGAGGACACTGATGACTAACATGCAGGTAGTATATACATGCATAGAGCATAGAGGCTGGATAAAGAGATGATTCTCATCCTGGTGCAACAAAGTAAGATGGCACAAGATTTCACTACACTCCTCAAAACAGTGTGCTACTTAATTTTTTGGGAATCATTCATTTCTGGAATTTTTTCATCTAATATTTTTGGACTGCAGTTGACACCAGGTAAATAAAACCATGGAGGGCAAAATCACAGATAAGAGAGAACTACTAGATCCTTTTTCATGCCTGATTTTAGCTTTTTTTTTTTTTTTGCTTTGGTCTTTCAATTGTTTTGATCTTTTCAAAGAACCAAGTTTTGGTTTTATTTATTTATTATTTATTTATTTATTTATTTATTTTTCCTACTCAATCTTTATTATATAATTCCTTCTATTGCCATTGGGTTTTTCTTTTCTTTTTTTTACTTGTTTCTCATTTTGGAACGTGGAAAGCTAAGTTATTGATTTAAGATGTTTCTGGATTTTTTTAGTATAAGTATTTACAACTATGGACCTTGGGTATAAACTTACATTATGATATCTTAATGTAAGTGTGTCAATTGTAAAAAAAAAAAATGTACCACTCTGGTGAAGGATACTGACTACAGAGGAGACTATGCAGATTTTGGAATAGGGGGGTATATGGAAAAATCTGTAGTTCCTCTCAAGTTTTCTATAAACCTAGAATTTATTTAAAAATTAAAGTCTTAAAAAAAGATAGATCTTTGCAACTATGTTTCCCTCAAAAAACAGTTTTAGTTACATATTATATCTTTTAGTATGTTGTATTCTCATTTCATTCATCTTAAATTATTTCCTAATGTCTTTTATGATTTCTTTTTTGATGCATTGATTATTTACGAGTATTTCAATTAATGTATTAGTTTGTTCAGGCTGCTGTAATGAAATACTACAGAATGGTAGTTTAAACAACAGAAATTCTTGCAGTTCTGGAAAACAGTAGTCCAAGATCCAGGGGTTGGCAAGTGTGATGTCTTCTGAGGTCTCTTTTCTTTACTTGCAGTTGGCTACCTCGTCACTGTGTTGTTACATGGTATTTCCTCTGTGAATGTGAATTCCTTATGACACACACTTTGTCCAAATTTGTTCTTCTTATTAAAAAACCAGCCATATTAGATTATGCCCACTCTAAAAACCTCATTTTAACTTACCTCTTTAAAGTCCCTGTCTCTCTTGCACTCCAGCCTGGGTGACAGAGTGAGACTCCAACTCAAAAAAAAGTAAAATAAAATAAAAATGAAGTCCCTGTCTCCAAATACAGTCACAGCTGGGTTATTGGGAGTTAGGGGTTCAACACATGAATTTGGTGGCTGTGGGGGAAACGATTCAGCCTTTAATAGATAACTTTTATATATTTGTGAGTTTCCTAACATTTACTCTAAGTATTTCTAATTTCATTCCACTATGGTCAGATAATATATTTTGTAATATTTTGATTATTGCTTGTCAGATGGTCTAATAAATGGTCTATCCTAAGGAATATTTCATGTACTTTTGAGAAGAATATGTCTTCTGCTGTTATTGGATGGTGCGTTTTATAGATTTCTGGTTTGTATGGTCATTTGTGTCTTCTATTATTGAATTTCTTTAATTGTTCCATCCACCATTGCACTAGTGAAGTATTCAAATCTTTTTGAATGCTTTATTTTTCTGTCAGTTTTGTTTCATATATTTTGGAGCTCTGCTATTAGGCATGGAGATATTTATAATTTGTATGTCTTCATACCTAAATATACGAAGTAATTCTTTTATCATTATGTAAAGTCCTTAATTTGAATATTAATATGTTTATTGCAGCATTGTTCACAATAGCAAAGACATGGAACCAACTGTGCTGCCCATCGAAACAAGACTAGGTAAGAAAAATGTGGTACGCAATGGGATATTACTCAGCCACAAAGAAGGACAAAATTATGAACTTCCCAACAACTTGGATGGACATAGAGTTTATAATACTGAGTGATCTATCACAGAAACAAATAACTGAGTACCACGTGCTCTCACTCATAAGCGAACCTTAAACAATTATCATAATACTGAGAATTTGGTACTAACAGATTGGTCCTTTGAAACACCAAAGGAAATCTTTCAGGTTGAAATGAAAGACACTAGAATATAGCTGGAATTCACTTGAAAAATAAATAGCATTTGAAAGCCAAATATAGAAAACATAAAAAACAGTATAATGTATATTTTGTTACTCTATTATACTATTATATTTTAAACAGAATTTTAAAAATGAATAAACATAAGTCAGTGTAAAAGAACAAGCAATGAATAAGATGTAAGTTATATGAACATAATGGTCCAAAGTTAGAAGGGCAAGACTGGGAGGAAGGGCTGTGTAAGTGCAAAGCTTTTGTACACTGTTAAAAAGCATTTGGATTTAATCTGAACTAGATTGTTATCAATTCAGATATTAATTGTAATTTCCAGGGGAAATGTAAGAAAATAACTTAAATAATATAGAAAATAAACACAAGAGAATTTAAGTGAAAGCTAAATATATACCTATTCACCCAGGTGTGGTGGCACAAGTCTATAATCTCAGCACATTGGGAGGCTAAGGCAAAAGGATTGACTGAATCCAGGGGTTCAAGACCAGCCTGGGGAACTTGGCAAGAACTCATCACTGCAATAAAAGAATAAAAAAGTTAGCAGGGAATGGTAGTGTACACTTGTAGTTCCAGCTGCTTGGAAGGTTGAGGCAGAAGAATTGCCTGAACCCAGCAGGTCGAGGCTGCAGTAGCCATGAGCGTGCCACTGCACTCCAGCCTGGGTTACAGAGTGAGACTCCAACTCAAATAAATAAATAAACACATAAATACGTAAATAAATACCTACGTGTACAAAAGAAGGTAGCAATGGAGGCATAGAGGACAAAAACAGATATCATACACATAGCAAGCAAATAACAAAAGAGCAGCCAAAAATCCTACTTTATAAAGAATTGCATTAATATAAATTGATTAAATACTGGAAGGCAGAAATTAGCAGAATGGTTAAAAATAATCATCCAACTATATTTTGCCTATAGGAGACAGCTATTTGATTCAAAGGCCAAAATAAGTGGAAAGGAAAAGATGCACCATTCAAAAAGTAATGAAAAGAGAGCTAGAGTAGATATATTAATATTAGCTAAATCAACTTTAATATAGAAGTTGTTAATGATATTCTTTTTAATTTTTTTTTATTTTAAAGATGTGGGGTACAATTTGGGGTAAGGTATACAAATGTGCTATTGGCATGCACCACCACACTTGGCTAACTTTTTGTTCTTTTAAAAAAAATTTTGTTAGAAATAAAGTCTTGGTATATTGCCTAGGATGGTCTTGAACTCCTGGGTTAAAGCACTCCTCCCCCACCTCAGCCACTCAAAGTGCTGAGATTACAGGTATGAGCCACCATGCCTGGCCAATTTTCCTTCATTCTTGAAGAGTAGTTTTCCTGGGTATATAATTGTTTATTAATAATTGTTTTCAGCACTTTAATTTGTCATTTCCACTGCCTTCTGGCTTCCATAGCTTTGGGTGAAAAGTTGTACGAGTTGTACTTTTCAACTCCAGAATTTCAGTTTGGTTCTTTTGATAATTTCAATCTCTTTATTGGTGTTTTCTATGTAGTGAGATCTCACTTTCATACTTTCTTCTGTTATTTAGACATGGCTACCTTTAGTTATTTGAACATATTTACAATAGTGTATTTAAAGTCTCTCTCCAGTAAATCTAATATCTAGACTTTCTCATAGACAGTTTCTGTTGACCATGAGGTCAGATAATTAAGTTCATGAACACATCCTAGAAAAAAGTGCTACATAACTCATTACTGAATGCCACTACAATCACCTTTGAAGTACTGACCCTTGGAAAGCTATGCAATGACGCCCACTGGCGTCCAGTCCACCCATCAAAGCAATTTTAGAACTCTTTTTCTGAAGTGCTATCAGAGCTGTCATCACAAGAATGTTTGAGTTTGAATTAGACCAATGAACAAACATTAAATTTCTTGTTTAAACTTGGCAAGCGTGAAAGTAAAATCAGGGATATGTTGTTTAGGCCAAGTTTATGGGGTTAAAGTCATGAGGAAAAACAGCAGTGTACAAATGGATTTAACATTCTTCTGAGGGAGAGAAAAGCATCACTGATGAAGAGAGGTCTGCACGGCCAGGAATGAGCACTGACAAAAATATTTCAAAAATTCATCAAATTGTGTGGCAAAATCATCACTTTACCGTGAGAAGCATAGCAGACCAAATAAACATTGATAGAGAAACAGGAAAATCTTAACTGAAAATCTTGATATGAGAAAAGTGTGTGCAAAAATGGTCTCAAAAGAGCTCTTACATCACAACAATGCACCAGCTCACAGAGCACTGTTTCTGAGGGTGTTTTTAGCCAACAAACAAATAACTGTATTGGAACACCCTCCTTCTCACCTGATCTGGCCCACAGTGACTTTTTTTTTAACCCAAAGATAAAGGAATTTTTGAAAGAAAAACATTTTGATGACACTCAGGACATCAAGGGTAATACAATGACAGCTCTGTTGGCCATTCCAGAAAAAGAGTTCCAAAGTTGCTTTGATGGGTGAACTGGGCACTGACATTGGTTCATAGTTTCCCAAGGGGAGTACTTCTAAGCTGATCATAATGAAATTCATCAATGAGATATGTAGCACTCTTTCTAGGATGAGCTCGTGAATTTAATTGCCAGATTCACACATTTTTTTCTCTATATACAAGCCAATGCTTTCTTGTTTCTTTATATCTCTCTTTTGTTGTTGTTGTTGAAAACAGTATGTACTAGTTTGACTTATGCTGCTGTAACAGAATACCCCTGACTGGGTAATTTATAGAAGACAAAAGGTTACTTTCTCTCAGTTCTGGAGGCTGTGAAGTCCAAAATTAAGGTGCAAGCATATCCTGAGGGATTTCTTACTATATCATCAGAAGGTATAAGGTGGAAGAGGGTGAGATCCTAATCATAGCCTAATCACCTCTTCATACTGTCACAATGGCAATTCACTTTTGTCATGCACAAAGGAGGGGAAAAACATCCAAGCCACAGCACTACATGTTGTAAATAATAAAATGAAGAAACTTTAGAAATCAGATTCACTCTCCTCCCCAGGGTAGGCTGTTGTCTTTGCTGGTTATTGCTGCTTGTTAGTTCAGTATTTTTTCTGAACTAAATCTGCCACATCTCTGTTATTTGTCATGTGTAGTCACTGAAATCTCTGCTCAGTTATTGTGACTACCTAATGACAGAACATATTGCCTTAAATGGCTCGGTACAATAATTTTCTTGGCCTTTGCTGAGAAGCTGTGTGTCTGTGTTGGGGCATTCTTTCGGTGCTCTGAGAGACAGTCCACATTCTTTTTTTTTTTTTTTTGACTTTTTTATATATATTTTATTTTAATTGTATTTTAAAGATGGGTACAATTCAGGATTAGGTATAAAAGTGGTCATCATACAGGTAAGTTTGAGCCTCCCTTTGGTCCCCACTTTGCCTGGTTTGAGATCAAGTACACTGATTGATGCCGTATTCCTCCACTTCCCTCCCCTGGCACTTTCCAGCTACTTCCAATCCCTTTTTTTTTCCATAATCAATGTTTTTTATTATGGTGTTGTGGGGTACAGTTAAGGGTTAGGTGTACAGTTATGTTTCATTCAGGCACCCTGTTGATAAGAGGTGTTTCCCCATCCCCAGACAGATATTTGCTACTGTTAATCCCATCTCCCTACCCCCCATAGTTTCCCAGTACCGTCAGTCATTTTCTTATAGTATTACATTGGATGTTCAAGGTCCATTATATGAGTGAGAACATGTGATACTCAGATCTTTGTTTCTGTGAGAGGTCACTCAGTATTATAGATTCTAGTTCCATCCCGGTTGCTGCGAAATTCATGATTTTGTTCTTTTTTATGGCTGCGTAGTATTCCATCGTGTATATGTACCACATTTTTTAAATCCAGTCCTCTTTTGATGGGCAGCATGGTTGTTTCTAGGTTCTTGCTATTGTGAGCAATGCTGCGATAAACATACATGTGCAGGTATCTTTTTTATAGAGTGACTTGAGTTCTTCTGGGTATATTCCCAGTAGGGGGATTGCGGGGTTATATGGGAGGTTGATATTTAGAGCTTTTAGGAATTGCCACACTATTTTCCACAGAGGTTGCACTAGTTTACACTCCCACCAACAGTGTAGAAGTGTTCCCTTTTTGCCACACCCTCTCCAGCAGCTGTTATTTTTTGAGTTGTTGATAATTGCCATTCCGACTGGAGTTAGGTGGTGTCTCAGTGTGGTTTTGATTTGCATCTCCCTGATGATTAGTGAGGTTGAACATTTCTTCATGTGTTTGTTGGCTGCTCGGATGTCCTCTTTTGTGAAGTGTCTGTTCATATCTTTTGCCCATTTAATAATGGGGTTGTTTGTTTTTTTCTTTTCAGCACGTTTTAGTTCCTTGTAGATCCGGGATGTTAAGCCTTTATCAGACCTGGTGTTGGCATATACTTTTTCCCAGTCTGTAGGCTGTCTCCCTGCTCTCTTGATGGTTTCTTTGGCTTTGTATAAGCTTGTCAGTTTAATAAGGTCCCACTTGTCTATCTTCTCTCTTATGACCTGTGGGGTTCGGGTTTTGTTCAGGAATTGGATGCCAGTTCTGATTTCCATGAGGGTATTTCCTTCATTTTCTAAGGTTCTTATTGTTTGAGGTTTTAACCTTAAGGAAACGGAGGACTTTCTGACATCACACAACCTGCCTAGATTGGAACAAGAAGAAATCAAGACCCTAAATAGACCAATAACAATCAAGGAAATTGACTACATAATAAGAAAAGTTCCTACTAAAAAAAAGCCCTGGTCCAGATGGCTCTCCAGCAGAATTCTACAAGACATTTAAGGAGGAGCTGATACCAATCCTACTGAAGGTATTCCAGGCTACTGAAAAAGATGGAACTCTCCCCAAATCATTTTACGAAGCCAACATCACATTGATACCCAAGCCAGGTAACGATCCAACAAAGAAAGAGAACTACAGGCCAATATCTTTGATGAACATAGATGCTAAAATTCTCAACAAGATCCTAGTGAACCGAATTAAGCAATACATCTCAAAAATCACCCATCATGACCAAGTAGGCTTCATTCCTGGGATGCAAGGCTGGTTCAATATCAGTAAAACCATAAATGTAATTAAAAACATCAACAGATGTCAAAACAAAAACCACATGATTATATCATTAGATGCAGAAAAAGCTTTTGATAAAATCCAGCACCCCTTCTTGATAAAAACCCTTGAACATCTAGGCATACGGGAAACATACCTCAAAATAGTAAAAGCCATCTATGAGAAACCCACAGCCAGCATACTCCTAAATGGACAAAAATTGGAACCATTTCCCCCGAAAACTGGAGCAAGACCAGGATGCCCACTCTCACCCCTCCTGTTCAACATAGTATTGGAAGTCCTGGCTCGAGCAATCAGAGAAGAGGAGGCAATCAGGGGTATACAATAGGAAAAGAAGAAATCAAGTTATCTCTCTTTGCAGATGATATGATTGTGTACCTTGAAAACCCAAGAGAATCTGTCAAAAACCTCCTTATACTGATAAAGGCCTTTGGCAAAGTCTCAGGATACAAAATAAATGTACAAAAGACAATTGCATTTCTCTACACCAATAATAAACAAACAGAAACCCAAATAAAAAACACAATTCCATTCACAATAGCCACAGAAAAAAATGAAGTACCTTGGCATCTTCCTAACCAGAGACGTGAAAGACCTTTACAATGAAAACTACAAAACACTGCTCAAAGAAATCAAAGATGACACAAACAAGTGGAAAATTATCCCATGCACATAGATTGGAAGAATCAACATTGTGAAGATGTCCATCTTACCTAAGGCAATCTACAAATTCAATGCAATACCCATCAAATTACCAGCAACATTCTTCTCAGACCTAGAAAAGACAACACAGGAATTCATATGGAAACACAAATGTCCAAGAATAGCCACAACAATCCTCAGCAAAAAAAAAAAAACAAAGCAGGTGGTATCACATTACCAGACTTCAAATTTTACTATAAAGCTACAATCATCAAAACAGCTTGGTATTGGTATAGGAAGAGGCATATAGATCAATGGAATAGAATTGAGATTCCAGAAGCAAAACCTCAATTTATCAATCAACTCATCTTCGACAAGGCCTCCACCACCTACCACTGGGGAGAGGAGAACCTATTCAGTAAATGGTGCTGGGAAAACTGACTGACCACATGCAGAAGATTGAAACAGGACCCCTATCTATCCCCATGCACAAAGGTTAACTCCAAATGGATCAGAGACCTAAATGTCAAACCTCAGACAGTTCACATTCTTACCTCAGTCTACACATCCTGCTTGTGCAAAGCCTTTAGGCCAGAACTAGCTGAGTAATTAAGGGCTCCTCTGGGGCACTCAATATAAGCACGGCCTTCTAAATCCCAAGGAATATATCATCACTTTTCAAAGCACTGTAGAGACCTCTCATTCCCCAGCTTTTCCTTTTAAGGGTTTTGGTGAGCTTCTTCTTTTTTCCAGTTGTTGCAATGCTAAACTATGACTGCTGGTGGTTTTCTACAAATGCCCCAGAGAAAATGTTTGTAGTGAGCTTCTTCTGAGTCATGTCAAATAAAAACAAATCTTGTGAGTGGGAGTTTTCTGGGAACTTCCAGATCTTTCAAATGATGATAATTTTCTAAGAATGGGGCTTGTCAGGGAGCTCCAAACCCATCCTATACCCTCCAGTGGCTACAAAGCTATTGGTTTCCATGGCAGCCATGAGAACAAGGCTGCTCGTTTTGAAGGCTACTGCAGAACTGGGGGGAACAGGGTGTGGATGCAGGTGGGTAAGTCAAAATGCCACAAAGCTCACTGTTCTTCCTGAGATGACTCAAATTGTTGCATGTCCTTGATTAATCTCTAGTTCTGAAAAAGCTGATTTTGACAGTTTTGTGCCAGTGTTCTCGTTGCTTATGTGAAGGACACATTTTCAGTGGTCCTCTCTCTGTTTTGCCAGCTGTGGTTGTCCCCATACTTTCTAGCCTAAAAATATCAGAAGAATCCCTAATCATGTATATTAGGGATTATTACAAGAAAAATCAGCCAGCATTAGGCTGCACTATAATAATTGTCATTATTTGCTAAAGATTAAATTTCCAACATTTTGTAAGATGAAAAATGCATTTTGAGACGCTAGTGTCAAAATAATCTGTTCTACCGAATTTTTAAAATATGCTATTGTGGTATAAGTTATCTGGAAGGAATCAGAAATGACCTGTTTACCAAAACCAGTCCTAAATCATCAACTCTCTATATAGTTCAAACAGACTTAAAGTGACAGTTTTATAACATCGTAAATTTGACAGCATATTTCTTCAGACCCTGATGTAGAAAGGGTAATTCCAGGATGCACGTAATATAAATACACACTTTGCTTCTTATTTTCTCTCTCTAATCCTCTGTCAATTTATGTTACATAAGTTTAAAAGTCCTCTTTTAATGCCAAATTTTAGTAGTTTCAAAAATCTATTCATTTTGCAAATAAACAAAACTGACTTTACTACTAATGTAGCATTTTGTTTACATCTTCAGTTAGTAAATAAAAAAAATTTAAAAATCATACCAATATTTGTGAATGTCTTTAAACATATAAATATATAAAACCTTTCAAAAGTAAGTCAAGGGGTAGAGAAATATCACAGTGTTTATGTCACTGACCACTACCTAAAGATAAAATGAGAATAAAAAGGACCATATCATAGTGATGGCTGTGACACTTACTATGCTCTTTGATTTTTTTGGGGGGGGGTTTAGTTTCCTCATTTGTAAAACTATAGCAGCACTATATTACTGTAAAAATTAAGATGCTGTATAAATGTCATGGATAATTATTACTTTGTCAACTTTGGGGATAGTAAGTCTAAAGGAAGAAGTTAAGATACACACGGAGAAAGCTTTTCAAAAAGGTGAGAATCTTTGACTTTGCAGAAACTTGTCAGTTTGATGAGGTCCCACTTGTCTATCTTATTTCTTATGACATGGGCATTTGGGGTTTTGATCAGGAATTAGATGCCAGTTCCAATTTCTATAAGGGTGTCTCCTGCATTTTCTAAGGTTCTTATAGTTTGAGGTTTTACATTTAGGTCTTTGATCCATTTAGAGTTGACTTTTGTGTATGGGGACAAGTAGGGGTCCTGTTTTAATCTGCATGTGGTCAGCCAGGTTTTCCAGCACCATTTACTGAATAGGTTCTCCTCTCCCCAGCTGGTGGTGGTAGAGGCTTTGTCGAAAATGAGTTGGTTGAGAAACTGAGGTTTTACTTTTGGAATCTTTATCCTGTTCCATTGTTCTATATGCCTGTTCTTACACCGATACCAGACTGAGACAATTGAGAGAGCAGGGAGACAGCCCACAGAATAGGAAAAAATACTTGCCTACCTCATATCTGACAAAGACCTAACATCTACGATCTATAAGGAACTCAAATGTGCCCAAAGGGGGAAAAAACAAATAAGCAGACAGCCCCATTAAAAAGAGGGCAAATGAAATGAATAGATACTTCTCAAAAGAAGATATACGAGGAGGCAACAGATACATGAAAAAATGCTCAGCCTCACTAGCCATCAAAGAAATGCAAATTAAAACCACTCTGAGATACCACCTAACTCCAGTCAGGATGGCCATCATCAATAACTCAAAAAACAACAGATGCCGGAGAGGATTCGTCAAAAGGGAACACTTCTACACTGCTGGTGAGGATGTAAACTAGTACAGTCTCTGCGGAAAACAATGTAGCTATTCCTAAAAAAATTAAAAATCAACCTTCCATACGACTCCACAATCTTCCTACTGGGAATATACCCAGAAGAACTCAAAACTCTGAAAAAGACACTTTCACATGCATGTTTATTGCAGCATTGTCCACAATAGCAAAAACATGGAACCAAATGGGCTGCCCATTGAAAGAGAACTGGATAAAAAAATGTGGTCCATATACACGCTGGAATATTACCCAGCCACAAAGCAGGACAAAATTATGAACTTTGCAGCAACTTGGATGGACTTAGAGAGTGTCTATAATACTGAGTAATCCAACACAGAAGCAAAGAACTGAGTATCACATGTTTTCACTCATAAGTGGACCTTGAACAATTATCGTAACAGTGTAAGAAAAGGATTGGCAGTAGAAGGATTCTGCCGGGGGAGGGGGGCACATCTCATCGACAAGAGTAGCTGCATAATGAATATTTGCATACCTAACACTGAATTGTACTCCACATCTTTAAAATAAAAAATGCAAATGAACAAAAAGTTGAAAATCATTCAGCATGAAGCTTTGGAGGCAAAGCGTGTGCCATAGTCATCTCCAAAACGTTTTGCTGGTTTAACTAGCTATCTCTTACTTTCTTATCCCTTTCAAACATGTCTTTTAGTCCTGTCTGGAAAGTGTGATTATGTAATCTTATCATTCCCCAGTTTCACCATACATTTTATTTTATCTTAGATGATTCTATGACATTCTTATGTTATCAGGTTTTCATTAATCAGGAAGACTTAGCACTTATTAATAAGTTTATGCTGCTTATCTGATGTGGGATTTGAGAAAAATCTGCATGATCATAAACCCTTGTGAATAAGATATGATCACTATATGAATGACCTGAAGATACATTTCAAATTAGGAATAAAAGTCAAATCTCTAGTTTTATTTAACTCATGCGTTCTATAATAACTACAGTAAACATCTATCCACACTCTTTTCCGGAAAATTTCATCCTTCAACTGTTCAGGGAAGGGCTCTTCTGCATTTATATTTTATTTATTTTCTGAACACCACTGAGTGGACCAAAGGCGGACACCTGACCCAAGTTGGGCATAGTGCATTTTCCCAGCTAGGAATTTGGAATTGGGACATGGAGACTCGTTTATTTAATGGTGGGCACGAGACATGGAAGGTGATTTGAATGCCATTTGGAGATGGTCAGAATAGCTTAAGTGCCAACAGGAGACCAATCTGTAAAGGAGAAATGGAGGTAGGAGGAGAAAAATAAGAGTGAGAATACTCACTTGAGGGCATGTAACCCAGAAAGAAAGCGATGAGTTCATTTCCTATCTACTTTCCAGATCCTAGGTTTTATGTCCAGTTCCATGGGTGGACTCACTTCACATTTTTCACATAAATTTTGTGAGAGACTTCCTTGTTCTTACATTGTATGCCCTTTCTTAAGCATGAGTTGATTTATTTTTTTATTTTTAATTTTTTTAAATAGCAAAACACACACTGACTTAGTCAATACATCTGTAGTTAATTAGCAGTGTGACCATATAACATATTGTCCAAGCTGGGGAAAGCGTGGGAATCAAAGAGATCTTATAATTATAGTTGAAAAACAGGCATAATTCCAGAGTAAGTGGTTGCAAAGCCATCCTACAGTGTTCATATACTGATGTGCAGACTTTGAGTCAGGAGAGGACAGTGAAAGAGCTTTCAAATTTAGATGGGTCACTGTTGTTTACCGGTTGCTATACGACCAAATGGTGGCTAAAAATGAAAATCATTTACTCTGCTCACACACCTGGAGCTTGACAGGGGCTTTGTTTGCCAGATCTCATTTAAGGTCTTCTATGTGGTGTGGTCAGATGATGGCTGGAGATGGGTCATTGTGAGCACTTCTTCAATCACATGCCAGGGCCGAGAAGACTCAAAGACTGGAATAGCTGGGGCCCATGAACATCACTATCTCTATCATCCATCTATCTATCCATCTATCCATCTATCCATCTATCTATCCATCTATCCATCTATCTGTCTATCTATCTATTCATGTAACTTTCACGTGGTAGCTGGACTTCTTACATTGCAACTGAAATCTCACAGAACAAATGTCCCAGTTTCTGAGTCTTGATGTCACACAGCATCTATTGGCTACGTACTAATTTATGCAACAACCATGAATGCTTACCCAAGGGAAGAGGATGTAGACTCCAATACTTAATGGGTGGAACTGGCTGGCATGTTTTAAACCCTCCTCAGTGGGCGTTACCTTTTGGAAACTCGTTGCCTTGACTTGGGTTTCAAATGTCATATTAGTCACTTCCATGTCAGTGAGCATGATGAGATCCAGTAGGCAATCCAAACTGGCTTAGGATTTTTTCTTTATAAGATTCCAGGGGTAATGATAGCAAATGCAGATTTCCAATTCCTATGACAAGCTCATGATAAACTCCATTATTTCACAGTTCTGAAGATGTTTTGTCATCTACATATGATGTATTTTACCGTAATCATTTTAGCATATTTAAAGAAAAATTATAACGAAGCTTAAAATACTATATTTCATATAAGAGGATATTTTATTTCTAGCAATTTCACCACATAAATGCTGAAATATATGAAATTTTTAGCATAAAAATTTTTATAACGATCAAACTAACTTTTATTAATTTTATCTGTCCTTTTCACTTAATAGAACATATCCAGATTTATCTTTACCAAAGTTATGATTCACATACATATTAACAAAACCAAAACAAAATATTCCTTGTCTCTTGTGAGAAAAAATTATGTTTAAAACAGTCCTGATTCAAAAAACAAGTAATAAGAATTTTATTCCTGTCACTTCTCAATAGAGGTGAAAAATATTACCTTATTGGATTATGTAAACCGTTTTGTCCGTTTTTCATACACGACACAAATTAAGAAAAATTATTTAAGATTAGATTGGTATAAATATTAATCTGGTGCGATAACAGTACACATCCTTTTGTAAATGATGTTTAAAATAATTTATCACAAATAAAAAATAAAAACATACAAATTGATACTTAAGAAACTATTCACTTGTTTCTTTTCATTTCATCAGCAGCAAGGATATAAATAAATTTAAATCAGAATTTGTATGCAGTTTACATGTGAGTCTAATACCTTTGACTTAAATCAAACTCTAGTGTCACATTAAATGATACAGTCAAACCTGAATTCAAGGTATAACCAGAATACCAGCAAAATAAATGTTGGGCCACAGTGCATATTCTCTGGACTTTCTCTCTTGGGTGGAATTCTGGGAATAGAAGAGGATGGTCATTGGCTGACTTCACCATCACAGTGGAAAGCAAGAGAAAGCACTCTTGAGGGAAATTGACAGTACGGGAAGGAAAGAACAGGTGTAGAGAGCAAATGGGGATTTCCAATTTATAGATAACAAATATCAGCCTTTGGCCACTAACTGGTACCAGTCCTTGACCTGATAGGAACCAGCCACACAGCAGGAGATGAGCAACGGCAAATGAGCGAAGCTTTTTCTGTATTCATTTACAGCTGCACCTCACTGCTTGTATTACTCTCTGAGCTCCATCTTCTGACAGATCAACTGTGGCATATGATTCTCAGAGGAGTGCCAACCCTATTGTGAACTGTGTATGCGAGGGATCTAGGTTGTGTGCTTCTTATGAGAAGCTAATGCCTGATGCTCTGAGGTGGTGATGCTAGTGCTAGGGAGTGGCTGAAAATACAGGTTAACATGAGCAGTGAGGTTTGACTGCACAGAGACCATCCTAAATCAACTGCTCACAGACTCAAATCGAAACCCTATCAGTGATTGGCAAGTGAGTTGATGTACTTCAATTGTACAGCTGCATCGGGTGGCAGGCTTTAAGTCAGAATCTGACAGTTTAGAATGTGCTTGGGCCACTCATTATTTTACTTATCACTCTTTTTTATGATAAGTTATGTAATTATATATCACAATGTAATAATAGAAATAAAGTGCAAAATGAATGGTATGCACTTGAATCCTCCCAAAACAACCTTCACTTCCCATCTATGGAAAAATTGTCTTCCACAAAACTGGTCCCTGGTGCCAAAACGGTAGGGGATTGTCGATGGATAGGACACTTATTGATTTGATGTTGTTGGGGTAGACCTTATTTGGTTTATTTTTCTTTTTTCATTCCCCCTCAAGTCTTCCACACCAGGTACATTGACAGACACAACATAAAGGGCAGGATCTTTTGAATTCCAAATGCGTGACAGATATTCACCATTTTTAATTCATCTTAAAATGGGAATTTCATAAGAGCAAAGTGTGCTCTTTCCAACTATATGATTTGTGTCAACTGATTCACAAAAGACCACTAGGAAAGCAGGGTAAATTTTTTTCTAAATGCTTGAATTCTTCAGTGAGCTAGAAATAGAGGACGATATTACAAGGAAGGATATCAGATTTTTTAAAAAGCTGCAGCAATTAAAACCCTTGAGCTCTGGTCCAAGAACAGGAATCTAGAAGGCAGAAATCTTCAAGTCCAGGATGACGCATAGCAGTCTGATTTTCCACAACAATGTTAACTTCATGCTGTGAAAAGTGGACTTTCATTTTCCAAAAGAGGTGTGCAATAATGTATACCTAGTAAAATACGCAAATCTTTTTTTTTTTACAATGTACTTGTTTTGTTCAACATTAGTTTTTTTTTTCTTTCCTCTTTTAATTTTTATTTTTAAATTGTGGGGTACAATTCAGGTGAGGTATACAAATATTCGTTGTGCAGGTACTCTTGTTGACGAGGTGTGCCCCTCTACCCCAGGGAGATATCAACTACTGTCAAGCCCCCTCCCCGCCCCCCTTCACCCCCTTCCCCCGGCAGTTTCCTGCTACTGTCAATCCTTTTCTTATAGTATTACAGTAGTTGTTCAAGGTCCACCTAACAGTGAGAATATGTGATGCTCAGCTCTTTGTTTCTGTGAGAAATCACTCAGTATTCTAAACTCTGATTCCATCCAGGTTGCTGTGAAGTTCATGATTTTGTTCTTCTTTATGACTGCGTAATATTCCATTGTATATAGGTACTGCGGTTTTTTATCCAGTCCTCTTTTGATGGGCAGCACGGTCGGTCCCATGTTCTTGCTATTGTGAACAATGCTTCGATAAACATACATGTGCAGATATCTTTTTTATAAAGTGATTTGAGTTCTTCCAGGTATATTCCCAGTAGGGGGGTTGTGGGGTCATATGGAAGGTCAATTTTTTAGAACTTTTAGGAATCGCCACACTAATTTCCAGAGGCTGGACTAGTTTACACTCCCACCAACAGTGTAGAAGTGTTCCCTTTTCGCCACATCATCTCCAACATCTGTTACTTTTTGAGTTATTGATGATGGCCATTCTGATCTTAAATGTATACTTCATTAATGTTTTGCCCTACATATACCTGTGTAACCATCATTTATCTCAAGATAACAAAAAATCTCCATCATCCCAAGAAATTCACTCTTTTTTTTTTTTTTTTTTTTTTTTTTTGAGTTGGAGTCTCACTCTGTCGCCCAGACTGAGTGCAGTGGCCGCTTCGGCACGCAGCCTCGCCTGCCGGGCTCGGCGATCCTTCCGCCTCCGCCTTTCGAGTAGCCGGAATTACAGGCATGCTACCACGCCCGGCTGATTTTTGATTTATTGTAGAGATGAGGTCTCGCTGCCCAGGCGGGTCTCGAACCCGCGGGCTCAGGCAATCCACTCACCTCAGCCTCCCAAAGGCGCGGGATTACAGGCTGAGCCACCGAGCCCGGCTCAAGAAATTCACTCTTGACCCTTCCCAGTAGGTATTCTCTAGAGGTAACCATGATTTTGAAGAAACTAACCATCAGTTAATTTTGCCCACACTTAACATTCATTTAAAAGAAAAATACAATATGCAGCTTTGGGAAGTGTCTATCCTCTTTCAAGATTATATTTGTGAAATTCATCCACATTGTTCTGTGTAACAATTGCTTGTCTTCTTTTTTTGGCTATGTAGAGTTCCATGGTATAAATATACTACACTTTGTGCTCACAGTTTCCTATTGGCAGACATTTGGGTTGTTTCCAGTTTTTTTCTATTCTAAATAAAGCATCCATAATCATTCTTGCACAAGTCTTTTTGTAAGATCCTACAATTATTTGTATAAGGCACATCCCTAAAGGCAGAATTTCTAGAAGAGAGGCATACATTTAAATTTAAATGTATTCAAAACTTTCAGTTTTTAAAAACGGCTGTATTGTTTTTGCCCATGCCAGCCACACAAGAGGGTTCCAGCTGCTGGAACATTCATGGCAACATTATTGATTGCTGGTTATTGAATGAAGCCACAGTTACAGTTAAGAAAGCATGTTTCTTTGTGGTTTTAATGTGCAGTTAAATATTTTGTTTACTTTATAAATATTTAGGATTTTTTTTCTTTTTGAGTTGTACATGTTCTGCATCAGTGGCATATGGTTGTTTCTCCATTGTCACGCTGGTTTTCAAATGTTAAATCAACCTTGCATCTTGGGATAATGGCAATGTTCTGATTTCTTCAGTGGTGGCTGCATGATGTTCATTTTTTGATGAATCAAGGGGGCACATTTTCTGTGTTTAATATGTTTTATTAACTAGTGTTTTATAATCTTTATAAAAATTATAATAAACATTTTTCTATATTATTGTTAAAATAATGAGTACTGACATTTCAAAATATTGTTGATGAAATAATAACGATGATTAAATTGACCTACAGTAACTAATATCTGTGGGAACAAAAATACCTAGGGAGAAAAGGGTAATGAAATGACCATCTGCTTCTTTCTTTGTTTTTTTTTTTTTTGAGTTGGAGTCTCACTCTGTCGCCCAGGCTGAGTGCAGTGGCTGCTCCCAGCCACCGCAGCCTTGACCTGCTGGACTCTGGTGATCCTTTCGCCTCAGCCTTCCAAGTAGCTGGAACTACAGGCGCGCACTACCACGCCCAGCTCATTTTGATTTATTGTAGAGATGAGGTCTCGCCAAATTGCCCAGGCAGGTCTCAAACCCGCAGGCTCAGGCAATCCACTCACCTCAGCCTCACAAAGCGCGGGATTACAGGCTGAGCCACTGAACCCGGCTGACAATCTGCTTCTTCATTTCTAGAACATTTTGTTTATCAAAAAAGTCATAGTTCACCCATCAAAATCTCAATAACATATTTTACAGTAATAAAAATGCTGATTCTAAAATTCATGTGAGATTTCAAGAGACCCTGAATAACCAAAACAATTGCAAATAAGGCAAATAAAGTCAGAGGACTTACACTTCCTGATTTCAAAATGTACTTCAAAGTTGCAGTAATCAAAACAAAATGGTATAAGAAGAGAATAGACATATAAATCAATGGAATGGAATTTAAATTTCAGAACCTATAAACCCATACATTTATGTTCACTAGATTTTCAAAGGGTTCCAATACCATTCACTGGGGAAGGAATAGTCTCTTCAATAAATGTTGCTGGGAAAATTGGATATCTACATGGAAAAGAATGAAGATGGCTGTTACCACACACATCTATAAGAATAATAACTCAAAGTGGATCAGAGACATGAATATAACATTTAAAACTCTTAATAATATAACCATAAAACTCCTAGAAGAAAATCTCCATAACCTTGAACTTGGTAATTGTTTCTTAGCTATGACAACAAAAACAGAAGAGCCAAAGAAAGAAATAGATAACTTGGACTTCATGGAAATAAAAAAATAAACATGCATTAAAGGACACTAACAAAAGAATTTTTAAAAACTCCACAGAGTGAGAGAAAATATTTGTAAATCATATATCAAATAGCAGTCTAGTATACAAGATATATACACAAAGAGCTCTTGCAACTGAATAACAAAAAGTCAAACAAAAATTAAAGTACTTAAATAGATGCTGCTCCAAAGTGGATTACAAATGACAAACATGAAAGATGCTCAAAAGCATTACTCGTTAGTGAAATACAAATCAAAACCATGTAGTACCACTCCATTCTCACTAAGTTGATTATAATAAGTACATTAAAAAAATACAATTAAAAGTTAGATATGATGTGGAGAAATTAGAACCTTCATACCTTGCAAAGGGAATGTAAAATGGTTTAGCCATTGTGGAAAACAGGCTAGTGGTTCTTCAAAATGTTAAACATACAATTGCCACCTGAGCCAGAAATCTCACTCTTAGCCATAAACTCAAATGAATTAAAAACAGGTATTCAAACAAATCCTTACACATGAATGTTCATAGCAGCACTAATCACAACAGCCAAAAGGTAGGAATGATCTCAACGTCCATCAGCTGACTAATGGATAAACAAAATTCATTTTTAATCTATGAAATGGAAGGTTATTATTCATTTTTATTTATTTATTTGCCATTTTAGATAGAGCCTTGCTCTGTTGCCCAGGCTGGAGTACAATGACATGATCATAGCTCACTGCAGGCTTGAACTCTTGGGCTCAAGGGGTCTTCCCACCTCAACCTTCCAAAGCTCTAGGATTAAGGCCATGGACTGCTGAATCCAACCTGGAATACTAGTATAAGGAAAGAATGAATTACTCACAAATTAGTCTTGAAAAATATTATGCTAAGTGAAAGCAGCCAGATATAAAGTATATAAATATATATCGTGTGATTACACTTAAGTAACATATCAAAACCAGAAAAATTCACTGAGATGAAAAATAGATCAGTGGTTGTCAAGGGTTGGAAGAAGTGGACAGCAACTTATTAATGGGTATGGAGTTTCCATTTAGGGTTACAAAAATGACCTGGAACTCGATAGTAGTGGTGGATGCACAGCATTGCGAGTGTACCAAATGCCACTACATTTGATTGACACTTTAAAATTATTAAACTGATAAGGTATCTTTTACCACCATGATATTCCATTATTCCTTGACAGTGGCAGTCATAAACATTATAAACATCTTAAACCAAATGCACTTTCTTCTAATTATGTTTTATAAAACCACCTTTATAGAAAAATCTAATGTCGGATAATTTTATTTGCATTAATCCAGTTTGTGTTTTTAGTAATTCTGTGTTATGAAGGGAAAAACTTTGGGGGTAATTAATCCTTCATATCTACATAATATTCACTTGGAATTTAATTGATTTATTTTTATTTATGTTTATAGGGTATTAGTGTGGGCTTCATACATGTATATATTTCATAGTGGTGAAGGCTGGGTTCTTAGTGTGTGTAATCACCCAAATAGTGAATGCTGCACCCAACAAATAATTTTTTTTTGAGTCAGAGTCTCCCTCTGTCACTCAGGCTGGAGTGCAGTGGCACGCTCTCATGATCACTGCAGGGTCGACCTGCTGGGCTCAGGCGATCCTTCCACCTCAGCCTTCCAAGCAGCTGGAGCTACAGACACACACCACCACGCCTGGCTAATTTTTGTGATTGATTGTAGAGACGAGGCCTTACCAAGTTGCCCAGGCTGGTCTTGAACTTGTGGGCTCAGGCAACGCTTTCACCTCGGCCTCCCAAAGTGCTGGGATTACAGGCTGAGCCATTGTGCCCACCCCCAATATGTAATTTTAAACTCTATCCTCCTTCAACCTTTTGTAGCCTACAATGAGATTATTTCACTCTGCATATCTGTGTGTCGCATTTCTAGTTCCCACTCATAAGTGAGAACATAAGGTATTTGACTTTTTGTTTCTGAGTTGTTTTGCTGAGGATAACAGCTTCCAGTTCCAACCATGTTGCTGCAAAATGATTTCATTCTTTTGTATGGTTGAGTAGTATTCCATGGTGTATTTTATTACCAAGTCCTCAAAAGCAAATGCAACAAAAGCAAAAACAGACAAATGAGACTTAATTAAACGAAAAAGCTTCAGTGCAGCAAAAGAAACAACCAACAGAATAAACTGACAACCTAAAAATTGGGAAATACAGTTTGCAAGCTATACACCCCACAAAGAGCTAATGTCGGGAATCTACAAGGAACACAAACAACTCAACAAGAAAATAACAAATAACCCCATTACAAAGTGGGCAAAGGGCATGAACATTGTTCAAAAGAAGACATACAAGCAGCCAACACTATGAAAAAATGCTCAACATTTCTAATCATCAGAGAAATGCAAATTAAAACCATAATGAGATACCATCTTATGCCAGTCAGAATGGCTATCATTAAAAAGTCTAAAAACAACAGCTGTTGGCGAGGATGTGGAGAAAAGGGAACGCTCACACACTGTTTGTGGGAATGCAAATTAGTACAGCCTCTGTGGAAAACAGCATGGCGATTTCTCAGAGAACTAAAAATAGAGCTATCATTTGGTCCAGCAATCCCACTACTTGGCATCTACTCAAAGGAAAATAAATCCTACTATAAAAAAGATACCTGCTCTCATATGTTTATAGCAGGACTATTCACAATATCAAATGTAAAAATGAATCTAAGTGCCCAACAAGGAAGGATTGGGTAAAGGAATTTTTGTCTGACATGTAAAATATTCTTTGCCCTGAGAATGATCCATGAGAACAGATTTGAGTTCCTAGGTATAGTTTCTGATCACCTTAAAGGGAGTAAAGACACCCAGAGCTAGTTCAAGCCTACAATGTAGCTGCTACCTCCCATGGGTTTCAACTCACAGTCAAATATACCACAGGCTCATGAGTTGTAAACTGACACTGTTATTACCTAGGTTCCTATTTCAACCAATATCTTTTTTTTTGTTTCTCATTAGTAAGTATGTTTTTATTTTTATGCTCAGACGTATGCCCCATTAAGCATTTATAACTGTTGTCCCCAGAGAGGCTCACGTACAAAGATATGAACCGTGTGACACATTAAGGAAGAGAGACAAATGTTGCCCCTTAGGAAATTATCAATTCCATTTTCAATATTTGCTAGAGGCTTCAACATTCAATGAAATCAAGAAATCTACTCCTCATGGGCTGCTCATGACCACAGAAGCTGCCAGAAAAATCTATCACTCAGTGTTAGGCTTTCACATGAAAGAACTGCCCCACAGAGGCAGCATCAACAGTATTTTATATCCTTGCATAATGAATACTTTATTTTAATTAGCCCATTTTCAGTTTGTGTCTTAAACACTTTTTAGAATCCAATATTATATGAATCAACTAGGTTATGTTGATGAATACCAAATACCTCAGTTTCAAATGTGCTGAGGAACTTCTGCTTCATGAAAAATCAAGGAAATGTAAGGCATGCAAGGTGAAGATATTCTTTAAAAAATAGGAACAGAAGAGCAATGTTTTCCTGGTGCCCAAGTCGAATTGTGCTTATATATATTGAATATTTATATCTGACTGGTGATGTCCTTTGTTTAAAATGTAGCTATTGAATGTTAACAGTAAGTCAAAAATTTTGAGGCAGGGGTAAAAGGAGTCAAAGTTCAGGGAAATTTCAAAATGTTGTTATTAGAAGCAGTGCCTTTGAATTTCTGTAGAGACAGTAAAAATAAATCTGCCTTTGTCCTGAAAGGGCACATTCTGTGTTGTTACCTAGTCAACCTCTAACTGAGGTCTTGTCCTACATAGAGTATGATTATCTAAAAGTTCAGAAACATGGCAGCTTTTTTTTTTTTGAGTTGTAGTCTCACTCGGTCACCCAGACTGGAGTGCAGTGGCCACTCCTGGCCACCGCAGCCACGACCTGCTGGGCTCTGGCGATCCTTTCGCCTCAGCCTTCTGAGTAGCCGGAATTACAGGCATGCGCTACCACGCCCGGCTGATTTTTTTGATTTATTGTAGAGATGATGTCTCACTGCCCAGGCGGGTCTCAAACCCGCGGGCTCAGGCAATTCACACACCTCAGCCTCCCAAAGGCGCGGGATTACAGGCTGAGCCACCGAGTCTGGCTAACATGGCAGTTTTAATAGTCTCAGTTATTTTTCTAGCCTCTCTCTGCTCATCAAATTTATCACCAATTCTTAGTGTGGAGTGTAAAAGTCACCTAACTTCAAACCCAAAAGAAATGGGTTAGCTAGAAATTGGAGTAACTGAACAAGTGACAGGAATTACTGAATAAGTACATCCTTCATTCCTTTGGATTTAAGATGAAATAAATTATTATTTTAAAAGTAATGCATAGGCAAAAACTCAAAGCATCAAATGATTCATGCTAGAGAATGATTATTTCTAGTACAAATTTCTCTCTCTCTCTCTCTCTCACTCTCTGTCTCTCTCTCCCTCCTTTTCTCTCTCTTTACAAATACTCTCTCCCCCAACCCCACTTTAGCTAGACTATTCAGATTACTCTGGTTTTCTGAGTTTCTTTCCATATTTAAAATAAAATCTAATAGTAAAAAATCTGGCAAACCACTCCTAAAGTGGGTTTTCCTGAGAAGAAAAAAAAATGAAGGAGATTGACACTTTCATGAGTTTTATACTTACGTAGGTTATATAAACATCTATTCTGCTCAATAAGCATCTAAAACAAGTTTTTAAAAAAGAACTTTTTGGAAGGCTGAGGCAGAAGGATCGCCGGAGCAGGTCGAGGCTGCGGTGGCCAGGAGCGGCCACTGCACTCCAGTCTGGGTGACAGAGTGAGACTCCAACTCAAAAAAAAATAAAAAAAAAATAAAAAATAAAATAAAAAAAGAACTTTTTCCAATGCCTTGCAAGTCTAGATATTGCAGATATTAAAAGCTGACTCTAATAAAGACACATGAAAGAGCACGTTGAAAAGCCCATTTCAGTAATAATTTGTTCATCTGTTGCCATGCTAAAATTAATCAAAATCTAAAACTACAATAAGAATAATACTTCTTTGATACACAAGAGAGAATAGTGACTTGGAACATATAAAAATGCTTACTTACATCACAGTATGGTAGCCATTGCTGTATAATCCTTAGCAATTTAAAGAACTAACACGCTTGAACAGAAACTTTCCCCTACCCCAAATTTTATACTTTTACAGAGAGTGTCTTCTAGAGCTCAAATATTACTTTCTAGACAGTGTTTTCTTTTAAAAACAAAATAATTTCAAGAGAAGTTTTATACTTTTTAAATAACATTATTACAATATTAATTTGTTATTAACACAACAGTGGCATGAATTGACATTTGACCACACTGATGTTTGCAACCCAAAAAAGTGCTGGAGACAAATTGTTACATAAATCTGAGATTCATTACCAACTTTAAAATAGAGACAAGTAAAATACATGCATAGCATTTATTCTATTTTTTTTAGGAAGACTCTACCCTTCTGGAAATCAGTTAAATATCTAACTATATGTAAATGTATTTTTTTTTTGCATTAAATTTGCTGATCCAGTCACAACTTAATTTGGGCCATGGCATGAAATAACATTTTTTTTTTTTATTTCCAGTGTCCTTTTTGCTACAAAGCACTCCCATAATTTTGGTAGCTATGAAGTTGTATAATGGGTACCAACCACATCATCCAAAGGAATTCACAAAATCCACAGGTGGAGGGAATAGATAATCTTAAAAAATTGTAAGAAAATCTGATACAATGTATCACCCTTTCCTACCCAAGTAATCAAAAAATATTGCTACAGATTGATTTTTTCCCAAATTAGCCCATTATCCAGCCCCATTTGTTAAATAACTCCATCTCATTCTTCCTGGATTGTGAAGTTTTTATCATATATTCAGGTCTAATAAACCCTTATTCATAATAATTAAATAATGTTCAGAATTCCTGCCCATATAGTGTTCATTATTGCCTGTTCCTTATTGTTTGTCAGCTACATTTGAAGTGTAGCTCTCAAAGTTATGTGAAGCTTCATCTTTGTACTAGACAAGAAACTTGTCTTTTCAAACCAGAAAAAAGGATTATAATCATGTTCCCAAGTTTATGAAAAAATAATTTATAATAAAAATGTATCTAGGGTTTCTATATGCATGATAAATGTTTAAGTCCTAAACTAAGAAAAAAGATAATGGTATTTATTTTTATTGGATCAAAAAGCCTCAGCAACTTTGAAGCATTTAATGCACTGGGAGCTATAGTCTAGACTACAGCTGACAGTCAAGATAGGCAGCTGCTTAGAAGATTAAGGGATTAAAGAGTGAGTTCAAGGAAAACAGACAAGTGACATCCCTACAGAATTAAGGGACTGAGATGCCTTCAGGGAAGCAATGAGATCTAGAGATAGAAGAAAATGTAAAATGGCAGGAGAGGTAAGCCAAGTGATAGAACTCCCAGACATAATTACTGCAGAGGAGAGGAAGACATGGAATTTCAATCCCAACTCCAGCCAGAGATGATAAAGGACAGTGATGGGAGAAATCTTATATGATAAAGCGTCCTAGGCACAAAAGCCCAATCATGGTATTTTCTAGCATAATTAAATGAGAAAGAGAGAAGATTTCTGCTGATATGATTATCTTAATTTCACTGATTAAAATCATTCCTGATTATCAAAGCAATCAGTTCAAGTTCTTTATCTTAAAAAACTGATGTGATTATGCAGAACAAAGTTTAGTGTACAAATGTAGATTAAAACTTATGTAGAATAAAAGGTGATTGTATTCTATTATACAGATTTACTAATTGGTTCAATATATTTTATATGTTCAAGAGATCCATGGCATAAAAGCATAATATTCAAGTCTTACCTAACTTGCCTGTAACTTTAAAATATTATCACAATTTTCTTTTCCCTTCCAAAAGTGTTTCTGGTGAACCTTCTAAGTTGACTCAAATAGCATTTTCTAATTGCTATTTTCAACAGAACTTTATCCCTTTAGTTTTATAAAGAAAGATCTAAAATAGTAAAAAGGTAATTCAGAGCTAATACTGAAAGAAATATTTACTTCAAATATACTGATAAAATCAGCCTATATATAACCCATAACCTGGATAGAAGACAACATGGACAGTAGAGCATATTTGTAAATTCATTATGATGAACTGAATCAACTGTCTAATTTGAATTTTTCAAATTACACATCACCATTAAAATAAAAATGAAAACAAATTACGCAATGGCTCAAAGCATAATTTTGCACATTGAAAATGGTATATATTGGGCTGCAGAGCATTCCTTCAAATTTATAATATTAACTCAATTTCTTTTTTTTTTTAGAAACGGTCTTGTTTAGTCACCAAGACTGGAGGGTAGTGACGAGATCATAGTTCACAGCAGCCTGGACCTCCTGAGCTCAAGCAATCCTCTTGCTTCAGCCTCCTGAGTACCTGGGACTATAGGTATGCACCACCAAGCCTGGCTAATTTTTCTGTAGAGACAGAGTCTTATTATGTTGCCGGGGCTGGCCTCAAACTCCTGACCTCAAGTAATCATCCCGCCTCATTCTCCCAAAGTGCTGGGATTATAGGTGTGAGCCACTGTGCCTGTCTACACTTTAAACATTTTATAATAAGGGTTAAAAATGCCATGAGTCATACTTAATTCACCAAATATTGAAAGATTTTTTAAAAAATGATTTAGCAGTTAAGAGCATCTGACATATAAAGTATTTAAGGAACTTCAGATTTAAAAAGTCATTTATAAATTAACTAATCTCTTTAGGGATGTGGGCTTCAAAAGATCAATAAGCATGTGTGTGATAGAAAGAAAGAGAAAAAAAGAAAAATACAAATACAGTAATCCCTACTCCCATTTACTCACAGTTTCGCTTTCCAAAGTTTCAGTTGTCTGAGGTCAATCACCGTCGGAAAAAATTGACTGAAAAATTCCAGAAATAAACATTCCCATAAGTTTTAAGTTGTGTACTCTTTTGAGAAGTGTGATGAGATCTTTTGCTGTCCAGAGTAACTACCCTGTTTCTCCCAGAATGTAAATTGTTCCTTTTTTTTCCAGCATGTTCATATTGTCTACACTACCACAGTAGCCCTCTCGATTATCAAATTGACTGTGGTATTATAGCAATGCTTGCATCCAAGTCACCCTTATTTTACTTACTAATGGCCTCAAAGTGCAAGAGTGGTGATGTTGGTCATTCAAACATGCCAGAGAGAACCTGTAAAATGCTTTCATTAGATCAGAAGATGAACGTTCTTAACTTGGGGCGGGGGAAATCGCATACTGAGGTGGCTAAGATATACAGTGAGAATGAACCTTCTATCTGTGAAATTACACTGAAGGAAAAAGAAATTCATTCTAGTATTGCTGTCACACCTCATAACACAAAAGCGATGGCTACGGTGCAAAATAAGTGCTTAGTTAAGATGAAAAAGGCATTTCATTTATGGGTGGAAGACACAGAAACGTGTTCTGATTTATGGTGATCGGTTTGGTACTATCCTCAATTTCAGACACCTCTGAGGGTCTTGGAACATCTTCCCCTGGACTTACAGGAGACATCATATAGTTCTTTCTTACCAGGCTTCAATCAGAGAGAAGATAGCATGGTGTGGAGACATACACAAATGTGCCTCTCCCTGGAGATCCCACCTCTTGGTGTTCATGTTTTCCTATGAGCCCCTTCCCTGGAACGAGGGTAGAACTTGCGACTTCTTCCTAGCCAACAGAATATGACAAAGCCAGTGGGACGTCGTGACTCAGTCTTGCTTACAGACTCACTCTGGAGACTACTGATAACTAGCTTTGTAGTCAGCCATGCTGGCCAGAGAGCAAGGAGTGGAGACTGCTTTCTAGGAGCGGAGGGTGGCTTACACCAGCAGGAAGCTGGAGTCATCAGTCCTAAGGCACAAAGAAATGGTTTCTACCTGTAACCTGGTAATTTTAAAAGTGGATTCTCCTCCAGGATAACTCCAAAATGGGAACACAGCTTCCCCTTTCACTCAGCTTTTTGGTATTCTAAGCAGAGAGTTTGATTAAGCCACAGTCACACTCCTGGCGTGCAGAAACTGTGAGAGAATAAATGTGCATTTTAAGGCATTAAGTTCCCGATAACTTGCTACAGGACAATAGAAAACTAATAAAACTAGCCTAAAGCAGTCCATAAAGCAAGTATGTGAATAAAAATAATTTCACAATGTTTCAGTATCTGTGGGGTAATTTTTATTAACTGTGAATAAGGAGAGGGAGAAAGGAGTAGAGATATTTTTGGAAGGTTTGGTTACAGAAGTTTTATATAGAAGAGAGGTCATAGCAGATGCTGAGAGAATTGAAGAAAGATTTTGGTTGGAGCCAATACTATGAAGAAAGCCGTGGAGGAAAGAAAGGGCAAGATATATTCGGAGAACCACAGAAAAAAGAACTGGAACAGAGTCATGCATGGCAGTCAAATCAGAGATGAAAAATACAGTGAGGTTGATTTACAAAATCTTAAAGCTAAGTAAATACAACAGGATCTTTATCCTGCTGGAAAATGGAAAGCAGGTTTCTGAGAATGAGAATATGGTAAAAAGGATCTTTTAGGAATAACATGAATACGTTGGCATGCGTGATAGATTGGAGGAAGGAAATTTTGAAGGTAGAAACACCAGGTAGAAGATTATTATTATGGTCATCCAAAAATAGTTAGTTTGGTGAAAACTCTTATCTGCCCAGTTCAATCAATTTTGAATTAAACATGGTTGTGTGACTCTTACATTATTTCCTTCCTTAATGGATTAAGATTTATGAAGTTCAGATTCTGAAAATGAAATTAATAAGAAGAGTCAATGAAATTGCATATATTCTGAAAGAATAATTCTCCATCAAGTAAAGACTGATGAAAAAGAGAGGACCCTGGCTAAAAAATAAGTCAACTACATGTATCCTGTCTTGTCACTGGGTAACAAAGTCAGGCAGTAAGTAAAAAAAAAAAAAAAAAGATAGAAATAACTTGAAAAAGAAAACAGCAGGAATTTTATTTTAACAGTTGTTCAAAAGAGAAGAAAGAAGAGAAAAGAAGGAAGAGGCAAGAAAAAAAAAACAAGATAGCTGAGCAGTTGTTGATTCTCTCAGCTCTCAAACTCCCCACTCAAGTCTGAAGGAGTCACAAAAGCTTGGACAAGTGCATTTTTGTTTTGTTTTGCATTATATCCATCTTTCAAGGCACCAAGTTCAGTCTTTATAGCAACAGAATTTCAGAGTATCTGGTAGAAGGCATTGGACTGACTAATCTGAGAAATGAGAAGTTCAAACAATCTTTGGAAAAACTAGTAGGACATTAGATGAGAGCTGGCTCATATCCACATTTGGTAAAATAACTGAGGCACATGCATAATTCATTATGCTATGTGAAAAACAAGTGACTTGCCCATGGCCAGTTGTTAGACGTAGAGTCTTACTTTCAACACTGCTTCTGTAACATACTATTCTCACTGCTTTTCAATTAATTGGTTTTTTTTGTTGTTATTGGACATGAAGCAACTAGAAACACATTAGCTGTGGTCGTGTTTAAAAGTCCAGTTTGGTATTGAACAAGGCTTTTCAGCTTTAACTTCTTTGCTGCTATTATATTTTTAGCTTTCATATTTCAGAGACTTTGTATTTGTACATTCATCCACTTTCTACAAAATGGCAGTTAATTTTTAAAAAAGGTAAGAAAATCAATTATTTGTCTGAGTTCAACACAGGTAAGTTTTGACAACGAAAGTTAATTGAATTTTTAAAAATATGATAATTGTAAAGATAATAAAGAATGTCTATTATTAACTTAGAAATTCTTATGGGTCATTCAAGTAAAATAATTTATTTTACCTATTGTAATATGGTATGATAAAATGTTGAATACTTTTATGATTATTAGTTTAAGTAGCAAGTATGATATAAAAAAGACTATATATGATATTTAAAGGCAATTATATAAATATTTAGACAACTACATTTACAATTATTTAATGTAGTTAAATAATCATATTATTCAATGTATTTGAATGTCCACTTAGTATTTTTGAAGATTCTTTATGATAAAAATAGTATAACAAAAATATTTAAAGTTCAAATGCCAATTGATTCTTATAATTAGCAGGTTTGAAACCCATATGAACTATGAAAATAAAATTCAATTTGACTTAAAATGTCCTATTATTTCAATTAAGAACGATGTATGTTCTTAAGGTTTATAACCTAAAGTGTCAACAATTGTCACAGTATTTTATGGCAACAGTTTAATCATACTTTTCTTGTAATAATCATAAGTTGTGTTAAATATGACAATACACGCTTATAGTAATCTTTTGATAGTTTGATAGTAAGAAAACTACTATTGAACAAATATCTCTCTGATGTTTAGTCTTATAACAAGCTTGTAAGCTGTCACTGTCTCCATTTGACTGGTAAGGAAACCAAGGCTGAAAGATGTAAAGTTGACTTGCATGAAGACTTAAGTAATGTAAATACCCTATGCAAGATTTATAACTCACGCATCACTAATTCCAAAACTGATGGTCTCTGCTAAAATATATTTTCATAATGCCTTAATAAAATTATACACCTGTATGTACTTTACTTATTTTTATTTAATTTATTAATTTATTTCTTTTAGAGATAGGAGTTTCACTCTGTTGCCCAGGCTTGAATACAGTGGCACAATCATGGCTCACTGCAGCCTCGAACTCCTGGGCTCAAGAGATTCTCCTGCTTTGACTTGCTGAGTAACTAGGACAACATGCACATGCCACTACACCTGGATTTTTTTTTTTTTTGTAGAAACAGGTCTCAAAATGTTGCCCAGGCGGATCTCACACTCCTGGCCTTAAGCAGCCCTCCCATGTCAGCCCCCTAAAGAGCTGGAAATAGAGGTACGAGTCACCACAACTAGTCACCATTGTATATTCTTTTTTTTTAATTTTTAATTTTAAATATGTGGGGTACAACTCAGCATTAGGTATATAAATGTTCATTATGCAGGTACTCTTGTTGATGAGGTGTGTCCCTTTTCCCCTGACAGATTCCCACTACTGCCACTCCTAATCCCTGGCAGTTTCCCACTCTGCCAATCCTTTTCTTATAGTATTCAATTGTATATTCTTTAACCCCTGGGTTTTCAAGTGCCAACCATCATGAAATGCTCAGTAGAAAAGGAGGAAGAGTTCATCAGAAGGCTAATTTCTGCCTAAATCAACTTCTACTTTTTCACTGAAAATAATTCAGATTCCATGGTGAAAGCCATGGGAGGTTTGACCCTGAGATTCCAAGAAATTGTGGAGCATTTCTACTGCAGCCTAAAGTCCAGGCTCAAGCGTGCAATCACTGTAGCATAAGGACTTGGAGAAACACACTGGGACAACGTTGGGAGCAGTCATAAAGAAGAAGCAATTCAATGATGTCCAAAATAATAAAATAATAATGAGAATTGTAGCTCACAGTTATAAAACCTCAGATCACATTCATATTATCTATGATAGTAGGTATTATTATTACCAATGAAAAAACTGAGTCACCAAAAGTTTTGTTAACTTTTCAACCTTACAGCCTCCCGGGCATTCTGTTTTCAACTCATGAAATTGCTTCTTTACATGGAGCTATATTCTCTTTTCCTTGTACTTAAACTCCTTGCCTTCTCTTACCCAGCTCTCATACTGAACAAATGAAATTCACAACAGCAAGAAGAAGCTCTAAGACTAAGCCCTCCATGGCAGATTCACAAAGCTATTTTGCTTTGAACATTATCCTCTTCGAACCAAACACAGTTAGTCACTTTGTCTCTTTCTCACCTCATGAAGTTTTGGATCCTTCATTTTTCTCACAGTCCACGTGCATTTTGGAATCTCTTCTCTCTAGTTAAATGCATCAATGCCCTCAAATTAAATTAAATTATCCCAGGCCTCCTGCCTCCCTTGCTGTTTATGATTCAATTAATGCAATCTTCAAGTTTATTAATTGGGTAGAGGTACTCATATTACACCATTGCCAAAATTCACACCTTCCCAATTATCTTCTTAAGTAGTCAATATCTTGGAATTTGCCTTTGTTCCTGTTAATTTTTCTATTGTGGATTAAGTACATTGTTCAAATTCATCAAGGTTTTTTTTTTTATTCTGGCTCTGCATTAAATATGTTTTCCATTTCTTTTAGCTACAAACTTTTTTAAAAAATGCATGAAGCCCACAGATGTGTGTTTTAAAACAGATACTAACCAAGAACCCAGGAAACCACAGGGATTTTGAACCTTAAAGTAGACACTTTGTGCAACTGTGAGATGCTCAGTTTTTTCTGCAGCTGGTAAACCAGCTCTGAAGGAAGAAGTAGCCATGGTTTAGTGTGAAGATAACATCAACCTGAAACACAAAGGAGCGAATGTATGATTGTAATTATGCGGGAGATAAAGAGAGAGACTGTGTGATTGTAATTATGTAGGATATCAGAAATCATGGAAAGGGCTTGCCAAAAACATTTCTGCCAGTGAAATTTACCAAACCCCTGGGAAGAAAACACTGCAGAGAGTCTACTAACCTACAGAGGAGTTACATTTATATTATAATTATACTTTGCTATGCATATATTTATGCTTATGTAACTCCTTACTTAATAACTGTATATATTCTTCCATAGTGTGGAATCTGTCATCATAGGTGAGTTTTATTTTTTTATTTTATTTTATTTTTTTTTGAGTTGGAGTCTCACTCTGTCACCCAGACTGGAGTGCAGTGGCCACTCCCGGCCACCGCAGCCTCGACCTGCTGGGCTCCGGCGATCCTTCCGCCTCAGCCTTCTGAGTAGCCGGAATTACAGGCATGCGCTACCACGCCCAGCTGATTTTTTTGATTTATTGTAGAGATGAGGTCTCGCTGCCCAGGCGGGTCTCGAACCCGCGGGCTCAGGCAATCCACTCACCTCAGCCTCCCAAAGGCGCGGGATTACAGGCTGAGCCACCGAGCCCGGCTATAGGTGAGTTTTTGATGCATGAAAAAGTGTCAAGTGATATAACCCCCTTTAAAAATTGAGAATATAGCCGGGCTCGGTGGCTCAGCCTGTAATCCCGCGCCTTTGGGAGGCTGAGGTGAGTGGATTGCCTGCGCCCGCGGGTTCGAGACCCGCCTGGGCAGCGAGACCTCATCTCTACAATAAATCAAAAAATCAGCCGGGTGTGGTAGCGTACGCCTGTAGTTCCAGCTACTTGGAAGGCTGAGGCGGAAGGATCGCCGGAGCCCAGCAGGTCGAGGCTGCGGTGGCCGGGAGCGGCCACCGTACTCCAGTCTGGGCTACAGAGTGAGACTCCAACTCAAAAAAAAAAAAAATTGAGAATAGGCTGAACCATATGGACTTGGCTATCATTTGTGCTAAAAAAGGAAATTGACCATTGCAATTTCCCAGGGGGTTGGTAGGGCAAGAGGCCATCATTACAAGTCTGTGTCAAGCCTTGGCTGAAGCTATTGGTTGTATCACCCATGACCCATCTTCCATTTCTTTCAGGAAAATAATTTACACTCCAGGAAGTGATCTCAGTCACCAGTCACACACCAGTCCTCTCCCCATGACTGCTTCATTGTCATCAGGTGGTTGAACATTCAAATCATCCAGGAAAATTGTTGTCCAGTCTCCTCTTGATGATTTCCAGCATTGTTTTTTTTTGTTTTGTTTTTTGTTTTTTTTTTTTTTGAGTTGGAGTCTCACTCTGTTGCCCAGACTGGAGTGCAGTGGCCGCTCCCGGCCACCACAGCCTCGACCTGCTGGGTGCCGGCGATACTTCCGCCTCAGCCTTCCAAGTAGCCGGAATTACAAGCATGTGCTACCACGCCCGGCTGATTCAGCATTCGTTTTATAAAATTTCAGGAAGTTAGGAATTTACATGAGTGAAAAGAAATAAAGATTTAGGGAATTATTGTAATTCAAACATCTCATTGTATCTTCAACTTGGTCCTCTGGTTTGGACCCTCATCTAGTTTTAGTAAGAATAACCACCAATCAGTCTCTTCTGTGTGACTCTGATCAGATCATCCAAGCTGAGGTCTGATTCACCTCTGCAGCCCCTGGTATGGGCCTGACCGTAATGAGACCCAGTATGTAATATTGCAGTCCACTTCTTTGTGTCTACTGACTTCAGTTCCTGCTTTTTCATTCTTACCTGGATATCCTTTCTTGATGCAAATCTTAACAGACTTTCATTGTAAGGTATTTAAAGATTTCTTAATATCTTTAAAATATTTTTATTTAACATATGACAAAAAGGTTTGCACTACCTATGGAAACACCTACTCTCATCTCCTGTAGCAAAAAAATGTGACTGACCCAGGCCCCCTCCTGCAGTGCCAATCACACCAAGCCCAAACTTTCATAAGTTGCTCTCCATCCCCATGGCTGCATGAAACCAAGATGCTAATTAATGTGTCTATTCCTGCAAGATGTGGGCTGCTCTGATAGTAACTTATTAGCCTGCCAGAGAACTTTCTTGGAACTCCACTGCATTCTAAAATGCTTCCTACCAGATTCTCTGCTTCCCTGTCTCCATCACTCATGTTATGGGCTGAACTGTGCCTCCCCAAATCGACATGTTGGAGCTACCCCTCAGAGTGTGACTGTATTCCGAGACAGGGTCTTTAAAGAGGCTAATTAAGATTGATTGAGGTCATTAGGGTGGGCTCTAATCCAATATGACAGGTGTCCTCATAATGAAAAGAAGTTAGGACACAGCCACCCAAAGACAGAGGGATGGATGTGTGTGAGAACAGAGTGAAAAGATGACTGCCTGGAAGCCAAGGAAACAGGTCTCAGAAACCAAACCTCCTGACATGACGCCTTGATCTTAAACTTCCAGCCTTTGGAAATGCGAGAAATTACATTTCTGTTGGGTAAACTTGCCCTGTCTGTGATACTGTGCTATGGCAGCTCCAGAAGACCGGTTCGTCTGGGATCACACCTAGTGGCATGGCATTCTGAAGGTTCTCCCAGTCTCATCTGGGACCTTCTCTGTACAACAGAAAAAGCAAACAAAAAACGATTTTTCTTCTACTATACTCTAAACGCTCAGTACGGAATACTTCTGGGATCATGTGTGGGAGTTTTCACTCCACCAAGTGAATATCCAGTGGACGCCAACGATTCAACTCAATTTCACACAGATCCAGGGCTCCGTCCCACAAGACTGCACTCACTTCAGAAACCAGCCGTGAGTCCCAGGTTGTGCCCTGAACTTTTGACCAACCATCTGCAAACCAGGGTTCCCATAGCCCCCTCACAGCTTTGATAATTTGCTAGGGCAATTCACAGAACTCAGGTAACCACTTTACTTACAGTTATCCATTTATTTTAAAGGATTTTACCAGGATACAGATGAAGAAGCACATCAGGCAAGTTTTGGGGGATGGATACGGGCTTCTTCCATGCCCACCCCAGGCCACTACCTTCCCAGCACCTCTATGTGTTCAGGAATGTGGAAACCCCTTGAACCCCACTGTTCAGGAATTTTTGTGGAGACTTCATCACATAGATAGACCCGATTATCAACTCAATCTCCAGTATTTCTTCTCTCCCCAGAGGATGTGCGTTGGGGCTGAGTGCTCCATGCTTCTAACCATGGCTTGGTCTATCTGGTAACCAGCTTTCACCCAAGTACTACCAAGAGCCATCTTATCATGACAAAAATGCTCCCATCACCTGTGAAATTCCAAGAAATTAGAAACACAGAGCCAGGAACTGGGGGCAGAGACCAAAACCCTAGAATTTATTTATACAATTGTGTATTTATTCTTACATGCTTAAATTTTAGTCACCTTCGAAGGACTCTCTGTTTGATGCAATACACCTATCGAGATGCTTTTTCCACAGCTTAAAAGAGTTTTTGACCTCATCCGTTTTGATACCTTCTAGTGCTTCTGCCTTTTTTGGTTTGTTGGTTTGTTTCACCTTTTTCAGATCAGCAAAATGTTTCCCTGTGAGGACTTTTTTCATCCAGGGAAACAAAATAAAGTCACTCAGGAATGAGACGGGGTGAATATGGAGAGTGGGGAATGGGGGTCATGCCGTCTTGGGTCAGAAATTGGTGAACACTCGGCCCAGTTTGGGCAGATGCATTGTCACGGCAGAAGAACTAGTCACCTGTTTGCCACGACTTGAGATGTTTCTTCTGCAACACAGCCTGTCACAACAACTCTAGCAGGTACACGGATGTCGATGGTTTTCTAGAACACTCATCTAGTGGGAAGCCAGTACTACAAGGGGTCTGCCCTTCAAAAGATATTTCAGCTTTTTGTGCGTCCACTCCCCTCATACCTTCTTTTGTCTGTGTAAGACATTCCCTTTTTCCCTTTACTGGTGTTTCACAAATCTTTTGCACATCTAATTTCATCTTGGTGTCTGCCTCTCATTGCATCCAAACTCACCCAAGTTTTTGAATGGAGAAACAAATCAAAATACACCTTAAAACAATTCTGAAAATGAAGAAAACAAACAAACAAAAAAGCTCCACGAGTTGCCGATACTTGCCATCCAGCTTCCGTGTCATTGAAGACAATCCATCGTAACATCTCCAGAATTTCCAGGAGCATAAAGCATGTTTCCTCCTATCATTTGTACCATGTGGGAAAAAGACATTCACACGAAATACACTGAGGCCCCGGGTTCTCTGGTTTTACCTACAGGCTTCTCTTTCAAAATTCAAATTAGACATAAAATTGTATTTGTGATCTTTATTTTATTAGAACAAGAAGGTAGTCCTGTTTTGTTATAGAATTATTTTCAATTGAGAAGGAAGCAGAGGCAGTTGTCATATCGGATGTTGCCCCAGGGTATTAAAAAATGGCTTGTAGAATCACACAGCTGTGGTTAACTGGAATTATGGCTTCTCTCACATACCAATTCTGCATGAAGCGGCTCATTTATCAGACACAGATTTCTAGCTTGTAAATGCTTCCCATGAGACTTTGATCATGGATGGTAATGTGTGGGTATTTCCCTTTTTTTTTTGCTTTTTTTCCCTGCAAATTGCTAAATTAATCAGCAATTCTTATTTCCTTGGGCTCGAGGGCTACTACAGAACAGGAAGAAGGAAGAGAAAGGAGCTTTCTACTCATGCGCCTATTACAAGCCAGGAACTCTGCTTGGAACAGAAAATGACTAGGACATAAGTGCACATCTGAATGACTTAGAGTACAAAGGATAAGATGTTTATATCAAGAATTGGATCAAAATTATATAAATAAATAAATTCTAGATCCATGGACAAAATGCCTTGAGTGTACAGAGGAGAAGTGTTACTCTTTTAGCTAAAAAAAATCAGGAAGGAGTCCCGAAGGCGACTGCTTAATTCAGGCCTTGAACAGTTAATAGAATTTTGAGATGGAGGTAAGAATGAGAAAACACACTGCGGCAGGAAACCAGCTGCTATATTCAAGGAATATGGCAGCGTCTCTACTGGACCAGTTTCATCATGCATCTCGACAGTGATGACTGGGCATTGGCAATGGAGAAATTATTTTGGTTTATCACTGTCCCATAAATGGCATGATGGTTAGCTCTCTATCCCCTGAACAGAGAATTTCAGTGGATCCCAAGAGTCATTTGACAAACATTTCAAGTTGAGAATCACTAGAATCTAAGTCAAACTTGGGCTTGAAAGGCCTGTGGAAACACAGATTTATGCTCCCCACCGCAGAGTTATGATTCAACAGATCTGGGCTGGGGCCTGGTCATCTGCATTTCCAAGAAGCTTTCAGATGAAGGGGATGCTACTGTTTTGGGAATGGTCCTTGGGCAGCATTGTCTGTGGAGCACAAAATAGAGACACAGAAGGTTATGCTGGAATAATAAAATTGTGGAGGACCATGAATAGCAACATAGGGATAAAGCATCTCTGAAGTCAAATATCTACTTACATGCATATGATTCCATTCAAAACTTTAAGAGGAAGAAACAGGAAAGGGCAAAAATGGTTTTAGAAATCTCTTATGGAAAAAGTAAAACTCAGTCTTTCTCTCTCTATCTACCCCCAGTCACTGGGGAACAACATTATTTATGCCAGGAGAATAATTACAAAGAACACATATTCACATTTTTGATGAAAATAAAAAAAGAAAGATGAAAATTTGAAAAGCAAGGCCAAAGGCAAACATTTATTCTAGACGATGATCTCCACAAACCAAGAACCTCATCTGCTTTTGCTCAGTGTTACCTCCCCAGCGTGTAACACAATTCTGGGCACATATATGCAATGGACGTATATATTTGGCAAATGAATGAACGGATGAATAGATGGACTGGTGGATGAATGAGACCTGATATAACAACAGAAGTGAAGAATAGACAATAGAGAAAAGACAAGCAATGTAGAAGTTATAAATATCCCTTTAGGCAACCGAATAATATGCCGGGTGAGGGGCAGAGCCTTTTACTGAAACTATTAGTGGAGTCTGGAAGGGAGATCTTACGGGTCCGTGATGAGTTTATATAGAAAATGTCCAACATAACTATGAGATCTCAAACTGAAGCTACTAGGAAAAAAAGATCACATTGTTAACAAATGTACATGTGGGGAATAGAAGCATATATTTTTGTGAGGAAAGGAGAATAGGGCAGGGCATAGAAAAAAAACAGGCTTGATTTAGACATAAGTGATTTTAGATGCCTTCACAGATTTTGATTTAAAATTCAAGAGGAAAAATTATAGTATGGCCGGGCTCGGTGGCTCAGCCTGTAACCCTGCACCTTTGAGAGGCTGAGGTGAGTGGATTGCCTGAGCCTGCGGGTTCGAGACCCGCCTGGGCAGCGAGACCTCATCTCTACAATAAATCAAAAAATCAGCCGGGCGTGGTAGCACGTGCCTGTAATTCCGGCTACTTGGAAGGCTGAGGCGGAAGGATCGCCGAGCCCAGCAGGTCGAGGCCGCGGTGGCTAGGAGCAGCCACTATACTCCAGTCTGGTTGACAGAGTGAAACTCCAACTCAAAAAAAAAAAAAAAAAAATTAGAGTATGACTAGATTTTAGAAAATCAAATTTGAAACTTATCTCATGAAAGAGACCAAAGGCCATGGGAAAGATATTTGACATGTTTAACTCAAAAATCATATTGACAAATTAGAATCTGTCAATAGTCACTGGGATTTTAACAAAATCACTATTGTATCATGTGTAAGGACTCAATACACAAATGCATTACATAAACTACAACACCATCGTTATTACATAAAATCTAGACTCTCGTGAAGCCCTGGACTTCTTCCAACGCAATCCTTCAGGTCATCATCTGTATGTCAAGGGCACTGGAGGTCCATATTGTTTAGAGCATCTATGTCAAAAAGGTGTGTGGGTTCTTCCCAGCATTATACTTCCTCATCCTATGGCGTAAGAGTAAGACCAATTTCCTCAAATGTGGATAGTAACTAGAAAAATGAGTTGGATTAAAAAGTGCTTCAAGGTGTTTTCAAAAAGCGATATTCTTAGTTGTGCTCATAGTAGCTAATTTTGCTTTCTCGCTACCTAGATAATAAAATAGACATACTCTAGGCAAAGCCCGAATTCCAGAAATTTAGAGAGAATAACCCAGATACCATATATGAACCCAGGACATGTGAGCAAATATCAGATACCTGACAATCTAATACTCAACAAGGCAAAAAACAAAAAAAAACCTCAGTGATATTTTTCTTTTTTTGCATTGCAGAAGCAGTTCATGGTTATCTAGAAAGTGTGGACATATTAATTTACAAAACAAGTATGCGAAAAAAGTAGCATGGACACATAATTCAATCATGTATAATATTTGAGCAACTACACTCTGCCAGGCACTGAGATCTAGCCATTTGGAGTGAGAGCAAGTCCCTGCTCTCATTGAGCCCATGGTAAGTTCTGGACCTAGCAAAGCAACTGTGCAATGTGATTATATTCTCTGTGATACCGGCTGGGATAGGAACAGCTACAGGCACTGTGGGACCAGCCTGGAGAGGCAGGAAAGACTTCTCTGGAAAGGTACCGAGGCTCCGAGTTCAGAGACAAGATGGGGTCTAAATGATGAATAGAGATGATCCACCTGGGAAGGGCTTAGGCACCCTGTGACTCAAATTCACAGTTCTAGCGACAAGGTCTGACAACTGATTTCATGAACTTGCTACCATGCACTTTCATTGGCAGCCCTGTACAAACAACTCAGATTTCATAACCTTGGTATATCAGTGTCTCACAGCTGTGTTCATGTCAATATGTGGTGGTGTCTGGTTAAGTGGTGTTCATAATTATCATTGGATGTTTTCATGTGCTATCATGAGAATGTAGGAGCTTGAATTTGAGCAATGAACAAACATTAAGTTTCTTGTTAATCTTGGCAAGAGCGGACATGGAATCAGGGACATGTTAGTCCAAGTTTATAAGGATAATACCATGAAGAAAACGGCAATGTACAAATGGATTAAACATTTTTCTGGGGAAAGAGAAAGTGCCACTGATGAAGAGAGGTCAGGGTGGCCTGCAATGAGCAGAAGTGATGAAAACATTATAGAAATTTGTCAAATTGTGCATCAAAATTATCAACTGATGTGAGAAGCATAACAGACCAAATATACATCAATAGAGAAACAGGAAAATCTTAACTGAAGATTTTGGCATGAGAAAGATGTGTGCGAAAATAGTCTTGAAGGATCTCTTGCATCACAACAATGCACCAGCTCATACAGTGCTGTCTGTGAGGGAGTTTTTAGCCAGTAGACAAGTAACTGTATTGAAACACCCTCCCTACGCACCTGATCAGGCCCACAGTGACTTTCTTCTTTACCCGAAGTTACAGGAAACATTGAAAGGAAGACATTTTGATGACATTCAGGACATCAAGGGTAATACAACGACAGCTCTGATGGCCACTCCAAAAAGAGTTCCAAAATTGCTTTGACAGGTAACTAAGGTGCTGACTCCCAGTGCTTAGCTTCCTAAGGGCAGTACTTCCAAGGTGACTGTAGTGACATTCAACAATGTGGTGTATAGCACTTTTTCTAGGAAGAGTTTACGAACTTAATCATCAGTCTCATATGATGCAGAACAAGATGTGTAAGGAACTGTGTGCGCACAGGTAGAAGGGACAGTGCTATTGGCCTGGCTTGGTGGCTCCACCTGTAATCCCAGCACTTTGGGGGGCCAAGGTGAGTGGATTGTCTGAGCCTGCAGGGTTCAAGACTAGCCCAGGCAACTTGGTGAGACCTTGTCTGTATCATAAAATGAATAAAATAAAAAGTAGCTGGGGGTTATAGCCCATGCCTGTAGTTCTGGCTACTTGGAAGACTGAGGTGGAAGGATTGTCGGAGCCCAGCAGGTCAATGATGGGGTGGCCATGAGTGTGCCGCTACACTCCAGCCTGGACTATGGAGTGAGACTCCAACACACACACACAAAAAAGGAAGGTATTGGTGTGGTAGATGGACTGGGTGTGAGAGGCAACGGTAAAGGCTATTTATGTTGACAAATCACTCTGGAAGGATCACCAAAGGCTACTAACTTGAAAAAGGAGTCTGGAAAGTAAGAGCATTATTATAAGATATTTTTTAGCAGAAAAAATGTGTGCATGTTTTAAAAGATTACCTTCATGAGATTGAGAAGAATGAACCAAAGAGAGGACAAAACTGAAGGTAAGGTGATCAGTTTAGGGACAATTGCCATCAGTCAGACTAGAAATAATGAAGGCTACACTACATAATGACAGTGGGGACAGAGGTGGCAAGGTGGCAATATATTTCAAAGATATTTAGGAAGAGACTCCCCTAATTTATTCATTGAACAAATATAGTTGATCACCCACTTTATGTAAGTCATTGTTCTAGAAACTGGGGAACAGCAGTGTACTAAACAAGGAAAGCTCTTGCTCATGTGGACCTGCATTCTATGGGAAGAGATAGGCAACAAACAAGGGAACAAGGAACAGGCTGCAAGGTGATACATATAAGGAGAAGACAACAGCAGGTAAGTGGAGAGAGTGAGAGGGTTGGGTTCCTGCAGGAGGGTCAGTGTAGCCTCACTGATCAGGTGGCATTTGAACAGAGAGCCAGAGAATGAAAGGAGGTGGATGACGAGCCATGCAGAAGCTGGATCACAAAGTACAAAGTGCCTGAGACAGGAGTAGCCTAGAGATACTTAATGAAAAGTAATGCCACAACATTTGAATGCTTGTGCCCTCCCAAAATTCTTATGTGGAAGCCCAGTCCCCCGTGGGATGGTACTAGGAGTTGGGGCCTTTGGAACGTGATCATGCCATGGGGGTAAAGTCTTCATAAACGGGATAACTGCCATTGCAAAACACATCACAAAGAACTCCCTCATCGTTCTGTCATGCGAGGACACAGCAGGATGACAGCCCTCAGTGAAGCAGGAAGCAACCCTTACCAGACATTGACCCTGCTGGCACCTCGGTCTCGGATGTCTCAGCCTCCAGAACTTCAAGAGCATAACCTTGCTATTGTTTGGGTCACCCACTCCGGGGTATTTTGCTATGTCATCCCTAGCAAACTAATAATGGTCCTATGTTTAGAGTTTGAGAAGGTGAGGCATGCCCTGCAGAGAAGATGAAAAGGAAGGATTAGTAAGTCAGTGAAGAATTAAAAGTCAAGAGAAGAAAACCAAGTGAAGGAAGTTGATGAAAAAAAGGAGAATGGATGATGTCAATGCTGCTTATAAATGCATACGATGAGGTCTCAAAAAAGCATCCCTTAGCAACAGGGAGATCATGGCTATGGACAGATTTGGTGGGATTTGGGGGCAAGAGTCTAATAGGAGTATGTTCAAGAGACAATGGAAGAGATAAAAAGGAGTCCATGAATATAGACAATTGCTGAGGAGTTTTGACTATGGAAGGGACAATGAAGTGCAGGGGAAGTGGTTTGGTTTTATTTAGTTTCTACTTTGGAAAACATTAACTTCTTTTTATTTCCTTCTGTGGACTTAACCCTGCACTGTGACTCATAAAATCCTGGATGAATAATAGTTTGGGGAAGACCAGAGACATTGGTCCAGCTAGTTTTTAGCACTCTTGGCAAATGCTGCCTTGTCAAGCAGCAGTTATAGATTTCTATTTTATAATTTTTAAAAAAATTTTTTGAGTTGGAGTCTCACTCCATCACCCAGGCTGGAGCGCAGTGACATGTTCACAGCCACCCCAGCCTTAACCTTCTGGGCACCAGTGATCCTTCTGCCTCAGCCTTCCAAGGAGCCGGAACTATAGGTGCATGCTACTATGCCCGGCTAATTTTTTGTTTGTTTATTGTAGAGACGAGGTCTTGTCAAGTTGCCTATACTGGTCTCAAACCCGCAGGCTCAGACAATCCACTCACTTCGACCTCCCAAAGTGCTGGGATGACAGACAGAGCCACTAAGCCTGGCCTAAATTTCCATTTTTAGAAGTTCTCTGTGTATCGAAAAATCTCAGAGAAACTCTGATAATATATTCTGCCCATTCTTGCACACACTAAATGATTTCTGTGATCTTATAAATGGCAAATCTACATTCTCCCTGTGAAACATTTTACTTCAGCATGCTCTGTCAAAGGCAAACACGATCAGCAGATTGCCATGCTGGTGTACTTGAGCATTAAGTAGGAATCTGGGTCTCTGACAGATTGTGCCTTTTTCCTAGGAAAATTACAAGTCCTTTTTCCTTCTTTTATCATAGACTATTGTGAACTCGATAAATCAGAAAGCTCCAGGTTTACACCGGCGGTGGCAATATTGTCTAAAATTTGATGGATCTGAGACCATAGTTGTAGCATTAATTCAGTGAGCTAGAATGTTTGCGTTTTTTTTCAGCTTCGATGTAATCAAAACTTAAGAGTGTGAAGAGGCAGAAAAACTGCCGATTCCATGTTTTGTCATTCATTCTTATTAGACATTTACCTTAGCAGAAGGGAGCAGCTCTTAGAAATATCCCCATTTTGAGCAAGAAACGGATAGAGAGGAAGTAACCCTACAAAATCAGGAGACGATTTTTTTTAACATCTTGTGTTCAGTGGGTACATGTACAGGTTTGTTCCATGGGTGTATTGCATGATGGTGAGGTTTGGGCTCCTATTGAACTCATCACCCACAAAGTGAACATGGTACCCGATAGGTAGTTTTTCAGCCCTTGCCCCCTCTTCCCTTTCTACTCCCATTTGGCATGTCCAGAGTCTATTTTTTTCATTTTTATGTCCATGGGTAGCCTGTGTTTAGCTTCAAATAAGTGACAGCATGTAGTGTTAGGTCCTCTGTGTGTGCGTTAATTCACTTAGAATGGTGACCCCTCCAGCTGCACCCGTGCTGCTGCAAAGGACATGATTGCCTGTTTTTATAGCTGTATCATATTCCATGGTATATGTGTACCACGTTTTTGTTGTCCACTCCACTTCTGATGGGCACCTAGGCTGACACCATGACTTTGCTACTGTGAATAGTGCTGTGATAAACATACAGCTGCAGGTGTCTTTCTGGAAGAACAACTTCTTTTTCTTTGCATATATGCCCACTAATGGGATTGTTGGATCAGTCAAATGGCAGTTCTATTTTTAGTTCTTTGAGAATTATTCAGGAGACTTTTTTTTTATTGTAGAGACCAGAACTCATTACTTCCCTTCTCTAAAATAGGAAAAATACTGGTAAATATATATGTATCATATATAGATAGATAGATAGATAGCATATACATGTACATACACACACGTACATGTGCATGTGTGCATTTTATTGATTCTGGTGATCTGGAGAACCTTGACTTGCATATAGTTTCTATGCTAGGAATAGAAATAGAAATATTATGAAGTGCATTATGGCAGGAAAAGAAAGCATTCTTTCTGTTTGTTTGTTTGTTTGTTTTTGAGTTGGAGTCACTCTGTCGCCCAGGCTGAAGTGCAGTGGCACACTCACGGCCACCGCAGTCTCAACCTGCTGGGCTCAAGTGATCCTTCCACCTCAGCCTTCCAAGTAGCTAGAACTACAGACACGCGCCACCATGCCCAGCTAATTTTTTGATTTATTGTAGAGATGAGGTCTCACCAAGTTGCCCAGGCTAGTCTCAAACCCGTGGGCTCAGGCAATCCTCCCACCTCGGCCCCCCAAAGTGCTGGGATTATAGGCGTGAGCCACCACATCTGGCAGAAAGCATTCTTTCTAACTGTCCCTTTGCTCAACCTTTTTTTCCTGCCTCGAATACCCCGTACCTTTTAGCAGCTAGAACAGAATATAGAAGAAGATAGGGACTCAATAATTGTTTGCTACATGAATTAATGAGTGATGAATGTGTTCTGATCTCTTTCCTTGCATAGCATACATTCCAGCAAAATGCATGGTCCTACAAACAAGTGATCCCGGCTTCAAGGAATTACTAGCAACACCTTAGGAAAAGGGCTTTGTTTGGCCTGAGGGTGTCAGGGCAGGCTCCACTGGGGAGAGGAGAGCTCATCTGAAGGGAATAGAGGGAGGGTGCTCCCAGCAGAAAAGTCCTAGAGCAAAGACACAGCACACATAGAAGTGAGAAAGAACATTTCCCACTCTGGGCACTGCCCACCATGTGGCCTCCAAAGAAACACGTTTCTATCAATCCATTCACTCTCTCTCTCCTGCATACTGCCTGGGATGATGGAAAGAAGTTGGCCTGAGGTGGGGGGTGAGCTGCAGCTGCAGGATTCACAAGCCAAACGGCCCATACTCTGGGCACAGGGTTGGTACTGGTCTATGGCTTGTTAGGAAACTGGCCGCACGGTGGGAGGGGAGGGGAGCAATGGATGATTGGAGGTCCACGTCCTGTGAGATCGGCAGTGGCATTAGATTCTCCTAGGAGCAAACACCCAGCTGTGATCTGCACATGGGAGGGATCTAGGGTGCACGCTCCTTATGAGAATCGGATGCCTGATGGTTCCCCCTGCCTCCGGTGCCCTGAGTGGCTTTATTTCTTTGAGAGTTACAGCTACAGGGTCGTCGCAACAGACTCCAACGTTTCAGATTCACAGGGCGTTAGAGGTAAAAAGGAGTTAAGACCTTTTTCGTTTAGTTACAAGGAACACATGAGTAGCTCTGGATCACCCTAAGAGTTGTCAAACCATGAGCACTGAGCCAACCAGATGCAATGGATGTGGGTTTGAACCTCAGCTCGGTCCTTTATTAGCACTCTGATCTTGGGCACTTGTTTAACTTCATTAAACCTCAGTATTCGAATCTACAAAATTGGAACACTAATGGTTTGTTCATGTATTCATTTTCTGGGGCTGCCATAACAAAATGTCACAAAAATGTGTAGCCTGGGCAACTTGGCGAGACCTCATCTCTACCATAAATCAAAAAATTAGCTGGGCGTGGTGGCACGTGTCTGTAGTCCTAGCCACTTGGAAGGCTGATGTGAAGGAAGTCAGAAGTCTGAAATCAAGGTGCCAGCACACTCCCTCTGGAGATTCTGAAGGATAAAGTGTCCCATGCCTCTCTCCTAACTTCTGGATGCTACTGACAGTCCTTGGTGTTCCTTGTCTTGCAGTCATATCACTTCCACTTCTTTCTCCATATTTGCATGGCTATCTTCCATCTGTGTGCTGCTGTGTCTAAATTTTCCTCTTTTTGTATGGACACCAGTCACTGGTTGAGGGCCCATCCTCATTCTCTGTGACCTCATCTTAACCCGATTATATCTGCAAATATTCTATTTCCAAATAAGGTCATATGCACAGCTTCTGGGTAGTCACAATTTTTTTCTGGGGGTGGGGGTCACTGTTTAACTCAGTACAGTACCTCATAGGATTACTTTGGGATTAAATGAGACAATACATATAAACTATTTAGGGAGATGACTGGCACCCATTATGCGATATATAATTATACATTGTCCGAGCAGAAAAGAATGAATGAAAACTTTCTCAGTGCTTCTTAATAATGTGAATTTTCCCTCCTTTCAATCCACTTCCAAAGATACTATCCAAATCCTGTTTCTCATTATCTCATGTTTATATTAGTGCACTAAGATTATGCATCTCTCCTTAGCCTCTATTTTCTCTGTCTCATTATAATTTAAAATAGGATTGCCCAAAACTTTCCTAAAGCTATGCTGTTACTGCTCTATATTTATACTCATAACTGACTACCATTGACTCTTATACCTGTCAAGGTCATTAGTTAGCTACTCTTTACTGCTCCAATAATATTAAAATCACTTAATCCTCATTCAAATCATAATAGTAACATTAGGTTTTTAAAACTGTTCTATACCTTATGTTTTTCATTAAAAGTAGATTTTTTTCTTATCAACACAGAAGTACATAGTACTACATTTGTTGTTTATTATGCATGTGGTGATACGTGACACATGCCATCTGAAGGTCTTGGCATATATTACTTACCTACCTACTCCTCATAGCTTATGGGAGAGGTACATCTTCACCTTATCTGCAGGTAGAAAAATGAAGCACAGGATTTCCCCAGCCAAGGACACACAGCTCCAAGTATCAGAGCATGGACCAAATCCTCAACCCAACTGCAACCCAACCCCTGGGTGCTCCACCCTAAAGCTCCTGATGTGACCCTCTCCTATTAGAGTCCTGCTTTTCTCTGGCCCCATTGCTGCCCTCATGCTGTTTTTTTTTAAGCCAAAACATCCCTTTCTTTCCTCCTACTAACCTCTCAAACTTTCAAAAGGAGCACGTTTCAAATTCATGTCATCCCCACCTCACTGCAATGAATGCTACAGTGATTCCTTTGAGATGAACAGTGCATCTTTCTATCCAGGCTATAAAAGCTTATAAAGCACATTTTTCTATTTCTTTAAATTATTCTCACAGTGCCTAGTAAAATTGTGACTATACAGCAGGCAGTTAAAATAATTAATGCTTCTCAGAAATATGAACTTGGTATTGGTGAGATATTAAGCCATGTGTTAACTTTATACAGAATCCTGAAGAATTTAAATACACTAATTTTCAACTTTTTATGACTTTATATTTGATTTAGAAATGGGCACCTTTAATTACCTAGCAGCTGTTACCTATTAATTGAAAGCCTCATAGTCCAACGGATACGGCTATGTGAAATTGTACCCTGCCCAGGATGGCAAGATTCAGGTAGTGCATTGAATCACATGTATTTAGATGTACAGATCTCTGACATGGATGTGTCAAACTCAGCCTTTTCTCTAAAACCTAGAAGCTATCCTTTTGTTTTTTTGTGGCTACCCTGGCAAATATCTTACCTGAGTTACATCTTCCTGCATCCTCTCCCTTCCGTGCTAAGTTAGAGGGAAGGATGAATTCGCAGCTTGGCTTGCTAAGGGTGGTCTGTTTCAGATCTTTTGAGTAGTTAACTAGATGGTGGTGGTGCTGATGAAGTTGTCATTCCCCCACTCCCCGCCCTGGCTTGGTGTCCACTCTGAAGCATGGAAGATGTACACAGCACTACATCGTTAATGTCTTTGCACTAGGAATGCTGTTTTCCCTGATTCTTCCTTAAAGAGAGGAGGATGCTTTATATCTTCTATAAAACCCAAAGTACCTAATTCATGAGGCATTCACATTGGTTAAATCCAACTCTTTTGGAGAAGTTCTTCATTCATTCCATGTCAAATATATACTTCTGATTTTGAGCTGGAAAAATACTTATTCTTGCAGAGTACTTAACACACATCACATCCATTTAGGCTCATAAAAAACGCAAAAGTCAATCCAGGATTGGTTACCGCTTCAGGTGATTTGATCACCACCTTATAGGTGGTAGGACGCTGGTTTAGATTTCTAAGGGGATCCGCTTAAATCCTCTTATTGACTCTTCACATTTCCTGACTGCCATTTTGTGTAGTTGGTTTGGGGAGGTTAGGGAGAGAGAATGAAGCTGCATTTGGTACAAAGCCATCCCCACCACTGTGGAAACAGTGCCAACCCAGATGGGTCACGTTCATAAAGACAGCAGTCACTGAATGCTAGTGGTGAAAAATTGTAACAAACTCCCTCTATATTTATATCCTACGTACTAAAAAACAAATTTAAAAATAAGTTTATTTGATAACCAACTATTTCAGTGTTTTAACTTCTGAGACAGTCTAGAATATGCAAAAAAGGGCTGGACTGAGAAATCGCAAGCTAAGTTAATAGGCAGTCTCAGTTTTTATGGACAAAACACTTAAAGTAGCAAGCTGCAACATTTTTGGCATCAGGGACCAGTTTCCTGGAAGACAATTTTTCCATGAACTGGTAAGGCAGTGCTGGTTTTGGGATAATTCGAGCTCATAATATTTACAGTGCACTCCACTTCTATTATTATTATACTGTAATATATAATGAAACAACTATACATTCGCTATTAAAAAAGATGTGGATGGACGTGGTAAATAAAATAACACTGGCTTCTGACTTAAAGCCTGCCATCAGATGTACAATTGAAGTACATCAACTCATTTGCCATTCACCAGTAGGGTTTTGATATGAGTTTGCAAGCAACTGATTTATTATGTTTTCTGTGTCGTCAAACTTCACTGCTGATATTAATCTGTATTTGCAGCTGCTTCCTGGTGCTAGAATCTCCACCTCAGCTCCACCTCAGATCAACAGACATTAGTTTCTCAAAAAGGGCGCTCAGCCTAGGTCCCTCGCACCTGCAGTTTACAATAGGGTTCTCTCGCTCCTGAGAGAATCTAACACTGCCACTAATCTGACAGGAGGAAAATCTCAGGCAGTAATGTGGGCCATGGGGAGTGGCCTGTAAATACAGATGAAGCTTCACTTGCTTGACAGTCACTCATCTTCTGTTGTGCTGCCTGGTTCTTAACAGGGAATTGGGGACCCCAGACATAAAGCATATGTGCAATTTACTTTTTGACCCAAGTCTACACTTTTGGAGGTGGGGTGGAGAGAGAAACCTTTATTCTAATTATTTACATAATAATTTTTAAATGAAGAGATGTCCAGCTTATCAATAAATACATCCCCCAATATGTATTTGTCATCTATATATTCCAGGCATATTTTTAGAGAGCTCTGGCTGCCATGCAGTTGATGTTTCCTGATTATTCAGAGGAGCTCAAACCATCAACACTTTACAAATATGCACCTAAATCAAAGTGACAAGATTTCTGTCCTAGAATACCAGGAGAGTGATGGTGACATTAACTACAATGAAGAATCTAAGAGGAAATCTGGGGATGAGAAGAAGGTGAGGGTAGATACTCAACTTTTAAAATGACAATTTGGAAAGGGAAGGCCATCAGAAAGATGGGGATTGGAGCTAAGTCGAAAGGTATGGAAACATATTTGGGATCATTGGAGTGGGTGAAGTAGACACAGGGGGGAAGAATGAGATCTTCTAGGAGGATGGGAAGGAAGAAAAAGAGTTGAAGGTCAAGAGTGAAGAAAAAAGTGAGCCTAAGATTAAGGTCAAGAGGAAAGAGAACCCACACAAGGAATCTGGGACAATGGTCTAAGAAGTAGAAAAGAAAAACAGAGGCATCCCATTATTATAATTTGGTACTTTTCTTTTTTCCTAGGAGACTACTTAGGATTTTGTGTTAAAAATGAGGTATAAATGATGTTGCAAGTCAAAGGACGTCTTTGTGTGGCTGGAATAAAACAGGCCCCCAGTAAAAGTTAGGCAAATTCATTTATAAATAAATAATCTTAAATTGCTGGAGAAAAAGGAGAAGGAGGAGAAAGAGAAGGTGAAAAAACAGGAGGAGGAAGAGGAGGAAGAATGGGAGGAGAAGGGGAAGAAGGAGGAAGACGGAGGAGATAAGCCAAGTGGGGTGGAGAGCTTAACTAGAAAACAAGAGAAAGGGATTTGAAATGGCAATGAAGGCAAATCAACTTGCAGAGTTGACAGTTTGGCCCATCGTACCATCAAAAATTAGCTTGAGATACACTATGGTGTTGTGGACAAAAACATGGTCTCTAAACTCAGGTAGCCCGAAGATAGCAATTTTATCTTCTAAGGCTCTTTTTTTCTCATCTATAACATAGGATGAATGTCCTACCTACTGTATATATGGCTACTGAAAGGATTAAGTAGAGTCATTAAAGTTCAGACAGTGCTGAGTACTTCTACAATAGGCCAGATTATAACAGCATTAGCAATTAATTTTAGTAAAAACTTTTTGTGCACCAATTAGCAAAAACTGATGGATATATGGGAGTGGCAACCGTAGTATATGAATTTACAGGTTCAAGACCACCAGGCAACTTAGCAAGGCCTTGTCTCTACAATAAAAATACAGAATTAGCCAGGCATGGTAGTGCATGCCTGTAGTTCCAGCTACTTCAAAGGCTGAGGTGGAAGGATCGCTGGAGCCCAGCAGGCAGAGGCTGTGGTGGCCATGAGCGTGCCACTGCTCTCCAGCCCAGGTGACGGAGTGAGACTCAGACTCAAAAATAAAATAAAAGAATTGACATTACCTCTTGCATTTTTCCTACATGCTTCCTCTCTGTGTCGTTCACTCACTCATTCACTCTGTCTGTCTCTCCCTCCTTCCCTCTCCCTTTTTCTTTCTTGTGGTGTAACTCAAATAGAGATGAATTAGCAGCCATAAAAGAAAATTTACAGCAAATTTTCTTTTTAGTTAAAAAGCATTTTTGAACACATTTTAGAAGGGCGCAGTTTCATAGTAAAATGACAAATTACAACTAAAATATCACCAACTCCCAGAAGAGAACAATAAAACTTCAGAAATACTAAATTTACTCTGAAAAAATGCAACACTTAGAAAATAAAAAAATTAAAAAAATCTGAATTACTTTAAATGGCATACTATAAGCTTGGCATAAATAACACCACAAACATGCTGTCCTTTGGAAAAATGTGTTTGATTCTTTATATTTAGTAAGCTAATAAAAGAGTTTGGAAATATGAGATAAAATAAAATTATTTATGCAAATACACAATCTGCAAAGATTAAACAACAACTTAAGTATAAAGATTTTCCTTCTTATGGCAATATTTTTTACTTTCTCAGTTTCATAAACATATACATTTGACTATTTTAGTAGTTTAAAGATAAATAAAAATATTATCAGCCGGGCTTGGTGGCTCAGCCTGTAATCCTGTGCTTTGGGAGGCTGAGGTGAGTGGATTGCCTGAGCCTGTGGGTTCGAGACCCGCCTGGGCAACTTGGCGAGACGTCATCTCTACAATAAATCAAAAATTAGCCGGGCGTGGTAGCACACGTCTGTAGTTCCGGCTACTTGGAAGACAGGCGGAATGATCGCCGGAGCCCAGCAGGTCGAGGCTGCGGTGGCTGGGAGCGGCCACTGCACTCCAGTCTGGGCGATGGAGTGAGATTCCAACTAAAATAATAATAAAATAAATAAAAATAAATAAATAAATAAATAAATAAATATATTATCACCATAATTAAATGAAAAAAATGTCTTAGGGACATTTTTGAGAGAAATAATACATATGTTAGGGAGATTATGATGCCTGTAAAGAGACTGCTTGCATTTTCAATACAACTAAATTTCTTAAATTGCAAGAAATTTGTATTTTTCCTCTAACACAGTGAGGTATACAGGTACTCACAAGAGTATAGTCAAGAATGATGAGAGGCTCAAATAAAGTAACATGATATATAAATATTTGCTAATAAAGAATGCATATTTAATAACATAGTTATTGTATATATATTTATAAAATATAAATAATATATCATTAATAATACTACATGTAGTATTAATACATGACATGTATTTTATAATATATTAATAAATTAACATTAATTATGATGTAATGATTTTTAAAAATATATTATTAATGATATATATTATTATACCACTATTTCATACCTGGGACAGCTCCGAGTATCAGATAAATATATCGTGTTATAGACTAAATGTTTGTTTCTTCCTAAAATTCATATGTGGAAGCCCTAGTTCAAATGTGATGTTATTAGCAGGTGGGGCCTTTGTGGGTGACTGGGTTTAGATGAGGTTATGAGGTGGAGTCTCCATAATAGGATTAATTCCCTTATAAGAAGAAGGGACTCCAGAGCATCCCCTTCACTATGTGAGGACACAGCAAGAAGATACCCGTCTGCAAGTTAAGAACCTTGATCTTGCACTTTGCAGCCTGTGAGACATAAATGTCTATTGTTTACACCACCCAGTCTGTGATATTTCATTATAACAGCCTAAGTTGACTTAGACACCTTCTATAACAAAATGTTTTAATTTCTGCATAGCAAAAATGTCTTTAAAATTTTAATGGCTATTAGAAATTCAAACCCTTTTGTTCACCTAGGAGTCTTCAACCATTTCCTCATAACTTGATGCTAAAGCTGACCTTCCTAACTGCTCACTGTCTTAGTTTCTGTTACTAGCGGAAACTGTCTCCTGATAGTGATAAAGTCATCTAGGTTGCCTTCCTGAGGATACATTCTTCTTATACCTTCAGAAATTTTTTTGTGTTATTTTTGTCATAAAGAATAAATATGATAGCATAGAAGAAGGGTTACTGCAATTTGTTGCACATATATAGAAAGCATGCAAAATAAATTGTGTTTATGTATGTATTTGTGTGTGTGTGCATGTGTGTGTGCGATTTTTAAAAGTTTTCTTTGTTTCCTTTTGTCCCTATTACTTTGAGTACCTTAAACTGGTCTATTACACCAAGGAGGATGTGCAGCTTTTCTATCCAGTCCTTTCTCTCCTTTGTCATTCAAAAAAACAAACACAAAAGGAGCAATTTAGTCAATAAAACTCAATTCATGGTTAATAGTGGATTATTCAAATAAAAATTACTCTTTGCTTCTTTTGAATTGTAAAATCAAATCTGTGTGCTTAGATTATGGTGTCCTAATACAAACATTTATATATAGACAACCCACTTTACATAATGTGCTCATTAATTTGCTACACTTAAAAATATGTGTTAAAAAGTCCAAACCAGGCATTTGTGGTTACCAAATGATTTTAATTAGGCAAGAGATACTGGGTGGCCACTGATAAAATTATATTACACCAATATGTTACTTTTTGAATCATTTATGTGAATGCAAACTGAGGACAAATTGTTCTCTAAAGCTGCAGGAAATTTTTAGGATAAGAAATCAAATAGTTAAGAATTAAGACAAAGAAATGGAGAGGCCATGCCAAACCATTTCTGAAACGCTTGGATCATATTTGATTCTTCTTTTTAGTTCTTATTTTCTATATCTGTTTTTTCTTTAAGTATTACTAGTATTATTATTACTATTAGTTTGTTTTGTTTTTGTTAGAGACAGGGTCTTGCTCTGTCACCCGGACTGGAGTGTAATGTTGCAATTATAGCTCACTGCAACCTCAAACTCTTAGGCTTAAACAATCCTCCCACTCTAGCTTTCCTAGTAGCTAGGACCGCAGGCATGCACCATACCTAGCTAATTTTTATTTTTATTTTTATTTTTTAGAGATGGAATGTAGCTATGTTGCCCAAGCTGGTCTCAAACTCCTGGTCTCAAGCAATCCTCCCACCTTGACCTTCCAAAGTGTTGGGACTACAGGAGTGAGCCACCATGCGTGGCTCTATTTTTTTCACACGGTGTTTCTGTGGTTCATTTATTCTCTCATTCTTTTTTTTTTTTTGAGTTGGGGTCTCACTCTGTTGCCCAGATTGGAGTGCAGCGGCTGCTCCCGGCCACCGCAACCTTGACCTGCTGGGCTCCAGTGATCCCTCCGCCTCAGCCTTCCAAGTAGCTGGAACTACAGGTGTGCGGTACCACGCCCGGCTCATTTTGATTTTATTGTAGAGATGAGGTCTCGCCAAGTTGCCCAGGCGGGTCTCGAACCCTCGGGCTCTATTCTCTCATTCTTACAGATTCCCCTCTTTTCTTCCTTGCAGTTCCGCATCCTCCATCCTCACTCTTAGTTAACAACATAGTTCTTTCATCAGTTAGCATTGGTCTACCTTTCTCCAGATTGGAGGTTTTCAACCCTCTCTTTGTACCAATCTCCTAGGCACCATTAAAAATCACCCTGGTCCCATATCAGACTAGTTTAATTAGCAGCTTTAGGTGTAGGTCTAGATATGGGAATACAATAGTCCCATATGATCCTACCATGTAGCTAGGACTGAGAACTTCTGCCAGAGGCACTCTAGTAGAAGCCAAACCCTTCCCATTGCCATCAGATATTGCCATGGTATGCATGAGAAGGGACTATTTCATCCATGTTTCTCCCCTACTCCAGTGTCACCAATTTTTGCCTCTCAAATAAATTATTTTTGTCCGCATACACACTTGCAGTGAATTCTCCTGTGCTTAAAAATACACCTCTTACTTTTTCTTTCCGCTGCAGCAATCTTATCATTCTTCCTCTCTTTGGAGAAAACTGCTGTGAAGAGCTCTTTGCATTTTCTGCATCCTTTTCTATTTCCCACTCTGTTGGGAACTTAACTCATTAAGAGTTTTACTTCTAACCATTCACCGAAGCTAAGAGCCCCCGTACGTCTCAATGCATGGTCTGGTCTGCCTTTATCCTACTGGACCGAATATTAGCATTTGGTGGGGCTGATCAAGCTCTTCTTGAAAATTTTTCTTTACTTGGTTCTCAAGAAAGCTCCTTTCCCTATTGTCATGCTTTCTTTCTGGTTGCTTCCTGTAGTTCTCCCTCCTTCAACTGAATTTTTAATATAGGAATTCCTCAGGACTCAGTTCTTGGACTTCTTAAGTAGTTTTATCTAAACTCATTTCCTAAGCCATTTATCTACTTTTGGGGTTTTCAGTATCACCTGTGTGCTTGTGAGTTTCAGGTTGGTATCTCTAGCCAGTATACTGCCCCCTGTCTGATTATCAACCTGCATGGGCATTCCTAACATAGATAATGGAATTTCATTCTTTTAGTTTCAGGTCCCCAAATACTTTGATGTTGTCCTTGAGTCTCTCACTCCTTAGAGTAGTCAGGATTTCTGACTCTCATAATTTTGCCCACTGGTATTATACCTGTGAATATGTTACATGATCTGGGGAAAGTACATTATGGTTACAATGAACGGACCTTAGAATAGGGAGGTCAGCCTGCATTGTCCAGTGATCACAGTGTCATCAATCAAACAGGCCCTTGAATGTGGAAGATGAAGGCAGACTATTCAGTCAGAGAAATGCAAAGATGGGGAAAGAAACAGCAAAATTTGAAACATGAGAACGAGCATCTTCCTTGCCCTGGGTGCATCACCACTGGCTTTGAAGATGAAGCAGGGGGTATGGTTCAAGAAACACTGACCAGGAGCTGAAAATGTCAATGGCAGTTCTGATGACTTCACCCCAGAGAGACCCATACCTGACCTCTGACCTACAAAACTGCAAGCTAATACACTTACCTTGTTTTCAACTACTACATTTGCGAGAATCTGTTCTGGCAGCAATAAACATTTAATATACTTCCTCTAGCCAGTTAATCAACATTTCCTGTCAGATCTATTTTAAAAATATATCCAGAGGTGGATGATTTCTCCCCACAGCTTTACTCTACTTCAGTCCAAGTCACCATCATCCCTTGACTAGACCGACGCTAGAGCCTGCCAACCAGTTTCCGGGTTTCTGCCCTCAAAATCCTCCAGTCAACCTAGAATGCAGAAGCCAGGCTGGTCCTGGTGAGTCCTGAGTGGTACCATGTCTCCCTTGAGCTTGAAAACCACCTTGAGCACAAGGACTGGCCCTGCAGGACTGCTAGAGCCCTGCCCACGTGCCTCCCAGATTCCAGGCCTGTAGTTCCTCTCCAGCTCTTCTTTTTCATTCACTCTGCCCTTCTCCATTGCTGCACTCACCTGAAATGCTCACCGCAGATATCTACGTGATTAACTCCCCTTCTCCTTCGGGGGGCCTCCCCTGGCCTGCATCATTATCTATTGTGCCATATATGGATCTTATTACTCACATTCACCCTCACTAGACAGCGGTGCATCGGACAGCCAGAGATTTTGTCTGCTTCATTCACAGTAGTCCTTCACATAATATGGACTCAATCAATATCTGATGAATCATGGCACTTTTTCCATGGAATGTGACTCTTGGATTTATTCTTTCAGTCCTCTATCTACTGCTGCTACCCCAGGCCTCCACTCTTCTTATAGTAAAACAACGTCAACAAGCTCTTAGTTCATCTGCTTCCAGTTCTCAACCTCATCCTTTAATCTACGCTACAGATGAACACCCCTAACCAATCTTTGCTAAATAGCATCTGTAGCACACAAAATGTTTTTCTTAATGACTCCCACTGCTTTCTGCTTTAAGACCAGGCCTTGAAGTGTCCCGGAATCACATGCCACTTAACACTACCACTCTCAGCGCGGCCACTTAGGGGCCACTCCTCTCCACTCCTTTCAGACACGTCTTTCTGTTGGGGTACTCCCAGTTCTGTGCAGCTGCTTGTCCACACTGCTGTGTAAGTGTTGAATGTACTACTTTCCTTCTTTCAAATATTTAAGTTTTAAGCCATTGTCAAGATCAAAGTCTCTCAAAAATCACATTTTCCAAAGGAACTTAACCCAATTACTCCAATTTCTAAACGACTTCACATCACTTTTACTTGTTAAGTTGTTTTCTATTCTATTCTGAGCTTGCTTTTCTCTTTCTACTTAGATTGAAAGCTTTCTGAGGGTAGAATTCATATCTATCTTTTCCTTTTTTATTACAGAGTGACAGCATAGTCTCAGGCCTACACCAACTGCTTAGAAAGGATTGCTTCAGATTCCCAAACATTATAATGTTTGAGGAAACATAATAATTCATATAATGGCTGCCTCTTGGCCCCTGGATCTAGTGACTTACTACTGAGGATTTCCTTTTAACCCTAACCTAGACATATTTTGACTATAGGTATCTTGGACGAGAGATTTAAAACTTTTCCAATAAACGTTTGTGTTTCATTACTTTTAAATCAATATAAGGCTTAAATTTAAAGACCTGCTTTCTCATTGAATTTTGTTGTTAAAAAAATACTGCCTGGTGAACAAGGACAGACTGTTTTCCTTGTTTCACTCAACACTACCGGGTAGAGAGATATGGAGGGAGCAGTAAACTAATGGACATTGTCCCTGCCCCCAGTGTGCTCATGGATTTCAAAGGAGATCGTCATTAAATACATACAAGTGAGAGAGGATAATAAAATGGAAGCCAAAAAAGCGCTATGGATAGCCTTCTGGAGAATGTGATATAACAGCTGAATCTTAGTTCCTTCCTGGTTAAGAAAGGGGCTTGGGCTGATATGATCTCTCAAGTACTTTACAGTTTGAGTCTCTGCTACTGTCATTGCAATTTAAGAAAAAGAAAATCAGAACTTCTCAAGATATTTCAGTTTAACTAGCAAGCCCACACAAAACCGTGAAAAGTACTACTTGAATCTTCTTTTTATGTATAGCTATTATTGTATATAATGTGCTTTCAATTTTCTTAGGTATAGGTCCACAATACTTAGTTGAAAGTCTTGAAAGCACATATGTTACTGAACTTATAATCTTTTCAAATTGAACAGGTTAGAAAACATAAACAGGTCAGGAAATGTCTTGCCACTTAATGAGCTACAAAACAAAACAAAAATGGTTTCAGAGCTGTTTGGATTTCAAATTGTGGTTAATGGATTGTGAAGAATGCTTATTTTGCATTCATTCAAACACTGGTTTTAGAGCCAATCAACGTAAACTGATTTATATCTGTTTCTTTGAGCCTTCCACATTTATGCCCAGAGCTGAAACATTTCTCTCACAGTAGAACTCAAAAAAGTAGATTCTAAGAACAGAAACAAAAAATTACACACAAAAATACACAATAAATGTAATAATCTGGTGAAGACAACTGAGATTTGGATTGAGTGTTTTAGAAAAATGTGATATCACAAGCCAAACAATTTTAAGGGCTACAAAACAAAATGACCCATAACATGGGACTTCTGGGAGAAGTGACTTTTCAAATGTATCTATCCATATATGAGCTAATAAGTAATGAATCTGGCAGCCCCAAATCATCACCAAAAAATGTCATAAATAAAAAGTCACACTTTGGCTGAAAAATTTAAAAGGAACTGACTTGCTTTTCAGATAGGTAGTTCTTTGAAAATAAAACACAAAATTTTTTTTTTTCAATCTTTACTAGGAAACTTAGGACTCGTAATTATATTCTCTGGAGAGTGTATTTTCTCTTGAAAATTTCAGTTCAAAGAAAAGCACCTCTAACAATTAAAAGAAATGTTATCCTTAATTTCTTCATTAAACCACTACCACCACAACAACAAAAAAACAAACAGAAAGAAATCATGAAAAACCACATAGAAAAATTTCTATTTATGTATTTATTTTGTCACATACCTTCTTTGTCATTGTGGTGGATAATCGCATCCTGTATCATGTCAGCAAGGTTAAAGTGAACTTTCTGATTCTTGCCATGCTTCAACCGTTTCAGGAATCCCTCCTGCTTCTGAAAAGTCTTCTCACGTTCATAGTAGGCCTTGATCTGCTCACAGCGCATGCGCCTTACCAGGCGCTGCCTTTGGCCAAGGGGAAGGGACTCCAGCAAACACTGGTCAATTTCCATTTCATGGGATCGAAAAACGTTACATAGCTGAAAGCAACCTGAAAGAAACACAACGGGCAAGTCATTAGGTTTATTATTATAAAAACTCGTAGATGAAAATCATAATATAGGAGTACTACAATTGCACCTGATTTTATATTTCCCATCGCACAAATCATATACCCATTCAATTCTCTTGGCACTTGATATACCAATACAAAGCCCTTTTCACAGATTGAGGGTAAAATAGAGAGTTTGTATCTTACTCAAGATTTCACGGTAATAAAACAAATGGTACAATTAAACATTTATGCAGCTTTGCTCAACACAATTATTAACAATCCATTCTTTCCTAATTTTTTTTTTTTTTTTTTTTGAGTTGGAGTCTCACTCAGTCGCTCAGACTGGAGTGCAGTGGCTGCTCCCGGCCACTGCAGCCTCTACCTGCTGGGCTCCGGCGATCCTTCGGCCTCAGCCTTCCAAGTAGTTGGAACTACAGGTCCATGCTACTTGCCCAGCTAATTTTTGATTTATTGTAGAGATGAGGTCTCGCCAAGTTGCCCCAGCCGGTCTCAAACCCGCGGGCTCAGGCAATCCACTCACTTTGGCCTCCCAAAGCGCTGGGATTACAGGCTGAGGCACCAAGTCCGGCTTTCCTAATTTCTTTAAATCCATACCAAAGGCCTGAGGTTTTCATCGTTATGTCAAGTGCCTCCTGTCTAATTAAATCATGCTAAGTTTTACAAGTTAAATGTTGGCAGAAAGTCATTCCAAGTTTTTCAAAATACTATAATAAAATTGTTTTTGCAAATCTTAATAACTAGTCGTGACTTTACTAAAGTAAGGTAATAGAATACATATGCTATCAACTTTTTTACATGATACACCAATTTGTTGCTGAACCATTTTCTTCTTGATCAGTGACATTCATTTCTAAGAGACCTAACTATGGTTAAGTTTAAAAACAGAGAAGTCACCAAGATATGATTCTTGACAATTCAAAATCATGAATAGAATTATAACTGCTGTGGCTATTGTATTATATGCTTAACAAACTAAATTCCCTGTTCCAACCTAAAATATTCACTTTATTTCAAGATGTTATTTCCTATAAACACCACTCAAAGCACCTGTAATGGAGCTGTACAAACACTCATAATCACCACCAGGTTAACATTTTTCTCTGGGCAGAAAAATTAATGTTAAAGCACACTAAAAATTCTAGAGTCTGGCTCATAAATACAGATTCAGATAACCCCCAAATGTCTTAAGATATTTATGATGTGACATCTCAAGCAAGTTTATGTAATTATGCATGCATAAAATGTGGTTGATCATACAAGTGTGCTATATCTAAGAAGTTCACGTACTAAGGATCTACCTCATCTTTCAAAAGATGCTTCAGTCTTTCAAAAGAACAAGTCATGACAATGTTATTTATATCGCTGTTTCTTTTGACATTTTGTAAATCTTTATTCTCACTGCCAGGTGCATGAGTACGACCATCCCTGTTTTTCAAGTCAAGAAAGTTTGTGACTTGTGCAAGATCAAAGACACAATTATGTTACAGAACAAAAATGTCCAACAGAAGCTAAAGCATAAACATGTAAGACTGATTTCTCTGAAGCCAGACATTTAATATATAAGTTTTTTTTACATAAGAGGGAGGAAGAAAGAGACAAAAGCAGTGTTGGGAAATTTTGTTTTCATTTATTTGCATTTAACAAAAGCTACACACATTCAAGTCATATGTTTTCATACGATTCTTCATAACTATTTGTAAAAATGATGTCAGAAGTACCAACTAACTACACATGAAATGTTCCCTTTCCAGTGACCTAAACATAAATAGACAACAGCGGTTCTGAAATAATGACAAATTGCTCTGGAGTACGTTTATTTGATAAAAGCCATGATCGCTGCTGCAAACAGATTGTCTGAGGGAGCTCATTAATAAAGAACTGGAAATGTCTTCTGCTTTCACATCTGTTTAGAAAACTGCACTGAGTTTGATTTATTGACTTTGATGCTTGTGACACTTTGATTTCCGTGACTTTCCTGGCTTGACATTAAGGTGCCCAGGGAATCATCAGAGTCACACACAACACACACACACACACACACACACACACAGTCTAAGGAAGTAAAACAACACCACAGAGTCATGTGCTGATTAGCAAACAGTTGACAGTTGAGGATAATCTAAGCAACACAGTCCTCTAGTTTGTAACTCCTAAGAAGGGTCCGGTGGTGAAATTTTCAATTAACTTTTGAGGAATCTACGGTGATAGCTCATGATTCACTGAGTAATCCCTCACAGGCTGTCACAAAGGAGTGGTGAGTATTGCTCTTAAATTAATTTGCTGATTTTCCCATATGAGTTGGAAAAATCAAAGGCCACCATTGTTAAATTTCAAATCCATACACATATCAAATATTGGTATTGATTTTAAATGTATTTCCTTGTTAAATAATTCCCCATGTTTTAATCTTAAATAGTCTATAAGTCTTCACTAAAAGTAACAGAGTTATGGAAAACATAGGTTTAAGGTATTCTACTTAAAATCTATGGAACTTTGTAACCAGGTACTAGGAATGATAGTAATTAATATCTCAGGCGATAACATCTACATCCCAGCAGGCAGATGGTTACTGAGCTGTGTAGGGCCGGTATGCACCTGTCAGACAGGTGTCCTGGGCACAGTCACTTTTTAAAAATTGCTGTATAGTGCAGTTATAGGGTGCTGTCTCCCCAGTAACTGAAGGCTCTGTCGCAATAAAAATTATACACGCTTCACAATAATGCATGAGCTAATGAGAAGTATTACAAGAGCACATGCAGTGAAACAAAGCATATTTTCATTATTGTGGCCGAAATCAGCTCTCCAGAAAACCAGTGTTTCTTCTCTATAGACATGCAAGTGCACATCATTTTTTAACTTCCCAAACTTGGCTTATAAAAAATGCACATATGGTTTTACTTTGTTCCTGCCCCTATGTCAGCTTGATGTCTGCAAGCATGGTGACAGTGGAAGTCACATGTTTATGGTGGCCAAAACATCAATGGAGCCATGTCAACATTGTAGCTGCTTGAAGGAATGCCTTCTATCAATCAGTCCTTATCTTACCTTTATCTGAACAAGAAATTAACTTCTATTGTGTTTAGCTACTGATATTTTGGTTTTTAACTCTTACCACAGTTAACATTGTCTTAACCATAGGGTGCTGTTGTTGAGGAATTATTTTTTTGCTCCACAGTACTAAATTGTGATTAAGGAGAACATTAAAAACATTGTAAAATTTTGAATGAGAAGACTTCACCATTATCATCCACCCAATGGTACACTGGTAAATTGTTAACAACCAACTCTGGTGAGGTGGGACTAGAATCTTTGATTTGTAGCATTTGCCTATTTATGTGGTGTAAATCCTCCCAGTATGGCCAGTTTTAAGCTGCCAAGCCAGCATTAAAGGAAGAGATGGGAAGAAATGCCTATTATTGATCAGCTTCAGAACCATAGTGTCTACCCAACCTGGGAGAATTGAGGCTTTGCCTGTATCAGAAACAAGGAACACTCAGGAATGGGTATTCTAGTAAGACATCCAAAGCATCACTGAAGAAGATAGCACTATGACCCACTTCTCAAGTGAAAATAACCATAGATGTAAGAGTCTTTACCCATAATGTTTAACTGATTTAACCAAGTTATAGTCTGAGTCACTGCAGAAGTGGATAAGTAGTTCATATACTTTAAAATTCTTAATCATCATCTCATTGTCTTCTCCATGGTAGAAGACAATGCAAAATGGTGGAAAGAATTGAGAAATTAAAGTCAAATTTAGCTTCCACTCTTGAACATATTTCATATTTGTGACCTTGGGCAAAGTATAAAACTTTATTAAGATTCTTTTAAAATATGTGCAAATGGAGCTACTATCAAGTTTCTGAAATCATTTGTAAAATGGGAGACAGCTTGCAAAAAGATTCTGGCACAATAACTCAATAACTTAATTGTTGCCATAGGAATAACATTGCCAAGACCTGTGCCCTCACTTGCCGCTGTGAAATGAGTAAAGAAAACCAAAGGAAAGAGTTCTATCCCACTGACCTCCAAACCTCTCTCCCCTTTGAATTTTCTCTTTGGTTCTTTGATGAGCCCAGAGTGTTCAGATGCACAGCACTTACAATCACCATTCCCCCTGCCTGGAACACATCCGTCTGATGGCTGAAGTCTGTGGCCAGCACACACCCTTCCTCTAGGTTGTCATTCAAAAATCCCTATTTAAGGCTTTCACAGACCACTTTAAATTTGCAAACGTCCCCTGGAAAATACTTCCATTCCTATTGCCTACTTTATTTTTCTCCTCAGTATTTGCCACTCTGACTTACACTTCTATGATGTCAACTCAGCCCATAGATTACACTCATGCCTACACTACATGTTTATTAAATTACTTATAACATATATGTTCTTATTTGTCTGTAAGCCCCATAAAGACGGGGACTTGGCCTATTTTCAACAGTGCTTAGTCTCAGCCTCTGGAACAGGAGGTAGTCAATAGTTTTGTTGTTGATGCTGTTGAATGAAGTTGCTGAAAGGACTATTAAATTGCTGGCAGGGATGTCATACGCTTTATTAGGACCCAATCCAGGACTCAACATGTGGCTGATAAGTGTTTATTACTTCTGCCCTTACAGAATGCAAGATGACACTGTGTGCTCACCTAACTCTTCTTCCTTACAGAATCATCTGGCCTAAGTCAAAGTAGCCAAGTTCACCTTTGTATTGGATTTCCTTATCTCCAGTGTTACTCTTTTTTTGTGGGGCGTGGGGGAAGAGGTGGCAGCGGTCCTATAAATTTAGCTATCTTGTAATTCTAGATAAAAATTGGGCATCCAGAAGCCTGCTAGCAAATGTGACCTCCATATGACTAAATATGAAAGCCAGTAAACAAAATACAGAAAGGAAAACACAAAGATACGTATCAGAAATAGATACATGACCTCTAGTGAAAGAGGAAAATATAATTGCCCTACATCTTGACTTGGAAGACCCTTGCACTGTATGATGACTGCAGGACATTATCTTGTAGTAAACCAGAAAAATAAAGTTTAAAGCCATTCCATCATTCTGCTGATAAGTTATGCATTCCTGGGTTCATTTAAAATGAACACTTGAAGTGACTCTTGCTATGCAACCATGGGAATGCCTCATCTCAACCAGAATGAAAATGTTGATGATATACTCAGTGTTCAAGATTTTTCCACACATCCCTCCATGATTGCTGATTGAGGAGGCAACACATTGCTAAGAGCACAGAAAAGTTGATACAAAGAACATTCATGACAACATGCAGCCAATTTTTAGGGAACACATATTCTTTTTTAAAGAACTCAGAGGTGATTTATGAAGTGGATTATGTCTTAGCAGAAAGCAAAACGAATCTCAACAAATACTGAAGAATCTAAAGTATTCAGGCATGTTCTTACCATAATAGAAACGTGAAATATCAATGACAGAAATGGAGCCCCACTTCCCAATATATTCAGCAACTTATCAAGTTATCTAAAAAAAGCACGGTTCAAAGAAGAAAACATCATAGAAATAATAGATTTTTAGAACCAACCATTGATGAAAGAAAACCCAATCCACATCACATTTATAGCTTTATATACATTTTAGAAGAGAACATAGTTTTGAACTCAAAAAGAAAAGTATCTGGCACAAAGTTAGAAAACAACAATAAAGGAAGTCCCCCCCCAAAGAAGAAAATAACAAAATGAGGGTATGAATAAGTAGAAATAAAACAAGGAAATAGCAAAGGAGAAAAAAGACATGAGAAATGAACAATATCTGGAAAAATATAACTTACAAAAAGAGACTCAATAAAAGAAAATGAATGGATTTTTCATCATTGTATTAATTAAATGAGGTGTAAAATATTTTTTTTGATCAGAAAACAAAAACAAAATGACCCAAATGATTTTACCAGTATTTAAGGAATAGATAGCTTGTATTTCACCTAATTCTTTCAGACACTAGAAAAAGATGGAAATTCTCTCATCTCATTTTCAAAGACTTGCAGAAACATGATACCAAAAGCGAATGAGAAGCCTTACAGGAATTTTTGTTCACCAAAAGAAGGAGCATTGCAAGTCAATCTAATTTATAAACACACACAGAATTGCCTACACAAATGCTTATCACCAAAATGAACCCAGGAATGCATAGCTTGTCAGCAGAATGAAGGAATGTCTAACAGCAAAGCATCTGCTAATGTAAGTAACCATTTTAAATCCTGTTTAAATTTTAGACAACGATGGTTCTCTATTGTTGCTTCTATTGTACTTTAATATGGAGGCGTCTGGAAAAGATTTCGATTCTCTCTCACTAACGAAGCTTAGTTTGGCTGGGTAGGTTATTCTTGGTTGAAATTGTTTATATGGCAACACAAACATCCAAGAATAGCCAGACCAATCCTCAGCAAAAAAAACAAAGCAGGTGGTATCACATTACCAGACTTCAAACTTTACTATAAAGCTACAATCATCAAAACAGCTTGGTATTGGTACAGGAACAGGCATATTGATCAATGGAATAGAATTGAGACTCCAGAAGCAAAACCTCAATTTCTCAACCAACTCATCTTCGACAAAGCCTCCACCACCTACCACTGGGGAGAGGAGAACCTATTCAGCAAATGGTGCTGGGAAAACTGGCCGGCCACATGCAGAAGATTGAAACAGGACCCCTATCTATCCCCATGCACAAAGGTTAACTCCAAATGGATCAGAGACCTAAATGTAAAACCTCAAACCATAAGAACCTTAGAAAAGGAAGGAAATACCCTCATGGAAATCAGAACTGGCATCCAATTCCTGAACAAAAACCGAAACCCACAGGTCATAAGAGAGAAGATAGACAAGTGGGACCTTATTAAACTGACAAGCTTCTGCAAAGCCAAAGAAACCATCAAGAGAGCAGGCAGACAGCCTACAGACTGGGAAAAAGTATTTGCCTACACCAGGTCTGACAAAGCCTTAACATCCTGGATCTACAAGGAACTAAAATGTGCTGAAAAGAAAAAAACAAACAACCCCATTATAAAATGGGCAAAAGACACTTCACAAAAGAAGACATCCGAGCAGCCAACAAACACATGAAGAAATGCTCAACCTCACTAATCATCAGGGAGATGCAAATCAAAACCACACTGAGATACCACCTAACTCCAGTCAGAATGGCAATTATCAACAACTCAAAAAATAACAGCTGCTGGAGAGGGTGTGGTGAAAAGGGAACACTTCTACACTGTTGGTGGGAGTGTAAACTAGTGCAACCTCTGTGGAAAGCAGTGTGGTGATTCCTAAGAGCTCTAAAAATCGACCTTCCATATGACCCCGCAATCCCCCTACTGGGAATATGCCCTGAAGAACTCAAATCACTCTATAAAAAAGATACCTGCACAGGCATGTTTATCGCAGTGTTGTACACAATAGCAAGAACCTGAAAACAACCATGCTGCCCATCAAAAGAGGACTGGATTAAAAAAATGTGGTACATATACACGATGGAATACTATGCAGCCATAAAAAAGAACAAAATCATGAATTTCACAGCAACCTGGATGGAACTAGAGTCTATAATACTGAGTGATCTCTCACAGAAACAAAGATCCGAGTATCACATGTTCTCACTCATATAATGGACCTTGAACATCCAATGTAATACTATAAGAAAATGACTGATGGTACTGGGAAACTATGGGGGGGAGAGATGGGATTAACAGTAGCAAATATCTGTCTGGGAACGGGGAAACACCTCTTATCAACAGGATGCCTGAATTAAACGCAATTGTATACCTAACCCTGAACTGTACCCCACAAAACCATAATAAAAAATATTTTTTTTTTAAAAAATGAAGGCGTTAGCATGGGAGGGGAAGAAAAAGAAAAAAGGGGTATAAGGTAGGTAGAGAGAGAGGAAAAAGGCAGTCATTGCAAACATTATCTCCATTAAAAAATCAACATACCGGTAGGACTGATAACCAAGATGTGTAGCCTTAAAGCCTCTTGAAATATGTTGCAGATAGAAATAAACAAATATAAATAATCTAGCATGCAATAAAAAATTTAATAGTAAAAAAAATAAACATTTCAAACAAACTCATCTTCATTTTGGAGGAAATAAGTCTTTTTCCCCATTCTTTCTCTTTAATATTTTTTTGTTAGTGGCACTGGTAAAGAACAGATGTTTAGACCAATGGAATGGATTACAGAACAAAGTGATAGTTCTATACAAATATAGCCAACTGATTTGTGACAAAGGTCAAAAAAAGCTAGTCAATGGAGGGAAGACAGTCCTTTCAACACATGATGCTGAAGCAAGTGGACATCCATAAAGAAAACCTTACAACTCATACAAAAATTAGCTCAAAATGGATTATGGATTTAAGTACAACACATACAACCAAAATGCTCTCAGAAAATAACATAGAAAATGTTTGAGACCTAGCCCTCTTAGACATGACACCAAAACAAGATCTTTTTTAAAAAGTTGATAGATTGGATTTCATCAAAACTAAAACCTTTCACTGTATAATTTATCACATTGAGGATGAGAAGACAAGCTACAGACTCGGGAAACTGCAATCTCTATATCTGACAAAATTATCATATCTATAACATATAAAAAATGCAAAGCTCAACAGTAAAAAAAGTCCCTTTAGAAGATGTAAAATATGTGAAGAGCCATTTCACTGACATATAGAGATGACAAATAAGAACTTGATAAGATGTTCAACATCACTAGTCATGAGGAAAATGCAAATTAAAAATGAGCTGTCACTATGCACCTATTGGAAGATCTAAAATAAAAATAAAATTAGTGATAATACTTAATGCTGACAAGGATGTAGAGAAACTACATCTTTAAGTATGGGAATGTAAAATAGTATAGGTAGTCAGGAAAATAGTTTGTCAATTTCTTGGATGATATTACAGAATAACATTTCTAGATAAAATTATGTGACCCATCAAGACATTTGGGGTGGTTTTTAACATGCCAAGGCATTGTCTCCCTCAGTTTCAAGCATGACAGACACTCCTTCCTCAGGTGGGCATGTCTGAGAGATTCATCACGGACTGTTGTTAGTCTGCTGTCTGGTGCTGAGGTAGCAGTCTCCTTGGAGCGCCAAAGAATCAAGACATGACAACTGAGATCAAAGAGCCTTTTTTTACAGACTGATCTTTAAAAAATTTTTTGAACTAGATTTTGGTGGATATGTATTCATCCTCCATGAGTGGGCCTCAAACAGCTGAGAATGGCAAGTATCCTGGCAAAAGATCTAACATATTCTGGGCGTGATTGGGAATACATAGCTTACTAATGTATTTTTCAAAAAGGGAAATATATTATCGAGAGGAATACAAATAAGTGCTACAATTTTCCTTGTAAAGGGAAAGAAAATATACTTTATCAGTCATAAGCAACTATGTATATTTTTATGAACTGATGATAATGAATTATATTTCAATTATATCAGCTTGTATTTGCAATTCAGGGTATGCTTTCTATTAAAGACTTCCGATGTCTTGAATATTGAGTAGATGCTATTGATGTTCTACTCAATCTCCTTTACTTACTGGGGCCTCCATCCCTAGATAGTCTGAGTACTGACTATGAAGGGCCCAGGGTTCTTTCCTTTCTGTAGAGTAGCCTTGTCAGGCTGAGTTTTCAACCAAGTGGAGACCCTAGCCCCTTCCAATAAGCCATGACGCTGTGAGACCTACACAAGGATACTGAAACACATTGCTCTTGACTCAAGAAGAGGCACTTTATGGTATAATTTGAACCCAAAGCAAAGTGGATTTGAATGAATATAGACTTTACCCATAACTACTTGGTTTTTCTACTCTTTTCGGTTCTATGCCCTGCTTCCTTCACTCCCTCATGTGTTTTCTCTGATGAACTGAGTCAATATATTGTCAGGTGCAGCCAATTCCCCCTCTCATGTTCTGCTTCTGGGAAAATGTCTAAGACATATAAGAATATATACAAGCCGGGCTCGGTAGCTCAGCCTGTAATCCCGCGCCTTTGGGAGGCTGAGGTGAGTGGATCGCCTGAGCCCGCGGGTTTGAGACCCGCCTGGGCAGCGAGACCTCATCTCTCCAATAAATCAAAAAATCAGCCGGGCGTGGTAGCGCATGTCTGTAATTCCGGCTACTCTGAAGGCTGAGGCGGAAGGATCGCGGAGCCCAGCAGGTCGAGGCTGCGGTGGCCGGGAGGGGCCACTGCACTCCAGTCTGGAGTGAGACTCCAACTCAAAAAAAAACCAAACAAGAATATATATATATATATATATATATATATATATATATATATATATATGTATGTATACATATGTATTATTACATATAAGAATATATATACATATATATGCACATACATATATACATATATTCTTTTCTATTTTCTATTAATATTCATGGTTTACAAGGGGAAGAATTTTTTGTAGCTGCAGATATTACAACAGATTGAACATACTTGGTGATATCAGCTTTTAAAAATTGAATATAATAATGAAAGTGCAAGAAATTTAAACACATATAAAAAGTACAAGAAATATTATAGACATACAAAAAAGGAAAGTTGAATCCTTATTTTACATCATATACAAAATTAACTCACAATGATTAGAGATTCAAATATAAGGCCTAAAATAAAACTCCTAGAAGGAAACATAGGGGAAAAGCTTCATAACGTTGCTGACATTACACTTGACAATGAGTCCTCAAGATGACATCAAAAACTCAGGCAACAAGGGCAAAAATAGACAAATGGGACTACACCAAACTTAAAAACTGCTGTGCATACAATCTACAGAGTGAAAAAGTTAACTTACACAGTTGGAAAAAATATTTGCAATCATATGTCTGATACAGGGTTTATATCTCAAATAAATACATTTTAAAAACTCTTAGAATTCAACAATAAAAAAATCAAATTACCTGATTTCAAAGTGGCCCAAAACTTGAACAGACATTCTCCAAAAATAGTATACCGATTATCAACAAGCACATGAAAAGATGTTCAACATTGCCAATCATCAGAGAAATGCGAGTCAACATTATAAGGCAGCATCACCTCACATCTGTTAGAATGGCTACTAACAAAAAAAACAGGAAATAGACAGTGGGGCTGATCATGTGGAGACAGTGGAATCCTTGTTCACTGCTGGATGCAAGCACTATGGGAAACAGTATGAAGGCTCCTCAGCCAATTAAAAATATCATACGATCTGACAATCCCACTTCTGGGCATATATCACAAGACTTAAATGCGGGAACTCGAATAGATATTTACACACTCATGGTCACTGCAGTACTATTCACAATCACCAAGTTGTAGAAGCAACCCACTTGTTCATAGATGAATGAGTCAACAAAATGTGGTATTCACAGACAATGGAATCTCATGCAGTCTTAAAAATAAAGCGATTCTTGCCACATGACACAACACAGATGACCACTGAAGGCATTATTTGGTCACTAGAATAAACTGGTCACTGGAAGATAAATACTGTGGGATTCCACTCACATGAGGCATCTAAGATAGTCCAACTCTTAGAAACAGGAAGTAGAGTTGTGGTTGCCAGAGAATGAGGGGAAAGGAGAGTTGATTTTTAATAGGTTCAGAGAATCAGATTTGCAACAGAAAAATGTTTAGGAGATCTGTTTCACAACTATAAGACTTTAACTTACATACCTGAACTGTACACTTAAAAATGGATAATAGGGTTCATTTTATGTTGTATGTTTTTACCACAATACAAACATTAAAAAAAGTAATAAGACATCAAGGACTGCATCATAGAACTTTAAAAACATACATATGTTAGCTTAAATGCAGTAGCAGACTTATTGTTATCCTACTTTATAAAAATGTTTAGTATGAATTCTGAGAAGCCTATAAGATTGTTTTTCAGGAAGAAAACTAGCATGCTAACATGCAGGCGCTGCAAACACACATGCACACACACGCACACACGCATTGGTATCTGTGCACCCAACAACTCCTCCAGTTGAAGTTTTATTCTCAGAACTCATTGTTACAACAAGCTTCCAGAGACGTTTTTCCTGCATATACAATGACAATGAAACAAAGGAACCATGAGGATTCTCAGAGACAAGAGTATAATCAATTTCAGCATACTCCCCCAGAGCCTAAAAAATAAAAAACCTCTTTAAGTCTTTAAAAAGTGCTATTTCACCATCTTTGTAATCAAACCCCAGGTCCATATTCCTATTTATAGAGAAAAAAACAGAAAGAAATGATATTTGAGCAAGATATAGATGTGATTCCCTAAAATGTCTAAGGATTTAGGTCTCTAATGCCTGTTTCATGTAATCCTGCATTTAAACACTTGTCTAAAAGATGGAGAAATAAGCTTAAGCTGTTTAAACAAACTGAAATAATTTAAGAAATTTAAGAAAATTTAACAGTATTTTTCATCTCACTACTTTATGGCTATCTATACATTTTCAAAACTAGGAATCAAAAGGCCATTTCTTAGACTGTCATTCAATTATTGGGGAACGTTTTTCTAGTGAGAGACTGTAATAAATGTTATCCCTTTCAATAAAAGTGTAAATAAAACAAATACATATGACATAAAAATTAATGTATAAGCTAAAGTATACTTTTTTACATCATTTTTGCTTGTTCTATACTTAATATTTCCCTTAATTTTTTTTATAACAAGTGATTTGATTATGATTAACAGCTTCCAGTGGATATGGATTTATAGTCATAATGCCTTCCAGGATTTATCCCAGGGTAACCTCAAAAATGAAGATTGTCCCCCTGATGAGATCTTCCTGGCTTATTATCCCAGCGGACCCAGACATTTAGTCAACCCTCAGGTTGATGGAGTGGACTGTATCATGAAGGTCTCCCCTGTGCCACAGACAGCAAAGTCACGTTCAAGTGCTAATGCCCTCGCACAGACTGCCACAGAGCACCAACTGGCCAGGTTTCCTTCAGAGTCAATCTGGCTACACCCAGGGTTTGGAGAGATGGGTGATTTGAAGACTTTGGAACCAACCGTATGGTGCCAAATCCTTACTCAGTCACTTGCTGGTTGCTTGACTTTGACCAAATTTCTTTTCTTCTCTTTGCTTCAGGTCTAACCTCACATAGGGGATCCCATGATAAAAAGCACGTGGAGTGTCAGTTAAGGGTCTGGCACATCTCATCTTAGCAATTGTATTATCGCATATGCAATCAATGTAGACGTCTCTGGAAAAGTCCACTTGCCCCTTTATGGTCAGAACTGCCCACCAATGACTGTTCTCATATGTATTCAGATGGCGTATCATGTTGTAGACAGCAGTTCTTGTCTTTCTTAAATATCCCTGCCGTTCTAAACACCATGCTTCCTCTACTGGGTGGCTTCAAGATTTGGAAATGTAGATCACTATCTTGTTCCTTCCAAGAGAAGTGGATGCTTTGCAAGTTAACAGTATCAGACAAGCTTGGATTCCTGGCCCAAACAGTCTGTGGCTCAAGAGAGAAGTTCTCTTTGATTTTATACTCAATTAAATACATTTAGACCTACTAGCCCAAATATACGTTTTTGAACCCTCAAGTGTTAAATAGTCTTCTGCTCTGAATCCACATCTACATATTTCATCTTTTGTCAACATCTTCAGTTCTGGCTGGAAGAGACTCAGCTTACTATTCCTGCCAGAAAGGTATTTAATAGACAAATTCTCTAGTGCTCAGACTTTCTCAGAACAGGATTCTCTTCTATAGAAACAGAAGCTCCAGCTGGTTCCAGTCAGGAAGCTTCTTGGATGCCATTACTCTGAGTCCCAAAGCAACATTGTAAAATGAACATTGAACATTTCCAATACAAGACCAATGAGCATATGCTTTACATTAACAATTTCTCTTTAAATTTATCCTTTGCTTTTTATTCAAACGTTTGTATTTGTGTGTGTGTGTGTGTGTGTGTGTGTGTGTGTGTGTGTGTGTTCAGTCAGCTCTAATTTCATGGTTCAAGTAAAACGTTTTAGAAACATTTCATCATACTCCTAAATCTTGAACATATTTTTATTTAAAATATTATTTTGCTATAAAATATTTGCTATTTGTTATGATTATAATGTAAAACATTTTAAGAACAAAAAAGGGGCTGGGATAAAATTAAATGTTACATTTAATATTTAATTTGGGCTTTATGATGTCGTTTTTCTCTTTCATTGTAAATATATTTAGGGGAAAATAAGATGCTAAAACTTCTGTTATCTTTTCTAGGTTACATGTATAGATAATATTTTCAAGTGATTTCCATTGCCCTTTACATCAATTTCTAGGACACACATGAAACAAATTCTTCAAAGTCAATGTAAAGAGCAATTCAGAGCAGAGAATACAATTCACAGAAGCATCTCTACGTCCAACATAAGGACTCTCCTTATCTCAAGTTTTAACTATGACACTAAACATCCTGGGCCTTTAGTCTCTCACCCTCTCCACTCTACTAGGTCGAACTTTCAAAAACACATTTGTCTTAATAATAACACAGAATAATTATGGAGCAAATAAAACTGGTGAAAATTTAAGAGCCCACTGTCAATGGCTCTGCTTTGCATATGGAAGGTTACCACAGATTTGTGTCCCATGCAAACAAATCAGCCTTTTCCTTACCTTCCATCTTCATGACTATTTTCCTGCAACTCCATTATATGGAATCTGCCATTTTCATTAACAACCTGGCGTGGCCTATGATTTTTTCTAGGCATGTCCTTCCCCTGGAGAATCACCGGTTCTCTTTCATTTCAGGGGCTCCTACTGGGGTTAGTAGAAGTTTGTCCAGTTCAATAGCCCACAGGAATGGAACCTTGGCCTATGCTCAGCCTATCATAGTGGCCTTGGCACAAATGATCAATGACTGGTTTGATCCTATGGGGACAATTCCAGATCCTTCCATGAAGTTTGATAAAGAGATACTGAAAGATTGTTTTTAAAGGCCATCTTTGTTGTTTTAATGCTCATCGGCTAGGATGTAGGCATTAGAGAGAAAGAGAGAGAGAGAGAAAGAGAGAAAAGAAAGAGAAGGGTGAGGGAGAGGGAGATAGAAGGAGTATAAAAGATATCAGTTAAATCCTCAGAGCCGAAATCCAGTAGTACCTGAAACCAACAGGAACTTAGGTTTTCTGAGTATAGGGGCCATTTTCCAGATATATGAGTCAGTCAATGCCCTTTTGTACTTAAGCCATTGTGAGTTGATTTCTGTCAATGGCAACCAAGTGACCCATAAAATATATATGTCCATGATGATCTTTTCTTTTTTACCGCCAAAGGATATATGCCATTAACACATCTAGTTCGGTCCTCTCTTGCAATGAATGTATAGCTTATTTTCACAAGTAGAGCAAAGGTTTTCATTCTTATATTACATGGAATATTTATTGTGAATCGTTAAGTTTAAAATAATACATTTTCAGGTTTCAGAAGGTTTCATGTTTTGTGTTTTATATGTGCTGTGCTTAAGATGTAGAGCAAAAGTTCCTTCTAGTCAGTCAATTCTTAATAACTTATTCATTGACTGTCTTTTTTGCATTTGGCTATGAACGAAGACACAAAAAGGTAGAAATTAAAATCTCTGGTCACAAATAACCACAAATAAGCATGGAGTTGAGAGTTCATGTGTATAAAAAAGAGTTGAGAGGCCATGAAATTCAGTATTCTGTGCTTCTCACAGTGGGATACTCCAACATTCACAATTCCTAGGAAATACTAAAGACACAGAAGGACCAAAGAGCACATTGTTAGAGCGTGAAAGTTTAGTTTGACTTCTTTCCGCCTCAGCCTTCCAAGTAGCCAGAACTACGGGCGCACGCTACCATGCCCGGCTAATTTTTGATTTATTGTAGAGATGAGGTCTCACCAAGTTGCCCAGGTGGGTCTCGAACCCACAGGATCACACAATCCACTCACCTCGGCCTCCCAAAGTGCTGAGCCACCGAGCCCAGCCGAAAAGTTTAGTATTTACACATTGGATGGTTAAAAATTTAATGGTTGAAAGTTGCACTGGTGTTATTGACCAATCAGCATAAAGAGCATACTAACCTAAATATACATATATCTAAGGGAAAGGAATGAATAACGCTCTAAGTTAACTCAGATATAAGGTGAATTTGGTACTAAGAGAAGTAAGCAATCAGTAAGATTCCATGTCTTTTGATCTGGAAGTTGAAAACAGCGAAAATTTTAAATTCAGAAATGGGTGAAAAAATTCTCAATTTTAAATTGAAGGAAGAAAACAGTAGAAAGGTCCAAGTCTCAGGAAAATCATCAGCACTTGTGGAGTTCAGTTTGGCAAAAAGAAAGATACACGAGGGTGAAAAGTTGAACATTAAGCTAAAACAAAAATTGGAATCTCAACATTTTTGAGGCAGTAAAAATAACTTTTTCATTCTTAGTTCTGCCACTGGGAGCCATTGAAGATTTGCAAGTAGGGTTGCAATCAAAATAGTGGAGTCCGTAAAAAAAATCTGGGAGCTTGTAGATAGCAGATGGAGAGAAATGGTGAGGAGCATGGACAGGGAGATTTATCACTATTTCGGTCTTAAACTTATGAAAGTCTGAACTAGAAAAATAAAATGGAAGGTCGGGGGGGTGGTAGGGAATACAAGGATAAAGAACTTTTAAGAGATGGTAAATGAAGCAGGCTCGGTGGCTCAGCCTGTAATCCCGTGCTTTGGGAGGCTGAGGTGAGTGGATTGCCTGAGCCCGCAGGTTCGAGACCCGCCTGGGCAAATTGGAGAGACCTCATCTCTACAATAAATCAAAAAAATTAGCGGGGTGTAGTAGCGCGTGCCTGTAGTTCCGGCTACTTGGAAGGCTGAGGCGGAAGGATCGCTGGGGCCCAGCAGGTCAAGGCTGCGGTGGCCGGGAGCGGCCACTGCACTCCAGTCTGGGCGACAGAGTGAGACTCCAACTCAAAAAAAAAAAAAAAAAAAGAGAGAGAGATGGTAAATGACCCCTGATGGGTGATAAGAGAGAAAGTGGAGTCAGAAAAGGTAGAAAAAGGAATGCCTCTGAACTTTCAAGCAGCAGTGACTGGAGTGAAGGCGAAACCATGAATACAAAGAGAACATTTCATTGACTTTGGATATGATTACTGATGTATCAATTAATTGATATTAGTACATGTATCCGTAGTGTTAACTGACAATGCATCAAATAGGCAATGTTGAGCAGGGAATTGGAATCTTTTACAGATACCAGTTGTATACAATATCTTCAAATCATCTGTAAGTTTATGCTTGCAAGCAGCTATTCTCACCTTGATTAACTGTTACATATTTTAACACTGTGTTACAAATGAAATAGTGTAATATGTGATTTTCAAAGAAGTGTATTTTATTCTTTCTAAATATTACAAAAATTGGCAATATTGTCTTTTTTATAGATTATGCCAATCACAGAACATTTTATAAGACAATGGCCCAATCTTCTTTCATGATTAAGTGTGAGGACTTGCCTTACTGCATAATAGATTTTATTCCATTACTTTTATTACTGCTCTTTAATTTAATACTTCCATAGCTGGTTTTGAAAGAAAAAATCAACAAAAATGCTTTCCTGAATATAAAATGGGATTAGTTGGCTTATTTGTATGCCTTTGACATCTTTAGTTAAGTGCCCAAAATAGACTGAATATCACAGAAAGAAAAGTACGCTAAGCAGTATAGTAAGCATGAATTATATGATCTAAATGCACTTAAGAAATCACATCCTACTTTTAAAAAGGAAAGAAAAAAGAAAGAGAGAAGGGAGGAGAAAAGGAAAGGACAAGGAAAGGCGGGAGGAAGGAAGATATGTCTCAGATAGATACATAGACACATAGATCCATGAACCTGACTGAACAAAATAGACAAAACAATCATGGGAGATAGTTAGATTTAGAACTTGACTTTCAAACTGATGAAAGATAAAAGCGTTGAAACAGATTTACAAAACACTGAGGCATATTCAGTAGCATGCTGTCACAAGGAACAATTTTTATAAGAAAAAAATTGGTTTGATTTTTTAAAAAACATAAATTATTATTTAAAAGACAGAAGAGGAGTCTCATGTGTAGATGCCAGCCTTTGCCACCTGCTGTAAATTGCAGTCAGATAAAGGAGACACCCAGAGATGCCAAGGCATCTGACTAGTGAGGAAGAGTGTTGTAACTCCATTATTGTCCCAAATTCTCAACCAGCGTGGCACATGACAGATGTCCGAGAGATTCCATATGTTGTCACTGAACTGTAGACTCTGGGGACAAGGCAACCAGTATGCCCTTTTCACATCTAAATCCCCAGGGCTGTACCTGCACTGTATCCTGCCATGGCTCAGTAAGTGTTGACTGCAAAGCTGGAAGAATCCACGATGGATAAAGAAAAGAATAAAAAGAGAAAGGAGGGAATCACGATTGGATTGACCGACTTTCACAGATGCCTAGGAAATAGATTGAGGTGGTATAATTGCCCATATTTTTTTCTAATAAGGAAATCCAGTGCCGCCCTAGAAGAGGTAAGTGATATACCAAGATGAAAAAAACTGGAAAGTAACCAAGACATCCTAGGACTGGCCCCTGTTGTTCCATTCACAACAGCTGAGACTCCTTGGATGATTGCGAGAGGCATGTGCGACCTCCATTCTCCCTGCACTGGCTATTTGTAATCATAGTTCACACTGGCCAAGAATGCCATGCCATAGGTTTTGCGAGTTCATCACAGGTGACATCTTTGGTGCCTTTGGTAAGAAGCAAGGAGGAGGTTAAGACTTATTTAGGATTCCGTAAGAATAGAAGAGGTGAAGTAACGTGAGGACCTGCATGGATTCCATTCATGAGTGCCCTGTGGAGGGGGTTCCATCTCAGTTCTCCAAAGTGAAACCTAACAGCTAAAGTTGTTCCTAGAGTACAGAATAATGAACTTCAAATGTAGGAAACAACTCCACCTTTGAATGGCTTTTCTTCCCTCCATGACACTTTGCGACAATGAGTGTAATATATGTAAAATACAAGGCAGCAGGGGGAATGGCCTTCGTTAATCTCATCTTTGTTGTTGATCCACTTCATTGAGTGTCTTGCTCTTTTCCTAATAAGAGCCTGAATGAAGAAGGAGGGCCGATTTATTTCCACAAAACCATTCAATTAATTTGTATCTGTCTTTCCTGTCACTTCTCATTTCTAGACAACAAATAACTCAAATCTCTTTCATCTCTCCTTATTCAGAAGACCCTGAAGCCATTTGTCTTTAGTTATCCTTCTCTCAACCACTTCCTATTAGCAAAAGATCATCTGAAGCTGAACTAAACAAAACTGGCGACAGTAGTCAGTTAGAATGCACCACTGATTCTTGCAAGGCTGTCATAATTTTCCTTTTGTGTTTTGTGATCTTGTTCTAAAGTATAGAGCGGTTTCCAATCAGCTTTTGTAACCACAACGATCTGTGGAGATGACATATTTACTGAACTTTCTATAATGACTTCTTGATTATTTTCTGAATGTGTAAGTCAATGTAAACCTCAACAGTCCCATAATTATTCAAATAGATTTTGCAGTTGTGTTATGTATTCTCCCTAGAAAGCAAAATGTGGCCAGGTGTGGTGACTCATGCCTATAATTCTAACATTTTGGGAGGCTAAGATAGGAGAAATACTTGAGACCAGGAGTTCGAGACCAGTCTGGGCAACATAGTGAGACCTCATCTCCACAAAAAAATAAAATAATAAAATAATCAGAGGGTGTGGGGTGTGCACCTGTTGGCCCAGCGACTCAGGAGGCTGAGACAGGAAAATTGCTTGAGCCCAGGAGTCTGGAGCCCGAGGCTGCAGTGAGCTATGAATACATCACTGCACTCTAGCCTAGGTGACAGAGACCAAAAAAAAAGCAAAACATTATTCACCTGGAACAGAAATTTCAGTATTACACAGAAGTATCTTTCTCATTGAACAATCACTCTTATGCCATTATATTATGTGTTCTATTTTAGCATTAATTTATGTATGAAAATAAGTGAAAAACCAAGTTTCCTTTACATCAAGGTTCAGCCAGATCTTTACTGTTGCTACTGTTATTATCATTATTGCAACTTCTCAAGCAACTGTAGGATGCCGAACATTTTAAAAAGAAAAACTCGCCAGGCTCGGTGGCTCAGCCCGTAATCCCGAGACTTTGGGAGGCTGAGGTGAGTGGATTGCCTGAGCCGTGGGTTCGAGACCTGCCTGGGGAGGCGAGACCTCGTCTCTATAATAAATCAAAAAATCAAAAAATCAGCCGGGCGTGGTAGTGCGCTACTCGGAAGGCTGAGGCGGAAGGATCGCCGGATCCCAGCAGGTCGAGGCATCGGTGGCTGGGAGAGGCCACTGCACTCCAGTCTGGGCGACAGAGTGAGACTCCAACTCAAAAAAAATAAAAAAAAAAAATAAAATAAATAAAAAGAAAAACTCGTCCTAACACATGGTCTTTAATGATTTTCCTTTCACTCTTTGTAAAAACAGGACAAGCTATTGAGGGCTTTAGACTTCTAGAGCATGTGTGGAGGAATAGGTGAGTTTCAGTTTTCAAAGATGGGGAAGCAGCATGTATCAGAACCTCTGATCTATCTTTGATACAAAAAAATAAAAACTACTCATGCATTTCCTATATTTATTATAAAACAATCAACACTTTTTTTAAAGCATGACATCTTCATACACCAATTGACTTGAACCTGTGTTACCTTTTCGTAGCCAAAGCTTATATATGCTCTATTCTTTTTAATCCTTTCCCATTATAACTCAAGTCATTGAAGACTGAATTCCACCCAACTTTCTCACTAGCACTAGTCAATGTCCACATCACCAGTGGCCCTCCTTGTCCTTTATTCTAGAGGATGCATCTCAAGAGTGTACTGTGATCTTGTCACTTCACCCAGGCTGCTTAACTGACGATTCCTTCAGTGGCCAACAGACAATTCCTTCAGTGGCCAACAGACTCATGAAAATTTGCTCAGCGGTCACTAATCATCAGAGAAATGTAAATCAAAGCTACAATGTGATACCACCTATCTCTGGTAAGGATGCCCATCATGAATAAGTCAAAAAAACACAACAGATTCTAGTGCGAGCGTGGAGAAAAGGGAACGCTTCTACATTGTTGGTGCGAGTGCAAGGTAGTTCAGCCTCTATGGAAAGCAGTGTGGCAATTCCTAAAAGAACTAAAAATTGACCTTCCGTATGATCCAGCAATTTCTCTCCTAGGAACATAAATTGTTCTACAAAAAAGACAACTGCACACATGTCTACTGCAGCACTATGGAGCCAACCTTACTACCATCGAAAGAGGACTGGATAAAGAAAATGTGGTACATATACACAATCGAGTATTACGCGGCCATAGAGAAGAACAAAATTATGGACTTTGTGGCAAATTGGATGGAGCTGGAGACCATCATACTAAGTGAACTATCACAGAAACAAAGATCTGAATACTGCATTTTCTGACTCAATAAGCAGGCCTTGCACATCAGTGGCATTAGCACAAGAGAGGGATTAGCAGTCACTGGGCACTGCTAGGGAAGAGAGAGAGGGAGGGAGGGAAGTAGGGCGAAAGAAAGGGAGGGACAGACTTGGGTGGTGAGCACATGACAACACACAGTGTACTTGGTTCATTAACATGGGGAGCAAGGAACAATTAGAAGCCCAAACTTCATCTGCATGCAGCCAACTGATGCATTCAATCTTCATTTGTACCCCACATTCCTATGATGAAATAAAACTGTTTAAAAAATTCAACAAATTTTATCAGAAATAGCACACAGGCACACAAAAAGAAACAGTTACCTGTGTTCCTGATTAAAGACCTCTTAACTCCTTTGTGAACTATTCTTCCTTCACCTGCTTTTCTAAAACTTCTGACCTGAGCCATGTGTTTCTTTGTTGGCTATTTCCTTCTCCTTAGTGTGACTTAAATTAAACAATATGCTAATGACTCCTGAACTTATTTCAAATAGACATGTCTGACCAGAGCTTCAGATGTGTGTCGAGGGCTACATCCTTGACAGTTCTCCTTGGACATAATGGGATTCAACAGGCCCCAGCCTGTCCTTCCCATCTGAAATCTAAGTGCCAGCTTTGAATTGTCCCTTTCTTTCATTCTCCACAGACCCCAGGCTTAACGTTCCTGGCCTTACTTTGGTCCTCATTTCACCTGGTTTGTGATCGGGTACGCTTACTGATGAAACGTGCCCCATTCCTCCCTAACTTTACCTGTACGATGATCATTTGTATACCTAATCTTGAATTGCACCCATCTTTAAAATAAACATTTTTTAAAAGGTTATAAAGTTCCTGGCATTCAACTCTGTTTTGAATTCATTCAGTTTCCTCCAGTCTCGGGTAAATCACCAATACAAACTGTTCATCCATGCATGAGTTATCACAAGAGCCACCCAATTGAACTTCCAGACTCCAGTGTCACTTCCCACCAATTATTCTCCATATTTGATCCTACTAACACAAATAATTGCTTTCCACTCTTACGATTAACATTTTTTTTTTTTTTTTTTTAGTTGGAGTCTCACTCTGTCGCCCAGACTGGAGTGCGGTGGCCACTTCCGGCCACCGCAGCCTCGACCTGCTGGGCTCCGGCGATCCTTCCATCTCAGCCTTCCAAGTAGCTGGAACTACAGGCGTGCGCTACCACACCTGGCTCATTTTTTTGATTTATTGTAGAGATGAGGTCTCACTGCCCAGGCGGGTCTCGAACCCACGGGCTCAGGCAATCCACTCACCTCAGCCTCCCAAAGGCGCGGGATTACAGGCTGAGCCACCGAGCCCGACTAACATATTTTTTTTAATGTGTAGATTCCAACTGCTTTCAGGAAGGTCTTTAGAAAAGCCAAAACTTGACCTTGTGGTTCATGTGGCCTTTAGGAGCTGGACATTCAGGCTTAGAAAGGAAGATGAAATGTGGACATTTCAAGTTTAAGATTTAATAGGATATAGCAATCTGATTGGAGTTTAACAGTGAAAATCTAGAGACTCTGACAAAGACCACAGCCAGAGATATTTTCCTGGAATGCACTCAAAAGATATTGCAGATGAAATAATTACCCTAAAAATAATATATACATATTACATAGATATAATTAAATGTGTGTATATATGTATGTGTATATTTTTTTTATATATATGCAAACAAAACAAAATTTTTCATGAATCAGATAATACATTCTGCTAATTCTTCCTCCTAACTCTCTCTCTAATTAGACCATGCCTCACCCCCGTCACCGCCATCCTGATTCAAGCTGTCACCTGCACCACTGTCATGGCTTCATGGCTGCTCCTCTTTTCAATCTCTCCTTTCATCCATACTCTATGATGCCATCAGAATGACAGATCTAAGACACCAGCTTGATCTCCTCCCTCACTCTTTGAAATCACTCAAGGAACTCCCTTGCATACTGAATAGCATGCACACGTGTCACACATGTTCACCTGTTGTATTCTTCTCCTTTCTCCATCTGTGGAAACCTTTGCTTGTTCCTTGCATGTACTGTGCACATGCAACACCCAACACCGTGCTTCTTGCATGTGTCTTCCCCTCCCCAGGTTCCTCATCCACCGATCTTCCATAAATGCCTTCTCGTCGTCAAGCGCCTTCTTGCTCACTCTGACAAGGTGGCCCTGGCTCCCCGCAAACTTTCCCCGTGGCTGAACTGGGCGCCCTTCCTCTGGTGCCAGCCTGATAAGGCTGAGGTACAGAAACGGATGAAAATTGTTCGCTCTCCATCTTTCCTCTGGGCTGTAAATCACTTGCAGAAAATACATTTACTTGTCCATATAAGATTACTGCATAGCGTAATGTCTGGCATGAGTGAATGATCGAAACATTCAAAAACAAAGAGTGTAGGTGAGGAAACAGAGAGACGCAGAAAGAGACAGAGTTCTGAGGACACTTTTGTGAGGAAAGCAAATTGGGGGCGAGGCTAAGAAGTTAGAGGTGGGCACTGAATGAAAAGACAAAAATAAGTTGGAGAACAAAAGAGGGATACAGATGTTTCAGCACAATCATGATATGGGGGCTAAAAGGGAGTGTTGGGTGGCAAGGTCTTCAAGAAGCAGGAATAAATAACTTTTTTTAAAAAGCTTGGAAGTAAGCCGGGCTCGGTGGCTCAACCTGCAATCCCGCGACTTTGGGAGGCTGAGGTGAGTGGATTGCCTGAGCCCGCGGGTTCGAGACCCGCCTGGGCAGCAGACCTTCATCTCTACAATAAAAAAAAAAAAAAAATCAGCCGGGCGTGGTAGCGCATACCTGTAATTCCGGCTACTCGGAAGGCTGAGGCGGAAGGATCGCCGGAGCCCAGCAGGTCGAGGCTGTGGTGGCCGGGAGTGGCCGCTGCACTCCAGTCTGGGCGACAGAGTGAGACTCCAACTCAAAAATAAATAAATAAATAAAATAAAAATAAATTTAAAAAAAGTTTGGAAGTAAAGGGAAATGCATCTATGGAATATCAACATGAGTAGATAGGAACATTAAATAAAAAGTAGTGTTTACCTAGGGGTTTGGGAGGAATTAACCAAATGTTAAACAAAATGTCAACGTTTAACAGTTTAGATTCTCTGAATTAACAACTTGAAACATGCTGATTCCTGCCTCGGGATCTTTGTGCTTGCTTTTCCCGCTGTTTGGCACACTCTTTCCCACAGAGCTTCACATCACTGACTCCCTCACTTCATTCAATAACTTAGATGTCACTTCCTGAGGGAGGGCTCTCCTAAATAAGGTATTTTAAGTAATCCCTCAACTCTATTCCGCACTTAAGTCACAGATTCACCCTTTAAACACACTTATGTTTTATACATCAATTGCTGCGACCACAATTTTGTACGAACATCTCTTTGTTTTCTTATCTACTCCCTGTCTTACTCACTGGCATAGTAATCTCAAGACAGTAGGGACATTAGACGGCTTGTTTGTCTTTGTACCCTTAGGCCTTAGATCAGTGCTGGGAAAAGACCAGGAGTTGAATAATATTTCTTGAAGTAATGAATAATTTCATAAATGAATTAATTAATTTAATAAAAGAAAATAAAGTCGACAATTTATCCAGCTCAGTTAAGTTACCATGGCATGTTTATGTCTCTAATATGATACTGAGTGTGAGCCAACAACCTAGGAGGGAGACTTCACATTGGAGCCACAGATGTCAAGTGAGGGCATTGATGTGGAACCCTCCAGATATAAGGACAAGCCTTGAATAATTCAATGTCAGCAATGAGCAATATACAAAGATACACCACTAGACCATCTGTGCTCAAGTAGCCTATGGCATTTCCCGAAAGTCTCTATAAACGTCATAGTATAGATGCTGAACAACAGAGTTCTACAGTAATAAGCTTTTTTTTTTTTACACATATTCTTCAACTCTGCTATGCTATTTCACATCTGGTGACAGGAAGGGGATGTGTGTGTGAATGTGTGGGTGTGTGTATTTTTATATGGATATAAATATATACATATGCACACATGAGGGGGTGCATAGATTTGAATATGGATACAGATGTAGGTATTGGGGGTTAAAGATTTCCCTTTAGCATCATATTTAACAATTTCTATCTCCTTCTTAATTATATTATGTTTATGCATCCTAAACTCACTACGAGTATGAGGACATTATGCATTTTATCAATAGCTAATGAAACAATGCTGATAAAAACAATACAATATTCTTGTAATTATAGATATACTATTATAAAGATAAGCGTCAGTTTGAAGTAGTTGTGCTACATATTAAAACTAATATTTTTAGTAGTTTATAGGTACTACAAATCTCTAGATTGAATACATTTTGACTTTTTTTTTTTTTTTTTTTGAGTTGGAGTCTCACTTGGTCACCCAGATTGTAGTGCAGTGGCCGCTTCCGGCCACCGCAGCCTCGCCTGCTGGGCTCCGGCGATCCTTCCGCCTCAGCCTTCCAAGTAGCCAGAATTACAGGCACGCACTACCACGCCTGGATGATTTTTTGATTTATTGTAGAGATGAGGTCTCGCTGCCCAGGCGGGTCTTGAACCCGGGCTCACGCAATCCACTCACCTCAGCCTCCCAAAGGCACGGGATTACAGGCTGAGCCACCGAGCCTGGCGGCATATTTTTAAACTTAAATTGATGAATGCTCTTTTTTAAAAGCTCAAATTTTTGCCATTTAAACAAACTGAAGTTATTTTAATACTGAACAGAAAAGCAAATATTTCAGAATATCTAAGAATATCATAAAAATTCATCACAATCTTCCTCATCATATACCAAAAGTTACTACCGAGCCATAGTAATGAAAATAGTATGGCCTTGAACTAGGGCCAGGACCAGTACCCGTGTAACTAAACTGAAACCAGAAATAGAAGCAAATACCGTTGGAAATTTAAAAGGTGACAACATCGAATTTCAATTAACTGGGTGTGGGACATGTAGAAGTAGAAGGGGAAATAGTAACACTATCTCACATCACAGGCACATCTTAATTCCACGAGAATTAAAATTCAAAAGACAAAAATAAAAGTTTAGAATAAGATGCATAAGACTAATCATTTCACTTTAGGAACATGAAGTCAGCCAAAGCAATAAATGAAACAAAAGTGCACTAAAGAAAACAGAGATACATATTTTTCCACATAATTAGCAAAATAATTAGATGCCATCCAACACCACAACAAAGACAAAAGACAAAAGTAGTAGAAGTGTCATCAGCACAAACACATCCAGAAGACATTAATATTTTCTTGTGCAAAATATGTCATAAAATTAACAAGAAAAAGGATTAAAACCCCAATGTAAATAAACAACATATATGAAGAAATAAGGTCTTCATTAATTACAAATGAGGAAAGAGGCCCTTAACATTTATAAATTTATAAATTAAGAGCCTCACCAGAAACTATATTCCCATGAAGGAGTCAACATCATTTTCAGAGAGAATTGCCTTTCCAGGCTGGCAAAGATGCAGGGAAGAACAGTCTCTGCTTGCTGGTGTGGTGAGATTTTCAGTGCTATAGCTTACTGGAAAGAAATCTAGCAGTTTCCACCAACCTAAAACTACACATGTCACTTGATTCATTCTTATTGCTTTCGTGAATCAACATTCTCATAATACAAGCCCAAATACTTAAATATAATGTTTTAGTGCTTATCAAGAAGGGAAGACCTTCATAAATAAGTGGTTTAATAAATGCTATAGAATATTACTTAGGTGTCAAAAAAGAATATTGAGGTATATGATTATTGACCAGAAAAGATGTCCATGTTGTCAAGGGAGAAAAAGGATATGGTATATCAGAGGTCTTCTAGCTTCAAGTTTATATCTGAGAAAACATAGATGATGTTTAAAGTCATAGGAATGGATGAGGTCACAGAGATTTTGAAAGTGTTAGGCCTTTGTCAGATACACAAATGTTAGGCCTTTGTCAGATACATAGTTGGCAAATATTTTTTCCCAGTTGGTAGGTTGTCATCCTACACACTTGATGGTTTCTTTGGCTTTGCAGAAGCTTGTCAGTTTGATGAGGTCCCACTTGTCTATTTTATCTCTTATGGCATGGGCATTTGGGGTTTTGATCAGGAATTCATTGCCAGCTCCATTTTCTATAAGAGTGTTCACTACATTTTCTCATGTTCTTAAAGTTTGGGGTTTTACATTTAGGTCTTTGACCCATTTAGAGTTGATTTTTGTGTTTGGTGATAGGTAGGGGTCTTGTTTTAATTTCTGCATGTGGTCAGCAAGTTTTCCCAGCACCATTTACTGAAAAGATTCTCCTCTCCCCAGTGGTTGATGGTAGAGGCTTTGTTGAGGATGAGTTGGTTGAGAAATTGAGGTTTTGCTTCTAGGATTTCTATCCTGTTCCTTTGTTCTAGTACCAGATTATTTGGATTATTGTAGCCTTATAATAAAGTTGAAAGTCTAGGAGTGTGATACCTACTCCTACTTTGATTTTTTTTCTGAGGATTGTTTATGCTATTCATGGTCATTTATATTTCCATATGAATTCCTGTATTGTTGTTTCCAGGTCCAGTTTTGGCGATTCCTAAAAGATCTAAAAGTCGACATTCCATACGACCCTGCAATCTCCCTTCTGGAAATATACCCAGAGGAACTCAAATCACTCTATGAAAAAGATACCTGCATAAGCATGTTTATTGCAAGATTATTCACAATAGCAAAAACGTGAAACCAACTGTGCTGCCTATTGAAAGAGGACTGGATTTAAAAAATGTGGTACATATACACGATGGAATATTACACAGCCATAAAGGACAAAATTATGAACTTTGCAACAACTTGGATGGACTTAGAGTCTATAATACTGAGTGATCTTTCACAGAAACAAAGAACAGAGTATCACATGTTCTCCCTCATAAGTGGTCCTTGAACAATTATCATACTACTATAAAAAATGGATTGTCAATAGTTGGAAGCTGCCAGGGGAAGTGGGGGCAGGATTGATCGTAGTGGGAGACTACCAGGGAAGAGGTAGAACATAAACAAGGGTATCTGCATAACAAACATTTGTACACCTAACCCTGAATTGTACCTCACATTGGTAAAATAAAATTTTTAAATAAAACTGTCAGTTGGAAAGTCAAAAAAGAGAGAGAGAGAAAAGAAAAGAAACTGTCAGGGCCAAGCCTGAAGAAGAGAAAGTTAGCAACTAATATGAAGGAAAAATTGCCACGAAAGAGAAAACCTCCGAGATTTGTAAAAGTAGAGGTAGCAGTCAAGCCAGAAATTAATGAACATGAGGAAAGTTTGGTGTCCAATGAATTTCGCTACACAAAGCTGACTTAACCCAGCATGAGGGGTACCCACAAAACTCCGGAATTATCTTTTGGAGGGTAGGTCCTTGTAGTACAGGTTTTCTCACTAGGTAGGGTTCTAGGAATCCATTGGGATCAGTGTACCAACTAGTGTTGTTATGAGAGTGTGTGTTCGACTTCAGTGATTTTTTTTTTTTTGGAGCTACTGTCCACGCATTTGCCCATGTCACGATGGGTGACTTACAAGCACATCTGCCCCACAGCACTTGAGTGTGCAGCAGTTTTTGACCCCAAACGGCATGTCCCTTGAACCCCACCTCCCTATTCACCTGAACTCACCCTGAGCAACATTTCTTGTTTGTTGGTTTTCCTGGGTGAAAAAAGTCCTCCAAGGGAAACGTTTTGCCAGTGCGGAGGAGGTGAAACTAAAAGCGGCAGAAGCACTAAAAGGCACCAAAATGGATGAGTTCAAAAACCGTTCTGAACAGTGGAAAAAGCACCTTGACAGGCATATTGCGTCCAACAAAGAGTACTTTGAAGGTGACTAAAGTTTAAACATATAAAAATGAATATGCAATTTTTAAATAAATCAATTCTGGATTTTTGGGGGTCTCTCCTCATACATTCAGTGGAGTAGGGGAAGAAAGCAGTGAAATGCAGCAATAGGAAGAATAAAAAAAAGGAGATGAGGGCCAGAAAACATGCATCCGCAGGCAATCTGTTCAAAGTAAATGAAGTGGTGACCAGCAGGAATAGAAAACCAAAGGGAGCTGTTTGATCATTTGAAGATGGGTAGGTACACTAGGTTACTTATCTCCTGTGATGGAAATAGTGAAGAGATTGATGAAGAGGTGAGAAAGGGAAGAACCATAGGGAGCTGAAACTTCTGAGGAGACACAAGGGGACAGAATCCAGGCTGTCATGACCTTGGATGCAAAGGTAGAAATTCACTATCACAGAGCAGAAGTGGGCAAAGAGGCATTCAGACGCAGACACGTCAATAGATTTAATGGTGGGAAGATTCGAGAGTTATAACTGGTGGTTTTTCAGCATGGGAGCCTGAAGGAAGGAGAAGAGGTCTCTAGGCACGAGCAGTTGTGCCTTCTGTGGAACCATGATGGGCATGAAGGAGAGTGTCGCCTTCCTGGGAAAAACTTCTGACTATGATGTTGAAATCAAATCAGTCTGCTTTTGCTCTGTTGTGCCCCTTCAATGATTGTCCAACCGCTTTGGTGCAAGGATCGACAGGCTGGAAGGATGAACTCTACCTCGGTTAGGTATGGGTCACCTGAGTGCAACAGAGGGAAATGGGGGCAAGGAGTGGAGTGGCTGCAATGATGGACCACCGGATCTCGAATGAGCAGAAAGGGTGAAGGGGAGTGAGGAGATGGTGGTACCAGTGTGCGGGTGTTTCAGTGAACTTGTAGAACTGCCTTGAACAAGGGAGAAGCCTGGGCGGTAGATGCAAGAGCAGGAAGACACTTTCCTGGAGATAGCCTTATTGAGAGTGAGTGGTTTCAGGAGGGGGAAAAAAATGACTGACCTTGGTATTACAAAACTTGCTTAATATGTAAAGTAGCAGGTTTTCTGGTACAATTCATTCTTAGTTGCTATAAATGAATTAGCAGCTCGGGAGAATACTCATTTTACATAATTTTACCTTGCTGCTACTGCACACAAGGCTGTCTCAAGCCCATGTGTCTCAAGTCCTGTAGGCCAGCATAACTGAAGGCACAAGAATCTGGGATAATCATATGCATCCAGAACAACTATTAATCTATGTATTATGATTCTTCTTAATAAAACTATTTGATACCATGAAGTCCTTCACTTCATCCTCTCTATATTATTTATCTGCCAAGATTTAGCTCAAGATGCATTCTTTCCATGAAGCAACCTGTGACTGGTTCAGCACACAATGAAACATAATTTCTAAGCACCATTTGCACATCATACCACTTATTTAGAGAAGAGCTGAACAAGAAAAGAGATAGGTAGGGCATAGTTACTGTAAAAGTTTGCTTCCAGAGGCATGTGAAGGGAATACAACAGGTAGACCTCAAACGTCCACTCCCGCATGTTAAGAGAAAAACGGAAGCATAGTGCTAAGGTCTCACGTGGCATTAAAACTCTGTGAGCCCATTTCTCCCTCGAATTCCATTTCTCATTCCTTCTTGCACCTCAGCTGATGCATGTGGTGGGTTTCACCTGTTACCTCTCACCAGGCACAGGGCTCAAGATGGAATCTCACTGCAGATCCATCTGAAGATACTTCTGGACTGCAGAGGTACATGAAACATCAACAGTTTCCATCGTGATGTTCTTGAACTTCTCTGATACATCTTGCTCCCACACAAAATTTGTACACTCTAATTTTCAACATTTTTTATAAGCTATATAGAAATGGGAATTAGGTCAGTCCCCATGGAATCAGAAAGGGATGTGTGTAGTGAATTTCTTTCTCTTAATATTCTTTCTTAAACCATTTCAAAGTTTTATTTTTCTGCTTGTAAGTCATCTCCATGGTAGAGACTTTTGAAAATATAGTTTTAAAAGTAACTGATAATACCACAAGCCAGAGATAACCACCGCTGAATTGAGTTTATACCTTTCAGTGTATACATTTTTAAAAATTAAACACTGCATATTTTTCCAGGTGACAAAATTTCCCTGTAAGCATTAGCTCTTGGTAGCTCAGTATCACACCCCAAGGCTTCCTCTGTCTCACTGAGACCATGCGATGTGAACGTTGCACTTGTCAGAAGAAGTTCTTTCCCCTGCCCTGAAATTCAACCACTTCCTGCATTGCTGCCTGGCTTGGAAGTGGACGTGGAACAGTGATATACCTGGGTCAGAATGCAAGACAGGTACATGATAGGAATGGAAGTCATGTGAGGAAGAATTGGAGTATAAAAAATGTGAGACAAGAAACCTCGCCTGTAGACCAGCACAACTGAAGGCACAAGAATCTGAGAAAATAGTATGCATCCAGAAAAACTATTAATCTATGTATTATGATCCTTATTAATAAGCCCATTTGATGCCATGAAGCCCTTCACTTCATCTTCTCTATATTATTTCTCCGCCAAGATTTAGCTCAAGATGTATTCTTTCCATGAAGTATCCCTTGACTGGTTTAGCACACAATGAAACACAATTTCTAAGCACCTTTCACACATCATATAATTTATTTAGTAAAGTTACCATTTGATTATTCATCCTCTCCTTCCATTTGATAGACATTGCCACACTCAGAGCTGAGAAAATACCTGATTCTTCAGTAAGTATTTGCTAACTATTTTGACACACTCATCAGAAATATTTAAATCCATTAATTTCATGCTTTATCTCTTTTGCTGTTAGACTGCAAGAATTCTCCCAAATGCATTCATGGTCACAACATTATCACTTCCTTTAAAAATCTGAAATTCTATAGTCAAATCATCCAACTAAAAGAAAAGTAGCACGAGGTGGGAAAGAGAAGCCTCATTTCATGTTTGGCGACCAACAGTTCCCTGAATCTCTCACATCTGTGCCACTGTCCCTTTGTGCTTTTCCTAGCTCCATTGCTGCGTTCTACCAGGTGTGTTCGCTCTGCCTAATAAGCACCCAGGTTCCTTGTAGGAACGATGCAGAGGGTTTTTCCTCTGCAGAGGCACAGAAAGGAAAATAATGGCATTCTGCTAGTGCAGTGAAACATGAAAGGCAATACAAAAACCAGTTGTGAGTACTGCCCTTTGTATAGTTCACCAGAATAATAACCACAAGATTCAAGGGGTTAAAACAAAAGACCATTCCCATAATTGTTAAATATGCTACACGTTCCTAATTTTTATTAATTAAAGAGCTAATCACAAACTTGCAAGATGGCCAGTGAATTCTTTTGGGAGTTAAAATTGTCCTGCAAGCTAAAAGTATGCCACTTTTGGCAATGCTAAGAGTAAGGGATTTTTACATCTATTCATCATAGAGTTTTAATTCCTATATATATTTTCCACCAAAGATAAGGAAAAAGTAAATATCTTCCTCTCAATCATCATATTTTTCAGTCTTCTTTAGTGTAAACTCTAGCTTCATTCAAAACATATGTTCCCTTTATATACTTAAATTTAACATTGTGATGTCCTTTAGCAACCAAACCTTAATCCTACAAGCAAACCATATTCCACTAATGGCATCTGCCACTTTGAGATCATGGCATAAATGTGCAGAAGTTTTCAGAAGTGCTACAAGAGACAAAAAAAATGTGTATTGATCAAGCCATTTTTGGATAAATATGTCTTCCTCTTCATGGTTACTATCCAGAGAAGATGCAGCTAATATCTCGCTCTGAAAAACCTGCTCAGAATTCAGGCAATAAAGACATTCTTGATGAACTCATCAGAAAAGCCAGTGACAAACTATTTTTCATTGTATGAACATCAATGTTGAGCATTTGATTCAGAGTCACTGGAGTCTCCTAGCACCACAAGGTGAATGGTGCAAGGACAAAAGTTTACAGTCAAGAATAAACCTAAATATCACGCTTACCAGAAAGTACTTAATGGAGACAAGCAGTAAAACATAACAGCAAAACAATAATTAAATGACCTCGGCCATATAGTAATGAACTAAGTTTTTATGTACTTAATTAATATGTGCTGATACCTAGAAATATTCCTATGCAATTTTTTTTTGTGCATTGCTGTTTTTTCTTTAATATGTTGTTGTGTCTATGAATCATTCTTTTAAGCTAAAGTTTTAAAGATTTCTGTACTATCAGCATTTAAATCACACCAGAATTATCTCATAGTCTGAAATTAAGAGGAACTATACCCAGTCTGTAAAATATCCTTCCAATTCTGCAGCCTATGGCACTCATCCAGATGTGGTACACCAAAAGACCTACCTTAATTTTGGCATCTGCATAATAAAAAAATAATACTTCAAGAAGACAAATCACCACATGAGCAAAAAACACCAAGCTTACTTACAGCACTTGATAAAATGATAGTGAGACATCTTTCCATCTCAGACAGGAATCTTGCTATGGGTTCCAGCATTCTCTTCTGCTACAACAGTCCTTCCCCGGGAAATGCATTATTTAAAGCCCTGACTCAGGTAACAGTTCACCTCGGGATGCATTTACTGAATGGAGGCTCTGTTCCATGATCCTGCAAAAAGCTTCCAACTCATTCCCATTCCGCAGCTGGAGTTAAGATAAGCCTCTCCGGTGGGGCTGGTGGCACCGCGGCTGCACGTGCTGTTGTAGCACCCTTGATTGACACTGCCCCAAGTGCCACCATCCCGGGAATAGTGAGCTCTAATTGGCGTTCACAGGCAGTCACATTCTGCCGCACGGAGGTGTGCTGCAGTGCGGCGCTCCCGGTCCTGCCTGTTAATGGCTTTTCAATAGCTTTCAAATGGCAGCAAACTCAGCTGATGAGTGGGCTGGAGAGAAGCCACGGAACGAGGGATCCTAGATCTTATTTGCACAGATTGTCCAGCAGCCAAATACGACCAGATCCTTCGCTGGTAGTAAAGCAGATTATTTTTAGTTGCCACCAGTTGCTGTGTGTGAATAGGAAATTGATAGCTGGGGCTTAAAATAGCCGCATGTTAGAATTGGAGATCTTTTGATTAGTTCCTAGTAGTGGGGGGTGGGGAGTGGGGAATGCTATATATTTCACAACATATCTTTTTGGTTCTCTGTGCAGAATGTGAAATTAAATGATCCACAAAAAGCTTTTGGTTTGCATAGCTTTAAAATTTAGGATTCTGCTACCACTGCAGACTGCAATGAATGTAAACTGTACAACCCAACTGGGTGAAGGAAGTCGGTCTGAACTGGAATCACAAGGCAATATATGGTCTGCAGGGTTTATTGTCATAAAAATAAAGATGATACTCATAATGCAACAGCCATGTTAGTCAAAGAAAAAGCCTGTATTTCACTCACTTACAAATTCCAATTGAGAAGTTGTTTTGTTTTTTGTTTTTTGTTTAAATGGATACTTTTTTTAATGATGATTTTCTCTAAAAATGAGTTGACATAGTCCAGAATTTGTGTCTCAGATTTGAGGACATTGGAAAGGTAAACATAAACAATATGTTAAATATTCATGTCCTTCTATGAAGGAGGTGTAAATCTTGGATTTCCTTACTGAACAAAACTCTAAACACTAAAAAAACAGTGCCTTTGTTAAACTAAAAGCCGGTAAAAATCAAATCTATATTACAAAGGGTCATGACTAATACATTTCCACTGAATCCCACTCTAACCATTTTAGTTGTATGATGCAAAAAAAAATTTTAAAAGTGCAAATCCAGGTTCTACCACTTACAAGGGTGTCAACTTAGACAAGTTATCTAACTTCCTGGAGCTTTGGTTTCCTCATCTATGTCTAAGAAAAACAATTGATGATCCTTATTATGAAGGTTAAAAATAATGCACATAAAAATTCTAGTTTGTATTTTTTGTGTTCAATAAAAAGTTGCCATTAAAATCAGCAAGGAAAATCATACTTGGCTATATATCAAATGACTATGATGGACACATTAACTTGTTTTTCCAAGAATAAGAATAAAGAATCATAGCCTCCATCAGCAATGCTCACTCCCCGTTTATTCATTCCACAACTAACTACTCAAAGTCATTGTCATACAAATCACCAATCTGGATGTTTTTCAGGAAGAAAAATATGTTTAAAATATAGTCTTTATAAACATGGAATATATAGTGTATTTTTCTATTTCCTTGTGTTTTATAATGTTCCAGTAAAACGTCAAGAGACAACTATCTATGTGAGTTATCTGACATGGAGAGTAAGGCTCTCTCTTCTCTTAAATCAATAAAAATCTTCACAACCAAAGAATGATTATGAGTTTATGTGAATGTTATCTAGCATCTTCTTTGGGGAAGGTTCTAGTCATCTAGATAACCCTATCCCTCCTTAATACAATGCCAGATAAATACGAGGCTGTCTATAACCCTTCCTTAAATGCATAACTTTCTTAGCTTTCTGCAAACTGCATGCCTCTGCATATATACACACTCAGCAAACATCTTAAGGCAACTGAGTTTTATGACACCATTCAGTTTTTAAATTAAAAAAAAGAAAGCCACCATGAGACTCAGAAAAGCATGGTGTGTACTTGACAAAGAAAATATGTTATTGAAAGTATGACTGATTTTTCTAAAATATGTTTATTATAAATAACTTAAACCTAAATCTTGTAACAACCTCATGTCTTACCAAAACACCCTTTGAGAATTAGCATATTTCCTCATTTCCAGGGAAACATCAAATGTGTTCATTTTCATTTACTCATTTTTTCCATATACATTTGGCAAGTCCTTGTTTTGTGAAACGTAGAAAGCATTACTCCATCCCTGCCCTCAAAGGACTTATCATCGAGTGAAATAGAGACAATTAATCAAGCTAGCATAGACTGGAAATGTAGACCTCTAAAACAATATCTAGGTGCAACATTCGATCATTTGAAGAGCTGGAAGAAGATATATTGAGAAATGTATTCCTAGAATTATTAAAATAATTAGAATCTGCTTCATATGTATGAGCTGTGTATACAAATGATTTCCTTAGATTAAGAGTCCTTTTATTGAAGGTTTTTGAAAAACACATACTCATACTCCAAATGCCAGTAGAATCATGTTTAAATGCATGGGAATACTATTTATATTTTTCACCATTATCAAACAAAAATTAGTTTTTAATGCAAGTATTAATGCTGAGAGAAAACAATTTTGGTTCCATTAACTTAGCTTCCTTCATAAAATGTAAAAAAATGGTAATTTAAAATTAATTAAAATATCTTGATCTATGCCTGTCCCTAAGAAACTCAACTCAGTGTCAGGCCATCACATCAATCATTTCAGGGTTCCTTGAATCTTATATTTTAAATATTATATCAGAGTTGATGACAGTAGAAAGAAAGAACATAGGCTAAATTAGAAATACTGTTAGCAATTTATCTTTTTTTTTTTCAAAATATGGACATTAAGTACAAAATTAAACCCAAGCATTTGAAAGAAGGTATTGTTTTTCATTGCCAGAAAACTTACAAACTAATAAAGCACAATTACTTTATTATTTTTCAGAATTATTACAGTGAACTATAGTTCTCCCTGAATATGTCACATATAATAATTCAAAAGCAATTTTGAATGATAAAGTCCTTTGTATCTTTTATACACCAAACAGCTGCTCACTATTCACACTATTTCTGATACAAGCGTGTGATTTTTTTGTTTTAAATTTTAGCATTATTGTACACCAGTTTTTTTTCCAAATAAGGCTCAACTATTACCAAACCCCAAAAATAGAAACTGTAATGACTCTTTAGTAAGAGATAAGCGTTTAAAACTTTCAAATGAGCCGGGCTCGGTGGCTCAACCTGTAATCCCACGCCTTTGGGAGGCTGAGGTGAGTGGATTGCCTGAGCCCGCGGGTTCGAGACCCACCTGGGCAGTGAGACCTCATCTCTACAATAAATCAAAAAATCAGCCGGGCATAGTAGCGCATGCCTGTAATTCTGGCTACTCGGAAAGCGGAGGTGGAAGGATCGCCGGAGCCCAGCAGGCGAGGCTGCGGTGGCTGGAAGCGGCCACTGCACTCCAGTCTGGACGACAGAGTGAGACTCCAACTCAAAAAAAAAAAACAAAAACTTTCAAATGTACTTAGTAAGTATCTTGTAAAATGTGCTACACTCAGCTTCACGAAGTCCCTAGGTGAGATTCTGCTTCATATTTTCATTTAGAACTCTGCTTGGTTCACAACATAGTCTTTGGATAGAGAATTCCTAAATCTCATAGTTTCTACATTTTTTCCATACCTTATTAAATAATGAGATTAGAGCTCAAGTTTGTGATCATCGCAAATTTATGAGGTCTGACATTTAAGTTCACAGACTCAACCTAGAAGAAGTGCTACATCCCCCATTGCTGAATATCTCTATGATCACCTTGAAAGTACTCCCTTGGGAAGCTATGTGCCTAGTCCACCTGTCAAGGAAGTTTTGGAACTTTTTCCTGAAATGGCTATCATAACTGTTGTCTGTTACCCTCGATGTCCTGAATATCATCAAAATGTCTTCCTTTCAATATTTCCTTTATCTTTGGTCAAAGAGAAACATCACTGGGGACCAGATGAGGTGGGTAGGGAATGCAATTATTTGTTTATTGGCTAAAATCTCCCTCACAGACAGTGATGTGTAAGCTGGTGCATTGTCATGATGCAAAACCTCTTTCAGGACCATTTTTGCACACAACTTTCTCATGCCAAGATTTTTAGTTAAGATTTTACTAACTTTTTCTCTATCAATGTTTATTTGGTGTGCTATGTTTCTCAAAGTCAGCTGACAATTTGATGAATTTTTGCAATGTTTTCATCAGTTCTGCTCATTACTGGCCATCCTGATCCCTCTTCTTCAGTGATGCTTTCTCTCCCCTCAGAAAAACATTTAATCCATTTGCACACTGCCATTTTCTTCATGGCTTTATCCCCATAAACTTGGACTACCATATACCCAATTTCACTTCCACTCTTGAAAAGGTTTATTTTATTTATTTATTTATTTTTGTTTTTATTATTTTTAAAATGTGTGGAACAGTCAGGCATGGTGGCTCACACTCATAATCCCAACACGTTGGGAGGTGGAGGTGACAGAATTGCCTGAATCCAGGGTCTCAAGACCACACAAGACAACTTGGCAAGACTTCATCTCTGCAATACATCAAAAAATTGGCCAGGTATGGTGGCACACACCTGTGGTTCCAGCTACTTGGAAGGATCGCCTGAGCCCATCAGGTCAAGGCTGTGGTGGCCATGAGCATGACACTGTGTTTTAGTCTGGGTGACAGAGTGAGACTCTAATCCAAAATAAATAAATAAATAAATAAATAAACAAACAAATAAAAGATGTGGGGTATGATTCAGGATTAGGTATACAAGTAGTCATCCTACAGGTAAAGTTTGGCCTCCCTTCAATCCCCACTTTACCTGGTTATAGATCAGGTACTTTATTGATGTTTTGTGTCCCCCCTCCCTGCCTGGGCAGTTTTCAGCTACTGCCAATCCCTTTCTTACAGTATCATGGTAATTTAAAGTTGGTTTGTTGCTCTAATTCAAGCTCTGACCTTCTCATGATGGCACACAAAAGCATGCAACAACAATGATGAACACCACTCAGTAAGACACCACCACACATCAACAAGAACACAGCTGTGAGACACTGACATGGCAAGGTTATGAACCCTTAGCAAGTTGTTTGTACAGTGCTGCCAACATAATGAACAGTGGCAAGTTCACAAACGTAATTGTCAGACCTCCTAGGTAGCCTGTGCATTCACAGTAGGCAGTGACAAAAATTCCAAATAAGGATACAAATCACTCAACAGATTTTTGCAATGCAAATTTAAACTCTCTGACTGGGCATCCTTGCCTCTGTCCTGAGAATAGTCTGGGACTGATAAACATTAGGCCATGATGAAGCAAATCACATGCATGTTGGGGACCTTCAGCCACAAATGACCCACACACAATGGTTAGGAACTAAATCTATAATAATCCCTGTCACAAGTACTAATTGCTTCTGGGTGGATGAAGTCAAGATCTCTCCTGAGAACATGACTCTGGTCTAATAACTCAGGGCCCTTTGAGTCTATATGGTCCTTTTCTGAAGGCTGTAGAGAAGAAAAGATCTGCGTTGTCAAGACCAAAAAAAAAAAGCACAAATAAACTCAGTTCCTTCTGTATAATATGTTTTACTGATCAACCCTATGTCCTTCAGAACAAGGATCGAGACTACCTTGAACTTCTTTCAATTTCTTGCGAAGTCCATGATTTTTTCTTTGTTTATGTCTGCATAATATTCCATCATGTATATGTATCATATTTTACTTATCCAGTCCACTTTCGATAGGCAGTAGAACTTGTTCCATGTTTTTGCTATTGTGAATAGTGTGGCAATAAAAACACATGAGCAGGTATCTTTTCTAGAGAATTATTTCTATTTATGTAGAAATCACCCCACTAGTCTTAAGAAAACTACCTACAACAAAATAAGCCCTGAACCAGATGACTTTTCAGTGGAATTCTACAAAACACACAAGGAGCAGCTGATACCAATCCTATTGAAAGTATGTCAGGCAAAGAGAAAGATGGAACTCTCCCCAAATCATTTTATGAAGCTAACATCACATTGATACCAAACTGGGTAAAGATTCGACAAAAAAGAGAGCTGCAGGCCAATAACGGTAATAAACATAGATGCAAAAATAATCAACGAGATTCTAGCAAATCTCAAAAATCATCCAAAAATCATCCACACATCTCAAAAATCATTCACCATGACCAAGAAGGCTTCATCCCTGGGATGCAGGACTGCTTGAACATCCACAAGACCATAAATATAATAAAATAAATCAACAGATGTAAAACAAGAACCACATGATTATATTATCAGATGCAGAAAAAGCTTTTAATAAAATCTAGCATGCCTTCTTGATAAAAACCACTGAACACCTCAGCACAGAAGGAACACACCTCAAAATATTAAGTGCCATCTATGATAAACCCAAAGCCAGCATATTGCTAAATGGACACAAACAGAAAGCCTTTCCCCTGAAAACCAGAACAAGACAAGGCTGCCCACTCTCAACCTCCTGTTCAACATTGTATTGGAAGTCCTAGCAAGAGCAATTAGAGAAGAGAAGGAAATCAGGGGAATCCGGATAGGAAAAGAAGAAGTTAAGTTATCCCTCTTAGCTGATGATATGATCCTATACCTCGGCAATCCAAGAGAATTTGTCAAAAACCTCCTTGCACTAATAAATGACTTTGGCAAAGTCTCAAGGTACAAAAAAAAACATGTAAAAGACAATTGCATTCTTATACACCAGCAGCAAACAGGCAGAGAATCAGATAAAAAGCACAATCCCATTCACAATAGCCATAAAATAAAAGAAACACCTCGGCATCTTCCTAACCAGAGAAATGAAAGACCTTTACAATGCAGCTACAGTGAAAACTACAAAACACTGCTCAAAGATATCCAACCAAAAGGAAAAATATTTCAGGCTCATGGATAGGAAGAATCAACACTGTTAAGATGGCCATCCTAACAAAGGCAATCTGCAGATTCAACACAATTACCAGTACCATTCTTCTCAGACCTGGATATGACAATTCAGAAATTCATATGAAAACATAAATGACCACAAATAGCCAAAACAATCCTTGGCAGAAGAAACAGAGTAAGAGGTATCACACTTCCAAATTTTGAACTTTACTCTACGACTACAATAATCAAAATGGCCTGGTACAAGAACAGGTATATAGACCGATGGAACAGGATAGAGGTTCCAGAAGCAAAACCTCCATTTCTCAACCAACTCATCTTTGACAAAGCCTCCACCAACAAATACTGGGGAGAGGAGAACCTATTCAGTAAATTGTGGACTGGCAGACCACATGCAGAAGATTGAAACAGGACCCCTACCTCTTATCATACACAAAAATCAACTCTAAATGAATCAAAGACCTAAATAGAAAAACTCAAACTATGAAAATCTTAGAAAATGCAGGCGACACCCTTACAGAAATCAGAGGAGGCAACCAATTCCTGAACAAACATCCAAGTGTCCATATCATAAGAGATAAGATAAATAAGAGGGACCTCATTAAACCAAAAAAACTTCTGCAAAGCAAAATCAGTCATCAAGAGAGCAGGGAGACAGTACACAGAATGGGAAAAGATATTTGCCAAATGCATATCTGATAAAGGCCTAATATCCAGAATCTACAAGAAGCTCAACGTGCCAAAAGGAAAAAAAAAACAGTCTCATTAAAAAGTAGACAAAATAAATGATTACACACTTCTCAAAAGAAGACATACGGGCAGTCAACAGACACATGAAAAAGTGCACAGCCTCACTAACCATCAGAGAAATGCAAATCAAAACCACGTTGAGATACCACCTAACTCCAGTAAGAATGGCCATCATTAATAAAACAAACAACAACAGAAGTAGGCAAGGATGCGGAGAGAAGGGAACACTTCTTTACTGCTGTTGGGAATGCAAACCAGTGCAACCACTTTGGAAGACAGTGTGGCGATTTCTGAAAGAACTAGGATTTGACCTTCCGCATGACCCTGCAATCCCCCTACTAGGAATAAGCTTTTATTCACAATTTAGTCATCCATCACAGCATTCTACAAAAAGGATATCTGCACATGCATGTTTATTGCAGCACTACTCACAATAGCAAAAACATGAAACCAACTGTACTGTCTATCAAAACTGCACTGGATTTTTAAAAAAAGTAGTATTATACACGATGGACTATTACACAGCCATAAAGGAGGACAAACATATGGACTTTGCAGCAACTCGGATAGATTTAGAGTTTATCATCAGAAACAAAGTGATCGATCACAAAGTGATCGATCACAGAAACGAAGAACAGAGTACCACATGTTCTCACTCATAAGCAGACCCTGAACATTTTTTACTATAATACAGTAAGAAAGGGATTGGCAGTAGTGGGATAATGCCTGGGGGTGGGGTGGGTGGAGGGAAACACAACATCAATAAGGGTACCTGATGTCAAACCAGGCAAAGTGGGGACCAAAGGGAGGCCCAAACTATATCTGTATGATGTCCACTTGCATACCTAATCCTGAAGTGTACCCCACATCTTTAAAATTAAAAAGCAAAATAAAATAAATAAAAAGACAAAGAGATAAAAATTAAATAAGTAAATTGCCACACTATTTTCCACAGAGGTTGGACTAGTTTGCACTTCTACCAACTGTATAGAAGCGTCATTGTTATAATAAAATTAAGTTGCTGCTTTTTTTTTTTTTTTTTAGAAAAAGACTACCTTGAATGATTGATCACATTCCTGACTCTTTGAAAAAGGTCCTGCTCTCAATTAGCTGAGAGATACTCTCCCTGGCTATTCTTCCCTTCTCCCTTTAACAGGGTTAAATGAGGCTGATCTTGATTTTAGGTGGCCCATGGAACCACTGGCTATCAGATTTAGGACACCCCAGGGCTGTGCGCCCACCTCAGTTTCAGTCTGACATTTCTCCAGCCAGAACAAATGGGTATCAAGTTAGATGTGGGTCATTGTGGGGCAGGCAGGGGAATTTGTCACTCAGATCAGCAAGACTGATAAAGAAGTATGGGTTAGTACGAACTGCCCTCTCTGTGTCTGCAGGGCAGCAAGGTTGTTACTCAGTTGAGAACTGCTTTAGCGACTAAAAGTGAGTTTATACTAGAAGGGCTAGTAAATATTCATTGACGTGTATTCTAATACTTTTACAGATCAGTGATAAAAGTAGAGAAAAAATGGAATCCTTAAGCTTGTTCCACAAAGACTGAAATTTGCTCTTTATGTAATACAATATAGATACAACATATCACATATACATAACACATATTAACACAGTATAACATGTATGTGCATTGATATGAATGCATGAAGGCACACATACACAAGACACATGGGATGCTCTAATTTTTTTCTTAAGGGCACCTGGTCACCCACATGTCTTTGGTGATTTTTTTTCCCCTGATCAAAATGAAATGTTTTGAATTCTAGTAAGTACCAAATAAGTTGGATGTCTACAAAAAAATTGTAAAGCATTTGTAAACTTTTTTACTTGGATACTAACAACCACTTTGAAATCTCTCCAGCATATGTGTTACAACTGACTTTCAGATGTCATTTCATCTCACTGAAGTTTGAATTTGAATAAGAGTTTGCATATCTTAACTGTGAGTAAAAATGAACAGTGCTAGTTTATGCGAGTTTGACTCTACCTAGGTTTGTGTGTGTCTGTGTGTGTGTGTGTGTGTGTGTGTGTGTGTGTGTGTGTAATAGAAATGCATGAAAGCACATGGATAATTAAGTATGTTCTGCCTTGTTCTTCAATCAGTTTCAGGAAGTAAACAGCATTCTGTAACCAGTTACCAGGGACAGGCAAATGAATAAAGTTTCATTGATGATGAAGGTAAATATAGAGATTATTGATGTCCTAAATAAGAGAGAGAGTTGAGAGATAAGGCTCAAATGTTTGGGTTGGCAGGTTCATACACAGTTGTCATCTAGAAGACAATATCTGAAGGTTTTCTGATGACTTAAAATGTAATCCTGATTTTCTTGAAAAGAATGACAAAATTTGAGGCAATTAAGTAAGGGGACTCTCCTTCATTCAATTGATATGCATTAATTTCTTAAATGCCTCTTCAGTTGAATTATGTCCTTATTTACAATTTAATCATCCATGTACTTCTGTGTGTGCGCGCGCGCGCACACACACACACCACACACACACACACACACACACACACACACACATATTCAAATTCTATACAGTCTTTGGAATTCACTTCAAGCACACTTACCCTACAAACTCTTCTTGATTTTTCGTTTGGTTTAAATTAGTCTTAAGTTCTTTAAACCTGATATTCATTTTTTCCACATACCTGCCAATCCAACTTTTATAAGACAATGCTCTGTACTTTTCTTTACTTTTATCACATGGAAGCCTCTTCCTACCTAGGTAGTTATTTGATTCAGACTCTTTACTTTTCCTTATTTTCTTTGAGTCCAAAACATTAGAGAACATTCAGAGTTCAACAAATGAAGAGCCAGGGAATGAGAATTGCTCTAAAGCATCATCTGGGCCATGACAAACATGAGGAATATTTTTATTAAAGGTAGAATTATTGAACACGTGGGCAAACATAATTAACTATAATGGAGAAAGAAGATGAGGAGAAAAATAAACTGGAAGATAGCCTCTTTTTCACATCAGCTTATGCATTCAAGTTGACTTCATTTATTTAGGGTTTCAATATTCCCTATGACGTCATTAACATGGATCACTGGAATATTTGGAGACAAGTTTGACTTCTTGCTTCAATATGATTTCCCTGGTTGAGGATTCTCCTTTGGGCTAGAACAGGCAAAACATGGTCTCTAGAGAGGTCTCCAAAAGTTAACAATATTTTTAAGTGATCTGGAAAATGAAATGCACTGCAAAATATGCATATTCACAAATGGCATTAAATAATTTCCCATAATCAAAATGTAAAGCTTTTTGGATAAGTTGCAATGGTACTCATTGTTCCATAATTATTTTCTCTTATCTGGATGGTATGAGTTGTCAGAGCAAAGAGCAAAGGCAAAGTATGGTTAAAGTATGATTACTTTAAAAAACAGGTTTTGGATCATGCTTCGATAATTTGGATTACCGAATTACCTCCCCAGAGCCATTTACCATTTACTTCTATTCCAGGGTGATGAAATTGGGGACTTTCTCTTCCTCTCTCTAAAGAAGATTGGTATATTCTCTCTCTCTTGCTCCCTCTCTCCCTCTCTCTCCTTCCTCCTTCCCTCCCTTCTTCTTCCCTCCCCTCCCTCCCACTTTCAAAATATATTACTGTACCATATCACTCTCTTCTTCTCATGATGAGGTGAAATGACAAAATGCCTATTGTGGAGAGATAAAGGGAGGTATATGACACAAGCATTGTGATGGAGTGTTAGGCTACTTTGATCTTCTGACAATGCATCAGTAAGATGATCTGTTTGAGGTGATCCTAGATCATTGAGCGTGACAATGTCAATAACTGGATGTCAGCAATAGATGATGTGGCAGCATATACAGCATGGATACACTGGACAGAGGGCTGATTCATGTCCAGAGAGGAATGAGGTGGGATAGCACGAGATTTCATCATGCAATTCGGAGCAGGAAGAAATTTAAAATTAACGAATTGCTTATTTCTAGAATTTGTTCATACTATTTGATTGCAGCTCATGGAAACTTGGGAAAGCAACACTGGGGCTAAGGAGGGCTACTGCAGAATTTTTTTTTTTTTTTTGAGTTGGAGTCTCACTCTGTCGCCCAGACTGGAGTGCAGTGGCTGCTCCCGGCCATCGCAGCCTCGACCTGCTGGGCTCCGGCGATCCTTCCGCCTCAGCCTTCCGAGTAGCCGGAATTACAGGTATGTGCTACCATGCCCGGCTGATTTTTTTTTATTTATTGTAGAGATGAGGTCTCGCTTTCCAGGCGGGTCTCGAACCCGCGGGCTCAGGCAATCCACTCACCTCAGCCTCCCAAAGGCGCGGGATTACAGGCTGAGCCACCGAGCCCGGCTTACTGCAGAATTTTAACAAACTTGGAAGTATTTCTTAGGTACAATGAGGTCCGATAATTAAGTTTGCATACTCATCCTAGAAGAAGGGGTACATACCTCTTTGCTGAATATCACTATGGTCACCTTCCAAGTACTCCCCTGGGGAAGCTATGCACTGATGCCAGTGGCTCCTTCACCTATCAAAGCAATTTTGGAACTCTTCGTCTGGAATGGCCATCAGAGTCATTCAGTGTATTACTCTTGATGTCCTAAATGTCACCAAATGTCTTTCTTTCAATAGTTCCTTTATCTTTGGGTAAAGAAAAAAGTCACTGGGGCCCAGATCAGGTGAATAGGGAAGGTTTTCCAATGTGGTTTTTTGTACAGTGCTGCCAACATAAGTGCATGCTGGCATGTTCACAAACTTAATTGTCAGACGTCAACAAATAACGACCACAGCTCTGATGGCTATTCTGGGAAAATAATTCCAAAATTGCTTTGGTAGATGGACTGGACACTGGCTTCAGTGCATATCTTCCCAGGGGGTGTATCTCGAAGATATTCAGCAATGAGGTATAGAGCACTTTTTCTAGGATGGGTTGCAAACCTAACTGTTGGACCTTATATATATAAGATATATATAACAGCAACGAATTAAACCTAGAACCTACCCCTATGGAGCTTACACATGTGACACTGGGAAATAGGAATTGTAGAAAGACTATACTAAAAAACGGGACACTATGGGCAGGCAACCAGAGCTTGACGGCTTGGTGTGTTTCTGAAGAAGCAGGGCCGAGCAGACACCTGAAGATGAACAGGAAGAAATCAGGACAAAAAGGCGAGCAGAGGAGTGGCATGGGGGATGTCCATGATGTGTTCAGAAAAGAAAAAGTGTTTGGCACGGCTAAAGGAAGAGTCCATGGAAAGGCCGGATAAGAGGTGATTCCAGAGAGGTCACCAGAGGCCAGCGTGGAGGTTAAGGGTATGGGTTCTATTCATTCTCGTGAGTCACAGAGAGACAAGGAGGATTTTAAAGCAGAACGTGAGATGGTTTGATTTGCAACTTACAAATATCACTCTTATTATAGAAAGTCATTGGAGCAGGAGAAATAAGGGAAGGTGGTGTGGTTGGGAAACTGAGGCCATCCAAGGAAGATGCTCTGGTGGCCAGGGCAGAGGCAGTGACAAAAGGGGACAGAGAGCACATCCTGTGTGCAGCCAAGATGTACGCCTTCCTCCGTATGCCTCAAAATCCCCTCCCTCTATTTCTGTTTCCTTCTTTATGAACCCCTGTTTTCAGACTTTCCACCCAGACCTTTCCACAGTGTCCTCAGAAAAATGGGCTTGATCTGACCGAACACACTATTTCTTCAACTTATCTAGTGTCTCCAGTGCTAGAAACATCTCTTCCCTAGAAGCCCAAAATGCAGAAGTTCCACTCATAGACTTGGCATCAGGTGAATGAGTCTAGGATGTCTGAAAAGGCAATGTGAACCAATCCTCTCCAGCATAGTTCACCACCGCTAACTCACTTCCTCACTAGCCTCAGTCTAAAATCTCACAGCAGTCCTAAAACTCAGGAGATGAAGATCATTCAGAATAAATATTCAGATTCATTGTTCAAAAAATAAGAAAATTACAAGTAATCTTCTAAGTTCTAGGAAGTGACATCACATTTTTCTTAAGGCTTAACTTCATACAGAAAACAATGAGAGAGTGCTTATTATATGCTAGGTATTATTCTTATCGTTGTATAGGCATCAACTCATTTAAATAGCAGAACATTTGGGCGTCATTTCTCACACCCGAAATCCTAGCACTTTGGGAGGCTGAGGCGAAAAGATCACTTGAGCCCAGGAGTTCCTGATCAGCCTGGGTGACAGAGCGAGATCCTGGTTCTAAATGAATGAATGAATAGCAGAACAATACAGTAGGTAATATTAGTTATTAAAGATGAGAAAACTAAGGCACGAAGCCCAAAAAAGATGTCCAAGATCATTCAGTCACAAAGGAACATGATTTGATTCACCGAGAAATACAGGACAGAGTTCACCATACTCTTAATTATGGAGCAACGTGGTTTCCTGCTTGGTGGTCAAGTCTTTTTAAAAAATTCACTTTTAGATTTTTAGCATGCTACACCCCTAACACATACTTTTCTTCTGTCTGTCACTTTTTTGTTAGCCTTCCTCACCCTTCATCCTCCCTTGTCTGACGAACTTGAAGTTTACATGTTATGTACATATAGAGGAGAGAAAAAAGGACACACGTAGAGAAGTCCTGTAGACAGGGAGAGATAAGGAAGGGAAGGGGTGGGTAAAATAAGAGAAAATAAATGTTCAAGGGTCAGGGATGGGTGAACCACCTCCCTTCTCTGCACCCACCCTTTCTTCCTTGGTTAGGTTAGGTTCACTGATTGATTGCTGTGATACTTTTTGATTCTGCATGCTATTTCTATTAATTTATGTTCTTTGTGGCTTCTTCTCAAAATGCTAGTATGACACCAGTACAATGATGTTTACTTGTATATCCTAGAGTGTCTGTCAATGCAGGCATTGCAACATACAGATCCTGTCAAGCAAAAATCTAAGGAAGAAACGTGTTAAGAAAAGATTCATAGATAAGAAGTAAGACTCTATCCAGGGAAGAGAGATGCATTTTTATATACAAAACGTAAGGGCTTTGGGAGGCCAAGGTGGGAGGATCACCTGAGGCCAGGAGTTCAAGACCAGACTGGATAACCTAATGAGAGCTCACTTTTACAAAAATTAGCCTGAGTGGTGGTGCACACCTGTAGTCTCAGCGACTTGAAAGGCTGAGGGAGGAGGATGCTTGAGCCCAGGAGTTGGAGGCTGCAGTGAGCTATGATGGTGCCACTGCACTCTACCCAGAGCAACGGAATAAGATCTTGTCTTTGAAAAAAACAAAAACAAAAAACAACACACACACACACACACACACACACACACACACACACACACACACACACCACATACATAATTAAGGTTGTAGAGTGGAATGAAACTTTTTATTATTATTCAGTAACTAAGTTGTAGCAATGATAGATTTTTTTTTAATTTGCTAGCATATTATGAATACTAGCAATTATTTTTAAGCTGTTAATACTATAGGAATTGTTTCCAGACCACAGAGGATATTGATATACACCTCTAGCATGAATACGTAGGTGTTAATTAAGTGGATTAAGGTATGTTATAGTGTGAAGGGCGTGAAGAAATACCACCAAAATAAAAATATCACGATCCCCCAGGGGTGATATTTTGAGAGTGTCAAATGTATAACTCTGTTCATTTACATGAAGTTCAAAAATAGGCAAAATAATGTATGATAGTAGAAGTCACAAAAGTGGACTACCAACTAGAAAAGTACTCAAGGGAACTTTCTAGAATAGTGGAAATATTTCATATTTTGATCAGGGTGGTGATTACACAAATATAAAAGTAGAAAAACATATAAAGATGTATTGAACTGTGCCTGTAAGATTTGTGCATTTTAAACAATGCAAGCTATATTTATTGTGCAAGTGTTTTAAAGAGTGACACAGTTCCTAACAGTAGCAATAGATAAAGGAAGCAAAAAATTTCCAAGTGTTTAAAACTAAGATAACTCAGAAGTATTTGTTCATTCCATGTTAATTCATTCAACAAGTATTGTCTGACAGGCTACTGCACTTAGGCAAATGAATACACAGAAATGAGGAACAATCACTGCCCTTAAAGTGATTTCCAGCCGGGCTCGGTGGCTCAGCCTGTAATCCCGCACTTTGGGAGGCTGAGGTTAGTGGATTGCCTGAGCCTGTGGGTTCGAGACCCGCCTGGGCAACTTGGTAAGACCTCATCTCTACAATAAATCAAAAAATTAGCTGGGCATGGTAGCGCATGCCTGTAGTTCCAGCTACTTGGAAGGCTGAGGCTGAAGGATCACCGGAGCCCAGCAGGTCGAGGCTGTGGTGGCCGGGAGCGGCCACTGCACTCCAGTCTGGGCAACAGAGTGAGACTCCAACTCAAAAAAAAAAAAAATTAAAAAAAAAAAAAGTGATTTCCTAGCATGGAGAATAGGCAATTATAAAACAGTGTGGAAAATGCAAAGGCAGGCTATTTGCAAGGTATTATGGGAGCATAGAAGAGATGGGAGCTGGCTCAGGCAATCCAGTTCTTGATACCATATACAATGTTCTTTGTGATGTTTTCTGTCAGCTCTAGCCACTTCCTGTCTGCAATGCAAATGTCCAGAACATTAACTGGCTTACCACAGCCTCAGGGCTCACTGACTTTGCTGGAGGTGTCCCCTACTGGGAAGAGTCTTTTCTACTTCAGACAAGTCTTTTTGTGGGTACCCTTCTGCCCTGAATTATATGTACCTCTTCCGTAAGTTCTTCCGAGGCAGTCTGTAGTTATTCAGAGAGATCCCTGACCCCCAAAATTGAGACCTCTCTTGTAGCAGAAGGGGACTAGTTAGCAAATTTTAAACAGAGGAGTTAAATTGTGAGACTCTGCGAAGATTCAAGGAAGACAAGATGGACAGCAAGAAAACCCATTAAAATAAGAAACCTCCTATAATAGTCCAAGGGAGAGATGATGAGGGTTTGAAATGAAATTATGATGGCAAAGACAGAGAAGATTGTATAAATCCTCAGGAAGCAATGACTTTCAGATTGACAGGATGCGGAAGTGAGATACAGTGTGAGAGAAGAGCAGGTTTCCAGTTTCTTGGGTATTTAGTGAGAAAGTGGAGAAGGAAGGAGACAACATAGAGGGAAGACAACGGGGTATTACTTGGGGACAACATGTCTAGGCAATGTCCATAACAGAATAAAAAGTATAAAACGTATGTACAGTAGGTAGTCAGTAAGTCTTGCTCTTGGATCCCAGTAAAATCATCATTTTCTAATTTAACAAATGTGCACCATGCTTCTGCTATGCATAGGCCTTAGCCGGTGTTGGCGAGAGATTGAACATGAGATCGTTTGAACACGTCTGAACATGATTCTGGTCTCCATTCATCCCTTCTTATATTTTCCTTGAATATCTAGGTTTATATCGTCTTTCCTAAGAGGTGGTATGCGGGGTCCTGAAAGACAATCATGGCACAAACAAAAGCCTCTGACTGTGACTAGCTTACAGTATAAATGAGGGTATTTGGATATTTATAACAACAGAATGATAAGTAATACACTGGTAGTGAGAAGGAGTAAAAGTACTCAGATATCCATGTAAAAGCCTCTGCCTGACTCATAGGGGTCAAATAGAGTTGACCAGAATGAGTCATCTTAGCTGAAATCTGCAGAATGAATAGAAGTAACAAGGGACTGGAAGAGTATGGAAGAGTGATTCTGTCTTATGGCTGTAACTGTGGTCCTTGGACCAGCAACATCAGCATCCCCAGAGAACTTCTTAGAAATGCAGATTCTCTGCCTCCACCAAGCATCACTAAGTCCAAATCTCTGAGGTGGGTCCAGCACTCTTACAGGCCCTTTAGGTGGTTCTGATGCTCATTAAGTCTGGGAATCACGGCTTTAGAGAAACAAAAAACGAAAGAAAATGACACATTCAAACTCTTGTAAGAGAGACAGACACAGGTTTCTTTCATGCAGATAAAGAAGCTTAGGTATGCCAGCAGCTTAGGGTGAAGGATGACTGTGCTGATGAGAGAAGATGCTGACCAAGGAATCAGGGACCACATCAAGAAAACAGTTGGTAGCATTTGGATTTTATATTGGGGGTAACGAGGTGTCGTTCACAGGTTTCAAGTGTTGGAATAAAATGGACAGACATTGAAGACAGACCTCTTTCACTATAGTATAAAGAATGTACACAATACATTATCTTTCCTCTAACTGTTTCCTGTGTCTTCATATCCAGTTAAGATACAAGAAGATAAATGACTAGGTCCTAACAATTCCTTTTCTTTCTATGTTTTTCCATCGCTTTGACTTACTGATGGATTCTGAGAAAGTTCTCAAAACAATACTTAATTCCTAAAATGCAATGATGTTCAAATCCCACACAAAGAATGTCATCATTCCCTAGAACTACATTTCACAGGCACAGAGAGGACTCTCCATCTCAACTCACTGAGGGAGTGGTTTTCACATGAACAAGGGGAAAAAGACAGCCACCCATGGGTCAGTTCTTAAGTCATTAGCATCCTACAGCCCATCACCAAATGGCCAAGATTGAGCTAAAAGAGAAAATGGTATTGGGGCTATAATCTTTTCTTACCAGTCAAAAGCATATAATATAGCAGTGAATAAATTAGAACAAATTTAGATTGCACTTAGCTCAAAACATTTTATTTCTGCTCTGAATGAGTCCTAGCTTGTCTTGTTACTTAGGCATAAAATACAGAGGAAGTGAACAAGTTTTCTTTTTAATGTCTATTACATATTCTTTTTTGTGTGAAAATGTTACTCTCTAAATATTCCATTTAATAAATATTTATAGAAAGATTATTGTGTGCAAAACACTATTCTAAAAGCTGACTTGGATAAGGTAATAAGGACAAACACATGCATCCCAGCCTCAAGTAACTTACAGTATTTTAGGAGAAAGAGGACAACCATGAAAATCACCAACTAAATGTGCACACAATTATTTATGCCAAATCAAAATGTTTATGCAGCGCATGGAAGACAGAGTGATTCATTCTGCTTAGGAAGGTAAGGGATTGCATTTGTGCTTAGAAAGAAAGATGGATCAGGATGTCCAGAAAACAGAATGGCATAAACAGGTCAGGAAAAAAGTGTGTCTTTTATAATAATGGATTGTTCACTATGGAGGTAGATAGTTTCCAGTGAGGTCATTTGGAAACAAAACTCAGAACAATCTGAGTGCTCCTGGCAACCACCAATCAACTCTCTGTCTCTTTGGATTTGCCAATTCTGGACACTTCACGTAAATGAGATTATACTATAGTGGCCTTTTGGACACTTTTTTCACTTTTCTGGAATAATGTTTCCATGGTTCATATATTTTGTAGGTGGATCAAGATGTCATTTCTTTTTATATTGAATTACATTCAATTGCATGAATAGACCATATTTTATTTCTTTCAATTGGTGGACATTTGATTGTTTTCAGGTTGGTTTTTTTGTTTGTTTTTTACTATTTGGAATAATGTTTCTATACATACTTGTCATGTGCAGGTTTTTGTGTGGACATATTTTTTTAATTCTCTTGAGTCTATGCCTAGGAGAAGAATTCTGAGTTATATGATGACTCTATATTTAACATTTTGCAGAGTTGCCAAATTTTTTCCAAAGTGGGTGCACCACTTTACAATTCTACTACCAGGGTATTAGAGTTTCAATTGCTTCAGATCCTTGTTGACACTTGTTATTGTCTGTATGACTTTTTATTTTAGCCTTTTGGGGTATAAAGTGTAACTCACTGTAGTTTTAATTTGCATTCCTAAATTACTAATGATTTTGACCATCTTCTTCTATTCGTATTGATCAGCTGTATTTATTTTTTGGAGACATATTTATTGAAGTCCTTTACTTTTCTTTATTAGATTGTTAGTCTTCTAATTGTTAAATTGTAAGAGTACTGTAAATATTCTAGAAAAGTCCCACATCAGATAAAAATTTTCAAATATTTTCTCATTCTGTTGGCTGTGTATTCACCATCTTGATGGTGCCCTAAAAACCACACTGGTTATTAATTATGGTGTAAATGCATTATTTTGTCACCATTAATTTGGTATCATACTTAAGAAACTATTGCCTAATCTAAGATCACGATGATTTACTCCAGTGTTTTTTTTCTAAGAATGTTATCGCTTTAGCATTTACATTTAGTTCCATGGTCCATTTTTAGTTGATTTTTATATGTAATGTGAAATATGGGTCTACTTTCAATTTTTTGCTTATTTCAGTTGTCTAAACACCATATGTCAAAAAGACTAGTCTTTTCTCACTAAATGACCTCAGCACTCTTGTCAAAATTAATTGGCTGTAAATGTTTTTATTTCTGAACTCTTAATTTCAATCTCATTGATTTATATATCAAGCATTATACAAGTGCCACACTGTCTTGATTACTGTAACTCTGTAGTAATTTTGAAATAGGGATGTATCAGTTTTATAATTTTGCTCTTCTTTGTAAAGATCGTCTTGGCTAGTCTAGGTCTCATGTATTTACGTATTAATTTTAAGGTCAGATTGTCAGTTTCTGCAAAAATTTCAGTTATAATTTTAATAGAGACTGCATGTCATCTGTAAACCACTTTGAGGGGCATTGCTATTTTTCCAGGATTCTGTCTTTCAATCCATGAACAAAGAATGACTTTCCATTTATTTGAGACTGCTTTAATTTCTTTCAACAATAGTTTACAGTTTTAACTATACAAATTTCATGCTTGGTCTGTTAAATTTAATCCAATGCTCATTCTTTTTGATGCTATTTGTAGTTGGAATTGTCTTCATAAATTTATATTTGAGTTGCAAATTTATAGAAATACTACTGATTTTGTTTACTGATATCATATCCTGCAAATATACAGAAATCACTCATTGGTTCTATTTTTTGTATGGACTGCTTAGGGTTTTCTTTCTGCAATATCCCATTATCTGAAAATAGATTATTTTATACCTTGTTTTCTCCTCTGAATCATGTACACATTCTATTTTCTTACTAAATGCCCTGGCTAGAACCTTTAGTATATTACTGAATTGAAGTGGTAAGAGCAAGACAGCGTTGTCTTGTTCCGATCTTAGGTATAAAGCTTTATCAGGTCAAGGAAGCAGCTTTCTGTTTCTCATTTATTGAGTGCTTTCATCATGAAAGGATGTTAGATTTTGTCAAATGCTTTTTCTGAGTCTATTGAGATGACCATTTGACTCTTGTGCTGTATTATATTAATATGATGCATTACATAAATAGACTTTCATATCTTGGACCAACCTTACACTCCTGGGATAAATCCAACTTGGTCAAGGAGAACAAGCCCTTTTATATGTTTCCGGATTTTGCTGCTAGCTTTTTGTTGAATATTTTTCTTTTCATATTCATAAGGGACTTTCGTCAGTAGTTTTCATGGAATGTCTTTGTCTGGTTTGGTATTGGGACAATACAATATCAAACACAATAGTTATTAATTTTGGTGTAGTTATAAACTTGGGTGTAGTTTTGGTGTAGTTAATTTTTGGTGTAGTTATGATTTTGTCACCATTATTTTGGCATCATACTTGAGAAACTATTACCTAATATAAGGTTACAATGATTTATTCCAGTGTTTTTTTTCTAAGAATGATATAGTTTTAGCATTTACACAGAGGGATTTGAGAAGTGGTCCTCCCTTATCTATTATGACACCAAGTCTTGAAGGTTGTTTGTTACACACTAAAGGCTAACATTCATGAGCACATCCAGAAGGGCACGTCATGGAATAAAAAGAGGAAATAAGTAAAGATGGATTTTAGAATGTCTCAAGCATATCCAGAATTGAGAACATATTTAGATACAATCACTCATTTACATATTTCCAAAGTTTTTATAGGCAGACAGAATGTCAAATCCAGAAAGTTTTTGTAGATTTTCCCAGACATACAAATGTGCCCTTCCATTTTGAGAAAATGCTGACAATGATTATTTTTATATTTTCACCAAATTTAATTAAACTTTAGCCATCATAAGATAAATGTGTCCAGTTTGCTTTCTTGACCTGTAAGTGTGGCCATAATGAATCCTATCTTTCCAAGCCATTGGCATCATTTTACAACTTCAGTTAGCTTTGTTTGTTGTCTCTTTCATTTCAGCTTCACCCTCTACATTCTGTATTATCTTCAAACGTGAAGTTCTATTTCTTTCTTCAGGGTTTTGGTGTTGAAATACCCCTTCTACTTATCATAGCTACTTCTCTGCAAGTTTGCATCCTGGTTTAATTTCAAGATCTAGTTCATATATGAGCTAAGCTTTTTTAGTCTATTCTTTCAATTAGTAGGGGAGACAGGGTCTACTACCGGGGGAGCAACAACATGAAACAGGTATCACTCTTGATGAATTACTTTTCTCACGGCCTGGAAGGAGGATGTGAGAATGTAATTGACGAATGAGCTGTCAGAAACCAGTACCTAACCTGCTCTCCCCACAGAGTCAAGCTCACTGCCCCACACCTGATAGATGATGCTCCTTTCTCAAAGCTCCCCTAGCTGCAGCATAGGGACTATCTTAGCACCTATGTCACTTTATATCCCATATATTTATCTGCTTGGGTGTCTCCTGTGAACTCCATTTGGGGAAAGACAGTGTCTTATTTGACATTTTAACCCAGTTAAAGTCCTTGGCTCATGCTAAATGTTAAATCAATACATAGTTAGTGCTTTGGTATTCTTAAAAATGATGGCATTTGGGTCAAGACTGTGCAGAGAATAGCTCAATCTATTACATTAGTGCCTACCATCCAAGTGTACTGGCTCTTCTGGAATCTTTTCTTAAAATGATCAGTTTCAGTAAAACCTTGATTCAAGCATATTATTACTTTTTTTCCGAATATGAACACATTGTCCCCTTCTTTCTTCCTGGGGATTCCATCTTTCTTTGCATAGCCATTCACTTAATTGAGCAGGCGGTGTATAAGACCTGGGATTGAAAAGACAAATGATTTACAGCATATGTCCTGAGGAGCTTCAGAAGAGTCAACTAAACAAAATATGATAACGTTCCTACCTTATCCCCGAACTAAAGCTTACAATTGATTAATGTCTCTAAAAGCATGCATATGTATACAAAGTAAAGGGTCTACTTTATCAGCATGGCAAAGCCTTCTATCCAGCTCACCTCAATATCTAATTAGAACACAAAACCACTGCCGCAAGAGGTGATTTGTTCCATGTTCCTTGCCTTAAAAAAAAAGTGTTACATGTAAAATCAACAGTGTATAGTTTCAGTTCTGACTCTTCTCAGTTTACAAGTCGGAGGAAGGCAGCTCTCGTCTTTTTCTTCTCTTAGTCTCAATTTGCTAATCTATTGCATGGGACAGAAGGCCGTTTGCTGGAACCCTGCAAGGCTCTGTTGGGGGCAGAAGTTCACATGGAATGTTTGAGCCCACACCATGACAGATGTGATGTCTCTTTCCAGTAATCGCTAATTACTAACTCTATTTATGGGCAAGCATCAACGTTATTTATTCTGGTTTTATATTCATCAAATGGCCTTTAAAAAAAAAAAGCTTTCCTCATATTTGAATCTCTCTAAAGATTGTAGTGTTCAGATTTTACAAGGCTCTTGGTGAGGCAGATGGTAAGACATAAAAGTTGTTCTGATTTAAAATTGAACTGAATCCAGTACTGGCTACATGTCATTTTCCTAGGAGTTCCAAATTAATTCCCTTCTCATTTGTTTCAGTGTGACTTCCAATTTAGAACTTTTTAAAATGATTAATTTGATTCACTGAATAGGTGTTTTTTGAAGGTTCTTATTTATTTCTTCTGCTCCTTTATTGTGATGAAATGCAACAGAAAGCAATAAATCTGGCCTAACCTCAGGTCTTTAAAACTAAAAGGCTGTAAGATGCTACTATGACAATTGTCTCTTTGCATCTTATGCTGACTTGCTCTCCCTTATGGAGACCTAAATTACATGGAACTCTTAGATCTTTGAAATGATACTTTATTCTTTATTTGGACTTAGACAGAAGACATGACATTATCTTCTCCATGATGTATGTGATGTCTAATAGATATCTTTAATTTTTAAAGTTCACATAAGCATTCATCATTCAAAACATTATGGCTTTTGTGCTCACTGAAGACTCTCCTATCATTCTTATTATCTTTTTTATTAATATGAATCAACTTAATTTTTTATTGAAGCATCTGGAAATGAACTTGCAGTGGACTTTTATCTATCTGAGGAAAAATAACATTTTAATACAGATAAGATGAAAGTAAAGCAAAATAATTTATTTATTTTTTAAAATTTGCCATGCTCCAATTCTTTCTACTCTGTTCTCTCAGCTTTTCTCCTCTCTTCGGCCTCAAAGTCACCTCTTCCCTGTCAAGACAGCTCTTGGCCATTTGCTTATCAGAGCCTCTGCCAGATCCAACAATGCTGAAGCCAAGAATAAAGCAAATATGAAAAGCAGGGTTTACTATGAACCACAGTGTGAATGCAGCTGAACATACTTGGTGAACCAACATCAGGAGGAGCACACAAAGAATAGAAGAGGACCCTTGGTTGCAAAACACCCGAGGTCCCAAATATTTTGAGGTACAATCCAAGAAAAAATTTCTAGTGCAGCATAATCAGTAAAAGGAAGTCCAAGAGAGAAGACAGTTGGAGCAGGAAATGTTAGTAAATCTGGAACATTAGCAGAAAGGCCTTTAATGTGTGCATTGAATTCTTACTATGTATGGGCCCGTCTGTGTACTGAGTCTTTTATGAGTGCTCTCCCCTTGAATCCTCACCAAATCTTCACCCTACGAAATGCTTACTGTTCTTATCCCTATTTTACAGATGACGACTCAATGCTTATTGTTCAAGGTTAGAGAAAGAGTAAGCCCTGGATACCTGTTTCAGGGACGATAGTCTATCCCACAGCATTACATTAACTCTATTCTGTTTACCCCTGAGTGATTTCCTATTTTTCCCATATATCTTATGAATTACATTAATTACTTTATTTGTGGGACAAGGAAGAAAGCTTTCATTTAATAATGACAATTTCCTTTCAAACCCAGTGTTTTTCTCACTCTTCTTGTGTCCACGATTCATCATTTTAGACGACTATTAGTGGTGTTAATTCTAGTCAGTCTGTTTGTTGACACAGTGCCATTCCATGAGACTTCTACTCAAATAAGCATTTCTCTTCTTAGAATGTCTGTCTACAATTTACATCTTTCTACAGATGGTAGGGCCATCATGATCTATGTTAAAAACAGAGAGGATTTGTGTCAGGTTCAATTCAGAGATATATATTAATTATAATTATTTTATTTTTCTTAATTTTTAAAACATTTAAGACAAGGAGGCAGAAGTGATATTTCCACCCTAGCAAACACAGCTGATTCTTGGCTTCTGTTGTGTTCATTTTACTAAAGTCCTTCTCTGATCTCCCTCTAGTGTCTTCAAATTAGTACTACATTTACTCACCAACTTAATGATTCCAAAATTGTTCCTTCACTCATTCACACCACTGATGCCACTGAGCACCTGCCTTGAGCCAAGCGTCTTGCTAGTGTGTGTGCCCTTGAACAAAACAGATGTGACCCCTGCTTTCATAGGATCACGGTCTAGAGGGATGCTAAGCATTAAGAAACCACAGTGACCTAGGTGTCTGATAGCACTCTCACTGTCTTCCTTTCTTTAAAGAGCCCTCTGTTTTTCCGCTTATTTCTATTCCTTTCTCCCCAGGGCAAAGCCTGCGGCCCCAGCAGTCTATAAAAGAGAATCAGAAGACTGTCCAGGCGGAGCAAATACAAAGCTTCAGAGAAGGACATGAGATGAAGGGGAAAAGACCTTCTGAGTAGCTCCACAGCTCCAGAGACTGTCCCCTGGCCAGATTTGAGTTGCCTGGACAGTGATAGGTGCTGAACCTGCCCTCATGGAAAAGAAGACAGTAAGGAAGAGAGATCACAAGATGTGAGTCCCTGACACAGTTTGGATTGTTGTCCTCTTCAAATCTCATGTTGAAATGTACCCCCCAATGTTGGAGGGGGGGCTGGTGGGAGATGCTTGGGTCTTGAGAGTGGATCACTCATGAATGACTTAGTGTTCTTCTCATGGTAATAAGTGAGTTTTGGGTCTATTAGTTCATGGAAGAGCTGGGTGTTGAAAAGAACCTGACATTTCCTTCTCTCTTGCGCGTGCTCCCCTTTGCTCCATGTGACATGCCTGCTCTCCTTGCCTTTCACTCTGAGTGAAAGTTTCCTGAGGTCTCACCAGAAACCCAGGAGAAGTCAGCACCATGGAGAACTGTGAGCCAAATATACCTCTCTTCTCTTCTTCTCTATAAATTATGTAGGCGCTGTTTTGTTTGTTTTTTTTTTTTTTTGAGTCGGAGTCTCACTCTGTCGTCCAGGCTGGAGTGCAGTGGCACACTCACTGCCACCACAGTGTCAACCCTCTGGGCTCCGGCTATCCCCCTGCCTCAGCCTTCCAAGCAGCCAGACCGACAGGTGCACCCAACTAATTTTGTTGGGGGGCGGGGTAGAGATGAGGCCTCTCAAGTTGCCTGGGCTGGTCTCAAACCCTCAGGCTCAGGCAATCCACTTGCCTCGGCCTCCCAAAGTTCTGAAAGTACAGGCTGAGCCACCAAGCCAGCCTCTGGTATTTCTTAATGCAACACAAAATGAACTTATACAGTCCTCTTCAATGTTCTTCAATAACTAAAGATAAAGAATTTCTTTTAATTGATTTTGGGCACAAGGTTATACTTAAAATATCATTCCCTGCACTGAGTGTACAAATGGTTTTGGATGTTTATTGGGGATGATACACAGATATATATATGTCAATGGCATTTGTGAAAAACACTATGGAAGTCAGGAATAGGGTAATACGAAAGAGAACAGGAAAGGTGTAATTTATTGTTGGGAGGTAGGAGGGAGGGTTCTGGCCAGGTGTAGTTGAGGACGTGTATTTAGGATGAGGTGTACATGATGAATAAGTGTTAATTAGGGAAAGGATTCCAAGGTAGAGCGTATGGCATGGCCTCTCACGTTCATGAGGCAGGAAGGATAATGGCAAAGTATTAATAGATGAGCCGAAGAAACACCAGTGTATTTTCTACGGTGGGAACCGTGCAAGGGTAGAGGCCAAATCACGCAGGAACTAGGAACACTTGATAATAGGCACCTGATGTATTTCAGTAAATACAAGGTTACATTTAAACACTGCCCTAGGCTACTGTGCATGACGAAAATGTTAATGTGAACCTTCCAAACCAGTGATGGAAACTGAAATCAGAGTTTCCAGAAATCTGCACAACTGACAGTGATAATTATCGATTGTTAGAATTACAAAGTGCTGTGGGAAAGAGACCCTGACTAGCTGAGAAAGTCAAGGAAGCCTGATGATGTTTATACTGCCTATTTTACAAATGAGTAGCTTTAACATGGAGGGAGCTGGAGAACATCATCCTAAGTGAAGGACCTCAGAAACAGAAAACCTCATTTATATGCAGGAGCTAAGTGGTCACAGAGCTGGAAATAACAGACACTGGGGATTCTAAGAAAGAGGGTGGCGGGGGAGGGAGTTTAAGGATCAGATACTGCCTATGGGGTACAATGTCGTCTATCAGGGGAATGGGCCACCGAAGCCCAATCCCCAGCACCGCACTATATGCCCAGGGAACAAACATGCACGTGTACCCCTGAAACTAGAATAAAATAAATTATATAATTGTATATATACATACATTTTAATGAGTGGCTTGTAGACATCCTGAAACTGAGCTGAGGGAGAGAACTGTAAGACCAAAGACCTGCAGAGCAAGGCAAAGGAGTCGACTACTGGCTGTTCACTCACAAAGAATAACCAGCAGTTAACATTCAGCAGAAGCGTGGCAGCCATGGAAGGCTGACAAGGTGTGACAAGGTGTATAATACCATTGTGTTATTGACCAGCTTTGGAGAATGCATGAGCACGTTGAGTTCGGTCTCACAAAGTTCAGCAGAAGACAGTGAGGTTTGTGCAGTTTCTTTCTTTCCATACCAACACTTCCACTGCTGGAGTCTGGTACCAGCCCTTCATCAGAGAGGGATCATTAACGTTGTAGGGTATTTGAACACTGAGAGGTATTTTTTCTTTCACATACAGTAAATAAGATGAGGAGTATTCCTACTAGATAAGCAAAGATATATTACTAAGACAGGCTCTTTGAAGCAGAGATAATTATGTCCTTGGCACTCATAACTATATTTAACTCCCAAATAAAATTATTTCACAAGAGTCTATACTGTGTCTATGACTCAGTCCTCTAAGAAATGAGGGCTGCATGGGGCTTATCCCTATAATCTCAGCACTTTGGGAGGCTGAGGCAGGAGGCTCACTTGAGCCCGGGAGTTCAAGAATAGCCTGGGAAAGATAGTAAAACCTTGTCCTTATCAAAAGAAAATAATAATAATATAATAATAAATAAACAAAATTTGCCAGGTCTGGTGATGCATACCTGTAGTCCCAGTTACTCAGAAGGCTGAAGCATGAAGATCACAGGAGACTAGGAGTTCGAGGCTGCGATGAGCCATGATTGTGACACTTCAGCCTAGGTGACACCTGATGTATTTCAGTAAATGCAAGGTTACATTTAAACCCTGCCCTGGGCTACTGTGCATGACAAAAATGTTAATGTGAACCTTCCAAACCAGTGATGGAAACTAACATCAGAATTTCCAGAAATCTGCACCATGGAAAGTGATCATTACACTTCAGTCTAGGTGACAAAGTGAGACCCTTTCTGTAATAAAATCAAATCAAATCAATGTAAAATAAGAAATAAAATTAACATATAATGATGCGGGTCTACGATAAAGAATACAAGTGTTTTGGTTATAACCAGAGACCACTGCTAAAACCAGAAATGTTTTGCTTCCCACAGAATAGTCCACTAATAACTCCTAGGTGTAGAAATGTTTATTTGTGGGTAGAATATTTCACAAGCGCATCATCCTGCTGACATTTTAGATCCATCCATCCATCTAGACATCAGTCAATCCATTCGCCCATTTATGCATTCATTCCTTAATTAAATAATAGAGTACAGTTACTACGTACTATGTGGAGCTATACAAGTGGGAAAACAGACATTGTACCTGCCTTCCAAGCCTGACAATGTAGTGAAAAAAACAAAATCACAGTTGCAGTCAAGTGCCGTACATGCTCATTCGAAACCTTTCAGTAGGCCGGATGCGGTGGCTCAAGAATGTCATCCCAGCACTTTGGAAGGCTGAGGTGAGAGGATTGCCTGAGCCTAGGGGTTTGAGACCATCCTGGGCAACTTGGTGAGACCTCGTCTTTACAATAAATCAAGAAGAATTAGTCGAGCGTGGTGGCACACACCTGTAGTTCCAGCTACTTGGAAGGCTGAGGTGGAAGGATCACCTGAGCCCAGCGGGTCGAGGCTGCGGTGGCCAGGAGCATGCCACTGCACTCCAGCCTAGGTGACAGAGTGAGACCCTGACTCAAAATTCATGCATACATACATACATGAAAATAAATCCTTTCAGTAAAAGAAATATCAGTTCATAGAATAGTCATCAAAAGTCAGAAAAATCAAGCCATTATACTAAAATTTATGAAATAAAAAAGAATCCAAGACCTGAACTTCTACTTGAAAAATGACTTCCCTAATTCACATTTAAAAGTCCATATTGATGTTGACATTTGAGCCAGCATCACCAAAAAATGTTTTCTATTGCATCTCAACTTTGGCTTGATCATTCTTCTCGTTCATCTTTTCTGCTACCATCATTATAATAAACAATGCTTCTCACTCACTGTTATTTGTACCCGTACTTCTCCATTATCTTATTTTCTCAGCCTTATTACTACATCATTTCTTCAAATGTTACAGTTTAGGCCAGGCGCAGTGGCTCATGCTTGTAATCCTAGCACTTTGAGAGGCTGAGGTATGACTATCGCTTGATCCCAGGAGTTTGAGACCACCAGCCTGGGCAACATAGTAAGACTTTGTGTATACAAAAACCAAAAAAAATTTTTAAAAATTAACTGGGTTTGGTAGAGCATACCTGTAGTACCAGTTACTCAGGAGGCTGAGGCAGGAGGATTGCCTGAGGCTAGGAGGTCAGCCACGGCTATAGTGAGCTGTGATCATGCCACTGCACTATAGCCTGGGCAACAGAGTGAGACCTTGAGTCAAAATAATAATAATAATAATAAGAAGAATACCAGTTAATATTTTAGTCCTTCTTTGTCCTCCCCAAAAGACAGTCCCAGAGTTAGTTGCTTGATAGAGGAATGTTGTCACTAAAATATCCCTAATATCTCGTATAAGGCTACATACAGTATAGACACTCAATACATGCATTGAATGCATTTGTTTTATCAATAAAAAGTTCCCAGTGATTTAGGGGAAAAAAAGAGATTTGGAAAAGAGGTATCTATTAAAATTGGCTTAAAGACAAGGAAATAGTGTAAGTATATGTTGACTGTTGCAGGACAATTGATTAACTGCCTTTGTCCATTTAATCTGATAAAACTGTAATCACCAAACTGCTAAATATAGCAAAATATAGCAAATGCTGTAGCCAATAAGCCATTTAATGAACTCACAGTGAGAGAAAATTAACAAATTTATTCAAAGAACTTTGTCACATAATTTAAAAGCAAAAAAGTAAGTAGCTTAAATTTAAACTTAAAAACTCTGACCAATCCAAATATTAAAAGTAATAATCAGATAGCCTGAATGTTTTATTTCAAGGAATCAGCATCTAAAATCACAAAAAAAATCCTAAAGTTGTTTTAAAAAATCGATGAGTAACATATTACAGACTAACTCCATGAATTTTTGCCACCCTTGATTCCATTTAGAAATAAAGTGTAACTAATCTCAGAGCCAATTAGCAATTCAGAACACATGCACCATCCCTATTAGGAAAAGCAGTCAATTTAATGCTTCACAGATTGATTACAACATTTTAGGATGATGTAAATATGTCCGGGATTTTCTTAATTAGCAAAACTGGCTGTCCCTGCTACCCCCATCATTCCCAACACAAGCACAACACACACCTAATCTAATCTTCACTTGGCTTTTAGGCAAGAGATGTGTTTCATGAGATTTCACAGTGTCCTCTTAAAATACATCTTTTTAAAACAAAGAACAAATCCTTTTTAACTTTTTTTTAGATTCTGAGTCTAAATTTTCATTTAGCAGATAATTTCTGATAGACTCTTTGTTTCATTTAAAATTTCATTTGCTTACAGGGAAATCAGGGCTTAAATAGACACTGGACATTCTTCCAGATTCTTTTTCTAGGAATATTTCCTCAATTTAGGGCATGTTTTTCCACACCTGTTTTACTACTTAGCACCAAGTGTTATATTCTCTCTAGCTTTGTCTCCAAACTAGGTAGAAACGTTTTGGTCAACAAGAGAAGGCTGAAATAACAGACAGTTGTTTCTTAGAGTTCTGGAGGCCGTGAAGTCCAAGATCAGGGCATTGGCAGATCTCGTGTCCATTAATGGCATCTTTCTGGGCTGTTTAACTCTATCCTCATATGACAGAGAAAGAGAGAGAGAATTCTGGACTCTCTTCTTATAAGGTCACTAATCCCATCATGAGGGACTCACTTTCATGACCTAGTCAATTCCCAAATGTCCCACCTCCCTAATACCATCAGAATGGGGATTGAGTTTCAGTACAGGAAATTGGAAGGACACACATGTTTAGTCTATACCAGGTGAAAGGATCAAGAGCCCCAGCTGAAAAGTCATACCTTCCCAAATTGAGAAGAAATATTGGCGACGCCTGAATTTCTTGGTAAATGGTCTCAAAATAACTAAAGTGTTATGTACCCAAACACTCAGCAGTATTCACCTACTGCTTACACTGCATTATTCTAAATGCAAGGCCTAGAAATAGGAAGGATTAGGACAGGGTTGGAGGATTTGAGCAGTGGTCTAGGATGCAGGAGAATGTGTTTTGCCTGAGGGATTTTAGGATTGTCTCCTAACTTCTCTGGGCACATCCTTCTTATATATACTATACAGAAGACTTTAGAATCATCTTGAAACCTGGCAAAAATTACTATATTGTCATATTAACAACAAGTAAATTGGTCCCCAATCCAAGTTTTAGATGACCCTATGATTTACAGTTCTCTAAACAGAAAATAATTAGTTTTTTCCTTTGTTTCTGCTGCATACAATCCTATTTTTATGCATAGGATTTAAAAAATATGTTCCTTCTCATTAAAAAAAAGTTTTTAAAAAGTCAACTGAGATGGAACCTATTGAAAATTCAAATAATTTACTCTGATGATGGTGTATAGCTATGATAAATAATAGGAAATGCTCTAATTTGAGTTTTAGGAAGTTTTCTAATTTTTCACTTTCTCACACCACCGTCCAAAGTTCATCAAACACTAGTTTTGAAAGCTTAAAAGTCAGTAGCCATGCTCTATGGGACACATATCTCCAAAGGAAAAGGGTGTATTGAATAAAGCACACATCCACAATGATCTCTGATCTACTTCTCAGAAAAGTGGTCCTTTTTTGTAAAGCTTTTATATGGGTCAAAATACTCTACATGCTGAGTTCAAAGTCATACAAGAACCCCTCAAGTAAAAAGGATCTGGTATTACATTTTTCTCTCTCTCTTCATATTTCCTTTTGTAAAGCAGGAAAGAAAAACTAATGGGGAATTTTTTTAAATAAGACCTGTGAAAAATGTAGTTTTGATAAAACTGAATTATTTCTAAAAACCATAATAAAGCAAATAAATGGTCATCATTTAAAGCAAGACTGATTTCATTATCAGAGATCTGCTATGGGCTACATTTACCAAATTCCCTCAAAGCAACTGTAAAATGAAAAAAAAAATGGTGCTGCTGTTGATATAATGGTTGCTAAGTTTCGAAGTATTTTCACTTCAAAGTCCTAACACAAAGTGAACTAGTTCAGTCATGACACTGAGTGTAGCATACCACTTTTTCCCACAATTTACATTTTATTTTTCATTTTTGCTTCACTCCTAGGTAACTATTTTTAAATGTAGCAAATTCTGTAGGAGCAAGAATTTCTGAAGATCATTAATCATTGATGGAACTTCAACACAAAGTATTCTGAGTGTATGAGGGTCAATGGTAGCAGTATTAATAATACAATATTAACAAAGGAAAGTTATTGGCGCCTTCCAAACTGCTGGATGCTATTCTATGCACCTTAGATGCATTGTTATTTGATGCTCTCAGTTCTTTGCGGTAGGCAAAATGTTCTAATTACCCACGTTTCATACCAGGCAGCTGCAGCTTAGAGAAGTTCAGCAAAGAAAGCAATGCCAGAGATCAGGAAATATCAGAGCCTGAATACAAACCTAGTTTTGTCTGACAATCAGAAACTCTTTAACAACCTATGTTCATCAGTTTTTCCCTAGCCCCCACACACTCGGAATAATGTTGGCAAAAATTTTACATCAGAACCAGAGTCCAAGAAAATGTAATCTTAAAAAGTCAAGGGTTCAGGTAAACAGGAGTAATTAGAGAAAGGCTGACTTTATTCAGTTGAATAATCTTGTTTGCATACCTCAGTCCTGGACAGTGTGTCTGAATAGACTAATGGACGACTATGCCAATGGATGGCCAAATTAGAACACATTAAAAAGAAGAAAATTTCCCCAAACTTCGAATAAACGCTGCTATGCTCATAAATGGCCTTTGTGAATGGATTTTCAGCTGTTTTGTTTCCATGCATGTACAAGGGTACAAAGAAAGAATCTCATTCTATCTCTGAACTCTCTCAAACCCAAACTGGGTAAGGATGAGAGTTTTGTGAGACAATCAGAACACTTCACTAATTGGTTGGAAAGAATACAACGGAATCATAAAAATTTTAGCCAAATGGAATCAAAAAAATTTTAGCTCCCTTAGCTTCTGTTTTTTACAGAAACCTCAAGGAAGGCATTTGAATTTGTTGTGCCACTGAGCGTCACGTGAGTTCATTCTATGTCCTCACAGATTCCAAACGCACGCATTGGGCACAGGCTATGGTCCAGATGTTCTTATACATGGTATGTATTCTTAGATATGATCGGACTGTGACCTATGACTGGCACTTGGGTTAAAAAATAATGGCTCAATGTAAGTACAATCCTTGAATTTCCAAGATATTTATGAAAAGGAAATACCTTCGTAAGTGCAAATAATCCTTAGTTCATTTTGTTCAATATTCCAGTAGTTCCTATACAGTGATATGCACTTGATCTCCAAGCAGTTTTAAGTTCCAATGTGTGAAACTAGTGTGAGTGAAGATCAGATGTTTCTCTTCAAATTACAGAAGAAATCAACATGTACTTGTTCATTCCGGCTTATTTCATCAATAAAAACATTTTTATCCTATGAAATAGCAAATCTAACAACCGAAAGTGGACATTTTCAAATCAATGATGACAAGAACACCTAAAAAAGTGAACAAAACAAAAAGCCTCACACTGTCACTTGAACAACAACCTTTAGCAATATGTTTCCGCAATGAAAAGACAACTTTCTTTACTTATACACATTTGGAATTTAATTTTTAAAATATGCATATATACATTTTTAGACCATTTAACACAAATGAGAATTTTACTATTTCTGTGTGAGAGATGAGAAGTATAATATCCTGTGTGTGTGTGTGTGTGTGTGTGTGTGTGTGTAACTGAAATGTTTATTTTGTGGCGAGTCACACGTAGAACACTACCACTAGAATATCAATCCCTTGAAGACAGTGCTTTCTGTGCAATGTATCTTTTGCCCTCTGGCACAATGGCTAACTCATGATATATACTCAACCAGTATTTGCAGAATAATAAGTGAACGTAACACTGAACTTGGTCTCCACCCACCTTTCTCATATATCTCACTAATGCAGCTGTTGCCAAGGTGCTAATGTAAGTTCTTTTCCAAGGTGGAGCAGCCATATCTCCGGACAAGGATGTGGTGAACTATTCAAAAGGAGACATCATTCTAAGGTGACCTTTCGCTTGTGATAATAGCTGGTAAAAAAGGAAGAGTAATTTTTGTTTTTTACCGTGTAGCTCTGTTTCTAAACACCCTTATATAGCTGTAAGTATATAAATAATATATTAGTTGTCCACTTTGAAACTGTCCCACAAATATAGACAATTTTTACAATGCTTATGAAATGCAACCTAATGCTATTTATCTTTACCATAATCATAGAAAACTAGTTTTTGTAGGTGAAACCAATCACATATTGGCCATTTCTGTGTGTATCGAACTGATCAAAAACAAAGCATGGCTGACAGGGATTGGAAAGTAGAGGTGAATGACAAGACAGGAGAGAGTGGGAGAACTATCAACTACAGTTTATAAAACGGAGAGTTGAAAGATGCTGCCTATGGTTGATAGAACAATAAATGCAGGTTTGAGTGTTTTTTTTTTTCTTAAGTTACAAAGGGGACTGCCAGGAGGAAAACTAAAAATTATACTTATATTAAATGAGAGGGGTGACAGGAGATGGAGCATAGTATAGGATAAGCTAAATCTTTATACACAATAACAGGATGTCAACAGACAACATCTCGAGAAAGCAATTGCAGTATTTGGTATATTCTTTAGAGCTATGGAAGTAAATCCCCAAAAATCTAAACACAGAGTACAAAACTATGTAAGGACAGCAATGGGGCAAAAGGATTACGGGTTTTCACTATAAATTTTCAGAACCATTTGGTTTCTCTTAACTATGTGTATGTACCTCTTTGATATAAAAATATCTTAAGGGAGTCACACAAATGTTTAACACTTGAGTTTGCTGTAAGTATGTAGTCAGATGCCTATGAAGAACTAACAGAGTCTGATGTAAAGGAAGTATTGACCAATGGTAGCTATTATTTTCTTACTTTAATTTTTTTGTACTGATGCATAATAGACGCACATAGTGTCAAGGGTATATGTGATAATTCAACACTTTAATGTAATTTTTAGAGATCAAATTCATGTAGTTGGTATATTCATCACCTCAAAAGTCTGTCTTTACTTTCTGCTAGAAACATTTGAAGTATTAACTTCTATTATTTGGAAATATACAGTAAATTATTGTAACTTTAGTCACAATACTACTGATGTATTTAACACCAGATCTTATTTCTTCTATCAAATGGAGGCTATCGATTTTTTAAAATTTTGTCAAGGCTGAAAAAATTCAAGCAATCTAGATATACTGTTCCTGAAAAAATTACATTAAGTTTTGTGAAAATATGATATATGAAAAACACATCATATACTGTAAAATATGTGTGCAGCTTTAAGTTATATTGTGTACACTATAGAGGCATTTAAAATGTATGTTTGCATGCTCTTGAATAAGAGAAAACATGATTTTCCATTATGAGCTTCAATCTTAAGTTACACATAATACTTTGCTAAAACATTTATAACTGAGAAAATTGCCTTCCTTGTCTGTCTTTCAGAAACTTGCCAATATTTCCTCTTTACTCAAGAAGACTTCCAGAATTTGGATTTTTTTTTTTTCAGTTTTACTCAGAGCTATGATTTTAAAGAGAATGATTGCATTAGGCTGAGCTAAATCTATCAGAAAGCATAAACAAAACAAAGAAAAACATTTGATACTGCAATATACACATTTCAAAGTTAAAATAAGAGAATCAAAATGCACTTGTGGAAAATGCAGAGTTAATTCTGCTTGGATTTCCCCTGCTCTACTAAAAGGAAGAGTGAACCAGAGCTGACCCACTTACCACGAAGTGGATGAGAGGCTGTGACCAGAAGGGAAATACAACCTTTGGAAATCTCTCCTCTGCTTTCACTGGAAGTCTCCCTGTGCCGTTCTGGTCCACACTGAGTCTGACACACCCCTCCTCCGCACCCACCTCCCAGCACACCCGGCTGATGGGGCCGATTCCCATAGGTCCATTCTTATAAAAGAAAAAGTCAGTCCAGAAAACAGAGATGTTCAGATTGACTTAAAGGCAGCCTCAAATTCAGCCCACAGCAGTTGGCTGCTGTCCTTTTGTGGCTGGAATGCAGTCCCTTAATTAACAGGGAAGTCTTAGCTTGCTCAAGGTAAAAAAAAAAAAAAAAGCCTTGGATTTGTAAAGAGTTCTGACATGTGTACTGTTTATCTTCGGAAACACTCAAAGTAGCCAGCATGGTGAACATCAAAATCAATACAATTTTACCAGTAAGATGGTCACACAGAATGAGTGGGGTGAGTGAAGGCAGGGGGGAGCAGCGGTATGATGATTAACAGCTTTGCTTTTTGTGGTTGTGTTTTTTTTGTAGTTGTTGAGTTTGAGTCTCACTCTGTCTCCCAGGCTGGAGTGTAGTGGCGTGCTCACGGCCACCACAGCCTCCACCTGCTGGGCTCAGGAGAGGCTTTTGCCTCAGCCATCCAAGTAGCTGAAACTACAGGCGTGCACCACTACACCTGGCTAATTTTTTGATTTATTATAGAGATGAGGTCTCACCAGGTTGCCCAGGTTGGTCTCGAACCCGTGGGCTCAGGCAATCCTCTCGCTTCCACCTCCCAAAGTGCTATGATTACAGGTGTGAGCCATAGTGTCCAGCTAGTAGCTTTGCTTATTGAAGGGATCAGAGACTGCTTAGGACCAAGTCCTGGTTGTGTGTCCAAACACTTCCCGGCAGGCATCATGATCGGAGAGCCAGCAGTGGATGGAGCATTCACAAGGGTGCAGAGCTTGGGGTTATTAGGGACCTAATTAGCCTTCCACTGAAAGAATGTCACCGCCTGAAGTGCACCGGTTGCCTTATTCACATAGGAATGAAACCTCATAGAATATACAAAACAGTTTTTGAAGAAACAATTTTTTTTAACTCAAGAGCAAGTCCTGAGTCATGGTTCTCATCAAACATATCAGAGTCGGATGCTTTTCTAGTTATGTGGGGTGGGGAGATTTGACCTGATTTCATTAATCCATTCAATTTCATTGAATGAATTAAACAAGCCTGATACTCCTATGAAAACGGGAGCAAAACTCATAAAGTCAACTTATGTTATGAATTTTAAATCTGCAAATTCCAGGCAACTGTGACTGGCCACTGAAAGAAGGAAATATCTCTGTGTAAAACAATTAAAGTTAATTCAAAAAGAGACATGGATTTTACAGGAAGAACACATTCTCCACAGAAGTCAAGATTTTGACATTTTTACTTTAGAATTATTCACTCAAAATCAACATGCAATATGTAGCTTGAATAAATCTAAAAGAGTTTAAAGTCAGGGAAGGAATAAATTAAATTTTGATATATGTGATCCAGAATTTACTATGACTTAACTTTTCAGCAAAAGTAATCCATAACTGATCATAAAAAGGTAAGAAAGGCTGGGCACTGTGGCTCATACCTGTCATCCCAGCGCCTTGGGAGGTGGAGGCGAGAGGATTGCCTGAGCCTAGGGGTTCAAGACCAGCCAGGGCAACATGGCAAGATCTCATCTCTTACAATAAATCAAAAATTAGCTGGGTGTGGTGGCCCATGCCTGTGGTTCCAGCTTCTTGGAAGGCTGAGGCCGACCGATTACCTGAGCCCAGCAGGTCAAAGTTGGGGTGGCCGTGATCACACCACTGCACTCCAGCCTGGGCAACAGAATGAGACTCCAACTCAAACAAACAAACAGCAAAAAAATTCTTCTTTCGCTTCTGTGAATCACAGCATCAGAGAAATCTCTATTTAGAAGAGTACTCACTAATGAGTGTGTCAAACTCCTTGTCAATGGAGATTCCAAACAATATATGCAAGAATATTTCTAGGGACTATCATATATCAGGCAGGTTATGGTACAAGATCTGTCATTTGCTTAGTCACAGTGGGCTTTGGGGAGCTAAGAGAATGGGTCCAGCTCCAGGGATGGCAACAAAGGATGCAACCATGTGTCCATGCATCAAGTCGTGGGTTGTCTGAAAGCATTCAGCACCAGTTTTTCCATCAGGAGCATGGGGAACTGAGGACTTCCAGGGCAGGTCAATTGGAGCCAATTCTCCAGTACATGGATTCCAAAAATATCTGTTTAAAGATGGCAGGATAATAATCACTGGCTAGAGTGGAGAGTGGTTGTTAAAAGCTATAATTAACCAGCTGGAATTCAAGAAGAGACTTGTTAGGTAGAGGATGAAGGAAGCAAGCCTTACAAAGGTGTAAAAAGAGTGTCAATGCTCTTTACCAAGACCCCTGGGAACACCTGAGCTTGAACAAGTTTGAGTTATTTTGATTGCAGTGAGGGAAAACGCAGACCATGTGACATTGTGGGGCATCTCAATAAGAGGGAGTTACAGAACGTGGACCTATTTTAGGTAATTTTGAAATGGGTTAGGAGGGTAGGGATTTTTTTGGTGGATGGATGCTGTCAAGACTTTCGGTTCATATCATGATTGTGACTCTTAATAAATCTTACCTCTAAGTAGGAAAGACGAGGCTAAAGCTGTAGTTGGTTAAGAAGCAGTTTGGGTGACTCATGTAACTGACATTTCTGCTACTTGCATAATGTTAATATTTTGTCTGTGTCTTTTCACGCTTGTCTGTGTTCATACACTACAGAGAGGTTTTGCTCCATTATGAATGTAGCATAGCTTGGTCTGAGGTGGATGTTTGGAAACATGGTTTATGATCAGCAGAACACCACAGGCTAGCTGTGCACACCAGGCAGCTTCTGGATGTCATGGTGTGCTCTACTCACCCGAGAGGGTAAGTGTGGGTGAGCTGCTGTGACAGGACAGAGGCTCTGACTCGTTGAACAGTGCTCAGGAGGGATATGGCAACCTGGCAGATTCTAAGTACAACTACATCACGGGAGTTTGAGCTGGAGTAGTGACCGACCCTGCAGGTGGCTATGCTTAATGGATTTAAAGGAAAGGGCTTGTGGAAGGTAGGAACTCGAGCTCAGGTTGTCAACTCCATCAGTAGCTAGTCAAGTCCATGCATGTCCAGGTTTACAGCTAACTTCCCATAGGTTAAAACACACCATTATGTAAGCCATGGTCTTTAACCCTTTAAAAGTACACAGAAAATTGATGCGTCTGCAAGACTTTTGATGATAAAGCACAGATTGTGCCATTCTTCCATGAAGGGTACCTCAGGTGTGCCCAAAGGAAGGGAACCCTGATGTTTCCTTAGCAACTAATACCATGCCTATGGCTCTTCTAGGGACTTATTCCCAGACTCCTTATCAGAAATCTCTTTTCTGTCAGATTAACCCAACTTCAGCCGCCCTTTTGCATCTTTTCTACGGTTTAAATCACGTGAACATTGAAGCCGATGTTTAGGTCTTAAATTCCTCTAGAACAGTCACTTGAGTATTTCAGTTTATTTTCATCCCCCTATGGGTTATACTTGTACTACATAACTGCTCACACATTTCTCCTTGTCCTGAAAAGCTAGCGATCCATTTTCTAAAGCTCTATGTTCACCCTTACTGAGCAATTCTTCATTTTCTCATTGTTTTCAAGAGAGAAAATAGTACCTTCACAGATAACATTGATATAGTAGCATGTGTTAATTTCCTATGATGCAAAGTGAAAGAGGTTGCATTCCATCTATGTTCACAGGAACCAACAATAGAGGTATTCATCAAACTATATGGAGGCAGAGGGTATTTTATTTTGAAGGAGCTATCGTAATCTTCTTGGCAAAAGAATGCAATATCTGACACATTTTAAGAAATCATTACATAATTTTTAAAATTTCAGCAGCAGCACACTATGCTGCTGTTTTTGTTGTTATTAGAGAACAACCATTGTCATCAGATACCACCAGGAATGACCCCATGTTGGTTCCAAAGCACGCAAGAAAGAATTAATCCGAGGTCTCTAACTACACACACACACACACACACACACACACACACACACACACACACACGTACGCACACACACACACATGTACGCACACACATACACACACTGCATTCTCTTAATCTTTTTATCCTATGTCTTAAAAAGTGAATAAACACCCTTTGTTTATTTATTTATTTTACCCAAATGCTTCTATTAATAGAGTGCAAATATTGGCAGGATAGTCGCTTCCCCTTAGAGCTGGAAAAGTTCTCGGGAGCGTACCAGGAAAGAGAGACAAGTCAGGATAAGCTCTTTCTTTTCTTCCCCAGACTCAGCCATGTTATACTCAAAGTCAGGACCTTTTCCAAATTTGCTAGAAGAAGACAGAATCAAGAGCCAAATTAAAGCCTATTTAACTTCTTTTTTATTTGAAACTTCAAAGTAGGTCATTTACACAGTGAAAAGAACAAGAAAGAAAAGAGAGAAAACAGTTAACATAAAAACGAAGGCTCAGCACCACTAAAAACCCATTTCAAATACTTTTCTTTTTCTAAAGCTCATTGTCCAGTCTTGCTAGGAAAAATAAGTCATGAAATTGGTTTTGGTTGTTATGTTTCCTTTGAATCATTATGAAAAGTCATTGACTGTAAGCTAAAAACGAAAAAGAAACAACAACAACAAAGCCTAGTACTCACAATGAAAGCATGGAGACGTTAACCATTTATGAGACAGAAAGCCAGATTTTTTTTCTTTTTAAAGAGCTAGTGAATTAATATTCCGTGTTGACTTGATGTGCAATGAGATTTTCAAAGAAATACTGAATGTTCCTCTATAGTGTTTAGGAAATACACTTGTGCTCTTAACAAGTAGCTCTATTTTTCTGGAAGACAAAAGCTCTTACTCATCTTAAAAATTATTATTATTATTATTATTATTTGGCAACAGCAACCAAGCTCCCATGTCTGGATGCCTCATGATCCCCGGGAGGCCGAGCTTCTCAAACTGCAGTCACCTAGAAGATTCGTTCAAATGCAGACTGGGTTCTAGTGATCAGAGGAGGGGCCTGAGACTCTGCTTTTCTAAAAATAGCAATTCTGCTGGCATGGGACTGCAGGAGCCTAGAGAGATGTATAAAAAGTCCATCAGCACATGCCCCATAACCAGTGGTTTGATTAAGTATGTATGAGAAGGAAAATCCCCCCCGCAAAAAAACCCTGGAATTTACTTATAAAAAATTGTGCATTCTTGCATGTTTAAACCTCAGTCACTTTCAAAGTACTCTCTGTTTGATGCAATTCAAATACAGAGATGCTTTTTCCACTGCTCAAAATAGTTTTTGAGCTCATTCATTTTGATGCCTTTTTGTGCTTCTGTTGCTTTTTGGTTTTACCTTTTCCACATCATTTCCCTTTGAGGATACTTTTTTATCTGGGAAAACAACAAAAAAGTCGCGCTCAGAGTGACATCGGGCAAATTAGGGAGGGTGGGACATGGGAGTTGTGCCTTTTTTCGGTTAAAAACTGCCGAACCCTCAGCACAGTGTGGGCAGGTGCATGTGTAAATCACCCATTATGAAATGGACGAACGTGTTGCAAGAATCTCCAAAAAAAATTCACTGAGGTCAAGCACAGTCTCTCACAACAATGCTAGCTGGTACAGTGATGCCTAGAACACTTACCTAGTGAGTGAAGTTGGTACTACAAAGTGCCTGCCCTACCAAAAAATAATTACACTTTTTGGGGAATCCCCCCTCATATGTAAGAGAGACTGAACCTCTTTGTCTTTAATAAAGTCAACCAAGAATACTAATGTACTCTATTAGTCTTCTAGGACTGCCATAAATAAGTACCACAAATTTGGTGGCTTGCAAAAAACAAAATCTGTTCTCTCATAGTACTAGAGGCTATAACCCTGAAACCAAAGAATGAGGTTATGTTCCATCTAAAGGCTCTAGGGGAAAATCCTACCTTTCCTCTTCCAGTTTCTGGGGGTAGCCAGCAACTTTTGGTGTTCTTTGACTTGTAGATGCATCATTTCACTCAAACTCCACCTCTGTCTTCACAAGGCCTTCTCCCTTTGTATCTTCATATAGTGTTTTTTCTCTGTGTATATCTCTGTGCCCAAATTTTCCTCTTCTTGTAAAAAAAACTTGTCATTTGATTAGGGACCCTCTCATACTCCAGTATGATTTTTTCTTAACTTGATAACATCTACCCAGACTCTATTTCCAAACAAGGTCACATTCAGGTACTGTGGGTTGGGGGTTCAACATATCTTTTGGAGAGACACAATTCAACTCAAAATGTGTACCCCAATGTTCAGGATCTACTAAGACTATATTCTTCATTCTGAGTGCTTATTAGAATCACCAGAGGACCTTTCAAAATTATATTTATACTAGGTAATGTTGATGAAAATAAACTCTGAAAAATATTTAAAGAGGCTTATTCTGGGCTAAATGTGAGTGACCTAGGCCCATGGTACAGTCCTAAGAAGCCCTAAAATCATGTCCCTCAAATGGTTGAATTATAGCTTGGCTTTATACTTGTTTTGGAAGACAGACATTACAGGCAAAGCATAAATCGATACATGTGAGGTTTACATTGGTTGGGCCTGAAAAGGCAGAACATCTCAAGTGGAGAAGGTGGGCAGGAAGCTTGCAAGTCATAGTTGGATTCAGAGATTCTCTGGTTGACAATTGGTAGAAAGAGATAAGTCCTGTTTAAATAATTTGAAATCAAAAAAGAAACGTTGAGCTAATATGAGGAGGGTGATTGAGGAAGCCAGTGTTTTTGACATTGATGAAGACTCTACATAGTAAACTTCAACAAGAATAGGTGGTGCATGTCTTAAAAGGTGACCATCTCCACCTAGAATCCCTAAGGAAGGGGATTCTACAATGAATCCAGTACAATATTTTTATTTCGTTTAGGGCGTGCTGTCATATGATACTAAATCAGAGTCCAGTTCCAATTTGATACTGTATTACCATAGAGTTTCTTTTGTCTGTCTTATGACCTCTATTTTAATGTTAATGTTGGTCAGCTGTACCTAAAACTCCACGAAGGAAGAGGGGGTATAACAAGATGCATCCAACCTCCTTTTCCATCATGGTCAGGAATTCAGTTTTTCAGATTTCCCTTGGCTTCAAGATAACTTTAAGTGTCTCTGTTTAGTCAGTTAGTAGGCTTAAAATTTTATTTTTGGTTTACAGCTACAACCAGTTAAACTAGACTTTCTAGGGTAAAATGAGAGCACTACTATTCTTTAAAACTTCTCAAGTAATTCTAGTGCCTACCAGGTTTGAGAACCACTGCATAAAACTCATACTTACAGATCTTTGTAAATACATGGAATATTTTAAAATAAAATGTTGCCTTTCTTAGTATGCATTGGAAAAATTATACTGCTTATTTAACCTATGTGAAAACATTTTGTTTATGAAACAGATGATTTTGATAATAGTTTTCAAGAACCCCAAATTTCTCATTGATGTAATAGTAAATATTGGATAGCTTTTTAAAAATAGGTATAATATGGATTATGAAATATTTATTCATATATAGTATACAAATATCAATGAACAGATTTAGAAATAGAGGTAGGGGCTTAAAAAGGAAAGTACCTATGAGAGACTTAAACTAAAGAAATTTAAGCTAGGAAAGTTAATCTGAATAAAGGTAAGATATTATAAGCTCTTTTTCTTTCTTTTTTTTTTTTGAGTTGGAGTCTCACTCGGTCGCCCAGACTGGAGAGCAGTGGCCACTCCCAGCCACCGCAGACTCGACCTGCTGGGCTCCAGCGATCCTTCTGCCTTAGCCTTCCATGTAGCCGGAATTACAGGCATGCGCTACCACACCCGGCTGATTTTTTGATTTATTGTAGAGATGAGGTCTCACTGCCCAGGCGGGTCTCGAACCCATAGGCTCAGGCAATCCACTCACCTCAGCCTCCCAAAGGCGCGGGATTACAGGTTGAACCACCAAGCCCGGCTAACTCTTTTTCAAGTCTTTATCATGGTGATATATCTCTAAGTTGGCTCTAAACGAATTGAAAAATTGAACTGTTTTGGAACTATTCTCTCCAAATTGCCACTTATTTTCCAGAATTATGATTCCAGAAAACACAAGGTGATGGTTTCTAAATTTTTAAAAATAGACAGATGAGACTATTTGGTTGACAGAGAGAGAGAGAGAGAGAGAGAGAGAGAGAGAGAAGACAAGAAAAGAGATATTCAGTATATACATAAACAGACTTGGTGTCCTAGACAATATTTTTTAAAAGGTCAAATAAGTAATATTGGGTGTCATTTTCTCTTTTGAATTAAAGACAGCTGTGTATTAGTATCTTTTGTTGTTGTTGCAGTGATTACTGGTTAAACGATAATAACAATTTCAAACAATTTCATAAAATAATAAACGTCACCATGCTTATTACAAGACAGTGTAAAGTAAGGAGCTAAAGAAATATTGGTACATTATAATCCAGGGGAAGATAAACAGTACATGAATGAAAACACCATGGACTAGTAAATTGAGAAATACAGCACATAAAATGTGAGAAGCAAAATGCTAATATGGAAATATACCATAACATATTAATCAGGTTAATAATAAATCACAAAACCTGGTCAGTAGGAAAAGGCAAGGATAAAAAAAGTCAGCAGGTGGTTTATGTAAAAGGTGGACATGATTTATCATCCAAACCACGACCCTTGAGAAGGGAAGAAGTTGCTATTAATAATTTTGCAAAGACAGTAGCTGTAAGCAGGGACTGTCCCCACCGTGATAAGCGGTAACTGAGGGTTAGCCCACCCCACCACCACTCTGGGCTCACCTTTGCCTGTGCGGCTGATTTAACCCTTGCAGCACTTCTCCATTGTATTTTCCACATTCAAATATGGACTACCCATTTATTCAAATATGAACTACTCCACAATTTTTCCAATAGATTGTACACACAATCCATAAATATCTCATTATTCTTAAGAGTAAAATTAGGCTAAATTACATTGCGGTAAAAATCAACCTCTAAGTCTCAGCAGCTGAAAGCAATCACTGTGTATTTGTCTCTGAGGTTACCTGCCCACCAGGGGCAGGCAACTTGGACATTGGTAGTCACCATGCCAGAGAAAAATGAAAATTTATACAAAGTCTCATACCAATAGTGGGTGTCACGCCTTGGAAATAACACATACATTCTCTCACATCCAGTTTGCCACGACTAATCACAAGGTGCCAATCAACCACAAAGAGACCACAAAATGCAGTCGTACCTGGTCTCTAGAAGGAGAGAGTGGAACATTCGCAAGGATAATTAATGACTACCCTAAAAATGCCTTCATCACTCAATGTCTTCTTGAGCCTGGCTCTTTTTTTTCTTATTTTAAAAATGTGGAGTACAATTCAGGATTAGGTATACAAGTGGTCATCATACAGGTAAAAGTCTGGGCCTTCCTTTGGTCCCCACTTCGCCTAGTTTGAGATCAGGTACCCTTATTGATATTATGTGTGCCTTCTTCCTCTCCTGGCAGTGTCCCACTACTGTCAATCTCTTTCTTCTAGTATCATGGTAAACGTTCAGGGTCTGTTTATGAGTGAGAACATGTGGCACTCAGTTCTTTGTTTCTGTGCTAGATCACTGAGTATGATAGACTCTAAATCCATACAAGTCACCACCAAGTTCATATGTTTGTCTTCTTTGTGTGAGCCTGGCTCGTAAAAGATCTTTCTTGAGGTTCCCTCCCTCCCTCCCTCCCTCCCTCCCTTCCCTTCCTCCCTTCCTTCCTCCCTTCCTTCCTTCCTTCCTTCCTTTTGGAGAAGCAGTCCACTGTCTTTCTCCCTGAGCTTCTCTCTGACTTCTGCCTTGCTTTGAACTGCTTTTATAGCTTTCTAAAAACTGTACCTAAATCTGCTCAAGTTACAAAAGATGCTGCATGGCAAACCACATTTTATGCTGCCACTTTCTGTTCCACCTTCTCCACTTAGCACTTGGCAAGCCATGATGCATGTCTCTGCCCAGTCTCTGTGACCAGTACAGCCTAGAAAACAGCCACATTTGTCAAAGTACAATAAGGAAAATTGCCTTTCCCAAACAGGCAAAGTGGTGATTGTGAGATACAGGTATTATTCCTGTCAAGACACAGAAATTTCACTAGGTTGCATTTGATAATCTGAGAAGTAGAGGGTGCAACAAAATTCCACATATCAGATAAGCTTTAAAACATTCATTGAATATGTGTGTATAATATATAAACTGAAAAAAATATACAAAGGCTGTTATCCCTGAGCAAAGCATTAGAGCTCATTTTTTAAAACATGCTTCTTTCATTAGATATTTCTTTGTTTTCCAAATACTCTGCAGTACACTTATTATATTTGTAAACAGGAAAAAAGTGTTCTTATTTTGGAAAAAAGAAACTGAGTGCTTCAGGTAATGACTATATTCAGATATATTTGTCTTTTCTGATGAGGTTGGCTTATGGACCAGCTGTTAATCTCTGCTCACAGGTGTGTTATTGCCTTGAGCTATTTTTAGAACCCTATTTGATTGTATGGTTATAATAAACTGGTGTTTTAGAAGTAGAGTTAATGCCCTGGAAGGTCATTTCCACTTTCAAAGAGAATCCTAATGTGAAAAAAACTAGTGATATATGTATGGTGTTGTGTGATGCTTAAGGATTAAATAATGAATCTTATCAATTGTACTAAAAATTAGCAAAACCTCGCCTTATCCTATAATATTCCATGAAAGGTAACTTTTAAATCTTAATTCAAATTCTATTCCTAATTTATAGAATATGGTGACAAAATTTGTTGATAACACTTGCTATTGAGTTCACAATATGAATAACACTCTTAACATGACACTGTCTGCTAATTCAAGGCGGCGAGCCCTGATAACACTGTGAACCCTGATCACACTGAGTGCTCCAGCAGGACTCTAATTCATTAATTATATAATTCTATTGCTTAAAAAAAGTAGAATAAATATGTAGCTGTTCTATAGAAAAAATAATTTTTGCAATTTTATGTTCATTTCTAGGGAAGGAGTTGAGATTCAGACAGTAGGGATCAAAATCTCTAGTTGCTAAATATATTTTGTTGGATGCACTGCATAATATCTCTGAACCTCAGTCGACCAAACAGAACTTTCATAGGTATCAGCACATTGTAAACTAATTATTTTTAAAATTTAAATTGTGATAAAGATGAGGATAGTTTCTAAAATTTTTTTTAAATAGCCAAATACAAAGATTTAATAAGCAAAATGACTATTTATTTATATTCAGTGTAAAATTGTCATTTATAAACTTAGTATTTTTAATTTAACACAAAACTATGCATTTTTCTTGTATTCATTTATTTTGAGTTAGTATATTTTTCTAATAATCTCTTATCATATCTAAGATTTATGTTTGTGAATGTGGATTATATGTATAAGACATATGAAATTATATAACTTACATATTTCATAAATATAATATTTAAAATAATTTGTGATAACTTAGTGCTTAGTCTGTGTCAAGAGTAATTCTAAAAACATTTCAATGTTAACTTATTGAAACCTCTAACAATTTATCTATCTATGGTACAGGCTGAATCTTGGGGAGCTTAAGATATTTTGTTAAAGATTAAACATTATGACAAATGGCAACCAAATTTTTTCTCCACTCTTTAATGTCTCATAATTTGGGGAATCAATTCTTTAGATTTTTATTTATATATAAATCTAAGTATACATAAATCTAATTAATTGCAATACTTAGTATAACCTCCTACTGATTCACTAGTGCTCTCAGTGAAACTACAAAAGCAAATTATAGAATATGGTATAATACCATCTTAGCAGACAATAAGTTTTTGCTCATGACTAAAGTATGATTTTGGTATGGAGTTAAAGAGGGGAAAGCCATTCAGTCTCAGACTTTGCCTTAAATATATTCATAAATTACACTCCTATCGGGCCAACTGGATTTCAATGTATAATTGCTCCTTAAAAATACAAACTTGAAGGTATTAAATCAAGTTATGTGCCATGGTGATGCCTGTTGCCAATCACAATATTTTGCCTAGAGTTGCTTTAATAAACATTTATCCGATTTTATAAGCCAGGCACAGAAGGACAAATATCTCACATCCTCACTTATACGTGGGAGCTACAAGTGGCTCTCAAGGAGGTAGAGTATAATGGAAGTCATGGTAGGTTGTGAAAGATAGGAGGGAGGGAGATGAAGGGAAGCTGGCGAATGGTACACACAGTTAGATAGAAGGAACGAGTTCTAGTGTTTGATATCACAGCAGGGTGATTGTGAAGGTGCCAAAAATGCATACACATTACAAGAGATGTTATCTACATATTATTTTTCAAAGCTGAATTAAATTCTCGTAGCAATGTGTAGCATGACTTTCACTCAACGATGCTTCTGCCATTTTCTTAGTCCTGCCTGTCACATGGTGATGCTAGCATTCATTTGATTAACACCATCTTTTGAGTAAACCTCATACTTAAAATGTGTATATATTTTTTGGCACCCCCTGTAGTTAACAACAATTTGTATATTTCTTTCTTTTGTGTGTGTGTGAAAGCAGGAGTTTATTAAGATACAAAAACGGTCCCAAGAGGGAAGGGACCTGAAAGAGAGTTGCCCAATTTGTTTATTTCAAGATAGCCAGAAGAAAAGTGTTGGAAATACCTAGAAGAAAAGTAATGATAAATGTTTGAGGTGACGGATAACCCAGTTACTCTGATTTGACAATTATACTTTGTATACGTGTACCAAAATATTCCATGTACCCCATAAATATGGACAATTACTATGGATCAATAAAAATACCTGATTTCAAATAATATTTGATTAAGAATTATAAACAAATAACTTCATCCAATTATATATGTTAAAGTTGATTCAAAACCAATTTTAGCAAATAACAAATCTCAAACATTTCTGCCTTGTTTTGAATCCTTATTTTGATAGTCTTTTCAAAGAATCTTAAATTACTTTAAAATTAAAATAAAATATTACCAGCCATGGTGGCTCACGTCTATAATCCCAGCACTTTGGGAGGCCGAGGCAAGAGGATTGCCTGAACCCAGTGTTCAAGACCAGCCTAGGCAACTTGGCGAGACCTCATCTCTACAATAAATAAAAAATCTAGCCAGATGTGGTGGTGCACGCCTGTGGTTCCAACTACTTGGAAGGCTGAGGCGGAAAGATTGCTTGAGCCCAGCAGGTTGAGGCTACAGTGGCCATGAGCATGCCACTCCACTCCAGCCTGGGCGACTGAGATGCTAACTCAAAAATAAATAAATAAACAAACAAATAAATAAATAAAGTATCAGGACTGTGAAGTATGCGATAAAACAAGTTACCAAATAGTGTGATTCTTCTTTTACATAAAATAACATATATTTAACATGTATATATTTTTAAAAAGACAGAGAGTAGGCATCAAAAAGTTAGCAGTTGTTGTTTTCTGCCTGGTGACACTGAAGGTATTTTTAATTCCTTCATTTTACTTATAGATTATAAAGCAATCCAAAATCCAAAAATTTGGAGTTATTGCCCGTCATCATTCCAGCACTGTATCAATGGATCTACTGAAATCCCCTTCCATATTTATTTATATAAATGCAATAATATGTGCTATTATTTCATTTTCAATATTCTAAAATTATTTTCTGTGAAAATAAAATGTACTCTCTTCCTAACTATTCAAAAATAATCATATGTTACTGAATTATAATATTCCAAGTACACTATGATACCTGTGGCATTCATACTATTGAAATATGAAGTTTAAATCTGCAATGTACTCAAATTTTCAGTTTTACCAATCCAAAAGAATATTACAATCATGTACGAGGGAAGCTTTTGTCTAAGTAAAGTCTCTTCCAGCACCCTTTGCATCTGAATGCAAGAATTCTGAGTGGATAACACCATCAACCCTGTCAACTTGATGCATGAGTCTTTTTTCCATTCCCAGGATGATTTACGAATGTGTTCCAAAAAGTAGTTCTTATATCACATCCTGAGTACCTTCTTTGATCACAAATATGAAGAAAATAAATGTGTACAAAAGAAAAATTCTGCATTCCATTTTTAAGAAAAACAGAAGCAGAAATGAAAACAAGCCAATCCTGTTGTTTCCATCATATTATATAAGTTGTAACAACCAAAATACACACCATGTACTTTCATGAGTCTTCAAATATTATTTCTCTCTGATCAAATGTATTCTTAAACATTCCAATATTTACTCATAAATTGATATACAGCAGTTTCAGAATCTAAAATATCCATGTAAAAGCTGAATATTATAACAATATTGACCTTTTTGCTTTCTGATTGATTTTCCATACAAGACCCCATTTTAGGTAGATAACTTTACAATCCCGGGAGGTCAACAAAAAAGGTAATACTTTTATCATTCTCTACCTTCCAGGACCATTCGTGGCCCACACTGTGTCCCATAATATTGCCTACCTGCAAGACTTTGTCTTCCTTTTGTGGGAATGGGTCTTCATCTTCATCTTAAACCACACCCCCATCTCAAAGCACATGCCCACATCCTTGATTTATCGAATCTTCACTCATCCATCCCTAATGAAAGCCATATCCAAAACAAAATACAAGAACGCTAGGTAATCATCCTAGCCTTCCTTTCCCAGAGTACCACTTCCTAGCATTTACACGATGACTTGAAACATTCTGCGTCAATATCTACCTTGTTCCTCAGGCTGGATTGGGTGTGCTGGGTACTGAGTTGGAGTCTGCCACTTTTAGTTGGAGTATCCACCTTAAGGTTTCTCAAGTTTAAAAGTGTGTGTATTTCACTTTGTGTTTCCACTATTGTGAGAATTTCTCAGACGGAATGGATTGCACACATACCTGTGGAATTGGACAAAACTGATCCAAACGAGTGCAAGGTCAGGAAAAAAAATGACTCAGTAGTGTTTCATCACTGAGTTCAGTATACTCTCACCACGTTCCCATTACTTCTGTGAACCTGAGATAATAACAAAACATCAAGAGACAGTCTCGAAAATCAAACAGCTATGATGAAAAGCACCAGGAAATCTGAACTAATTTACATAAAACTATTTTCAAATTAGGAAAAAAATTAGGTCTTCACACTAGTACAAAATGACTTTGACGATACATATAAAATACATCCTTGAATATACCTAAATAATTTACAGTCTCTTAAATGAAAACAATGAATATACATTAGTTCAATAAATTCGTTGGAAATGCTGAAATCCAAACCGCTTCCCTGGTTTTTAACAGAGCCAACAAACTGCGCCTACTTCATAACATTGCCTACGGCTACCCAATGAGAAAAAGTAGAAAAAGAGTCAACCCGGTGGGACCACGATGACAAGAAATACAGGCAAGTTATACAAAAATAGGCAAGAAGAAGGGTGAGGAGCAGAGGCAGAAAAAAGTCATCTCAGTTATATTCTCGGGAAAGAATTAAAGAGTAATATAGTTTGAATATTATATGCCATTTAACTTGCATATTATATGTATATATCATCTGTGTATGACATAAGATTCTGACAGTCAAGAAGAATTTCAACCTGGAATCGCTAATGATATTCAAATCGCTAGGATTTCATTCTACATTTAGAAGTTCTGTATTAGGAAACACATATATTTTGTCCTTTTGCTGCATGACTTTAGTGAATCATAAATAATCTCAATAAGTTCTTACATCTCTTTTCACTTTTCTAAAGCAAATACTCAAAAGACATGCCCCAAAGTGTTTACATTTATTGTATTACTCACATGCATCATTATGTATTCATTCAATGTATTTAAAGTTCATTGAATGAAAATACCATTTTAATCTTCTGCCGTACAGACAGAAAAATAATTTTACATTTTATCTTAAAAAGAAATGTGCTTGTCAAAGGCTTATAAAATGATTCAAATACTTTCTTTTTCCTCAATATTCTTAGGCTACCTATGCAGGCTGAAGATTAAATGTGTTTATAGACGTGATTTTCTTAATTCCTAAATTATGCACAACAAGTGGCTTCTGTAGAAGTTTGTTTGCTTGTTTGTTTTGTTTTTTTTGAGTCAGAGTCTCACTCTGTTGCCCAGACTAGAGTGAAGTGACTGGGTTCAGGTGATCCATCTGCCTCAGCCTTCAAAGTAGTCAGAACTACAGGCGCGCACTACCACGCCCGGCTAATTTTTTTGATATATTGTAGAGAAATGGTCTCACCAAGTTGCCTGGGCTGGTCTTGAACCCATGAATTCAGGCAATCCTCCCGCCTTGGTCTCCCAAAGTGCTGGGATTACAGACTTGAGCCACTGCGCACGGCCTACTCTAGAAGTTTTTCACTGACTAGCGAGGGCATCCTCTATTCCCTGTGAAAAACACTCCGGAGACAAAGGAACGTTTCTACACTGTTGGTGGGAATGCAAACTAGTTCAACCTCTTTGGAAGACAGTGTGGCGATTTCTGAAAGAACTAGAAATCGACCTTCCATATGACCCAGCAATTCCTCTATTGGGAATATACCCAGAGGAACTCAAATCATTCTACAAAAAAAAAATACCAGCACACATATGTTTGCTGCAGCTCTATTCACAATAGCAAAAACATGGAACCAACCATGCTTTCCATGGAAGCTGGACTGGATTAAAAAAAATGTGGCCAGGCTTAGTGGCTCAGCCTGTAATTCCGCGCCTTTGGGAGGCTGAGGTGAGTGGATTGCCTGAGCCCGTGGGTTCGAGACCCGCCTGGGCAGCGAGAGCTCATCTCTACAATAAATCAAAAAAATTAGCCGGGCGTGGTAGCGCGCACCTGTAATTCCGGCTACCAGGAAGGCTGAGGCGGAAGGATCGCCGGAGCCCAGCAGGTTGAGGCTGCGGTGGCCGGGAGTGGCCACTGCACTCCAGTCTGGGCGACCGAGTGAGACTCCAACTCAAAAAAAAAAAAAAAAATGTGGTACACCTCAGCAATAAGGGTACCTGCATAATCAACATTTGTATACCTAACCCTGAATTGTACCCCACATCTTTAAAATAAAAAAAAGAAAAAGAAAGAAAGAAAAATACCCTAACCGATTTTGGCAACACCGCTGCACACAATGTCATTACGGCTAATCCCCAGTGCACTGGAACATTCCACTCCCACCTGTAGAAATGTGAGCTCACCCTTCCTTGTAGTTCCAAACATGGATATACCACTTGTACTTGTCACAGTTATATAATTCACCTAGACAACAGATGAATTGAGTGCAAAAAGAGTTGTGACTATGAAAACTAAACTTAATACTCTGTAAATACAAAGTCTCTTACCAGAACTCTCCAATTAGTTGGAAGATAAATAATGTTAAATGTTTGTGGAGAAATTTGTAAAACCAAGCAAGGTTCTACACTCAAAATATTATACATATATCTGTCGCTGCCAGGTTAAACGGAAGATTTTTAAGTAAATAAATCTCAAGTTTGTAAAATAGGTGTGACTTAGTGATGAAAGACAATGGATGTCCAATCTGTAAAATCTCACTCAGAAGGCTTATAGCAGAATGTTTCTGTATACATTTACATTTAAATATTGCAGTATGTGCAAAATATTGCATTAGTTAGCACTCTCTTACTGACTTTATTTTTTTAATTTCTTTTTGTCATCTATATTTTTATGAATTAAATGCTGGCTTATTACATACTTTAATTCTATAATTTTTTCACTTAGGAAAATGTAATTCAATTAATCAATGTCATATAAATCCCTGGCTTCATATGTTATCACGAATCGTAAACCACCTAATCACAAACCGCCTAACTCCAGGTGTTTTCTTCCTTAATGGATATCTGTCATTTAAATATTGGTCAAAATATTTGTTAGAAAGTGACCAAACATGACTTGTCATTCCTCTAAAACGTTCTCTTCTCTTGGAAATATCTAAAAATCTTGCCTTTAGCCTTTATAGAATTTCAACCAACTGTATTAACCCTTCAGACCTAAGTGCATTGAAACTTGCTTTTCTTCCAGGTTCTAACTTCATGCATGATCTTTGATATTCTTAGGTACTAAATTTCTAATGGCTTCTAATTTTAGTTATTGAGGTTATTTCAAAGACAATAGTGGGAAAATTCCAAGGGACCCAGGCAAAAGATATGACTGACTTCCACGCTGAAAAGGATACACCATCTTAACGAAAATAAACAATTCCCCAGAGCATGGGCCACCATTCTGTCCAAGTTTCCACAGGATCCCAGGAAGCCTTTGAGGATTCCTTGGTTCTTTCCCCGTTACTTCTCTCATATGAGGTGTTATCACCACCTAAGCGTTCCCCTAGGCCTTCATTCTCCCATTAACTCTTCTGGACATCATAACTTGGTATTCCTTGTTCTTCAAATGCAAGCCACTAGGGACAACAGCCCCAGCACATTCCTGAATGCTTCCTGACATCTAAGAAAATTAATTATCATTCCCAAACTGTTGCAGCTTTTAACGCAAGGAAACACATGAGATTTAGTTCAGCAACCAACAATATTTGACTCAAGCCTTGGCTTTGATGACTTTCTCAGACATAATTCTTTTTACCCATTGGCACATTGCCTCTGATATGATTTTACTTTTGACCCTCTCGGTCTCTCTAATTCAGACCCTGTGGAAAGATTCTGGTGTTTCTCCTCCGCCCCAGCCCCACAAGATGAGAGACTGCACCGTCAAGCAGCCCTCAAACTCTATGACACAAATAAAGGGGACAGGAGAGGGTGGGTGTATCTTCAGCATCTTCTATAATACAGAGCCTCAGTAGTCATAGTATTCAAGGTTTTAGGTGTAAAACAAAAAATGATGACTAGACATTCAAGGACTGAAAGGCAAGAAGGACACTAAGGTACCAGGAGGTTTCCACAGAGGTAGCAAGTGCAAGAGCAACCGTGACTCCCTAGAGTGTGGGCAGAGGAGTCGAGAACTGGAGCCAAGGGCTCAAAAGGGGCACTGCCTTGCTGGCGCTGGCATCTTGGATGGAGTGTGATGAAGCTGTGTCTTTCAACATAGAGCAAAGACAAGCTGGAATAATGTTATTATTGTTTTCTCCTGGAAAAACTGCTAGGGCCAACATTTCTATCTCACAATCAAATATGTAATTTTAAAAACAATATTAATATTTGCATTTCAAGACATACTTCCATGCACATAAAATTTTATATCCAATGCCTGTGGAAAACTCATGTGTTTGTCCCTTAATTTTTAACAGATCTTTGCATTATTTATCCTCTAAGCAGAAGTATCTGTATCATAGCAGAAATGTAATTTCTTTGGACTGAGGGATATAAATTAAACTAAGAGTGCAGTTGGAAAGTAATATAAATTGAGTCTTAGCATGCAGCTTATTTTTATTTTTGATAGAATTTTAATGCCCCATAGAAGGCTTAGAGTATTTCCATACCTGTGCGATTCTATACATGCAAATAAAAATGGGCATGTACATCTCTCAATTCTGTTTTCTAAAATGGGAAAAATATGGTACCATCAACCCCTTTTGAATTTTAAATTCTGAATATAACAAGACTTTATATATATGATTTCTCAACCATTACATTTATAATGTTCTGATGGTGGAATAACAAAATATATATGTCACCTATAAATGTAAACCCAATAATTGTTATGATACACACACAGTTTATAATTATGAACACGGCACAGAAAAACACAAAGAGCTGGGAGTGTGAAAATGTCACAGAGCTTTTCATGGTGTATATCTGGACCAATAGTACCTGTATTCTAAATTTGAATTTGAACATGAGAAATGTATAGGCAGCAGGATGCTAACTCGACATCTCACTGGAGAAGATGACACACTGATGGAAGTCTATCAGCCCTGGGAAGAACTCTGGCAGCTCTCTTAGAAAGGTGAGGCTTCATATTCACACTGGACCCACCCAGCATTGGCCTGAGAAAAGGCAAAACTCAGCATATGACCCATGATTCCATATCAGTTTTTGCTGGGTGGGTCCAGTGTGAATATGTAGCCTCACTTTTCTAAAAGAGCTGCCAGAGTTCTTTCTAAGAGAGCTGCCAGAGTTCTCAGGCCAATGACCCATGATTCCATATCTGTTTTTCCTGGGTGGGTCCAGTGTGAATATGAAGCCTCACCTTTCTAAGAGAGCTGCCAAAGTTCTTTCTAAGAGAGCTGCCAGAGTTCTCAGGTCAAGTAGTCACTTCTAGTCTTAAAGCCTTCAAGTGGGTGTCCAGTACTGGCCATTGTCTTTATATTTTAATGTATATAAGCATCTCCATTTGGATTTTAAGATAGGAACTGTGAAATGATTGTAATTAGAAATGTTGTTACATGAGCAAGTTTCTCATGATCTGATTTTAGCTTTTTCAAATGGCAGTTTACATAGCATTTTCAATATTTTAAATATTGAATTAAACATGGGAGAAGTCTACACAGGATTCCTATCATACTGTCATTTCGGGCAGTTGTACAAACTCAGGCAATTTATGGTAGCTATTTATATGTTGAATAAATATTAAGTCAATGCTTTCCTCAAAACCAAGTTTAACATTGGTAACTGCTTCTTATTCCGGGTAAGAATTAATATGAAAAGTTTCCTTTTCTAGATCTGCTTAAAAACATGAATTGTTCATAAAAAGATTACAAAATATACACTTCCTTAGCAAAGGGAAATAACAACAGGCCACTAGTTGGACTTTTGGCGCCTATGTGAAGATCCTAAGTAGAATCACAGCAGAATTAGATGATCAGGAGATGTGGAGATGTGGACACAAGGGCAAGTTTCAGAATTTTTATAGATACATGGGTTGTTAACTGATCATTTTTACATTTATTTTCTAATAATTTATTTATTATAGAGTTATGGAGTACAATGAGGATGTATTATATAAGTAGGCTGCATGCAGGTGAAGTTTGGGCTTCTAGAAGGCCTCACTTCCCCTTTCTGTTATCACATAACCTCCACCTTCCTCCCTCCCTCCTTAGCAGTGCCCAGTGACTGCTAATCCCACCCTTGTGCTAACATGACTAGTGTTCAGGCCCATTTATGAGTGAGAACAGGCAGCACCCAGTTCTCTGTGTCTGTGATAGTTCACTTAGTATGATGGTCTCCAACTGCATCCAAGTTGCTGCAAAGATTGTGATTTTGCTCTTTATGACTGCATAATACTCCATCATGTATAGGTGCCACATTTTCTTCATCTAGTCCACTTTCGACGGGCAGCAGGATTGGTTCCATGTTTTTGCTATTGTGAATAGTATAGCAATGAACATGCACGTGCTGGTATCTTTTTGGTAGAGTGATTTATGTTCTTCTGGGTATATTCTCAGGAAAGGGATTGCTGGATTGTATGGAAGACCAGTTTTTAGTTCTTCTAGAAATTGCCATGGTGCTTTCCAAAGGTGTTGAACTAGCTTGCATTCCTAATCAACAGTGTAGAAGCAGTCCCTGTTATCGACAGCTATGCCACCACCTGACTTTTGACTTATTAATGATAGCCATCCTTACTGGAGTTAGGTGGTATCTCATTGTAGGTAGTTTTAGTTTGCATTTCTCTGATGATTGGTGAGGCTGAGCATATTTTCATTTGTCCGTTGGCTGCTTGTATGTCATCTCTTGAGAAGAGTCTGCTCATGTTCTTTGCCCACTTTTTAATGGGATTGTTTCTTCCTTTCACTTTATTTGAGGTCCTCGTAGATCCTGGATATTAGGCCTTTGTCAGAAACATAATTTGTACACAATTTTTCCCATCCTGGGGGTCGTCTCTTTACTCCCTTAATGGTTTATTCTGCTGTGCAAAAGCTTTTCAGTTTGATGGGATTCTACCTGTCCATCTTAGTTTTTGTGGAATTCACTTTTGGGGACTTGGTCATGAATCCATTGTCTATGCTGATGTTCAGAAGGGTGTTTCCTACATTTTCTTCTAAGATTCTTATGGTTTGATGTTTTATGCTTAGGTCCTTGATCCATTTTGAGATTTTTTTTTAGATGGTGACAGATAGAGTCCAGTTTCATTCTTCTGCATGTGATTAGCCAGTTTTCCCCAAATCATTTGCTAAATATGGTCTTTTTCCCCCAGTGATTGTTATTGGTGACCAGAAAAGCAACTAAAAAAACATAATCCCATTCACCAAATTATTAAATACCTTGGCATCCACCTAACCAGAGAAGTGAACGAGAACAACTACAAAACGCTGCTCAAAGAAATCAAAGATGACAAACAAATTGAAAAATATGCCCTGCTCACGGATTAAAAGAATCAATATTGTCAAGTTGTCCATCCTACCCAAGGCAATCTACAGGTTCAAGGCAATAGTCATCAAATTACCAGCATCATTTTTCACAGACCTGGAAACGACAATACAGAAATTCACAAGGAAACAAAAAGCATGAATAGCCAAAACAATCCTTAGCAAAAGGAACAAAGCAGAAGGCATCACACTTCCAGACTTTAAACTTTATCGCAAGGCTATGGTAACCAAGACAGTATCTATTGCTACAGGAGTAGGCACCAAGAGAACCAATAGAACAGGACAGAGATTCCAGAGTTAAAACATTTTAAAAGCTTTAAATTGGCTAATAAATATTGAGGATTCCCTGACCTTGGGCATTTCAAGTTATTGAATCAAAACTTTATTGAGAATGAAAGTAAGTCTTCCTGTTACATAACAGCAGAAAACTCACTAAATCAGAATTTCCATTCAGTGTCAGAGGAAACGCTACTTTCACTAATCATGTTTAATGGGTTCAGTGGGAGATAAATTCTATTTTAAAGTTTATTTCATGATTTCCCATCAAGGAACCATTAGGTCAATGGATTCTTGATACTACAGACATAATTGGCTCTTGCACACAGGAAATTCTCCAGATTAGCAAAAGAGGAGAAGTTACCCCATGTCTTCACTTCAACTAAATATGGAGCTTCAAGGGACTTTCCTAAATTCACCTAGGATTACAGAAATCTGGATGCCAACAAGAGACACAAGCCACGAAGCACATTATATAGGCAAGTCTGGCCAGCTGTTAACATAGTCATGAAAAATCCAAGCAAAAATATCCAGCTAACTGGCAAAGGTCTTGAAAATATTGAACCTGCCTGGGTGTGGTGGCTCACGTTTATAATCCCAGCACTTTGGGAGGTCAAGGCAGGAGGATCATTTGAGTCCAGGAGTTTGATATCAGCATAGGCAACATAGGGAGAACTTGTCTTTACAGAAATGATAAAATAAATAAAATAAAATAAAATAAATTAGTCAGGTGTGGTGTGTGCTTGTGGTCCCAGCTACCCAGGAGGCTGAGTTTGAAGGATCACTAAAGCCCAGGAGGCTGAGGCTACAGTGAGCCATGATTGTGCCACTGCCCTCCAGTCTGGGTGACAGAGTAAGACACCAACTCAAAAAAAAAAAGAAAGAAGAAGAAGAAGAAGAAGAAGAAAGAAAGGAAGGAAGGAAGGAAGGAGCGAAAAAGTGAACTTGACCTTCCAAGACAGTTAATAACTCTGCATTTCTTAGTTTGATTTTTAAAAAATAGAAAATATAGTGTGAATAAGGTAATAACAGTATATGACAATCTAAGGGACTGCTATAATACCTGTGAACCCAAAAAGTCAAATGTGGAAAACAGACTGATCAATTGCCCCCCCAACCTCCCCATCCCCCCAGATGACAAAGGAGAAAATTTGACCTCCTTCACCTACTTTATTTCTTGCTCAGAATCCATCACCAGTCCACCCCAGGTCTACCTGATTAACTCCCATTTCCTATCATGATCATTTTAATACACACTTAACAATTCAGTTGCTAAACTATAAATATCAAAACAGTTTAAGTGTTGTCTATGCAAATTATATTTCGAATAATTTTAAGCATATGAATATTTAGTATTCTAGTTTAGTATTTTTAAATATGTCCTAATCTTTAACTACTCAAGTCATTGACTGATATCACAAAAAATATAAGTAAAACTGAAAAGGTGAGAAAAGAAAAATCGTCTGTAATCTCATTCCAAGGCAACTACTGTGCTGGACGAAAGCCCACAACCATCACTCCTTCCTTGTAGCTGGTTTGCCCATCCACATCCTCTGCCATGGGGCTCTGTGGTGCCTCTCAGTAAGTAGAGGCATATTAAATCCGTTCATATGATTTGCTTTGACCAATGGAAGATGCGTGGAAGGAACAGCATGCCGATTGTAGCCAGAGATTTAGAAGGCATTGAGAGTCTCTCCTCGCTCATTTATCCGTTGCTGTCTAGAAGAAAGAGTGGCTCCAAATAGTAGCTATTCCTTCAGAAGGGGTCCCAAAAGGCTGACCCAAGTCCAGTTTATCTGCAGTTGACACCCACAGGCCTTATGCAAAGTCATCAAGCAATAAAGGCTTGTTATAGTTAGACATGAGATTTTTATGTTGCTTCTTGCTATAGCAAAAGCTGGTTAGCAAAACCATTTTACATGCTTCCCCTGCCTCAATTATTTTAATAATATTTTCAAATATAGCTTTACATCTAATTTTTAATGCCTGCCATTAAGTAGAGGTCAATACATCCAAATCTTAAGGAGTATAATCTGAATAGTAACATATTCAGTAACTACATCACCAAAGAAATGATGCAGGAACTTGATGTTTTTAACATGGAGAGAAGGACATAAGGTAAGATAACATATAAAAATTTGTAACTATTACAGTTGTAAAAATACGCTATGGGCCGTCTTTTTCCACAGTGTTTGACCACAATGAGATGCATTCAAGTGGGAACCAGAAGCTCTCTTTTCAAAAATTGTATTACTAGAACTCATTTATTGTTGACAGATTAGAGCAGATGACCTTGACCGACCTACACACCCCAAGGTTCCATACTTTACTTATTATAATCCCTTCATAGAAATGTGCAATCATATTTTTATTCCTAATAAAACAAGTATCACCTGTACTCTAAGTTATTCAAATTATATAGATTACATCTAACAACTAGTAGGGGTAAACTATAGATAATAAACCGTAGTAAAACTTCAGTATTTATTTAACTTAGTGCCCGCATTAAGAAAAAGGTGGTAAAATTGATGTAGGGATTGTATCAGTGATCGCTTATATGGAAACTTTTCTCTAGTCAATTCATGAAGACTTACAGAACATGCACAGAAACTCGAAATTTGCCAATGTTTTTAAAAATAAAATAAAACACCTTGATTCATTGCTTGGTTTTGTTTTGAACTATCAATACATACATACAAATGCATGCATACACAGGTGTGAGGCCACCAACCTATAATGTCAGTTACAGCCAGATAATTCAGGAGGCAACAAGAGTTTCTATTTTTTAGCTTCAGTTTCTGTCTTATTCCAGGAAAAGTGTGACCCAGAGAGCAGTTGCTGTACCTTCACTTAATCTTCCACACTCTGCACATTTGACAAAATATGTTTTAATCTCAGTATACAACTAATAAAAACCTTAAATTAGAATTTCCTCCAACACCCATGATAAGTCTTACATTATTTTAGATACTACTAAAATCAGTATCAATATCATGACATAAACACTTGCGCCGGGCTTGGTGGCTCAGCCTGTAATCCCGCACCTTTGGGAGGCTGAGGTGAGTGGATTGCCTGAGCCCGCGGGTTCGAGACCCGCCTGGGCAGGCGAGACCTCATCTCTACAATAAATCAAAAAAATTAGCCGGGCGTGGTAGTGCACACCTGTAATTCTGGCTACTCGGAAGGCTGAGGAGGAAGGATCGCCGGAGCCCAGCAGGTCGAGGCTGCGGTGGCCGGGAGCGGCCACTGCACTCCAGCCTGGGCGACAGAGTGAGACTACAACTCAAAAAAAAAAAAATACTTGCAAGTCCTGCTAACTTGGGCACCGTTTGTATTATTTTTTCTACTCTCCATGGTTCACCAATTTTGACCGTTTTTTTCTTTTCTTGGTTCCAGGGTTAATCCTCGGTCCTGAGTCAGTCTCTGATCTCCTTGCTTTCATCGTCACTAGATTTCTTATCCTTAACCAGTGAACCAATTCCTGGACTTCTACAGTTCAGAAAGATTCAGTTATCAAAAAGATATTTTCTTGGAGAACGAAGAAAAATATATAGAAACTGCAGCATAAATTACTTGCTATGTTATATCTCTTTTTTTTCTTTCTGCCATAGTAATAGTAAAACCTAAAATGATCTGGTCTATATTTACTCATATCAAAACCCCCAAATTACAATAGTCTGTCAGTGTTACTTTAGACCTCCTTAGGATGCCTTTGAGAAATACTTTGTCCTTAAAGCTAACTTTAAGGAAGTGCCTCATAGGCCCCAGAGATGTTTCAATTCAAAATCATGACAGTCTCAAAGGAACGCACTAATCTCAGTACAGAAACACTGAAGGGCATAGCTGGAAAACAGAATAATAGTATTGCAGATCAACAAAGAGACAAGGCTTTGAGTTACAGTCATGTCATTTATAATCATAATACATTCGGCCAATCTCAATGTACTCCTTCAAATTTTTATAAAGTTTTGAATTTTTAGAAAGCCTCAGTATTACCTCAGATATACACTTGGACCTGGTGGAACCTACAAGGTATTTCTGACTCTCGTGCTCAGAGTAAGCAGACAGGTAAGAAATACCACTTCTAAATGTTTATTTCTCAGGCCCAGATGGTTCCACTGATGAGTTATCATAGACATTTAAAAAATAGGTCAGGCAAGTTGGCTCATGCTTGTAAACCCACTTCCCAAGGCAGAAGTTTCGCTTGCACCCAAGAGTTCAAGACATGTCTGGGCAACATAGGAGACCCTGTCTCTACAAAAAATAAAAATAAAAATGAATATCCAGGCAAGGTGGAATGCATCCATAGTCCTAGCTACTCGGGAGGCCAAGGTGGGGGAGTCACTTGAGTCCAGGAGTTCCAGGTTATAGTGAACTATGGTCATGCTACTGCACTCCAGCCTGGGCGACAGACCAAGGAGAAAGACAAAAGGAGAAAGGGCAAAAAGAGAAAGAGGGAGAGAGAGAAGGAGAGGGAGGGGGAAAGGGAGAGAGGGATAAAGGGAAGAAAAGATGAAAGAAAGAATGAAAGGAAGGAAGGAAGGGGAGAGAGAGGATGGGCAGGAGACCATACTTTCACAAACACAAAAAATGGAAGATAAAGCACTTCCCAGTTCATTCTATGAGGCCAGTATTACCAAAACTAGGCAGAGATCATAATGAAACTACAGATAGACATATTTTACAAATAGAGATCAAAATTATTCAACAAAATACAAGTAAATGCAATCCAGAAACATTTATAAGTATTATACACCATGATCAATTAGAATTTATCCAAGAAATGTAAAGTTGGTTTAACATATGAAAATCAATCAACAGTTAATGTGTGAAAATCAAAAACACTATAGTTATAGTATCAAGATCAAAATCACACAATTATCTCAACAAACAATAACAGTTCATGTTTGAAATATCCAACAAACCAGAAAGATCACTTTCTTAACCTGATAAAGAACTTCTACAAAAAACCCAATGCTAACATGATACTTAATGGTGAAGGTCTAAAAATGTTGCCTTTAAACCAAACAAGATGCTTTTACCGCATCTATTCAGGATCTTAAGGGAGGTTCTAGCCAGGATAACTAGATCATATAAAGAATGAAGGACATCTAGATTGGAAAGAGAGAAGTAAAATGATCTCTTCATTCCAAGATTTTGATATCATTTTTTCAACAATCTACTGGCCATTTTTATTTGCCATATTTCAATGCAGGTAGCAAATCAATCTTGTCACCTTAGCTAATAAAGTCATGCTTCCCTATCAACTTCCATTTTCAGTCAAGGGATCCTTTCTCCAGGGGTCTGTACTCTAATGCCTTAAGATATGAGGACCGACAATCGAGTTCACGAAGAGCTATCGTCGTCTTTGCCTTGATGCCTTGAATGTCATCAACATGTCTTTCTTTTGGTATTTCCTTTATCTTCTGGTTAAAAAAAAAAAGTCATTGAGACTTGATCAGGTACGTAGGGAGGGTGTTCCAATACAGTTTTTTGTGCAGTGCTGCCAACGTAAGTGCTCAGGGGCGAGTTCGTGAACTTAATTGTCATCAGACCTCAACAATGACAGTTCTGAAGGTCATTCCAGAAAAAGAGTTCCATAATTGCTTTCACAGGTGGACTAGGTGCTGGCATCGGTGCATAGTTTCCCAAGGGGAGGACTTCAAAGGTGACCATAGTAATATTCAGTAATGAGGTATGGGACACATTTTCTTGGATGGTTTGCGAACCTCATTGCTGGACCTTGTATATTTCTCTCTCCCTTCATGCCACATCTCTCCCTTTGTGTCTTTCCCTCCATACCCATTCATCTAGTTTTGCTCATTCTTTTGATGCCTCTCTTAACCATTTTTCCCTTTTTACTACTACTTTCTTCATCTTCATTATTCACCTTATTACCTGAAGGCTAGACTATCTCAATATACTCCTTACCTGTTCTCCTGCTTACAGTTTCTCCTCTTTTCAGCACAAAAATTCCTAAAGTGTATCTTTCTTTTTTTTTTTCCTTCTGGTTTTAAGAGCAGCACTGGGAAACCCAACATGATAAAAATGAAGATTGCTTAAATATGACCATAAAAGAGATTAAACAGAAGTACTAAAATCTTTGAGCTTCAGATTATTTTCAACCAAGCTGGCAGGCAATCCCTCAAATTAAAAAATGGGAATGACTTATTTTTATGAAATTTTAACATGGGAAATACAGAAGTAAGCAGGTCTGTAAGTAAACAGACCCTAAGTATTCTACTATTTTAAGGTGCCCTGTAATTTGACTTCCCTTTAACAGCTATGAATTGTATAAATGCATCACGTTTCTTAATAAAGAGTTTTGCAATAAAAATTCATGAAATAAAATATTAAATAACCTTAGATTTGGGTGTTAAGATAAATTGCACACAGTTACTTTAGAGTAGGAGCCCATCTTTAAAAGCTCAAAATTTCAGTTATAATCATTGAATTATAATAGTTATTGGTTTTTTTTGTTGTTGCTTTTTGTTTTGTTTTTGAGTTGGAGTCTCATTCAGTCACCCAGGCTGGAGTGCAGTGGCACTCTCATAGACACCGCAGCTTTGACCTGCTGGGCTCAGGTGATCCTTCTGCCTCGGTCTTCCAAGTAGCTGGAACCACAGGCATGTGCCACCATGCCTAGCTAATATTTTGATTCACTGTAGAGACGAGGTCTTGCCATGTTGCCCCAGCTGGTCTTGAATCCCTGAGCTCAGACAATCCTCTCACCTCTGCCTCCCAGACTACAAATATATTTCTAAAGAAAAAAATAAAAACTAAGAGCCCTAAATGACTGAAGGTTACTCTGAAACCATAAATAGATTTCCTCTCCCTACTCCAAGCCCCCAGACCTGTAAAAAGTAAAATACAATAACTGAATTATGTTATCCCTTAAGGCTGTCATTTAAGTTCCAATTGTTTTGTCAATAGAAAATTTTTTTAAAAATCTGCCAGTAAGGATATGATCACCTAATATGGACAACCACAAAAACATGAATCAGTTTTCCTGGAGTATATTTTTATTTATTTTCCTTTTAGCAACAATGGCCACACCTCTTCCTGCACAAAGCTCTCTACATTATTTTCTTCTTCTTTTCTGTTTTGAGTTGGAGTCTTACTATCACCCAAGCTGGAGGGGAGTGGCACGCTCCCAGCCACCGCAGTCTCGACCTGCTGGACTCAGGCAATCCTTCCATCTCAGCCTTCCAAGTAGGTGGAACTACAGGCATGCACTACCATGCCCGGCTAATTTTTTATTTATTGTAGAGATGAGGTCTCGCCAAGTTGCCTGGGTGGGTCTCGAACCCGTGAACTCAGGCAATCCTCTCACCTCAGCCTCCCAAAGTGCTGGGATTACAGGCTTGAGTGCCAAACTATTTTCTTAATGATACTAATTTTTTAAATGGAACACTTAAAAAAATTTAAAAAGTCTTTACAGTTTGTATAACAATGATAAGGCTGATAAAAAGCAGCTCATATAATCAAAGCCCGGGCTTGGTGGCTCGGCCTATAATCCCAGCACTTTGGGAAGCTGAGGCAAGTCAAGTTTATCTTTCTATGTTGAATGTTTTGGTTCAAAAATACTCAATATAACCTCATCTCCAGTAAGGTTAAGTTCTTACCTCTTTTGACATTTAAAGACCTCTATATTAGGGCTATATTTTTATATTTTTTCCACATTATTTTCTGGCGCTCCCCAGTTTTTATTATTTTACTCTAGTCAAATGACTCTAATTACCAACCCGTAGAAAACATTTTGCTTCCTCTTGGAAGTTTTCTATTCCTTGTTACTGCCTTCCGGAGTATTCCAAGACAAGTATCCACTCAATTAAATACTTCCTTCTCATCAGTATATTGAGGAGAGGCCAAGATTGGAAGGATGCTTGAATTACAGCTCTTCCACTCACTAGTGTTAAGATTCCTCATCAGAACTAGACTTGTTTTCTCATCTAAATATGTTTTGGATCAAATATGTTACAGTTCCTATAGATAAAATTATGACACTTAATCCTTTGTTTGAAATGAAGCCTTGTTCTGCACCAGGACATCAAGACTTCTTAAGCTGTCTCTGTGAGTGAGCAGTTTTTAAATAAATAATCACAGATAAACCTGTGGCTGTGTTACAAGTGAGTAGTGTCCACTTACACCACTTTAAGCTCATCAAGCAAGTTCAAGAATGCCTTGTATTGCCCACTAATGAAATAACTCCTCTGATCAGGCAGTTGGATACCACAGCCATGCCAGTTTCATCTCAACTCTTCTAGACACAACCTGTCAATGCTTGCACTTATTAAAGATGAGAAACAAAAACTTATGGACCAGCACTGGGTTCATACATATTTATGCAAATAGATACATATGAATATCTCACACACAGCCATATGATGCTTAATTACAGGGATACACTCTGAGAAATACCTTGTTAGGCAAAGTAGTTGTTGTGGGAACACTAGAGTACACTTAATACAAACCTAGATGGGATAGCCTGCTACACACCTAGGTCGTACGGTCCAACCTGCTGCTCCTAGGCTATGATCCTGTACAGCATGCTACTGGACTGAAAACTGCAGGCACTTTTAAGACAATGGGAAGCATCTGTGTATCTAAGTATTAAAAAGCACAGCGAAGTATGGCATTATAATCTTCTGGGATCACCATTGTTGAATAAAACATCGCTATGCCATGTGTGACTATACACATACAAATAATATCACAATGGTGCATAAAGACACTTTAGAATGCAAATACCCTAAGCGACTGACATAGTAAGTTTCCTAGAAATGGAACTCTGTGATGTCAGTACATCATACCTAAAATCTGCATCCAGTGGTGTGCCAGTGTGCACGTGACAGTGATTTTTATTTATTTTTATTTTTTTATTTTTTGGGCTGGAGTCTCACTCTGTCGCCCAGACTGGAGTGCAGTGGCTGCTCCCGGCCACCGCAGCCTCGACCTGCTGGGCTCCGGCGATCCTTCCACCTCAGCCTTCCGAGTAGCCGGAATTACAGGCATGAGCTACCACGCCCGGCTGATTTTTTTATTTATTGTAGAGATGAGGTCTCACTGTCGAGGCGGGTCTCGAACCCGTGGGCTCAGGCAAGCCACTCACCTCAGCCTCCCAAAGGCGCAGGATTACAGGCTGAGCCACCGAGCCCAGCTGACAGTGATTTTTAAATGACTCATTGCTCTTTCTACTCTTCTGCATTTTTTGGTGTTCTCTGACAGTTGAGATTTTGCGATGGGCTGAAATTTTGTGGTCCTCAAAATTCATGTATTGAAATTCTACCCCCCAATGTGGTGGTATTTGGAGGTGGAGGCTTTGGGAGGTAATTAGGTCATGAAGGTGAAGCCCTCATGAATGGGATTAGTGCCCTTCTATGAGGGACTCCAGACAGCTCTCTCACTCTGTTTCTGTCACGTGGCTGAGAAGGTAGCTGTCAGCAACCTGGTAGAAGGTCCTCACCAGAAACTGACCATATTGGCACCCTGATCTCACACTTCCAATCTCTAGAGCTGTAAGAAATAAATTTCTATTGTTTGTGGACTGTGAAGTCCATAAACAAACTCTATGGTATTTTGTTATAGCAGCCTGAGCTAAGAAAGGTGCCTTCTGTGAAGAAGCTTATTTGGTCAATAAAATTAGTAGGCTTATTTGATTATACAATCCAGGCTTACAAATGAGCAAATGTATTGAAGGAGTTATGTTGTATTTAAAAATATTTCCTTGTCTCCCAAGATTTCATTTTGGATATGCTTTCTACCTTCATACCAGAAAGTATATTATTATTCCAAAGTAACATTGTAGCAAGATGATTTATTTGATTTACTTGTTTGTGTGGCTCTTGTCATGCTAAAAATATAGTGTTTTGAATATTTATTTTTCTCCCTAAGTGTGGATGTGCAGAGCTCTAAGTGGGTTTGCAGACAGAAAATAGGTATAGCACCTGCTACTTACAGATACATGTGTGATTGAGGACAGAGTCCAACAGGACCTATAGCATCATTTGAATGTGCTAGCGCCTTCAAATAAATATCAGTACATGACCACCAGTTTAGGTTATGAAACAAAGTGGAATGCATTTTATAATCCCTAACTCAGTTCCAGTTCAAAACATTTGTACCTTTTCACAAGAAAAATCAAGGTTTTCACATGTAACTATTAGAAAGTCATAAAAATATTCCAACAGCATTGCTTCAGTTTAGAGAGTTCCATTCTATCACCCAAGAAGAAATGCATTGTCAGCAAGGATTTTGCCAGGATCTGGCAAACATTGCCCTTGGAAGTGTACGCCAAGAGAATAAAAGAGAGTAAATATTGGTTTCTGTTATGTAAACAAGTCATGCTCTTCTGCTCTACAAGTTGAACTAATGGGAAAGTAGACAGCCTGTAGTATATACGGGTCTCCTGAGACAGTCATGTTCTCATTTCAAACTGATTATACCTATAAATGTACTTTGTTAATATAAGATGAATTTAGTATCAGAGAGAGGCTTTTCAGTCATTAACACATTGCAGATTGGCCCTTCCCTGTTATTTCGTGTTTCTAGTAACCTTATGGGTTAGAAAAAGCCTTTTTGTGTATTATGAATAAGAAAAGAAAGAAAACAGCATACATTTTTATCAGGTTACTCAAAATAAATAATTTACCATAAAGATACATTAATCAAGTTCAATACATACTTCATAACTAAATAATATAAAATAACGAAGTGCTAAGGATAAGTTCTGAAAACAACAAAAAAAAAACTCACATGAAAGCCTTATTTTTAGAAAAGCTTAATCATAGGCACCTTAAGTTCTAAAATATTAAAGCTTGTTTATTTTTGTCTGACTTGGACTACTAATGATATTTTATACTGTCCAACACAAAATGTAATTTATAAACATTATCTAAAAATAAATGAATACAAATAACATTTTTGTTTATATTTTCTAAAAAGTCATTTACCTAAGCACATTCACATAATCTAGACAAATAAAACCAGTTTAACTTCCAAGTTACATAGCTCAAAACATTAATCTCAACTGTAAAATTCTGCTTTAGGTATCCAAATTTAAATAAATGGAAGCAAAATCAGTGTTACCTAAAATAAGTGCAAAGTAGACATGGCATTAAAAAGCATAAAATTAGCAAAAGATACTTAATTTTCAAATACCATCTTACTGGCATATCCAAAGCAAATATTTAATATCATATTCACAATGGCTATTTAATTAAAAATACAGTTTCCTACCAGAAATTGTATCCTGACAAATTTGGCTTGAACGTATTCCTGTGTACAACTGAATCCATTTCACACTTACTCACCACCCCGCCTCTGGGAGGTGGTCCATTCATTGGTTTGATATTGCCATAGCAACTCTGCAACATGGTAACATACCAGCCAGCTAGCTCTGCTGTTCAAGACCCAGTATACGGAAACTGCATCATAAGAAAAAACAGCACTGTGCCTTCATAGACAAGAGTCCTTTTATGCTCACTCTTAGCCTGATAATTTAATTTGAAATAATGATAACTCAACCCTAGAGAAGAAAAATCTGTCATTCATCCTTGACGCTGGAGAGAACATTTTTAGGTGCCTGTCTAAAATTTTCTAAAATCACCTACAGAAAAGAAGGATATGCTAACTTTTCTTATGGTTAGGAAAGGTGTCAGAGGGCTTTTAGTGTACTGTGCAATTTTTAAAGTAGCTAATTCCAGATTGAGTATCTGGTCACAGTGCTGTACTTTCAAATAAAGGGAAGATCTCTAAAACTAAAGATTTTTATCTTTAGTCATCATAAATTTAGTGGCACTGTACCTTGTTTATCTTAGAGAATCTTACGGGCATAGCCGACATTTAATATCTCATGGTTCTGGAGGCTAGACATGCAAATCAAGGGGTCAGCAGTGTATGCTCTCTCTGAAGCCTCTCGGAGAACACATGCTCCATGTTCTCATTTCTAGTGGTTCCCAATGATTACTGGTATCCCTTGGTCTGCAGATAGATCATTCTAATCTCTGTCACTGTGGCCACATGGAGTTCCCTGTGTGTCTTCATAACTTTTTCCCTTTCTGTGTAACTGTCCCTGTGTCTCTTTTTTAAGGACACCAGTCATGTTGGATTAGAACTCACCTTGATGACCTCGTCTTAATTGATTACAAGGGCAAAGATTAATGTTTAACCCTCTGCACTCAGATGTCCCCTCTGAGGAGACATCATGAATTTAGTAAAGTGCCCAGATGTCCCCTCTCAGAGGACAAAAAAAAAGAAATTGTAGGTGATTATACAGGACAAACTTATGCCGGTGCAAATTTTTCAAAAATGTGTGATTCCTTGAAGGGTGTCATTCAAATTGCATCAAAATATATCGGCTGGCATGACACAGAAAGAAAATGTGTGAAGTACTTGTTATCACACCGACTGGATAATAAATTGCATATTATCAATGTGGGAGGAAGAAAATCAGACTGCATTATCTGCTCGACTAGAAAAACACCAGGTCAAAGATGTCAAAAAAATTACTGTTACACAACATGTATCAACAGACCTGCAAAGCATGCCGGTGACTGTTTCACACATCACTACATGTTAGAAAAATATAAGATACAGTTTTGATTTTTTTGTCACAAATTAGTTCCTCGATATCCAAAATTCCATTTAAGCCAAATGTCACTACAATAAACTAATTGGTTCCAACGCTACACTGTTTAACATGAAGTGATTCATTTTTCACTCTTTCCTTTAAAAAGTGTGGTTGGTTGCTGTTGTCTCTGAGTGCAAAGTTAAATAAGGTTGTATTTGCAGGAGTGGAAGTTAGGACCTCAACGTTTACAGGAGACATAATTCAACCTACTGTACAGTGCTATTGAGGAGATGTATATACAAGAGAAGATAATCAAACATCTCAGTAAGTCACTGCTTCATTTGTCTCTGCGGAGAGGCAACCAGAAGTACTGTGCTCATCAATACATGAACAAGTGGCAAAAATGGTGGATGTCAGCATTCCCCAAGGGATAGGACTTTACACCTGCCTTGGAGTTTGAACTGTTTTCTTGAAGATTCTTGTCCTCTAGGTCTTAACTCTGGGTCTTCTGTGGCAGGTCTCCACCTCTGAGTTACGGAATGCAATCGGAGCAGGAGGAAGGAAACAACTCTGCCAGCTGGTGCTGGAAAAGACTTCCCAAGGGACACCTGCATTTCTGTTCACTCAGTGGGTACTGGGGTGGATGGGGGGGATTGTCTGTAAGATAATGAAGTTCTCCCTCTCCTCCCCACTTCCCTCAGCTGCCTGGTTATGTTGTTGAAACAGATTTTATCTTCAAATCACCAATAGAGCCCGACACTGTACTTTTCTCGCCACAGCTGCAAATCTGTGAAAAGACCGGGTCGAGGGTTCACCACTGTGTTGGTGGGAGTGGAAAACTAGTACACCTTCTGTAGAAAACAGTGTGGCAATTTTCCTACAAGTTCTAAAAAAATCAACCTTCTATATGACCCCGCAATCCCCCTATTGGGAATATACCTGGAGGAACTCAAATCAATCTATGAAAGAGATACCTGCACATGCATGTTTATTGCAGCATTATTCACAACACCAAAATCATAGAACCAACCATGATGGAAAGAGGACTGGATTAAAAAAAATGTGGTACATATACCCAAAGGGATATCATGCTTCCATGATGAAGGACAAAATTTTGAACTTTGTAGCAGCTTGGATGGACTTAGAGTCTACAATACTGAGTGATGTATCACAGAAACAAAGAACTGAGTACCACCCATTCTCACTCATAAGCAGACCCTGAACAATTATCATACTACTATACGAAAAGGATTGGCAGTATCAGGAAATTGCTGGGGGAAGGGAGAGTGGGATTGGCAGTAGTGGGAAACTGCCAGGGGAGAGGGGGCACACCTCATCAACTGTATAGTGAACATTTGTAAGCTTACCCCTGAATTGTACCTCACATCTTTTAGATTAAAAATTTTAAATAAAAAACTCAATCATCAATCAGCGTACCCTTCCCTTCAAAGTGGACCCCAGGATGTACAACTGAGATGGCACTTCTTCGCATGCCAAACCTTCTTCCAATTGTGAGAAGGCAGAAGAACAGGAGAGTTTACCTGAAAAAAATTCAGTGGGAGTCAGGAAGCCAGCAGGAGTCACCAAAGCCAATGTGATGTCGGTGTAAGACAAGACACTTTAGCAGAGTGACAATTTTGCATGAGAAGGGGAGAATCTGTGTGTGTAAGAAATCGCTATCTTTGCTAGGAGAAGAATCCAATCTCTGTGTGTGGAAAACTAAAATTATTTTTCATTTTATTGCAAGGTTCCTAACATTTGGAAGTCTTCTTCAAGAAAACTGGAAATAAAATTGCAATAAGTGATCATCTTAATTATTCTTATGGCTGTATTACATTGGTTGCTTGATTAACTCCAATTCTCATGTTGCCTCACTATGTGATAGCATATGCATGTATGTATGTGTCTACTATCTATCTATCTACCTATCTATCTATCTATCTAATTACCTATGCTATTTATCAGCATATGACAATAAAATTAAATCAAATTAGAAAGAAAATGCATGCATAATACTCATTTTTATTTGTATGACCCTGTTTGCCTTTATAAGAGCTAGTTCTGAATAAATACTTCAACTCTATTTTTTAAATTAAATATTTACCCATCTTCACACAGTCTAGTTATATAATCTGAGATATTTCTTGTAAGGTTTTATAATGCACATACCATTTCTCATCTTCAAAAAGAAATCAATGATAATTATCTCCAAGTAAACCACAGCAGTGCTGTTCAGAGAGTGGCTCAAGGACCCAGTTCAGTGAGTAACAAGTAGAATTGGTTCTAGGCTGAAAAATAACAGAGTCTATCTCATATAGTAAAACAGATATTGCTTTGTGAAACTTTTGTTTCAGGTATAGGTTATATTTTTGTTTCAGTTATAATTGTGTGCATGTATGTGTGGTATGTAAATATATTTGGTGCGATGTAAAACAAACCACTTAACAGATATTATGATTTTTTTTAAAGCCTGAAATTTAACCCAGGAGATGAAAGGCCTGTACACTGACAACTGTGAAACTTTGATGAAAGAAAAAGACACAACAAATGGAAAATTATGTTCATTGGGTCAGAACATGTTCATACTATTCAAATTAATCTAAAGATTTAAGGCAATCCCTATCAAAATTCCAATGAAATTTTTCACAGAAATATAAAAAGCAATCATAAAATTTGTATGGAACCACAGAAGACCCCAAATAAAGCAATCTTGAGCAAACAGAACAAAGCAAGAAGCAATACTTGACTTCAAAATATACTACAAAGCTATGGTAATCAAAACAGCATGGAACTGCCATGAAAACACATAGACCAATGCAACAGAATAAAGGATTCAGAAATAAATCCACATGTTTATGGCTATTGATTTTTGAGAACGATGTCAAAAACACACAATGGAGAAAGGGTAGTCTTGTCAATAAATGGTGTTGGGACAACTGGATATCCACATGTAGAAAAGAATGAAACCAGGCCTTTATTTCACATGATTTACAAAAAAATCAACTCAAACAGATTAAATAATTAAATTTAAAAACTGAGCCCGGGCTTGATGGCTCAGCATGTAATTCCAAAAATGGAAGGGCGACGCAAGTGGATTGTCTGAGCCCGTGGGTTCAAGACTAGTCCAGGCAACTTGGCGAGATCTCGTTTCTACAATAAATAAATTTTAAAAATTACCCGGGCGTGGTAGCACATGCTTGTAGTTCCAGCTACTTGGAAGGCTGCGGAGGAAGGAGCACCAGAGACCAGCAGGTCGATGCTGGGATGACCGTGAGCATGTCACTGCACTTTAGCCTGGGCGATGGAGTGAGACTCCACCTCAAAAACAAAACAAAAAAACCTGAAACCATAAAACTACTAGACTAAAACATAGGGGGAAGTTCCATGACATTGGTCTGGGCAATGATTTTTGAATATGAACCCAAAGCATCATCAAGAAAAGCAAAAAACAGACAAATTGGATTGCATCAAACTAAAACTTTGCAGCAAAGGAAATAATCAACCAAGTGATGACACAACCTACAGAATGGGAAACATATATTTGTAAACCATATATTTAATAAGAGATTATCCAAACTATATAAGAAAATAAAACAACAAGAAAACAAATATCCTGATTAAAAGTAAGCAAAAGATCTGAATAGATTTTTCTCAAAAGAAGACATACAAATGGGCAACAGGTATAAGAAAAAATGCCCAAATCACTAATCATTAGAAAATGCATATTAAAAGAACAATGTTGTGTCACTTCACACCTATTAGAATGACATTATCAAAAATGCAAAAGGTGACAAGTGTTAAAGAAATTGTAGAGAAAAGACAACTTTTGCATATTGTTGGTTAGAATCCAAATTAGTACAGCCATTGTAGAAAACTGTACAGAGGTTCCTCAAAAATTAAAAATAGAACTACCACATGATGCAGCAATCTTACTACCTGGTATATATCCAAGGGAAATAAAGTCAGTATATCGAAGAAAGTTCTGCACTAACACTTTCATTGTAGCATTATACATAATGGCCAAATATGGTATCAACCATGTCTATAAACAGATGAGGGAATTTAAAAACTGTGGCAAGCATACACATGGGAATACTATTCAGCTATAAAGAAGCAAATTCCATCATTTGTTACAACATGAGTTAATTTGGTTGATATTGTGTTAAGTGAAAAAGTCAGGCGCATGAAGACAAATAGTACACAACCTCACTTATATATGGAATCAAAAAACGTTGAATTTACTGAATTAGAGAGTTTTGATGATGGTTACCATTAAAAGGGTGGGAAGGGTGGAAAGGGGGAATATGGAAGGATACAAAATTTCACTTTGACCAAAGAATGGCATGATGGCTACAGTTAATGACAAATTATTGTGTTCTTGACATTTACTAAGAGTGTAGATTTAGTGTTCTCACCTTAGAAAAAAGACTAAATAGGTAAGACAGTACATATGGTAATTAGCTCAATTTAGCCATTTCACAAGGCTATATATTCCATTTTAGCCACTTCACAATAAATATATTCCATTTTCATTTGCCAACAAAAAAAATAAATCTTTAAAATTTTTCTAAACATCCAGGAGCCAATGCCCTTCAAAGATTTGTCTCATTTTGCTTGCACACTGGCAGATATCATCTAGGTTCAGCTTATCTGTGCACCTATGACTATTCAGTCAATTTCTTATAGAACTTTAGCTATTTGCACAACTCACAATGAGCACAATGATAAAAGCTTGTTGAAAGATTAGATGAAATAATAAATAATTGCTTTAAGGAAAACACACAGGCCAAAAATATTAAAGATTCTCTCTCAAGAATTGCCAACCAATTAGCAACTATATATTAAACACATAGATGTCCAATACCAATGAGTAAAAAATACATAAATCAGGCTTCTGTATTGTCTAAGATGCTTGCATTTATTAGATAACATCCTGATGTCTTCAAAAGTTTATGAAAGGCCATTCCTAAAAGAGGAGTGGAGGCAGATCATTTTGAGATAAAAGATGATAAATGTGGATTTGTGAAGTTTGTGAAACCAGGCAAATGTCAACTTTTTTCCTGCAAAAGTGGACAATAATACCATGACCAGTGCTTGGACAAAACGACCAAACTAATGGTTTAGAATTGGGAGCAAATAATGGAAAAATAATCGATGAGCACTCTGAGACAGGTATTTATTGAAAAGATTGGGAGACCTGTGCTGACCTTGGATTTCTGCCTTTAGAGAGAGAAAAGTGCAAGAAATAGACCCAGGTAAGGAAGCCAAAAAGAGAAAAGAAAGAAAGACAAAAGAGTAGCATAGAATTCATACTAGAAAAAAATCCAGGAAGAAAAAGGAATGCCACAGTATACAATTTCTGCAATGTGTTGGCACGTTGAGGCAGAACTGACTTAGATCCATGAAACAGAGAATAAAAAAGACAAAGTATTCACCCAAAATAGCAGAGAACTCAAAGTGCTTCGTACGGCCACTCAAGGAAACTGAATGCGATAGTAACACTGGGAGAGCACATGGCTTTCGAACATCCCAGTGTACTGGGATGATATGACTTGATTCCAGAACCAGCACCCAGGGACATGCTTTCAACACACTTTCTCTCTTCTCTCTTGGGGAAGAGAAGTTCAGTAGCCAAACTGATATGGTATCCAAGAAGACTGTGCTAAGAATACACAGGACAAAACCCTTGGGGAACTCTTAAAATATTGGGGGAAGACACAGCCTTGGAGTCAAACCAGGACATTTGTTAATTGAAATGAAAGGGAGACTAGGAAAATGCCATTTGCTGTCAGCATAACTTCATATTTCCAGCCTTAGGAATAACGAAGCCTGGAATAACCCAGAATATCAACAGATACAAGAGTCTGCCAAAATTTCTACCCAGAGCTATTTCCGGTGTATTGTGAGAGAATAAAACAGTAAGCATGAAATTACAGCAAAGGATGATCAAATACTATGTCAGATGCAGACAACAGAAACATTATCTCTAGGGGGTCTAATCCAGACTGGGTCAAGGAAGTTCTCCAGGGACGTGAGAACTGGACCTTGAAGGGTGGGTGTGAATGAACCTGTTAAAGAGAAGGCAGATAGATACTGCTGGGTTTGACTATTTGCCCCTCTAAAACTTGTATTGAAATTTGTCCTTGTAGCAGTAATCAGAGGTGTTTGGGTTGTGAAGGTTTCACCCACACAAGTGAGATTAGTGCTGGTATAAAAGGGTGGATTTGGCCCCTTTTTGCCCTCTCTTGTTCTCTCCTTCCACCACATAATAATGCAGCAAGAGGGCGGTCCACAGATGCAGCACTTTGATCTTGGACTTCTCAGCCTCAAGAACCATGAACCAGCACATTTCTGTTCACTATAAATGATCCAGCCTCAGGTTTTCTGTTATAGCAGCACAAGAGAGACTAAGATAGACAGACACAACAGAAGGAAGGAGTTATGTGGGTATATCAGAGTGCATAACTGTCACAGACATATGAGGATATACATCTGAAAATGTATTTGGTAAAATTTAATTCTTCTTAAAGACAGGATATACAAACAGGCTGCATGGACTCTTAATAAGTGTTGTGCGTAAACTTCAGATAAGCAGGTGGCTTGTGAGATACAGAGAAAACTCACAGGAATATGTTCAGTATGGGGTGTGTATGATGCAGGAACTTGTGCACACAAGCAGAGGCAAGAGGAGAGCTGGTGAAAGCATGTCAAGGATAGACAGTATAAATAAAACATGTATCAACAAACAAGAACACTGTTTATAAACACAAAATGTGAATGCACCAAATTGTGATCTGATCATTTCTGGGCTAGCAGAACCATCACCCAGGTTGGGCCACCCAATGGCGATACTCCATGTGTTCTTAGTTTGAGCCCACACATGCCTGACCCAAGGAAAGTACATAAAAACCCATGGCTGTTCTGGAGGCTAATTAACAAGGGTCGGCAGTGGCCAGATGAACCTGGTCTCCGATAAAGAAAGCACATACATGTCACCAACCCAAGCACCTTCTGCCCATGGTCCCCTCTCTCCAAGCTCAATAGAGGTCTTCGTAATGATATCATCATCATCAGTGTTCAGATTTGGGACACCAGGAGATGTCGTCCTTTTACCTGCTCACAGCCGGGCCTGTGAAGGTTAACTTTTCCATTTATTTCCCCTTTGCTTCTTGTTATGTGTTTAAATTAGTGGACAGAGTGATTCAGCCATTTTTATTTGGTGGGTGTGCTTTCTGCTCTGTAACCTCTAAGATAGCCTGGCCGGTAATGTCTTTGGAAGCTAGCTTTGCATCAGGATTATTTCCAAGACAACAATAACCATAAGAAAGCCACAGGAAATGTATTATTCTTGAAATATTAGGTGATAGTGGTGGAGCGATGAGAGACAGGTTGAGAAAACCAGACATGAATTAAATCACAAAAGGCTTTTCCTACAAATCCGTGGAGTGAAGAATTCATCCCCCTAGGCAGTGCAGAATCCTTGTAGGATTTTACAGAGTAAAAACATCATATTTGGGGTAATTCTGGAATGATTGCGGAGAATGAATTGGAAAGAACACAGACTAGAGGCATATAGGACAATTCATATAGTACTGCACGAACAAGTAAGAAATAAAATAACATAACAAGAGTCTTAAATGTAACAATGGTGAGAAGAAAACAGATTCAAGAAAAGGTGAGTGGACAAGACTAGATCATATGAGAATAAAGGAGACATTAGAAAGCTAACCAGGCAGGAACAGCCACTTATATGTGGAGTAAGAAGGCAGGAGCAGATTTGGGAGGCAATTCAGTTTCACATTTAGGAAGCAAGCTACAGGAGGAGGTCCACTTCAGTGGATGAGTTGGAAACTTCAGAGAAAGACCTGAACTGAAGACACAGATAAGGAAGTTACCAGGCATAGTCACAACATGAAGGGAAGGAAACAGAAGAAATTACTCAGGGAGACTGAAGGTAGTATGATAACAGATGGAAATAGAAGAGAGAGAGTTTTGTAGACCCGGGAAGTTTAAGAAAATTAACGATGAAAATGAGCATGTGAAGAAAAACAAGAAGAGGTTACATCAAAGGTGACAGTGCTATTCTGGTATTGTAAAATCTAAGAAAGAAGTTTCTACAAAAAGGCGCGTGGCATAATGCCAAGCACTGCAAAACATGGACCTCCTGATACTTGTATTTATCAAATGCATAAAATATTGGGTGCATTTTTAATTGTGCATTCTGCCTGTGGATATGGTACTTCTCTTTAAGATGCACTCTCAAGGAGCAAGTTAAAGTTGCTAGCAGAGAAGAAAAAACAAAAATAATATAGTCTTCTCTCCCAAATGCAATAATTCATTTTCAATACATTAGCAGGGGTTCAATAGATTTTTTTAATTGAAAAAACAAATCCAGAATAGAAGAATAGCTTTGGTAACTATAATAAAATAAAGACAAATGATCACCATTACATTGCTCTTTCAATTTAGTTTATTTCTATTACAGATCGGCAGATTTTATAACTCAAATAAATCTCCAAGTGCTATAAATGATTCAATATTATTTGCCTTAGTTAAAAGTCATGACAGAATACAAAGAGCAGATCTAACATCGCCAGCTTGCTTTTCTATTTTTAATTGTGTTTGTACTCTAGTTGGTGAAAGAAGAACGATTTCTGTGCTGTCTTAAAGAACAAAAGACTCCAGATTCAGGCCCAAGGTGTTAAGTCTAAGAAAAGCATCTATCTCTCTTGGAGGATGAGTTCGTGGCATTACTGGAGCATGCACGCTCTGCATTTTACCCACCAATGATACTCAAGTTAGAATCTCAAAAGTCCAGTGTTGCTTGGACCACAGGCAATCGCAAAGAGTGTTGCTTTTTCCAAGACTCTGTGCACAGCTGCCAAGTGCCTGATGCCAGGGCAGTAACACTCTAGCAGCTGTGTCCAACAGCAGATGGGTGAGGAATCGTGTCGCCAGTGGTTGCACTGTCTCCGAGACCCACCGTCTCTTTGCATTTCTCAGAAACTCCACTTCTTGCCCGTCTGCCATCCAGGCCACGGGTCCACAAAGGCAGTTGTGTGGTCTGCCAGACAGCTGGCTCTCTCGACATCATGGAAATGAAATAGACCTGGATTCAGTTCCTGCTGCTAGGGAGATTCCCTGAAGACAGAACTCCATAGTATCTTGCCCATGGAGGGGCCAGGGAGTCTGCACCAAAGTTCAGATCAGAAAATTTGGATTCATTAGTATTCCTTCTACTTTACATAATTACCGAAATTAGCTTCAATTTTCAGTCAATTATTTTGGGATTTTTTTTTTGAAAGCAGGACTTATTGAGAGGACAGAAAATCTCCCACAGTGGGAGGGGACCCAAAGGGGTTGCCCTGGATTTTTTAATGCCTTTAATTACGTTTCAACATCTTCTAGGGTAGAATGAGTTGATTTTCTTTTTTCCAGTTTTTATATTTCTATAATCTAAAAGTTGTCCATCTCAGATAGCTAACAGAACCAGTCCTACCTCTCTCCCCACTACTACCACCCCACTAAGTATCATTTTCTCCCCATGCCCTGGAACCTGACTTTTATGCAAGCATTTAATATAAAATCTGATAAGCTCCATCATGGCTCAATTTTATTATTTAATGATTTGCTCAACAAATATATACTCTCTTCCCTATATATGTCTGATTGGTTTCCATTGTTATTGTAACAAATTATTACAAACAGCGCCTCAAGGCACCATAAATGTATTACTTTACACTTCTAGAGGGAAGATCCAAAATATGTTTTACTAGGAAGAAACAAAACCAGAGTATCTGCAGTACCATGTTCCTTCTGGAAGATCCAGAGGAAACTGTTTCTTTGCCATCTCCAGCCTCTAGAAATGGCCTCCATTCCCCGGCTTCTGGGCCCTCGTCAAAGCCAGTGGGGTGGAATCTTCTAATTGCTCTCTGTCTCAGACACTCCTGCCCTCTTATTAAAACATTTGAGATTATGTGAGAGCACACATCACCCAACATAATCTCCCCATCTCAAGATTCCTAAATTAATCATATTTGCTAAGTCCCTTTTGTCATGTGAGGGGATATTTTGGGGATTGGGACACGGACACCTTTAGGGAAGATTAGTCTGCCTATTTCATATGGGAATTTCACAATCAACAAGACACTACTCGAATTCCACCCTTCGTGAATGTGACAGTGTAGTTGGAATTTAGTGCTGTCAGAATTTATATACGTGTGTGTGTGCGTGCGTGTGTGTGTGTATGTAGTTTGTAGGGCTGAGCAAGAGTATACAAGAAGCAAAACTGGCTCGAGGTAGGTGAGTGGAGTGTGAGTCACTTGTGGAACACACACACACACACACACACACGTCTGGGTTGTTTCAGAATCATGGAAATGAAACACAATCCAAGCAGGAAACAGGTACAGCCATCATATTTTTCTGAATGGTGGGATAAATTGATTTTCGAAGGATGACAATGATCAACTGCATAATGGACAGGGGCTAAGGCGAGCTAAGGGGCAAATAATTTGTGTTGGGAACCTAGAAACAATCAGTCACTGATGGTACATCAAGTGTGAGGAAGAGAGAAGCAGAAAGAAGGCTGGGCAGTGGGTAGATATCTCTTCTCCTTGCTGAGCAAAGAACTTGGGATTTAATTTTTAGGAAATGTGGAGTCATCAAAGGCTCTGAAGCAGGGGGGTGGTTTGGTTTTAACATTGATTACTATGAAAGCTAAGCCATGGTTGAATTTGAAACTAGAGATGCCTCTTGGGAAGTTGTTGCGGAGTCTTGGTATATGAGAAAGGCTTCACATAGGAAACATGTTAAGAGACACATTTAAGCATATTTTTGCTATAAAGTTGCTAAGGCTAAGCAAAAGCTTACAAGGGGACCCTCAAAAAACATAATTTGGCCGGGCTTGGTGGCTCAGTCTGTAATCCCAGTGCTTTGGGAGGCCAGGGTGAGTGGATTGCCTGAGCCCGCGGGTTTGAGACCCGCCTGGGCAACTTGGTGAGCCCTCATCTCTACAATAAATCAAAAGATCAGCCGGGCATGGTAGCACGTGCCTGTAATTCCGGCTACTTGGAAGGCTGAGGTGGAAGGATCGCCGGAGCCCAGCAGGTCGAGGCTGCGGTGGCCAGGAGCTGCCACTGCACTGCCATCTGGGCAATGGAGTGAGACTCCAACTCAAAAAATTATTATTATTATTTACTTATTTATTAAAAAGTGTGCATTTATGCTTACATGCTTAAACTTCATTTGCCTTCAAAGTACTCTCCATTTGATGCAATTCATCCATCAAGATGCCTTTTCCTTTGCTCAAACAGTTTTAGTGCTCTAGCTGTTTTACCTCTTCCACATCAGCAAAATATTCCCCTTTGAGGACTTCTTTCATCAGGGCAAGATCTGGTGAATAGGGAGGTAGGGTACGGGGGTCATGATGTTTTTGGTCAAAAACTGCTGTTCCCTCAGTGTGGTGTGGGCAGGTGAGTTTGTAAATCACCCATCATGAAATGGGCAAACGCACTGAAAGAATCTAAAATAAAAGAAATAAAACAAAAAACAACCTCACTACTGGCTGGTACACTGATGACAACGGGTTCCTAGAATACTTACTTAGCAGGGGAAACCAGAAATACAACGGGCCAGGCTTTCAACAGATAATTTTGTTTGTTTGTTTTGGGGGGGGGGTTATGCATCACCCCCCCCAACTCAAACAAGAGAGAAACTGACTCCAGGTAGGTGAGTAAAGCATGAGTCTCTTGTGGATGGCTGCAGGCCATGTCCAATAGAATGATGATGGAGTTAGCAGTAAAGGATTTAAGAAAATGGAATATTATGCAGCCATAAAGAGGGATAAACATATGGACTTCGCAGCAACTTGCATGGATTTAGAGTCTATCATCCTCAGTGATCTATCACAGAAACAGAGAACAGAGTACCACATGTTCTCACTCATAAGTAGACCTTGAACAATTATCATAATACTATAAGAAAGGGATTGGTAGTAGCAGAAAATCACAAGGAGAAGGGGAGTGGACCTGACAGGTGAGGAAAACTGCCAGGAAGGAGAGGAGCACATCTCATCCACAAGGGTACCTGCATAATTAACATTTGCATACCTAACCCTGAATTGCACCCCACATCTTTAAAATAAAAATTAAAAAAGACATTGGTATTTGATTTTAAAAGTTATTTCATTAAATCAAAAAATTAGCTGGCGTGTGCCTGTGGCTCTGGCTCCTTGAAAGGCTGAGGTGGAAGGATCGCCAGAGCCCAGCAGGTCGACGCTGGGGTGGCCATGAGTGTGCCACTGCTCTCCAGCCTGGGTGACGGAGTGAGACTCCAACTCAAAAAAAAAAAACCACACAAAAAAAGTTATTTCATTCACTATCATAAAGGTTCCCCGACGTACTGCTTTCTGCTCAAGGGCTAAACACAAGGCCCTCATTTCCATAGTTTCATTCATACAACATACAATCCCATTGCACTCCAAGTATTTTCTTGGATACCGAGGTAAAGGCTCCATTTTCATGACAAAATGCGCCAGGCTCATTTGCTTGAGATTAGACTCAACTTATCTTGGTCTCTCCACGTTTTCCCATGCAAGCTCTGGCTGCATCTTCTCTATGTCCAGATAATTCTTGTTGAGAAAGTTCCATGAAGTTAACAAATCATTAATGACACGACTCACACATTTACAATAACTTATATCCTTTTCAGAATTAAAATACTTCCTATATCTGACTCTCTTATCACAGAATAGACATCAACAACTCTTTGTTTCGTGTGTATAGCACAGAGAGACAACTGCACTGGATTCTGGAATGAAATGGCACGAAAAGGAAAAGTTTTGAGTAAATTAATAATATTCAAGAATTGAATTACAAGATTTCAGAAGTATTGAATCACAAGATTACAGAAGCCAATAAATCTCAGTAATTTGATATGTAACTAACTTATACCCCATTAGATTAGTAAACCACAGCTACTCCTGTGTGTAAACACAGTGTCCTACACCCTGGAATAAGATCTGAGTTTGTTTTGTTTTGTTGTTATTTTTATCTGAAGCATAAAAGACAATGATGACTTCCTTACTGGGTTATTGTGAGAATTAAATGAAATAATATTAACTGAATTATCTGACTCTTAAAAGGTGCTCAGTGTAACACCGTTTCTGGAGGTGAGGGCTCTTCTTTTGTCTTGTGCAAACAGCAGACTCACTGGATACAAAAGAAAAATGCAAGTGCCTTCATAGGTCAGGAAGGATGTATGAGCCATAAAAGAATCCAGGTAAAGTGTCAAAAAGAATAGAGCCCTGTGCCTGGAGCATCCCTGACTCTGCACCTGCTGTCTGTGCATAGGAACATGAGGCAACAGAGAATGGGGCTGCCAACTCCAGCAGCCCGTCACAGGAAGTCAGGTAAAGTCACGTGCTTGATGCAGGAGCTACCTAACCAGAAAGGAAGTTTACTTTATTAATTTTTTTCTTTACCTTGATTTCATCATTGCACAATGTACACATCAGAAAGGAATGTTGTTCACGGAAAACCGATGGGCTCTGTTAAATTTGCCATGATTTGCCAGTTTGCAATTTCTGCCCTAGAAATTACATTTGCATAAAAGCCACTTAAACTCAAGTTCAGACCAATCATAGAGTATCTGAGGCCTTGTCTGAAAGCAGATATGTGTTTGGGAGGAGATAGTGGGGGAGAGGGAAGATGTTTATTTATATCTTCTTTTATCTGTTGATCAAGTACATTTTGAGCGTTTAATAAGTGCCACATACTATTCATAGTACTGGGATCCAACAGTGAACAAAACATATTCTGTCCTCAGGACATAATTTTTATGGAGAGATACAGACAATAAATACATGTACTATACTTGCTTGTTATAGAAAAAACGTGTTTCTCAAAGGTGTGAATGGGTATGTGTATATACATATACAAATATATACATTTCCAACACTTATATATGGCAAATTGCAAATTGTAACATACACTTTGGAGATTTAAAATTTAACTTCAACAGATGGGAACTCATACCTTGTTATGGAAATTTACCCTCTATAGCAGTAGCAAATGGTATTAAATGCTTTAAAATTACACACTTACTAATGCATTAGAAATTAAATAATATAATAAAATACTATTATTTTAAAATTATATTATTTAAAATTATAATTCTGCTCATCTACTTTGGAGAGGTGAATCTCCTCTCTCTAATTTGCTTTCTAAATAAACTGTATTTTTCAATCTTAAAAGAAATTATAATTCAACATGAGTTATCCTGCGTCTCAGAATATAAAGAAAGAAGCCCTTCAAGTTAAAGTCTTCTGGGATAAGAGAAATGTTTCTTTGTATGATAAATAATTTTAAGATAAGTTGATGAGCCAAAATTCATAATTAGAATGTTCAATATTTATTTTCTCGTTCACATCCATATACTGGTTGATATGTGATCCCAGAAACCCATCAGAATTTACAACTATATACCTTTGGTAATGTTCATCTCTAAAAAAGCTCTGACCTCATCAGGAAGACTGAAAAGATGTGTGAGGCGAATGTAAAATCTGACCAGACAAAAACCAGTTGACAGCAAATAAATTGGAACCAATAAGTAATCATCACACCTTATCATCGAATCTCTCCAAGAAGAATGATATTCTGGGCCATTCCCAGACAGCTAAAACAACCATTGAAAACCTTGATTTCTATTATAGGGTATACGTGGCATTGGGAGGTAGTGTCATGGTGTAAGAGTTATTCTGATGGATTACCCTCTTTATCATTTTCTCCTGAATGAAATGAACCACTGTTGATAAAGTATACAAATGGAGGTGTGCACACACACACGACACCACGCTCACATATCTCCAGAAGCATGTGTGGAAATAGAAAGGGTCTTTGAGTTCCTGATGAAAAAAAATGGACGAGCAAAATTGCAGTTACTTATATTCTTAAATGGTATTCTGAATTAAAGTAAAACATAATTACAGTGTAAATATACACAAAGACTACAAATAGTAAGCGCCATCCTTTCTTATCTGAGTCTGCTACCCAGGTTCTGTGTACTGAATATTTCTTGTGCTGTGTATGAAACCATATCAAGTTTAGTAGAAGCAAGATTTTATAGATATTGTTTTTCTGTATAGGATTCAATTCCTTTTCTGAAAATTTCCTTTTCTCTGTTTTTATAACCTTATGAAAGTATTTCAATAGACCAAGGATAGGCAGAGAGAAGAAGACAGAGAAGAGCAGTCTGTAAGTAAATCTCGACGCTCCATCAACAGTCATAACATAATTTTCTACCGCCATCAGCGTGTCCTCCCCAAAATGGAGACTAGGAACTCATTCAGTGTGTACAAGGAGGAATGCATGTGTTAGAATTCCCTGCACTTCTCATTTTATTAATTTTTACTGACACAACTATCACAGTGAGGAATAAATAATTAGGAAACACTACATACTGATCTTGAATCTAAAAGGCTGAAGAGAGTGTACTTATTGAGATTCCCATTATCATCAGTCCATCATCCCGCCATCCACACAGCCTTCATCTTCAATAGTATCGCTTCCTCATCATGACCCTCTTTACCACCACCGTCCACCTTGTCATCCCACCATCAACACAGCCTTCATCATGAACACCACCACCCCATCACATCATCCCAACCCCCCTCTTTGCCATCATCATTGCCTTCAGCATCATCCTCGCCATCACCACCGCCACCGCCATCGGTACGGGGATCATCATCACATGCATTCTCAGCAGGACTTTCGGGTACTCTGATTTTGACCTTTGCAATACATCACTTATCCTCAAAACAATCTAGCAAAGTAGACCCAAAACAGAGTTTCAAGGGTGCCCTCATGTATGTCATATATGCAGAAAATATGGGCTCAGATAAGTGAGAGCACTTAGAAGATTTGCTCAAGACTTCATGTCAGAAGACAACACATTAGCTCTTTCACCTAGGCCTTCTTGATGAATCATTGCTTTTTTTCCTCCCAATCACTTTGTCTTTCGGAAAGTATTCATGAAGTGGTATCTGAACTAGTGAGAAGGGATGCTGACAAGTTCAAAAGAATGCTCCAAATTAGAAAAGGTAAATCTGTTCTCCAGGGAAACTGCATTGCCACGTTACATACTTTAAACTTCTTAGATGCCCCTCGAGGACCTTTTGATCTTCTTTCAGCATGCTTAAAACCAATGCCCTAGAAAAACCTATTTTCAGAAGAGCTCCTCAAGAGGGCACTTACACAAGAAACCAGAATAGAAAATGGATAGCTCCTTTCTGGGAATGATGTGTTCAGGATGTAATCTCAAGGGCCTCTGGCTGAAGTGGCCATTTCTCCTCTAGAATTCCCAGTCATCCAAATTTCACTTCTGGGATATGTTAGGCAGCCTCTGATCTCACATTTCCCCACTCTTTTGCTATCACATGCCATCAAAAAAACATTCAGACCTGGGAGGCTTGTACTCACCAAGTCCCTCATGTAGATTGAGAGATTTTGTTGTGGTAAACATTTCCAAATTTGGTTCACACATTTTCAAATTTGGTCCACATGTTTTCAAATTTGGTCATCACAGAAACTATGAGTTAGATATCTCCATTTTACTAAATCTGAGAGAAGTTGTCTGAGCACACAGAAAGTGTCAAAACCAGAACCCAAACCTAGTTCTGACTCCAGTGTGCCAAGGTCTTCGTTACTACCTTATTCTACCTCAAGGTACAAGTCAAACTCCCTACGTCCATAGATCCTTTATCTAAAATGTAACGCAACAAGTTCTTTTACTTCTCATATAGTATCTAAGGTTTTAGATGATTGGAAACTATCTGGAAACTTGTCCCTGATCAAAGGAAGATCAATTACAGGTGTGATGTCCACATTCTAACTATAATAAATTAGGTCACGCATTAGAATAATCAAGTGAAATATATCGAAGCACACAAGCACTTAAAAACATTAAATAACTAACATTGTATAGTGTAAGATATAAAACAAATGAAGAATCTATTGTTTCCCTTAACAAAGCATATGATAATAAGCATTTACTTAAAATAATCAATTTGCCTGGTACCTTTAATTTGGTCAAATAAGAGAAACTGAGAGTCAATTTTACGAAAGTAAGATCTCATTCCATAAAGAAATACTACCCTTTACATATGTAAAATTATTTATTAGGTATTATTGTACATTTTACTATCACAAAAAATAAATTATGGCAATTAAACTTTAATTAACACACGAAAATCTTTTTTCAAACAAATCATGCTGGAGAAATCATTTTTTATTATTTTCCTCAAAAATTAATTTCCATATTCTTCCCAAATGTTCATCTGATACTTCCTGGAGAAAAAAGGTCTGTTTATTTGATATTGAAATTTATTTTATTTAAAAAGCAAACAGAATATTTTAGGATAAAGCCAAATATCTAATTTCTGTGAAATAAAAGATAACATGTTATCTGTTCATATCCATCTTCAGGTTGACATTGACATATTCATTTTTAAAAGTCACAGCTGTTATATAATAACAAAATCTTATTGTAAAAATTGTTTATTTAAAAATTAATAATGGTACAAAATGCAGATGGGCTTTCTTCTATTTTTCCCTGATTCACACATTGTCTCCCATTATAGAAAACTCTATTTTTCAAAAATATTATTCAAAATTATAAGAATAATCAATTTTTATCTTACTATTGTGAAAAATGCTCCAATATCTAGTCAGTATATTAATAGTAACATTTATATAAACTCCAGTGCATTTATTACGTCCTGGGAATTTGTAAATAAGATTTCAAAATGAAGACTAATCTCAATGATAAAGGTACATACTTAATCCATTTCAGGAAATACTATAGAGTTTGAGACACTAAAAAAAGTCACAGAACAAAAAGCCCAATAACTTTTTTGTTAAGAAATAAATATTGCCGGGCTCGATGGCTCAGCCTGTAATCCCGCACCTTTGGGAGGCTGAGGTGAGTGGATTGCCTGAGCCCTCGGGTTCGAGACCCGCCTGGGCAGGCGAGACCTCCTTTCTACAATAAATCAAAAAATCAGCCGGGCATGGTAGCACATGCCGATAATTCTGGCTACTTGGAAGGCTGAGGCGGAAGGATCGCCGGAGCCCAGCAGGTGGAGGCTGCGGTGGCCGGGAGCGGCCACTTCACTCCAGTCTGGGTGACAGAGTGAGACTCCAACTCAAAAAAAAAGAAAAAAGAAAAAAAGAAAGAAATATTATTGAAGCTAAAGTATTTGAAGGTGTCTAATGTTATTATATTAATTCTGCAGTATAGGTAAACTTTGTATTGCAAAATGTTTAAAAGAAAGCTGAAAAAAAATGTTGACCCCATAATCTTTAAGATGCAAAGGAAAAAGTGTGAAATAAAATAGTCTGACATCTAAAATAAATTGCCTATTGAATATTACTGTGAACCAAAAGATAAATTTCATATAGAACATTGTGTATGCACATATTTTCTTTTAATACATAAACAAATATGTTAATAAATGAATAAAAACAAATACATAAATTAAAATTAATAGATGTATAGTGTATACATACAAATTTATATATCCACATATAATGTAAATATAATACAATGCAATGTATACATTCATATAATGTAGATACAATGAAATATAATGTAATATATGTACATTTATTACATGTATAATGTAACATATAGAACATAAATCTTTAAAGTCATTTATAGGACTGTACAAATTTTTAATTGTCTCCCAATCTTGATTTTAAAAGTATTGTGACAAATAGTCAATGTTAGGATGTCTACAAAAGCTATTGAGTGTTTTTGAGTGACAAACACTCAATAATAGCCAAATTTTCCTGTGGACATTCTGTCTTTCTGATGAAGTTTCAGGCATGACAAATGAAAAAAAAACTATTGTATTTCAATATTTATGCCACTTAAGAATCTTTCCTAATCTTCAAACTGTCCATTAGTATGTACATTCTGACTGATATAATAATGTTTTATAATTTGTAACATATGAGAAATTAAAATTTTGTTGAATATTTGTGAATTGAATAAGACAGAACTTCTCTTTCTTGGCTAATTGACTTTTAGGCTACTGTCTCAAAATAGTTCTGGCTAGAGAAAAACACAAAACTTTGCATTTCTGATTCAACTAAGCTCTTTAAACTTTACTTTCTAAGAGTGGCTCTTCAGAAATGGAATCTTTCCAGCATTCCTGTCATGATAAATACCAAAGCAGTTGCAGAAATGGATATGCTGTATTCCTACCTAAAGTAGCTACACTCCAACACAAAAATTATTACATGTTTCTTTTCCATGAATGGCAAAAAGATCTCCAGTAGTCCTGTGGTTAACAGACCAAACATTTAAAAGTCATTATTTAGAGTCACACAAGTTCTAAATAATTTCTTCTCTGTGGGGAGACAATGCCAGTCACACCATACAATCATTCAAAGTGTCCCCTGGTCATACTACATTCATCTCTGTAGGATGATATCTTAAAGTGTCACTGTGAGTAGAGTTAAGGCTTTTTCAACTTGGGTAGAAGAAAGTTTTTCCAATATTCTCATTTTACACAATTCTCATTTTACAAAGTTTCCCCAGTTTTCTCATTTTATGGTTCTACAAAATACCAGCTTTGCTACAAAGTAAAAGAATAAGTCATTCAAAATGTATATTCCATGGCCCTTGTTTCTCCCACTTTGCATCGCCACTGCATGACTCTGTGTATGGGAATATACCAAATACTTTCTCAACAGTATCCTTTTCTACAGTCTAGTGTGTTCTGACTCTCATTCAATAGTTGTATCAGAAAATAAACATGCTGTATAATTATAGAAATCAAGGCGATCATCCCTAAAAGTCATAAATTATTCTCTTAAGAAGGTTTGTTGATATGCTTCCTCTATTTCAGAATTTTAATTTCGCCGGGCTCGGTGGCTCAACCTGTAATCCCGCGCTTTGGGAGGCCGAGGTGAGTGGATTGCCTGAGCCCGCGGGTTCGAGACCCACCTGGGTAACTTGGCGAGACCTCATCTCTACAATAAATCAAAAATCAGCTGGGCGTGGTAGCGCGTGCCTGTAATTCCGGCTACTCGGAAGGCTGAGGTGGAAGGATCGCCGGAGCCCAGCAGGTCGAGGCTGCGGTGGCCGGGAGCGGCCACTGCACTCCAGTCTGGGCGACAGAGTGAGACTCAAACTCAAAAAAAAAAAAAAAAAAAAATTAGCCGGGCGCGGTAGCGCGCGCCTGTAGTTTCAACTACCTGGAAGACTGAGGCGGAAGGATCGCCGGAACCCAGCAAGTCGAGGCTGCGGTGGCCGGGAGCAGCCACTGCACTCCAGTCTGGGTGACAGAGAGAGACTCCAACTCAAAAAAAAAAATAAAGAAAAAAAATAAAGAAAAAAAGGGAAAAAAAGAATTATTAATTTCAATTTTTGGGATAAACACTGGTTGCATAACCTTGGCATGTAATCATCATCTTGCACAAATGATTTAATACTTTTTTCTCCAATTCACACTTCTCCTGTGCTCCTTGAAAATTATGCAAATATTGAACAAAGAAAAAAGCAAAAACAAAGATAAGTGCATTTCCTACCACTAGATTACAAAAGACAAAATGAAATATTGATCTATTCTTTTGACCGAACTTTCCAAGGTTTGCACCCATCCTCTTCTTAGCTGTGGGCAGAGCAAAACCCAAAATTGATTATCGCTCACTTCTAGACCTAAGCTTCATGGATCTTCAAATGGTTGACTAGTTAATTAAATACGGTAACAGAATCCCAGATTAGAGCTTTCTTCATAAGCATGCCATTAATAACCCCATTTTTCAATGTAAGAAACATCTGCACACAAGTACTGTAATATTCCTTCTTAGCCACAGCATTTCATTCACCATTTGACAGATCATACATTATTTGACCCTAGGGGAAGCAGATCAATTTATAGTTCCTTGTCCTGGTTTCCTAGACAAACTATGAAATTCAATGTGTGTTTTAAGTCTTCCATCATTCATTTGCTCAAAGAATAAAATGCCAGCTCTCTAAGAACTGAAAATTGGAAGGGGTTCATGCAGATTGCTACATGACTGACCAGGGAAACCTGGGTCCCATACTGTTTTCCAGTGCGGTATTGTAAGGATTTTGTAAATTTGTAAAACAGCTTACTTTTCTTCAAAGCAAATGTGGGGCATTATGTGTCTGTGCAGAAAATTATTAATGTTAAAAAGGATATTTTCTTAGAAAGACAATCTTTGGCAAACATTGATCAAGTCTGTTTTTTTTTTTAAACTCAAGTACAGAACGTAAAATGCTAGAAAAACATTTTTTCTGGTAAAGAAAACTCAGGCACAGTATATATATATATATATATAATTTATTTATATATTTATAATATATTATTATATTATTTATATATATATATAAAAATATATACATATATATATTTTTTTAAAGTTTGATAGTGTAGCAGCAGGTGATGTGTTGGGTTGTGAGAACCAGCAGGTGAGGAAAAGGAGTGCTCAGGGTGGAGGAGAGGGCATTGGATGTGACTTGGAGGTACACACTCTTCAGTTGAGAGAACTCAAGAAACAAAAATTTATGTCTACTCTTTGTCAAATCTAGGTAAAATATTCTTACAGACACCAGGGGCCAGATCCAAGTTTGAGACTGGTGCCTGGTGTAGCATAGTAACTAAGTTTATGATAGAGTGCTGTGTGAGACTTTTTATTCATTCCACAAATAGATCTGAGTGTTCCAGCCTGGTGCTAAACACTAGAAACCCAGAAATAAATAAAAGGGAGCATCTATCCTCCAAGACCTTAGAATGAAGTTGGAGGAAAGCAAGGACGTCATACCAATAGGGATTAATCTTACCACTGATCTCTCCAGAATGACAGGCTTCCCCTGGGGGAATGGGGAGACATCGTCTGTACTTTCCCCCAGCTTTTGACATTTTATTCCTTTCATAGATAAGCTTCAGCGAGGAATAATCAGTATTTGCTGCCTTTACTTCATCAACCCAACATTCACTCTTCCACCCACTATGTTCAGGATTCGATGTCCTCATCCCATACCCGCACAACCAGCAAAATTTCTTCTGCCAATGTCACTAATAATGAACTACCAATATGAAAGTTCCGCTCACTTCTCACCAAGGAGCTTCTGAGTTTTAACATAGATTCTTTTTTACACAATAATGTAGTTCTCTGGTTTCCTTCTAAATCTTTGATTACTTTCCATCTCCCTTACAGTTTTTCCACTTCTTTCTTTAAGTATTATTTCTCCTGGTCTTTCCTTGGCCCTTTTCTTGGTGACACTCTCTATGTTAGTCTATCTATCTTCATGAATTAAATTATCTCCCATATATAAAGGTATTTTAAGCTATTAGAAACAAAGGGCATAAAAATTGACATCAGAAACCCCAGGTCTTAATTCCAGGAAGGTCAATAACATTATCTGTGATGATGGGCTTTAGGTTGGAATTATTTGGGTTGTGTTCCAGTCAACCCTTCTCAGTCTACTTAGCAGTAAAATGTTAAGTTTATATTTTAAACATTTCTTATTCCCTTAAGTTTTTATAATTATTACAGTAAGATGCTCAATTGTTGATAAGTTATTGATATTAACCAATAAATGTAACAGAAAAGGTGAGAAATAAAAAATGTTCCAAGCCTAGTTTGTGTTAATAGTTTTATATTTTCCTTCTTCTAAAGTTATCGCCAAGTAGTCAAATTGACTGATTCATTTTCTAGATTTTCATTATGAAACGATTAACTGAATACTACATTTCCCCTATATGTGGATGAGAAATCCATGGTATAGACAGGTTATGTAATTTGCCCAAGGATATACAGTTTGCTATTTTTACTATTGAGGATCAAACCTTACCCTGACTTCAGAACACATGAGATACAGCAATAAAAAAATGAAGAGATTCAAGGCATTTTACATTCTAAACTGTTTTCTGTCTCCTGGAGCATTATTTTTAACTTGGCTTCTCCCGGCTCCAATAATTTAATAAACTCCCTCTGCTGTAAAAAATCCAGGGTAGTAGCTGCAAAGCTAAATCCCTGAGTTATAACAGGTTGGTTGTAAACCAGTAGCTCTTTGATTACTGGTCCCAAAGAGATTATATCAGGACTGAAATTGATACTCTCTTCTCCTAGTAACTCAGTTAAGGCTAGTTGAGGTAAATCATTAGAGAGTTAATAAATAGCTACACACATTTGGCCTACATTCTATATATTCAGATGTCATTGGTTCTTAAAAATGCTGCATTTAACAACGTTTCTCTGTTCAAACTATGCATACACACATACAAACACATACTCACACACACAAACACACCATAAATATGTAAAGTTCCACAAAAGAGAACCTTTCTTCTATCAGCTTGACAGCTCTAAAAATAGTCCTGCTCCAGCCAGGCTCAGTGGCTCAGCCTGTAAGCCTGGGAGGTTGAAGTGAGTGGATTGACTGAGCCTGCAGGTTCGAGACCCACCTGGGCAACTTGGTGAGACCTCATCTCTACAATAAATCAAAAATCAGCCGGGTGTGGTAGCGCATACCGTAGTTCCAGCTACTTGGAAGGCTGAGGCAGAAGGATCGCCGGAGCCCTGCAGTCGAGGCTGCGGTGACCGGGAGCGGCCACTGCACTCCAGTCTGGACTACAGAGTGAGACTCCAACTCAAAAAAAAAAAAAAAAAAAAAAAATGCCTGCTCCAAAATTTAAGAAGAAAGACAATTAGGACAAATTAAATAATCTAAGACTAAGTACTCAGTATTTTAGTAGGAGCAATTGGATATGCAGATAAAGCATAAGGCATGGTTCTAGCCTTCAAAAACTGAAACTCTAGTGAAGTAACTCAATTCTTAAATACTGGATTTATACCAAGACACCGAAGAATAAAGATTATATATTCCATCATTATTGTAGCTAGATGAAGCTATAGACTAAATTCTACCCTAGAGTGTGAGGGAAAGTGATGAATGCAATTTTCAACAAGTCCCTGAAAGGGAAGGGGCATACTCTTCTCTCTTATCCTTTGTCTTGAAAGTTGAAATGTTAGGATACTCACTGGAGCTGGAGCTTCCATCTTGAACCATGGGAAACCACCAGATAGAAGTATTTTTATCCAGGATGACCATGGGTCCACCATGCCAGACCCAGGTTATGCATGTCAGTAGATAATAGAAATAAATAAGCATCTATATTGTGGAGGCCACTGGTATTTGGGATATTTTTGGCCATTTTATCCAAGCCTATACTTACATTATACAAATGAAGAGAACTGAGATCTGCTATCTGGCAAGTTGTTTCCCCACTCAGCCAGCTCCCTTTCCACAAGAAAGAAAGAAGGAAAGAAAGAAAGAAAGAAGGAAGGAAGGAAGGAAGGAAAGAAAGAGAGAGAGAGAGAGAAGGAAGGAAAGAGAGAGAGAGAGAGAAAGAGAGAAAAAAAGAAAGAGAGAAAGAGAGAGAGAAAGAAAGAAAGAGAAGAAGGAGAAAGAGGAAGAGGAGGAGGAAAAGAAAGTTAAGAACTGTCAGGTGTTACTTTCATCTCTAGAGATTAGTTGCCCATAGAAGCAACAAAATGAACCAATGAGGAGGAGTACAGAACTAGAAGAGATGATGATTAGTGAGGTTGAGCACTTTTTCGTGTGTCTGTTGGCTGCCCATATATCTTCTTTTGAGAATTGTCTATTCATGTTTTTTGCCCACCTTTTTTTTGCCCACTTTTTAATGGAGCTGTTTGTTTTTTTTTTTTTCCTTTCGGCACGTTTGAGTTCCTTGTAGATCTTAGATGCTAGGCTTTTGTCGTATATACAGTTGGCAAATATTTTTTCCCATTCTGTGGGCTGTCTCCCTGCTCTCTCGATGGTTTCTTTTGCTTTGCAGAAACTTGTTAGTTTGATGAGGTCCCATGTGTCTCTCTGAGGGGCACACCTCATTAACAAGGGTACCTGCATAAACGTTTGTATACCTAACCCCGAATTGTACACCACATCTTTAAAATAAACAATAAAAAAACGAGAAGAGGTGAAGAGATTCCTCCTTTAGGTTTCCCCATGCAGAGTCGAGATTTCAAATTTCTACCTTCATCCTTCCTAAGTGGGATTGGAAAAATGACTGTAATTCTTACGTAAAGGGTTAAATACCCTATGTGTGGACATCTAAGGAAAGCTCTAGGCGTCAGCTACTGTGATGGTAGCCTGACTTGTTTTTCTTGCTATGTCTTGTCACCATTGCAAATCATCACCAGACACCAAACGTAAGAACAATCAAGTCAGCATGGAATGCTGTGAGCACTGGACTTCTTCAAGGGCTAGCGAATATTATGCTAACTCCAAAGATATATTTCTCTAGAAGCTTTAGGGTAGTCAAGACAAAATGTTCCACCTTCAATAACAATATCCAGACATGGGGATCCAAGAGACAGAAATGGCTTCTGAGAGAGACCCTAAAAGATGACTATAATAATTTTCTTGTTTGAAGGCTTTTTCCTGAATTTCTCATTAATGTAGCTGAAGCAGTGAGAACAATTTTTAGACACAAGCACAATCTAAGGATAAATGACATGTAAAATCAGAGCCTGAAGGCAAAAAAAGAACCTCTTAAAATCAGAACAAGCAACATTTCAATGCATGTATGATGATTATAGTAATTAGTTTGAGTTGTAACAATTTTAGTAATATCCAGCCTATCTGAGCAAACATAAATAAAATCTGCTATCACAACTGTACAAAAATAAGGGGGTAGAGGAAGGACACATGAAATCTCCAATAGAGAAAAACGTGCCATTATTAAAATCAGAGAACCATTTGCTGGGTTCTATGTATATTCAATTGAATGTATACAAATAAGATCAGTACAAAAGAACATCTGCATTTTTTTATTCAAGGCAATTTTAATTCATTAAATATGAATGTTTTTCTATGGGAAGTAGAATGTTACCCCAAATGGAAATCTTTAGTGTTTTCTGACTAAATATACTTTTGTTATGCTTATTTCAAGGCAAGCACACAAATTAGATCCAGCCAAAGGAAGAAATGTATATAGCCGAGTCTGAGAAGATTCCAATGCAGAGCTTCTATTGCCCTCAGGGAAACTTTGAACTTTCAGCATCCGTGTGTGGCATACACACAAAGAATACAGCTAACCCAAGTTCACCCGAGCTTTGGTGTCCAGAGTCTTTACTGAGTCTTTGTTATAAAGACCTAATTGGTGGTGCAGTGTCTACATGGTTGAACTCAGTCTCTAGGACAAGTGATATCCTGTAACCCAAATCTCCCACCACAAATCATATGGTGGTCTTTCTGGCATGGAGCACCACCACCCTTAAACTATCAGGTATGGTTCTAGAGACTCATCATAAAGAGCAAAGACACTTCTCTCACTTCAGAAAGTCCAAAACATTAATAGTTACCTCCCAGGAGCCAGGATAAAGACCACACTTCTCTTTTGGGTGAGGCCAAATTCTTTGCTACACACAGTGCTCACACCTAATGTAAATCCCTTGGCCTGACCTGAGTGGCCCTCGCTACCATTAGGAGACACCATTGCCGATTAGTTTCACCAGACAGCCATGCTTTAAAATTTAAAGGAAAAATGGAAGTTATCAAAGGCAAATCTGCACATCTTTCCATCAACAAATCTGGAAACTAACTTTCATCTCTACTCTTCTTTCTTCTTCCATTTAAATGAAGTATCTCTTCTCACAGCAAAGCCTCGTGGCTCTGGATTCCACTCTGTTCCATTTCATGAGGGACCTCATTCTCTAAGCTTTAGCCTGTTTCTCATGCATGGTCATGCAATCCTTCCCATGGATCTGTCCTCTCATATCTAAACATTCTCTAGACTCTTTTGTTTTGAAAACATTCATTTCCCCCATTTCTTTTTGTTACTACCCTCTCTCTCTCTCATCACAAACAAGCAGAAGATGGCTATTTCTCAGTCCTCATTCCTTCTCTCTCTCTCTCTCTCTCTCTCTCTCTCTCTCTCTCTCTCTCTCTCTCTCTCTCTCTCTCTTTGAGTTGGAGTCTCACTCTGTCGCCCAGACTGGAGTGCAATGGCACGCTTCCGGCCACCGCAGCCTCGACCTTCTGGGCTCCGGCAATCCTTCCGCCTCAGCCTTCCAAGCAGCTGGAACTACAGGTGCGTGCTACCATGCCCGGCTAATTTTTTTGATTTATTGTAGACATGAGGTCTCGCCAAGTTGCCCAGGTGGGTCTCAAACCCACGGGCTCAGGCAATTAACTCACCTTGGCCTTCCAAAGTGTGGGATTACAGGCTGAGCCACGGAGCCCGGCCTTCTCTGTCTCGTATTACTCTGTCCAGATAGTTCTTTTGAAGATCGCCAACAAATTCCATGTTGCTAATGCCGGTCCTCATTTGACTTGACTGCTTAGTGGGATCTTACACAGCTAATTATCCCCTCTTCTTGAAATAACTCTTCTCCTGGCTTTCATGACCCTATACTCTTTTAAATTTGGCTTTACCTTTCTGGTCGAAATTGCTCTGCTAGTTTAATCAGTCTTTCTCTTCTCACTCTTCTCTATCCTTAAATGAGCTTATTCAAGTCCATACTAATTAATTGTTAGCCAGTGACTTCTAATATTTTGTTCGTAGGCCAGGTCTCTCATGTGAGCTTTATGAAGCATACATATAAACTATCCAATGCACATTTCCACTTGAATATCTCACAATTATCTAAAAAAAATAAAAAAGACTTTCCCCAAACTTGAGCTTCTTCCCTTTTCATGTTTCCTATCTCGATAAACAGTTGTTCCACCTGCCAGCTGCCCAGACCAGAAATCTGGTCATCTTCCTCCGTGGCTTCCTCTTTCTCCTAAGCTCCACTTTAAATCTGTCTCAAGTACACATCTAATCTAAACAGACCTCCAAATGCATCTACATCTCTCCACTTCTTCCACAGAGCTTTCACCTCTGTATAAACTAATAAGAGCATCCTCATTGCATATTGTACTTTTCTTCTGCCTCTTTCTGATGTTCTTCATCTAGAGTGGTCTGCATATTGGTCAAATTATACTCTGTGCAAGACCCTTCAATGGACGCACATCTCTCTCAGGACAAAGACACTAACCCTTAATACACCCTCAAAACCTGCATATTCTGACTTCTGATTTTCTGTTCCAATCTCATCTTAAACTATCCTCTCCTTCACTTTGAATTTCATTCTTGCTGACTTTCTTTTGCTTCCTGGAAACCAACTCAACAGGCCAACTCCAGGTTTGTACAAATGCTTTTCTTTCTACCAGGAAGGTTTATTTTCACATGGCTGAATAACTTCTAAACCTAAATGCAGTGAAAAAGATCACCGAAGACCCATAACTATGAAGGTAATTCAATTCAACTGTCTCTATTTCAAAATGATATCATAAACAAAAGTAACAAAAACCTGGAAAATATTAACAACTCTTCACAATAGAGTTGATGGCTTCATATTGAATCAATAAAGATTTTTAAAAACCAACTGATAAATGGGTAAAGGCAATTTTTAAAAATAGAAAATACATCAATTGTCACTAACAGCATCAAACCTCACTGGTAATTAGAAGTATAACATTATATTGTATATATAATATATTTTTATTATATTTTGAACACTAAAGCTTAGGTTTTTACCATACACTAGGCACTTAGCTGACTATGGAGAATATGGCAGTGATTGAAATAGACACGTTCTGTCTCAACAGAGCCTATACTCTGGCAAAGGAAGACCCATTAACAGGATAATCATATGTAATTAATAAACAAGTAACATCATGAAATTAAAGTTGTTTTTTTTTAAAAAAAAAATCAGGTTCCATAGATGCTTAGATTCACCTGTGGTAGATAAAACACAGCTCTTTGTAGTTCAGTTCCTCCAACCTTAAGGCCTCCCAAGCAAAGAGAAAGACAGTAAGAGTAGAAAAATGTTGCTACACTTCCCTGACAAGTTCCTGTACTGTAAGCACACCTCATATCCTTCCCACCTTTCTAATACTCTGCTCTCCCTGCTTCTTTTCTTTTCTTTTCTTTTCTTTTTTTTTTTTTTTTTTTTTGAGTTGGAGTCTGACTCTGTCACCCAGACTGGAGGGCAGGGGCCGCTCCCGGCCACTGCAGCCTCGACCTGCTGGGCTCCTGCGATCCTTCCGCCTCAGCCTTCTGAGTAGCTGGAACTACAGGTGCGCGCTACCACGACAGGCTAATTTTTTTTTGATTTATTGTAGAGATGAGGTCTCTATGTAGAGACCCGCCAAGTTGCCCAGGTGGGTTTCGAACCCGCGGGCTCAGGCAATCCCCTTACCTTGGCCTCCCAAAGCGCCGGGATTACAGACTGAGTCACTGAGCCCAGCTGCTCTCCCTGTTTCTAAGGAATTATTAAATCACCCTCCATTGAATATACTGGCTTCTTTTTCTTTCATTGACTTCCTGCACTCTGTCTTCCTCTTCCTTATTTCATGAATTCTCCCAGATCTTAGGGTGTCATAAAACAGAACTAATAACTCAACTTTTTTTTGTTTTTTTGAGTTGGAGTCTCACTCTGTCGCCCAGACTGGAGTGCAGTGGGAAATAACTCTTCTCCTGGCTTTCATGACCCTATACTCTTTTAAATTTGGCTTTACCTTTCTGGTAAAGCTTTCCCGACCACTGCAGTCTCGACCTGCTGGGCTCCGGCGATCCTTCCGCCTCAGCCTTCCAAGTAGCCGGAATTACAGGCGCGCGCTACCACGCCCGGATGATTTTTTGATTTATTGTAGAGATGAGGTCTCACTGCCCAGGCGGATCTCGAACCCGCGGGCTCAGGCAATCCACTCATCTCAGCCTCCCAAAGGCGCAGGATTACAGGCTGAGCCACCGAGCCCGGCTTATAACTCAACTTTTTATGACATTCACAACTGGATCCATTGCTGACATCCGCTAGGATGTCCAATGTTCACTTTTTCACTTCTTTTTTTACCTTGCTATGCATTTCAAAGGTGACTTTCTCTGGTTATTAGTAATTGTGTTTGAATGTAAATATATTGTCAAATGAACTTTCTAATAAAATACGTTCTGTACCTTTAAAAAAAATCAGGTCCCATAATTAAAGCAAGTAACACAACTGGATATTTGATCTATTTAAATAAAACTTCTCTAAAATAAATAATGCCAAAAATAAAAACCCAATTCTATCATCCTATCATACCATACATTTAAATAATCATTGTCCCGTTCTTCTCTACAGTTTTTAGTTCTATCTACTTTCTCTTTTACTCTCTTTTTTTTTTTTTTCCAGCATCCTTAATGCTACATCTCCTCTTCTGTTTTTCCTTCCCGGCCATTTCTTCTCCTACTGACTTCCATATGTGGTTATTGTTAGAGTGGGCTCTCACCCTCCCAGTTCTTCTTGCTCTAGGATATTTCCCTTCAGAGAACTTAGCAGTAATTTGGAATCAGCAGGAATGAAGGAGTTAGCAGCAGGATCTGGGGATGTGTGCAGTGGGAAATGCAGACAGACATCAGCCCTGAGCTCACTTGGGAGCAGCAAGAAATTAAAAATACACATGGACCCATCTGATCTGCTTAGGGGATTACTGTGAGGATGGCAGGAAATTATTGGGAGAAACTTGAGGTTCCAGAAAACTCTTGGAGAGAGAAATCAAAGGAATACTTTTCAACAAAACCCTTGCTCTTTTACTGTGCCCAAATGGAGTGGACCTACGGCAATCCAGGTGGCACTCAAGTTAGTTATTAGAACGCTCATTTTAGTTAAGTCATCCTAACACTGGCTCTGTTGCACCAAGGAAAATCAAAAGAGGTGTTTGGTATTCCCACATATTTATAAATGAGGACCCTATTCAAGATGAGGCCAGACCAGGGGCGGTGGTTCAATCCCAGCACTTTGGGAGGCTACGGCAGGAAGATCACCTGAGACCAGGAGTTCAAGACAGCCTGGGCAACCTAGGGAGATCTCGTCTTGACAAAAACAACAAAGCAAAACAAAACAAAAACAGAAGAAGAAGAGCAAAGGGACAAAAGTAGCCAGGTATACTGGCACATACCTGTAGTCCCAGCTATTCAGGATGCAAGGCTGAAGGATCACCTGAAACCAGAAGATTGAGGTTGCGATGAGCAGTGATTCTGCGACTGCACTCCAGCCTAGGTGACAGAGTAAGACCCCAACTCAAATTTTTAAAAATGTGACTGTAACATTTTTGGATGGAGGGTGGGGAATTAATTGTCACGTACTCAGCTAATCCAGTTTGTACTTTACTGCTAAATGTCAGGGTCAAGAAAAAAAAAAGACTTTGAAGATGACTTAGACTAGGGTCCCTATCTGTCCCTGATTAGACCATCTATTTTTTGTGCAACATTTTGTGCAACATTTTTAGTCTATGTGCATAAGGAACATTGCTGGCTTTAGTGAAGCTGACCTTGACAGTGTTTTAATAGAAGAAATACAAATCCAAAGCAAATTCAGGGATTGTTTTTCTTCCCACTGGAATGCCTGTGTGCTCTCAAAAGAGGCTATCTTATTAAGGTAAGAAAATAGCTTTAAAGTATTCACATATGATATCCAGACTGACAGTTCAATAAATGAAGAAGTAAAGCGTTTAATTCATACTCTTTTCAAGGGACTTGCAAGGTTTTAGAGTGATAAAAGAGTGCAGACACTCTTCCTGCTCTAAATACCCTACCAATTCTAGTGGTCTAGTTAGAAAGCTAACAACAAAAAATCAGAACAACTTATAGAAGAAAATATTTGTGACAAATATAATGCAGGTTATAGTTATTTGAAAATTAAGCTATAGGGACAATTTATAGTATTAAAGTTTTGGGAGTGGGAAGATTATTCCAAGTTGGGGTCAATGAATTAGAAAGGCTTTCTGGGGAAAAATGATATTTAAGTCATGTTTTAAAAGGTTTAGAAATATAAAGAGAAAAATTGAAGGGACTTTTCAAAATATATGGAGTTTTCTTGGACCTGAGACATTGCTATTGAACCATCACTACAGACCTGGAGAAGGTTCAACCCTAGACTAGTTTAAACTCTTGTCTCTCTCCCTCTTTTCCTACCCTTCCCTTCTTCAGGCTTGTTATTCTCAATTTTTCCACCTCTCACATCTTCTTAGAAGAAAGTCAAAAGCTGAAAACTTCCTCTGTTAGAAAGAAAGTGTAAGAGAGAGGGTAATGAAAGGGGGGAGTGGGAGGGAGAGAAGAAGAAGGAGGAGGAGGAGAAGGCAAGGCAACAGAAAGAGAAAGAAAAGAAATGACATAAACGACGTGAAGTAAAATGAAACACAGAGAGGTGTTAAGATATAATCTATGGGACTAACATTTTCCAGTTAATAGGAGATCTTGCATCTTAACCATGCTATATTTATTTAGAACAGATAATTCCATGTGTCCTGTATCTTCACCATGTAGTTTCCTGTCTTATTCTTGGCATTGGATCTAAATTTTGTCATTCCAAATTCTATCCCCATATCTTGATAAATAGCCTTAAGTTGTGCCACCTGTTCAAAAGGTAAACTATTGATAGGACCGGTCCCTCTTTGAGATTTTGTCCTTCAGCTCACTCACAATGCTTCCACTTAAAATGCCATATAAACAAAAGACTGTCCAATACGATACACATGAGTGCTAATCTGCTTTCATGAAGCATTCATCCCACTTAACTGCGGAAAGCATCACCTCTGTCCATGCTGATCACTTTTTTCCTACTTGTCTTGTTCACAGTAATCTCACTTTTTCATGTTTCAGTAGATGCTTGAGTAGCCTGTGGTTACCAATTTTCCACGTGTCAAACTTCATGGACTCAAGTTTCAGGCCAGAGCAAACTGTCACTACCATGACGTGTTTATACCAAAGACACACGGATACCAGGGGATCATAAAACAAGGGAAATACTTTGAAAGTCCCTGTAAGTAGGAAAATGAACATTCTCACTTTTGAAGAGTTCTCTGCCTGCCATACACACTAACAGCAAAATGTTAGAATGGCCAAGGAGAAAAAAGAGCACTTTTAAAAATAAAGTAGGAAAAATAAACAAGATTAATACTAAACTAAAATTCCTATATTAATAAATCTTACCAATTAACTGAATAAGTTATAAAACTAACCTTTCATTTTCGAAGTCTTTTTATTGTTATATGCCAATACCACAGAACTGTTCGAAAGGCCACTCTATACAAAATGGTCAGTCATATACAATGTTATTCAAATTACTAAGCAATTGAGAGCACATATAGGGATCTCTGCAAAATGATTTATTTAATGACTGCATATAGAAATAGAAAATTATAAGCTCCATAGTCTTTGAATCAGCCATTACCAAAGACTGTAACTGAAGCCAGAGGCTACATGCCTTAATTAACAGTTTAATAAGGAAGCATGCAAAGTATTGGAAGACTGTTGATACAGGGAATTTAATAAATCAAAGTATGAACTTATCCATTACATCTTATTAAAAAAATAAGGAAAAGCTTGGCAAAATGTACTTAGTCGTTATAATCAATCTTAACTTGATTTTACAATTCATCTGTAACTTGTCATCTTAAACTTGAGTTTCTAAAGAAACTCTTTCTGCTGAGGGCAAAAGACAGCTTTCTTATAAATATTGAAAGATCTGTTGTAATAGTGTCAGAGTTCCATGGACTGTGTTTACGATTGCTTATTGTAAAAAGCTACATTTATTAGAAATGTGTCTTAGAAATCTGTGCTTGTTCATTTAAAGTCATAAAAGATTTTGTCATAAAAGGTTGATTTTCTCTACCAGTCTCACGATAATTAGCTCACCATCTGTGATCTCAAAGTATTTTGTAACTCCATCCAAATTTAATGACTTGACCTTATTTGTTAGTGGGAGAACAAGATAACAGCTTGTATTGGTTTTTCCAAGACCAGCCTATTGCAGAAATAGGATTTGAACCCAGGCAGTGTATTGAAAATCTGTGCCTTTAACCCTGACACTACTCTGCTTCTTAATGAAAAAAGAGTAATATATTAGAGAGAAATACTAAGAGCAGAATCAGCAGCATTTGATGACTAGCAAAGGAAGAAGGAAAACAAATAGAATATTCACAACATTATCGGATGTATTCATTAATGAAATACTTTAACTAAAATTCAAACGTGGTAGAGCAAATGGGAAGGGAGAAACTGAAGGTAATATGTAAATTGTATTCTTGAGATCATTAAAATGCTTCTTTTTAACTTTATAATTTATATTAAAGTGATTCTATTTATAAAGATTATACCAATATGAGTTCAGTAATGGCTTTGTTTGTTTCACCCACAGTTACTTCTTGAAAGTCTCCTATTGCAATGTACTTAAACCATTCACAAATCAGCATTTGGGGAAAACGCTGCCCCCACAAAATTGTTCTCATGAACACAAGAAATTTTAGGGATCACTACAATATTGTTGAGCACATTCTTTTGCAAACCCAATATAAATTAAAAGATCATTCTGCACCACTCTGAAAGTTTTCTACTTTTAAGACAGATATACTGAAGTCTAAACCAGCATG